>CM057461.1:82651162-85151162 GCA_030035585.1 Dugong dugon
AGAGCTACTGGTGGTTTTGAATTGCTTGCTTTTCAGTTAACAGCTGAGCACTTAACCACTCTACCACCAGGACTCCTATTGAAGCTGATAAATTTAGAATTTTCATATGTTCCTGGTTAAATGAACTTTTTATTATTATATAGCAACCTTCCGTTTTTGTCTGATATTAATAGAGGAAACTCCACATTCTTTTGTTTAGTATTTATAGGGTATATTTTTCCATTCTTTCACCCACCTCTGGTGGCCCAGTGGTTAAGTGATATGGCTGCTAACCAAAAAGTTGGCAGTTTGAATCCACCAGCTGCTCCTTGGAAACCCAATGGGGCTGTTCTACTCTGCCCCGTAGGGTGGCTATGGGTCCAAATCAACACGACAGCAATGGGTGTGGTTTGTTCTTTTTTTGTATATTTTAGTATATCTCATACAAATAGCATATAACTTGATTTCTTTTTTATCCAACCTATTAATTTCTTTTTTTTAAATTGATGGATTTAATTTGATTGTTGATGTTTTGACTTCACTATCTTGCCTTGTTTCCAGCTTTGTTTTACATTTTATTTATTTATTTTGCTTTTATTTTCTCTCCTTTTATTGTATGAAATTTTCGGGTTTGTTTTATTAATTAATTTTCTCTCTGCCTAGAATATGAATTAATATAAGCAAAGAAGCGTATAAAATTCTCTAGTTATTCCCATACAAGCCTGTGTAGAAAACTATTGGTTTAGAGCAGAGATCTACAAACTATGGGCCTACGTGCCAAATCTAGGCTGATATTTGTTTTTTTCAGGTTAAAAATTGTTTTTACATTTATAAATGTTTGAAAAAAAATCAAAAGTAGAAAAATATTTTGTGATATGTGAAAGTAATTATTTCATTTCCTCTCTGCTAGCAGAGAGGAAATGAAATAATAAAACCAAAAATACCCTTATTATCCACCAGCCATAGTGGTCTTCTTTCTGGCCCTGGAACACACCAGACTCATTTGCATTTTCACTGTTTATTCTTATGGAATGTTTTGGTGCCAGATACCACATGGCTAGCTCTTTCTTAACTTTCAAGTAATAGTTTAAATGTTTCTTACTCAGGGAAGTCCTCCCTTGATCTTCCAATCTGAAGTAGCCTCCTCTACCAGTCACTCTTTATGGCATAATCCTGCTATAATTTATTCATTTTACTCTTCACTGTCTAAACTTATTTTTCTCATTTATTAGTTTATACATTTTCTGTGCATCCCTTCTGGGATGTAAATTTTGTGAGATGAAGTGTATTGATTGGGGTATCCTTGATGTAGTCTCTATTGCCAGGGACGTAGTAGGCACGCCATCAATTATTGTCAAATGACTCACTGACTAAATAAATTAGTGAACAAAATGAGCAAATATTGCAGAGAAAGGGGAAATTAATACTGTCCATGACTGTCAAGAACAGAATCACATGGTAGAGATGACCAAGGAGGCTTCACAGCAACAAATAGGAGACCAGGAGGCTGAAAGGCAGAGGAGAGTATCACATGAAAAGAAGACAGCATATATAGATCAAGCATATATGCAAGTATATGTCATACTGCATGGATGTATCCCTGGGAGATCCAAGCAATTCAAATTGATGATCCCTAGATTGTGAAATAAGGAGCCCTGGTGGTGCAGTGGTTAAGAATTTGGTTGCTAACCAAAAGGTCAGCAGTTCAAATTCACCGTCTTCTCCTTGGAAAGTCTATGGGACGGTTCTACTCTGTCCTATAAGGTTGTTACGAATAGGAACCGACTCCACGGCAACAGGTTTGGTAGGTTGTTTTTTTCAGATTGTGAAAAGGGAAATGTGAGAAACAAAGCTAAAGAGATAGGCAGGCAGCAGTTCCTACAGACTTGCATGCCACTATGGTGAACTTGGACTTTAATCTCTAAACCATAGGTCAGCAATCCTTTTCTGGAAATGGTCAGATTATAAATATTTTAATGTTTACAGGCCATTTGCTCTCTGTTGCAACTACTCAGCTCTGCCATTAGAGTGCAAAAGCAGACACAGGCAATGCATAAATAAACGATCTTGGCTGTGTTTCAATAAAACTTTATTTATGGACACTGAAATTTGAATTTCATTTAATTTTTACCTACCACAAAACATTATTCTCCTTTTGTTTTTTTTCTAATATTTATAAATGTAAAAACCACTTATTAACCTGACAAAAACAGGCATCAGGCTAGATTTGGCATGTAGGCCATAATTTGCTGATCCCTGCTCTAAACCAGTAGTTTTCTACACAGGCTTGGATGGGAATAACTAGTGAATTTTATGTTTTTTCTTTTTTGTTTATATTAATACAAATTCTAAGCAGGTCCTCAGAGCTATTGATGTAAACTCTCTCTGCTTAAGTTCCCTATATTTGCTTTAAAAAAAAAAAAAAAAACAGAGAAAAAAAAACCCTGTATTTGGAGCATTGGTGGCTCTGTGGTTAAGGGCTGGGCTGCTAACTAAAAGGTCAGTGGTTGGAACCCACCAGTCACTCCTTGGGGGAAAAATGTAGAAGTCTGCTTCTGTAAAGATTTATATAACCTTGGAAACCCTATGGGGTATTTCTACTCTGTCCTATAGGGTCGCTATGAGTTGGAATCGACTTGACGGCAGTGGATTTTTGGTTCATTGTGAACTACTCTTTGTCTACCCAAAGCAAATTCAGCTTTGCATATTACAAAGATATCTCTGACTCTTCTGTGACAGATAGATGAGAGAAAAAAGGAAGGAGAAAAAAGAAAAAAGGATGAAGCTAGGGAGAAGCATTAGAAGGCTGTTGCAAAAGTCCAGAAGAGGGATTATAAAGATTTGAATAAAGATAATATAAAAGTAGAGATAAGGAAGTAAATTTTAGCAACTAGAATCATTAGACCTTTGAAAATGTTTAGTGTGGGGAATGTGACCAGATAAAGTTATGAGGGTAACTTCCAAGTTTCTGGCTTGTGTGCCAACTATTTTGCCCTCCTACATTTGTTATGAGACCCAGATAGCTTCGGCAGTTCTTAACTTCTGAACAAAGTCGTAGCAGTCACTCTTTGCCATGTCCAGACTGGAACTAGACTCTGTGGCTGGTATCGGGGAAGCCCATGTGATGGTGTCTGAAGAGTGGGATCAGAAAAGTCAAGTTGTGTTTGCTTGTTATTCATTCAGGCATCTTGGAATCCAACTGTGGCAGATGAGTTTTTGCACTTTAACAGAGAGATGGCACGTTGCTTCAAAATTAAAAAAGGGTGGGAGAAATTTCCCAGGAGGGGACTGAAACAATCTGCTATGGATGAAGGAGAGTCTGAAATTGAAGCCAGATGAAGGATGGGAATGAAAAGTTTTAGTTATTCCTTGGGGAATATGGCTGCAATTGCACAGCTTGCCTTGTCTAGATTCGTACTTACTCATAGGCTATCACTTTTCAAGTTTATCAAAGTTCTTCAAGCATGGGATGCAAGAAAACATCTTGTAAATGAACAAACAAATGCCAACAGGTGATAAATGACATTAAAAAGACACACATCAAAGACACAGGTTAGAGTACGTTGAAAATAAATTCTGGAGAAAAATTCAACATTATCTCTCCCTCTTGGGTGTGCCTTACCATAATAGGCGGGTATCATTGAAGGTCATGGATGTTAAATGACAGAACACACAGGCCAGTGCAAATCATTTAAGGGAAAGAACAGTGGCTTTGGAGTCAAGAGACACTGGTTCAAATCTTGACTCTGCCATTTATTAGCTGCATTATTTTGTGAAGCTTGTATAACTTCACTGAGCTTCTTCTGTAAAATAAAACAAAAAAAATTTAATACATAACTAGAAACTTCATTGTGATGAATAAGTGAGCAACCAAATAAAAGCACCTTCCACTTCATCTGGTATCATAGGCACTCTATCAGAGGCTCTGGATGGCACTACCTTTTAAGTGCTCGGTCACGAAGTGAAAAGTTGATTCAAATCCACCCAGATGTGCCTCAGAGGAAATGCCTTGTGATCTACTTCCACAACAACAGCCACTGAAAACCCTATGGTGCTGAGTTCTACTCTGACACACATGGGGTCATCATGAGTCAAAGTCAACTCAATGGCAACTGGTTACACACTCCATAAATATGAGTTCTCTTTACTCCTCTTCCTCTAAACTTTGTTGTTCTTTACATGTGTGTACGTATATATGTGTCTGCATATGTATCGTAGAGTTGTTGTTTCGTTATTGGAAGGTAGGGGTGACAGGAAGATAGTATTCTGTTGTTGTTCAGAAATGTAAACTGTATGAGTTTTATCTTTCAAACTTTATGCTTCCTGGACTTTATATGTTAATTTATTCCAGGCCATATGCATGGTAATTAGAGTCCTAAATGTTCTGAATGGTTTTCTAACAGCAAAGAAGGAAAAATGTCTTTACATTTTGGAGAAAATGTTGCTAAGTCTAATACCTAGCAAGTTGTACCTTCCTTTTAACTTTCTAAGATTTATGGCACCCATGAAATTAGCTTGAAAAGAAGAAGGGTCTTCTCACATTGGCTCTTCTCAAAGAGTTTGACCTTGACACTCTACTCGCCTGATTAAATGTCTGCTCTGAATAATGAGCCTTCCAAGATCAAGCCTTCTGAAGGATGGGTCACTGATATTGCTTCATTCCTCTCTTCCCACCCTGTGCAGCATATCTCACTGTGACTCAATGGTTTCCAGAAAAGTGTGGGCAGATGTCTTTGCCTGCTCTCACAGAACAGGAGGAGCTGATTGTTCTCAGTGCTCAAACAGCCAGGCAAATAGAGCTTTCTCTGCTTCATGTCCTGTGTGCTCCTTGCTCTGGACAGAAATACTTTTCTAGGTACACACCACTCCTTAGTTACCCCTCACAGGAGCTCTGTGGCCCCTTATGTCCCAAGATGATCTGGAAGAGACCAAAGATTCACGTTGTTCTACTGGCCTCTTAAACCTAAATAAAACATCTGACTTTTCCATCAGAAGCTGACTCAAATCTGAGAGAAAATTTTAAAAATGTGTAAATGTGTATGTGGAGTGTGTAGAAAGCTATATTCACTGCAATATCTAATAACAATTTCATTTATACAGATCATGATCACCTGCTAGATGGCTGGCATTGTGCTAGGAACTAAGAGAACACAGGGGAAGTCAAATATGCCCTGACCTCACAATGCTACTATCCAATCTGGTGAACCAGCCACCTCTTTGGCAGCTGTTGACATTTGACTAATATTTCCTGTGTTTCACTAGGACTCATTTCTTGGTTATTGTGACCAGACTCTGCCAAATGCTTCCCACTGGGACATGGATCATTATTGCCTGTGGCCCTAAGAAACAAGGACAGTAGAGACAATGGCTTTGGGAGCTCAGCCACAATGGGTCAAGGTTTCCAGTAGACACATCCAGTCTGCAGGGCTGGCAGCTACAACACCCTTTGCTCAGCTTTAGCAGAGGCAATGTCTTCCCATGCTGAGTCTGTGGTGGTTTTTGATGGTGGTTCTTTATTTCTGCCTTATAGCTGAGCCTGATTCCCCAGTCTTCCCTAGTCTTCTTATAAGCTATCTAATATTCTTTTGGAGTCCCTGGCTGGCACACATAGTTAAGAATTAGGCTGCTAATAGAAAATTTGGAGGTTCTAGTCCACCCAGAGGCACCTCAGAAGAAAGTCCTGGCAATCTACTTCAGAAAAATCAGCCACTGAAAACCCTATGAAGTGCGGTTCTACTCTGACACACACGAGGCTGCCATGAGTTGGAGGTGACTAGACAGCAATTGGTTTTAATACCCTTTCTGTAATTTTTTTCAGAGTAAGCAAACTGTAGTCAATTTCTCTTGATTGCTGTTAAGAACCTTATTGGATGAAAACACTATGTTTATCTGTGTGTGTGTTTAGGTAGACAACTTTATAGAAAATGGCAAAATTATAAAATTATAAAAATGCTAAAATGATGAGTATCTACTGGAATATTAACTTCATGAAAGCAGGACGTTATGGGTTATTTTCTCTGTTGGACCCGTGCACCCAGCATTCAGTAAGTAATTGTAGAATGAATGAAACTTTGTTGCTCAAATTTTTTGATTCATACAGCTTATGTTAACTTTTTCAGCGTTTGGTGGTTTTGGATATCAAGGAAAATTTTCATATGAATTGTGTGCTCTTATATTTTAAATAACTTCATGGGATCTGCCTTTAAATCTCCCAGAATATGTAAATACTTGAGATTACTATGGCCAACTTGCAGAATCATGCTAGTAGCTCACAATGCCTGAGGGTAATGCTAATTCCCCACCCCTCCCGTCCCCAGTCTTTTAAAAGATGTTCATCACCCCTCTCTGTGGTGTAAATACAAACAAACCTCAAGGCAGAATCTGATAGAAGCCCCCTTCATATCTGAGATGGGATGCTATGGATTTGACTGTCAATTTTCAAATGAGAAAGGAACAGACTTCTGGTAAATAATTTACCATGTCTTTAATGTGCAGGGCTGTGCATTGATTCCCTTACTATTGTTTTGCACACATTATGCTGGGGGAGTGAACTAAAGAGAAGTGAAACTTTGGTTTTGCAGCTTGCTTGCTTACAGTGTGACACGCCATTGCAGACTGTCACCTGCTAAGTGCCAGCCAGAACACCCTAGCATCTGATGTTAAGTGAGTCTTGCATACTCCCCACCAGTAAGGAAGGCATCTATCAACTTGCTGCCCAGTCATTTAGCATTAGTTAATGAGGGTTTTATGCCATTTCTGGATAGTAATAGTAGAACAAGCCAAAAAGTCTTCACTTTCAAGAAAAAATCCATAGTTTCCTTTTTTAAAAAAAAAATTGTTGGCCTATTATTTCCATAAAAAATGTTGGCCCATTATTTCCATAAAAGCAACAATTAATAGAGGCACAGCTAGAGATGTCTCCTCTCTCTGGCAATCAACTCCATTGGGTAGGACATAATGGCTGAGATCGCTCTCTCTCTGATTGCCAATTACATTGGCATTGGGAAATGTGCATTTATTTATTTATTTGCACCTAAATTTGAATACGTTTGAGGAAAGAATCTTTAATAGTGGAGAAATTCATTCTGCATAAATAACTTCCTAAAGTCATTTATTCTGAAAAGGGTAATTTAAAATACAACACACACACACACACACACACACACACACACACACACACACACACACTGCCTTACTTATTTCACCCTGTAATTATATTTTTAGATGATTGCTTGTGTATTTTCTCACTTTAAAATGGAAATGAAAGGTCTGATGACTTGAGTTGATTTATTTTGCCCAGGGAAAGCCACTCCCTCCCCAATTCTGTGACAGAGAGTTTGTTACTGTTTTTTTGTTAGGTCTGTAGAATTATGGGATGCTGGATCACCTGGTTTTTCCCTGGTTTATTTCAGTTTTAACACACTCACTATGTAGTTATCTAGAGAGCAGTGGTGGTTCAGTAGTAGACTTCTCAACTTCCATTAGGTAGACCCAGTTAGATTCCTGGCCAATGAACCGCAAGCACAGCCACCACCTGACTGTTAGTAGAGGCTTGTATGCTGTTGTGATGCTGAACAGGTTTCAGCTGAGCTTCCAGACTAAGGCAGACTAGGAAGAAAGGCCTAGAGATCTACTTCCAAAAATCAGCCAGTGAAAACCCTATGGATCTCAAGGGTCTGAGCTCATTGTACATGGGGTCGCCATGAGTCAGGGGCCAACTCCATGGTAGCTGACAATAACAACTACACGTACTTACCAACACCATCGAGAAGGTATTACCCTGGCCGGGTCATGCACTCTCTTTCAGCGTGTTTTAACCAAATGTGAAGAAAAGGTAGAAACAAACTTAAAGCTTCTCAGTACCAGAAAGGACTTGCGATATCATTGAATTCAGTATTGTTTTTAACAGATGGGAAAACTGAGACCCAAATGGGCAGCAAATTGTCCAAGTCACATCAGTAAGCAGTAGGAAAGTCTGGCTGTCTCCTCGTTTCCCTACCTGATCCAGGGCTTTTCCCAGGTTTACCAACTTTCAGTGCCATTGGTGGCCTTTTCTGTGATCTTTTTGAACAAAATGGGTGCCCTGTCTGAAAAACAGATCATGAGCTCTAGGAGAGGAGTGAATTTTCCAAGGGCATTTCCAGAAAAACTGTATGTACAGTCTTGCCAACAACAACTGAGACTACGTGCTTGTATTAATTTATACGATTTTGAATTACACCTACCTTCAACTTGTTATGTAAGAATGCTTATTTTAATGAAGGCTGTACGTATGGTCTTCTCTTCTGCAAAAAATGAGACTAATATTTTCCTGACATGTCTCTTGATTACTGATATACATGTCTATCCCTGCTTTTCCCAATGTTTGGATGCCTCTCCTCCCATACTTCCTCTTTCGAAATGCTGTCAGGATTCTATTAATCCCTGGAGGCCGAAACCAATTACTGCCTTCTCCATGGGGGTCTTCCTCTCTGTCCTCCGAATGCTCATATTCTACTTTGTATTATAGTGATAGGAGTTCCTGTGTAATGCAAACAGATAACAAGCTGGGCTGTTAACAGAAAGGTTGGATATCTGAGTCTACCCAGAGGTGTCTCAGAAGAAGGCCTGGCAAACTACTTCTAAAAATCAGCTACTGAAAACCCCATGGAGCACAGTTCTACTCTGACACGGATGGGGTCACTAAGAATCTAGGTCAACTCATCAGCAACTAGTTACTATAGTTATAGAGCATCTGTCTTAGTTTTGTAACACTCAAATCATCTACCATTCATAGAGCAAATATATATTGAGTACCAACTCAGTTTTACCGTGATAGTTACTTAATGAACATTCAGCAAGTATTTGTTGCATTAACAAAAGAATGAATGAATGGCATATATAAATCTACCCATGGCTGTTAGCTGGAGAACAAATCCTACATTTTTAGCTTCTTTCCAAACTGTTGTATCTGATGTCTCATACCCTGGTCCCTGCAGCATCATAAGCAGCAGGTTTTCTCGATGGCATACAGGCAAAACTAGATAAATATGGCTATCAGCATCCCCAGACTGTTCTCAGTCTCCAAAATGAACGGTAAAGACAAATTTATATTCAACTTCCTACACATTTTCAGTCTCTGATTTTGAATATTGTTATTTCATTCCTCCATTGATAGCCTTTCCTGTCTCTTCAGACCTAATATTTAATTCTCCTTCTCTATATCTAAGCAGAACCTTCCATCCTTGACCTCACGGTGCCTTTGTCCTCTTTATGTCTCTGCCAGATACCTAATAACTCTTCATACTCAATGTGTGCCCCCCCCCCCCAAAAAGTGAGCTCAATTTCTTCCCAGAAAAACTGTCACTCACTGGCTTTCCAATTTTTGCCCATCACTTATATATATATATGTATGTATGTATGACCCAATATCACCAGTCAGAACAAGGCCAGAGGCTGACTGCAGAACAGCCCATCAATTGCTTGTATGCAAGTTCAAGCTGAAAATGAAGAAAATTAGAACAAGTACACAAGAGCCAAAGTACAAGCTTGAGTATATCTCACCTGAATTTAAAGACCATCTCAAGAATAGGTTTGACACATTGAACACTAATGACAGAAGAACAGACGAGTTGTGGAATGACATCAAGGATATCATACGTGAAGAAAACAAGATGTCATTAAAAGACAGGAAAGAAAGAAAAGACCAAAATGGATGTCAGAAGAGATTGTGAACCTTGCTCTTGAAAGTCCAGTAGCCAAAGCAAAAGGAAGTAATGATGAAGTCAAAGAGCTGAACAGATTTCAAAGGGCGACTCTAAAAGAGAAAATAAAGTATTATAATGACATGTGCAAAGACCTGCAGTTAGAAAACCAAAAGGGAAGAACACGCTTGGCATTTCTCAATCTGAAAGAACTGAAGATAAAGTTCAAGCCTCGAGTTGCAGTATTGAAGGATTCTACAGGAAAACTATTAAATGACACAGGAAGCATCAAAACAAGATGGAAAGAATACACAGTGTCATTATACTTAAAAGAATTTGTCGACATTCAAACATTTCAGGAGGTAGCATATGATCAGGAGCCGATGGTACTGAAGGAAGAAGTCCAAGCTGCACTAAGGCATTAGCAAAAAACAAGGCTCCGGGAATTGAAAAAATACCAACTGCAAGGTTTCAACAAACAGATGCAGTATTGGAAGTGCTCACTCGCATATGCCAAGAAATTTGGAAGACAGCTAGTTGGCCAACTGACTAGAAGACATCCATATTTATGCCTATTTCTGAGAAATGTGATCCAACCAAATGTGGAAATTATCGAACAATATCATTAATATCACACACAGTTAAAATTTTGCTGAAGATCGTTCAAAAGTGGTTGCAGCAGTATATCAACAAGGAACTGCCAGAAATTCAAGTCAGATTCAGAAGAGGACTTGGGACCAGGGATATCATAGCTGATGTCTGATGGATCCTGGCTGAAAGCAGAGAATACCAGAAAGATGGTTACTTGTATTTTATTGACGATGCAAAGGCACTCTACTGTGTGGATCATAACAAATTATAGATAACATTGAGAAGAATGAGAATTCCAGAACACTTAATTGTGCTCATGAGGAAACTGTACATACATCAAGAGGCAGTCATTCAAACAGAACAAGATATACTGCATGGTTTAAACTCAGGAAAGGTGTATATCAGGATTATATCCTTTCACCATACCTATTCAATCTGTACGCTGAGCAAATAATCTGAGAAGTTGAACCATATGAAGAAGAACAGGGCATAAGGATTTGAGGAAGATTCATTAACAACCTGCGTTATGCAGATGACACAACCTTGCTTGCTGAAAGTGAAGAGGGCTTGAAGCACTGACTGATGAAGATCAAAGACCACAGCCTTCAGTATGGATTACACCTCAACATAAAGAAAACAAAAATCCTCACAACTGGACCAATAAGCAACACCATGATAGACAGAGAAAAGATTGAAATTGTCAAGGATTTCATTTTACTTGGATCCACAATAAATACTCATGGAAGCAGCAGTCAAGAAATCAAAAGACACATCGCATTGGGTAAGTCTGCTGCAAAAGACCTCTTTGAAGTGTTGAAAAGCAAAGATGTCACCTTGAAGACTAATGTGTGCGTGACCCAAGCTATGGTGTTTTCAATCACCTCACATGCATATGAAAGCTGGAAGATGCATAAAAAAGACCAAAGAAGAATTGACGCCTTCAAATTGTGGTTTTGGAGAAGAATATTGAATATACCATGAACTGCCAAAAGAACAAACAAATCTGTCTTGGAAGAAGTACAACCAGAATGTTCCTTAGAAGCAAGGATTGTGAGACTACATCTCACATACTTTGGACATGTTATCAGGAAGGATCAGTCCCTGGAGAATGACATCATGCTTGGTAAAGTAGAGGGTCAACAAAAAAAAGGAAGGCCTTCAATGAGATGGGCTGACACAGTGGCTGCAACAATGGGCTTAAGCATAACAATAATTATGACGATGGTGCAAGACCTGGCAGTGTTTCGTTCTGTTGTGAGTAGGAATCGACTCCATGGCACCTAGCAACAACATCAGACCCATTGCCTTCAAGTTGATTCTGACTCATAGTTACCCTGTAGCACAGAGTAGAACTGTCCCATAAGTTTTCCAATTCTATAATGTTTACAGAAGTGGACTGCCACATCTTTCTTCCGCGGGGCCCCCTGGTGGGCTATATCTATATGTGTGTGTGTGAATTTTTTTTTTTTTTTTAACCAAAGTCAACAATACTGTGTACCAAAATCATGCTTCCTTCTAGACTGAGGTTATTATTCTTTGGCCAGAGCCTCTCCTATTGCAAGCAGTATGCTAATTTCTGAGGCTACCAAGATGAAAGAGATGTAGCCCTGCCTTCCATGACTTCAAGATTTAAAGTAAATAGCATACATGTACATAGATAACTCCAGCAGTATAAAGAGCACTCTCACAGGGGAAACTCCCAGCACTATCGACAGGGATATGAGCACCAATGTCACGGAAGGCTTTCTGAGGCAGGTTGTGCCTGAAGTGAGTCTTAAAGAACAGAAGTTATTAACTGAAGAAAGTATGAGAGGGTAAAATTGCCTGATACATCTTTGTGTTCTTCCAAAACATCCAACACAAATGTTCAACAAAAATTTGGTGATTAAAAGAAGGGTATTCATAACTTTCCATTTCTACAATATTAGTTCAAATATAAGTTTGCACCTCATGATTATATTTCTGTAATAGTCTGTCTGCACTCAGCATCTGCTTCTTTCTCTATCTACCATGACTTTGCTGAGTTTACATCTGATTTATCTAACCAAATCAGCTCTTTTTCATGTGGAGCCCCAGGGTTCATTTAATAAGCTCCAAACTCTGCAGCCAAACATTTCAGACCTCCATACTGAGACCTCAAATCTACTTCTCCAAACATAACTTTTCTGCACAAACCAGCTGTAGTACTCAATTTAGCATACACCTTCCCTCTGAGATGCCTGGGACTGTTTTTCGGAGTGTTCAAAAATCCTTAAAGAACTTTGTCAAGCAGAGCAATCAAGCAGTGATAAGAAGGAACAGTGGGTTCTAGGGAAGATTTTCAGGAAAGCAAGGGCCAGGACAAGACTGTAAGAAGGGAGGGAAGCATCAGAGGGGAGGGACGAATTAAAAATGCCGGAGAAAGAGATTCTTTTGATTTACTCAAATCACACTGAACCTTTGGGATTGCAAAACTGATCAAGGACATGTTTTTGCAAAATTTCCAGCACTTTTCACTTCTTAGCTTTTTCAAAACGTTGCCAAATAAAAAGAAAAAAATGTTTTTTCCTTTATATACCTGCAGCTCTACTCCCTGCATCTGAAAGAGCAAAGACAGCATGAAAACACAAACATAATAAAGAAGCAATATGTCAACTGTCTTCTATCATGCCAGGAAGTGCTGGAATTAAAGGCAGGGGCTTCAAGTGTTATCATCTTTGTTGACTTGCTCTGTCTGTCTGCTTTCTTGCTTTGCTCCTTACAACCTCTCCATTGTGGCTCCCTGTGCCTTCACCTCTGTGGGAACTGACCTCTGAAAAAGCCCTCATTTTCCTGCCAGTTACATCAACTCATTTGCAGACAGAGAACTTCATCCTTTATTAATTTCTTCCCTTACTGTTGTTCTGTAATTGAATTACGGCATGGTCTGTAATCTGTCTCTTTGTTCTCTGGCTGGTAATATGGTGCAGTCCTATTAAAATTGTTGAGTAGAAGTTGGCCATATATTTTGTAGATCAGTGAATTAAATAAAAGCTTAGTTCACACACACACACTCACCAATTTCTTTCTAGAGAGAATTTTGCAGCTGCTGTGGCAACAGGACAGCAGCTAACAACAACTACATGGAAATGGAATAAAGGGGACAGCAGGTCTCAAACAGCACATACAATGGATCCCCACTGCACTCAATATTTACCAGTTTAGGAGCCCAGGTGGTGCAGTGGTTTAGCACTGGGCTGCTAACCAAAACTCGGTGGTTCAAAACCACCAGCCACTCTGAGGGAGAAAAATGTAGTAGTCTGCCTCCATAAAGATTTACAGCCTTGCAAATCCTATGGGGCAGTCCTACTCTGTCCTATAGGGTTAGTATGAGTTGGAATAGACTCGAGGGCAGTAGTTTTTTGTGTGTTTGGTTTTTTTTTTTTTGGTTAAGTTTGGTCCCACAAATGGTGTGTGCTCCACTGCCTACCTAAAGGGTGACAATTCAAACCCACCCAGCAGCACTGCAGAAGGGCTGGAGATCTGCTTCCATAAAGACTGCAGCCAAGAAAACCATATGGAGCCGTTCTACTCTGTAACACATTGGGTTGTCATGAGTCAGAATTGACTCCATGAGTTTAGTTTGGTTTTATTATGTGTTTACTTTTCACTTACTTCTCTTGACTGTGCGCTCCTGGAAGGCAGGGAGCATAACTTTCATTTCTCTGTCCTAGGACCAGTCTGTCACAAATGATTAATAACAACCTAGGCTGAATGCTGAATGACTCATAGACTGATTTGTGGAATTGAGAACTAGATATGATTTAATACGTAAAACTTTCCCTAAAGCAGTGACTCCAAGCTCTTATCACACTTCTTTCTTCACATTAGTTACGGTGTTGCTAAATTACTTAAAGGTATTTTGAGAAATTCTGAAATAAAACTTTCCCCAATTAAAAAAAAAAAAGATCTAGGATTCATTTAATTTCCTTTAGGTAAGCATGTGCTTTTGCAGAAATAAATACTCAGAGGACACACATGGAATATGTCCACATGACCCTGCTGGTCTGCAGCAGGGAATACGTGTGTGTGTGCGCGTGTGTAGGTATAATTTATTAATATTCGTATATTATGTTTATATAATGTTTATATATGTTATATTTATATACGTACACATGCCCGCATATCAGGCCCACACATGTTCTGCTGTGACCAGGGATGCTGTGTCTCTCCATGGCTGGCTGAGTCCAGGAGTGTGGGCATGAATTAGAAGAAAGCTCACAATGTAGGATATTCCTCTCCTGGCCATAAAAATAACAAAAATATACTCAGACTCACTAATCATTAGGGAAATGCGAATTTTAATAAAATGAGTATCATTTTTATTTATCAGACTGACAATTTTTTTAAAAAAGCATGTAGAGCTGGTTAGAGTTAGAAAGCATGGGCACTTTCATGCATGTACTGTGGGTGGGAATGTATATGAGTATTTTTTGGAAGGCAATTTGTGCACGTGTTTAACCAGTAGACTCACTTCAAAGAACCCCACAGCACTTTTCATGAAAATCCTTAAAAAATATACATTTATAAGATATCCGTTGCAAGATAGTTGGACATAGCAAAAAAAAAATAAGAGTCTGTGTGTGTGTCAATAAAAGAAAGTTTAAATAATTCATAATATATAAAACAAAAACACAATACCATTTATTCTAACTCATAGCAAGTCTATGGGACAGAGTAGAACTGCCCCATAAGATTTCAAGGCTGTAATCTTTGTTGTTGTTGTTGAGAAATATACACAGCAAAACATACAACAGTTCAACAGTTTAAACATGTACAATTCAGTGACATTTGTTTCATTCTTTGAGTTGTGCAACCATTCTCACCCTCCTTTTCTGAGTTGTTCCTCCCCTATTAACATAAACTCACTACCCTCTGAGTTCCTATCTAATCTTTCCAGTTGCTGTTGTCAGTTTGATCCCATATAGATAGATCTGGAAAAGCACAATGCTCAAGGCAGATATTCTTTACTAGTTAAACTATTGTTTGGTTTTAGGAAGACTTTAAGTGATATTTTTGGATTAAGATTTAAAGATTATCTCAGGTCAATGATTTCAGGAGTTCATACAGCCTCCATGGCTCTTGAAAGTCCAGATTCCATGAGAATTTGAAATTCTGTTTCCCCTCTTTGATCAGAATTCTGCTTTAGAATCTTTACTCAAAATGTTCAGTAATGGTAGCCAGGCACCAGCCGGTATTTCTGGTCTCATGGCAAAGGAGGCAGCTGTTCATGGAGGCAATTAGCCACACATTCAATATCTTCCTCCCATTCCTGATTCTTCTTCTTCCTCTGTTGTTCCAGGCAAATAGAGACCAATCGTTGCGCCTTGGATGGTGGCCTGCAAGCTTTTTAGACCGCAAGCACTACTCAACAATCTAGGAGGTAGAACAGAAGCATGAAACAGGCCTTAAGCCAATTAACTGAGATGTTCCATGAAACCATGGCCCTAAACCTCCAAACTAAGGAACTAAATCCAATGAGTGTTTGGCTGTACATAAGCAGCCTCAGCAACTACTCTTTTTTTTTTTTGGTCATTGTTGTAAGTATATCTATTACACAAGTTTTGCCAGTTCAACTTTTGCAGGTGTACAACTTACTGACAGCAATTGCAGCAAACGGCTGTGTACCTCTTTCTAATCAATGCAATTTTTCCATTGCCGTTAACACCCCCTTTCCTCCTCTCTCCCTCCAAGGCTGTAATCTTTATGAAACCAGATTGCCACACCTTTCTCCTGGGGAGCAGCTGGTGGGATAGAACTGTCAGCCTTTCTGATAGCAGTCAAGCACTTAACCACTGCATCACCAAGGCTCCTCATAGTACATACATGCAAAGAGCACAATGCAACCAATAAAGAGAATGAAAAGAGCTGTTATGTATTAATGCTTCTCAGAATATTATTAAGCAAAACCCAAGTGACAGGATAATATGTCTAGAATGATCTCACTATATAAACATGTGTATAAAGCAAAGTCAACTACTGTCTAGTCATTTCCAATTCATGGCGACCCCACGTATTTCAAAGTAGAATTGTGCTCTATAGAGTTTTCAGTGGCTGGTTTTTCAGAAGTAGATTGCCAGTATTTTCTTCTGAGGCATCTCTGAATGAATTTGAACAAAAACCTTTAAGTTAACAGCCAAGTGTGTTAATTATTTGCATCACCCAAAGACTCCAGATATATAAATACAGATTTAGCCTTATTTCCATATATACGTCTCCATATGTGAGCATAAGGACATACATTTCTGGAAGGGTCCACCCAATAATTAATTGTAGGTATTGGTATTGCAATGTAGATTTGTAGTAGAGGGAGGAAATATGGGCAATTTTATGTGTTCCTTTATATGCTTAAAACCAATGAAAATGGGTTGAAAATTTCTGGAGATTTCTTATTATATAGGTATGCATGTGTATATTGTCTTTTAAAAATTTATTTTGCATTAGGTGAAAATTTACAGAGCAAATTAGTCTCCCGTCCGATAGTTTGTACATAAATTGTTCCATGACATTGGTTTCATTCCCCCATGATGTGCCAGCATACTATTGTTGCGGGATTGCTATGCCGTAGTAATTAGCATTGTTGGCTTTGTTCTTGCTTTCCTCTTAGCATCCTTCCATGCCTTGGTCATGTTTTGTTGACTTCCTTCATATTATGCATTGCCTTTCTCTTCACCAATATTAACACCTCTCTTCTACCTATTTGGTAATTTTCCCTCCCCGTCTCATCCCCGGTAACTTTCTCATCAAAGAAAATTTTTATTTTTTTTCATATGTAAACTTTTTCTTGTTTCTTTATAATAGCAGTCTCATACAATATTTGTCCTCTTGTGATTGACGTATTTTACTCAGCATAATGTCCTCCAAATTCACCCGTACCGTGAGACGTTTCGCAGATTCATCTTAATTCTTTGGCATTGCGTGGTATTCCATTGTGTGTATGTACCACATTTTGTTAATCCATTGTCTGTTGATGGACTCTTAGGTCATTTCCATCTTTTTGCTATTCTGAATAATGCTGCAATAAACATGGGTGTGCATAGGTCTATTTTGTCACAGCTCTTACTTTTTTAGGATATATACCTAGGAGTGGGATTGCTGGGTCATACGGTATTGCTATTTCTAGCTTTTTAAGGAAGCAGCATATCATTTTCTAAAGTGGTTGAACCGTTTCATATTTGCACCAGCAGTGCTTAAGAATTCCAATGTCTCCACAACCTCTCCAACATTTGTTATTTTCTATTTTTTGATTAGTGCCAGTAATGTTGGGTTGAGATGGTATCTTGTTTTAGTATTGATGAGCATCTTGCTAATGACTAATGATCCTGAACTTTTCTTAATGTATTTGTTAGCCATCTGAATGTCTTCTTTGGTGAAGTGTCTGTTAATAGCCTTTGACTATTTTTTAATTGGATTGTTTTTCTCTTTGTTGTTGAGGTGTTAAATTTTTCTATACATTTTAGAGATTAGGCCCTTGTCAGGTATGTCATAGCCAATTTGTTTTTCCCTCAGTCTGTAGGTTCTCTTTTTCTCTTTTGTAGAAATCTTTAGATAAGCGTAAGTGTTTAATTTTTAGGAAGTTTCATTTATCTAGTTCATCTTCTGCTTTTTGTGCATTTTTAGCTATGTTTGGTATTCTATTTATGCCATATGTTAGGGCCCCTAGAGTTGTCCCTATTTTTTCTTCCATGATCCATATGGTTTTAGGTTTGATATTTACGTCTTTGATTCATTTTGCATTAGTTTTTGTGTCTGGTGTAATATATGAGTCCTGTTTCATTTTTTTTACAGGTGGATATCCAGTTTTGCCAGCACCATTTGTTAAAGAGACCGTATTTTCCTCATTTCATGGACTTTGACCCTTTGTAAAAGATCAGCTGTCCAAAGGTGGATGGATTTACGTCTGGGTTCTCAATTCTGTTCCATTGATCTACGTGCCTATCATTGTACCAGTACCAGGCTGTTTTGACTATTGTGGCTGTATACTATTGTCTAACATCAAATAGTGTGAGGCCTCCTACTTTCTTCTTTTTCTTCAATAATGCTTTGCATATCTGGGACATCTTTCCTTTCCATATAAAGTTGATGATTAGTTTTGCCATCTAATTAAAGAATGCTGTTGGAATTTAGATCAAGATTGCATTATATCTGTAGATATCTTTGGATAGTATTGACATTTTCACAATGTCAAGCACAAGTTTTTCTACTTCCACACCCCTGGTTAGATTTGTTCCTATGTATATTATCTTTTGGGGAGCTATTGTAAATGGTATTGTTCTCCTGACTTCTTTTTCAAAGTTCTCTTTGTTGGTGTAGAGGAACCCATCTGAGTTTTGTATGTTGAGCTTGTATCCTAGTACTTAGTTCAATCCTTCTATTAGTTCCAATAACTTTCTTATGTAATCTTTGGGTTTTTCTACGTACAGAATCATATCATCTGCAAATATGGATAGTTTTATTTCTTCCTTACCAATTTGAATGTCCTTCATTTCTTTTTCTTGCCTTATTGCTCTAGCTAGGACTTCCAGTACAACGTTAAATAAGAGTGATGATAAAGGGCATTATTGTCTTGTTCCCCTTCTCAAGGGGAATGCTTTCAGTCTCTCTCCATTGAGATTGATGTTGGCTGTTGGTTTTGTATGAATGCCCTGTATTATGCTGAGGAAGTTCCCTTTTATTCATATTTTCCTGAGAGTAGTTATCAGGAATGGATGTAGGACTTTATCAAATGTCTTTTCTGCACCGATAGAGATGATCATGTAATTCTTTTATTTGTGTGGTGGATTTCATTGATTGATTTTCTAATGATGAAGCATCCTTGCATACCTGACATGAATCACACTTGGTCATGATACATTATTTTTTTGATATGCTGTTGAGTACTATTGGCTAGAATTCTGTGAAGAATTTTTGCATCTCTATTCATGATGGATATTGATCTGTAATTTTTTGTTTTTGTGGTGTCTTTGCCTGGCTTTGATATCAGGATTATGCTGGCTTCATAGAATGAATTTGGGAATATTCCTTCCTTTTCTATGCTCTGAAATATCTTCAGTAGTATTGATGTGAGCTCTTCTCTGAATGTTTGGTAGCATTCACCAATGAAGCCATCTGGGCCAGGGCTTTTTTTTTGTTGGGAGTTTTTTTTTTTTTTTTTTTTTTTTAGTTACCTTTTCAATCTCTTCTCTTGTTATGGGTCTGTTTAGTTTTTCTACCCTAGTTTGTGTTAGTTTAGGTAGGTAATGTGTTTCTAGAAATTTTTCCATTTCCTCTAGGTTTTCAAATTTGTTGGGGTACATTTTTTCATAGTATTCTGTTATGATCCTTTTTATTTCAGTTGATTCTGTCATGATGCAACCCATCTTATTTCTTATTTGGGTTATTTGCTTCCTCTCCTGCTTTTCTTTTGTCAGTTTAGCCAATGGTTTGTTGATTTTGTTGATCCTTTCAAAGAACCAACTTCTGGTCTTGTTGATTCTATTGTTTTTTCTGTTCTCTGTTTCATTAATTTCTGCACTAATCTATTGTTTACTTTCTTCTGGTAACCGTGGGCTTTCTTCTTTTTTTTTTTTTTTTTTCCTGCTGTCTTACTATTTGTTCAAGTTGTAGGGTTAATGTTTTGATTTTGGTCCTTTCTTCTTTTTTGAAGTGTGCATTCATTGCTATAAATTGACTTCTAAGCACTGCTTTTTCTTTGTCCCAAAGATTTTGATAACTTGTGTTTTCACTCTCATTTGATTCTATGAATTTTTTATTCCACCTTTGATTTCTTCTATTACTCAGTGGTTTTTAAGAAAGGTATTATTCAGTTTCCATGTTTGTTTGTTTTTTTTTCCTTGCTATTCCTGTTATTGATTTCTACTGTTATGTTGTTGTGATCAGAGAAAATGCTCTGTATTATCTCCATGTTTTGGATTTTGTTAAGGCTTGCTTTGTGGCCTAAGATGTGATCTCTTTTGGAGAATGCTCTGTGTGCACTGGAAAAGAATGTATACTATGCTGCTGTTGGGTGAAGTGTTCTGTATATGTCTATGAGATCAAGTTGGTTGACTGTTAGATATAGATCTTCTGTATCTTTGTTGAGTTTTTTTCCAGATGTTCTATCTTTTACCAAAAGTGTTGTGTTGAAGTTTCCTACTATCATTGTAGAACTTCCTTTTTCTCTTTTTAATGTTTTTAGAGCTTGCTTTATGTATTTTGGAGACCTGTCATTGGGTGTGTATATATTTATTGCAGTGTATATAATATTTATTATGTCTTCCTGGTGGATTGACTAATCATTATATAGTGTCCTTCTTTATCTTTTATGGTGGATCTTGCTGTAAACTCTATTTTTCCAGAGATTAATATTGCCACTCCTGCTCTTTTTTGGTCATTGCTTGCTTGATATATTTTTTTCATCCTTTGAGTTTTAGTTTATCTCTTTGTATCTAAGGTGTGTCTCTTGTAGACAGCATATTGATGGATTATGTTTTTTAATCCATTTTGCCACTCTGTCTCTTTTCTGGTGCATTTAAACCATTTACATTCAGTGTAATTATCAACATACATGAATTTACTGCTGTCATTTTACTGTCTTTTTTTTGTGGTGTTGATGGTTTATTTCTTGCACTTAATTTTCTGTGTGGAGTTCTCTTTGTGGATTTTTTTTTTTTCTTTTCGTTTTGTTGGTTTTGTGTTTACTAAGTCTTTATGTTTTTCTTCTTTTCTATTTTAATGTGTAGATTTCTTAACTTTCTTTGTGGTTACCTTGAAATTTACCTTTATCTTCCTAAGTTTAAGTCAGTTGTTTACCTTTTGGTATTACCTTGACTTCCTCTCCATATGAAAGTTCTATAACTACACCATTTATACCCTCTTTTTTTGCTGTGATGCTGTCATCATTTACACTTTGGCATCTTTGGTTCCCTGTTTTAAGTCTTTTAGCTTTGATTTAGTTTTGAGAATTCTCTATCTAGGTTGGTATCTGGCTAATCTGTCCTGTGTCCCTAATCTCAGATCGTTTTTTGATGTTGTTGATTCTCTATCTGAAGGACTCCCTTTAAGATTTCTTGTGTTTTGTCTGGTTTTTACAAGTTTCTTTAATTTTTTGATGTTGTTGATTCTCTATCTGAAGGACTCCCTTTAAGATTTCTTATGTTTTGTCTGGTTTTTACACGTTCCTTTAATTTCTGTTTGTCTGGAAATGTCCTAATTTTGCCTTTGTAGTTGAGAGACAATGTTACTGGGTATATAATTCTTGGCTCATAGTTTTTCCTTTATTTTAAATCGTACTTTAGATGAAGGTTTACAGAACAAATAGTTTCTCATTAAACATTTAGTATGCGTATTGTTTTATGACAATGGTTAACAACACAATGACATATAAATACTGTCCCTTGTCAAACTTGGTTTCCCTATTACCAGCTTTCCTCTCCACTCTTGCCTTCTAGTCCTTGTCCCTGGACTGTTCTGCCACACTTGTCTCATTTTGTTTAATGGGGATGTCTAATCTTTGGCTGAATGGTGAACCTCGGGAGTGACTTCACTACTGACCCAAAAGGGTGTTCGGGGGCCATAGTCTCGGGGTTTCTCCAGTCTCTGTCAGGCCAGTAAGTCTAGTCTTTTTTTGTGAGTTAGAATTTTGTTCTACATTTTTCTCCAGCTCTGTTTGGGACCCTCTGTTGTGATCCCTGTCAGAGCAGTCTGTGGTGGTAGCCAGGTACCATCTAGTTGTACTGGACTCAGTCTGGTGAAGGCCGTGGTAGTTGTGGTCCATTAGTCCTTTGGACTAATCTTTCCCTTGTATCTTGTTTTCTTCATTCTCCATTGCTCCTGAAGGGGTGAGACCAGTGGAGTATCTTAGATGACTGCTTACAGGCTTTTAAGAACCCAGACGCTACTCACCAAGGTAGAATGTAGAACATCTTCTTTATAAAGTATGCTATGCCACTTGAACTAGATGTTCCCCTAGACCATGGTCCCACAGCCCTCCGCCCAGCAATTCAGTCCCTCAGGGAGTATGGATGTGTCTATGGAGCTTCCATAGTCTTTCCTTGTACAAGTTGTACCGGCTTCCCCATTATAGTGTACTGTCTTACCCTTCACCAAAGTTGTCACTTATCTATTGTCTGTTTAGTACTTCCCCCATCATCCCTCCCATCCCTCATAACCAACAAAGATTGTTTCTTTTTGTGTGTAAACTGTTTCGTGAGATTTTACAGTAGATGTTTCATACAGTATTTGTCCTTTTGTGATTGACTTATTTCACTCAGCATGATGTCCTCCAGTTTCATCTATGTTATGAGATGTTTCACAGATTCATCATTATTCTTTATTATTGCATAATACTCCATTTTGTGTATGTACCATAGTTTGTTTATACATTCATCTGTTGATGGGCATCTAGGTTGTTTCCCTCTTTTTGCTGTAGTGAACAATGCTGCAGTTAACATGGGTGTGCATATGTCTATTCGTGTGATGGCTCTTATTTCTCTGGGATATATTCCTTGGAGTGGGATTGCTGAATCATATGGTATTTCTATTTCTAGCTTTCTCAGGAAGCTCCATATCATTTTCCAAAATGGTTGTAGCAGTTTGCACCCCCACCAGCAGTGCATAAGAGTTCCGATCTCCCGACAGCCTCTCCAACATTTGTTATTTCCAGTGTTGTTGATTTCTGCCGGTAATGCTGCATGAGATGGTATCTCATTGTGGTTTTAACTTGCAGTTCTCTAATGGCTAGTGATTGTGAGCATTTCCTCATGTGTCTGTTGGCCACTGTTCTTTGGGGAAATGTGTGTTCATTTCCTTTGCCCATTTTTTATTTCTATTACTGGTCTATTTGTTGTAGAGGTGTTGGATTTTCTTGCAGATTATAGAGATTAGAATATTTTCTGACCCGTAATATCCAAAACTTTTTTCCCAGTCTGTAGGTTCTCTTTTTACTCTTTTGGTGAAGTCTTTTGATGAGCATAAGTGTTTGATTTTAAGAAGATCCCATTTATCTAGCTTATATTCTGGAGTTTGCAAATTGTTGGTTATGATTTGTATCCTGTTAATGCCATGTATTAGGGCCTCTAGCATTAATCTTATTTTTTCTTCTGAGAACTTTATAGTTTTTAGCTTTTTATTTAGATCTTTCATCCATTTTGAATTAGTTTTTGTGTATGGTGTGAGGTACCAGTCCCATTTACTTTTTTTGCAGTTTCGCTGGCACCATTTGTTAAAAAGACAGTCTCTTCCCCATTATATGGACTTTGGGCCCTTGTCAAAGATCAGGTGACTATAGGTGGATGGATTTACATCTGGGTTCTCAGTTCTCTTCCACTGGTCAATGTATCTGTCTTTGAACCAGTACCAGGCTGTTTTGACTACCGTAGCTGTATAGTAGGTTCTGAAGTCAGGTAGTGTGAATTCTGCTACTTTATTCTTCTTCTTCAGTAGTGCTTTACTTATCTGGGGATTCTTCCCTTTCCGTATAAAGTTAATGATTAGTTTTTCCATCTCTTTAAAGAATGTTGTTGGTATTTGGATCAGGATTACATTGTATTTGTAAATTGCTTTGGGTAGAATAGTCATTTTCACTATGTTGAGTCTGCCTATCCATGAGCATGGTATGTTTTCCATTTATGTAGATCCCTTTGGGTTTCTTGCAGTAGTGTTTTGTAGTTTTCTTTGTATAGGTCTTTTACATCCCTGGTTAGATTTATTCCTAAGTATTTCATTTTTTTAGGGGCTATTATAAATAGTATTGTTTTCCTGATTTCCTTTTCATCTTTCTTTTTATTGGTGTATAGGAATCCAACTGATTTTTGTATGTTTATCTTGTATCCTGCTACTCTGCTGAATCTTTCTATTAGTTTCAGTAGTTTTCTTATGGAGTCTTTAGGGTTTTCTATGTATAGTAACATATCATCCGCAAACAGGGAAAGTTTAACTTCTTCATTACCACTTTGGATGCCCTTTTTTTTTTCTCTTTCTTGCCTTATTGCTATAGCTGGGACTTCCAGCACAATGTTAAATAGGAGTGGAGATAAAAGCATCCTTGTCTTCTTCCTGTTCTCAAGAGGAATATTTTCAGTCTCTCTCCATCAAGAATGATGTTGACCATTGGTTTTGCATAGATGCCCTTTATTATGTTGAGAAATTTCCCCTCTATACTAATTGTACTGGGAGTTTATATCAGCAATGGGTGCTGGACTTTGTCGAATGCCTTTTCTGTGTCAATTGAAATGATCATGTGATTATTTTGTTTCCTTTTATTTATGTGGTGGAGTACGTTGATTGAATTTCTAATGCTGAATCATCCTTGCATACTTGCTATGAATACTGCTTCGTGGTGGTGTATTTTTTTTTTATATTATACTGAGTTCTATTGGCTAGAATTTTGTTGAGAATTTTTGTATCTATATTCATGAGAGATATTGGTCTGTAATTTTCTTTTTTGTGGCACCTTTGCCTGGTTTTGGTATTATAGTTATGCTGGCTTTATAGAATGAATTTGAAGTGTTGCTTCCTTTTCTATGTTCTGAAATAGTTCAGGTAGTACTGGTATAAGTTCTTCTCTGAATATTTGGTAGAATTCTCCAGTGAAGTCATCTCAGCCAGGGCTTTTTGTTGTTGTTGTTGTTGGGAGTTTTATTATCTTTTCAAACTCTTTTCTTGTTATGGGTCTGTTCAGATTTTCATCATCACTTTGTGGTAGTTTGGGTAGGTAGTGTGTTTCTAGAAATTATCTATTTCCTTTAGGTTTTCAAATTTGCTGGAGTATAGTTTTCCTAGTACTCTGTTATGGTCTTTTTGTTTCAGTTAGGTCTGTTGTAATGTCCCCCATTTCACTTCTTATTTGAGTTATTTGTGTTTTTCTTTTGTCAGTCTAGCCAGTGGTTTGTCAATTTTGTTGAGCCTTTCGAAGAACCAACTTTCGGTTTTGTTGATCCTTTCTATTGTTTTTCTATTCTGTATTTCATTTATTTCTGCTCTGATCTTTATTATTATTTTTTTTTCTAGTAGCTGTGGCCTTTTTTTTTTTTTTTTTGCTGTTCTCTTTGTATTTTTTAGTTGTGTAGTTAATGTTTTGATTTTGTCCCTTTCTTGTTTTTTGATGTGTACATCTATTGCTATAAATTGTCCTTTGAGGACTGCCTTTGCTATGTCCCAAAGGTTTTGGTGTGATACGTTTTCATCCTCGTTTTATTCTAGGAATTTTTTGATATCATCTCTGATTTCTTCTGTTACCCAGTGGTTTGTAAGCAGGGTGTTATTCAGTTTCCATGTAATTGATTTTTTTTCCTTGCTCTTTCTATTGTTAATTTCTGCCTTGATGGCATTGTGGTCAGAGAAGATACTTTGAATTATCTCAACGTTTTGTATCTTGTTGAGGATTGCTCTGTGGCCTAAGATGTGGTCTATTCTGGAGAACGTTCCATGCACATTGGAAAGGAATGCGTACTTTGCAGCTGTTGGGTGTAGTGTTCTATATATGTCTATGAGGTCAAGTTACCTAACTGTGCCCTTTAGGTCTTGGGTATCTTTGTTGAGTTTATTTCTAGATATTCTGTCCTTTATCATGAGTGCTGTGTTGAAGTCTCCTACTATTACTGTGGAACTATCTATTTCTCTTTTCAGTGCTGTTAGAGTTTGTTTTATGTATTTTGGAGCCCTGTCATTGTGTGGGTTGGTATTTATTATGGTTATGTCATCATGATGGATCGTCCCCTTAATTATTATATGGTGTCCTTCTTTATCTTTTATGGTGGATTTTGTTTTAGAATCTATTTTATCTGAGATTAATATTGCCACTCCTGCTCTTTTTTGATAGCTGTTTGCTTGATATATTTTTTCCATCCTTCGGTTTTTAATAAATTTACATCTCTGTTTATAATATGTGTCTTGTAGACAGCATATTGATGGGTCCTGCTTTTTTATTCATTCTGTCACTCTCTGTCACTTTATAGGTACATTTAGTCCATTTATGTTGAGTTTAATTATTGATAGCTGTGAGTTTATTGCTGTCATTTTGTATTGATTTTTTTTGTGGTGCTGATGTTTTCTTTGTTCCTCTTACTCTCCTGTGCTGAATTCCTTTTGTTTGTGGATTTTTTTTTTTTTTCATTTCTTTTGTTTTAGTAGATTTTATTTTTACTGAGACTTTCTGGTTTTCTTCTTTATTTTGATGAGTAAGTTTGTTAACTTTCTTTGTGGTGACCTGGAAATTTACCCTTATCTTCCTAGGTTTGAACCAATCTATTATTACTTGAGATCACCTTGCCTTCCTTTCCATTAGAAGGTTCAATACTTACACTGTTTATTTCCTCGTTTATTGTTCTGATGTTGTTGTAATTTACAGATTAACCTCTCTGGTTCCCTGTTGTAATTCTTTTGGTTTTGGATAGTTCTTGAGAGTTCATTTCCTAGATTGGTAACTGGCTAGTATGATCCTGCATCCTGGATTCAACCTGTGGTCTGATGTTGTTTGTTCTCAGATTGAAGGACACCCTTTAATAATTCTTGTAGGTTTGGTTTGGTTTTTACATAGCCCTTTAATTTCTGTTTATTTCAAAATGACCTAATTTCACCATCATATTTGAATGAGAGTTTTGCAGGGTATATTATTCTTGGCTGGCAATGTTTTTTTTTTTTCAAGGCTTTTTGCATGTCATCCCATTGCCTTCTTGTCTGCATAGTTTCTGCCAAATAATCTGAGCTTAGTCTTATTGTTTCTCTACTGTATGTGACATTTTTGTTGTCTCAAAGTGCTCTCAGTATTCTTTGTTTGTCTTTGGTTTTAGCGAGTGTGATTATGGTATGCCTGGGTGATTTTCTTTGGGGGTCTATCTTATATGGGGTTCGTTGAGCTTCTTGGATGGCCAGCTTTTCACCTTTCATGATATTTGGGAAGTTTTCTGTCAGCAGTTCTACAATGATCCTCTCTGTGTTTTCTGATTTCTCGTCGTGTTCCAGAACTCTGGTCACTCGGAAGTTTTTGCTTTCGATTGTATCCCAATTAATTCTCAGAGTTTCTTCATTTTTCTTCGTTCTTTTTTTCTGATTTTTCCTCAAACATAGTTGTATCCAAGTGTTTGTCTTTAATTTCACTGATCCTGTCTCTTCATGTCAAACCTGCTCCTCAGCCCTTCAATGACACTGTCCATTTCTGAAATCTTGTTGTTTATCTTTTGGATTTCTAATTGTTGTTTTTGCATAATTTCTAGCTGTGAATTTATTTTAGCATTTTGTTCCAGTATTATTTTCCTGAATTTTTCCATTTTTTGTCTGTACTTTCCAAGAATTTGTCTGCCTTTTCCATGAATTTGTGTATTTTTTTCCCCATTTTTGTCTGTTTTTGCTTCAATTCTTGGGTAGCTCTGAATATTAGAGATTTTAATTCCTGATCAGGTAGTTCTAGTGCCTTTTCTTCTGCTGGAAAGTCATCTAGTGTATTATTTTGGATGCCTACTGGAACCATCCTGTCTTGTTTTTGTAAATGTTTTGATATTGTCTGCTCTCTTTGGGGCATTCAGTAGTTATTTTCCTTGTTTACTTATTGTTGATTTGTTTGTTTCATGCTGCTTTTTTGTTTTATTTGGTTATTTCTGAGCAGGTGGACTGTGTGTTCTTTGTTGTTTGCTCATCTGTTGGCAGGATGCTTTTCGATCCCTTCTCCAATTGACATTCTCAGTTGCTCAGATACAGTAGAACAGGGCAAGTCTAGCTGAAGAGGAGTTGCTGGAATGGATTGTTTGCGGCATGTACTATGGCCAACAGGGCAGGCGGGAATCTATGCATGGCATGTGCTGATAGGCCATGCCTGTGCTGCTTGGGGGTGTGATGTTCAGCACACGGTTCAAGTAGACAGGATGGAGGGGGGAGATTGTTACGTGTGGAGCTAAGATGAGTATGGGGAAGAGGAGAGAGAGGAAAGAGGAACAGGGGCCAAATAGTTACAAACAAACAAAAAAAGTGCTAAGGGCACTTGCTGTTGGAGTGGAGAAATGAGAGACTGAGAAATGGAGAAAAACAAAAAGGGGAACAAGTAGAAAAAAAAGAAAAGAGAAAAAAATGAATAAATAAAATTAGAAATAAAAGAAACATCCCCAGGGATCCCACTGATGCGTCTTTGAGGTCTGAGGAAGTTACTCCCAGGTCGTGAAGTACAGCATGGCTAGAAGGGTTTGAGGTGTCACTTAATACCAGGTATTCAGGAGACAAGAAGACAAGGTAAATGTAGAGAGACGGAAACTGAGTAATGAAGAAAGAGAGAAAAGAAAACAAAACAAACAAATAAAAAAGAACAAGAAAGCCAAAAAGAACAGAAAAAAAGAAAAAAGAAATGCTCTCAGGGATCCCTCTGCATGTCTGCGCAAACTAAGGTGGTAGGTCCCAGGCCACACAGTACTGCCCAGCTGGAATGGGCTCCCAATTAGAGAAAATAAAAGAAAACTAACAAACAAACACTTTAAAACAAACAAACAAAAAGTTCCGGGATCCCACCAGCATGGTGGCACTGGACAGAAAGAAGTTTCACAGTCATGCGGTGTTTCACAGCCTTTCAGAAAAAAGCAAAGACAGCACACAGAGCCAGGTATTTGAGAGAAAGTAGGGGGAGGTGGTGAGAGGTATGGAAGAAATCAAAAGAAGCGGAAAAAAGCAGCACCAGCAGAAGAAGTGGCACTCAGTGGGTTGGCCAGTTCGGGCAGGTGGAATCCAAGCAGCCGGTGCTTCCTGGCCAAGAGACTGTGGCCACGGGAAGCAGAGGAGGCCGAGTGGGGGTGAAGAAGGGTGGGGGGTGGGAAAGCATGTATTGCTGGTTACCGCTTGTTCTGGCTCTTTCTGGAAGCACCATGAACCCCCTGTTCACCGATCTCCAATAGGAGTCCAAGATGGCAGATCCGTGATGTGTTAGCTGATAGGGGACCTCTGCATGTAACTCTCCTCACTCTCTGTTCTCTGTCAGTTTCCTATTCCATTCAGTGCTTGGCTGAGTTCTTTGTCTCTTCATTTGATGCTTAAGTTTTCAGGATTGATGTTTTCTGTTTCGCTTAGTTTTTCAGATCTTTGCTGTGGAGGGACAGTGTGGTGCTTCTCTCTATAGTGCCATGTTGCCCAGAAGCCTAGTATCTTTTTCTTGTAAGGTTTTCATATATGTCATCCCATTGCTTTCTTGCCTCCATGGTTTCTTCCAAGTCATCAGAGTTTAGTCTAATTGTTCCCTTTTGCAGGTGACTTTTCATTTTTCCCCAACTGATCTCAGGATTATTTCTTTGTCTTTGGTTTTGGTGAGTGAGATTGTATGTCTTTGTGACTTTCTTTGTGGCCTATCTCATATGAATTTCACTGAACTTCTTGAATAGTTAGCTTTTCATCTTTCACGATATTTGGGAAGTTTTCTGCCAGCAAACTTCAAAAATATTTTCTGTGTTTTGTATTTTCTCCCTTTGTTCTGGAACTCTGATCACTGGCAAATTTTCGCTCTTGATTGTGTGCCACATAGTTCTTAGGTTTTCTTCATTCTTTTCTCTGATTTCTCCTCAAACAAAATGGTGTCCATGGATTTGTCTTCAATCTCACTGATTCTGTCTTCCATTTTTTCAGTTCTGATCCTGAGTTGTATATTTCTGAAATTTTATTGTTAACCTTTTGGATTTCTTGTTGCTGTTTTTGTATGGTTCTAAGTGTCTATTTATTTTGTCATTTTTTTAAATTGTATTGCTTTCCTCAATTCTTCTCTATTGTTTTGCCCATGTTTTCTTTGGTTTTGTCTGTGCTTTCCTTGATCTCTTGGAGAGACCTATATATTAGACCTGTATATTATTCTTTTGAATTCTTTATTGGGTAGTTCCATTGCCATTTCTTCCTCCAAAAGATTTTCTGGTTCTTTATTTTGGTCACTTTCTGGAGCCATCTTGTCCTGTTTCTTCATGTGATTGGATATTGTCTGTTGTCTCCGAGGCATCAAGAAGTTCTTATATTTATTTATTTATTTATTGTATTTTTGTTTGCTGCATCATGATTTTCTTTTCTTTTGTTTTGTTTTGATATATCTGAATAGACTGATCATGTGTGCTTCTCTGGACACTAACCTGACTACATTGAAGTTCTCACCCCCTATCTTAGGGTGGGTGAGCAGAAGCTCAGTTTGTGAGTGCAGTCCCTGTTCTCTGGTCTTGCATCACTGCTGCAAATGTAGGTGGTGTTTCTGGTGAGGTGGCATATCTCTGTCCAGTCACCCGGCTGTGGGGGAAGGGGGCATCCTCCCTGGTCTCTGAGTTGAGTGTTGTGTTTTCAGTCTGCTGATTTCCATATGGTCAGGTTCAAGAGTGCCCAGGTCATCAGTCACAGGGGGAGTGGTGCAGAAACTCTCTCCGACAGTCCTGGATGGAGAAGTCTGCACAGGGGTGTTCGGAATGGGCAGAAGCCTGGTTGCAGGGAGTGGGGCAATGCAGGGGGCAAGGCAGGGAGGATGTTGCCTGTTCATGGGTGCCTGGTTATAGGGCATACTCCCATCTGTTAAAATACATTGTGGTAGAGGTTGTGCAGCCAGTTCTTGGGCCCCTGGTGCAGGTGGCTTTAGGGTGTATGAGGCACTGCCAGTCCTTGGTTCCCTGGTGCATGAGGCTGGAGGGTGTAGGAGGCACTACTGGTCCTCAGGATCCCAGCACAGGAGGTTTCAGGGAGTAGAGGTACCACTCGCCCTCAGGCCCCTATTGTGGGTGGCCAGAGGGAGAGGCAGATGCCAGCTGTCCTCAGGCCTTGGCCATGGGTGACTGAATGAAGTGGGGGGTACCACCTACCCTCAGCCCTTCTGCTTGTGTGGCTAGAGGGGGTAGGAGGCACCTCTGGTCTTCTGGAACCTGGTGCAGATGGCTGGAGGGCATGGGAGGCATCTATGGCCCCCAGGCCACTAGTTTATGTGGCCAGAGGGAGTAGAAGGTGCTGCAAGTCTGTGGGCTCCCAACACGAGTGTCTGAGTGACAGGGCAGGTGTATCCAAGCTGTGGCTCCTGGTTTAAGGGAAGGGTGGTGGTGATCACCTCTGGCCTGTGATCATGGTGGGGGAGATGGGCAAGGAGTGTGGGAGTACCCCATATGCCCTTGGATCTCTGGCACGGGGGTCTGGGGTGGGCACTGTGAGTAAGGTGCATGCACTTGACCTTTGCTGGGCTGAAAGGACTCCTGCCTGGCTCTGTTCATAGGTGCAGAGTCACTCCTTTTTGACTGCACCAGGTGATGGGGATTTCAGCTGAGAATGCTGCCTTATTTGTCTCAGTATGGACGTGCTATACAGACTTAGGTAGCAGGACACTGCTGTGGGTACCCAAAGGGAGTAAAAGGCCCTGCAGGCTGGTGGGCTCCTGGTGTGAGTGGCTGAGCAAAGGGATAGGACACCTGCAGACCTTGAACTCTCAGCTTAGGAGGCTGGGTGGTGGTGAGTGCCATTGGACTACAGTTCAAAGCAGGGACGTGAAAGGCAAGTGAGAGTGCCCCACAGGCCTTTGGACCTCTGGCACGGGGGGCTGGGGTCGGTGGGTGCCATGGGTGGGGTGAAGTGAGATGTGTGTACTTAATTTTTGCAGGGGTGATTCACTCCTGCCTGGCCCTGGACGTGCCAGAAGAGTTGCTCCTGCTTGGCTGTACCAAGTGATGGGGGTTTTGGCTGGGAATGCTGCTTGTTTTGCCTCAATATGGCCACACTGTGCAGTTTCAGCTGGCAATATGCTGGTAATCTGCAGTTCTGCATATCTGCTGCTTTTGTATTGTCTCTCCTTCCGCTTGGCACTCAGCACAATTCTTCAGCCTTGTCTTTGATGCTTAGGGATCCTAAGTTATCATCTATATCTCATCCACTTGATTTTTCGGGTCTTTGTTGTAAGAGGGATGTTATGAAGCATCTGACTACTCCACCAACTTGGGTCACACTCCTCTATATTGTTTTCTGAATGATAAATTAACTAATTCATTAATGTTTGAAAATTAGGCCTTCTTTAATTTAAAAAAAGTCAAATAATAATCTGCTTAGGGCATTGGCAAATTATATCTACTCTTCTCGTTACAAGTGTGGTTTAAAGCAATCTTCCCAGGCCATCAGTCTTCCAGAGGAGAGAGCCTTGGGAACATCACACTAGGCTTCTGGCTTCTGTTTCCTGTTTTCTTGTTTGTGCAGCTGTGAGTCAGGCTCAGCTATAACTCAAGGGTGTAGGGAAATCAAACCCATTCAGTACCCTTCCCATGGGCTTAGTAGCCAGCTCCAGGTGCCAGAGATGGAGATATATACATCTTTTTTTTCTCTCACAGTCTTGGCAACTACCAGTGATGACACAAGCTACAAATCTTTAGTCATGCATGATTTCTCTAAACAAATCACGTTTAATTTATTGTGTGGTTCTAAAGTGATGATAATTCTGTAAATTCAACCAAGAATTTAGGCAGATTGTATACACATAAAGCTAAATTTTAGAGACAAAAACCCATATATATGTACTTCATATATATTATTTTAATTCTCTATACCACCTGTAGAAATTAGGTTTGTGTTCCCACTTTATAGATGAGGTAAAGGCTGAGAAAGATTAAGTAACTGCCCCAAAGTCACACAGATGATAAACAGGTGTACCAGGATTGGAACTTATGTTTTCCTGACTCCAAATCCTTTATTATTTCTTCTGGAACATGTTGACTTCTAATTCATTAGAGTTTAGTAAAGCAGATTAACAAACTTGCCTTTTCACTCTCTAGGCATTGCTTTTAAAAGCGGTCATAATTTCAGTCATCTGTATGGTTAACTAATATTTAGGATCTCCACCTATACCAATTGTATTAAGCTGAGCTGATACCCATTGATGTTACCCTATAATCATTAAGAGTTTTGAACCACTGGTTTATAGAATAGAGGCCCTGGTGGTGCAGTGGTTAAAGCGATCAGCTGCTAACCAAAAGTTCCGTGGTTCGAACCCACCAGGCACTCCATGGGAGAAACATGTGGCAGTCTGCTTCTGTAAAGATTTACAGCTTTAGAAACCCAGTTCCATTCTGTCTTATAGGGTCACTATGAGTTGGAAGCTACTTGACAGCAGTGGGTTTGGTTTTGGTTTGATCTATAGAAACACAAACACTAGCCATTGTTGTTCTAGGGAATCACTAACTAATGAGAATACCACTAATCACAACCTCAGCTAACCAAAATCATTTGCTAAAACACTATTTAGAAATAGACAAAAGAAAATCTTAATGTGGGAATAGACCTTTAAGAGGCTGACCCATGCCCGTGGAATTCCCTGTACCTTCCTGAATTTCCCTGCAATCCAGGCGAGTGAGCCTGATTGAGTGGATGGAGCCGAGCATGGTGTGAGTACTCAGGGGTGGGGGGAGGTAGACCCTAGATCTCAAATATCTGGCTTGAAATCTTATATTTCTTCCAGGTGCTACAATGCCACCAATGATTTATTCTCCTTGAGTATCAGGTGCTCACCTGTAATATTCGTATGATAATTAATGCTGCCACATAGAGTTTATGGAGGATTGGAAATGTTGACTGAGATTGTGCAGCCTATTCAATGATTCCACAAACAGTTCTGAGTGCCTCCTTCTGTGTCTGGCACATTCAGGTGAAGAGTTTCACTGTGTGGCGTATAGTACCCGATTATTAGATAATAACCATTATTAATGACATCCTTCATGCCACGGATTGACAAAAAAGATATAATCATAAAGACCATGATGCATTTCTCAGTGAGTGGAGGGGGACTGGGCAGTGAGGGCTTAATTAAAACATTTGACCAAAAGTTTTGGAAGAGAATTTATTTTTTAATGTGGTTTAGCTTAAAATTTTAACTTAGAAATCTAGCTAGCCCAACCCCTCATTCAGCTTCACCAAAATATTATCAGAGTGATGCTTCTGACTTAAAGACAGTTAAATAAAAATTGTTCCCAGTGACACAGGGCCACTTTTGTCTAAGTGAAATTTTCATCTAATCTTCCTCCTACACAAAATACATGCTAGTTTGCAGTATTCTTTTATGTGTGGTAGGTTTATATAAAAAGTAAACAAGAAATTTTACAATCCATATTTAGTGATGTGCTTATACAATTAGAGAGTTTATGAATCATCTTCATTATGCATTTAAACAGTTCATAAAAGTTATGAGTCCAATGTAGTTACCCTTTTTTGCAGTTGTAAACCTTTAACTACAAGCACAATGAGAACAACGAAATCAAAATGTACTTTTTCTAGAGGTTTCACACTAGCCCATGCTTCATTTATGCATGAATTAACAAAAATGAATTTGCAGCATTTTATTTCTCAGTGTAATGGAGCTCAAGTGTTTTATAAAGCGTAACCATACAGCAAATTCTGAGCTCATTTTAAAATAATTAGCACATTGACGTTACTTGTGTAGTTAAAAGGAAATGTTAAAATTTTTCCGCATTGTAAGCACTTTTTGAAGGCTCACTGTTCTCTAAAGTGAGCGATCTTTCACTCAGAAGGAAGCTGGGAGATCCATCTTCCTTGCATTTCATCTTCTTTCTCTTATGCCTCAATTAAAGTACTAGTGCTTATTCAGACAAGTCTTAATTACAGGCCTGGAGCAAGTGAAAGAGCCACTGTAGATTAAGCAGTTATTTTTTTTAAATGATGCATTTACCTCCAGTTACTCTTGCTTAGTCCTTTGAATAATTAAGTCTGAGCTAAGGGAGAACTAAAAGCTATATGTTAAAATGGTTTCATTTAAAATCTTCACCAAAATTTGCCATTTACTTAGCTCTTTCCTCCACCCCTTCTAGAAAAAGGAAGTCAACCTTTTGGGAGAACAAGGAACTAACATTTACCAAGTTTCTCCTGTATGTCAGGCACATTTTAGATTCCTCTTTCTTTGAATGGTCACACAATTCTGAGGTCAGTGTAGTCATTTCTGTTTTTCAAATGAGGAGACTCAATCTCAAAAATGTTAAATTAGCTTTCCTAAGTCACACAACACAGCCCAGATGAAGGGAGGATTTAATTAAAATTGGTCAAAGTCTAGACTCTGTCCGTTGCTCCTCTTCTCCCAGCACAAGGTGACTGATAATTTAAGGTGACAGAGGTTATTTGGACATACTCAAAACAATTTCAGAATAAAACTCACTGACATTTATTTAATTTATACAAACTATACATTTTGCAGAAGAGTGTTAAAAACTTCCTAACTCTAGGAAATATTAGCCTAAGGAGATGAAGGACCTTGCTGCTAGGAAACAGAGGGATGGCTAAGGGGAACTAGGCAAAGCCCCAGGAGATGCTATTGTTGCTTAGATCCCTCAAAGAGGTTTTCTCTATAAAGTATTTGACATGGTAGACATAACTTCCCAGATAGGATTTTGTTATAGGAAACTAGAACAAACAAAAGAAAAAAATGAGTAAGAAAACATGTGATTGTTTTTAACATCCATGGGCAAGCATTTACGGAACTTCTGTTATATACCAAAAACTATGTTGGGCCTTGGAAATAAAATGTTAAAATAATTGAATGGGCCGACTTCCAGCAAAATGGCACTCTAGGCAGAAGCACTACGCCGTCCCTCCACAGCAAAGATCCGAAAAACTAAGCAGAACAGAGAAAACAACAATCCTAAAACCCTAAAACATCAAATTAAGAGATAAAGAACTCAGCCAAGCACCAAATGGAGTGAGAAAACTGACAGAGAACTGAGAGAGAGGAGAGATTCATGCAGAGGTCCCCTACCAGATAACACAGTGCAGATCCACCATCTTGGACTCCTATCGGAGACCAGCAAACAGGGGATACGAGAACGCAGCTTCATGGAGCTTCCAGCAGGAGACAAAACAACTGTTTTTTGGCTCCTGTTCCTCTCTCTTCTCTACCATATCCACCTAAGCTCCACACATAACAGTCTCCCCGCTACATCCTGCCTACCTACACCATGCACTTAACATCACACCACCAAGCAGCACAGGCACAGCCTACTGGAACCTACAACGCACTGATTATGACCTGCCCTGGTGGCTGTAATAAGTGACACAAACAACCCATCCCAGTAACTCCTCTTCAGCTAGACCTGCCCTACCATACCATATTGGAGTTACTGACCCTGCCAATTGGAGAAGGAGGCAAAAAGTCTTGTGCCCACAGACAAGCAAACAACAAAGAACACACAGCCCGCCTGCTAAGACATAGTCAAATTTAAAAAAAAAAAAGGGACATAACAAACAAATCCACAATCAATAAATGAGAAAAATAACTACTGAATGCCCTGAATACAGCAGACAATATCAAAACATTTACAAAAACAGGACAGGATGGTTCCAGTAGACATCCAAAATAAACACCAGATGATTCTCCAGTGGAAGAAAATGCACTAGAACTACCTGATAGGGAATTCATATCTCTAATACTCAGAATTCTGCAAGAGCTGAGGCAAAAAGCTGACAAACATGAGGAAAAAATAGACAAATTCATGGAAAATACAGACAAAAAATTGGAAGAATTCAGGAAAATAATGCAGGAAAAAATGCCACAATAAATTCACAACTAGAAATTATACAAAAACAACAATTAGAAATCCAAAAGATAAACAACATGATTTCAAAAATGGACGGTGTCATAGAAGGGCTGAGAAGCAGATTTGAAACGGTGGAAGATAGGATCAGTGGAATTGAAGACAAATCCTTGGATACAACTCTGTTTCAGGAAAACTCAGAAAAAAGAACAAAGAAAAATGAAGAGACCCTGAGAGTTATGTGGGACACAATCAAAAGCAAAAATTTACAAGTGATTGGAATTCCAGAACAGGGGGAGAAAACAGAAAACACAGAGAGTATCATTGAAGAACTGCTGACAGAAAACCTTTCCAATATCATGAAAGATGAAAAGCTGGCCACCCAGGAAGCTCAACGAACCCCATATAGGAGAGACCCCAAAAGAAAATCACCAAGGCATATCATAATCACACTCTCCAAAACCAAAGACAAACAAAGAATCCTGAGAGCAGCTCGTGAAAAACAAGAAGTCACATACAGAGGAGAAACAATAAGACTAAGCTCAAATTATTCAGAAGAAACCATGCAGGCAAGAAGGCAATGGGATGACATATATAAAATCTTGAAAGAAAAAAATTGCCAGCCAAGAATAAAATATCCTGCAAAACTCTCATTCAAATATGATGGTGAAATTAGGTCATTTCTAGATAAGCAGAAATTAAGGGAATATGTAAAAGTCAAACCAAACTTACAAGAATTATTAAAGGGAATTCTTGGATCTGAGGACAAACAACTTCAGCTCACAGGCAGAATCTAGGATGCAGGATCATATCATCCAGATACCAATCTAGGAAATGAACTCTTGAGGACAATCCAAAACCAAAAGAAATACAACAGGGAATCAGAGCAGTTAATCAGTAAATGACAACAACATCAAAACAATAAAAGAGGGAATAAATGGCATAGGTATAGAACCTTCTAATGGAGATGAAGGCAAGGCGATACCAAGTAATAATAGACTGCTTCAAACTTAGAAAGATAAGGGTATAATTCAAAGGTAACCAAAAAGAAAGTTAACAAAATTACTCATTAAGAAAAAAGAGGAAAAACATAAAGTCTCAGCAAAAACAAAACCTACAAAAAAAAGAAATGAAAAAAAAATTCACAAACAAAAGTAATTCAGCACAAGAGAGTAAGAAGAACAAAGAAAATGTCAGCACCACAAAAAAAAAAAAAGCACTACAAAATGACAGCAACAAACTCATATCTATCAATAATTACACTGAATGTAAATGAATTCAATGCACCCATAAAGAGATGGAGAGTGACAGAATGGATAAGAAAACAGGATCCATCAATATGCTGTCTACAAGAGATACACCTTAGAAACAAAGATGTGAATTTATTAAAAGTCAAAAGTTGGAAAAGACTATATCAAGCTAACAACTACCAAAAAAGAGCAGGAGTGGCAATTCTAATCTCAGATAAAATAAACTTTAAAACGAAATCTAACATAAAAGACAAAGAAGGACACTGTATAATGATTAAGGGGATGATCCATCATGAAGACATAACCATAATAAACATCTACACACCCAATGACAGGGCTCCAAAATAAATAAAACAAACTCTAACAACACTGAAAAGAGAAATTGACAGTTCCACAATAATAGTAGGAGACTTCACCACACCACTCTCAGTTAAGGACAGAACAACTAAGAAGAAACTCAGCAAAGATACAGAAGACATAAAGGGCACAACCAGCCAACTTGACCTCATAGAAATATATAGAACACTCCATCCCACAGCTACAAAGTACACATTCTTTTTCAATGCACATGGAACATTCTCCAGAATAGACCACATCTTAGGCCACAGAGCAATCCTCAACAAGATCCAAAATGCTGAGATAATTCAAAGTATCTTCTCTGACCACAATGCCATCAAGGTAGAAAATAATAATAGAAAGAGCAAGGAAAAAAAATCAATTACATGGAAACTGAATAATGCCCTGCTTACACATCATTGGGTAATAGAAGTAATCAGAGATGGAATCAAAAAATTCCTAGAATCCCCAGATGTAAATCCATCCACCTATGGTCACCTGATCTTCGACAAGGGCCCAAAGTCTATCAAATGGGTAAAAGACAGTCTTTTTAACAAATGGTGCTGGCAAAACTGGATATCCATCTGCAAAAAATGAAACAGGACCCATACCTCACACCGTATACAAAAACTACTTAAAAATGGATAAAAGACCTGAATATAAAGCCTAAAACTATAAAGTTCATAGAAGAAAAAATAGGACCAACACTTCAGGGCTTAATACATGGCATTGACAGGATACAAACCATAACCATCAATGCACAAAACCCAATAGATAAGCTAGATAACTGGATCTTCTAAAAATCAAACACCTATGCTCTTCAAAAGACTTCACCAAAAGAGTAAAAAGAGAAACTACAGACTTGGAAAAAAAATTTGGACAGTACAAGTCAGACAAAGGTCTAATCTCCATAATCTACAAGAAAATCCAACACCTCTACAACAAAAAGACAAATAATCCTATTAAAAAATGGGCAAAGGAAATGAACAGACGCTTCACCAAAGAAGACATTCAAATGGCCAACAGACACATGAGGAAATGCTCGTGATCACTAGCCATTAGAGAAATGCAAATTAAAACCACAATGAGACACCATCTCACCCAGGCATTACTGACACGAATCAAAGACACTGGAAATAACAAATGTTGGAGGGGCTGTGGGGAGATGGGAACTCTTATGCACTGCTGGTGGGAATGCAAAATCATACAACCATTTTGGAAAATGTTACGGCACTTCCTCAGAAAGCTAGAAATAGACATACCATTCGATCCAGCAATTCCACTCCTAGGAATATATCCTAGAGAAATAAGAGTCCTCACTCGAATAGACGTATGCACACCTACATTCATGGCAGCATTGTTCACAATAGCAAAATGATGGAACAACCTAGATGCCCATCATCAGATGAATGGATAAACAAACTATGGTACATACACACAGTGGAGTACTTTGCAACAAGATAGAACAGCAATTAATGTGAAGCATCTCATAACATGGATGAACCTGGAGGACGTTATGTTGAGTGAAATAAGTCAATCACAAAAGGACAAATATTGTATGAGGCGTTTATTGTAAAAACCCATGAAAACGTTCACACACAAAATGTAAAAATCTTTGTTGGTTACCAGGGATGGGAGGGATGGGGGGTAAATAATAAATAGGCAATAGATAAGTGGTATCTTGAGTGAAGGGTGAGACAGTACACAATATAGGGGAAACTAGCATAACTTGTACAAGGAAAGGTCATGGAAGTCCCATAGACACATCCAAACTCCCTGAGGGACTGAATTGCCAGGTGGAGGGTTGTGGGGACCATGGTCTCGGGGAACATCTAGCTCAGTTGGCATAACACAGCTTATAAAGACAATGCTCTACATTCTACCTTGGTGAGTAGCGTCTGGGGTCTTAAAAGCCTGTGAGTGGCCATCTAAGATACTCCACTGGTCTCATCCCTTTAGGAGCAAGGGAGAATGAAGAGAACAGGATACAAGGAAAAGATTAGTCTGAAGGACTAATGGTCCACAGCTACCAAGGCCTCCACCAGACTTAGTCCAGTACAGCTAGATGGTGCCCAGCTACCAACACTGACTGCTCTGACCAGGATCACAACAGAGGGTTCTGGACAGAGCTGGAGAAGGACGTAGAGCATAATTCTAACTCACAAAAAAAAAGACCAGATTTCCTGGCCTAAAGGAGACTGGAGAAACCTCAAGAGTATGGCCCCCAGACACCCTTTTAGCTCAGTGGTGAAGTTATCTCCGAGGTTCATCGTTCAGCCTGGGAGTGGACAGCCCCGTAAAACCAAATGGGACTAATGAGGTACAGTAGTCCAGTGACAAGGGCCAGAAGGCAGAAGGGGACAAGGAAGCTGGTGATAGGGAACCCAAGGTTGAGTAAGGATATTCTTGATGTGTTGTGAGATTGTTAACCGTTGTCATAGGGCAACATTTGTACTAACTGTTAAATGAGGAACTATTTTGCTCTGTAAGCCTTCATCTAAAGTGAGAATAGCAGCACAGTTGGAAGAGTGTAGTCAATGTCACTGAACTGTGCATGTAGAAATTTTTGAAATGGTGTACCTTTGGCTATGTATATTTTCACCAAAAAAAAAAAAAGGTTGAGAATTTAGAGGGTTGACAGATTGTGGGGGTGTTAACCAACATCATAAAACAATATGTGTACTACTGTTTCATGAGAAACTAATTTGTTCTGTAAGCCCTCACCTGTAATACAATTTAAAAAAAATAAAAATAAAATAAATGTTACAACTAAAAATAAATAAATAATTGGACGGGTGCTGTCCTTACAGAGCTAGAATTAGCATGAGAGATAGATAAGGAAAGTAGAAACAAAACTTTAAAACCTAATGACATGCATGTACGACTCGGATCCAGTGAGGCACACGGTAAGACCAGAAATTTTTAACTAATATAAGTAATTTTAACTAATATAACCCGATTGCTTAGTACCCGTCACTAAACAGCTACACAGTAAATATATTTATTGAACAAAACCGTGCTAGGGAGCATCTGGGAGGGCCATCTCATCCAGACTGAGGACAAGGGGGAGAAGGAAGGCTATGAAAGTTTTGTAGAAGGAGTGACATCTAAACAACAGTAGAAGGAGAAATAGAAGTTGGACTGGGATGAGGGGCAGCCAAAAGAATATTATGCACAAAGGCCAAAGAGAGGAGAGTCAGGCATCTCCTTTTCTGGGAGCTAAAATACTCTGTATTCTTAGTGTGTATGCTGCAGAGGTCAAGTCCAGAGATTGTATAGGGAGGCAAAGAATCCTGTGAAGAATGCTTTCAGCAAGGAGAGTGAGGTGTTGAAAACTCTCTGGGTTGGATTGCTGGATCTCGGGTGTTCAGACAAGTCTGGTAGATTAAAGCAGGACTTTTCAAGGTACATTTCAAGGATTCCATTCTTAAGCAAATTTAGAAAATACTGGCATGAACAAAGCTAATTTTTTAAATTTACTATAGGATTTTTTTGAAACTTAATATGCAATATGCTAATGTGTTTTATAAATCCACTGGATGAAGATACTGTATGCATTGTTTTTCAACTTATTTGGCACCAAGAAATCATTTAGGAAACCATTTTGGAAAACATGGGACTAAAGGCATTTATCAAGATAAGCTACAAATTTTGCCCCACTCATTGGTTGGTCCCGGAATTTGCTAGAAAGCAATAGAGCTGACTGAGTATCTGCTGAGGTTGGGTGAGCTCTGGACACACATATGTCCATCACACCTTGCTATGCTGGCCAAATCTTTATACCTTAGTTTGAACTTCAGATTTCTACTTATCACTCCCATTGGTTTCAGATTCTTACTCAGGCTGGATATTCATCAAACCTTACCCCATATAGCTGGAATCCCTTCATGATTCCTAATTCTAACAAAATATCCTTTCAGATGACAGGGGCTTGTTTCTCAGTACTCTTGGAATGTCCTTATCTCCAGAGGTCCCCACCCCGGCTTATGGAAAGCATTGTGCATAGTGCATATACTCTTGTTGTCCTGAGTCTCCTGTAGAACTGAACCTCTTTATGAATGAAATGGAGCCCTGGTGGTGCAGTGGTTAAGGCCTACACCTGCCAACTAAAAGGTCGGCTGTTCAAATTTACCAGCCACCCCTGTGGTGCACTTCTACTCTGTCCTATAGGATCACTATGAGTCAGAATCGACTCGATGGCAACTGGTTTGGTTTGTTTTGGGTATGTATCAAATGATTGTGAATCACAACCAAACTTTGAGTAATACTGTTTACATATCTACTGACTACTTATCTTGAAGAAAGAGGCATCAGGATTGGAAGAAGATTCATTAATGACCTCAGATATGCAGATGACACAACCTTGATTGTGGTATGGATTACACCAGAACATAAAGAAAATGAAAATCCTTACAATTGGACCAATAAACAACATCATGATAAATGGCAAAGAAATTGAAGTTGTCAAGGGTTTCATTCTTCCCGGGTCCACAATCAATGCCCACAGAAGCAGCAGTCGAGAAATCAAATGACATATTTCATTGGGAAAATCTGCTGCAAAAGACCTCTGTAATGTGTTAAAAAACAAAGATGTCACTTCGAGGATTAAGGTGCACCTAACCCTGGCCACGGTATTTTCAGTTGCCTCACATACATGTGAAAGCTGAACAATATAAAAGGCAGACTGAAGAAGGATTGACACATTTGAATTATGGTGTTGGTGAAGAATCTTGAATATACCATGGACTGCCAGAAGAACAAACAAATCTGTCTTGGAGGAAATACAGTCAGACTGTTCCTTAGAAGCAAGGATGGCAAGTCTTCATCTCAGTTACTTTATACACGTTATCAGGAGTAACCTATCACTGGAGAGGGACACAATGTTTGGTAAAGTAGAGGTTATGTAAAAAAGAAGACCCCCTACCAATGAGGTAGATTGACACAGTGGCTGCAACAATGGGCTCAAACATAGCAATGATTGTAAAGATGACATAGAACCGGACTATGTTTCAGTCTGTTATACAAAGGGTTGGTAAGAGTTGGAGCTGACTGGATGACACCGAGAACAGCTACAGTTTACATTGGAGGCCAAAACTCAATGAAGTCAGAGTCTCAGCTCTGGTCTTTCTGGTCTAGCCATATTCTTGATTCCTTTCTCCCCCACTATGTTGTCAAGAATTATTATGCTTAAAGCCAAACACTCAGAAAATGAAGAGAGAAGATAGGTGAAAATAGTACTAACACAATATTTGTTTTTATAAATTGGTTGACTTCAATTTATTGCGCTCCTCTCAGATTATTGCCTCCAGGTTATGACAACACCACTGTCTTCCGATTCAAATTGACTTTTCTTTAGATGAGTGTCACTTTCCTTGGTCCTTCCGTAGTAGCTGATCTTGCTTTCTTGAGTCACAGATGATGATCTTCATCTCTTATCTTCCCATTTAAAAGCTCTTTATCCTCCTTATGCACCAGATTTACTTGAGCAGGTTGGAGATAAGCTTCAAGGCCACATTCTGGGTATCTGATAAAATCGTCCTCATGGCTGTTATTTTTTCTAAATTCCTATTAGGTTTCTTATAAATATTAAGGCTATTACTAGAGGGTTTGTTTGTTCAGCCTAATTTAAGTAAAATTTACCCAGGCACACACATACACGTAAAGTTTATTTATTTTTTTGTCAAACTTATCTCGGCCACAATTGATAAGTAAGTTTTCAGAATATTTCAACTACAAATCAAGAAAACCATCACTGCTTTTACAGAGGAGCAGATTTTCAGAGATACCTTGTACCTATGGTTTTAAGGTTAGAGATGGACTTCAAGCACCAAATATATACATGTGTTTTTTACATTTAATAATTTTATATTTTTCTTTTTTTTTTAATTATTGTACTTTAAGTGAAAGTTTACAATTCAAGTTAGTCTCTTGTACAAAAATTTTTAAGTATGTTGGTTTGTGACCCTAATTACTCTCCCTATACTGTCACAGCACACTCCTCCTTTCCAGCCCTCTGATTTCCTGTGTTGGTTCAACCATCTGCTGACCCTCTATGCCTTCTCATCTCACCTCCAGACAGAAGTTGCCCATTTAGTCTCATGTATCTACTTGAGCTAAGAAGCACACTCTTCACAAGTATCATTTTATCTCCCATAGTCCAGTCTAATCTTTGTCTGAAGAGTTGGCATCAGGAATGGTTTTAGCTCTGGGTTGACAGAGAGTCCGGAAGTGGTGTTTCTGGGGTTCCTCCAGTCTCAGTCACACCATTAAGTCTGGTCTTTTCACTAGAATTTGAGTTCTGCACCCCACTTTTCTCCTGCTCCATCAGGGACTCTCTGTTGTGTTCCCTGTCAGGGCGGTCACTGGTGGTAGCCAGTACCATCCTGTTCTAGTCTCAGGCTGATGAAGTCTCTGGTTTATGTGGCCCTTTCTGTCTCTTGGGGTAATACTTCCCTTGTGTCTTTTGTGTTCTTCATTCTCCCTTACTCCAGATGGGTTGGGACCAATTGATGCATCTTAGATGGCTGCTTGCCAGCTTTTAAGACCCCAGATGCCACTCACCAAACAAGGATACAGAACATTTTCTTAATAAACTCTGTTATGTCAACTGACCTACATGTCCCCTGAAAGCATGGTCCCCAGATCCCTGCCCCTGCTACTCTGTCCCTTGAAGTGTTTGGTTGTATTCAGGAAACTTCTTAGCTTTGGTTTAGTCCACTGGTGCTGACTTCCCCTGTAGTGTGTGCTGTCCTTCCCTTCACCTAAGATAATTCTTGTCTACTATCTAGTTGGTGAATAACTCTCTCCTTCCCTCCCCTCCCTAGTACTATCAAAGAATATTTTCTTCTGTTTAAACCTTTTCTTGCATTGTTATAATAGTGGTCTTATACAATATTTGTCCTTCTGTGACTGACTAAATTCACTCAGCATAATTCCCTCCAGATTCCTCCATGTTCTAAGATATTTCACAGATTCATCATTGTTCTTTATCGTTGTGTAATATTCCATTGTGTGAATATACCATAATTTGTTTATCTGTTCATCAGTTGATGGACACCTAGGTTGTTTCCATCTTTTTGCTATCATGAACTATGCTGCAACGAACATGGGTGTGCATATATCTGTGTGATGGCTCTTATTTCTCTAGGATATATTCCAAGGAAGAGGATTGCTGGATCATATGGTGCTTCTATTTCTAGCTTTTTAAGGAAACGTCAAATTGATTTTACATTCCCATCAACAGTGTATAAATGTTCCAGTCTCTCCACAACCTCTACAACATTTATTATTTTGTGTTTTTTGGATTAATGCTAGCCTTATTGGGGTGAGATGATATCTCACTGCAGTTTTGATCTGCATTTCTCTAATGGCTGATGATGGTGAGCATTTCTTTGTATGCCTGTTAGCCACCTGAATGTCTTCTTTGGAGAAGTGCTTGTTCGTATACTCTGACCATTTTTTAATTGGGTTATTTGTCTTTTTGCTGTTGACGTTTTGTAGTATCTTGTAGGTTTCAGAGATTAGACATTGAGTGGATCTGTCGTAACCAAAAATTTTTTCACAGTCCATAGGTTGTCTTTTTACTCTTTTGGTGAAGTCTTTTGATGAGCATAAGTGTTTGATTTTTAGGAGGTCCCAGTTATCTAGTTTCTCTTCTGGTGTTTGTGCATTGTTATTTATGGTTCATATTCTGTTTATGCCATGGATTAGGGCTTCCAGCATTGTCCTTATTTCTTCTTCCATGACTGTTATCATTTTTTTAATTTTATAGTTAGGTCTTTGATCCATTTTGAGTTATTTTTTGTGCATGGTGTGAGGTATGGGTCTTGTTTCAGTGTTTTGCAGATTGATATCCACTTATGCCAGCACCATTTGTCAAAGAGACTGTCTTTTCCCCAGTTACAGGACTTTGGGCCTTTGTCAAATATCAGCTGCTCATAGGTGGATGAATTTATGGCTGGATTCTCAATTCTGTTCCATTGGTCTATGTGTCTGTTGTGCCAGTAGCTGGATGTTTTGACTACTGTGGCGGTATAATAGGTTGTAAAATCAGGTAGTGTGAGGCCCCCCGCTTTGTTCTTCTTCTTGAGTAATGCTTTACTTATCCGGGTCCTCTTCCCTTTCTGTATGAAGTTGGTGATTTGTTTCTCCATCTCATTAAAACATGCCACTGGAATTTGGATTGGGATTGCATTGTATTTGTAGATCGCTTTGGGTAGAATTGAAATTTTCACAATGTTGAGTCTTCCTATGCACGAGAAGGTATGTTCTTCCACTTACTCAGGTCTCTTTTGGTTTCTTGCAGTAGTGTAATTGTAGTTTTCCTTGTATAGGTCTTTTAAATCTCTGGCTAGATTTATTCCTAAGTATATTATCTTCTTGGGGGCTATTGTAAATGGTATTGATTTGGTGATTTCCTCTTGGAAGATCTCTTTGTTGGTGTAAATGAATCTAACTGATTTTTGTATGCTTAGCTTGTATCCTGATATTTTGCTGAAATCTTCTATTAGTTCCAGTAGTTTTCTTGTGGATTCTTTGGGGTTTTCTGTGTATAAGATCATATCTTATGCAAATAGAGATACTTTGACTTCTTCTCTAACAATTTGGATGCACTTTATTTCTTTTTCTAGCCAAATTGCTCTGGCTAGGACCTCCAGCACAATGCTGAATAAGAGTGGTGATAAGGGCATTCTTGTCTGGTTCCCATTCTCAAGGGGAATGCTTTCAAAGTCTCTCCATTTAGGATGATGTTGGCTGTTGGCTTTGTATAAATGCCCTTAATTATGTAGAAGAATTTCTCTTCTATTCCTATTTTGTTGAGAGTTTTTATTAGGAATCGGTGTTGGACTTTGTCAAATGCCTTTTCTGCATCGATTGATAAGATCATGTGGTTCTTGTCTTTTATTTTATCAAGGTTATGGATTACATTGATTGTTTTTCTAATGTTGAACCATCCCTGCATATCTAGTGTAAATCCCCTTTGATCATGGTGAGTTATTTTTTTTTTTTTTGATATGTTGCTTAATTCCATTGGCTGGAATTTTGTTGAGGATTTTTGTGTCAATGTTCATGAGAGATATTGGTCTGTAATTTTCTCTTTTTGTGGTGTCTTTACCTAGTTATGGTATCAGAGTTATGCTGGCCTCATAGAATGAGTTTGGGAGTATTCCAGCCTTTTCTATGCTCTGACATACCTTTAGTAATAGTGGTGTTAACTCTTTCCTGAATGTTTGGTAGAATTCTCCAGTGAAACCATCAGGGTCAGGGCTTTTTTTAGTTGGGAGTTTCTCTTCTTTTGTTATACGTTTATTTAGTTGTTCTACCTCTGTTTGTGTTAGTTTAGGTAGCTAGTGAATTTCTTGAAATTTGTCCATTTCCTCTAGGTTTTCAAATTTGTTAGAGTACAATTTTTCATAGTATTCTGTTATGATTCTTGTAATTTCAGTTGGGTCTGTTGTGATATCACCCATGTCATTTCTTATATGGGTTATTTGCTTTCTCTCCTGTTTTTCTTTTGTCAGTTTAGCCAGTGGTTGATCAATTTTGTTGATCTTTTCAGAGAACCATCTTTTGGTCTTGTTAACTCTTTCAATTGTTTTTCTATTCTCTATTTCATTTAATTCTGCTCTAATTCTTATTATTTCCTTTCTTCTGGAACCCGAGGGCTTCTCTTGTTGCTCCCTTTCTAGTTGTTCCAGTTGTAGGGTTAATGTTTTGATTTTGGCCCTTTCTTCTTTTTAGATGTTCAAGCACCAAATATTTTGAAGCTTTTGGATGGATATTTTATATGTTAGGTTTGGGTGTGCTGGAACTCACCTCTCTTTTGCTCCAGACTTCTAGTTATTCAAAGATGTGGTCAAATAACTGATGGCCAATGGAAGACAGTGACATCAGCTTTATACCATTGCTAGTGACATAACCTCTGAAATTTTATTTCAAAAGTTAATTTCTCTGCAGAAACTTAATAAGCAGAATGGAGTTTCTTTGTCCAAATATGTGCCATTTTTCATAATTTCAGGGCACTATGACCATGTGTGCTCATTGCATGCCATCTGATAATCTAGGGTGAATGATGCAACCAGTTAAGTTGAGAAATTCGTGATGTTCAGCTAGGGGACAGTGTCTCTTTGGAGTTAATCTCATGTTCTGATTCATTTTGAGAATTCTTGAAACATACTATCCATTTCACTTTTCCAAGGAGTAAAAGAGTTTTTTGGGACATGACCTCAAAAAGGTGGGAGCGGCGTTGACTATTGTCTCCTCCCCTAAGGGACCTGTCACATCTCTGCTTGATCTTTTGCTGCATTGTTGAGTTCAAAAAGAGAGGGAAACACAGGGAAATTTTTATCACTTCTAACTCAGTCCACACCAGCAAGATCCTGCCTTTCTTGGCTTCCAATCTCACTTCCCCCCAAGAGTTTTGGAATTCCTCCTAATAAATGGCATCTCAGTACCTTAAAACTCAGAAACCAGGTACTTTCTTCTCCTCTTTTTCATGTACCTCTCGTTTTCTGGCTCTTTACGGTTTGTGAGGTTTGACCACTCAGGTAGGTTTGCCAAGTCTCTGCTTCCTCTTATTTTCTATCACAAGTGGTTGTGTGGGTTCATCAGGAGATTATTCTGCAGATCCCAACCCTTTTTCGTTGTCCTTCCTCCATGCAGCATTCCAAGTTTTAAGATCCTGAGATAGGGAAGTGCGTGGAAACTTAGAGACTTCAATGAGTCTTTTAGTCCAGACTTTTGCCAGAACTCTGCACAGAAATTATTCTTCCAGATTCCCCTTATGCTATTGCTCCTTCTGTTTGTGACTCTCTTAGAAAACAGTTGGGAGGAAGGGTGATTATCAAGGAAGGGTTTGAGAACTCCTGGGTTCCCTGGCCATAATACCACTACAATATACCAAAATTCTACCCTGAACAACTTACATTTTCCAATTTGGCCTCCATGGAGAAACATTACTACAGCAAATTGCCACAACATGCAAAAAAGACAGAACTTAATTTTTAAGTAAATTAGCGGTAGTAAATATAGGCATGCCATTTACACTAACTTTCAGCTTCTAAGAGACAATCAATATGACCACCAAACCTTGACTACATTCAGATGTACAAGTCAACAGCATTCAGTGCACAGCTATCGAACTCAACAGCTAAAATGCATCACCAAGCTCTATCAAGTAAGATAATAAGCTGTTAATATTATGTGTAAATAAAATAAAGAAGCTTATATTAGAGTAAGACTGCAGCATGTATGTGGACAATTGTGTGTTGCTAATTTATGTAAATTGGGACTAGAGAAGAATAAGATTCAATAAATGTTGACTTAATAATGAGCATGTCTATACAGCATTTCTAATTTTAACATTTTAACCTCTATAATTATAATAGCCAAAGAGGTAATGTATCAAATAATTGTTTTGATTTTCCTCCCTGTCAATGAATTAACAAGTCCATTGGGAGGAAAGATTACTCAGCAATGTTATCTCCCTTAGTTCTTGCAAGAATACTATGAAATGGGCATTATAATCCATACTGTTTGAAGTTCAGATAATGTAAGTGGTTTGTCCAAGGTTACGTAGTTGATAAGTGTCAGCAAATCAAAGCCTGATTGTCTTGCCCTTTCTGGGACAGCATACTGCTCCCTATAACTCTTACTGAGTATTATCAAAAGGACTATCTTTAAATCTCATTCTCATATTTCTTCAGAAGATAAGACCATCTATTCTCTTCCTGAAGGGAGAAAACTAGGAAGGGGTGTGGCTAATATGACTGGAGAGAGTCTGATGTGCCCTGAGTCCTGGCAAGGGTACACAGGATTTCTGTCCATGGAACAAGTTGCCCCTTCTCTTTGGTGCTTGTTTCATGGATGAGTGGAACAAGTGCCCTCTGAGCTCTGGACTGCAGATAGGTATAGCCAGGGGTTTGTGCTTTCTGACCAGATTCTCCAGCAGCCTCTTCACAGGTCTTTCTTTTCAGTGAGGAGTGGGTAGGAGCCAGCAGAGTGGACCTCAGGTCCAAACCATGTTTTGCAATCATTTTATCTTAATAAAATACTTATTTGGCCATCCAGTCTTTGGATATACTTTCCAATATTTAGAATCCTGGAGCAAAATAGATATCTGTCTTGGATCACAGACTCCAACAAATCAGAGGTCAATTTCAACACTTCAAAATATTTGGTCCTTGAAGACCATCTTTAACTTTAAAACCTAGATGCAAATCTGCCAATATTTGTAAAATATGTGAAATGTTTACATTTCAAGAATCCCAGGTTTTACTTTGTTACTGATGTATCACAAGCACAAAGAACATAGTCTGTTATGTAATTGATGCAATCATTATATGTACAATGAATGAATGAGGAAACAAATGAATGAGGAAAATGTATACACATTGTATGCATGTATGTATGCACCTTTATGTATGTATGTACTGAAATAAAAATCACTGGAAATAAATGTCTAAAGGGAGCTTTAGTTATGTAGACTTTATGACCAAATCTATCTATACAACAGCATATGCAGTCAAAAATTTACATCTATTAAAATTTAATGAGAGGAAATGTCCCTAAAAGAATACAACCGATCAAAACAGAATACAAAATTACTTTATCTGCATTTTAGTCTTCTGTAAATTAAAAATATGCGTGGAAAAAATGTAAACATATTGGAGAGGATTTGGAGAAGATGGAGTTTGAATGCCTGTCTCTTACCGTTGCTTCCCAAATACTTCTTTGGGTCGTCACAACAATAAAAGGGACCTTGTTTTTAGCAGACACAGCTGCAGATGGCTAGGCAGGTTGATCATGCCATGGGCTGCCCTGATAAGTGATTGATGGGCCAAAACCCAGCCCAGGCTCTTCCCACTGAGTCATGCACCCTGATGGTGCTGCGTTCACCCAAAAGAGGTGCTTTTTTCTTATTGGCCCAAAGAGTCTGTGCATCATAGAGCCTGATGCTAGCTCTCCTGAGACTGACTGGAGAGATCACAGTTGTAGATTTTCATTCTTTATGTTCCTAGTAAGAGCAGAAAGGAACCCTGGTGGCAAAATCATTAGGCTCCCAGTTGCTAACCGGAAAGATCGGAGATTGGAATCCACACAGCGACTCCGTGGGAGAAATATCTGGTGATCTGCTTCCATAATGATTACAGCCAAGAAAACTCTATTGGGTAGTTTTCTCTGTCCTATGGGGTCGCTGTTGGCGATAACCAACTTGATGGCACCCAACAACAACAATAACAACAGTAAGAACAGAGAGACCAGTGACGGAGGAGAACGCTTACTTCTCCTGGACTATGCAGCTCAAACCAAAAGATACAACTCAGCTTCCTTCTTTGATAGACATTGGTTAGAAGAGTAAAGTTATAATATATGAAACAGGATGTGATCAAAACCAACTAGTTGTGATACAGTCTGACTGCATTAACTATCAGAGAATGCTTTTTGCATCTTCTAGCTGGAGCTCTGACAGCACAATGGTTAAGTACTACAGTTGTTAACCAAAAGGTCAGCAGTTCGAATACACCAGCCACTCCTTGGAAACACTATGGGGCAGTTTTGTTCTGTCCTATACAGTTGCTATGAGTCCAAATTGACTCAATGGCAATGGGTTTTTGGGTATCTGAGCTAAAGTTTGCAGAAGAAGGCACAGCTGCTTGATGCTTGGTTGGATTTTGGTCTCTGAGTAGTAAATCTCCAAAACCTAAGTGACTCCTGGCATATAAGTACAGTTCACATTCTATCAACCTTTTAGCATGTGCCAAGCTACAAATTAGTCCACTCAAAAGACCCCTACATCTTGTCCATTGTTCTGTTCCAGCAGTCAATAGGACTGTGACCCAAGCATCTTCATTACCTATCAAGGATATTTGTGGGCCAAGTCCTCCCCTGGTTCTGACTGCATTCTTGCAGAATATCACAGATGTGCATGTGACTTATATGTAGCAAATATACATGAGACAAGGCCAGGTAACAACTGTCTGCCTTTATTCTGGCTCCAGGAAAAGCAAAGAAGAACATTGGGTAGACTTTATAGGGTACTGTGTCTAATTGGGTGGACGTACCAATTAGACAGGGAAAAAACAAAGGATGGCAGAGGACCTAGTACCTTCCTCAGCAAGAAACTCTGAAGTACCATGTGCCAGACTCTGAATGTTGATCCAGAACCCAGATTGCTGGCAATCTGACAAGATCACAGAAATATCTGTAGTTCTGGATGTCTTTTTCTCCTTACCTGTACAACTTTTTCTTGAAATCATACATCTAGTGATGGTTTTGAAAAAGCCATTGGAAAGCTATGATGAGGTAATTAACACTAGAAGAAACTTGACGAGCCTCTAAACACATGAAAATATACGCAGCATCACCAGAACTTAGGAAAATGCAAATAAAAGCAACAGTGATATGCCATTTTACACTAAAAATAAAAGTCAGTGGTAAAAATCCTGATAATATCTAGTGTTGAAGAGAATGCAGGGAATTAAACACTTTAAAACTTTGCTAATAGGTGTCTAATTTAGTACAAACACTTGGGAGAGCCTTGGAGTAATGTCTCACAACTTTAAGATACGCATGCTTTGTTGTTGTTAGCTGCCACTGAGTGGATTCCAACTCATGTTGACCTTGTGCATTACAGAGTAGAACTGCTCCATAGCATTAGCTTGGCTGTAATCTTCAGGAAGTAGATCGCCAGGCCAGTTATCTGTGGCACCACTGGTTGGGTTCAAACTGTCAACCTTTACGTTAGCAGTCAAGCACAAACCATTTGCGTCACCTAAGGGCTTAATACCACTCACTCTTAGGTCACTAGCTACCTTAGAGAAATTCTCAGATACTTGGCAGAAGGATACATGTAACACAATGTTTTCATCAATTGTTTGTTGAGCTTTTCAGTAGTGTTTGTTGATGACTACAGTGTTGATGTTCTTTCAATCCAGCAGTTTAAAATAACAAATTAAATCAACAATCATAGATAAATGAAATACATCTATATGGATTAACATGGATATGTCACAGAGATTGATACAGAGAGAAAGGTTGCAAAAGGACATATTGTATGATGTCAGTTATGTAAATTTTAAAACATGTAAAATGATACTATACAGTCTTTATAGACATACATGCATGTAGTAAAGAATAGAGTAGCCACAGAAAGCCACACGCCAACTTCAGGAAAATGGTTACTTCTGGAGAGGAAGGGTGGGCAATGGAAAGAGAAGGAGCAGCAATAGTAACTGACACTTTTAATTTTTTAAATGAAAATAATATGAAACAAATGCAGCAAAATGTTAACATTTCATAAATCAAAGTGGCGATTATTTTATATTACTTTCTGTCCTTTTTTATACAATTGCAGTGGTTGAAAACAAAACAAAACAAAACAAAAAAAGCTGTTATAGAAGTTAGTCCATGGCGTGGTCATCCTCAATAGCTCATCACTGTCCTCAACATTAAATCCAGAAATGTAGACTCATCCAATTTCTCCATCGCTCACCATCCTGGAAGGCAGTGTGCTATGGTGGAAGTAACATGGGTCAGACTTCATGGTCCTCACATTCACTGACAGTTATTGGGAAAATTATCTAAATTATCTGACACTTTGTCTTCTCAGTTGTAAAATGTAATACATATCTCATTGGGTGTTTTTAATTATAAAAAAGAAAGAAAGAAATATTGCACAAAACAAAGCGTTTGGATCCTGAAGTGTGTTAATTCCCTTACCTTTCCCAACATGCAGTTTCTAAATGGGCCAAGCACATCTTGTCTGAGAACAAATGACCCATGCCTTTTGCCAGATTGTTGTCCCACAGTTGGGATACTTTTCTATATTTTTGTATGCTGTGAAATTTTAACTTGTCCTATAAAGCCGTTCAAACCGTTCCTACGCCTACCTTTTTCACAGTTGTTACCTACAGCCCTCATTTTGGCATTTAATCCTTCACTTCCCCATTATTTCTTGGTAACTATTTCATGATCCTACTTCATTATGTGATCCTGGAAAAATCAATACACGTTTCTAACCCTCATTTCATGGTCTTTAAATTGAGGTGTTGCAGATGATTATTAAGCTCCAAAGGAATCTTTGCACAAATATTTTACAATCCCAGGATCCTATGAGTTTGTAACTTGCCTTCTAAATGTATCAGAAAGGAGTCATGTTACTCTCACATCCCTTGGAGTTGTGGCTTATCTAGGTTGGCAGAAGGAAGGAGGAGTGGAGACCCCAGTACAATACCCTAAGGAAAATTATCAAAATGTCTTTGATAAAGAAGGGTGTTTTCAGTTTAAACAAGATCTTAAACAAGGTTGACAGTTCGAATCCACCAGGCACTCCTTGGAAACTCTATGGGGCAGTTCTACTCTGTCCTATAGGGTCATTATGAGTCAGAATTGACTCGACGGCAATGGGTTTGGTTTTTTTCTTTTTTGCTATTCTATATTGTTATGTAAATTTATTTGTGGTGAAATGAAAAACATACTAATGATTTGAAATATAACATCATATATTGGTGCTTGATAGTGAAGAAATGGAAAAAATAAGTGAAGGATCACTGGAGACAAGCCCTACTGTGAACGAACAGTCAGCCATGTCTGTCAGCTCTGGTTGATGCCTTTCTACCTTACAATTCAATTTAAAACTGGTAGCATATATTATAAACACGTTTTCTGTTTTTAAGTCGCAACTAATTTAAAATACAACGGCTTTTTGTTTGTTTTCTGTTAGTTGGTTTTCGTAGCTATAAGGAGACTTGAACTCTTTCATTTTTAAAACTTTTTTGTTATTCCAGAAGTTAATTCTATCGTGGTGATTTTCACTTAGGGCCTTGTCACTTTTGACCTAAAGTTTCTATGTTACAAATTGGAATTTTATCGAAGCAAGCATTTTAATCTGCCTTCGTGAATCATTAAATTGAAGTCGGTATTAAGATGCAGATCTAGCTTATAAAAATGTGAAAGAGTTTGGTTGTTAGGGCTCAGACACGAGCGTTGTATTGGGTGTCCCTGAGTCAATTTCACCTCATAGCAACCCTATAGGACAGAGTAGAACTGTTCCCACAGGTTTTCCTAGGCTGTAAATGTTTACAGGAGAAGATTGCCAGGCCTTTTCTGTCACAGAGAGGCTGGTAGGTTTGAACTGCTGCCCTTTGGGTTCGCAGCCAAGCACTTAACCATTGCACCACCAAGACTCCTTCAAACATGAGTAGACATTGCAAATAGCCCAGCCAAGTAACAGTATTATTCATTTCTCCAAAAGAAAAATTAGAAAATCTCATTAATAGTCCTCATATTTACGTTTTGGAAGAAGCAGGGCTAAATAAAGTGGCAAGAATGAACATTTTACAATGTACATAATAAAATGCAATGGATATACAATTGGGTCAAATACCAAAAGACCTAGTTTTACAAAGCAGCTGAAGCCGACGTCAAAAATGACTATCACCACCACAGAATTAACTTCTAGAATCAAGAATAAATCTTTACTTTAAAAAGTATTTTTCAATTTTATTACAACAAATTGTAATACTCATTTTTTCAAGTCTGGTATTATAGCTCAAGAAAAGAATTTCTCAGCCTTGATTGCTTGCAGATTGTTCCTGTGGTTAATTATGCTGCATCCACCCTTTTGGAAGAGGCTGCATAGGCCTGGCTCACTATTATTTACTCCCCATTGCTAACCACCACATTGTCTCATGATCTTGTCTTTCCCTCTGGTTCAAGTCCCTACAAAAAGTTTAAGATTAACCGATGTTCCTCCTTGGAGGGTGGAAAACAAGTGATAATGATCTGAGGATGAAAACCAAACAAAGCACCCATCTTGTGACAAGAAAACCAGGATGTCGCCAGATAACCCCCAAGAATACCAGTAAAAGATTAACTCATCTGAGACATGACCACCTCAAGGGGGAACTAATACAAACTTTTAAGACCCATAATCCTGTCCCTATAAAAGCCTTCAGCTGATCTCCAGTGGGGGAGATGGGTTTTTTTGAGGAATCTATTCCCCTCTGTCTCCTGTATATCGATATATAATAAACCTTTTGCTGCTTACCTCACCTCTGTCTCAGAATTGGCTATTGCGGCAGGCGGCTCCAATCCGCATTATTGCGGTAACACTTTGACCTTATGACAATGCCCATCCAGGAATGTTTTGTGTTGTTGTTAGTTGCCGTGGAGTTGGCTCTGACTCATGATGACCCCATGTACAACAGGAAGAAATGTTGCCCCATCCTGTGCCATCTTCATGATCACTTCACGAGTCCATTGTGGTGGCTGCTGTGTATTTTGAGTGCCTTCCACCTAGGGGGCTCATCTTCTAGCACCATTGGGCAATTTACTATTGTGATCCATAGGGTTTTCATTAGTTAATTTTTAGAACTAGATCACCAGGCCTTTCTTCCTAGTCTGTTTTAGTCTGGAAGCTCTGCTGAAACCTGTCCACCACAGACAGGGTGACTGTCTTAGTTATCTAGTGCTGCTATAACAGAAATAACAGAAGTGGGTGGCTTTAATGAACAGAAATTTATTTTCTCACAGTTTAGGGCACTAGCCCTAGGGGAAGGCTTTTTCTCTCTGTCAGCTCAGGGGAAGGTTCTTGTCTCTTTTCAACTTCTGTTCCTTGGTTCCTTGGCTATCTTCATGTGGCCTGACATCTATCTTCCAAATCTGGGCTTACTTTCTTCTGTACCTAATCTGCACTTTTTATATCTCAAAAGTAATTGGATTAAAATATACCCTACGCTGATATGGCCTCATTGACATAACTAAGAAACTCTATTTCCAAATGGGATTACACCCACAGGTATAAGAGTTAGGATTTACAACACATATTTTCTGGGGGCATAAATCAATCCATACCATTGACCTTGCTGGCATTTTAAATACTAGCATAGCTTCCAGCATTATAGCAACATGTAAGCCACCACAGTACAACAAACTGACAGATAGGTGGTGGGCAGGAATTTTAGAAATCTATTTTTGAGCAGTCCATTCAATTCCATTGTCTGTGTATTCATGTGTCAATAACTTACATTAATATCTGGCAGGGCAGGATCCCCTCAATGTTGCTTTTTGTCCTAAGATTTTCTCAACAATTTATTAAGTTACCTTGGGTACTTCATTTTTTTTTTTTTCCTAGCATATTCTCATTTTCTTTATTATTTTAAAATATTTATTATTATATTTGATTTGAATTGAAGATGGTTGCCTTGAAGTGATTGATGATTTATCATGGCTTTTGCAGACTGTTATGGATTTTATTCTGTCCTCCAAAAATTGATGTTGTAAATCCTAACTGTTACAGCTGTGGTTATAATCTCATTTGGGAGTGGATTTTCTTTGTTAAGAGGCCGTATCAGCGTAGGGTGTAGTTTAAGCTAATCACCTTTGAGATATAAAAAATGCAAATTAAGACTGAGGATTAAGCAGAGATGGGAAAAGATAGGCATCATGTCACAGGTAGATCACTAAGGAGCCAAGGAATAGCGGCTGCCACTAGGTGCCACTCAGCACGAAGATGCTCAGCTCTCTTGCTCCGTGGGTTTGCAAGCCTAGTTTCCGTCAGCAAGTGCCTGGAGGCACGCACTCCACTAGGAAGCCTCCTGCCTGAGGTGCTCAGCTGTCTCAGTCCATGGGTCAGCACACCCACTGTATGTGCCTTGCTCTCTGGGCCAGGAAGCCCACTGCACCATCCCACGCCAGTCTCCAGGTTTTGCTGTTGTCAAATTTCTGCCCCTCTTGCCACCATTTCTTGCAATCTTTCGCCATCTCTGGTGTATAGCTCTCTATCTTCTGGGTCTCAGAGTTTCTGAGCACAGGAATCCCGGGTCCAAAGGAAGTGCTCCACTCCTAGCTCTTTTTTTTGGTGGCTGTGGGTACCCGCCCCTGCTTCTTTGCTTGGTTCTCTCTCCTTTTATCTATTGTGAGATAAATGTATGACTCAAGTAAGGACTTGACTTGATTAAGAGTGGTAAGGGTGGTGACTGGGGTAAGAGTGGTGACTTGAATTAAGTAAGATATATCCCACCTTAATCCTGTCTCATTAACTTAATGGATAACTCACTCCCAAATGGGACCATACCCACAGGCACGGAGGCTAGGATTTACAACAAATCATAGAATGGAGAATAGTTCCATCAGATCACAAAATGAGGGATGGCTACATCATTACATAACTGCCAAATTGCATTACATAACTGCCAAAACACTGAAAATCATAGCCCAGCCAAGTTGACACATAACTTTAACCACCAGAGTTTCCATAAACCTTAGTTGCATCAGCAACAAACAGTCCAATCCCCTTGGTGGGCCACAAGCACCTTATTTGCATAGGCCACCCAATCGGAGTCACAAAGACTATGACTGTTGTCCTGAGGTTTAACTCCCATTCTGACATCCCATGATTTTTGTTGTTGTTGTTAGGTGCTATTGAGCTGGTTCCGACTTAGCGACCCTATGTACAACAGAACTAAACACCACTCACTCCTTTGCCATCCTCACAATTGTTGTTATGCTTGAGCCCATTGTTGCAGCCACTGTGTCAAATCATCTCGTTAATGGTCTTCCTCTTTTTCACTAACTCTCTGCTTTACTGAGCATCATGTTCTTCTCTATGGACTCATCCCTTCTGATAACATGTCCAAAGTACATAAGATGAAGTCTTGCAATCATAGCGTCTAAGGAACATTCTGGCTGTACTTCTTCCAAGACAGATTTGTTCATTCTTCTGGAAATCCATGGTATGCTCTATATTCTTCACCAACAGCATAATAAAAAGGCATCAATTATTTTTTGGCCTTCCTTATTCATTTTCCAGCTTTCGGATGCTTGTGAAGCATTAAAATTACCATGGCTTGTGTCAGGCTTACCTTTGTTTTCAAAGTGACATCTTTGCTTTTTAACACTTTAAACAGGTCTTTTGCAGCAGGCTTGCTCAATGCAATATGTTGTTTGATTTCTTGACTACTGCTTACATGGATGTTGGTGGTGGATCAGATTAAAATGAAACCTTTGACAACTTGGACATTTTCTCCATTTATTTTTTCTTATTGGTCCAGTTGTGAGGATTTTTGTTTTCTTTATGTTGAAGTATAATTCATACTAAGGCTGTAATCTTTGATCTTCATCAGTAAGTGCTTCAAGTCCTCTTCAATTTCAGCAAGGAAGTTTGTATCATCTGCATATCACAGGTTGTTAATGACTCTTCTTCCAATCCTGATGCCATGTTCTTCTTCATACAGTCCAGCTTGAATTATTTGCTCATCGTACAGATTGAACAGGTATGGTGAAAGGATACAACCACGACATACACTTTTCCTGAGTTTAAACCACACAGTGTCCCCTTGTTCTGTCCGAACAACATCCTCTTGGTAGGTATAGGTTCTGCATGAGCACAATCAAGTGTTCTGTAATTTCCATTCCGTGCAATGTTATCCATAATTTGTTATGACCTACACAGTCGAATGCTTTTTTATAGTCAATAAAGCACAAGTAAGCATCTTTCTGGTATTCTCTGCTTTCAGCCAAGATCTATCTGATGTCAATAATGAAATTCCTCGTTCCATGTTCTCTTCTGAATCCAGCTTGAATTTCTGGCAGTTCCCTGCTGATGTAGTGCTGCAGCTGTTTTTTGAATTATCTTCAGCAAATTTTACTTGTGTGTGATACTAATGATACTGTTCAATAATTTCCACCATCTGTTGGGTCACCTTTCTTTAGAATGGGCACAAATATGGATCTTTTCCAGTCAATTGGCCAGGTAGCTGTCTTCCAAATTTGTTGACATATATGAATGAGTGCTTCCAGTGTTGCATCTGTTTGTTGAAACATCTCAAATTTGTATTCCGTCAATTCCTGGGGCCTTGTTTTTTGCCAATGCCTTCAGTGCAACTTGGACATCTTCCTTCAATATCATCAGTTCTTGGTCATATGCTACCTCCTGAAAAGCCTAGAAGGGCAGTATTTAAGTAAGTCACTGTGCTGTACCTCTGTACCTGTGGTTACAATCACATTTGGGAGTGGATTTTCTTTGTTATGTTAAAAGGCCATATCAGTGTATCATGTGTTTAAATCTGATCACCCTTGAGCTATTAAAACTGCAGATTAGTTCAGAGGAGCAAGCAGAGATGGCGGAAGAGAGATATCATGCCACTTGAAGATCACCAAGGAGTCAAGAAATAAAGCCAAAGAGGCAAGGACTTTTCCTCAGAGCTGACATAAAGAGAAAGCCTTCCCCTACAGCCAGTGCCCTGATTTTGGACTTCTAGACTCCAAAACTGTGGGAAAATAAATTTCTGTTTGTTAAAGCCATCTACTTGTGGTATTTTTGTTATAGCAGCAATAGACAACTAAGACAGAGACATCTTTCTCTGTTTGTGAATCTATGTAATATCAATCTTAGCATTTTACTTTTAATTAATCCTCAAAAAATGTTAAGAATTTTCATATAGAACTTTTTTTTAATGAGCCATGGTCTATTTAGAATTAAAGAAATAAAAGTTAATGTAGTTTTTACAGAATTAGTAAATGTTTTCATTAGAATTATGATATAATATAATCTATTATGCCTTGTGTTATTTAAATTTTCTAAACTTTGTTGGTTCAAAAAAACCATAATAATCTAAATTATCTAGCTAACATGCTCTTCCTTAATATTCATAGTAGCAACCAATTTATATTCCTATTTATTTAATTGTCTGATGATTCTTTATTGGTATTTAACATAAAATTAACAACCTGTATAATCAACATTAATTATTTTTGCAGCATTTTATTCTGTCCATAGTAAACAAATATTTATATTTCAACAAGTATAAAACTTTAAATGTATAAAGTAGGAAGAGAAATGTTCACTTAAAATTACGGGAAAAATTCTTACCTATATCTGAATATTAAGCACTAACAGATCTAGATAACACGTGTTATTCATATTAGTGTCTTTATTGTGATTAAACTGATGGTAAACTATCTGATCACAGAATCAAAAAGAGCAGAAATAACTTTCAAGTAGACATTTGACCATTTGGTCTTTCAAAGACAAGTAGAATCCAAATACCAATAGAACCCAAATACCAGATTTGGTCCAAATACCAAACTGCATTTCTAGTTTGTTTGCATTTATGTACATTGCAAATGATAATGTAAAATTTCTTCAGTGCATTGTATATCTAAAACCTAAGCCAAGCTCTCTTGATTTAAAAAAATGGTTTGGGTACAAATTGTGAATATGTTTTTACGATAGGTGATTTTTGTTTGTTTGTATGGTTAGCTTAGTTTTCTACTAAGCATTCTCCCTATACATGATGCTAGGCAGTACTGTATTAAAGAGTATCAGGCAATACAGGATTAAAAATGTTGTATGAAATAAAAGAGGATTTTTAAAATTTAAATCACACAATTGGAGGACTAAAAAACACAGACTAATTGCTTTAAAGAAATTCCCTGGATTATAAAGTTTAGAAGAAATTTCATCCAAGTACCAAATTGGTGATGTAGCCAAAGATATCAAATATATGCTTGTCAGTCTCTTTTGTTTTTAGTATGAAGTTTCCACTGATAACAGGAATTATGCTCAACTATGTTCAGAAGAAGAATCAATGTTTTCTGTAGCCTAGGAAACTACTAAAAAAAATGAATTTTTTTCCCGCTTTAAAGCTGTGTCAAATATTCTGAAGAGAATGTGTTCAGTTGGATGTGAATGATAGCCTCATGCTCAAACTCGGTGTCTGCCATTCTTTGGCAAGGTGGTCAGGATTTCTAAAAAAATTAGACACACACTCACAGACACATTTCAGTTTTCAGCATTCCACACATCACATTCTCTCCCAGACAATGACACCCAAAACTCTACCCACTATTCCACAAGAGGCCTTCAGCCTGGCCATAAGTCAATTAATGGCATTAAAGACAAAGGCATTAAAGATCAGAACTTTTGCCTTTCTCTATGCAGATTTGAAGACCACTCCCAAAGTTTTGCTTTGTTTTTTTAATTTTATTACTGGGTCATTAGAAGTCAGAGGGAAGTAAGATATATGGGGTAAACTCTTAAAGAAAACAGTTGCTCAACAATTTCCAAAATTATATTTTATAGCTGTGTTCAACACATAAAAACATCTTTTCGAAATTTTGAATACTTTGAACATAAAATCCTTGGGGACAAATACCAACACCACCAATCATTAGGATGTACTTTGACCATTTATAGACAAGATACAGCTATGGGCACTGAGAATCAGTACTAAAACATCTCTTCAACTTCTCAGCTTGAAGAATCTCTCAAGGACAAAGTCCTTGAAAATGATTTGAAGGAAAATATCAAATCTCATCTTCTCTGTCTACGGAAGATATTTTCCTGACACTGGAGCTAAAAACTTCTGTTAAACACATGAATAAAACCCTCTTCTCAGTAATAATATTTGGAGATAGCCCTTGAGAATCTATTATGTGCTGAGGTGGGGCACCTACATGAACCATTTCAACCCTCAAAACCTCTCAGTGTCTCACATGTATTGTCTCACTTAATTGCTTAATTTTCACAGCACACTATGACTGAAGGACTAATGTTACTACTTTTCATTTGAGGAAATGAGACCCAGACAGGTTAACCAACTTGACCCAAAAGCCCTCCACCTGGAAGTGGTGGAACCAGGACATGAATCAATGCAGTCTGATTCCAGGGCCCTCTTAATGATATCCACTGCTGAGCTTAGTTAAAGCATGCTCCACTCTATCTTTGGCAAAAAAAACTAAAAACCAAACCCATTGCCATCAAGTCAATTCTGAGTCATAACAACCCTATAGGACAGAGTAGAACTGCCCCATGGGGTTTCTAAGGCTGTAATCTTTACAGAAACAGACAGCCACATCTTTCTTCCACAGAGCAGCTGGTGGGTTCGAACTGCCAACGTTTGGGTTAGCAGTCAAGCCCTTAACCACCGGCCACCTAGGGCTGCTGTAAGAAATTGCCAAAAATTGAGTGTCTTAAAACAATAGAAATTTATTATTTTACAGTTCTGGAAGCCAGAAGCCCAAAATCAAGGTGTCAACAGGGATGGTTTCTTCCTGAGGCTCTGGGGGGAAATCCACCACCCCTCTCTCCTAGTTGCTGGTGGTTGCTCTGGTATTTTTGACTTGTAATTGCATAATTCAAGTCTCTATCTGCGTCTTCACAGGGACTTCTTAATGGCCAATACAGCCAGGAGATGCTTAGCTATTATCAAACAAAACTGTAAGTGATAGCGCTGGATGTGGCTTAATTAGCAGCTGTTCAGACCAAGGGGAACCTACCCCTCCTGTCTATTGTCCTCAAAGCTCTGTGTGTGGCTCAAGCCAGTCAAACCCAGTTTATTAGCTTATATGCCAAAGAAAAAAATGCTATTTGTCTTACTGTGCCTGTGCACCATGATATATAGTTGATGTTTGTATGTACTTCCTTGTGAGAAACGGTATAAAAGGTTCTGCCTCCCCTTGTTCGGAAAGCTTGACATGAGGTATACACCTCCTTGCTCCTTGTCTTTGCACTTGCAATAAACTCTTCCTCCCTCCTCACGTTGGTGGGTCTTTATCAGCAAGAAGCCGCACTGAGCAGGACATGCTTTGGGTAACATTCTCTCTTTGTTGGTCTCCCCTTCTCTTCCTTATAAGGACGTCAGCCATTGGATTTATGGCCCACCTTAATCCAGGATGATGTCAACTCAAGATCAGTAAGTTAATTATAGTGGCAAAGATCTTATTTTCAAATAAGGACACATTCACAGGTTCTGGGTAGACATATCTTTTGGGGGACTACTATTCATTCAATTGCAAATGCAAAGGGGAACTTTTTGAAAGGTTTGATTCCATGGTCCCACGTTCTTTCACATGCATTTTTTGAGGCCATTAATTGCACTGATGATGGCCCTAAGCAGCACCCCAAGCTTGACTATGAAATAACCTTTGTTTACCTCACTAACTAACGCTCTTCTCTCTCTTTCTCTCCAATCAAAGTAAGAGTCAAAGTTCTTAGAAAGGCCTATATAAGATGCATAACATCTCTGACTTCCTCTCCTACTCTAGCAGACACACACCACTCTGGGCTTGCTTGGAATCTTGCTATTCCTTAATTCACTGGGCATCTTGCTATTCCTCAAACTCATAAATCTTGCTCCTGCCTTAGGGTTTTCATGTTGTGTTTGCTGTGTTCAGACTGCCCTTCCCCGGATATCCACGTAGTTAACTCCTTGACCCCTTTCAAATCTTTGCTCAAGTGTTACTTTCTTGATAAAGCCAACACTGATCTCTTTATTTAAAAACAACCCCACCTGAACAGATTCTCCTAATATCCCTTAACCTCTTCTGTTCTTCTTTTAATAGTTATCACCTTAGACTATTCTACATATTTACTTATTCATTATGTTTGTGTATATTGTTTGTTGGAAACTCCTAGAACATAAGCTCCATGGAAACAAGAGTTTTATTTGTAGCCTTCATCCTTGCATCCTAAGGAATGTAGATCAACACTCAATGCACAGTTGATGCATAATAAATATTTGTTAAATAAATAAATACACTGAAGGTAGAAAAGTTTGTAACAGGCAAAGAATCATCCTTGCCATTTCATTGTCATATGTGCTAAGAAAAGCACTTCTATTCTAGACCAAAATTAATTTCTTCAAAAACTATTCATTGCTCTTGATTTAAGCTAACTTTGAAGTTTCAAGTTATATTAAAGGAGAGAATGATATTTAATGTTTAGTAAAAGGAAATCTGGATATAAAATGTGGAGAAACACTGCTGTAAGGGACCTGGCTCTGTTCCGGGCATGTAGCAAGTGCTCAATAAATCCTGCTTGAACAAATAGTCATTAAGTACTATGGGGTGCAGAGTAGATTAGAGGCCACATATTGAATAGTAATCACTGACAAAAGTTCACATCAAATCCTACGTAGGCATATAGTGGTTTACTGGAGCAAGTCATAACTAAAATAAGCTAAGACTTTAAAATGACTAATGACGACCACTTGGGATCCAGAAGTGCTGAAGCAAAACTTCAGTATAGTAGCAGGTTTGTAGAAGCTGTTAATAAAGATTATGTCATTTGAAGGAATGGAATTGTTAGAAAAGCTAGAAAACCAAACTTTTCTGAATAATTTGGAGCCACCATTTTTTTTAGCTATAATTAGTACTCTCCAGTCTTTTCTTCCATCACTCACATTCCCATATCCCACTTTTCAGGTATTTATCCAAATATTCAAATGCAGTGTGCAACCTCAGATCTGCACATTACCCCTTATAGGATTCTCCCCTACACTTAGATAATTTCACCTAGATAACTTCCTGGTATCTTGTAAGACTGAGCTCAAAGTTTACCTGCTCTTCCAAGCTCTCTGTCTCACCCAGTCTAGGATAGGAGTCCCTCCTCTGTATTCCCACAGCACCTTGTCACATCATTTATCACAAGAAACTGTGATTGTTTACATGCATATGTAAGCACCACTAGACTATGAATTCCCTAAAGATGAACCTTGTGTCTTTTATCTTTGTATCCTGAATGCAGAGCATAGGACCAGACATATAATTTGTGCTCTGTAAATGGACCTCCATTTTTTTCTGTGTGCAAATATATCATACGCACTTTGATGACAGGACTGTGTCTTTCATACTGATATATCTACAATAGTACTTACACAGGGTTTGTTATTATTGTTATTGTTAGGTGCCATTGAGTCAATTCCAACTCATAGAGACCCGATGAACAACAGAACAGAACACTGCCTGGTCCTGTGCCATCCTCACAATGGTTGCTGTGCTTAAGCCCACTGTTGCAGCCACCATGTCAATCCATCTCATCAAGGGTCTTCCCCTCTTTGCTGACGTTTTGCTTTACTAAGCATGATGTCCCTCTCCAGGGACTGATCCTTCCTGATAACACTTCCAAAGTACATGAGACAAACTCTCACCATCCTAGCTTCTAAAATGCATTCTGGTTGTACTTCTTCCAAGATAGATTTGTTTGTTCTTTGAGAAGTCCATGGTATATTCAATATTCTTCACCAACAACACAATTCAGAGGCATCAGTTTGTCTTTGGTCTTCCTTATTTATTGCCCAGCTTTTGCATGTATATGAGGCAACTGAAAACACTATGACTTGGATCAGGTGCACGATAATCTCAAAGTGACATCTTTGCTTTTTAACACTTTAAAGAAGTCTTTTGCAGCAGATTTGCCCAATGAAGTATGTTGTTTGATTTCTTGACTGCTGCTCCCATAGGCATTGATTGTGGATCCAGATAATATGAAATCCTTGACAACTTCAATATTTTCTCAATTTTATCTTGATGTTTCTTATTGGCTGAGTCTTGAGGACCTTTCTTTTCTTTGTGTTGAGGTATAATCCCTGCTGAAGGCTGTAGTATTCACAGAACTGTAGTAAACACAGGGTTTGGCACACATTAATTATTCAGAAAATTGTGTAGCCATTAGTGGTAGTTGATTAACCGAAGTAAGATTCTTTTCATTAGTATAACATAATATTCATCAAGGATTAGCGCAAGAAGAAGAAAACAAAAAGTTCTTAAAAAATAGTAGCTAATAGTATGAGTCCTCTTCTACTTTTTGTGGCAAACTCCTATTGGTTCTTTAAGACTGGATCATAGTTTCACTTCTTCCAGGAAGCCTTTAATGACTCTCCATCACTGTTCCTAGACTTAATGTTCTTCTGTAATTCCTAGCATTCTGTTGTGTAATATGGAAACTGTTCTCATCACAGTCAACAATGAATGATGGCCATGGATTCATTGACAACTGAATTTCTCTCCTTCAACTGATACCATGATCCACTTCTGAATTCTTAAGATTCTGTACTCTGTTGAATTCCTAGACATAATTCTAATTTGGTTTCATTCCTTTATCTCTGACTATTCCTCCTCAGGTTTCTTCGCAAGGCTGTTCCTCTCCCTCTCAATAATGACTTCATTGACCTCGCTCTTGGGAAACATGTCCACTCTAACAGCTTCAAAAGTCGCTTCTACATGAAAGACACCAACATTCATATCCAGTCTAAGCTTTGACTCCACATCTCAAATTTCTTTTAAAATTTTACCGTTAAGATTACCCTCTGTCATACGAAACTCAAAATTTTGTTAGATGTAGACCAGATCCCAAGACACAATAGCCTCAAAAATTTTTTAAATTGGCTCCCAATTTTTCTAAGCATGAGGTATCGGAAAGAGTTTTATAATGCAAAACAAATGTTAGTGGATTGTCCATTTTTAATATATTTCTTAATTCATTTATATTAATTTGGAGAGGTGCCTATACTCACATAAACATTAATACACCTACAGAGACTCACACATCTGAAGCATTTAGGATAAATTCTAATCTCTTTAACTTCATCTCTGTTCTTGGCTCAGTCAGCAGCATCCACACTGATCTTCCTGTTGTTACTCAGCTATCTCAGGTTCATCCTGTCTAAGAACTTTTCATTTGTTCTTCTCTCTGCCTAGAATATTTTGCCTCAAACCTGGATCATTTGCATAATGTATGTCTCTACTCTAATATCACCCCTTCAGCATTTGTCCCTGACCACCCTTTCTAATATAAACCCCCATTCATCTCTTTCCTTATTTTGCTTTATTCTCTGAAATTATCATTGTGTTTGCATGTTAATTATCTTTCTGTTTCAACAGAAATATGCTTTGTGAGGTACTTCTTTATCTCCCATATCTGAAATAAAGAGTAGGGGAACAAATATGTATGGATTAAATGTACAAAAGAATAATGCAATATCCCATTACCCACTGTGGAGAAGACAGAGAAAGTCCCTGCCAGGGGAGTCAAGACCAGGTTGGCATTGAGAGAATAGAGCTGTGCCAAGTAGGGTAGAAATATAAAGAGCCAGAGATCAATGATATTCTTTCCTATAGAATATCCAGAGTCAAATGAAGGAAACTTCTCCATGTCCTCAATACAAACACTGGAAATGGCCAGTACACATACGAAGAGAAAAGAACGAAAAGAAAGGGTTCAATCAAATTTTTGCAGGTAATCGCATCAGTTTGTCCTCTGTGCTATATAGTTGGGAGCATTCTTAGATAAAGGCACAAAGTCAGGTCATGGAAAAATGCCTTGTTATTTGGTACTTTACAGCATGTCTGTCTGTCAGCTCTTGCTGATCTCAAGAAGACAAGAGTCCTAACAACTCCAGAGAAATGTCCTTTGGTTAGCTCTTCTGCTGAAATTCTTTGACAGGCTCTTTCACAAGCAATTTTTTTTCTCATTCAGCTCATTTATTATAATTTCTTTCCTCATTGATTCATTAACTTAAAATATTTTCTAAGATGGTATTATAATAGCACTCATTACTGCAATTACTATTTATTTCTATCAGCTCAATAAGCATCTCTAGGCTGAGGCTACCCCATGCCATGCTAGCCCAGCCTCCTTTGAGGATCGGTTGCTTTATTTATTTATTTATTTGTATTTTTTAAAATAATATTTTATTGTGCTTTCAGTCAAAATTTACACAGCAAACTGGGTCCCCATTTGGCAATTTCTATACAAATTGTTTAGTGAAATTAGTTACATTTTTCAAAATGCATCAACATTCTCTTTAATTGTGGTCTGTTTGTTCTCTTTCCAGTACTCTGGTTTCCCTGCCCCCTTATCTTCTCATCTTTTCTTTAGAGTAATTGATGACCTTTTGGTCTCATTGGATGGTTTTTTGATGGATCATCATACTCAGGGGTAATATCCTTTATTTTGCATGCCAAACTGTTATTTCACTTAAAAGGTGACCTCAGCAGATAGTTTTTGTTCAAAGTTTGAAGATTCATTAGGGTGATAGTCCTCAGGGAGTCGTCTGTTTCAACTGGTCTGGTGAGTCTGAATTTTTAGGAATTTGAGTTTCATTCTCCATTTTTCTCCGGTTCTGTCAGGGTCCATCAATTGTAGCCCTGATCAGAATTGTTGGTAGTGGTAGCTGGGCACCATCTAGTTCTCCTGGTCTCAGGTATTAGCCCTATAGATTATCTTCTTCTCTGGGAGACTTTGGTTTCCTTCTTTCTCTTTTGCTCCTGATGAGTAGAGACCAATAGTTGTATCTTAGATGGCTGCTAGCAAGCATTTAAGACATCAGATGATACTCACCTCACTAGGATGCAGAACATGAACTATGTATGAACAATATTATGTCAATTGACTGAGTTGTCCCATGAGACTAAGTTCCTAAGCCTTCAAACCCGGAAAACAAATCTTGTGAGATGTTTGGCTATGTCTGAGAAGTCTCTGTAACTGTGTCCTCTATGAACATATATGCATGCAGACACATAGCTATATGTACACATACATATGGATACTTGTATCTGTGCACACATATGTACACACCTGTACCTACCGGTAAACATATATGCCTATACACGTGCATATGTGACCATACACTCATTTTTTGGTTATTTCTGGTGTTGTTGCCAAATTATATATGTCATATTCTTCAGGACAAATATACTTTTATCTTAGGTGGTTCTTAGTGGCATCATTTACTTTGGTCAAGCTCTGCTTATTATACCCACATTCGGTGCTACCTTTCCCATCACCAAAAAATAACAATTATCTAGGAACTAGAGAGTGATTCCCCTCCCCTCCCACCCATCTCTGGAAACCACCAATGAACATTGGTCTCTGTACATACATATATATATATATTTATTTATTCTTGTCTTCTTATAAAAATGGGATCATACAATATTTGTCCTTATGTGCTTGATGTATTTCAGTTAGAATTATGTCCTCCAGATCCATCCATCCATTTTATTATATGTTTTGTGGACTCAACATTGTTCTTTATGATTGCGTAGTATTCCATCATATGTATGCACCACATTTTGCTTATCCATTCACCCACTGAAGGGCACTTAGGCTGTTTCTGTTTTTTTGCTATTGTGAACATGGCTGCAATGAACATATATGTGCATATGTCTGTCTGTGTCTATTTTATTAGATCTCTAGTGTATATACCCAGGTGTGGGATTGTTGGATCATAAGGGATTTCTATTTCTAGAATTTTGAGGAAGTACCATTATCATTTTCCATAGTGGTTGTACTATTTTATAGTCCCACCAGCAATGGATAAGGGTTCCAATCTCCCTACATCCTCACCAATATTTGTTGTTATCTGTTTTTTTATCAGTGCTATTTTAGCTGAGGTCAGATGGTATCTCATTATAGTTTTGATTTGCATCTCTCTCATGGCTAATAATCATGAGAATCTTTTCATGAGTTTATGGCTGCTTGAATGTCTTCTTTGATGAAGTGTCTTGCTCTTTTTTTTAATTGGGTTGTTTGTCTTTTTGTTGTTGAGTTGTTGAAGTTTTCTATATATTTTAGAGATGAGACTCTTATTGTACATGTCATTTCTGAAGCATTTTTCCCAGTCTGTAGGTTGTCTTTTTACTCTTTTGATAAAGTCTTGATGAGCATAAGTATTTAATTTTTGTGAGGTCCCAATTATCTATTTTTTCTTCTGCTATTCATGCATTTGTAGTTATATTTGTTAGTTTTTTTTTTTTTTTTCTTTTACTTTTTAAAGATTGGGTCCTCTGGTTTTCTCTCTATATTTTATTCCAGGAACTTAATGGTTTTAGGTCTTTGATCCATTTGAGGATTAGTCACATTAAAAGTCTGAACAATTGTGTCTGTGCAGGTGTGTGACTATGTCATTCCTAACTTAGGTGCCCTAATGCCTGAAGACTTCAGCCCAAACTTCTTCACATGAAAGTAGCTTGTTGTTCCATCCTCATTTCCTGGTGTCAACAATGACCTCAGCTGGATTTATTGAATGCCTACAGAACTCCACCCTCCTTCCTTTCAACACTGCCAGATATACCACTGCAAACTGCCCAAGTGACCTTTCCCAAGAAGGAGATTAACATTTCAAGTGATGGTTCCTTTCCCCCTAAGACACCATTAGCACAATGTCTTTTCATCTCTATTGTCACAGTAAGTTTAAGACTTGCTGTCCCATCTACTGCTCTTTAGTTACCTAGTTTAATTCAAGCTCCCTTGCCTGATAAATCTCTTAAAATACTTCCTCTGAACTTAAAATCTGCAAAGACTCTAACCACCATATTACATATCCAATGACTTTGAATATTCCCTTTACCTTTCATTCTGCAAACCTGGCTCTCCCCTGAAGTAGTACTTCCTCTGCAGACGTCTCAAGAGGTAAGAATTGTCTTGTTTCATTGGGCTTGCAAATTTCTGCAGAAACTCTCATCAAGTGTCCTACTTGATCTCTGTTGCTACCTCCAGAAAATTGTTTCTCTCTCCTCCCTAAATCTCCCAGCTCCTTTGATGTATATTACCTCTAATTATACCATCCACAGTTTTTCTTTGTTGCAATTTTCTACCCTTTCTACCAATCGTTCTCATGTTCAAAAGATTTTAGTACCTGAATTAACTCTTGGTTTCTCCACTAATCTTCCTGTCACCAATAGATGACTTAATGTCCATCTAATACTCTGGCTTCTTGATAGTTTGTCCTTTTCTCTTTCAATCATCTCGTCTTTCACCTCATCTTATTTCTTCCAACCATTCCTATTTCTCATACCATTTCTGAGATATTTCCTTCCCAATAACTAAAACACTGCTAAAAGCTCCATTCATCATCCAATGTTGTAGGTAAACACGTTAAACCAAACCCATTGCCTTCAAGTTGATTCCAACTCATAGCGACCCTATAGAACAGAGTAGAACTGCCCAATAGGGTTTCCAAGGAGCAGCTGGTGGATTTGAACTGCCAACCTTTTGGTTAGCAGCTGATCTCTTAACCACTGTGCCACTAGAGCTCCCGTTGTTGCAGGTAGCAACACTAATTCTTCCATCCTATTTCCTCTAGATCTCCCATCCCAACAACTCTTAAACTAGGACCTCCAATCCACTAGCACTTTCATCTTTTATTTTCTATCTTCCTTTTTGTTGTCACTTCCTTCATTAACTAGTTCAGATTCTGTGTTCTGTCATTATTATCATCAATCCTTGCATATATCATACTCATCCTTGCTCATTCTTCCCTTTGTTATAACTATGTACAAACCACAACCTTGGTTTAAATCCAACTTTCTGTTATTCTTGCCTGCACACTTGCAACTGATTGGAATTGGAGAAAATCACATTACATGCTGACTGGACTCACTTTAAATTTATGACTTAAGCCCTTCCCAGTAAACCTGTTTATTATATTTCCCCAGACAATTCCGTCTCCCACTTTCCAAAACAATTATTCCTCACATTTTCTTCTCTCCTTAAAATATCAAATCCCTTCTCCCTCTTCATTTTCATTTGATGACCTTGCTTCTCATTTTTCTGAGAAAAATAGATGCAATTAGAAAAATTATTCCACCTCATGCCATCAAATCTATTAACCCACTTCCTTCTTACACTCCATTGTTCTTCTCAAACAGTGAATGAACTCCTCAGGCCCCTATCTAAGACTATCCCTCCACTTGTGACCTGGATCTCATTTATTCTTGTATTCTAAAGTGCTTTGGTCCTAAATTTCCCATTTTCTCTGATACTATCAACTTTTCTTTCACTATTGGATGGTTCTCCTCAACTTGAAATTATGCTTAATAAATATCCATCCAAAAAGAAAGTAATTTCCTTTGGTCTCATATCCCTTTCACTACCCTCCCCATAGAGAAAAATTAACAGAAAATGTTGCTTACACTAACTATTTCACTTTCTCAACCCTCAGTATCTCTTGATCACAATTCACATGTGCCCTCATCCCTATCACTCCCCTGAACCACCTTGTCCAGAAAGCGAATTCAGTGGTCTATGTCCATCCTTCAGCTTACTCAAATCTTCACAGCATATTTGACACAGTTGATCACTCTCTTTTTTGAAATAATTTCTGCACTTGGCTTGGGTAATATAATCATTCCTGATTTTTCTTCTACCTCACTAGAAGTTCCATTGTTGACTTCTCTTCTTTATGACCACTAAATTTTGGAGCACTACAGGGTTCAGTATTCGGAAATCTCTAACTTAAAATCACTCTCTATATGAATTCACTCATTCCCATGGCTTGAAATAACATCTATATTAACTGATGATTCTTAAGTGCATACTTAAGTTCTGAGATCTCCCTTAAACTTCAAAGCCATCTACTCAGCTGCATATTGAAATCTCTGCTGGGATACCTAATATGCATTTCAAACTTCACATGTTCAAAATTTAATTCTTGGTGTACCTCTCAAATCTATTCCCCTAATCTCCCACAACTTAGTAAATAGCACCACCATCCATCCAATTGCTCATGTCAAATATTTTTAGCAATATTCTTAATTTTCTCTTTTCCCCTCAGTCTATCTAATTCATCAGCACACTATATTTCTTCAAAATAAATGAAAATCCTAACTATTTCTAGAGAATACCACCACCATCCTGGCCAAAGTAAACATCAATGTTCGTCAGTTCTGAAAACTCCATTTTCAATGAGTCAGCTCCGACTCATAGTGAACCCATGTGTTACAGAGTAGAAATGCTCCATAGGGTTTTTATGATTGTGACATTTTAGAAGAAGATCCCCAGGTCTTTCTTCCATGGTGTCACTGGGTGGGTTTGAACCACCAACATTTTGTTTAGTAGTTGATTGACTGCAAACCATTCTTGCCATCCAGAGACCTTGATCCACTGAAATATGTACCTAAATACTCCTCTGTTTCTACTCTGCGGTCTCCAGTCTATCATCCATACAGCAGACACAAAAATCTTAAGAATAAATAAGGTAAATCATGTCACTATGTTCAAACTTACTCCAAGTAAAATCCAAATCCCCTACGATGGTCCTGAAGTTTTACATAGTCTAGACCAAGCTTCTACTCCATCATCATCTTGTGATAATTCTTCCACTACCTCACTGCACTCCCTCCACACTTGCCTTTATTAGTGCTTATCAACCAGGATTGGCTGATTTATATCAATTAGTCTGTATGTTAGTTGGCCCTGGGAAAGCCAAATTATGGGTAGAACATGCTAAGTGGAAAGATCCTCAAGATGTTTTAGCTTTAAATACAGCAAAAATGGCCAAAATCCTTCTCACAGACCCTGGAGAAAAGGGCAAAGATTTACATGATACAATCCTTAAGGCCTTTCCTCCAAAAAATAGATTGGACAAAAGCCCACCTTTGTATACAAAGCAGAGATGAAAACGTTTATGATTACCTATCCCTATTATTCCAGAAGTTTTGGGAACATTCTGCCTTGAAACTTTCAGATGAAGGAACAAAGGAGGCCTTTAATGCAGTATTTATTTCTGGCCCCAAACCTTAAATTTTCAGCATTAGTTAAGAGAAATCATTTCAAGTGACAGGCTATTTCCATTGAGGAATTAACTACCTTAGTTCATGAGCTTGCCCAAACTTTAGAAGCAAAGCAGACGGCTGAAACTAACAAATTAATTAATTAATTGCCCTTCAGCTACAACAGCCTTCACAGAAACAGGGTTTTAAACCCTCCAATGGACCTAAAACCGGTCTCTGCAACTATTGTAAAAAACTTGGCAATTGGAAAAGTGAATGTCTTCAGTTAAAGAATAAACAGAAGCTTTCCAATTCAACTGCTCTTCCATCCTCTGATTCAGAACAAGTGGGATCCAGGGACAAAACAGGGGCTTCTCCTATGGTAGCTCTAAACTCTCAGGAGAAACAACTGTGTATATTAATGGAGAATCTTGTAAATTTTTAGTTGATTTGGGGTGTTCCTTATACACAATTAATCCACTGTGTCTGAAAAAGCCCCTTCCCAAGAATGTTGCTAGCTGCTGTTGAGTCAGTTTTGACTCATAGTGACCCTATGTACGACAGAACAAAACATTTGTCAAGGGTCTTCCTCTTTTTCACTGACACTCTACCTTACCAACAATTATGTCCTTCTCCAGGGACTGATCCATCCTGATAACATGTCCAAAGTATGTGAGATGAAGTCTCACCATCCTCTCTTCCAAGGAGCACTCTGACTGTGTTTCCTCCAAGACAGCCTTGTTAGTTCTTCTGGCAGTCCATGGTATATTCAATATTCTTTGTCAACAACATAATACAAAGACATCAATTTTTCCTCCATCTTCCTTATTCATTGTCCATCTTTTGCATGGATATAAGGTGATTGAAAATATCATGGCTTGGGTAAGGTATGCCTTAGACTTCTAAGGGAAGTCTTTGCTTTTAACACTTTAAAGAGGTCTTTTACACCGGATTTCCCAATTCAATACATAGTTTGATTTCTTAACTGTTGGTTCCATGGGTCTTAACTGTGGATCCAAGTAAAAGCAAATCTTTGACAACTTCAATATTTTCGATGTTTGTCATGATGTTGCTTATTGGCCTAGTCTTTAGGACCTTTATTTTCTTTAAGTTGAATTCTAATCCACACTGAAGGCTGTAGTCTTTGATCTTCTTCAGCAAGTGCTTCAATTTCTCTTTATTTTCAACAAGCAAAATTTTTCATCTGCGTATGGCAGGTTATTAATGAGTCTTCCTCTAATCCTGATGTCACATTCTTCTTTATATAGCCCAGTTTCTCAGACTATTTGCTCAGCATACAGATTGAATAATTATGGTGAAAGTATACAACCCTGACACACACCTTTCCTGATTTTAAACCACACAGTATCCTCTTGTTCAGTTCAGATTACTCCCACTTGATCTATGTACAGATTCCTCATGAGCATACTTAAGTGTCTTGGAACTCCCAGTCTTTGCAATGTTATCCATAATTCGTTATGATCCACACAATTGAATATCTTTTCATAGTCAATAAAACACAAGTAAACATCTTTTCTGGTATTCTCTGCTTTCAGCCAAGATTCATCTGACTTCAGCAATGATATTGCTCCTTCCACATCCTCTTACGAATCCAGATTGAATTTCTGGCAGTTCCCTGTCAAAGTACTGCTGCAACTGCTTTAGAATGGTTTCAGCAAAATTTTACTTATGTGTGCTATTAACGATACTGTTCAATAATTTCCACATTCTGTTGGATCACCTTTCTTTGAAGTGGGTACAAAATATGGATCTCTCCAGTTAATTAACCAGTTAGCCTTAGCTTTCTTCCAAATTTCTTGGCATAGAAGAGTGAACATCTTCAGTGCTGCATCTGTTTCTTTATATGTCTCAGTTGGTATTCCATCAGTTACTGGAGCATTGGTTTTCGCCAATGACTTCAGTGCAGCTTGGGCTTCTTCCTTCAATACCAACAGTTCTTGATCATATGCTACCTCCTGAAATGGCTGAACGTCAATCAATTCTTTTTGTTACAGTGAATCTGTGTATTCCTTCCCTCTTCTTTGGATACTTTCTATGTCGTTCAATATTTTGTCCTTAGAATCCTTCAAAATTGCTACTCAAGGCTTGAATTTTTTGTTCAGTTCTTTCAGCTTGAGAAATGCCGTGCATGTTCTTCCCTTCTGGTTATCTAATTCTAAGTTTTTGCACGTTTCAGCATAATACTTTATTTTGTCTTCTAGACCTGCCTTTTGAAATCTTCTGTTCAGCTCTTTTACTTCATCATTTCTTCCTTTCACTTTAGCTACACTGTGTTCAACAGCAAGTTTTAGAGTTTCTTTTGACATCCATTTTGGTCTTTTCTTTCTTTCCTGTCTTTTTAATGGCCTTTTGCTTTTTTCATGGATAAGGTTCTTGATGTCATCCCACAACTCATCTTGTCTTTGATCACTAATGTTCAATGTGTCACATCTGTTTTTGAGATAGTCTCTAAATTCAGTTCAGGTATACTCAAGGTCATATTTTGGCTCTCGTGGACATGTTTTAATTTTCTTCAGCTTCAACTTGAACGTGTATATGAGCAATTGATGGTCTGTTCCAGTTAGCCCTCGGCCTTGTTCAGACAGGTGATATTGATTTTTTCCTATGTTTTCTATCCAGTGAAGTCCAAGTGTATAGTCGCCATTTATGTTTTTGTAAAAAGGTAATTGTAATGAATATGTCATTGGTCTTGAAAAATTCTATCATGTGATCTCCATCATCGTTTCTATCACCAAGACCATATCTTCCAACTACTGATCCTTCTTCTTTGTTCCCAACTTTCACATTCCAGTCACCAGTATTATCCATGCATCTTGATTGCATGTTTGATCAATTTCATACTGCAGAAGTTTGTAACAATCTTCAATTTCCTCATCTTTGGCATTAGTGGTTGGTGCAAAAAATTTGAAAAGTAGTTATATTAACTGATTTTCTTGTAGGCATATGAATATTATCTGTAAAAATTGTGTGGAGGTAGTGTCTGACCTCCTCCAACCCCACAATGGGGAAGGAGAATCAAGATCAACAGCGCAAGGTTGACTCCAATGAGGTGGAGTCCCAGACAAGCCTTCTCTCTTTGCTGTCTTTACAAATTCTGACACAAACTGTCCCTCCCACAGCTCTCTCTACTTCTCTGCCAGGTTTGATTATTCACTACAATGGCCACACAGAACTCACAGACCATACTCACGATTATGGGATTTACTAGGGAAGCAATAGGTTACAATTCAGGCTCAGGAACCCTCAAGGACACAGCTCTTTCATCAGGACAGCCTCTTCCCAGCTGTGCTCACAGGCATGCCTCTCCCTGGTCTTAGGCCTCTGCCAAAAGTCACTCAGCTGTCTCTCTCTGTGGGCCAGGAAGCCTACCACCAATCATCCTTCTGCCAGGTCTCTGCTGCTAGGTCTCTCCTGCCACTGCCTCTCGTGGTTTTCAGGGTTATAGCTCAATCTCTCTTGTCTCCTGGTCCCGGGAGCCTCCCAGAGCAGGATCCCAGGTCCAAAGGATGTGCCAGCTCCTGGCTGTTCTAACTTGATGGTGGTGGGATCTCCTCCCTGCTCTGGAATTGGCTGTCTTTTAAGGCAAAATTGATCTTCCCCTTGGTGGGCCACAATTACTGTATCATAAAGTCTTACTCAATCACCTGGGTAGGAGTTACAAGAACATGGCTAGAAAGACCACACACAAAGTAATTAATAGAATCATATTATCCTATCACTGACAGCACTGTACTTCAGAATAGATCTTGAACTGTTCTTTTTGACAATGAATGTGACTGCATTCCTCTTCAATTTGTCATACCCCGCATAGTAGACTATATTATTGTCTGAGTCAAAATAACTAATACCAGTCCATTTCAGCTCACAAATGCCTAAGATATAGATCTTTATGCCTTTCATTTCATTTTTGGCCATTTCCAATTTTCCTAAATTCATACTTTGTACAGTCCACGTCCCTGTTACTAATGGATGTTTGTGGAGGTTTGTTATCAATCGGAACCATTCCACATCATCAGATGAATATCCTGAAAGCTTCATTCCATCCATGTTGTTAAGGTTGACTCTGCTTTGAGGAGGCAGCTCTTCCCCAGATGTATTTTGAGTGCATTCCAACCTGAGGGGTGCATCTTCTGGCACTATATCAGACAACATTTTACTGCTATTCATAAGGTTTTCACTGGCCAATTTTTCAGAAATAGACTATCAGGTCCTTGTTCCTAGTCTGTTTTAGTCTGGAAGTTCCTCTGAAATCTTTCCACTATGGGTGACCCTGCCAGTATTCCAAATATTGGTGGCACAGTTTCCAATATCACAGCAACATGCAAGCCACCACAGTATGACAAACTGACGGATGCATGGTGGGCCCCAAAGTAAAAAGATCAATTATAATGGGAGTTATAAATAAAGAACAAACACTATTTCATTCTCAACATGTACCAATTTCTCTTGGCTCTATGGAACATTTTTAGCCCTTTCTGCTAAGTCCTGGAACACCTGTTAATTTAATAGGAAGTGATATTTTATCTAAATGGAATTTCCATTTGCACTTAATGAAAATGGGGAAATTTTATTAATTTTAGCTAATAATCAAAACTCAGGAATAGACAACACTCAAAAAGAAGAGGCTGTCTGCCACATGCAAACCTTTACTACGCCTCTTAAAAATTCTGTTCCAATAGATCTTCTCTCCCCTGAAGTTATTTCTTGTGTCCCCAATTTTTTATGGGTCACAACTTCTACAGATGTTGACAAGGTTTGGTCCACTGAACCTATTAAAATTCAAGTGGATGCATCTAAGACTCTGCCTAAGATTCCACGATTCCAACTTAAATATGAGGCAAAAGGAGGAATAACTCTTATTATTCACTATTTTCTTTCTAAAAGATTGTCTCCTGTGCTATTCCTTGCAACACCCTATCCTTCCAGTTAAGAAACCACGTGGCAGAGGTCGGTGATTTGTTCAGAATTTACGTGCAATAAGCCACATTGTTATCCCTAGGTACCCTGCTGTCACTAATCCACACCTGTTACTTTCCAAAGTTTACCCTGAAGCAGTATGCTTTACTGTTATAGACCTTTGTAGCACATTTTTTTAGCATTCCTGTAGAACCCAAAAGTCGATATTTGTTCACTTTCACTTGGGATAATCAACAGTTTACCTGATATGTCATGCCCAAGGGTTTTACAGAGGCCCCTTTTCTCAAATTTTGCATACGGATTTGCAACTTTTGCAATTTCCAAATGACTCTACCTTGCTAGAATATGTTGACAATTTGTTGGTGTGTTCCACCTCTCAACAGGCTTGCCTCTTTAAAAGATTTTGCTGTTGGTGGACATAAAGTTTCAAAGGAGAAATTGCAATTACTTCAGATTTCTGACAAATACTTAGATCATTTTAACTCTACAGCAAGCATTTCTATCGATCCCAAGAGAAAAGAGGTTATTGCTGCTTTTCCTTCGTCTAAAACAAAGAAACAATTAAAAGGATTTCTGGGTCTTTGCAGTTATTGTCGAGCCTGAATTCCCAATAATTCTCTTATGGCATAGCCTCTATATAAGTATTTGAAAACCTCTTAGCTAGATCCTTTCTATCTCAAAACCCAGAAGATCAAGAGGTAATTACTAACTTAAAAGAATCTTTGATTAAAATGCCCATTTGAGGATTTCCTTACTATCATTTGGACTTCACACTTTTTGTGCGTGAAGTTTCTGGTAGTGCATTAGGTGCTCTTACACAGAAACCTGGGGGACAAATAGACCTGTGGGTTACTGTAGCCTGCAGCTGGACCCTTTGGCCAGGGCCTACCCCCTATGCTGTAGGGCAGTGGCCGCTACAGCAAAATTATTGAAAAACATGACAGATATAGTTTTGGGAAATCTATCATTTGTAAATCTACCTCCTGCTGTATCTGCATTACTTAATTCTGCTTTAACTCAACATTTATCTGCCAACAGACTCACTTCCTAAGAAATGCTTCTTATGGCATCCTCTAATATTAGATTACATATGGTAGGTACTTTAAACCTCTCTACCCTTCTCCCTAGATTCATACTTCATACATTCCATGTTCTGATTATTAATGGATGTATGCAGCTGTTTCTTCTCATTTTGAGTCATACAGCAACATAAACCACGACTATGCATGTAGATCTCACCAGATGTAAAACACAGGAATCAAATTGACTACATCTGTGGAAAGAGATGATGGAAAACTCATTATCATCTGTCAGAACAAGGATGGGGCCAACTGCAGAACAGACCATCAGCTGCTCATATACAAGTTTCAAGCTGAAGCTGAAGAAAATTAAAACTAATCTACAAGAGCCAAAATATGGCCTTGAGTATATCTGAACTGAATTTAGAGACTATCTCAGGAATAGATGTGACACATTGAACACTAGTGATTGAAGACAAGACAAGTAGTGGGATGACATCAAGAACATGATCCATGAAAAAAGTAAAAGGCCAATTAAAAAGATAGGAGAGAAAGAAAAGACCAAAATGGATGTTGAAGAGACTTTGAAATTTGCTCTTGAATGTAGAGTAGCTAGCGTGAAAGGAAGAAATGATGAAGTAAAACAGCTAAATGGAAGATTTCAAAGGGCAGCTCGAGAAGACAAAGTAAATTATTATAGTGAAATGTGCAAAGACCTGGAGTTAGAAAACCAAAAAGGAAGAACATGCACTGAATTTCTCAAAATGAAAGAACTGAAGAAAAAATTCAAGCCTTGAGTTGCAATTTTGAAAGACTCTATGGGTAAAATATTGAACGATGCAGGAATCATCAAAAGAAGAGGATAGGAATACACGGAGCCACCATACCAAAAAGAATTGGTAGATGTTCAATCATTAAGGAGGTAGAATATGATCAAGAACCAATGGTACGGAAAGAAGAGGTCCAAGCCACATTGAAGTCATTGGTGATAAACAAGGCTCCAGGAATTGATGAAATACCAGCGGAGATGTTTCAACAAACGGATGCAGCACTGGAGCTGTTCACTCATCTGTTCCAAGAAATTTGGAGGAAGGCTACCTGGCCAACTGCTGGAAGAGATCCATATTTGTGCCCATTCCAAAGAAAGGTGATTTAACAGAATGCAGAAATTATCAAACAATATCGTTAATATCACACGTAAGTAAAATTTTGTTGAAGATCATTCAAAAGTGATTGCAGCTGTACATTGACAGGGAATTTCCAGAAATTCAAGTTGAATTCAGAAGAGGATGTTGAATGAGGGATATCTTGCTGATGTCAGATGGATCTTGGCTGGAAACAGAGAACACCAGAAAGATGTTTACCTGTGTTTTATTGACTATGAAATGTCATTCAACTGTGTGGATCGTAACTAATTATGGATAACATTGAGAAGAATGGGAATTCCAGAATACTTAATTGTGCTCATTAAGAACCTGTACACACATCAAGAGGCAGTCGTTCAAACAGAACAAGAGGATGCTGTGTGGTTTAAGTGAGGAAAGGTGTGTGTCAGGGCTACATCTTTTCACCATACCTATTCAATCTGTATACTGAGCAAATAATCCAAGAGGCTGGGCTACATGAAGAAGAATGTAGCCTCAGGATTGTTGGAAGACTCATTAACAACCTACCATATGCAGATGAAAAACTTTGCTTGCTGAAAGTGAAGAGGAATTGAAGACCTTACTGATGAATATCAAAGGCTGTAGCCTTCAGTACGGATTACATCTCGATATAAAGAAAACAAAAATCCTCACAACTGGACCAATAAGAAATATCATGATAAATGGAGAAAAGATAGACTTTATCAAGGATTTCATTTTACTTGGATCCACAATCAACACCCATGGAAGCAGCAGTCAGGAAGTTAGAAGACATATTGCATTGGGCAAATCTGCTGCAAAAGACATACTTAAGGTGTTAAAAAGGAAAGATGTCACTTTGAGGACTAAGGTGTGCCTGAGCCAAGCCATGCTGTTTTCAGTCACCTCAAATGCATACAAAAGCTGGACAATTAATAAGGAAGACAGAAGAAGAATTGGTGCCTTTGAATTATGGTGTTGGTGAAGAATATTGAATAGACCGTAGACTGTCAGAAGAACGAATAATTCTGTCTTGGAAGAAATACAGCCAGAGTGCTCTTTGGAAGTCAGGATGGCAAGAATTTGTCTCACATACTTTGCACATGTTATCAGGAGGGGCTAATCCCTGAAGAAGGACATTATGCTTTGTAAAGTAGAGGGTCAGTGAAAAAAAGAAAGATTCTCAAAGAGATGGCTTGACACAGTGGCTGCAACAAGGGCTCAAGCATAACAGTGATTGTGACCATGGCACAGGATCTGGCAGTGCTTCATTCAGTTGTACATAGGGTCTCTATGATTTGGAACTGACTAGATGACATCTAACAACAACATCCTTCTCTTTACAGATGATAAGAATGACTGTCCTTCTCATGATTATTTAGACTTAACCAAGCAGCTTCTGACCCCTCAGAGTGGTTGAAAAGAAACTCTTCTGACAAATCCTGATATAATATTATTTGTATATGGATCTTATTTGAAACCAACTCCTACCTCTCACTATCAGTCTGGCTACATTGGTACAACTTCTACTGAAGTCCTTGAAAGCCAGGCTCTCCTCAAAGCTACTTCAGCTCAGCAAATCCATTACCATCCAGTCAATTCCGACTCATAGCCACCCTATAGGACAGAGTAGAACTGCCCCATAGGATATACAAGGAGTAGCTGGTGGATTTGAATTGTTGACCTTTTGGTTAGCAGCCAAGCTCTTAACTACTTAACTTAACTCCACCAGGGCTCCTCAGCTCAGCAAGGTGAATTTAATTTCTTTTACAAGAGAAAGTGAACTGGCTAAAGGAAAGTCCATAATTATTTTTACAGATTTTAAATATGTACTTGGTATTGTTCATGATTTTAAAGTATTATGGAAACAGAGGTGTCTTAACCTCCTCTGGTAACACTGTCAAAAATGAGGTTTTAGTGGCAGACCTATCGAATGTCTTACTGTTCCCTTCTGAAATTTCTGTAGTTAAAATACAATCTCACCAGCCAAAGGGAGTGACCCAAAATTAGAAAATTATCTATCTTTTGCAGCTGCCAGGAAAGCTGTTTTCCAAATTATCATTGCCCCTGTAATATCAAAAGAGTGTGTAGAGGGGCTTTTGGAAGAACCTATGGAGAGCTAGTCTCATGAAACCACTAGTACTTTCATACCCACCAAAGAGAATCCTTTAAAACATTAGCAATTGGTTCACTCTACTGGAATTGAAGAATGGAGAAAGTCAGGACGTTATCAGGACCCTGACACTAAGCTATGATTAGAACCTATGCCAAAATTTTTCTTCCTAAACTTTAACACATTAGGGCCCTGTATGGGAATACACATCTAGAGAGAGATAAAATGACATTTTAAAGAAATACTTGTGTGGAAAATTTTCTGAAGCAACTGCTCTATCTGCCCTGTTTATAATCCTGGGAAACATCTTAAGACTTCTCCTGGGCAATATTCTTTCCCTTCCGGGCCTATGCTCGAATCGCAGTTGGACTTTATGCTGCTTCTACCTTTGAGTGGTTACAAATATGTGTTAGTAATGATTTGTAGATTTTCACCCTTGTTAGAAATTTTATCTGTCAATGGGCCACATCTTTTGTGGCAAAGAAGCTCCTTGAAAATATAATATCTATCTGGGGAGCACCCAAAATTCTTTGCAGTGATCGGGGAATTCATTTTATTGGAAAAGATATTTAAGAGTTATGTGGAGTTTCCCCCATATAACAGAGATTACATTGCCCTTACCACCCACAATCCTCTGCACTGGTAGAAAGAACTAATGATATTAATAAAAACTCAACTTGCAAAACTTTCTGAATCTTTAGGTTTGCCCTGGACTAAAGCTCTCTCTTTAGTCTTTCTAAATTTAAGAAACAATCCTTTCGGATTTCATAAACTTACTGCTTATGAAATGATTACTGGAAGGCCCATGATCCTTTCCTATGTTTCCTCTACTGATCCTAACTTGGTACAACCTGAATTATTAAAATACTGTCAATATTTAATGCAATACTTTAAGAAATATTTTCACAAGTTTACCAGGTATTTGAGGAGCAGAAATCTGAAACTTTGCCATCAATTAATATCACCCTAGGAGATTGTGTTTACTGGAAAAGATACCAACTAAAAGATACCTTGGAACCCCAATGGAAGGGGCCTTATCTTGTGCTTTTGATTAACCCTTGTGCAGCTAAACTAGAAAGAATTAGCCCTTGGATTAATTTATCACAGTTAAAGAAAGCTAAAATGTCCATTTGGACTTGCCAGTTAACTGGAGATTTGAAACTCAAACTGAAGCAGCACCCCAGTGACCAGGAGCAGGCTACTTCAAAGCCAAGCTGCTTACTCCAAAGTCACAGAGCAAGATCACATGCAAGCTGCTGAAATCTATGAACTCTGGTTCTTAACTGTTGATGTTTTGATAGTTTTGACCATTTTTGCTCACTTCTGGAATTATTTCTTAGTAGCTCTAGTTATCACTGAATATCTTTAAACTCAGAAGTTTAACTTTGTATTCCTTTTACCAGTAATTGAAATAGTTTAATGCTTATAATCCTTTTTGAAATAGTTTTAATTTACCTGCTTGCATCCATCTCTTATTTAATTACTAGGAAAGAAAGTTTATACTCATTAATTTCCTTTTGCTTTACTATACCGTTTTAATCAAACTTTTTTATTATGAAGTTTATAATTTGTTTCCTCTTTCTGTTTGTTATAACCACCATTGATGCCTGGAAATAAAATGCTTATATCAAGTTAGCTCAATCAATTGCCAGTGCCAGCACTTTAACAGAACTTTGGGTATCTCACTCTGCTATCTACACAGGACCACACTGATCTTCTCGCTGTGCCAATTTTAGATTATACACTCACAACTAATTCTATTACTGTCTTTTTAAAAACCATTTAAATGAGCCATCAGTGTCAAACTATGGCTACCCTCAGAATTGTCCACTTATCCATCACCTCCTGTTTCAATTTCACTCATGTATGGAGAGAATGTTCTTCTCTGTCCACACGATGCAAAGTTTTTATTAATGATTCTCAATATTATCACTTAGTAAAAGACCACTGCATTAGAATTAATCCAAATATCCCTATTTGTGCCCAACTTCAAGATCTCCTAAGTTTTGGAGAATTATCAATTTGTGATGACTCAGTAACTGCAAACTGGCTTGAGAAAGTCAATCAGGCCATTCCATTTCCTGATATTAAAAAAGGAAAAGGCATGTTATGTGCCCCATCTGGTATGTCTTTTAACGTGGGGGGTCAGCTGTTTCAAGAAATAGATCCAATGATTCACCCTATACTTGGACTTTAACATGTTTAGATAGCTGGAATATGATAGGTCAATGTGTTTTAGGGACATTAGGAGTCCCCATAAGTATCCATTCACACATTGACAGCTTACTGTGGAACAGTGATTTGAAATTAATATCCATACAGAAGAAAGACCTTGTCCTTTCAGGCAATCCCATAGCTGATTACTCAGGATGGGGATGGTCTTTCTTACGTGCTACTATATCATGGTTTGGGATTAGGCAATTAGAAATGTCCGTTAACAATCTATGTGCCACCATGGTCCAAATTGTTGATAGTGTTTGCTGGTAGAATAGCTGCATAACAAAAATCTTTAGAACCCTTGTCCAAGTGTGTATTGGATAACTTAATTGACTTGGATTTCTTTTATCTCAGCAAGGACAGGTTAGTGCTGTCACCAGTATCTCTTGCTGTTTGTGGATAAATACCTCTGGAAAAGTAGAACAAAACATCTCTAAAATGTGCCAAAAAGCCTCTTGGTTGCATACCATTGCTCCCATGACATTTCTTTCCTTCCTTTGTATTTTTAGCTGGTTACCCCAAAGTATCAGATATGGGGTATTCTCTTTTCTGCCAGCCTGTCTCCTTCTTCTAAGCATTGTAATTATTACTATAAGACTTGTAAAATGTATAATGCATGGTGTTTCTTATTGCCACAACCAACCCTAAAGGCATGTGGCCGTGCGACAAATTATGCACCTAAAAGAAACTGATTTTTCTAAGAATATGAGATTTAATTCTCAAGTTAAGCCCTTTTGAAATGCCCAGTTATTCCTTTAATGTGGCCCTGCTCACAACACTAACCCCAATCAGAATTTATCCACCCTGAAGATGAAACCCCAAATTGTAGCAAGATGAAGTCAAATGGTACCAGGTACTAAAAATGTAAATGGTATCCAATTGCTAAAAAGCAGTGTCCAAGGTCTTAAAAGCTGCCAGAAGATTGGCCCAGCTGCAGCAAAATTTCCCATAGCTGACGTTCAAAGAAAAGCATGGTGAAAACCAGTTCCCTGCAGAAAGCAGCCACCTGAAAATAGTAGCTTAAAGACTCACACAGAGAAGTCATCCCAGAAACTCCAAGTCCTTGCAGAAGATGGGTAGTTACTTAGTGGGTATTCTTTCACCCCCTAGTGGTGGCTTGATCAAAAGGGGGAGATGCGAATGTAAATCTTAAAAATTGAGGTGCTGGTATATCTGAATTGGGTGACTTCAGACCTAAATTAAAACTCCATTTTCAATTAAGCTAAGATTTTCATTTCTACTTTCCTAAAGAAGCCATTCAGCCTCTTGTCAAAGTTTTACTGCTTGAAAAAGAAGGCAAGAGTCAGAATTTCTAACCAAGATAGATGCTTGTTAAGAATATTTATGCAGCTGGCCCAAGAGAAGGCATCTTGGTCAACCAGAGGTTAGAAGATAGAACTGATACGTTAAATTAAGTTAGAGCCTGTAAATAATTTCATAGCCAAGATAGGTGTATATCAAGTCTTAGTTCTACATCCTGACTCCCAGATTAAATCTTCACTCCCTGGAATTTTTCCAGCGTATTTCTACTAGTTCTTTGTAAATTTGAAACTATGTGGGGACTAAGTTTGTTAAAATAAGGAGGCAGATCACAGCTGTACAAGTCTTGACTGTCTGAAACAAAGAGTGCAGATAGTCGGGCTTTAACTAATGTAAATAAACTTGCTATCTTAAGTGCTGTGATGTTAACATTGTGTGTCACCTTGGTGGGGCCATGATTCTCAGTATTTATATGTGATCTCTCCCATGGGATCTGCTGTGAGTAGTCAGTTGAAAGGGAATTTCCTTGGGCAAGTGGCCTGCATCTGAATATAAGCAGACATTCTGGCTTTTTGCTTGCTCTGGATCCTGCAGCTGGTTCCTGTTCTTCTGCCCTCCGGTTCTTGGGACTTGAAGTAGCAGTTTACGTGCCGAACTTGGGATTCATCCATCTTCACAGCTTATGAGCAAGAGTCCTGCTCTCCAACCTGCTGATCTTGGATTCACCAGCCACTGCAGCTACCTGAACCAAAAACCTCTATCCTGATCCACAGACTTGGGATCTTCTAGACTCTTCAACTGCATGAGCCATTTCTTTGATATAAATCTCTCTCTCTCTCTCTCTCTCTCTCTCTCTCTCTCTCTCTCTCTCTCTCTCTCTATATATATATATATATATATATATATATATATATATATATATATATATATATATACATATATTTAAATGCTTTACTGGTTTTGCTTCTCTAGAGAACCCAGCCTAAGACAACTGCTTTTAGGGAATTCACCCAGTGAACGCCTGGACCCTAACTCACTCCCTTTTAGCTGGATGGGTGATGTTTACATTTCAAAAAGCTTCAGATTTAGAGCTGATTTAATTTTCACTCTTTCCTACCTAACTGGTTGACTTTACATTCCAAGGATTCCAACTAGATTTGACTCATCACTAACCCCCTACATCAAGAATTTTTATACTTCTCACTTTAGAAATATCCCCTTAGTCAAAGTGTATCAGGACAAAAGATTTATGTTAGGCTAGAAACTGATGTTAAGAAACTTAGCAGTTTGACAACACCTTGTAAATTTTTCCTTTCTGCACCCTCTTTGATATGAATCCATTTGCCTTTGTTTACTCTGCCTGTTAAATACTCTGCTGAACACACACATGCTGCACTCTGTTTGAAAGCCACATTTTTCTCCATTTCATGAAACAAAATTATTCCTTCAATAAAATTATTGTTTTAATTTCTATTGGAGCATTGGTCTAGTGCTTTCACTAGAACATTTCTTTTTTTTTTTTTTTCTTTCCTATTTTACAAAAGATTAAGTCCCAAAAATCTTTCCCTGTTTTTTTTCCAGGAATTTTATACTTTTAGGTTTAACATTTAGGTCTTTGATCCATTTTGAGTTAGTTTTTTCATCTGGTGTGAGGTATGCATCCTGTTTCATTTTTCTGCAAGTGGATATCTAGTTTTGCTAGCACTAGTCCATTAATGGACTTTGACACCTAGTTGAAAATCAGTTGTCTATAAATGACTGGATTTGTTTCTGAGTTCTCAATTCTATTCCACTGGACTATGTGTCTGTAAATGAACAAATGCCATGCTGTTTTGATTACAATGACTGTATGGTATGTTTTCATATCGGGGAATATGAGGCCTTCTTCTTTATTCTTCTTTTTCAGTACGGTTTAGGCTATTCAGGGTTTCTGTCCTTTCTCTTTGGAGTTTGTCATTGGTTCTTCCATTTCAGTAAAGAATGTTGTTGGGATTTGTATTGGGATTGCATTTTATCTGTAGATCATTTCAGGTAGAATTGACATTTTCATATATTAAGTTTTCCAATCCATGAACAAGGAATGTCTTGCATTTATTTAAATTTCTTAGTCTCCTGTAATAGTGTTTTATAATTTTCATTGTATAAGCTGACCATTTAACCCACTTTATTTTTTTTCAGGACACTTAGCATCCTGTGACATTATATACACACACACATGTATATATATATGAGTTTGAATTGACTTGACAGAAATGAGATGGGTTTTCTAATATGCCCTTGGTGATGCAAATGGTTTGAGCTCAGCTACTGCCCTAAAGGTTGGCAGTTCAAACCCACCCAGAAGCACTGTGGAAGAAAGGCCTGGTAAGCTGCTTCTGAAAGGTCACAACCATGAAAACCTTAATGAGTGGCAAATTCCTACTCATTCTTAAAAGTCAGCTCTTTACCTCTGCCTATATTTCATGGCACATTCCCATGTATAGTACATTTGACTTATTATATAACTTTATTACTGTGCAAATAGCTCAGCATATCATTTATTTCTTCACACCTCTCCCCACTCCTTGATGAGCAACTTGAGGCAAGGGCATGGGCTTATTTGCCTTGGTGTATCCCCAAGAAGCCTGTTGGCACAAGCGGTTAGGGATTGGCTGCTAACCTAAAGATTGGTGGTTCGAACCCACCCAGTGCCTCTTTGGATAAAAAGCCTGGCAAACTGCTTCCATGAAGATTATGACAAGAAAAACCCTATGGAGTAGTTCTACTCTGTAACACGTAGTGTCCCCATGAGTCAGAATTAACTCAACGGCGGTGGGTTTTTAATGCTAGCACTGATCCTGGTATATTTTAAGTGTCTCTCAATGTTTGCTGATTGAGGAACATTAAATTAGATGAATAGCTAGAGTCTCACTTTCACAACGTTTTCTCTTTCTCTTCTTTTCCAGGTACCTAATATGAATCATCTGTTCACAATGAACCTAAATCCTTCCTTTGGATCACACTACCCTGATGTGGAACGACTGTTTTCCTGGAGTCTATATCAGAAATTTGTTGTGCCAGAAACCTTGAAGGTAAGGGGTGTAAGCTATTACCAGGGCGGAATAGAGGCTGAAGGAAACTTCAGAGAAGTGGTTGGACATCCAAAACAGCAAGTTAAACAATCTGTCCAGTGTTTTGACCACAGTTGGGGTTGGCAACAGAGTAGGGAGGGGGCACTTCTTGTAAATTAGGAATCTGGAAGAACATGGTAAGCACTATTTCTATCTCAACTAGCTTATTTAGGCAGGCTGCATTTCTCCAAACTCAGGCTATGTGATTTTATTTTGCATGTTCTCAGCTTTCCTACATGCGGTCTGTGACACTGACAACTGGAAGATGAAGAGCAAAAGAAGCTTCCGAAAAAGGACTGTTAAACAGAAATTGTGCATGACTCTCATTTATCACTATTCATGGCATGGATCCCAGATATTTGGTAACATTCCCAATGCCCAGAGTAATATGAATATCAACTATTTTATGGCTTTCAAAGTACTATTTATTGTTTTTCCATTTTAATGCTTTTTCTAATTATAAAAGTAAAACATACTAATTCTAGAAAATATGGCAACATAGAAAAGTGCGAAGAAAAAAAAAAATCCATAAAGATTTACCCACTTAGAATGAGTTAGTATTTTAAGGTATATTTTTTCTTTGAGTATTTACAGGAACATTTAAAACAACTGAAATAACACATGTTCAACTATGTACCTTGCTCTTTTTGGGTAACATTAATAAAATAAATAATTTTTCATCTTACAAAATTTTAAAGTACTGTGAAGTATTTCATCACATGAGTATCCCATGATATTTTATGTATGCTCTTATTGGGGATTGTTCCAATTTCGTAACATTATAAATTATGTAATTACATCTTTGTCCTTGAGTTTGGTCCTAAACAATAGAGATAAGCATGAAGACTTGAGGGACAATAGAAAGGGATGTCTTCATTAAAATCAAGGTTCTTATTCTCCCAGGGCTTCCATAAAAAATAGCACAAAATGGGTGACTTTAAAGAACAGAACTTTACTGTCTCACAATTTTGGAGAATAAAAGTCCAAAGCAGGTTCTCATCCATGTGGTTACTTTCTTACTTTCTAAAGACTCTGAGAAAGAAGATGTTCCATGCCTCTCTCCTAGCTTCTGGTGGCTCCTGGCAATAATCCTTGACATTCCATGGCTTGCAGCTGCATCTGCCTCTGGGGTCACATAACCATTCTTCTGCCTATATCTGTCTCCCTATCTTTTCTTCTGTTTTATTAAAAAAAAACACTTAGATGGGATTAGGGCTCACCTTACTCCAGTGTGACCTCATGTTCACGGATAATCTTTTCAAAGACCCTATTTCCAAATAGGGTCACATTCACAGGTACAGGGTTTAGAATTTCAACATATCTTTTGGGGGACATAATTCAATCCATAACTGGAGGGGTCTTAGGAAGCTTACCCCAAAAAAGGTAATCAGTAAACTGGGTCTTAATATGAGTTGGCTGGGTGAAAAAGTGGGAGGAAGGGTATTCTGACAAAAGAAACAGCATGTGAGGAACCACAGAGGTTTAATCATTCTTCTGTGATTTGGAGCTAACTACTTTATGAGGCAACTTTTTTTGTTAATTTGTTATTGTTAGTCGCCATTGAGATAGCTCAGACTCATGGCAACCCCATGTATAATAGAATGAAGTGTTATCCAGTCCTGCACCATCTTCATGAAGGTTGGTAAGCTTGAATCCATTGTTGAGATGACTATGTATTTTGAGTAACCCCCAACCTAGGGAACTCATCTTACAACACTATATCAGACAATATTCTATTGTGATCTATAAGATTTTCATTGGTTAATTTTTGGAAGTAGATCACCAAGTCTTTCTTCCTAGTCTTAGTCTGGAAGCTCCACTGAAATCTGTCCACCATGGGTGACCCTGCTGATATTTGAAATGCTGATGGCGTAGCTTCTAGAATCATAATAACACATAGGCCACCACTGTACAACAAACTGACAGATGGGTGGTGGCTTCTATTCTTAAACAGTTCTGATTGATCCAGGGTCCTTTTCTTATGCTGAGCAGAAAAATCTTTCTCAGTATAACTTTCATGACTAATTCTATCTTACACAGCAATACACAATACAATTTATCAATACTTTAAAAAATTCACAAATAGCTACCAGCTTCTTATTACATTCAAATAATTGTTAGAAAAAAAAAAAAAAAAAACTTCAAAAGTCATCTACTCCAGCCTTCTCATTCGGTAAATCAAGAAAAATTAGGTCCAGAATGGGAGGGTTCCTAGCCTCCCGGGGCATACCTTTTAGGGGCAGTGCTGAGTGGAGATTCATATTTCTGACTTTCAATCCACTTCTCTTTCCAATATCCTGCTTTTTCTTCTCTGTGATGTGCCTTGGCTGACCTTCCAAGCCTTCCTTGTGCAAAACTCTTTTCCCATCTTTCCTCCCAACTAGCCACTGTAGTGTGTTAGTTCACCTGAGAAGAGTTTCATACAAATTCAGTTTTCAGGATTTTTTTGTGGGTGTTTTGAGTAACTCATCTCAGTTGATTCTTATAGTCCTAGAATGTCATCTTCACTTTAGAAATGAGAAAACTGAGGTCAGAGTGCAGGACCTCGCCCAGTATTACAAAGATGGTCACTGGTGAAAACGGGGTTTCAACTCAAATTTGTCTATAACTCTACTAATTCAAGTTACATTTTTCCTATTATGTTTTTGTTTTGTTTTAAAATCTGCCAATTGTTGCACAAATAATTTATGGCAGAACAGTAGAGACCAGATCTCCTGAGATGAGTATCTTTTTATCTCCTTTTTTAACCACATGTGATATCACATATTACTTTATCTAAAGGGACAGTTAAGTAATTGTGCATGGCCAGGTGACAGCAATCATTTAAACTCTTCCTTTAGCATGATATCATACTTTGGAAATGTGCATCTTAATGTTGAAAAGCCTATGGAATTAGATCACAGAGCATCTGACTCTCTAGGGATTTCTTTGTCCTGCTAATGACGTGTTGAACCAGGCAAAATACAGTACAGGCCTCCTCCTATGGCCAGGTTTCTAAATATTGTCAACATGTGTACACAAGAGGTTAAGCAGCAAAGTTGTTTAATAACTGGATAAATGCTGGGTTTATTTGACTTTTAAATTAGAAAGTGTTGTCAGCCTTGAAAACAAGAGCATCGTGAGATGTTTGGTAAAATGGTAATGTATTACTGATTATTTTAATTCAAAAGAAAGCTACAGCCTATAATTAAATGTTCACAGCTAAACATGTTCTCCTGTTGGCTTGCTCCTTAAAAATAAACAAAAGGAAAAAAAAAAAAGTGACAGGGGATTGGAGACATTTCCAAAGACCAGGACAAGAATCACGCAAACATTGCCAACACGGTCCATTTGCCAAACTCCAAAACACGTGTACAGCATCACCCCTTACATTCACTGCCCACTGGCCAAGGATTGGTAGATTAAATTCTTATTTGCAAAACTTTCTTAAGTTACATAATAAAGACACTAATGTTTTACAAATAAAATGCAGGTGAGATATATATTACTTATGGAACTGTTTAGCAGAAAGTAAAAATATTACCAAAATTCACTTCTAATCAAAATAAATTTTCAGAAATAGCATCTACTTAGCATTGAATCTCACTCTTGATGTCTCTTCCTTTTAAGAAGCCCTTTGGAACATAGAAAAAAAAATGCATACCAGGATGAAGATATTAGACTTCTGATAATGAAGTAAATGTTGATACAAGTGCACTGCAAGTTCAGGGTGAGGTCACACACGCATTCTGCCTCAAGTTGCTTCCAGGTTAAAAAATAAATAAACAAACATTGCCCTCAAGTCGATTCCAACTCAGAGTGACCCTATAAGACAGAGTAGAACTGCCCCAAAGAGTTTTCAAGAAGCAGATGGCGGTTTTGAACTGTCAACCTTTTGGTTAGCGGCTAAGCTGTTAACCACTGAGCCACCAGGGCTCCGTGATTTCAGGTTAGTGAGAAATTAATTAATTCATTCCTTCATTCAAGAACTCTTTACTCAGTCTCTCCTCACTGTGAATCCCTCTTCACCCACTGGAGACAATGGCAAACCAGTTAAAGTCTTGCCCTCAAGGAACTTACACTTTACAAGTGGGAAGACAAAGAGGAATAGAGAAGACAGACAGTTAAACAGTGTAATTGCAAATAGTGATGATTACAAAGTTCCTGGTTTGAGCTTCACTACTAAGCAAAGGCTGCTGTTTCAAACCCATCCCGCAGCACCACTGAAGAAAGGCCTAGCGATCTGCTTCCATAAAGATTACAGCAAAGAAAACACAATAGAGCTCAGTTATATTCTGACACATAAGCTCACCATGAGTCAGAATCGACTGGAGGGCAATAGGTTTGGATTGCTTTTGGTTTAGTGACTATTACAAGAGAGGTGATGTGATAGAAAGTGATTTATGGGCCTGTTATATAAATGACTAGGATAAGAAGGATAAAAGGAGTAATGCTAGATTGTTTCTAGACAGGGAGATCTAAGAAGATTTCATGCAAAAAGGTGTCACTTTGGCTGTCCTTTGAAGAATGGGCATATTTCACATAGAAATGATACTCTATCATCTCAGGTAGAGGAAATGGAAAAAACAGCACAGGACACAGGGAGGGAGCTGTTGTTTTGTCTGGTAAATTATTAGAGTCTGTGACTTAGATTGCTCATCTGTAAAATGGAGAGGCTGGTGAACTTGTCTCTCTCAGAGGTGTCATAGGAATGAAGTGACACTGCTTTCCAGGGTTCTCCTAGAGGTGCCCATCTCTTTTCTCTTCTTCCATCCACTTACAACAATAGTCTCCTACCTGATTTCCCTACTTTCAGATGCCTGAATGATCTTTCCAAAACACTGTTTCTCAAAAGTTTTTGAGCACAACCCTAAGCAAGAAAACCTACCTAGTGACCCAGTACACACATTTCACAAAGCAATACTTAATCTCACTACTTTTAATGCATTTTAATATTTTCTTTTCCAGTCTATTCTATTCTAACTCATTAACATGCTTATCGGGAACCTTTAATTTAATTTCATGATCCAAATGTATGGTAAGGCCCCTGTTTGTAATCCCAGCTCTAAAGCAGAAATATCCATGGGATTCCTCTGCTTAGCCTTCAGTAAATCCCAGTTGTCTTTAGGATTCCTGTGATATCTCTTTATTATAGCTTATAAGGCCTTGGTGAACTGACCCTTGTCTTTCTCTTCCAGATCCACCTCTCACTATTTCCAGTTTCATTAAATCTATTCTGCCATCTTGAATTACTTGCAGTTTTCCAATCCAGCCACCTAGTGATTCTGCACATGCTGCTCCTTCTGTGCCTTATGAAACTCAACCCACTTCCACTATACTAGTTGCCCTCTAGTTAATTCCAACTCATGGTAACCCCACGTGTATCAGAGTAGAAATTTGCTCCACAGAGTTTTCAATAGCTAATTTTTCAGAAGTAGATTGCCAGGTCTTTCTTCCAAAGCATGTAGATTCTAACCTCCAACTTTAGGTTAACAGCTGAGCCTGTTAATCATTTGCACCACCCAGGGACAACCCACCTCCACTACTGTAAGGACAAATACAAATTGAAAATAATAGCTTTTAATTTTCCCTGTTGAAAATAATGAAAGAGGCTCCCCTCCTCCCTTGTTCTTTCAGAATTCACTTTAGGTAAGGTATAATTATATATTCATTCTCTGTCTCTTTGAAAAGTATGTAAATCAAGACTGTTTCCTTAAGGACCTAGGAGCCATCTCTTTTCAAATGTAATCATGAAGAGAGATCACACCCCTACATCTCAGTTTCCAGGAAGGAGATTAGCATAATTTCAGGTATCCTGCCATAAATAAATTAGAAAATTAGCAATTTTAATCTTGAAAACATGAATGTATAAACTTAGTTCAATAAAGGGTAAGATTCCTTTGTCTTTGAAATCTCTTTAGTGAATGCTGTGATGCACTGCATTGTGTTTTAATGCTTATTCAATAATAAAACTTCTTTCTCTTCTATTTTTGTGGAGAGATTTTTCTGGGTTAGGAGTAGATTTTGATTTTAGTAAGTTTTCCCCAACACCACCATCCCACATATGCCTGTTTCTAGGTTTCTTGGCTTATTTATACTCATGTTTCAAGCCTAAGGTCATATGGAATGCCTACAACAAAAATCTATGTATCTTCCAGTCTGGGCTTGGTTTCTACTCCATATCCTTCCATATTTCTCTGAACATACCTCTAGGTAAGCTTTTATCCTATAAATGCACTATAAACTTCTCTTTCTTTTTCTGCAAATCCCTATAGCCAGAGGCAGAGTCTGAGTTTTTAATCTCTTAACCCTGATTCCTGGAACCTAACAGGCATTCAATAAATGTTTGATTGATAAATAAATAAATGCTTCAATCAATGACAAACTCCTCCCAAGGTACCTATCACCTCTATATAACCAGATAATTCTTCCTAGTTAGTTGTGAAGCATCTAGAGATTTTTTTCCTCTTGATATTTTTTCTGCTTCCTGAGAACTGACATTGTCAGGCACATGAGTGGAGGATTTGTCAATCAATGTTTTAGCTGAGCAAATTCTTTGATTCTATGCCTGAGTGATAACATTCTAAAAGCCTTTATCGCCTAACAATCTCAGAAACTAGAGAATTCACGTTGCTTTCTATGGTGTTAAATAGTGAAGAAGGTTAACTTGCATGTTCTTATTCTCAAATATCATAGAAGAGTTTGCATGGTGTTGACAATTGCCAGAAGTGTGTTGTTTTAAATGCTTCTGTACAGCTAAGAGTTAGGCTTATTTCTGCACATTAAATAATTGAAATGAGGCATCCTGTAGGATTTCCAAATGGCAGTTCTGTAACAAGTCAGTTTGCATGGCAGTATAGCATGAAGGTTTTCAGATTTCAGTACCCCAGAAATACACATGCTGAATTTTCCAAAGTACCTCATAGGAATCAGCTTTGGGCTGAGTCTGGGTCTTATCCCTAAGGAATCTAGACAAGCTATGACATTGCTACTACTACCATATTATAGTGATCACAATCAACCACCCCAGTCATGGCTTAATCCAAGCCAACTGAGTAGATCAAAGGGCTGTATTTTCCAAATCTTATGAACTATGTCTTTTATGTCATTTATGTAAAAAGGACATGTTTATCCCAAATGGTACATTATATCAATGGCACACATTCCAGCACAGGTAATACAAAAAGCTTTTTTTCTCAACAGCACAATTTAATAAGATATTACCATTGTCAGACCAGGTTAATCCAGACTTCGTGCAACCAATCAATGTATATTGGACCATCTGGTCATAATCGGTAAATTGCCCGTGTCCAGAGTAACATCAAACTCAAAAGTACTGTCCTCAGAGTCAAACCACATTTTTTAGTTGTAATAGTCATTGAGAACCTTTCTGAAATTTGACCCTGAGAGAGAGAGGGAAATTTTCCTCCAAGGCTGAGGCACTCCCCACAGGCAGTCCTTATCTTCAAAAGATGTTTTCCACAAACAGTGGAGTTAACTGTATTTGTGATCTCCTCAGTATATCAGGTCATACATCCAGTTGGTCAACATGGTCCACCTTATTAATAGCTCAGTTGGAACAATGTGGAGAGATGATTGAACGTTTCAGTTCAAGTGTTGACAGAACAAGCAGTAGGTCTGATTGGCAGCTCGAGCAAAAGCCTGCAACATTGGGGCCCATGGGTGAGGTGCCTATCCATCACCATGAGGTAATCTGAGAAGAGAAAGAGATATTATTGACAATTCCCCTCCTCCCCTTACTTCCTTAGAACTGAGATGTGATTGTCCTATGACTTGAGGTGAGGGTTGCCCAGGCTGTCTGTCCTAGTCTTGTAGAAATGATCTCTGCTAAGACTCACACCTTTTGACCCTGAGTGTCTAACTCCGGAACTCATTTATCACAGCCTATGATGTTATCAACCTATACCAATGGGTCCCAGTGCCTTGGTGTTCTGTTCCCCACAGGAGATAGACATGCCTAAAGGTAGCATCACCTCCAGCCAGGGCCAAAAACCACCCCTGGAAAGTGCACTCCAGGGGAAAAAAAAAAAAAATAGAACAGTGTGATATACTGAGATGGAATTTCACAGGCATAGCTTAATCGGGTGTCGACCTGCTTCCTCCACCCCTCCAAGCTCAGTACTGCCAATATGCATGGCAGTGTCACGTTTCATGTCCAGATGGCCCTTATGACATGGGACTGAGACAGTGATATTGTTAGGGTACATATATAAGTACAATCACTGAGGGCATGTGTGGATCCTTGGGAATAAAGTTTACGAGGTTGTAATACTTAGGTTAACAAAGCTCATAATGTGGCCCTGTCTCATGGGGCTTCCTGTCCTGGGGTTTTTAATATAGTCCAAAGTCCTTATTTTGGGGAGACGGCTGGAGAAGCTAAATTTCAAATAGTTCTGTTTGTCTAAGACATCAGGTTAGCAGCCTCATGAGTGTGGATGATGTCTGGAAGGCTCTGCGTGGACAGTGCCGGAGCTGAGGCAGTTTCAGTTGTTTCATGGGCTCAGCCATCAGTCCAAATCCAAGTATTTATAGCAGTTTGGGAAGGCAGCACTAGGAGTTTTGCTTTAGGAGGAGGAGGAGGAAAGCTTTCAGGAAAACTTTTAAAAAAGCAAAGATCATTAATGTTCCCCCCTTCCCCATACTTCCTCAAGTGTCTGGTGTTTCCATTTATTTTCCTATTAGCAGTGGGTTCCATTTAGTAATCAAAACTTTATAACAGTTTTCAGTTATCTCTTCTTTTATGTAGATATTTTGTCAGGAATTGTTGTAAGCAAAAGTGATTGCCAACGTTTCATATAATAGACAGTTTGATGAGACATAGGGCGCACATGAGAAATGCCCTTTAAGGGAACTACTGTATTAAGACCCCAGATGGCTTGCTAGAGATGTATAGTTCAGGGTGGGGTTACTTTGCCCCCTCCCATCAGCTGTTTAAGCCTGTCCTTTGATTGTCTATTAAAGTGCTCAATCACCCCAAAGCTTGGAGGTGACATACAGCATGAAGAGTTCAGTCAAGATCCAATGGAAGCCTCTGCAGAGGATGGGAGACCCCGATATGATTTACCTTCTGAGAACATCCTGGCCCCCTGGCTTGGGAATCTGCCCTGGGCAGTGTTTTTAGCCTTGCTCAAAGTCTCCTAGGCAGGGAAGATTTCCCATGGTGTTCAGCATTATCTTAGTCATCTAGTGCTGCTATAACAGAAATACAAGTGGATGACTTTAACAAAGAGAAATTCATTCTCTCACAGTTTAGGAGGCTAGAAGTCTAAATTCAGGATGCCAGCTCCAGGGGAAGGCTCTGGGGGAAGGTCCTTGTCATCAGTCTTCCCTGGTTGAACAGCTTCTCAGCACAGGGACCCTGGGTCCAAAGGACACTATTTTCCTGGCTCTTGTTTCTTGGTAGTATGAGGTCCCCATGTCTCTCTGCTCGCTTCTCTCTTTTATATCTCAAAAGAGATGGATTTAGGACACAACCTAATCTTGTACATTGAGTCCTGCTTTATTAACATAACCGCCGCTAATCCTATCTCGTTAACATCATAGAAGTAGGATTTATAACACATTGGAAAATCATATCAAATCACAAAATGGTGGACAATCAGATAATACTGGGAATCATGGAGTAGCCAAGTTGACACACATTTTTTTGGGGGGGACACAATTCAATCCATAACAGGCATCTTCTGATGACAGTGTCATTCACTCATGTAGGCCCAGTCTAGGATGGTGTCTGAATCCCTATAGGTCATCCTCTCATGGATCTAGGAGGTGGTCAGGTGTACATCTATCCACTTGCTCTGGAGCAGAGGACCTTTGGCCTCTGCAGTTAGTTGACAAGTGAGGTCTGCTCATGGCTTGTTTTCCCCTCTCAGTATAGAGGCCTTTGTGGTGAACATACACATGGGTAACAAAAGCTTATCAGGTAGATTTTATCCAGACAGTCCAAGGTTTGTCATGTGCCCCATTCAAATGGCCTTAACTGCAGCAACTCCCATCAGGACTTGGAGGCAAAAGCTTACAGAGATGTACATGGATATAAATGAGATTTGCTGGGACTCTGAAGGAACTTTCCCACAGTCAAGCTTGGGCAAGGGTCCTGGTGGTGGTGACTGCAGAATGAAGTTTTCCTCATCTTGGTAACAGGAAACCCTGGTGTTGTAGTGGTTAAGAGCTATGGCTGCTAACCAAAAGGTCAGCAGTTGGAATCTACCAGGTGCTTTTTGGAAACCCTGTGGAGCGGTTCTCCTCTGTCCTGTAGGGTCCCTATGAGTAGGAATCGACACAACGGCAACAGGTTTGGTTTTTTCGTTTTTGGTGCTAGGTGTTACAGAGATTTGTCACCTGTGCACTGGTGTCTAAAAACTCAAGACACACATTTTTAAAAAAAATATATTTTATTTCCTTATTGAACATTTTCCTCATTGAATTTTAATTTTGGCACAGAGCCTTTTGATTCTCCCCTGCTTTGTGACAGTGGGACTTAGGGTCAAACTTTGGTCCTGGCTATTTCTGAGCGTCTGAAAGTCGGGACAAAAGTTGACAGGGCCTTCGTCATTGTGCAGCCACGCCTCCACTATACAAACTGCAAGTCTGGGTGCCAGGCAACATGGAGGCAGCCCCTCCTGTTATTAACATTCCAGAGAGGGGTCTCTCAGGTCTCTTAAAGGCTGCTGTTCAGCATAAAGCAGTCTCAGAGTGCTCTTTACTTTTTATTTATTTTTTTTTGTGCAGTCTATGCTGGCTGTTACTCAGAGAGTTAGGGACCTACTTAAAGTCACTCAGATTGTTGGAGCCCCTCTCAAACTCTGGTCAGGTCCCATTGTTGGAGAGCTCTGAGCTGTGGCTAGGGAATTGTTCCCTTCACTCATGAATCCCCTAGTTTCAGTAACCAAAACCACATCACTTTGCAGGTTGGTCCTGGTCTCTTCTTTTCTCTTTTGACTTTTTGGGTTCAGGTTCCCATTGCTGGATTTCTGTCTATCTAAGCCTCTGCTGGTAGAAATGGCAGACCAAAACAAACAAACAAAAAAACCAAACCCGTTGCCATCGAGTCGAGTCCTACACATAGGGTTTAAAGGAATGGCTGGTGGATTTGAACCACCAACATTTTGGTTAGTAGCCTAGCTCGCTCTAGCTCTTAACCACTCTGCCACCAGGGCACCAGAAATGGCTGACATCAGCTTGCTATTTTTATTCCATAGTAGCATGTTGCCTTTCCCACTATCATACCAGGAGACAGTAACTAAGAATGGGGGATCCATTGGGGAGGGCCCTGACACATTATGGCTTCCAGTGCCTTCTGAGACAGAAGAGTACCATCAACGTCAGATGTGGTGATGGGATCATACAGCCAGATTGCTATAATGGCTGTATAAACAGTTGGAAACACAGTTCTCATGCCTGTAACAATTGAATAATTTCTTTTGTAAGTATCAGCACAAAGCTGGTTACTATGAGGCAGAGGTTAAAATGTCCCAGATGTCCAACTTTTCCAAGCTGCTGTACCACTCCATCATCTCTAACATCAACTACTCTTCCTCCCCTCAGTACTCTCCTTCCTGTCTTTGGGTTCTGTAATTTGCTGCAACATCTCACAGAACTCACAACTGTACTTACAATTAAGTGGTTTATTAGAAAAGTAACAGAGTACAGCTGGGGATCAGGAACAACTCAGAAGTAACAGGAACAACTCAGGATACAGTTCTTGATCAAGATAACTTCTTCTAGTCCTCTGCTGCTGGAACCTGACTGGGGCTTGTGGGAGAGAGTGTTACAGCTCTTAGCTCTGTAGATCAGCAAACCACACTGCAGCCATCTTGCACCAGCCTCCCGGTTCATGCTATCACTCATTCTGCTATCACACTTGCTACTGCTGTGCCGTCGTCTCTTGCTGTCTTTCATGTTACAGCTCCTTTCTCAGTCTCCTGGATCTAGGAAGTTCTCAGCTCAGGAATCTCATGTCCAAAGGACTCACTCTGCTCCTGTCTCTTCTTCTTGATTATAGTGAGGCCACCTTCTTCATATCTCTTGGACGCCTCATTTTAAGCCTAACAGGATGGCAAAACTGACCAATCTCCTCATTAGCATTCTATACACCTTATTTGAATGGTAAAGTAGAGGATTAGTGAAAAAGACGAAGACCCTCAAGAAGATGGATTGACACAGTGCTGCAGAACAACCTCTACAAGCGTGTCATGCACCTTATTTGCATTGTTAGCAAGATGTTCAATCCCCTAGGTGGGCCAGAAGCACATTACTTGTATAATCCCACCAAATAATTTGGTGAGAGTTACAAGACCATGGCGAGAAGGGCCATATAACAGCGATCCATTGAAACCAAGAATGGCAGTAAAGCTCTCTTGTTAAACAAAGCCATCAACAACATTGTAGGAGACCCCCCCAGCTTCTGCTCTTATCTCACTTTCAGCTTAGACTTCATTTTAACATTTTCAGCAACACTTTGAGTCTACAAGCACATCCCTGAGTTGCTGTGAGAGAAAGTGGGAACATGAGAGCAGCTTCAGCTTTCAATCATTTCATCAGTTCAACTGATGATCTTTTGAATGATCTTCAGCAAAATTTTACTTATGTGTGATATTAATGATAATGTCCAATAATTTCCACATTCTGTTAGATCACCTTTCTGTGGAATGGGCACAAATATGAATCTCTTCCAGTCTGTTAGCCAGGTATCTATGTTCCAAATCTCTTGGCATAAACGAGTGAGCACCTCCAGTGCTCCATCCATTTGTTGAAACATCTCAATTGGTATTCAGTCAATTCCTGAAGACTTGTTTTTCTCTGAAGCCTAAGTGCAGTTTAGATTTCTCACTTCAGTATCATCAGTTCTTGATCATACACTACCTACTGAAATGGGTGAACGTTAACCAATTCATTTTGGTACAGTGACTCTGTATCCCTTCCATCTCCTTTTTTTTTAAGCAATTTTTTTTTTTTGTTGTGCTTAAGGTGAAAATGAACAGCTCAAGTTAACTTCTCATTCAAAAACATATACACGTATTGTTTTGTGACATTGGTTGCAATCCCCACAATGTGACAGCACACTCCCACTTTCCCCCCTAGGTTCCCTGTGTCCTTTTGACCAGTTTCTGTCCCTTCTAGCCTTCTTATCCTGCTTTTGGACAGGAACTGCCCATTTGGTGTCATATATTTAACTGAACTAACAAGCACATTCCTCATATGTTTTATTTTTTGTTTCATAGGCCTGTCTAATCTTTGTCTGAAGAGTGGGCTTCAGGAATCATTTCAGTTCTTGGTTAACAGACCGTCCAGGAGCCATATTTTCTAGGGTTCCCCCAGACTCTGTCAGACCATTAAGTCTGGACTTTTTACATGAATTTGAGTTCTGTTCTCTGGAGCTCTTTGTTGTGTTCCCTGTCAGGGTGGTCATTGGTGGTAGCCAGGCACCATCTAGTTCTTCTGGTCTCAGGCTGCTGGAGTCTCTGGTTCATGTGGTCCTTTAGTTCTTTGGGCTGATATTTTCCTTGTGTCTTTGGTTTTCTTCATTCTTCTTTACTCCAAGTGGGATGGGACAAATAGATGTATCTTAGATGGCCTCTTGCAAGCTTTTAAGACCCCAGATATTGCTCATCAAAGTGGGATGTAGAACATTTTCTTTATAAACTATGTTACACCAATTGGACTAGATGTCCCTCAAAATTATGGTTCCTAGGCCTCAGCCTCAGCTACTCAGTCCCTTAAAGGGTTTGGATGTGTCTAGGAAACTTCTGTGCTTTTGCTTTGGTTCATTTGTGCTTATTCTCCTGTATTGTGTGTTGTCTTGTCATCAATCATCCCCAGGGCCTAAGAGCTTCTCAGCACAGGGACCTGGAGTTCAAAGGACTTGCTCTGCTCTTCACTGAAGTTGACCCTTGTCTATTATCCTGTTAGTGATTTCCTGTCCTTCTCCCTCCCCACACTCGTAACCATCAAAGAATGCTTTTTTCTGTGTTTAAACCTTTTCTTGAGTCCTTATAATAGTGATCTCATACAATATTTGTCATTTTGTGACTGACTTATTTCACTCAGCGTAATGCCCTGTAGATTCATCCATGTTGTGAGATGTTTCCCCGATTCATCATTGTTTTTCATTGTTGTGTAGTATTCCATTGTGTATATGTACCACAGTTTGTTTATCTATTCATCTGTTGATGGGCATTTAGGTTGTTTCCCCTTTTTTTCTATTGTGAATAGTGCTGCAATGAGCATGGGTGTGCACAGGTGTGTTCCTGTGATGACTCTTTCTTCTCTCGAGTATATTCTTGGGAGTGGGATTGCTGGCTCGTATGGTATTTCTCTTTCGAGCTTTTCAAGGAAGCACCATATTGTTTTCCAAATTGATTGTAACATTTTACATTCCCACGAGCAGTGCATAAGAGTTCCAATCTAATCTCCCCACAACCTCTCCAACATTTGTTATTTTGTGTTTTTTGGATTAGTGCCCAGCATTGTCGTGGTGAGATGGTATCTCGTTGTAGTTTTGATCTGCATTTCTCTAACCTTCCATCTTCTTTTGATACTTGTCGTGGTTTGAATTATGTCCCCCCAAAAATGTGTGTATCAATTTGGCAGGGCCATGATTCCCAGAATTGTGTGGTTGGCCTCCATTTTGTAATCGTAAGTTTATGTTAAAGAGGATTAGGGTGGGATTGTAACACCACCTTTACCCAGGTCACATCCCTGATCCAAAGTAAAGGGAGTTTCCCTGGGGTGTGGCCTGCACCATCTTTTATCTCTTAAGAGATAAAAGGAAAGGGAAACAAGGAGAAAGTGGGGGACCTCATACCACCAAGAAAGGAGCACTGGGAGCAGATCGCATCCTTTGGACCTGAGGTTCCTGTGCAGAGAAGCTCCTAGTCCGGGGGAAGACTGATGATGACAAGGACCTTCCTCCAGAGCTGACAGAGAGAGAAAGCCTTCCCCTGGAGCTGACACCCTGAATTTGGACTTCTAGCCTGCCAGACTGTGAGAAAATAAATTTCTCTTTGTCAAAGCCATCCACTTGCGGTATTTCTGTTAGAGCAGCACTAGATGACTAAGACAATACTTCTTGCATCATTCAATTTTTTGCTCATAGAATTCTTCAATATTACGACTCGAGACTTCAATTTTTTCTTCAGTTCTTTCATCTTGAGAAATGTCCAGTGTGTTCTTCCCTTTTGGCTTTCTCACTCTAGGTCTTTGCACATTTCATTATAATACTTCACTTCGTCTTCTCGAGCCACCCATTGAAATCTTCCATTCAGTAGAGAGATAGGGACCTCATTACCACCAAACAAAAAGAACCAGGAGCAGAGCGTGTCCTTTGGACGCCGGGTGCCTATGCTAAGATGCTCCTAGACCCTGGGGAAGATTGGTGACAAGTACCTTCCCCCACAGCCAACAGAGAGAGAAAGACTTCTTCTGGAGCTGGCTCCCTAAATCAGACTTCTAGCCTCCTAAACTATGAGAGAATATATTCTGTTTGTTACAGCCATCCAACTGTGGCATTTTTATTATAGTATCACTGGATATTTAACAGAGATAGCAATGAAGAGATACCTATGATGAGGTCTGGAAGAGTTCCCAACATGGAGCTTTCATGTCCCAAGGTACGTGCTACCATTCTAAAAGCAGATGTTCTCACTAAGTGGGAAGCATTTGTACTCCAGGCTTGTATTGACCCATTGTTCATGATAGGCTAAATCATGCCTCCTGAAGCTATTTGATACCAGATTTCTAGGTGAGCCTTTTCTGGTTTAGCTAGACCCCACTTGATAGAACAAATTATCAAGTATGGCCTGGAAGTTCAAGACAAAGGCACCTCAATTTCTCCACTGGTTATTTCTCAAAAACCAAGGGCAAAGGCCATCTTACTTTTGGTAAAGCTAAATTCTTTATCCCACAGCACTCTCTAATTTTTATGCATGTTAATCTCCATTCCAGAATCTGCTTCTCAGGAAACCCAAACTATAACACTCATAGTAATTTTTCTATTACTGTGTAAGAAATGACCACAAATTTTGCAGCTTAAAACAAAACAATCTGATCTTACAGTTTCTATGAGTCAGGAGTCTGGAATATTTTACTGGGTCCTACATTTAGGGTCTCCCAAGGCTAATATAAAGTTGCCGGACAGCTGCCCTATCATCTGGAGCCTTGACTAGGGGATGATATGCTTTAAAAATCCCTCAAGTTATTGTTAAGTCTTTTTTTTTTTTTTTTTTTTTTTTTTTTTGTGGTTGTGGGATTGAGGTCCACATTGTCTTCCTGTCAGCCAGGAACTGCTCTCAGTTCCTGGGAGCCACTCTCATGTCCTTGACACATGGCCCTCTCCATAGGCCCTCTTACGCTCTCAAGCTCTGAATTTCTTACTTCAGGAAGTATGTAGTCAACAAGATTGGCCAAATCAATGAAAATTCATAGAAGTGAATTAATAACTTGGGAATCCAAGATTTCGGAAAACATGTCATTCTTTGAACCTTGAAAATATGGAAGATTTGTGTAATGGTGGGTATAAGGTGAGGTTGCATTCCAGACTGAGGAAATAACATGAGCAAATTCAAGGAAAAAGAGAAGTATGAAAGGTAATAGTAAGGAAGGGTGGGAAAGCAAATAGGATACCAGTCTATTCCCATACTAGAAAGGAGGGTGTTATAGAATTGAATGAATTTTGAACCATATCTTAGAAGACATTAACTGTCAGACAGAGGAGCTAATATTTGATAGAAGAATATACAGGGAGCTGCTGTAAACTCTTGTAAAGGGAAATTTTATGATAAAAATTACATTTGTACAATTAGCTTGGTGGGCCTAAGTGATACGTAAGGTCATTTAGCAACTCTGTTGGGTTTTATGATCATATAATTTCATGCGCTTTAAAATTTCCCAATTTTTTACGCTAGTTGGAAGACTTGCTCCTTTACTATATATTACTGCCACATTGATTGTGGTTTGTTATTATTATATTCCTTGTGCCATTTCAGTGGAATTTTTGAGTCAAGGAGAAAGAAACACATATGTCTAGTCAGGCTTCTTGAACTATAAACTCTGTATTTTTTACATAGTTAAAATTATTTTCTGTATGTATTTCTTTAATATTTCATATTTTAACTTAAGAATTTCTTGTATTATTATTTTTTTAATCTCCGTAAATGTGGTTCTGATGATTATATGCTGCTCTGTAATAGAGATGTACTACAATTTACTTAAAAATGTATTTGCTTAGTGTTAAATATTTAAGTTATTTCATTTATCTATATCAATTTACTTAGTTGCTTTTGTATATAACACTTTAACTTATAGATAAGTATTGCAAAATGAAACTACCACATAATCTACTATCAATACAAATGAATTTTAGAAAAAGGTCACCAGTAACAAAATAACTAGAAAAGGTCTTGAATATAATTTAATAAGAAACTGAAATTTTATGAACAAAGAGACACAAGATAACAGTATAGATCTTAGTTCCACCTCTACTTCCAAAATATGTACTATGAAAAGAAGAAATATTATATAAAGCTAAAGAAGTCTAATATCTCCGATGTGGAGAGAACAAAATTAAAGGTTAAGAAAACATTACAAAGAAAATTTAATTTTTTTTTCTTAATACTATAAAATCTTACTAATTGACCTGGTATCTCAACAAAAGTGGGGAAAATGGCAGATTTTTTTTCTTTTTAATTTCAAGCCTCCATACTGGACTGAGGGAACAAAGCAAAGCCTAATGTTATAGCTTTATTGCAAAACTCACACTCATTCTGTAACACATACACACATGACAGGCCTCTCTGGGTGGACTTGAACTTCCAAATCTTTGGTTATCAGCTGAGCATGTTAACCATTTGCAACATCCAGATTTTAAAAGAAAAAAAAAAAAAAAAGACACAAATTATCCAACAAATGGATATATTCTCAGCTGTGTTCTTCCTACTCTCCTTACACATTCCAATCACCCAGGATATTTACAATAAAAAGCACATAGGATGCACTACAAATTATAGCTCAGAATGAAAAATAAATGGATGACATTATCAGAGCTCCTAAAAGATAAAACTGCTCATATGAAGCATTGGTGAAACAAAAATAATAATAACTATGAAAATTTAATAACAGAAAAAAATTTAAAAAAGAGGAATATAGGATGCAAAAACAAATGACAAACCCAATTTAGATGAAAATAAAATGTACCTAACAGACATATATAGCACACTCCACCCAACAACAGCACAATATACATTCTCCAGCGCACATGGATCATTCTCCAGGATAGATCGTATCTTAGGCAACAAAGTCTCAATAAATTTAAAAAGACTAAAATTATACAATGTATCTCTTCTGATCACAATGAAATGAAACTAGAAATTAATAACAGAAAGAAAACTGAAAAAAATACAAATATGTGGAAACTAAGTAACATGCTACTAAGCAAAGAATGGGTTAAAAAAGAAATCAAGAAATAAATAAAAAAATATTTAGAGTCTATTGAGAATGAAAACACAACATATCAGAACCTACAGAATGCAGTGAAGGCAGTACTCAGGTGAAAATTCATAGCAGTAAATGCCTACATTAAAAAAGAAGAAATACACCAAATCAATAGCTTAACTCTGCAACTTGAGGGATTAGAAAAGCAAGATCAAACTACCAGAAAAAAGAAAGTAATAAATATCAAAGCAGACATAAATGAAGTAGAGAATAGAAAAACACTAGAATCAACAAAACCAGAAGTCGGTTTTTTGACAATATCAATCAAATCGACAAAACTTTGGCTAGTCTTACAAAGAAAAAGAGAAAAGAAGCAAATATCTAAAATTAGTAAAGAAAATTGGGATATGACAACAAATCCTACAGAAATTAAAATAATTCAAAGGGAATATTTTGAACAGAAACCCTGGTAGTGTAGAGGTTAAGAGCTATGGCTGCTAACCAAAATGTCGGCAGTTCGAATCCACCAGCTGCTCCTTGGAAACCCTATGGGCAATTGTACTCTGTCCTATAAGGTGGTTATGAGTCAGAATCAACTCGACGGCGACAGGTTTTATTTTTTATTTTTTGGTATTTTGAACAGTTATATGCCAACAAATTAGACAACTTAGAGGAAATGGACAAAGTTCTTGACATGCATAGACTTCCCACAGTGACTCAAGAAGAAATAGTGGATCATCAGACTCACAACAAGTGAAGAGACTAAATCAGTAATCAAATATCTCTGAATAATAAAAAGTCCTGGGCCAGATGGCGTCACTGGAGAATTCTACCAAATATTTTTTCCAAAAAGTAGAAGAGGCAGGAACACTACCTAACTCATTCAATAAGGAGAGCATTACCCCAATACCAAAGCCAGACAAAGATATCACAAGAAAAGAAAATTATAGACCAATATCCCTAATAAAAATAGAGACAAAAATATTCAAGAAAATACTAGCAAACCAAATCAAAAACCATATTAAGGGATCATACACCATGATCAAGTGGGATTTATCCCAGGAATGCAAGAGTGGTTCAACATTAGAAAATCAGTTGAGGTGGGGCCAAGATAGTAGAATAGTCAGAAGCTTCATGTTGTCCCTTATAAAACAAAAACCTGAAAAAACAAGTGAATTGAACATATATGACTATCTAGGAACTCTACTCAACAAAGACAAAGCTGAAGAATCAGACTGAGCAGCAGGTAGAAGGAGAGACAATTCAAAAACAGTGGAAATGCAGAGCTGTGGATTGCGAGAATGCTGGCATCCCACTAGCTGAATCTGTGTGGTGCACACAGGCTGAGTCAAGCAGTAACATCCCAAGCCAAAACCCACTGTATCTAGTGCAGCCAAGCAGCAGTGAATCTGCACACACCTCCAGAACCAGAAAAAAGTGACAACAGGCCTTAGAAAGTTAAGTGCAAACTCCCACCCACCATGTGCTGGAACCAAAAATCCTCCCTCCACCAGAACTCCATGGCTGAGGTACACTCTCTTCCCCTTACTCATCCTCTAGCCTGCTCTGACACCAGTCCCATGACATTCAACATCACCATGCCCCCTAAGATGGGAACTCACAGCAGGTCTTGAGTTGCCTTCCCCTTAGCCCAGCCACTGGTGTCAGGGGTGGTCAATAGACTTGCAGCACCCTTCATCACCACCCCGGTGCCTTATGGGCCAATCCAACACTACACACCCTCATTAGCATAAAACAGGTAGGGTGCCCACTTGAAGCTCATTTTCACTTGCAGCAGCCAAGTGGGAGCTGCAGATTTGTGACATTTGATATCATCATGCCCCCTAAGAAGGGGTCTCACCCACACACCCCAGGGGCCTGAGAGCTGGCAGGGCCACTCACTCCATCTAGCTGACCACAACAGGAGACTGAGAATTAGTTTTGTCTTCCAATCCCTCCAGCTAATGGCACTGGGTGCCCAATGACCAGCTACACTACACCCCCACTGCGCACTCTAGCAGACAGGGACACACCCCCTATCTAGGCACCCAGGGCAGCCAACAGACCTCTTCCTCACCCCACACATCATCTTCCACTGCAACCAGAGACCTGTGCCTGCTCCGAACACCCCCAAACAGCCCTGCCTGCCTAGGACTGTAGGTGAGAGTCTCCCCACCAAACACTCAGTGACCAAACACCTGGACACCTTTACCCTGAACAACTGCACCCCCACAAGAACAATGAACAGACTCCTGGTCTCACACACCTAGTAGCTGCTCTGACAACCTGGAGAGAGGAGGTAAGAGCTTCAACAACGTCAACAACAAAAGTAGCACACGTGTCTAACTTACTTGGACATATCAAAACAAAAATACAGGATGCAGTAAACAAAAATACTATAAGTAAATACATACAATAACTTATTGATGCCTCAGAGACATCAGTCAATATTAAATCACATAAATAAGCAGGACAAGATGGCTCAAGCTACCAAAATAAAGACTGAGAAAACTTCCCAGAGGAAGATAAGACAATAGAACTACATGATAAAGAATTCAAAAGACTAATATGCAGAGCCCTCCAAGAGACCAGGAAAGAGATCAGGCCAAACTAAGACTGAATCAAGGAACACACAGACTAAGAAATAGAAGAATTCAAGAAAGCAACACAAGAAAAAAACAACAGAATAAGCAGGCTGCTAGAAACCTTACAGAGATAGCAACTAGAAATCAAAAAGATTAACAAGATATTTCAGAATTAGACAACTCAACAGAAAATCACAGAAGCAGAATTGAGACAATGGAAGTAAGAATTAGTGAGAGTGAAGGTAAATCACTTGACATCCAACTGTTGGGGAAAAATCAGAAAAAAATGACAAAAAAAATACGAAGAAAGCCTAAGAATTATGTGGGATACTATCAACAGGATAAACCTACGAGTAATCAGACTACCAGAACAGGGAGGGATAATGGAAAACACAGAGAAAATTGTTGAAGATTTGTGGCAGAAAACTTCCCTAATCATGAAAGATCAGAAGATATCTATCCAAGAAGCTCGATAAACACCACACAGGATAGACCCAAAAAGAAAGTCAGCAAGACATATCATAATCAAATTTGCCAAAACTAAAAACAAAGACAGAATCCTAAGAGCAGCTAGAGATAAACAAAAAGTCATCTACAATGGAGGACCAATAAGACTAAGTTCAGATTACTTAGCAGAAAGCACACAGGCAAGAAGGCAATGGAATGACATATATAAAGACTTGAAGGACAAAAAATTGCCAGCCAAGAATTATATATCTAACAAAATTGTCTCTCAAATAGGATGGTGAAATCAGGTCATTTCCAGTTAAACAGAAATTAAGGGAATACATACAAACCAGACCAAAATTACAAGAAATATTAAAGGAAGTCCTCTGTTTAGAGAACCATCAACATTCAGACAACAATCCAAGACAAGGACATAGGACAGATCAACCAGATATAAACCCAGGTAGGGAATTCATAAAAACAAATCAAAGATAAAAAACTAAAAACAGGGAACAGAACTTTCAGTATGTAAATGACAACAACATCAAAACAAAAAAGAAAGAATAAACAGTATAGTCATAAAATTTCTATGTGGAGAGGGAATCAAAATGATATCCAGAAATAAAAGAATGGTTTAGACTTAGAAAAATAAAGGTAAATTTCAAAGTAACCACAAAGGAAGCTAACAAACCTACCCATCAAAATAAAAAAGAAGAAAAACATAGACTCAGCAAAAATAAAATCAACAATAACAGCAGAGATGAAAAGAAAATACAAAAACAAAAAGAACTCAGCACAGAAAAGTAAGTGTAACAAAGAAATTCAACACCACACACACACACACAAATATACATCAAGTGACAGCAGTAAACTCATACCTATCAATAATTACACTGATGTAAATGGCCTAAATGCACCAGTAAAGAGACAGAGAGTGGCAGAATGGATAAAAAACACGATCCATCTAAATGCTGTCTACAAGAGACACAACTTAGACACAAAGACATAAACAAACTAAAAGGATATAAAAAAATATATCAAGCAAACAATAACCAAAAAAGAGCATAAGTGGCAATATTAATGTCCAATGAAACAGACTTTGAAGCAAAATCCACCATAAAGGATAAGGAAGGACACTATATAGTGATTAAAGGGTCAATACGCTAGAAGGAGATAACCATAATAAATACAGACACACCAAATCACAGGGCTTCAAAATACATAAAATAAACTCTAACAGCATTGAAAAGAGAAATAGTTCCACAATAATAGTAGGAGACTTCAACATACCACTTTCAGTGAAGGACAGAACTTCTGGAAAGAAACTCAATAAAGATTCAAAAGATCTAGATGCCACAATCAACCAACTCAACCTCATAAACATATACAGAACACTCCACCCAACAGCAGCAAAGTATATATATTCTCTTCCAAAGCACATGGAACATTCTCCAGAGTAGACTATATTTTAGGTCACAAAGAAAGCTTTAACAAAATCCAAAACACTGAAATGATACAAATCATCTTTTCTGATCATAATGCCATAAAAGTAGAAATCAATAACAGAAACAGCAAGGAAAAAAAATCAAACACGTGGAAACTTAACAACACCTTACTCAAAAAATAGTGGGTAATAGAAGATATAAAGGATGGAATAAAGAGATTAATAGATGAAATGAGAATGAAAACACATTTTACCAAAACCTTTGGGACACAGCAAAAGCAGTGCTTAGAGGCCAATTTATAGCAATAAACACACACATCCAAAAAGAAGAAAGAGCCAAAATCAAAACCTTAACACTACAACTGGAGGAAATAGTAAGAGAGCAGCAAAAGAACCTCTCAGGCAACAGAAGAAAGGAAATAAAAAAATGGAGCAAAAATAAATGAAACAAAGAATAGAAAAACAATTGAATCAATAAGACCAAAACTTGGTTCTTTGAAACGATCAACAAAATTGACAAACCATTGGACAGACTGATGAAAGAAAAACAAGAGAAGAAGCAAATAACCCAAATAAGAAATGAGATAGGTAATATCACAACAGATAAAATTGAAATAGAAAGGATCATAACAGAATACTATGAAAAATTGTACCTCAACAAATATGAAAGCCTAGAGGAAATGGACAAATTTCTAGGAACACAGTACCTACCTAAACTAACACAGACTGAGGTAGAAAAACTAAACAGACCAATAACAAAAGAAGAAATTGAAGAGGTAATAAAAAAAAAAATCTTCCAACAACAACAACAACAAAAGCCCTGGCCCAGGAGGCTTCACTGGGGAAGTCTACCAAACTTTCAGAGAAGAGCTAACATCAATACTACTAAAGCTATTCCAGAGTATAGAGAAGGATGGAATACCCCCAGACTCATTCTATGAAGCCAGCATAACCATAATACCAGAGCCAGACAAAGACTTCACAAAAATAAGAAAACTACAGACCAATATTCCTCACGAACATAGATGCAAAAAGTTTCAGAAGATTCTAGCCAATAGAATTCTACAACATATTAAAAAATAATACATAATGGCCAAGTAGGACTCATACCAGGTATGCAGGGATGGTTCAACATTTGGAAATCAATCAACATAATCCATCACATAAATAAAACAAAAGAACCACATGATTTTATCAATTGATGCAGAAAAGGCATTTGACAAATTCCAACACCCATTCCTGATAAAAACTCTCAGCAAAACATGAATAGAAATAACTATAAAATTTATAGAATAAAAAATAGGACCAATGTTACAGGCCCTAGTACACTGCATTAACAGGATACAAACCACAACCATCAACACAGAAACCCCAGAAGATAAGCTAGATAACTGGCATCTTATAAAAATCAAACACCTATGCTCTTCAAAAGACTTCACCAAAAGAGTAAAAAGAGAACCTACAGACTGGGAAAAAATTTTTAGACAGTATAAGTCAGACAAAGGTCTAATCTCCATAATCTACAAGAAAAGCCAACACCTCTACAACAAAAAGACAAAGAATCCTATTAAAAAATGGGCAAAGGAAATGAACAGACACTTCACCAAAGAAGACATTCAGATGGCCAACAGACACGTGAGGAAATGCTCACGATCACTAGCCATTAGAGAAATGCAAATTAAAACCACAATGAGATAGCATCTCACCCCGGCATTACTGGCACGAATCAAAAACACTGGAAATAACAAATGTTGGAGGGGCTGCGGGGACATGGGAACTCTTCTGCACTGCTGGTGGGAATGCAAAATGATACAACCATTTTGGAAAATGATATGGCGCTTCCTCAGAAAGCTAGAAATAGACATACCATTTGATCCAGCAATCCTACTCCTAGGAATATATCCTAGAGAAATAAGAGTCGTCACTTGTATAGACATATGCACACCTATGTTCATGGCAGCATTGTTCACAATAGCAAAACGATGGAAACAACCTAGATGCCCATCAACAGATGAATGGATAAACAAACTATGGTACATACACACGATGGAGTACTATGCAACGAGAAAGAACAACAATGAATCTGTGAACCATCTCCTAACATGGATGAAACTGGAGGACATTATGCTGAGTGAAATAGGTCAATCACAAAAGGACAAATATTGTATGAGATCTCTATTGTAAAAACCCATGAAAAAGTTCACACACAAAACGTAATAATCTTTGTTGGTTACCAGGGATGGGAGGGGTGGGGGAGAAATACTAAATCGGCAATAGATAAGTGGTATCTTGGGTGAAGGGTGAGACAGTACACAATAGTGGGGAAACCAGCACAACTTGTACAAGGAAAGGTCATGGAACCTACATAGACACATCCAAATTCCCTGAGGGACTGAATTGCTGGGCAGAGGACTGTGGGGAGTATGGTCTCAGGGAACATATATCTCAATTGGCATAACACAGTTTATAAAGACAATGTTCTACATTCTACCTTGGTGAGTAGCATCTGGGGTCCTTAAAAGCCTGTGAGCAGCCAGCTAAGATACTCCACTGGTCTCATCTCTTTGGGATCAAGGGAGAATGAAGAGAAAAAGATACAAGGAAAAGATTAGTTTGAAGGACTAATGGACCACAGCTACCAACACCTCAACCAAACTGAGTCTGGTACAGCTGAATGGAGCCCGACTACCACTGACTCCTCTGACCAGGATCACAACAGAGGGTTCTGGACAGATCAGGAGAAGGATGTAGAACAAAATCCTAACACACAAAAAAAAAGACCAGATTTATTGGCTTAAAGGAGACTGGAGAAACCCCGAGAGTATGGCCTCCAGAAACCCTTTTAGCCCCGTGGTGAAGTCACTTCTGAGGTTTACCGTTCAGCCAGATATTGGACAGCCCCATAAAACAAAATGGGACTAATGAGGCACAGCAGTCCAGGGACAGGGGCTAGAAGGCAGAAGGGGACAGGAAAGCTATCGATAGGGAACCCAAGGTTGAGTAAGCAGTGTTGATGTGTAGTGAGGTTGTTTACCATTGTCATAGGGCAACATGTGTACTAACTGTTTAATGAGAAACTATTTTGTTCTGTAAACCTTCATCTAAAGTGATAATAGCAGCACAATTGGAAGAGCATAGTCAATGTGACTGAACTGTGTGCATGTAGAAATCTTTGAAATGGTGTATCTTTGGCTATGTATATTTTGTTCACCAAAAAAAAAAAAAAAGAAAAGAAAAAAAGAGGTCGAGAAGGGAGAGGGTTGACATGTTGTGGGGTTGTTAACCAATGTCATAAAACAATATGTGTACTACTGTTGAATGAGAAACTATTTGTTCTGTAAACCTTCACCTGAAGTACAATTAAAAAAAAAAAAAAACATGAATAGAAGAGGAACTCTTCAACATAATAAAGGACATTTATACAAAGCCAACGGCCAACATCATTCTAAATGGAGGAAGACTGAAAGCAATTCCCTTGAGAATGGGAACCAGAAAAGGATGACCTTTATCACCACTCTTATTCAACATTGTGCTTGAAGTCCTAGCTAGAGCAATAAGGCAAGAAAGAGAAATGAAGGGCATCCAAATTGGTAAGGAAGAAGTAAAACTATCCCTATTTGCAGATGATATGATCCAATACACGGAAAACCCCAGAGAATTCTCAAGAAAGCAACTGGAAATAACAGAAGATTTCAGTAAAGTAGCAGGATACAAGAATAACATACAAAAATCAGCAGGATTCCTCTACACCAAAAAGAAAAAGAAAACTTCGAAAAGGAAATCATTAAATCAATACAATTTACAATAGCCCCCAAGAAGCTAAAGGAATAAACCCAACCAGAGATGTAAAAGACCTGTACAAAGAACACCACAAAACACTACTGCCAGAAACCAAAAGAGACCTACATAAGTCGAAAAACATACCTTGCTCATGGATAGAAAGACTCAACATTGTGAAAATGTCGATTCTACCCAAAGTGATCTACAGATACAGTGCAATCCAGATCCAATTTCCAACAGTGTTCCTTAATGAGATGGAGAAACAAATCACCAACTTTATATGGAATGGAAAGAGGCCCCATATAAGTAAAGCATTACTGAAGAAGAACAACAATGTGGGAGGCCTCACACTACTTGATTTTAGAACCTGTTACACATCCAGGGTAGTCAAAAAAGCCTGGTACTGGTACAACAGACATAGACCAATGGAACAGAATTGAGAACCCAGCAGTAAATCCATCCATCTGTGAGCAGCTGATATTTGATAAAGGGCCAAAATCCTTTAAATAAGGGAAAGACATTCTGGATGTCCATCTGTAAAAAAAATGAAACAGGATCCATACCTCACACCATACACAAAAGTTAACTCAAAATGAATCAAAGGCCTAAATATAAAATCTAAAACAATAAAGATAATGGAAGAAAAATAGGGACAATCCTAGGGGCCCTATACATAGCATAAATAGGATACAAACCATAACTAACAATACACAAACACCAGAAGAGAAACTAGATAACCGGGGGCTCCTAAAAATTAAACACTTATTCTCATCAAAAGACTCTGCAAAAAAAGTAAAAAGAGAACCTACACACTGGGAAAAAAATTTTAACTATGATATATCCAACAAAGGTCTAATCTCTAAAATCTCCACCTCAACAATAAAAAAACAAATAATCCAATTAAAAAATGGGCAGAGGATATGAACAGACATTTCACCAAAGAAGATATTCAGGCAGCTAACAGACACATGAGGAAATGCTCTTGATCTTTAGCCATTAGATATGCAAAGCAAAACTACATTGAGGTACCATCTCATCCCAACAATACTGGCACTAATCAAAAAAAAAAAAAAAAAAAAAAAAACACAAAATAAAAAAAATGTTGGAGAGGTTGTAGAGTGATTGGAACTTTTAAGCACTACTTGTGGGAATGTAGAATGGTACAACCACTTTGAAAAACAATATGTCGCTTCTTTAATAAGCTAGAAATAGAAATATCATTTGATCCAGAAATCCCACTCCTAGGAATATGTCCAAGAGAAATAAGAACTGCCACATGAACAGACATACACATATACATGTTCATTGCAGCACTATTCACAATAGCAAAAAGATGGAAACAGCCTTAATGTTCATCAACAAATGAATGGATAAACAAACTATGGTGCATACACACAATGGAATACCATGCAATGATAAAGAACAATGATCAATCTGCTAAGCATTTGACAACATGGGTGAATCTGGAGGGCATTACACTGAGTGAAATAAGTCAGTCACAAAAGGACAAATATTGTATGACATCACTATTATAAGAACTCAAGAAAGGTTTACAGACAGAAAGCATTATTTGATGGTTATGAGGGTGGGGAGGGAAGAGGAAGGGGAAGTCACTAACTAGATAGTAGACAAGTGTTAACTTACTTGAAGGGAAGGACAACACACAATATAGGGGATGTCAGCACAATTAGACCAAAGCAAAAGCACGGAAGTTCCCTAGATACATCCAAACACTTTGAGGGACTGAGTAGCTGGGGCTGGGGCCTGAGGACCATCATCTCAGGGGACATCTAGGTCAATTGGCATAACACAGTTCATAAAGAAAATGTTCTACATCACACTGAGGTCTTAAAAACTTGTGAGCAGCCATCTAAGAAACATCTATTGGTCTCATCCCACCCAGAACAAAGGAGAATGAAGGAAACCAAATACACAAGGAAAATATTAGCCTAAAGAACTAAAGGAGTGCATGAACCAGAGACTCCACCAGTCTGAGACCAGAAGAACTACAAGGTGCCTGCCTGCCACCAGTGACCACTCTGCCAGGGATCACAACAGAGTCCCAGACAGAGCTGGAGAAAAATGTAGAATAGAATTCAAATTCACAAGAAAAGACCAGGCTTACTGGTCTGACAGAGACTGGAGGAACCCCAAAACTATGACTCCCAGACACTCTGCTAAGCTAGAACTGAAAGTATTCCCAGAGCCCACTTTTCAGACAAAGATTAGATAGACCTATAAAACAAAAAATAACACGTGAAGAACGTGCTTCTTACTGTAATCATGTATGCAAGACCTAATGGGCAACTTCTGTCCAAACGCAGGACGAGAAGGCAGGAAGGGACAGAAACTGGACGAATGGACCCAGGGAACCCAAGGTGGAAAGGGGGAGCATGCTGTCACATTGTGCGGATTGCAACCAATGTCACAAAACAATATGTGTATACCTATTTTTGAATGAGAAATTTACTTGAACAATAAACTTTCACCTAAAGCACGATAAATAAATATAAGTAAAAAAAGTACATCAGTCAGTATAACGTAGAACATTAACAAAACAAAGCAAATACAGGAAGATCTCCGATGCCGAAAAGACATTTAACAAAATTCAACACACTTTCATGATAAAGACACTCAACAAGATAGGAATAGAGGGGGGAATCCCTCAATATAATAAAGGGCATTTATGAAAAACCTATGGCTAACATCATACACAATGGAAAAAGACAGTGCTTCCATTAAGATCAAGAATAAGACAGAGATGCTCAGTCTCACCACTGTTATTTAACATCTTTCTGGAAGTCCTAGCCAGAGAAATTAGACTAGAGAAAGAAAGAAAGAATTAAATAGGCAAACAAATAAATAAAAGGCATCTAGATTGGGACTGAGGAAGTAAAATTGTCTCTTTTCGCAAATGACGTGATCATATACATAGAAATTACCAACAAATCCACAAGAAACCTATTAGAACTAATGAATTAATTCAGCATGGTGGCAGGAAAAAAGGTCAATACAGAAAAATCAGACAGGTTTTTATACATGAGCAATAAGCAAGTGAGAAAGGAAATAAGGAATAACTTCTAAAATAATCTTTTATAGTACTATTGTTAATTCCCCCATTATCCACAAAAAAGTGTTCATAAACCAACAAAAAGACTATATAAAAACACAGTGCAAAACTTAGGCAAAAGAAAAAAGAAATGCATTTCTCAAAATATCTCAAAAAAAGCAAAAATCATTATGTACATATATAATACTACCTAAACTGTATCCTAGTTTCTTAGTTTAAAACTTCTGCCTTTTGCTGCACAGCGACTTCGAGCGTTCCTTGAGTAAAATAGTGTTTTATTTTTCTCTCTAGATGTCCCATCTTGCGGTTCTTCTACAGCAAAGAAACAAAAGGAGTGCTGAAGCCTCTACCTCTGTGAATAGAAAACTGCTTAGAGTTAGAAACATTTTTTCCACCTCTGTTCATTATTTCATGATTCATAGAGCTAAATTTTGGCACTAGCTTCCCTTTACATCTGTTTTGTATAATTTAAGACTAATTTTATGAAATAGATGCTAATACTCCATACTAACCTTAATAATGGTTAAGCACCTTGCTCAACATTAAACAGCAAATAAGGACAAGCCTAAGTCTGAAACGAGGTCTGTCTGACTTCGGTGTCCACACACTTTCCAATCAGTGAAGTCACCTTCATTTACCTTTCTCTCATAAGCCTGCTAAAATTCACCAACTGGTCTCAGGGTTACCTTTTTGGCGGAGATGGTTGTTCACGGGCCACTCACTGCTGTCCTAATGTTTTTACCTGCAACAAAGAGAAAAAATTGAACATCTCCCCAAATCATGTAAAGAGTGATCATGGAGATACCAAATGGCTCCCATACTTAGGCCTAGAATTCCCCCTCTAAATCTTCTGGGTTTGCCATCCATTGTTCTCCTTTCATAAGACGGGTTGTTGTTAGCTGCCATCCAGTCATCTCCAACTCAAAACAACCTTAGATATAGCAGAATGAAACACTGCCCATTCCTGCATCATCTTCATGACTGTTGGTATACTTGGGTCCATTGTTGTGGCTATTGTGTCAATACATATCATGGAGAGTTTCCTTCATTTTCACTGACCTTCTGCTAAGTATAATATCCTTTCCTAGAGATTGATCTTTCCTGATGATGCGTCCAAAGTAAGCAAGCCAACGTCTCTCCATCCTCACTTCAAAGGAGCATTCTGGTTGTATTTCTTCTAAAACTGGTCATAACGAGGAAATCCTGATAAATAAATTAGTAGCTCCACCATTGCTGAGATCCACTCTGATCTAGCAGAGATTCATATTTAATGGCTTCAATTGTGGAGTCAGGTTTTCTGGCTTAAATCCACTAGGTACGGCCTTAAAGGAGGTCTTGGATTAGACTACAATATGGTGAAGACTGGATTTTAAAATACACTTAATTTATTTTCCCTTAAATATTTTTATGTTTTTAGCTTAATATCTAAATGTCATTTTGATGACCTTAAAATTCTGGGGTCTCAATGCAGGGATGTTAAATGACTAAACTGTGTGTTACAGAGAAAAAGTATAATGGATTTTGGAATAAGGTATTCCTAGGTTTGCATCCTGAAAAGCCCATCATTTTCTGTGAATTTGAATTTCCTCATTACAAAATAAGTGTAATACATTACAGATGTGTCTTAATAATCAAATTCATTAACATATTATATAACTATAAATCTTAGTTTTCCCTTTCTTTGCTCCCAAATTTATGGCAAAATATTCCTAAGAGCACTAGAGCTCCTTGTGAATGGACCACCAAGAACCTGGTGCTTCTCATTAAAAACAGTTGTCATTGAGTTGATTGTGACTCATAGAGACCCTGTGTATGTCTGAGTATAACTGTACTCCATAATATTTTCAGTGGCTAATTTTTCAGAAGTAGATCACCAGGCCTTTCTTTCAAGGTGCCCCTGGTTGGACTTGAACCTCCAACCTGTCAGTTAACAGATGAGCACATTAACCATTTACACCACCCAGGGAACCAAGTGCTTCACACACTACCCATATTTAAAAATTATTCACTGATTTTTGTTTTATTTTTTTTACATTTTTCAACCACTGAATTAGATAAACCACCAAAGTCACTTATTTTGGAAAAGTTAAAAGAGCAAAGACATCCTAATATATTAAAAGTCCTGGGGATTGTTCTAAATTGTGTACTTTCACAAATTATGGAATTTTCTAGCTTGGAGATAATGACTTGACTATAGTTCTGGGTCAGTGGGGAAACTTAAAGTACAACATGTTGTCTGTTACTTTGATTGTTCTCTGTACCACTTCTACAGACCAATGCCAGAGGACTATAGTGAGGAGTACTCCACAAAGCTATTATAAAGCTCTAAGAATACAACTGTGTTGCCTATAAAACAAGTTGCTATCTCACATGAAAATGACAGTTGTTTTCTACAAATGGGGAATTCTGCACCATATAGACACTCAACGGGACCAGAAGCCCGAGTTATGAAACGATGGTGAGAACACCAGTCATTTGAGCGTCAGTGTATGGTGTGAGGGGGAAGGCATGATGGGGGCTTCAGGGTGGCAGCCAGAGCAAGAGAGATAGAATATGACAGTTGCCTGGTTGAGAAGATGACAGTTACAAGTGAACTTGAAATATCCCTTGGGGACTGCTGAAACTGAAGGGACTCAAGGACATGCAGCCTTCCGGAAGGGAAAGGCTAAGTTCTGTGTTTCTTATACCATTCTTCTGATCCTATTTATCCCTGGATAGAGGCTGCTTAGGAAATATGCATTTCAATAAGGTTACTGTTCCTCTTTTTCTATGTTTGTGACCTAATAAACTATTATAAAAAATTGTAAATTATTTCATCCATAGCAGGGCTTTAGGTGGGTTAGAACAAGGTCCGTTATTTGGTTTCCTGAGGAGGTTCTCCATTTAGTATCTTTCTTTCTGAGAGATATTTCACAACACTTTTTATCTGCTTCTATGTCGGAGTGCATCAAATGTGACCCAAACAACTGTGCTGAATTCCTCATGCTTGAAAACAGCTTGCAGCTAGGAGGGTCCACACCTTCTCCAGTCTAACCACATCCTCTGGGAAAAAGTCCCTCATGAACCATATCTTCATACTTGGAACCAGGGGTTGTAGAAAATGATTTGTTTTCATTCCTAATCTAGAGAGACAGTGAAGGAAAATGAGCATTGTTTCAAAACATAGATAGATGACTCTCAATACATCTTGAGTTATAAAGTGCTATTTTCTAAAAATTGATACTCTATCAACCTCCTCCCACCACCCTCTCTCTCTCTGTCATGCATATACACACATTATTTATGGAGTCCGGAGTTGCATCTCACCCATGCCACTTTCTCTGACCATCCCCGTCCAAACTGGCCTGGCTCTCATAGAAATCAAGTAGACCTTCATTTGTTCCAGCTGTGACCCTGATCATATTCTGTATTAAGTTTCACCTGAAAGGTTCTGTGGGTATCTTGGATGGTCTATCAGTTGTGGCCCAAGGAAGTGAGAGTCACTCAGGAAGGCCAGAAAACAAATAGAATTCATTACTCACAGGTCCCAGAGAGGAAACGACAGCATGCCTAGATGCAGGGCCACACAGGGGGTTGCACCTGAGGACAAGGTAACAAGAAGCTAGAATTGTGAGACAGGCCTTATGTATGGCCAGCAGAGAGGGGTTAGTGCATGCTGAAGTATTATTGGTCAATTTAAAAGTTTCTAGTGCGTTAATGTGGGAAAAGGCAGAAGTTTTTATCAAGGGCACCCATATGCGGCATGGCCGTGAGGGGTAAGGAGTAACTACAGCTGTTAAGAGACTGGGTTATAAAATAGTAACAGGTTCCTATTACAATAATAGGGCATGCCTGGGAGGGCCAGTTAGCAATCAGGGACTATTGAGAGTCTGTGTGATAAAATAGGAATGCCTATGACAGAAACAGAAAACCTTGTGTCATAGTGGTTAAGAGCTATGGCTGCTAACCAAAAGGTCAGCAGTTCAAATCCACCAGATGCTCCTTGGAAACCCTATAAGGCAGTTCTACTCTGCCCTTTCTGGTCACTAAGAGTCAGAATCAACTCAGTAGCAATGGGTTTGGTTTCTATTTTTATTTTTTTGGTATATCAAAATCTGGGTGAAAGGGCAACTATAAAAAACTAGGTGAAGAGTTACCATTTAATGGATGCTAAATGGATCCAATTAATGGATGTGACGGCAGCAAACTGAGCAGGCCATAACCTGGCCTTATGGCATAGCCCTTCACCTATCTATGACTGTCCACGACTGCTCTCCTTTATTTGACTGTAAGCTCGGCAGCATTAAGGACTGTGTCTTACTTGTCCCCCAAACTCTTTTGACCAAGAATAAATGGTGATTCTTCATTAATCAACAAATGCATGAGCTTCAGCTTTAGTGTAAATGTAGAAACGAACAAACTCTTCTAATTATAGGTCCTGTATGAAAGGCCTTAAGAGGACTCAAAGAGAAGCCCGCTGACTCCTCCACATTTTCTAATTGGTGTACTTATTTGAAACAACTGGTTAATCTGTCCTCTTCAATTCCAACATTCATCAGACTTTGTTTTCAAAGTGTTGTAATTATTCTTCTAAATCCTTTTGTTTCTCACTAAAAAATCAACGATGGGACTTTGAGTATGGAATGTCCCTGTCAGCTTCTCTCAGGTTTTCTTCTGCTTTCAGTGTTTGCTGCTGCAGAAAACCCAGAGCTATTCCTATTAACATGTCAACCACATAAAAAAAAGAGCTTCCTAAGGAGACACTTAGGGGAGATTTCCAGTGAAGGGAAAATTGCCATAATCTTGGTAAGTAGGCGAGTGCTGCCATCATGGAGGAGAGAGAATCTTGGGTGATTGAATGCAAAATCCATTAAAACATATTGCAATAAAGAGCATTCCTAAAAGAACTCCCTTCTAAAATAAGCCTTTGTGGGGAATAGATCCAAGTTCCTCATCTTGTTCCTGAATGATGATAAAAAGGATGGAAGGGCCATCTCACAAAGGAAGTAAGTGAGGTTCTGGGCCATGGCTTCTTCTCAAGCTTTGCCTTTAGGGCCCCTTTCTCCTACCCTGCCTTCTTCAGTCCAGTACAAACAATCAGTCCCAATATGCAACTCAACCCCTTCCTATGGGAGACTGCATTTACAGTGACTCTGTTCACAGCCCCTGAGATAGGCTTAAAATTCCAAACCATCCTACTTCTGTATTGCTGGTTACCATTCCCTTCTTATTTCTGGGTCCCAACCTGTACTTCTTAAAGGAAACTGATGGAGAGGGAAAGAGTAGCATTTGATGATCACCTCCTATATGACCAATATTAAGCTAAATGCTTTATATTCAATCATATTTAATTCTAGCAAGAAATTGATCTCCCCCCTCCAGGAGAAGTAAAGCTATTATTTTTAGGTATCATATTTTTCTACTATTTTTTCCCTGCCAGGTGGTGTTTGCTATAAAACTACCTTTATCATTATTATTATTATTTTCTTTTCTTACAGAATCCTTCATCCACTCACCTGTTATGCAGCACCCTGCAGTATTTCCTGTACTTCCTTCACCCTTTGGCACAGGTTTGGCTTCTCCATTGTCTCCTGTCTTTGAACTCCAAATCTAACCATCTTTTGTATTCCACCAAAGGTTTTCCTATCTCTTTCTGACCCCTCCTTCTCTGCTTTTATATAATGATCCACCTTTATCCTCTACCCCTTAATCCCTGATTATTAGGCTTAGTGCCTAACTGTCAGTAATATTTATGGAGATCCGATTATATCCCAGGTCATACGTAAAATGCTTTCATGGAATATGTTATTTTTTTCGTTACTTATAACAAAACGTTGGTACAAACACCATTTTTAACCCAACTTATAGGTGAGAAAACTGAGGCACCAAGAAGTTAAGTAACTTACCCAAGGTTCTGTAAGAAGTAGAACCAAGATTTAAATCCATACCCTCTCAAGAGCATTTTTCTGCAATACATTGTCTTCTAAAATATGCTAATTATAATGCAAAATACAGGCTTGTAATTGGAGCCCTGATGGCGCAGTGGTTAAGAGCTCAGCTGCTAACCAAAAGATCGGTAGTTTGAATACAACAGCCACTCCTTGGAAACACTATGGGGCAGGTCTACTGTGTCCTATAGAGTTGCTGAGTCAGAACCGATTTGATGACAACAGGTTTGTTTGTTTTTGATTTTTATAATTATATTATCACTAGAAATCTACCTCTAATTGGGGGCAACGTTATACTATTATATGCTTACATAAAACTATGTCTAAGGAAAGGCATTTTGTCACTGAGCAACTTTTAGGTTATTTAGATTCTTTGCCCTAGAGGAAACAAAATCCCTGGATTTTAGAGACTTAGAGAAATTCTGTGTTAAATTTAATTTCTCTTTTTGTAGTTGTATCATTCCCCATTCCAAACTGGCTCCATAAATGTTGCCATTTAACTATAATATTTTGCACAGAATAAAAGGTACATATTTCTGCCTAAAATTGTTGCAATACAAGTAAATATTAGGGCCATGATCCTGCCCTCCAGGAGATGTGTAACACTGGGATTGTCATTGATCACCCATCTTTATCAGGTACCCTGGCCATTGTCAAAAAACACCTTAGCACAGCTTATCAAGCTCCTAGGTAGCGTTGCTAGATTTAACACATAAAAGGTACAGAATTCCCAGTTAAATCTGAATTTAAGTAACCAATTATTTTTTAGTATAAATATGCTGCAACAGTATCTGGGGCACATATGTATACTAAAAAATTATATGTAGCTTATCTAAAATTCATGTTTAACTGGGAGTTTGGTATTTTATCTGGCAAAACTATCTAGGGAAAAAGATAGGATCTTTCCCCTACCTCAAACTTACTAAGTCTCTTGATACAAGGATACAGAAATAAATTAATTAGCACAGAACACACAGCATGTACAAATATTAAGCTTATATGGACATTTGTAATTTTACATGTTAAGTGCAGATTGATCTGCTTTCTGATGATGGTGGCCCAGGGAAATTTGGAGAGAGGTGACTAAGGATCTCTTCCTGGTTTCCCACCTGAATTAGCTGCTCCTCTGTAGGTGTCTAGTTCAGGTATTCACTGTATATTTTTCCAGCTCCCTCTACCCCACCCCAATTCTGCCTGTCTACTCTGTGAACCCCCACACATCTGTCAGTTTATCATAATGTGATGGCTTGGATGTTGCTATGATGATAGAAACTATGCCACAGGTATTTCACATTCCAGCAAGGTCATCCATGATGGACTGGTTTCAGCAGAGCTTCCACACTAAGACAGACTAGGAAGGACTTAGCGGACTACTTCTGAGAAAATTGGCCAGTGAAAACCTGACTAGAAGCAGAATATTATGTGATATAGTGCTGAAAATGAGCCCACTGAGGTTGGAAGGCACTAAAAATACAACTGGGAAAGAGCTGCTTCCTCCAAGTAGAGTTGACCTTAACGACATAGATGGAGTCAAACTTTTGGGACCTTCATTTGCCGAGGTGGCACAACTCAAAATGAGAAGAAACACCTGCAAATATCCATTAATAATTGAACGTAGAATGCACAGAGTATGAATCTAGGAAAACTGGAAGTAGTCAAAAATGAAATGGACCATATAAAGATCAATATCCTAGACATTAGTGAGCTGAAATGGACTGGTATTGGCCATTTTGAATAGGACAATCATATGGTCTACTATGCCAGGAATGACAACTTGAAGAGGAATGATGTCACATTCATCATCAAAATGAACATTTCAAGATCTATCCTGAAGTACAACATTATCAGTGATAGGATAATATTCATACACCTACAAGGAAGACCAGTTAATACTACTGTTATTCAAATTTATGCACCAACCACTAAGGCCAAAGATGAAGAAATTGAAGATTTTTACCAACTTCTGCAGTCTGAAATTGATTAAATATGCAATAAAGATGCATTGATAATTCCTGGTTATGGAATGTAAAAGTTAGAAACAAAGAAGAAGGATCAGTAGTTGGAAAATATGGCCTTGGTGATAGAAATGACTGCAGATCGCATGATAGAATTTTGCAAGATCAACAACTTCTTCATTGCAAATACCTTTTTCAACAATATAAACAGTGACTAGACACATGGACCTCACTAGATACAATACACAGGAATCAAACCAACTACATCTGTGGAAAGAGATAATGGAAAACCTCAATATCATCAGTCAGAACAAGGCCAGGGGCAAACAATAGAACAGACCATCCATTGCTCACATAGAAGTACAAGTTTAAGTTGATGAAAATTAGAACAAGTCCAGGAGAGTCAAAGTATGAGCTTGAGCATATCCCACCTGAATTCAGAGACCATCTCTAGAACAGATTTGATGCATTGACACTAATGACCGATGACCAGATGAGCTGTGGAATGACATCAAGGACATCATATATGAAGAAAGGTCATTAAAAAGATAGGAAAGAAAGAAAAGACCAAAATTAATGTCAGAAGAGACTTTGGAACTTGCTCTTGAGTGTAGAGTAGCTAAAGTAAAAGGAAGAAATTATGAAGTAAAAGAGCTGAACAGATTTCAAAGGCAGCTTGAGATGACAAAGTATTATAATGACATGGGCAAAGACCCGGGGATAGAAAACAAAAAGGGAAGAACATGCTCAGCCTTTCTTAAGCTGAAAGAACTGAAGAAAAAATTGAAGCCTCAAGTTGCAATATTGAAGGATTTGACAGAGAAAATACTAAACAAAGTAGGAAGTATCAAAAGAAGATGGAAGGAATACAGAGTCACTGTACAAAAAAAAAAAAAAAAAAAAAATTGATCAACATACAACCGTTTCGGGAGGTAGCCTGTGATCAAGAACCTATGGTACTGAAGGAAGACGTCTGCATTCTACCGTTTGGATCATAACAAACTATAGACAACATTGAGAAGAATGAGTGTTCCCAAACACTTAATTGTGTCCATGAGGAACCTGTACATAGACCAAGAGGCAGTTGTTCCAACAGAACAAGAGGATGCTGCATGGTTTAAAGTCAGGAAAGGTGTGCATCAGCATCGTCAATAAAACACAGGTAAACATCTTTCTGGTATTCTCCGCTTTCAGCCAGGATCCATCTGACATCAGTAATGATATCCCTTCTTCCACGTCCTCTTCTGAATCCATCTTGAATTTCTGTCAAGGTACTGCTGCAACTGTTTTTGAATGATCTTCAGCAAAATTTTAATTTCTGGGATATTAATGAAATTGTTTTATAATTTCCACATTCTGTTGGATCACCTTTCTTTGGAATAGGCACATATATGAATCTCTTCCAGTCAGCTGGTCAGGAAGCTGTCTTCCAAATTTCTTGGCCTAAACAATTGAGCATTTCCAGTGCTGTATCCATTTGTTCAAACATTTCAGTTGGTATTATGTCAGTTCCTGGTGTCTTGTTTTTTGCCAATGCTTTCAGTGCAGCTTGGATCTCTTCCTTCAGTGCTATCAGTTGTTCATCAAATGCTACCTTCTGAAATGGTTGAATGTCGACCAGTTTTTTTGGTACAGTGACTCTGTGTATTCCTTCAATTTTCTTTTACTCTTCCCATGCTGTTTAGTATTTTCCCTGTAGAATTCTTCAACATTGCAACTTGAGACTTGAATTTTTTCTTCAATTCTTTCAGCTTGAGAAATCCCAAGTGTGTTCTTCCCATTTGGTTTTCTATCCCCAGGTGTTTGCACATGTCATTTTAATTCTTTACTTTGTTTTCCCAAGCCACCCTTTGAAATCTTCTGTTCAGCTCTTTTACTTCATCATTTGTTCCTTTTGTTTTAGCTACTCTATACTCAAGAGCAAGTTCCAGAGTATCTTCTGATATCCATTTTTGTCTTTTCTTTCTTTCCTATCTTTTTAATGACCTCTTTCTTTCTTCATATATGATGTTCTTGATGTCATTCCACAACTCATCTGGTCTGTGGTCATTAGTGTTCAATGCATCAAATCTATTCTTGAGATAGTCTCTGAATTCAGGTGGGATACACTAAAGGTCATACGTCGACTCTCATGGACTTGTCCTAATTTTCTTCAACTTCAACTTGTACTTCTATGTGGGCAATGGATGGTCTGTTCCATTGTTTTCCCCTGGCCTTGTGCTGACTGATGATATTAAGGTTTTCCATTATCTCTTTACGCAGATGTAGTTTGTTTGATTCCTGTGTATTCCATCTGATGAGGTCCATGTATATAGTAGTTATTTACGTCATTGAAAAAAGGTATTTGCAATGAAGCAGTTGTTGATTTTTCAAAATTCTATCATACTATCTCTGCCATCGTTTCTATCACCAAGGCCACATTTTCCAACTACTGATCTTTCTTCTTTGTTTCTAACTTTCGAATTCTAATTGCCAGTAATTATCTATGCATCTTGATTGCATGTTTGATCAATTTCAGACTGCAGAAGTTGGTAAAAATCTTCAACTTCTTCGTCTTTGGTCTTAGTGGTTGATGGATAAATTTGAATAATAGTATGGATATTATCCTATCTCTGACAGTGTTGTACTTCAGGATAGATCTTGAAATGTTCTTTTCAAAGATAACCGTGATGCCATTCCTCTTCAGTTTGTCATTTCTGGCATAGTAGACCATGTGATTGTCTGATTCAAAATGGCCAATACCAGTCCATTTCAGCTCACTAATGCCTAGGATATTGATGTCTATGTGTTCCACTTCATTTTTGATGATTTCCAATTTTTTCCAGATTCATACTTCATACTTTCCACATTCCTATTATTAATGAGGAGCCCTAGTGGTGCAGTGGTTAGGAGTTTTGCTGCTACTCAAAACGTCAGCTGTTTCTTCTTTTTTTGAGTCGTGCCACATCAGCAACTGCAGGTCCCTAAAACTTAACTCCATCCACATCATTAAAGTTGATTCTACTTTGAGAAGGCAGCTCTTCCCCAGTCATATTTGGAGTACCTTCCAACCTGAGGGGCTCATCTTTTGGCACTATATTGGACAATGTTCTGCTGCTACTCATAAGGTTTTCACTGGCTACTTTTTTTCAGAAGTAGACCACCAGGTCCTTCTTCCTAGTCTAGCTTAGTCTGGAACATCAGCTGAAACCTGTCTACCATGGGTGACCCTGCTGGTATTTGAATACCAGTGGTAGAGCTTCCAGCATCACAGCAGCATGCAAGCCCCCACAGTAGGATAAACTGACAGATACGTGGAGATTAAAATAACTAACATACCTTTATAATACTTTCTCTGTATATTTTCAGCTGCAAATTATTTGACTGTCTTTGTATAGTATGTCTTTTTTTAAAATCTGTATCTATAAAGAGAATAAAAAGATAATTCAATATTTCTTCCAGCCTTTGGTATAAGTTGTTGTTTTTTTTAAATATAGTTTAGAAATGTTTGTATTAGCTGCACAAGTTGTTATTGGCAATGCCATGTAAATTTTTAGGATTACTGTCAAGTTTGGAGAAAATATTTCAAGTTTATTTGATATGTGAACAACGAGATTTAGAAGAACTTCCCCAGACTAGCTTCCAGCTCTCTGTACTCCTTTACTATACACCTAATTCCATTCTAGCACTAAATACACATTCATTTTGTGACACACTTCTGGCCTGTGTCTTCTTGTTGTGCTGATGAATTTGGCAAGGTGAGGGGTAGAAGCTCCTGGAAGCCATTGCTACACTTTTCACTGAGGTGACAACTGAACAACAAAAAATGTATCAAATTAAATCTATTTATTACTCAACTTCCCTCTTAGATGGATTCTGAAAATGCCACTGCCACTCCAGCACCACTCAGTAAGTGGGGAGGAATGACAGAGGGGAAGTTGGAAAGAGACACAAGACTATGGTTAAAATATCCGATCTATGTTCATTAACCACCACCTGTCTGTCAGTTTGGCCTACTGTGGTGGCTTGCATGTTGCTGTGATGCTGGAAGCTATGCCACTGGTGCTTCAAATACCAGCAGGGTCACCCGTGGTGGACAGATTTCAGCAGAGCTTCCAGAATAAAACAGAGTACAAATAAAGGTCTGGTGATCTACTTCAGAAAATTAGCCAATGAAAGCCCTATGGATCACTACAGAACATTGCCCAGTATAGGGCTGGAAGATGAATCCCCTGGGTTGGAAAACAAAAAACAAAACAAAAAAAAAAAAAACAAACTCATTGCCATCAAGTGGATTCTGACTCATAGCAACCCTATAGGACAGAGTGGAATTGCCCCATAGAGTTTTCAAGGAGCGCCTGGTGGATTCGAACTGCTGACCTTTTGGTTAGCAGCTGTAGCTCTTAACCACTACACTACCAGGGCTTCCCCTTGGTTGGAAGGCACTCAAAATACATAGTGGCCACAACAATGGACTTAATCATACTAATGACTGTAAAGATGGTGCAGGACTAGGCAAGATTTCTTCCATTGTGCTTGAGTCCTGATGAGGGAGAGCAGATTCAAGGGCAACTGACAACAGCAACAACAATGTTCGTTTAAAAAAAAAAAAAAATTCTCCATTGTCCACAATGCTTCTGGCATGGTGAGGCTGCTTCTTCTCTCCTCAAAGCAGAGTCGTCTGAGGACACCAGGTGTTGTGGGGAGGGGGCACCCTCCACACACACGTGTGAGCAACTTCACTTGTAACCCTTACTACTGTAGCCAGAAGAAGGCTCTCAGATCCAGCTGAGACCCAGTGTCTAAGTGTTTCTGATGTTTATTTTAGTCCTCTCCTCTTCTTCCCAGCCAGTTGTTCTGTAGGATTATAATTTCTTGTTGGATCTCTTGGGAAGTTTTCAAAGAACACACTCTGGCTTGTGTGTCCAACATAAAGGAAAACCCTGGTCCCCCGGCTCCCTTCTGCTGTCTCACCATTTTTTTTTTTTTCACCACATTAATGTAGCATTTTCTAATATTGTTCTTTGATTTTTTGGCTCTGGTCTGGCTTTCCTCTGAGAATTTCTGCTGCTTTTGCTTGTTTTATCAGTTTGACTTTTAATTTTTTCTGTATTGGGAGGAGTTTCTCCAAAGATCAGTTCTAGTAGTCAGTCTGATGATTTGACCTTTTCTTTTTTTCCCCAGATACTTTTCTTTCTTAACACTAATGGAAAGTTCAGGAATTCCCTTGTCTCAGTCTCCCTAGCTGGAGTAGCCTTGCAGGTTGTATTCTTTTTTTTTATTGTACTTTAGATGAAGGTTTACAGAACAAACTAGCTTCTCATTAAACAGTACACATATTGTTTTATGACATTGGTTAACAACCCCACAACATGTCAACACTCTCCCTTCTTGACCTTCGGTTCCTTATTACCAGATTTCCTGCCCCCTCCTGCCTTCCAGTCCTTGCCCCTGGGCTGGTGTAACCCTTTGGTCTCATTCTCTTTTATGGGCCTGTCTAATCTTTGGCTGAAGGTTGAACTTCAGGAGTGACTTCATTACTGAACTAAAAGGGCGGGGGACATACTCTTGGGGTTTTTCCAGTCTCTGTCAGGCCAGAAAGTCTGGTCTTTTTTTGTGAGTTAGAATTTTGTTCTACATTTTTCTCCAGGTCTGTGCAGGACCGTGTATTGTAATCCTGGTCAGAGCAGCCAGTGGTGGTAGCCAGGCACCATCTAGTTGTATTGGACCCAGTCTGGTGGAGGCCGTGGTAGTTACGGTCCATTAGTCCTTTGAACTAATATTTCCCTTGTATCTTTAGTTTTCTTCATTCTCCCCTGCTCCTGAAGGGGTGAGACCAGTGAACTATCTTAGACAGCTGCTCACAGACTTTTAAGACCACAGAGGCTACTCACCAAAGTAGAATATAGAACATTTTTTTTATAAACTATGTTAATGCTAATTGAGCTAGATGTTCCCCGAGAGCAGGTTGTATTCTAAGATTACTCCCTTTCAGCCCCAGGCATCCAACACTATTGTGTACAGGTAACTATTTTACCTATTCCATTGGAAACTCAAGTTCATGTTGAGTACAATAATGAAAAGATAAGTTTGAGAAAATGAAAAACATGAAAGTGAATAAGATGATCATTCTGAAGTCAGTAAAAGCAATGACAAAGTTTAAAAACTTAAAGATTCAGGTCATGGGCCATCTCTTCTTTGTTGCTTTTCCTGATCCCTCAGATTTGCCTCTCTCTCCCCACCCTTGGCCTCTTTCTTGAATATCATTCTCAGATTAATTAGGTCATGCTACAAGGTACACTGTTGTTGCTGTTAGCTGTCTTAGAGTCAGCCCCATGACTCCTGGTGACACCATGCACAACAGAACGAAACACTGCCAGTTTCTGTGCCATCCCCATGATGGGTTGTGGATTGGACTGTTGTGATATGTAGGGTTTTTCATTGGCTGATTTTTGGAAGTAGATCACCAGGCCTTACTTTCTAGTCCATGTTAGTCTGGAAGCTCCACTGAAACCTGTTCAACATCATAGCAACACATAAGCCTCCACTGACAGACATGTGGTGGCTAGACATGAGATTAATTGGCCAAGAATTGAACCTGACTATCCCACATGGAAGGTAAGAATTCTACCTCTGAACCACCAATATCCCCATACAAGACATGTTAGAACACTGTAAATGTTTTAGCCAGTAGAATCACTGAATTAAGGGTAAGAATGATTAAACTTATTTCTATACTATGAAAGAGGAAGTAGCTATATCTATTCAGATTCAGGGGACAGTATTATTACCACCCAATAGTAATCCTAAAACCCTTTGGATTTCCTAAGGACAAACTTTGAAAATCGCATACAAAAAATGCTATGAGCATTTAAAGTGATAGGTTCCCTCTCACTAGAATTGTTCAAACAGTGCCTGGATGACCACATTTCAGGAATATTACAGTGGGAGGTTTTGTGGGTGGAAGATTGGACTAGATGATGGGAAAGGTCCATTTTAATGTAGAAATATTATTTCAGATGACTTGAAATCAAACAGAAATAGGAACCAATATCTTAAATAAAATGCTCTAATTTGCCAAACTCCAACCAAACCTTAATATGTATTTTTTATACAACTACGAAAAAATTCAATGTGAAACACGTGACCACACATAGATAATCTAAATAATAAATTGGGATTGGAAACATAACTTCATCTTTTCTTAAATTATTAAATAAAAATAATATTCACTAAACCAAATCTGAATTGAACCAATAACTACCCTAACTTAATGTTAGTTTTCTTCACTGTAAAAAAGTTACTAAGGCTGATGTGACATTATTTTTGTGCTTATTACGTGTGATAAAGTATGTGAAGAACCCAGCAAAGAGCCAGATGCAGCAAAAAGCACACTGAAAATTACTTCCCACCTCCTTCACCTTCCTTGATTAACTTTTTGGCATATGAGGTCTTCAGGTACTGTCATAGATTATTAGCGCTTCTACAACAGAAATACCTCAAGCAGGTGGCTTTAGCAAACAGAAATTTATTTTCTCACAGTTTAGGAGGCTAGAAGTCTGAATTTTCTTTCTCTGTTGGCTCTGGGGTAGGTTCTTTTCTCTTTTCAGCTTCTGTTCCTCAGTTCCTTGGTGATCTTCACGTGTCATGACATCTATGTTCCCCAGTCTGTGCTTCTTGGAGTTTGTGCCTAATTTGCTCTTTTATATCTCAGAAATGATAGGCTTGAAACACACCCTACACAGAGTTGGTCTCGTTAACATAACAAAGAAATTTTCTTTGTTAAATCCACAGGTGTAGGGGTTAGTATTTTCAACACATGGTTTTGCGGGATGCAATTCAATTCAAGCTGGACAATGAATAAGGAAGACCACAGAAGAATTGACACCTTTGAGTGGTGATGTTGGTGAGGAATATTGAATATACCATGGACTGCCAAAAGAGCAACAAATCTGTTTTGGAAGAAGTACAATCAGAATGTTCCTTAGAAGCAAGGATGTCAAGACTAAGTCTTACATACTTTGGACATGTTATCAGGAGATATCAGTCCCGGGAGAAGGACATTATGCTTGGTAAAGTGGAGGGTCAGGGAAAAAGAGGAAGACCCTTGATGAGATGGATTCACACATTGGCCGCAACAATGGGCTCAAGCATAACAATGATTGTGGGTATGGGGCAGGACCAGGCAATGTTTCGTTCTATAGTACCTAGGGTTGCTATGAGTCGAACTAACTTGATGGCACCTAACAACAAGTCAATTCATAACAGATACTATCTAAGTCAATGAGTAGGTTATTTCTGAATCTCAGTTTGTCCATTAGTCAGCATTGAATTGTGATCTCTATTATTCACTGATAGTGTTTCCTCAGAGATTTGAACTCTTTATGTACAAAACATATCCTGGAAATGCCACGTATTGTTTACAAGAAGCACCATCTGCCCTTACCCCACATATACTCAGAATTTGTGAGCATATTTGGGTGGTTTTCATGTAGCTCACACACTTATAAGTCTGCTGAGACAATGTTGAAAGAGAGAGTTTTTGGACAAAAATGTGCTAGTTGTAAAACATAAATGTTTGGACAAAAGGGGACAATAAATCTCTCTATAGCACAGACCTAAAACAACCACAAAAGGTAGGTCTAGGCAATGCTTCTGCACAGTCCTATCTGCTCTTTAACTCACCCCTCAGTCACTGTCTTCAGACATGAGCCCCAGTGGACCTCTCCAGTGCCCTGCCATGATGCAGTGAGAGGCAAGTGGTTACATGTGCATAGGCACTTATGGAGAAGCCAAGGTGATTGGTGTGGCAGAGGATAGAAGGATGTAATAGTTGTCACCTCATTCACCCAGTGTATTAACCAAGGTTATTGCAGCAGCTTTGGGGGAAGATAGTAAGACTGCTGATTAATATGCACTAGACACAGAGCTTGGCTACGTGCATGCATTGTATCACGTGAGTCATATTTGGCCCCATTGTTGCCCCATTTACAGATGAGATATCTGAGACTCAGAGACTTCAGGGGATTTGCCTGAACACAGCCATAAATGGCCACACCAGGAGTCAAACTCAAGTTACTGTGGCTCAAAACTTCAGCTCTATCCTATTAGGCCATGTTTTTCATGGAAACATTAATACAGTTCAGTCACCCAGTCCTAGAATTAAGCGTCACTTTACTGGAATTCTACTGTATGGATTTACTTCCAGTTAACTTTTTCACCCATGGAGACTTTTTATACTGTTAGTATGTATTACAGACCATACTAAAATCACATTTCAAAAGCTGGTGTTTCAGATGACTGATCCTCTCCTAAGAGGTACCAGCTTCAGGATCTCTCTCTTGTACAGTGCAGCAGGGCTTGACCAATTAGTCTGGATGCAGAAAATCACTACACAACTAGAAGCCATTTTTTTTTTTTAATTCTTGATCATTCTCCTTTCAAATGTTCTATGCAAAATCATTGTATGAGAAAATTATTGGAATAGGAACAGAGTAAATCTTGAAATATGTCTTGGGATTAAGTTTTGGTAAATAATTATAATGATAGTAATACTAATAGCTAAGCTAACAATGCTTACTAAATGGAAATAAATCATAGTATGAACATTTCTGTTGGAATTTGACTATGTTTGTCATTTTACTAAATATACTGTTTTTATAGCTTTGTTTTAGTAAATGGAAAATAGTGCAAAGTCCAGGGTTTCATGACTTTATTTCCAGTTTCTCTATCCTATGCCTATTTTGCCAATGAAAAATTTCTTCTACTATCAATATTCAAATGGGCATGAGTAATCTTATAACCCCAGGGCTTGGGGCCAGGAGTTGCTGTTGTTGTTTGTCAGTTGCAGTTGATTTCAACTCATGGCAACCCACCTGTGCAGAGTAGAACTGCTGCATAAAGTTTTCAAGGAAGTAGATCACTAGGCTTTCTTCTGAGGCACCTCTGGTTGATTTGAACCACCGACCTTTTGGTTAGTAGTTGAGTGCTTAATCATTTGCACCATGCAGGGACTCTACTATTAATGTAGAAATTTGAACTTTTTAGATCACTTAAGTTCTCCGTGCCATAGTGACTAATTTGCACAGTGGGAATAGATTTTCTGTTCTACGTCTTCCAGGGCTATTATGAGGATCAGCTGGAATAAAGTGATTTTTACAGTTTAAAAGAATTATACCAATATGAGGTGTAGTTCTTAAACAAAATAAATGAGCAAAAACAAAGGACCTGGTCATATATACTAGCCTCTGCTCTCTCACTGTATGAAATGGTTATTAATAATTCAGCCAGCCCAGAATTGTTATATTCTTTAATAATAGAGTACAGGATAGGAATAAGGTTATTTTTCATTTGTTGTTGTAAATAAATGAAGTTCATGGTTCCAGTGCATTATTTTAGGTGAGTGTTCATTAAGTGTCATAGCCCACAAATCCACCCAAACACTCAAACAAGATGTCAGATTTATAACTTTTGAAACAATCTTATCTGGGTAATTATTAACTATATGGAAGTTTAAATGAAGCATCAAGGCTTAAATACTTCTTTCCTACTAGTGGGACTAAAGTATGTGTTATTTAAATGCATTTAATCATCAATTGTGATAACAACCTAGTATAAGTCATGGGTTGGAGCAGGTGCTAGGGGATACAACAATGAGCAAAAATTGCCCCAACCTCATGGGGCTTAGAGTCTAGTGGACAATATTGACATGACATACGTACTCTTACAAACTAAGACAAAAATTGTAACAGAACATTTGCTACAGAGGGAGATGTGTGGTATTTTGAGAAAGACCAGTTAGAAGATTTCAGTTAGTTGAGAAGGTCAGGGCATCCATCTCTGAAGAAGTGAGAGCTATGTAGTACGGGTGACATAGATGGTTAAGTGCTCTATTACTAGCTGAAAGTTTGGCAGGACCGAATTAATGCATGTGAGGACCCTAAACACTGATAATCTGTGGTGCCCCCTCCTCTGCTTATTCACACATTACAACAGGATATGTGAGTTATATATATACGTGTGTGTGTGTGTGTATATGTGTGTGTGGCTATCCATGATGTAACTTCTTTTTAAATGTGACTATAATATTAGCAATTGAAAGCAAAAGTGGTGTATGTCATTTTAGCGGAATGAGATGAACTAGATTATAAATTTTTTAGTGGAGGCACAGTACTAAAGTTTTTTACTATATACCACATTTTCTACAAAAAGAATATTCCACATATTCTACAACAAAGAAAATGTTGATGAACTTAGTTCTCACAATGAATCAGAGACTTGTCTATTAATATAATCCACCCTTGCCCATGAGAAGGGACTGTAGGAGACAGACGTCAATGAAGGTGTTGAAATGGTAAGGATCTCATAGCTTAAACAACCTTGCGTGTGGCTGCCCTTGTGGCCTTGCAAGAGCTTCATTTCCAGCTGGTGCATTCTCATGCACTGGAGCTGGCATCAGTTTCATTTAGTGCTCTGACAGTTCCCTTCCTTTGGGGTGCTCACTTTTCATTGTGTCCTGTCTGCTTTGAATCTATGGGTCTTTGCTTCAGACAATTGGTGACCCTGTTTTGTTGATGCCCACAGCATATTCCTATCTTGCTTATTGAGCAATCTTTCCCTTCTGGGAAGACAGTCCTGGTGATCTACTTCCAAAAGTTCATAGTCTTGAAAACCCTATGGAACAGTTCTACTCTGCACACATGGGATCACCATGGATCAGAACAGACTTGACAGCAAACAGCAAAGCCTCTGTATAACTATGAAGAAGTGAGAGTTGATTTGAGCTCAAAAGGAAGGTCTGGGGTTAACTAAGCATGGAAGAGGGAAGAGAACAGCGTATGCAAAGCCTACATAAAGGGTTGGGGGCATAGAACTTTCTAAGAACGGAAAATCAGTATGCCTGGAATAAGAGATTGAGAGAGACTAATGTATAAGGTGAGGCTGGAGACAAATCTGGAGATCTCATACTAGGAATTTGGACTTTATCCTAAACATAATGAAAGGTCACTGAGGTCAGTTAGGGGTTCTAATCTGAAGGATGACATGATCAAATAGTCTTTTGAAAAGCGTGGACCTTGATTGGAGGAGAGCAAGCATGTGTATGAAAGAACAATGTGGAGACTATCACATCTGTGAACCAGAGATGATGGTAGTTTAGAGCAGGGTGTTATACCAGCTAGGATAGGTTTACGCTAAAGTAAAAAATAGCTCTCAAATTTCAATAACTTATAAAACATATAAATCAATGGTTTATTTTTCATGTACTCAAAGTCTGCTGTGGCCCAGGTGACTGTGGGTGACAGGACCCCTCCAGGCTCAGTATTTCAGGCTGTTCTGACCTCTTGGCACTTACATGCCTTTAAATGCTTCCACAGTTTCTAGGTAGGAGAAGAGGGAATATGGGGAATAGTACACTGGCTTTTGAGTACTTCCTCAAGGAAGTGACAAAGGTAACTTCTGCTCCACATTTCATGGGAGAAAGCAAGCCATATGCAGCACACCTTACTTCAAGAAGGTAGGGAATGCAGCCACATTAGACAAAAAGAGCGAGCACTACTAGTTTGTTTTTCCTTTAACCCAGTGGTTCTCACCTGGGGACAATTTTGCCGTGTCTGAAAACAGTTTTGGTTTTTATAACTGAAGGTACTACTGGTATCTAGTGAGTAGACGCCAGAGATGCTTCTCAAACATCCCATAATGCATAGGACTGCCCCCTACAACAGAATGATTCAGCCCAAGATGTCAACAGTGCCTATTGAGAAACCCTGCTCCAGGACTGCCAAAAATATGACACATGGTGGAATCCTCCTTGCAATTCTATAGGAGTATATGGAATACAAGATAAATAAAATTTCTGTTGTAAGTAACTAAGTATTTGTATATGGGTTCTGAGATTGCTCACTGAGTAACCGGTACTTGATGAGATGTAGGCGTGCTGGATCATGGGCGTTAGTCACTTACTCCAGACAGAGCTATGGGATTTGAAAAGAATAGAACTTACAGGATGCCATAGATGATGGCTTCCTGAGTTGAATTGTCCACACCCTTTCAGCATCTTCTCTCATGAACACACTCATCCCAAGTATAAATATTTGGAAATTGGTAGCTGTGCCTGAAACCTATATAGGCCTGTAACCCTATGCTATATAATTGTCTGCCTTATAGTCATTCTTCAAATCCCTGGGTTGTGCAAAGAGTTAACACACTCAGCTACTAACTGAATGATTGGAGGTTCCAATCCACCCAATCGCACATTGGAAGAATGGCCTGCCAATTTACTTCTGAAAAAAAATCAGTCATTGAAAACCCTATGGAGCACAGTTCTACTTTGAAATAAAAGGTTCACTGTGAGTTGGAGTCTACTCCAAGGCAACTGTTTTTTGTATCCTTTCTTAATGCTATATAAATTTAATGCTTGTTGAAAACTCTCATATCTTGGGGATGTGATTATCAATCCAAGCCCTTGATTAGAGAGGGTGCATTGCAAGATAACTGCAACAATTGGTAAGTATCAATAACGTCTACCTCAAGAAATTGAGATGGGGGAGTTCCGGCAAGATGGTGCTCTAGGCAGAAGCACCACGCCATCCCCCGACAGCAAAGATCTGAAAAACTAAGCCAAACAGAGTTTACAACAATCCTGAAACCCTAAAACATCAAAGGAAGAGATAAAGAACTCAGCCAAGCACCAAATGGAGTGAGAAAACTGACAGAGAATGGAGATCAAGGAGAGATTCATGCAGAGGTTCCCTACCAGCTAACACAGCATGGATCCTCCATCTTTGACTCCTACCAGAGACCAGCAAACAGAGGGTAGGAGAAAGCAGCCTCACGGAGCATCCAGTGGGAGACAAAAGAACTGGTAATTTGTGCTATACACTTTCCCACCACCCACACTTCTTCACCCCAACTCAGCCTCCTCTGCATCCCGCAGCCACAGTCTCTTGACCGGGAAACACCAGCTGGTTGGATACCATACACCTGAATGGGCCGGCTTTCTGAATGTCGTTTGTTGGCTGCTGGTGTTGCTTTTTTCCACTTCTTTTAATTTTTTCCTTTCCTCTCACCAACTCCCCCTCCTTTCGCTAAAATACCTGGCTCTATGTGCCACCTTTGCTTCTTCCTGAGGGGCTGCAGAGCTCTGATAATTTGTGATACATGCTTTCCCACTCCCTACCCTTCTTCGCCCACACTCAGCCCCCTCCGCTTCCCGTGGACAAAGTCTCTTGTCCAGAAACACCAGCCCGCACTAGCTGGCTCTCTGAGTGCCATTTGTTGGCTGCTAGTGTTGCTTTTTTTTCTGCTTCTTTTGATTGCTTCCTTACCTCTCACCACCTCTCCCTCCTTTCGCTCAAATACCTGGCTCCGTAGACCATCTTTGCTTCTTCCTGAGGGGCTGTGGAGCTCCATTCGAGTGTGGAGCTCCTTCCCAGTCTGGGCTGCTGCACTGGTGGGATCCCAGGGCTTTTGTTTGTTTTGAATTGTTCATTTGTTTTCTTTTCCTTTTCTTGAGATGGGGGCCCTTTCTGGCCAGGAAGTGCTGCGTGGAAAGGAGATTTCCCCCTCAGCTTGCACAAACGTGCAGAGGGATCCCTGAGGGCATTTCTTTTTCCGTTGTCTTTTTTTTTTTTTCTGTGTTTTTGGGGGCCTTTCTTGTTCTTTTCTTTTTAATTGTGTTTTGTTTTCTTTTCCCTCTTTTTCCCTTTTTGTCTTTCTTCATTGCCCAGTTTCTCATCTCTCTATATCTTCCTTCTCTTTCTGTTCCATGAATACCTGCCGTTGTATACCTATATGACTTCTAGCCAGGCTGTACTGCAAGACCTGAGAGCGACTTCCCCAGACCTCATAGCTGAACCGGTGGGTTCCTTGGGAACTCTGCGGTTCTTTAACATTTCTGATTTTTATTTATTCATTCTTTTCTTTTTCTTCTTCCTCTTCCCCTTTCTGTTTTTCTCCACTTCATACTCATCTCTCCACTCCAACGGCAACCTCTACTAGTATTCTTTTTTCTTTGTTTCTATGTTTTTTGCTTCTATTCCTCTTTCCTCTCCCCCATATTCATCTTAGCTCCACACATAACAGTCTCTCCAGTGCATCCTGCCTACCTGCACTGTGCGCTTGACATCAATCCACACAGCAGCACAGGCATGGCATACTGGAACCTGCCCTGCACTGATTACTGACCTGCTCTGGTGGCTGTAGTAAGTGTTACAAACAACCCATCCCACTAACTCCTCTTCAGCAAGACCTGCCCTGCCATACCATATCAGAGTGACTGACCCTGCCAGTTGGAGAAGGAGGCAAAAAGTATTGTGCCCACAGATGCTCAAACAAAAAAGAACACACAGTCCGCCTGCTCAGACACAGTCAAATTTAAAAAAAAAAAAAAAGATATTAAAAAAACAAATCTACAATCAATAAATGAGAAAAATAACTGCTGAATGCCCCGAAGACAGCAGACAATATCAAACATTTACAAAAACAGGACAGGATGGTTCCAGTAGGCATCCAAAAGAAAACACCAGATGACTCTCCGGTGGAAGAAAATTCACTGGAACTACCTGATAGGGAATTCAAATCTCTAATACTCAGAATTCTCCAAGAGCTGAGGCAAAAAGCTGACAAACATGAGTAAAAAAAAGACAAATTCATGGAAAATACAGACAAAAAATTGGAAGAATTCAGGAAAATAATGCATGAAAAAAATGCCAAAATAAATTCACAACTAGAAATTATACAAAGACAACAATTAGCAATCCAAAAGATAAACAACAAAATTTCAGAAATGGACGGTGTCATAGAAGGGCTGAGAAGCAGATTTGAAATGGTGGAAGACAGGATCAGTGGAATTGAAGACAAACACTTGGATACAACTCTGTTTCAGGAAAACTCAGAAAAAAAAAAAAAGAAAAAGAAAAATGAAGAGACCCTGAGAGTTATGTGGGACACAATCAAAAGCAAAAATTATCGAGTGATTGGAATTCCAGAACAGGGGGAGAAAACAGAAAACACAGAGAGTATCATTGAAGAACTGCTGACAGAAAACCTTTCCAATATCATGAAAGATGAAAAGCTGGCCACCCAGGAAGCTCAACAAACCCCATATAGGAGAGACCCCAAAAGAAAATCACCAAGGCATATCATAATCACACTCGCCAAAACCAAAGACAAACAAAGAATCCTGAGAGCACCTCGGTAAAAACAAGAAGGCACATACAGAGAAGAAACAATAAGACTAAGCTCAGATTATTCAGCAGAAACCATGCAGTCAAGAAGGCAATTGGATGACATATATAAAATCTTGAAAGAAAAAAATTGCCAGCCAAGAATAATATATCCTGCAAAACTCTCATACAAATTTGATGGTGAAATTAGGTCATTTCCAGATAAACAGAAATTAAGGGAATACGTAAAATTCAAACCAAACTTACAAGATTTATTAAAGGAAGATCTTAGATCTGAGGACAAACAGCTTCAGCTCACAGACAGAATCTAGGATGCAGGATTGTACTAGCCAGATACCAATCTAGGAAATGAACTCACAAGGACTATCCAAAACCAAAAGACATACAACAGGGAATCATAGCAGTTAATCAGTACATGACAACAATATCAAAACAATAAAAGAGGGAATAAACGGCATAGGTATAGAACCTTCTAATGGAGAGGAAGGCAAGGCAATATAAAGTAATAGTAGACTGCTTCAAACTTAGAAAGATGAGGGTAAAATTCATGGTAACCACAAAGAAAGTTAACAAACCAACTCATAAAAATAAAGAGGAAAAACATAAAGTCTCAGCAAAAACGAAACCTACAAAACCAAAATAAATGAAAAAAAAAAATTCACAAACAAAAGTAATTCAGCACAAGACAGTAAGAAGAACAAACAAAACTTCAGCACCACAAAAAAAAGTACTAGACAATGACAGCAACAAACCCACATCTATCAATAATTCCACTGAATGTAAATGGACTCAATGCACCCATAAATAGACTGAGAGTGACAGAATGGATAAGAAAACAGGATCCATCAATATGCTGTCTACAAGAGATACACCTTAGAAACAAAGATGTGAATTTATTAAAAATCAAAGGTTGGAAAAAAATATATCAAGCTAACAACTACCAAAAAAGATCAGGAGTGGCAACTCTAATCTCAAATAAAATAGACTTTAAAATGAAATTACTATAAAAGACAAAGAAGGACACTATATAATGATTAAGGGGATAATCCATCATGAAGACATAACCATAATAAACATCTATGTACCCAATGACAGGGCTCTAAAATACATAAAACAAACTCTAACAACACTGAAAAGAGAAATTGACAGTTCCACAATAATAGTAGGAAACTTCAACACACCACTCTCAGTAAAGGACAGAACAACTAAGAAGAAACTCAGCAAAGATACCGAAGACCTAAAAGGCACAATCAGCCAAACCAACCTCATAGATATTTATAGAACACTCCATCCAACCACTGCAAAGTACACATTCTTTTCTAATGCACATGGAAAGTTCTCCAGAATAGACCACATCTTAGGCCACAGAACAATCCTCAACAAGATCCAAAACGTTAAGATAATTCAAAGTATCTTCTCTGACCACAATGCTATCAAGGTAGAAATTAACAATAGAAAGAGCAAGGAAAAAAAATCAACTGCATGGAAACCGAATAATACCCTGCTTACACACCAGTGGGTAGTAGAAGAAATCAGAGATGCAATCAAAAAATTCCTAGAATCAAATAAGAATGAAAACACATCATACCAAAACCTTTGGGACACAGCAAAGGCAGTCCTCAGAGGACAATTGAGAGCAATAGATGCACATATCAAAAAAGAAGAAAAGGACAAAATCAAAACATTAGCTAGAGAACTCAAACAAATAGAATGAGAACATCAAAAAAAGCCCACAACCACTGGAAGAAAGGAAATACTAAAGATCAGAGCAGAAAGAAATGAAATAGAGAACTGAAAAACAATAGAAAGAATCAACAAAACCAAAAGTTGATTCTTTGAAAGAATCAACAAAATCGACAAACCACTGGCCAGACTGACAAAAGAAAAAAAGGAGAGGACACAAATAACCCAAATAAGAAATGAAATGGGGGACATTACAACAGACCCAACTGAAATAAAAAGGTTTATAACAGAATATTATGAAAAAGTATACTTCAACAAATTTGAAAACCTAGAGGAAATGGATAAATTTCTAGAAACACACAGCCTACCCAAACTTCAACAAAGTGATGTTGAAAATCTGAACAGATCCACAACAAGAGAAGAGATTGAAAAGGTAATAAAAAAAATCCAAACCAAAAAAAGCCCTGGTGAGATGGCTTCACTGGAGGATTCTAAAAAAAATTTACAGAAGAGCTTTCACCAGTACTACTCAAGCTATTTCAGAGCATAGAAGAGGAAGCAACACTTCCAAATTCATTCTATGAAGCCAGCATAATGCTGATACCAAAACCAGGCAAAGACATCACAAAAAAAGAAAATTACAGACCAATATCTCTCATGAATATAGATGCAAAAATTCTGAACAAAATTCTAGCCAATAAAATTCAGCATCATATCAAAAAAATAATCCACCATGACCAAGTAGGATTCATACCAGGTATGCAAAGATGGTTCAACATTAGAAAATCAATCAACGTAATCCACCACATAAATAAAAGGAAAGAAAAGAATCACATGATCTTCTCAATTGACGCAGAAAAGGCATTTGACAAAGTCCGACACCTTTCCTGATAAAAACTCTCAATCAAATAGGTATAGAAGGGAAATTTCTCTACATAATAAAAAGCATCTATGCAAAACCAACAGCCAACATCATTCTTAATGGAGAGAGGCTGAAAAATTCCCCTTGAAAACAGGAACAAGACAAGGATGCCCTTTATCACCACTCCTATTTAACATTGTGCTGGAAGTTCTAGCTAGAGCAATAAGGCAAGACAACGAAATAAAGAGCACGCAGATTGCTAATGCAGAAGTTAAAATATCCCTGTTTGCAGATGATATGATAGAAAACTTTAGAGACTGCATGAGGAATCTACTGGAACTAATAGAAAGAGTCAGCAGAATAGCAGGATAGAACATAAACATTCAAAAATCAGTTGGATTACTATACACCAATAAGGAGAACGATGAAAAGGAAATCAGGAAAACAATACCATTTTTGATAGCCCCTAAAAAGATAAAATACTTAGGAATAAATCTGACCAGGGATGTAAAAGACGTATACAAAGAAAACTACAAAACACTACTGAATGAAACCCAAAGGGATCTACATAAATGGAAAAACATACCATGCTCATGGATAGGCAGACTCAACATTGTGAAAATGGCAATTCTACCCAAAGCAATTTACAAATACAACACAGTCCTGATCCAAATACCAACAACATTCTTCAGAGAGATGGAAAAACTAATCATTAACTTTATATGGAAAGGGAAGAAGCCCTGAATAAGTAAAGCACTACTGAAGAATAAGAATAAAGTTAGAGAGCTCCCACAACCTGACTTCAGAACCTACGATACAGCTACAGTAGTCAAAACAGCCTGGTACGTGTGCAACGACAGATACATGGATCAGTGAAACAGAATTGATAACCAAGATGTAAATCCATCCACCTACAGTCACCTGATCTTCGACAAGGGCCCAAAGTCCATCGAATGGGGAAAAGACAGTCTTTGAACAAATGGTGCTGGCAAAACTGGATATCCATCTGCAAAAAAATGAAACAGGTCCCATACCTCACGCCGTATACAAAAACTACTTCAAAGTGGATCAAAAACCTGAATATGAAGCCTAAAACTATAAAGTTCATAGAAGAAATAATAAGACCAACACTTCGGGCCTTAATACATGGCATTAACAGGAAACAAACCACAACCATCAACTCACAAACCCCAATAAATAAGCTAGATAACGGGGGTCTTCCAAAAATCAAACACCTCTGCTCTTCAAAAGACTTCACCAAAACAGTAAAAAGAGAACCTACAGACTGAGAAAAAAATTTTGGACAGTATAAGTCAAAGGTCTCATTTCCATAACCTGCAAGAAAATACAACACCTCTACAACAAAAAGACAAATAATCCTATTAAAAAATGGGCAAAGGAAATGAACAGACACTTCACCAAAGGAGACATTCAAGCGGCCAACAGACACATGAGGAAATGCTCGCGATCACTCTTCCATTAGAGAAATGCAAATTAAAACCACAATGAGATACCATCTCACCCCAGCATTACTGGCACAAATCAAAAACACTGGAAATAACAAATGTTGGAGGGGCTGTGGGGAGATCAGAACTCTCATGCAGTGCTGGTGGGAATGCAAAATAATACAACCATTTTGGAAAATGATATGGTGCTTCCTTAGAAAGCTAGAAATAGACATACCATACGATCCAGCAATCCATCCCCTAGGAATATATCCTAGAGAAATAGGAGTCATCACTCGAATAGACATAGGTACACCCATGTTCATGGCAGCATTGTTCACAATAGCAAAAAGAAGGAAACAATCTAGATGCCCACCAACAGATGAATGGATAAACATACTATGGTACATACACACAATGGAGTAGTATGCAACGAGAAAGAACAATGATGAATCTGTGAAGCATCTCATAACATGGATGAAACCGGAGGACATTATGCTGAGTGAAATAAGTCAATCACAAAAGGACAAATATTGTATGAGACCTCTATTGTCAAAACCCATGAAAAAATTCACACACAAAATGTAACAATCTTTGTTGGTTACCAGGGTTGGGAGGGGTGGGGAGAAATACTAAATAGGCAATAGATAAGTGGTATTTTGGGTGAAAGGTGAGACAGTACAGAATACAGCGGAAACTAGCACAACTTGTACAAGGAAAGGTCTTGGAAGCCCCACAGACACATCCAAACTTCCTGAGGGAATGAATTTCTGGGCGGAGGGCTGTGGGGACCATGGTCTTGGGGAACATCTAGCTCAGTTGGCATGACACAGCTTATAAAGACAATGTTCTACATTCTACCTTGGTGAGTAATGTCTGGGGTCTTAAAAGCCTGTGAGCAGCCATCTAAGATACTCCACTGGTCTCATTCCTTTGGGAGCAAGGGATAATGAAGAGAACAGGGTAAAAGGAAAAGATTAGTCCGAAGGACTAATTGTCCACAGCTACCAAGGCCTCCACTGGACTGAGTCTAGTACAGCTAGATGGTGCCCAGCTACCACCACTGACTGCTCTGACCAGGATCACAGCAGAGGATTCTGGACAGAGCTGGAGAAGGAAGTACAGCATAATTCTAATGCACACACACACAAAAAAGACCAGATTTACTGGCCTAAAGGAGACTGGAGAAATCCCAGAGTATGGCCCCCAGACACCCTTTTAGCTCAGTGGTGACATTATCTCCAAGGTTCACCGTTTAGCCTGGAAGTGGACAGCCCCATAAAACCAGATGAGACTAACGAGGTACAGTAGTCCAGTGACAAGGGCCAGAAGGCAGAAGGGGATGAGGAAGCTGGTGATAAGGAAACCAAGGTTGAGTAAGGATATTGTTGATGTGTTGTGATATTTTTAACCATTGTCATAGGGCAACATTTGTAGTAACTGTTAAATGAGAAACTATTTTGTTCTGTAAGACTTCATCTTAAGTGAGAATAACACCACAATTGGAAGAGCATAGTCTATGTCACTGAACTGTGCATGTAGAAATTTTTGAAACAGTGTATCTTTGGCTATGTGTATTTTCACCAAAAAAAAAAAAAAAAAAAGGTTGAGAAGTTAGAGGGTTGACATGTTGTGGGGTTGTTAACCAATGTCATGGAACAATATGTGTACTACTGTTTCATGAGAAAGTATTTGTTCTGTAAGCCTTCACCTGAAGTACAATAAAAAATAAAATAATAAAATAAAAAAAAAGAAATTGAGATGGAAAGAAAGGACAATTTTGAAAAATATTTAAGATGTGATTCAAATACTTTCATTCTTTCCCAATAACCATTTTGCACCATCTTTTTGCTAGTAAAGACTGGCTTTTGTTCAGGTTTTCTCCTTCCTCTGTGTCTCAGAGGAGACTGGTTTCAGTTTCCTTCCCAATAATTGATTTAGGCACCAGCATGTAGCATAGTTCAGGCAAATAATATAAGGGAGAGGTCACCTGAAGCTTCTGAAAAAAAATTTTATATATTTCTGCACTCTTAAGAAGAGATGCTCAAAAGGAAATGGTCTTTTTTTCCACTGGGAATTATTTAATTTATATGTGATACAGCAATCTAGCAACTACAAGAGAAATAATCTGAGGATAGTGTAGACATGTTAATGATAGCAGAGAGAAAAATATAGCTATACCTGAGTTCTTAATGAAAATATGAATCATCTCTGACTTAAACAACCCTGGAGCTCTTTTATATCAGGGATTATTGTTATACAAAATAAACCTTAAAAAAAAAACACTTTAATTTTAAATTTAAATTGACACATTCTATCTGTTGCAACAAAAGCATGTTAAGCAATACAGAATTTAGAATCTACAGGACTGTGATAGAGTGGACATGAGAAGTGAAGGATGAGATACTTAGATTTCTGGGTTGATAACAGGAGGGACTTAGGTGAGTGTAATAGACACATGAACACTGGAAAAATACATGGCTTAATTAGGAATATCATACATTTACTTTTGGATATTTTGAGTTTTAGATGCTTTAAATGATCCAAGTGGGTTTTTCAAGACGGCAATAGGGTTTAAGTGTGTACGGTTCAGAAAAGAGATCAGAGGTGGAGATATCAATTTTTAACTTATCTGTGCAAAAGTAATGATTCATGGGTGTGAATAGGCTAGCCTAAAAAATTGCACATCTAAGACCAAACTTTCAAAAGGTTAAAATTTAATATTTAATTCCATATACAGAAAGACAAGCTAAGAGGATAAAGGAAAGAGGCGGAGTGAAAGCAGGAGCTTATTGCATCACAAAAATTCAGAGAAGAGTTTCAAGGAGGAAGAGGTTACCTGTCAAATGCCATGAGAGGTCAAATAAGACTAAGATTCAAACGCCTCTTTTGAATTTAAAAATATTGAAAACGATAGCTTTGTAATAATTATCACATTTGTATAGCGTACTACATTTTTCACATGCATTGTCAATTATAAGTCTCACAACTCTTAGAAACGGATAGAGTAGTTATTGTCAAATCACTTTTGCACAAGGACAATGAAGCTAGACACACTAAGTGATTTACCCCCTACAGCGATGAAGTAACCAAACTGGAATTCAAACTTATGGCTAACTCCTGGTCCAGGGCTTTTTCCATGCAGTTCCCAAACTCTAATACAATTTACTATTTGACAATAATGGTGAATTAATTGTGATTTCATAATAGGAAGAGAGAGAGCACTTGACTGACATATATTAAGCACCTAGTAATGAGGCTCTAGATCTCCGTTACATGAGCAGCAGGTATCCCAGAGGCTTCTTTCTACCATCCACCTGCCTCTATTCAGCCAGGAAGGGACAGAGCCACCAACTTTATGGGGTAAGACTTTCAGAGATTGAGGACAGGGGCAAATGGAATGAGGAGTTTCCACCATATGGTGGTGGGAGAAGGGACGTTTATTGTTTAGTGCATCACATTTTCCCCTTTGGAAACATGACTCAAAATAACTATGTATGGACCAAAACTACCACAGACTCCACCAGACTGAATCCAGCACAACTAGACAGTACCTGGCTACCACTACAGACAACTCTGACAGGGATCACGATAGAGGGTCCCTGACAGAGCTGGAGAAAAAAGTAGAACAAAATTCTAACTCACAAAAAAAAAAAAAAAAAAACCCAAAAACAACAACAACAAAAAAAAAAACAGACTTATTGGTCTGACAGAGACTGGAGAAACACCAAGAATATGCTCCCCAGGCACCCTTATAGCTCAGTAATGAAGTCACTCCTGAGGTTCACCCTTCAGCCAAAGATTAGACAGGCCCATAAAACAAAAGGAAACCCTGGTGGTGTAGTGGTTAAGAGCTACTGCTACTAACTAAAAGGTGGCAGTTCAAATCTACCAGGTGCTCCTTGGAAACCCTATGGGGCAGTTCTACTCTGTCCTGCAGGGTCGCTATGAGTCAGAATTGACTCAATGGCAACTTTCTTTTTTTTTTTTTCATAAAACAAAACGAGACTAAATGGGCACACCAGCTCAGGGGCAAGGTCAAGAAGGTAGGAGGGGACAGGAAAGCTGATTACAAAGAACCCAAGATGGAGAAGAGGAGAGTGTTGACACGTCGTGGGGTTGGCAACCAATGTCACAAAACAATACGTGTATTAATTGTTCAATGAGAAATAGTTTGCTCTTTAAACCTTCATCTAAAGTACAATAAAAAATTTTTAAAAAACTAAGTAAAACAAGTATTGATATATTTTTCCTAGCAATGGGTAAAATTGAAGTATGTGGTTGACTGATGATATGAATATGGATTTGAGTAAATATACACATAAAATATGTGTGTATGTGTGTATACAAGACCCCTGGGCTAAGGAAGCACAGAAACACATGGTTTGTTACTCACACCAAAACAGCAGCCAGAGCAGCATCTTGCATAGGTTCCCCATGCCTCAAGCCCCACAGGATGACATAATGAGGGCAGGATGCTAGCTGCAAATTTAGTGAAGCACATCTCAGGAGAGGCTTTGGGCTGTTTGGTTCTCCTGACACATCTATCCATCCACCCTTCTGGAGGAAGAGATTACTAATTGCTCTTAAATGCAAACAAATGTCTCTGATGAATGGTGGAAGAGGGCTTTATTTTTATTGTACTAGAACATTTCCAGAAAGAGAGTCTCAAAATACTGAGGGATACATTATCTCTATCTACCAAGACTATTTCATATTCAAACATGTCCTTTGCTTAGAAGGATTGAAGCTTCAGGAACATGAGAAATCAAATGAGAATTGTCTCCCAAGAGTTCATCATATAGGCTCAACTGAAAAGCTGATGAAATTGATAATAAGAATAGTGTTCCGACTGAATTTTGCATTGTCTTTTTAATGGCGTTTAATATTTTGCATGTTGTACTTGTCTCCTCACTAGATTATAAACTTGAGATCATAGACCAGGGATTCCATTTCAATATCCTTACTACCTAGCAGAGCACTTGGTGGCTAATAGGTTTTCTGTAATTCTTTTTTTTTTTTTTTTAATTGTGCTTTACATGAAAGTTTACAGAGCAAATTAGTTTCTCGTTAAACAATTAATGCAGATATTGTTTTGTGACATTGGTTGCCAACCCCATGATGTGTCAACACTCTCCCCTTCTCAACCATGGGCTCCCCATTTCCATTTGTCCACCTTTCCTGTCCCGTTCTGCCTTCTCATCCTTGCCTCTGGGCTGATGTGCCCATTTAGTCTCATATACATGGTTAGCTACGTGTATTATTGTTTGTTTTATGTGCCTGTCTAATCTTTGTCTTAAGGGTAAACTTCAGGAGTGACTTCAGTACTGAGTTAAAAGGGTACCCAAGGGCTGTACTCTTGAGGTTTCTCCAGTCTCTGTCAGACCAGTAAATCTGGTCTTCTCTTGTGAGTTTGAATTTTGTTCTACATTTTTCTCCAGTTCTGTCCAGGACCCTCTATTGTGATCTCTGTCAGATCTCTGTCGGTGGTGGTAACTGGGCACCATCTAGTTGTGCTGGACTCAGTACAGTGGAGGCTGTGGTAGTTGTGGTCCATTAGTCCTTTGGACTAATCTTTCCCTTGTGTCTTTGGTTTTCTTAATTTTCCCTTGCTCCAGATTAAGTGGGACCAGTGGAGGATCTTAGATGACTGCTCACAAGCTTTTAAGACACCAGATGTTACTTGCCAAAGTAGGGTACAGAACATTTTCTATATAAACTATGTTATGCCAATTGAACTAGATGTCCCTTGAGATCATGGTCCCTAGCCCTCAGCCTAGTATTTCCGTCCTTCAAGGAGTTTGGATGTGTCTATGAAGCTTCCATGACCTTGCCTTAGTCCAATTGTGCTGACTTCCCCAGTATTGTGTCCTGTCTTACCCTTCACAAAAGTTACTACTTATCTATTGTCTAGTTAGTGTTTTTCCCTCCCCACCCCTCCACTCCATCCTAACCATCAAAGATTGTTTCTTTCTGTGCATAAACCTTTTCATGAGTTTTTATCATAGTGGTCTTGTACAGTATTTATTCTTTTTTGATTGACTTATTTCACTCAGAATAATGCCCCCAAGATTCTTCCATGTTGTGAGATGTTTCACAGATTCATAGTTGTTCTTTATCATTGCATAGTATTCCATTGTGTGTAAGTGCCATTATTTATCCATTTGTCTGTTGATGGGCACCTAGATTGTTCCTGTCTTTTTGCTATTGTGAACAATGCTGCCATGAACATGGGTATGAATTATTTATTTGTGTGATGGCTTTTATTTCTCTAGGATATATTCCTAACAGTAGGATTGCTAGATGATGTGGTATGTCTGTTTCTAGCTTTCTAAGGAAGCTCCATAACATTATCCAGAATGGTTGTACCATTTTACATTCCCACCAGTAGTGCATAAGAATTCCAACTTCCCTGCAAACTCTCCAACATTTGTTATTTTCTTTTGTTTTTTGATTCATGCCAGTAATATCAGGGTGAGATGGTATCTTACTGTAATTTTGATTTGAATTTCTCTAATGGCTAGTGATCATGAGCATTTCTTCATGTGTCTGTTAGTCGCCTGAATGTCTTCTTTGGTGAAGTGTCTGGTCATATCCTTTGCCCATTTTTTAATTGGATTATTTGTCTTTTTGTTGCAGAGGTGTTGGATTTTCCCATGGGTTTCAGAGATTAGATCTTTGTCAGACAGGCAATCAGTAAATCTTTGTTTAATTAATATATAAAACATAGCTATTCACATATTTTTGCTTTATAATTTATGTGTATTTATCACCATGCATATCCTTTCATCTTTCTAACTTGGAAGATTAAAATGTGAAAACTTACCTAGCAATGGCTTTATCTTTGCACTGATTCAAATATTCCTCAGACTTTTTAATTTCCAAGTTTCTTTTTTAATTTACTTTTCTTCTACATGAGCTCTGTCTCTTTATCTTTTTTTAATTCCTTTTCAATCTCCTAGACCAAACATTCACATTATTATTACAAACATTTAAGGTGCTTAAACTTAAGTGAATTATTTTTGATTGGAGAAAATGTTATTTTTCAAGGTCCAATTAACCAGCTCATTTAAATGGCTCCTGCATATGAAGAGATATGTTCGTTTTCCAAATGAAGAATTGAAATTTTATTTTAACTCTATTGCAAGTTTTAAATAACATTCAGAGACTATTTCATTTTTATCCATATTTTTGCCATTTCTAGAATATCCATTGCTTATAATCCTGAATAGTACCTCACACGGAGGTCTATGTGAAGTTGACAGTCTTTCTTGACAAAGTAAATAGTTACTTGAAACAGCTACCTGGGTAGTAGTGTCACCTACCCAATTACTTGGCTGTCAGTCTTGTAGAGGGCAACACCCCTGCTGATTTTCTTTGCATTGCCATGGTGGGTTACATGGAGCTACAAGAAATGGAGAGATCACACTTTATTCCCACAAATGCAACTCAAAAATACTAAGGCGCTCCTTTCTTTTAATTATGTCATCTCTTTATTTCAGGTCTTTGGGCTTGATGTCTTTGAAAGACTTAAAAGTTGTACATTTTAAAGGGCTGCAATACCACTCTCTTTGCTGCAAACCTGAGAACAAAAATAGAGTCACCAAGAGCTATTGGAGAATGACTTGCAGGCTAGTCCATAAGAAAAGTTAAAAGAAAAAGTTAAAGCGAGATGATTTGCAAGAGATCATCTGGGTTGTGGACCTTTCTCTAATCGCTTCAAATCCAAAGAATGTATGTGAAGGAAGGAATAAATAAAAATGATATATTTAATAGGGCTTGGGTTCAATTTAATATGTTTTTAAATTTTATGAGTACTTAGTTTGATTGAAAATATTTGATTAGCTCATTCATAATACACATTTTTATTCTTTATCTGTAGTTGGTAAAGGAAGGGGAGATCCTCTCCTTTACAGTCAACAATCTTAGTTCTGGTTGTATGCAGGATTAGAATAGACCTGGTTTCAACTCTCATTATCTAACTCAGGGAGGGACTGAGGAATATTTTACTTAACCTTTCTTAGATTCAGATACTGCATCAATCAACTGGGGATAATAATTCCTACTTTTCAAATTTATTATGAATTTATAGGTAATTCATTTAAGTGTCAGCATAGTATATAATTACAGCCCATTGTAGCCATATATAATTATAATTGGCAATTATTACAAGTAGGTCTGGAAGGGAATTGTGCTAGAACGTAGCACCAATTCCTTGCTCTTTGTCCTCCCCATAACATAAGCATGATGAACCTGGTCTTTCTCATGTACAGACAGATTGGGGAGCAGGACAAGTGGTGACATCTCACACATGGTAGGAATGCTCTCTTCTGTCCCAAATTCCTCCTCTGACATAATAAAGCCTTAGTTAAAGAAAATGGCAATGATTTTTATTCTACAGAGATAAAGCTTGGAATATACCTTCCTGGGCAAACAATAGGGCACAGAGTACACAAGAGGGAGGATGATTTGAAATTAGGGGATGAAGCAGAAAAAGGTTACCAGGCAGAAAAAGCCTCAGGAAACTTCACATTGCCCATTCAAACAGTTCACGGGTCTTGGTAGTTACCAGATCATATCTCCACACCAGGATATTAATGTGAAATGCTTTTGCAAGAAGCAGTCAACAGAAGAAAAAAAAATGAGTCTTTTTTTTAAAGGCTATTAAAGCTGTTCTTAATTTTTGTATATTCTAAACCAGCTTATTTTAAGAACCAGAATTTTTAACAAACTAGAATAGAATACAATAGATTACATATTATTAAAATTCAGTGCATGTAGTAAAGGAAATACTATTTTAAAGAAGTTTTGTTTCATTTCACACATACACACACACACACGTTTTTGTTGTTGTTTTTAGTTGACACTGAGTCAGCTCCAACTCATGGTGACTCCATGTACAACAGAATGGAATGTTTCCTGGTCCTGCAGTATCTTCACAATCAATGGTACACTCAAGTCCACTGTTGCAGTCACTGTTTTGAGTACCTTCCAACCTAGGGGGCTCATCTTCCAGCAGTATATCAGACAGTATTCTGTTGTGATACATAGGTTTTCACTGGATAGTTTTTGGAAGTAGATTGCTATGCCTTTCTTTCTTGTCTGTATTAGTCTGGCCTTCACTGAAACCTGTTTACCATGGGTAACTCTGCTGGTATTTGACATGACATATACCAATCATATGGCAATGGTTACAATTCATATGGCATATCATTTATGTGGCATAACTTCCAGCATCATTGTAATACACACGCCACCCCAGTAAGACAAACTGACAGGTGGTGGATCCAGGCATGTACATACACACGCACATACACACACATATATATATCCACACATGTACATATATATATAAATGTGTGTTTGTGTAGATGGATAGAGAGAGAAAAAAACTGATTCATGGTCTAAAATGTATTTCTTAATGTAGATGTGGATCAAAAACTTTTTTTTTAATTCTCTTTTAGGTGAAAGTTCGCATACAAATTAGTTTCTCATTGAAAAATGTATACACAAATTGTTTTGTCACATTGGTTGCAATCCCCACAATGTGTCAGCACTCTCCCCTTTTCCGTTTCCACCCTGGGTTCTCCGTGTCCATTTGTACAGTTTTGCAGTCCCTTCCTGCCTTCTTGTCTTTGCTGTTGGGCAGTTGTCACCCATTTGGTCTCCTATACTTGATTGAACTAAGAAGTATGTTTCTTATGGGCGTTATTGTTTGTTTTAGAGGTCTGTCTAATCTTTGGCTGAAAGGTGGACTTCCGGAGTGGCTTAAGTTCTGAGTTAGCAGGGTGTCTGGGGGCCATAGTCTCAGAGGTTCCTCCAGTCTCTGTCAGACCAGTAAGTCTGATTTTTTTTGTGAATTTAAATTTTGTTCTACATTTTTCTCCTACTCTGTCCAAGACCTCTATTGTGATTCCTGTCAGAGTGGTCAGAAGTGGTAGCCAGATACAATCTAGTACTTCTGGGCTCAGGCTGGTGGAGGCTGTGTTCACGTGGTCCATTAGTTCTTTGGACTAATATTTTTCTTGTGTCTTTGGTTTTCTTCATTCTCATTTGCTCCAGATGGGATGGGACCAATAGATGTGTCTTAGATGGCTGCTCACAAGCTTTTAAGACCCCAGACTCTACTTACCAAAGCAGCATGTAAAACATTTTCTTTATGAACTGTATTATGTCAATTGACCTAGAAGTCCCCTGAGACCATAGTCCCCAGCCCTTAGCCCAATAACTCAGTGCCTCAAGGTGTTTGAACTTGTCTAGGAAACTTCTACGACTTTGCCTTGATCTAGTTGTGCTGACTTCCCCTGTATTGGGTGTTGTCTTTCCCTTCGAAAAAGATAACACTTGTCTACTATCTAGTTAGTGATTCCCACCCCCACCCCCGACTGTTCCCTCCCTCATAACCATCAAAGATTGTTGTTTTCTGTGTGTAAACCTTTTCTTGGGTTTTTATAATAGTGGTCCCTTACAATATTTTCCCTTTTGTGATTGACTTACTTCACTCAGCAGAATGTCCTCCAGATTCATCCACGTTGTGAGATGTTTCCCGGATTCATCATCGTTCTTTATCGTTGTGCAGTATTCCATTGTCTGCATGTACCATAATTTTTAAAATCCATTAATCTGTTGATGGGTACTTAGGTTATTTCCATCTTTTCGCTATTGTGAATAATGCTGCAAGGAACGTGGGTGTCCATATGTCTATTCGCGTGATGGCGCTTATTTCTCTAGGATATATTCCTAGGAGTGGGATTGCTGGATTCTATAGTATTTCTATTTTTAGTTTTTTAGGAGGTGTCGTATAGTTTTCCATAGTGGTTGTACCATTTTACATTCCCACCAGCAGTGCATAAGAGTTCCAATCTTCTCACAACCTTTCCAACACTTGTTATTTTCTATTTTGGATTAGTGCCAGTAATGTCGGGGTGAGATGGCATCTCACTATAGTTTTGATTTTCATTTCTCTAATGGCTAATGATCTTGAGTATTTCCTCACGTCTCATACAATATTTAGCTGCCTGAATATCTTCTTTGGAGAAGTGTCTATTCATATCCTTTGCCCATTTTTTAATTTGATTATTTGTCTTTCTGTTATTGAGGTATTGAAGTATTCTGTAGATTTTAGAGATTAGACCCTTCTCAGATATGTCTTATCCAAAAATTTTTCCCCAGTCTGCAGGCTCTGTTTTTATGCTTTTGATGAAGTCTTTTGATGAGCATAACTGTCAAATTTTTAGGAGCTCCCAGTTATCTAGTTTATCTTCTGATGATTGTGCATTGTTAGGTATGGTTTGTATTCACTTTTTGCCATGTATTAGGACCCCTAGTTTTGTCCCCATTTTTTCTTCCATCGTCTTTATTATTTTAGGTTTTATACTTATGCCTTTGATCTATTTTGAGTTAGTTTTTGTGTATGGTGTGAGGCATGGGTCTTGTTTCATTTTTTTACAGATGGACATCCAGTTCTGCCGGGATCATTTGTTAAAAAAAGACTGTTTTCTCCCCCATTTATTGGACTTTAGTCCTTTATCAAAGATCAGCTGACCATAGGTGCATGGATTTACATCTGGATTCTTGATTCTGTTCCATTGTTCTACGTGTCTGTAGTTGTATCAGTACCAGGCTGTTTTGAATACATTGGATGTATAGTAGGTTCTGAGATCAGGTAGTATGAGGCTTCCTATATTTTTCTTTTTCTTCCGGGACCTCTTTCCTTTCCATATAAAGTTGGCTATTAGAGTTTCCATCTCGTTAAAGAACGCTGTTGGTATTTAGATCAGCTTTACATTATATCTGTAGAAAACGTTGGGTAGAATTGACATTTTCACAATACTGAGTCTTCCTGTTCATGAAAGTGGTTACGTTTTTCCATTTATGTAGATCTCTTGGTTTCTTGCAATAGTGCTTTGTAGTTTTCTTTGTATAAGTCTTTTATGACCCTGGTTAGATTTATTCCGAAGTATTTTATCTTTTTAGGGTTATTATGAATGGTATCATTTTCCTGATTTCCTTTTTGACATTCTCTTTGTTGGTGTATAGGGATTCAACTGATTTTTGTATGTTTATCTTGTATCCTGCTACTCTGTTGAATCTATTAGTTCCACTAGTTTTCTTATGGAATCCTTTGTGTTCTCTAAGTATAGGATCATATCATCTGCAAATAGGGATAGTTTTACTTCTTCCTTTCCAGTTTCTATATCCTTTATGTCTTTTTCTTGACTTATTGCTCTAGCTAGAACTTTCAGCACAATGTTAGATAGGAGTGGTGATAAAGGGCATCCTTGCTTTGTTCCTGTTCTCAGGGGGCATGCTTTTAGCCTCTATCTGTTGAGAATGATGTTGGCTATTGGTTTTATATAGATGCCATTTATTATGTTGAGGAATATCCTTTCTATTCCAATTTTTTGAAAGTTTTTATGAGGAATGGTTGTTGGACTTTATCAAATGCCTTTTCTGCATAGATTGAGGTGATCATGTGATTCTTATCTTTTGTTCTATTTATATAATGGATTACTTTGATTGATTTTCTAATGTTGAACCATTCTTGCATACCTGGTATGAATCCCACTTGTTCGTGATGTATTATTTCTTTAACATGGTACTGAATTCTATTGGTTAGAATTTTGTTGAGAATTTTTGCATTTGTACTCATGAGAGATATTGGTCTGTAATTTTCTTTTTTTGTGGTGTCTTTGCCTGGTTTTGGTATCATGGTTATGCTGGCTTCGTAGAATGAGTTCAGAAGTATCCCTTCATTTTCTATGTTCTTAATTAGTTTGAGTAGTACTGGTGCAAGCTCTTTGAATGTTTGGTAGCATTCTCCAGTGAAGCCGTCTGGGTCAGGGCTTTTTTTTTTCTTTTTCCTGTTGGAAGTTATTTATTGATTTTATTACCTATTCAATCACTTCGCTTCTTATGAGTCTGTTCAGATTTTCTGCCTCAGCTTGTGTTTATTTAAGTAGGTAGTATGTTTCTAGTAATTCATCCATTTCCTCTAGTTCTCATATTTGCTGGAGTACAATTTTTTATAGTATTCTGTTATGATATTTTTTATTTCATTTAGCATGTTGTAATGTCCCCCATCTCATTTCTTGTTTGGAATATTTGCTTCCTCCCTGTTTTTCTTTTGTCAGTTTGGCCAATGGTTTGTCCACTTCGTTGCTCTTTTCAAAGAATGAACTTTTGATCTTGTTGATTCTTTCTATTGTTTTTCTGTTCTCTGATTCATTTATTTCTGCTCTAATCTTTATTATTCCCTTTCTTCTGGTGGCTGTGGGCTTCTTTTACTGTTCTCTATTTGTTTGAGTTGTAGGGCTAAAATTTTGATTTTGACCTGTACTTCTTTTTGATGTGTGTGGTTATTGCTATAAATTACTTTCTGGGCTCTGCCTTTGCTGTGTCCTAAAGGTTTTGATATGATATGTTTTCATTCTCATTTGATTCTAGGATTTTTTTAATTTCCTCTTTGATTTCTTCTCTTACCCCATTTTTTTAAGCAAGGTGTTATTTAGTTTCCAGGTATTTGATTTTTTTTTTTTCCTTGCTCTTCCTTTAATTGATTTCTACTTTTATGACATTGTGATCAGAGAGAATGCTTTGTATTATTCCAGTGTTTTGGATTTTATTGAGGGTTGCTTTGTGGCCTACAATATGGTCTATTCTGGAGAATGTTCTGTGTGAGTTGAGAAAGAATGTATACTTTGCTGCTGTTGTGTGGAATGTTCTATATATGTCTATGAGGTCAAGTTGATAGATTTTGGCCTTTAGATCGTCTGTATTTTTGTTAAGTTTCTTTCTAGATATTCTGTCCTTTACAGAAAGTGGTGTGTTGAAGTCTCCTACAATTATTGTGGAAACTGTCTATTTTTGTTTCATTGTTGTTAGAGTGTGTTTTATGTATTTTGGAGCCCTGTCATTGGGTACATAGATATTTATTAAGGTTATGTCTTCTTGCTAAATTTTCCCTTTAATCAGTATACATTGTCCTTCCTTGTCTTTCATGGTTAATTTTGCCTTAAAGTCTATTTTATCTGAGATTAGTATTGCCATGCATGCCCTTTTTTGGTTACTGTTTGTTTGATATTTTTTTCCATGCTTTGATTTTTAATATATTAATTCTTTTGTCTAAGGTGTGTCTTTTTTTTTTTTTTTTTGCCTTTTTTATTGTACTTTAAGTGATAGTTTACAGTTCAAGTTAGTTTCTCATACAAAAATTTATACACACTTTGTTATGTGACCCTAGTTGCTCTCCCTATAATGTGACAGCACACTCCTCCTTCCCACCCTGTATTTCCTGTGTCCATTCAACCAGCTCCTGTCCCTTTTTGGCTTTCTCATCTCGCCTCGAGACAGGAGCTGCTCATTTAGTCTCCTGTATCTACTTGAGCTAAGAATCAGTCTCTTCATGAGTATCATTTTATGTCTTGCAGTCCAGTCTAATCTATGTCTGAAAAGTTGGCCTTGGGAATGATTTTAGTTTTGGGCCAACAGAGAATCTGGGGGCCATGTCTTCCAGGGTCCCTGTAGTCTCAGTCAGATTGTTACGTCTGGTGTTTATATTAGAATTTGAGTTCTTCATCCTACCTTTCTCCTGCTCCATCAGGAACTCTCTGTTGTATTCTCTGTCAGGGCAGTCATTGGTGGTGGCCGGGCACCATCTAGTTCTTCTGGTCTCAGGCTGATGAAGTCTCCGTTTTATGTGGCCCTTTCTGTCTCTTGGGCTAATATTTTCCTTGTGTCTTTGGTGTTCTTCATTCTCCATTGTTCCAGGTAGGTTGGAACCAATTGATGCATCTTAGATGGCTGCTTGCTAGCTTTTAAGACCTCAGACACCACTCATAAGGTGTGTTTCTTTGAGACAGCATATTGATGGGTTGTTTTTTTTTAATCCATTCTGCCACTTTCTGTCTCCTTACAGGTGCATATAAGCCATTTACATTCAGTGTGATTGTCAATAGGTATGAGTTTATTGCTGTAATATGTTTGTGCTTTTTCTTTTTTGTGGTACTGACATTTCCTTTGTTCTTGTTACTTTCCTCTGCTGAGTCCCTTTTGTTTGTGGATCTTCTTTTATTTTGGTTTTATAGATTTTGTGTTTACTGAGACTTCATGTTTTTCTTCTTTTTTATTCTGATGAGGTTTATTAAATTTCTTTGTGGTTATCTTGAAATTTACAATTATCTTCCTAAGTTTGAAGTAGTTTTTTTATTACTCTTTAACTGCCTTGAATTCCTCTTTATATTGAAGTTTTATATCTACAATTTTTTTTTTTTATTGTACTTCAGGTGAAGGCTTACAGAACAAATAGTTTCTCATGAAACAGTAGTACACATGTTGTTTTATGACATTGGTTAACAACCCCACAACATATTAAGCCTCTAAATGCTCAACCTTTTTTTTTTTTTTGATGAAAATACAGATAGCCAAAGATACACAGTTTCAAAAATTTCTACATACACAGTTCAGTGACATTGACTACGCTCTTCCAACTGTGCTGTTATTCTCACTTAAGATGAAGACTTACAGAACAAAATAGTTTCTCATTTAACTGTTACTACACATGTTGCCCTATGACAATGGTTAACAATCTCACAACACATCAAGAATATCCTTACTCCACCTTGTGTTCCCTATCACCAGGGGACTTCCTTGTCCCCTTCTGTCTTCTGGACCTTGTAACTGGACTACTGTACCTCATTAGTCTCATTTTTTTTTTTAACACCATTTCAAAACTTTTTACCTACACATTTAAGTGATATTGACTATGCTCTTCCAATTGTGCTGCCATTCTCGCCCAAGATGAAGGCTTACAGGACAAAACAGCCTCCCATTTAATATTTACTACAAATGTTGCCCTATAACAGTGGTCAACAATCTCACAACACTTCGACAGTGTCCTTACTCAATTTGTGTTCCTTATCATCAGTTTCCTACTCCCCCTCTGCCATCTGGCCTTTGTCACAGGACTCCTGTACCTCGTTAGTCCCATTTAGTTTTACTGGGCTGTCCATTCCCAGGCTTAACATCAAACCCCGAAGGTAACTTCACCTCTGAGCTGAAAGTGTGTCTGGGGGCCACACTCTTGAGGTTTCTCCAGTATTCTTTAGGCCAGTAAATCTGGTCTTTTTTTTTTTTTTTGGGGGGGGGGGAGTTAAAATTATGCTCTACATCCTTCTCCAGCTCTGTCCAGAACCCTCTGTTGTGATCCTGGTCAGAGCAGTCAGTGGTGGTAGCCGGGCACCATCTAGCTGTACTGGACTCAGTCTGGTGGAGGCCTTGGTAGCTGTGGACAATTAGTCCTTTGGACTAATCTTTTCATTGTATCCTGTTCTCTTCATTCTCCCTTGCTCCCGAAGGGATGAGACCAGTGGAGTATCTTAGATGGCCACTCATAGGCTTTTAAGACCCCAGACACTACTCACCAAGGTAGAATGTAGAGCATTATCTTTATAAGTAGTGTCATGCCAATTGAGCTAGATGTTCCCCGAGACCATGGTCCCCAGAGCCCTCCGTCCAACAACTCAGTCCCTCGGGGGGTTTGGATGTGTCTATAGGGCCTCCATGACCTTTCCTTGTGCAGGTTGTGTTAGTTTCCCCTGTACTGTGTACTATCTCACCTCTCACCCAAGGTACCACTTATCTATTGCCTATTTAGTATTCCCCTCCCCTCCCCTCCCATCCCTGGTAACCAACAAGGATTGTTACATTTTGTTACATTTTTTCATAGGTTTTTACAATAGAGGTCTCATACAGTATTTGTCCTTTTGTGATTGACTTATTTCACTCAGCATAATGTCTTCAAGTTCATCCATGTTATGAGATGGTTCACAGATTCACTGTTGTTCTTTCTTGTTGCATAGTACTCCATTGTGTGTATGTACCATACTTTGTGTATCCATTCATCTGTTGATGGACATCGAGGTTGTTTCCGTCGTTTTGCTATTGTGAACAATTCTGCCATGAACATAGGTGTGCATATGTCTATTCGAGTGATGACTCTTATTTCTCTAGGATATATTCCTAGGAGTGGGATTGCTGGATCGAATGGTATGTCTATTTCTAGCTTTCTGAGGAAATGCCATATCATTTACCAAAATGGTTGTATCATTTTGCATTCCCACCAGCAGTGTATAAGAGTTCCCGTCTCCCCGCAGCCCCTCCAGCATTTGTTATTTCCAGTGTTTTTGATTCGTGCCAGTAATGCCGGGGTGAGATGGTATCTCATTGTGGTTTTAATTTGCATTTCTCTAATGGCTAGTGATCGCGAGCATTTCCTCATGTGTCTGTTGGCCATTTGACTGTCTTCCTTGGTGAAGTGTCTGTTCATTTCCTTTGCCCATTTTTTGATAGGATTGTTTGTCTTTTGTTGTAGAGGTGTTGGATTTTCTTGCAGATTATGGAGATTAGACCTTTGTCTGACTTGTACTGTCCAAAAATTTTTTCCCAGTCTGTAGGTTCTCTTTTGACTCTTTTGGTGAAGTCTTTTGAAGAGCATAGATGTTTGATTTTTAGAAGATCCCAGTTATCTAGTTTATCTGTTGGGTTTTTTGTGTTGATGTTTATGGTTTGTATCCTGTTAATGCCATGTATTAAGGCCTGAAGTGTTGGTCCTATTTTTTCTTCTATGAATTTTATAGTTCGAGGCTTTATATTCAGGTCTTTGATCCATTTTGAAGTAGTTTTTGTATATGGTGTGAGGTATGGGTCCTGTTTCATTTTTCTACAAATGGATATCCAGTTTTGCCAGCACCATTTGTTAAAAAGACTGTCTTTTCCCCATTTGATGTATTTTGGGCCCTTGTCAAAGATCAGATGACCGTAGGTGGATGGGTTTACATCTGGGTTCTCAATTCTGTTCCATTGGTCAATGTCTCTGTTGTTGTACCAGTACCAGGCTGTTTTGAGTATTCGAGCTGTATAGTAGGTTCTCAAGTCAGGTAGTGTGAGTCCTCCAACTTTATTCTTCTTCTTCAGTAGTGCTTTACTTATTCGGGGTTTCTTCCCTTTCCATATAAAGTTAATAATTAGTTTTTCCATCTCTTTGAAGAATGTTGTTGGTATTTGTATCGGGATTGCATTGTATTTGTAAATTGCTTTTGGTAGAATTGTCATTATATATCTACAATTTTTATCCTCCCTTTAATTTTTTTGACGTTGTTGTCATTTACTGATTGATGTCTCTGTTTCCCTGTTTTAAATCTTTTAGCTTTGTTCTATTATTGAGGGTTTTTTTTCTTTTTTAACCTAGGCTGATGTGTCCTGTTTCCTAGACTCCATTTGTAGCCTAATGCTGTCCTCTAACCGAAAGACTCCCATTAATATCTCTTGTAAGTTTGGTTTGCTTTTTTATGAATTTCCTTATTCCTGCTTATCTGGAAATGTCCTGATTTCTCCAATGTACTTGAAAGAGAGTTTTGCAGGATATATTATTCTTGGTTGATGTTCTTTTCTTTCAAGGTTTTATATATGTCATTACATTGCCTTCTTGCCTGCTGACTAATCAGAGCTTAGTCTTGTTGTTTTCCCTTTGTAAGTGACTGATTTTCTTGAGCTGCTCTTAGGATTCTTTCTTTGTCTTTGTTTTTGGCAAGTGTGATTTTGATGTCTTTGTGACTTTCTTTTGTGGTCTATCCTACATAAGGTTCGTTGAGCTTCTTGGATGGTCAGGTTTTCATCTTTCGTGATATTTTGGAAGTTTTCTGCTAGCAAATCATCCACGATTTTCTCTGTGTTTTTGATCCCCCACTCTGCAATATTCTGAAAGTCCAATCACTTGGCAAATTTTTGTCTTGATTGCATCCCACATAATTCTAAAGTTTCCTTCATTCTTTTCTCTGATTTCCTCAAACAGATTGGCTTCTGTGAATATGTCTTCAATCTTACTTATTCCACAACCCTTTATTTCAAATTTGTTCCTAAAATCTTTGATTGAGTTGTCCGTTTCTGAAATTTTGTTGTTTATCTTTTGGATTTCTAGTTGCCTTTTTGTATGATTTCCAATTGTTTATTTATTTTGACATTTTCTTCTTGTGTATTTTCCTGAATTCTCTGTTGCTTTGTGTTTTCCTCGATTTTGGCTGTTTTTTTTTTTTTTTTTTTTTTTCTGTGTTTCCATGATTTTGTCTTTTTTATTGTTGGTTTTGTCTGAATTTTCCTTGATCTCTTTTTAATCTCTTGGAAAGCCCTAAATATTAGACTTTTGAATTCCATATCAGGTAATTCCACTGCCTTATCTTCCACTGGAAGATCATCTGACTCTTTATTTTGAGCAATTGCTGGATCCAACTTGTCCTTCTTTTTTATGTGTTTTGATACTGTCTACTATTTCCAAGACATTAAGTATTCATTATTTATTGATTGTATGTTCATGTATTTCATTCTGCTTCTTTGTTTTGTTTTAATATGTCAGTTTGGGTAGACCAGGCATGCTTTGCTACTTGCTAGCCTGTGGCCATGACAGCTCTCACCACCTTGTCTGGGTGTGAAGGCAGCTGAAGGCAGAGTGAGCCTGGTTTTCTGTAAACTTATTTGGTGAAGCGGCTGAGGGTAGACTGGGAAGGTGCTGTCTGCCTCCTGATATTGGTCCACAAGTGTGAGAGTATTCACAGTCCCTTGTCAGATAGGCATGGGTGCTGGACAGGGAGTGGCACAAACTTGCTTTCAACCATTCATCAGCTGGTCAATTGGCAGGAGGGGAGTGGCAGTGTGGGCCCAGTGAGACAGCAGGTCTGAGTGCCTGGGACTCTCTAGCCACCATGGCACAGCAGGGTCTGGCAGGAATTAGGGGGAGGTGGCATACAGGACAAGGTGGGATGGAGAAAGAAAAGGAAGAAAGAGAAAAAAGAAAAATAAATTAATAAAATAATAAAAAAATAATTAAAAAATTGGCTGTGCTGTGGGGGTCAGTCAGTGGGGGCAGGGTGGGCTTGAGGGGAAGTGGGAAGGGAGGGGGAAGTGACGTATGGTGCTGAGTGTGAAGGAAAAAGAAAAGAAAGAAGAGAAAGAAAAACAAGCAAAAATAAAATGGTGAAGAAGCAGGAGCCAGCAGATGGGGGCAAGTGGACTTGAGCAGCAGTGTGTTGGTAGTTCTCTATCCACAGTGGTGAGACATGGCCCAGTGGGAAGGGAACAGAGGTGGCATATAGGGCTAGGTAGGAAAGAGAAAGAAAAGGAAGAAAGAGATAAAAGACAAAAAATGGCATAGCTGGAACAAGCAAGCATGGGCAGTGTGGACCTGAGGTGGCAGTGGATCAGTGGTTCTCTTCTCGTGGTGGTGTGGTGTGGCCGAAAGGTTTTGAGGTGGGCAATGGGGCTAAGTGAGAAGGAGAAAGAAAAGAGGAAAAAAAGGCATGGTAGGAGCCAGCACATGGGAGCGGGACTGAGCCAGGATGGCTGCAAGCCAGTGGCTCTCTACACATGGTGGTTCTGTATGGCCCACAGAGATGAGGTGATGATGGCATACGGGGCAGGAGGGTGAGGCATGGGAATGCATATTTCTCTGATTACCAGGTACTTTGTCTTGTGTTGGGAGCTCCATAAAGTTGCCTTCCCATACTCCCTGTCCAAGATCATTGCTGACTCTGTTCCAAGATGCTATGCTGTGTTAGTTGGCAGGGGACTTCCACTCCATATCTCTCTTCATTCTCTGTTTTCTTTCAGTTTCTTCTTCCATTCAGTGTCTTACCTAGTTCTTTATCCCTACGTTTGATACTTAGGGATACAGGATTGACACTTATATCTGTTTTACTTGATTTTCTAAGTCTTTGCTGCAGAAGGACAGCATGATGCATCTGTCTAAGGTGGCATGTTGACTCTGCCTCTCTCAAAAACTTTTAAAGCCACAGTCAGAAGAATTTATGTTAACCCAAAACAGATTTTTAATTTTTGTTGATATTTGTTCTATTTTAAATGGCATGGGGCTTCAGGCACTGGACTAAATTTAAAGCATAATTCTAAAATTTTGGATAAATTTGTAACCAGATGATCAACACTTCCGAAAGTGTTCCAAATTCTCCCCTGGGAATATTGATCCCTTATCAAGGATTACTGGTTTCTTCTGAAGGCAGGAGTCATCCTGGTACTTCTTTAGTGAATATAACACTTAGGGCAGGTTGGCCCATGAAAAAGCTATTTTGATTAACCACAGAGTTACAACTGTTTGACTGAAAGGCACAGGTGAAGCCAGATGCAATAAGGAGCCCCAGATTACATGAAACACAATTAGATACATTTTCTTCTTTTTTTGACACCTACTCAAAGACAGATTTACCATGTAGCTGAAAAGCTTAAGCTCCAGGTTCCCTCCCTTAATAGGTCCCTTTCAAGGCCCTGAACTTAATTTTGAGTTTGTAATTTTTGTATTATTTTTGTTAAAAGGGAGTCTCAAATTTGAATAAAGTTCATGTCCCACAAAAGCTGGATTTAAACCTTCACTTAATCATGGTCTGACCAGCAGTATTAAATTTAAAACATTTTTTTTTCTGTTAGGAGAAGTATGGATACAGAGTGAAGAGAAGTTCTTTTGGAAACAGATCCACCTTATTGATCTAGAGCAAGTCGCTGACTACTCTGAAAATCTATTTCCTCAACAGATGTATAGACATAATAACTTTTAATTAGTGGGATAATCGTGAGGATTAAGAGTAACCTCCCACAAACATGATTGTGACTAAATTGTAAATTTTCTCTCTCTCTGTGCTGAAAATAGGCTGAAGCATCTGAAATAAACTTTTGTAAAATTGACTTGACTCACTCTACTTCAGTCTGTTTTTGCCAAAAAGATCCCAGCTCTAATGAAAGGAAAACTGAGAAAAAGAGAGAGAGAAAGAGAAAGAAAGAAAGAAAAGCAAAGGTAGAGTGCCAAAGAATATCAACCAACCTTTTCTCCTCAGTTCCTGGCCATGAGGCTTCTAAGTCAATGCTTTGTTTCTCTGTATATATATGTAGGAACCTTGCTGTGCAGTGGTTAAGCGCTTGGCTGCTAACTGAAAAGTCAGTGGTTCAAACCCACCAGCTTGCTCCACAGGAGAAAGACGTGGCAGTCTGCTTCCATAAAGATAACAACCTTGGAAACCCTGTGGGGCAATTCTGTTCTGTCCTATGAGTTGGAATCAACTCAAAGGCAGTGTTTTTTTTTTTTTTTAATTATTTCATTAATTCATAGGAATGTAAAAGCATTATAATGCTTGAAATTAAAAATGTTTCACTGATTATGTCCAGCTTCACGAATACAACTGACCATTTTAATCAATCCAGAAAGAAAGCAGATAACATACTCTACCATTATACAAAATGGGTGATTAGCATCATGAGGCTGAAACCACCACTTGAGTGACACTCATTTTCTATCAGTCTGAGGTAAACCTCAAAGTCCATCCTATATATTACCAACGTGAAAAAAAACCTCTTCCAAATCACTGGAGAATCTCTTCCCATAAAATTGGTTTCAGAAACACTAAGGAAATGGAAAGACACACACACAAAAAAAGATTATCATTGTGGTAGACTCTGTGGAGCAGGCTTTTTTCTCTTGCACACTTCCGAATTCATTTTAAAAAGTATGAAATACTATCAGTTAAGGAAGGCAAGTTAAAAGATAGCAACATTATAACTGATGAAGAGTTGCTAAATGTTTAGATAACAATCATCAGTTTACCATCATTGGCATACATCTTCCCTGAGAGCCATTTCATAAATTCTCCAGCACACTGCAACCTGAAGAAAGCTGTCCTGGACAGCATTACAGATTGCTGGTTGTGAAGAGCCTGCTCCACCCCTTGTCACAGCTCAGGGAGTTTGCATGACAAAAGAATAATTGAACTGGTAATGCAACAGTACATGACATAGATCACTATTTTGCAACAGGAACATTTAAGTCATGAATAATGAAGTGATTTCCTCCAGAGTAATTTATAGAACAGGCACATTAGCTAAGCAAGCTCCCCTAGGTGTGCAAATAAACAGCATCTCTGACCCAGGAGAGCTCAGTTAGGACTCTCAATGCCTTTTAATCCCTTTCATAGTGACTTACACTTAGGGCTGGTAGCAGGGCAGCAGGTGTGAGGAAAGGGGAGGATGTTTTTGTTTTGTTATATTTTATTTTTTCATGCTTTGTAGTTTGCTAAAGAGGTTTGCTAAAGCAGCTTAATAATGAACACCCAGCAACTGCCAAGGAATCATAACATCTGATCATTTTTGACCTCTATTGAATTTGAGTCATTACTTCTGGTCATACTGCTGAATGTGAACCACTCAACAGTTAGCCCTGCCAACAGGTTAGCTATAGAAAATTGATCTGTGGAAAAACAGTCTCCACTTCACCTTCAGATATTTCAAAGATTGTCTTTTCTTATTTACAAAGTCTATGTCCCTAAGTTAGTTACAACAAAGATTTCACTTGAAGAAAAGGAAGAGATTTTACTTGTTTATTAAGAAAGATCCCAAGGAAGTGATAATCACTCATATATCAAGGGGGATGCTATCTTGGAATAGTGTCAAAACACCATAGTATAAAAGAGAAGAGAGTGAGGTAAATGGCATTATTTTAGGACAGAAAGATAATGATTATGTGCAGATAAGGAGGTCTAGAAGAAAGTCCATTGCATTCTCTTGCCAACTAGGCTGAATTTTTATTGATGATTAGGGAAAAGAAAAATAGATGAATAAAAACAATCATAATCATTACAACAATAATAGTAATGATATCTACTGTTCACTCAGTAACTATGCAAAGGAATCTGACTCTATGGATCATAACACATTATGGATAACATTGTAAAGAATGAGAATTCTAGACCACTTAAGTGTGCTCATGTGTAATCTGTACATAGACCAAGTGGCAGTCATTCAAACAGAACAAGGGGATACTGTGTGGTTTAAAACTGGCAAAGCTGTGTGACAGGGTTGTATTCTCTCACCTTATTTAATCAATCTATATGCTGAACAAGTAATCCGAGCAGCTGGTCTATATGAAGAAAAACACAGCATCAGGATAAGAGGAAGACTCATTAACAACCTGCAATATGCAGATGACACAACCTTGCTTGCCAAAACAGAGGATGAGTTGAAGCACTTACAAATGAAGGTAAAAAAACTACAGTCTTTCAGTTTGGTTTATACCTGATCATAAAGAAAACAAAAATTCTTACTACTGGACCAATAAACAACATCATGATAAATGGGGAAGAAACTGAAGTTATCAAAGATTTCTTTCTTTTGGATCAACAAGTAATACCCATGGAAGCAACAGTCAAGAAATCAAACTACACACGTTGCGTTGAGCAAATCTGCTGCAAAAGACCTCTTTAAAGTGTTAAAAAGCAAAGATGTCATTTTGATGACTAAGATGCACCTGACACAAGTCATGTTATTTCAATTCCTTCATATGCATGCAAATGCTGTGGTTTGAAAAAGGAAGACTGAAGAAAAATTGACACATTTGAACTGTGGTGTTGGTGAAGAATAGTGAATATACCATGGATTGTCAGAAGAATGAACAAATATGTCTTGGAAGAAGTACAGCAGAATATTCCTTAGAAGTGAGGATGGTGAGACTTCATCTCATTTACTTTGGACATGTCATTAGGAGAGACCAATAACTTGAGAAAGACATTATGTTTGGTAAAACAGATGGTGAGCAAAAAAGAGGGAGAGCTTCAATCAGATAGATTGACACAGTGGCTGCAACAATAGGCTCAAACATAGTAACAATTGTGAGGATGGTGCAGGACCACACAAAGTTTCATTCTGTTAGACATAAGGTTGCTATGAGTTGGAGCGAACTCAACAGCACCTAACAACAACAACATCAAGTACTGGACTAAGCATTTAGCACATAATTTCTTGCCAATAGTTCTACTGAGTCCCCAGTATATTTTGCTCCCAAAGCCCATTTTATAGATTAGTGATTAGAGGATCACTATGAGTCAGAATCAACTCAATTGCAAAGGGTTTAATCAGAGAATCAGAAAAGTTAAGTAACTTAACCAAAGTTAAGCAATGACTGAACTAGAAAGCAAGGCCAGCTTGATTTTATCCCAAAGGATCAAAAAATTAGTATCAATCCAAATGAAAATAAAATAAAACAAAGAGAAAATAATTTATTGTTTTAGGGGGCATAAACTGAGACTGTCTTTTATTTCAAGTACTATGCTAGTCATCAGCAATATAAAAATTAACAAAACACAGAACTTTTCTTCAAATTTCTCACAGTGTAGTTGGGGGAAGCAAACTTATAAAAAAAAAAATCATGGGTATGTTTTACTTTTGGTGCACAAAGGATGGTATATCAATCTATGCTCTTTAGGAAAAGCAAACATTAATTGACTCTGGATAACTAAAGCAGAAAATGAATTGACTAAAAGAATAGAGAGTATTGTATCAGTCACATAAATTAACACTCGATACTGTAAGGACAGATTCCTCCAAGGCACAATTAAGTGTGTGTCTACTAATGGAAAAGTTGGCATTTCAAAACCAACCAGAGGCACCTCAGATGACAAGCCTGATGATCTTAAAGGTCACAGCCTTGAAAACCCTATGGAGTACAGCTCTACTCCACACACACGGGATCGCCAGGACTAGGAATCAACTCGAGGGCAACTGATCTGGTCTGGTTTGGACTCTGAAGACAAACCTCCCCCTCCTAATCACAGTGGCTAAACCCAACAGAGATTTGTTTACTGCTTACATTGCACTCTGATGCAGGTGGGGTATCTGCCAAACAGTGGCCCAGAGATTTAACTGTCTTCTTACTTGTAGTTTTGCCACGTAGAGCCCATGGCCTACTAGAAAGAGAAGGGCACAGGAGGTACATTGGTTCTTAACTTTGTTGGTCTAGAAGCTACAAATCACTTCTCACAGTCCACTTACCAAAAAAGTCATGTCGTCATAAACTAACAACGAAACAGGGCAGAAAATGTAGGGAATGCGTGGAATACTTGTTGAGCAATAACTCTCTCTGAACAGGTGGTTCATAGAACTGATGGGAAGGCTAGTAAGACAGGCATCAGATGAAAATGGGTTATAGACACCCTACGGAATTTGGCTAACTCAAAAATAGGTGAATGAGCTCCAATATTTTTTCTTTCCTTATATACCTTGTAAAATTGTCACGGCGGTGTCGTCTGAGCAACTCTAACTTCACAAGGGGGAAAGAGAATCAACATCAACAGCCTAAGGCTGATTCCTACGAGGCAGGGGTCAGACATACCTCCACCCTCCAAACTTTTTACCAATTCTGGTATCAACCATCCCTCCCATGACACTCTCTTCTTGTCTGCTAGGTTTGATAACTTGTTGCAATGGCCACACGGAACTCACAGACAATACTTACAATTATGGGGCTTATTAGAGAAATAACAGGTTACAACTCAGATTCAGGAACACTCAGGATATAGTTCTTTGATAAAAACAGGATGTTCTCAGACATGCCCACAGGCAGGCCTCTCACTGGCCCCTTGGCCTCTGTCCTGCTTGGGCAAGTGTTACAAAACAATTTTAGCTCTGCTGATAAGCGCGGATCCAAAGGCACCCCACTCCTCCAGGAAACCTCCTGTCCAAAGGTGCTCAGCTCTCTCTCTTTGTGGATTGGCTAGCCTAGCTCCAACAAATGCATGGAGGAACCCCACTCTACTTGCAAGCTTCCTGCCCAAAAGCACTCAGCTTTCTTGCTCCATGGGCCAGGAAGCCCATCGTTCCATCTCCTGCTGGTCTCCCGATTCTGCTGTCTCTGCTGCCACTGCTTCTTGCCATCTCTCTCCATCTGTGATGTTACAGCTTTCTCTCTCTGTCTTCTGGATTTAGGCTGTTCTCAGTGCAAGGATCCTAGGTCTAAAAGATGCACTCCAGTCCTGGCTCTACTTTCTTGCTAGTGGTGAGATCCTCATTTCCTGCCTCTGGGATGGCTCATTTTAAGCCTAGCTGGATGACAAAACTGACCAATCCTCTTGTTAGGGTTCCATACACTTTATTTGCATGGTCTCACTCCCATGAGGGTGCCATGAAACTTATTTACATTATTAGAAAGCTATCCAATCCCTTTGGTTGGCCACAAGCACCTCATTTGCATAATCCTGACCCAGTCATTTGGTGGAACTTATAAAGACTATGGCTAGAAGGGTCATATTAAGTAATTAACTGTATTGCATCCCTTCACTTAAGAAATTCCACCTCTTGCCTGGAAGAAGGTGGGATACCTTGACTTATAGTCCACCAAGATCATATGTGAAGGGAAAATGTTAAACTTGGGGGAAAAAAGAAGAAAAAAAAAAAACTAAGGAGGAGTAGGAATTTAGCAAACAGAAGGAAAGGAAATAGTATTCAAAACAAAGAGCAAAAGGCAAGAAATGGCATGGCCTCTACAAGAAACATCTGAAAGTTTTTGGCAATTTAAGAATATTAAGTCCATGGGACACAGGGGGTGAGTCTGGAGTTACCAGGCAATGGCAGATCATGAAGAGTGCTGTTTGATCATTTAAACTCAGTCATTTTGTGGGTAAATCGGTGTAAGCTGATATAATCACCTTGTTATTCCCACCATTAAAGGAATGGGGAGAAAACACAAGGAGAGCTAACCTTTGCAGCCCCTTTGCCAAGACCAGGACTTTGAACCAGTTTGTTCCAGTTCAAACCCCTACTGAGAATTTGCATTTACACCCCAGATATACTGAATCAGAATCTACATTTTAAAAAAATCCCCAGGTGATTCTTACATACAACAAAATTTGAGAACCACTGCTCTACTGTGGTTGTCAGAATTTGTCCCTAACCAGCACCATTAGCACGGCGTAGGAACTTGTTAGAAAAGACTGATCCGAAACCCTAGTCAAAACATATACACACGCACATACTCACACACTCACACATGCCCAAAGACACAAATGCTTGTATAGAAAGGTGAAACGAAAATAGACCCAAGAATTCCCAAGTTTGTCTCTAGGTTCAAAATTTGATATGGATAATTGTGGGAGATTTTGAGAAGATTTACAGATGAATATGATCAAATAAACTCAAAGTGAAATGACTCTGGAGTCAGCATTTAATGAAATACAGTGAGTAGGGAAGGCCCTGGACTAGGAACTATATATATATAATTCTTATTCTTTTACAATCTAGTTGTATAACTTTGGATAAGTTGCTAGACTTTTCCTAAAATCAGTTTCCTCATCATTAGCATGGCAAGAACTCTATCTTTTCCTTTTTGTAGGCTACAAATGGAATTATGTGAAAATGATTTGAAAATAAAGTGCATTCCATAGACATTCACATTTCACATGGAAGCTCTCCTCTTTGTTGAAACCTAAAATATATTTGAGAATAGACTCTAATAGATAGAGTTCTGAGAGATGGGATATGGGATAGAAGCGATATATCAAGAGATTGGGAAGATAGAGAAGTTCTGCTTCTACTTCCGGGCTATGCTGGGTTACTACCTAGCATTGCTGGATCACGGAAGGTACCAGCAATTGTCATTATGTACTCAGACTGATCAGTAATAATTCACCAAGACTACAGCAAATCAATTTTCAAGCATTTAGGTTTTGAAATGAAATCTCAAAGTTCAATAATGGCCCATACTAATGGCAAAGGCATAGTTAATTCAAACTAGTTTCAACCAGATATTATGTACAAAAGAAGATGAAAATAAATCTAATTGGTTAGCCCAGGAAAAATAACCAAAGTGGCAATCAAATGATTTTCATTAGGTAAAGGATCTATCTCTATGCTGAGGGTAGAACAATAAATAAATAAATAAATCATACATTAGCTTTACATTTTTTTTGAGAAAAATCAAGTTTCACACAAGGAAGAAGTTTAAACAATTGCCAATCAGAACAAATTACTAAGGAGAAAAGGATTGTACAGTGAAAAATACTGTGGACTGGCGGAAAGGAGGTTAAATTTTTGTCCACTAATGGAAAGTGTATCTTTGGGCAAATTTTCTGATAACTTTCAGTTTTAAGGTCCTAAATGATTGCATGTAAATATTATATAAATAGCTTATCTCTTCTCAAAATCTGTGCTTCCTTGTGCACGTCCAGTGTTTGTTAATTATGCCTCATCCTTCAAGTTAGCCAGGATCAGACCTCAGAGCCATTTTCCCTTTGATCTCTTGCTCACTTTGGCCATTCTGTCAATGATCTATCTCTTTCTTGACTTCTATTCTACATTTATGCATTATAACCTTTTTTTCTGGGCTGCGGCTAATGTCTTCTGGATTGTCTCCCTGCCTTGGGTGGCTCTGCAGTTGAATCCACTTGGCTCTAATAGAGAGCTTGGCTTATGTTCACTAACATGAGAGGGACTTTCTTTGGTTTTATTAAGTAAAGCACTGCCCTTTTTGCTAGCTCTAGGGCTATTGGCAACCTTATACCAAAATAACTTCTTAGTAGTATGTAATTGTCTTCTGCCATCAGGTCGATTCCAACTCATGGAGACCCCATATGTTACAAAGTAGAATGTTCCATAGGGTTTTCTTGGCTGCAAACTTTATGGAAGCAGATCTCCAGGCCTTTTTCCTGTGGCAGTGCTGGATGTGTTTGAACCACCAACCTTTCAGTTACCAGCTGAATACAAACCATTTGTGACACCCAGGGACCTTCTAGTAGTATACTTTTATTAAATTGCTTTTCTTCATGTTTCCTATGACATTGCCAATTGAACCATTGATTTCTTCTACATTATCCTTGTGGACTTCTGCTTCTGGCCAAGATGGAGAAACAGGAACCAGATTTACCTTTCTGCCTGAAACAACTTAAATACTGCACAGAATATATAAAACAATAGTTTTCAAGACACTGGATATTAGACAACATTTGAGAGACAGAAAACAAGTGAGATGGGCTAACCAATGTACCAATTTACTGCCTGGAGAGAATTTTAAGATCACAGTACAGGGATGGAGACGCCAAGTAGAGCCTGGAAGTGTCCTGGAATTGTGGAGAAGAAGCTGAGATCTGGGCTGGGGAGGCTAAGGCAGCTAAAGTTCACAAGGGCAGATATTAGAGAGGAGAGCTCCATAAATCTTGTGAGGGGCCCACTCAATTCTTTAGCTCCGTGCTGATAAGGGCTTGTGTGTGGAAAGCTACTCAATATACATACGTACATACATACATACATGTTGTTGTTTGGTTCTGTTGAATAGATTTCAACCCATAGAGACACCATGTGACAGAGTAGAACTCCCTCATAGGGTTATCTAAGCTGTAATATTTACAGAAGCAGATCACCAGGTCGTTCTCCTGCAGAGATGATGGGTGGATTCATACCACTAACTTTTCAGTTTGCAGCCGAGCGCTTACTTGTTGCATCACCAGTGCTCCTACACATACACACATACATGTATACAAACATATACATACATAACCACCCCAGAGAATTAGAGAACACAATACTTCTAGCCCACACAGAGCTGGGAGTAATTCCTGTTTTCACCTGCCAGAGTAGAAAACCTCATAATTCAAGGTGCAGTAAGTAAAGTAATCAGAAAGATTTTGCCTCAGCAGCGGGAAAAAACAGCTCTAAGCACTGTTCTGGTTCTGCCCAACAAAGCTTAAGAGTATCACGTTAAACAATAAAATGTTTCCACTTAGATAACTTCATCCCAGAACAGAGCTAAAGACTATCATATATGGAAATACAAACTATTCAGCACCAAAAATGTATAATTTTCAAGGTCTTGTATTCAATAAAAAAATTACCAGACAAGTACAGAATCAGAAAAACATGATCTCTAATGATGAGAACAATCAATTAAACACAACCCTAAAACAACAAAGATGCAGATGATAAAATTATTAGAAAAGGACACTAAAGATAGCTATTAAAATACATTGAATATGCTGATGAAGCTGGATGAAAGATTAAAATCGTTAAATTATTGTGCATTATCTACATATATCAAATATGATTTTAAACATTGGAATTCACGGATAAATAGAACAAAGTACCTTTCCTCAAGAATCTCAGAGTATAAAGCAAGTGATTTACCAATGAATGGAAGAAAACAAAGCTGCTGGAGCCTCTGGAAAGTTTGGGAAATAGCTGGAATTAAAAGTAAATTTGGAGTTCAATCAAAGGAGACATGCATATTTTTAGAAACACCAAGTTTACGTTTAGAAAGAAAACCCTCATTTCAGTGACCCTGAAGCAAGAAAAAAATTAGATTATCAAAATATAAGTCCCTGACTTAAGGTCATGAATACAGGGATATAAGAAGGCAAAAGTCCAACACATGATGTTTGTCAAATCACATAATGTGATCACCTAAAAACGTGGTAAATTATTAAAAATATATGAGAATTTCACATTCTTCAGCACTGCTGCCACTTAACATTAAAATTTTGAAAATTTAACTGGAGTTCGACATCCAAAGGAACCAAAACATGTCAAAAGCAGTGGTGGTATGCTCTGAAACTCCTTCATGGGATGGTCCCCGGGAACCTAGAACTCAGAAGTAGTGTATTGGGATTCATTTGTTTGTGCTTACTATTCATGCTTCACTGCCTAATTCTTTGCCAGGTACGGCATACAACAACAATCTTTAATGAAACATCTATTATATGCGAGGAACTGGGAATACAAGTATCTGCTTTCAAGAAGCTCACAGCCTACCAAGGGAGACATGCAAACATTGCAATTCACTGTGACCATGATAGAGATTAGTAAAAACTCACAATCACCTATCTGAAACCTTGAGATCAGATTTGTTTTCAAATTCATAGATTTTCCATTTTTTAAAAATACAGGGAGGCAGGCCCAAGATGGCAGAGTAGTCAGACGCTTCCTGTGGTCCCTGTTAAAACAAATACCAGAAAAAACAAGTGAATCAATTATATATGACAATCTAGCAGTCCTGAACATCAAAGGCAAAGTTGAGGAATCAGACTGAGTAGCAGGGAGAGAGAGAGACGGTTCAGAAGCAACAAGAAGTTGCCAGACCTGACCCAGCAGGAACCAGCACCTTGCAGCAGGCACACACGGTGAGGCAAGCAGTGGCACTGGTAACACGTTTCCCACATCAGGAGAGACCCAGCAGTGGAGAGTCTACTCAAGCCTTCAGAACCAGTGAAAAGTGGTGCTCAATCAGCAAACAATAAGTACATGTGTCTCACCTATGACATAGATCAAAAAACACCCTCTTTGGGAAAAACCTCTCTCCCATTTCCCCGCCCCCCTCACTGCTCTGCGCTGGGTCCCAGGCCAGCTTCAGCCATTGTTATGACCCCTGGACCAAAAGTAAGTACCTGTCACGCACTCTGAGACATTCTCCCAGCCTTGGAGAAGGAGCAAATTAACTAACAGGAATAAATAATCTGCCAGCTCCACTAAGCCGGGAACTTAAGGTAGGTGCAGCTTCTTTGCCTAGGCACAGGCATAAGGGGTTCACAGACTTTGAATTCTTTTCACTTCTGCATAGACTTATGTAGACCCATTTCAACAGCTTCAACAGCGTAGGCCTTCATTAGCACAGTACAACAGAGTATATACCTTAAGTCTAACTTCAACTGTATCAGATAGATGGTGGAGTGGGAGGTTTGTGACATTTGAACCTCTCTGCTCATAAAACAGGCTCCTCACCTACCCACATCAGGAACTTGAGGACTGGTGGCTCCATCTACACCACCTAGACACCCGCGATGGGTGTACAAGAAAAAGTGGTGCCCCCTAGTCCTTACAGCCAACAGCATTGTGCATTCATAGTCCGGCTGCAAAACCCACCCACCTATGGGCTCTAGGTAACAGGGACACATTTTCCTCCCAGACACTCAAGGGCAGCCATCAGCCTTCTGCCTTGCTCAACATGCGACCCCCCTCCTGCAGCCAGATACCTGTGCCTACATTAATCACTCGAGCCTGTCTAGAACTGTAAGTGAGAGCCTGCACCACACACTTGGTGACCAACTACCTGGCACGTGAGTTGAATCCATACAAGAAAAGTAAACAGACTCCTGGGCTCACATACTTAGTAACAGATATAACCACCTGGTGAAAGGATATTAGAGCTTCAAAGGCACCAATAATCAAACTAGCTCACATGAGCAGCCTATTTGGGCATATCAAAACAAGACAAAAAACTAGGACACGGTAAGTAAACATAAAATAAATAAATATAATAATTCATTGATGGCTCAGAGACAACAGTCAATATCAAGTCACATAAAGAGGCAGACCATGACAGCTTCAGCAAGTTCCCAAAACAAAGAATTAAGAAATTTTCCAGAGCTAGAGAATTTCTTGGAATTACTGGAGGCAGAATACAAAAGATTAGTACACAGAACTCTTCAAGATATCAGAAAGGAGTTCAGTCAAAACATAGAAAAAGCCAAGGAACACATAGACAAAGCAATAGAGGAACTTAAGAAGATTAGAGAAGAGCATAATGACAAATTCAACAGGCTGAAAGAATCCACAGAGAGACAGCAAACAGAAATCCAGAAGATTAACAATAAAATTTCAGAATTTAGACAACTCAGTAGAAAGTCTTAGAAGCAGAATTGAGGAAATGGAAGTCAGAATTAGTGAGATTGAAGATAAAACACTTCACATCAATTTATTTGAGGAAAAATCAGATAAAAGAATTTAAAAAAATGAAGAAACCCTAACAATTATGAGGGACTCTATCAAGAGGAATAAGCTACGAGTGATTGCAGTACCAGATTTTGGGGGGGGGGGGGTTACAGAAAATACAGAGAGAATTGTTAAAGATTTGTTGGCAGAAAACTTCCTTGATATCGTGAAAGATGAGAAGATATCTATCCAAGATGCTCACCAAACCCTACACAACGAGGATCTCAAAAGAAAGTCACCAAGATGTATTATAAACAAACTTACCAAAACCAAAGATAAAGAGACAATTTTAAGAGTGGCTAGGGATAAACAAAAAAGTCATCTACAAAGGAGAGTCAATAAGAATAAGCTCAGACTACTCAGCAGAAACCATGCCGGTAAGAAAGCAATGGGATGACATATATAAAGAATTGAAGTAAAAAAATTGCCAGCCACAAATTATATATCCAGCAAAACTGTCTCTCAAATGTGATGGTGAAATTAGGACATTGCCAAATAAACAGAAGTTTAGGGAGTTTTCCAAAATCATACAAAATTACAAAAAAATACTAAAGGGAACATGGTGCTCTAGGCAGAAGCACCACACCATCCCTACACAGCAAAGATCCAAAAAACTAAGCCAAACAGAGAAAACAGCATTCCCGAAACCCTAAAACATCAAGTGAAGAGATAAAGAACTCAGCCAAGCACCAAATGGAGTGAGAAACTGACAGAGAAAGGAGAGCAAGGAGAGACTGATGCAGAGGTCCCCTATCAGTTAACACAGCACAGATCCATCATCTGGGACTCCTATTAGAGACCAGCAAATACGGGGTACAAGAAAGCAGCTTCACGGAGCTTCCAGCAAGAGAGAACAACCCATAAACAGTGATATACGCTTTCCCACCCCCCAACCTTCTTCACCCTCACTCGGCCTTCTCTGCTTCCTGCGGCCACAGTCTCTTGGCCCAAAAGCACCAGCTGCTTGGATTCCACCCACCGGCACTGGCTGGCTCCCTGAGTGCCATTTGTTGACTGCTGGTGTCACTTTTTTCCCCTTCTTTTGATTTCTTCCTTACCTCTCACCACCTCCCCCTCCTTTTGCTTAAATACCTGGCTCCGTGTGCCAACTTTGCGTCTTCCTAAGGAGTTGCAGAGCTAAACTCGAGTGTGGAAATGCCTACAGGTCTGTGTTTCCATGCTGGTGGGAACCCTGGGCTTATTTTTGTTTGTTTTGAAACGTTTATTTTCTTTTTCTTTTCTTGAATTGGGAGCCCACTCTGGCCAGGCAGTGCTACGCAGCTTGGGACAAACCACCTCAGCTTGTGCAGACGTGCAGAGGGATCCCTGAGAGCATTTCTTTTTAGTGTTTTTTTTTTTTTTTCCTGTTTTTTTTTTGGGGGGAGGCTTTTCTTGTCCTTTTTTTTTTTATTTGTTTAGTTTTCTTTTCCCTCTTTTTACTTTTTTGTCTTGCTTCATTACTCAGTTTCTCATCTCTCTATTCCTTCTTTCTCTTTCTGTCCCCTGAATACCTGACACTGAATACCTCTACTCCTTCTAGCCAGGCTGTACTTCAACACCCAGGAACAACTTCCCTAGACCTCGTAGCCACACCAGTGGAATCCCTGGAAGCTTTTCTTTTCTTTTTTCTTTCTAATTTTTATTTGTTCATTCTTTTCTTTTTTTTGTCTTCTTCCCCTTTTGTTTTTTCTCCATTTCATAGTCTCTCTTCTCTCCACTCCAAACGCAATCTCCCCTAGCATTCTTTTTTGTTTGTTTGTATGTTTTTTTCTCCTGTTCCTCTCTCCTCTCCCATACCCATCCTAGCTTCACAAGTCGAAATCTTCCCCCTTCATCTTGTCCACCTGCACCATGCTCTAAACATCACACCACCAAGCGGCACAGGCACGGACTACCAGAACCTGCAATACTCTGATTACTGACCCACACAGGTGGCTGTAGTAAGTGCTAAAAACAATGCATCCCAGCAAATCCTCTTCAGCTAGACTGACACTATGATACCATATCTGAGCGACTGACCCTGCCAATTGGAGAAAGGTGAAAAGTATTGTACCCACAGAGGAGCAAACAACAAAGAACACACAGCCAGCTTATTCAGACATACCCAAATAATAAAAGTACAAAACAAGCAAATGTACAATCTATAAATGTGAAAAATATCTACAGAATGCCCTGAAGACAGCAAGTAATATCAAAACATTTAGAAGAACAGGACAGGATGGTTCCAGTAGGAGTCCAAAATAAAACACCAGATCACTTTCCATAGAATAAAATGCACTAGAACTGATAGGGAATTCAAATCTCTAATACTCAGAATTATCCCAGAGTTGAAGCAAAAAGCAGACCAAAATGAGGAAAAAATAGACAAATTCATGGAAAATACAGACAAAAAAAATGGAAGAATTCAGGAAAACAATGCAGGAACAAAATGTCAAAATAAATTCACAACCAGAAATGATACAAAAACAACAATTAAAATACAAAAGATAAACAACAAGATTTCAGAAAGGGACAGTGTCAAAGAAGGGTTGAGGAGCAGATTTGAAACAGTGGAAGACAGGATCAGCAGAATTGAAGACCAAAACATGGATACAACTCTGTTTGAAGAAAACTCAGAAAAAAGGACAAACAAAAATGAAGAGACCCTGAGAATTATGTGGGATACAATCAAAAGCAAAAACCTGCAAGTGATTGGAGTTCCAGAACAGGGGAGAAAACAGAAAACACAGAGAGGATCACTGAAGAACTGCTGACAGAAAACTTCCCCAATATTATGAAAGATGAAAAGCTAGCCATCCAAGAAGCTCAATGAACCCCATACAGGATAGACACCAAAAGAAAATCACCAAGGCATATGATAATCACACTCATCGAAACGAAAGACAAAGAATCCTGAGAGCAGCTTGTGAAAAACAAGAAGTCACACACAGAGGAGAAACAATAAGATTAGGCTCATATTATTCAGCAGAAACCATGCAGGCAAGAAGGCAATGGGATGACATATGTAAAACCTTGAAAGAAAAAAATTGCCAGCCAAGAATAATATATCCTGCAAAACTCTCGTTCAAATATGATGGTGAAATTAGCTCATTTCCAGATAAACATAAATTATGGAATATACAAAAACCGAACCAAACTTACAAAAATTATTAAAGGGATTCCTTCAATTGGAGAACAAACTACAGCAGCTCACATGCTGAATCTAGGACGAAGGATCATACCAGCCAGGTACCAATCTAGGAAATGAGCTTTCAACAACAATCCAAAACCAAAAGAAATACAACAGGGAATCAGAGCAGTTAATTGGTAAATGACAACATCAGAACAAAAAAAGAGGGAATAAATTGTGTAGGTATAGAACCTTCTAATGGAGAGGAATGCAAGGTGATACCATGTAATAACATACTGCTTCGAACTTAGAAAGATAAGGGTAAATTTCACAGTAACCACAATGAAAGTTAACAAACATACTCATAAAAATAAAGTGGAAAAACGTAAAGTCTCAGTAAAAACCTACAAAAACAAAAGAAATCAAAGAAAAAACTCCACAAATAAAAGTAATTCAGCACAGGAGAGTAAGAAGAACAAAGAAAACGTCAGCACCACAAAAAAAAAGCACTACAAAATGACAGCAACAAACTCACATCTATCAATAATTACACTGAATGTAAATGGACTTGATGCACACATAAAGAGACAGAGAGTGACAGAATGGATGAAAAAACAGGATCCATCAATATGCTGTATACAAGAGACAAACCTTAGAAACAAAGATGTGAATTTATTAAAAATCAAGGTTGGAAAAAAATATATCAAGCTAACAACTACCAAAAAAGAGCAGGAGTGGCAATTCTAATCTTAGATAAAATAGACTTTAAAACAAAATCTACCATAAAAGACAAAGAAAGACACTATATAATGATTAAGGGGACGTTACATCATGACGACATAACCATAATAAATATCTACGCACCCAATGACAGGGCTCCAAAATACATTAAAAAACTCTAACAGCACTGAAAAGAGAAATTGACAGATCCACAATAATAGTAGGCGACTTCAACACACCACTCTCAATAAAGGACAGAACAACTAAGAGGAAACTCAGCAAAGATATAGAAGACCTAAAGGACACAATCAGCCAACTGGACCTCATAGACATATATAAAACACTCCATCCAACCGCTGCAAAGTACACATTCTTTTCCAATGCACGTGGAACGTTCTCCAGAATAGACCACATCTTAGGCCACAGAGCAATCCTCAACAAGATCCAAAATGTTGAGATAATTCACAGTATCTTCTCTGACCACAATGCCATCAAGGTAGAAATTAACAATAGAAAGAGAAAGGAAAAAAAATCAACTACATGGAAACTGAATAATACTCTGCTTACACATCAATGGGTAATAGAAGAAATCAGAGATGGAATCAAAAAATTCCCAGAATCAAATGAAAATGAAAACACATCATACCAAAACCTTTGGGACACAGCAAAAGCAGTCCTCAGAGGACAATTGATAGCAATAGATGCACATATCAAAAAAGAAGAGAGGGACAAAAACAAAATATTAACTACAGAACTCAAACAAATAGAAAGAGAACAGCAAAAAAAAAAAAAAAAAGCCCCACAGCCACCAGAAGAAAGGAAATAATAAAGATCACAGCAGAAATAAATGAAATAGAGACTAGAGAAATAATACACAGAATCAACAAAAGCAAAAGTTAGATCTCTGAAAGAATCAACAAAATCGACAACCTACTGGCCAGACTGAAAAAATAAAAACAGGAGAGGATGCAAATAACCTAAATAAGAAATGAAATGGGGGACTTTGAAACAGACACAAATGAAATAAAAAAAAGGTCATAAAAGAATATTATGAAAAACTCTACTCCAACAAATTTGGAAAACCTAGAGGAAATGGATAAATTTCTAGAAACATACTACCTACCCAAACTCCAACAAAGTAATGTTGAAAACCTTAACAGACCTATAGCAAGAGAAGAGATGGAAAAGGTTATAAAAAAAAAAAAAGCCCCCCCCCAAAAAAAAAACCCTGACCCAAATGGTTACACTGGAGAATTCTACAAAACATTCAGAGAAGAGCTTCTACCAGTACTACTCAAGCTATTTCAGATCAAAGAAAAGGAAGCAACACTTCTGAATTTATTCTATGAAGCCAGAATAACCCTGATACCAAAACGAGGCAAAGACGCCACAAAAAAGGAAAATTACAGACCAATAGCTCTCATGAATATAGATGCAAAAATTCTCAACAAAATTCGAGCCAATAGAATTCAGCATCATATCAAAAAAATAACACACTGCGACCAAGGAGGATTCATACCAGGTATGCAAGGATGGTTCAATGTTAGAAAATCCATCAATGTAATCTACCACATAAATAAAAGGAAAGAAAAGAATCTCATGATCATCTCAATTGATGCAGAAAAGGCATTTGACAAAGTCCAACACCCATTCCTGATATAAACTCTCAATAAAACAGGTATAGAAGGAAATTTCTCAACATAATAAATGGCATTTATGCAAAACCAACAGCCAACATCATTCGTAATGGAGAGAGGCTGAAAACATTCCCCTTGAGAACAGGAACAAGACAAGGATGCCCTTTATCACGACTCCTATTTAACATTGTGCTAGCTAGAGCAATAAAGCAAGAAAAAGAAATAAAGGGCATCCAAATTGGTAATGAAGAAGTTAAACTGTCCCTGTTTGCGGTTGATATGATACTATACATAGAAAACCCTAAAGACTCCACAAGAAATCTACTGGAATTAACAGAAAGATTCAGCAGAGTAGCAAGCCATAAGATAAACATACAAAAATCAGTTGGATTGCTATACCCCAATAAAGAGAATGATCAAAAGGAAATCAGGAAAACAAAACCATTTGTAATAGCCCCTAAAAAAATAAAATACTTAAGAATAAATCTAATAAGGGATTTAAAAGATGTACACAAAGAAAACTGCAAAACACTACTGCAAGAATTCCAAAGGGATCTACATAAATGGAAAAACATACCATGTTCATGGACTCAAAATTGTAAAAATGACAAGTCTACCCAAAGCAATTTACAAATACAGTGCAATACCGATCCAAATACCGATGACATTCTTCAAAGAGTTGTAAAAACTAATCATGAACTTTATATAGAAAGGGAAGAAGCCCCAAATAAGTAAAGCACTACTGAAGAAGAAGAATAAAGTAGGAGAACTCACACTACCTGACCTCAGAACCTATACAGCTACAGTAGTCAAAACAGCCTGGTACTGGTTCAAAGACAGATACATTGACCAGTGGAAGAGGATTGAGAACCCAGATGTAAATCCATACACCAATAGTCATCTTATCTTTGACAAGGGCCCAAAGTCCATCAAATGGGGAAAAGACAGTCTTTTTAACAAATGGTGCTGGTAAAACTGGATATCCATCTGCAAAAAAATGGAACAGGACCCATACCTCACATCATATACAAAAACTAATTCAAAATGGATCAGAGACTTAAAAAGAAAGCCAAAAACTATGAAGTTCATAGAAGAAAAAATAGGACCAATGCTACAGGCCCCAATAGCCGGCATTAACAGGATACAAACCATAACCATCACCACACAAAACCCAGAAGATAAGCTAGATAACTGGGGTATTCCAAAAATCAAACACCTATGCTCTTCAAAAGACTTCACCAAAAGATTAAAAAGAGAACCTACAGACTGGGAAAAAAAGAATTGGACAGTACAAGTCAGACAAAGGTCTAATCTCCATAATCTATAAGAAAATCCAATACCTCTACAACAAAAAGACAAATAATGCTATTAAAAAATGAGCAAAGGAAATGAACAGACACTTCACCAAAGAAGACATTCAAGAGGCCAGCAGACACATGAGGAAATGCTCGCGATCACTCTCCATTAGAGAAATGCAAATTAAAACCACAATGAGATACCATCTCACCCCGGCATTACTGGCACAAATCAAAAACACTGGAAATAACAAATGTTGGAGGGGCTGTGGGGAGATCAGAACTCTCATGCAGTGCTGGTGGTAATGCAAAATGATACAACCATTTTGGAAAATGATATGGCACTTCCCTAGAAATCTAGACATAGAAATACCATAGTATCCAGCAATCCAACCCCTAGGAATATATCCTAGAGAAATAGGAGTCATCACTCGAATAGACATAGGTACACCCATGTTCATGGCAGCATTGTTCACAATAGCAAAAAGAAGGAAACAATCTAGATGCCCACCAACAGATGAATGGATAAACATACTATGGTACATACACACAATGGAGTAGTATGCAATGAGAAAGAACAATGATGAATCTGTGAAGCATCTCATAACATGGATGAAACCGGAGGACATTATGCTGAGTGAAATAAGTGAATCACAAAAGGACAAATATTGTATGAGACATCTATTGTAAAAACCCATGAAAAAGTTTACACACAAATAGTAGCAATCTTTGTTGGTTACGAGGGATGGGAGGAGTTGCGGGAATACTAAATAGGCAATAGATAAGTGGTATCTTTGATGAAGGGTGAGAGAGTTCACAATATTGGGGAAACCAGCACTACCTGTACAAGGAAAGGTCATGGAAGCTCCCTAGACACATCCAAATTCCTGAGGGACTGAATTGCTGGCTGAAGGGCTGAGGGGACCATGGTCTCGGGGAACATCCAGCTCAATTGGCACAACACAATTTATAAAGACAATGTTCTACCTTCTACCTTGGTGAGTAGTGTCTGGGGTGTTAAAAGCCTGTGAGCAGCCATCTAAGATACTCCACTGGTCTCTCCCCTTCAGGAGCAAGGGAGAATGAAGAGAACAGGATACAAGGAAAAGATTAGTCCAAAGGACTAATGGACCACAGCTACCAAGGCCTCCACCAGACTGAGTCCAATATAGCTAGATGGTGCCGGGTTACCACTACTGACTTCTCTGACCTGGATCACAACAGAGGGTTCTGGACAGAGCTGGAGAAGGATGTAGAACAAAATTCTAACACACACAAAAAAAAAGACAGACTTACTGGCCTGAAAGAGACTGGAAAAGTCCAGAGAATATGGCTACCAGACACCCTTTTAGCTCAGTGGTCAAGTCACTTCTGAGGTTTACCGTTCAGCTGGGGATTGGACAGCCCCATAAAACAAAATAGAACTAACGAGGCACAGCAGTCCAGGGACAAGGGATAGAAGACAGAAGGGGACAGGAAAGCTGGTGATAGGGAACCCAATGTTGATTAAGGACTTTGTTGACATGTAGTTGGGTTGTCATCCATTGTCATAGGCCAACATGTGTTCTGTTTAATGAGAAACTATTTGGTTCTGTAAACCTTCATCTAAAGAGAGAATACCAGCACAACTGGAAGATCATAATCGATGTCACTGAACTGTGGATGTAAAAATTTTTGAAATGGTGTATCTTTGGCTATGTATATTTTCACCAAAAAAAAAAAAAAAAAAGAAAGAAAAGGTCAAGAAGGGAGAGGGTTGACATGTTATGGGGTTGTTAACCAATGTCATAAAACAACATGTGTATCAACTGTTTAATGAGAGACTATTTGTTCTGTAAACCTTCATCTGAAGTACAAATTAAAAAAAAAAGTGAAAAAATAAATACTAAAGGGAGTTCTTCATTTAGAAAATCAATAACATCAGATAACAACCTATAACTAGAATACAGCACAGAGAGACTAAACAAAAACCTAGATAGGGAGGACACAAAAATAAATCAAAGCTAAAAGTTATAAAAATCAGGAGAGACGTCAAAAAGTAAAAGATGACAACATTAAAACAAAAAAGATGGACTAAAAAATGTAGTTTTAGATCCTTCACATAGAGAGGATGACAAGGCAATATAAAGAAATACAAAATTGGTTTAAACTTAGAAAAATAGGGGTAAATATTGAGGTAACCCCAAAGGAAACTAACAATGCTGCACACTAAAATAAAAAACAAGAAAAATATAAAGGCTCAGTAAATACAAAATCAACAATGAAAAAGATGAAAAGAAAATACATAAAGAAAGACTACTCAGCACAGAAAATTCAGTGGACCAAAGTAACTGTTAACAACAACACACACATAAAAAATACATCAAAATGACAGCACTAAACTCATACCTATCAATAATTATGCTGAATGCAAATGGACTAAATACACCAATAAGTTGACAGAAAGTGACAGAATGAAAAAAAACACAATTCTTTAATTTGCTGCCTAAAAGAGACACGCCTTAGACTTAAAAGCACAAAAAAAACCTCAAAGGATGGAAAAAAATATATCAAGAAAAAATCAATCATAAAAGAGGAGGACTGGCAATATTAGTCTCTGACAAAATAGATTTTAAAGTAAAATCCACCACAAAGAATAAGGAAGGACACTATATAATGATTAAAGGGTCAATAAACCAGGAGGACATAACCATAATAAATATTTATGCACCCAACGACAGGAATCCAAAATAAATAAAACAAGCTCTAACATCATTGAAAAGAGAGATTGACAGCTCCACAATAACAGTAGGAGACTTCAACACACCATTTTTAGTGAAGGACAGAACATCCAGAAAGAAGCTCAATAAAGACACAGAAGATTTAAATGCCACAATCAACCAACTTGATCTCATAGACATATACGGAACACTCCACCCAACAGCAGCTAAGTATACTTTCTTTTCCAAAGCATATGGAAAATTCCCCAGAATAGACCACATATTAGGCAAGAAAGTAAGCTTAATAAAATCCAAAGCATCAAAATATTACAAAGCATCTTTTCTGACCATAAAGCAATAAAAGTAGAGATCAATAACAGAAAAAGCAAGGAAAAAAAAATCAAACACATGGAAACTGAACAACACCTTGCTCAAAATCTACTGGGTTATAGAAGAGATTAAGGATGGAATAAAGAATTCACAGAATCAAATGAGAATTAAAACACATTCTACCAGAAATTTTGAGACACAGCAAAAGCAGTGCTCAGAGGTCAGTTTATAGCAATAAATGCACACATCCAAAAAGAAGAAACATCCAAAATCAAAACATTAACCCTACAGCTGGAACAAGTAGAAAGAAAGCAGGAAAATAAACCCTTGAGCACAAGAAGAAATGAAATAATAAAAATTAGAGCAGAATTAAATGAAATAGAGAATAGAAAAACAATTGAAAGAGTTAACAAGACCAAAAGTTGATTCTCTGAAACTGACAAAAGAAAAACAGGAGAATACGCAAATAACCCAAACAAGAAATGAGATAGGTGATATCATAAAAGAACCAACTGAAATTAATGGTATCTTAGAAGAATACTATGAAAAATTGTACTCTAACAAATTTGAAAACCTAGAGGAAATGAACAAATTTCTAGAAACACACTACCTACCTAAATTAACACAAACAAAGGTAGAACAACTAAATAAACCTACAACAAAAGAAGATACTGAAAAGGTGATTAAAAAAACTCCCCCCCCCGCCCAAAAAAAAAAAAAAAAAATCCCTGGCCGAGATGGCTTCACTGGAGAATTCTACCAAACTTTCAGAGAAGAGTTCACGCCACTACTACTAAAGGTATTTCAGAGCATAGAAAAGGATGGTGTACTCCCTAACTCATTTTAACAAAGCCAGCATAACCATGATATCAAAACTAGGTAAAGCCTCCACAAAAACAGAAAATTACAGACCAGAATCTTTCAAGAACATAGATGCAAAAATCCTCAACAAAATGCTAGCCAGTAGAATTCAACAACATATCAAAAAAAATAATTCACCATGATCAAGTGGGATTTACACTTATGCAGGGATGGTTCAACATTAGAAAAACATTCAATGTGATCCATCACATAAACAAAACAAAAGACAACAACTACATGATCTTATGAATTGATGCAGAGAACGCATTTGACAAAGTCCAACACCCATTCATGATAAAAAAAAAAAAACTCTCAGTAAAATAGGAATAGAAGGAAAATTCCTCAACATAATGAAAGGCATTTATACAAAGCAACAGCCAACATTATCCTAAATGGAGAGAGTCTGAACACATTCCCCTTGAGAACAGGAACCAGACAAGGATGCCTTTTATCACCACTCTTATTCAGCACTGTGTTGGAGGTCCCAGCCAGAGCAATTAGGCTAGAAAAAGAAATAAAGGGCATCCAAATTGGTAAGGAAGAAGTAAATGTATCTCTATGTGCAGATGATACGATCTTCTACACAGAAAACCTCAAAGAATCTACAAAAATAAACTGCTAGAACCAATAGAAGATGTCAGCAAAGTATCAGGATACACGATAAACATACAAAAATCAGTTGGATTTCTCTACACCAACAAAGAAAACTTCAAAGAGGAAATTACCAAATCAAAGCCCCCAAGATAATAAAATACTTAGGAGTAAATCTAACTGGAGACGTAAAAGTCCTACACAATGACAACTACAAGACAACTACAGCAAGAAACCAAAAGAGACCTGCACCTGCAAAAGTGGAAAAACATACCTTGCTCATAGATAGGAAGAGTCAACACTGTGAAAATGTCATTTCTACTCACAGCGATCTACAGATACAATGCAATCCTGATTCAAATTCCAATAGAATTTTTTTCAAGGAGATGGAGAAACAAATCACCAACTTCCTACGGAAAGGGAAAAGACCTTGGATAAGAAAAGCATTAGTCAAGAAGAAGAACAAAGTGAGAGGCCTCACACTACCTGACTTTAGAAGCTATTATACCCCCACCGTAGTCAAAACAGCCTTGTACTGGTACAACCACAGAAACATAGACCAATGGAAGAGAATTGAGAATTCAGATGTAAATTCATCCACCTACAAGCAGCTGATATTTGACAAAGTCTCAAAGTCAGTTAACTGGGGAAAAGACAGTCTCTTTAACAAACGGTGCTATCATAACTGGATTTCCATCTGCAAAAAAATTGGAGCAAGACTCGTACCTCACACCATGCACAAAATCTAACTCAGAATGGATCAAAAATTTAACTATAAAATCTAAAATGATAAAGATAATGGAAGAAAAAATAGGGACAATGCTAGCAGCCCTAATATATGGCATAAACAGAATACAAACCATAACTAACAATGCACAAACACCGAAGAGAAACTAAATAACTGGTAGATCCTAAAAATCAAACACTTACGCTCATCAAAAGACTTCACCAAAAGAGTAAAAAGACAACCTACAAACTCGGAGAAGATTTTTGGCTATGACAAACCCGATCCAGTGTCTAATCTCTAAAATAAATAAGATACTATAAAACCTCAACAAGAAAAAGACAAATCACCCAATTAAAAAAATGGGCAAAGAATATGAACTGGCATTTCACCAAAGAACACATTCAGAAGGCTAATAAACACATGTGGAAATGCTCAGGATCGTTACCCTTTAGAGACATGTAAATCAAAACTACAGGGAGACACCATCTCACCTCAGCAAGGCTAGCATTAATCCAAAGAACACAAAATAATAAATGCTGGAGAGGTTGTGGAGAGACTGGAACACTTATACACTGTTGATGGGAATGTAAGATGGTATAACCACTTTGGAAATAGATTTGGTGCTTCCTTAAAAAGCTAGAAATAGAAGTACCATATGATCCAGCAATCCCACTCCTTGGGATATATCCTATAGAAATAAGAGCCAACACATGAAAATATATATGTACACCCATGTTCATTGCAGCACTGTTCATAATAACAAAAAGATGGAAACAAGCATCAACAGATGAATAGATAAATACAGTATGGTATATTCACACAATGGGATACTACACAACGATAAAGAATAATGATGAATTCACGAAACATCTCACAACATGGATGAATCTGGAAGGCATTATGCTGAGTGAAATCATTCAGTTGCAAAAGAACAAATATTGTATAACACCACTATTACAAGAACTCAAAAAAAGGGTTAAACACAGAAGAAGACATTCTTTGTTGGTTACGAGGGAGGAGAGGGATGGAGAGGGGTATTCACTAACTTGATAGTAGACAAGAATTATCTTAGGTGAAGGGAAGGAGAGCACACACTACAGGGGAAGTCAGCACAACTGGACAAAATCAAAAGCTAAGAAGTTTCCTAAATACAACCAAACACTTCGAGGAACAGAGTAGCATGAGCAGGGGTCTTTGAACCACACTTTCAGACAACATCTAAGTCAATTGGCATAACAAAGTTTATTAAGAAAATGTTCTGTATTTCACTTTGGTGAGTGGCTTCTAGGGTCTTAAAAGCTAGCTAGTGGCCATCTAAGATGCATCAATTTGTCCCAACCCACCTGGAGCAAAGGGGAATGAAGAACACCAAAGACACAAGGAAAATATTAGCCCAAGAGACAAAAGGGGCCACATAAACCAGCGACTCCATCAGCCTGAGACCAGAAGAACTAGATGGCGCCTGGCTACCACCAATGACCACTCTGACAGGGAACACAGCAGAGAGTCCCTGACGAAGCAGGAGAAAATTGGGGTGCAGAACTCAAAATCTAGTAATAAGACCAGACTTAATGGTTTGATTGAGACTGGAGGGTCCCCGAAAGACATGGTCCTTGAACTGTTTGTTAGCCTAAAACTAAATCCATTCCTGAAGCCAACTTTTCAAACACAGATCAGACTGGAGTATAAGACATAAAATGATACTCGTAAAGAGTGTGCTTCTTAGCTTAAGGAGATACATAAGTCTAAATGGGTATCTCCTGTCCAGAGTTGAGAAGAGAAAGTAGAAAGGGACAGGAGCTGGTTGAATGGATACTGGAAACCCGGGTTGGAAAGGAGAAGTGTGCTGCCACAGGATGGGGAGAGGTACTAGGCTCACATAGCACTGAGTGTATAAATTTTTGTATGAAAAACTAACTTGAACTGTAAACTTTCATTTAAAGCACAATAAATTTGTTTTAATTAAAGAAATAATCATGACAAAACAGTTTTTAAAAAAGAATACTTACATGATATATAATGTATCATGCCTTTTGTCTAGGAGATCACCCAATAAACAAACACAATTAGAGTCTAAGAATATTCACAGTAAATGTGCTAGACTTTATAAATAGTCTCACATCTGTTCAGATAATGTTTGCTCCCAAATGAGCTGAGGTCAGGTCAGGTTTCACCATTAAATGAGTTAACCTGCCTTTGGGGATTTTAGGATTGAGCATAAAAAATGTAGAACTAAATTAGAAAGTACAATGGGAGGGACAGATTAACCATGCTTGTGAAGATTAAACATTTTGCCTTCTGGAAACTCCTTTTGGATCTGTACCCTCACGCTACTGCATTGTAAATGCAAGACTTTGAATCTGTCTGCTTACATAGTTCTTGTATTTTCCTCAGCATATAAAACAGTTTGGAATACACTGGGTGCTTAATTATTTCTTCACTGAAAGATCTCACCACACACAGATATCACAGTCACACACACACACACACACACACACACACACACACACACACACAATGTGATTTGAGAAAGTTATAAAATGAAATTAAAAAGCTGGAAATAATACCACATTTTATAATATGTTTCAGGCAACATAAATATATAAAGAAATATTTTGGAAGAAAGTATGTAAATGTAACTGTGATTGTATTTGAATGGCAGGAGCTATAAAAAAAAAATCCCACTTTCTACTACTTTGGATGTTGTCTTTCAATTTCTTTAATAGGTATGAATTTTAAAATAAAACAAAAAAATTCCGGCGTTCTACTGAACTTTGAAATGACTTTACTTTTGTATATCTCAACTATGATTTTCTCAGGATTTTTTTCATGCTAGTAATTTGTTTTCAGGAATTTCATATTTTTAATAAAATGATTAACAATTTCTAAAGCCCTCTGCAAAATTCCTAGCTTCAACATTAAGAGGATTTCCCATATTTTACTTTTGTCAAAAAAGAGCATGTTTCCTATGTCTGTGATGAAGAGAAAGTAATTAATGCTATTTCTGGTAAGATGGAAATGTGTGTCAATATCCAAACCTTATCATCCCAAATATTTTTCAAAGTGAAGGGGGACAGAAATATCTGTTGCTTCCTAATCATGCTTAATACTACCCTTGAATTTTGTGTACAGCAAATATACATCCAAACATGGTCATAGGATTTATCCCATTCATTGATCTAAACTTTCATCTTATCACATAAAAGTTTTATGCATTGATTTTGACACAGCAGACTTTCGTTCTTCCAGTAACTTTATTTATGTATATACAGCATGTAATGTCTCTCAAAATTATTCTAGTGAAGTCATAAACATGTTTGCAAACTCTTTTTGTATGAAAGTATCATATTACATTGATGTGTTGGGTAATTTGAAATACAAGTCAAGCTTTTTGCCATAGAACTTCAAATCTTGGTATTGATATGGGATATAAAATTAAAAGAGGCTTCTGATCTAAAATAAAATGGCTAAACTAATGCTGAAAGCTCAGTGTGTAATCTTTCACACAGATTCAAACTCTGATGCTTTGGAACCAACCTTTAAGGCTTTGTGGTTACACTAAGACTGTGAATCAGTAATCAAATCTTACTGAAAACTCTTTGAGTTAGATTTCTCCAAGAAATCTTACGCTCTGGGCAATGTAACATTTAACAATCTGTTCTTAGCAGTAGCCATCATGCCATCTTCATGCCATTGTTTGTGACTGGTCATGAGACCCCCTCCACAAACACACATTTTGTAATTATGTCTTTTAGTCAATTAATGCATGTTAGTTGTATCAACATAACCAATAATGTTAAAGGTCATGCTTTTCCTTGTCCCATCTTTGACTGACCTCAATCATAGTAAACCAATCAAAATATTATGTTTGTAATTTCTCATATGGCAATATAACTATGTTTGATTTGTACCCCTCCCTTTGGAATCTATAAACTTTGGACTCTGAGCTTTTCACGATTCTCTCATTTGAATGACATATTGGCTTCAATAAATCTCTTTGATTTTACTTTAATGTAGGTGGAGAGTCTTTTCTCCACAGCATTTGGTGTAGTTTGGGAGTATTCGGAGACATCTCTCTTCAGCGGACCCAAAAGGCTGAAAAACCAGAGTCAGGTGCCAACAAGGGAATCCCTCCCCCCCCCCACCTCTGCTTTCTAAGACCTCTGGGGAACTGCCTGGAGGTGAGTGCTCCCAAAATTGAATCCCAAGCATCTCGGCATGGTTCTTTGGAATTTATCAAAGTTGCCCTTCATTTTCACTTTCCTGACTGAATGAGTTTATTTATTATAGGTTTGTAGTTTTAACTGCAGTTTGAGTGTTCCGGTTAAGTGTGTTCACCCTTATTATTATTTTTTTCTCTGTTTCCTCCTTAACTGCAGTTTGAACCTCTGCTATTGTTTTAAATGTGATAAGATTGCTATCTGGTGGTTTTAAAAATTGCAGCCTCCATGTCTGAACTTGTCTCTCTTACTTTCATTTTAAGTCTGAAAAGACTGTTTTCTAAAGTGCTCCTGGGTCTCATAAGCTGCAAATTAATTAGACCTTGTGAGTACCTAAGTGCTCAGTCTGTCTTTTGAACTCATCATCTTTTGTTTCTGTCTGCGGTTTGAACATCTTGTAGAAACTTTGATCGTGACATGTCCAACATCTAGCAGATGAAAGGTATAACTCTCATGCAAATCTTTTCATTTCTTTAGTGGCATATCAGGCTTAGTGCACCCTTCAGTTGCTAGCATGTACAGGTTACTTAATTAGTGTGCTTTCAGGTTTGGTACACGTAAGGATTGCATATGCTAATGTAGTGCATCTTCTGGTTTTCTATATGTACAGGTTACTTAGTAAGATAGGAGTTCCAATTTGACCACTGGCATATGTTTACTAACAAGAATCTAGCATTTGACTTAAATTGAGTTCTCTGCAGTAAATTAGAATCTAGGGGCCTCTAAATTAACCCAAAACTTAGTTGCTCATGTTATATAGTGTTATACAAGCACAAGTGTGCAGCTGGCCTCATAGACAAGTACATTTATACAGTTCTTTTGTTTCATGTTATTTAAGAGCTTGCCTCTAATTTTATGTTTGTGTTTCTGACTTCTATCAAATTAAAGGCCATGGCTGGCAGTACTGTTTTTCATAAGGCTGTCTTTTCTCTTACAAGAAAAATTGCTATTGCACTTGGGCTTTTTGGTAATTACTCTGAACAACTTTAATATAAATTTTGATATATTTGAAAAGTGCACTAAAGAAAGAATGAATTGTTTATTTTAATGGGTACAACAGGGCCTTAAAAAGAGACAAATTATTCTAAACTTCTTTAAAGGATCCTATAAAGCAGGATTTAAGGTTTTAAAAATGTGATAATGTCCTACCTCCAAATGATATTATTAAATTAGGTTTCAATATCTCTTTAAAGAATGTACTATAATTGGTTTAATAATAAGCACTTGTATAAGTTTAATAGTCCAAATATATCCAAAAATTAATGAAGGTGAATTTGTTCTGATGAAGATTTTTATGCTCTATAATATGGCAGTCTTAAAGCAAAACCTTCCTAAATAACCTAGGTATTATATAAAATGTTTCATTTAATAAAAGAAGGCAATTTCCAAAACCTTTACATAACTTACTGATATTAAATTGAGTTAATATCCAAGTTTTTACTCTTTTTATGCCTCATAGAAATATCTTTATATATATGTCTGCTAATAACTATGTTCATTATTGTCACTTAAAAGGTTGTACAAAAGACAAAGTTTAAAAGGTTTATAAAAAAGGGGAATTTATTTGATATAATCAAAGTTTTTATATGTCTGGCTAAAATTTGATGAGTTCATTTATGAGATTTTTAAGCTCTTTTAATATCAAATAACATATAAAGCAAAGAATTGAGTTTCTTGTTAAAATAAAATTTTCTTTGATTACTAGGCTGAAGAGTTAATTAATTTATTTTTTATATAATCTGCCTTAGAGACAAGGATTTGACCTCTCATTAGAATAAGATTCCTAGGTCCAAACAAAGCTGCATGGTTTTGAAAAAACTAAGGTTTTTGCCTTTAAAATCTTTGATTTAAATAATTGAAGTATTGCTTCTCGCTGATCTGTAATAACCTCCTGACACTTTTGAAACTTCATAGAAAACCACAAAAGATTCGTTTCTGTTTCATAAAGAGAAAAATGCTAAAAAGTTTATTTGATGTGTTATGAATTACATAAAACATTGTAAAATCAGGAAATGTACTTTTTTTAAAGTTAAAATATACATGTAAGTAATATTTGCCTAATACTAAACAATGAGCTAATGGTATATGTCATAATTTTATTGTTTCAATTGCTAAATTGGTTTCAGCTTTGTTTCTTTTAAATCTAATATCATCTAAGCCAATGGTTTTAATTAGGAAATTCACACTGTTTATCCATAAAGTTTTTATTACCATTCAGATATTTAGCTTAATATATTCTTAACATATCCTGACTATATAACACTAGGATCCCTGGTTGCACAGTGGCTAAAGAACTCAGCTGCTAACTAAAAGGTAAGGAGTTGAAATCCAATAGCTACTCCTTGGAAACTCTGTCCTATAGGGTCACTATGAGTTGGAATTGATTTGACAATGGGTTTGGTTTGGTTTTTATATAGTTCTATGTTTCAAGATTATTATATATTATATCTGAAGCTCTTTAGAAATAAGGTTAATTATTATGTTTAGAGATATTTTTGTCTAAAGATATTATTTGACTTTGCATTACTTTAGGAGTTAATTCCCATCAGGTCTTTTCACTTTTAAGAATTATTGTTTTTATGTTATCCACAGCCATTTTTAAGTCTGTCATTCACAGATAAATTTTACCTTGCTGATTAACTGAAAATGCCAAAAAAGGACTCTATCAAACTTATAAAAGAGAATATAATGTTTCAAAAATGGATCAAATTGGACTAAATCAAGATTTTTTAAACTCTTGTGTAGAAACTGACAAAATTTTTCAAGTTTCTGGTGATCCAGAATAGCATGGAATGAAGATTAACTATATGCAACCAAGGAAAATAAAAGAATTGCCATAAGGTTTTTATGAAAATATTGCTGATGTTCAATGTTCTAATTTCTAGATATAAGAAACCATTTTTTTTCCCTTCTTTCCTTTTTTTTAATGTAGTAATTGGCCATTTCAGTAACTAATAACATTATGCTGGTTACAGAATATCCTATAAATTAAAAGATGTTATGGCTCATGTCAAAATTCTGATTGAAATTATATTTGGAAGATACTACAGACTCCAAGAAATGAATACTGACATAACTGTGATTAGAGAAGTAGTTCTTCAAAACCAAATGGCCCTCCTTTATGTTACTTTATTATTTATTATTAAATATTGTCAATCCTTAATCCAATACTCTAAGAAATGTTTTCACAGATTAAAAGAGCCTTTGACAAGAAAAAAGCAAAATACCAAAATTTGCTTGATATTGTTCCAGTGGACTATGTTAAAAACTACATCACACACACACACAATTCTTTAAAACCTCATTGGAAAAGACGGTAGGTTATTCTCCTTGTTAATATTGTGCCACTAAATTAACAGGAGTTAAGACTTGGATACACCTCTCACAATTAAAGAAGACTACGACTCCTGTTTAAATTGTCTAACCAACTACGGGACTTAAATTCACCTGCCCGGTGGCTGCAATCAAACAACTGCGACATAGACAGAGAGCTCCACCCAAGACCAGAAAACAAGACTCCGTGCAGACAGCTAATATTTTGGACTGTACTTTATAATCTTTGCTTTTCTATCTTATTTATTCTTCACCAAGTAGGCCTACCCCATGATAGAATATTTTATATGGCAACCTTTGAAGTAGTTGCTCTTTATATGATGCTTATAATTTTTAAGATTGCCTTATTTTGTCAACTAGGATTTATAGAACGATGATATTAGATTGATTATTACCTTCATTGTTATTGACCTGTATTATCATTGTAGGATTACATTTAGTTTGCATTATTACCTTATCAGAAAAATTTTCTAATTGTTGTTAATACTATCACATGAATTTATGCAATTTGTTTAGAGAATGAGTCATATTTATGCTTATTCAATCTTAGTATCTTAGTTATTTTTCTGTTACTCATTGTGTTCCATCAGCTCTATGATACTAACTGAAGGAGTTTATTTTATATTAGCTATAATTTGTTGCCTTATTATTTTTTGTATATTACATTTAGACAGTGTTTCTATATTATGAAGCTTATAAGTATCATCAAAAACTGTTTAGGTACATTCTATATGCCCTATGATTTTACCATCCTTTTTTGATATCTTCAGGTGGCTACCTAACAGTGTGGGTTCTTGGTAACAGTCTCTGTTGCAAACTGAGTTAACTATATTAATGATAATATTCATTATGAATGGAAATTATATCAACAATACATTTAGAAACTGAAAACTAGAGAAGCCTCATGACTTAGATTAGTCATTTCAAAGTAGGTCAGATTTTTCCTCCCATGTGACCATGCCCTATCCATTCCCCATACCAAGATCACTTAAGATGGCTACTAAGCCATAGCATGGTGAACTAACCAGAGCTGCCCAGGAACCAAGGTGCCAGTGGTCCCAGACTATGGGAAAGAAAGGGGCTTACCATGAGAAACAAGAAAGGCATAAACTACAAAAGTTCAGCTGCCATTTGGGAGCAGATACTGAGAAACCCATGCAGAAGAGAGTATGCTCATAAATGTTCAAAAGATGTTCTTTGAAATCCTTATCAAAAGAAAGGCATAATATGGGAAATAAAATCAAAAGAAGCTTCTGATCTAAAATAAAATGGCCAAACTAATGCTAAAAGCTCAGTGTGTAACATTTCACATAGATTCAAACTCTGTTGCTTAGGAACCAACTCTATTATTAAGGCTTTGTGGTCAGGCTAAGACTGTGAATCAATAACCAAACCTTATTGAAAACTCTTTGTTAGATCTCTCCAAGAGATCTTATGCTCTGGGCAATGTAATACTTAACAACCTGTTCCCAACAGTAGCCATCATGCCATCATCATGCCATTGTTTGTGACCGGTCATGAGACACCCCCCGCAAACACACATTTTGTAATTATGTCTTTTAGTCAATTAATGTATGTTAGTTGTATCAACATAACCACTAATGTTAAAGGTCATGCTTTTCCTTGTCCCACCTTTGATTGACCTCAATCACTGTAAAACAATCAGAATATTATGTTTGTAATTTCTCATACGGCAGTATAACTATAGTTGATTTGTACTCCTCCCTTTGGAATCCATGAGCTTCAGACTCTGAGGTTTTCATGATTCCCTCATTCAAGTGATATATTGGCTTCAATAAATATCTTTGGTTTTACTTTAATATAGGTAGAGAGTCTTTTCTCTTACAACAGTTTAACAAAGCTCACTACAAACAACCAAAGAATGTTCTCAGAGAACGAAGCATCAACAGTGCTAAAATAATATGATAAAAATGAAATACATACGTATTAAAAGGGCACAAGTGTATGAGGGTATCATTAATTGGAGTCAATCATAGAAAGCTTTATAAAAATAACTTCTCTGTTGAATTGTGAGGAGAAGTGGAATAGAACAAAATTTGGAAAAAAAATAGATTCAAACAAAGTCCGTTCCAGCAGAAGGGAGTATGGAAAGGTCAGCTAATAGATGAGTGTGACAGTTTGGAGAAACGTACTGTCCATTAAGGTGTCCTGCTTTTACTATGCCGGGTTTTTATTCTTTTAATTTCCTTAAAGTGAAAAATTATGTTTTTTGAGAAAAAATGACTGATTGTTCCAAGTGCTATCTTTTTGTTGTTGTTGTTTGTTTACTCTATAACATTAATACTGAGTCTTGGACATAAAAGTACAAAATTAAATTACAAATTTTAGGTGTCTATTACTACTATTTTCTATTCTTTCCAAATACTTAATGGATGATTCCAAATTTCCTCTACTTTGCCTTCTCTCACAAGTTCTTATGAAAGCGATCTCTTCAATACAGGATCCCTTGCAAAATTTTATTATGTTTTAAAATATTGACATTTGTTATTTGGTACTTTCTGAAAAGCACTCTATATCAGTGTTTCTCAAAATTGAATGTGTATAAGAATGGTTTGGGGATCTTGTTACAATGAAGATTCTGATTCAGTAGGTCTATGGTGGAGTCTGAGTTTCTGCATTTCTATCAAGCTTCCAAGTGATGCTCAGGCTGTTGGTCTATGGACTATACTTTGATAACCAAATTCTACATTTTAACATGTCATTAACTTAATATATATAAGATGTATTGATAACAAAGGCCATACAATAAGTTAGGTTTAAAAATACTTTCTAGTCTAGAGTGTATTCCAAGCTTGCCTGTTAAGACTATCTCTGGACTCCTGAGAAATAAACAAAAATAACATACATTTCCAGACTGCTGCTACAGAAATTACAATTCGCAAGAGTACAGGAGATACTTATTAGGCAATTTTGAGAAACTCAAGTCATTTATTAACAATGGATAGGCTTCTGGTTTCTGCTCCATCATGTAAAGAGTTTCAAGTCATCACTCCCATCCTAACAACAAGAATAAAAGCTGAACAAATGAAAAAACAATAGCTCATAGATTTACCTGAGAATTGAAGTCACAAGGTAAGCAACTGCCCTGAAAACTGGAGAGAGAGGCAGGTACAGAGAATTACATCTCACCTGGAGCAGAAGCCCAGAAGCAGAAATCCTCTGCTGGAGACAGTACCATAGGGAAGTTTAAACAGTAATTGACAAATTGCTGGAAGTGTCGTGTGGGATAGCTAGAGAGATAAAAACTCTGGGAACAGGGGCCATGTTAATACAGCCTCCATACTTTTTGGAGTTTTATCTCCAGGAGCCCCACCAGCTTCTCACTGTGAAAATTGGAGGAAAATCTGCTGTTTCCAGAAGGAAGAGGGGAAAAGTAAAAGCAACCATTTTGAAATATGCCCAAATCATTCCATTTCACTGAACAAAGGTTTGCCCTCAAGAAAAACTATTTTACCAGAGCCTAACCAATGTAGGTCTTACCAGAACCTAACCAATATAGAAGGAGCGCTGGTGGAGTGGTGGTTAAGTGCTCTGCTGCTAACTGAAAGATCAGCAGTTTGAACCCACCAGCCACTCTGTAGGAGAAAGATGTGGCAGTCTGCTTCCATAAAGATTACAGCCCTGGAAACCCTGTGGGACAGTTCTACTCTGTCCTATAGGGTCACTATGAGTCAGAATTGATTTGACAGCAATGAGAACCAGAATGGGGGAAGGAAAAGAATTAACTACAACTCTCTCTACCCTTCAACATGGGAGAAGAAAAATACCCAACTCCAGACCCCACCCATTCACCTTACTGTTTCACCTAAGGAGGTGGTGGTGAGGCTGAGAAGCACTTGTGAAGGTCACAGACCAGTAAGAGAGGTTCATTAAAAGACTGAGACCTAACCATAACATTATAGAACACTTTCCCTTCCCCTCCCAATTTACCACAGCATCAAAAATATTCCTGTATAATGACAGGGAATTACAATTGAAAGAACTGCAAGTTTCAGACCCTGTTTAAGGAGGAGTTTCTAGGGAAACTCAAAGACAACAGGGGGGACAGAAGCAAGGACACTAGAGGAAATTTTAGGCTCTGACACCTACAACTCCAACAAACCGTAAACACAGCCTAACTCCTACTCAGACAAACATGGAACCTCACACTAAATTCTATTTAACTCAGTTCCTTTTATGTGGTACATCATGTCTGGATTTCAATTTTAAAAATTAAAAGGCATATTAAAGACAAAAAACACACTGTGAAGGGACAGAGCATTAGTACCAGATTCAGATATGGCAGAAATTTTGGAATTATGATGCCAGGAATTTAAAATAACTATGATTAATATCCACCACCTGTCAGTTTGTTCCACTGTGGTAGCTTGCATGTTGCTATGATGGGTGCTACATAACCAGTATTTCAAATTCCAGCAGGGCCACCCAGGGTGGACAGGTTTCAGCAGAGCTTCTAGACTAAGACAGTCTAGGAAGAAGGGCTTGGTGATCGACTTCTGAAAATTAGCCAATGAAGACCCTACGGATCACAAATGTCCCATCCCATTGTGCATGGAGTCACTGGGAGTCAAGGGACAACTTGACAGAAGCTAACAACAACAGTATTATAAGTAAAAAAAGTAAAAATATATGCGATCCATACCTATATCTATATATCTATACTTACAAAAGCCACTGTATCTATCAATCATTTACCTATATGAATTACTTAGGAGTTAAGTGTAATAATGTCTACAACTTACTCTCAAATAGTTTAGCCAAAATTATATATAGATATAGATATAAACATATACAAACACACACTCACATGTATATATACACATATAAATATATGCATCACATGTATGTGTGTATATATATACATATGTTTACAAATAAAGATATTTATAAATACATAATACATATTCTGTAGAATATATTAGCATTTGTTACAGAATATTGTATATATGCATATGTAAATATGTACAGACACACACACACACACATATGTAACCCGATTACTATCGAGTCAATTCTGACTCATGGGAATGCCATGTGATTCAGAGTAGAACTGTCCTCCATAGGACTTTCAATGGATGATATTTTGGAAGTAGATCTCCAGGCCTTTCCTGAGTGCCTCTGGGTAGACTTGAACCTACAAACTTTTGGTTAGCAGCTAAGCTCATTAACTGTGTGCACTACCTCAGGACTCTCTCTCTATACACACACACACATGCACACACACACATATAAACATAAACATATATATAATATTGTATTAGCGAAGTATTTTTTCTATCAGTATTATTATCATAGTTTTATTGTCTTACGATAAGAAAAAAATTCTAAGATACATAGACATTTTGCAATTTTTAAGCTTAGTATGTGGTTGTTTTTGTAAATAAAGAATGATCATTTGGAAAGAAGGTATATAATCTCTTTTTAGATTACAGATTTTTATTTATATCAGTGGGGATCAACTCGATGTCAATAGGTTCACACATTTACTTATTTTTGTCCAACTACTCTGTTACAAATTGAGAGAGATGAATTGAAATCTACTTTTACAATACGTTTCTCTTGATTTTTCTTTGTATTACCTATATCATTTTCTTAAAGATTGAAAAGGCTATGCTATTAGCACATAAATAATTAGGGCTATGATACCTTTTGAGGAGCCTTGGTGGTGAAATGGCTAAGTACTTGGCTGTTAACTGAAAGGTTGGCAGGTCAAACCCACCAGCAGCTCAGCAAGAGAAAGATGTGGCAGTCTGCTTCTGTAAAGATTACAACCTTGGAAAGGCCATGGGACAGTTTTGCCCTGTCCTATAGGGTTGCTACGAGTAGGAATCAACTCACCGGCAACAGGTATAATATCTTTATTGTAAACTGAATCCCATTATGTAATGAAACGTCCTTTGATGTCTTGTTTAATTTACCTTATGTAAAATTAAAAATCTCAACTGACAATTAGTTTTTAATTAATTAATTTTTTTTATTCTTAAATTTTATTGGGCTATTTTTGCCCATCTATATATTTTCAAACTTTCTGAATCATTTTAATTTCTCTATATGTCATAATTGGGTTTTTCTATGTCATGCAATTTGAAATTTTTTATTTTTATTAGGGAGATTTAGCCCAATTAAATATAATGCTATAACACATATGATTAACATTTAATGTCTCATTATATTCTATATTCTGATTTTTTTTTTAATAGGTTTAAAATATATTTTAAAATACAGTCTCCTTTCTTTGCTTTTTGGGGAGAGTAGATATTTCTCCTGATAATTGAGAAAGTTTGCAGTTTGGTTGCAGTGATTATCCTTTGTTTCCATTGTTTAAAACTTTGTGTTTTAGGTGAAATCTTACAGCAAAAATTAGTTTCTCATCCAAAAATTTATACACAAATTCTTATGTGACATTGGTTGCAATTCCTGCAATGTGTCAGCAGTCTCCCCATTTCCCTTTCCACCTTAGATTCTCTGCTTCCATTCCTCCAATTTTCCTGTCCTTTCCTGTCTTCTCATCTTTGCTTTAGGTGTTTCCCATTTGGTCTTGTATACTTGACTGAACGAAGAAATATGTTCCTCACATGTGTTATTTTTTGTTTCATAGTCCTGTCTAATCTTTGGCTGAAAGGTGGGCTTTAGGAGTGGCTTCAGTTCTGAGTTAGCAGGATGTCCAGGAGCCATAGTCTTAGGGGTTCCTCTAGGTTCTGTCAGACCAGTAAGTCTGGTCTCATTTTGTGTGTGTGTGTAAATTTGAATTTTGTTCTACATTTTTCTCCCGCTCTGTCCAGGACCCTTTATCGTGATCCCTGTCAGAATGGTCAGTGGTGGTAGCCAGGCACCATCTAGTTCTTCTGGTCTCAGGATAGTGGAGGCTGTGGTATATGTGGTTCATTAGTCCTTTGGACTAACATTTTCTTTGTGTCTTTGGTTTTCTTCACTCTCATTTGCTCCAAAAGTGATGGAACCAGTAAATGTATCTTAGACGGTCATGCCCAAGCTTTTAAGACCAAGAGGCTATTTATCAAGGTAGGATGAAAGACGTTTTCTTTATGAACTATGTTATGCCAATTGACCTAGATGTCTCCCAAGACCATAGTCCCCAGCCCTCAGACCCAGTAACTTAGTCCCTCAAGGTGTTTGGATGTGTCTAGGAAACTTCTATGACTTTGTCTTGATCAAGTTGTGCTGACTTCCCCTATATTGTGTGGTTGGTTTTCCCTTCACTGAAGTTAACACTTGCTTACTATCTAGCTGGTGATTTCCCTTCCCCACCCCTCCCCTCCCTCATACTATCAGACACTGTTTTTTTCTGTGCATAAACCTTTTCTTGGGTTTTTATATTAGTGGTCTCATAACAATGTTTTTCCTTTTGTGATTGACTTATTTCACTCAGCATGTCCTCCAGATTCTTTCATGTTGTGAGATGTTTCACGGATTCATCATTGTTCTTTATCTTTTCGTAGTATCCCATTGTGCGTATGTACCATAATTTGTTTATCCATTCATCTATTGATGGGCCTTTAGGTTATTTCCATCTTTTTTGCTGTTGTGAATAATGCTACAATGAACATGGGTGTGCATATGTCTATTTGTGTGACGGTTCTTATTTATCTAGGATATGTTCCTAGAAGTGGGATTGAAGGATCGTATGGTATTTCTATTTCTAGCTTTTTAAGGAGGGGTTATATCATTTTCACAGTGATTATCTTTATAACTATAATTTTATATAATTTCCTTATAGTGGGATATTAATCATCCCTGGTATCCACACCCTGGGTGGTCCACTCTCATGTTGACTCTAGAAGTGGCTGTGTGACTTATTTGGCCACTGAGACATCAACAAACATGAAGTAATCAGAGGGTTGAAGAACAATTATGCATCAGTGTATGCCCTCTTCTTTTGTATGAAACTAATGTGTCAGAAAGCTCAGGGTAGCTTAATGGAGGACAAGCCATGTGGAGTAGCTAATTGAAGATGCATAAGAGACTTGATTAAGACTAGGAGATGAACTGCCTATTTCATCCCAGCTTAAATGGTTGACTCACAAATTTGTGAGTAAATGAACGAGTCATTGTTTTAAAACTAAATAGTTGAGTGGTTTGCTATGCAGTAATGGATAAATAATACAATTTATAAGTTTTTATTTCTTAGATAATATTTATTAATTCCTTATCAGAAGAAAAAAAATAGTATATATCATTTCCTTCCCCTCTTGTTTCTCTTGATCACCAGAAGCTAATTATTTTGATTTTCTCAGTGTTCACCTTTACTACCAAGAGTATTTACACCTGTTAGTATTGTGTGTCTGAATTCTCAATTAGCTCTCCTCTTCTGCTTCTTTCAATCAAATAAGGTCCAAGTGAGCTCCTGCCACCTGACCCTGCAACCTGTTCGAGATCAGTAGAGTCCCTGGGTAGTGCAAACAGTTAATATACTTGGCTACTAACCGAAAGGATGGAGGTTCGAGCCCACCCAGAAGCACCTTGGAAGAATGGCCTGTCAATCTATTTCTGAAATACCAGGTATTGAAAACCCTATGAAGCACAGTTCTACTCTGACACACATGGGGTTGTCATGAGTCTGAATCAACTCAACAGCAATTTTTTTTTTGTTTGTTTTGTTTGGTTTTTAGCAATGATGAATGCAATATATAATGAAGATATCACAGTCTTGTCCCCTCTGCTTCCATCTATGTGTACCCAACAGTGTTTTCATTTCATAGCCCTTTAATCTGCTTTATAGTTTCAGATTTTAGCTGTCTTATAGTTTAAGAAAATAGAGTTTGCATTTCTGTTTGCCATCTATGTTGCTTTTGGATGTATTATTAATCACATATTTTTATTAAAGTTTTCAATAATCTAAAAAAGTAGGTCTGAATAACTACAGAAGAAATTGGGTAAAAATAAAATTGCCACGATTTTAACTCTGAAAAAATGAAATATAAAGAAAAAGGTGTTCTTCTCTTAGATAGTATTTTTTGGTTTGAATCTTTGCTCTTTATTTTAATTGTATGTAGTTCCTTAAAATTAGTAAAGTTAATTTAATTCTTTATGCTTACTTTGTTACATGCTTTTGTATTTCTCCCACATTGCGCGTATTTTCCTATCAGGCTGAGCTAAAGTTTCCTCTGTCCCTTAGCAGGTCTCACCTAGTCTGGCATAGCTCTATTTCTTCTAATGGCAATCCAAAAGATCTTGTACTGTTGTTGTACATCTATGCCCAGAGTTCCCAAAACTTGACTTTGCTTTTTCTTCTTCACAGCCCAAACAAGAGTCAGGACAACAGTAGAAAGAATGTCTACAGTAATGGAGTCAAAGTGTCAGCACCTTGCAACCATGGCTCCTGTAAACATCAGGGAAGAGCCATTTTCAAGTTGTTAGCCAGAGTCCTGTTGTGGTTTTGTTCAATGGTAAATATGTGTACCCATTTACACTCTCAAAGTCTTTCATGAAATTGACAAAAATGGAAGTGTAAGCACATAATGATCAGTCACTGTAGGTATTAAATAGACACTTTATTCACATAAGCAGAAGACTAGTGTAGACAATACAAGTATAGACAGTATTTAGTCAATAAACATGCTGACTCATATTTATTAAACAGCTTCATAGTTAATCTGAATTCAGTATTTCCACTTGGCATCTGTGTATAAAGCAGCCATTTAACCTCTATGGTGAGCTGGATTTCCATCACCATAGTGAGCCGATGTGTATTAAAGGCGCACCAAGGGAAACTCTAGATATATTAGTTTCTTCTCACAGTAAGATCATAAATTTTGAAATGAGAGTCTGTGTGTGTGTGTGTGTGTGTGTGTGTGTGTGTGTTTTAATCAAACACTATTTCTCTCGCCCCGATGCTTTCAATGGACCCAGTCCCTTTCAGGCACTGTTCTAGATTCTGATACACAGCCCTGAGAAAAACAAACATGATCTCTGCCCTAGTGGAGCTTACAGTCTCTAAGAAAGTTTACAGATGAACATCCAACTACATGTGTAACGTTATAGATTGAAAAGCACATAATGTTAGATGATAATTTAAAAAATAATCTGAATTGCCTGTGTTTCTCTACTCAACCCAGTATTCTTCTTTTGTTTCCTCCTGTTTCTCCCACATCCAAGTCTGTCTCAAGACTTCTTGTCCCTCAGTCTTCTTTATTTGATTGGTCACTGGTGTGGCTTTCTTGACTTAATCAAAGGATGTCCTTCATGTTTTCCCTGCCTGTCCCCATACACCACAACCACTTTCCACTCACCTAATCCCTCAGATTACAGGTTCCCACCACAAGCTACAAGAGTTTGTGATGGCAGTGGTGGAGTTTTAGAATGCATATATGAAATTATAGAAGCTGAAATGAGAATATCTCAGTGAGTTAGTTAGAGGGACATGTAAGTGTTTCTAAGAAAGGGAGGGAAGAGGACTTGGAAAAATTACCAAGTTTTGGATAAACAGGGAGAAAAATGTTTCTGTTCAAAACTTTCCTGAGCATATTTATGGAGACAGGGTAGCACAAAGCATGTTTGTAAGAAGGAGAGTGAATAAACTAGTTTCTTGGAATAGGACCTCATGTAAAAGATCAAAGAGAGTTAAACTGCAAATGGATCTCCTAGGTGGTACAGTTAATGTAGTTGGCTTCTAACTAAAAGGTTGGAGGTTTGACTCTACCCAGAGGCACCTTGGAAGAAAGGCCTAGCTAGCTACTTCCCAAAAAAACCACCATTGCAAACTCTATGAAGCACAGTTCTACTCTGACACATATGGGGTTGCCATGAGTCAGAGCCAGCTTGACGGCAACTGGTTCCTGGTTAAACTGTAAATAAGAGATAAAAAAAAGAATAAAAGTAATTCATGTAAATTTCTTGTTCACTGCCTGACATGATATCCTAAGTGTGTGTGCACATATGTACATGAGAAAAAAAAGGAAAAACACATAAAGATTTTGACGAAATTGTTGCCATCAGTAAAATGTTCTGCAAATCTTCTTACTATTAGGAGACTGGAGGACCTCCCAAAACTATTGCCCTAAGACACCCTTCAAATGTGGAACTGCAGCTATTCCTGGAGGCCACCTTTCAGCTAAATGGTAGACTGACCTATAAAATAAACAATAACACTTGTAAAGAATGTGCTCCATAGAACAGTCAACTATAGGAGACCAAAAGGGCAACATTTGCCCAAAGGCAAAGATGAGAAGGCAGAGAGGGGCAGGGAGACAGAAAGAATGGAAACAAGGAACACAGGTGGATATGGGGAAAGTACTGACACATTGCAGGGATTGCACCCAGTGTCATGGAATAATTTGTATACAATTACTGAATGCAAACTGAATTTGCTGTGTAACTTTTACCTTAAACACAATAAAATGTGCAAAAAATAATGCATGAAAAAAAGAAATCTTCTTATTATCAGATTGACTAATTATTCTTGCCCCTTCAGCCCAAGATAAAACTTAAAATCAAGCAGACTTTCTCACAAATATTAAATCGCAATAAAAATTTATTTAATTAGTTTCTACATTACATTTACTTTAATAGTTTATTTAAGAATTACTTTAAATATCTACAACAGGGAGAATTTTTTTTTTTTAAATAAACTATGATAAGAGTAGAAAAGAACACATTTTATAGCTGGCATAATAACTTCTAGTGTTTTTTACAAGCATATTAATTTTTATGTGTGAAAATTTAATCTCCTCATTATAATCAAAGCTCTTTGATTATCTCTGACCTCGGCAGATGTTCCTCAATGTTTACAAGACAATCCTTCTAAATTTTTTGATTTATTTTATTTTATTATTATTATTTTTTATATTTTATTGTACTTCAGGTGAAGACTTACAGAAAAAATAGTTTCTCATGAAACAATAGTACACATGTTGTTTTATGACATTGGTTAACAAGCCCACAACATATTAACCTTCTAACTTCTCAACCATTTTTTTTGGGTGAAAATACACATAGCCAAAGAGACACCATTTCAAAAATTTCTACATGCACAGTTCAGTGACATTGACTACACTCTTCCAATTGTGCTGTTATTCTCACTTAAGATGAAGGCTTACAGAACAAAATAGTTTCTCATTTAACAGTTACTACACATGTTGCCCTATGACAAAGGTTAACAATCTCACTACACATCAACAGTATCCTTTCTCAACGTTGGGTTCCCTATCACCAGCTTCCATGTCCCCTTCTGTCTTCTGGCCCTTGTCACTGGACTCCTGTACCTCGTTAGTCTCGTTTGGTTTTACAGGGCTGTCCACTCCCAGGCTGAACAGTGAACCTCGGGGATAACTTCACTACTGAGCTAAAAGGGTGGCTGGGGGCCATACTCTCGAGGATTCTCCAGTCTCCTTTAGGCCAGTAATTCTGGTCTTTTTTTTTTGTGAGTTAGAATTATGCTCTACATCCTTCTCCAGCTCTGTCCAGAACCCTCTGTTTTGATCCTGGTCAGAGCAGTCAGTGGTGGTAGCCGGGCACCATCTAGCTGTACTGGACTAAGTCTGGTGGAGGACCTGGTAGCAGTGGACAATTAGTCCTTCGGACTAATCTTTTCCTTGTATCCTGTTCTCTTCATCCTCCCTTGCTCCCGACGGGATGAGACCAGTGGAGTATCTTAGATGGCTGCTCACAGGCTTTTAAGACCCCAGACACTACTCACCAAGGTAGAATGTAGAGCATTGTCTTTATAAGCTGTGTCATGCCAATTGAGCTAGATGTTCCCCGAGACCATGGTCCCCACAGCCCTCCGCCCAGCAATTCAGTCAATCAGGGAGTATGCATGTGTCTATGGGGCTTCCATGACCTTTCCTTGTACAGGTTGTGCTAGTTTCCCCTGTATTGTGTACTGTCTCACCCTTCACCCAAGATACCACTTATCTATTGCCTATTTAGTATTTCCCCCACAACCCTCCCATCCCTGCTAACCAACAAAGATTGTTACATTTTGTGTGTGAACTTTTTCATGGGTTTTTACAATAGAGGTCTCATACAATATTTGTCCTTTTGTGACTGACTTATTTCACTCAGCATAATGTCCTCCAGTTTCATCCATGTTATGAGATGCTTCACAGATTCATCATTGTTCTTTCTCATTGCCTAGTACTCCAATGTGTGTATATACCATAGTTTGTCTATCCATTCATCTTTTGATGGGCATCTAGGTTGTTTCCATCATTTTGCTATTGGGAACAATGCTTCCATGAACATAGGTGTGCATATGTCTATTCCAGTGACGACTCTTATTTCTCTCGGATATATTCCTAGCAGTGGTATTGCTGGATCGAATGGAATGTCTATTTCTAGCTTTCTGAGGAAGTGCCATATCATTTTCCAAAATGGTTGTATCATTTTGCATTCTTACCAGCAGTGCATAAGAGTTCCCATCTCCCCGCAGCCCCTCCATTTGTTATTTCCAGTATTTTTGATTCATGCCGGTAATGCCGGGGTGAGATTGTATCTAAGTGTGGTTTTAATTTGCATTTCTCTAATGGCTAGTGATCGCGAGCATTTCCTCATGTGTCTGTTGGCCATTTGAATGTCTTCTTTGGTGAAGTGTCTGTTCATTTCCTTTGCCCATTTTTTAATAGGATTATTTGTCTTTTTGTTGTAGAGATGTTGGATTTTCTTGTAGATTATGAAGATTAGACATTTGTCTGACTTGTACTGTCCAAAAATTTTTTCCCAGTCTGTAGGTTCTCTTTTGACTCTTCTGATGAAGTCTTTTGAAGACCATAGGTGTATCATTTTTAGAAGATCCCAGTTATCCAGCTTATCTGTTGGGTTTTGTGCTTTGATGGTTATGGCTTATATCCTGTTAATGCCATGTATTAAGTCCTGTAGTGTTGGTCCTATTTTTTCTTATACGAACTTTATAGTTTTAGGCTTTATATTCAGGTCTTTGATCAATTTTCAAGTAGTTTTCGTATATAGTGTGAGGTATCGGTCCTGTTTCATTTTTTTGCAAATGGATATCCACTTTTGCCAGCACCATTTGTTAAAAAGACTGTCTTTTCCTCATTTGATGGACTTTGGGCCCTTGTTGAAGATCAGGCGACCGTAGGTGGATGGATTTACATCTGGGCTCTCATTCCTGTTCCATTGGTCAATGTATCTGTCGTTGTACCAGTACCAGGCTGTTTTGACTACTGTAGCTGTATCGTAGGTTCTGAAGTCAGGTAGTGTGAGTCCTCAAACTTTATTCTTCTTCTTCAGTAGCGCTTTACTTATTCAGGGCTTCTTCCATATCCATATAAAGTTAATGATTACTTTTTCCATCTTTTTAAAGAATGTTCTTGGTATTTGGATTGGGATTGCGTTGTAATTGTAAATTGCTTTGGGTAGAATTGTCATTTTCACAATGTTGAGTCTGCGTATTCATGAGCATGGTATGTTTTTCCATTTCTGTAGATCCCTTTAGGTTTCATGCAGTAGTGTTTTGTAGTTTTCTTTGTATAGGTTGTTTACATCCCTGGTCAGATTTATTCCTAAGTATTTCATCTTTTTAGGGGCTATTGAAAATGGTATTGTTTTCCTGATTTCCTTTTCATCGTTCTCCTTATTGGTGTATAGGAATCCAACTGATTTTTGAATGTTTATCTTGTTTCCTGCTACTCTGCTGAATCTTTCTATTGGTTCCAATAGATTTCTCATGTAGTCTTTAGGGTTTTCTAGGTATAGTATCATATCATCTGCAAACAGGGACAGTTTAACTTCATCACCAATTCGGATGCCCTTTATGTCTTTTTCTTGACCTATTGCTCTCGCTAGAACTTCCAGCACAATATTAAATAGGAGTGGTGATAAAGGGCATCCTTGTGTTGTTCCTGTTTTCAAGGGGAATGTTTTCAGCCTCTCTCCATTAAGAATGATGTTGGCCATTGGTTTTGCATAGATGTCCTTTATTATGTTGAGAAATTTCCCTTCTATACCTATTTGATTGAGATTTTTTATCAGGAATGGGTGTTGGACTTTGTCAAATGCCTTTTCTGCGTCAATTGAGATGATCATGTGATTCTTTTCTTTCCTTTTATTTATGTGGTGGATTACGTTGATTGATTTTCTAATGTTGAACCATCCTTCCATACCTGGTATGAATCCTACTTGGTCGTGGTGTATTATTTTTTTGATATGATGATGAATTCTATTGGCTAGAATTTTGTTCAGAATTTTTGCATCTATGTTCATGAAAGATACTTGTCTGTAATTTTCTTTTTTTGTCACGTCTTTGCCTGGTTTTGGTATAAACATTATGCTGGCTTCTTAGACTGAATTTGGAAGTGTTGCTTCCTCTTCTATGCTCTGAAAGAGCTTGAGTAGTACTGGTACAAGCTCTTCTGTAAATGTTTTGTAGAATTCTCCAGTGAAGCTATCTGGGAAAGGGCTTTTTTTGGTTGGGAGTTTTTTAATTACCATTTTAATCTCTCCTTTTGTTATGGGTCTGTTCAGATTTTCAACATCACTTTGTTGTAGTTTGGGTAGGCCATGTGTTTCTAGAAATTTATCCATTTCCTCTTGGTTTTCAAATTTGTTGGAGTATAATTTTTCATAATATTCTGTTATATTTCAGTTGGGTGTGTTGTAATGTCTCACATTTCATTTCTTATTTGGGTTATTTGTGTCCTCTCCTGTTTTTGTTTTGTCAGTCTGGCCAGTGGTTTGTTGATTTTGTTGATTCTTTCAAAGAACCAACTTTTGGTTTTGTTGATTCTTTCTATTGTTTTTCTGTTCTCTATTTCATTTCTTTCTGCTCTGATCTTTATTTTTTCCTTTCTTCCGGTGGTTGTGGGCTTGTTTTGCTGTTCTCTTTTTATTTTTTTGAGTTCTGTAGTTAATGTTTTGGTTTTGTCCCTTTCTTCTTTTTTGATATGTGCATCTATTGCTATCAATTGTCCTCTGAGGACTGCCTTTGCTGTGTCTCAAAGGTTTTGGTATGATGTGTTTTCATTCTCATTTGATTCTGGGAATTTTTTGATTCCATCTCTGATTTCTTCTATTATCCACTGATGTGTCAGCAGGGTATTATTCAGTTTCCATGTAGTTTATTTTTTTTCCTTACTCTTTCTATTGTTAAATTCTACCTTGATGGCATTGTGGTCAGAGAAGATACTTTGAATTATCTCAATATTCTGGATCTTGTTGAGGATTGTTCTGTGGCCTAAGATGTGGTCCATTCTGGAGAACGTTCCATGTGCATTGGAAAAGAATGTGTACGTTGCAGTTGTTGGATGGAGTGTTCTATATATCTCTATGAGGTCAAGTTGGCTGATTGTGCCCTTTACGTCTTCTGTATCTTTGTTGAGTTTCTTCTTAGTTGTTCTGTCTGTTACTCTGAGTGGTGTGTTGAAGTCTCCTACTATTATTGTGTAACTGTCAATTTCTCTTTTCAGTGTTGTTAGAGTTTGTTTTATGTATTTTGGAGTGCTGTCATTGGGTGCGTAGATGTTTATTATGGTTATGGCTTCATGATGGATCATCCCCTTAATCATTATACAGTGTCCTTCTTTGTCTTTTATGGTAGATTTTGTTTTAATGTATATTTTATCTGAGATTAGAATTGCCACCCTGCTCTTTTTTGGTAGTTGTTAGCTTGATATTTTTTTTTTCCAATCTTTGGCTTTTAATAAATTCACATCTTTGTTTCTAAGGTGTGTCTCTTGTAGACAGCATATTGATAGATCTTGTTTTCTTATCCATTCTGTCACTCTCCGTCTCTTTATGGATGCATTGAGTTCATTTACATTCAGTGTAATTATTGATAGATGTGAGTTTGTTGCTGTCATTTTTTAGTGCTTTTTTTTTTTTGTGGTGCTGAAATTTTCTTTGTTCTTCTTACTCTCTTGTGCTGAGTTACTTTTGTTTGTGGATTTTTTTTTTCATTGCTTTTGTTTTTGCTGAGACTTTATGTTTTTCGTCTTTATTTTTGTGATTTGTTTTTTTAACTTTCTTAGTGGTTACCATGAATTTTACCCTTATCTTTCTAAGTTTGAAGCAGTCTACATTACTTTATTGCCTTGCCTTCCTCTCCATCAGAAGGTTCTATACATATGCCGTCTATTCCCTCTTTTATTATTTTGATGTTGTTGTCATTTATTGATTAACTGCTCTGATTCCCTGTTGTATTTCTTTTGGTTTTGGATAGTCCTCGAGAGTTCACTTCCTAGATTGGTATCTGGCTCGTACAATCCTGCCTCCTAGGTTCTGCCTATGAGCTGAAGCTGCTTGTTCTCAGATGGAAGAACTCCCTTTAAGTTTGGTTTGACTTTTACATATTCCCTTAATTTTTGTTTATCTGGAAATGACCTAATTTCACCATCAAATTTGATCAAGAGTTTTGCAAGATATATTATTCTTGGCTGACAATTTTTTTCTTTCAAGATTTTATATATGTCATCCCATTGCCTTCTGGTCTGCATAGTTTCTGCCGAATAATCTGAGTTTAGTCTTATTGTTTCTCCTCTGTATGTGACTTCGTGTTTTTCACGAGCTGCTCTCAGGATTCTTTTTTAGTCTTTGGTTTTGGCGAGTGTGAATATGATATGCCTTGGTGATATTCTTTCGGTTTCTATTCTATATGGGGTTTGTTGAGCTTGTTGGATGGCCAGCTTTTCATCTTTCATGATATTGGGGAAGTTTTCTGTCAGCAGTTGCTCAATGAGACTCTCTGTATTTTCTGTTTTCTCCCCCAGTTCTGGAATTCCAATTACTCAAAGATTTTTGCTTTTGATTGTGTCCCACATAACTCTCAGTGTCTCTTCATTTTTCCTTGTTCTTTTCTCTGAGTTTTCCTCAAACAGTGTTGTATCCAAGTGTTTGTCTTCAATTCCACTTATCCTGTATTCCACGGTTTCAAATCTGCTTCTCAGATCTTCTATGACATCATCAATTTCTGAAATCTTGTTGTTTATCTTTTGGATTTCTAATTGTTGTCTTGGTATAATTTCTAGTTGTGAATTTAGTTTGGCATTTTGTTCCGGCATCATCTTCCTGAATTAGTCTAAATTTTTGTCTGTATTTTCCATGAATTTGTCTATTTTGTTCTCATGTTTGTCAGCTTTTTGCCTCAGTTCTTGGAGAATTCCATGTATTAGAGATTTGAATTCCTTATCAGGTAGTTCTAGTGCATTTTCTTCCACTGGAGAGTCATCTGGTGTTTTATTTTGGATGCCTACTGGAACCATCCTGTCCTGTTTTTGTAAATGTTTTGTTATTGTCTGCTGTCTTCAAGGCATTCAGTAGTTATTCTTCTCATTTATTGATTGTAGATTTGTTTGCTTCATCCCTTTAAAAAAATTTAATTATGTCTGAGCAGGCGGAATGTGTGTTCTTTGTTGTTTGCTTGTCTGTGCGCTCAATACTTTTCACCTCCTTCTCCTACTGGCAGGGTCAGTCACTCAGATATGGTACAGCAGGGCAGGCCTAGCTGAAGAGGAGTTACTGGGATGGGTTGTTTGTGGCACTTACTACAGCCACCAGAGCAGGTCGGTAATCAGTGCAAGGCAGGTTCCAGTAGGCCTTGCCTGTGCTTCTTGGTGGTGTGATGTCAAGCGCATAGTTCATGTAGGCAGGATACAGTGGGGAGATGGTTATGTGTGGAGCTAAGATGGTTATGGGAGAGAGGGAGAGGAACAGGTTCCAAAAAACATACAAAGAAACAAAAAAGAATGCTAGGGGAGCTTGCCATTGGAATGGAGAGATGAGAGGTTATGAAATGGAGAGAAACAGAAACGGGAAGAGGAAGAAAAGAAGAGAATGAATAAATAAAAGTCAGAAAGGTTAAAGAACCACAAAGGTACATGGGATCCCTCCGATGCAGCTATGAGTTCTGGGGAAGTAGCTCTCAGATGTTGCAGTACAGCCTGGCTAGAAGGCCGAGAGGAATACAACACCTGGTATTCAGGGATCAGAAAGAGAAGGAAGATATAGAGGGATGAGAAACTGAGCAATGAAGAAAGACAAAAAGGGAAAAAGAGGGAAAAGAAAACAAAACAAATTAAAAAAAAAAAAGAACAACCCCCCCCCAAAAAAAATTAAAAAAAATGAAAAAAGAAATGCCCTCAGGGATGCCTCTGCACGTCTGTGGAAGTTGAAGGGGAGTTCCTTGCCATGCAGCTCCACCTGGGCAGAAAAGGCTCGCAACTCAAGAAAAGGAAAAGAAAACAAACAAACAATTCAAAACGAACAAACGGACAAAATCCCCCAGATCCTACCAGCACAGTAGCCCAGACCAGGAAGCAGCTCCACACTCAAATGGAGCTCCTCAGCCCCTCAGGAAGAAGCAAAGATGGAATACTGAGCCAGGCAGTTGAGCAAAAGGAGGGGGAGGCGGCGAGAGGCAAGCAAGAAATCATAAGAAGCAGAAAAAAAAAAAGCAACACCAGCAGCCAACAAATGGTACTCAGAGAGCTAGCTAGTGTGGGCTGGTATTTCTAGACAAGAGACTGTGTCCGCGGGAAGCAGAGGAGACCAAGTGTGGGTGAAGAAGGGTAGAGAGTGGGAAAGTGTATATCACAAATTGCCAGCGCTCTGCAGCGCCTCAGGAAGAAGCAAAGATGGCGCATGGAGCCAGGCACTGGAGTGAAAGGAGGGGGAGGTGGCAAGAGGCAAGTGAGAAATCAAAAGAAGCAGAAAAAGAAAAGCAACACTAGCAGCCAACAAATGGCACTCAGAGAGCCAGCTAGTGCAGGCTGGTGTTTCTAGACAAGAGACTGTGTCTGCAGGAAGCGGAGGGGGCCGAGTATGGGTGAAGAAGGGTAGAGAGTGGGAAAGAGTATATCACAAATTGCCAGCTCTCTGCAGCCCCTCAGGAAGAAGCAAAGACAGCGCACGGAGTGAGGCACTGGAGGGAAAGGAGGGGGAGATGGCGAGAGGCAAGGAAGAAATCAAAAGAAGCAGAAAAAAGCAACACCAGCAGCCAACAAATGGCACTCAGAGAGCCGCCCGCTTGGGTGTGTGGAATCCAAGCAACCGGCGCTTCCCGATCAAGAGACCGTCGCCGCGGGAAGCAGAGAAGGCCGAGCCAGGGCGAAGAGGTGTTGGGGGTGGGAAAGTGCACACCACAAATTACCGGTTGTTTTGTCTCCCACTGGATGCTCCGTGAGGCTGCTTTCTCATACCCCTGTTTGCTGGTCTCCGATAGGAGTCCAAGATAGTGGATCCACACTTCGTTAGCTGGTAAGGGACCTCTGCATGAATCTCTCCTCGCTCTCCGTTCTCTGTCAGTTTTCTCACTCCATTCGGTGCTTGGCTGAGTTATTTATCTCTTCATTTGATGTTTTAGGGTTTCAGGATTGTTGTATTCTCTGTTTGGCTTAGTTTTTAGGATCTCTGCTGTGGAGGGACGGCGTGGTGCTTCTACCTAGAGCGCCATTTTGCCAGAACTCTCCTAAATTTATTTTAAAAATATACTATACAAAGAACAAGAAGAATAATTCTTATCATAAGATGTTATATATTATGGAAGGAAAGATGACCTTCCAAGTAAGTGCTGGAGGCGTTATCCTATATTTTGAAATCCAAGGATAACATTTATACTATAATTTATAGATATCTATATCTATATCTATATCTATCTATCTATCTATATATATATATATATATAGCTTGTTTGGATGCCCGAAATTTCAACCATTATATTTTGCTTTCTATGCACAAATGAGTCTCTTTTAAAATGAAATCTCTCATGGAGCGATAAGAAATCAAACTCTTATCGCCTGTTAACACCTTTATGTCAACTAGGGAAAGTGGTGTAAATGAGAGAAGAGAATCAAGCTTATCATAAAGGAAGAATTAAAGGCTTCCAATTTAGATCAAGATGGCAAATTATGGCTACTCACTCCCTCATGCCAAGCCTGGAGACTCTAGAAAGATTCGGGGCTTTAGAATGGATGCAGGGTGAAACAAAACTTAGAGAACTACTTGGCAGGCTGAAGACAGTTGAATCTCAACATAAAGAATAAATGAAGTCTGGCAGAAGGACAAAGCTAGTGGCCAAAATGCCAGAGCAGGACCATAGCTCAGCTGGGGTAGGAAACTGTTAGAAGTTTGTGGCCACAACCTTTGTCTTCTGACAGAGCATTCTGGATAAGAGATGGTTGGAGCCTCTCCTATGGTATGTGAAAACGTTGGTTGCTGTTGCTGGCCAGGGGAAAATCTCACAACCGTGTGAGTCCCACAAACAGGTCCATGAATGTGCAGTCTACTGAAGACCTGACTTGTCTCCAGCTAGAGAGCAGTAGTGCCACCTGGAGGCAGGAGGATAATGTCAGAATCTAGACTAGAAACAAACAGGTGTAAATGGATCAGCTAGTGTATATCTATACACTTCCCCCTTGGACCAAGCAATTGAAACTAAGGGTGAGTATCCTCAGACAAGAGAAATGCCTTGGGATGTGGGAGGAAGGTTCCCTAGGACCAAGAAATGCTGCGAAAAAATTAGGTGTCTGAGCCAGACTACAGTACTTAGTCCACTTATCTGTCTTGCTTTCCAGCCCCTAATTTTACCAAGAGAAGGACAAGTCTAGACAACTTACCATGTCAAGAGGATAAACCTGAGCTTGGAGCAAAACAGTCATAACTTATTGATGAAGCTCAAACACCATGAAAGAAAGATAAAAAGAGAACTATCTGCAACAGTGGAAGCAAGTAAAATGCAGCAGTTTGAAGGGAGATTTAAGACAAGCATTATTAACATTTCAGAAATATGAAAGAGAAACTTGTAAACATGAAGTAAGGACAAGCTTTTGTGAATAAGACACAATTGGTGATATTGGATATGAAAAGTAATTTTCAAAAGAACTCATGGATTCCAATTGGTTTCCTCTCTTGCAGAACTATCCCATGGAATTATTATTTCCGCTTTCCAGTGGTGTGTGATTCCAGTGGGACCTGTGTGGTTCTCAAAAAGCATAAATCCTAGGATAAGTAATACATGTTGTCTTCCTGGCCACAGTGATTGATTTGTGTGTTAGCATATAACCTAAGATGGCTAAATCAAAGTACTGTCAGGATTCCTTCAGGGACTTCTGGGACACAGATGCATCTAGATTGCTATGGATGATGTCATATGAGGCCAAAACTAGTTTGTCTACCACGACATATTTTTCTACCATGACAGAGGTCTGACTTCAGAAGGCTGACTAAAGGCAGTCTGAACATGAAGTCTACGTATGAAGATCAGAGCTGAGCCCTGTTTATACTACAGCAGAAGAGTTACATTTTGGTTACATTTTCTACTACATTCTTTTTAATCTTATAACCTGTTGCTATCGAGTCGATTCCAACTCATATTGAGCCTATAGGACAGAGTAGAACTGCCCTGTAGGGTTTTCAAGGACAGGCTGGAGAATTCGAACTGCTGACCTTTTAGTTAGCAGTCGAGCTCTTAGCCACTAAGCTACAAGGGCTCCCCTTTTAATTTTAGGACAGTATAATTTGCTTTTTTTTTTTTTTTTTAATACTTGCAAATAAAAGCACTTAAGCTGATGATAAGTAATGGCATTATAAAATAAATGTATTCAGAAAACAAATTGTTGAGCAGAAAAATTGGGATTAACGAGGCTTCCCCAATACAGCATAATGAGTTAAAGAATGGAAAATATAATACATAAGCTAAGAAAAATATAAAAACAGAAGTGCCAATCTGTCTAAAGAGGAGAAAAAATAAGGATGAGAAAATGATAATATGTAAATACATAACAACATACATGTTTAAAAATGATATCAGATTTCAGTTAGAAGGGCTGATAGAATGCCAAGTTTTCATGAGAAATGATGTATCCCCTAAAAAATCATACAAGGTCCCAGAGAGTGTATCAGACAGACACTTTCTCTGATAAAATTTGTAGGGAAGTGTTATAGTAATATATGAAATTATTCCATGAGAAAACATAATGAATGAGAAGAAAAGGTAGGCAAAAAAGTCACTCTGCTTTATTGAACCTGAGATGACACTGTTGAGGGATACATCATAATTTTAGGTACCACCAGGAAAGAAAAGGATTAAGCTATGACAACACGCTTCCCACTACACTCCTGTTCAGTTGGATACTAATTTAGGAGATACAAGTATTTTTTAAAATGTGCCTTAGAACTGATGAAATGCAATTACATTATGCTTCTTGTGTTGATACTGGAAACATAAAACTCACCTGGAACAGCTGTGACAATCTCAGATTAAAACTTCAGACAAAGACAACATGATATTTGGGGGAGACTAAAGATGAGTGGGTGTTCCTGGGTTGTGCAAATGGTTAACACACTTGGCTGCTAACCAAGAGGTTGGAGGTTCAAGTCTACCTAGAGGTGCCTCTGAAGACCTTATTCAAAACCCCATGGAGCACAGTTCTACTCTGATAAATACAGAGTCACCATAAGCCAGGGTGGACTGGACAGCAACTGGTTTTAAAGATGGATGAGTGAGTAAACACGATAAAAATACTGTTTGTTTTTCTCCTAGGAGAGTATACAGGTATTGATAATCTTTAACAATTGGAGAAAAAATGTAAACATATAGGCTTTAATAAATCAAGTGCAATTATAAAAAAGAATGTGTAAGTCCCAAATTAGTACTAGAAAAGTAAAAAAAAGAAAATAATCTATCCAACAATAATTGAGAAATTAATACAAAACAAAACATAATAATTAGAAAACATAAAAGACAATGGCATAAATAATTTCAAAGTTTTCTGTTAAAATAAAAAGGAATTGATTAACTCACATATTAAAAGGCAGATATATTGTTAAGTTTTAATAAATTAGACCTAATAATATGTATTTTAAAACAAGAGAAAAGATCACAAAAAGTTGAGAGAAAGGACACAGGAAAAGATATAATCAACAAATGTTAAAATAATGCAAGTTGGTCATTTCGATATAAGACAACATAGTATTTAAATAAAAATGAAAATGTGACAAAATGAAACAGTACATAATGATTAACATAAAAATTTATACTGATAAAGTGCAATAATCATAATTATATAGCCTTGAACTATGTAATATATCACACGACAGAATGATAGGGAAAATGGTAATATGTAAATGTAGTTGAAATTTTCATGCACACACTTCTGGAAAACACAGCATTCTCAAAATTATGCTAGATTACAGGTATTGTAAGGAGCTCTGGTGGCACAGTGATTAAGCACTGGTTGCTAACCAGAAAGTCTGCAGTCTGAACCCAGCCAGCAGCTCTGCAGGAGAAAGATGTGGCAGTCTGCTTCCATATAGATTACAGCCTTGGAAATCCTAGGGGTAGTTCTACTCTGTCCCATAGGGTGACTATGAGTTGGAACAAACTTGACAGCAATGGGTTTTTTTTAGTTTTAGTATAGGAGATTTGAGTAGCATGCTTAACAGGTATAATCTTATGGATATGTTTGCAACTTTCATACCTTTCATTAAGACTCTATATTCTTCTCAAAAGCAAATGGAATAATTACAAAAATACATATATTATTAACCAAGCCATAAAAAAGTCTTAATCTCAACATACAAACTATCTTTTCTGACCACGATCTAACAAATTTGAATATCAATAAGAAAAAAGCAGCTAAAAACATTCTCAAGTGTATAAAATTTAAAAGCATACTTCCACTTAACCAGTGGGTTCAATGTGAAATCATAAGGAAATTCTGAAGTGCTTAATGTCAAATGGCAGTTAAATAACTAAATATCAAGATGTTTACCTAGAAAGAAAATACTAACTTTAAATGAGCTTATCAGAAAAAAAAGAAATATCAAATATGAGTGAGTTTCTTGCCTCAAGAAGTTCAATAAATGATAATCAGAAGCTTAAAGAAACAATAAAAAGAATAAAGAAATTTATTACAAGTCCACAAAGAACAAGAAAATAATAACAATAATTACAAACGTCTAATAAGATATACTTATAAAAAGATAGATTAATAAAACAAATAAAAACAACACAGAGAAGTCACGAACACACACAATTAACTGATCACAAACATAGAACAGATTTAAACAGAACAGAACATTTTGAAAAATAATAAACTAAAGCCACCTCCGGACACCATTTCAGCTCAGTAATGAAGTCATTTCTGAGGTTCACTCTTCAGCCAAAGATTAGACAGGCCCATAAAACAAAACGAGACTAAAGCGGCACAGCAGCCCGGGGACAAGGACTAGAAGGCAGGAGGGGATAGGAAAGCTGGTAATGGGGAACCCCAGGTCAAGAAGGGAGAGTGTTGACATGTTGTGGGGCTGTTAACCAATGTCGTAAAACAATATGTGTACTAACTGTTTAATGATAAGCTAGTTTGTTCTGTAAACCTTTATCTAAAGTACAATTAAAAATAAAAAAAAGAATAAGCTAAAAGCCAATAATCTATTTAACATGGATAAATATCCAGGATCAGGAAAACAGTAACTGCCAAAATTGGCACAAGAAGGGATTGAAAATATAAATAGAAAAATAATCATTAAAAACATAAAATGATCATCAACAATTCTCCCAAATTAACTACATGGTTTACAAGCGGGTTTCCCATTGCTTCAAAGGACAAAACCACCCTCACAAATGAGTTGTGTCAAAAACTACAAAAAGAGGAAAAATTCTGTTTTTTTTTAATTAAGTTAATATAACACTGATACTTAGACAATGAGATTAAAAGAAATAGAAAAATGTAGACTCATTTTCCTTTCAAGCATAAAAACCTAGGAACCTACTAGAGAGAGCACCCACCCACCAGCCCCACCACAAAAAAAAAATTCTCACGCTCAAGCCATTTGCCATGTTTGGAATTTTCTGAAGCAGAAACAAAAACAACTAATCTCTAAAAATTTAAACAACAGATTGATTTCAGGGCTAAAGACTGAGGACCTTTAGAATCTCAGTCAAAACTCAGAGAAGGTCATGCCAAGAAATAGGGCATACTAGATGCATATATACAAATTTAAATATGAGTCTATCTAAAACTACAGCCAAATCTCAGTCTAGCTCAATTGTATATTGAATGGAAGAGATGAGCCCTCATTCTATACACTTAATAGAGAAAACAATAAATCCATTTTTTTGGAGAGGTGGTAGAGGAGCACGATCTTTAGTCTTTATGATTCTTTTATTTACAATGTTTGCATATAATTTAAAATGTTGAGATATGTTAAGAGGCAAGAAAATTTGACTAATAAGCCAGAGAAAGAACAGGCACTAGGAACAGTCAAAAAACAGATGATCCACATTTGCAGTGACTACACAAAGACTAAATATTGTAAAATTATTTGAAACAATATAAGGGAAAAGATAGACAAAATGGATACAAATATGAATATGTCAATAGAAAATTGGGATCTATAAAGAGGAATCAAATAGTTACCCTAGAACTGCAAAACCTATGTCTGAAAGTAAAACATCACTGGATATGTGGATACAGTAGATTGGACACTGCAGAAATAAAATTAATGAACTTGAAGGTATGTCAATAAAATACGTAAATGCAAACTTTATCACAAAGGAAAAAAAGGAATCATAAAAACTGAACTGAATGAGAGCAATATATAGAGTGTTCTGAAACTAGTTAAGAATTATTTTAAAAGCAATAATTTAATAATTTTAGAAATAAATGATCCAAAGGGAATACAAGTAATGAAGAAATATTTATTCAAGAAAATCGACTAAAATTCAGTAAGAACAGTGAAAATCTGTGGTATTTGAATCAAGAATCTCCCCCCTTCACTGCAAATAGAAATTCCATTCCAGACTGGTACAACCAAGAATACAGGAATCCGTCCCCCTACATCTCCCAGTGGGAAGATTCTGTTCCCAGGAGAGACAGGAGGTCGGCATTTCTCATCCTGACTTCAACTTCCTTTTGCTAAGTTCTGGACAAGTGTGGCATGAGAAGGGGATCTCTTTTTCCAACCAGCACCTACTCATGGGATGGAGGCTCTACTTTGGTCTGGCACTGCTGAGAGTACTGGAGCCCTGAGTGCCCTTACCTCAGCTCATAAGGCAGAGCTTCCTCAATGGGAGAGACTACTCTCCCTCTCCTCCACCAAGCGCTCACTCAGCTGCTCAAGTGAGGATGTCACTCAGAGAGAAGCGCAGCATTATCCCCACTCCCAGCTCCAGAGCTGTGACTCAGATTCTGCATGAGGGGGAGAATTGGGAGGAAGATGGAACTAATTTTATCTGCAACAGAATGATGGGAAGTTGGAGTCTGATAGCACTCTCAAAAACGCCGGAGGTTCTGGTAAAAGGCGATTGAAAGAATATTGATAGATTCAGTAGATATATAGTCTAGAATCTAAGCAAGCTAGTTTGAAGGAGAGTACCAGGGAAAGACAACTTAGAAATGTCCTCCAGGGGTCAGAACAAATCTAAAACGTTGACCTCAGGTGTCTTAGCTTCTTAGTGCTTCCATGACATAAATACTACTAGTGAGTGGCTGTAAAAAAACAAAAAAAAGTTTTCTCATGGTTCTGGAGGATAAAACTCCAAATCAGCATCTAAGCCATGTCAATTTCTTCCTATTAGGTAGTCTTGAGTGTTGCTTGATTCCTTGACTTGTAGGTATTCCTCACATGGCCTCTGTCTTCTCCTCATGTGTGCATATCTCTGTGTTTAATCTGCTTTTTTTATAACTCAGAACTGATTATACTTAGAACTTATCATGCATGGGTATGATCTAACTGGCATAACAAAGAAAACCTTATTTCCAAACAAGATCACATCCACAGGTATAGGGCTAGGATTTAAACACATATTTTGAGGGGACACAATTTAATCCATAGCATCAGGGAACTATCTCTTCAAAAGAGATCAAATTTGATTGGATTACACTCTCAAGCAGTTTATGAGCCAGGGTATTGTTGAAAACTATAAAGAAATCAACCAGCAATTAGTGGAGCTTATTGTTGTGTGCCATCAAGTCGATTCCAACTCATAACGACCTTATATGACAGAGTAGGACTGCCCCGTAGGGTTTCCTAGGCTGTAATCTGTAGGGGAGCACATTGCAAAGTCTTTCCCCCCACAGAGCAGCCGGTGGCTTTGAACTGCTCATCTTTCAGTTAGCAGCCTAGCACTTAATCATTGTGCCACCAAAGATCCCTGTAGTGGAGCTGAACTGCTGGATATTATCAGGAAAAGAGACAATCAAACAAGCTTTGCCAAAATCACTATCATCCTAGAGTGACTGTGGGCATATCCAGGCTGTGCTCCTTGTGAAGCAACATCAGAGGCTTCACACAGTGGTCATGGAACAGCCTTTATTAAAATAATGTAGCCTGAAGTGTGCTGAGTGAAATAAATTAGATGGAATGATGCATGGCTCTTTGGATGAGAATGAATAATTACACTACTCATTGACATGGTCACAGGCTTTTATTACTTATGATAATAAGGATGTGATAAAAAGAGCAAATTTTTTGAGGAGCCAGGTTCTCTCTAAAGGCTCCTGTCTAAGGGTGGGATGTTTTGTCACTTCCATGCATGCCCCTCATGTGCCATAGGTGAGAGAACAAAGTGGGATTCAGGTCTAGAGTTTATGTAGTATAAACCTGAGGAGTATACATATTGGATTGCATGGGAAAGGTGAAAAGAGGTAAAAGGAAGGGGCCTTTGTTCAGGTGTACCTGGTCTGGCTTTTTTTTTTTCCTTTTATTTTCATTGTTGTTGAGAACATACACAGCAAAGCATACACCAATTTAACAATTTCTGCATGTACAATTTAGTGAAATTGATTACATTCTTTGAGTTGTGCAACCATTTTCACCCTCCTTTTCTGAGTTGTTCTTCCCCCGTTAACATAAACTTACTGCCCCCTAAGGTTTCTTTCTAATCTTTCGAGTTGCTGTTGTCCCTTTGATCACATATAGATAGATCTTAAATGCACACAATGCTCAACGCAGACATTCTTTACTATTTAAGCTAAAGTACTGTTTGCTTTTAAGAAGATTTTAGGGGATATTTTTGGTTTAAAGTTTACAGAATATCACAGGGCAATAGTTTCAAGAGTTCTTCCAGACTTCATGGCTCCATAAAATTTGGATTGCATGAGAATTTGAAATTCTGTTCTATGCCTCCCCCTTTTGATCAGTATTCTTCTATAGAATCCTTGATCAAAATGTTCAGTAATATAGCCAGACACCATTCAGTTCTTCTGGTCTCATGGCAAAGGAGGTAGTTGTTCATGGAAGCAATTAGCCACACATCTATTTACTCCTCCTATTCCTGACTTTCCCTCTTCCTCTGTTGCTCCAGGCAAATAGAGACCAAATGTTGTGCCTTGCATGGCTGTTTCCAAGCTTTTATGACCCCAGGCACTAGGCAATGAACTAAGAGGTAGAACAGAAGCAGGTTATTAGGCCAATTAACTGAGATTTCCCATGGAGCCATGATCTTAAACCTCCAAACCAAGGAACCAAATCCCATGAATTGTTTGGTTATACATAAGCAGCCTCAGTAGCTACTCTTTTGTTGTTGTTGTTGTAAATATAGCTATCATACTACTTTTGCCAATTCAACTTTTAAAGATTGTACAATTTATTGACAACAATTACAAGAATTACCTGTGTAACCCTACCCTTCTTACCCTCTAGCTACAAGATTGATTCTGGGGAATTAAGCAGCTACAGAGACAGAGAATGTTACTGTGAGCTCAGAATAGGGGAGAAGATTTACCTGACTAGAAGAAGGAACTGTCCCCATCAGAGAATGTTCTGATCCCACGGCCTCAGCTTAGGCAGCCTGGATGGGAATTGTAAAGGCAGACCACCCTCCCAGCAAAACCAGAGATTAAACAAATAAACAACAAATAACAATAACAAACTCTGGAGTGGGGGAAGGGGGTTAGTAGTACCCAGAGTTGCTACAATACGTTATCTAAAATGTCTCATTTCCAGTATAACATTATAAGACATTAAAAGAAATAGGAAAATACGACACATACACTAGGGGGAAAAAAATGCAACAGAAAATCCTATGAGAACAACCAAATGTTAACAGACACAAACTTGAAAGTAGCCCTTACAAATATGTTCAAATAACTACAGAAAACCCTAATTAAAGAAGTAAAGGAAGACATGAAAATGCCACATCAAATAAAGACTATCAATAAAGAGATAAAAAATGATAAAGAAACAAAATTAAAACTATAAAATCAAAAAATACAATAACTGAAACAAAATATTCTCTAGAGGGGCTCAAAAGCAGATTTGAACTGGCAGAAGAAATAATTAACAAACTTGAAGATAGACTTATGAAGACTATAGAATACAAAGAACAGAGAAAAAATTAATAAAAATGAAAAGAGCTTCAGTGAATGGTGGGACACCATTAAACGAAATGTTGTAGCCTTGAGAAAAACTCATACTCTGTTAAAAATGTAAGCAAAGAGATTTATTCAGAGAATAGAAACAGCCATGCTGGGGAACACAGTGCAAAGTGGGATTACAAAGTGTTCCAACTTAGTGGAAAAGGGATCGGTCTTTTATATGATAAAATGGGGAAGGGGTGCATGGCTCAAGCAACTAGGTGGGTGCATGATCATGGTCTTTTTTTTTTTTTTCTTTCCATATTTTTTTTTTTTTATTGTACTTCAGGTGAAGGTTTACAGGACAAATAGTTTCTCATGAAACAGTAGTACACATATTGTTTTATAACATTGGTTAACAGCCCCACAACATGTCAACCCTCTTCTTTCTCGACCTTTTTTTTTTTTTTTTTTTGGTGAAAATATACATAGCCAAAGATACACCATTTCAAAAATTTCTACATGCACAGTTCAGTGACATTGACTATGTTCTTCCAATTGTGCTGCTATTCTCACTTTAGATGAAGGTTTACAGAACAGAATAGTTTCTCATTAAACAGTTAATACACATGTTGCCCTATGACAATGGTTAACAACCTCACATCAACACTATCCTTACTCAACCTTGGGTTCCCTATCACCAGCTTTCCTGTCCCCTTCTGCCTTCTAGTCCTTGTCCCTGGACTGCTGTGCCTCATTAGTCCCATTTGGTTTTATGGGGCTGTCCACTCCCCAGCTGAATGGTGAACCTCAGAAGTGACTTCACCACTGAACCAAAAGGGTGTCTGGGGCCATAATCTTGGGGTTTCTCCATTCTCCTTTAGGCAGGTAAATCTGGTCTTTTTCTTTTTTTGTGAGTTAGAATTTTGTTCTACATCCTTCTCCAGCTCTGTCCAGAACCCTCTGTTGTGATCCTGGTCAGAGCAGTCAGTGGTGGTAGCCGGACACCATCTAGCTGTACTCAACTAAGTCTGGTGGAGGCCTTGGTAGCTGTGGACCATTAGTCCTTCAGAGTAATCTTTTCCTTGTATCCTGTTCTCTTCATTCTCCCTTGCTCCTGAAGGGATGAGACCAGTGGAGTATCTTAGATGGCTGCTCACAGGCTTTTAAGACTCAAGACACTACTCACAAAAGTAGAATATAGAACATTGCTTTTATAAACTGTGTCATGCCAATTGAGCTAGATGTTCCCCAAGACCAGTCGTGGTCTTTCTTAACATTAATAATTTTATTTTAAACATGCATTATTCCTGGAACAAGCTGCACAAGTATTCTTGATAAATATTTTAACTATCTTGTTTCAATATTAATCATTAGAACAGTTTGAGTAAGAAATAGAGCAGTGAAGCAAAGAGTTTTTTTTTTTTTTTTTTAAACTTCTAAAACTGGCTCTCTTGCTTATCTTTCAATATTCATTTCCTTGGGTACCTTCCTCCTTGCTTCTGCTTGTCACCAGATGGAAATGTTCTGTTCAATTGTCTCAGGCCTCCATTTTATCAGAGTCTACTAATTTAACATCAACATAAAGATAATGGGAGTATCAGAAAGAGAGGAGTGTGAGAAAGGATAAGAAAAAAATGTTCAGAGAAAAAACTGTTCAAAGAAATAATGCCTGAAAACTTCCCAGAGTGATTGCAAAACATTAATTGACATATCTAGGAAGTTCAACAAACTCCAAGTAGTATAAATGCAAAGAGATACACAAACAAACAGATACTAGTAAAAACGCTGAAAGCCAAAAATAAGGAGAAGACCTTGAAAGTAGCAAAAGAAAGATAACCTACCACATACAAAAGAAACACAGTAAGATTATAAACAGACTTTTTATCAGAAAAAATGGTGCCTATAAGCCAATGAGCTAATGTATTCAAAGAGCTTAAAAAAAGAAAAAAAACAACCTGTCAACAGGAATATTTTTGAAATCTATCTTCCAAAAATAAAGACTAAATGAAAATGCCCCCAAATAAACAAAACCAAGGGAATTTGTTGCTAGCAGACCTGCTTTACAAGAAATTAGTAAAAGAAAGTATTTCAGGCTTAAGCAAGTGACCCCAGATAGAAAATCAAATCTACTTGAAAAAAGAAAGAACACAGGAAAACATACTTACGTATTTATAAATGAGAATTTAATGAACATTTCTTTTTTCTTCCCTTAAGTGATTTTAAAAGAAATCATATGGAAAAATATGTGCATAATATATTATTGGACCTATAATAAATAGAAATGCAATATGTTTGTCAATAATAGCACAAAAGAGGTTGTTGGGAGCAAAGTTGTATTGGGTTAAAGAAATGACTCTTGATAGTAACTCGAATGGGAACAAATGAAGAGATCCAGAGATGATAAATAAAGAATTATAAGTAGATACTTTCTCTTTTTTCTTCTCTTAGACTCTTTAAAGAACATGAAATCATATAAAGTAATTGTCTTAGTTATCTAGGGCTGCTTTAACAGAAATACCACCAGTGGATGGCTTTAACAAAGAGAAATTTATTCTCTCACAGTCTAGGAGGCAAGGAGTCTGAATTCAGGGAAATTCAGCCAGCTCCAGGGAGAGGCTTTCTCTCTCTGTCAGCTCTGGGGGCAGCTCCTTGTCATCAATCTTACCCTGGTGGAGAAGCTTCTCAGCACTGGGACCCTGGGTCCAAAGGACACACTGTTCTCCTGGCTCTTGTTTCTTGAGGATATGAGGACCCAGTGTATCTCTGCTGGCTTGTCTCTTTTATATCTCAGAAGAGATTGACTTAAGACACAACCTAATCTTGTAGATTGAGTTCTGCCTCATTAACATAACTGCCTCGAATCCTGCCTCATTAACATCATAGAGGTAGGATTTACAACACATAAGAAAATCAATCAGCTGACAAAATGGTGAACAATCACACGATACTGGTAATCATGGCCTAGCCAAGTTGACACACGTTTTTGGAGGACACAGTTTAATCCATAACAGTCATAATTATAAAAACATAACATTAGGTTTGCTACATTTACACGTAACAATACTGTTGGCCCTCCATATCTGCAGGTTCTGCATCAACAGATTCAACCAATGGAAGATGAAAAATATTTGCAAAAAAAATTTCCAAAAGGCAAAACTTGAATTTTCTTCATGCCGAGCACTATGCTGAATCCATGCAAATGAAGTCATGTGTTGGTACATCCTCCTGTAGCTTCCTGCCATATAGAAGATCTTCAGTCTTTCTCTAGCACTCATTGTTTGAGCATTGTTTGCCTCGTGTCTCATCTGTTCACTACTTGTGTACACTCTTTGTTTCTGTGAAAAAATGACTCCCAAAAAGCAATCCCTCAAAGGCTAAGTGTGAGGGTGTTGAGGAGAGCAGTAAGAAGGAGTTTAAGGCTAACAAAGGATGGCTGGCTAGCTATGTAAAGTACTATAGCCTCAAGAACTTCAAGATCCTGGGAGAATTGACATCGGCTGATGCTGAGGCAGCATCAGTGTTCCCGAAAGAGTTCAAGAAACTCATAGAAGAGAAAGGCTACCTTCCAGAGCAAGTCTTCAATTGTGATGTAACAACTATTTGCATAGCAGTTACATTTTATTAGGTATTATAAATAATCTAGAGATGATTTAAAGTATACAGGAGGATATGCATAGGTTATATACAAAAACACACCATTTCATATAAGGGACTTGAACATCTTTGGATTTTGATATCTGCGGGGGTTCTGGAACCAGTTCCCTGTGGACACCGATGGACAACTGCACTATCACAAAAAAAGTGGTACAAGGCAATACAGCTACATAAGAATAATGTTTCTATATCTCACTGGAATTAAGTTAGTATAAATCTGAAGGCCATTCTGATAAACTGAGATATAAATAATAATCCCTAGAGTAATCACTAGGAGAATAACTCAAAAAATATAGTGAAAAGGCATTAAAGGAATTAAAATGTTACATTGGAGCCTATTCACTAAATGCAAAAGAAAGTAAAGCAGGAATAGAAGAACAAAAAGTCATGAGTTGCTTAGAGAAAAAAGCAAAATAAAATGAAAGGTATAAATCCAACTATATCAATAATAACATTAAATGTGAATAGATGGAATAATTCAATCCAAAAAAAGAAAAAAGATTGTTAGAATGGATAAGAGGAAAACAGCTAAACATCAACAAGTCATGATCTACCCACATGCGATCAACAGGAGACACACTTTAGATTCAAAGACACAAGTAAATTGACAGTAAAAGGAAGGGAAGAGATATATCTTGGAAACAGTAATCAAAACAACACTGAATGCCTATAATAAGACAAAATAGACATTATAGCAATTTTTTCCCCCAGAGATAAAGAGGATTGTTTTATAATTTAAGAAGTCAATTCATCAAGGAGATAAAACAATTATAAACATATATGCACCTAATGACAGACCACATAAATATATAACGAATGAACAGACAGAAATGAAGGGTGAAATAGACAATTCAATATTAATAGTTTGAGATTTCAATACCCCATTCACCATCGTTGATTTTAAAAAAAAAAAAAAAAAAAAAAAAAAAACTAGGTAGAAGATCAACAAGGAAAGTAAAGATGTGAAAAACACTGTAAACCAACAAGACCTAACAAATATCTATAGAACAGCACTCAACACGGCAAAGTACATATGCTTCTCAAATACACGTGGAATATTCTTCAGGATAGAATGCATGTTAGGACACAGAACAAACCTTAGTAAATTTTAAAAGATAGAAAAAAAGCAAAATATATTCTCTGACCACAATGTAATGAAATTACAAATCAATTACAAAAATAAATATCACAAATAAGTGGGGATTAAATAACACACTCTTTTTTTTTACATAGATAATTCTTTTTTTGTACTGTAGATGAAGGTTTACAGAACAGAATAGTTTCTCATTAAACAGTACACATATTGCCCTATGACAATGGTTAACAAACCCACGACATGTCAACACAGTCCTTTCTCAACCTTGGGCTGTCTATCACCAGCTTTCCTGTCCCCTCCTGCCTTTTAGTCCTAGTCCCTGGACTGCTGTGCCTCATTAGTCCCGTTTTGTTTTATGGGGCTGTCCAGTCCCCGGCTGAACGGTGAACCCCGGGAGCGAATTCACCACTGAGCTAAAAAGGTATCCAGGGGCCGGCCATACTCTCAGGGTTTCTCCAGTCTCTGTAAGGCCAGTAAATCTGGTCTTTTTTTGTGAGTTAGAATTTTGTCCTACATCCTTCTCCAGCTCTATCCAGGACCCTCCGTTGTGATCCAGGTCGGAGCAGTCAGTAGTGGTAGCCAGGCACCATCTAGCGATATTGGACTCAGTCTGGTAGAGGCCTTGGTAGCTGTGGTCCATTAGTCCTTTGGACTAATCTTTTCCCTGCATTTTGTTCTCTTCGTTCTCCCTTTCTCCCGAAAGGGTGAGACCAGTGGCTTAATCTCAGATGGCTGCTCATAGGCTTTTAAGACCCCAGACACTACTCACCAAGGTAGAATGTAGAACATTGTCTTTATAAACTGTTAGGCCAATTGAGCTATATGTTCCCCGAGAGCATGGTCCTCACAGCCCTCCACCCAGCAATTCAGTCCCTCAGGGAGTATGGATGTGTCTATGGAGTTTCCCTGACCTTTTCCTTGTACAAGTTGTACTGGCTTCCCCAGTATTGTGTACTGTCTTACCCTTCAACAAAGTTGCCACTTATCTATTGTCTATTTAGTATTTCCCCCCCACCCCTCTCTTCCCTTGTAACCAACAAAGACTGTTACTTTTTGTGTGTAAACTTTTTCATGAGTTTTTACAGTAGAGGTCTCATATAATATTTATCCTTTTGTGATTGACTTATTTCACTCAGCATAATATCCTCTAGTTTCATCCATGTTATGAGATGCTTCACAGATTCATCATTGTTCTTTATCTTTGCATAATATACTCCACTGTGTGTATGTACCATAGTTTGTTTATCCATTCATCTGTTGATGGGCATCCAGGTTGTTTACATCTTTTTGGTATTGTGAACAATGCTGCAATGAACATGGGTGTGCATATGTCTATTCGTGTGATGGCTCTTATTTCTCTAGGATATATTCCTCGGAGTGGGATTGCTGGATCGTACGGTATTTCTATTTCTAGCTTTCTAAGGAAGCGCCATATCATTTTCCAAAATGGTTGTATCATTATGCATTCCCACCAGCAGTGCATAAGAATTCCGATCTCCCTGCAGCCTCTCCAACATTTGTTATTTCCAGTGTTTTTGATTTGTGAGTGCTTTTTTTTTTTTTTTTTTTTTTTTTTGTGGTGCTGACTTTTTCTTTGTTCCTCTTACTCTCTTGTACTGACCTCTTTTTGTTGGTGGATTTTTTTTTACATTTCTTTTGTTTGTGTGGGTTGTGTTTTTACTGAGACTTTAGGTTTTTTCTCTTTATTTTGATGAGTAGGTTTGTTAACTCTCTTTGTGGTTACTGTGAAATTTGCCCTTATGTTTTTAAGTTTGAAGCAGTTTGTTATTACTTGGTATTGCCTAGCCTTCCTCTCCATTAGAAGGTTCTATACCTACACAATTAAATAATACACTCTTAAATAACCAGTAGATGAATGAAGAAATCAAAAGGGAAATTAAAAAGTAGTTTGAAATTTATGAATATAAAAACAGAACATATGAAAATATATGGGATGCAGCTAAAACAGTCCTTACAAGGATATTTATAGCTGTAAATACTTATTTTTGAAAAAAAACTCAAGTAATTAACCTAATCTTCAACATTAAATACTGCAAAAAGAAAACTAAACCTCCAGAGAGCAGATGGAAGAAAACAGTAGAGATTAGAAAGTAATAAAATGGATAATAAAAACTAGAGAAAATCAATCAAATCAAAAGCCAGTTGTTTCAAACCATCAACAAAATGGACGAAACATTAGTAGATGAGCCAAGCAAAAAAGATAGAATACTCAAATTACTAAAATCAAAAATAAAAGAGGGGAAATTACTGGTGACCTCACAGAAACAATATTACAAACAATTGTATACCAATAAATTAGATAACTTAGATGAAACAGGAAAACTCCTTAAAAGACACAAACTACTGAGTCACTCAAGAATAAATTAAAACAAACAGCTGCCATCGAGGTGATTCCAACTCATGGCATCCCCATGTGTGTCAGAGTAGAACTGCGCCCTATAGGATTTTCAGTGGCTGATTTCCAAAAAGTAGAACTTCAAGTCTTTCTTCTGAGACACTTCTGGGTGAACTCAAACCTCCAAACTTTCAGTTAGCAGCCAAGCACATTACCTTTTTGCACTACACACTGATGCCCAAGAAGAAAAGCAATATCTAAAAATACTTGTAACAAGTAAAGAGACTGAATTAGTAATCAAAGACCTACCCAGAAAGAAAAGATGGCTTCACTGGAGAATTCTACCAAATATTTAAAAAGAATTAATACTAAATCTTCAAAAACTGAAAGAGGAGGAAATACTTCCCAAACTTATCTGTGAGGTCAGAATTACCTTGATACCAAAACCAGATAAAGACATTACAAGAAAAGAATACTATAGACCAATATGTTTTATGAATATACATGTAAAAATCCTCAACAAAACACTAGCAAACTGAATGCAGCAGCATATAAAATGGTGGCATATTAAAAACACCATGACCAAATGGGACTTACCCTAAGAATACAAGAATACTTTAACATCTTGAAATCGATTAATGTAATATACCATATCAATAGAGTAAAAACAAAAAACCACATAAGCATCTTCATAGACATAAACAAAACATTTGCCAAAATCAAATACCTTTCAAGATTAAAAAAAAAAAAACTCCACGAAGTAGGAAAAGAAGGAAACTTCTTCAACCTGATAAAGGTCATCTACGAAAAACCCACAACTAACAACAGACTTAATAGTGAAAGACTATATGCCCCCCACCCCCCCAACCAAGATTAGAAACAATACAAGGATATCATCCTTGCCAATTCTATTCAACACTGTACTGGAGGGTCTACCCAGGCAATTAGGTAAGAAGAAATAAAGTACATCCAGACTGTAAAGGAAAACTATATTCACAGATTACATGCTCTTGTATATAGAAAATCCTAAAGAATCCACCAAACGCTGCAAGAACTAATATACTAGTTTATCAAGGTTTCAGAAAAGAATACCAATATACAAAAATCAATAGTATTTCTACACACTTACAATGAAAAATCTAAAATTAAATCAAGAAAATAATTACAGTTACAGTAGTGTCACAAATAATAATATACTTAGGAATATATTTAACAAAAGAAGTACAAGAGCTGTACACTGAAAATTGAAAAATGTTATTGAAAGAAATTAAAGAAGATCTAAATAAATGGATAAACATCTCACGCTCATGAATGTTAAAATGATAATAATCTCCTAAATTTATCTACAGTAATCCCTATCAGAATCCCAGTTAGCTTCTTTGTAGAAATTTACAAACTTTTTCTAAAATTCAAGTGCAATTTTTAATTCTCAATTTTCAATTTCATTTCAGGGACACACAATAGCCAAAATAATCTTTAAAAAAAAGAACAAAGTTGGAGGAAACTTACTGATTTCAAAATTTACTTAAAAGCTATAGTAATCATGACAATGTGAGACTGACATAAAATAGACATACAGAGGAATGATCCCGCTGAATTCAAAGTCCAAAAATAAACGCATGAAGGTCAACTAATTTTCAACAAGGGTACTAAGACCTTTCAATACGGAAAGAATAAAGTTTTCAACAAACGGTATTGGAACAACTGGATAGCCCAAGCAGTAGAATGAAGTATGATCTTTATCTTACACATGTACAAAAATTAATTCAATATGGAACAAGGACCTAAATGTAAGGGGTAAAACTATAAAACCCTCAGACAAAAACATTGTCTTCATTGTTAGATGCTGTTGAGTTGGTTCCTACTCATAGTAACCCTATGTGTAATAGAACAAATAGGGTCTTCTTTTTTCACTCTGACTGCCTGCTTTACCAAGCATGATATCCTCCTCCAGGGACAGATCCCTCTTGGTGACATGTCCAAAGTATGTGAGACAAAGTCTTGCTATCCTTGCTCCTAAGGAACATTTTGACTGTCCTCCAAAACAAATTTGTTAGTTCTTCTAGCAGTCCATGGTATATTCAATATTCATCGATAACACCATAATTCAAAGGTGTCAGTTCTTCTTCTTTGGTTTTCCTTATTCATTCCAGCTTTCACATGCATATGAGGCAATTGAAAACACCATGGCTTGGGTCAGGTGCACCTTAGTTTCTTAATGTACATTTTTGCTTATCAACATTTTAAATGTGTCTTTTGCAGCAAATTTACTCAATGCAATGCATCATTTGATTTCTTGACGGCTGCTTCCGTGGGCGTTGATTGTGAATCCAAGAAAAATGAAATCCTTTACAAGTTCAATATTTTCTCCATTTATCATGATGTTACTTACTGGTCCAGTTGTGAGGGTTTTTGTTTTCTTTATGTTGAGGTGTGTCATGGATTGAATCGTGTCCCCCAAAACTGTGTGTCAACTTGGCTAGGCTGTGATTCCCAGTATTATATGATTGTCTACCGTTTTGTCATCTGATGTGATTTTACTATGTGTTGTAAATCCTACCTCTATGATGTTAATGAGGCAGGATTAGAGGCAGTTATGTTAATGAGGCAGGACTCAATCTACAAGATTAGATTGTATCTTAAATCTATCTTTCTTGAGATATAAAAGAGAGAAGCTAGCAGAGAGACAGAGGGACCTCATACAACCCAAGAAAGGAGTGCCAGGAGCAGAGCACATCCTTTGGACTTGGGGTTCCCGTGAGAGGAAGCTCTTAGAACAGAGGAAGACTGATGACAAGGACCTGCCCCCAGAGCTGACAGAGAGAGAAAGCCTTCCCCTGGAGCTGGCACCCTGAGTTCAGACTTCTAGCCTCCTAGACTGTGACAGAATAAATTTCTCTTTGTTAAAGCCTTCTACTTGTAGTATTTCTATTATAGCAGCACTAGATAACTAAGACATGATGTAATCCATACTGTAGGCTGTGGTCTTTGATCTTCATCAGTAACTTCTTCAAGTCCTCTTCACTTTCAGCAAGCAAGGTCTTGACATCTACATAACACAGGTCATTAATGAGTCTTCCTCCAATCCTGATGTCATGTTCTTCTTCACAAAATCCAGCTCCTCAGATTATTTGTTCAGTATACAGAGTGAATAAGTATGGTGAAAGGACACAACCCTGACACACACCTTTCTTGACTTTAAACCAGGCAGCATCTCCTTGTTCTGTTCCAATCCCTGCCTTTTGGTCTATGTACAGGTTTCTCATGAGCACATTTAAATGTCCTGGAATTCCCTTTCTTTGCAATGTTATCTGTAATTTGTTATGATCCACACAGTTGAATGCCTTTGCATAGTCAATAAAACACAGGTAAACACAGTTAAATATTCTTGAACTTGGATTTGGCAAAGGATTCCTAGACATGACACAAAAAGAATGAGCAACAGAAGAAGAAATAAATTAATTAGCCATCATTAAAATTATTATTATTTTTTATTTCAAGAAGCACTATCAGAAAAGTGAGAAGACAACCTACAGAATGAGATAAAAAATTTGCAAATCATATTTCTGATAAAAAGATTTCTATCTGGAATATTTAAAGAAGTCTTACAACTCAATAATAAAAGACAAAATACAATCTACAAGCAGAAAATAATCTGAATAGACATTTCTCCACAAAAAAAAAGATATACTAATGGCCAAAAAGCACATAAAGAGATCTTCAACATCATTAGTCATCAGGTAAATGCATACCAAAACAGCAATAATACCGCTCACTCATCAGGATGTTTATAACAAAAAATCAGATAAAAGTGTAAGTGAAGTTGTGGAGAAATTAAAACCCTCATGCATTATATGTGAGAATGTAGAATGGTGTAGTCATTCTGGGAAAAATTTGGTAGTTCTTCAAAAATTTAAACATAAAAGTATTATATATCCAGGAAATTCCATTTTTAGATGTATTCTCAAGAGAAGAGAAACCTATGTCCACAGAAAACCTTGTATGCAAATATTCACACTGTTCATAATAGCATTATCCATAATAACTAACAGTTGAAACAACCCAAACGAACCATCAACTGATGAATGGATAATCAAAATGTAGTCTATCCATACCATGGAATATTATTCAGCCATAAAAAGGAAAGAAGTACTGATATATGCTACAACATAAATGAACTTTGAAAATATGGTAAGGGAAAGAAGTCAGCCACAAAAAGTCATACCATTCCACATATATACAACATCCAGAAAACGCAAATCTATACAGACAGAAAGTAGATTAACCATAGCTCAGGGTGAGTGATAAGCTATCAAGTATGGAATTTATTTTTAAGATTTTTTTTTTAATGACTGTGGTGATAGTTGTAAGTATCTGCAAATACAAAAACCATTAAATTGTACACTTTAGCTATGAATTGTATAATACCTGAATTATATCTCAATAACACATTTAAAAAACAAATAAAGATCTGGGACACAACCAGTCTAACATATGCAATTGGAATCTCAGAAGATAAGGAGAAGAATGATAATAAGGCAACGCTTGAGAACTGATTACTAAGAATTTGAATGATACCAACCTACACATTAACAAAAAATAGTGTTATAGTTAGTGTTATGTGCCAACTTGGCTCTGCTGTGATTCTCAGTGGTTTGGCAGATACTGGACTGGTTGCTGTTTGTGTAAACATTTGGTATATATTATATATGCTTCACTGGTTTTGCTCCTCTGGAGAACCAAGACTAAGACAAATAACACACGACTTCTATGTTTATATGCCATCCGTGCCCTCCCAACATGAGGTATTTTCATAAGCATGGCAATGGCAAATTTTTTTTACTTGTTGCTATAAAAAAATTAGTGTAGAATGCTTACCAAAATACCTAGTGGGAGGAAGGCACGTTTGGCAAACAAATGTAGGAAATGTGTGTTATTTGCATAAAATTATGGTATATAGAGAAATTCACTTCAAGGAAATAACACATGCAATTGTGAGGAAATGGCTTACACAATTGTGGGGGCTGGCAATTTCCAAATCCATGGGTCAGGTGACAAGCTGAATGAAGACTTCACCTAGCTCATGTGGTTGTAGGAACTGATGAACCCAGGGTCTTCAGGTGAGGTGACAAGCAAGAGGCTTATGAAAGCTTATATCCCAAGAACTGGAGGTCAGGTGACAAGAAGAGTACAAGGTAGAGAAAGAGACAGTGAGCTTTACCAGAAAATCTGTTTATATTCTGGAGGCAGACCACATCCCCAAGGAAACTCACCTTTTGATCTATTGGCTTCTTGTATTACATGAAAAAATGGAACGTAATTACATTGTGGAAAAGCACATGCCAAACCACTGAGAATCATAGCCTAGCCAAGTTGACACATAACATTAACCATCACCCTGTTCCATAATGTAATATAATGTAATCACCTTTTATGATGGAATTTGGCGTGATCAGTCAATCAGTTGAAAGGGTGGTTTCCTTGGGAGTATTCTCACAAAGCTCTCTCTCTCAACACTGCACTCTTCTTGCCCCCTGACTTCTGGTTCTTGGGAATGTAAGCTATGGATATCTCTGGCCTGCCTCCTGACCTGCAGATTTTGGATTTGCCAGCCCCTGCAATTGTACGAGCCATTTCCTTGAAGTAAACCTCTCTCTCTACATACACACACACACACACACACACACACACACACACACACACACATATATATATATAATATATATATATACACAGGCACTGGTTTTGCTCCTCTAGAGAACCCAGATGAAGACATTCAGTGAAACCCAAATGTAAGTCATGTTTATGCAAATCACTGTCAAATTACTGAAGCAAAGATAAAAAAGATCATCTTAAAGGTAGCCAGAGATCAAAAACACATCACTTTAAAGAAGCAACCATAAGACTTATCACTGACTTTTCATTGGAAACATGGAAAGCAGTATGCAATGTAATGGCATCTTTAAAGCATTGGAGAAAAAAAAAAAAAAAAAAACAACCTGCTGATTCAGAATTCTGTATTACCCAAAAATATCCTTTAAAAATGAAGAGGAAATAATGGTATTTTCAAACAAATAAAAGCTGAGAGAATTTATGGCCAACAGATTCGTACTGTAAGAAATACTAAATTAGTTAGTTTGACAGGAAATGGTTCCAGATGTAAGAAAATTACAAGAAATGAAGACCATGAGAATGGATAAAATGTAGGTAAATATAAAAGCATTAATTGTTTAAAGCAACAATAAGATTAATTATAATGTCTTGTAGGGCTTGTAAAATATATAGAAGCAAAACACATGGTAGAAATAAAACAGAAGTGAAAATGGAAATAACTATTAGATGGTTCTTGGATTATTCATGAAGTGGAAAAGTTACTATCTTCAGGGAGACTTAATAAGTCAAATTTATATACTGCAGTCTTTAGGTAGTATTTAAAAGAGTAATACAAGAAAGTTCAATTATAAAATTAATTGAGACAATAATATAAAATAATAAAAATATACTCAGTACATCTAAAGACAGTAGTAACAAAGATATCAAGGTACAACTATACAGATAGGAAAAATTAAAGACAATTAGAGACATAGAAGATTTAATTCCAGTTATATAGGTAACACATCAAATTCTGTAGATTAAACACTGCATATGAAAAAAACAAAATTGCCAGGTTGGAGTAAATAAAGTATACTTAACCAAATGTTGTTTATAAGAGGCCTACTTTACATATAAAAAACAGAGGTATGTTAAAAATAAAAGGATAGATCTACATAAAAAATTATAAAACATTACTAAAAGAAATTAAATATACCTAAGTAAATGGAAGAACAGTCTGTGTTAATAGATTGGAAGGCTTAATATAATGAAGATGTTAAAACCACCCAAAGCAGTCTATAAATTCAATACAATACCCACCAGAATTCCAACAGCCTTCTTTGCAGAAATGGAAAAGCAAATCCTCAAATTTATATGGAGTAGCAAAAATGCATTGCTACTCATAGCGACCATGTAGGGCAGAGTAGAAATGCCCCACAGGGTTTCCAAGGCTGTAATCTTTTACAGAAGCAGACTGCTACATCTTTCTCCCGTGGAGCAGCTGGTGGGTTTGAACCACCAATCTTTTGGTTAGCAGCAGAACACTTAAAACCACTGTGCCACTAGCATCCCTTTATGGAGTGGCAAGGGACACCAAATAGCTAATGCAATTTTGAAGAAGAAGAAGAAGGTAGGATGGACTCACACTTCTCAATTTCAAAACATACTACAAAGTGACAATAATAAAAAAGGCTTGTACTGGTATAATAATAGACATATAGGCCAATGGAATATAATTGAAAGTCCAAAAATAGATACATACTTCTACTGTCAACTGATTTTCAACAAGAGTATTAGTCCATTTAATGAGGAAGGAAGGAAGAGTTTCTTCAATAAATGGTGCTGTACACATGCAGAAAAAAGAATCAGGATCTATGCCTCTCACTATACATAAAAACCAGTTCAAAATGATTCAAGGACCTAAATGTGAAAACTAAAACCATAAAATTCTTAGAAGAAAATATAGGGGTGAGGCTGCGGGACCTAGTGTTTAGTGATAGATTATCAGATATGGTAAGAAAAGCCTAAGCAGCAAAAGACAAATTAGATAGATAAGACCTCATTTAAAAAATTAATTTCTTACATCAAAGAACTTTATCAACAAAGTGAAAAGACAACCTACAGATTGGGAGAAAATTTTTGGGAACCACATGTCAGAAAAGGGCATAATATCCAAAATATATATAAAACTTCTATAATTTAACATAGAAATCAAGTGTACTACACAGAAAATCAATACAGCAAAATGTAGATGCTCTGAAAAGGTTGATAAAATTATTAAAATTCTATCAAAAGTACCTAACGAAGAGAGAAATATAAAATACTATAAGGAGAAAAAAAATGAAATGTTACTTCATGTCCTACAGATTTTAATAATAAAGCAACATAACATTTTTTCCACAAATAACACATGCCTTCTACATTTGTTTGCCAACCCCACAAGAAATTTCATGAGCTCCACCATGTCAAGATTTTTTTATATACTGCTGTAAAAATATTAGCATAGTGTGCTTATGAAAATACCTACTGGAGGAGGGCACAGTTTGCAAATAAATGTAGAAGGTGTGCATTAATTTGTGTAAATCAGTGTAAATAAGTTTATGAAAGTACATATTAGTGTAATGATGAAATAGGCAAATTTCTTGATAAACACTACTTACCCAAACTGACAAAATAAGGAAGTTTAAAAAACTGATTGGTTCTAAATCTATTAGGTAAAATGACTCTATAATTAAATCTTTTAAACTACAAGTTCATGCACCCATGCCCACGCAGACTATGTGGATTACCTGGTGAAATCTAAAAATTTAAAACAATGATAGTACCAGTTCTACAGAAGACCATTTCATGCTGAGAAAAGAGTCAATTCATCAGGACATAATAATCCTAAATGTTTTTGCATTTAATAACAGAGCTTCAAAATACATGAAGCAGAACTCACAGAACTATGAACAAATATAGATAAATTCACAGCTATAGTCAGCTATATTGATACTTTTCTCCGTAACTAATACACAAGTGGGTAGAAAGTAAGGTTATAGAAGACTTGAACATTATCAATCAATTTGACCAAGTTGGACCATCTTATGGGCCTTCAAAAAGAGTAAATTCTAAAAATTCAAGTCATACAAACTATGTTCTTTGATCTCAATGAAATTAAAATAGAAATCAACAGCAAAACTACCTCTGGAAAATCCCCAAACATTTAAAAATAATGAAAGACACAGCAATTCTTCACAAATTCTCCCCAAAAATTGAAGAGGAGGGACTACTTCACAACTTATTCCATGAGGCCAATTTTACCCTGATACTAAAAACAAAGACATTATGTAAAAGAGAAAAAATACAGACCAATACCCGTATTAACAGAGATGCAAAAAATTCTTAATGAAATTTTAGAAAATTAAATATAACAATATGTCTCAGGAATGCAAGACACAAAATTATTTTAACATTTGAAAATCAATCAGTGTAATTCAGCATATTAACACACTTACACACACACATAAACACATGCATACACACATACACATATATGTAAACACATATATACATGTATGTGTGTACATATACATATATTCATATATAAACACATATACATACAAGTACGTATATCGATGCAGAAACTATATGTGATGAAATCCAACATTGATTTAAATTTCAAGCAAACTAGGAATAGAAGAAAATTTCACAACAGATGAAGGGACATCTATAGAAATCCTACAGATAACATGGTAATTAACAATTAGACTTCTGGCCTCCCCAGGCAGGGATGCTGCTGCTCCGCTGCGGGCTGAGGCAGCTCCGGGCAGGACCCGGTACTCTGGCCTCTGTTTGGCTTCCTCTTGATGCCGAGATGCCTAAGAGGGCTGGTGTGACAAACAAGGGTGAAAGCCAGAGCAAGGAACCAAGGAAACCACTTCCATCCTTAGGTCCTGTGGCAGTTGATCCTAAAGGTTGTGTCACCATAGCCATCCATGCCAAACCTGGCTCCAAACAAAATGCTGTAACAGATCTGATGGTGGAAGCCATACATGCAGCTCTTGCAGTACCTCCATCACGAGGCAAGGGTAATGCTGAGCTTTGCCACCATCTTTCCAAGGTCTTAGAACTCAGGAAGAGTGATGTGGTTCTGGATAAAGGTGATAAGTCTCTTGAAAAGGTGGTGATTTTGGCCTTCACAACTCCAGAAGAGGTCTTGGAGAAATTACAAAAGCAAGCCGAAAACTAATAGAAGAAATGAAAAATATATCCCTAAGAAACTTTTTTATTGTTAAAGATGAAGAAAACATATTTAAATTCACAGAAAAACATGGAAATTTTTTTAAATAAATATTCAAAAGACTCAAAAAATAAGTAGAAATTCAAGAAGTACTGTGTATGGAATAAAGGTTTTAAAATTCCTGACCCAAAACAGCTTGGATCTCCTCAGTCTGATTTCACTGCATTACAAAATAACAGATCTGGAAAGGATATTTATGATGGCCTGATTTAACCTCTTTCATTTTGTGACCAAAGACCAAACCAAACCATTTGCTGTCGAGTCAATTATAACTAATAGCGACCCTATACGACAGAGTAAAACTGCCCCATAGGCTTTCCAAGGAGCAGCTGTTGGATTTGAACTGCCAACCTTTCGGTTAGCAGCCAAGCCCTTAACCACTGCGCAACCAGGGCTTTCATTTTGTGACAGGACTTCTAATATCCAGAGGTCTAGAGGCTTATTCTAGATTGTACCGTGCAAGATGGGACCAGAACCCTTGATTCCTAATTGAATGCAGTTTACCCTGATTGTAAATTATAAAGATAATATTTCCATTCTTGCTTTACTTGTTTCTGGAATTTTGAGGATTGCCTTCTAATCTAGTTTACAAGTGACAGAAGAAAACTTGTCACACTGCTTTGTAGTCTTACCTTATATTTTAAATGCTTATCTAAATGCACAAATGTTTTCTACATCTTTTTAAAACTACAGAGTATTTTATGAAAAAGTAAATAAAAAATAATTAAGACTTGTAAAAAAAAAAATTAGACTTTATTATTGATACCAGGAAGAAGGCAAGGATGTCCACATTCACTGCTTCTATTAAGCATTATACTAAAAATTCTAATCATTGCAATAGGCGAGAAAAAGAAATAAAAGCATATGGATTGGAAAGGTAGAATTAAAATTGTCCTTACAGGTCTAAGTAGAAAATCCACTGCACAAAGCTACCACAAGGAGTCCTGGTGGTACAGTGGTTAAGAGCTCAACTGCTAACTGAAAGGTCAGCAGTTTAAATCTACCAGCTGCTTTGCAAGAGAAAGATGTGGCTACTTCCATAAAGATTACAGCTTTGGAGATCTTATGGGACCTACTCTTTCCTATTAAGAATCACTATGAGTTGGAATTGACTCAGCGGCACACAGCAGCAGCAGCAGCAGCAAAGCTACCATATCTAAGAAGTGAGTTTCATAAACTTGTAGGACACAAGTTCAACATACAAAACTCAGTTGTATTTCTATATACTAGCAATTCTATTTAAATATCATCTATATGTCATGTAAACATAAGCATTTCTCTATCCATCTGCTAGACCACCTGTACTCTATGGAAGCGCAATTTTGAAGAGGACTTGAAATACTGATGAAGATCAAAGACCAAACCTTCAGTATGGGTTACACCTTAACATAAAGAAAACAAAAATCCTCAAAACTGGACCAATAGGCAACATCATGATACATGGAGAGAAGATTGAAGTTGTCAAGGATTTCATTTTACTTGGATCCATCATCAACACCCATGGAAGCAGCAGTCAAGAAATCAAACCAGCATTATTGGGAAAATCTGCTGCAAAAGACCTCTTTAAAGTGTTAAAAATCAAAGATGTCACCTTGAAGACTAAGGTGTGCCTGACCGGAGTCATGGTGTTTTCAATGGCCTCATGTGCATATGAAAGCTGGATCATGCATAAGGAAGACCGAAGAAGGAGAATTGGCACTTTTGAATTGTGGTGTTGGTGAAGAATATTGAATATGCCATACAGTGCCAAAAGGACGAACAAATCTGTCTTGGAAGAAGTACAACCAGTATGCTCCTTAGAAGCAAAGATGACAAGACTACATCTCGCATACTCTGAACATGTTATTGGGAGGGATCAGTCTCTGGAGAAAGACATCATGCTTAGTAGAGGGTCAGCAAAAAAGAGGAAGACCCTCTACGAGATGTATTGACACAGTGGCTGCAACAACGGGCTCAAACATAACAATGATTGTGAGGATGGTGCAGGACCAGGCAGTGTTTCGTTCTGTTGTACATAGGTTCGCTATGAGTCAGAACCAACCTGACGGCACCTAACAACAATAGCATTCAGGCCTCAGGGCAAGCGAATGGGGAGAGCTTGTGCATTTGTGCCTTGGGGCACTTGTGTCTCTTCTCTAGCACTCAATATTCCATCCTTTGATATCCCTTTACTTGATTTAACACTCCTTATTTTTTATATCTTTTTCTTATACTTCAAATTATTTGCTGCACAACTATTGACCAGAGAATAGGACCCCATTATTACAAATGCTGTTGTACATCAGCAAATTACATAAAAGAGATTTAATCACTGAGACTAAGTGCCCAGAAGTCTAACTGAACGTATCTTTTTCAGTCTAAAACACCATGCTAGTCCTGAGTCCCTTTATTCTTAGATGGAAATGGTAGGGTCCCATGTGTTTAGGAGCTTTGTGCTTGTAAGTTGTTTCCATATAGTGATGTTCAAGTGATAGCTGAATTCAGTGTACCTTTGAGACATCAAAGAGATGTGGAGACAATCAATCAATGGAAGGAAGGTGTTGGTGTATCAGGCATAGTTTGTATGGATTGTAACGGAATTAATGAGTGCTACTGACATAGCAGTGTTTATTTCTGTTGTACATAGGGTTGCTGTGAGTTGGAATCAACTTGACAGCACCTAACAACAGCGATAACAACAACGATAACATAACAACAACAAATTGACATGGCTGAGTTAGAGTGAGAGTGAGGGAGCAAGAAAGAGAGACAGGAGTTAGAGAAGAAAGTCTTGTGAGGAATCTTTAGGATAAGCCATATTTAATGACCAGGAAGAGAGAGATAAGAGGAGAGACTGGCAGAGGAGGAGGCGGGCAGAATTAGTCCAAGAGAAGAGAGTTCCAAAAAGGAGGCAGTGGTTAACAAGACTAACTGCTGAAAGGTCAATGTGATAGGGAATTTCAGAAGACGTACTTACGTACAATTCAAAACTTATGAAAGAAAAGACAGAATCCAAAGTAGAGGGGGAGAAATTAGCCTTAGATAGGAGGAAAACAGCTATTATTTTTGTGTCTGATAGTGACTTTTAACAATTCCTGCAAGGTTAATGCATACATTATAGGACTACACACATTCCTCACTTACAGATATGGTTAGAGTCCAAACACCAGGCTGTCATTTGAAAATCAATGTTATACAAAAATGGAAAATGACCACATCAGATCACAAAATTGAGGATAACTACATCATTACATAACTACTAAATCAGATCATTGCATAACTGTCAAATTACATCATTACATAACAGCCAAAACACTGAGAATCATGGCCCAACCAAGTTGACACATAGCCTTAATTAACCGTCACAGTCAGAGTTCCTTCCGCCTCATACCTCAATGTTTGTTACTGGTGGGTATATGTCATTAATACGCAAAATTGTCAGATAGTAGATTTTTTATTACTGTCGTAAGTGCTCTGCTTCTCTTGGTGACCACCTGTTCCAATTCCCTTCAAACTGTTTATGTCCTGCTTTAGTAAAATTGCCTTTGTCTTTCTGGACTCTAATCATCTCCTATACATCTTTGCAGTCATATTTCATTCGTCCTATATACGTATTTGCACTATTCTTTTTTTTTTTTTTGCATTCTAAATTAATCACTCTCTTTCTCTCTCCCTTGTCCTCTCTCTTTCACTGAGTCTCTGTTTTTCTCTTCTCACCTCTTCATTACATTTTTGCTCCTCTGGACATATTCCACAATCCTCAGCATTTCCATTTTACATCATATCAAAATTGGCTTCCAGCTGGGCAAGGTGTTGTCTGCTCATATGCTATTTGCTTGTCTTGGTCCAGCTAGGTAACTCCTTTTTCATTTATTAATATAACTTTCATTTGTGCATTCCTAATGCCAAAGTTTAAAGAAGGAAAAAATATGTAATTACATCATGCCTGTCCCATCTCAGCAAGGCTCCTGATCTCAGGATCTCATTCATCATGTTGCTAGTTGGGGGAAAGATGTGTCTGTTAGTGCCAATGCTTTGACAGATCTCAGCGGAGAGGGATATTCCTGGGGCCTATGTTTTATCTCAAATGTAAGACTGATTTAATCCCCAGGTTGTATCACTACTTTCCCTTTGACACTTGGATATAAATATTACAAGACATATATTAAAAATAACTTTCCCTTGAGGCTAGTATATTTCTGACAACTGACTTGATTCTGAATTTGCTTTTATCCAGAAGCAACTAGGTTTTAGGGAAGCCTTTTGTTCATGACTTAAGCACTCTCTGTTTGTCCCAGTCTCCTGGACTCCTACCCTGGACTGGGTCTCTCTCTCTGAAGAAACTCTTTCTACTGAGCTGCAGGCTCATTAATAATCCCCTGGTTTATGCAGCCACTTATTCCCTAAGGCTTTGATTGCTTGAAAATGCAAACTGAATACCTTAAGTATGTCTGTAAAAGTAGATCATTCCAGGATATGAATAAGAGCTGTGGAATCAAATTTAATCCATCTGTAAATTCAAATTGTAAATGTATCACATTTCAAATGAACACATCCACTGTGGTATTCTAAACACTCAAATCTTTTTTAAACATTATTTTATTTCTATTTCTTATATACAAGTTTTGAGTAATTGCTACTCTCCCTATATTGAGACTTATAGAGGAAATATAAAAAGAGGGACAGAGTTGGATGAATGAGTGGAGAAATGGGAGAAATGAACATGAGAGCTCTTTTGTTCATATGCCCTTACGACAATTTTGAAATGTAGTCCCTTATATATTTTTAATTGATGTTTGAAAAGTTTATCATAATTTCAATAATCACAAAATATATCTTTCTAGCGCATTAAATATGATTTAATGCTTTAAATATATTTTAGTTGAAATCTGAAAATTTATTTCATTCATTTGTGAAAAATTCCAGTCCTTGATGTCAAACCAATCAGACAAAGGCTTAATTTTTGAGAGAAAAAGCGGGCTTCATTTCATTTTTTTTTTATTTAAATAAACTTACTTATACACTTCCCTTCTGTGAGGTTCTCACTGCTGACTTTTAATTCTAATATGGTATCTAGCTAACTAGCTGGAGCAGTGGTGGTTCAGTGGTAGAGTTCTCACTTTCCATGTGGGAGACCTAGGTTTGATTACAGGCCAGTGCAACTCATGCACAGCCACTACCTGTCTGTCAGTGGAGACTTGTGTGTTGTCACGTGCTGCACAGGTTTCAACAGAGCTTCCAGACTAACATGGACTAGGAAGAAAGGCCTAGGGATCAATTTCCGAAAATCAGTCACTGAAAACTCAGTGGATCACAGGGTCCGATTTACAACCAATCATGGGGATGGTGCAGGACCCTGTATGGGGTCACCGTGAGTGGAGGACTGACTCTAGGGAAGTTAACAACAACTAACAGCTGGCAGTGGCACCGTGTCTTGCCTGAATTTGCTTACTAGCTGAAACAAGTACTCCTCCATTTAAAAGCTGTTGATGTTAAAAGTTGTAGCTGTTCAGCCACCTATCAGCAGCTGATATTTGACAAAGGCCCAAAGTCCATTAATTGGGGAAAAGACAGTCTCTTTAACAAATGGTGCTGGCATAAGTGGGTATCCATCTGCAAAAAACTGAAACAAAACCCATAACTCACACCATGCACAATAAATAACTCAAAATGGATCAAAGGCCTAAATATAAAATCAAAAACAATAAAGATCATGGAATTAAAAATAAGGACAATGCTAGGAGTCCTAACACATGGCATTAACGCAATACAAACCATAAGTAACAATGCACAAGCACCAGAAGAGAGACTAGATAAATGGGAGCTCCTAAAAATCAAACATGTTCATCAAAAGACTTCATCAAAAGAGTAAAAAGACAACCTACAGACAGGGAAAAAATTTTGGGCTACAACAAATCCTATTGGTGTCTAATATCTAAAATTTACAAGATATTGCAAAACCTCAACAACAAAAGGACAAATAACCAATTAAAAAATGGGCAAAGGATACGAACAGGTACTTCAAGAAAGAAGATATTCAGGTGGTTAACAGACACATGAAGAAATGCTCACAATCATTAGCCATTAGAGAAATGCAGATCAAAACTACAATGAGATACCATCTCACCCCAGCAAGGCTAGCATTAATCCAAAAAACAAAAAATAGTAAATGCTGGAGAGGTTGTGGAGAGACTGGAACACTTATACACTGTTGGTGGCAAAGTAAAATGATACAACCACTGTGGAAATTGATCTGGAACACTTATACACTGTTGGTGGCAAAGTAAAATGATACAACCACTGTGGAAATTGATCTGGCACTTCCTTAAAAAGCTAGAAATAGAAGTACCATATGCTCCAGCTACCCCACTCCTTGGAATATATTCTAGAGAAATAAGAGCCGTCACATGAGTAGATATATGCACACCCATGTTCATTGCAGCACTGTTCGCAATAACAAAAAGATGGAAACAACCTAGGTACCCATCAACAGACGAATGGATAAACAAATTATGGTGTGTCCACACAGTGGAATACTACGCAATGATAAAGAACAATTATGAAGCCGCCGTGAAACATAACATGGAGGAATCTGGAAGTCATTATGCTGAGTGAATTTAGTCAGTCACAGAATGACAAATATTGTATAAGACCACTATTATAAGAACTCAAGAAAAGGTTTAAACACAGAAGACAACATTCTTTGATGGTTATGAGTGTGGTGAGGGAAGGTGAAGGTTATTCACTAACCAGACAGTAAACAAGTATTATCTTAGGTGAAGGGAAGGACAGCACACACTACAGAGGAAGTCAGCACCAGTGGACTAAACCAAAGCTAAGAAGTTTCCTGAGTATAATCAAAAACTTTGAGGGATACAGTAGCAGTAGTAGGGGTCTGAGGACCATGGTTTCAGGGGACATCTAGGTCAACTGGCATGATAAAGCTTATTAAGAAAATGTTCTGCATCCTACTTTGGTGAGTGGTGTCTGGGACTTAAAAGCTTGCAAGGAGGACTTCCAGCAAAATGGCGCTCTAGGCAGAAACACCACACCGTCCCTCCACAGCAAAGATCTGAAAAACTAAGCCAGAGAAAACAACAATCCTGAAACCCTAAAACATCAAATGAAGAGATAAAGAACTCAGCCAAGCACCAAATGCAATGAGAAAACTGACAGAGAATGGAGAGTAACGAAAGATTCTTGCAGAGTTCCCCTATCAGCTAATGCAGCCCGGATCCGCCATCTTGGACTCCTATCAGAGACCAGCAAACAGAGGCTACAAGAAAGCAGCTTCACGGAGCTTCCAGCAGGAGACAAAACAACTGGTAATTTGCAGTATACGCTTTCCCACCCTCACCCTTCTTCACCCGCACTTGGCCTCCTCTGCTACCTGAGGCCACAATCTCTTGTCCAGGAAGCACTGGCTGCTTGGATTCCACCCACTCGAACAGGCCAGCTCTCTGAATGCCATTTGTTGACTGTTGGTGTTGCTTTCATTCTGCTTCTTTTGATTTCTCCCTTACCTCTCACCACCTTCCCCTCCTTTCGTTCAAATACCTGGCTCTGTATGCCATCTTTGCTTCTTCCAGAGGGGCTGCAGACCTCTGGTAATTTGTGATACAAGCTTTCCCACCCCCTACCCTTCTTCACCCACACTTGGCCTCCTCTGCTTCCCACGGACACAGTCTCTTGACCGGGAAACACCGGTTGCTTGGATTCCACCAGCCTGCACTAGCTGGCACTCTGAGTGCCATTTGTTGGCTGCTGGTATTGCTTTTTTTCCGTTTCTTTTGATTTCTTCCTTACCTCTCACCACCTCTGCCTCCTTTCACTCAAATACCTGGCTCCGTGCACTATCTTTGCTTCCTCCTGAGGGGCTGCAGCGCTCCATTAGAGTGTGGAGCTGCTTCCCGGTCTGGGCTGCCACGCTGGTGAGATCCCAGGGCTTTTGTTCATTTGTTTGTTTTGAATTGCTTGTTTGTTTTCTTTTCCTTTTCTTGAATTGGGAGCCCTTTCTGGCAGGAGGTGATGCGTGGCTTGGAAACAACCCCTTTGGCTTGCACAGATGTGCAGAGGGATCCCTGAGGGCATTTCTTTTCTTGTTTTTTTTTTTTGGTTTTTTTGGAGGGCTTTTCTTGTTCTTTGTTTTTAAATTAGTTTTGTTTTCATTTCCCTCTTTTTCCCTTTTTGTCTTTCTTCATTTCTCAATTTCTCATCTCTCTATATCTTCCTTCTCTTTCTGTTCCCTGATCACCTGGCCTCGTATACCTCTACGTCTTCTAACCAGGCTATACTGCAACACCTGAAAACAACTTCCCCAGACCTCGTAGCCGCACCGGTGGGATCCCTGGGAAATTTGCTGTTCTTTAAGATTTCTGATTTTTATTTATTCATTCTTTTCTTTTTTATCTTCTTCTTCCCCTTTTTGTTTTTCTCCATTTCATAGTCTCTCATCTCTCCACTCAAACGGCAAGATCCCCTAGCAGTCTATTTCATTTGTTTGTATGTTTTTGGCTCCTGTTCCTCTCTTCTGTCTCTCATATCCATCTTAGCTCCACATATAACAATCTCCCCACTACGTCCTGCTTACCTGCACCATGCGCTTAATATCACACGACCAAGAAGCACAGGCATGGCCTACTGGAACCTGCCTTGCACTGATTACCGATCCCCTCTGGTGGCTGTACTACGTGCCACAAAAATCCATCCCAGTAACTCCTCTTCAGCTAGACTTGTGCTGCCATACCATATCTAAGTGACTGACACTGCCAATCAGAGAAGGAGGTGAAAAGTGATCTGCCACAGATGAGCAAACAACAAAGAACAAACAGCCTGCCTGCTCAGACATAGTCAAATTTAAAAAAAAAAAAGACAAAACAAACAAATCTACAATAAATAAATGAGAAAAATAACTACTGAATGCCCCAAAGACAGCAGACAATATCAAAACATTTACAAAAACAGGACAAGATGGTTCCAGTAGGCATCTAAAATAAAACACCAGATGATGTTCAGGTGGAAGAAAATGCACTAGAACTACCTGATAGGGAATTCAAATCTCTAATACTCAGAATTCTCCAAGAACTGAGGCAAAAAGCTGTCAAACATGAGGAAAAAATAGACAAATTCATGGAAAATAGAGACAAAAAATTGGAAGAATTCAGGAATATGATGCAGGAACAAAATTCCAAAATAAATTCACAACTAGAAATAATACAAAGACAATAATTAGAAATCCAAAAGAAAAATAACAAGATTTCAGAACTGGACAGTGTCATAGAAGGGCTGAGAATCAGATCTGAAACGGTGGAAGACTGGATCAACAATGAGCAGTTAATCAGTAAGTGACAACAACATCAAAACAATAAAAAAGGGAATAAATGGCATAGGTATACAACCTTCTAATGGAGAGGAAGGCAAGGCGATACCAAGTAATGGTAGACTGCTTCAAACTTAGAAAGATAAGGGTAAAATTCATTGTTACCACAAAGAAAGTTAACAAAAATGCTCATTAAAAAAAGAGGAAAAGGATACAACGAAAAGATTAGTCCAAAGGACTAATTGACCACAGCTACCAAGACCTCCACAGGACTGAGTCCAGTACAGCTAGATGGTGCCGTGCTACCACCGCTGACTGCTCTGACCAGGATCACAACAGAGGATTCTGGACAGAGCTGGAGAAGGATGTAGAGCATAATTCTAACTCCTAAAAAAAAAAAAAAAAAAAAGACCAGATTTACTGGCCTACAGGATACTGGAGAAACCTCAAGAGTGTGGCCCCCAGACACCCTTTCAGCTCAGAGGTGAAGTTACCTTCGAGGTTCGATGTTAAGCCTGGGAGTGGACAGCCCAGTAAAACTAAATGAGACTAACGAGATACAGGAGTCTGGTGACGAAGGCTAGAAGGCAGAGGGGGAGTAGGAAGCTGATGATAAGGAACACAAGTTGAGTAAGGATACTGTTGATGTGTTGTGAGATGGTTGACCACTGTTATAGGGCAACATTTGTAGTAACTGTTAAATGGGAGGCTATTTTGTCCTGTAAGCCTTCATCTTGGGCGAGAATGGCAGCACAATTGGAAGAGCATAGTCAATGTCACTTAAATGTGTAAGTAAAAAGTTTTGAAATGGTGTATCTTTGGCTATGTGTATTTTCACCAAAAAAAAAAAAAAAAAAAAAAAAAAAAAGCTGAGAATTCAGAGGGTTAAAATGTTGTGGGGTTGTTAACCAAAGTTATAAAACAGCATGTGTACTACTGCTACATGACAAACTATTTGTTCTGTAAGCCTTCACAATAAAATATTTAATTTAAAAAAAAGAGGAAAAACATAGTCTCAACAAAAACAAAACCTACAAAAACAAGAGAAATGAAAAAAAAATCCACAAACAAAAGAAACTCAGCACAAGAGAGTAAGAAGCACAAGGAAAACGTCAGCACTACAAAAAAAAGCACTACACATGAGTTCCGGCAAAATGTCGCTCTAGGCAGAAGCACCACACCGTCCCTCCACAGCAAAGACCCTAAAAACTAAGCCAAACAGAGAATACAACAATCCTGAAATCCTAAAACATCAAATGAAGAGATAAAGAACTCAGCCAAGCACCAAATGGAGTGAGAAAACCGACAGAGAACGGAGACTGAGGAGAGATTCATGCAGAGGTCCCCTACCAGCTAACGCACCATGGATCCACCATCTTGAACTCCTATCGGAGACCAGCAGATGGGGGTATGAGAAAGCAGCCTCACAGAGTGTCCAGCGGGAGACAAAACAACTGCTCCACGCATAACAATCTCCCCGCTGCATCCTGCCTACCTGCACCGTGCGCTTGACATCACACCACCAAGCAGCACAGGCAGGCCTACTGGAACCTGTCCTGCACTGATTACCAACCCGCTCTGGTGGCTGCAGTAAGTGCCACAAACAACCCATCTCAATAAATCCTCTTCAGCTAGACCTGCCCTGCTGTACCATATCTGAGTAACTGACCCTGCCAGTTGGAGAAGGAGGCGAAAAATATTCAGCACACAGACGAGCAAACAACAAAGAACACACAGTCCGATTGCTCAGACATAGTCACTTTTTTTAAAAAAAAAAAAAGGGACGAAACAAATCTACAATCAATAAATGAGAAAAATAACTACTGAATGCCCCAAACACAGCAGACAATATCAAAACATTTACAAAAACAGGACAGGATGGTTCCAGTAGACATCCAAAATAAAACACCAGATGACTCTCTTGTGGAAGAAAATGCACTAGAACTACCTGAGAGGGAATTCAAATCTCTAATACTTGGAATTCTCCAACAACTGAGGCAAAAAGCTGACAAACATGAGAAAAAATAGACCAATACATGGAAAATACAGGCAAAAAAATTGAAGAATTCAGAAAGATGATGCAGGAACAAAATGCAAAAATAAATTCACAACTAGAAATTATACAAAGACAACAATTGGAAAACCAAAAGGTAAACAACAAGGTTTCAGAAATGGATGATGTCATAGAAGGGCTGAGAAGAAGATTTGAAATGGTGAAAGACAGGATGAGTGGAATTGAAGACAAACACTTGGGTACAACTCTGTTTCAGGAAAACTCAGAAAAAAGAACAAAGAAAAACTAAGAGACATTGAGAGTTATGTGGAACACAATTAAAAGCAAAAATTTATGAGTGTTTGGAATTCCAGAACAGGGGGAGAAAACTGAAAACACGGAGAGGATCATTGAGGAACTGCTGACAGAAAATTTTCCCAATATCATGAAAGATGAAAAGTTGGCCATCCAAGAAGCTCAACGAACCCCATATAGAAGAGACCCCAAAAGAAAGTCACCAAGGAAAATCATATTCACACTCAGCAAAACCAAAAACAAAGAATCCTCAGAGCAGCTCATGAAAAACACGAAGTCACATACAGAGGAGAAACAATAAGACTAAGTTCAGATGATTCGGCAGAAACCATGCAGGCAAGAAGGCAATGGGATGACATATATAAAATCTTGAAACAAAAAAATTGTAAGCCAATAATAACCTATCCTGCAAAACTCTCGTTCAAATTTGATGGGGAAATTTGGTCATTTCCATATAAACAGAAATTAAGGGAATATGTAAAAGTCAAACCAAACTTACAAGAATTATTAAAGGGAGTTGTTCGATCTGAGGACAAACAGCTTCAGCTCACAGGCAGAACCTAGGATGCAGGATCATACCAGCCAGATACCAATCTAGGAAATGAACTCTCAAGGACTATCCAAAACCAAAAGAAATACAACAGGGAATCAGAGCAGTTAATCAATAAATGACAACAACATCAAAATAATAAAAGATGGAATAGACGGCATATGTATAGAACCGTCTGATGGAGAGGAAGGCAAGGCAATAACAAGTAATGTAGAATGCTTCAAACTTAGGAAGATAAGGGTAAAATTCATGGTAACCACTAAGAAGGTTAAAAAAAACAAATCACAAAAATAAAGACGAAAAACATAAAGTTTCAGCAAAAACAAAAGAAATGAAAAAAAAAAAATCCACAAACAAAAGTAACTCAGCACAAGAGAGTAAGAAGAACAAGGAAAACTTCAGCACCACAGAAAAAAGCACTACAAAATGACAGCAACAAACTCACATCTATCAATAATTACACTGAATGTAAATGAACTCCGTGCACACATGAAAAAATGCAGAGTGACAGAATGGATAAGAAAACATGATCCATAAATATGCTGTCTAAAAGAGACACACCTTAAAAACAAAGATGTGAATTTATTAAAAGTCAAAGGTTGGAAAAAAATATATCAAGCTAACAACTACCAAAAAAGAGAAAGAGTGACAATACTAATCTCAGATAAAATAGACTTTAAAATGAAATCTACCATAAAAGACAAAGAAGGACACTATATAATGATTAAGGGGATGATCCATCATGAAGACATAACCATAATAAACATCTACACACCCAATGACAGCACTCCAAAATACATAAAACAAACTCTAACAACACTGAAAAGAGAAATTGACAGTTCCACAATAATGGTAGGAGACTTCAGCTCACCACTCTCAGTAAAGGACAGAACAACTAAGAGGAAACTCAGCAATGATACAGAAGATCTAAAGGGCACAATCAGCCAACTTGGCCTCATAGACATATATAGAACACTCCATCCAACCACTGAAAAGTACACATTCTTTTCCAATGCACATGGAGTGTTCTCCAGAATAGCCCACATCTTAGGACACAGAGCAATCCTCAACAAGATCCAAAACGTTGAGATAATTCAAAGTATCTTCTCTGACCACAATGCCATCAAGGTAGAAATTAACAACAGAAAGAGCAAGGAAAAAAAATCAACTGCATGGAAACTAAATAATACCCTGCTTACACATCCCTGAGTAATAGAAGAAATCAGAGATGGAATCAAAAAATTCCTAGAATCAAATGAGAATGAACACACATCATACCAAAACCTTTGGGACACAACAAAGGGAGTCCTCAGAGGACAATTCATAGCAATAGATGCACATATCAAAAAAGAAGAAAGGGACAAAATCAAAACATTAACTACAGAACTCAAACAAATAGAAAGAGAACAGCAAAAAAAAGCCCACAACCACAGGAAGAAAGGAAATAGTAAAGATCAGAGCAGAAATAAATGAAATAGAGAACAGAAAAATAATAGAAACAATCAACAAAACCAAAAGCTGGTTCTTTGAAAGAATCAACAAAATCGACAAACCACTGGCCAGACTGACAAAAGAAAAACAGGAGAGGACACAAAAAACCCAAATAAGAAATGAAACGGGGGACATTACAACAGACACAACCAAAATAAAAAGGATTATAACAGAATATTATGAAAAACTATACTCTAACAAATTTGAAAACCTAGAGGAAATGGATAAATTTCTAGAAACACATGGCCTACCCAAACTACAACAAAGTGATGTTGAAAATCTGCACAGACCCATAACAAGGGATTGAAAAGGTAATAAAAAATCTCCCAACCAAAAAAAGCCCTGGCCCAGATGAGTTCACTGGAGAATTCTACAAAACATTTACAGAAGAGCTTGTACCGGCACTACTCAAGCTATTTCAGAGCATAGAAGAGGAAGCAACACTTCCAAATTCATTCTATGCAGCCACCATAATGCTGATACCAAAACCAGGCAAAGATGTCACGTAAAAAAAATTACAGACCAATATCTCTCATGAATATAGATGCAAAAATTCTGAACAAAATTCTAGCCAATAGAATTCAGCATCATATCAAAAAAAAAATAATAATAATAATACACCACGACCAAGTAGGATTCATACCAGGTATTCAAGGATGGTTCAACATTAGAAAATCAATCGAAGTAATCCACACATAAATAAAAGGAAAGAAAAGAATAACATGATCATCTCAATTGACACGGAAAAGGCATTTGACAAAGTCCAACACCCATTCCTGATAAAAACTCTCAATTACATAGGTATAGAAGGGAAATTTCTCAACAAAATAAAGGGCATCTATGCAAAACCAATGGCCAACAGCATTCTTAATGGAGAGAGGCTGAAAACATTCCCCTTGAAAACAGGAACAAGACAAGGATGCCCTTTATCACCACTCCTATTTAACATTGTGCTGGAAGTTCTAGCTAGAGCAATAAGGTAAGAAAAAGAAATAAAGGGCATCCAAATTGATAATGAACAGGTTAAACTGTCCCTGTTTGCAGATGATATGATACTGTACATAGAAAATCCTAAAGACTCCATGAGAAATCTACTGGAACTAATAGAAAGATTCAGCAGAGTAGCAGGATACAAGATAAACATTCAAAAATCAGTTGGATTCCTATACACCAATAAGGAGAACAATGAAAAGGAAAACAGGAAATCAATACCATTCTCAATAGCCCCTAAAAAGATAAAATATTTAGGAATAAATCTGACCAGGGATGTAAAAGACCTTTCCAAAGAAAACTACAAAACACTACTGCATGAAACCAAAGGGATCTACGTAAATGGAAAAACATACCATGCTCATAGATAGGCAGACTCAACATTGTGAAAATGTCAATTCTAACAAAAGCAATTTACAAATACAACGTAATCCCCAACCAAATACGAACAACATTCTTCAAAGAGATTCAAAAACTAATCATTAACTTTTTATGGAAATGGGAGAAGCCCCGAATAAGTAAAGCGCTACTGAAGAAGAAGAATAATGTTGGAGGACTCACACTACCTGACCTGAGAACCTACTATACAGCTACAGTAGTCAAAACAGCCTGGTACTGGTAAAACGAGAGACACATTGACCAATGGAACAGAATTGAGAAACCAGATGTAAATGCATCCACCTACGGTCACCTGATCTTCGACAAGGGCTCAAAGTCCATCGAATGGGGACAAGAGTGTCTTTTCAACAAATCATGCTGGCAAAACTGGATGTCCATCAGCAAAAAAATGAAACAGGACCCATACCTCATGCCATATACAAAAACTAATTCAAAATGGATCAAAGACCTGAATATAAAGCCTAAAACTATAAAGTTCATAGAAGAAAAAATAGGACCAACACTACAGGCCTTAATACATGGCATTCACAGGATACAAACCATAACCATCAATGCACAAACCCCAATAGAGAAGTTAGATAACTGGGATCTTCTAAAAATCAAACACCTATGCTCTTAAAAAGACTTCACCAAAAAGAGAACCTACAGACTGGGAAAAAAAATTTTCGACAGTACAGGCCAGACAAAGGTCTAATCTCCATAATCTACAAGAAAATCCAACACCTCTACAACAAAAAGACAAAGAATCCTATTAAAAAATGGGCAAAGGAAATGAACAGACACTTCACCAAAGAAGACATTCAAATGTCCAACAGACACATGAGGAAATGCTCGCGATCACTAGCCATTAGAGAAATGCAAATTAAAACCACAATGAGATACCATCTCACCCCGGCATTACTGGCACGAATCAAAAATACTGGAAGTAACAAATGTTGGAGGGGCTGCGGGGAGTTCGGAACTCTTATGCACTGCTGGTGGGAATGCAAAATGATACAACCATTTTGGAAAATGATATGGCGCTTCCTCAGAAAGCTAGAAATAGACATACCATTTGATCCAGCAATCCCACTCCTAGGAATATATCCTAGAGAAATAAGAGTCATCACTCAAATAGACATATGCACACCTATGTTCATGGCAGCATTGTTCACAATAGCAAAACGATGGAAACAACCTAGATGCCCATCAACAGATGAATGGATAAACAAACTATGGTACATACACACAATGGAGTACTTTGCAACGAGAAAGAACCATGAATCTGTGAACCATCTCATAACATGGATGAAACTGGAGGACATTATGCTGAGTGAAAGAAGTCAATCACAAAAGGACAAATATTGTATGAGACCTCTATTGTAAAAACCCATGAAAAAGTTCACACACAAAAAGTAACAATCTTTGTTGGTTACCAGGGATGGGAGGGTTGTGGGGGAAATACTAAATAGGCAATAGATAAGTGGTATCTTGTGTGAAGTGTGAGACAGTACACAATACAGGGGAAACTAGCACAACCTGTACAAGGAAAGGTCATGGAAACCCCACAGACACATCCAAACTCCCTGAGGGACTGAATTGCTGGGTGGAGAGCTGTGGGGACGATGGTCTCAGGGAACATCTAGCTCAATTGGCATGACACAGCTTATAAAGACAATGCTCTACATTCTACCTTGGTGAGTAGCATCTGGGGTCTTAAAAGCCTGTGAGCAGCCATCTAAGATACTCCACTGGTCTCTTCCCTTAGGGAGCAAGGGATAAAGAAGACAACAGGGTACAAGGAAAAGATTAGTCCAAAGGACTAATTGTCTACAGCTACCAAGGCCTCCACCGGACTGAGTCCAGTACAGCTAGATGGTGCCCAGCTACCACCCCTGACTCCTCTGACCAGGATAACAACATAGGGTTCTGGACAGAGCTGGAGAAGGATGTAGAGTAAAATTCTAACTCTCAAAAAAAAAGACCAGATTTACTGGCCTAAAGTAGACTGGAGAAACCTCGAGAGTATGGCCCCCAGACACCCTTTTAGCTCAGTGGTGAAGCTACCTCCGAGGTTCACTGTTCATCCTGTGAGTGGACGGCTCCGTAAAACCAAATGAGACTAATGAGGTGCAGGAGTCCAGTGACAAGGGCCAGAAGGCAGAAGGGGACAAGGAAGCTGGTGATAGGGCACCCAAGGTTGAGTAAGGATATTGTTGATGTGTTGTGAGATTGTTAACCATTGTCACAGGGTAACATTTGTAGTAACTGTTAAATGAGAAACTATTTTGTTCTGTAAGCCTTCATCTTAAGTGAGAATAACAGCACAATTGGTGGAGTGTAGTCAATGTCACTGAACTGTGCATGTAGAAATTTTTGAAATGGTGTATCTTTGGCTATGTGTATTTTTACCAAAGAAGGTTAAAGGTTGATATGTTGTGGGCTTGTTAACCAATGTCATAAACCAACATGTGTACTACTTTTTCATGAGAAACTATTTGTTCTGTAAGCTTCACCTGAAGTACAATAAAATATAAAAAAAGAAGAAGAAAGCACTACAAAATGACAGCAATAAACTCACCTCTATCAATAATTGCACCGAATGTAAATGGACTCAATGCACCCATAAAGATATGGAGAGTGACAGAATGGATAAGAAAACAGAATCCATCAATATGCTGTCCACAAGAGACACACCTTAGAAACAAAGATATGAATTTATTAGAAGTCAAAGGTTTGAAAAAAATATATCAAGATAACAACTACCAAAACAGAGCAGGATTGGCAATACTAATCTCAGATAAAAAAGACTTTAAAACAAAATCCACCATAAAAGACAAAGAAGGACATTATATAATGATTAAGGGGACGATCGATCATGAAGACTTAACCATAATAAACATCTACGCACCCAATGACAGGGCTCCAAAATACATAAAACAAACTCTAACAACACTGAAAAGAGAAATTGGCAGTTCCACAATAATAGTAGGAGACTTCAACACACATTCTCAGTATAGGACGGAACAACTAAGAAGAAACTCAGCAAGGATACAGAAGATCTGAAGGGCACATTCATCCAACTTGATCTCATAGACATATATAGAACACTCCATCCAACCACTGCAAAGTGCACATTCTTTTCCAGTGCACATGGAACATTCTCCAGAATAGCCCACATCTTAGGACACAAAGCAATCATCAACAAGATCCAAAACGCTTTGATAATTCAAAGTATCTTCTCTGACCACAATGCCATCAAGGTAGAAATTAACAACAGAAAGAGAAAGGAAAAATAATCAATTACATGGAATGTGGGGATATATGCCATTTAAACATGGCTGCACTATTGACAACTGCAGCCCCCGCATGCCTCTATCCTGCACCACATGTTGAGACTTGTCATGACTTGTTTTCCCAAACCTATTGTCCCTTTACTGATTGGCTTGTTTACCTGAATTCCTTCTGCCTTGTCCACACCCGAAGCCCATTGTTCTGTTATTTGCTTCACTGCTTGCTGTATTGACTATAAATAAACTCCTAGGACTGAAGCCAGGGGCGACTCCTCAGAGTGACCCTCCTGGCCCCTCTGTAAGAGTTGTGTTTGGTTACTGTCTCCACCGTCCCGACAACCATTGCCGCTGCGACAGATGGTGCCCTGTGTGAGGGTGTTGTAGACATCCTCGCACTCAATCCCTGAAGGTGGTAAGTACAGGATGCGTCCATTTTGGGCTGCTCTTACAGCCCTGGGAGCGGCGGGGTTTTTCCGCAGGCGGAACTTTCCCGGACGTTCTCATCTCGGGCTGCTATAGCCCCGGGAGTGGCGGGGCTTTCTTGTACACTCCCTCAAGGGATTTCAGGCTTCGGGCCAGGAGCTTTCCTATCACTCTTTCCTTCTTTTTCGTATTTCTTCTCGCTATGGGGAATTCTCTTTCTTCTGAACAGTGTCAACACAAAATCCAGTTGTTAGGATTGTTAAAGGCCTCTGAGCTTAAGGTGTCAGAAGAAGCCCTTACCCAACTTCTGCTTTTAATTGAGTCTGCCTGTCCTTGGTATCCCTTGCAGGGAAACCTTGATGTAGAAGCATGGGAATTTATCAGTAACATCATTCGCAACGTGAACATCCCAGTTTCAGTTCTTATTGCTTGGCATCACTGCTGCCTCACTTTACAGCCCCTACAGGAAGCTCCTTCTGCTCCCTCCCTTAGTAAAGAAAATGTTTATGACCCTCCTCTTTCCACACCTCCCAAGGCTGATTTCTCTCAACATGAGTCTCTTATGGAAAGATGTTTGCGGGAGGGCCATGAGAAAGAGGGGTTTTCTGCTTATCCTGTCATTCGGGGATCAGGACTGCCCCGTCACGATGGCCTTGACTTTTAAGTTTTTAAAGAACTCCATAAAAGCATGATAGAGAATGGTTTACAGTGTTCCTTTACAAAAGGAATTGTAGAAGCTATAGGACAAAACTATGAGATGACCCCCTGGGACTGGAACGTTTCAATGTGAACAGTCTTAACCCCTGCTCAATTTAGCATATGGAGTCAAGAATACAAGGAACATTGTAACTTTTATGCCATGAACAATCTTAACCATAATATCCCTGTTAGTCTTGACATGCTCCTGGGTGTTGGGAATCATTCCACTCCTCAGGCCCAGAGTCAGATGAATTGGCAAGCATTCAGTCACGCCTCCGATGCTGCCACCAAAGCCTGGAGTAAAATCCCTGACTCCAGAACACCCACTGGCTCATTCGCCACTATTCGCCAAGAGGCAAACAAGCCTTACACTGATTTTATCAACCGCCTCCAAATGGCCTTTTCCTGACAGGTAGATAATCAACAAGCGGCTGAAGTTCTTTGTGTCCAGCTTGCTTACAAAAATGCTAATGCTGATTGTTGAGCTGTTTTATCCCCCTTAAAGGCACAGAATCTTAATTTAGCTGAAATGATTAGAGCATGTCAAAATGTTGGTACAGAAACTCGTAAGGCACAAGTATTAGCAGCAGCTCTCCGTCCATCCACTGCCACCTGTTTTGGGTGTGGTAAAACTGGACATTTTAAAAAGGACTGTCATAGGTTAAAAAACAAAAATGCCAACACTAAACTTCCAACCTGAAAGTGTCCCCGCTGTGGTAAAGGCGGTCATTGGGCTAAGCAGTTCAGATCTCAATTTAACAGTCAAGGCAACCCTATGTTGGGAAATCGGAAGAGGGGTGAGAGCTCTCGTGCCCCAAAAAATCCAGGGAGCCCCCGAGTGTGGAGTGTGGAGACCACAGCATAGACTCCAAACAGAAACGTTTGCGAGTCAATGATTTAAAAGCAGCTACTGAAGGGAGTGCAGGATTAGATTTATCCTTGACAGAAGGTGTCATAATAGATGAGGCAGGAAAAGTTTTTCTTATAGAAACACAGGTTTGGGGACCCCTGCCTCGAGGATATTTAGGACTCCTATTGGGTCGCTCTAGTATTACATCTCAAGGTCTAACTGTTCATCCTGGTGTAATAGATTCCGATTATGAAGGTCAAATTAAAATCATGGTTTCCAGTCTCTCTTATTGGAACATTACTCCCTCTGATAAGATAGCACAGCTAATTTTACTTCCCTTTGTAGTCCCCTCTGCAGGCACTACCCCAAGACGGGCTGGGGCTTTCGGCAGTACTGACGCTTTTTGGGTTACTAAGTTACAATCTCCTCAACCATATCTTCCTGTTCAGGTCAATGATCGCATGTTTAAAGGGTTCGTGGATTCTGGGGCAGATGTAACTATCTTCTCCTCTGATTCCTGGCCCTATTCTTGGCCCAAGAATCAAACCGCTGAAACCCTCACAAGAGTTGGAGGAGCACAGTGTCCTTTTCAAAGTATACTTCCCATTGTTTGCTATAGCCCTGATGGACAGCCCGCTTCTATCTGTCTCTTTATCATTCCTTTACCTACTATGTTATGGGGAGGAGATTTACTTTCCCAGTGGAATGTTCAAATTGGCACCCCTCAGAATTTTTCATAGGGGCCACTGCTCAAACAGACCCTCTGCTAAAATTAACCTGGATACCTGGCCCTCCTATTTGCGTTGAGCAGTGGCCCATTAAAGAAGAAAAATTAAAACACCTTAAAAAACTTGTCCAGGAACAGTTAGAGGCTGGACCCACCCGGCCTTCCTGCAGCCCTTGGAATACACTTATTTCCTGTGTCCCCAAAAAAGCCAAAAAATGGAGGCTCCTTCATGACTTATGGGCTGTTAATCAACGTCTTATCTCTATGGGACCTCTCCAACCAGGAATTCCCAATCCGGCCTGTATTCCTCAAACATATATCATTATTATTATTGATCTTAAAGATTGCTTTTTTACCACCCCACTCCATCCCAATGATTGTGCTAAATTTGCCTTCTCAGTTCCTTCTATGAATAATTGTCTTCCTATGCAGCATTATGAGTGGACTGTTCTACCACAGGGCATGGTCAATAGTCCAACTATCTGTCAATATTATGTTGATAAGGCTCTTAAGCCAGTCCAAAGGGCCTTTCCCTCATGTCTTATATATCATTATATGGATGAAATTCTCCTAGCCCATCCCAAACCAGAACAACTTGATTTGCTTCTTGTCTCTGTTCAACACGCGTTACAAGGTTTTGGCTGACAGGTAACCCCTGAAAAGGTTCAGTCTTTCACCCCGTGGCAGTATCTGGGATACTATCTTGACACCCATATCGTTCGCCCTAAAACACCGGAAATTATAATTCCCAAGGCTTTAACTCTAAATGACCTCCAAAAGATCCTTGGTCATATTAATTGGCTGCAACCTTCACTCAGCATAACAACCTCTCAACTAGCCCACTTATTTAAGACCCTTAAGGCTGACCCTGCTCTAACCTTTATGAGGACACTCTCTCCCCAGGCACATCATGAATTAACACTTTTTAACCAAGCCATTAAAGAAAAATTTTTGACTCGTTTACAGATAAATCATCCTGTTTACCTTCTCCTATTAAATACTCCTCATAGTCTTACAGGCGTGCTCTGTCAATTTACTCCTGACTTCAGAGCACTTGAGTGGCTTTTTCTTCCTTATCGCCCTATGCAACAGTTGTATACGCTCCTCTCACAGCATTAACTTATTAATGCAAGGATGCACCCACACTCAACAGCTTTTGGGTTCTGACCCTCATTTTATATACTTTGGGGTAACGAAAACAGCTTTTGATCATGCTCTTCTTAATTCTGAAGAGCTCCGGATCGCTTTGGCTGATTTTAATGGGCAAGTAATTTATTCTTATCCCACTTCAAAGCCACTGTCTACCCTACAGCGTCTTTCTTTACAATTTTCTACTATGCTCTCTCCTTCACCTCTTGCTAACGCTCCTACCGCCTTTATAGATGGATCAGGAAAAACTGAAAAAGGAGCGGTCACTTGGCAAACAGACGGTGCCTGGCAACATTTCATTACACAAAAGGCTTCCACTACGCAGCGTGCTGAGCTGTCGGCAGCTGTTGCTGCCTTTGAAATTTTTAAATCAATGCCGTTCAATTTAATTGCTGATTCTGCTTACGTTGTTCACACTATTCAACTATTAGCGATGTAACTCTTCGACTTAGTCCCTATTATGAGTTATTTACTTTATTCAAAAGGCTTCAAACCTTGCTTAATAGCTGTAACTCTCCCTTTTTTGTGGTACATGTGCACTCCTATACACCTTTGCAAGGGCATCTTTCTGACGGCAGTTCTCGCGCCGATTTACTTGCTGGCTCTGCCTTTTCTAATGCACGAACTTCTCATAATTTCTTTCATAAAAATGCACGCAGACTTCAAAAACAATTTTTTTATATCCCTTACTGAAGCACAACATATTGTTCGCACCTGTCCTGACTGCCAACACTTTTCTCTCACGTCCTTTGCTGCCGGCGTCAACCCACGTGGTCTAATAACCAATCAATTGTGGCAAATGGATGTAACACACTATCCTCCCTTTGGGAAACTTAAATATCTCCATGTATCCATAGATACATGTTCTGGGTTTCTTTATCCCACAGCCCTTTCTGGGGAACGTTTTACTCATGTCTGTCATCATTTCACCCAAGCCATTGTGACTATGAGATGTCCCCAAGCTCTTATAACTGATAATGGGCCTGCATATACTTCGGCTAAATTTCAACAATTTTGTGCCACTTGGAATATTCTTCATTCCACTGGCATTCCTTATAACCCTCAAGGGCAAGCCATAATTGAACATGCCCATAATACTCTCAAACAGCTCTTAAATAAACAAAAGGGGGGAGATGACGGGTCTATAGTATGTGACCAGAATGAAAGACTTGCCAAAGCTCTCTTTACCTTTAACTTTTTATCAGTTGCCAAAGATGGTCGTACTGCTGCAGAATGACATTTTATCCTCTCTGACACCCGACCTTGCCCCTAGGTCCTCTATAAAGATCTTCAGAATCCCTCCATCTGGCAAGGGCTGTAGAATTATTAACCTGGGGGCGAGGGTATGCAGCTGTTTTGTCTCTTACAGGCCCACTTTGGATTCCTGCTCAATTAGTAAAACCATATCATGACCCAGCGACAGCCACCACCCTTCCTCTGGGAACCGCCGCCACCGCCCCTGCTGCGGCTGCCAGAGCCGCCATCCAATCCAACTCCAGAGCCACAACTGGCATCATCACCCCCTCCCCCGGGGAAGGAGAATGAACAACAGAGCTCTGCAATACTGGTAACGTGGGGAGATCTGAAAGGCCTCTCCTCAAAAGTCGAACATATCCTCTCAACTGCAGGTGCCCCACCTACACCTAAAAATCTATTCCTAACTTTGGTATGTGTTCTCCTCCTCCTCCTTTCTCAGATACCAGCAACCTCTACCCCAACCACCTATTGGGCTCATGTTCTTAGCCCCGCTGTCTTCCACCCGGTTACTTGGGAAGAACCAGAGGCCCCTCTTTCCTCTAATGATACTGTCATTACTGGTGGGCAATATTTGGCCTATTCCAAACCACTTACTAACTCCCCTGAAGAGGGATGGTTTGTACTGTCTACAAATTGGACACTCTATGCTGACACCCTTCCTTTGTGTTTCACTACCCAACCACACACTGCTTCTCCGTGTGTGCCTATACTAGAACAATGGTATATGAATTACATTTACTACAGTGACACCTATAAGCAACCAGCCTATTCTAAGCAATTTTTAGTTAAAGCCAAAGGCTACTTGTTCTGTAAGCCTTCACCTGAAGTACAATAAAAGAAAATAAAAGCTTGCAAGCATCCATCTAAGGTGCATCAATTGGTCCTAACTACCTGGAGTAAAGGAGAATGAAGAACACCAAAGACACAGGGAAAGCAGTAGCCCAAGAGACAGAAAGGGCCACATAAACCAGAGACTTCATCAGCAGGAGACCAGAAGAACTAGATGGTGCCTGGCTACCACCAATGACCACCCTGACAGGGTACACAAAAGAGAGTCCCTGATGGAGCAGCAGAAAGGTGAGGTGCAGAATGCAAATTCTACTAACAAGACCATACTTAATTGTCTGACTGAGACTGGAGGGACCATGGAAGGCATGGCCCCCAGAATCTCTATTAGCCCAGAACCAAAACAGTTTCTGAGGCCAACTCTTCAGACAGGGATTGGACTGGATAGTGGGACATAAAATGATACTCATGAGGAGTGTGCCTCTTAGCTCAAGTAGATACAAGAGACTAAACAGGCAGCTTCTGTCCGGAGGTGACATGGGAAGGCAGGGAGGGTTTGGAGTTCGTTGAATGGACATGGGGTATTAAGGGTGGAAAGGAGGAGTGTGCTGTCATAGTAAGGGGAGAGCAATTAGGGTCAAATAACAATGTATGTATAAATGTTTGTGTGAGAGACTAACTTGAAATGTAAACTTCATTTAAACTGTAACAATTAAAAAAAAAAAAAAAGTCTTCCAGTATCCAGTCCAGGATAGCCATTGCATTTAGGAGGCCTAGTATTTTAAATCACAACCTTACTGTTAATGAGGATAGTAAGTATAGTTATAAATATAAATTCTGAAAAGATGGATGTTGTCATGGATTGAATTTTGTCCCCAAAAATGTCTGTCAACTTGGCTGGGTCATGATTCCCAGTGTTATATGATTGTGTAATCTGATGTGATTCCCTTGTGTGTTGTAAACTCTATAACTGTAATGAGGTTATATGTGATCTTCTTAGGTGTTGTAAATTACATCACTGTGATGAGGTTATACTGATGAGGTTTACAAGATTAGATAGCATCTTAAGCCAATCTCTTTTGAGATATAAAAGAGAGAAGCAAGCAGAGACACATGGGAACCTCCTACCACCAAGAAAGCAGTGCCGAGAGCACAGCATGTCCTTTGAACCTGAGTTTCCTGCGCAGAGAAGCTCCCAGACCAAGGAAAGACTGATGCATCACAAACACCTTTCTCCAGAGCTGACAGAGAGAGAAAGACTTCTCCTGGAGCTGATGTCCTGAATTTGGACTTGTAGCCTAGTGGACTGTGCAAGAATAAACTTATCTTTGTTAAAGCCATCCACTTGTGGTATTTCTGTTAGAGCAGCACTAGATGACCAACACAGATGTCATAGTATAATAAACACTAATGATCTGAATTTTGCTTTTTAAATGTTTAATAAAAGGATGTTTTACTCTACAAAATATATATCTTAGCAAAAAATTGTGGGAAAAATATATTTTGATTAATCAATTTTCTTGTTGAGTTTCATTAGGATTCCAGAATATTTTAACCTTAATGCTGATTAATCTTTAATGCTCAGAGGTTCCTAATTTTACCTTTAATGTGCTTCTTCTCACACCTTTAAGTGGTTATTGATCTATAAACACACCCTGACTTACATTTAGATGTTGATATGGCTTCCACCTTGTCCTTAAATATTTCCTTATAACTATCAGCTCCATAAATTAGACAGTGTTTATAAGGTCTTCTAAGAATGCACTCCCAGAAGAGTATGTATTTCCTATTTTCACATAGAGCTAATCGCGTGCCATAGAATCATCTCATCCTTGTACTGCAAGCTCCTTCTGTAACTTGGGCAAGGCACTGAACCTCCTCGCAGATCATCCCAGAGATGGGGGAAAGAGGGTACACCAAAAAAAAAAGACAATCCAACCAAGTTATGATGGAAATGGGGGAAAGAAGTTGCAGAAGAAATGAAACAAACAAAACAAAACGTGTAACACAAATATAATACTAGATTTAAGTATATTCCACCAAGTGTAATAAGTCTCCTTCACACCTTCACTTCATTCCCTTCCCTCTTTTCCTCTTTTAATAGAAGAAATCATACACAGAGTATTAAATTTAAGTGTGCTTCCTTACCATCATGTCTCAGTCTTCTCTCTCACACACCCTACCCCCTGGAAAAAAACTATTTTGATTTTTGTGTTTTAATATTCTTCCAGTGTTGTGATGGTTAAGATTGTGTGTCACCTTGGTTGGGCCATGATTCTCAGTGTTTTGGCAGTCATATAATGTCTTGATCACTTCTCTGTTGAAATTTGATATGTGATCATGTATGTGAATGCTTGGAGGTTCTAGTCCACACAGAGGTGTCTCGTAAGAAAGATTTGGTGATCTACTTTGGAAAAATCAGCTATCAAAAACCCTGTGGAGCACAGTTCTACTCTGACACACATGGAATCACTACAAGTCCGACTTGACTTGGTGGCAACTGGTTTGTTTGTTTATTTAGTCGTTGAGTCAATTTTGACTCCTAGTGATTCCATAGGACGGAGTAGAACTGCCCCATATAATTTACAAGACCGTAAATCTTTACAAAAGCAGATTGCTACATCTCCCAGAGAGTGGCTGATGGGTTCGAACTGCTGACCTTTCACGTGGTAACCTAGTGCTTCATAGTTGGTATTTAGTAAATAGTGGCTTTACTTATCCCAGTTTTTCTCAAGTTACCTGGGATGGACATTATGTACACCTATTAATGATAGTAGTTTCACTTTGGTCTGCTCTTCAAAGGAAATCCTGGATTTACTCCCAGTCCTGGTTCTATATCCGTGCCTTATGTGCTGCAAGGGGCTGATAAGTGAGAGTGGATTTTCTAAACACAAGAAAAAAGAATAAATAAACCTGTCAGGAGAAAAGAGCACAATCTATTAGAGGTTTTGGTCATCCTATTTGTCACAGAGAAATAACAGATGCATTAATTCACACCACACTCATAATTCAGAGATCATCGTTACACCAAATGACAAATGATGTTACTATAATTTACCGTTTGTCTTTTTTCACGTAGTTAAAAAACCATAATGAAGAGAAATCATGACAACTTGCCAATTAAACAGATCCATTCACCCATAGATGAAGTATGCGGCTTTTCATTTTGCAGGTTAAATTAGGGTGTGTAGTGAGGATGAGAAGCAAAGTGTGTATGCAGTGATTTGTCAGGAAAACTGTTCATAAGGTATCATTAAGAGTAACACAACTTCCACTCTTTTCTAGAGCATCTGAGTCACCTACAAGATAGTCCTAGTTATGAAAAATAATAATCTTTCAGTCTCCATGAAGACTTTTAGACTGACCACAATCTCAGTTGTATGGTTAATCCAATCTCCTATTTGTTTCACCTTTATTGTATCAGTGCACAAGAGAGCTAACATAAGTAAAAGGAAAGGATTAATCTTATACTACATGAAGGAAAAGATCAACTTTTAAATATGTATGAAACCAGTAGACACACCTTCATAGAACTAAGGAATATGGCATCTCCCATGAAGAAATGGGGACATAAAAGGAAGGAAACCAACCAACCAACCAACCGACAAGTTGCCATTGAGTTGACTCTCACTCATGGCTACCCCATGTGCATCAGAATAAAACTGTGCTCTATAGGATTTTCAATGGTTGAGTTTTCAGAAGTAGATTGCCAGGCCTTTCTTCCAAGGTACCTCTGAGTGGACTTGAACCTATAACCTTTTGGTAAGCAGCTGAGTACATTAACTGTTTGCTCTACCTTGGGACTCCAGAAAGAATAAAGGATTCAGGAAATAGCCACTTCTGTCCATTTGGAGAGCAAAAGATCTGAGAGGAGGGCTGATCAAGGCCAAGTGACAGCAAGCTCTGGTGAGGAGAGCAGAGGTGACAGCAAGTTCAATGGTGATTCTGGTTCATGTGATGGTGGGATCCAAAAGGAGGAGGGAAGTCTTTTTGGCAGGTGGAGCTCAAATTTATTCATGTGTTCACAAGAACTTACAAAGGCAGTAATATGGAATAAATCACTTCTTTGATGACACAATATAAAGTGAAGAGCCATTTCTTTTCCTACCTCTTAGGAAAAATGGTGAAGTAATCTTAATGCAGATATTTTAGACTAAGAAGCTACAAACTATTTAGTAAGATAAATTCTTGTGTGCATAAATTCTGGGTTGCGTAGAATGTGTTTAAGTATAAAGGCTGTGAAGCCAGAGGGAAAAATTCCCATCTCAGATCCACTTCCTGATTGCCATCCTTGGGCAATTCACTTAAATTTCCCACGCTTCAATTTTCTCATCTAAAAATGAGGCCAATAACAGTACTGGATTCATAGGACTGTTGTGAGGCTTCATTAATTGAGTCATGTAAAATGCTAAGCACATCACCTGCCCTAGTAGATGTTCATCAGTATTAGATATCTGGTGCTCTTTCCCTCTTCATATTTCAACAGCAAAATGCAAAAAAGGAGGTGTCAGGTCTTTGGAGATGGTTATGATTTGCAGGAACAGTTGAAATGAGGGGATTTAGCATAAGCATGGCCTTATCATCCGTTGGCATATCAAATATACCAGCTGCAATTATTAAAAGAGGATAATTAATTTTAGAATTCATAAAACTCAAAAATCAGAGTCTTCAATTGCAAGCAAAGTTGTATTAAGCCTTGACAAAGAACAGCTCAAATACCCAAAACTGATCTTTATATTTTGTGAGGACCAGATCAGCAATAACAGCAAAAGTATCTACTTCTTTAGCTACTGATGAAATTAAATGATAATTTAAGCAGGGAGAAGTATCATGTTAAACTCTTGAATTCCTCTTGGCACTAGCTGTACTTCTTTCTAAAGAGTTTTTTGTATATTCCTTGAGAAAATATGCAAGGCAGAATCACTTTGAAACTTGGACTCCTTGGGCAAGACGTGCACATTTGTTTCTCTTTAATTTTTTAAAATGTGTCATCAACACAACCAAACTCCCTGTGCAGTTGATAGCGTACTAGTTAATTAGCGAGCATAAATAAATATGTGAGAGAAATTAAATTTGCTGTTTAGAATGTATTTTGCTATTTTTTGGCAATATTCAAAGAGATAGCTTTTCCTTTATAAACAAAGATAAGGTGATATATGGCTTGTTTGGATGTATGATCCTAATCTGTATTTCATTGACTCTTAACTAATGCAGTAGGGGGATAGGACACAATCTTGACACGCTTTGTACTTTCTCATAAGAATGGGGCTGGAAGAATATTTATAGAATTTTGCCATCTGAATTGAAACAGTTCAAGGCAGGTCTTTCAAGTGAGGGCGTTAGACCGGCTCATGAGATAATAGCTGGATTGGTAGACGCAATGAAGTGGGGTCTTAAAGTGAGTTTGAGGAGTCAACTGTTGTTGGGTAGTCTAGCCGACAGGCAAGCCATTTTCCCAGACAAATTGGTTTACAGGAATATTTTGAAGCAGCAAGGATGTTGTTTATTGGTTTACACCCTTATCTCTCTGAGCAAAAATTTCATGGAGCAAATAGCTAAGTTATGGTGACACAGGTGGCCTTAATTCTCTGTCCTGATTGTGAAGCTATGTGGACATGACTTTCTTACCTGGCATCATGTCAAGTATTTTTTCTTAGACCGCATTCTGCCTTTTCCTCTCTGCCAGAATCCTGCTTTAACTACAGAATGAAAATTCCATTCACTTTTCTCCCGTCTCCTTTTCCCATTCCCTTTCTTTCTTGCAGGCCCATAGCACTGCAGGCACAGAGTGTAAAACTGTGATTCTAAAAGACTTTCCTCTGTGCTGGTTCTGGTCTGCCTGTGACATAACTCCCAAGGGAGCTCTTGTTCTCTTCCAGAACCCTCCCTCTTTAACATGCCTCTCCAGGGGACATGCACAGCCAGGTTTGTGATTTCCGGAGCGAGGGAACAGAACTAATAATCCAATATTTTTCAAGCTAGTTAAGATCGCAGAAGACATAAACAGCTCACTGCCATTTTCATGACATCCTAAGCTATGTCAGAATTCCAATACTAGTATTGGAAATAATTATATATGGAATCTGTGATGATATTTCATAGCAATAAGCAGTAGCAGATAAAAGAGGCTAAAATACAATTCATGGATGACTTTTTAATCAAGAAAATTACTCTCTTCAACATTGAAAATGGGGCAGGAAGGTTGCTGTCTGTATCTAACTGTAGCATTGGACCTTCAGGCTTGTGTAAAAGCAGAGCGTGAGAACCACTGGACTAGAAAGAACATCAGCTGGCAAGCTCAGTGCAAAGTCACTGCCTAATTAGCAGTTGTAGTATATCATATCTGCATCCTAACAGGAAGTATAATGCCAGAACTTGAAGGAGACACAGGAAATGAGAATTTCTGAGTATTTGTGATCACATGGTAGGGGAGATGTTTTCTTACTGGGGGGATCATGAAAACCCCTTCTTCCTCCTTGTAGGTAGGTAATCATCTTCTTTGCCCTTCACAAGGCTGCTCCTCATTGTAATTGTTGTTTGACTTACACTTCCAATTCAGGCAAGATGGGCCAGGTTATGCTCAGTAATGAACAGCCCCCAAATCTCACTTGTTTAACACATGGCACATGCATTTCTCCCTCCCACAAATGCCCAGTACAGATCAGCTAGAGGACACATTCATGGAAGTCACTCAGGGTCAGACTGATGGAGACACCTGCTTCCAGGATTGCCATGGCAGGAGAAGGGGAGTTTCTATCTAGAAGTAACACACTTCACCTTCACTCACACTTTGTTTGCCCAAGTCAGTCACATGGGCCATATAACTTAAATAGGGCGAGAAAGCTCAATTCTATCACGTACCTAAAGAGAACAAAAAAATAGTATTTACCAACATCCCTAGTGCTTACCACAACTTCAGAACATTACTTAGGTTTAGGAAATAGACATTCTTACATTTGAGTCATAGCGCCAACATTTGGTGGGCAATCTGAAAAGTACAGGAAAGAAAAAGGGGTCCCTAGAGAAGCTACTTGCATTATTTCTCCCAGGGTTTGCACTGATGGGCTGGGCTAATTGAAAAGGGTCAAAGCAGGAAAGGAGACCCTGGGTGGTGCAAACAGTTAACGTGCTCACTGCTAACCAAAAGGTTAGAGGTTCAAGTCCCCACAAGGCACCTCAGAAGAAAGGCCTGGTGATCTACTTCAAAAAAAACAGCCATTGAAAACCTATGGAGCACAGTTCTACTCTGACGGACATGGGGTCATCATAAATCAGAATCAACTCAATAACAGCTGGAACTGAAAAGCAGGAAAGATATTAGCTATTCCAATCGGTCCCAACCTGTAATTAATGCTCAATCCCTCTCCTTTGTGAAATGCCTATGATTGTTTTAGGTGACATTGTTCACCCTGCTTTCCTCACCAGTAACCCAGTCTACCACTGTATCCCCAGTGCTTGGCACATGGTCACATCAATGAATGAAAGCTTGTTAAATCAATATGATACCCAGAGCTCAGCATTTTCATTCCTGGTCAGGTAATAAATAAAGTTCTTGTTTTCCCAACTAGACTGTCAGTTTCTCAGAGGCAGAAAACAGTTCTTCTCCTTATGGAGCTCCACAGAGTGCCTGGGCCAAGTTTGGGCATACATTAGAAGAACTACACAGTTGGTTGACTGGTGGATGTGAGCTGAGCACCTCTTGGTCCCTCAAAGAACAGTGTTGTCATCAAGAGCATGCTGTTTATGCCTCCTGGTAAGCCTTGCCACACAGAGCGAGTTGGAAGGCTGCTGAATATAAATGACATGTGGCTAGGACCATCTGAGGACAGTCATTAATATTGCTAACAAGCCCATGTGTTAGATTTGGCCGATAAGAATACCAGATGCATCATCCCAGGCAACCTAAGGACCCTTCTGATTGCTCCTCCAGGCCAGGCATGCTACATTTGCTTCCATTCAGGCCTCCTGGCTACTTGGCTCAAGACAGTGCATTCATGGCAAGAAAGAACACTCTCTCAGTAGGGGTCTACTTCATGAAAAATGAATGTAGTTGGAGCTCAGTCCAGTTGACCAGATGGTGCGCTTCTTCTGATGACAGGGAACAGCAAATTGAAAGATAATCTAGACCTGCTTCTATGGTCCCAGCTGAGTTAACTAAATTCAACAAGGATCTATACATAGTCATTTTTCTAATTGTGTCTAGCCCTGTGGTCAGGAAAATGAGAGAGCAGAGTTTCAGAAGAAGGGTGAAGCAAGGTGCCCTCTGGCAAAGATCTAATAATAGAATTGGAAAGGGACTAATCAGGGAAAAACAAAATTCCCCTCTATGGTCAAACCCATTGCTGTTGAGTCAATTCTGACTCATAGTGATCCTATAGGACAGAGTAGAACTGCTCTGTAGAGTTTGCAAGGAGCACCTGGTGGATTTGAACTGCCAACCTTTTGGTTAACAGCTGTAGCTCTTAACCACTATGCCACCAGAGTTTCCTCTATGGTCAAGGGTCAAGCATTTTCAAGCTCTTTGCTAAGGGATTCACAGATATCATCCCTTTTCATGCTTTAAATCACGCTACAAGCATATACCAACATCTCCATTTTTCAGATAATGAACCCAAAGCTCAAAAACATCACACAGATTCCTCAAAGTCAGACATGGGGTAGAATCAAGATTTAAACGTTCTGATTCTGAAGACTGTGCTGTTGGATTCCACATTTGATAGTAAAGGCTATTGAGTTCAAAAAAAGCGAGCTTGGAGTGTGAATAATAATAAGAAACATAGTGCTCATGGACACCTGACACATTTCTGAATGTTGTTTGTTGTTGTTAGGTGCCAGGGAGTCGGTTCCGACTCATAGAAACCCTAGGTACAACTGAACGAAATACTTCCCAGTCCCGCGCCATCCTCACAATCTTTGTTATGTTTGAGCCCATTGTTGCAGCCACTGTGTCAATTCATCTGGTTGAAGATCTTCCTCTTTTTCGTTGACCCTCTGCTCTACCAAGCATCATGTCCTTCTCCAAGGACCGGTTCCTCCTGACAACATGTCCAAAGTATGTGAGACAAAGTCTCGCCACCCTTCCTTCCAAGTAGCACTCTGGCTGTATGTCTTCCAAGACAGATTTGTTCATTCTTTTGACAGCACATGGTATATTCAATATTCTTCACCAACACCATAATGCAAAGGAATCGATTCTTCTTCAGTCTTTCTTATTCATTGTCTAGCTTTCACATGCATGTGAGGCAATTGAAAACATCATGGCTTGGGTCAGGCTCACCTTAGTCCTCAAAGTGACATCTTTGCTTTTTAACACTTTAAACAGATTTAAAGTTTTAAAGCAGACTTGCCCAATGCCATATGTCATTTGATTTCTTGACTGCTGCTTCAATGGGCATTAATTGTGGATCCAAGTAAAATGAAATCCTTGAAAACGTCAATCTTTTCTTCATTTATCATGATGTTGCTTATTGGTCCAGGACTTTTTTTTTTCTTTATGTTGAGGTGTAATCTTGAATACTGAAGGCTGTAGTCTTTGATCTTCATCAGTAAGTGCTTCAAGTTCTCTTCACTTTCAGCAAGCAAGGTTGTGTCATCTGAATACCACAGATTGTTAATGAGTCTTCCACCAATCCTGATGCCGAATTCTTCTTCATATAGTCTAGCTTCTTGAATTATTTGCTCAGCATACAGACTGAATAAGAATGGTGAAAAGATACAACCCTAATGCACACCTTTCTTGATTTTAAGCTACGCAGTATCCTCTTGTTCTGTTTGAACAACTGCCTCTTGGTCTATGTACAGGTTCCTCTTGAGCACAAGTAAGTGTTCTGGAATTCCCATTCGTCACAATGTTATGTGTAATTTGTTATGATCCACACAGTTGAATGCCATCGCATAGTTGACAAAACACAGGTAAACATCTTTCTAGTATTCTCTGCTTTTAGCCCAGATCCATCTGCAATCAGCAATGATACACTTTGCTCATATCCTGTTCTGGATCCGGCTTAATTTCTGGCAGTTCCTTGTGGACATACTTCTGCAACCACTTTTGAATGATCTTAAGCAAAATTTTACTTGTGTGTGATATTAATGATGTTGTTTAATGATAATAACTATTTAATCTCCATATATCCTTTTAGGATAGTTACTAATATATCCTCACTTCACAAATAAAGAAATAAATACATGGAGAGTTTAAGTAGTTTGCCCAAACTTACACAATTAAGTGGAGATGTGGAAATTTGAACCCAGGCTACACAGTTATTCTTACCCACTTGTTCTTGTTAGTTGCCATCAAGTCAATGCCAACTCATGATGATCTTAAGTACAAAAGAACAAAATGCTGCCATGTCCTGCACCATCTTCAGGACTGTTGGTATGTTTGAGTCCATTGTCGTGCCTATTATGTCACTTGACCTCATTGAAGGTTTCCCTTTTCTTTGTTGACCCACTACATTTCTTACCCATTTGTTGTTGTTGTTAGTTACCATACAGGCAACGTTCACCCTCCCATTTCCCCAACATGTGGCCAGACCTTTGTCTTGGAGAGTTATTAATTACTTTTGTCTGTCTTGGCTCAATGTAGAACCCTCCATAGGCTTTTTTTTTTTTTTTTTTTCTACAACCTAGAAAAGAAGGGCTTGGAAGCTTAGATGTGGCAAAAGTATAGATAAGTAGAGAGATAGATACAGATATATAGTTATAGACATATATAAATGTGTGCACACACATTTTACTTTGCCCAAACTAGGAAGCAGGAGGGCCAGGGCATCCCACAGGTAAAAGCTGCATGGATTTCTGATAACAAGATTGCATGATAGAAGGGCTAAATATGAGGAGATGAAGATCCTGGTCTCATCAATAATCTCCTTGAACAAGTACAAGTTTGATACAGAAGTACCAGTGCAGTCAATTTCAAGTAACCATGTAGATTTGGACAATTAATGTATCCCTACAGACAGAAGACCAGAGGACCTGAACCAAATGTTCAAAATGTGGTAAAGTCCAGGGATTCTGGAATGACCTCTGAGAGGGTAAGAGGTCTGCAAACAAAAGGATATTAAATTTCTTACCCACCTTGAAAAGTGGAGCACTGGTGGTACAGTGGTTAAGAGCTATGGTTAGCTATAGCTGCTAACGAAAAGTGTCGGGAGTACGAATCCACCAGCCACTCCTCGGAAACCCTATGGGGCAGTTCTACTCTGTCCTGTAGGGTCACTATGGGTCAAAATGGACTCAACAGCAACAGGTTTTACCTTGAAAAGTAGGGGCTTGGAGTCAAATTTAATTTGATTTGAAACAAACAAATAAAGTAATGAAAGGTTCTTGGACTTAAAACTCTTTTAGCATGTATAATAATCTTGAATTCTGCAGTTTAAATATTTGATACAATATTAGCTTGAGAGGCTTGAAAATATTGCTCTTCTCTTCCCCCAATTCATATTCATTCTCTCTCTCTCACCCCCTCCACCACACACACACACACACACACACACACATACACACACACTGAATGAAAAGAGTAGAGAGTAGGAAAAATAGCAAAACTAGAAAGATTTTTGGTAGCAGATGAAAACCTGAATACCAATTGTTTTTCCAAGTAATAGAATCAGATGTTTAGTTAGCAGGATTCTGTTGTGTATCTAGTTTTTCCATTAAAATTGTCATAGAGAGAGACCTGATGATCACTTTTTCAGCGAATACTGACGAGGTGTACTTGCTTGGTTGAAAGGGAGGAAAATGGATATGTGAATTTAAATTTTTTTTATGATGACAATTTTAGTGAAGGAGGAAGGATGACTGTAGCTCATGACTGCTTTAATGCAATTTGTTCCACTTACAGGAGATGCCATGTAGAAATGTGATGAGTAAAAATGTGCAGAGTGCTTCCCCAGTAATTGGAATTCAAGAAATAATAACACTGGGCATTATTGAATCCTTTACAGCTTTTTAAAAAAGGTCTCCTTCCTTTTTTCTGGAGGAAATGCACATATTATAGACCATCATGACCTTACTGAACAGTAAAAAAGGAAACTAAAATTTATTTCACCTAAGTGCATCTACATTTGAATCAAGCATATGTTAAAGTGTATGCAAGTTTTAACTGCACAATTTCTTTCTCCACTTCCCCATTATAAAATCGCAGGATTTTAGAGCTGAACAGTGTATCTTAGGAGTAATTTAGTGTAACGTTCTCATTTTAGAGATGAGGAAATAAAGGCCTAGAGAAGTAACATAACATACCTATGGATGCACAGTAATTGGTGGCAGGAACAGGGCCATATTCAGAACTCCTGATTCTCCTTGTAAATCCTGAGAAGAAAGGGTCTGAGAAGCAGGGGGAGAATAACAGAGGTCAAGTTAGGGAAGAGCTTTGGGAAATGCAATAATCATCTTTGGGAAATACTTACAAAAGTTGAAGGAGAATGTTAGCTGATAAAAAATAAACAGATCACTGATTATCCTTTTAGTCAGGACTCTGCAACACGAGGGATAGAAAACCATCTAAAACTAACTTGGGCTAAAGAGGAAATTTACATCCACAGTTTACTAAGAAGCCTGGATTTAGAGGTGATTTCAAGTACACCTGAACTCAGATGCCCAAATGACCATCAGTGCTTTCTCTTGAGCTTGATTTCTTGGCTCTCTGTATTGGTCTCATTCTTTCTCAAAGGTAGCACTTTCCAAGTGGTAAGGAAGAAGGCCACATTTAATCTCATATTCATATCTTCCTGGTTTAGCAACCTTACCTGAGAAATAATTCCTGTCTTCCGATGTTCATGTGTTAATCACAGGACAGAGTAAGAATTTGGTTAGTGTGATTAGCCAGATTGATATAACACTTCAATCCCATAGCTGGTGATGCAGAGAAGCTTCATGTTTTACAGATCCATTGGAAGCATGGGGTGAGAGAAGAGTACTCCAAAGGAAGGGGATATGTAATCAGAATAAATATGAAAAATAATAATAAATAAATAAAACCAGTAGCTTCAGTTCTCTTTGAATGCCCAGCAAACACATACTCCCTTCTTCCTCAACATACAATTCCGCCTAACAAAATACAGGTATCTATCTGCAATTAAAATCATGTCCAACACTTCTCAAGAGTAATAGCCCAAAGTCACTTTCAGATGTTACATAATGTGGCCATGAAATGAATCTATTAGAATCGAAATCCAGAGATTATCCATTCTGCCTCTAAGCCTACTGAAACTTTATTTTAATATCCTTTTGTTTATGAATAGACTGTATGATAAACTTGTCATCCAAAACACAATCATTTTAAAAATTGAAGAAAAATAAGATAACAACCATATATAATCCCATTTAGAAACAGAAAAGAGAATAATATATAGAGGTCCTTCCTCTATGGCACATAATCCTAGAAAAGAATAATAATATCTCTCTGCACTACTTGGAGAGTAAGATTCTTGATCAGCCAATCTTGTTGCCCCCACCTCTGGACCCAGGGAAGTTTTTTCTCCGAGCTCATGTCTGAGAGAGGTATGGAGATAATTTATGTCCTAAGAGTTCTGTTGCTTTAGAAGCTCACTTTCTGTGAGCTCCTAATTATAGGGATGTTGTGGTTTCCTTAGAAATTGAGCAAATACATGTCCGTATTTGACAAGATCATGTTTCTCTGTCAACACAACTCCTCTAAAACCCATTTAAACTGCAGGGTTATTATATTACAATGGATTACACTATTTAGTAACCAACACTGGGACAATTTTAAAGACATGCTCCATGAATCTGGATCTCATTCTGATAATTGATGTCCATAGCAATAGCACTTGATGCTTGGAGCCCTGGTGGTGCAGTGGTTAAGCGTTAGAATGTTATCCACTAGGCTGTAGTAAATGTCACAGGACACCTCCTTGTATCTACCATGTCCAGGATGGAAACACTCCTTGTCCTACTGATGGGAATTTTATAGCCATCTGCTTCCAGCTAAGCCCCTCTCTAGAGTCTGCGCTTGAGTAAAGAGCGCTTTCTGTCCCAAGTTTATTTCCCTTTCTTGAGTGCAGCCCACATCCGATTACTGGCCAATGCAGGGGTATAAATATCCAGCCCCTTTGTCCAATCTAGGACAACTCTGAAGGGCCATCCAACTTCATAACTTTATGTAGCATGGATTGATTTCTTTGTTGTCGCTGTATCATGTTTCAAATATTCCCTCTGCCCAAACCTGTTTCCTTTATTCTCCTGCAGATTTTGATACTGAAAGCTCCTCCAGTAAACTCTTTGCTTGAAAATTTCCATTTCAGAGTCTACTTTCCAGAAAAACCAACCTCTGACAAGTGGTAACAAGAAATCAGTGATCCAAGAAACCGGACTCTAAAATGAGATCGCGAGCAGGCTAGCAGGCAGTGAAGACCCCAAAATGATGGAAGGTGGAGCACTGGTAGCCCTTGTCATGCAGGAGCAGTATAATTGTTAAAACATTCCCCATCAATGAACTGGAAAGACATACTAGGGAAAGGAATGCACTGATATATCCAATATATCAAATGATTGAGAAATCATAATGTTAAGGACTATGGAATTGGATGGAGGTTGTTGAGGAGAATGAACATTTTGGATACTGACAATGAAAGACTGAGGGTGATTAATCCCCAAGCAAAGACTAAGACCAGAGAGTCTTCCTGGCAACATATAAAGAGACTTAATGGTTTAAGACAACACCAATTTATTATATCACAGTTTCTCTGAAGGAGTCAGAGCATGGTTTACCTGGGTTCTCTGCTTAGGATCTCATAAAAGCAGCAATCAAGGTGATGTCTAGGGATGCAACTTCATCTGAAGATCCACTGAAGAAGGATCTGTGTCCAAGCTCACACGGTGGTTGGCGGCATTTATTTCATTGCAAGCTCCTGGACTGTGTGTCTCAGTTTCTTTGTTTCTGTCAACTGGAGGCTGTGTTCTGTTCCCTTGCTATGTGGCTCTCTCTGTAGGTAGCCTACACCGTGGAAGCATGCTTCTTCAAAGTCAGCAAGGGAGATAGAGAGAGCTCTAGCAAAATAAACATTAGAGTCTTCTGTAATGTAAACATGTACGTGAAATCACACACACCTTGTCATCTTTGTGGTGTCTAATTGGTTAGAAACAAGTCACAGGGTTACACTCACACGCCATAGGAAGGGATTATGCAAAGGCATGAATTCCAGGCAACTTTAAGAGCCTGTCCACCACAGTCTGTCCCCTGGTCTCCAATGATGCACATACCTCCCACATGCAAAATGCATGCACTTCATTCCAAGGCACGTAATAGTTTTCCCCATTACAACATCTGCTCAAAGCCCAGAATCTCATCATCTAAATCTCATATGGTGTGGATGAGGCTCTCTGGGTGTAGTTCCTCTCTATATGTCAATCTTTAAAATGAAAGAGACATGTTTTCTGCACCCCTACACACACCAACATACAATGGAGGGGGAGGCATTGGGAAACAGTTACAGATATTCCCATTCAAATAGGGAGAAAATGGAGTGTTCAGAGGAATCTCTGGTCCATTCAATTCTGAAATACAGCCAGGGAAACGTTGGCAGTTTCTCAATTAGATTTTAAGGGATGAGAATAATTCTCTGTGGCTCTCACTTCTGCCCTCTGGGTATTTGGTTCCATCTTCTGAGGTAAAACACACAGGTCTTTAGTCCAAGTTGTATAAATGAAACGAGTTATTCTTATCATCGTTTCCAGTGACCCAGCTGGTGAATTTGTACATCCGTCTCATTGAACTCTGTGGGTTTAGAGGTTCCTAGAGGTGAAACAATTTTATTAGGGAACATAGCTACAGTTCCCTTAACCTTAAAGTGACAGCTCAGCTTGGTCATTTTCAACTGCTCCTGTCAAGAGGCCAGCAGACAAGAAAAGGGGCCAGCATCCTGATAGGATAAATTACTTTGATAATCAGAAGGTTGTTGCTATATGATGAAGACAGTGTAGAACGTGTCTGAAAGTGACTCATGCAGTTGTAGAGGCTGGCAAGTCCCAAGTCCATGGGTCAAGCATCGAGCTGGAGGCTTCTCCGGACTCATGTAGCTGCAGAGGCTGAATAATCCAAGATAGGCAGGCAATACGGAAGGATGCTGGCTCAAGTCCCAAGAACGGGTCGTCAGATGATGATGAACTGGATGCAGGATCCAGAGCCAGCAAAAGCCAGTGAGCTTTGCCAGAACACCCATATATGTTGGATGCAGGCCACACCACTGAGGAAACTCACCTTACAACTGACTGGCTGCTCATAGCAGATCTCATCACGGAGGTGATTACATTATGGAAGAGCAATCAGTCCAATGTTTACTAAATTGTATCATTATATAACTGCTAAACCATTGAGAGTCATGGCCATCCAGGTTGACACATAACCTTAATTATCACAGTCCACCTCTTGCCAGCTTGGCAACTGTACACATTTCCTTAAACCATACACAATCTTTAAATAAAAACAATTACAAAGTCATATGTCTAACATGATACAACTAACATGCATACAACAGAAAACGCACTAGCCCCATTTACATTTTATATTTTATAAGTGAGAAAAACAAAAATATTTGATGCACACATACAATGAAGGTATACTCATAACAATTACAATACTTGTTTCTGCATCTGGTCACATAAACCTAGCTGCTATTTAGAACTATCTTCTTTCACCACCCTTTCTGTATTTCCTTTGCCCTCAGCAAGCACCTCAGCTGGTTGTGGTTCTTTGCCTGGTGGGGTGACCCAAATCTTCATTCTTGAAGGGTCTGGACCATTAATAGTCATGTCAGAATTGAGTTGCTTTAGTTTTTCATTGACTTTAATTATACAGCAGGGTAGTACTAAGAGACATCCAAAGGGATCTCCTGCATTCCAGACAAACTCTTCTTTACCTCTGTTACGTAATATCAGTCTCATTTTCCCTGGATAATCAGGATCGATCACACCAGTCAATATAGTAACTCCCTTCTTTACCTGTTGATCCAGAGGCATGAGGAGTACAAAATGGTCGGGTGGCATTCTTAGCTTCCAGTTCAATAGAATCATTGTTGTGTGTCCTGGTAGAGTGTTCCTCCCTTTAGAACTAGTGTCTCTAGACCTGCAGAGCAGAGGGTCATGGGAACAGGAAGCAAAAATCTTGTCAGTGGGTCACTATGGGTAATAGTGAGTGAAGTCACTCACATTTCCACCCCTTGATTCGTGGACCCAAGAATCCTGGCTATGGCAGAAACAGTACCATATATTGGACACTGGTTTAGAGTAGATACATTAAGAACATAACCCCAACCCTGCAAGGTATTGAAACTTAGTCAGCACTGTAGTAGTGTCTTTAGAAGGCCATTCTATTGATCTATCAAGCCAACTGTTTCAGGATGATGGAGAACATGTAAGACCAGTGAATCCCATGAGCATGGGCTTGTTGCCATACTTCATTTGCTGTGAAATGAGTTCCTTGACCAGAGGTGATGCTGTGTGGCATACCATGACAGTGGATAAGGCATTCTCTAAGTCCATGGATGGTAGTATTGGCAGAGGCATTATGTTCAGGGAAGGCAAATTCGTATCCAGAGTAAGTGCTTATTCCAGTAAGAACAAAATGCTACCCTTTCCATGATGGAGTGGTCCAATGTAATCAGGTTGCCGCTAAGTTGCTGGCTGATCACCAGGATCAATGGTGCCATATCAGGGACTCAGTGTTGTTCTCAGCTGCTGTAAGACTGGGCATTCAGCAGTGGCTATAGCCAAGTCGACCTTGGTGAGTGGAAGTCCATGATGCTGAGCCCATGCATAACCTCCATCCCTGCTACTATGGCCACTTTGTTCATGAGCCCATTGGGCAATGATAGAAGTGGCTAGGGAAAGAGGGTGAATGGTTTCCATAGAAAGCATCATTTTATCCACTTAATTGTTAAAATTCTCCTCTGCCAAGTTCCCTCTTTGGTAATCATTCACATGAGGCACAAATACCCTCCCTTCTTTGGCCCATTCAGAGATGTCTATCCACTTACCTCTTCCCCATATCTCCTTGTTTACGATTTTCCAATCATGTTCCTTCCAAATCTCTGGCCATTCAGCTAAACGATTGACCACAGCCCATAAATCAGTGTCCAGTCACACATCTTGCCATTTCTCCTTCCAAGCAAAGTGAACAAGCAGGGGCACTGCTCGAAATTCTGCCCTTTAGGAGGATTCCCCTTCACCACTGTCCTTCAGAGAGGTTCCAGAAAGGGGCTATAGTGCTCCTGTTGTCCACTTTCAAGTGGTATCTGCATATCACACAGAACCATCTGTAAACCAGGCACAAGTTTTCTCTTCCTCAGTCAACTGATTGTAAGGAACTCCTCATGAGGCTATAGATGCAGACTGGAGAGGGCACATAATGTGACAAGAGTGGAGACCATGAGCACTTGGGCCACTTCCTCATGCAACTTACTTGTGCCTTCAGGTCCTCCTTGGGCTCGATCTCGTATATACCACTTCCATTTAATGATGGAGTGCTGCTGTGCATGTCCAGCTTTATGACTCTGTGGTTCAGACAAAACTCAGTCCATGATGGGCAGCTCAGGATGCATGGTGACTTGGACACACGGACCATATTTAAGCATTCAGTCTCTACTAAGGTTTAATAACAAGCCAAAAACTGTTTCTCAAAAAGAGAGTAGTTATCTGCAGAGAATGTCAGGGCTTTGCTCCAAAATCCTAAGGATCTGGGCTATGATTCACCAATAGGGGCCTGACAAAGACTCCAAACATCATCTCTATCTGCCACTGACACTTCAAGCACCACTGGATCAACAGGATCAGTGGGCCAACTGGCAGAGCGGCTTTCACAATAGCCTGAACCTGTTGCACAACCTTCTCTGGTTCTGGGTCCCTCTCAAAACTATCAGCTTTTCAAGTCACTTGATAAATAAGTTACATTGGCACACCCAAATAAGGGATATGTAGCCTACAAAATTAAAGAAGCCCATCAGGTGTTGTGCCTCCTTTTTGGTAGTGGGAGGGGCCTGATGCAATAACTCATCCTTCACGAAGGACTATCTTTACGTGCCCCACACCACTGGAACCCTAGAAATGTCACTGAGGTGGATGGTGCCTGAATTTTTGTCGGATTAATTTCCCACCTTCTAGCACTCTAATCAGAACATAAAATTTCAAAGGGTGGCTCTAAAAGACAAAGTAAATTATTATAATGAAATGTATAAATATCTGGAGTTGGAAATCCAAAAGGGAAGAACACGCTTGGCATTTCTCAAGCTGAAAGAAATGAAGAAAAAATTCAAGTCAAGTTGCAATACTGAAGGATTCTATGGGCAAAATATTGAATGATTCAGGAAGCATCAAATGAAGATAAAAAAATACACAAAATCATTGTACCAAAAAGAATGGGTCAGCATTAAACCATTTCAGGACACAACATATGATCAAGAACTGATGGTATTGAAGGAATAAGTCCAAGCCGCACTTAAGCATTGGTGAAAAACAAAGCTCCATCCAAAAGCAATATCACATTCTGGAGGGGTTGCAGAGATTACTGGCACCATCAAAGACTTAAAAGATGCAGGGGTGGTGATTCCCATCACATTCAACTTGCCTATTTGGCCTGTGCAAAAAAAAAGATAGATCTCAGATGGAATACCAATTGAGATGTTTCAACAAAAGGATGCAGCACTAGGAGTGTTCAATTGACTATGTCAAGAAACTTGGAAGATAGCTTCCTGGACAGTTGACTGGAATAGATCCATATTTTTGTCCATTCTCAAGAAAGGTGAGCCAAAGGAAAGTGGAAATTATCGACCAATATCATTAATATCACATGCAAGTAAAATTTGGATGTCTCTTAGTACTACCCTGCTGTATAATTAAAGTCAATGAAAAACTAAAGCAACTCAATTCTGACATGACTATTAATGGTCCAGACCCTTCAAGAATGAAGATTTGGGTCACCCCACCAGGCAAAGAACCACAACCAGCTGAGGTGCTTGCTGAGGGCAAAGGAAATACAGAAATACTTCCAAGGGCCAATCTGGCTGTACTTCTTCCGAGACAGACTTATTCTTCTGGCAGTCCATGGTATATTGAATATTCTTTGCCAATACCATAATTTAAACGCATCAATTTTTCTTTAGTCTTCCTTATTTATTGCGCAGCTTTCACATGCATATGAGTCGATTGAAAATATTATGAATTGAGTCAGATGCACCCTAGCCCTCAAAGTGATATCTCTGCTTTTCAACACTTTAAAGAATTATTTTGCAACAGATTTTCCCAATGTCATTTGATTTCTTGACTGCTGCTTCCATGGGCGTTGATTGTGGGTATAGGTAAAATGAAATTCTTGACAACTTCTATATTTTTCCATTTATCAGGAAAGGGTGATGAAAAAAGATAATTCTAAATAGCAGCTAGGTTTATGTGACCAGATGCAGAACAAGTATTGTAATCGTTATGAGTATTCCTTCAATGTATGTGTGCATCAAATATTTTTGTTTTTCTCACTTATAAAATATATGCTCAGGGGTGTGATGTTCAGGACACAGTGCAGGTAGGCAGGAAGGAGGGTGGAGGTTGTGATGTTTGGAGTTAAGATGGGTATGGGAAAGAGGAAAGAAAGGAGAGAGAAACAGGAGCCAAAAACAAAAAAAGAGTGCTAAAGGTGTTTGTGGAGAGTTGGAAATCCAAGAAATGGAGAAAAACAAAAATAAAAAAGGGAAAAGGAAGAAAACATAAATAAACAAAAATTAGAAAAAAAGAAAAGTCCCAGGGATCACACCGGTGCAGCTGCAAAGACTGGGAAAGTGTCTCCCAGGCCTGGAAGTACAGCCTGGCTAGTACGGGTAGAGATGTCACACAGTGCCAGGTATTCAGGAGACAGGAAAAGAAGGTAAGTATAGAGAGACAGGAAACTGAGAGATGAAGAAGACAAAAAGGGAAAAAAAGAAAGGAAAAAGAAATGCACCCAGGGATCCCACTGGAATGGCTGCATAAACCAGGGAAGTGGCACCCAAGCCTTGCAGTACAGTGTTGCTAGAAGGGGCCCCCAAGCCATGAAAAGAAAAATAAAACAAACAAACAAACAATAAAGGCCTGAGGATCCCACCAGTACGTGGGCACAGGCAAGGGAAGAAGTTCCCCAGTGGAGCAGCACTTCACAACCTTTCAAGAAGAAGCAGATGGCACATAGTGCCAGGAGTTCTAGATAAAAGAGGGGGAGGTGGTGAGAGGCATGGAAGCAACTAAAAGAAGCAGAAAAAAACCACACCAGCAACAAACAAATAGCAATCAGGGAGCCAGCCAGTGTGGGTGGGGCAAATCCAAGCAGCACAGACCCTGCGCTTCCTGGCTGGCCAAGTGACAGCAGCCAGCAAAGAATAGGCAGAAGTAGAGGAACGGAGAGAAGAAGGTGGGGGGCGGGGGGAGTAGGAAAGCATATATCTCTGGTTACTGGGTGCTCTGTCTCCTGCTGGGAGCTCTGTGATGCTGCTTTCCTGTACTCCCTGTTCTCTGATCTCCGACAGGAGGCCAAGATGGCAAATCTGTGCTTCTTTAGTTGATAGGGGACCTCCGCACATATTTCTCCTCGTTCTCTGTTCTCTGTTCTCTGTCAGTTTCTTATTCCATTTGGTGCTTGGCTGAGTTCTTTATCTCTTCATTTGATGCTTAAGATTCCAGGGTTGATGTTCCTCTCTGTTTTACTTAGTTTTTTGGGTCTTTGCTGTGGAGGAATGCTGTGGTGCTTCTGTCTAGAGTGCCATGTTGGCTCCCTAGTTTATATGAATTTTCAAAGAAAACATGTTTGGATTGGTTAATTTTCTCTGTGTTCCTTTAATTTATATTCTCTTTACACTCTCATGTTTATTATAACTTTCTCTTTACTGTCTTTCTGCTTATTTACTTGTACTTTTTTACTTTTTTTCTTTTTTTTACTTTTTTTCTCAAAATGGGCAACTACCTCACTAATGAACATTTTCTTATATAAGACAATATTTTCTAAGATAAGAATTTAAGATGATAAATTCTTAGTTAGAACTTTCATAACATATGTTGCTACATTATGATTAAATACTCTTTATAAATTAGGCTCAGAGGAGAATTTCTTTAACTTGATGTGGAAATTTAAAACAGCCCCAAATTCTTTGGTATACTCAAGAAGTGGTGTCTATATCTCTCCCCCAAATCTGGGAGGCTTGTGAATGCTTCAAAAAATAGAGTAAGGTGGAAGTAGTGTTATGTATCTTCCATGGCTAGGTCAGAAACAAACAAAGAAACACGCAGCTTCCTATTGATTCTCTCGGTCAGTCACTCTGGGAGAAGCCAGTCACCATGTAAGAATTACAACTACTTTGAAACCATTTTTTTAGAGAAGCCACATATAGGCAATCTATTTGACAACAGCTTAGTTTCCAGTTGACAGAAAAACTGCCAGGCATGTGAATACCTTATCTGGGACATCCTGCCCTATTGAGCTTTCAGATAAATGTCTTCCCAGCTGACATATGACTGAAACTTCCTAAAAGAAACCAAATGAGAACTGCTCTGAAAAGGCCTTTCCAAATTCCTAAAACAAAAAATTGTAAGTAAAATAAAAGTTTTTTTTTTTTTTTACACAACTAAATTTTTGGCTTTTTTTTAAACAAGGAATAGTGAGTGGTATATAATGTGAAACCAGAAGTGGGGTATTGTTGTAACTAAAATCTAAAACATGTAGTGTTGGCTTTAAGACTGGGTATTGGGAAGAATTTGGAAGGGTCTTGAGAAGAAGCTTAGTGGAAACATGATAGGACTAAAGGAGGTTGTGTTGAAGGCTGATGGGAAAATGGTTTTCACAGCTGAAGGAAAAGAAACTCTTGACCTGAAACAGCTATGTTGGAGAGATTCTGTGAAGGCACTCTGGTTCACAGCCTCAGCTACCATCACAGCCAACAAGCAGATGAATTCCTAGCCAAGTGAGTATGCCGACTTGAATGTCCAAGAATGCTGCTGATGAAACTTGTATACAGGGAAACTCTTGTATTTTAACTTTTCTTTTGGTAGCCAGTCATTTTCTACTTAGATTTATTATCTTGGGTTTTTATGCTAGAGATCTAACAACTGAAAAATGATAATTGCTTCAAAATTATATATTTTTCTTGTTGTACTGACTGAACAGCTAAAATAGTGTTAAGTGAAAGTGGTTATAGTAGATATTCTTGTCTTGTCCCTAGAATTAATGGCAACATAAAGAAGTTTATTAACAACAATAACGGTGATTAGATTACAATTATGTGCTGTGTCCATGACAATGGTATACCATTTTGTTTAAGAGCAAAGATTCAGAAGCCAGCCTGTCTGGGTTCTAATCCTAGGTATGTTCATACTGGCTGTTTGATTTTGAGGCAAGTCACCTTACCAGTCTCTACTTCAATTTCCTTATATATAAAATTGGGGTAATAATTGTTTACTCAGCCCATAAGGTTATTGTGAGGATTAAATGAGTAAGTAAATTTAGTATCACTCAGTGCAATGACCAACACATAGTAAGTGTTAAGTAAGTGTTTGTAATTATTAACTTTTATCAAGTGTATGCTATGTCCAGACTCTGCTAAGAGTACATTGCAACATATATTGTTCTCAGTCTCTCCATGAGGTGTGTGCTATTGTCTCAGAATGTCAGAGAAGGAATCTACAATTACAAAAGATTAAGCAACTTGCTTAGTTATTTCACTGTAAATAGCACAGAAAGATTTTGAACACAAAGCTATCTGACTTTCAAGTCCATATTTTCCCCCAATGATATGAGTGGTACATGTCCAGTTCCATGCTAGTACTCTGCAAAAACAGAGAAATACTGTACACAGCATCTGCCCTCTGTGTCTTAAAATCCCAGAGGTCAGTCAGAGCTGCCAGCAAAGTACTCAGGTCTCTGGATCATCGAAGAGGAGGAGAGAGTAGCAGCAGCAAGGCACTTGGCTCAGTCCAAAGTACTAAATTTTGAAAGGTAAGGAAAGCGGCTGTTCAGATTTCCCTGAAGAGCAATGAGCTGTCAGGTGCTGAGATTCTATCAGACAAAGGGCCCAGGTTATCTCCCTGCAGGGATCGATATTTGACCTCTGCTTGCTTTTATTCTGAAGTTGTAATGAAAGGCTGCAATGAGGATAACCAAAGAAATGTCTGGTATGGAAGGTTAGGTCCATGGAACAAATTGCAGTGATGAGGGAATGAACGTGTTTGAAAACCTCTGAGATAACTTTTCCATTTTAGTGGTACTTTATCTCAAATGTGCTCTCTCTCCAACCTTGACCTTCCTTATACAGTACAATTCCACATTTCCAAATGTTCATGGATGGCACCGCAGGTAAAATCACTGATATCTTCTAAAATAGAATGAATACAATTAAAACTGAAGTTATAATCCTTTCATCATTCAAGTTTATCTTCCCAAGTAGACTTCACTGTTAATGATATTGTCATTCATCTTATTACACATATTTAATATTTTAAATTCATTCTTGACCTCTCCTTCAACATAATTACTAAGTTCTATTGAATTTTCCATCATCTCATTTATTTTAAGTTGCAGCTATCTTTTTAGTTCACACACACATAAGCACACACTCGGATTATGATTATTTTTTAAAGACACTTCTCCTTTATCTTCAAATCCATACTACCAAGTATGCCAAAATAAATAACATTTTTAGTAGGAAAAGGGGAAAATAGTAGATTAATGGTAGAGAAACCCTGGCCAATACTACCATAGTCATGTGATGAAGGTTAACAATTCTAGTGATGTCATGTAGATATCATGTACGCCCTCACATAATGTGACCAGAAGGTCATTTCACCTCAGTCTAATCATGAGAAAAAAAAATCAGACACATACAGATTGGAGGACCTTTTAAAGAATACTGTGCTGGGGTGGCGGAACCAACATGGCGGTGTATTCAGATGCTTCCTATATCCCTCTTACAACAAAGACCCGGAAAAACAAGAGATTTGATTATATATGAATATCTGAGAGCCCTGAACAAGGCAAAGTTGAGGAATTGGACTGAGTGGTGAGGGGAGATGGAGAAGGTTCGGAAGAAGTCAGCAGCACCAGAGCAGTGGCAGCAGGACGGCAACTCTTCAGCCACATTGGTAACTCCTCAGCCATTCCAGGTCCGCAGTGAAGCAGGCAAACAGCTGTGCACACACTTGGAAAGCAGTTTCTACATCGAGAGAGATCTGGCAGCAGAGATTCTGCTTGGACACTCCGAACCAGTGAAAAGCAGCTCCCAAGTGGCTAAAGATAAGTACATGCATGCGGCCTTTCATGGGGATTTAAAAAAAAAATTAAAAAGACCATTTGGGAAAAACCTCTCTCCCTTTTACCTCCTCCCTCTGTGGTCTGCACCAGGAGTCCGCTGGGCCAAAAGTAGATCTCAAAAGGCACCCTTACACATTCTCCTGCTCTTGGAGAGGGAACAAATAAGCTATTGGATCCCCTAAGCCAGGAACACAGGGTTGGCACAGCTCCTTTGCTAGGCACAGGCCTAAGGGGTCTGCAGAGTCTGAGTGACTTACATCCCTGTATAGACTTGTGGGGACCCATCTCAACTGTGTTAGTCCTCACTACCACAGTACAACAGGATGAACATCTGAAGTTTAACGTTACCTGTTTCATCTGTGAAGTGGCAGATTTGTGACCCTTGAAACAGCCCTACCCCTTAAGTAGGCACTTTTATGGATCCACAACAGGAGCTTGAGGACTGGTGGTGTAACCTAAACGTCCTAGTCACCTGCTACAAGAGTCCAAGAAAAAGTGGTGCCCTCGAGTCTTTACAGCCAACAGAGTGGGGTGCTCATAGTCAGGCTGCAAAACTCACTTAGCTACTCACCCTAGAGAATAGGGACACACTTTCCTTTCAGACTCTCAGGGGCAGTCATCAGCCCCCTGCCTGGATCAGTGTGTGATCCCCCACCAAAGCCAGAGTCCAGTGCCTGCACCAATAACCCATGCCTCTCTAGGACTGTAGGTGAGAGCCTGCACCACACACTTGGTGACTGACTGCCTGGTCACATGAGCTGAACCAATATAGGAAAATTTAATGGACTCTAGTGGACGCATACTTAGTTACAGAACTAACTACCTGGTGACAGGATGTTAGAGCTTCAAAGGTGTCAATAAACTAGTGCACACAAGCAGCTTATTGGGGCATATCAAAACAAAACAAGAAGCTAAGACTCACTAAACAAATATAAAATAAAATTATAATAACTTATTGATGGCTTGGAGACATCAGTCAATGTTAAATCACATAAAAAGACAGTCCATGATGTCTTCAGCAAGCTCCAAAAATAAAGAATCAATAAATTCTCTGGAAGAAGAGAATTTCTTGGAATTACCAGAGGCAGAATACAAAAGATTAATATATAGAACTCTCCTAGAAATTAGAAAGGATATTCGACAAAATACAGAAACTACCAAAGAACAAACAGACAAAGTAGTGGCGGAACTTAAAAAAGTTATTCAAGAACATAACGACAGAATTAATAGGCTGCAAGAATCCATAGAGAGACAGCAATCAGAAATCCAGAAAACTAACAACAAAATTTCAGAATTAGACAACTCAATAGAAAGTCACAGGAGCAGAATTGAGGCACTAGAAGTTAGAATTAGTGATGCTGAAGATAAAGCTCTTGATGCCAACTTATTTGAGGAAAAATCAGATAAAAGAATTGAAAAGAATGAAGAAACTCTAAGAGTCACGTGGGACTCTATCAAGAGAAATAACCTACGAGTGACTGGGGTAACAGAACAGGGGGGATAACAGAAAATACAGAGAAAATTGTTGAAGATTAGCTGACAGAAAACTTCCCTGATATCATGAAAGATGAGAAGATATCTATCCAAGTTGCTCATCAAACCCCACAGAAGGTATATCCCAAAAGAAAGTCACCAAGACATATTACAATCAAACTTACCAAAACCAAAGACAAAGAGAGAATTTTAAGAGCAGCTAGGGATAAAAGAAAAGTCATCTACAAAGGAGAGTCAATTAGAATAAGCTCAGACTACGCAGCAGAAACTATGCAGGCTAGAAGGCAATGGGATGACATATATAAAGCCTTGAAGGAAAATAGCTGCCAGCCAAGAATTATATATCCAGCAAAACTGTCTCTCAAATGGTGAAATTAGGGCATTTCCAGATAAAGAGAAGTTCAGGGAATTTGCAAAAACCAAACCAAAATTACAAGAAATACTAAAGGGAGTCCTATGGTTAGATAATCAATAACACCATATAACAATGGAAGACTAGAACACAGGACAGATCAACAAGATATTGACACAGATAGAGTAATAAAAAATAGATCAAAGCTAAAACATTGAAAACAGGGAATCAGATATCAATATGTGAAAAAGGATAACATTAAAACAAAAAAGATGGACTTAAAAGAAGCAGACATTGATCTTTCATATGGAGGGGAACTTAAGGTGATATAAAGTAATAAAAGACTGGTATCAACTTAGAAAAATAGGGGTAAATATTAAGGTAACCACAAAGGAATCTAACAATCCTACAAATCAAAATAAAAAATAGAAAAACAGAAAGACCCAGCAAAGACAAAATCTACAACGATGAAGAAGATGAAAAAAAAACTTAAAGAAAAATGACTCAGCCCAGAAAATTAAGGGGAACAACGAAACTGTGAATAACACACAAAAAGAGATATCAGTATGACAGCACTAAACTCATACCTATCAGTAATTACACTGAATGTAAACGGACTTAATGCACCAATAAAGAGATGGAGAGTGGCAGACTGGATAAAAAAGCATGATCCATCTATATGCTGCCTACAAGAGATGCACCTTAGGCTTAAAGACACAAACAGGCTAAAACTCAAAGGATGGAAAGAAATATATCAAGCAAACAACACTCAAAAAAGAGCAGGAGTGGCAATATGAATCTCTGACAAAACAGAATTTAAAGTAAAAGCCATCATATAGGTCAAGGAAGGGCACTATATAATGATTAAAGGGTCAATACACCAGGAGGACATAACTGTAGTAAATATTTATCCACCCAACAACAGGGCTCCAAAATACATAAAACAAACTCTAACAGCTCTGAAGAGAGAGATAGACAGCTCCACAATAGTAGTAGGAGACTTCAACATGCCACATTGTGTGAAGGACAGAACATCTAGAAAGAAGCGCAACAAAGACACAGAAGAGCTAAAAATGCTACAATCAACCAACCTGATCTCATAGATATATTCTGAACACTGCATCCAACAGCAGCCAAGTACACTCTCTTTTCTAATGCACACAGAACATTCTCCAGAATAGACTACATATTAGGCCATAAAGCAAGCCTTAACAAAATCCAAAATATCAAAATATTACAAAGCATCTTTTCTGACCATAAAGCCATAAAAGTGGAAATCAACAAGATGAAAAGCAAGGAAAAAAAATCAAACACTTGGAAACTGAACAACACCTTGCTCAAAAACTACTGGCTTATAAAAGAAAGTAAGGATGGATTAAAGAAATTCATAGAATCAAAAGAGAATGAAAACACATCCTACAAGAACCTTTGGGACACAGCAAAAGCAGTGCTCAGAGGTAAGTTTATAGCAATAAATTCACACATCCAAAAAGAAGAAAGGTCATAATGAAAGCATTAACCCTACAACTGGAACAAGTAGAAAGAGAGCAGCAAAAGAAGCCCACAGGTGCCAGAAGGAAGGAAATAATAAGAATTAGAGCTGAATTAAATGAAATAGAGAACAGAAAAACAACTGAAAGAGTTAACAAGCCAAAAAGTTGGTTCTTTGAAAAGATCAACAAAATTGATAAACCATTGGCCAAACCGACAAAAGAAAAACTGGAGAGGAAGCAGATAACCCATATAAGAAAGGACATGGGTGATATCACAACAGACCCAGCTGAAATTAAAAGAATCATAGCAGAATACTATGAAAAACTGTACTCTGACAAATATGAAAACCTAGAGGAACTGGACAAATTTCTAGAAACTCACTACCTACCTAAATTAACACAAACAGAGGTAGAACAACTAAATAAACCCATAACAAAAGAAGAGGTTGAAAAGGTTATTAAAAAACTCCCAACAAATAAAACCCCTGGCCCGGATAGCTTCACTGGAGAATTCTACCAAACTTTCAGAGAAGAGTTAACACCACTACTGCTAAAGGTATTTCAGAGGATAGAAAAGGTTGGAATACTCCCAAACTCATTTTATGAAGCCACAATAACCCTGATACCAAAACCAGGTAAAGGCACCACAAAAAAGAAAATTACAGACCGACATCCTTCATGAACATTGACACAAAAATCCTCAACAAAATTTTAGCCAATATACTTCAGCAACATATCAAAAAAATAATTCACCATGACCAAGTGGGATTTATACCAGGTTGGCAGAAATGGTTCAACATTAGAAAAACAATCAATGTTATCCACCACATAAATAAAACAAAAGACGAGAACCACATGATCTTATCAATTGATGCAGAAAAGGCATTCGACAAAGTCCAACAGCCAGTCATGGCAAAAACGCTCAATAAAATAGGAATAGAAGGCAAATTCCTTAATATAATTAAGGGCATTTATACAAAACCAACAGCCAACATTGTCCTAAATGGAGAGACTTTGAAAGCATTCCCCTTGAGAACAGGAACCAGACAGGGATGCCCTCTATCAGCACTATTGTTCAACTTTGTGCTGTAGGTCCTAGACAGGGAAGTTAGGCTAGAAAAAAAAAAAAAAAGGGCATCCAAAGTTGTAGGGAAGAAGTCAAAGTATCTCTATTTGCAGATGATATGATCTTATACACAAAAAACCCAAAAGAATCCACAAGAAAACTACTGGAACTAATAGAAGATTTCAGCAAAGTTTCAGGATACAAGATAAACATACAAAAATCAGTTGGATTCCTTTACACCAACAAAGAGAACCTTGAAGAAGAAATCACCAAATCAATACCATTTACAATAGCCCCCAAGAAGATAAAATACTTAGGAATAAATCTAACCAGAGATGTAAAAGATCCATACAAAGAAAACTACAAGACACTACTGCAAGACACTAAAAGAGACCTGCATAAGTGGAAAAATGTACCTTGCTCATGGATAGGTAGACTCAACATAGTGAAAATGTCAGTTCTACCCAAAGCAATCTACAGATACAATGCAATCCCGATCCAAATATCACCAGCGTTCTTTAATGAGATGGAGAAACAAATCACCAACTTCATATGGAAAGAGAAGAGGCCCCGAATAAATAAAGCATTACTCAAGAAAAAGAATAAAGTGGGAGAGCTTACACTACCTGATTTTAGGACCTATTATACTGCCACGGTAGTCAAAACAGCCTGGTACTGGTACAACAACTGACACATAGGCCAATGGAACAGAGTTGAGAATCCAGATATAAGCTCATCCACCTATGAGCAGCTAATATTTGACAAAGGCCCAAAGTCCCTTAATTGGGGAAAAGACACTCTCTTTAACAAACGGTGCTGGCATAACTGGATATCTATATGCAAAAAAACTGAAACAAGACCCATAACTCACACTATGTACAAAAACTAACTCAAAATGGATCAAAAACCTAAATATAAAATTGAAAAATAGAAAGATCATGGAAGAAAATATAGGGACAACGCTAGGAGCCCTAATACATAGCATAAACACAATACAAACCATAAGTAACAATGTACAAGCACCAGAAGAGAGACGAGATAACTGGGAGCTCCTAAAAATCAAACTCTTACACTCATTAAAAGACTTCACTAAAAGAGTCAAACGACAACCTACAGACTGGGAAAAAAATGTTTGCTATGACAAATCCGATCAGCATCTAATCTCTAAAATCTACAAGATACTGCAAAACCTCAACAACAAAAAAGACAAATAACCCAATTTAAAAACGGGTAAAGGATATGAACAGGTACTTCACCAAAGAAGATATTCATGTGGCTAACAGACACATGAAGAAATGCTCATGATCATTAGCCATTAGAGAAATGCAGATCAAAACTACAACGAGATATCCTCTCACCCCAACAAGGCTTGCCTTAATCCAAAAAATACAAAATAATAAATGCTGGAGAGGTTGTGGAAAGACTGGAACACTTACACACTGTTGGTGGGAATGTAAAATGTTACAACCACTTTGGAAATCGATTTGGTCTTAAAAATCTAGAAATAGAAGTACCATAAGATCCAGCTATCCTGCTCTTTGGAATATATCCTAGAGAAACAAGAGCTGTCACACGAATAGATATATGTACACCCATGTTTATTGCCACACTGTTCACAATAGCAAAAATATGGAAGCAACCTAGGTGCCCATCAACAGATGAATGGATAAACAAATCATGGTAGATCTACACAATGGAATATTATGCAACGATAAAGAACAACGATGAAGCTGTGAAACATCATCTAACATGGTGGAAGCTGGAACTTATTATGCTGAGTGAATTTAGTCACATAAGGACAAATACTGTACAAAACCACTATTATAAGAACTCTAGAAAAGGTTTAAACACAGAAGAAAACATTCTTTGAGGGTTACGGTGGTGGGGAGGGAGGGTGAGGGTTATCCACTAAGTAGATAGTAGATAAGAATCATCTTACGTAAACGGAAGGACAGCACACACTACAGGGGAAGTCAGCACAACTGGACTAAACCAAAGCTAAGAAGTTTCCTGAATACAATCAAATACTTTGAGAGACAGAGTAGCAGGGATAGGGGGTCTGGGGACCATGCTTTCAGGGGACATCTAGGTCAATTGGCATAACAAAACTTATTAAGAAAATGTTCTGCATCCTACTTTGGTGAGTGGTGTCTGGGGTCTTAAAAGCTTGCAAGCGGCCATCTAAGATGCATCAATTGGTCCCAACCACTTGGAGTAAGGAGAACGAAGAACACCAAAGACACGAAGAAAGTATTAGCCCAAGAGACAGAATGGGCCACATAAACCAGAGACTTCATCAGCCTGAGACCAGAAGAACTAGATTGTGCCCAGCTACCACCAATGAATGTCCTGATAGAGAACACAACAGAAGGTCCCTGATGGAGCAGTAGAAGGATGGGGTGCAGAACTCAGATTCTAGTAAGAAGGCCTAGACTTAATGGTCTGACTGAGACTGGAGGTGCCTTGGAAAGCATGTCCCCTGGACTCTCTATCAGCCCAGAGATAAAAACAATTTCTGAGGCCAACTCTTCAGACAGGGATTTGACTGGACTGTGGGACATAAAGTGATACTCTTGAGGAGTGTGCCTCTTAGTCAAGTAGATACAGGAAATCAAAGGGGCATGTTCTGTCCAGAGGTGAGATGGGAAGGCAGGGAGAATTAGGAGCTGGTTGAATGGTCATGGGGAATCAGGGGCGGAAAGGAGGAGTGTACTGTCGCAGAATGGGGTGAGCAATTAGGGTCTCATGACAATGTATGTAAAAAAATATTTGCATGGAAGACTAACTTGAAATGTAAACTTCATTTAATTACAACAATTAAAAAAAGAATACGGTGCTAGACTGTCAAGGTGATGAAAAACAAGGAAAGACTGAGAAATAGTCACTATCCAAAGGAAATTGAGACAATATGACAATTGAATGCAACATGGTACGCTGGGTTGGGTCCTGGAATAGAAAGAGGACTTAATGGAAAAACTAGTGAAATCCAAATAAAGTCTGGAGATTAGTTAACCATAGTGGCCAGTGTTTATTTATTAATTTTGACAAATGTATCATTGTAATGTAAGATGTTAACTAATGGAGGAAACTAGATGAGGGTTGTATAGGAACTGTCTGTGCTATCTTTATAACTTTTCTGTAAACCTAAACTCATTCCAAAATAAAAATATATAAACAATGCTCTTTGCACAGAGCATTCAAAAGATATTCAAAAGAGCACCACTATTTATAAATTCCATGTGTATGACACTGCTGTTCACAGACCACTACTACTGTTTTCAGTCATCTTCTCTGGTAGGCAGAATGATAACTCCTCCCCAAGATGTCCATGCCCTAATCCCTGTTGTTGTTGTTCTTATGTGCCATTGAGTCAGTTCTGACTCATAGCCACCGTATGTATGACAAAACAAAACACTACCGGGTCCTGCACCGTCTTCACAATGGTTGCTATGTTTGAGCCCATGGTTGCAATCACTGTGTCAATACATCTCCTTGAGTGTCTCCCTTTTCGTCACTGACCTGTTTTACACACATGATGTCCTTCTCCAGGGTCTGGTACCTCCTGATAACATGTTCAAAGTATGTGAGACAAACTCTTGCCATCGTCCCTTCTAAAAAGCATTCTGGCTGTACTTATTCCAAGACTGATTTGTTTGTTCTCCTGGAAGTCCATGGTATATTAAATACTCTTCATCAACGCCATAATTCAAATGCATCAATTCTTCCTCAGTCTTCTTTATTCATTGTCCAGTTTTCACATGCATATGAGGTAATTGAAAATATCATGGCTTCTGTCAGGCTCACCTTAGTCCTCAAAGTGACATCTTTGCTTCTGAGGACTTCAAAGAGGTCTTTTGCAGCAGATTTGCCCAATGCAACACGTTGTTTGAATTGACTGTTGCTTCCATAGGTGTTGATTTGGATCCAAGTAAAATGAAATTCTTGACAACTTTAATATTGTCTGTTTATCATGATGTTGCTTATTGGTCCAGTTGTTAGGATTTTTGTTTTCTTTATGCTGAGGTGTAATCCATTATTGAAGGCTGCAGTGTTTGATCTTCAACAGTAAGTTCTTCAAGTCCTCTTCACTTTCAGCAAGAAAGGTTGTGTTATCTTCATATAATAGTTTTTTAATTAGTCTTCCTCCAATCTTGATACCACGTTCTTCATATAGTCCAGAGCCTCAGATTGTTTGCTCAGCATACAAATTAAATAATTATGGTGAGAGGATAAAACCATGGTGCATACCTGTTTATGATTTTAAACCATGCAGTATCCCCCTGTTCTGTTCAAACTACTGCCTCTTGGCCTGTGTACAGTTCCTCATGAGCACAATTAAGTATTCTGGAATTCCCATTCTTTGCAATGTTACCCATAATTTGTTATGATCCACACAGTTGTATGCCTTTGAGAAGTCAACAAAATGCCATTAAACATGGTATTCTCTGCTTTCAGTCAGGATCCATCTGATGTCAGCAATAATATCCCTCGTTCAACATCCTCTTAAGCATCTGGCTTGATTTCTGGCAGTTCTCTGTCGATCTACTGCTATAATCACTTTTGAATTATCTTCAGCAAAATTTTACTTGCATGTGATATTAACGATATTGTTCAATAATTTCTTCTTTCTGTTGGATCACCTTTCTTTGGAATGGGCACGTATATGGATCTCTTCCAATTAGTTGCCCAGATCGTTGTCTTCCAAATTTTCTGACATAGATGAGTAGGCGCTCCCAGAGTTGCATCCATTTGTTGAAACACCTCAATTGGTACTCCATCAACTCCTGGTGCCTTGTTTTTCACCAATGCCTTACTGCAGCCTGGAATTCCTCCTTCAATACCATCGGTGTTTGATTACATGCTACCTCCTAAAATGGCTGAACATCGACTAATTCTTTTTTATACAGAGATTCTGTGTACTCTATCTTCTTTTAACACTTCCTGCATTGTTCAGTATTTTGAGCATAGAATCCTTTACTATTGCAACTTTAGGCTTGAATTTTTCCTCAATTCTTTCAGCTTGAGAAATATCTAGCATGTTCTTCCTTTTTGGTTTTCTAACTCCTTTTTGAAATCTTCTGTTCAGCTCTTTTAATTCATTATTTCTTCCATTCCATTTACATACTCTACTTTCAAGAGAAAATTTCAGAGTCTCTTCTTACATCCATTTTGGTCTTTTCTTTCTTTCCTGTCTTTTTAATGACTTTTGTTTTCTTCATGTATGATGTCCTTGATGTCATTCCATAGCTCGTCTGGTCTTCAGTGATTAGTGTTCTACGTGTCAAATCTATTCTTAAGATGGTCTCTAAATTCAGGTTGGATATACTTAAGGTCATACTTTGGCTTCATAGACTTGTTTCAATTTTCTTAGGCTTCAGCTTGAACTTGCATAGTGCAATTGATGGTCTGTTCTGCAGTCAGCCCCTGGCCTTGTTCTGACTGATGATGTTCTCTATTGTGTCTTTCCACAGATGTAGTTGATTTAATTTCTGTGTATTTCATCTGGTGAGGTCCACCTGTATAATAGCCATTTATGCTGTTGAAAAAAGGTATTTCCACTGAATAATCATTGGGCTTGCAAAATTCTATCATGTAATTTCCAGTGTTGTTTCTACCACTAAGGCCGTATTTTCCAACTACTGATCTTTCTTCTTTGTTTCCAACTTTCCCATTCCAATCACCAGTAATTATCAATGCATCTTGATTTTATGTTTTATCAGTTTCAGACTGCAGAAGTTGGTAAAAATCTTCAATTTCTTCATCTTTGGCCTTAGTGGTTGATAACTAAATTTGAATAATAGTCATGTTAATAACTTTCTTGTAGATGCATAAATATCATCTTATCACTAACAGCATTGTACTTCAGGATAGATCTTGAAATGTTCTTTTTGACAATGCATGTGATGCTGTTTATCTTCAATTTGTCATTCTCAACAGAGTTGATCATATGATTGTCTGATTCAGTATGGCCAGTACTTATCCATTTCAGCTACTAATGCATAGGATATTCATCTTCAAGTGTTCTATTTTATTTTTGATGACTTCAAATTTTCCTTGATTCATACTTTGTACATTTCACATTCTGATTACTAATGGAGGTTTGCCACTGTTAGTTCCCATTTTCATCAGCAAATGAAGGTCCTCACAGTTTTATTCCATTCATATTATTAAGTTTGACTCTACTCTGAGGAGGCAGCTCTTCCTCAGTCATATTTTGAGTACCTTCCAACCTGAGGGGCTCATCTTCCAGCACTATATCAGACAGTGTTCCTCTGATATCCCTTAAGATTTTCACTTACCAATTTTTTTTTGGAAATAGGTCACCAGTTCCTTCTTCCTAGTCTTTCTTAGTCTGGAAGCTCCACTGAAACCTGTCCATCCTCGGTGACCCTGCTTGTATTTAAAATACCAGTTACATAACTTATAGTATCATAGCAACACACAAGCCACCACAGTATGACAAACTGATAGACAAGTGGCAGGCCCTAATCTCTGGAACCTGTCAATGTGTTACAAGGCTACTGGGACTTTGTAGATGTAATTAAGGTTATGGACCTTGAGCGAAGGAGAGTCTCCTAAATTACCTAGGTGGTTCAATCTAATCATAAGAGCCCTTAAGAGCATTAAACCTTCTTTGGCTGGAAACAGAAGAGGTGTGGCAGAAGACACCACAGTGATTCCAAGTATGAAAAGGATTTGATGCACTCTTTCTGGCTCTGATATGTAGGGCCCCACATGCAAGCTCCAGGAAGAGAGCTCTAGGAGGTAAGTGTGGCCCCCAACTGATAGCCAGCAAAGAAAGGGGATCGCAATCCTACAACTTCAAGCAATTAGATTCTGTCAATAACTGAATGAGCTTGGCAATTAAATTACTTCCAGAACCTCCAATAAGAGCCCAGGTCTGCAAACACTTTTATTTCATCCTTATGAAACTGGGAGCAGAGAAACCAGACAAGTTGACTCATGCTTCTGACCTAAAGGACTGAGAGATAATAAATGAGTATTGTTTTAAAACAGCTAAATTTGTGGTAATTTGTTAAGGAAGTAATAGAAAACAAATGCACCCTTCTCTTCTTGTCTTCTTTCTGCTTCTTTCAAATATATCAAACATATTCTAGAAAAATAATGGCCTTTATTATGATTGGATTGTATCCCTAAAAATGATACGTTGACATCCTGACCTCCATGTAACCTAGTTTGGAGATTGGATTTTTCTTTTATTATCAATTAAGTTAAATGAAGTCATACTGGAGTAGTTTTGGCCCTAATCCTAATCACTTGTTAGTGATAGCTTATGAAAGGGGAAAACAGACAGGGAAACAGAGTCACGCACGAGGGAAGAGACCACGTGCGAATATGTCTGCAATCCAAAGAATGCTAAGAAATGCCCAGGGCTGCCAGAAGCTAAAAGAGACAGGAAGAATCTTCCCCTACAGCCTACAGAGTGATAGTGTAGCTCCACCAATGCCCTTGAGTTCAGATTCCTATCCTCCAGAACTGAGAAAATAAATTTCTGATCTTTAAACCCACCCTCTTTGTGGTATATTTGTTATGGCAGCACTAGGAAACTAAGTATTCTGATTTTGTATTTATAATTCCATTCCCCCTGCCTTAATTGCCTTTTCGCAAGCTCGGTTGTTGAGTACATTCTTTCTTTTTGGTCCAATACAATCCTTTCCATCTTGTTTTTACTGTCTCTGCCATTCCTTTAGTGCATGGTCTGTTTTGCTTTGTAATATTTTTCTCCCTATGAATAACATAATTTCTCCAACTAGGTTATATCTAGTTCCTTTGATATAAAATGATATATATATAGGTATATATACATAGTTCTGGTACTTTAGTGTAGCTTGTGAGGCCCACCATGGTCCTACCTTCCTCCATCCACTTTCCAGGCTTCTCATCTTTACTCTCTGACACAAATCCCAGGCTCCCTTCCATGATTGGTAACTATTTATTGTATGTAAAATACCAGTGCCCTAAACATAATTGTTAAATAAGGATAATGATGATGATGATGATGGTAATAAGAATGATGGAGGAGGACAAAGAAGAGAGAAAAATGTAAGATTCTGAGACAAGAGAATAAAGGAAATATTTTGGTTCTAGTGGTTCTGAACTTGGATCAATTTTGCGTCTGGGAGATATTTGGCAATATCTAGAGATATTTTTGACATGGTCATGATGGGGGTTGGGGGCAGGGGAATTGCATCTACCAAATAGGCATCTAGTGGGTTTGAGCTAGAAATGCTACTAAACATCCTACCAAGCACAGTACAGCTCCACAACAAATAAGTATCCAGGCCAAATATGTCACCAGTGCCAAGACTGAGAAACCCTACTCTAAAATCACAATGCCATGCTAAATATCTCCTTTTGTATGCATAAGGCAGAAGGTTCCTGGGAAGCCCTGGTGGCTCAATGGTTAAGAGCTTGGCTGTTAAGCAAAAGGTCGGCAGTTCTATTCCACCGGCCACTCCTTGGAAACCCTGTGGGGCAGTTCTATTCTGTCCTGTGGGTTCCTGCTGTACTTTGGAATATGAAAAAGAATTTATACAATTCAGTACTTCACAAGCTCAGTCCTTGGGAATGCTATAATCACACATGAACAACAGCATTTATTCTTCACTTATGGTGATGTCTCTGACATCTCTAGATACATAGATCTGTTAATGCCTGAAATTAAAATATTTTATTGAGCTGTATATTAGCATTAGATATATATATATATTTTCTTAAACAATCTAACCCTAAAGATGAGATTATGTCCGCAGATGCTAAGGAAAGATTTGTTCTCATTAATTAGACATTATCTAATTAACAGCTAATATTGAAGTGTGCTTAACACTCATAGGTGTTATCTTCATTCTTTAAAGACCAGCTCTTATTTACACAAATGCCCACATTCCATCCTGATAATATTTATCTTGTCAAGCTATGAAAAATTGTTGAAAATTTATTTTGCGTGTATTTGGGCATTTGAGTCAAAAAGAAAGCCTTCAAGCCTGGCAAAGAGTGTATTTACCAGAAGCCACTTTGCCAGAGGGAAGGTAAGGTTTGCCAAAGACTGTGCTTTTCTCAAAATTTTCTAAGTAACTTCCCCTAATCCTTACCAGGCTTCAGTGTACCACTTTTCAAACTGCTCAAAAGCTAAGACATCTAAACAAGAGAAATTTAGTTAAGAAAAAAAAAAAAATGTAGCTTTCAAGATCAGAAGCCGCTAAACCACTCTTACATCAGAAATTCAATTTAATCTGAAAGGAAAACAAATCCATCAATGTCCATTCAACTTCCTCACAAACCTGGAGGGACATTCAGTTTCCTCCTAGTTGAATCTATGTGTTATATGTTATTTGGGTCATTCTGTTCTTGAAACACTTACTTTAAGGTATACCATATAATTTATTTTTACGTTCATTTGCTCAGTCTACAAGTGTCAATGTTTTTCAAATGCTACTTAGATTTTTAACTGCAGGTTATATTTCTTTAAAATTGGAAGTTGATTTTTCTCTTTATATTCTGCAATATCAGGGAATCACAGCAGTGTTCTCAAATGGACTGTAATGAATTCACTCTGATTCAGTGGTCCTAATCTTCCATTATGGACTGCTGGAACCTCTGTGGTGGCTGAGTTCCTCATCAATACCCAGGCATGTTTGGGGGTTAATAGTCTGACAGAAACACATTTCTGAGAAAGTAATTTTAGTGATGTTTCACACAAAGAGTAACTTTAATAGCCAAGCTTGGATTTAGCAATTTCTATTAAAGATATAAAGCTACATCATACAGTGATAACTCAGCTTAGAAATGTCTTTTTGATGAGGCAAACCAGGCAATCCCTCAGGTGACTACAAGGCAGTTGACTGTCCCTTACCCCAATGGATGGAAGCAACTTTCATTTGTCCAACATCTGCACTTATTAAGTACCACACTTTCATGGGCACGTTTAACTCCATTTTGTAGGTGAAGAAACTGAGGCTCGAGACAGATTTAGTAATTTCATCATGGTCACATAAGTGGTAGAAGGAGAATTTGAGATTTGAACCTGGGTGTGCCATGATCCAAAGTCCTTTAATTTTTTTTTTCTTCAGTGCACTGACTGATGACCACCAATGACACTGGCACAAGTACCTATGCTAGCAAGAGCACCAAGTATCAAGAAAGTTAGAGAAACCTAGCCTCAATCTCTAAGTACAAGAAATCCAAGGGTATGAGGTGTTTTGTTTTGGTTTAGTCAATTGGTTTTTCTGTTACTTTTGTTATTATTTGTCTTCACTGGGGAGCTGAGATGCAACATGAGATAGGAGTTCTCCCAAAACCTCATTTTCTTCATTTGTAAAATGGTAACTTTGACCATACATAATGTGTGGATGCATTAAATGAAACAATGTCCTAAGTGTTCCTTGAACATTTCTAGTAACGTAGAAGTGCTCCTGAATATCACCTCAGCTTTGCGCACATCACCATATCCCTTACCTGTCTATATTGCCCGCTAAGACTAAAATTTTAGCCATAACCCTATGAGGCCAAATACTCAGAAAAATCAGCTAATATAGGTGACAAAGCTATAGAAAAGTACCACAAGGTGAGTGGCTTTAAACAACAGTAATTTAGTGTCTCATAGTTCTGGAGGCTGGAAGTCCAAATCAACATGTTGGTCGGGCCATGCTGCCTCTGAAGTCTCTAGGGGAAGAAGACTGTTTCTTCTGTCTCCCAGCTTCTTGCATCCCCAGGCATTCCCTGACTTGTATGTGTGTCTGTCTGTGTGTCTTCTCTGCTATGAACGACATCACTCAGATTGGATTAGGACACACTCTACTCCAGTATGACCTCACATTAACTTAATGGATAATATCTTCAAAGAGTCTGTTTCCAAACAGGATCACATTCATAGATGCCAGGGGTTAGTACTTCAACACATCTTTTTGGGGGACACAATTCAATCCATAACAAAAGCCATCTTAAGAAGCCCCATCTAACCTACCAATTCTCAATAGCAAATCTGATTTTAACTCTATGCCTCCTTTATCCTTTCAGGGATTAGTAGGCATTTAAAAACACATGTGCAAAATCAAGACAATCAAATGCACTGTGACTAGAGATTATGTGGAATGTCAGCAAGAGAGCCAAATAGAGTGGGAGGAGACTTCCTCCCAATTTGCCAGACAACTGTGCTTCACCTTTCCCTCTATTAAAAGCCAGGCCCTGCGGCTTTCCAGCAGGATTAATAGAACCTCAGTGAACCCTGAAAGCTCTGACTTTTAGAATCCCTCAGCAGGCTCTGTGCCTCAGACGCACTGTGCTCATCTCTCGTTTCCTGCTGACATGTTTACTTCAGAAGGCAGCCAACTGCATGAAGGGCTGGCTAAGAATGTCTGGACTCTACCTTCTCAGCTCTCATCCCTGTGAGTTCTCTCACAGAAAGTTTGTCACAGCTGCTTTTTACTTCCTGGCCACAGTTTCAGTGAGTGAGAATATGTGTCTTCTGAATGGGGTAAGAGTCCACACTGTGGTAGGAAGCCTTTCAGATGGCCCTCGGTGGTCATCACCTCCTTGAATTCACATTTTGTGCAATTCTCTCCCCTTGAGTGTTAGCTGAACTTATTAACTTGCTTCTAATAGACAGTATATGGTGGAAATTACAGTATATGGCACAATAAGACTACAAAAAGACTGTGGCTTCATCTCAGGCTGCCCTCTCTCATTCCCTCTCTCTCACTCACTTACTCTGATGGAAGCCAGTTGCCATGTTGTGGGAGAGGCCCACAAGAAAAGGGACTGAGGGAAACTTTGGACAATAGCCACTGAATAATTGGGACCCACAATCCAACAACACATGAGGAAGTGAATCTTCCCAAAAATCACACTGTTATATGAATGAGCCAAAGATAGCCTCTGTGTATTGGCCCCAGATTGTTCATTTCTTCATAACAGTGTGACATCTATTAGCCCTAAAATCCTACTAGCACCAAACAAATTTGTACACAAAATTTGTAGCCCACGTAAGCAGGTTTTTAGCCATTTAGAACCTGCCTGCTTTGTATGAACCACAAAACTGTGCCAAACATCTGCTAGCCATGGATAAGTTAAAGCCTTTCATTATAAAGACCTCAAGCTGCTGTTGCTCTTGAATCCCAGAGACTCCCCACCAGGCTGCTGAGGGACATCACCTAGATGCATAAAGCCTACCTTTACTTTCCCCCTCTCCTCTGGGAGTTCTCTTGTTCTCTTCCCTTCTGGTGCTCCTCCCACCCCCCACCCAGCCATGTGCCACTTGCCTTTGGAAGGTCTACTGCTACAAAGGACTTTCTCCTGCATTCCAACCTGTCAAAGCACTGGCCCAATAAATAGCTTGTTGTGCAACACTGTAGTGCAGGGTCATACCTTTTTCCTTGATCAGCCCAGAAATCCTTCACACTCACTACTCATGTGTGTCTTTGGCTGGGTTCTCTAGAGAAACAACACCAGTAAAGTGTATCACTATATATACAGAGAGAGATTTATATCAAGGAAACAGCTCACGTGATTATAGAGGCTGGAACGTTCCAAATCTGTGGATCAGGATAGAGGCTTCTCCTGATTCATGTAGCTGCAGGGGCTGGCATACTCAAGATGGGCAGGTCAGAGAGCAGAGCTCTTGTTCACAGCTGTGAATATCGGGGAATCCCAAGATCCATAGATAAGCTGATAGCTCAAGTCTCAAGAGCCAGAGGTCAGACAAATAGAAGGCAGCGGCAAGATCCAGAGCAGGCAAAAACCAGAATGTCCACTTATATTTGCATGTCGGCCACACGCCCAAGGAAACTCCCTTTCAACTGATTGGCTACTCACAGCAGATCCCATCATGGGGATGATCACATATGAACACTGAGAACCATGGCCAGCCAAGCTGACACACAATTTTAACCATCACAATGTGAGTGAGTTTGGAAGCAGATCTTCCCCAAGTCATATCTTCAAATGAGACCACAGGCCCCACTGACATCTTGATTGCAACATTGTAAAGGACCTTGGTCAGAGTCACCTGGACAAGCCATGCCCAGAATCCTGAATCACAGAAACTGTGAGATAATGCATGCTTATCATTTCAAGATGCCATTTTGGGGCAATTTGTTACATAGGAAAAAAAAAAAAAAAAAAACTAATACACCACTCTCACCAAATATTCCCAAGTTTGAATAGACAAAACAAAAAAAATTTCCCTCAGATAAGTGCTTCCCTATCACCAGAAAACAACTCTGAATATGCATGAACACATCTCCATATGCAACTGCAGTGTGTCTCTTTTCTGAGGCTCGTATAACATGGTAATTAAGAGACAAGGCTTCCTAGCTTTAAATATTGATTCCACTATTCACTAACTGTATGACTTTAGGGAAGTTATCTCTTCAATGTCTCAGTGTCCTCGGAGGTACAATGGGAATCTGTTGTCCTTGAGTTGATTCTGACTCATAGCAACCATATAGAACAGAGTAGAACTGCCCCATAGGGTTTCCAAGGAGTGGCTGGTAGATTCGAACCTTTCAGTTAGCAGCCGAGCTCTTAACCGCTGTGCCACCAAGGCTCCTAATGTATAGAGTTGTTGTGAAATTTAAATGGGTTTTTCTTATAAAAATCTTAGAATAGTTTCTTGTTCATTGTAAAAGTTAAATAAACGCTACCTATTATTATTTATCATGTCCTAGAAATTGCTCTCAAGACCCTTGAATAGTTGACTAAGTACATAAGTGTCTAGGATGATCACCCAGCTGGGGCCTTCAACTTCCTTTTCTGATTGTTTACAATTCCCAACTCCTCAGATTTTGCATTATCTGGCTCCCTCTGCTTACTCCAAATGTGATGGGCTTTCTCAAACGGCCACAAAGGACTTTCTGCCCCTCTGGCTCTGTGATGGCATCCAACTCATCTAATCATTCTTTTTTATCTATTCACTTAAATTTGACAGACATTGATTTTATCTATCTCTTCTCTGTCTCCAAACTCTAGATTAACAGTCACCCTCCCCTACAGCCTGACACATACATATGTACTGTGTCCATTCTTCATGATCAAAACTGAATATAATACAGAAACCAAAAAACCCAAACCCATCGCCATCAGGTAGATTCCAACTCACACCAACCCTATGGAGGGTTTTAGTAAATAGAATGTCTGTAGTCAGTATATACTATGACTCATGGTAAAGTTCAATTTGTTTAACATAGCATGAAAAGCCCTTCATCAATCATCTGGCCTCTTTTTTAATTTTCCAGCCTCAGTCTTCAGCCATATTGAACTACTCATAGTTCCTGAATGGTCCATGACATACTGCACTTCTCAGTGGAAGCATAGTCAGTTTCTTCTGCCTTGAATGTCTTCCTTTCCACCGAACTCATCCCCTTGATGAACTTCCTTTAATATCCAACTCAAACATCACCTCCTCCTCAGAGTCTTCCCTAATCTACATCCTGGTTATCATTACACCTTTGTACAATCACTACATCTAAACCTATATTTATTATTTCACAAATTATCCTGACTCGCGTAGTTTATATCACTCTCCCCCCTACTGGAATATGGAACCTCCTAGAGTATGAAGTATATATCGTCTATGTTAGTATTCCTAGCACAGAGCACAGTCTCCAGTATATATTAAAGGCAAAATAAATGTTTGTATGAATTAATAGGTATGACCTAATCCTTCTATCTTTCTATTTATGCTGCAACCTATTTTAAGTCAGAGGCCACTTACATTGTTCTGCTTTTCATCGTATTGCACCATAATATGTACAAAGAGGTAGCTCGAGAAATATTTTTGACTGCCTTGGCACTCACAGGACAATATTTTTGCCAGGTGTTGTTGAGTTGTTTCCAACTCATACTGACCCAGTGTACAACAGAATAAACACTGCCCAGTCTTGCACCATCTTCACAATTGCTATGTTGCAGCCCATTGTTGCAACCACAGTGTCAATCCATCTCGTTGAGGGTCTTCCTCTCTTTCACTGTCCCTCTACAGGAAAATACTGATCCATTAAAGGTCAATTGGTTGTACATTCTTGTTTGAACTCTTTTTGCTGCCAAAAAACCCAAACCCATTGCCATTGAGTCGATTCTGACTCATAGTGACCCTAAAGGACAGGGTAGAACTGCTTCATAGGGTTTCCAAGGAGTGGCTGGTAGATTTGAAAGGCTGACTTTTTGGTTAGCAGCCGTAGCTCTTAACCACTACACCTCCAGGGTTTCCCTTTCTGCTACAGAGACATAACTCAATCATCTTTCCAGATTCTACCAGCTACTTGAATGCTTGGTAAACAGTAGATTTTATAAAGTGTCTGACTTTCTATCTACTCCAGTTGCCTTCAGCCACCACAAATTAAGTTTGTTTCTTTTTTTTTCTTTTCCTTCCACGAAATCAGTCAAAATCCTGATGTACCTAGTTTATAGCTGACACTCTGAGTATTGACAGTGAACATGGAAATGCTTTGGAATAGAGGATTTATGGGAGCCACAGTGTTGATTCTTGTCTTTAAGACATATCATTAAGGAAGCCTGGAGTTCCTCAGCCCTGGGAAGTAGAGCAAAGATAACTTTGTGTACTGTGATTTTCATTTCCAAAATCAGACAGAGCCACAGCTCTTCCGAAACTTGCCTGCTGCTTTGTGTAGTCATCACTCTGATTGTTAATCACTGATCTACTTGGCTGTCACTTCCTCCTAGAGATCAGTAGTTCTCAAGTGGTCTACAGACCACTAGCATCTCATCATCTGGGAATTTGCTAAAAATACAAATTACTGAGGCCTACTTCAGATCTGAGGAAACCTGATGTGCAATGGTTAAGCACTGGGTTGCTAACCAAAAGGTTGGCAGTTTGAGCCTATCAGCCGCTCTTCAAGGCAAAAGTCTTGGCAATCTGCTCTCATAAAGATTACAACCTAGGAAATCCTACAGAACAATTCTACTCTGTCTTACTGGGTCAATATGGGTCTGAATTGACTCAATGGCACACAATAACAACACCAGACCTAGTAAATCAACAGCTCAGGGGATGGGGCTCAGCAATCTGTGTTCTAACAAGCCCTTCGGGGGAATTTGAGGTAGCCTAAAGTCTAAGAATCACCATTATAGAACATCAGTTCTTAGAGAGCAGTGACCATGGACTATTTCACTTGATATTTCTAATGCCCAATGAATGACCTGAAGTAAGCACTCAGTAAATGATTGTGAAAGAATGACTGGACGCCTCTTTTACTTTGAACTTTCTGAGTTGCTCTATGGCCATTCTGAATCATCTTTGGAAGATGGTATTTATCACTATCACAGTCTATATAACAAAGACCTATGCATGACAAGCTCATGCTACAAACCTTCAAATCTTACCGTGAATCATATGTGCTTTGTAGACTTTTTAACTCTCACAAGCAAGCTTAAGCTCCTTTTCCTATGGTCCTCCTGTGTATATATTTCTGTATATTTCTTACTATTTAAGAGACCATATTTCAACTGAATATTGACCGTATTTATTTATTTTTGTATCCTTAATACCTAACACCCTGCCTAGAACGCAGTCAATGGAAAACAAATATTTATTCATTAACAAGTATTTATGACATGCCTACTTTTTCATTGAATTAAATCAGTGTTGGAATTATTATCAAAACTATCCCTGTCAGAGCTGGCTCCAAGGATGAATGAGGCTTTGAAAACTTGCTGTTAGCTGCCATCAAGTCAGCCCCTGACTCATAGTGACCCCACACACAACAGAATAAAACACTGCATGGTCCTACTCCATCCCCATGATTGAGTGCAGATTGGACAGTGGTAATCCACAGGATTTTCACTGGCTGATTTTCAGAACTCACATTATTCCCAAACAGATCAGAGCAGAATTTAAGAGCCAAATTTTCTTTGCCCCCTCCATATAATTATTTTTTTTTTTCTCTCTCTCACTTCTAACATTCATGGCAGAGGCATTCTTTGGCTCCATTTCTTTAAAGATCTTGCTCAAGCCTGTCATCAAAGATGTTGACTATCAACTCATGTGGCAGCTAATAAGTTTTAGCTTTTCCTGAAATGTTAACCATTAAAAGTCAAAAATTTTAAGACAAAATATTTTGTCAAGTGACAAAATAATAAAATCATAATTTCTTCCATTCAATAACAAATGTTTATTGGGTACTTCGTTCTAAGCACTATTCTAGGTTCTTGGAATACACCAATGAAGAAGCCTCCCTTGTGGAGCTTAGATTCAGTGATGTGGTGGAAAGGAGTGGGAGACAGCAGTCAATGAACAACAAACATATAAACAAATATGTTGCATAGTATATCAGAAGGTGAAAGTGCTGTGGAAAAACAGAGTGAATGAGATAACAATGTTGAAATGATGGGCAGTCAATGGATTTACATATTGGGGATGAGGACGGTGCCCAGAAGGTTCTCAAAACTCATTATTTTTCCTTTTCTATGTTCACTTCCTTTATCATTTCTTCAAGTTATAGGGCTTTAAATACAATCTATATGCAAATGACTTACAAATTTATACCTCTAGCCCAGAGCTCTTCCATGAACTCCAGATATGTCCACCTAACTATCCCCCTTGGGCATCTCTGTTTGGGTATCTAATAGGAACTTCCTATCCCCCTTGGGCATCACTGCTTGGGTATCTAATAGGAACTTCCAACTCAATTTTCCCAAAGCCCCTTCTGTTGTCCCTGCCCCTACCCAATACTCAAACTATGCCTTCCCACAGGTCAAGTCAAAACCCATGCAGTCCTGTTTAACTCCTCTCTTTTTCTAGTGTCCCTCATCTGATCTGACAGCAAAACCTATTATCTATCGGCAGATAAAAACAACAACAACATGCCTTCAAAATACATTCAGGGCCCCATTCTTATCACCACCCTGGCTCCAAGCTCCCATTCATTCTTATCAGGATTGTCACAATTATCTCCTAAATTGTCTCCCTGCTCCATTCTCAACACAGTCCGTTAACATTGCAGCCAAGGGGATCCTGTTCCTTCTCAGTAATTCCCTACTCTTTTTCTGATCAAATCCCTCCAATGGTTCCCATCTCACTCCACTTAATGGCCAAACACTTTACCTGACCCATAATGCTCTTCAGGAGATGGCCCCATTTTCTGTCTTTCCAAGTTCCACCTGACTCATCCTTCTAGCATTTGGTTCTCCTTCTTAGTTCTGAAACATTCCAGGCATGTTCCCATCTCCAGGCTTTGCATTAGAACATTCTTCTGCCTGGTATATTTCCTCCCACATATCCAAACATCTCACTCCCTCACCTATCCCAGGTCTTAGTTTAATGCCACCTTCACAGTGGAGCCTACCATAAACACCCTGTATAAACTGGAATTCCCACCTCCCCAACTTTTGTACGTAACTCTTACCACCATCTAGCATACTACCTATTTTACTTATTTAGTTTATTGCCTGTCACACCATTTCCAGAAAGTAAGCTGCATGAGGGCAAAGATGTTGTCTGAATTATTGGTGCTGCACCTCCAGTACCTAGAAGAGTGCCTGGCAGATAACTGGCACTCCATTCTTCTGCTGCAGGAATCATTTGTCCTAAAATCATACTGCATTAGGAGACTTACCTACTTCATGTCATTTAATCCTCACAACAACCCTGTGAGGCATTTATATTTACCCTTGGGAAAACTGAGGCTCAGAGAAGTAGACTTCTTGTACAAAGTCATGTATCTCCAATCAGCTAAACCTGGAATTCAAATTCATACTTCAAATCCCATATTCTTTTCACTGTAGACTATGACCTGGACATTAAAGGGCCTGGGAATCCTGACCTAGCAGGAGGATTAAAATACTAAAAAGAAAGAGAGTATATCTCAATTACACATTTGGTCCTTTCCTGGAAATAGAGTTTACATTGGGAAGAGGGTTTAAAGGCACATAGATAGAGACATTAGGGAGCCAGAAGTTGAGAAGGAATGACATGGGCATGAGAAATAAGCCTATACTTGACATATTCATGGACATATGGGAGAAGGAGAAAGGAAATTACATTTACTGAGAACTTACTGTATGCTGGCATATATTGTACCAGAAGTTTTCCATTATGTTAGCTAATCTCTGGAACAACCCTGAGAAACAGAAATTATTGTCCATTTTACAAAAACTGAAAATAGGAATCAAAGAATTTGAGTAACTTGCTGAAGGTCATAAAGGTAGCCAGAGGGCTTGAAAGATACATCTGGTTTTGGCATCTATGTTCTCCATTCCACCCCACCGAGGTTTAGGGGCCATGACTGAGCAAGGCCAGTAGGCTGGTGTTAACTGGATTAATCCGTGTTTTGTTCCCCTGAGTTCTCTTGTTTCTTAAAATGAACTCATCCATTCTTTCATCTCTGACAATTTTGGGGTTCTCTTATCATCAGAGAACAGAAGAATTATCTCTGTCTCTCAGTTATTTTTGACTAAACACCTATAGTTAGCTTTCTCTCCATTAGCAGACCTAAGTGTACACACCACGTGGTTTAATTGACAGACACAATTAGGCTAGCGGATGTTTCTTTTGACAAATTGTACTTGAGCGATTGATTGACTCCTAGGTGAAGATGCTGCCACTTCCCATCTTCCTGACTTGGATAAAGCTAAATGGTATAATGCAAGTTCATTTCCTGTTTTCAGCCTCCTTATCAGCAGTTTACAAAACCACTTTCCTTTGAAGACAATCTCCCCTGCCTGATAATGTAAATTATTTAGCAGAGGAATGGTCTTTCAAGAATCAGGCAAATTAATAGGGACATAAATACAATAAGGCTTGAAATACGGGAAAGCAGGAAAGATTTGTACATTCAGGGTATAAAAACAATTTAAGAGTCTTTGCATATTAGTCATTTATGTGCTATTAGTTCTCATCACCTAGGTATAGCTGCATCTTAGTTGCAGTATGACCCCGTTTACCCCTATTTAGTTTCACTTTCCTCATCTCTTATGTTGTGTAATAATAATTAAAATAATTACCTTAAAGGATTCTCATTAGGGATAGATAAGATACATATTTAAAGTACCCAGCACTGTGTCTTCCCAGAGTAGTCTTCCATAATTGTTAATAGAATGGACCATGGAATTATTCTGCTGGCTTCTAGTCCTTCCTCCACCACTTGCTAACCGTGTGACCTTGAACATGGTTTTTAACATCTCGGTGTTTTTTCTTCCTCAGTTTCCCCATAAGTAAAATTGAAAAATACATTACCTTATAGGGTTGATATAATGATAGAAAGAGTTAATGCATGTAAAACTCTTGGACCTGTCCCAGAAAACTATATGACCCAGTATGTGATTTTTTTTGCGTATTTTATTAAGATATAATGCACATGAAACAAAATTCACCTTTTTAAAATATACAACTCAGTAGTTTTTAATATATTCACAATATTACGCATCCCTCATCATTATTTAATTCTAGAGAATTGTAAGCATCCCAAAAAGAAACATACCCAAGAAAACAATAATCTACTTTCTGTCTCTAGGGATTTGCCTATTCTGGATATATCATATAAATGGAATCTGGCTTCTATCACTTACATAATATTTTCAAAGTTCATCCATGTTATAGCATAAATTAGTACTTCATTCTTTTATACAGCTGAATATTTCATTGTATGGATATACCACATATTATTTATCCATTCATCAGTTGAGTAGTTTCTAGCTTTCGGCTATAATGAATAACGTTGCCTCCGGTGGCACAAGCCATTAAGTGCTCCTGTTAGCTACCATATTTTACACAAATAATGTGCCCCTTCGACGTTTGTTTGCTAACCGTGCCCTCCCCCTGCAGGGTATTTTTGTAAGTGCACTATGCTAACTTTTTTTTTAACCTCAACATGTAAAAAAAGAAATTGGCATAGCAACACTTTTGAAAATACCTCGAGGGGGAGGGCACGGTAGGCAAACAAATGTAGATGGTGCTTGTTATTTGCAGAAAAATATGGTAACTGAAAGGTGGGCAGTTCAAACCTACCTAGCACTCTGTGGGAGAAAGACCTGTCAATCTGCTTCAGTAAAGATTACCGTCAAGAAAACTCTATGGGTTTTTCTGTCACATGAGATCCCTAGGAGTCTAAATCAACTTGCTGGCACATAACTACAATGACTAATGTTGAATATCTTTTCATGTGCTGGTTGGACATTTGCTTATCTTTTTTAGAAAACTGTCTATTCAAACCCTTTGCCCATTTTTTAATTGAGTTACTTTTCACTGTTGAGCTGTAAGGATTATTTTCATAGACCTATATCAAATATGGAAACCCTGGTGGTGTAGTGGTTAAAAGCTATGGCTGCTAACCAAAAGGTCCCCCTTTGAATTCCCCTTGTCAAAAAGTAATTGACCATAGATGCATGGGTTTATTTATGGACTCTCAGTTCTATTCCATTGATATGTATGTCTATCCTTGAAACACTAACATTCTCTTGAATACTGCAGCTTTTTAGTATATTTTTAGATTAAGAACTGTAAATTCTTCAATTTTGTTCTTTTTCAAAATTGTTTTGACTCTTCTGAATCTGGCTTGAATTCCTGGCAGTTCCCTATTGATGTGCTGCTACAACCACTTTTTGATTGTCCTCAGCAAAATTTTAGTTGTGTGTAATATAAATAATATTGTCTGATAATTTCCACATTACATGGGATCACCTTTCTTTGGAATAGGCACAAATATGGATCTCTTCCAGTCAGTTGGCCAGGTAGCTGTTTTTCAAATTTCTTGACATAGACTAGTGAGCACCTCCACCACTGCATCCGTTTGTTGAAATATCTCAATTAGTATTCCGTCAATTCCTGGAGCTTTGTTTTTCACGCAATTTGAACTTCCTCCTTCAGTACTATCAGCTCTTGATCATATGCTACTTCCTGAAATGATTGAAAGTCAGTCAATTCTTTTTGGTAGAGTGACTCTGTGTATTCCTTCCATCATTTTTTGATGCTTCTTGGTTTGGTCAATATTTTGCCCGTAGATCCTTCATTATTGCTACTGGAGGCTTAATTTTTTTCTTAAATACTTTCATGTTAAGAAAAGCCGAGCATGTTCTTCCCTTTGATTTTCTAACTCCAGGTCTTTGCACATTTCATTATAATACTTTACCATTTAGGCCCTAGCTTTTTTTTTTTTTTTGTTGGAAGTTTTTTGAATACTAACTCAATCCCTTTACTTGTTAAAGGTCAATTCAGAATTGCTATTATTCTTTTTCTAGGAATTAGTCCATTTCATTTAGATTATCTAATTTGTGGGCATACAGTTGTTCATGATATTCTCTTACAAACCTTTTTGTTTCTGTAAGGTCAATAGTAATGTCCCTACTTTCATTCCATTCCTGATTTTAGTAATTTTATTTCTCCCTTTCTCCTTTCTCTCTCTCTCTCTCTCTCTGTTTTTCTGTCAGTCTAGCTAAAGTCTTGTAAATTTTACTGATCTTTTTAAAGAAAACACGCTCAATGTTGTTGATTTTCTCTCTTGTTTTTTTTCTATTCTTTATTTAATTTCAGCTAACCTTTATTATTTCCTCTATAAACTTTATTGTTTCCTTCCTTCTCTTTGCTTTAGCTTAGTTGACTCCTCTTTTTCTAGTTTCTTAAAGTGGAAGTTCAGGCTATTGCTTTGAGCTCTTTCTTCTCTTTTAATATAAGCATTTAAATCTATAAATGTCCCTCTAAACACTGCTTTCACTGTATTCCATAAGTTTTGATATACCGAGTTATTTGTTTGTTTGTTTATTCTTCTCAAAGTATTTTCCAATTTCTCTTTGAAGTTATTTAGGAGTTTATTGTTTAATTTCCATATATTTGTGATTTTTTCAAATTTCTTTTGTTATTGAATTCTAATTGCATTCAATTTTAGTCAGAAAACATACTTTGGATGATTTCAATCTTTTTAAACTTATTGAGGCTTGCTCTGTGGCCTACATATGGCATATCCTGTAGAATGTTCCAAGTTCACTGAAGAATAACATTTATTTAGTTGCTGTTTTGTGGAGTGTTCTATAGATGTCTGCTAGTTCTACTTGGTTTATAGTGTTATTCTAGTTTTCTATTCCCTTATTGATTTTCTGCCTAGTGATATTATTGAAAGTGGGATACTAAAGTCTCCAACTATTATTTTGAAACTTTCTAATTCCCCCTTCAATTTTATCAATTTTTCCTTCACGTATTTTGAGACTTTGTTGTTAGGTGTGTATATGTTTATAACTGTTATATCTTCTTGATGGATTGACTCATTTATCATTATATAATGTCCTTCCCTGTCTATATAAAAAAATTTGTTTTAAAGTTTATTTTGTCTTTTACTAATACAACCACTTCAGTTGTCTTTTGATTAAAGTTTACATAATATATGTTTTCCATCCTTTTACTTTCAACTTATTTGTATCTTTGACTTGAAAGTGAACTCCCCTTGCCCCAACTGTCCCTGGTAACCACCAATGAACATTGATCTCTTTATATGCATCTATTCATGTTTTCTTATAAAAGTAGGATCATACAATATTTGTCCTTTGTGAATGACTTATTTCACTTAGCATTATGCCCTCCGTGCGTGTTTATCCATGTTATAGTGTTTCACAGACTCATCATTGATCTTTATGGTTACATAGTATTCTATTTTATGTATGTATCACATTTTGCTTATCCATTCATCCATCAATGGACACTTAGATTATTTTGTTTTGTTTTTTTTGCTATTGTGAATAATGTGCATACGTCTGTTCCTGTCACTTTTATTACGCCTCTAGGGTATGTACCTAGGAGGAGTAGGATTGCTGGATCATAAAGTAGTTCTATTTCTAGTTTTTTGAGGAAGCACCATACTGTTTTCCATAGTAGCTGAACCATTTTACAGTCCCACCAGTATGGATAAGGGTTCAGATCTCCACACATCCTCAAAACATTTGTTGTTGTCTGTGTTTTTTTGTTTGTTTTTTATCAGTGCCATTTTTAAAAAGGTGAGAGGGTATCTCATTGTAGTTTTGGTTTGCGTCTCTCTAATTGTTATAGGGTTGCTATGAGTTGGAATCAACTTGACAGCAACAGGTAACGGCTAATGATAGTGAGTACCTTTTCTTGCATTTGTTGGCTACTTGAATGTCCTCTTTGGTGAAGTTCCTCTTCATGCTCTTTGCCCATTTTATAATCGGGTTGTTTATCTTTTTATTGTTGAGTTGTTGATGTTTTCTATATTCTAAATATTACACTGTTATCAGATATGTCATTTCCAAAGATTCTTTTTCTCAGTCTGTAGGTTGTCTTTTTATTCTTTTGATGAATTGTTTTGATAAATTTTGATAAATTTTTAAGAGGCCCCATTTATCTCATTCATCTTCTGCTATTCATGCATTTGTCATGTTTGTTACCCTGTTTTTACAAAAGATTAAGTCCCAAAGTTTTCTTGCTATGTTTTCTTCCAGAAACTTTTGAGTTTTAGGTTTACCATTTAGGTCTTTGATCCATTTTCTATTAGTTTTGTGTCTGGTGTGAAGTATGGGTCTGTTTCATTTTTCTGCAATTGCATATCCACTTTTGCTAGCACCATTTATTTATTTTTTTAATCGTTGTGCTTTAAGTGAAAGTTTACAATTGAAGTTAGTCTCTCATACAAAAATTTATACATGCATTGTTTTGTGACCCTAGCTGCTCTCCCTATACTGTGATAGCACACTCTTCCTTTCCACCCCTGATTTCCACTCAACTAGATCCTGACCCTCTCTTGCCTTCTCGTCTCACCTCTGGGCAGGAGGCTACCCATTTAGTCTCATGGATCTACTTGAGCTAAGAAGCACACTGTTCACGAGTGTCATTTTATGTTCCATAGTCCAATATAATGTTTGTCTGAAGAGTTGGCCTCAGGAATTGTTTTAGTTCTGGCCTAACACAGAGTCCAGGGGTCATGTCTTCCGGGGTCCCTCCAGTCTCAATCAAACCATTAAGTCTGGTCTTTTTACTAGAATTTGACTTCTGCATCCCACTTTTCTCCTGCTCCATCAGGGACTCTGTGTTGTATTCCCTGTCACGGCAGTCATTGTGGTAGCCAAGCACTATCTAGTTCTTCTGGTCTCAGGCTGATGAAGTCTCTGGTTTATGTGGCCCTTTCTGTCTCTTGGGCTAATATTTTCCTTGTGTCCATGGTGTTCTTCATTCTCCTTCACTCCATGTGGGTTGGAACCAATTGATGTTTCTTAGATGACTGCTCACAAGTGTTTAAGACCCCAGATGCCACTCACCAAAGTTGGATGCAGAACATTTTCTTAAAAAACTTTGTTATGCCAATTGACCTAGATGTCCCCTGAAACAATGGTCCCCAGTCCCCTACCCCTGCTACTCTGTCTCTCAAAGTGTTTGATTGTATTCAGGAAACTTCTTAACTTTGGTTTAGTCCAGTTGGCCAGCACCATTTATTAAAGAGCCTGTTTCTCCCCAGTTGAATGGATTTGACCCCTTGTCAAAAATCAGTTGTCCATAAATGGATGGATTTATTTTTGGGTTCTTAATTCTATTCCACTGGCTTATGCATCTATCATTAAACCAATACCAAGCTGTTTTGATTACAGTGGTTGTATAGTATGTTTTGATATCAGGAAGCATGAACCTCCTTCTTTGTTTTTCTTCTTCAATATTACTTTGCTATTTAGAGCGTCTTTCCTTTCCATATAAAGTTGGTCATTAGTTTGTTCATTTCTGTGAAGAATGTTGTTAGGGTTTGTATCAGGATTGCATTGTATCCATTGATCACTTTAGGTAATATTGACATTTTCCCTATATTACAACTTCCAATACATGAGCATGGAATGCTTTTCCATTTATGCAGGTTTCTTTTAGTTTCTTGCAGTAGTTGTTTCTAGTTTTTATTGTATAAGTCTTTTATAGCCCTGCTATTGTTGTTAGGTGCCGTCCAGTCTGTTTTGACTCATAGCAACTCTATGCACAACAGAATGAAACACTGCCTGGTGCTGTGCCATCCTCACACTCATTGTTATGCTTGAGTCTATTGTTGCAGCCACCATATGGATCTACCTTGTTGAGGGTCTCCCGCTTTTTCACTGACTGTCTACTTTACCAATTATGATGTCCTTCTATAGGGACTAATCACTCCTGATAACTTGTCCAAAGTATGGGAGACAAAGTTTCATCATTCTTGCTTCTAAGGAGCATTCTGGCTGTACTTCTTCCGAGACAGAATTGTTATTTCTTTTAGCATTCCTTGGTATATTTAATATACTTCACAAACACCATAATTCAAAGGTATCAGTTCTTCTTCAAACTTCCTTATGCATTTCCTAGCTTTCACATTCATATGAGGCCATTGAAAACACCACTGCTTTGGTCAAGCACATCATAGTCTTTAAGGTGATTTATTTGCTTTTTAACACTTTAGAGAAGTATCTTTCAGCAGATTTATCCAATACAATGCATCATTTGATTTCTTGACTGCTGCTTCCATGGGTGTTGATTGTGGATTCCAGTAAAATTAAGTCATTGACAATTTCAAAATTTTCTCCATTTGTCATGATGTTGCTTATTTGTCTACTTGTGAGGATCTTTGTTTTCTTTATGTTGAGGTGTGCTCCATACTGCAGGCTGTAGTCTTTGATCTTCATCAGTGTTTCAAGTTCTCTTCACTTTTAGAAAGCAAGGTTGTGGTCATCTGCATATTGCAGGTTGGTAATGAGTCTTCCTACAATCTTGATGCCACATTCTTATTCATATAGTCCAGCTTCTGGGATTATTTGCTCAGCATACAGATTGAATAAGTATGGTGAAAGGATACAATCCTGCACACACCTTTCCTGACTTTAAACCATGCAGTATTCCCTTGTTCTCTTCAAATGACTGCCTCTTGATCTATGTACAAGTTACTTATGAGCACGATTAAGTGTTATCCATAATTTGTTATGATCCACACAGTTGAATGCCTTTGCATAGTCAATAAAACACAGGTAGACATCTTTCTGGTATTCTTCACTTTCAGCTAGGATCCATCTGATATCAGCAATGATATCCTTTGTTCCACATCTTCTTCTGAATTGGTCTTGATTTTCTGGAAGTTCCCTGTGGATGTACTGCTACAACTGCTTTTGAATGATCTTCAACAAAATTTTAGTCATCTGTGATATTAATGATATTGTTTGATACTTTTTGCATTCGGTTCGATCATGTTTCTTTGTAATAGGCATAAATATGGATCTGTTCCAGCTGGTTGGCCAGATAGCTGTCTTTCAAATTTCTTAACATAGATTAATGAGCACTTGCAGCTCTGAATCCATTTGTTGAAACATCTCAATTGATACTCTGTCAATTCCTGCAGACTTGTTTTTTGTCAGTGTCTTCAGTGCAGCTTGGGCTTCTTCCTTCGATACCATTGCTTCTTGATCATATGCTACCTCATGAAATGGTTGAATGGAGACCAATTCTTCTTGGTAAAGTGACTCTGTGTATTCCTTCCACCTTCTTTTGATGCTTCCTGCTTCGTTCAGTATTTTGCCCATAGAATCCTTAGGTATTGCAGCTTGAGGCTTGAATTTTTTTCTTCAGTTCTCCCCTTTTGGTTTTCTCCCCTTTTGGTTTTCTAATTCCAGGTCTTTGCACATGTCATTATAACACTTTACTTTGTCTTCTGGAGCCACCTTTTGAAATCTTCCATTCAGCTCTTTTACTTCATCATCTCTTCCATTCGCTTTAGCTACTCTGTGTTCAACAGAAAATTTCAGTCTCTTCTGACATCCATTCTGGTCTTTTCTTTCTTTCCTCTCTTTTTAACCATCTCTTGCTTTTTTCATGTATGATGTCCTTAATGTCATTCCACAACTCATCTGGTCATAGGTCATTAGTGTTCAATGAGTCAAATTTATTCTTGAGATGGTCTCTAAATTCAGGTGGGATATACTTACAAAGTTGTAGTTTGGCTCTCATGAACTTGTTCTAATTTTCTTCAGCTTCAACTTGAACATGCATATGAATAATTGATTGTTCCGCGGTCGGCCCCAGGCCTTGTTCTGACTGATGATATTGCGCTTTTCCATTATCTCTTTCCACAGATGTAGTCAATTTGATTCCTGTTTATATTCCATCAGGGGAGGTTCCTGTGTATAGTTGCCCTTTACCTTGTTGAAAAAAGATATCTGCAATGAGGACGTTGTTGGTTTTGCAAAATTCTGTCGTGAGATCTCTACCGTCGTTTCTATCACCAAGGCCATATTTTCCAACTACCAATCCTTCTTATTTGTTTCCAACTTTGAAATCCCAATTATCAATGCATCCTCATTGCATGCTCCATCAGTATCAGACTGCAGAAGTTGGTAAAAATCTTAATTTCTTCATCTTTGGTCTTAGTAGTTATTGCATAAATTTGAATGATAGTCGTAGTAACTGGACTGCCTTGTAGGTGTTATGGATATTATCCTATCGCTGACAAGGTTGTACTTCAGGATAGCTATTGAAATGTTCTTTTTATCTGATGTAGTATAGCAAAATGAGCCCCTCAGGTTGGAAGGCACTCAAAAGACAACTAGGGAACAGCTGCCTCCTCAAAGTAGAGTTGACCCTAATGACATGGTTGGAGTCAAGCTTTAGGGATCTTCATTTGCTGATGTGGCATGACTCAAAATAAGAAGAAACAGCTGCAAACATCCATTAATAATTGGAAAATAGAATGTAAGAAGTATGAATCTAGGAAAATTGGAAATTGTCAAAAATGAGATGGAAAGCATAAACTTCAATATCCTAGTCTTTAGTGAACTGAAATGGACAAAATTTACATCCCTGGTTAGGTTTATTCCTAGATATTTTATCTTTTGGGGGGAAATTGTAGGTGATATTGTTTTCTCAATTTCCTTTTTGGAGTTTTCCTTGTTCGTGTAAAAGAATCCAACTGATTTTTATGTGTTCATCCTGTATCTTCCCACTTTGCTGAATCTTTCTTTTAGATCCAGTAGCTTTCTTGTGCAATCTTTGGGATTTTCTTTGTATACAATCATATCATCTCTGAATAAGATAGTTTTACATCCTCTCTTCCAATTTGGATACTGTTTATCTCCCTTTCTTGCCTATTGTTCTGGCTAGGACTTCCAGTACAGTATTGAATAAGATGGATAATAGTGGGCATCCTTGTCTTGTTCTTGTTCTGAACGGGAAGCCTATCAGTCCTTCTCCATTGAGAATAATGTGGACTGTTGGTTTTGCATATATGCCATTAATTATGTTGAGAAATTCCCCTTCGATTCCTATTTTGATGAGAGTTTTTATCAGGAATGGGTATTGGAATTTATCAAATAACTTTTCTGCACCAATTGATATGATCATAAGTTCTTTTCCTTTTTTTTAATTTATGGGATGACTTACATTGATTGATTTTCTAATGTTGAACCACCTTTGCAAACCTGGTATGACTCTCACTTGATCATGATGCATGATTTTTTTGACATGCTGTTGAATTATATTGAAAAATGTTACATCTATATTCATGAGGGATATTGGTCTGTGATTTTCTTTTTTATGATGTCGTTGCTTGGTTTGATATCAGAGTGATGTTGGCTACGTAAAATGGGTTAGGAAGTATTCCTTCTTCTTCTATGTTGTTGAATAATTTGAGTAAAATTGGTGTCAACTCTTCTGTGAATGATTGGCAAAATTCCCCAGTTAATCCATCAGGTCCTGGGCTTTTTTTGTAGTTGTTGGCACGTTTTTGATGACATCTTCAATCTCTTTATTTGTAATGGGTCTGTTTAGATTTTCTGTCTGAGTTAGTTTAGGTAGTTTGTTTATAGGAATTTTTCCATTTCATCTAGATTTACAGATTTTTTGAAGTACAGTTTTTTTCATACTATTCTGTTAATGATCCTCTTTATCTCATTTGGATGTGCTGCAATGTCTCCAATTTCATTTCTTATTTTGGTTATTTGCCTCTTCTCATTTTTTTCTATTGTTAGTCTAGTCAGTGGTTTTTCTATTTTATTAATCCTTTCAAAAAACAAACTTCTTTTTTGATTATCTCTATTGTTTTTCTAATTAATATTTCATTTTTTTCTGCTCTGATCTTTTTATTTATTTTCTTCTGGTAGCTTTGGTCTTCTTTTCCTCTTCCTTTTTTTATTTGTTCAATGTATTGGTTTAAGTTGTTGATTTTGGATATTTCTTCTTCTTTAATGTAGACATTTATTGCTTTGAATTTCCTTCTGAGTGCTGCTTTTGCTGTTTCCTAAACCTTTTGATATGTTGTGCTTTTTAGTAGTGTGTTATTCAGTTTTCTTGTATTTTTTCCTTCATTTTTCCTGTTATTCACTTCTAGCTTCATACCATTATTGTCAGAGAAGACACTTTTTATGATTTCACTCTTTTTAAAATTTTTGAGAATTTTCTTTGGTGTCCTAGCACATGATCTATTCTGGAAAATGATCTATGTGCACTGGAGAAAAACGTATTTTTCTGATAATGGGGGGAGTGCTCTATATATGTCTGATAGGTAAAATTGGCTTATGGTTTATTTAAGTTCTTAATGTCCTTAAAAAACAAAACAAAACTCAGTACCATCAAGTTGATTCTTACTCAGTGACCCCACAGGACAGAGTAGAACTGTCCCATAGAGTTTCCAAGGAGTGGCTAGTGGATTCAAACTGCTGACCTTATGGTTAGCAGGCAAGCTCTTAACAACTGTGCCACCAGGGCTCCTCAGTGTCCTTAGTGATCATTATTTTAGATGTTCTGACTAGAATTGAAAATGGTATGTTGAAGTCCCCAGCTATTATTGTGGAGTTGTCTATTCATCCTTTCATATTAGTATTTCTTTCATGTATTTTGGAGCATTGATGTTAGGTGCATATATAATTATAATTGTTATGTCTTCTTGCTGGATTGACTCTTTTTTTTTAATATAATGTCCTTCTTTCTCTCTTGTAATAGATTTTTATTTAAACTCTATTTTATCTGTTATTGGTATGGACATCCCTGCTCTTTTTTGGCTAGTGGTTGCATGGAACATTTTTTTCATCTATTTACTTTCCGTTTGTGTCCTTATGTCTAAGGTGTATTTTTTGTAGGCAGCAGATAGATTTTTTTTTTTAATCCATTATGAGGTTCTCTGCCTTTTGCATGGGGAGTTTAGACCATTTACATTTATGGTTATTACTGAAAACAAAGTGTCTACTTCATTCATTTTGCTATTTGTTTTTCGACCATCAGATCTTCTTTGTCTTTTTATTCTCATTTTCTGTTATTTTTTGTGTTTGGCTGCTTTCTTGTGATGACGCTTTTTGATATCTTCCTTCATTTCTTCAGTGTATTTTTTCTATGTGATATCTTAGTGGTTACCACATATATTACCTTACACAACTTACAATTGCAACATTTAACATACAAACAATAAGCAGCTTACAACATTAACACATTAAATCTATTCCTCTTTTACTTCTCCCTCCCCCATTTCTGTTGGTGGGTCTTCATCAACATCATTATAAATCTTATATCCTATAGGTTTAATTTGTACTTATTTCTGGTACACTTGATGTTGTAGTTCTTGTGGAAATAAAATATTGATTTTATTCCCTCAAAATATGGTATTCTTGGCCTTTATATTTGCCCATGCTGTTGTGTTTTTTGGAGCTCTCTCTCTCTCTTTAATTTTATTTATTTCCCATGTGTAGATTCCAGTATTTGTTTAACATTCTTTCCATTTGGAGAACTCCCTTAAGAAACACTTCAGTGCTGGTCTGCTAGTGGCATATTCTCAGAGCTCCTGTTTATTTGGGTAAGTCTTGATTTCCCCCTAGATCTTGAAGGACAATTTTTCTGGGTAAAGAATTCCTAGTTGGCAATTGCTTTTGTTCAATATTTTATATACGTCATTTTATTGTCTTCTGGTCTCTAGAATTTCTGTGAGAAATCCACACTAATTCTTATGGAAGACTTTTGATATGAGGTATTGCTTTCTCTTACTCTTTTCAGAATGATTTCCTTGTCTTTGGTTTTCAGGAATTTTATTAGGATGTGATGCATGGTGGACTTCCTTGTATTTCTTCTAATAGGAGTTTATGTAGCTTCCTGCATTTGCAGGCATGGTTCCCTGTTCACGTCTCAGAAATTCTCTATATTTACTATCAGGAAATTCTTTATATGCCTTTTTTATCATGGTGCTCTGGGATTCCAATAATTCTAATGTTAGTTTTCTTAACTGAATCTCACAGTTCCCTTTGATTTTGTTTACTTTTCTTTGTCCTTTTCTCTTATTTCCCTTAAGACTTAGTAAGTTCAGTTACTTTATCTTCTAGTTCACTTTTTGTATCTTCTGTCTTATCTGTCTGTTGAAGGCTTCTCTTGTATTTTCTAATTCAGTTGTTTTCTTCTCCAGTTCCAGCAATTCTCCCTCCCTCTTTTTTTTTTTTTTTTTTTTTTTAATGTTTTCAATGTGTTTATTGAGTTTCTCATTTTGTCCCTCAATTTTTTTTCCTGATCTTTGTTAGTTTGTTTACTGTGTGTTTTTTGATTTCATTAAACATGTTTAACACTATTGTCTGAATGTTTTCTATTTTTTACATTATCCTGATCTCCACAGGAGAAATTTCCTCCTCTTTATGTTTTTCATTCGATTGCTCTTTTTTCTGCCTTGATTTTGTGTTTCAATATTTTTGTTATTGTGTTGAACATGAGACAGTTTGTTTTTTTGTATCTTGAAATTCTGTTTTCAGATTTTCAAGGAAAAGTATTTCTTAGATTTAGCTCCACTATCATATCCTGTTGTAATACTGAAAGATTCTATGGACAAAATTGAACAATGTAGGAAGCATCAAAAGAAGATGGAAGGAATACACAGAGTCAGTCTACCAAAAAGAATTGGTTTCTGACTATTTCAGGAGGTAGCATATGATCAAGAATCAATGGTACTGAAGAAAGAAGTCCAAGCTACACTGAAGGCGTTGATGAGAAACAAGTCTCCAGGAATTGACAGAATATCAATTGAGACGTTTCAACAAATGGATGTAATGCTAGAAGTACTCATTTGTTTATAGCAAGAAATTTTGAAGACAACTACCCAGCCAACTGATTGGAAGAGATTCATATACATGTCTATTACAAAGAAAGATCATCCAACAAAATGCATAAATTATTGAACACTATTACTAATATCACATGATAGTAAAACAATGCTGAAGGTAATTTAAAAAATGATTGCAGCAGTAGATCAAAAGGGATTGCCAAGAATTCAGCCTGATTCAGAAGAGGATATGGAATGAAGAATATCTTTGCTGATGTCAGATGGATCTTGGCAGAAAGCAAAGAATACCTGAAATATGTTTACCTGTGTTTTGTTGACTATGAAAAGACGTTTGACTGCATGGACCATGACAAACAAGAATGAGAATTCCAGAACACTTAAGTAATTGTGTTTCTGGACTTACCTCAACTCTCCAACACTTCAGACGTTGTCCAGAGTCCTGAGATCTCAGTGTGTGCTTGTTTTTATTTGTTGCTAGTTGCAGGGGGATAAATGGGAGAGACTGTTTACTCTGCCATCTTGCCCTGCCTTTCACTAACTTTCTTTTTGTTAGTGTTGGCATGATACATTTCTTTTTCATCCTTCTACTTTCAGCCATTTAATATCCTTAAACTCAGGTTGGGTGTTTTCTAAGTACCATAGAGGTTAATTTTATTTTTTAATTCATTATGACAATCATTGTCATTTAATAAGAATACTTCTTTCTGTTTATAGTTAATGTAATTTCTGATATGTTTGAGTTTATTTCTATAATGTTATTTTTTTTATTTATCCCACTTGTTCTGTGTTTGATTTTCTTTAGTTTCTTGTCCTTCTTTTGAACTAATTAATTATGTTTCTTTTTTTCATTTTTCCCTTTGTACATTGTCATAAATTCTTTAACCTATTTTTTGAGTAGCTAACTAGAGTTTACAACATGTATCCCTGAATTAACAAAACCTACTTAAAATTAGTATTTTACCTCTTCCATGAAAATGCAAAACTTTAGAATTTTAAGTCAAAATATTCTAACACCATTTCCTCCCCCACCCACCCTCCTTGATGCTGTGGTCATAAATATTTTAATTCTTTGTATATGTAAAATCCCATAAGGAATTCTAATTTTTGCTTTATACAGAGAATATTCATTTAGATTAACCCATATATTTCCCTTATCCACTGCTCTTCATTCTTCTTGTATTCCTTCTATCTCATGTAATTTTCCCTTGCCTAAGGAATTCCAGTCAGTGTTTCATTGAAATTAACGTCAAATTAAATCAGTTACTGCTTAAAAGTGTTTTGATTTCACCTTCATTAAGACAGGCTATTTTTCATTAAAAGATTAAAATGGAAGTACATCATAGCAAACCTTATGGAATTCAGCAAAAGCAGTACTCAGGGAGAAAATAATAGCAGTAAATGTACACATGAAAAAAGAAGAAAGATCTCAAATCAACAACATAACTTTACAACTTGAGGAATCTGAAGAATTAGAGAAGAGCAAACTAAGTCAACCTACCAAAATAAAATAACAAAGATCAGAGTATAAATAAATGAAATTGAAACAATTGAAATGAGAAACAATACAGAGAATCAACACCACCAGAAGATGCTTCTTTATCAAGATCAATAAAATGAACAAACTTTGACTAGACTGAAAAGAAAAAAAGAGAAAAGAGTCATATCACCAAAATAAGAAATAAAAGAGGAAACATTGCAACTGACCTGATAGAAATAAAGAAATTTATGACAGAATATTTTGAACAACAGTATGGCAACACTGGATAACCTAGATGAAATGGAAAAATTCTTACAGGCATACAGCTACCCAAACAGATTCAGGAGGAAGTAAAAAGTTTCAACAGACCCATAACAGTGAAGAAATCAAATTGGTGATCCAAAAAAAAAAAAAAAAAAAAATCCTGGATCAGATCGCTTCACTAGGGAATTATACCAAATATTGAGAGAAGAATTGACAATAATTTTGTTTAAACTCCTCCAAAAGACAGAGAAGGAGGAATACACCATAATTCATTCCATGAAGTAAACATAACTTGATACTAAACCAAGACAAAAACACTACTAGAAAAGAAAACTATGGGCCAATATACCTTATGAATACAGATGCAAAAATGGTTAACAAAATACTGACAAACAGAATCCAACAGCATATTAAAAGAGTCATACAATATGGGAGCCCTGGTAGTGTAGTGGTTAAGAGCTACAGCAAGCTACAGCTACAGCTAACCAAAAGGTTGGTAGTTCAACTCCAGAAGTGGTTCCTTGGAAACCGCACGGGGGCAGTTCTACTTTGTCCTATAGGGTCACTACGAGTCAGAGCATGACCAACTTGGATTTATTCCAGGAATGCAGGGATGGTTCAACATTAGAAAATCAATCAACTAATACACCACATCAATAGAACAAAGGAAAAGTACGACATGATCATCTCTATGGATGCGGAAAGAGCATTTGATAAAATCCAGCACCCTTTCTTGATGAAAATCCTCAAGAAGATTGAAAAAGAAAGGAAGTTTATCTTTTTAAAAAATGTTTGTAATATGATTACAAACATACTTGAAAACCCAACAGCCAAAATTATACATAATGGAGAAAGGTTAAGATGTTTCCCCTTGAAATGAGGAACAGGACAAGTGTACTTGCTCTCCCACTTCTGTTCAATATTGTTTTAGAAGTCCTAATCGAAGCAATAAGACAAGAAAAAGAAATGAAAAGTACCCAGAGTGGAAAGGAAGGAGTAAAATTGTCTTTATTCATGGATGACATCAGTCTATATATATAAACCCCCAAAGAATCCTCAAGATATTTTCTATAACTAATGGGAAATTTAGTAAAGTTGCAGGGTACAAGGTCAACCAACAAAAATCAGTTAGCCTTCTACAGACCAGCAATGAGAAATCTGAAGACTAAATTAGGGAAACGATTCCATTTACAGCAGTATCTAAGAGAATAAAATACCTAGGGATAAATTTAACCAGGGATGTAAAAGACTTATACAATGAAAACTATAAAACATTGCTGAAAGAGATTAAAGAAGACTTAAATAACTAGAAAGATGTTTTATGTTTCATGTTCATGGATAGAAAACTTAGCATTGTTAAGACGTGAATACTAATCAAAGTGATATATAGATTCAATGCAATCCCGATCAGAACTCTAACCTCCTTCTTTACAGAAATGGAAAAAGCAATCCTCAACCTTATATCGAATGGGAACAGGTCCCTAATAGCTGAAGAAATGTTGAAGGAGAAAAACAAAACAGGAGTACTCATACTTTCTGATTTTAAAACATATTAAACAGCTATAGTAATCAAAACAACTTCATACTGGTATAACAATAGACACGTAGACCAATGGAATAGAATTGAGAGTCTACAAATAAACCCATACATCAATAGTTAGGTGGTTTTGACAAGGGTGCTAAGTCTATTCGATAGGGAAAGAAGAGTCTGTTCAACAAATGGTGCTGAGAATATTGGGTTTCCATGTGTAGAAAAAGGAAACAGAATCTATGCCTCACACCATACACAAAAACAAATGCAAAAGGAGTTAAGAACCTAATTGTGACAACTAAAACCATAATATTCTTAGAAGAAAATGCAGGGGCAAGACTGTCAGGCCTAGCTTTTAACAAGGGATTGCCTAATAACAAAAGCAAAAACATGGGAAGTAACAAAAATTAACAACTTTCATTCATCAAAAAACTTTACCAAAAAAGTGAAAAGACAAGCTACTAACTGTTAAAATAGCTTCGGAAACCATATATCCGATGAGAATCTAATAACCAATATATATAAAAAAGTTCAGTAACTTAACAAGAAAAAGACAAATAACCCAATCAAAAAATGAGCAAAGGACTTGAATAGACATTTCACCAAAAGGACATTCAAATAGTCACCAAACACATGAAAAGATACTCAATGTCATTAGCCATCAGAAAGATACAAATCAAAACTATAATGAAGAGGTGCCAGATAAGCAAAACATTACTGAAGAAAAAGAACAAAGTAGGAGGATTCACATACCTGATCACAGAACCTACTATATAGCCACGGTAGTCAAAACAGCCTGGTACTGGTAAAGAACAGACACTTAAACCAATGGAACAGAAGTGAGAAACCAGACAAAAATCCATCCACTTATGGTCAGCTGGCCTTAGACAAAGGACCAAAGTCCATTAAATGGGAAGAAGACAATATCTTTAACAAATAATGCAGACATAACTGGATGTCCATCTGTAAAAAATGAAACAAGACCCATACCTCACACTATACACAAAAATTAACTCAAAATGGATCAAAAACCTAAATATAAAACCTACAACAATAAAGATCCTGGAAGAAAAAGTGGGGACAATGCTAGAGGCCCACATGGAATAAGTACGATACAAACCATACCTCACAATTTCACAAACACCAGAAGGTAAACTAGATAACTGCAACCTCCTAGAAATTAAACACTTATGCTCATCAAAAGACAGCACTGGAAGAATAAAAAAAGAACCTACAGACAAGGAAAAAATTGTTCGCTATGACATATCCAACAAGGGTCTAATTTCTAAAAATCTATAGAGTACTTCAACACTTCAAGAACAAAAAGACAAATAATTCAATCAAGAAATGGCCAAAGAATATGAACAGATACTTCATCAAAGAAGACAATCAGGCAGCTGACACATGAAATACTCTAGAGCCCTACCCATTAGAGAAATGCAAATAAAAAGCACAATAAGATACCATCTGTCTTAGTCATCTAGTGCTGCTCTAACAGAATAACCACAAGTGGATAGCTTTAACAAAGAGAAATTTGTTTTCTCACAGTCTAGTAGGCTAGAAGTCCAAATTCAAGGCATCAGCTCCAGGGGAAGGCTTTCTCTCTCTGTTGTCTCTGGAGGAAGGTCCTTCTCATCAATCTTCTCCTGGACTAAGAGCTACTCTGCACAGGAATCCCGGGTCCAAAGGATGAAATCTGCTCCTGGCACTGCTTTCTTGGTGATATGAGGTCCCCAACTCTCTGCTCACTTCCCTTTCGTTTTATCTCTTGTAAGATGAAAGATGATACATGCCACACCCCAGGGAAACTCCCTTTACATTGGATAAGATATGAGATCTGAGCAAGGGTGTTACATCCAACCCTATCTCTCTTTTACATAATATAATCTTGCCTCATTAACCACATGCAGAGACTAGGATTTACAACACATAGGAAAATTATATCAATCACATAATGGAGGACAACTATATAATACTGGGAATCATGACCTAACCAAGTTCACACATATTTTTGGGGAACACAATTCCATCCATGACACCATCTCACCTGGACATTACTGGCATTAATCAAAAAAACAGAAAATAACAAATGTTGGAGAGTTTGCAGGGAGATCAGAACACTTATGCACTGCCGGTAGGAATGCAAAATGGTACAACCACTATGGAAAACTATATGGCACCTCCTTAAAAAGCTAGAAATAGAAATACCATATGATCCAGCAACCCCACTCCTAGGAATATATCCTAGAGAAATAAGAACCATCACACGAATAGACACGCACACCCATGTTCATTGCAGCATTAGTCACAACAGCAAAAAGATGGAAACAATCTAAGTGCCCATTAACAGATAAATGAACAAAAAAAATTAGGGTACATTAGCACAATGGGATACTAGGAAACGAGAAAGAACAATGATGAATCTGCACAACATCTCACAACATGGATGAATCTGGAGGGCATTATGCTGCGTGAAATAAGTCAATTACAAAAGGGACAAATACTGTATAAGACCACTATTATAAAAACCCTAGAATAGGTAAACACGTAGAAAAAAAAGATCTTTGATGGTTACAAGGGAAGGGGGGGATGGGGAGGGGAAATCAACTAGATAGTAGCCAAGTGTTAACTTTGGTGAAGGGAAAGACAACACACAGTATAGGAGAAGTCAACACAACTTGATCAAGGCAAAGTCAAAGAAACTTCCTAACGAAACCAAACCCATTACTGTCGAGTTGATTCTGACTCACAGTAACCCTATAGGACAGAATAGAACTTCTCCAGAGGGCTTCCCAGGAGCAGCTGGTGGATTCGAACTGCCAACCATTTAGTTAGCAGCCAATCTCTTAACCACTTCTCCACCAGGGCTCCAGAAGCTTCCTAGACACGTACAAACACTTTGAGAGACTGAGTTACTGGGGCTGAGGGCTGGAGTCTAGATGGTCTCGGGGAACATCTAGGTCAATTGGCATAACATAGTACATAAAGAAAATGTTCTACATCCTACTTTGATGAGTAGCCTCTGGGGTCTTAAAAGCTTGCAAGTGGCCATCTAAGATATATCTACAGGTTCCTTCCCATCAGGAGCAAAGAAGAATGAAGAAAACCAAAGACACAAGGAAAATACTAGTCCACAGGACTAATGGACTTCATAAAGCAAAGCCTCCACCAGCCTGAGCCCAGAAGGACTAGATAGTGCCTAGCTACCACCACTGATTGCTCTGATAGGGATCACAATAGAGCGTCCTGGACAGAGCAGGAGAAAAATGTAGAACAAAATTTAAAATACACGCAAAAAGAAGACCAGATTTACTGGTCTGACAGAGACCGCACACCCTGCTAACTCAGAACTGAAGTCACTCCGAAGTCCACCTTTCATCCAAAGTTTCAGCAGTTCTATAAAACAAATAGTAACACGCATGAGGAGCATGCTTCTTAGTTCAATCAAGTATAGTAGACCAAATGGGCAACTATTGCCCCAAAGCAAAGACAAGAAAGCAGGAAGGGACAGAAGAACTGGACAAATGGACAAGGGGAACATGGAGTGGAAGAGGGAGGGGAAGTGTTTTGATTTCACCTTCATTAAGATAGGCTATTTTTCATGTGCATCAAATTCTAATTTGTCAATTATTGACAGTAATTATTTTGAAGCTATTATTACATTGTTTTTCCTTTTTTTTTTTCTATGAAGTTACTTCTTATTTTTATTGCTGCTTCTTCAAAGGTAATGGGTCATTTTTTTTCTTTTTCTCCTCTGGCTGCTTTTAAGATTTTCTCATTGTTCTTCAATTTCGGTATTAATATCTCTCCTAGTTGAGGCTTGTAGCAACTCTGTAATTGGTGGGTTGGTATTTTTTGCCTTCAATTTTTGAACATTGTCAACTATTTATCTCTTCAATTACTACTTTCTTTCTCCAATTCTTTTTCTCTTTCTGCAATGCCAATTACACATATATTCCGTATATATGTTACACACTTTTCTATTTTATGTCTCCAGAATTTTTATAGTCTATGTATATTTTTTATTGGCCTGTCTTCCTTCTTTTCAGCTGTATTAATCTTCTGTTTGACTGGTCTGTTTTTTTCTTAATTCAGTTGGCATAAGTTTTAGTTAAATATTTTCCTGGGCATTGAAGGCAAAGAGAACAGCATGAGCAAATACCTGGAAGGGTAAAGAATGGAGTATTGTGCATGTAATGAATATAGGGGAAGTAGCAGAAGACAAGAAATTTAGGCAGACTGTTTTTCAAAGGACCTTGACTGTCACAATGGGAGTTGAGGTTTTATCCCAGAGGATAAAAACCAAAGTTCTTAATCAAGGAAGTGGGTCCTTCTGGCCATTATTTACAACTTTTTCTATGGGATGATCCTCTAGCACTTTTTGCCAACTTCTCTCTCCCTTACTTATAAATAACTCAGTTGGCTCAATGAATTTTATTTGTTTCTAAGATAATTCGTTTGCATAAAAGATATTTGAAAATTCTTAAATACATATGTAAACAGATGTTTACTTTTTGCATGATAAATTAATTCATTCTTCACCAAATTATAAACATAGTTGCTATTATAAAACCAGTTGCCATCAAGCCAATGTGGACTCATGGTGCCCCTATGTGTGTCTGAATAGAACTGTGCTCCATAGAGTTTTCAGTCGCTGATTTTTCAGATGTAAATTGTCAGACCTTTCTACCAAGGTGCCTCTGGGTGGACTCAAACCTACCATCGGCAGCTGAGCCTGTTAAACATTTTCACTATCTAGGGACTGCCCTCCTATCATACTCTCCCTTTAATATGATTTTTAAAAGATCAATCCTTGGGTGATATATGAGGATCTGGGACTCAAAAGTGACAAGCTCTTTTCCCCTGGGCAAAGTAAGTAGAGTTGTGCTCTGTAATGTTTCAGTTCTATAACTACTGGTGACAAGTATTCCCAACTCTGGCAAGATCTCTCCACTCTCTGCCCTTCTCGAAACTGAGATAAAGAGTCTCTATAAATGCTAAACATTTATACATCTTTCTTCTTGCCTACAAATTCAGTAAATCATGTCTAAGAATGATTAATCCAGACTTATGAACCGAGTGGAATGGGCAGGAAAAATGTGGGCAAGGGACCAGTCACGAGTCTATTGTAAACAGGTAGACATAGGCCTGACCCAGATGGTAGGTCATGGATTAGAACAAATGGGATGATTTAAAGACATTCTGAGAGAAAAAGAAACAGGACTTGGTAGATTTTCTCTTCTAAACATTGATGCAGGGTACTGAGGTATAAACTGAACAGGATTTGCATGAGGCAGACATAATATGAGTTCTGATTGCTCATTTCTGCATCCTCAGTAACCAGCACAAGTATGGCACAGAATATTGTATTCAATAAACACCTAATTAAATCATAAATCAACTAAAGGGGTAAGTGAGTAATCACATCATCATATTTTTTAAAATATTTCTAGTTCTAGATTTAAATGAAAATATTTACTTAAAAATCTTAAAACCCTGTCGTTTAAAAAAAGCTGTACTAAGGAATTTGTAATATGTATTCAGAAATTATTATGGAGAGTCTTGAACATAAGGCTCGGCATTGATCTTTGTAGAAACATCTTAGGACTGCTCCAGCTTGCCAAGACATTTTCTTAAGATCTAGAAGGTGACACATTCAACACATCCTCTCCCCTTTCTTTTCATAATGACAAATTCTGCCTTTACTAAATTCTAGTTCCATGAAGATGGAGGAATTGAGGGTTTAGTGGTAGCATTCTCACCTGCCATGTGGGAGCCCCAGGTTCAATTCCTGGCTAGTACACCTCATGTGCAGCCACCACCCATCTGTCAGTGGAGGCTTGCATGTTGCTGTGATGCTGAATAGGTATAGTGCAGCTTCCAGACTAAGATGGACTAGGAAGAATGGCCTAGTGATCCACTTTCTAAAATCAGTCATTGAAAATCCTATAGATCAGAATGGTCCTATCCCATTGTACATAGGGTCCCCATGAGTTGAGGGCTAACTCTACAGGAGCTAGAAACAACAAAAGTTGATGGTCAAAGGTGTTCCAAGATGGTCGTGTATTCAGATGCCACATAAGGTCCCCCTTACTAAGATAAACAACAAAGACTCGAGAAAGAAGTCAAATGGATACAGATGACAACTTTGGAACCCTGAGCATCAAACGAAATGCTGAAGAATAGAACTGAGTGTCAAGTGGAAGATGAGACTGTACAAAAACAGCAGACATGGAGAATTAAGGATCGTCGCCACCCTTCCAGCAGGACTTGCCCAGAGTGGCCATCTTAAGATAAAGCAAACATGTTCCCAGCTGAGGAGTACAGAAGGTAACTCCATGGAACTCACAACAGGAGACAGAGATAATGGGTAAAAAAACCTGAATGAAACAAGGTGAGCAGGACATGAGCCAAATCAGAAAAACGAAAGTACAGGAAGGCAGGCAAGAGTCCCAATCATCCTGGTGACAACAGAGAAGGGAGGGAGCCAGGAACAAGGGACAGGACAACTCACCAGTGGTAGTGGTTGACCATTTGGACAGGAAATGCCCACTGAATAGTAAGTCCATATGATAACACGTAGAGGTCTCGCACCCAGTCAACCTCCATGCAGGTGCCCTCTCCTCTAACCAGCCAAAGCCCAGATCACCTGGTGCTGCTAAGCAGGTGCGCCCTCACCCAGAGTCAGCTGGGAGCACTTGCAGTATCACCACGCCCCTCTGAGCTGTGCACCCGTAGACCAGAGTCACCCCTTCCTGCTCCATCCCCTGCACTGCTAGGCCATAGGCAGGAGCACTACCCACAACCTTGCCTGGTGATGTCAAACAGCAACCTGAGAAAGACACCTGACAGCATCACCCAGATACCAACTCAGGCCAAATTCACAGAAGTAAAATAAAGCTGCCTTCAGGCATTTACCTTTTATGAGAGGTCTCAGGAGGAAGTCTTGACCAGTGGCTAGTCCTCTGCTTAGGTCCTCTGTAGAAGGGGTCTGAGGTTGGCAGTGTTGGGCAGAGTCTAGGACAGAGTCTCTGCCTTTGGAGAGGGTCAGAGGCTTTGATAGATGGAGACTCATTCTGTCTTTGCCTTACTCTCATTAGAAGAGCAAAAGTCTAGAGTTTTTATGTTGGCTTGTCCCTCTTGCATGATATTGGGGATGACCAGCTCATATTGCATCAGGGTAACTTGTAATATAGGATCATAATCAGAGGTTTATTCAGAATGTCTGCTTCATATTGCATCAGGATAAATTGTGGCATAGGTTCATAATCAGAAGTTTATTCACAATATCTTATACAGATAAAGTGAAGTTTACATCAAAGTATACTACAATATTAGAAGTGGTTTGTCAGGTTTAAGTTGTTCACAGCTTAGTATAAATGTTCAAGTCACACATTATATGTTTCACACATAAGTGGTTTGAGATTACTACATTATAAGCACACATCACACCTCCTCACAATCCATAGGACTAGGTGGCATAACTGCACCCAGGATTCTTCCTGTTAGAGCACTCTAGAATATGGCAGCATATTTGATCAATTCCTTCACCCTCCTTTACTCACATAACAGTAATAACTGATAAACACGTTCACTGAGTGCATGTGCTATCTCATTTAGTCTCCATGGTCAGAAGAACTCAAAGAAATAGACATTATTGTCACTGAAGAAATGATGAAGTAAAAGATCTGAACAGAATATTTCAAGGGGCAGTTCGAGAAGATAAAGTGAAGTATTATAATGACATATGCAAAGACCTGGAGAGAGAAAACCAAAAGGGAAAAATACGCTCTGCATTTCTTAAGCCGAAAGAACCGAAGAAAAAATTCAAGCCTCGAGTTGTAATAGTGAAGAATTCTATAGGCAAAATGTTGAACCTTGCAGAAAGCATCAAAAGAAGATGGGAGGAATACACAAAGTCACTGTATCAAGTCAAGAGGTAGCATATGATCAAGAACCGGTGGTATTGAAGAAAGAAGTTCAAACTGCACTGAAGGCGTTGACGATAAACAAGCCTACAGAAATTGACAGAATACTAACTGAAATGTTTAAACAAACAGATGCAATGCTGGAAGCATGCACTTGTTTATGCCACAAAATTTGGAAGAGAGTTACCTGGTCAACTGACTGGAAGAGATCCATATTTGTTCCCATTCCAAAGAAAGGTGATCCAACAAACTGCAGAAATTTTCAAACATTATCAGTAACATCACACGCAAGTAAAACTTTGCTGAAGATAATTAAAAAATGATTGCAGCAGTACATCGACAGGGGACTGCCAGATATTCAAGCCAGATTCATAAGAGTATGTGGAATGAGGGATATCATTGCTGATGTCAGATGGATCCTGGCTGAAAGTAGAGAATGCCAGAAAGATGTTTACCTGGGTTTTACTGACTATGAAAAGTCATTCGGCTGTGTGGATCATAACAAAGTATGCATAACTTTGCCAGGAGTGGGAATTCCAGAACATTTGTGTTCATGCAGAACCTGTACATAGACCAAGAGACAGTCGTTTGAGCAGAACAAGGGAATACTGTGTGGTTTAAAATCAGTATGTGGCATCGGGATTGGAGGAAGACTCAGTGACAACCTGTGATATGCAGATGAGACCTTGCTTGCTGAAAGTGGAAAAGAATTGAAGCACTTTCTGATGGAGATCAAAGACTATATAGCCTTCAGTATGGATTACACCCCAACATAGGGAAAACAAAAATCCTCACAACTGGTCTAATAAGCAACATCATGATAAATGGAGAAGAGATTGAAGTTGTCAAGGATTTCATTTCACTTGGATCCACAATCAACACCCGTGGAAGGAGAAGTCAAGAAATCAAACAGCATATTGCATTGGGCAAATCTGCTGCAAAAGACCTCTTCAAAGCATTAAAAACCAAAGATGTCACTTCGAAGACTAGGGTGTGCCTGACCCAAACCATGGTACTTTCAATCGCCTTATGTGCATGTGAAAGCTGCACAATGAATAAGGAAGACCAAAGAAGAATTGATGCCTTTGGATTATGGTGTTGGCAAAGAACATTGAACGTACCATGGATTGCCAGGAGAATGAACAATTCTGCCTTGGAAGTACAGCCGGAATGCTCCTTGGAAGCGAGGATGACAAGACTTCATCTGAAGTACTTTGGACATGTTATCAGGAGGCACCGGTCCCTGGAGAAGGACATCATGCTTGGCAAAGTAAAGGGTCAGCAAAAGAGAGTAAGACCCTCAATGAAATGGATTGACACAGTGACTGCAAAGATGGACTCAAGCATCACAATTGTGAGGATGGAGCAGGACCAGGCAGTGTTTCACTCTGTTGTTCATAGGGTTACTATTAGTTGGAAACATCTTGATGGCCCTTAATAACAACAACAACCTGCTTCATATTTTGGTGTAGTCCCTGGGTTGTGCAAACAGTGAATGTGCTCAGCTGCTTATCAAAATGTTGGAAGTTGGAGTCCACCCAGAGGTGCCTCTGAAGAAAGGCATGGAGATCTACTGAAAAATTAGCTGCCGAAATCTCTATGACACTCAGATCTACTTTGACACATGTGGGGTCACCATGAATTAGAATTGATTCAAAGGCAACTTTTTTTTTTTTTTTTTAAATCTGTAGGTGGTCAGATTGAGGATTTATAGTTCGTTATTAACCAGCATGGAAGGATGTAACTCCAACAATATACTTTGTCTTTCCCAAAGCTGAGTTACAAAGATTTATTTCTGCTCTGTTACTTACTAGGAGTCCAATTTTTCTTAACTTCAAATTAACTCTTTTTATAATTATTTATTTAAAAAAACTTAGAATTATACACACATAATTACAAAATATTAGCTGTCATGTACATAAGCAGTTGTCATTCAAATAGAAGTTTCTCACTTTTATATGAGGAAGTTGAGGTCCAGAAAAATTAAGTTCCTCATCCACGCACTCTTCAGTAGCAGAATTACAACCAATCCTCATATCTTTAGCCACTCATGTGGATTTCTTTCATCTCTAATACTCAGCCACAATTCCTTTTCACTATGTAACCTCTAAAATATTTTCTTTAAATATTATCCCCTTGCTATTGGCATCCTCCAGTGGTAGCAAGGAGAGTTAATGCCTTATAGTCAGAGGAGTAAATAAATACCAAGAGCCCTATGCTCCTCGACTAAGCCTTGGGAACATGGCGTAACTCAGTCTGCACGCAGCCTGAATTAGATCAATATTTCATTCCATTACCTGCAATGGGATTCTCATTGCCCTTCACAGAATAATTTAATTTCTCCCACTTCTCAAATTAAATGATACCTTAAAGGTTTAGCTTATGAACAGCTCCTACTTTACTAGAGGAGGTCTTTCTTTAGGTACATAGGACATGTATCTTTCATTGTTAGTGACCATTAGCTTCAGTATAATGTCCTCTCTGACATCTACTACAATTGCTAGTACTCTTAGCCCCATAACACAACTCATTTCCACGGCTCTGGATAAATATGAGCAGTTTCTCTGCAATTTTTTTTCACTATGCATTTAAAGAAAGAGTGTTGATAAGAGAGAGAGTGAGGTACTGGGGACCTATAGAAAGGGCTAATTTATAGAAATATTTTTATTACTATTGCTTATATTTGTAGTAAAATATTATTATATTAAAGGTGACAATGAGAAAATACAAATATTAAACATGAAATAAAAATAAAACATTTGAAGGCTATATACCTTATTAAAAATTTAGATACAAATGACATCGATTTTGTGATCATATTATCTAACATTTATTGGGGGCTAGACATTATCTTGAGATTCATAGGTGGTGCAAAGCTTTTGTACTCAACTGCTAACCTAAAGGTTGGCTGTACAAACCCACCCAGTGATACTGGCAGAATATAGACCTGGAAATCTGCTTCTGTTAAGATTACAGTTCCACTCTGTAACACTTGGGGTCTCAATGAGTCAGAATCAACTCAATGGCAGCTAACAGCAGTAACTGGCATTATCTTGGGTACTCTTCCAGCATTACGTAATTTAATCTTCATGAGGTGGGTAACTTGCCCAATGTCACGTAGTTAGTACATAGAAGGCCTGGATTCAAGTCCCGAGAGTCTGGCTCCAGAGGCTGTGCTAGGAACCTCTCTGCTATTGCCCTGTGGGGCCCAACTCAATATTGAACACTGAACCACATGTCTATTACATTACTCCAGCTAGGTGTCTACGTATCTGACTACCTGCATTGCACATGTAGACAGGCTGGGCCTCAAATTTCCAGGCAGCCATAGACTGCAAGGAATGAGACATGTACACCCACTGGCATCAACCATTCCATGGGTGCTACATTCATCTGTGATTGAGCCAGATGTATGAGACACTCACAAACTGTAGGCAAAGTGAAAGCTGTTATTATTTATAGAAAGCAAACAGTAACAATAACAACAGATTCTCAAAGGGAAAACACTTACCCTTTCCCATATTATCCATGTCCATGCCTGGGCAGACAACAGGTCAGATGCTGTGTTCTCATCATGGCTGTCTCTGGCTACTACCACACTGCCCAAGGTTTCCGCTCTGCCACTGAGCTTTGCTGGACCTTACCTCAGCAGAGGGAAGACCCATTCAGAGGATTTTCTGAGCCTCTTTGGCCGGTTCCTATCATGCTACCTGGACCTGAGCTGCCCAAGGGCCCACGTGTCTCCTGCCATTCTGTCGGGAGCAGGGTGGTAGAGGGGAGGGAGGTAGGAGGGTAGGGGGATAGTAGGATGCAACCCTTGCACAGGGCACACTCAGGCCTCTGTCCTGCACAGGCAAATGTTACAGCCCCTTAAGGTCTGCTGGCAAGTGCCTGGAGGCACTCAACTCCACTGGCAAGCCTCCTGCCTAAAAACACTCAGCCCCATCTTCATGGGCCCGGCAGCCCACTGCAGCTGTTTGCTGGGCTCATGGTTCCCGCCACTGGTACTACTGCAACAATTTCTCTGCTGTAGGGCTCTGCTGTGCTTGCTGCCATTTCTTGCCATCTCACACTCTGTCCAGTGTCACTGCTCTCTCTTCTGGGTCTAAGAGGTTCTCAGCACAGGGATCCCTGGGCCCAATAGGCAGCTCTGCTCTAGACTCTTCACTCTAGTGAAGTCCCCCAAACCTCCGTGATATTGGCTCTTATATAAGCAAACTCCATGTCTATTTCAAGGCATGGCCCTCCCACCAGGACCTATTGGGTGAATTTTCAAACTGTGGTCCAACCAATCATTTTGGGGCAGTTACAAGACCATGGTTAGAAAGGACTTATATAAGCAGCTTATTGTACTGCATTAGATAAGACTAGCAAGGCCCAACTCTGCATGCACAAGTAGTATAGATAATTTATGATGTATATAATGTGTTTATGGTTTCTTTAGACTATAGAAACACATGCACGCACACACACATACATTGAGGTCCCAGGAAATTGTAGGCAGGATCAGTGATCTTGTGTCAGATTATCAATCAATTGATCAGTTAAAAATTATGTATTGAGGATCCACTATGTACTACAAGATGTTGCTAGGCATCTCAAGCGATGGTGCTTTTTGCTTTACAATTTGAATGGGCTAAAGATATAAGTGTGCAAATGTTACAATTACCAGGTTTTGTGCACATAGCAGGTTAATAATGTTGGAGGTCATAGGTGCTAACCAGTCCCATGTACTTTCCTGGGGCACCTGATGAACTGAAAACAAGCAAAAGAGTCAATTGGGATCCAAGTTCATTGAAAGCTGTATTAAAGTTTTGGCTGATGCCTCATAACTCCCAATCTATTGGGTTCTCTGGTAAAGTTAAATTGAAAAGTGGGGTGTCATGGACTGAATTGTGCCCCCCTCAAAATATCTGTTAACTTGACTAGGTTGTGATTCCCAGTATTGTATGACTGTCTACCATTTTGTCATCTGATGTGATTTCCCTATGTGTTGTAAATCCTATCATTATGATATAATGAGATGGATTAGCAGCAGTTATATTGATGAGGTCTACAAGATTAGATAGTGTCTTAAGCCAATCTCTTTTGAGATATAAAGGAGAGAAGCCAGTAGACAAACAGGGGAACCTCATACCACCAAGAAAGCAATGCCGGGAGCAGAGCATGTCTTTTGGACCTGAGGTTCCTGCGCAGAGAAGCTCCTAGACCAAGGGAAGATTGATGACACGGACCTTCCATCAGAGCCGACAGAGAAAGCCTTCCCTTGGAGCTGATGCCCTGAATTTGGACTCATAGCCTGCTAGACTGTGAGAGAATAAATTTCTCTTTGTTAAATCCATCCACTTGCGGTATTCCTCTTATAGCAGCACTAGATAACTAAGACAGGAGATTTGGGCCTGAAGCCAAATTGAGGTTTTCAGCTACTTTGCTCCCAAGTCTAGTCTTTGACTACTTCTTACAGAAAAAATTCCGAGTAATGAATACACTATTTCACAGACAGTCTCTGTCACCCTCCACACAGGCCAGGACCAGCAGAATGGAAAGCAAAAAGATAAAGTTGGGACCTGATCTCTAGTAGGAAGGATCTGGCCTCTGGCCCCTGATGCTATTTTGCATATTGAGCTGATGTTACTCACTAAGCTGTGGACTCAGCAGCAAAAGAGAAGTGATGGTGTGTGTTTCCTGCTTTGAGGTAATTTCTTAGGTGGAATGTGGGCCATTGGATCAGTCTCTCCACAACTTCTCCAATCAGAAAAGAAAATCCCTACTCCTGCCACAGGTGGGGCAAGAGATTGGAGAAAGCCAACTAATCAGAGAAACAGAGTTTGGAAGGGAAGGTAGACATGCAAGCCCGTAATTTCCACACAGTAGAAAGGAAGAACACAGAGGATATCAGACCAGCTATCCCAGGGTGAGAAGGCTCAAAGACAGCTCAATTGAGAAAGAAACTCTTAGGAAGATTCTTGGACATTACAAAACATTCATTCACCAGGCAGATAAGATAAGAAAGGCCATTCTAGACACAGCACTAGATAAGGAAAGGCACAATGTCATGAGTTAAGATATGTTCAGGCCACTGTCAATGTTCAAGATGGTTCTTACCCTGGAGGGCAGTGGGGGGAGGTGGTCAGAATGGCAGGCAGTAGGGCAGGCTGGACCCTGGAGCATCGTGTTAAGGACCACGCAAGTCACCCACTAAGGCAGAAATTTTTGCTTTGAGCCCTGGATCCTGGGTTTCCTGGGAAGTCCCTGAGAACCACAGTGCTGGATTATTGCAACCCAGCCAGTGACGGCAATCACAGCTGCTGCTTGGACTCCACCAGAGCAGCTTCTTTTTATTGAAATTAAAAATACATAAATTTTCATTTGAACAAAATTTTCTGAAGTTAAAAAAAAGCCAGAAAGAACAACTACACTGGCCAAGGAGCCAGCACCCTGTGTAGGCTGGTTCTGTGGCATGTGGTTTTGTGGTCATGAAGAGAGTGTCTGCTCCCTGCAGGAAGGGTCAGCATTTTACACTTTTTTTGATATGAAGAACTTCTCACTGTTCACCATATATAAAAACCAGTTGCCACCAAGTCGATTCTGACTCATGGCTATCTCCGTGTCTGTCAGAGTAGAATGCTGCTCCATGGGATTTTCAATGGCTGAATTTTCAGTAGATCACCGGGCCTTTTTTTCAAGGTACCTCTGGATAGACTTGAATTTACAACCTTTTGATTAGCAGCCAAGCTGCTTAACCATTTGCACCACCCAGGGACTCCTCACCATATCTACCCATTAAAAACCTGTTGCCATCAAGTTGATTCTGACTCATAGCGACCCTATAGGACAGAGTAGAACTACCCCATAGGATTTCCAAGGAGCAGCTGGTAGACTTGAACTGCTGGCCTTTTGGTTAGCAACCGAGCTCTTAACCACTGCACCACCAGGGCTCCTAGTGCCTGATAAAATGGTTCCTCTCCAATACCTTTGCCCTTCTGATGATCACTCTGTGACAGTTCTCTCTCTTATCAACCCCTCTCAGTCATTCTCCTCTGTTATATAGTTTTCCCTCATTTTCCACACTTAAAAAACAAAAAACTTATCTCAGTTGTTTCCCTCTTATTGGAATATTCAAGCAATATGACGTCTGTTCATCAGTACCTGGTGATACTCTACTCCCTGGGTATCTAGACAAATGTTTGTGCTGCTCCAAACAACACGAATATCAACGGGCACAGCAAGGCTACAGGCCTGGCATATCCTGTCCTCCTCAAGGGGAGGAAAAAAACAGCTGGGAACAGAGCAAAAAAAGCACATAAAATAAAACCATAATACTGTTGCAAGTGAGATAAGGTCAATGGATTTCAAAATGTCAAATGACAAAAGAGTAATTTCCTCTCCAGTTTTCAGTCATTGCTGCCAGCTCTTAAATGTTTCTGGCTTCATTTTTAGTCTCATATTAGCAGTTTATTAGCAGTTTATTCAAGTTTATATTAATATTCTCATAAATGTCAATCAGCACATTAAGTGATGTGAAAACATTGGTAGCTAGATTATATCTTGGGTATAATGATTATGCATTGCTTCAAATACTGTCTGCCCTCTGTATCCATGGTTCCGCATCCGCAGGTTCAACCAACTGTGGATCAAAACTATTTGGAAAAAAAAAAGAAACCAACAAAAAGCAAAACTTGAATTTGCTGCACGCTGAGCACTGTGTTAAATCCACTCAAATGAAGTGATGTGTAAGCATACCCTGCTGTAGCCTCCCACCGTTTCACAGCTCCTCAGTCTCTCCAGAACTTGTTTTTGAGCATTGATGGCCTCGTGTATCTTTTGTTCACTACTTGTGTTGTGTATACCCTTTGTTTCTGTGAAAAAATGGCTCCTAAAAAGCAATGAAGGGGTCCTACATGACCTGGAGCAAGGGACAATGAAGAAAGACAAAGATACAAGGGAAAGATTAGCCCAAAGGACTAATAGACCACAACTACCACAGCCTCCATTAGACTGAGTCCAGCACAACTAGATGGTGCCCAGCTACCATGACTGACTGCTCTGACAGGGACCACATAGAGGGTGCTGGACAGAGTAAAAGAAAAATGTAGAACAAAATTCAAATTCACAAAAAAATGACCTGACTTGTTGGTTTGACAGAGATTGAAGAAACCCCAAGAATATGTCCCAGACACCCTTTTAACTCAGCACTGAAGTCACTTTTGAGGTTCACCCTTCAGCCGAAGATTAGACAGGCCCATAATGCAAACAACAATACACGTAGCTCACCCATGTATATGAAACTAAATGGACACATCAGCCCAGAGGCGAGGACGAGAAGGCAGGAGGGGACAGGAAAGCTGGTAATAGGGAACCCAAGGTCTAGAAGGGGAGAATGTTGACATGTCTCTAAGTTGGCAACCAATATCACAAAACACTATGTGTTTTAATTGTTTAATGAGAAACTAATCTGCTCTGTAAACCTTCATCTAAAGCACAAAAAGAAAGAATAAAAATAAAGATTTACACAGATTTTCCCTCATATAAAATAAAGTAACGAAGTGATCAAAACAATTCCTCAAAGGCTAAGTGTGAAGGGTTGTGTAGAGCAAGAGGAAGGGGTTTCAGGCTAGTAAGGGATGACTGGCTAGCTATGTAAAGCACTACAGCCTCAAGAACTTCAAGATCACTGGTGAATCATAGGCTGATGCCAACACATCATCAGCGTTCCCCAAAGAGCTCAAGAAACTCATAGAAGAGAATGGCTACCTTCCACAGCAAGTCTTCCATTATGATGAAACAACTATTTGCATAGCATTTACAATGTAATAATCTAGAGATGGTTTAAAGTATGTGGGATGATGTGAGTAGATTATTTGTAAATACTACACCATTTTATTATATAAGGTACATGAGAATTTGAGGATTTTGATATCTGCAGGGGTCCTGGAACCAATCTCCCTAGGATAGAAGATATCGAGGGATGGCTGTACATAGATTCTTAAGGCTCTACTGAGGGACATTGTGGAAGGCGGAGTTGTTGGAGGGTAGTAGAAGGTGGGTACTAAATCTTCAATATTCCCTGCTCACTGACTCTAAATAACGGAAGTATCCATATCACAAATGATGATGGTATGCTGGATATTTAACAAGGTTTTATTGAGGTCCTGTACGTGGCAGGCATTATGCTAGGCATATATATATATATAGAGAGAGAGAAATTCCAGGAAAAACACTGCACAAATGAAAAACATTATGGGCACTCAATAAAATTGTATTAACTTTAATTGTAACTTACAATAATGAAAAATATAGCAATATTTATTTGGCATGCATTATTTTAATTTTGGGGTAGTTATTACTGTCCTTATTTTAGAGATGAAGAAACTGAGGTTCAGAGAGTTAGGGTAAACTTCTGAGACCACACAGGTACTTATGGGCAGAGTCAACATTTTAAGTCAATCCTGTCTGACTCTAGAATTTGAGCTCTTTCCATTACATGGTGATGTCTACTGAATGTCAATAAAATAATGCTCAATTATCACCTTTGAAAGATGAACTAGATCTATGAAGCAGTCTAGTTAATAAGCAAACCAGCAAATAAGACCACAATATATCTCTTAAATTTTGCCCATTTTTCTCTTAAAAATCTGTGCAAAGAATCATTCTCAAGTTCCTTTAGAAATAAGGTCCTTGTAATATACTTGACTCATTTATTAATTGTTTCATTTTCCTTTGTTCTCATTTTTTTGTTCTTCCTTATTTAGGTTTTTCTCCTGATGATTGGCTGGTTGGTTTCAAACCTCCAACCTTTTCGTTAGCAGCCAAACCTGGAGATCTGCTCCCGTAAAGATTACAGCCAATAAAACTGAATGGGACAGTTCTACTCTGTGATACAGAGGGTCGCTATGATTTGGAATCACCTCGACGCCAACCAACAACAACATTTAGCTCTCAGCAGAGTATCAAATCCACTAACAGCTCCTAGGAGCTTAAGATTTTGAAGTATTCCTTGAATGTAATATATTCCCTCCCTCTTCTTTCTCTGATCTCTATGAAAGCATGTTTGCTGGGATCTGTGGTGTGTGGAGTGAAGAAGTCACAGTTTCTGCCGTCCTGACCAGGCAGGGCAACTGAAGTGAAAACATTTTGCTTCACTACATCTTTTATGAAAGCGGTGCCAGCAACGTCTAAGGGAGAACAGGAGACAAAATAGTATCTATAGAAGAGTTGGAGAAACGTCACAGGCCTTCCCTAAAATGAAAAATAACTTTTCATTAAGTGGGAAGAAAGTAAGTTGAAAGAACCCAGACTTCAAGTATGAAAGCACGTGGTGTGTTGGAATAGATTTAGAACAAGTGGGTAGTTCAGTTTCACTAGAATGAAGGGAAAGGGAAGCAGCAAAGAGAAATTGGGGTTGGAGGAATTAATTGGACTAGATTGTGGAGGGAACGGATTCCATACTAAGGAACTTAAGTTTATATTCTGTATGAAATGGGATTGTAGGGGAAGTTTTTGATAAGGAATATGGCATGATTAGATTTTTGCTTTAGGAAAATAACTGGCTAAAGACTAAATTAGGGAGGGATGATATAATTGAAGCATTGAAGTCAGATTTTACCAGTAGCACATGATTAGAGATGGTACCATTTAGAAGGGGGCACCGGGATGCTTTTGGGGTTTCCTGTTCCCTCCCTCTAAGTGCGCATATATAAGCAGGGTCTTGTTTCCCTATGATGGTGGAAGATGAACTGGTTGATTCTTTAAGTAGTTCCTTCTCCAGTAACAGAAAATCCCCCCTTTATCCTTTTCCTGTTTCTCCCTTTTGTGGGACCCAGTGGTTTCTGAGAAGACAATCTTGGGTTCCCTAGGGAACAGGCTCTGAGAAAGATATTAGGTGCAGGAATTTGCAGAGGGCCCTTGGTAGGAGATGAGGAAGGGAGTGAGGGAAGCTGGATTGGGCAGAAGGAGGAGTCGGGCTGCCATGCAATTGCAACAGCAGCCTCAGCCCATCCCGCAAAGAGCTCTGGAGCTGGGGTGGCTCCTCAAAGTGATGCTTAACTGAGGCAAGGGACAAGCCCTTTGTATCTCCTGCATTGCCCAGTCATTGATTTGGGCTGCCTCTTGGGAAAGGTTCTACTCTTTGGGGAGGAGGCTTCTTTCAACCAAGTGCAGGGAGGGACTCAGCTGGACTTGAATGAACAGATCCATTGGTAATTCTCTTAAAATGCTGAATGAATTTCTTTCAGACACAGAGTTGAAGGATCTTCAGAATGATGGGAGAATCTCTAATGACTCCCTAAATAATGAGAATCTCAGGAGCTGAAGGTAAAACAATTTCTAATACAGTACTCATGTTATAGCCATACACCACTATTAAAGCAAATTTATACAGTGCATTTATATATAGATAAATATATACATATATGTAAATGTATATGCATAATATATATTATATATAATATCCACTAACTCAAACATTCATTGAATCTACAATATATTCAACTGTATACATTAATATTATTATATATATACATAATTCTATGTGAACTGTCAAAGGCTCATGTACAAGACTTGCAAACATGAGTGAAAAGATGTAATATACTAAAGCAATTTCAGAGCAAGTCCTTCAAATAATAATAGTTTAAATAGTCAAGATTTTTGGAAATTCAGACCCTTCTTTTCTCAAGAAAGACAGTTTAACAATTTAGCTACTCATATAAAGCTTCCAACAATATGAATGTAGAAAACTGTACCACAAATTGTTAAAATTACAATGGGCATCAACCCAAGATTCAAAGGAGAAAAAAATTTTTTCTTGCTTAGGCTGAACTTCCCTCAGGAAAAGAAAAGCAGAATCTACAATAATGTCTCAACTTAGATTAATAAAATTAATAACAAAACCAACAACAATTATGATACAACCCATATGCCAATTTGGGATGGAGGAGTACAACACATGAAGAATTTAAGTGTTCCTGGCAATACAGGATTCAGGAAAGTGATAAAGTATAAATAGTGATAAAAATACCAATATTGGGCACTTACTGTATATCAGAACTGAGTTAAGCCTTTTCGTACATTATCCCATTTGATGCTTACAGCAGCTCTATGAGACAGTGTGGACTCTGATGCAAAGTTCCCTAGGAACTCTGTGAATTGCTCAGAAATGAGCTAAATGATGCCAGAAACATTACACTCACCTAGAAGGAAAGGCTGCATTTCCTCACGGTGCTTCTAAGGTCTCTGAGTACTGAGTGGGTGGCATTTCCTATTGTGTAATAATGTATTTGTCTGGGCTTTGTACAGGTTCCTGGGAGATAGCTTCTAAACTCTTGGAATTTCCCAAGTGATAAGACTGTCTCTGCTTTCATAGTGAGCTCTTTGGACCACACTTGAAGTTTATGCTAATGAGGTGACTCATGGTGGGTCCCTACATAGTTCATGCTTACAAGATGACTTGGAATGGGGACTGACCATGTCATAAAGATCAACCATATGATTAGAGGGTTGGAGCTTTGAGCCATGTGATGTCAACCTGATCTTTGAGGAGGGGAAGGTGCTGGAAATTGAGTTCAATCATGTGGCCAATGATTCAACCAAGCATGCCTACAAATTTAACCCCAATAAAAATTCAACATGAAAACTGCATTGAGCTTCCCTGGCTGGTAGCGTTCTACGTGTTGTCACACATAAATGTGCCAGAAGGATGACCCATCCTGACTCCATGGGGATAGGACAACGTAAGTTTCACATTTGGGATCCTCCCAGGTCTTGCCTATGCATCTCTTCCTTCGGCTGGTTCTTATTTACATATTTTTGCTGTAACAAAACTGTAATCCAAAGTCTAGCACTTTCCTGAATTCTGTGAGTTGTTCTAGCAAGTTAACAAACCTAAGTGATAATGGGAACTGCAGGTGGTCAGAAGAGAGCTTGAGGCTACTGTCTGAAGTGAGGGAAGTCGTGTGGAAGGCTGCACCATTACGTTCACCTGTGAAGCTCGGTCTAACTCTGGGTAGTTAATCCCCTAAACAGCTGGTGCCTAAGCTGCTAATACATTTTATATTACATACAACACCTTGTGAACTCATAGAGTATCATGTATGGCTGTTAGCCTCATGTTCAGGTCATTCCGTGTTCACTCTATTAAATAGAGAGCAACGGATGTCAGGGTCCCTTCCCTGGAACACAGCCATGGTGGTTCCAGAGAACCTCAGGCTCGTATGCATCTGTGCAGAAAGTCAAGATCTGGGTGACATGTGGTTCTTCTTATTCACCTTCCACTTGTATGTTTCTCCATAAAAACCTACTCCTTTTTTCCATAGCATATGTCACTTCACCACAGGGAATGGGGGTTTGGAAAGACTAAGTAACTTATTAAAGCTTAACAGAAGTTATCATAGCTAGGATATAAACTTTAGACTATTTAATTCCAACTTACTCTAGTTAGTAAGATTAACATATCCAAAGTTACATGTTTATTAAGTTGTAGAGTGAGAATTTCAATCAGGTTTGTCTATGTGCAAATGAGCGTTCATTGTCACATTGCTCTCCTCAAAAAGTCAACTCATGACCACCTATACCACAATGACCATGGGTGTATAACGCTATAGTAGTTTTAGGAGTCCTACCCCAGATATGCTAAATCATGATCTCTGGTGGTCGTGGCTATAAATCTGAAATTCTTAATAGGCACCCCAGGTGATCCTGATGCACTTGAAGTTTTAAGATGTGTTGACTTACAGACATTGTCCCTAATTTGCCACAAGACTCTACATGCATATAGAACTTCTAGGGCCCTGCAAGGCAAGTTTCAGGACACTCATCTTCTCTCTGATTTGGAGGGATCACAGAGAAGAAAATCTCTCCGTCAGGAAGGAATCATTTGTGAAGGCTAACCTCCTGGCATCAGTAATAGAAAACAAGAAGAAAAGAGGAAGATTTAATGATGTTACAGGGGCTTTTTAGGCCCTGTAGGAGGACCCACCTGCAACTCTTAAAGTAAATGGCTTCTGATACATGAATTCAGAGAGCACCTTTGATTTTGGTCAAGAGAATTCTGGGGATGTGTGCTCACCTTCCTACAAGATCAACAAAATTATCTGTGCTTATTTCAGTCATGGTCTGTTCTGAGTCATGTTGAGGAAGGTAAAGAGGAGTTCCAGGAAAAGCTTTAAGGGCAAAAGAAATTGTTTTATTCTTCCATCCTTCAGAAAGTAAATAAAGTTGTTAACTTGCTTGTTCAAGACAGGGAGCAGCAGTGATGAACTGAGAAAAACGTGGACCAGACATGTGCTGAGGGAAGGCAGGTTAAAGATGCTACAGTTGCTATGTGGGTGGAAGCATTAAGTACTCTGCGGACAGCGCTCCTCGTTCATCTCATATTTTTTTCACCTACTCCTTCCTCTCTTGTCTCACCAGAGAAAACTCAAACTTCAATTCAGAAGGAAGCTTGGGTGGAAGGCTGTGATTGAGAAATATTTCACCTAATTCATCAGCATTAAGAATGTCAAAAATCAAACCTTCCCACACACTGGCATAAATCTCTCTCCCTAAAACAATAGGAAATATGCTATCATAATGCAACTCCAATTGCTATGAATTCCAAGCAACCAAGGAAAACTCAAATGCAAGCCCTGGAGGGAGATATAATTTCATGGTACTTTTTGAGGACATATAAATTTTGAAAAAGTAAGTGAGGCATAGCTAAGATGGTGGAAAACCAAACCAAAGATGATTGAACACTAGAAAAGATTCAAATAAAAAACACATTTTATTCGTTCTGCACAGTGCTGGGCACATAGAAGATATTCAGTAGTTTTTCTAATAAATCCATGAATAAATTCCAAAATTTTCACAGTTGTTACTGTAGATCTTCATTGGAATTAGCTCTCGCCTCAACATCACAGCAAAACACAAAACCATGTAAGCCCATAGAGTTACCTGTCCTCATCATTGGGATTAAAAAGAAAAAAACAGTTGCTATTGTGTGGATTCTGACTGATGGTGACCTCATGTGTGTCAGAGTAGAACTGTGCCACAAAGGGTTTTCCATGGATGATTTTTCAAAAGTAGATCACTAGGTCTTTCTTGCAAGGGCCTCCGTGGGGGCTCAAACCTCTAAACTTTCAGTTAACAGTTGAGAATGTTAACCATTTGCACTACCCAAGGACTGCATCACTTGGGATAGACCATTCTTTTTTGGGCTGGACCAAAGGTTTCCACATGTACTGGTTGTACAAATTCAAACTTTGATGATTAGCCAATTTAATTCCAGATTGTAGTGTTTTTAAATTCAGTGGTTAAGAGCTTGGCTGCTAACCAAAAGGTTGGCAGTTCGAATCCACCAGCTGCTCTTTGGAAACCCTATGGAGCAGTTCTACTCTGTCCTATAGGATTGCTGTAAGTTGGAATAGAATCAATGGCAACAGGTTTATTGTTTATAAAGAAGAATATCAAATTTTCTCCTTCTTGAGTCACAAATTCAGAGGGGAAATGAGAGTGGGAGTGGGTACATGTATGGCTGTGTTTTAGTTAATGAAATTTCAGTAAATAGATTAGTGAGACTTATCTTAAGAGAACTATCAATAGTCATGCAATATTTAGGTCAAGAACAAGGTGCACTCTAAACAGGAAGCTTCTAGAAGCTTAAATGAGGTTTCAGTATCAGTAAAGAATTTTGTATTCAACTATAGTTATGTTATCAAAGAGAAATATGGTTTAGTGAGAAATGGCCATAAAAATAAATGTCTAGAATTGGGTATTTACATATATTTATATAGGGATTTCTTTGTTTACTGACAGTAGGAAAAACATTGCATTTCTATTTTGTATTTTCAATTACAAAAGATCTTTCCCTTTATACCATTTTTGCCAGTTTATCAGAAGATCTCATAAGTGTTTCCTCGACTGGGTAACTTTATGCCTCTGCTTTTAGTTCATCTTCCAATTTGTTAGCTTATCCAAAACCAGATTGTCTGACTATATTCTTCGTGTTACCTTTTTCCCCATTTAATCTCTTTTTAGAGATGGCAATTAGGATCCATATGCCAGAAACCAATAGTTATTTTGTCTACATGTACATGCATATGCATGTACAAATTTACTTTCTAAACAGTGGTAATATTGTCATCTCTGGAGATAAAATAAAGTAATAAATAAATAAATAAGCTCACATTTTGTTCAGATCGTTGATAACATCTGTGGGAACTGGAGGAAAATTCTTAGTCTTTTTATAACCTAGCTCCAAAAATTCTGACCTTCCTCATCTTTTCTCATTAACATGTAAACTGTTTTTCCTTATATTGTTTATGAAACAATAAGTAGTAAAGTTCTTCCAATTCTGTTCCCAAAACCAACATCTGTTACTTAGTTATATTTGAAGACTTTTACATGAAATACAGACATACACATCTACATACATACAGATATATATGTAGATTAGAAAAAGAGAGACAGACAGAGACCTAGACAGAGAAAATAGAGTATCTTAAAGCCCATTCTCCACACAGCAGTCAGGATGATCTAAATAAGAAAATTATGTTCTAGAACTTCACTCAACTGGTCTCCTGCTTCACCAAACATCTTACTATCATGACCCTCAAGGTTAACATCCTCCCTCCTGATTCCTTTCCTGTCCTCACACATGAGGAGCCTTTTCTCTATTCTGGGCTCCTATCTTGAATACTCTTCCCCCAGATCTCTGTTTAGCTGACTTATTCTCAACTTGAGGTTTCAACTCAAGTGCTACCTCCTTAGATCCACCTCTCAGAAACTCCAGATTTCTCCTCCATCCACAGAAAACGGCCCTCCCAAGTGTCTACCGCATCACCTTATATATTTCCTTCACCATACTGTAATTATCTTACGTATTGCTTTTATTATTTACTCTCTTATTTCCCCCCAACATGAGTGTAGGACCTTGTTAGTGTTATCTATAATACATCACCACTAGCCTGGAATATAGTAGATGCTCAATAAATATTTACTGAGTGAATAAGTGATCGAAAAAAATCAGTTCATATTTCACATATCATTGGATAACTTATTTTTTTCTATGAAAAATAAATCACAGAAATAGTCCTATATCAGCACACATAAAGCTCCCTAATTCCTAGTTGCTGAATTGTAGCCCAGGATATGTATGAGTATCATTAAATTAGGCATATCCCTATTTATGAATGTTGTTGCTGCTGTTAGCTGCTGTTGAGTCGATTCTGACTCGTGGAGACCCCATGTGTGCAGAATAGACTGCTCCATAGTGTTTTCAAGGCTGCGACTTTTCAGAAGTAGATCACCAGGCCTGTCTTCTGAGGCACCATTGGGTGAGTTCTAACCACCAACATTTTGGCCAGTAGTCAAGCACTTAACCATTTGTGGAACCCAGGAACTCCTATTTATAAATAGGTTCTTTTTTATTTTTTAATTATCAGACAGAAACCCCCAATACACAGCTTTTTACCTGTATGTGAATCTACTTGCACAATTTTTTTCTGAAGAATATCTTTCTAAGTGTGAAACTACAATATCAAAGAGAAAAATAATTTTAAATATTCATGGATAATTTCAAATATCCCTCCATAAATTCTGTAAAGAACTGTGAAGAGTCTGAGATTTTCCTCTGCTATCAAGTCAGCCTGCCTCCTTGGTTTCTTGGGTGTGGGAAAAGTCACAAGAACCCTGGGCCAGAGACAAAAGACTTTGTTACTCACAGCACAGCAGGCGGCCTGAGTTTCACATTCTTGTTGCCTCCTCTTGTCCCCCAGGAACAACAGGGGCCAGGCAGAGTGGCTCAAGTGAATGCTGCAAACACAGTGGGTTCGCATCACATCCAAGGAGCCCCAAGTTTAGAAAACCTCAATCTTTTAAAGGGTCTGCATGCAAACCTACTTAACCTTTGACCAGAGGAACACATTATCTTTCTTATCCTGGACAGTAAACAAATCTGTTCTTTACCAGAGAGAGACACTGTCCCTATCTTCCAAGGCAATTGGCTATTCAAACATCATTGGAAAGATAGTCTGAAACAAAATCTATCAGTGCTTCTGCTCACAAGATCTATAGAAATGTGAAAGACCCATGGACAATTGCCTCCCAATAGTGCTGCAGTAAATTATACTTCTACTAACAACGGAACCCAGTATTGGGAGTAAGAATGATTAAATCAAATGTGAGAGGAGTCAACAAGCACTTCTGAGTGTCTTTACAGGCAAAGCAACAGTAAGTGTGGGATTTTGAGTGAAGGATTTGGTCAAGATATGCAATCAATTTGGATATTTTCCCAGTAGATGGAGTATGGAAAGCTTGAATGAGTATTATGGAAGAGACCTAGAAATGGTATACCTCATATCTGCCTATATTCCATTGTTCAGAATTAAGTCATATGGCTTCACATAATTCCGGGGGAATCCAGGGAATGCAGTCTAGCCAGGTGTCCAGGAGAAGAAGGAACCATCAACTCATGGCTGTCTTAGCCTCAAGGAGGCTATGGTTCTCCTGCATAATTCTTTTTTAAAATAAGACCTTTTAACAAATCAGTAAATTTTACATTTCCTTTAAAAAAAACCAACAAAAAATCTAACAGAGGCCTTACCAGGCTAAAATCAACATGTTGGCAAGGCTGTGTTCCTTTCTGAAGACTCCAGAGGGAATCCTTCTCCTTGCTAGTGCAGGATGATGTCAGGATTCACTCCTTACATTGAAGGTCTGAGGTCCTATGTTCTTACTGACTGTCAGCTGAAGGCTGTTTCCATCTTTTAGAGGATGCCCACATTCCTTGGTTCATGGCCCTCACCCTCAATCTTCCTAGACAACAACGATAGGTCTAATCCTTCTCATGTTGCATCTCTCTGGCCCACTCTTCTGCCTTCCTCTTCCACTATTAAGGACTCATGTGATTATATTAGTCCCACCTGGATAATCCAGGCTATTCTCCCCATCTCAAGATTCCTAACTTTATTCATATCGGCAGACTCACTTTTGTCATGTTAAGGTAACATTCACAGGTTCCTAGGATTAGGACATGGACATCGTTTTTTTTTTTTTTTTTGGGGGGGGGTCATTATTTTGTCTACCAAAAACCAAAAAACCTGTTGCTGTCAGGTTGATTCCAACTCATGGCAACTCCATGTGTTACAGAGTAGTAGTGTCTCTTAGGGTTTTATTGACTATATATATGTTTTTTTTTTCTTTGAAAATACACACAGCAAAACATACACCAATTCAACATTTTCTCCATGTACAATTCAGTGACATTGATTACACTCTTCAAGCTGTGCAACGATTCTCACCCTCCTTTTCCATATTGTTCTTCCTGTATTAACCTGAACTCACTGCCCCTTAAGCTTCTTATCTGAACTTTTGAGTTGCTGCTGTCAGTTCGATCCTATATAGGTAGTTCTTCAAAAGAGCATGATGTTCAAAACAAACTTTCTTTACTAAATTAACTAACTTATTGTTTGGTTTAAAGAAGACTTCAGAAGATAGTTTTGGTTTAAGGTTTAAGATTTAAAGATTATCTCATGGCAATGGTTTCAGGGGTTCATCCAGCCTCAATGGCTCCAGAAAGTCTGGATTACATAAGAATTTGGAATTCTATTCTGATTCTTCCACAGAATCTCTGATCAATATGTTCAGTAATGTTAGCCATGCACCATCCCATTCTTCTGGTGTCATAGTAAAGGAGGCATTGGTTAATTTAGGTTAATTTAGGCACACATTTTATTTCCTCCTGCTATTTCAGACTTTCCCTCTTTCTGCAGTGTTCAAAGCAAATAGAGACCAATTGTTGTATCATGGACGGCCACATGCAAGCTTTTAAGATCCCAGGCACTATGGAACGAACTAGGAGGTAGAACAAACACACTAAAAATGGTATTAGGCCAAGTACCTGGAATGTCCTAAAACCAAGACCCCAAATCTCCAAACCAAGAAACCAAATTTAATGACGTATTTGACTGTATATAAGCAGCCTCTGCAGCTACTCTTTTTTCTTTTTTTTTTTTGGTAAGAGTATATATTACACAAGACTTACTAATTCAACTTTTTACAGGTGTACAACTAATTGATAACTATTACATAAATTGACTGTGGAACTGTTACCTTTAATCAATGTGACTTCTCCATCACTATAAACAAAAATTCCGTGTTCCATAAGCAAAAACTCCCCCATTTTCCCTCCTTTCTATCCCTAGTAACCACTTACAAACTTTGGTGTCTATACATTTGCCTGTTCTTGTCTTTTTATATAAGTAAGGTCATATGGTATGTGTACTTCTATGATTGAATGATTTCACTCAACATAATGACTTCAAGCTCCACCCATGTTGTAGTATGTATTAGGACTTCATTTCTCTTTCTGGTTGAGTAGTATTCCATTGTATGTCTGTACCACATTTTGTTTATCCATTCATCTGCTGATGGGCATTTAGGTTGTTTCCACTTTTGGCAATTGTGAATAGTACGGCAATAAACGCTTGTGTACATATGTCTGTTTGTGTTGCTGCTTTCAAGTCCCTTGAGTATATTCTTAACAGTGGAATTTCTGGGTTGTATGAAACTTCTATGTTTAGTTTTTTGAGGAAACACCACACTGTTTTCCACAAGGGCTGTACAGTTTTGCATTCCCATCAGCAATGAATCAGGGTTCAATTTCCCCATATCAACACTAACATTTGTTGTTTTCCTTTTTTAAAACAAATCTTAGCCATTCTGGTGGAAGTGAAATGGTATCTCATTGTGGTTTTGTTTTGCATCCCTCTGATGGCTAATGACAGTGAGCATCTTTTCATGTGTTTGATGGCCATTTTAATATACTCTTTGGTGAAATGTCTCTTCTTGTGTTTGCCCATTTTTTATTGGGTTATTTGTCCTTCCATTGCTAAGTTGCAGAGTTTTATACGTTTTAGATTTTTCCCATACTTCTGTTATTTTGTGTGTTTAGTTGCTTTTTTAATGTTGAGTCTTTCTGGTTTATTCTTCTTCTCTTCTATATATATATTTTAAATATTTTCTTAGTGGTTACCCACAAAAAATACATTTAACAACTTACATTTACACCATCTAACTTTAGCTTGACACCAACATTTAACATACAAACAACAGGCAACATACAACATTAACATATTAAAACTCTATTTCCATTTTGCTCCTTCCTCTGCCTTCTTTGTTGTTGTGACTCCAACTACATCATTTTATATACTGTGTCTATTAGGTTAATTTTGTATTTATTTCTTATGTATTTATTTCTGGAACTTAACTACTAAATTTACCCCAGGAGATACCATACAACTGGATCTTTTATGGGCCCATGCCATTTCCTTTATTAAAGATCTCTATTTTTTAATTTTTATTTCTAAATTTTCCTTCCCATGTGCAGCTTCGAGTATCTGTCTAGTGATCTTTTCTTCCCATCTGAAAGACTCACTTTATTAATTTTGAAAAGCAGGTCTTAAAAAAACCCTTTGCCATTGAGTCAGTTCTGACTCATAGCAACCCTGTAGGAAGAGTAGAAGAGTAGAAATGTCCCAGAAAGTTTCCAAGGCTATAAATCTTTACAGAAGCAGACTGCCACTTCTTTCTCCCGGGGAGTGGCTGGTGGATTCAAACTGCCAACCTTTAAGTTAGCAGCCAAGCACTTAACCACTATGCCACCAGGTTTCCTGAAAAGCAGACCCGGTGGTATCAAATTCCCACAATTTTTATTTATCTGGAGATGTGTTGATTTCACCCTCATTTTTGAAAGCCACCTTTGCTGGGTTAAGAATTCTTGTTGACAATTCCTTTTTTTCAGTACATTATATATATTCTTCCATTGCCTCTCGATCTCCAGAGTTTCTGAGGAGAAATCTGCACTTAATCTTATTGAAGACCTCTTGTATGTTATAATGTGTTTTTCTCTTGCTGCCTTCAGAACTCTCTCGTCTTTTGTTTTCAAAAATTTGATTACGTGTGTCTCGGTGTAGGCCTCTTTGGATTCATTCTGTTTGGAGTATGCCTAGTTTCCTGGATTTGCAGATTCAATTCCTGGATTTGCAGATTCAATTCCTTATTCAGGTCTGCAAATTTTTCTGTCATCATATCATGGAAGATGCTTTCTATCTTCTTGTTCTGGGACACCAATGATCCTAACGTTGAATTTCTTGATCATGTCCCACAGTTACATTTGGCTTTCTTCATTTTTCTTTGTCATTTTCCCTTGTTCCTCTTGAGCCCTGATAGTTGTTACCTTGTCCTCTAGTTCACATATTCTGCCTTCTGTCTGCCCAAATCTATTGTTGAAAACGTCCCCTACATTTTCCAATTCAGTTATTTTATTTAGTTCTCTTTCATAAGCTCTGTCCCCTTATTTAGTATCTCATTTTGTTTCCTGATCTCTATTAGTTTGTTTTCCACGTGTTATTTGGATTCTTTGAACATATTTAACATTGTTGTGGGCAAGACTTCTATTTTTCCCATTTACCTGGTCTTCATAACACTAGTTTCAGCATTTCCAACATGTTGTTTCAAATGAGCCATCTTCTCCTGCGTTCTTGAATACTTTGTTATTTCTTTGTTGAACTTGAGGCATTTGTGTATTTTACTGTTATAGCTGGTAACTCAGTGTGCTCTTTATTCCAACAGCTGTTTTAATTCTTTATTTTTCCCTTCATTTCCTCCCCAGTAAATCAATGTCTTTTGTTTGATGTGACTTTTGTTGGTTTGTTTGTTTTTGTCTTTCTTCCCTTTCTTTCTCTGTGATTGGCCAGAGGTGGGGGTAGGGTGGAACCGGCTTTTTCCATTTGATATCCAAGCCTTCCGCTTTCCTTTGGCTGCAAGTTACTAATATGCAGTCTTTGAGGCAGCAAAAGATGATTTTTTTCTACCTTCCACCTGTTCTTGTGGAGCAGTGCTCAATAATTGTAATTGCAGCTCACCTTTTGCCTCTTTTCAGGTACTTCTCTATTTAGGAGACATGCCCCCTGTTGTAGGTTCTGGCTTAATTGTGATGGGTGTTGGTGCTGGGCTGTCTTTTTTTTTTTAAATCCTCTCTCTCCTGGACTGTGGGAATTTTCTCTGTATACAAAGAGGACTCATGACCTCTGCTACTCTCTGTAAGTCTACTTTTTTTTTTTTTTTTGGCTTCTTGTAGAAGTTTCTCCAATGAGTTTGTAAAGTCAAGGTGTCAGGACGGGGAGGCGGGGGGAGGAAGTAGAGGAAGTGGAAATCAAAACAGTAAATTTTCTTACCTTTCTCTTTTCTTCTCTGGTTATTTCCCTCCACCATTCTCTGCTTTTGCGTTCTGTCTGTCTGTGCAGGTTTGCTGTGTCTGTTGGAGCTTTATTATGCTTTTTTTTTTTGGTTGTTTGTGGAAGAAGTCAGAGTTTTTTTCCTCCCATGTCAAAATCTTGCTGGTACTCCTTGGCTATATCTGTAAGTACTTTTTGAGCTGCAATAGGGAGGTAAAGAAGAGAGCATGCCAGGCTACGGTATTAAAAGCCCAGGAAAGAATGGAATGTTTCAAAGAAATAAGACAGAGTGCAAAGAACAAGGGCAAGCAAGTTGAGTGATGAGTCTGAAAAGATGGATATGGATCAAATCAGGCAGGATGACCACACGATTATCATACAAACCAAAACAAACCTGAGCATAATTTCAACAAAGGGTAATTTTAACAACTGTGCCAGGACAATAGGCATGAATTAGGACTGTCTCTGGCAAACAAGAGAACTGAAGGCAGGGAAGCTCATTAGGAAATTATTGCAGAAACCAAATGAGATCTAATAGGCTAAATGAGATAGATATAACTGAGGCATCTTGGGAATAGAAAATAAGATATGGATCTTGTGAGAAAGTGAGGTGCTGAGGGATGGGTAGATAAAAGCAAACTTTTCTTTCCTCCTTGGCAGGAAGCCTGCAGGGAGTAATAGATGAGTCATCTTAACGGTCCAGCCAAGTTAATGCATGAACTCTTTTATTAGAGAAGTAAAACAGACATTAAGCACCAGCACAGGCATGCCAATGAAGATTTCTGTAGGTGTCAGTTTTACCCCAGGAAATACATATCTGTCCAAGAAATGTAATTAGCAGGCTTTTCTATGGGTTTCAGGTGATCATAATATTCCTCTAATCTTCAAGCAAATTTTACAGCTTCCTTTAACATAGGAATCAACAGTCAGTCACATCCAATGTTCATGCTAATTTACAGGCAAAGACAGCGTCAAGGTTAATATATCCAATCTGTTTTGCTCATCTGTTTTGACCTAAATCTTTGTTGCAACTTGAAAGAAGAAAAGAAAAAGAAGAAGGGTATAGGGAGAGTGAGGGGAAGTAAGAAATGAGGGAGGGAAGAAGGGAGGACAAGAGGATGGAAGCAAAGAAATAAGGAAGGAAAGGAGCTGGGGGAGAGAAAAAGGAATAAAGGAAGAAAATAAACTCAGCTTATTCATATGCATCAATATTTTTTCCCCTTTTTTCTATAATAAAAGGTAAACCAGAAACAAAACCAAGTGAATTAAAAGTGAGTCCCTTGTTTTTGGCATCTAGAAGGAAATCAGAAGGCTCCCGTGGGACTGAGTTGTATAAAGTTGGTTTGGCAGCTTTTCTGGAGTCAGAACTCGGATTAAGACAAGGAAATTTTAAATAGGCTTGAAAAAAAAAAAAGTGGACATGTTACTAAGACTGGATACTTATGGTAATGGAAAGAGCAACTAGGAAAGTGCTTATTTCAGAATAATTTTTATGACTCACAATCAATCTCTTCTTCTCCCTCTCCCTCTTCTTATCACTCCCTCTCTTTCGGAAGCATTCATAGACAGTGTCATCCCTCATCCAGAGGCCAGGAGGGAAACCCATATCCTGGCCGCTTCATCTGCCTTTTCTGCCCACACATCTCAGGGCTGTTGGTCTGCTCTTTGCAGGGCCCAGTCATATCTGAGTCCCCTGGGACAAACTCGGATTCTAATATGATCTCTTTCCTGCATGATCTGAGAGCTCAGTTGTTTTACAGCCTAAAACAAATCATAAAGAGAGAAGCGTACTCAGAAAATATTTCCTATTAAGTTATGAATAACTATGAAATGCCTACCCTACCTCACCCACTGTTTATTAGTGGAATATGCATTTTTAAAAAGTTACTGGGAAAAGCAAACCAATGCAGTAAATCTCAAATCTAAAATGTGGACTATCATACACTGTAGAATTGAGCATGAAAAGACAAAATAGACAAATTGGACATCATTAAAATTTAAAAAAAAAAGTGCACCAAACCTCTTTTTCAACAAAGTGAATAGACAACCTAAGAATTGAGGGAATATTTTTGGAAGTCATATATCTGATAAGGGTTAAATATTCAAAATATGTAAAGAACTCCTATAATTTAACAACAAAAAGACAAAGAATCCAATCAAAAAATGGGCAAAGGACTTGAATAGACATTTCACCAAAGAGGATATATAAATGACCAATGAGCACATGAAACTATGTTCAACATCATTAGTCATTAAAAACCAGTTAACACCAAGTCAGTCCTGACTCTTGGTGACCCCATGTGTGCAGAGTAGGGCACTCCATGGGTTTTTTTCAGAAGCAGATTGCCAGGCCTCTCTTCTGGGTTGCCTGTGGGTGGGTTCAAACTGCGTCCTTTTGATTAGTAGTTGAGCACTTAACCATTTGTGCCCTCCAGGGACTTCTATCATTAGTCATTGGGAAAATACAAATCAAAATCACAATGAAATACCACTTCACCCCCACTAGAATGGTTATGATAAAAAACAATGGAAAAAAACAGGTATTGGTGAGGATGTGGAGAAATTAGAACATTCATTCAGTGCTGGTGAAAATGCAAAATAGCACAGCAACTGTGGAAAACAGTACTTAAAAAGTTAAAAATAAAACTGTTATATGACCCAGCAATCCTAATCTTAGGTATATACATAAAATAACTGAAAGCAGAAAATCAAATTGAAACTTTTACACCAATGTTCACTGCAGCACTATTCACAATAGCCAAAAGGTGGAAACAACCTAAATGCCCATCAACAGATGAATGGATAAAATGTGGTACATAATACAATGGAATATAACTCAGCCATAAAGATAAATGAAATTCTGATACATACCACAAGTGAGTGAAGCCTAAAATTATTATGCTGAGTGAAGTAAGTCAGTCACAAAAGGACAAATGCTGCATGATCCCACTTACATGAAATAGGCAAGTATATAGAGACCAAAGCGTATTAGTAGTTACCAGGGCTGGGAGGGAGGTGGAAAGGAGGAGTCTTAGTGTAGGGGCTGTTAATGGTGGAATAATTTGGAAACAGATAGTGATGATGGTTGTACAACATGATGAACTTAACCAGTGTCACTGAATTGTAAATGTAAAAAATGTTCAATTGGCAAATGTTTTGTTATTCACATTTTTACCACAATAAAACGATTTAAAAAAAGAAAAGGAATGGGCATTAAGTCTTAGGTACGTATTGCTATTAGTGTATGTGAGTGATTAGCTCATCATACTCTTACCAAAATTTATTGTTATTATTTTTAAATTTTTTATTAAAAAGGTAAACATGAAATTTTGCATTTTGATTTATGTTGTTCTTATGTCTTTCAATATTGACTGACTCTTGAGTCCAACCAAAATACCTTCATAGCTGTATTATTTTCCTAGTGCTGACTTAATATCTAGGTCACTTCAACAATAGAAATTTATTCTCACAGTTATGGAAGCCAGAAGTCCAAAATAAGGTGTTGGCAGGGCCTCACTTCTTCTGAAGGCTCTAGGAGAAAATCTTTCCTTGCCTCTTCCAGCTTCTGGCATTCCTTGGCTTGTGGTGGAATCACTGTAATCTTTGCTTTCATCTTCACATGGCCTTGTTATTGGATTTAGGGGCCACACGAATAATCCAGGTTGATCTCATCTCAGGATCTTTGTTTATATGTGTAAAGAGTTTTTTTCAAAGAAGGTCATATTCAGATTTTCTTCAGGTTAGGATGTGGACATATCTTTTGGGGAGAGCACCATTTCGCCCACTTCATAGCAGATGTTTCCTAAGTGACTCACTTATGGAATTAATAGACAGCAATAATACACAATAGTACATGTTTCACCCTCATGGGCCAGATCATTAGAAATCTGGCCTCCCAAACCCACTCCACTGGTTCCAAAAACCAGGCAAAAATCTTTCCTCCCAGAAGAGATTCTGGGTAACCCAAATCTTTCATGCCATATCTAAGTGACTTAAGAAAGCTTAATTCTCCATTTACCACTGAGAGATATTTGGGAAGTGAAGAGGCCCCGGATAAGTAAAGCATTACTGAAGAAGAAGAACAAAGTGGGAAGCCTCACACTACCTGATTTTAGAACCTATTATACTGCCTAGGTAGTAAAAACAGCCTGGTACTGGTACAACAGCAGATACATAGACTGCTGGAACAAAATTGAGAACGTAGTCATAAATGTATCCACCTACGAGTAGCTGATATTTGATAAAGGTGCAAAGTCTGTTAAATGGGGAAAAGACAGTCTCTTTAACAAATGGTGCTGACATAACTGGATATCCATCTCCAAAAAAATGAAACAAGACCCATACCTCACACTATGTACAAAAACTAACTGAAAATGGATCAAAGACGTAAATATAAAACCTACAAAGATAACGATCATGGAAGAAAAAATAGGGACAAGGCTAGGAGCCCTAATACGTGGCATAAACAGAATACAAACCATAACTAACAATGCACAAACACCAGAAGAGAAACCGGATAACTGGGAGCTCCTAAAAATCAAATGCTTTTGCTCATCAAAAGACTTTGCCGAAAGCGTAAAAAGAGAACCTACAGACTGTGAAAAAGTTTTGGCTAAGACATACTTGATAAAGGTTTGATCTCTAAAATCTACAAGATACTGCAACACCTCAACAACAAAAAGACAAATAACCTAATTAAAAAATGGCATTGATATGAACAGACTTTCACCAAAGAAGACATTCACATGGCTAACAGATACATGAGGAAATGCATAAGGTCATTTTCCATTAAAAAAAAAAAAAGAAAAACCCATTACCGTCCAGTCAATTCCGACTTATAGTGACCCTATAGGACAGAGTACAACTGCCCCATAGAGTCTCCAAGGAGTACCTTGTGGATTCAAACTGCCGACCTTTTGGTTATCAGCCATAGTTCTTAACCACTATGCCACCAGGGTTTCCACATTAGCTGTTAGAGAAGTGCAAATCAAAACTACAATGAGATACAATCTCAGCCCAACAAGGCTAGCATTAATCCAAAAAACACAAAATAATACATGTTGGAGAGGTTGTGGAGAGACTGGAACACTTATGCACTGCTAGTGGAAATTCAAAATGGTACAACCACTTTGGAAATCAATTTGACACTTCCTTAAAAAGCTAGAAATAGAAGTTCCATACAATATAGCAATCCCACTCCTTGGAATATATCCTAGAGAAATAAGAGCCATAACACGAATAGACACATGCATGCCCATGTTCATTGCAGCACTGTTCACAATAGCAAAATGATGGAAACAACCTAGGTGCCCATCAACAGACAAATGGATGAACAAATCATGGTACATACACACAATGGAATACTACACAACGAAAAAGAACGGTGATGAGTCTGGGAAACATCTCACAACATGGATGAATCTGGAGGGCATTATGTGGAGGGAAATTAGTCAGACACAAAAGGACAAATATTGTATGAGACCACTATTATAAGAACTCAAGAAAAGGTTGAAACACGGAATAAAACATTATTTGATGGATACAAGGGTGGGGAGGGAGGGAGAGGGGAATTCACTAACTAGATAGTAGACAAGAATCATCTTAGGTGAAAGGAAGGACAACAACACCCAATACAGGAGAAGCCAGCACAACTGGACTAAACCAAAAGCTAAGAAGTTTCCTGAATACAGCCAAATATTTTCAGGGACAGATTAGCTGGGGCTGGGGCCTGGGGACCATGGTTTCAGAGGGCATCTAGGTTAATTGTTATACCAAAGTTTATTAAGAACAAGTTCTGTATCCCACTTCTGTGAGTGGCATCTGGGGTCTTAAAAGCTTGTGAGAGGCCATGCATCAACAGGTCCCAACTCACTTGGAGTGAAGGAGAATGAACAACACCAAAGATACAAGGAAAATATTAACCCAAGAGACAAGAGGGCCACATAAACCAGAGACTCCATCCGCCTGAGACCAGAACAACCAGATGGTGCCAGGCTACCATCAATGATCACCCTGGCGGGGAAGACAACAGAGAGTCCCTGATGGAGCAGGAAAAAGGGTAGAGCAGATCTCAAATTCAGGTAAAAAGACCAGACTTAATGGTCTAACTGAGACTGGAGGAACCTCTGAAGCCATGGCCCCCAGACACTCTGTTAACCCAGAACTAAAGCCATTCCCAAAGCCCACTCATCAAAGATTAGACTAGACTATAAAACATAAATTAATACTTGTGAAGAGTGTGCTTCTTAGTTCAATGAGCTACACAAGACCAAATGGGCAGCTCCTGCCCAGAGGCAGGATAAGAAGGCAAGAAGGGACAGGAACTGGTTGAATGGACACAGGAAACCCAGGGTTGAAAGGGGGAGTATGCTGTCACATTATAGGGATTGCAACTAACATCTCATAACAATATGTGTATAAAGTTTTGTACGAGAAACTAACTTGAGCCGTAAACTTTCACCTAAAGCTCAATTTAAAAAAATGCAAGTTATTAAAGTTAATTCAGCTCTGGTTTTATAAGAACACAATCAAACCAACATAGCCCAAAAAGAATGTGAGAGCCATTAAAATAACTTCTGTGTCCTCCCGTCAATAGCTTTTTCTTTAAATCAATATCTTCTTCAAAGAAGAAAAAGAAGGTTTATTAGATAGCACACAACCAATTCCCTTTCATAAAATGGTAAGGGTATTTGTGATTGTGTGCTCAATTATATAAAGTTTACTAAAACAGATATGCATTACCTGTGATCAATGCTGGGTATCAGTAGGGAATTTCATGTTAACTCTGGCAGAGTCTTGGTTGCTTTATTGACATACAATAAGAATGTTATTAAATATATGTTTTGCTTTCTTATTATGCTAAGTATGTTGTTGTTGTTGTTGTGCCTTCGAGTTGGTTCCCACTCATAGGGACCCTACAAACAACAGAACAAAACACGGCCCTTTCCTGGGCCGTCTTCAGAATCGTTGTTAAGCTTGAGCACATTGTTGCAGCCAATGTGTCAATCCATCTTATTGAGAGTCTTCCTCTTTTTCGATGACTCTCTAGTTTACCAAGCATGATGGCCTTCTCTGGGGACTGGTCCCCCCAATAACATCTCCAAGGTATGTGAGACGAAGTCTCACCATCCTTACTTCTAATGAGCATTCTGGGTGTACTTTTTTCAAGACAGATTTGTTCATTTTTCTGGCAGTCCATGGTATATTCAATATTCTTCCCAACACCATAATTCAAAGGCATCAATTCTTCTTTGGTCTTCCTTATTCGTTATTCAACTGTCACATGCATCTAAGGCGATTGAAAACACCATAGCTTGGGTCAGGACACCTTAGTCCTTAAAGTGACATCTTTGCTTTTTTAACAGCTTAAAGAGGGCTTTTACAGCAGATTTTCCCAGTGTAATGTGTCTTGATTTCTTGACTGCTGCTTCAGCGGGTGTTGATTGTGGATCCAAGTAAAATGAAATCCTTTACGACTTTGATCTTTTCTCCATTTATCATGATGTTGCTTATTGGTCCAGTTGTGAGGATTTTTATTTTCTTTATGTTGAGGTGTAATCCATACTGAAGGCTGTGGTCTTTGATCTTCATTAGTAAGTGCTTCAAGTCGTCTTCACTTTCGGCAAGCAAATATGGATCTCTTCTTCTACCCAGAAATGCTATGTATATATACATATACATACATACGTGTGTGTGTATGCATATGTGTATATATACCAGAACATCAGAATATTTTAATTTCAATATTTTTTACATGAAAAATTCAGTTACATTAATTTCAACCATGTTGAGCTACCACCCGCCATCTGTTTCTAAATTTTTTCATCACCCTTAACCAAGACATGTGTATGTATATTATTTTATTCCTAACAGATAGAAACAATTTTCATCAAATATCTATTGGTCTAAAAACCAAAAAACCAAACCTGTTGCTGTCAAGTTGATTCCAACTCATAGCGACCCTATAGGACAGAGAACTGCCCATAGGGTTTCCAAGGAGAGGCTGGTTGATTCGAACTGCTGACCTTTTGGTTAGCAGCCAAACTCTTAACAGTGTACCACCAGGGCTCCTCTGTTTGTCTATTAAAAAAACACATATTCTCTGAATAGTATTATAAAAGAGTTCAGGAATAATTTTTAAGTCTTGCTGAAAAAGTCATCAGATATTGAAGGGCTTTACTGAGACACCATGTAAACAGAAAATCAACTCCTGAGACCTAAAGCAAAATAAAATAAAGGCTAGTGTCAACAGTTAATACATATGACATTAAAACTATTTTTTTCCAGCTTTCCAGTTAATACCTATTACCAAGTCAGGCTCAATTCTTCGCTTTATTTTTGCCTGTATAAGTCACTCTACTCATAGGGAGAATCTTGTCTGTGAGTGGCCACTAACTCAGTCTCTTCCCTCAGTTTTCCAGCTACAGGTGGCCTTTTGGGCTGGTCATTCAGGGCAAAGTCCAGACGCCTCCATGGCATTTTTAGTCTTTCCCATCTGCCCCCACTTTCCACCTGCAGCTTTAGTTTCCATTTCCCTACACAAATACTTCGTATCTCCCATATCAAACAATGTGAATTTTATTGAAGAACATATGATTTTTTCTTCAAACTCTAATTTCTTCTACAAAGGGTTTGAAAGAGGCTGGGATATGTACTGAATGTTTAAATCCCCTCTGCCCAAGCATAAGGTCAGTGTAAATCCACAGGTCTTTCCCTAACCACCCATTTATAAGCCCTCCTCCCCTTCATTGAAACTGTTCATCATTTATCACACATTCCCTGATTTAACCTGTATCAATTTCTACATTTAACATGTGTACAGACTTTCAGAAATCCTAACTTTAAATCCTCATCTTGATTATAAATTATTTAGGTTTTGTGCTGCATATTAACAGCACTTCATTGTCTTCTCCAGAATCTGAGAAAATAAAATTCTATGTACATAGAGGTATCAATGTATGAAGAAAATAATATTAATAACAACAAAATAATAGCAATTACTATTTTATTTTGCATCTTTTATGGGCCAGACACTTTTCTAACCACTTTGTATATGTCATTTCATTTAATAACCACAAAATGCTTTTCACATATAATCTTCCTGTCCTCCAGGTGAAAATACTGTGGCTTAGAAGCATGTGTATAAATAACAGATAGATTTTACACAGTAGACACTTTCAGCTTGGTGACATGCTGATGTTATGGGGAGTTTTCTAGAACCAAAGCAGCTGAGGAAGGGGATTCACATATCCCCACCTCCTCATCCCTACTTTTCATCCTCCTTCAAACCATTCTTGCTTCTCTCTCCAAGTACATAAATTTTCTTTTTTTTTTTTTAATAATTCTTTTTTTTTAAATTGTACTTCAGGTGAAGGTTTACAGAACAAGTAGTTTCTCATTAAACAGTAGTACACATATTGTTTTATGACATTGGTTAACAACCCCACGACATGTCAAACCTCTCCCTTCTCGACCTTTTTTTTTTTTTTTTGGTGAAAATATACATAGCCAAAGATACACCATTTCAAAAATTTCTACATGCACATTTCAGTGACATTGAGTACACTCTTCCAGTTGTGCTACTATTCTCACTTTAGATGAAGGTTTACAGAACAAAATAGTTTCTCATTAAACAGTTAGTACACATGTTACCCTATGTGTTGTCTAAATCTGATATTTTATTGTTAATCTTCTGGATTTCTGATTGCTGTCTATGGATTCTTGCAGCCTGTTAAATTTGTCATTATGATCTTCTCTAATCTTTTTAATTTTCTCTATTGCATGTTCTGCATTTTGATTACTTTCCTTCCTAATATCTTGAAGAGTTATGTGTATTAATCTTTTGTATTCTGCCTCTGGGAGCTTGCTGAAGCCATCATGGACTGCTTCTTTATGTTATTTGATGTTGACTGTTGTCTCCAAGCCATCAATAAGTTGTTATATTTATTTATTTAATATTTGCTTATTGTGTCCTAGCTTCTTGTTTTGTTTTGATATGCCCAAATAGGCTGCTTGTGTGAGCTAGTTTGATTATTGGCACTGTTGTAGCTCTAATGTCCTTCCACCAGGTGGTTAGATCTGTTACTAGGTATGTGAGCTCAGGAGTCTGCCCACTCCTCCTGTATGGATTCAGCTCAGGTGCCCAAGTAGATAGCCACCAAGTATGTAGTGCAGGCTCTTACCTACAGTCTTAGACACACACGGGTGAGTGATGTAGGCACAGGCATCTGACTGCAGGAGGGGGACACACTCTAAGCAAGGCATGGGGCTGACGGCCACCCCCAAGTGTCCAGGAAGATGGCATTTCCCTATTCTCTAAAGCTCGTACGTGGGTGGATTTTGCAGCTGAACTATGAGCACCCAATGCTGTTGACTGTAAGGAGTAGGGGACACCTCTTATTCATGGCCCCTTATGGCATGTGGCTAGGTGGCATGGGTGCAGCTACCAGTCTTCAGGCCCCTGATGTGGTTAGGTGAAGACTCTGCTTAATGGACATAGCAGAGTCAGATGTCATGAACCTGCCACTTCACAGCTGAAACAGTTGGTTAGACTTCAGGTGTGTACCCTGTTGTACTGCGGTAATTAGAACTTATGCTGTTGAAATGTGCCCACACAAATCTATAGAGGGAGAAAGGCGCTCAAAGTCCATGGATCCCTTATGCCTGTGTCTAGGCAAAGGAGATGTGCCTACCTGGTGTTCCTGGCTTAGGTGAGCCAGCAGTTTATTTTTTCCCGTTTGTTAATTTGTTCACTCTCCAAGGCTGACAGAATGGCTCCAGGCGTGTGACGGATCGAGGGGGACTCAGCAAATGCTGAAGCCCGTCCAGGACCCAGTGCAGAGCAGGGAGTGGGAAGGTAAATGGGAGAGAGGTTTTTCCCTGAGGGGTGTGTTTTTGATCCGTGTGGTAGGCCGGATGCAAATACTTATCTTTCAGCAAATGATGGTTGCTTCTCACTGGTTCTGCCTGGCCGAGTAGACTCTCAGTGGCTGGATCTCTCCCTGTGCGGAATACGCCTCTGGAGCACCGATGCTTGCCTGCCTCACCGCTGAAGAGCGCAGCTCTTGCCGGGTCAGTTCTGGCGCCTCCTCGCTGCTTCCAGACTGTCTCTCCCTCCCCCTGCCACTCAATCCAGTTCGTCAACTTTGCCATTGATGTTCAGGGCTCCCAAATTGTCATATATAATCAAATCACTTGTTTTTTCAGGTCTTTGTTTTAAGAGGGTCCACTGGAAGGGTCTGGCTACTCTGCCATCTTGGCCCCACCTCCAAGTTCAGTAACATTTTCTTGAACCTGGCACTGTGCTAGATGCCAGGAATCTAGAGATGAATTCAGCCTGGTTCCTGCCATCAAGTGGGTCTAAGTCCAGGGGAGAAGTTGTATGGATGACACCCAGTGTAAGGATGCAGGTACATGCCAACTACCCTGGACCCAAAATTCCCCGCTGAACTGAGATGTCTTTGATGTCCCTAAAGAAGGAAAATTTGACAGTAGCAAGTCTACCTGTGGGACAAAGTGCAGGGGAAGAGAGGAGGATAAAAAGCAAGAAATAAGGCAGACTCTTTCCTTAGGAGCTAATATCTGGGCTTGTCCAATAAATTCTTCTAGATATGTATACTTTTTATTGATGTGCTGGCAAAAAAGAAAAAGCCTTCATCAAATAATGACTTAAGGCAACCTTTCTCTCTTTCTTCTATTAAAATGTCATTTCATTCATTCCTTCATTTATTTATTCTTCCAGATAACATCAACTAAGCACCTACTATGCCAAAGTTTCAATGTTAAGGTATAAGGCATGATTCTGCTCTTCCTGGGAAGACAAACATGACAGTGATAGTTCAGAAAAGAGATATGAATGATCCAACTTACATAAAATATCTAGAATAGACAAATGTATAGAGATCTAAGTTTATTAGCGGTTACCATGGGAGAAATAGAGGGGGCATCCTTAAGTGACACATACAGTTAAACACTGGAGTACTAACTAAAAGATTGGTAGTTAGAACTCACCCAGAGATGCCTCAGAAGAAAGGTCTGGTGATCTGGTTCCAGAAAGGCACAGACTTGAAAACACTATGGAGTGCAGTTCTACTCTGTACACATGGGGTTGCCATGAGGCAGAATTGACTTGACAGAAACTGTTTGTTTCTATTTTTTGCAGGGAGGAGGGTATCATTGCTTAGGGGGCACTGATCTTCTGTCATGTGTGATGGAAAATTTTGGAAACAGATAGTGGTGGTGGTTGAACTACATGAATAATGTAACTAAATTGTACTTATAAAATATGTTGAATTTGGCAAATGTTTTAGATCTTTATTTATCTATCTATATGCTACAAAAAAAGAATGAGTTAAAAAAAAGAGAGAAAGTAGTAGAAGGACTGGAGGGGGATGAAAGAAAGAACAAGTAAACTCTGGTGGAAGCAGTGTAGGCTGCTAAGAGGTTATGTCCAAGCTGGTTCTTGAAGGATATATAAGAGTCTGCCAGGTGAGTTTGCTGGGATGTGCTTTCTAGAGAGAAATTTGTTTGAACAAAGGCCTCAGTGCTGAAAATATTCTGGATACCAGCGAAATTCAGTAGAACACCAGTACCCAAGTGTTTTCATTATTTCCACTCTTAAGACAGGGCACTTTTTCTAGCTTTGTTTGGATAAGTACTGTTAAAAATGTTGTAGGGCAAACATTCATATTTATTCTGTATTTAACTTTTCATTAATAATAAATTCAGGTGAAGTAGCGCTGTTATTAATATTGATCAGCATCCCAACTGAAAGCACAGATGTCAGGGATTTTTTTAAAAATGGGCTCAGTTATATTTAATAGTGTTGTTGATGAGAGAAAGCTTAATGAAAACCAACAGATGGTCTATTTAATATTGCTCTTGGCTTTGAAACATGTGCCAAATGTGAGACACACAAGGACTTGACAGGGCTGTTATTGGAAACCTTTAATTACAACAATTTGCACTCCTGGGCCTGCTGAAATTGCTAAAATAACACTGCAAATCTAACTGTGGCCATGCCAGAATTGAAATAATGCCCTTTTTGTGATATTGTTTATGGCATTGTATTTCTAAATGACCTCTAGAGACAGTTTTTCTCACAGTTTTTTTTTTTTTTTTTGGTCAAGGAACTGGTGCCAGTGGTCAGGATGAACTCAGATGCCCCTCTCCCACATCAACAAATCCACTTTGGAATGTTGAACAGCATCTCCAAGGTCAAAAAGAGGTATGCATTCCTTTATTATTAGTGTTAACTCAATTAAAGAGAGACTTCAACTGCCAAAAGCAACAATTAGAGAATTAATAATAATAGTGGCACTATCAATTACTCCTATTATGGACTGTGATATTTACCTGGCAAATATCACCACTACTTTTCACAACAATGAGAAAGATAGAGATAAGGACAGAGAAGCTGAGAAGAGTTCAATATCATGCACAAGGTCACACAGTTTGTAAGTGGAAACAGGCAGGTGAATTCACCAGAGCAGAGCAAGATTCCAGTTTTCCAGTTGTCATCCAGTAGATTCTGATTCATGGAAACCCCATGTGTCAGAGTAGAACTGTGCGCTATAGGGTTTTCAATGGCTGATTTTTCAGAAGTAGATAGTCAAGCATTTCTTCCAAGGTGCCTCTGGGTGAACTTGAACCTCCAAACTTTTGTTTAGCAGCCAAGTGTGTTAACCATTTGCACCATCCAGGAACTGTAAAAGTAAGATAGACCACTCACTTAAGGCAGGGTGATATGGATGGCACACTAGTCAGATGCAACACACCATCCCTCTGCAGCAAAGACCCAAAAAACCAAGTAAAACAGATACAGATGTCGATTCTGGAATGCTGAACATCAAATGAAGGACTAAAGAATTAGATCAAATACCAAATGGAAGGAGAAACTGAAAACAGTGAACAAGAAAAGATTGAGCCAAGGTGCCTAGCCAACTGTTCCCATAAGATAGAGCCATCTCGAGACAAAGACAGCTGAAATCCTGGGTGAGAAGCAACAGAGGCAACTTCACAAAATTCCCTTCAGGACACAGAGAAACAGAGAAGACACTTTCAAATTGAAATAAGGTGAACAGCAACACAACCTGCCCATCCCTGCAGCCTAGTCCTCCACGGACCAAGTACGAGCCCCCCCGCCCCCGTTTTTCTTTAGTTTTTTAAATTATCTTCCCCTCTCCCACGTGGCCTCATGCCCAGCCTCAGTTGCCCCCTCAAGTGACCCAAACCCTGGCAGGCAGCTTCAGTTTGGCTTCAGCCTTGCCCTGCCTCCCTCCTGATCAACCCGAGCCCTAGCAGGCACTTCTGGCTTGGCTTTGGCCCTGCCCTGCCCACCGCATGAGCTGTCTGAGTGCCAGCAGGCAGCTCTGCCTTTCTCAACTGCCTGATGGCATGCACGAAATAGCCCATACATCACCCACCCACCCCCACTAGGTGAGTGCCAACTACTGTGAGTTTGCATGTTTGCATGCTTGCATGCCCATCACCTACCTTTCTCTCCTCCCCAACCCAGCAAACAGAGGCACTGCCTAACCACCAGTGCTGGGGCCATAGTCCAACAGTGCCTGCTACTTCCTCCAACCATCTGCACCTGGGACACATGGACCAGTAGCACATCCTCCCCCACAGCATACTATAGTGGACAGGGGTACACTCTCCAACTGGGCACCTGTGGGCTGGTGACATCTCCCTTAACTTTCATCCCACGTCACCCCCTCTCTATAACCGGAGGCTTGTGCCCACTCTGACCACCCCACCCTGCCAGGGACCATTGGTGAGAGTTTCTGTGCCACTCACCTGGAGACTGATGACCTGGATACCCTCAACCACAACACCCGGCAACTGACAATGCACACACACAACACACAACCCTGTGACCAGTGAGAACGTGTGCTGCACCTACCTCCAGGTAACTGGCCAGACAGATCATCATCTCACCAGAAACGCCAGCTATAGCCTCAGCTGCCCAGTGAGAACAGAGAACCAAGCTCTCATAGCCAGTTAATGACCCACCCACCTGCAGACAGGAGGTGAGAGCTCCAATGCAGCTAGACTAGCAACCAGAGTAGCACACATGTCTCACCTACTCAGGTATATCAAAATAAAACAAAACAAAAAATCAAGAAGTAGCAAACAAATATACAATAAATAAATATAAAAATACCTGATGACTCAGAGACAACAGACAATATCAAATCACATAAAAACCAGCTCAAGATGGCTCCAGCAAGTGACCAAAATAAAGAACTAGATAACCTTCCAGAGGAAAAAAAGGAACTACCTGAAAAGAAACTCAGAAGATTAATATACATGGTTTTCTGAAAGATTAAGGAAAACACAGATAAAACCAAGGAAAACACAGACAAGGCAATAGAAGAAATCAGGAAAACAATAGAAGAGTAAAACAACAAAGTAAACAGACAACTAGAAACCATACAAAAACAGCAACTAGAAATCCAAAAGTTTAATAGTAAATTTTCAGAAATGGAAAATTTAATAGAAGGATATAGGAGCAGAGTTGAATTACTGGAAGACAGACATAGCAAAATTGAGGACAAATCCTTTACACCAATTTGTTTGAGGAAAAATCAGAAAAAAGAATGAAGAAAACCTAAGAATTATGTGGCACAATATCAAGATGAAAAATTTGCACGTGATCAGAGTTTCAGAAAAGAGGGAGGCGATGGAAAATACAGAGATAATTTTCAAAGATTTTCTGGAAGAACATTTCTTCTTTATCATGAAAGACAAGATAATATCCATCTGAGAAGCTCAGTAAATCCCTTACAGGATAGACCAAGAAGAAAATTACCAAGATATATCATAATCAAATTTGCCAAAACCAAAGTAAAGAATCCTAAAAGCATTTTGAGGAAAATGAAAAGTCACCTACAAAGGGGAAACAATAAGACCAAGCTCTGATTACTTGGCAGAAATCATGCAGGCCAAAAGGCAATGAGATGATATATATAAAACCTTCAAAGAAAAAAAAAACTGGCAACCAAGAATAATATATGCAACAAAACTGCCTCTCATATATGATAGTGAAATTAGGACATTTCCAGATAAACAGAAATTAAGAGACTTTGTAAAAATCAGACTAAACTTACAAGAATATTAAAGGGGATCTTTCAGATAGAGAATCAACAACATCAGACAACAACCTGAGATTAGGACACAGAACAGCATCAGCCAGACACCAACCCAGTAAATTCTCAAAAATAAAACAAAGTTAAAAGACTGAAAACATGCAACCAGAGATGTCAATCTGTAAATGACAATGTCAAAACAAAAACAGAGGAAGAAATGGTGTAGTTATAGAACTCCTATATGGAGAGAAAGTCAAGGCAATATCAAGAAGTAAATTTAAGGTAGCCACTAAGAAAGTTAACAAACCTACTCATGAAAATAAAAAAAGAAACACATAAAGTCTCAGTATTCACAAAAACAGTAACAAGGAAAGAAATGAAAAGAACATCCACAAACAAAAGAAATCACTGCAGAAACTTAAGCAGAACAAATAAATTGTCAGCATCACACATATACACAAAAAACACACAACAAAATGACAGCAGTAAACACATACCTATTGATAGTCACACTGAATAAAAATGGCTTAAATGCACAAATAAAGAGACAGTGGCAAAATGAATTTAAAAAAACACGACCCATCAATTTGCTATCTATGAGACACACACCTTACACACAAAGACATTAATAAACTAAAATTCAAAGAATGGAGAAAATATATTAAGCAAACAATAGCCAAAAAAGAGAAGTGGCAATATTAATCTCCGATAAAATAGACTTTAAGGCAAAATCCACCATAAAAGATAAGCGAGGGCATTATTTAATGATTAAAGGATCAATACATTAAGAGGACACAACAATAATAAATATATATGCACCCAATGAGAGGATGTCAAAATACATAAAATAAACTCTAACAGAATTGAAAAGAGAAACAGTTTCACAGCAATAGTAGTAGTCTTCAACACACCACTTTCGGTGAAGGACAGAAGAACTAGAAAGAAACTCAACAAAAATACAGAAGACCTAACTTCCACAATCAACAACTTGACCTCATAGACATTCACAGAACACTCCACCCAACAGCATCCAAGTATACATTCTTGTCCAATGCACATGAATCATTCTCCAGAATAGACTACATTTTAGGCCACAAAGCAAGCCTCAATAAAATCCAAAACACTGAAATAATACAAAGTATTTTCTCTAATCACAACACCTATAAAAATGGAAATCAATATCAGGAAGAGCAAAGAAAAAAAAAATCAAACACCTGAAAACAGAATAACACTTTACTTAAAAATCAATGGATAATAGAAGTCAAAGATGAAAAAAAAATCCTAGAATCAAATGATAATGAAAATACACCTTACCAAACCTTTGGGACACAGCAAAAGCAGTGCTCAGAGGACAATTAATAGCAATGGACTCACACACCAAAAAAGAAGAAAGGTCCAAAATCAAAACATTAACCCTACAGTTCAAACAAGTAGAAGAGAGCAGCAAAAGAAGCCAACAGTCACAAGAATTAAGGAAATAATAAAGATTAAAACAGAAATAAGTAAAATGGAGAACAGAAAGACAATAGAAAGAATCAACAAGACCAGAAGTTGGTTCTTTGAAAGAATCAACAAAATTGACAAACCACTGGCCAAAGTGACAAAAGGAAACCAGAATAAGAAGCAAATAACCAGAATAACCACTGTTTTGGGTGGCATTACAACAGAACCAACTGAAATAAAAAAAAATCATAACAGAATACTATGAAAAATTGTACTCCAACAAATTTGAAAACCTAGAAGAAATGGACAAATTTCTAGAAACACACTGACTACCTAAACTAACACAAAATGAGGTAAAAAATCTGAACAGACCCATAACAAAAGAAGAAATTGAAGAGGTAATTAAAAAAAAAAAAAAAAAAAACCTCCCAATAACAAAAAAAAAAAAGCCCTGGCCTGGACAACTTCACAGGAGAATTCTACCAAACATTTAGAGAAGGTCTCTCACCAATACTACTCTAACTATTTCAGAGCACAGAAAAGGAAAGAATACTTCCAAATTCATTATATGAAGTCAGTATAACCTTGATACCAAAACCAGGTGAAGACTCCACAAAAATAGAAAATTACAGACCAAATGCCTCAGAAATACAGATGCAAAAATTATTAATAAAATTTTGTTGTTGATGTTGAGATGATGGAAAACACCATGGCTTGTGTCAGGCACAACTTAGTCAACAAGGTGACATCTTTGCTTTTTAACATTTTAAAGAGGTCTTTTGCAGCAGATTTGCCCAATTCAATGAGTCGTTTGATTTCTTGACTGCTGCTTCCATGGGTGTTGATTGTGATCCAAGTAAAATGAAATCCTTGATAGCTTCAATCTTTTCTACATTTATCATGATGTTGCTTATTATTACAGTTGTGAGGATTTTTGTTTTCTTTTATGTTGAGGTGTAATTCATACTGAAGACTGTAATCTTTGATCTTTATCAGTAATTGTTTCAAGTCCTCTTCACTTTCAGCAAGCAAGGTTGTGTTATCTGCATAACTCGGGTTGTTAAGCCTTCCTCTAATCCTCATGACACATTCTTCTTCATAGTCCAATAAAATTCAGCATATCAAAGAAAAAAACATTATGCCAAAGGTATGCATTGATGGTTCAACATTAGAAAGTCAATCAATGTAATGCACCAAATAAATAAAACAAAATAATCACCTATCATCTCAATTGATGCAGAAAAGGCATTTAATAAAGTCCAACACCTATTCCTGACAAGAACTCTTAGCAAAATAGAAATACAGGGGAAATTTCTCAACAAAATAAAGGGCGTCTTTACAAAACCAACAGCAAACATTATTCACAATGAAAAGATACTGAAAGCAATCCCCTTGAGAATAGGAACCAGACAAGGATGCCCTTTATCACCTCTCTTATTCAAAGTTGTACTGGAAGTCCTAGCTAGAGCAATAAAGCAAGAAAAGGAAATAAAGGCATACAAATTGGGAAGGTAGAATTAAATCTATACCTATTCACAGAAAATATGATCCTACACATAGAAAATCCCAAAGACTTCACAAGAAAGCTACTGGAACTAAAAGATTTCAGCAAAGTAGCAGGATACAAGAGCAACATACAAAAAATCAATTTGATTCCTATACTCCAACAAAGAGAACTTTGAAAAGGAAATTAGGAAAACAATACCATTTACAGTAGCCACTCATAAGATAAAATACTTAGGAATAAATCTAATCCAGGAACATAAAAGACCTGTACAAATAAAACTACAAAACACTACTACAAGAAACCAAAAGAGACCTACATAAATAGAAAAACATATAATTCTCATGGATGTTGTTGTTGTTAAGTGCTGTTGAGTCAGTTCTTACTTATAGCAACCCCAAGTGCAACAGAATGAAACACTGCCCGATCCTGAGCCAGCCTCACAATCCTTGTTATGCTTGATCCCATTGTTGGAACCACTGTGTCAATCTATCTCCTTGAAGATCTTCCTCTTTTTCATTCACCCTCTACTTTACCAAGCATGATGTCCTTCTACAGGGACTGATCCCTCCTGACAACATGTTCAAACTATATGAGACAAAGTCTCGCTGTCCTTGCTTCTAAGGAGTATTCTGGTTGTACTTCTTCTAAGACGGTTTTCTCCGTTCTTCTGGCAGTCCATGGTATATTCAATATTCGTTGCCGACACCATAATTCAAAGGTGTAATTCTTCTTTGGGCTTACCTATTCATTGTCCAGCTTTCCCATGCATATGAGGTGATTGAAAACACCATGGCTTGGGTCAGGCACATCTTGGTCCTTCAAGTGACATCTTTGCTTTTTAACACTTTAAACAGGTCATGGATAGGAAGACTCAATGTCGTGAAAATGTCAATAGTACCCAAAGCGATCTACAGATATAATGCAATCCCAATCCAAATTCCAGCAACATTGTTTACTGAGAAGGAAAAACAAATCATCAACTTTATATGGAAAGGAAAGAGCCACTGGTTAAGTAAGGCAATATTAAAGAAAAAGAACAAAGTAGGAGGTATCATAATACCTGATCTCAGAACATACCATACAGCCCTGGTAGTCAAAACAGCCTGGTACTGGTACAAAGACAGACACATAGACCCATGGAACAAAACTGAGAACCCAGATGTAAATCCATACCCCTATGGTTCACTGATCTTCAATAAAGGGCCAAAGACCATTAAATGGGGAAGAGACAATAAGTGGGGCTGGCTGTATATCCATCTGTAAAAAAATGAAAAGGATCCATACTTCACATCATACACAAAAACTAACTCAAATTGGATCAAAGACCTAAACATAAAACCTAAAACTATAAAAATCACAGAGGAAAAAATAGGGACAATGGTAGGGGCCCTCACATATGGCAAAATAGAGTACCAAACATAACTAAAAATGCACACAGCACAAGATGAACTAGACAAATGGGACCTCCTAAAAATTTAACACTTACGCTCAACAAAAGACCTCTCCAAAAGAGTCAAAAGTGAACCAACAGACATAGAAAAAAGTTTTGGCTATGACATAACAGAAAAGAGACTAATGTCTAAAATTTATAGAAAACTTCAACATCTCAACGATAAAAACACAAACAATCCAATTAAAAAATGGGCAAAGGATATGAACAGACACTTCATCAAAGAAGACATTCAAGCAGCTAACAAACATATGAAGAGATGTTTGTGATCATTAGTGATTAGAGAGATGTAAATCAAAACTACAATGAGATACCATCTCACCCTGACATCACTGGAACTAATAAAAAAAAAAAAAAACAGAAAATAACAAATGTTGTCAAGGTTGTGGGTATATTAGAACTCTTATACACTGTTGATGGGAATGTAAAATGTTATAGCCACTTTGGAAAATGGTATGGGGTGTCCTCAAAAAGCTAGAAATAGCAATACCATATGATCTATCAATCCCACTCCTAGGTATATGCCCTAAAGAAATAAGAGCCGTGACAGGGATAGACATATACACACCCATGTTCATCACAGCATTAATCATAATAACAAAAAGATGGAAACAACCTAAGTGCCTATCACAGATGAATGAATTAACAAACTGTGGTACAAACACATAATGAAATACTATGCAACAATAAAGAACAATGATGCATCTGCGAGACATCTCACAACATGGATGAATTTGGAGGACATTACACTGAGTAAAATAAATCAATTATAAAAGCACAAATACTGTATGAGACCACTACTATAAAGTAACAACAGAAGGTTTACACATAGGAAAAAAAAAATCATTCTTTGATGGTTACTAGGGATGGAAGGGGAGGGAGGGAAAATTACCAATTAGATGGAAGGCAGGAAGTAACATTGATGAAGGGAAAGACAATACCTAATGTGGGGGAAGTCATCACAACATGACCAAGGCAAAAGAGGACACTGAGAGGAACGCAAGAATAAAGAACATCTATGATAACTACTATAGCTTAGACAATCCTGCAGCAATAGTATCAACAAACAATAACTTAAAAATGGACAAATAGGTAGATAGATACTCTAAGAGGTGTGGGAAGATGTAAGGGAACACACCCACTGGCAGATACAGGTTTGGTGGTGGGTATTTCTACTTACATCAATGTAGGTTTGGCTCACATGGAGCACACAAGGGGTATTGTCAGAGAAGCCTCTTAGACATAACCAAACACCTCACAGGATGAAGTTCCTAGGCCAGAAGACAAAGGACCATGGACTCGGGGACATCTGTGTCAACTGGCATGATATAGTACATAAAGACAATGTTCTTCATACTGCTTTGGTGAGTAGTGTTTGGGGTCTTAAAAGCTTACGAGCAGCCATCTAAAATACAATGATTGGTCTCTTCCTGTCAGAGCAATGGAGAGTGAAGAACACCAAAGACTCAAGGGAGCAATTAGTCCAATGGACCAATGGACCACGTGAACCACAGCCTACACCACCCTGAGACCAGAAGTACTAGATGGTGCCTGGCAACCACTATCAACTGCTCTGACTGGTATCACAACAGAGGGTTCTGGACAGAGCAGGTGAAAATTGTAGAACAAAAAATAAAATTTACAAGGAGGACCAGACTTACTGGCCTGACAGAGACTGTAAGAACACCCTAGACCCTAAGACAACCTTCTGATACAGAACTGAAGCCATTCCCAGAGATCACCTCCCAGCCAAACAATAGACAAGCACATAAGATAAACAATAACGCCTGAGAGGAATGTACTCCTTAGAACAATCAATTATACAAGATCAAAAGGGCATTTTCTGCCTAAGAGAAGGGATGAGAAGGCAGGAAAGAACAAACAAATAAAGAAACAAAACAAAAAAAAACAAACCCATTGCCATCTTGTCGATTCCAACTCATAGCAACCCTACTGGGCAGAGTAGAAGTGCCCAATTGGGTTTCCAAGGACCAGCTGGAGGATTCAAACTGCCAACCTTTTAGTTAGCAGCCAAGCAAGCTGTTAACCACTGCACTACCAGGGCTCTGAGAAGGCAGGAGGGGGTAGAAAACCAGGATGAAAGAAAATGAGGAACCCAGGGAAGAAACAGGGAGAGTGCTAGCTCATTGTGGGGAGTGAAACCAAGGTCATGAAACACTGTATGAACAAACTATTGAATGAGAAGCCAATTTACTCTGTACACTTTCATCTAATGCACAGTAAAAATAAATAAATAAGAGAAAAGATACCAGGATATACTCAGATATCTGATTCCCTTTGTCTGCTTTACCTACAGGGTCAACTCCACCCTGAGGCTGCCTGTCAAGTTTGGGGAGTAAGGTGCTGCTCCTCAGTGTCTCAGTGGGGAAAGATGGCAAACAAAGAGCCTAGAACATTACAGACATAGGTGTGGCCTATAAAGCATCTTGCCTCTCAGATGGAGCCTAAGACAAAGGTCATGACACCTCTGCCCAGAAAACTGACAGCTGCCCACTGTCTCATGGGAGACCCTTGGAACAGAGACTGAGTTTGTTACCAGTTATTTGTTGCCTGCAGGTGACATAAAAATTATTGACAAGAATTACACTATTGGGTTCTCCTAATGAGGCTCACAAGAAATAATGCAGTTTGTAAATCTGATGGTCTCTAGAGCACCCCAAAAAACAGTCCTCCCCTCCTCTGACCTGTGCTTATAGGCTTCTCATCTGTAAGGAACAACAAATCAATATTAACCTGAGGATGGAGACTAATCTACTTTTTTCATTAAGTCTATAGAGTACTTTTTATTCGTGTTATTTGCTGCACAGAAAAAAGATAGTAGATGGAAAAAGAAAGTTTAAAGTCTGTGTACTATAAATATAATAAACTTAGAAATCTACAACAAAAATAAGACAGAAAAAGTTTACCACTTAGACATAAAATTTATACTTCCAAAAATCCCTTTCCAAAGGGGAACTTTAAGATAAAATTATAGATTTGTTCATTCAGTCATGCATGCTTGCCAAAAATGTGCACTAGAGCATGGGTAAGACTTAGATGAAGATTTATAAAGAGATCACTTTATGTCCCAACATACGGGATAACAGTACTCAGAGTACAATTTGTAGTCTTAAAAATACTTAAATTTATTATCACTATTAAGAAGGAAAAAGAGATTTGGAACAAGATGGTAGCTTAGGTAGATATTCCATAAGGTCCTCCTACAACGACACAAGAAAATAAGCAAGAACTGACACACAAAGCAACCTTGGAACACTGAATGACAAATGAACTGTTGAAGAAACAGACTGGACAACAAATCACGAGAGAGAAAACAAAATCAGTGCGAGAGTGGAGATTCGAGAATTATCCACATCCTACCTGCTAGTCCAGTGCACCGTGGTCATTTTGGTACGATTGCAGGTAGCATCCCTGAGTGAGGAGCCCAAGGAAGCAGTGACGAGATAATGCAAGCTGAGAAAGTGATACTGTGCAGGGAGCACTGAAAGGGAACAACGAGGTGGGCAAGCTGCTTACTAGAAATGGACATGCCTGTGAAAGAAAGACATACAAGAGCAGCATAATAGTGAGAGCAGGGAACCACAGGGAAATACTGCTGGAATAGACTGGTGCAGGCTAGACTGAAGGATCCTCAGAGCAGGAGATAGGAAAAGCAGGTAGTGTACACCTGGAGAGGGACACAAGGTAAATACAGGAGTGCTGGCAAGAGCGCACATGTCCCTAGTGAGATCAGGGAAGGGAGGGAGCCAGTAATTAAAACTGGAGACACTCAGCATCACGAGAACTATTCATTAATCAGGACAGGAGACACACGTAGCCCAGGCTACCCACTGGAAGTAGCCATATGTCCTCCCAGGGCAGATCCAGTACAGCCCAGCAGGGGCTCCACAACCAGTGCTACATGCCACACAGCACTAAGGCCCACCAGGGCTTCATGCCACACAGCACTAAGACAACCACACTGACCACTGGGGCCAAGTTGCCCAACTGCAGCTGCAAGGAGAAGTACCTTGCCCCCCACGACAGGGGCTGAGACAGCCTGATGGGAGGGCAGACCCCGCCCACTGTGGCCACACTATCTGGCAGAAGCCACTATGAGGGCCTGCCATGCCCCTTAGGGCCAAGCTGCCTGGCCACAGCCACTTACAGGGCCTACCCTGGGGGAAAATAGAAACAAAACAAAACTAAAAAAACTCAGAAATCTGACAAAACAATGTACAATGAAACAGCAAAAGTAAATATTCCTCTATCAATAACTACCCTGAACGTCAATGGATTAAATACTTTAGTCAAAAGGCAGAGAGTGGCAGACTGAATAACAAAATATGATCCATCCATATGTTCTCTACAAAAGACAAATCTTAGGCCCAAAGACACAAACAGACTGAAAGTGAAGGGATGGCAAAGGATGTTCTATGCAAATAGTAACCAAAGGAGAGCAGGAGTGGCCATATTGATATCAGATAAAATAGACTTTAAATCAAAATCCACTATAAGAGATAAAGAATGGCTTTATATATTAATAAAAAGGACAATTCATAAAGAAAAAATAACAATCATAAAATATATGCACCCAACAACAATGCACCAAAATACATAAAACAATTACCAATAAAACTGAAAAGTGCTATAGACAACTCTTTAATAATAGTTGGACACTTCAATATATCACTGTGAATACTAGGCAGAACTTCCAGAAAGAAGATCAGTAAAGAAATAGAAGGCTTGAACAACACCATAAGACAATGAGATCTAATAGACATGTATAAAACTCTTCACTTGCCATCAGAAAAATACACATTCTTCTCTAGTCAACATGGGACATTTTCTAGGATAGACCATATGCTAGGCCATGAAACAAACCTTAACAGATTTTAAAAGATTGGAACAATACAAAGTATCTTCTCTGACTGTATAGGATTAAAACTAGAAATTAATAATACAAACAATGAAAAACAAATAAGTGAGAACTAAACAACACAGTGCTAAACAACTATTTGTTCAAAGAAGAAATCAAGAATAAAATTAAAAAATATATATTTGGAATTAAATGGAACACAACATACAAAAGCCTATGGGATGCAGCAAAGGTAATCATCAGAGAGAAATTCATAGCAATAAACATCTACATCAATAAGAAGAAAGATCTCAAATCAACAGTTTAACTCTTCAACTTAAAGAACTAGAACAAGAAGAATAAGCTAAGCCCAGAACTACTAGAAAAAGGAAATGATAAAAATCAGAGCAAAAATAAATGAAATAGAGAATAGAAAAACAATTGAAAGAATCAGCCAATCCAAAAGTTGGTTCTTTGAGAACATCAATAAAATTGACAAACCTCTAATTAGACCAACAAAGAAAAAATAATAATAAAAGAATGCAAATAACCAAAATAAGGAATGAAAGGAGAGACATTACAATAGACACAACAGAAATAAAAAGGATAATAACAGAATACTATGAAAAGCTGTATTCCAAAAGACCTGATAATTTAGGTGAAATGGACAAACTCTTAGAAGCACATAACATGCCTAAACTAATACAAAAAGAGATAGAAAATCTCAATAGACCCATAACTAGAGAAGAGTTTGAATTAGTAATAATCCTCTAACTCGAAAGAAAAGGTCCTAGATTCACTGCGGAATTTTACCAAACATTCAGAGAAAAACTGACTCCAATCCTGCTAAAACTCTTTCAAAAATATAGAAGAGGAAGGAACTATCCCTAATTCATTCTCTGAAGCTATCACTACTCTGATGACTAAACCAGACAAAGACACCACAAGAAAACTACAGCCCAATATCCCTTATGAACATAGATACAAAATTTTCAACAAAACCCTAGTGAACAGAATCCAACAACATATTAAAAGAATTATACAGTGTGGCCTAGTGGGATTTATTCCAGGAATGCAAGGATGGTTCAACATTAAAAAAATCTACCAATGTCAGTAGATTAGTAGAACAAAGGAAAAGAACCACATGATTATCTCAATAGATGCAGAAAAGACATTTGATAAAATCCAACACCCTTTCCTCATAAACAGTCTCAACAAAATAACAATAGAAGGGAAGTTCCTCAACATAGTTAAGGGTATCTATGAAAAACCAAAAGCCAATATTATACTCAGTGGAGAAAGATTGTGCTTCTTCCCCTTGAGAATGAGAATGGGACAAGAATGCTTGCTTTCACCACTCCTATTCAATATTGTACTGGAAGTTCTAGAAATAAATCTAACCAGGAATGTAAAAGACTTATTCAATAAAAACTGTAAAACACTGCTACAAGAGATTAAAATAGAGCTAAATAAATGGAAAGACATCCTGTGCTCATGGATTGGAAGACTTAATATTGTAAAAATATCAATACTATCCAAAGTGATATACATATTCTATGCAATCCCAATCAAAATTCCAGCAATATTTTTTACAGAAATGGAAAAACTAATCTTCATTTTATATGGAAAGGTAAGTGGTCTCAAATAACCAAAGCAATCTTGAAGAAGAAGTAGAAAGTAGGAGACTTCACATTTCCTGATTTCAAATATATTCTACAGCTACAGTAATCAAAATAGCCTGGTACTGGTTCAATGATAGACACATAGACCAAATGAATAGATCTGAGAGCACAGAAATAAACCCATGCATCTACATTCAACTGATATTTGACTAAGGCATTAAAGAAGAGCCTCTTCAACAAATGGTGCTGAGAAACAGGATTATCTCATGCAGAAAATGAAGAAAGAGCCATACCTCACATCATATACAAAAACTAATTCAAAATGGATAAGGACCTAAATGTTACACCTAAAACCATAATGTACTTGGAAGAAAATATAGGGCCAAAGCTATAAGAAAAAAAAAAATTTTTTTAAGGATAAACTATCAAATGCAGCAACAAATGCACAAGAAACAAAAGACAAAATAGATCATTGGAACCTTATAAAAATTAAACACCTATGTTCATCAAAGGACTTTATCAAAACAGGAAAAAGACAACTTACAGACTAGGAAAAAATCTTCTGGAACCATATATCTAATAAGGGCCTGAAAACTAAAATATATATAGAACTTGTACATCTTAACAACAAAAAGACAAACAGTCCAATCAAAAAATGGACAAAAGACATGAAGAGACACTTTACTAAAGAAGATATCCAAGTGGCCAATAAACACATGAAAAGATGTTGATCATCATTAGCCACTAGAGAGTTGCAAATCTAAACTACAGTGAGATACCACCTCACCCCTACTAGTATGGCAAAGATTAAAAAAACAGAAAATAGCAAGTGTTGGCTAGGTTGTGGGGAAATCAGATCTCTTATCCATTGCTAGTGGGAATGTAAAACAGTACACTCCTGTGGAAAACACTATGATGATTCCTAAAAAAAATTAAAAACACAACTGCCATATGACCCAACAATTCCATTATTAGGTATGTAACCTAAGGATCTAATAGAAGTGACAAGAACAGACATATGCACACCTGTGTTGATTGTAGCACTATTCACAATAGCAAAAAAGATGAAAATAATGTAAGTACCCATCAGTGGAAGAATGGATAAACAAAATGTGGTACATACATAAAATGGGATACTACTCAGTCATAAAGAAAAATGAGTTCCTGAACCATCCTGTAATGTGAATCAACCTGGAGAACATTATGCTGAGTGAAATAAGTCAATCACAAAAGGACAAATATTGTATGACTTCATTTTTATGAAATCATAAGAATAGGTAAATATATAGAGATCAGTGTTCATTGGTGGTTACTTGAGGTTGGGCAGTATGAAGGGAAATCATTATGTAGGTGATCATTTTTTTCTTTTTTTAATGTAATGGGAAAGATGGCATCAAATGTGGGTGGATTCTGCATAGGTTGAATAATGCGGTTGATAACACGAAGCTATAAACAAGAAAAAGGAAGAATTGTCATATGCTGAGTTAAATATAATTTTTGCAACAAGAATAACCACAAAAAATTAAATTAAATAAATAGGGGCTACAGATGTTTACACTACTTAAACCTCACGAGATTAAGTCTCTTGATTTGAAGACTTAGGGTTATGGTCTTGTGGGACAATCCAGTCTATTGTCATAACATTGTTTTTAAAGTTAATAGTCTACCTCCTAGTTTGGTGAGTACTTCCTCAGGTCTTAAAAGCTTAGGAGCGGCCATCTAAGATACAAGAATTGATTGCTATTCGACTGGAGTAAAATAGAAAGAAAGAAAGAAACCCAGGAACCAGAGAAAGAAAGACTACAGACCTAACTGTTTCCATGAACTGCCTCTGCCTCAAGACTGGAAGAAGGAAGTGGTGTCTGGTACAGCTACTGAATGTTCTGATCAGAAACACAATAGATGGAGTCTGAGAGAAAGGGAGAAAAATGTAGAACAGAACTTCAAATTATTAAAGAATCCAGACTTACTGGACCCATTGAGATTGAAGGAATCCCTGAGACTATTGCCCTGAAATATTTTTTTTTTTAATTTATTTTGTCATTATTGAGAATATACAATGCAAAATATACATCATTTTAACCATTTCTAGAAGTACAATTCAGTAACATTGATTACATTCTTCAAGTTGTGCAACCATTCTCACCTTGCTTTTCTGAGTTGTTCTTCCCCATTAACATAGCTTCATTGCCCTGTAAGGTTCCTATCTAATTTTTCAAGTTGCTGTTGTCACTTTGATCCCGTATAAATAGTTCTTAAAAGAGCATAATGCTCAAAGCAGATATTTTTTTCCTAGTTAAGCTAAACTATTGTTTGGCTTTAAGAAGACTTCAGGGAATATTTTTGGTTTAAGGTTTAAAGATTATCTCAGGACAATAGTTTCAGGGATCCATCCAGCCCCCATGGCTCCATGAGAATTTGAAATTCTGTTATACATATCCCCTCTTTTGATCAGGATTCTTCTATAGAATCTTTGATCAAAATGTTCAGTTAATGGTAGCCAGGCACCATCCAGTTCTGGTCTCCTTCAAAAGGAGGCATTTGTTCTTGGAGGGAATTAGCCACATATTCCATATCTTCCTTTTTACACTTGGCTCTCCTTTTTCTTCTGTTGCTCCAGACAAATAGAGATCTATTTCCACTTGCAAGCTTTTAAGACCCAAGGGATGGCTGCTTTCAAGCCTTTAAGACCCCAGGCTCTACACAACAAACTAGGAGGTAGAACAGAAGCACTAATTAACTACTAGGCCAATTAACTACCTTGAAGAAAGACTATCCCCTGAAGTCATCTTTAAATATCAGTTAAGCTCAAAAAATAAAGAATGTCACCCTTGAGTACTGTGTTCTTTTAAAAAATTATATATGAGACCAAATGGACAACTGTTGCTCCAAAGTATAGATGAGAAGTTTAGGGGGCAGTGAGTCTATATTAATGGGCGGGAAGCCATTAGAAGAGAAACAATGGGAATGTTGACATAATGTGAAGAATGGAACCAATGTCACTGAACATTGTGTGCAGAAATTATTGAATAGAAGTATGTTTTGCTGTGTATATTTTCACCAAAAACAGAATAAAATATTAAACAAAAAGAAGGAAGAGGAGGAGCAAAGACTAGAAAAATAATGAAATAAAATAATATAATCTGGGAAAATGTATTCACAGAGATAAAAATTGAAATTAATAAAATAACAAACAAAATATTAAGATATTAGGCAGTTTTTCTAAAACTTGGACTATTTAAAAGAGAAATAAAATCTATAACCTCTTAGCAAACATGATCAACATAAAAAGAAAGAAAAGTAAAATATGTGATACCTAGAATGAGACAGCTCCTTAAGAGGAAAATTGTAACAGTGTTTGAAGAGTATATGTTCTATTCTATAAAAATAAACTGTAAAACTTAAAGAAAATTGGTCTTTTTTATGAAAACATATATTTCTAAAATTAATCCAATGTAAAAAAACATTGATAAATTGTACACATCTACTATTTAAAAAGGTACCAGAAACAGAAATTTTTATAGCTGAATTCTATCAAACTTTCTAAACATCATCATTTTCATTCATTTTAATTATTTAAATCCTTATAATAAATATATAATACAATGTGTGTGTGTATATATATATATATATATATATATATATATATATATATATATGTATATATATAATTATATTTAAATATCAAGATAGCAAAACTGGATAGATAGCACAGAACACTGCAGCCAATTTCTCCTATAAAGATAGGTATAAAAAAATCCTAACAAATTACAATAAACTAAATATAGCTCTGTCTTAGTCATCTAGTACTACTATAACAGAAATATCACAAGTGGATGGCTTTAACAAAGAGAAATTTATTTCTTCACAGAAAAGTAGGCTAAAAGTCCAAATTTAGGGTGTCAGCTCCAAGGGAAGGCTTTCTTTCTCTGTCGGCCTTCTCATCAAAGTTCCCCCAGACTAGGAGCTTCTCTGCACAGGGACCCCAGTTCCAAAGGACATGCTCTGCTCCTGGTACTGCTTTATTGTTAGTATGAGACCCCCAACTCTCTGCTTGCTTCGCTTTCCTTTTACCTCTTGTAAGACAAAAGGTGGTGCAGGCCACACCCCAGGAAAACTCCCTTTACGTTGGATCATAACATAAAATTACAATCACAAAATAGAGGACAACCACACAATATTGGGAATCATGGCCCAGCCAAATTGATGCACATTTCTGGGGGGACATAATTCAATTCATGACAAGCCCCATATTTTAATATATCACAATTTGACTGAGTAAAGTTTATTCTGTGACTACTGACTTAACATTAAACAAATTTATCAATATAACTTTTTATGCCAACAACTTAAAGGGAAAAATAAACAGAAGATACATGGTATACCCACATATGCTAAAGCAGCATTTAATAGAAGTTAGAAGCCATTTGTAATGAAAACTCTTGGCAAAACAAAAATACAAGGACATTCTCTAGGCATGGTAAAGTCTAGTTAATGCTATCCAACAAGAAACATAGCAATAATGGGAAAACATGAACGTCATCATGATTAAAAACAGGTACAGTAGCCATTCCAATAGTCACTTATCAAAAGTGTCTGTTTGAAAACTGTATAGTTATTTACCTAGAAAAAAACAAAAGACTGCTAAAGACCTATTTGAAATGATAAGACAATTTGGTTAAGTGACTGAATACAAGTTGAATAAATAGATTTTAACGCTAACAATACTATGTGAGAAATAGATATGCAAAAAGGAAAATCACATTCAGAAAACTGATAAAAACTAAAAATATCACAGATTAAATTGAATGTTAAATTACTGGACTTATATAAAGAGAGCTATACAGTTTTATAGAAGGACATAATTCAACTAAAACGTGGGTAAATAGAAGGATCAGCATTTTTCTGTGTTGGAAGACTTTTTTGAGATTTTAATAGACTTTTACAAGGATTTCTAACTAATGTGTCGTAGTTTTCTAAGGAATTACAGTGAAAACACAGGATGATGTGCTCAGTCCAAGACAAATGTAGAATTCCAGTTGTTGATCCATTTCTAATAGAAAGATCTAAGAGAAATATACCTGTGCTGTCAGCCCAACCTGGGGAGCCTAGGATGGTTGGTGGCCACAAAGCACCTACAATGTCATGGCCCTGGCTAATCAGTCTGCAGGATCAAGAAGGACATTACTGTGAAGGTTCACTGATTGGCAACAGTGGGGCCTGGTAGTGGCACACTGTAACTTTAGGTATGGTCCTGTGTGATGCAGGAGTTCTAGGGATCTTCAAGGGCCCATATCAGTTTACTCCTGCTCTAGGTGTGGAAGACTTTCAACATCATAAAAATTCCAATTCTATCCAAGCTAATATATCTTATCATTGTTATCAGATCACAATTTTTTTCTAAAGTTTACGTTAAAAAATTACCATAAGAGAGTTTCCCAGAAAAAAATTGAACAGTGAGAGGTAATTTTTTTTTTTCAAAGTTTTGAATCTACACAAAGATATTATAACTCTGGTATTGACACAAGAATAGACAGATTAGTAGAAAAAAACAAATAGTACTGGTACAAAACAAAGCATGCAACTGAAATTAAAAAAAAAAAAAAAAAGAAAAACCGACCCATTGCTGTTGAGTTGATTCTGACTCATAGCAACCCTATAGGACAGAGTAGAACTGCCCCCATAGGATTTCCAAGGAGCGCCTGGTGAATTCCAATTGCCGACCTTTTGGTTAGCGGTGGTAGCACACCATAGCTCTTAACTACTGCACCACCAGGGCCCTAACTGAAGATTAATACATGATAAATGTGATATTTTAATTAGAGTGGCATTGAAATAATAGCCTATCCATCAGCTAAAAACAACTTTTGCTGTAAAGGACCAGATAGTATAATTTTCAGCCTTGCATGTCAGACGAAGAGTCTCACAACTATTTTCCTCTGGTAGGGAGAGAAGAGCCCCAGACAGTATGTAGACAAATGGGCATGGTTGTATTCCAACACAACTTTATTTAGAAAAATAGGTGGTGGGCCAAATTTCATTCAGAGGCTATAATTTTCCAACCCCAGATTTAGAAGAAAATTAGCTTAATTTCCTATTTCACAAAAATAACTTTCAGATGGTTTAAAAATCTAATTGTAAAAAATGAAAACAATATAATAATAATTTTAAGAATATTAAAAAAAATGTTTTATAATTTCAAGGCGAAGCAGTCTTCTTAAATATAATAAGTTTGTTGTTAGCTGTCCTCTAGTCAACTCCAACTCCAGCAACCTTATACAAAAAAAACAAAATGTTATCCAGTCCTGTGTCATCATCAAAATCACCAACATGTTTGAGTGCATTGTTGCAGCTATTATGCCAATCCATCTCATCAAGGGTCTCCCTCTACCTCTGAAATCACCATGTCCTGTTCTATAGATTGTTCCCTCCTGATAACATGTTCAAAATAAGCAAGTCAGATAATGTTCTGTTGTGATCCGTAAGGTTTTTTTGGCTAGTTTTTGGAAGTAGATCACCAGACCTTTCTTTCTAGTCTGTTTTGGTTGGAAGCTCCACTGAAACCTTTCCACCATGGGTGACCCTTCTGGTATTTGAAATATCGGTGGCATAGTTTCCAGCATCACAGAGACATGCATGCCACCACCGTACGACAAACTGACAGATGAGTGGTGGGAAACCCACATAACAGAAAGGAAATGACTTACATGTTTGCTATATAATTATATAAAACCGCTATAGAACATAACAAACCATAAACAATGTCAAAAGACAAACTGCAGGTTGAGAGAAATTATTTGCAAGAGCATGTGACAGGAAAAGGATAAATACCTGTAACATATAAAGACCTCTTGCAAATTGATAAGTAAAATCAAAAGAATCCAATTGATACATTTACAAAGGATACAGGGGAAAAGAAAAGAAAAAACTCCAAACCAGTTGCTGTGGAGCCAGTTCCTACTCATGGCGACCCCATGTGTGTCAGAGTAGGACTGTGCTCTATAGGGTGCCAATGGCTGATTTTTCAGAAGTAGATCACCAGGCCTTTCTTCCAAGGTGCTTCTGGGTGGACTCAAACTCCAGTCTTTCAGTTAGCAGCCAAGCATGTTAAACATTTGTACCACTAATGGACCTCCTGCAAAGGATAAAAAAACTGATTGCCATCGAGTTGATGCTGACTCATAGCGACCCCATAGGATGCAGTAGGACTTCCCCATAGAGTTTCCAAGGAGCGCCTGGTGGATTGGAACTGTCAGCCTTTTGGTTAGCAGCTGTAGCACTTAACCACTGAGCCACCACAATTTCCCCTACAAAGGATATAAGGAGGCAATTCTCAAAGGAAGGAATTCAAAATGTAAACCTATGAAGCAATGTTCTTCATAAGCGAGGTTGCTCAAAACCCTGCAATGTCTCCCATTTCACTCAGAGTGACAGGAAGGTCTTACAGTGGGGACAAGCCCCTGTGTGATCTTCCCTGATCATCCTGACTTATCTCCCCCTTGCTCATTCCACTCCAGCCCCAGCCCCAGTGCCTGCCTTGCCGCTCATTAGGGACACAAGGCACACGCCTGCTTAGAGCTTTTACAGCAATGCACTCTCTGACTTGAATGCTTCTCTTGGAGGGTTCTGTACACCCCTACTCTGTCACGCTGCTTTAAATGTCTTCTTCTCAAAAAGTCTATTGCTGACCTTTTTTGTTTATTTTTGTAAAACTGAAAGTCCTCCTCCTCACCACATATACCCACATTTACACACACACTCCTCATACCCATTTCTTGTTCTAACTTTACTGTTTTTCCATAATATTATCATCTAACTTACTGTATAATGTTTCTTTTCTCAATCGTCTCTCATCCGCCCTATGGCAGCTGCAACTTCTGTCTGTTTGATCACTGAAGGATCTAAATTGTCTAGAACAGAGTCTGGCATGTGCAAGGGTGTGCTAGTAAATGTTTAACCAGTGGCTGGGCACTGAGTACCATTTGTTCACTGCGAGATGTAGAGTCTCCCACTATGGCAGATTTCAAGCGGCCAACACGGACTATGGAGTTGGAAAGATTAGCCCAATCAGCTCTTGTGAGTCAGCAGGAGCCTGCCCCACCACGCAGTAGGGGCTTATCAAATTTCCATTGAATTAACACGTCCTAAACCTCACTAGTGATGGTGAGATACAAATTAAGATGAGAAATAATCTCACAAATCAGGCTGGCAAAGAAATGTCAGCGTTTGATGACTTGAGAACCAATGACTCAGCAATCTCAATTTTAGGAACTGATTCTATAGAAATAAAAGTTATCGGTAATCAAAGGCGGTAAGTGCCTACCTTTCTGTATTGAAGCGTAGTTTGTTACATTAAAACAATCTGGTAATGATATGAATATCCCATGAATAGAAAGATAATTGAATTGATTATGGTATATCCATATTATACAGTCCTAATTATTAGTTATATTTTTAAATATTGACCCAGGAAGCTGACCATGATATGTTTTAAGTGAAAAATGTACGTTGTAAAGCAATAAGTATAGTAAGATCTAATTTCGTTGAAAAGGATTTAAAAAGTAATTTTTAAAAAGTGTGTATTTTGAGAGATCGGAGGCAAGGTGGCAGCATAGTTGGTAGCACCGTCACATCCCACTCCACCCCCCAGAGATAACAGGAAAAAAAAAAAAAAACTAAGAATCATGCAACTGAAGATTTTTGGAGCTCCTAGCAGAACTGAAGGTTTGGAGACCCAAAGGGAACACTGAATCAAGAGGAAGGTAGAATACACAAGGTCAGAAAGCAGAGGTTAGTGGAGCACCCTCAGCAGACTTGCCATCCTGGCTCAGCGTGGCAGCAGAAGGCACACCCAAGTGGAGAGCATAGAAAGGAAGCAAGGAGGAGAATACAGACACAGGTTGAAAAAATGGACCTAGAATGGCTGTACTGGGACTGGGCAGGCCTGGGAGAGAAAGGGAGAGCATAGAGTTGAGCCCTGGGAACGCCAGGGGAGTGGTACCTGGGGAGAAAGGCGCAGACTGAATTCCCGGAATTTCCAGGCAAGGAGCAGGGAGGCTGAAACTGAGCACCCCTGGGGAGGAGCAAATAGAAGGCACAAGGGCAGGTGGGTTTGTGCTCCCCTATCCCGGGAGAGTACAACAAAGGGAAATCCCCAGGAATTAGTCCCATGACCACACATCACCCATGGAGCCCATCTGTTGGAGAAGGCGGGGGATGCTCATCAGCCCAGCCGTCCACCCCGAGCTAGCCCAGCCATCTATGGCGAAAGGTCCCACCGGCCGAACTCCCCACTGAGAGTCAGCTGGCCCATCACAGGAACCCTGGCCGGGAGTCCGTGTTGGGAACACAGCCCAGGTGGCCTGCGCACAGCTGTGCCTGCCCCCTGAGGCTCACCCACGCTGACCCAACACCAAAATCTCGCCTACCCTGGCCCAACAAGTGATGCAGGCTTACCCACCCAAGACTGCTGCCACAGGCACACCTGCCTTGCCCTGAAACCGAAGGTGCGAGGACCCACCCCATACTGTAGGCACACCCTGCCCCCAGCCAGATGCTGCAAAAAATGGAAAGCCATCGAAGAGTTTTATATAACTGAGTGAATTAATAAGCTTGTTGGTCGGTCTGTCCTACTGTGGTGGCTTGCGTGTTGCTATGATGCTGCAAGCTATGCCACTGGTATTTCAAGTGCCAGCAGCGTTGTCTATGGTGGACAGGTTTCAGTGAAACTTCCAGACTAAGACAGACTAGGAAGAAAGACCTGGCAATCCACTTCCAAAAAACAGCCAGTGAAAACCCTATGGATCACAACTGTCCAATTTGCAACAGACCGTGGGGATGGCCCAGGACAGGGCAGAGTTCTGGGTTTTATTTTTGTTGTTGTTGTACATTAGGGTCAGAGTTGGCTCCGTGAAAGCCAAGAACAATAGGAACAACACATTTTTAAAAGATCATTTGACTGCTGTGTGGAGAATCAGTTCAAGGAGAGCAAAAGCAGAGGCAGAGAGCCCTGTTAGAATGTGGCTGCAGGAGTCCAGGCAGAAGACTCCGTGGTTTGGTTTAGGGTAAGGTGGGCGTGGATAAAAATAGACAGACACCATATGTATATATATATATATGTATATATATATATTACAGAGTACTTACAGTTTTTAATGGTGGTTTGGATGGGCAATAAGAAAAAGCCAGAAACCAAGGATGACTCCTACATTTACCACATCATTCTCATACCCTCAGGTATTCTGACATTTAGAAGGCTGACAGAGTGAGAACCCAGCAGTAGAGGCTGAGAAAGTAGTCCTACCTTCAATAAGCAATGAATGGAGGAAGTGCAATGAGATAGAAAACAAAACAAAACTAGGAGAGCAGAAAGTCACAAAAGGGAAGGGAACAGACTGCCTCAAGAAGCGGGTGGTTCACTGTATGAAATGCTGCTCAGAGGTCATGGAAGAAAAGAGAAAAAATAATGACCACTGGTGTTGGCCAGGAGGCAGTTAAGGGTACTCTCGACCCAGCAGTTAGAGAAGTGATGAGGTTATAAACCAAGTGGAATAAGGAAAGAAGGCAGGGTGTGAGGAAACAGAGCAATGAAAGAAGCGCCTCCTCTGGAAAGATGTGCTGAAAAGCAAAACAGAGACATGAGGCAATTGCTAAAGGGTTGAGTCACAACTAGATCATACTAGACCTTATTTTTGCACTAATGGGAATGGTCTGTAGAGAAGAAATGAATGATGCAGGAGAGAGAGAAGAAAGCTGCAGGTGCACAGTCCTGTGTGTGAAAGGAGAGCTTGAGCCAGGCCACAGGTGAGACACTGGCCCCTCTGGTCCAGGTGGCCCAATTAACCACAGAGCACAGAGAGAGAATGTGAGGACAGACGCAGATGCCTTAGTAGATGGAGCAGGGGCTCCCACTCGACACTTTTCTTTTCCCACTGAAGCACGAGGCAAGGTGTTAAGTCTACAGTAGGAATGGGATGGCAAGAGGAAGTGTTGAGGAGTCATTTTGGAAAGAGGAAGATCAAATGTTTGTAACATGAAGGTTTGCCTATCTGAGATGAGTAGCAGTTTGAGATGTGTGGTCATTAATGGAGGTCATTGATTAGCCAGCATCCTTGTGTGTTTTTCTACAAGCACATTGGGCCCTCTAGTTGAGCTTCACCAGGTGTAGGAAATATTATTAACTTGATTTTATAGATGAGGAATATGAGGCTCACAGATGCTGAATAACTTTTCAAGTTCACACGTTCATAAGTGATGAATCCATGATTTAAATGTCACCATCCGTCAGTTCGTTGTACTGTGATGGCTTCTGTGTTGCTAAGATGTTGGAAGCTGTGTCACTGGTATTCCAAATACCAGCAGGGTCACCGTGGTGGGGAGGTTTCAGTGGAGGTTCCAGACTAACACAGACTAGGAAGAAAGGCCTGACAATCTACTTCTGAAAATTAGCTAATGGAGAGCCTATGGATCACACTGGAATATTGTTGTAGAGAAGTGGGAAAGCCGGGATATTACTAATCTTTGCCTTTTGGGAATCAGTTTATGTCTATTTTTATTTACACACAGCCCCAGGTGAGTCCCAACCCCAGATGAGCCCCAACCCCGGAAGATGAGCCCCAACCCTGGAAGATGAGCCCCAACCCCGGAGGATGAGCCCCCTAGGTTGGAAGGTACTACACAGTTGCCATAACAATGGGCTTAACATACCGAGGATCATGAAAATGGAGTGGGACGGGACAACATTTCATTCTATTACACAGAAGGTTACCGTGAGTTAGAGCTGACTTGATGGCAACTAAAACAACATGTCTGGCTTCAAAGCTCTTTGAATAAAAGTAATAGTAATAGCAACTCTACTTTCTATCTCCCACCAAGGAACTTAGAAAAGTAGAGGGATGCATCAAGGTCATAACAAACATGCTTTGGCAGAAATGAGGGAAAATATATGAAAGCAATCCATTGATACTGTTGGAAAGCAATTATCCCATTACATACTGATGACTGTGAAAACTTTTCTCAAATTTTAATTTTTAATAGACTTCCTTAATTGCTTGTAGAAACTAGATAAGTTGGTAATCTATAAAGTAACCTAGAAGAAACCTAGAAAATAAACTCAGCAATATTTATTCAAAATGAATTCCCGTGCATCCACCAATTAATAAAATCATCAACGATCATGGCCTTGGGTAAAAACACTCAGAGTCTAGCAGCAAAATGGTGTCAATGAAAATAAATGTCCTATGGGAAATGTCTTTAAAAGCTCACCACCTTATAAATCAACTGGAGGAAATGAAATTCGGCAATGACTGCACAAAAAGTCTAAATGTGGCTCTAAAAAAAGGAATGTAAGAAAATAACAGATAGTTTTTTCCTACTTAGCAACAGAAATAGTGGTTTAAGTTGGATACCATACATGGCTTTTCAGATAAGAACGCAGGATAGGTAGATGAAGTAAGGGCAGTGATTGAGTTTGTGTGTGTACATATATTACATGTAACTACATATAACCATATATGTATATACAGTAAAAATATTTGATTCAGAGTTATGAAAGCACATAAAAGATTTTATTCAAGTCAATTTTACAGGCACGCAATCAAATTATTTCAAAAATATCTTAAAAGACCACTAGCAGATTGCTGGGCAAAATGGCGCTCTAGGCAGAAGCACCACGCCATCCCTCCAAATCAAAGATCTGAAAAACTAAGCCAAACAGAGAATACAACAATCCTGAAACCCTAAAGCATCAAATGAAGAGATAAAGAACTCAGCCAAGCACCAAATGGAGTGAGAAAACTGACAGAGAACGGAGAGCGAGGAGAGATTCATGCAGAGGTCCCCTACTAGCTAACACAGCACGGATCCGCCATTTCAAACTCCTATCGGAGACCAGCAAACAGGGGGTACGAGAAAGCAGCCTCACGGAGCTTCCAGTGGGAGACAAAACAACCAATAATTGGTGATATACGCTTTCCTACCCCCCACCCCTCTTCCACCCAACTCGGCCTCCTCTGCTTCCCGCAACCACATTCTCTTGACTGGGAAACAGTGGCTGCTTGGATTCCACACATCCGAACCAGTGGCTGTCAGAGTGCCATTTGTTGGCTGCTGGTGTTGCTTTTTTTCCACTTCTTTTTAGTTCTTCCTTGCCTCTCCCCACCTCCCGTTCCTTAAGCTCAAGTACCTCGCTCCGTGCGCCATCTTTACTTCTTCCAGAGGGGCTGCAGAGCTCCGGTAATTTGTGATACACACTTTCCCACTCTCTACCCTTCTTCACCCACACTCGGCCCCCTCTGCTTCCCACGGAAACAGTCTTGTCCAGAAACACCAGCCCACACTAGCTGGCTCTACGAGTGACATTTGTTGGCTGCTAGTGTTGCTTCTTTTTTACTGCTTCTTTTGACTTCTTACTTGCCTCTTGCCACCTACCCCTCCCTTCACTCAAGTACCTGGCTCCGTGCGCCAATTTTGCTTCTTCCTCAGGGGCTGCGGAGCTCCATTCTTGTGTGGAGCTGCTTCCCAGTTTGGGCTGCCGTGCTGGTGGGATCCTGGGGATTTTGTTCATTTGTTTGCTTTGAATTGTTTGTTTGTTTTATTTTCCTTTTCTTGAGTTGGGAGCCCTTTCTGGCCAGGCTGAGCTGCGTGGCAGGGAGATGCTCCTTCGGCTTCCACAGATGTGCAGAGGGATCCCTAAGGGCATTTCTTTTCAAGTTGGGTTATTTTTTTTTAATTTGTTTTGTTTTCTTTTTCCTCTTTTTCCCTTTTTGTCTTTCTTAATTGCTCAGTTTCTAGTCTCTCTATATCTTCCTTCTCTTTCTGTTCCCTGAATACCTGGCATTGTATACATCTATGCCTTCTAGCCAGGCTGTACTGCAACACCTGAGAACGACTTCCCCAGACCTCATAGCTACACTGGTGGGATCCCTGGGAACTTTGCAGTTCTTTAACCTTTCTGATTCTTATTTATTCATTCTTTTCTTTTCTTCCACCTCCCCTTTCTGTTTTTCTCCATTTCATATTCTCTTATCTCTCCACTCCAATGGCAAGTTCCCCTAGCATTCCTTTTTCTTTGTATGTTTTTGGCTCCTGTTCCTCTCTCCTCTCTCCCATATCCATCTTAGGTCCACACATAACAATCTCCCCACTGCATCCTGCCTAACTGCACTGTGCGCTTGACATCACACCACCAAGCAGCACAGGCATGGCCTACTGGAACCTGCCCTGCACTGATTACCAACCAGCTCTGGTGGCTGTAGTAAGTGCCAAAAACAACTCGTCCCAGTAACTCCACTTCAGCTAGACCTGCCCTGCTGTACCATAGCTGAGTGACTGACCCTGCCAGTTGAAGAAGGAGGTGAAAAGTATTGTGCCAAAAAATGAGCAAAAAACAAAGAACACACAGTCTGCCTGCTCAGACATAGCCAATTTTTTTTTTAAAAAAGAGATGAAACAAACAAATCTACAATCAATAAACAAGAAAAATAACTACTGAATGCCCCGAAGAAAGTAGACAATGACAAAACATATACAAAAACAGGACAGGATGGTTCCAGTAGGCGTCCAAAATAAAACACCAGATGACTCTCCTCTGGCAGAAAATGCACTAGAACTACCTGATAGGGAATTCAAATCTCTAATACTCAGAATTATCCAAGAACTGAGGCAAAAAGCTGACAAACATGAGGAAAAAATAGGCAAATTCATGGAAAATACAGACAAAAAATTGGAAGAATTCAGGAAAAAAATACAGGAACAAAATACCAAACTAAATTCACAACTAGAAATTATACAAAGACAACAATCAGAAATCCAAACGATAAACAAGATTTCAGAAATAGACAATGTCATAGAAGGGCTGAGAAACAGATTTGAAATGGTGGGAGACAGGACCAGTGGAATTGAAGACAAACACTTGGATACAACTCTGTTTCAGGAAAACACAGAAAATAAGAACAAAGAAAAATGAAGAGACCCTGAGAGTTATGTGGGACACAATCGAAAGCAAAAATCTTCGAGTGATTGGCATTCCAGAACGGGGGAGAAAACACAAAACACAGAGAGGATCATTGAGGAACTGCTGACAGAAAACTTCCAAAATATCATGAAAGATGAAAAGCTGGCCATCCAAGAGGCTCAACGAACCCCATATAGAAGAGACCCCAAAAGAAAATGACCAAGGCATATCATATTCACACTCGCCAAAACTAAAGACAAACAAAGAGTCCTGAGAGCAGCTCATGAAAACCAAGAAGTCACATACAAAGGAGAAACAATAAGACTAAGCTCAGATTATTCGGCAGAAACCATGCAGGCAAGAAGGCAATGGGATGACATATATAAAATCTTGAAAGAAAAAAATTGCCAGCCAAGAATAATATATCCTGCAAAACTCTTGTTCAAATTTGATGGTGAAATTAGGTCATTTCCAGATAAACAGAAATTAAGGGAATATGTAAAAGTCAAACCAAATTTACAAGAATTATTAAAGGGAGATCTTCGATCTGAGGACAAATAGCTTCAGCTCACAGGCAGAACCTAGGATGCAGGATAGCACCAGCCAGATATCAATCTAGGAAATGAACTCTCAAGGACTATCCAAAACCAAAAGAAATACCACAGGGCATCAGAGCAATTAATCAGTAAATGACACCAACTTTAAAATGATTAAAGAGGGAATAAATGACATAGGTATATAACTTTATAATGAAGAGGAAGGCAAGACGATACGAACTAATAGCAGACTGCTTCAAACTTAGAAAGATAAGGGTAAAATTTATGGTACACACAAAGAAAGTTAACAAACATACTCATAAAAAAAAAGAGGAAAACATAACGTATCAGCAAAAACAAAACCTACAAAAACAAAAGAAATGAAAAAAAAAATCCACAAACAAAAGTAACTCAGCACAACAGAGTAAGAACAAAGAAAATGACAGCACCACAAAAAAAAGCACTACAAAATGACAACAACAAACCCACATCTATCAATAATTACACTGAATGTAAATGGACTCCATGCACACATAAAAAAATGGAGAGTGACAGAATGGATAAAAAAACATGATCCATAAATATGCTGTCTAAAAGAGACACACCTTAAAAACAAAGATGTGAATTTATTAAAAGTCAAAGGTTGGAAAAAAATATATCAAGCTAACAACTACCAAAAAAGAGAAAGAGTGACAATACTAATCTCAGATAAAATAGACTTTAAAATGAAATCTACCATAAAAGACAAAGAAGGACACTATATAATGATTAAGGGGATGATCCATCATGAAGACATAATCATAATAAACATCTACGCACCCAATGACAGCACTCCAAAATGCGTAAAACAAACTCTAACAACACCGAAAAGAGAAATTGACAGTTCCACAATAATGGTAGGAGACTTCAACACACCACTCTCAGTAAAGGACAGAACAACTAAGAGGAAACTCAGCAACGATACAGAAGATCTAAAGGGCACAATCAGCCAACTTGGCCACATAGACATATATAGAACACTCCATCCAACCAATTCAAAGTACACATTCTTTTCCAATGCACATGGAATGTTCTCCAAAATAGACCACATCTTAGGCCAAAAAGCAATCCTCAACAAGATCCAAAACGTTGAGATAATTCAAAGTATCTTCTCTGACGACAATGCCATCAAGGTAAAAATTAACAATAGAAAGAGCAAGGAAAAAAAATCAACTGCATGGAAACTGAATAATACCCTGCTTACACATCCCTGGGTAATAGAAGAAATCAGAGATGGAATCAAAAAATTCCTAGAATCAAATGAGAATGAGAACACATAATACCAATACCTTTGAGACACAGCAAAGGCAGTCCTAAGAGGACAATTTATAGCAATAGATGCACATATCAAAAAAGAAGAAAGGGACAAAATCAAAACATTAACTACAGAACTCAAACAGACACATGAGGAAATGCTCGTGATCACTAGCCATTACAGAAATGCAAAATAAAACCACAATGAGATACCATTTCACCCCGGCATTACTGGCACGAATCAAAATAAAAAGAGAACAGCAAAAAAAGCCCACAACCACTGGAAGAAAGGAAAAAATAAAGATCAGAGCAGAAAGAAATGAAATAGAGAACAGAAAAACAATAGAAAGAATCAACAAAACCAAAAGTTGGTTCTTCGAAAGAATCAACAAAATCGACAAACCACTGGCCAGACTGACAAAACAAAAACAGGAGAGGACAGAAATAACCCAAATAAGAAATGAAATGGGGGACATTACTACAGACCCATCTGAAATAAAAAGGATTATAACAGAATTTTATAAAAAACTATACTCCAACAAATTTGAAAACCTAGAGGAAATGGATAAATTTCTAGAAACCCACAGCCTACCCAAACTACAACAAAGTGATGTTGAAAATCTGAACAGACCCATAATAAGAGAAGAGATTGAAAAGGTAATAAAAAAAACTCCCAACCAAAAAAAGCCCTGGCCCAGATGGCTTCACTGGAGAATTCTACAAAACAGTTACAGAAGAGCTTGTACCAGCACTACTCAAGCTATTTCAGAGCATAGAAGAGGAAGCAACGCTTCCAAATTCATTCTATGAACCCAGCATAGCGCTGATACCAAAACCAGGAAAAGATGTCACAAATAAAGAAAATTACAAACCAATATCTCTCATGAATATAGATGCAAAAATTCTGAACAAAATTCTAGCCAATAGAATTCAGCATCATATCAAAAAAATAATAAACCACGACCAGGTAGGATTCATACCAGGTATGCAAGGATGGTTTAACATTAGAAAATCAAACAGTGTATTTCACCACAAAAATACAAGGAAAGAAAAGAATCACATGATCATCTCAATTGACTCAGAAAAGGCATTCAACAAAGTCCAACACCGATTCCTGATAAAAACTCTCAATAAAATAGGTATACAAGGGAAATTTCTCAACATAATAAAGGGCATCTATGCAAAACCAATGGCCAACATCATTCTTAATGGAGAGAGGCTGAAAACATTCCCCTTGAAAACAGGAACAAGACAAGGATGCCCTTTATCACCACTCCTATTTAACATTGTGCTGGAAGTTCTAGCTAGAGCAATAAGGCAAGAAGAAGAAATAAAGGGCATCCAAACTGGTAATGAAGAAGTTAAACTGTACCTGTTTGCAGGTGATATGATACTATACACAGAAAACCCTGAAGACTCCACTAGAAATCTACTGGAACTAATAGAAAGATTCAGCAGAGTAGCAGAATACAAGATAAACATTCAAAAATCAGTTGGATTCCTATATACCAATAAGGAGAACGATGAAAAGGAAATCAGGAAAACAATCATTTTCAATAGCCCCTCAAAAGATAAAATCCTTAGGAATAAATCTGACCAGGGTTGTAAAAGACCTACACAAAGAAAACTACAAAACACTACTGCATGAAACCAAAGGGATCTACATAAATAGAAAAACATACCATGCTCATAGATAGGCAGACTCAACATTGTGAAAATGACAATTCTACCCAAAGCAATTTACAAATACAACGCAATCCCAATCCAAACACCAACAACATTCTTCAAAGAGATGGAAAACCTAATCATTAACTTTATATGGAAAGGGAAGAAGCCCCGAATAAGTAAAGCACTGCTGAAGAAGAAGAATAAAGTTGGATTACTCACACTACCTGACTTGAGAACCTATTATACAGCTACAGTAGTCAAAACAGCCTGGTACTGGTACAATGACAGATACATTGACCAATGGAACAGTTTTGAGAACCCAGATGTAAATCCATCCACCTATGGTCACCTGATCTTTGACAAGGGCCCAAAGTCCATCAAAAGGGGAGAAGACAGTCTTTTTAACAAATGGTGCTGGCAAAACTGGATATCCATCTGCAAAAAAATGAAACAGGACCCATACCTCACACCGTATACAAAAACTACTTCAAAATGGATCAAAGACCTGAATATAAAGCCTAAAACTATAAAGTTCATAGAAAAAAAAAAATAGGACCAACACTTCAGGCCTTAATACATGGCATTAACAGGATACAAACTATAACCGTCAATGCACAAAACCCAATAGATAAGCTAGATAACTGGCATCTTATAAAAATCAAACACCTATGCTCTTCAAAAGACTTCACCAAAAAAGTAAAAAGAGAACCTACAGACTGGGAAAAAATTCTTGGACAGTACAGTCCAGACAAAGGTCTAATCTCCATAATCTACAAGAAAATCCAACCCCTCTACAACAAAAGGACAAATAATCCTATTTAAAAATGGGCAAATGATATGAACAGACGCTTCACCAAAGAAGACATTCAAATGGCCAACAGACACATGAGGAAATGCTCGTGATCACTAGCCATTAGATAAATGCAAATTAAAACTACAATGAGATACCATCTCACCCCGGCATTACTGGCACGAATCAAAAACACTGGAAATAACAAATGTTGAAGGGGCTGTGGGGAGATCGGAACACTTATGCACTGCTGGTGGGAATGCAAAATGATACAACCATTTTGGATAATGATATGGTGCTTCCTTAGAAAGCTAGAAATAGACATACCATTCAATCCAGCAATCCCACTCCTAGGAATATATCCTAGAGAAATAAGAGTCATCACTCGAATAGACATATGCACACCTATGTTCATGGCAGCATTGTTCACAATAGCAAAACGATGGAAACAACCTAGATGCCCATCATCAGATGAATGGATAAACAACTGTGGTACATACACACAATGGAGTACTATGCAACGAGAAAGAACAACAAGGAATCTGTGAAGCATCTCATAACATGGATGAAACTGGAGGATATTATGCTGAGTGAAATAAGTCAATCACAAAAGGACAAATATTGTATGAGACCTCTATTGTAAAAATCCGTGAAAAAGTTCACACACAAAATGTAACAATCTTTGTTGGTTACCAGGGATGGGAGGGGTTGGTGGAAGACTAAATAGGCAATAGATAAGTGGGATTTTGGGTGAAGGGTGAGACAGTACACAATACAGGAGAAACTAGCACAACTTGTACTAGGAAAGGTCATGGAAACCCCACAGACACATCCAAACTCCCTGAGGGACTGAATTGCTGGGTGGAGGGCTCTGGGGACCATGGTCTCAGGGAACATCTAGCTCAATTGGCATGACACAGCTTATAAAGACAATGCTCTACATTCTACCTTGGTAAGTAGTGTCTGGGGTCTTAAAAGCCTGTGAGCGGCCATCTAAGATACTTCACTGGTCTCATCCCTTCGGGAGCAAGGGAGAATGAAGAGAACAGGATACAAGGAAAATATTAGTATGAAGGACTAATTGTCCACAGCTACCAAGGCCTCCACTGGACTGAGTCCAGTACAGCTAGATGGTGCCCGACTACCACCACTGACTGCTCTGACCAGGATCACAACAGAGGGTTCTGGACAGAGCTGGAGAAGGATGTAGAGCATAATTCTAACTCACAAAAAAAAGGGGCCATATTTACTGGCCTAAAGGAGACTGGAGAAACCCCGAGAGTATGGCCCCCAGACACCCTTTTAGCTCAGTGGTGAAGTTACCTCCGAGGTGCACTGTTCAGCCTGGGAGTGGACAACCCCGTAAAACCAGATGAGACTAACGAGGTACAGGAGTCCAGTGACAAGGGGCAGAAAGCAGAAGGGGACAAGGAAGCTGGTGATAGGGAACCCAAGGTTGAGTAAGGATATTGTAGATGTGTTGTGAGATTGTTAACCATTGTCATAAGGCAACATTTGTAGTAACTGTTAAATGAGAAACTATTTTGTTCTGTAAGCCTTCATCTTAAGTGAGAATAACAGCACAACTCAAAGAGCATAGTCAATGTCACTGAACTGTGCATGTAGATATTTTTAAAATGGTGTATCTTTGGCTGTGTGTATTTTCACCAAAAAAAAAAAAAAAAAGTTTGAGAAGTTACAGGGTTGATATGTTGTGGGGTTGTTAACCAATGTTATAAAATAACATGTGTACTTCTGTTTCATGACAAACTATTCGTTCTGTAAGTCTTCACCTGAAGTACAATTAAAAAAAAAAAAGACCACTAGCATTGGGCACTGTAACTCAGTGGGATACCACAGACGTCTTTAATCTTGTCAGTAAGACGTGAGGTTTCAATTAATGACCTAGAAGCCTGGGGAGAGATGCTATGTTTTTAAGTTATAATATAAAATATAGATTTTATAGGAGTAGAAACTTAACAGTCAAGTAAGTTAATAAATGCAGACAAGCAAGATCCAAGAGCCTGGGGAAATAATAGGTGTACAATTGCATAAATTCATAAATGTTCAGAGTCAACCATCTAGATTCCAGGCTGCTTGTTACATAAATGATCTTAGTTATACCGTGTCTATACCACTTAAACTAAAAACAATAAAAGCAATAATCATAATAATAACCAAAAAACAATCCTGAAGCCATGGAGTCGATTCTGACTCATTGTGACCCTATAGAACAGAGCAGGGTTTCCAAGGCTGTAATCTTTATGGAAGCTGACTGCCACACCTTTCTCCCACGGAGGGGCTGGTGGGTTTGAAACACTGACTTTTTGGTTAGCAGGCAAGGGTTTTAACCACTGTGTCACCAGCGCTCCTGATGACAAGAATAACCAAGAAACTAAACCCGTTGTCATGGAGTTGATTCTGATTCATATAATAATAACAGCTACTCTTTATCAAGTTCCTCCACTGTAACCGATGCTATCAGATTCTTTATAATACAGTAACTCATGTAATGGAAACACTGCAAGGTAAAAACTATTATCCCAATTTAATAGGACACAGAGGCTCAAAGAACTTGAGCTTAAATTTCCTGCTGGAGTCAGAGACCTAGTTGGTGAGATGAACTTAAATTCTCTCAAACCCTCGATCATTTCCCTGCTACATCTCTAACAACCCTGAGGCCATTACAAAGGTCGTGCCAAAGGTGAGAGACAAATGGACCCATCATCCTTGATGCCGCCCTGGACCTGACAGTCCCACAGTCCCTGAAGCAAAGCCACCATGCTCTCTTTCCTCCCTCATCAGCGTTTAGGACTGGTTAGGAGAGAGGTGAAAGCCTCGCAAACAGTGCCGCATCCAACTCTGCCTCTCTACCTCCCTGCCCTGCACTCAGGGCACACAGCGCACTTACGGAGGCCCTTACCTCACACTTGTTCCCCACCTAGTTCGCTAATGTCCTGGAGATTTCATTGTAATCTAGGTTATCTCTGTGAGTGTGTGTGTGTGTGTGTGTGTGTGTGTGTGTGTGTGTGTGTATGAGCTCACACTCCTGGAGTGCGGAGGGCATGAGAGACAAGGTTACCCAGTGGGAAAGTCCTGGTCCTTTACATTCAGAAGCGTCCAGGTTTGAATCTCAGCTCCCTTACTACTAACCTCTCTGACTGCCTCTGGATCTTTCACTCCATTGGTTCTCACCCAGGGGCAATTTTGCCCTCAGTGCACATTTGGCAACATCTGGAGATAGATATAGTTTTGTTTGTCACAAGTGAAAGGTGGGGTAGGGAGCTGCCACCCAGTGGGCAGAGGCCAAGGATGCTGCCAAGCAGTCTGCAATGCACAGGGCAGCCCCACAACAAAGAATTGTCCAGCCCCAAGTAGCAACAGGTCTGAGGTTGGGGAACTCTCCTTTTCTGTCTTCCACCCCGAAAAGGCAGGTGTTATGCAAGAATCTCTAGTCTCACTTCACTGTCTGGTGGCCATATCTTCTAATCCCAGGAGTCAGCTGCCTCCTACCAGATTAACTTCCATGACACATAGCTGCAGCCTAATCTTTTCGTTCTGAAAGACTCATGTGATAACTAAGCACTTTAGCCTGGTATCCAAGGTATCCATGAAGTTTCTGCAGTGGCCTTTCCTGTCTTATTGTCTCTTAATGAATGCTATGCCACCAGTATATTGAAAGACCTCACTGTTCCCTATACCCAGTCTCTGCTTTCTACCCTCTGTGCTTTTTCTCCTATTGTCTTTACATAAAAAAAATTCTTCTTCCTTTTTGCCATATGTCAAAATCCTCACATGATTCAAGGTCCAATGCAAATGTTACCCATATGCACATTCTGGACATATTCCCTTGCTTAAAAGTAATGCTTCTATCCCTGGCACTGCTGCAGCACTTCATCTGAGCCTCTGTCCCTTCATTGACTAGTTCTTTCCTTGTTTGAGAGTTGCCCTGTGCACTCACCACCAGATCATGGCCTTTGATTCAAAGATCCATGTTTGTACTCCAAGAATGCTTTCATTTTCTACATGGTGATGTTGTTGTTAGCTGCCACTGGATTGGCCCCTGACTCATGGCAACCCCATGCACAGTGAAACAAAATGGTGCCTGGTCCTGCACCATCCCCATGATTGGTTATAGATCTGACCATTATGATCCATAGGATTTTCATTGGATGATTTTTGGAAGTAGATTTCCAGGCCTTTCTTCCTAGTCCATCTTAGGCTGGAAGGTCCCCTGAAACCTGTTCAGCATCATGTTGCTGTTGGTAGGTGTCATCGAGTAGGTTCCCACTCGTAGAGACCCCATGCACAACAAACAAAACGCTGCCAGTCCTGGTCTATTCTCACAATCTTTGTTATGTTTGAGCCCATTGTTACAGCCACCGTGTCAAGCCATCTCAGCAAGGGTCTTCCTCTTTTTCGCTGATCCTCTACTTTACCAAGCATGATGTCCTTCTCCAGGGACTATTCCCTCTTGATAACATGTCCAAATACATGAGACAAAGTCTTATCATCCTTGCTTCCAAGGAGCACTCTGGCTGTATTTCTTCCAAGAAAGACTTGTTTGTTCTTCTGGCAGTTCCCTCCATGGTATATTCAATATTATTTGCCAACCCCGTGATTCAAAGGCATCCATTCTTCTTCGATCTTCCTTATTCATTGTCCAGTTTTTGCATGCACATGAAGCCATTGAAATTATCATGGCTTAAGTCAGGTGCATCTTAGTCCTCAAAGTGACATCTTTGCTTTTGAACACTTTAAAGAGGTCTTTCACAGCAGATTTGCCCACTACAATACGTCATTTGATTTCCTGACTGTTGCTTCCATGGGCGTTGATTGTGAATCCAAGTAAAATGAAATCCTTAACAACTTCAATATTTTCTGCATTTATCATGATGTTGCTTATTTGTCCAGTTGTGAGGATTTTTGTTTTCTTTACTTTAAGGTGTAATCCACACTGAAGGATGTAGTCTTTGATCTTCGTCAGTAAGTGCTTCAAGTCTTCTTCACATTCAGCAAGCAAGGTTGTGTCATCTGCATAATGCAGGTTGTTAAGGAGTCTTCCACCAATCTTGATGCCACATTTTTCTTCGTATAGTCCAGCTTCTCAGATTATTTGCTCAGCACAGATTGAATAAGTATGGTGAAAGGATACAATCCTGACACACATATTTCTTTTTTTTTGTACTGCCTGGTTCTTGGAGCAAATTGGGTGTCAAATTGTAGTATGTATCAGAGCCATGGGTGCTTATGAAACAGGCAGCCTCCTGGGTTGCACTCCCATATAAAAGTCACAGTTAACATTTATTGAAGGACCCTGGTGGTGCAAAGATTAAGCACTTGACTGGTAACCAAAAGTAAGTGGTTCGAACCAACTTTTCTCTCTTTTACAAGAGAGAAAGACCTGGTAATTTACTTCTGTAAAAATTCAAAAAAAAAAAAAAACAACCAAACATGTTGCCATCGAGTTGATTCTAACTCATAGTGACCCCATAGGACAGCAGAATTGCCCCATAAAGTTTCCAAGGCTGTAATCTTTATGGCTTATCTGGCTCCAACTTGCAATTGATTTGATGGCAATGTGTTTGGTTTTGGACTTAATCTTTTTTTTTTTTTTTTTTTTTTGTCCATTGTGACACACATCTTTCTTGATTTTAAACCACGCCGTATCCCTTTGTTCTGTTAGAATGACTGCCTCTTGGTCTATGTACTGGTTCCACATGAGCACAACTAAGTGTTCTGGAATTCCCATTCTTGAAATGTTATCCGTAATTTGTTAGGATCCACACAGTCAACGCAACTGCACAGTGAATAAAACACAGGTAAGCATCTTTCTGTTATTCTCTGCTTTCAGCCAATATCCGTCCTACATCAGCAATGATATCCCTCATTCTACATCCTCTTCTGAATCTGGCTAGAATTTCTGGCAGTTCCTTGTCAATGTACTGCTGCAACCGTTTTTGAATTATCTTCAGCAAAATTTTGCTTGCGTGTGATATTAATGATATTGTTCGATAATTTCCGCATTTTGTTGGATCACCTTTCTTTGGAATGGGCACAAATATGGATCTCTTCCAGTCAGTTGGTCAGGTAGCCGTCTTCCAAATTTCTTGGATAGAAGAGTGAGCGCCTCCAGCATTGAATCCATTTGTTGAAATATCTCAGTTAGTATTCTGTCTGTTCCTGAAGCCTAGTTTTTCGCCAGTGCCTTCACTGCAGCTTGGACTTCTTCCTTCAATATCATCAGTTCTTGATCATATACTACCTCCTGAAATGGTTGAATGTCAAGCGATTCTTTTTGGTACAGTGACTCTGTGTATTCCTTCCATCTGCTTTTGATGCTTCCCGCGTTATTCAATATTTGCCCATAGAATCCTTCAAAACTGCAACTTGAGGCTTGAATTTTTTCTTCAGTTCTTTCAGCATCATAGAATCTTGTAAACCTCGATTGAGAGACAGGTGCTGACTGCACATGAGATGTGTTGGCAGGGAATCAGTCCCAGGTCTCCTGCATGGTAGGTGAGACTTCTACCACTGAACCACCAATGCCCTCATAAATGATTGTAGGAAAATAAATGAACAAATTAATTCATGTAAAATGGCTTTTAGAATAAAATAGGAAATTTTTAGAATAAAATAAAATGTTCATATTATATGCCTTAAATTCCTGGCACAAAAAAAGTGCTCAATAAATATTCATTGAATATATATGTAAATTGAAGAATAAATTGATCAGTTTTTAGGAACACACTACTGTTCATTTGGTGATTTGGTTAAGTCACAATGCGTATCAATGTCACTTCAGATAAGTGTATATTAATTCTTTGAGTTTATGACTTTAAAAAATGCTGGTTGACTGTCAGAAAAGGCCATGTGCTTTGCCATACCTGCTCCACGTTGTGAAGACAAGACCAGCTCTTGGGAAGCTCCCGTGCACATTGTCTGTGTTCTTAAACTTCTTTGAACTTATAAGTGAAGTTGAACCATATAATCCTTGTTGTTGTTAGTTGTCATCAAGTCTATTCCAACTCATGGGGACCCTATGTGTGCAGAGTAGAACTGAGACATAGGGTTTTGAAGAACATGACCTTTCAGAAGCAGATATCCAGGCCTTTCTTTTGAGTCACCTCTGGGTGGGATTGAAGTGCCAACCTTTCAGAGAATAGCTGCATGCTTAACCATTTGTACCACTCAGAGACTCCTTGTATAATACTTCCAGACCCCAAAAGAAAGCTGTTATTGTGAAACAGTCATCTACTCAGCTTCAGTCACACAATTTTTTTTTGTATTTAAAATACATGATTTCATTTCTTTTCTTTTTTTCTGATTTTATTATGTTTTAGGTGACAGTTTAGTTTTTCATTGAAAAATTTGATATACGCATTGTTTTGTGACATTAGTTACAATCCCTGCAATGTGTCAGAGCTCTCCTCCTTTCCCTTTGTATCCTTGGTTCTTAGCGTCCATTCATCCGGTTTTTCTGTCCCTTCCTCCTCTTGTCTTTTCTTTTAGGCAGGTGTGGCCCATTTGGTCTCGTACACTTGATTAAACTAAAAAGCATGTTCCTCGTGTGTATTACTGTTGGCATTATACACGTATATAATTTTTGGCTGAAAGGTGGACTTTTGGAGTAGCTTCAGTTCTCAGGTAGCAGGGTTTCCAGGGGCCATAGTCTTGGGAGCTCCTCTAGTCACCGTCAGACCAGTAAATCTGATCTTTTCTGTGTGTGTGTATTTGAATTTTGTTCTACATTTTTCTCCTGCTCTGCCCAGGACCCTCTGTTGTGATCCCTGTCAGAGCAGTCAGTGGTGGTAGCCGGGCACCATCTAGTTCTTCTGGGCTCAGGCTGGTGGTGGCTGTGGTCCATGTGGCTTATGGGGCTAGGTGGGAGGGAAAGAAAATAAATAAATAGATAGCTAGATACATAGCTATCTAGCTAGATTAATTAATTAATTAATTAAATTTAATAAAAAATGATGCAGTGGGAGCTGGCAGATGGGGGTGGATGGGACCAGGGGTTGTGATGGGCCGGTAGCTACCTATGATGGTGTGGTGAGGTTCAGTAGGAAGGGGTAGAGGTGGAGTACTAGACTAGATGGAAGGGAGAAAAAAAGGTAGGCAAGGAAAAAAGAAAGAAAATAGCTTGGCCAGAGCCATCTAGTGGGGGTGCTGCAGGCCTGGAGTGGTAGTGGACCAGTGTCTTTCTAGTCAATGTGCACTGTGTGGCCTTGTGGGGATTAGTAGAGGTGTGGTACCGGGTTAGGTGGGAGTAAGAAAGAAAAGGAAGAAAGGGAAAAAAATTAAATAATTTAAAATAAAATGTCGTGGCAGGAGCCAGTGGGTCAGGGCAGGGTGGACCCTGGCTGGCAGTGGGCCAATGTCTCTCTAGCCAAGGCGGCCCAGCATAGCTCAGTGGGAAAGGGTAGAGGTGGGTTACATGGCTAGGTGGGAGGGAGAAAGAAAGGGAAGGAAGGAAAAAAAAATAGCATGGCCAGAGCTTGCAGGTGGGGGTGCGGTGGACATCGGTTGGTTGCTCAGATGGAAGGGGTGGAGGTGGGATACAGGGCTAGGTGGGAGAGAGAAAGAAAAGGAAAAGAGGGGGAAGAGAGAAAAAGAAAAAAAAGTGGTGTGGCATGAGTTAGCAGGTGGGGGCGAGGCAGACCTGAGCTGGTAGCAGGCTGGTAACTCTCTAGCCAAGGTGGCTTGGCGTGGCCTGGCAGGAAGGGTAGCAGTGGTGTAAGGGGCAGAAGGGTGAAGGGTGGGAAGGCATGTTTCTCTGGTTGCTGGGTGCTCTGTCTCCTGTTGGGAGCTCCAAGAAGTTGCCTTCCTGTACTCCCTGTCTAGAGTCATCGTTGACTGGGCTGTAAGATGGTGACACTGTGCCATGTTAGTTGGCAGGGCACCTCCACTCCATAGGCTCTCCTTGTTCTCTGTTTTCTTTCAGTTTCTTCTTCCATTCAGTGTTTGATCTATTTCCTTATCCTTTCATTTGATGCTTAGAGTTCCAGGCTGGACGTTTGTATCTGTTTTACTTAGTTTTTCGGGTCTTAACTACAGAGGGACAGCATGATGTGTCTGTCTAGGGTGCCATGTTGGCTCTGCCTCCAGATAATGTTTTTAATTCAGGGATAAATTAAGTACAGTCGTGATGTGTAGCCACTGTGGGTGAACGTTCAGGACTCTAAGAAGGTGCCTGCTCACCTTTCCAGCCTCTAATTCTCTGTTCTAAACTTTCAGTGCCGCCTTCTGAGAATGGTAATGAAGTATCAGTGGTAATAAAATTCATTCAAAGAGTCTATTCCAGCAAAGCAGGGCCAGTTATGGGGAGAACTGTAAAGTGGGTTGGATATGGTTGGAGCCTTGAGATGCACACCTTCATATGTCCTGTGCTGTTCAAATTTCAACATGCCCTTCTCTCAATGATTCCAGCTGTTAAACACTGTTAAAACTGCAAGTCTTACCATGCCATTTCATGAAATAGCAGAGTAACAGAGTATAGAACACATTTACAGAAACATGTGAATGAGTGATAGCCTTTGGACCCATTCCAGATATTGCTTTGTTTAGAGAAAACTCTCTCATTATAAATATTGGTTTTGTTGTGATTTCTGTGAAGAAATTTAGGTGGCTCCAGAATAGAAATTTGGGGAAGAAGGCCTCTTAGCATTCCTTCAAACATTGGTGCTAGAACCTACCACACTGATTTCATGAACCATAAAATGATGTCTTTGTTAATGAAATCTCCAACCTATTCTCTCCATTCTCATGAAAATGAACATCCTAAAATGCAGATCTCTCTGCAGCATCCCACTACTTAAAAAATCTTTCATGAATAATTACTGCCTTTGTGACGAAGTTCAAGCTCCTCAGTTTAAAGCTGAAGGATTGTCCTAACGTAGTGACCACTTCAGCCTTCCCTAAATCTATTTTGAGGTCTAACTTCAACATACCACAGAAATTATTACCTCCAGGACTTTACACAGCCTGTGGCCCCTGCCTGCAATGTGTCCCATCCAGTCCTTCTGAACCAGGCAACTCTTGTTGTCCTCAAGACTCATACCAAGGATCACTCCCTCTGTGCCAGACCTGATGGTCACCACTGATGTCCTTCCTCTGGGCACTGCCCTTTCCTCTTCAAAGTGCCCCTCACACCTGGGCTGCAAGCTCCTTCAGTTCTAGGCAACTCTTACACATATCTCTCCATGCCTGCCTGATACAAGTGTTTGTTGCATTAATAAATATTTGTTGAGTTGAGTGAATCAATGGATCAATAAATCCATCAGTTAATAAACCAAACTTTTAAACAATGAGTAAACCAGCTAAAATTGGCATTAAACCCCATTTTTTAAACCAGAAAACTAGGGGGAAACAGCATATCATTTATCTAAAAAGAACCTGAGGTAAGCTGAAATTACATGTGAGTCAAGTTCTTGGTTTGTATATAAACAAAACATACGATTCCTACATGGTATAGACCCAAGGGGTCAAGGCCCAAGGGATCAGAAAGGCATGGGTTCAAGTTGCAACTCTGACCTTATGCCTATGATTTAACTACTTTAATTATTTTAAAGAGTCTTGGAACTGAGCATGAGAAATGAGATAGAGGCAAGTGTTTTGGGAAGAAAAGACAGAAGAGTAAATTCCTGAGAAAAACACTGCTACAGAATGAATATGCCATGATTACAGGCAGCTGAAACTCCTGGATGCTCTTTTTAAAATCATTAAATTCTAATTAATATTGGATTAGGCTTGCCACAGTGTGATGTACCCCAAAGTGTTTCTTCTCAGATCAGAAATGGCCGGTGTCCCCCTGCTGGTCTCACAGATGCTTGTCAATGATGTCTTGATTTTTGTTTGAGATGTTAAATTGCAAAACTTGCAAGTCACAGACACCAAGTGTGGAGACCTCATTACCTGGATGCTGCCTCAGAGATAGACAAAGTGGTTCTGTTCTCTGATGGTCGGGCATTCAGGGATGTTCTAATGATCCCCTACTCTCTTCGGGTGTTGAAACACTGTGGTGAACAGTTGAGTTGACAGCTAGGTAAGACCTCACAGGCTGCTTGCATTTCTGCTTCTGAATGTTCCAGGAAATATTTTAAGCCAAATAATAATTATTTGCAAGTTATGGTTTACCAAGCACTTTTTGCATAAGTTGTTGTATTCAATTTTTACTACCACTTTGGAAGTTAAGTACTATTATAATCTTAAAGATGAGGACTTTGAGATTTAAGGAAGTTGATGTGGCTACAAGTCATAAAGCTAGTAAGCAGCGGAGCCATGGTTCAAGCCTAAGTTATGACTTCAAGATCTGGGTTCTTTTTGTTTCAATGCAAACCAACCTCCTAAGGAGTCAAGAAGGGGACACAGGACTTATTCTCCCTTCGCTGCAGCCTCCATTTGCCGAAAGCAACCAGGAGGCCAGTTACATTTCTGTCTCCGTTATTTAGTCCCTACCCAGACAACAATTTCCCTCTACTATTATTGTCTTGGAAACCCTGGTGGCGTAGTGGTTAAGAGCTACAGCTGCTAACCAAAAAGTCGGCAGTTCAGATCCACCAGGCACTCCTTGGAAACTCTGTGGGGCAGTTCTAGCCTGTCCTATAGGGTCACTATGAGTCAGAAATCGACTCAATGGCATTGGGTTTTTTTTTTTTTTTAAATCTTGTATTGTCTTTCCAGCTTAGCCCACCCTTTCTTGCAGAGTTACAAACAAGCCTTTCTTTCTCATTCTATTCCACTTGCAGCTACCCACTAAATCCTATAATATTCTCCAGACTTCTTGTAGACCTTTTCACTGGGCTCAGTGGGGCCCTGGCTGTGTTATCCTTCTCAGACTTCTTGTCCCTTGCCTTCCTTTCATACTCTCCGTCCTGTCAAGACTGAATTTAGGTGTCTTGGGAGTCCCTTGGTGGTACAAAATGATTAAAGCACTCAGCTGCTAACTGAGACTGGAGGTTTGAGCCCATTTATCAGCTCTTCAGAAGAAAGGCCTGGTGACCTGCTTCCGAAAAATCAGCCATTAAACCCTGTGGAGCACAGTTCTACTCTCACGTAGCTGAGGTCATTATGAGTCGGAATCGGCTCCACAGCAGCTGAGTTTTTTGATGTTAGTGTTCTCTTGCAACACAAGACTGACTCCTTATCACACTTATTTGATGTTTCCTGTTCATTAATCTTCCTCCATCTCTAGGCTACAAAGTCCTTGAGACTTATGACTATTTTCTGTGCCCTGTTGAACACACAGTACTTGAAAAATGCCTTGGACAAAGTAAATATTCAATAATATTTGTTGAATATATGAATGAATGGATGGATGAATGAATGAGTCTGACTTGCAAACTCTGCACTGAGTAATTGAGTCATCTCCATTATCCAGTTCACATTCTGAGGTCCAATATTACGAGAAAATATCACAGATCACAATTACAAGAGCCTTTCAAAAAATTATGCCCTCTGGTATTTTGGATTCTTGTTTTGATTTCCTGTTATCTGCCTCACTGTAACTTTTCAGACTTTCTCCACTGTCCTCAGACATCTAAACTTCCACTGTCCCGTTCCTTCTTAGGAAATGACAGCACCTTCTACTCTGCAGACACTGAGGACACCTCACTTGATCTTTTCTTCTTTCCTTCTCAGTGCCTCTCTCTCTGAATCTTGACCCTATTCACTCTCTTAGAGAGTCTAAACCATATTGTGCCCCTCATCCATGCCACAGTTCTGTCAGGCTTCCTCCTCTCTGTCTCACACAGTGCCTATATGTTCCTGTCTACTCCTTCATGCTCCCAACCATGTTTTAAGCAAAGAGGTGCCCTCCTTCCAACCTGTCACTAATGCTTCTGATCTCAAGCATTTCCATCTCCTCTGCCAGTTTCCCCATCAGTGTTCTCCTTTTTCCTTTGGATCACCAAGGGCTCCTTCCCATCTACAAATATGATTCCTCAGCCTAACTTTGTCCTTAATTTCATTTGCCTATTTTATTTTCCCCTTAATTTCATCACCATTCCCTCTCTTAGAGAGGTCTAACCTCTGTTTAGGAAGGTGCCCTCTCTTCCTAGAGCCTTTAACTCCCATCCCTTTCCACCTCCTTACAATATTGCCCACTCAGTTTCTCTCCTCTTTGCCTCTCTTCAACTCTCAACTTCTCCCAGCTACTTCCAAGAGGATCTTATAGCACTTTACACCTCCAACACTCCACTTATTCTCAAGGACTTTTGTAATCTCATGTTCTCCGTCATCCACAGCTACATGGAAACTGCTTCCAACCCCACCCCTCCAAAAAAGTTACAAAAAGGAGAAGACGTACAAGTCCTGTCTCACCTGGGCTTCTCAAGGCCTTATCAGAGCTTACTGTCCTTGGTCAATCCAACCTGCAACCTGTCCTAAACTCTGCTGCCCATTCAGTCTTTCTCATGTGCGTCTCTAGGTCTCTAGTTAGGATATTATCTATTTAAAAACTGTAATCACTTCCTATAATCACTCCAAACTAAGTCCACATTTCCTAATTAAAATTGCAAGATGTGCCCCCACCACCCACTCTTCTGGACATACTGCTTTTGTGCCAGGAAAAAATTGTATTAATTTTATGTGAGAAACAAACTTTATTTGTACACAAGTGTTTATTTTTTAAAAAATGTAGTCAACATGGGTTTTCATCTTTATGACAAGGGTCTCTCATAATAAGCTCAATAAAAATTCTTGCAAAGACTGCAGCTAAAGCACGCTGTGAAAGCATCTCCAATCCCAGTGCAGATGTGGGATATATTTAGACATGCACAAACATACTCACAGAAGAAATGCCCAACTTTATTAGTGCATCCTTCTCATCTCTAAGTGGTACAAGTGTCTCTCTGTGGGAGACTCCATCTAGCTGTCACTACTTACAGCCGATTGCCCCTCCTGTGGAGAAAGAAACTTGAGGATCGAAGTTCAACACCTGGGTGCAGAAGCTAAAAAACAAAAATGAAAGAAGCTATTTTAAGCATCTCTTCTCCATCTTGTCGTTCTTTTTTTTCTTTTTGTTTAATACTGCAGCCTAGACATTGTTGGTTTGCTCATCTCTAGCTTGATTGTAAATGCACATATCAAAGTTTAATTCCATCAACTAACCGTAATTTTAAGTATGTTGACACCTCCCTCTACTTATTCAATTACAGAAAGAAAAAAAACTGTATTTTCTTGCATCACAGTGACATATGTAGCTTGTAAGAAGATATAAAAATTTTGAAAAAAAGTTCTCCAAGAATATACTATGTATACATGTATATATATATGTGTGTGTATGTGTATACGTATGTGTATATATATATTTTTGTATATATATATATATATATATTTATATATATAAAATGAAGTTTATCATCAATGAAGGACTATTTAAATATAAAAAAATTATTGTGGGGTCAAAATTACACTTTTTATCGCTGCAAAAATGTTGCATGTAATTTCCAGTAAGTTTTTTTAAAGGGAGGGGTGCCATTTTTTGCCCATCCTTCTTTCTACTGGCAGAAATGCAGGTGAAATGACTGGAGCTCAAGAATCATAATGGGATAAGGAAGTTTTTAGTGCATCAAGACTATTTCAAATGATTTGCAAAGTACTGAATACCTAAAAACATCAAGTACAGTAAATTCGTTCATTAACTTAGGAATGACTAAACTCTATGTAGTATGTTAAAGAAATCAAAGAAAAGGGGGAAGAAATTTTTAAAGAGAACCCTTGCAAAGTAGAGATCCTGAGTTACTATCTTACATGATCAAAATTCTCCTTCCCTTAACAAGCCCAGCTCATCACAATCTCTTGTGTGTTGTGCCCTTTTTGCACAAGTGTGTATTTTGTCCCTTCAAATAGATTTTAAGTAGTAATTCTGACATGTACTTGTTTCATATTCTTTGCGGAATATTTGAAATGATTTTCAGGTATTCAAATACCAAAACAATTTTATACAAGAAAATAAACTTCCATGGTAAACTTCTTTTGTCATTTGAATCCTTATTAAATAAATGATACACTGTATTTTTATGCAAGTTACATGCACATTCTACATTTTACTGCCAATCTCACTCTCCTCCCACAAGGTATTTTTGTAATCATGCTATGTCATTTTTTTTACATGTTACTGTCAAAAAAATTAGCATAGCACACTTACAAAAATACATCACTTGACCGGGGTACAATTGACAAAAAACGTAGAAGGGGCCTTACATGAAAAAAAATACAGTGTCCTAGTTATCTAGTGTTGCTATAACAGAAATACCACAAGTGGATGGCTTTAACAAAGAGAAATCTATTCTCTCACAGTCTAAGAGGCTAGAAATCTGAATTCAGGGTGCCAGCTCCAGTGGAAAGCTTTCTCTCTCTGTTGGCTCTGAGGGAAGGTCCTTGTCATCAGTCTTCCCTGGTCGAGGAGTTTCTCACCACAGGGACACCCAGTCCAAAGGACATACTCTTCTCCTGGCTCTTGTTTCTTGGTGGCATGAGGTCCGTATGCTCTCTGCTCGCTTCTGTCTTTCATATCTCAAAAGAGATTGACTGAAGACATAACCTGCCCTTGTAGATTGAGTCCTGTCTCATTAACTTAATTACTGCTAATCCTACCTCATTAGCGTCATGGAGGGAGGATTTATAACACAGGAAAATCACATCAGATCACAAAATGATGGACAACCACACAATACTGGGAATCATGGCCTAGCCAAGTTGACATACATTTCTGGGAGACACAATTCAATCCATAACATGATCGGTTGCAGATTGGACCATTGGGGTCCATAGAGTTTTCATTGGATGATTTTCAGAAGGAGATTGCCAGGTCTTTCCTCCTAGTTCATCTTAGCCTAGAAGCTCTGCTGAAACCTGTTCAGCATCATGGCAACACACAAGCCTCCACTGCCAGATGGTGGTGACTACATATGAGGTTCATTGGCCAGGATTGAACCTGGGTCTCCAGCATGGAAGGTGAGAATTCTACCATTGAATCATTGCCTGCATAATGATCATGAAGGGCATAGACTCCTTATATTTTGTTACTCTGTCATCCTCAGAATGTGCTTTTTACCCCATAGTTCAAGACAATTGCATGAAACCCAGCCATTACTTTTGCATTCTGCAGGCTGAAAGAAGGATAGGGAAAAGAACTGTATCTATCTCTTTGCCAAAAGTTAGTCACATTCCAACACTTAGCTACAAAGGAAGATGGGAAACCTAGTCTTTACACTAGACAGCCACATGTCCAGCTAAAAAACAAAAACAAATAAAAACAGGCTTCTAATACTATGGAGAGAACAGATATACGGGCACTTAGTAGTAGTCCACTGCAGTGTTTATTAAAATTTAGACTTTACTTTCATGGTATTTCCATGCATATACTATAGTTGAATTTCATATCTAAAGACAGGAATGGAAAGAGCTTCTCTGAGTTACAAGAAGGATACCAAGTTTCCTAGATTATCCTCCATATGGGGTGAACAGAGGGTGTGCACAACAGTTTGGCTGGGAAGGAGTAAGACCTTTCAGTAGATGAGGATGCATGTGATACATGATTCATATTTGGTTCCTGTTATGGATTGAATTGTGTCCCCCAAAACATGTATTATAAATCCTAACCTCTATGCCTGTGGTTATAATTCTGTCTGGGAATAGGTTGTCTTTTTATGTTAATGAAGCAGGATTAGTGTAAGATGTGTCTTTAGTCAATCATTTTTGGATATTAAAGAAATTAAACAAGCAAGCAAGCAAGCAGCACTGGGGAAAGATAGATGCCAAGCCACATGCAGAACGCCATAGAACCAGGAAACAGAAGCTGAAGAGACAAGGACATTCCCCCAGAGCTGACAGAGACAGAAAGCCTTCTCCTAGAGGTGGCACCCTGAATTTGGACTTCTAGCCTACTAAACTGTGAGAAAATAAATTTATATTTGTTAAAGCCTTCCACTTGTGATATTTCTGTCATAGCAGCACTTAGATAACTAAGCTCTCAACGCAACTCAGAATCTTTTCTCCAATACTTGACCAACTCTTTGGTCCCCAAACCATAACCAAGCCCATTTCTGTCCAGTCTATTCTAACTCATAGCATCCCTATAGGACAGAGAAGAATTGCCCCCTACGGTTTCCAAGGAGTGGCTGGTGGATTTGAACTGCAGACCTTTTCGTTAACCGGTGAGCTTGGTCCCCATCAACTGCAATTTCTGCTGTCTCACCAGAACCTACATTACTGATCCCTCTGTTGACACACAAGGCTGCATTTTGAGCTTTGGATGAGGCCTTCCACCTGACTACATGCTCCCATTACCAGTCCTACAGAGTTCAAATCACATTTTTGCTCATTCTTGTCATGTATGATATAGATCAATTACTGGTGTTGACTTCTTGTGCTGCTAAATAATCACCAAAAAAAAAAAAAACTTGCAACAATAAAATGTCATTCTGAAAGGCAGTTGAACGGCGGGAAAGGCACATAGAACTTCTCATGTTTCCTCAAGTCTGACTGTCTCCTTTGGCAGAATTCCAGACTGCATGCTAATTTACATGGCTGAAATAGGGCAATCCATTTATTGAGGCAACAAAGCTGAGCATTAGATTATAATAATTAACTCTCTGAAAATAATTATTTCACTTTAGTTCAAATTTATCAGCCACAAGGGTGTAGTTGGCTCCTGATTGTCATCTCCAAATATTACTTGGAAAGAGTTTCTAAATCTTCCCTTTTTTCCTAGTCTTATCACAGTTCCTTTATTGGATGAGCTTAATGGCTTTCTTAATTAATTATACTTCCGCAAATACAATCTATGCAACTTCACTCATCAGTGACCATTGTCTTACCTAGAGAAAGGGATACAACTGCAACAATAACCTAGTTATCATGATAAATATAATAATATAATAAAGCTAGTTATTTGACTGATACAGGAAAAAAAGGCAAATTACTCTGATAGGAATTTACTGAGAGTCTCAAGGCTTAGCTGCATAATGGTACAGGTGTCTTCTAAGTATGGATTTTGGCAGTGACAAGATGCTATTCCTTTGGGGTTGCAAAAATACCTCAAAATAAATTATAATGATTGATATGTTCTTGGATTTGCACAGTTTTAAATTTCTTAATATTTCTTCACTTCTTCAAGCTCTGTTTCCTCCTGTTTTCAGCTTCTTTTATATTATTTAAGTTACTTAATCTCCAAAAAAATGTTTTAAAATGTTTTCAGATGACACAATATTTTGTACAGTGTGATCACAGCAATGTCAAAATAGAAGAAACTGGTAAGGGAAAAGAAAAACCAAAACTAAAATTGACAACAGTATCCTGAAAGATAAGCTAAGAAACTTAGGGGACAGTGAGCTTATGTTAGTGGAGGATGAACAATTCAGAAAAGGAGGGTGAGAACAGTTGCCAACTTGAGAATGGAATCAATGCACTGAATTTTACATGGATAAATTGTTGGATTGGTGTATGTTCTGTTGTGTATATTCTCAACAACAACAGTAATAAATAAAATAAACTACAAAACAAAGAGAGGGGAAAGAAAAAAGATAACTTAAAAATAGTTCACATTGGGATCTGCATAGGGTTTTATTCTTATTTTTTTCAAATTGTGTAAAATTAGTAATTATCAGTTTTAAAATAATAATATAAACCCAATAACAGAGTACAGCATAGTGGAAAGAGCATGAGCTCAGAAGTCAAATAAATCTGGTTTAAATTGTTGCCATGAGACTTTGGACAAGTCCTTTAGCCTCTCTGAGACACTGTTACCTTTGGAGCAAATTTGTTATCTAATGTCTTCCTCTCGGAGTTATTGTGAGCATTAAGTACAATAACCACTGTGAAGTGCCTCACATGATACATGTGACTTTCCTGTTGCATGCGGTCTAGTAGAATCCGACTCATAGCAACCTTATGGTACATAGTAGAACTGCCCCATAGGGCTTCCTAGGCTGTACTCTTTATGGTAAGTTACCCTGGTGGTGAAATGGTTAAGCACTCCTCTGCTAACAGAAAGGTGGGAGGTTCAAACCCAGCAGCCCTTCCATGGAAGAAAAGACCTGGCAATTTGCTCCCATAAAGATTACAGCCTAAGAAACCCCATGGGGCTGTTCTACTCCGTCCTATAGGGTCGCTATGAGTCAGAATTGATTTGACAGCAAACAATGGCAAGGACAATCTTTACAGTAGGAGATCACTAGGTCTTTTTCCTGTGGAGCCTTTTGGTGGGTTCAAATTACCCACCTTTTGGTTAGCAGCTGAGCACTTAACCATTGTACCACCACGGCTCCTTAGTTACTTTTTTATATAGTAAAAATATTTATCTTAATGGGAGGAGGGGCCTCACTGAAAATTAAGCTAAGCCAGCTCTCTGAATCAAAAATGCCATGTTTTTTTTTCTGCTGTAGCATACATCCAGAAAATTAGATGTCAGTACCAGTTGCAGTTGAGTTGATTCAGACTCATGGCAACCCCTGTGTGTTCTCCATAGGGCTTTAAATGGCTGATCTTTTGGAAGTAGATTTCCAAGCCTTTCTTCCAAGGCACGTCTGGGTGGACCTGAAACTCCAACCTTTCAGTTAGCAACCAGAAAATTAGATACCTAGTCAGAAATGCCTTCTATACCATCAGTCACAAGGAGCCAGTAATGACTACCGCAAAGCCCATGACTGTAATTTCCATGGAAGACAAACGTAGGTGTTACTGACACTGACCAGTGAACAGGATTTCAAGCTTTTCTGTGTGGATTCAGACTTCAGACTCCTCAATGGTATGTCTAGTTTTCAAACACCTGGTAAAAATAAAATACATGAAGACTAGCAAAGAATGTGTTTATAGTAGATTTCTGCCATAAAACTAATGGACTAAAGAGTCCAGAATTATTTTGCTGTCAGAACTAGTGTGCTTTGGCTTGGGCAATCATCTCCCTGACTCTGTAAAGAAGCGAGGTAGTGGTGTGCAGAAAAACAAAACAAAAAAAAAAAAAAAAAAAAAACTATCATTGATGCCATTCATGTGTTATAATGATTCCCCTCAAGAAACCTAGGCTAATTATACCAAAATTGCTTTTATTCTTTTGAGAAAGGCCAATAACAATAACTGTAAGAGATTTAGTAATTTGAAGAAATTTACAAGCTCCATTGCAAACCTCATAGGCGTATGATTTCTGGTCAGTAAAGTAGTTGGCGTAAAAACTTGCCTAAATAAATAAATGAAATATCTTTTGACTTTTGACCAGCAATGAGTTTATTTATTCAGAGGCAGGGCCAAGATGGTGGAGTAGTCAGACAATTCCAGTGGACCCTCTTACAACAAAGACCTGAAAAAACAAGTGAATAGATTAAATATGACAATCTAGGAGACTTGAGCATCAAAGACAAAGTTAAGAAACTGAACTGAGTGGTAGGGGGAGGGAGAGACAGTTTGGAAGCAGTGAGGAGTTGCCAGACTTGACCCGGTGAGAGCCTGAGCCCTTTAGGCCTGATCAGCTCGGGCATGAGCAGTGAAGCAGGCAAGCAGTGGTGTTCGGGAGGTGTTTTCTGCACCAAGAAAGACCGAGCAGCAGAGAGTCTACTTTGCCACCCAGAACCAGTGAGAAGCAGCTCTCAGTCTGGCGAAAGATAAGTACTTGTGTCCAGCCTACCTTGCGGATCAAAAAGACTCACTTAGGGAAAAACCTTTCTCCCATTTACCTCCCCGCTCCCTACTCTAAAGTGGGCCCTGGACCGGCTTCAGCAATTGCTGAGTCCTCTGGACCAGAAGTAAGATCCATCACACACCCTGAGCCATTCTCCCAGTCTTGCAGAGTGAACAAATTAATAAACAAGAGAAAAAATAAACTACCAGCTTCCCTAAGCCAGGAACTCAGTGTAGGCACAGGTCCACTGCCTAGGCACAGGCATAAGGGATCCATGGACTTTGAGTGCCTTTCCCCCTGCATAGACTTGTGTGGGCTAATTTCAACAGTGTAGGCCCTCATTACCACAGTACAACAGCATATATACTTGAAATCTAACTTGAACTGTTTCAGCTGTGAAGTGGCAAGTACGTGACATTTGACAATGCTCTGCCCATTAAGCAGGATCTTCGCCTACCCACATCAGGGGCCTGAGAACTGGTGGCTCCACCCACGCCACCTAGCCACCTGTGATGGATGTCCAAGAATAAGAGGTGCCCCCAGTCCTTACAGCCAACAGCACTGAATGCTCATAGTCCAGCTGCAAAGCCTACCCACCTACGTGCCGTCTTCCTGGACCCTCGGCAGTGGCTGTCAGCCCCATGCCTTGCTCAGAGTGTATCCCCCTGCTGCAGTCAGCTGCCTGTACCTACACCACTCACCCATGCCTGTCTAGGACTGTAGGTGAGAGCCTCTACCACACATTTGGTGGCTATCTACATGACCTAAATCCATATAGGAGGAGTGGGTGGACTCCTGAGCTCATGTACCTAGTAAACAGATCTAACTACCTGGTGACAGAACATTAGAGTATCAAAGGTGCCGATAATCAAACTCACATGAGCAGCCTACTTGGGTGTATCAAAACAAAACAAGAAGCTAGGACACAGTAAACAAATATAAAATAAATATAATAAGTTATTTATGGCTCAGAGACAATAGTCAATATCAAATCACATAAAGAAGCAGCCCATGATGGCTTCAGCAAGCTCCCAAAATAATCTAGAAATTTTCAGAGGCAGAATACAAAAGATTAATATACAAAACTCTTCAAGAGATTAGGAAGGAAATTAATCAGAATGCAGAAAATACAATATAGGAAAATAAAAAGATTAGAGAAGAGCATAATGACAAATTTAATGGCTGCAAGCATCCATAGAGAGACAGCAATCAGAAATCCAGAAGATTAACAATAAAATGTCAAAATTAGATAACTTAGTAGGAAGTCATAAGAGCAGAATTGAGGCAATGGAAGTTAGAATTAGTGAGACTGAAGATAAAGCACTTGACACCAAACTATTTGAGGAAAAATCAGAAAAAAGTGATTGGAAGAAAACCTAAGAACTATGTGGGATTCTATCAAGAGGAATAACCTACGAGTGACTGGAGTAACAGAACAAGGGGGACATCAGAAAATACAGAGAAAATTGTTGAAGATTTGTTGGCAGAAAACTTCCCTGATATCATGAAAGATGGCAAGATATCTGTCTAAGATGCTCATCGAACCCCACATAAGGTAGATTCCAAAAGAAAGTCACCAAGACATATTATAATCAAACTTGCCAAAACCAAAGATAAAAAGAGAATTTTAAGAGCAGCTAAGGATAAACGAAAAGTCATCTACAAAGGAGAGTCAATAAGAATAAGCTCAGCAGAAACGATGTAGGCAAGAAGGCAATGGGATGACATATATAAAGACTTGAAGTAAAAAATTGCCAACCAAGAATTATATATCAAGCAAAACTGTCTCTCAGATATGATGGTGAAATTAGGGCAATTCCAGATAAACAGAAGTTTAGGGACTTTGCAGAAACCAAACCAAAAATAAAGAAATACTAAAGGGACTCCTCCTATTAGAAAATCAATAGCATCAGATAACAACCCAAGAGTAAAACACAGGACAGAGCAATCAGATATCAACCCAGATAGGGAAGTCACAAAAATAAATCAAAGCTAAAACACTGAAAATAGGGAAACAGATGTCAATATGTAAAAGATAACATTAAAACAAAAAAGAGAGACTTAAAAAATGTAGACATAGATTTTTCACATGGAGAGGAAGTCAAGGAGATACAAAGAAATAAAAGACTAGTATAAACTTAGAAAAACAGGGGTAAATATTAAGGTAACCACAAAGAAATCTAACAATCCTACAAGTCAAAATAAAAAAAAAACTAGAAAAATATAAAGACTTAGCAAATACAAAAAAAAAAAAAAAAAAAACAATGAAAAAGATGAAAAGAAAATACATAAAGAGAAATGATTCAGCACAGAAAATAAAGTGGAACAAAGAAACTGTGAACAACACACACAAAAAAAGACATCAAAATGACACCATTAAACTCATACCCATCAATAATTACGATGAATGTAAATAGACTAAATGCACCAATAAAGAGAGAGAGCAGTAGATTGGATTAAAAAAAACACGATCTGTCTATATGCTGCCTGCAAGAGACACATCTTAGACTTAAGGACTCAAACAAACTAAAACTCAAAGGATGTAAAAAAACATATCAAGCAAACGACACTCAAAAAGGAGTAGGAGTGGCAGTATTAATCTCTGACAAAAAAAAAGACTTTAAAGTAAAATCCACCACAAATGGATAAAGAAGGACACTATATAATGATTAAAGGGTCAATACACCAGGAGGACATAACTATAATAAATATTTATACGTTCAATGACAGGGCTCCAAAATACAAAATAACTGAAATTAAAAGAATCATAACAGAATACTATGAAAAATTGTGCTCTAACAAATTTGAACACCTAGGGGATACGGACAAATTTCCAGAAACCCACTACCTAACTAAAATAACACAAACAGAGATAGAACAACTAAATAAACCCATAACAAAAGAAGAGATTGAAAAGGTCATTAAAAACCTCCCAACAAAAAAAAAAAAAAAAAAAACCCTGGCCTGGAAGGCTTCACTGGAGAATTCTACAAAACTTTCAGAGGAGAGTTAACACCACTGCTTCTAAAGGTATTTCAGAGCATAGAAAATGATGGAATACTCCCAAACTCATTCTATGAAGCCAGCATAACCCTGATACCAAAACCAGGTAAAGACACCAAAAAAAAGAAAATTACAGAAGAATATCTCTCATGAACATTGAGCCAAAAACCCTCAACAAAATTCTAGCCAATAGAATTCAGCCACATATCAAAAAAATAATTCACCATGATCAAGTGGGATTTATACCAGGTATGCAGGGATGGTTCAACATTAGAAAAACAATCAATGTCATCCATCACGTAAATAAAACAAAACACAGGAACTACATGATCTTATCAATCGATGCAGAAAGGCATTTGACAAAGTCCAATACCCATTCATGATAAAAACTCTCAACAAAATAGGAATAGAAGGGAAATTCCTCAATATAATTAAGGGCATTTAAACAAAGCCAACAGCCAATATCATCCTAAATGGAGAGACTTTGAAAGCATTCTCCTTGAGAAATGGAACCAGACAAGGATGGCCCTTTATCACCACTCTTAATTAATATTGTGTGGAGGTTCTAGCCAGAACAATTAGACTAGAAAAAGAAATAAAGGACATCCAAATTGATAGGGAAGAAGTAAAACTATCTGTATTTGCAGATGGTATGATCTTATACACAGAAAACCCCAATGAATCCACAAGAAAACTACTGGAACTAATAAAAGATTTCAGCAAAGTTTCATGATACAAGATAAACATACAAAAATCAGTTGGATTCTTTTACAGCAACAAAGAGAACCTTGAGGAGGAAATCACCAAACCACTACCATTTACAATAACCCCCAAGAAGATAAAATACTTAGGAATAAATCTAACCAGAGACGTAAAAGATCTATACAATGAAAACCACAAGACACTACTGCAAGAAACCAAGAGACCTGCATAAGTGGAAAAACATACCTTGCTCACGGATAGGAAGACTCAACATAGTGAAAATGTCAATTCTACGCAAAGCCATCTACAGATACAATGCAATCCTGATCCAAATTCCACCAGCAGTTTTTAATGAGATGGAGAAACAAATCACCAACTTCATATGGAAAGGGAAGAGGCCCCAGAAAAGTAATGCATTACTCAAGAAGAAGAACAAAGTGGGAGGCCTCATACTACCTGGTTTTAGAAATTATTATAACTCCACGGTAGTCAAAACAACCTGGTACTGGTACAACAACAGATACATAGACTAATGGAACATAACTGAGAATCCAGATATAAATTCATCCACCTATGAGCAGCTGATATTTGACAAAGGCCCAAAGTCCATTAATTGGGGAAAAGACAGTCTCTTTAACAAATGGTGCTCACATACCCATACGCCATCGGCAAAAAACTGAAATGAGACCCATACCTCACACCATGCACAAAAACTAACTCAAAATGGATCAAAGCCTTAAATATAAAATCTAAAATAATAAAGGAAGAAAAAATAGGGACAATGCTGGGAGCCCTAATACATGGCATAAACACAATACGAACCATAAGTAACAATGCACAAGCACCAGAAGAGAGACGAGATAACCGGGAGAACCTAAAAATCAAACGCTTACACTCTTCAAAAGACTTCACCATAAGAGTCAAAAGACAACCTACAGACTGGGAAAATATTTTTGGCTACAACAAATTCGATCAGTGTCTAATCTCTAAAATCTACAAGATACTGCAAAACCTCAACAACAAAAAGACAAATAACCCAATTAAAAAACGGACAAAGGATATGAACAGGCACTTTGCCAAAGAAGATATTCAGGTGGCTAACAGACACATGAAGAAATGCTCACGATCATTAGCCGTTAGAGAAATGCAGATCAAAACTACAATGAGATATCATCTCACCCCAACAAGGCTAGCATTAATTGAAAAAACACAAAATAATACATGCTAGAGAGGTTGTGGAGAGACTGGAACACTTATACACTGTTGGTTGGAATGTAAAATGGTACAACCACTTTGGAAATTGATTTGGTGCTTCCTTAAAAAGCTAGAAATAGAAGTACCATACGATCCAGCAAGTCCACTCCTTGGAATATATCCTAGAGAAATAAGAGCCATCACACGAATAGATATATGCACACCCATGTTTATTGCAGCACTGTTGATGATAGCAAAAAGATGGAAACAACCTAGGTGCCCGTCAACAGATGAATGGATAAACAAATCATAGTACATCCACACAGTGGAATACTACGCAACGATAAAGAACAACAATGAAGCCGAGAAACATAACATGGAGGAAACTGGAGGTCATTATGCGGAGTGAATTTAATCAGTCACAGAAGGACAAATATTGTATAAGACCACTATTTTAAGAACTCAAGAAAAGGTTTAAACACAGAAGAAAATATTCTTTGATTGTTACAAGAGTGGGGAGGGAGGGTGATGGTTATTTACTAACTAGATAGTAGATAAGAATTATCTTAGGTGAAGGGAAACACAGTAACACTACAAGGGAAGTCTGCACAACTGGACTAAACCAAAGCTAAGAAGTTTCCTGAATGTAACCCAACACTTTGAGGGACAGAGTAGCAGGGGTAGGGGTCTGGGGACCATGCTTTCAGGGGACACCTAGGTCAACTGGCATAACAAAGCTTATTAAGAAAATGTTCTGCATCCTACTTTGGTGAGTGGCATCTGGGATTTTAAAAGCTTGCTAGTGGCCATCTAAGATGCTTCAATTGGTCCCAACCACCTAGAGTAAAGGAGAATGAAGAACACCAAAGACACAAGGAAAGTATCAGCCCAAGAGACAGAAAGGGCCACGTAAACCAGAGACTTCATCAGCCTGAGACCAGAAGAACTAGATGGTGCCCAGCTACCACCAATGACCGCCCTGACAGGGAACACTACAGAGAGCCCCTGATGGAGTAGGAGAAAAGTGCGGTGCAGAGCCCAAATTCGAGTAAGAAGACCAGACTTAATGGTCTAACTGAGACTGGAGGAACCCCAGAAAGCATGGCCCCAGGATTCTCTATCAGTCCAGAACTAAAACAATTTCCAAGGCCAACTCTTCAGACAGGGATTGAACAGGACTGTGGGATGTAAAGTGATACTCATGAGGAGTGTGCCTCTTAGATCAAGTAGACACAAGAGACTAAATGGGCAGCTTCTGTCCAGAGGTGCAATGCAAAGGCAGAGAGGGTTAGGAGCTGGTTGAATGGACATGGGATCAGGGGTAGAAAGGAGGAGTGTGCTGTCACAGTATGGGGAGAGCAATTAGGGTCACATAAGAATGTATGTATAAATTTTTGTATGGGAGAATAACTTGAAATGTAAACTTCATTTAAACTACAACAATTAATAAATAAAATAAAAATAAATGAAAGAAATGAATTTATTTAACAAACATGTTCTAAATACCTACTATACACTAAAATCTGGAGATACAAGACAAATATGAATATCGCCCCAGTATCCAATCTCTCATAAATCCTATATGATTTAAAGCCACAGTACACCCTCATTTTTCATGCCTACAGTCATAATATTGGTCTAAACCTTCTTCATCTCTCATTTACACTGATGAACACTGTTTCTGTCTGGTTTTCTTGAAAGTTCCTCCTAACTTAGCCTCTAGCTTTTCACTGTAGTCTCATCTTTTGCCATCCCCAGTCCTGCAATTCTATTGAACCCAAACTATAGGAATTCAGGGGACACGCTATGCGAAGCTGTTCACACCCTATCTACTCCAGTTTTTGATCTCCTTGGTGTGCCCTTGGCCAACTCTTAACTTGACAGTTCTTTTTCATTAACCCAAGACTCATATCTACAATCTCCTCCTCTGGGAAACATGCCCAGACCCCTTCTCTCTCTCAGGCTAAATACAATATATCTTGTCTGTAATTTTACAGGCCCCTCATACATACATCATCAGATTTTACCACACTACATCAAACTTGACTGATAATATGGCATTCCCTACCAAGCTGTTTGGCCAGAACTACATCTTGTACATACACATATTTCCCAAGGCTAAAATAGCATCTGAGGTATGGCAGACCCTCCATGGATGTTTGCTAAATTGAACTGAACTGAAAAATGATCCCTGCTCTCAAAAACCTGGAAAAAGAGACAAACCAGATCATTCCGGTGCAGTATGGTAAATATAGACATAAACACAGGCATTGTGGGTACTCAGAAGATACACAAGGGATCCTTGACCTGACATAAGACAGCTTAACAGGCTTTGATATGATTTGCTTTTTGACCTTCAAAAGCCACAGGTACTCCTGCTTTCAACCAAGCTTCTGGATTATTTCACAGTAAATGTAAAGGCAGAAACAGGATGAAAAATGATAGCCTCAAAATCAATTCATTGGGAGCTCTGGACTATTGGATTGGATGACCTGGTATATTTACATAGGAAGAAGAAAGTATTACGTCAATTAAATCAGCTGTCTTGGATTCCACCTTCTTAATGCTATTGCCTTCGTGATAGCACATGTTGACCACGTGCCCTCTTGGGATGGAACCACTGAGAAGTGATTAAACAATTGAGTTAAAATACCAGCTTGGCCATTACTCTCTCACTTTGTTCAAGTTATTTAACTTCTCTAATATTTTGTGTGTGTCCAATAAACTAGCATTAATACTAATAATGACTACTTTTGAGGATTATAGTGAGGATTGAATTAGTTAATCCATATAAAATATTTATTCCAATATCTTGTAAATATTAAGAACCCAGTAAATGTTAGCCAATACTACTCTTCCGGTATCTTCCTCACTAGTCTCCTCATCTCTAATCGCATACGTGCCATAAGATCTTCCTCTCCATGAATACCTGTCTAACACGCAATCCTAATCATGTTTCATCCTTGCCTTTACATCTTTCCCCAGGGCTTATAAAATGAAGTTTAAACCCCTCAGTAATACATTAGAAATATCTATAATCTACCCCTGCTAATCTCTGCCTCCTCTTTTCTCATTACGGCCCTCCTCTGGTCAAGCTGGGCTTCCACTAGCAGCACCTGAATGCACCAGGCTTTCCCAAAGCTTCACCCTTGTGCCCTGCCTCAGCTGTTACCTTCACCTGGAATGCCTTCACTGCTGCCCCATCTCTACTCCCAGGAAGAATTAGCAATTTGTCTGCTTTATGCTCTACCTACCTCTGTGATAGCACCGTTGATACATTCATTTGTGCACAAACATGTCTTCTTCCAGTAGACTGTAAGCTTCATGATAGGAAGGCCTTTCACATGCCCATACTTGTATCCCTAGGGCCTAAAACAGTGACTGAAATACAGTAAAAAAAAGAAAAAAGATGCTGTCGAGTCAATTCCAGCTCATGGCAACCAGTGTGTGTCAGAGTAGAACTGCGCTCCATGCGATTTTCAAAGGCTGATTTTTCAGAAGTAAATCACCACGCCTTTCTTCCAAGTTGCCTCTGGGTGAACTAGAAACCTCCAGCCTTTGGGACGGCAACTGAACACATTAACCATTATACAGTAAGAGCTCAATAAATTCTTGTAGAAATAATGAAGCAGATGACTGAAATCAATCAGTTAAAATGACAAATTCACTTCCTCTTTAGTCTACTAGTTTCTTTTGGAAATTTAGCAAAAATAAATGGTCTGTTTATATCATCATCATGTGTAGGCCTAAATGAAGAAGAGAGGATCTGTCAGACTGAATCACTGAGTAAGCTTCTTTCACTGTGGTCTGTGTACAAGTGCCAGGGCTTTGCTGTGCACAGGCTGACAGCATGGACAACTGGGCCCACTAAGTCTCTTGGCTAGACTGATCTTTCCACAATTTGTAGATGCAAAACCCACCCTGAGCCAACTGGACTGCATTTTAGGCCCTGTTTGATTGGACACTGGTGAGACATCAGGGGAGTATGGCTCGTCTCTTGCCCCTCCACGTTATCTCAACACCTCCCATCACATTTTCTTATCAAAGTTTGACAATCTAACTCATTGACATGTCAATTTTAGGGAAGTATTCAAAGTCTGTGATTAATAATTCAATCAACATTCCAAATACATAGTCATTATGTCTTGAAAGCATGTTATACTGCATCGTAATTTTCCATTCAACTGTAGATGATGTTAAGCCGTGACACCCGTTCTGGTCAGAGCTAATTCAGAAGTCGATATGGATCCATGATATGCTCCAAACATATAACCCTACACCAGGAAAGGAAACGCAGGATTTAATTGGATTGCCATCAGTTATATTTTTATGCTGAGCTGCTTCTAATAGCAAGCGTGCCCCAGAATTTTCATTCTCATTACAATATTACTATTATTTATTTTATATACACTTGTAACTGATATTGTAGTGGCACAAATTTCTGTTTTCAATGCCCTTTAGACCTCTTAGGAAGGATCCCTGGTGGTGCAGTGGTTAAGCATTTGGTTGCTAACCGAAAGGTTGGTGGTTTGAACATACCAGCTGCTCCACAGGAGAAAGATGCAGATGTCTGCTTCTGTAAAGATTAGAATCTTGAAAACCCTATGGGGCAGTTCTACTCTGTTTTATAGGGTCTGTATAAGTCAGAATCAACTCGATGTCAATAGGATGATGTCTTAGGCTGGGTTCTCTAGAGAAGCAAAACCAGTAAAGTGTATAAATACATATAGAGAGAGATTTATATCAAGGAAATAGCTCACACAATTGTAGAGGCTAAAGCGTCCCAAGTCCACAGATCAGGGTAGAGGCCTCTCCCAGTTCATGTAGCTGCAGAAGCTGGTGAACCCAAGGTTGGAAGGTCAGAGAGAGGCTCCCGCTCACAGGCTGTGAAGATCAATGAATTCCAAGATCAGCAGACAAGCCTGCAAGGTTTCTCCTGATTCACGTAGCTACAGGAGCTGGCAAACCCAAGGTCAGCAGGTTGGGAAACCAGACTCTTGCTCGCAGGCCGAGAAGTTTGACGAATTCTAAGATCAACAGGTAAGTTGCTAGCTCAAGTCCCATGAACCGGAGGTGAGACAATAGGAGGCAGCTGCTGAGTCTGGAACAAGTCAAAAACCTTGGCAAGGTGAGAAGGCAGAACGTAACTGGTGTAAGGCAGACAGATGAAACTGAGGGGGCGGTGAGCTGCCACTGGCCCTGACTCTGCCAGTACCACTCAGCAGATTCCATCATGGGGGTGATCACAACATTATACAACTGCTAAAACACTGAGAATAATGGCCTAGCCAAGCTGACATACAATCTTAACCATCACAGATGGGTTAGGCCTTTTAGACAAAGTACTTTCTGAGATGACCTTTCCAATAAAAACTTTCACTGAAAGTACTTCTTGATGCAATCTCATTGAAATTGATTATCTAAGAAAACCTTGAAAAAATGTGAAAAGCTCACAGGTCCAATTTCTGAATAAATTATTAAGTTGAAATTTCCTGGATTTTCATTCAAATTTCTTAAGCAACAAACAAGTTATCTCAGAATTCTTAAAATAAAATAGAAACTTTGATGGAGGATGATGGAGTTTAATGAGTCTGATGACTTGACTGGGATTAGAGAAATGCTGGGAAACCTATTTTGCTTATTAAAATTGCTGAGGCCCTTAAACTCCTTGTTGTCAGGTCGATTACAACACATAGCGACCCTATAGGACAAAGTAGAACTTCCCCAAAGGATTTCCAAGGAGAAGCTGGTGGATTTGAACTGCCAACCTTTTGGTTAGCAGCCTGAGCTCTTAACTACTTCACCACCAGGTGCCTGTTGGGATTTTAAATATTTCTGGAGATTAGGCTGTTTATCATAGATGTGTCTTGGATTTTGTTCCATAACATAACCCATGTGATAATATAATCACCATCCAAGTTCTGCACCCCATCATGATATTTTACCTTCTGTCTTGGTCACTTGATTCAGCCCCAGACTCTGAGTAGCATTCTGTCCTTTCTTTGGGAAAAATTTAATATAGCTGAGTTCCTTAGTTCAGGACACTCAGCACCAAGGCAACCTTATGGATAGTTTTGCTCTGAGATTGTATACGTTTCTTAAAATCAGACTTCTGCTATGTGGCAGCCAGGAGAACTCAGCTCACAGACCTCCAACTGTAGGACACATAGTGGACCAAGGGTCTTGGATGTTGCATATGAAAATCCTTCATCACATATGTGCCAATGAGCTCCTACAAGTTTAGCCCTCACACAATCTCTTGGATGGGTATCATTATCCTCATTTGATAGATGAGGAAACTGGGGTTTAGAGAGAGTTTAACCTGCCAAAGGAAATGTTGCCACTGGCAGAGCTGCTATTGTGTTCTCAGTAGATTTTGGAGAGTGGTATTAGTAGCATTAACTGTATGTCTCTAACTCCAAAGCCTCTGCCTATTACATAATCCTACAAGACTACTTTCCCATGATCATGTAACCTTAGTACTTAAAAAAAAAAAATTGACATCAAGTTGATTCCAACTCTGACCCTATAGGACAGAGTAGAACTGCCCCATAAGGTTTCCAAGGCTGTAAATCTTTATGGGAGCAGACTGCCACATCTTTCTCCCTTGGAGTAGCTAGTGGGCTCAAACTGTTGACCTTTTGGTTAGCAGCCAAGCTTTTGGGCCACCAGGGCTACCTCTCAGTACTTCCAGGGCAGGGTAATTCACTTTATGTTGCCTGGCTCCAACACTAAGACTAGAGTTGGCAGACGAACTAAAATGTAAAGTTTTTTTATTATTTAGTATACAGTGTGAATAGTGCCCGCTGGAATTGTTCAATGCAGTTGTCTTGCTATTGCTTACATGAGCCCTTCCCTAGCTTGCTTGGGTGTATGCATGTTGCCTGCTTCCAAGCTACCTTTCAACAAGTTTCACAAGCCTGCTTGGACTTCACCTGTCTGACCTAGTCACCACCCATCACCTGTTTCTATAGTCTCCAAATGTTGGGCTCTGTGTCCTCAGTTGAGTCCTAGTCCAACACTAGCAACTAGATTCCACCCTGTGTTAGGGTCCCAGTAAATGGTAATGTTGCACTCAAACAGAGTAATTACTCATATCCTTAAATGAGGTGAACAATGTTAAAGGAAATCCATAAGGAATGATGAAGTACCCTAAGGGAATGAAGCAGAGTCATTCCACCCCTTACATCTTAAAGGGCAAGAAATGGGGAAGTTACTGGATTGTGGAGAAAGTTGTAACTGCCACGGCAGCTGCAGCTGTAGGAAAGGATCATGGTACAGAAGTTGTGGCCTTCTAGGAGAAACAGAGCCACTGCCACCCACAGCCCAGCTGGGAGGTAGCCATGGGAATGAACACCTTGTTGCTGTTGTTAGGTGCCATCGAGTCAATTCTGACTATGTACAACAGAAGGAAACACAGCCCTGGCCTTTGCCATCCTCATGATCGTTGTTATGTTTGAGCCCATTGTTGCAGCCACTGTGTCAATCCATCTCATCGAGGGTCTTCCTCTTTTTCACTGACCCTCTATTTACCAAGCATGATGTCCTTCTCCAGGGACTGGTTCCTCCTGATAACATGTCCAAAGTACATGAGATTAAGTCTCACCATCCTTGCTTCCAAGAAGCACTCTGGCTGTATTTCTTCCGAGACAGATTTGTTCATTCTTCTGACAGTCCATGATATATTCAATATCCTTTGCCAACACTATAATTTAAAAGCATTGATTCTTTGTCTTTTTTCCTTATTCATTGTCCAGTTTTTGCATGCATACGAGGCCATTGGAAATATCATGGCTTGGGTCGGGTGTACCTTAATCCTCAAAGTGACATTTTTGCTTTTAAGTACTTTAAAAGATATTTTGCAGCAGATTAGCTCAATGCAATAAGTCATTTGATTTCCTGACTGCTGCTTCCATGGGCATTGATTGTGGATCCAAGTAAAATGAAATCTTTGACAACATCAATCTTTTCTCCATTTATCATGATGTTGCTTATTGGTCCAGTTGACCTTGATCTCTCTCAACTTCCATTATTCCATCTTCTGATGTTCTGATTGTAGAATTCATGAAGTAAGGTGTTTTGGGTAGGGTAGCCTGGAACTACTTCCTGGGACATAAAACAGAGTGGAGAGAAGGGTGCAAACTGAATCTAGAGAGAAAAGGGAGACTACCTATCCTACCTCTGTACACTTGCTCCTCCCCTCAGGCTGTCTAGTTTACATTCTAAATTCCTCCCCTCTGAACTGTCTGTTCTATGACTTCCTAATATATTGCTGAGATGGACTCACCACAGGTAGCAGATATTTGCTATTTTTGGCCTCTTGATATCCTTTCCCCCTTATTTTGGTAATAATACTGGCAAAAATTCTTTTGGGGAAACACTGCAACCCAATTTTTAGTTCATCTGGTGTATGACTGGTTTAAGCACCCCTAGTGGTTGATGCATGGAAATATGTTGAACCCATTTTAAGACATCAGGATCAGATTAATCCAAAAGAAAAGATTTCAGCTGAAGTGATCATAGATCAGCTGACACGTGAAATTCTGGCGAGTTTTGAACTTCAGCTGTCAAGCGATATGTCACCTATTGTTTCTTAATAACGCTAATATAATTATTCCACTGTACTGCAACTGTTTACTTATAAGTCTATTTCCTTCTAAGACTGAGTATTCTGAGAGTAGAGAATACACTATTCTTTTTTACATCCCTGATATCTCACAGAATTTCTGACGTTCAGTTAACATTTGTGGAATAAAAAGAAGAATGAATGAAGGCATGAGAAGAGAAATGCCCTTACAGGGTTCTATCTAGAATCTAGGAGTGATCGGCATAGAAGCTTCATTGCTACACCACAGCCTGTGTATTTTAAGAGTCGGAGGAACAGTAATGGAGAAAAGGATAAGGGATATGTAATGAGGAGAGGTTGTGCAGGAAATGAGTTTGTCACTTTGTACGGATGCAGTAAGAAATGACTGAAAACCAGATATCTTGGTAAAAATTGAAATGTTCCCAAATTTTAATCACTGCACAGAAACTACAAGGTTGGCAATGGGGCATGTAAAGAATTAATCAACTAAAACAGTTACTTAATAAAGAATCATATTTCTGAAAATAAACTAAGAAAACCACCAAAACCTGGACCGATTCCACTGTTTTCTAAGATATATTCCCTGTTCCATCCAAGTGGTCATTTCCACACACCCTCCGGAGTAATTTTTCTTCAGAGAGCCTTAAATACTTTTCCTACCCACTTTCTTGTATCATATCCTTCAAGGTCAAGTTCAAATTATAGTTCCTCTTTACAGTTACCTACTCCAACTCATAGTAATTTAGAGCTCAGAAGAGAAAGAGAGGAACTCTCCAAGAACAATTGTCTAAAGGAACACGATGGTGGTTGAAGGAGGTAAGATTGTAGAATCCAATTACTCCAAAGCACATTCATTTTTCTCTGTGTGTTTGGGTTATCAATGGAAGATTATAATTAAAGAAAGAAAGAAAAAAATCTATTCTAGAAATTGTAGGCTTCATTCTTCATTTTAGCCACTCAATATTTTCCTGCTTTGTTATATTAATGCTCCAACTGCGTAATGTTTTTCATCCTCAAAACTATACATTTTATTTTTTTTTAGAAAATAACAACTATATCTTAAAATTCTTCTTTATTCCCCCAGTCTCAACACCTATTATAACAGCTAGCAAGCAAAGAACTAGGCATATAAAGTTATTAATAGTTGCCATCCAGTTGGCTCTAACTCACGGTGACCTTATGTACAACAGAACAAAACATTGCCCAGTCTTGCAACCATCTTCATGATCTTTGATACATTTGATCCTATTGTTGTGGCAATTGTGTCAGTTCATCTTATTGAGGGTTTTCCTCATTTTCACTGAAACTCTACAAAACATGATGTCCTTTTCTAGTGATTGGTCTTTCCTGATGACGTGTCCAAAGCAAGCAAGACAAAGTCTCACCATCCTTGTTTCTAAGGAGAATTCTGGTTGTACTTCTTCTAACACAGCTTTGTTTGTCCTTCTGACAGTCCCCAGTATATTCAATATTCTTTGCCAACACCACAGTACAATCTGCTGTCTTCTTTCTTTATCGTCCAGCTTTTGCATGCATATGAGGCAGTTGAAAACATCATGGCTTGAGCCAGGCACACCTTAGACATCAAAGTGACATCTTTGCTTTTTAGAACTTTAAAGAAGTTTGCTGCAGCAGATTTGCCCAATGTAATATGTTGTTTTATTTCTTGACTACTGCTTCCATGGACATTGATTGTTGATCCTCGAAGTTGTAAAGACATATAATAAGAATGTGATAATTTTGCACAATCAGAATGCATTAACAAATTGTTTGATGAGTCTCAGTGACACAATTGATTTTATATGAAGAGTGTACCACTTTGTACCATGAAGTCTTCTTCAGAGGTTAGGAATGTATTTTAAGCACCTTAATGTCACTCAAACAAACTCTTATGAACCTACCAACCATAAATGTATCCAAAATATGGGCTCTAAGATTACATCAAATGGCTGGCTGAGCAAAAATACCGCTCTCTTGCCCATTCCAAATCCCTAAAAGTGAAAAAAATATTTTTAAAATAATAAATCTGTAATGTTATAGAATGTAACATAGAAAAGCCCACACAAGATGGACAGAGAAATGTATAGCTTGAATGTACATGCAAAAGAGAATTGCTGAAAATGTGTAAGTCACAAAAGCCTAGGTTATGCTGCCATTGTAAACTCCCAAAACTGCAGCAACTTAACACATAAATCTAATTCTCCCTTATGCTACGTATCCCGTGGGTTGCAGGGGACAGGGGCTCTGTTACACAGTCTTTAAAGGACCCAGGCTGAGAGAGGCTCCACCGTCTTGTAGAATACCATCTATAGTATGAAGCCTCCTCAGTTGCTACAGGGAAACAGGAAGACTGGCAAATGGCACGTGGGCTTTTCACTGCCACAGCCTGGAAGGGAAATATATTATTTCCTAGTACCTCATTGAGCAAAAGTACCCACGTGGCCCTCTATAACATCAAAGTGTCTGAGAAATATAGGAGAGTAAATGAAAAATTTCATAGCTATTACTGTCTCTTCCACTTAGTGTCAAAATCTCTCTTTAGTGTTTTCTAGCTGATCCTTTGTGGAACATGGTAGATCCTGACATATAAGAAGCTACTAGAGAAGGAAGAATCAAAGAGACAAGAATTGCTGACACAGCACAGTTACTTAATTTTACAGTTACCTAAATTACTCCTTTTTGGTCATTTTCCTTTTTCTGCTCCAATTAATATATCATCTCTTCCTATATAAAAGATATTGGGGTTTTTATTTTTCTTTTTTTCCTGCAATCTAGGAGAAGTCAGTCCCATCTGGGAATGGGGAATAAATCCTCGGATAGAGACTCCTCAAAGATCAGTGGATATCATATTGACTAAATATTTCTAAATACCTACTAGTTACATTCATCCAGCTACTCATAAAAAAGTATTTATGAGTGTCCCATATGAGTCAGATAATGTGCTGGATGCTCCATCTCTGTGTCCACAAAGTCAGATAAAACCAGATACCTACTCAAAGTGGAGGAAATAGATACACATATGGTAGTGCCCAAGCACTATCACAGAATCTTCCAGAGGATTTAGTGATGAAAGAAAAGAAGAGGTTCAGTTCTGCAGGTGAACATGGAAGTAAGGGTCTAGAAAGACTACATAATACAAATTACATTGAGAGAATATGAAGTCCTTCCAGACCCTTCCATGATCAAGTTTAGGTATAACTTCAAGCATTAGAAAAATGTTCCATTACTTTTTCAGGCTTTCCTGAGCACATTTAAGCTTATTTTTGAATTCATCTTCCCAGTTACTTGCTTGGGAAACGTGATAGAAACCCATAGGGATGCCACCTTTCCTTGCTTCCAAATCAATGCAGTTTTGCCGTTTCCAGCTGTTGTGCTGAGTTTAAGTCTGTGTAACGAAACTAGGAAGTGCAGGAGGCTGAGGAAGCTAAAGCCTATTCATTTGACTGGTTCTTTCCCACTTGATGGTTGAGTCAATGTTTAAAATAATGCTTCCCTTATTTGTTATTCTCCTTCTTTAGCACCACTGCCAGCTGTACTTTCCACTTCACATGAATTTTGGTCTGTTCCAATTTTCTACTTCTCTGACTCTAATCCCACAGTTACAAATGGAATCCCAGGCTACACTAATATCTCTTACTTGCTGGCACAGAAGAGATCAATATTTCAAAATTCCATATGTTTTATAGATCAGCTACAGCATGCGTAGAAATACAGTGATATTCGAACTATTGCAATATTTGAAAGTTACATAAACCAGTAGCCAAAAAGGCAAGCTATGGAAACTGCAAAATTTCTAAAGGTCATCTTGATGACTGACCAATGAGGCAGTGGTTGATAGACTTTTGTCACATTAGAGACTTTGAGACATAGCAAAGATTAAGGAAGGAAAGAATTACCATAAACACCAAGAGCATGTTGGATAATTTAGTGCCAGGCACACTGACTGGATAATCAGATATCCCTGATTTACCCAATGGCAACACTCTGTGTCCTAGGCAATACCTCTTAGTTCCTGAGAGTCTCTTCACAGACATTCCTTCACTCATTTATTCAACAAATATTCACTGAGCACCTGTTCCGTGCTCTGAACTATCCTTCAGGGATACAAGGACAAATAAATTACTCTCAAGAGGCTCACTGGAAAAGTAAATAAGTAAATAGGCCATAAAGTGTAATAAGGACAGTGATAGAGAGACGCACAGAATGCCTTGGGAGTGGAGGGAAACCCCAGCTTGAAGGGACTCAGGAGACAGTAATATCTGAGCTGGATACTGAAGGATGAGTAGGAGTTAGTAAGGTCAAAAAATTTTAAATGCACTCATTGGAAAAAGTGGCATGTGCAGGAAACTGCAAGTAGTTCATTATTTCTAGAACCATATGTGATAATTGGCATATATTAAATATAAACAAAAAATAACATGAACTGTTCTTCAAAAATATTGTAGTTTTTTGGACAGTTGCGAACAGGCACTAACACTTGTGGATGATCCTGTGTGCATATGTGCATTTGTTACTTACATGTGTGTTATTTAATTTGGTCCTGTTGTAATAGCCCTCAAGGTACACTTAATTGCAGATGAGGAAACTAGGACACAGAAGGGTTAAATCTTTTGCTTTGGCTATTCAGGTAGTAAATAGTAAAGTTAGGCTGCAAGACTTGGACTCCAAAGTTTACAAAATAGAGTGAAATTCCAAAAGAATAACGTTTGGAGCCAGACAGAGGAGCACAAATTTAGAATTACAGAATTTAAAGGAAGGACAAATCGTGTTAATGGTGTGAATAGAGAAGATTCACATAGTAGATAAAATGTGAACTTTAAATATAGAATAAAAATTTGCCAGGGAGAGAAGAACAAACAGATTTTTTGAGGCCGAAAATAAATGGATGCTCAAGAAGTTAAAGTCATTAATTCAGTGATTCAAGTCATTAATTCAAGAATTCAGTTCTGTTGGTGCATTGCCTTTGTCAAAGGATATTGGAGGGTTGGACAAATATTTACTGAATTCTTATGATGTATTAGACACTGCACCTTGTATTATACAAGCTTTCTCTCATTTAATCCCCATAACAAAGTAATAACCCCCATATCCCTTCATCTATGAAAAAGAAGTGAATCCGGATTAAAAGATAAAATGCAAATCAAGTGCATACATAACACAACGCTTAACACAGAGTAGACAACCTGTTTGCATCACCTTTATTTTATAGATAAAAAAATGGGAAAGGTTGAGGGAAGTTGAGCATCTTGCCTTCAATCATACATCTAGAGGAGATGGAGGCAAGATTTTAACCCAGATCCGACTGTTCAAAACACCCACAGTCTTTCAATTATTCCATGCTAACTCTCTTGGCTAGGGTAGGTCAAGGCAGAAATGTTTACTGGACAAATTATATACTCAGTTAAGGGAAAATACTGTCTGTCTGAGTTTCCTCAGTGCTTTTGTAACAGAAATAGCAAAAGTAGGTGGCTTTAAAGACCAGGAATATATTTTCTCACAGCTCTGGAGGCTGAAAGTCCAAATTAGGGTCTCCGCCATGTTGATTCCTTCCTTTCAGGTTACCGAGGTCTTCCCTGGTTTTCGGCAATCCTCACATAGCATCTGTCTTGCCCCATGTGTACATGCCTCTGTGTTTAGACTGGTCTTTTTATAACTCTGAAGTGATTAGGTTTAGGACATACCCTATGATGATGTTGCCTCATTAGCATAATAAAACTGTATTTCCAAATAGAATTACATCCACATGCATAAAATCAAACCAAACCCTTTGCCACTGAGTCGATTCTGACTCATAGCGAACTTATAGGTCAGGGTAGAACTGTCTCATAGGGTTTCCAAGGAGCAGCTGATGGATTCGAACTGCTGACCTTTTGGTTAGCAGCCATGGCTCTTAACTACTGCACCACGAGGTCTCCTCCACTTGTGCAGGGGTTAGGATTGTTATTACATTTTGGGTGACATAATTCAGCTCATAACATTATCCATATTTAACACTCTGTTGTTGGATTACTGCCCACCCAGGACACAGCTTTACTTCAAGAACCTGGGACTTCCCATTAATTCTGGCTGTTTCAAGAAAAAAAAAAAAAATCGATATCAAACATTTATACTTTAGTGTGATTTCAAGGCCATGCACGACCTCTTTTAGGGAGTTTGTATTTTTTTTTTTTTATTGTACTTTTGATGAAGGTTTACAGAATAAATAGTTTCTCATTAAACAGTTAGTACACATATTTCCCTATGACAATGGTTAACAACCCCATGACATGTCAACACTGTCCCTTCTCAACCTTGGGTTCCCTATCACCAGCTTTCCTGTAGGGACTTTGTATTTTAAACCTTATTTGTAATTTGTATAATTTACAAGTATATACTTGTAAATAATTTTTGCAACCACTGAGCAAGTTTGGAAGATGAGGTGTGAGAGTGTCCCTAAAGTCATCACCCACAGACTATATGCTTTGATTTAGAAAAAAAAAAAGTAAACCATATGCAAGCATTCAAAGAATGAAAAATTGCCAGGTTCTGCAGAGGCTCCACAGTAATAACATGAGCCAGTTTCAAGGTGAGAAGAATGACCCCATTAAAAAGGAGTTTTAAAAATTAGGTAAGGTAATATTGCTTCATCTGTAGGAGGAGTAATCAAATGAAAATGTATGTAAGAGCGGTTCTGGCCCCGTGTGTGCGTATCCTGGGAGAGCCATCATCTCTTTAATAACTTTGCTGTGTTTTTTTGCCACATTATTGGAAATGGTTTAATGAGCACGTTCCCTCAGAGAAGATATCAGATTATCAGAAGCAGTTGCTGGGAGAGATACTCTTTTAAGCCTGATGAATTATGTTTCTTCTTTTACATTTCTTCCTGAAGGGGTCTAAATGGTGGTGTTTCTATTTATTTTTTTCTTTTAAAAATGTGTTTTTTGCTGATAAAAAGAATACATGCTCATGGTAGAAAATTGGAAAATTAAAATGTGTAAAAACAATAGAAATCAACCAGATCCCATTGTCCAAACACAGAGGTAACTCTCAATATTTGCATATATTAATTTCTCAACTTGAATTAATGTATTCTTCTTTATATGAGTGAGATCGAATAATGGGTGTTAATTTTATTTGCAAACTACCTCAATTTCTGTATTGTACTTTGTTTTTTATCATTTTCTCATGCTAGGTGTATGTTTTCTTATGACCCAAATAACAGCTGCCTAGAAATTTTGACATGCGGTGTCCAGTTTAAAATCATCACCTTTACTTTTAACATCTAATATCTGTTTCTCATCATAACTCTTGAGTCTTAAGACAACCAATCTCTCTTTTTAGCCTACTTTGTGCCATGCCAGTACCAACTTCCTTCCTTCAGCAGAACTCTATCATTACGTACATTGACACTACACTAAGATGACCAGGGATCACCCAGCACGTCCATCACTTGCTAGCATTTTCAGCCATGAAATGGGAGTAAATCTCACTTAAAAGATCATATACATGTCAAGTGCCTAGCACAGTACTTGGCATAGAGTAGACCATTGGTTTTCATTGGCTTATAGCAATAGTAGGCGTTGAAAAGAAATAATACTAGAAATTGTTCTGATAGTGGTAGCTATGGTAACATTTCACCAAACACTGTAATACAAGATTCTTAAGTGTAATGGACTTTATTAAAGGTTTGAAGACAATGGAAGGTAATTACAGCACAAATCAAGACAAAATTCAAAGTCAATGTGAGGCATAACTTCTCCTAGAAATTTTGAGAAGATTTCTCCCAAAACAATTTCTTACTGGCTGTCTATTCAAATAATGGCACACCTTGTAATAATTTCAGAAAGTTCTTGTACATTTTTATGTAATAAATTGCCTCTATCCCATTTTAATTACCCATAATGACATCGAGTCAATTCTGACTCATAGAACCCCTATTTTTTATTTTCTTTTTTTGTGGATTATTTCCTCATGCTTCTGGTCCATTAATTTATTGGCATTTTAGTGCATTTCTTATTCATTTGTATGTATTATTTGCATGTCGTGTTATATATTATATGTTATATTCTTTGTAATCAAATAATTTTTATTCCATTTTGATTCCACTTTTGTTGTATAGCTATTATCTCTTTACATTATTTTTATTGATTGCTCCAATAATTAGAGTGTGCATCATAAAAGGCAATCTACGTAGAGTTAATATTTTACCACTTCATGTAAAAAATGTAGGACTCTTCCAATATCATAGTTCAATTTACCACTACCATCCTTTGTCCTGTAATTGTCATGTATATTACACTTATAAATATAAATCCCACAACATAGTGTTATAAATTTACTTCTTAAAAATAAAAAAAAATTAATAAAATAGTCATGTTTTTGGAAAAACTAAAAAAGAAAAAACCCTAGTCTTTTATATTTACTTAGATATTTACCCTTTTCAATGCTTTTGTTTTCTCATGTAATTCTAAGTTACTGTCTGGCATAATTATTCAGTCTGAAGAACTTCCTTTGGCATTTCTTAGAGGGTAGATCTGCTAACATAAATTCCTTCATTTTTTGTTTTTCATAAAATGTCTATTTCACCTTTGTTTTATGAAGGGTAGTTCTGCTAAATATAAAGATCTATATTGACATGTTGTCTTTCAGTACTTTAAAGACGGGTTCCATTTACTTCTCTCCTCCATCGCTTCAGATGAGATATCAGCTATCACTTGTAACATCCCTGTGTTTAATGTGACAGTTTATTCTAGCTGCTTGCAATGCTTTTAATCTTTGAATTTAAGCAGTTTGACGGTGATGTTCACAGTGTGTTCTTCTTTGTATTTATCTTGCTTTGAGTTCATAGGATGTAAGTTGATCTCTTTCACGAAATTTGAAAAGTTTTCAGCCATTATTATTATTTTTTTAATCTCCCCTCTTCTCTTTTTATGACTCAGTAACACATAGGTTGCACTACTTAATGTTGTCTCACAAGTGTCTAAGCTTCTGTTCATGTTCCTTCTATTTTTTTTCCCCATATTTTACATTTGACAACTTCTAACAATCAGCCTCAAGTTCACTAGTTTGTTCTCCTGTTACAGCCTTCCAGTAAAATTTTCATTTCAGTTACTGCATTTTTTACCTTTGAATTTCCATTTGGTACTTTTTCTTTATAGTTTCTATTTGTCTACTAAGGGTACCTATCTATTTATTAGGTGTATATCTTGCTTAGGTCCTTGAATATACTTATAACAGCTACCTTAAAATTATTTTCTGATTATTGCACAATGGGTCACCAGTGTACTTGCTCTTAAAGGCATCCTTTTTAATTCTGGCCAGTTCTACTCCAATCTAAAGTTGAAACTAATAATTCAGGGAATTTTGGAAGGAAGAAGGCAAGTAATATTTGAAAGCTAAAATTGATGAATGTGGGAGAATTAGAAAATAAGACATTATAATATATAAATAGGTTTTAGATTGAATGCAGGTAATAACGTTTGAGTTCTTAAGAAGAAACTGGCCCATAGTGAGTGTTCATTAATTATTTATTGAATGAATGATTGTATACTGAAGGTAGCAAGTGGCAGAGCATCTTTGCTCATGCTGTCTGCTTGCAATTCATTTTAAAGATGGTTTCATTTAACTTCTCTGGGAAGACATGATAAAAGTTTCTATCAAATGACCTCTGATATTGCCTCCAATGCTAGAAAAAAAAATCTGTGATTTTGTGTTTCTGGACTGAAATGGGCTTGATGAGATCTCTTGTGTGCACACCATAATAAACCATTGCACATCTATATCGCAGCACGTTTACACTATTTTATAATAATTTATATAATTGTCACTTCCATCAGACTGTGAGCTCCTGGAGGATGAAAGGAGTGCTATACTTACTTCAGAAGACTCCAGCAGTAGTAATTGCCTGCCATCCACAGTAGAAACTCAGAAAATGATAAATGGATGCAAGTGGGACCTTTTACTTTTAAATGAATGGTTTGTTTATTATGTAAATTATCATCAGGAGATTTTTTTGTGGGGGAGAAAAATGGGATATATTAATATGCCATATTAGATTGCTATTGAGTCTATGCAACTTAAGCTCTAATTTATAGGCTGCCTCCTAAGAGCCAGGCACTGAGCAAGGCCAGAAGATGAAAAGATGAGAGCATTTATCGATGTACTAATAGCACCTACAGATGAATAATGGCCCTTGTTGCCTATTTTCTCATTAAATGAAACAGCACAGGAAACAAGGCTTCTGTAATTCTAATCTAGTTATATGTTTTTTTAATATTAACAAAATATTTACAAAAATTTGGTCAAAAACATTTCTCATATTTACTTAAAACAAGCAACTATAATCAAGATACATCACCAGGCAATGCTGTCAGACTTAGATTTCCTGAAAAAGACTATTTTAAAAATCTATTATCAATCCAAATCCAATAGTATGCTAAAAATTGTCTTATAGCACATTCTGCCATAAATTTATAGCAGATCAGTTTCCAAAGTAAAAGTTGTAATATCTTGATTTTACAGTAAGCTGAGGCAGATGGAGCAAAGCACATACAGTTACCACTTAGGAAAGAATTTAATGACTCTTTTCCTCATTTCTAGGATTTGGTAAAATGAATTTATACAATAAACAAAGATTGTTTAAGACAATTTTCGATTTACTGAATTGCGCAAAGAAATAGCTAGTTGTAGTGGTTGATAAATCTCTCTCTTTATAAAGGAGAAGACATAGCACCAACTTATTTTCTTAATGAACCCAAGGAAACAGATGACAGGCTCAGTATTGGAGCACCCAACCAAAACTAAGTAAGGGAACAAATGTTAGAATTGGAAACTCTAAAGAAAGAGGAATTGGGCTATGTTTATATTTTCTAGAATAAAAGATAATAAAATGCAAATAACCCATCGATAGCTACTATATCATTGCTGTGGCTCTTGTTTCTTGTATCCTGGGTCTTTGTTGTTGTCAGCTGCCCTCGCTCACCCCTGATTCATGGTGACCCTAGGTACAACAAACCGAAATGCTGTCCAGTCCTGTGCCCATCCACAGATTCATTGTGGATCAGATCATTGGTCTCCACAGGGTTTGCATTGTCTGGTTTTAGGAAGTAGATCATCATAACTTTCTTCTAGTCTGCCTTAATAGGGGAGCTTTGCAGAAACCTGTTCAGCATCATAGCAACACGCAAACCCTCACTGACAGATGGGTGGTGGATATGCATGAGGTGCATTGGCCAGGAATCAAACCCAGGACTCCTGCATTTGACTACTACTGAAACACAACGGTCCCCCTTATCTTAGGTCTGTTGTTGTTGGTAGTTGCCCTTGAGTTGACTCTGACTCATGGAGACCCCATGTGTGCAGAGTAGAACTGCTGCATAGGGTTTTCAAAGCTGTAACCTTTAGGAAACAGAGCATCAGACATCTCTGGGTGAGTTCCAACTGCCAACCTTTCGGCTACTAGTCAAGCGCTTAATTGTTTGCAACACCCAGAGACTGCTAGCCTCGATCTTGATTCATTGTTTTCACCTCAATCAATGTAATAGTTTTAGCTCAGCTGCTTGCCAGTAGTCTGAACTTTCTTCTGTCTATACTCCAAAGAAGCAGCCCTGGTGGTGCAGTGGTTAACAACTCAGCTGCTAAGCAAAAGGTTGGCATTTTGAACACACCAGCCACTCTGCGGGAGAAAGATGTGGCAGTCTGCTTCTGTAAAGATTATAGCCTTAGAAACCCTATGGAGCAGTTCTGCTCTGTCCTATAGGGTTGCTGTGAGTCAGAATTGACTCAACAGCAATGTTTTGTTTGTTCTTCTATAGATATCAGCTTTGCCCCTACACCCTTTGTCTTTTTTCTTCTCTTTGTGTCAAGAAGAAAGCGTTCCTCTCAAGGTCACCACTGCGCCCCATGTTGCTATAATACATGCAAGTATCAATTCTCTATCCTCAATTAAAATTTTACACAGTTGAGCACTCCCTACTCTTTGATAACCAAAACCAAAACCAAACCCATTGCAGTAGAGTCAATTCCAAATATAGCCACCCTATAGGACAGAGTAGAACTGCTTCATACAGTTTCCAAGGAGCACCTGGTGGATTCAAACTGCCGACCTTTTGGTTAGCAGCCGTAGCTCTTAACTATTGCACCACCAGGGTTTCCTATTCTTTGATAGTCTTCATTTATTCAACTTCCTGTATGTCAGTCTCTCTAAATTTTTCTTTTACCACACTGACCATTACTTCTTCATCTCTGCCAGTCCCTCCCCATTCCCTTGACTCAGTCCGGGACGTGTTCTTTCTTCTAAATACACTCACTTCCTTCATGATCTCTTCCAGTCTCATGGCTTTAAAACCCACCTATAGCTTGATATCTCCCAATAATAACTCTCCTACCTTGACCTCTCCCTTGAAGTACAGTATCTAACTGTCCACTTGGCATCCCCTCTTGGATATCTAACAAGCATCTGAAACTTAATATGTCTTTTCCATCTCAGTATTGGTCATACCGTCACTCCCATTGGTCAGGCTCCATGGTCTGAAAGTTCTCTCTTCCTCTGATGCTCCACATCAAATCTATAAGCATATCCCATGTTATCATCATTATATGTATGTAATTGACATCAGTTATTAAAATGCCATCTAACTTGTCTCCCTGTTTCTGCCTTTGCTATCTGTGTTCTGCCTACCGTGCCATCTTTTGATCTATCTCGACCTTGCAATCAGACTAGTCCTGTTAAATCATAAGTTATATCACCCCACTACTCTGCTCACAACCCTTCAAAAGCTTCCCACTTCATTTCCAGTACAGGAAGTCCCTAGATTAAGTCGAATTTGTCTGTAAGTTGGATCAGTTAGGTACAGTTCGTATCTAACATCAATTAGTCCAATGTTTGTCTTATTATATAGTATATAGTGTACCCTTCTATGCATGGAAATATTAAACACTTCCAGATACACTAAAACATCTTTAACAGAATAATAACATAATCATACAGTAATAATAATAATAATGTTTTGAGGTGCATCACAAAGTAGCAGACTTTTGTTATTATGAACCATTGTATGTACCTCGAATTTTTAGTATAATTGGCTTTACGAGGGTTGGTTCATAACTACGGGTTGTATGTAAGTCAGATGTTCATAACCTGGAGACTGCCTGTAAAAGCCAAAATCATTATAAGAGCCTCAAGGACCTACATGATCTGTACCCCTCCCGAACTTATCTCATCTGACATCCCACCTCAAACATTCTACTCCATCCACACTGGCCCACTCACTATTCCTCAAACTTACTCAACCCAGTCCTTTCTCACATCCCTTGCACTTGCCATTTCCTCACCTGGAACACTGTCCCCTGCCGATTTCCATTCCATGTTGCTCCCTCTCTCACCTCCTTCAGGTATCACACAAATATCACCTTCTCAGTGGGTGCTTCCATTACCATGCTTTTAAAATTGAAATCTTCCCAGCACTCCCTCTTCTTGCACTTAGTTTTCTCCAGCACACATTTGACATATTTTATATTTTACCTTTTTATGTTCTTGGTTCTCTGCCTCCCTCCACTTTGACACAAGCTCTGTGAAAGAGGACTTTCTGTCTGTATTTTCACTGTTGGATTTGCACATCCTAGAATAGTATCTGGTACTTAATAGGTGCTCAATAAATACATTTTTTGATTGGATGAAGGAACGGAACCACCCTACAGATGGTTGCAGATGTATAAGCCTGTTCTCCCCTAATCCACCAGGAACTATTCAATCCAGGTTAACATTTTTAAGCATCAAATATGTTAGAGAAATCTAAAGGCAAGTAAGACAAAAATTCTTGTACTAAAGAAAATGGCAGTTTAGCAAAATAATGACAGGTTATCAGAATAATAACAAGGATAGCAGCTCCCATTTATTGATTATCTAATATGTGCGAGGGCTCATGTTGCTGTTGTTAGATGCCATCGGGTTGGTTCTGACTCATAGCGACCCTATGTACAACAGAACGAAACACTGCCAGGTCCTGTGCCATCCTCCCAGTCGTTGTTATGCTTGAGCCCATTGTTGCAGCCATTTTGTCAATCTACCTTGTTGAAGGTCTTTGTTATTTCACTGACCATCTACTTTGCCAAGCATGATGTCCTTCTCCAGGGACTGATCCCTCCTAATAACAAGTCCAAGGTATGTGAAACGAAATCTCACCATCCTTGCTTGTAAGGAGAATCCTGGCTGTACTTCTTCCAAGACTTCTGGCAGCCCATGATATATTCAGTATCTTTTGCCAACAACACAATTCAAAGACATCAATTCTTCTTCAGTCTTTCTTATTTATTGTCCATCTTTAGCATCCATATGAGGCAATTGAAAATACTATGGCTTGGGTCAGGCACAACTTACTCCTCAAAGTGACATCTCTGCTTTTGAACACTTGAAAGAGGTCCCTTGCAACAGATTTGCCTTGTTCAATATGTTGTCTGATTTCTTGACTGCTGCTTCCATGGGTATTGATTGTGGATCCAAGTAAAATTAAATTCTTGACAACTTCAATCTTTTTTCCGTTTATCATGATGTCGCTTATTGGTCTAGTTGTGAAGATTTTTGTTTTCTTCATGTTGAGGTGTAATCAATAAATGAAGACTGTGGTCTTTGATCTTCATCAGTAAGTGCTTCAAGCCCTTCTCAGTTTCAGCAAGCAAGGTTGTGTCATTTGCATATGTTAATGAGTCTTCCTCCAATCCTGATGCCCCCTTCTTCTTCATATAGTCCAGCTTCTTGGATTATTTGCTCATCATATAGATTGAATAAGTATGCTGAAAGGATACAAACTTCATGCACACCTTTCCTGAATTTAAACCATGAAGTCTCCCCTTTTTCTGTTTGAATGACTGCCTCTTGGTCTTTGTACAGGTTCCCATGAGCACAATTAAGTGTTCCGGAATTCTCATTCTTGGCAATGTTATCCATAATTTGTTATGATCCACACAATCAAATGTCTTTGCATAGTCAATAAAAGACAGGTAAACATTTTTCTGGTATTCTCTGCTTTCAGTCAAGATCTATGTGACATATACAATGATATCCCTTGTTCCACATCTTCTTCTGAATCTGGCTTGAATTTCTGGCAGTTTTGTGTTGATGTACTGCTGCAACTGCTTTTGAAGGATCTTCAGCAAAATTTTACTTGTGTGTGATATTAATGATATTGTCTGATAATTTCCACATTCTGTTAGATCATCTTTCTTTGGAATGGGCACAAATATGGTTCTCTTACAGCTGGTTGACCAGGTAGCTGTCTTCCAAATTTCTTGGCATAGATGAGTGAGCACTTCCAGCACTGCATCCATTTGTTGAAACACCCCAATTGGTATTCCGTCAGTTCCTGGGGCCTTGTGTTTTGCCAATGCCTTCAGTGCAGCTTGGACTTCTACCTTCAGTACCATCAGTTCTTGATCATATATTACCTCCTGAAATGGTGGAACGTCAACCAATTCTTTTTGGTACAGTGACCCTGTGTATTCCTTCCTTCCTTCCAAGATGGAAGGGAGGACTCATGCCAGATTATTTATATGCTTTTATTTGCTTCTAATAATTCAATTACAGCATAAAAAAGAGTTTCCAAGGAGAGAGAGCGCCTCTGATCTGGGCAGTGTAAATGCCCATATACGCAGCCTGATGAGAGGGGAATGAAAGAGCCTCTTGCCTAAAATATGGATTTAGACTTCTGGCAACAGCAATTAGAACTGGTACCCAAAGAGGTACACATGGAACAAATCAGTGTGCAGGCCCCAGGGACGAGCCACCTGTGTTCAGTTGCCTTTTCCGTCAGTGTGAACACAGGCAAGTTGCTTAACTTCTCTGGACCTCCATTTCCTCATTTGTAAAAGTAGGAGGGAGGCTAATTACAGTACTCACTGTATTGTTTTTGAGGGGCTACAATTAAATTATTTAATTTCATATTTAGGAGACACATAAATACCTCCTGACACATGACCTCCATCACTATCAACTGTTATTTTTTATAAGAAGCTGATCTTCAATCTAAATGCTACTAAGTCTTTCACATTTTCTGCTCTAGTCCATAAGTTTTCATCCATTTACTCACTGAACATATATGTGGTGCTGATTTCTGGCTAGTCACAGCTGTTCCTTCCCTTAAGGAGCTCACATTCTAGAGGAAGAGATAGATGTATAACAGGTGAGCACAAGCAGCTTGGTGAGTGCAGGCCAGAGAAAGGGGCAGGGGGCATGGCCTGAAGGCCAGCAGACAGGTGTTCCTGCACATGGTGCCCACGTGAGTCTTAGAGGAAGTGTAAGGTCCCCAACAGGGAGGGGGCTGGGTGGGAAAAGCCTTTCCAGGCAGAAGGAACAGCGTGAACAAAGACATGGAGTGGGGGGCGGTTGAGTCTGACAATGTAATATGGCTCAAAGAAATGTATGCACTTAAATACTAAAATATGAATTATAACAAAAATCTCAAGGCTAGTGAACTGAGAATTCACCCCGGGGCTTAAGTCTGGGAGAAAAAAAAAAAGAGAGAGAAAGAACAAGAGCCAGAAGCTCCTTCAGGACCTTGCCTCTGAGTTTCCTGGCAACCAAAATCAAAATGGCATCTGAACAAGTTGAATGACTTTTCAACTCCCATGAAGATAAATCATGACAATTCCTTTGGGGAAGTAAAATGTAACCTGTCACTTACCTCTGAAAGAAATTTCTCACATGGAATTTCTTAAAAGAAACCCAAGTGATATTGTACATTAACCATATCTCAATATAAAATGGAAGTGTGGGCAGTTTTTCTGTGTGCCTCAATGAATGTTTAGGGTGTGGCACCAAAGCACAAATGAGTATAAGTAATTTTACTGAGCAAAAAATCAAACTGTGTTGTTTTTGATGTTCGTTTCCTGTCTCCTAAAACTCCCAGCCTAAAGCCCACTCAGAAGAATAACCAGTGCAGGTTGTCTATGCTACCCTAAAACTCCCTTTCCCATTATTGTTGTTGGTTGCTGTTGCATTGGATCTGACTCCTGGTGACCTCACGTACAACAGAACAATATGTTGCCTGGTCCTGTGCCATCTTCATAATTGGTGGTATGCTCGAGTCTGTTGTTGCAGCCACTCTGAATTTTGAGTACCTTCCAACTTAGAGGGCTCATCTTCCAGCACTGTATCCAACAATATTCTATTGCGATCCAAAGGGTTTTCATTGGCTAATTTTCCAAAATAGGTTGTCAGGTCTTTCTTCCTAGTCCATCTTAGTATAGAAACTCCATTAAAACTTCTCCACCATGGGTAACCCTGCTGGTATTTTTAATAACAGTAACAGCTTCCAGCATCACGGCAACACACCAGCCACTACAATAGAAGAAATTGACAGACTGAAGTTGGTTCTTCGCACTGGAACTTTTTAATTCTCTGTCCTCAGGCCCATTATGTGACAAGCTCATTTTAGTCTCATTAATAAGCTCATTAACTAATGGTCACTTACAAGTTAATATGCTCATATTTTTTAAACTTATTTGCAACTGAAGACACTTGGTATTTGTTTTTATTTAGCTTATTAGGTAGTAAAATACAGAGATCTATTTTAAGTTACCAGAAAGAGAGAGTATGATTATTGTAAGGACACATGGTTGGAACATGGACAAGAGCTGGGAAAGAACTCTAGGGATGAGGGAGAGAGACAGGACTTATGCTGGAGCACTATCCTTCTCCTACTAGGCTCTTTCTCCCTGTCTTAGGGTTTTCCAGAGAAATAGAATCAATCATACATGTGATTGACAGAGAGAGATTGACTTCAGAGAATTGGCTCGCATTATTGTGCAGGCCTGCCAAGACCAAAATCTATAGTTTAGATGATAGAGTACAGAGTGAAGAAAGAGAGAGAGCCAGTTCTGCCAAAATATTTATTTAGTCTGGTGGCAGAACACATCCTAAGGAAACTCACCTTTCCACTGATTAATAGATTACATTACATTACATTATGGGAAGTGATTACATTATGGAACAGCGATTAGACTAGTGTTTAGCCAAACCACTTGCAACATAACCTAGCCAAGGTGACTCATAAAATTAACCATGACACTGCTCTTTCCAAATCTTGGCTTCTCTGTGTGTATTTGCTCTGTTCTCCTCCATCTCTACAAATTTCTTTACTCGGTATTCAATACCTTTTCTATTTCCTCAACCTGCATATGGAATTTGCTTCCAGGACCCCAATGAGATCTTCAGACTTCCTGTCAATGGGCACAGTCACTCACTTTTTCTCAGTTAAAAGCACTAAGACAATCTGATGGGCCCAGTTTACCCTTCAGCTGGGTCTCATGGTTCATATATCTCTGGGATACTGCTTTTACCCATATTTGGTTCAACTGTGACCAATATGGGTGAGAAGCAGAGAAATATGCTACAAAACATGACTCTCTATCAACAATGTGATACTCTTTATATAGAGAGGCATTAATCCACTTCAGAAAGCCCAGCCCCAAAAGAGCGGCCTCTGTGAGTGTAGGAAACTGAGGATTGAAAGAATCTTTCCACTCAAATCTTACTATGAATTGTGTTGCTGCCAATTCTATCTATGCACAAGGCATAGATAAAACTATTCTTTAAGGGAAATATTTTAGCTTACCGTATCCATGGCCATTTACTAATTCTTTTGGTAATAAATTATTTCTCAGTCCACCCTGTCACATCTTAGAACTATTGTGCTGATCTAAAGACCATATTTAAATAACTGGATCACTTTTTTTTTTGACTTTTTGTCCAAACTGATTTTTTTGTTTCCAAATAACTATAAATAATATCAGAAACATTCACTAAAAATGTAATGTGAGAAGAGATGAGTTTTAATTTGTAAAACATAATATATGAAATATATTTATCTCAATTATATCCACTATCAATGGGTTTCTGTCTCTGAAAATCTTTCTGGGCCCAACTTATTTTGAAAAAAATGAGGAAAGAAATTGATGGCTTAGGAAACAGACCTTCCCAGCCCAGAAATATAGAGAAAAATCAATTTTACTTTTAATGAAAATATAGGTCAAAGAACTCAGACCTCATCAGTTCAGTCCCACTAATACAACTGTTTCACTTTGTCTCCAATAGCCATTCTTCCTGAGTTTGAATCACAAGGTATCCTATTAAATCTACTGCTGAATGCAGCAATAGCAGCATTTTCATTCAAGTATAGACATATGAGGCTGTCAAATATACCTGTTATTCTGGAGAATGGCAATGACCTCATTGCTTCACCACTGAATAAATACAATCCACTGCAAAATATTACTGGCTCCGTAAAGCCACTACAAACCACCAGCAAGATACATGACCCTACTTTGAAACTACTAAGTTAAAAAAAAATAAAAGAGCAAAAAGATAATTCAGTAATAACACAACTTCATTCTTAAATTGTGTTAAGAGAATTTCATTCAGAAGCCGTGTGATGGAAAAACTTAAAGATCTGATAAAGGAAGAGAACGAGAAATTTTACCTTGAGCCAAACTACAGATGGATCTAAGTATCAGTGCCAACATTTTCATAAAATGTTTGCCTTTAGTTCTCTCAACATGCTCACCAACAACCAGCCTTTTGCTCCCTCCATTTTCTCCCCGTTTCTCTCCCATCAGAAATTTATTATTCCTTGTTTCAAGTTAAGTTGTGCTGTCAATCATCTATATCTTGGCAAGAGTTAATTCAAAGCAATGAGTTCTCTTTCATGAGCAACTTTCATTCTAAGTGTTATATTGAGTTCCACAAACAAAGATGGCATTAGCTTTCCGAGAATGACCCAATATTAGCATTGCATACAAGTTGAGAAAAACATGATGGGCACCGAAAAAATACATGGTATGATAATTGTTGTTGGTTGCAATCAAGTCAGCTCAGGCTTATGGTGACATTAAGTGTAACAGAAAGAAATGTTGTCTGGTTAGTTTTGCACCACTCTCACAGTCACTGGAATGTTCTAGCCCATTGGTGCAGCTATTGTATCAATTCATTTCATTAGGGTTTCCCTCTTTTATAGTGACCCTTTACTTTGCCAAGTGTGATTTCTTTTCTAATGATTGATCTTTCCTGATGACATCTCCAAAGTAAGGGAGACAGCCTCACCATCTTCTCTCCTAAGGAGCGTCCTGGCTATACTTCCTCCAAGACCGACTTATTCATTCTTCTGGCAATCCATGGTATATTCAATGTCCTTCGCCAATACCACAATTTGAACTTGTCAATTCTTCTCCAGTCTTCTTTTTACTTTGTATAGCTTTTGCATACATAAGAGGCAATTGAAAAGACCATGGCTGAGTCAGGCATATCTGAGTCATCAAAATGACATGTTTGCTTTTCAATATTTTAAAGAGATCTTTTTGCATTAGATTTACCCAGTGCAATACATCTTTTGATTTCTTGACTGTTGCTTCCATGGGCATTGATTGTCGATCTACGTAAAATGAAAGTCTTGACAATTTTTATTTCTTCACCTTTTATCCTGATGTTGTTTATCATACCACATGTGAGGGGTTTTGTTTTCTTCATGTTCAGATGTAATCCATACTGAAGGCTGTAGTCTTTGACCTTCATCAGCAAGTGCTTCAAGTCATCTTTATTTTTGGCAAGCAAGGTTGTGTCATCTGCATGTAGCAGATTGTTGAAAGTCTTCCTCCAATTCTGATGCTAAAGTCTTCATGTACTCCAGCTTCTCATATTATTTGCTCAGCATACAGACTGAATAAGTAAGATGAGAGGATATAACCCCGCCACACATCTTTCCCAATTTTGAACCACAGTGTGGTTCAAATTATTGCTTTTTGACCAATGTATAGGTTCTGCATGAGCACAATTAAGTGATCTGGAATTTCCATTCTTCTTGTTATCCATAATTGGTTATGATTCATACAGTTGAATGGTTACATATAGTAGATAAAACACAGGTGAACATCTTTCTAGTATTCTCTGCTTTCAGCCAAGATCCATCTGACATCAGCAATGATATGTCTCGTCCTCTCCTGAATCTGGCTTAAATTTCTGGTGGTTCCCTGTCGATGTGCTGTTACAGCCATTTTTAATTATTTTCAGCAAAATTTTGTCAGCATGTGATATTAATGATATTGTTCAATAATTTCCACATTCTATTTTTTCACCTATCTTTGGAATGAGCACAAATAAGGATCTCTTCCAGTCAGTTGGCCAGATAGCTGTCTCCCAAATTTCTTCACATAGAAAAGTAAGTGCTTCCAGTGTTGCATTCATTTGTTGAAGCATCTCAGTTGCTTTTCTGTCAAGTCCTGAAGCCTTGTTTTTTGTCAATTTTTTGTCAATATCTTTAGTACAGCTTAAACTTCTTCTTTTAGTATTGTTGTTTCTTGATCATATGCTACCTCCTGAAATGGTTTAAAGACAACTGATTCTTTGTGGTACAGTGACTCTGTGTATTCCCTCCATCAGAAAGCTAAATTTATATGCAAAGAACTATTCTTTTTTCCAAGATTATTTCCTTACTACATTTAGATATTGAAATATTATTTTTTTATGAAGTAATGGTGAGGTTAAGTGACAACTGGACTTCTTCTGTTTGTTGCTTATTTCCTTTTATTTCATTTTAACAATCTTACCTGGTAAAGTAAAATGTTAGAAATCATTTATTTCTCTTACCCTTGTCACACTTTTTGTTCTGAAATTACTCTGTTTCATGAAATTCTATGGGATTCAGAGAGAATATTTGCCTCTGGAAGTATCTAGTGGAGTCCTTGATCTGTTTCTCCTTCTTACAGGCTTAGAAGCCTGATTTGTCATCTTATAGGGAAAATCACATAAATCAAGTTCCAGAGGTGAGGGTATGATCACAATAATAATAGCTAAAGTATACTGAGTGCTTAATATCCATAAGGTACTGGCTAAACACATCTCATGAGTTAGCACAATTAGTGCTCATTGGTGGTGCAGTGGTTAAGAACTACAGTGGCTAACCAAAAGTTTGACAGTTTGAATCCACCAGCTGCCCCTTGGAAACACTATGGGGCAGTTCTACTCTGTCCTAGGGGGTCACTATAAGTTGGAATTGACTTGATGGCAACAGGTTTGGTTTTTCAGTTTATTACCTATGAGACAGGCTGTCCACAGTCACACAGCTAGTTAGTGAGGAAATCGTATTCAAATTTAAGTCTGTCCTAATCTGACATCTATGCTTTAACCACAACATTACATCACCTAACTATACAATTCCAAGGCTGTCATTTTAGTAATTCTTTCCTGGGCATATGCACAGCCCTGGTCATGCCCACAACCCTATGCACTGTGTGACCGTCTAGATTCTCAGGAATATGTGGAAACTTTTTACAGCCCCTATATACATCTCATTCCCCACTTTCTCCTTTTAAGTGTTTTGGTTAGTGCATTGTATGTCTCAGCTGTTATTTACCACCTCAGGAAGCTGTGATTTTAAATAATTGCCTCTAATTGTTTTGGGCAAAAACCCTCAGGTTTTTTCACACTCAGCCAGCTCATTGTGAGCTTGAGACTCTTCACATTGAGCAAGCTCCAAGTCATATCAAATAAAGACAGACTCACAAAGAGGGGTTTTCCAGGAAACCAATGTTGTTGTTGTTTGCAGTCAAGTTGATCATGACTCATGGCAATCCCATGTGTGCAGAGTAGAACTGCTTCAAGAAGCAGATCACCAGGCCTGTCTTCCAAGACACCTCTGGGTGGGTTCAAACAGCCAACGCTTCGGCTTCAGATCAAATAATGACTACACTCTGGGGATGGGGATTTGAAAGTTCTGCAACTGCATGTTTTCTCCTCCAGCGGGTACATGGCTGCTGGTTTTCATTGTGATTACCAGCTGTCGATTTTCAAGACTACAGTGGAGCTGGGATGGGGGAATGGGAATAGGGTAAGTTAAAAGGCCTCAAAGCTCAGCGTTCTTAACAAAGATTCAACCATTATCTTGACTAAATGCCCCCTGCATTGCTACAAGGAGCCCTAGTGGTGCAGTGCTTAAAGAAATTGGCTGCTAACCTAAAGGTAGGCAGTTTGAACCCACCAACCTCTCTGCAGGAGAAAGATGTGGCAGTCTGCTTCCAGCCTCAAAAACCCTACTTCAGCAGTTCTACTCTGTCCCACACAGTCGCTATGAGTTGGAATCAACTCTATGACAGTGGGTTTGGGGTTTGTTTGTTTGTTTGGATCGCTACAGTCGTTGGTTAATTTCCATATTTCTGAAGAAGTTTATTGTGACAATATTTGCCTGTATTCTTGTTGCATTTATGAAAAGATGATTTTCAGGGTTCCTTACTCTGTTATTTTCACTGATATCCCCACTTTATTTCTGATACCAGGGATTTCATTTTCTAATTTGAGAGCTTATCTTGTAAATTGATGTTGTTTATATTTTATCCATGACATTCACATATTTTGGAGTGACCTTGTCCTTCAATGTCAATTTACTAATCAGTGTTATTGCCTCTGAGTTTTTGTAAAATGAGATCATAATGTTTGTCTTCCCCCAGTTTGCAGACACAACCAGCCTCACAATAGACCAGGCTTTCATAGTGTACTCTCAATCAATATTATCTGGAAAGTCAAATTATTTTCTAAATAAAAATCAATATTCATTCTCAATTTAAAAATACTTCCAATGAATAAGACTAAGAATGTCTATATTAAATCAAGACCTAAATATATGGTTATTAACATTACCATTAAAATCAAGATGCCCACTATCACCATTATTATTGAATATTTTCCTGGAAATTCTAGACTGAAATGTGTTCATATGTTCACCAAGACACTTGTACAAGAATGTTCATAGCAGCACTAGAATGTTCATATTAGCACTATATGTAATAGTCTTGCACTAGAAACTATAAATAAATTGTAGACTAGATCAAGGGTGGACAAACTATGGCCCATGGATAAAATTCCTCTGGCAGCCAACCCTGAAATAGACAAATTGCAATATATTCTTACAGTGGAATAAACCAATAACTGTAACCCGTTGCTGTAGAGTCAATTCTGACACATAGTGACCCTTTAGGACAGAGCAGAACTGCCCCATAGGGTTTCCAAGGAGAGGCTGATGGATTTGAACTGCCGACCTTTTGGTTAGCGGCCAATCTCTTAACCACTGCACCACCATGGCTCCATATAATGGAATACTATGTGGAAATACGAATGAACAAATTACTATATATGCAACTTTAAAGGATGAATCCCATTAACATTGTGTTGAGTGAAAGAAGCCATACATATAATGCATACTGTATGACAATTCACAAGCCCTAAGAAGCACTTACTTAAATACCATGTTGCACAATATTTTTACTTAGATTGTATTTTTACTTGGGGAAGCTTTGGGACACACTGTCGAGAATGATAACAATTCCTCTAGTCATTCCTTGGCTCTGCCTCTGTACCACTCTGATTCTACAAAGACCTGTAAAGTTTGAAGCTATTATTTCTTTTAGTAAGGACCAAGAAAATTGTACAACAGACTTTTGCTGAGCATGATTTAGAAGACAGAATATGTGTTTACGTTTATGCTCAAATTGAGGTTGGGGAACATTCTAGAAAAAGAAAAGATTAACACAGAAGTGAGACAGATATTAGCCAAAATAAGACTAAGAAAGCCTGTATTAATTCAAAACCTAGATGCATGGCTAATTACCATTACAATTAAAATCGAAATGCCCACTATCACCGTTATTACTGAACATTTTCATGAAAGTTCTAGATAGAAATGTGTGTATATGCTCACCAAAAACTTGTACAAGAATATACACATTGCAGGTTCAAACCAGAATTTGATTTACGCACCACCCAATTATTCCTCTCTCAGTTCTTTCTTATCTCATAAAATGGCACCATCAAAAAACCACAGTCTCATACTTTGATTTGATTTATTCCTCTCTTTTCCTCCCCGATTATAACTAATTTTATCCACAAGTTCTAATTCCAAAGCATATCCTGAATCTACCCATTTCTCACCTACTCCACTACCACTACTCTATCTAGGCCATCATCATTTACTACCTTGACTGCTGAAATGACCTCCTAACTGGTCTTGCTGCTTCTATACTAGTCTCCCCCCAACCCGTGTTTCAATTCAAATTTCCACATGGAAATTATGTAAATCCTAGATCAGATCTTATCCCTCCTTTGCTTAAAATTTTCTAATTACCTCCCATTGCATTGCACTTGGGGTAAAATCCAATCTAGTTGTTGCTGTTTTTTTAGGTGTCATAGACTCAGTTCAGACTCACAGCTACCCTATGTACAATAAAATGAAACACAGCCTGGTCCTGCAACATCCTCACAATCATCACTGTGTCTGAGCCAATTTTTGGAGCCACTGTGTCAATCTATCTCATTGAGGGTCTTTTTCTTTTTCCCTGACCCTCTACTTTACCCAGCATGATGTCTTTCTCCAGGGACTGGTCCCTTCTGAAAACATATCCAAAATAAGCAAGACAAGATCCATCTATATGCTGCCTACAAGAGACACACCTTAGACTTAAAGACACAAACTAAAACTCAAAGGATTTAAAATATATATCAAGCATACAACACTCAAAAAAGAGCAGGAGTGGCAATATTAAACTTGGACAAAATAGACTTTAAAGTAAAATCCACCACAAAGGATAAGGAAGGACACTAAATAATGATTAAAGGGTCAATACATCAGGAGGACATACTTATAATAAATATTTATGCACCCAATGACAAGGCTTCAAAATACATAAAACAAACTCCAACAGCACTGAAATGAGAGATAGATAGCTCCAAAATGGTAGTAGGAGACTGCAACATACCACCTTCGGTAAAGGATAGAAAATTCAGAAAGAGCTCAACAAACACATGGAAGAGCTAAACACTACAATAAACCAACTTGATCTCATAGACATATACCAAACACTCCATTCAACAGCAGCCAAGTATATTTTCTTTTCTAACACACATAAAACATTCTCCAGAATACACCACATATTAGGGCATAAAGCAAGCATTAACAAAATCAAAAGCATCAAAATATTACAAAGCATCTTTTCTGATCATAAAGCCATAAAAGTAGAAATCAACAACAGGAAAAGCAAGGAAGAAAAAATCAAACACTTGGAAACTGAACAACACCTTGCTCAAAAACTATTGGGTTATAGAAGAAATTAAGGATGGAATAAAGAAATTCATAGAACCAAACAAGAATGAAAACACATCCTACTGGAACCTTTGGGACACAGCAAAAGCAGTTCTCAGAGGTCAGTTCGTAGCAATAAATGCACACATCCAAAAAGAAGAAAGGGCCATAATCAAAATATCAACCCCACAACTGGAACAAGTAGAAAGAGAGCAGCAAAAGAACCCCTCAGGCACCAGAAGGAAGGAAATAATAAAAATTAGAGCAGAAATAGAGAATAGAAAAACAATTGAAAGTTAACATGACCAAAAGCTGGTTCTTTGGAAAGATCAGCAAAATTGATAAACCATTGGCCAAACTTACAAAAGAAAAACAAGAGAGGAAGCAGATAAAGCATATAAGAAATGAGATGGGTGATTATCACAACAGAGAAAACTGAAATTAAAAGAATCATAATGGAATACTATGAAAAATTGTACTCTAAAAAATTTGAAAACTTAGAGGAAATGGACAAATTTCTAGAAACTCGCTACCTACCTAAACTAACACAAACAGAGCTAGAACAACTAAATAAAACCATAATAAAAGAAGAGATTGAAAAGGTAATTTAAAAATTTCCGACAAAAAAAGCCCCTGGCCGAGATGGCTTCACTGGAGAATTCTACCAAACTTTCAGAAAAGAGTTAACACCACTACTACTAAAGGTATTTCAGAGCATAGAGAAGGATGGAATACTCCCAAACTCATTCTATAAAGTCAGTATAACCCTGATACCAAACGCAGGTAAAGACACCACAAACAAACAAAATTACAGACCAATAACCCTCATGAACATTGATGCAAAAATCCTCAAAATATTCTAGCCAATAGAATTCAGCAACATATCAAAAAAATAATTCAGCATGATCAAGTGGGATTTATGCCACATATGCAGGGATGCTTCAACATTAGAAAAACAATCAATGTCATCCATCGAATAAATAAAACAAAACACAAGAACCAGAAGATCTTACCAATCCATGCAGAAAAGGCATTTGAAAAAGTCCAACACCAATTCATGAAAAAAACTCTGAACAAAATAGGAATAGAAGGGAAATTCCTCAATATAATCAAGGTCATTTATGCAAGTCAACAGCCAACATCATCCTAAATGGAGAGACTTTGAAAGCATTCTCTTTGAGAAAGGGAACCAGAAAAGGATGGCCCTTTATCACCACTCTTAATCAACATAGGGCTGGAGGTTCTAGCCAGAGCAATTAGGGTTGAAAAAGAAATAAAGGGCATCCACACTGGCAGGGAAGAACTCAAAGTATCTCTATTTGCAGATGATATGATCTTATACACAGAAAACCCCAAAGAATCCACAAGAAAACTACTGGAACTAATAGAAGATTTCAGCAAAGTTTCAGGATACAAGATAAACGTACAAAAATCAGTTGGATTCCTTTACACCAACAAAGAGAACCTCGAAGAGGAACTCACCAAATCAAAACCATTTACAGTAGCCCCCAAGAAGATAAAATACTTAGGAATAAATCTAACCAGAGATGTAAAAGATCTATACAATGAAAACTGCAAGACACTACTGCAAGAAACCAAAAGAGACCTGCATAAGTGGAAAAACATACCTTGCTCGTGGATAGGAAGACTCAACATTGTGAAAATGTCGATTCTACCCAAAGCGACTTACAGATGCAATGTAATCCCCATCCAAATTCCACTGGCATTTTTTAAAGAGATGGAGAAACAAATCACCAACATCATATGGAAAGGTAAGAGTCCCCAAATAAGTAAAGCATTACTCAAGAAGAAGAACAAAGTGGGAGGCCTCACACTACCTGATTTTAGAACCCATTATAAAGCCACGGTAGTTTAAACAGCCTGGTACTGGTACAACAACAAATACATAGACCAATGGAACACAATTGAGAATCCAGACATAAATTCATCCACCTATGAGCAGCTGATATTTGACAAAGGCCCAAAGTCCATTAACTGGGAGAAAGACAGTCTCTTTAACAAATGGTGCTGGCATAACTGGATATCCATCTGCAAAAAACTGAAACAAGAGGGGAGGCAGGGCAAGATGGTGCCCTAGGCAGAAGCACCACACCGTCCCTCCACAGCAAAGATCTGAAAAACTAAGCCTAACAGAGAATCAACAATCCTGAAACCCAAGAACATCAAATGAAGAGATAAAGAACTCAGACAAACAACAAAAGGAGTAAGAATACTGAAAGAGAATGGAGAGCGAGGAGAGACTCATGCAGAGATTCCTTACCAGCTAATGCAGCGCGGATCCACCATCTTGGACTCCTATCGGAGACCATCAAATGGGAGAACGGGAGAGCAGCCTCGCGGAGTGTCCAGTGGGAGACGGAACTACCGTCTCTCATCAGTCCATTCCAACAACAAGCTCCCCTAACATTCTTTTATGTTTGTATGCTTTTCGCTCCTGCTCCTCTCTCCTCTCTCCCATATCCAGCTTAGCTTCACACATAACCATCTCCCCGCTGCATCCTGCCTACCTGCTCCGTGCACTTGACATCACACCACCAAGCTGTGGAGGCACGCCCTATTCGAACCTGCCCAGCACTGACTACCGACCGTCCTGGTGGCTGTTGTGAGTGCCACAAACAACCCGTCCCAGTGGCTCCTCTTCAGCTAGGTCTGCCCAGCTGTACCACAAGGAAGAAACAAAAACAAAAAAAATCTACAATCAATAAACGAGAGAAATATCTACTGAATGCCCCGAAAACAGCAAACAATATCAAACATTTACAAAAACAAGACAAGATGGCTCCAATAGGCGTCCAAATTAAAACACCAGATAACTCTCCTGTGGAAGAAAATGCACTAGAAGTACCTGATACGGAACTCAAATCACTAATACTCAGAATTTTCCAAGAACTGAGGCAAAAAGCTGACAAACATGAGGAAAAAATAGACAAATTTATGGAAAATACAGACAAAAAATTGGAAGAATTCAGGAAGATGATGCAGGAACAAAATGCCAAAATAAATTCACAACTCAAAATTATACAAAGCAACAATTAGAAATCTAAAAGATAAACAACAAGGACGGTGTCATAGAAGGGCTGAGAAGTAGATTTGAAACCATGGAAGACAGGATCAGTGGAATTGAAGACAAACACTTGGATACAATTCTGTTTCAGGAAAACTCAGAAAAAAGAACAAAGAAAAATGAAGAGACCCTGAGAGTTATGTGGGACACAATTAAAAGCAAAAACTTACGAGTGATTGGCATCCCAGAACAGGGGGAGAAAACAGAAAACACAGAGAGAATCATTGAGGAACTGCTGACAGAAAACTTTCCCAATATCATGAAAGATGAAAAGCTGGCCATCCAAGAAGCTCAACGAACCCCATATAGAAGAGACCCCAAAAGAAAATCACCAAGACATATCATATTCACACTAGCCAAAACTAAAGACAAACAAAGAATCCTGAGAACAGCTCGTGAAAAACAAGAAGTCACATACAGAGGAGAAACAATAAGACTAAGCTCAGATTATTCGGCAGAAACCATGCAGGCAAGAAGGCAGTGGGATGACATATATAAAATCGTGAAAGAAAAAAGTTGTCAGCCAAGAATAATATATCCTGCAAAACTCTCGTTCAAATTTGATGGTGAAATTACGTCTTTCCAGATAAACAGAAACTAAGGGAATATTCAAAAGTCAAACCAAATTTACAAGAATTATTAAAGGTAGTTCTTCGATCTGAGAAGAAACAGCTTCAGCCCTCAGGCAGGACCTAGGACCTAGGACGCAGGTTCATATGAACCAGATACCATTCTAGGAAATGAACTACTGAGGACTATCTAAAAACAAAAGAAATACAACAGGGAATCAGAGCAATCAATCAAAGGATGACAACAACATCAAAACAATGAAAGAGGGAACAAACGGCATAGGTATAGAACCTTCTAAAGGAGAGGAAGGCAAGGCGATACCAAGTAAGGGTAGACTGCTTCAAACTTATAAAGATAAGGGTAAAATTCATGGTAACCACAAAGAAAGTTAACAAACAAACTCATAAAAATAAAGACGAAAAACATAAAGTCTCAGCAAAAACAAAACCTACAAAAACAAAAGAAATGAACACAAAATCCACACACAAAAGTAACTCAGCACAGGAGAGTAAGAAGAACAAAGAAAACTTCAGCACCACAAAAAAAAAGCACTACAAAATGACAGCAACAAACTTCCATCTATCAATAATTACACTGAATGTAAATGGACTCAATGCACCCATCCAGAGACGGAGAGTGGCAGAATGGATAAGAAAACAGGATCCATCAATATGCTGTCCACAAGAGACACACCTTAGAAACAAAGATGTGAATTTATTAAAAATCAAAGCTTGGAAAAAAATATATCAAGCTAACAACTACCAAAAAAGAGCAGGAGTGGCAATTCTAATCTCAGATAAAATAGACTTTAAAACAAAATCTACCATAAAAGACAAAGAAAGACACTATATAATGATTAAGGGGATGATACACCATAAAGACATAACCATAATAAATATCTATGCACCCAATGACAGGGCTCCAAAATACATAAAAAAAACTCTAGCACCACTGAAAAGAGAAATTGACATTTCCACAATAATAGTAGGAGACTTCAACACACCACTCTCAGTAAAGGACAGAACAACTAAAAAGAAACTCAGCAAAGATACAGTAGACCTAAAGGACACAATCAGCCAACTGGACCTCATAGACATATATAGAACAATCCATCCAACCACTGCAAAGTACACATTCTTTTCCAATGCTCATGGAACGTTCTCCAGAATAGACCACATCTTAGGCCACAGAGCAATCCTCAACAAGATCCAAAATGCTGAGATAATTCACAGTATCTTCTCTGACCACAATGCCATCAAGGTAGAAATTAACACTAGAAAGAGCAAGGAAAAAGAATCAACTTCATGGAAACAGAATACTACTCTGCTTACACAAAAATGGGTAATAGAAGAAATCAGAGATGGAATTAAAAAATTCCTAGAATCAAATGAAAATGAAAACACATCATACCAAAACCTTTGGGACACAGCAAAGGCAGTCCTCAGAGGATAATTTATAGCAATAGATGCACATTTCAAAAAAGAAGAAAGGGAGAAAATCAAAACATTAACTACAGAACTCAAACAAATAGAAACAGAACAGCAAAAAAAAGCCTACAACCACCGGAAGAAAGGAGATAGTAAAGATCAGAGCAGAAATCAATGAAATAGAGAACAGAAAAACAATAGAAAGAATCAACAAAACCAAAAGTTGGTTCTTTGAAAGAATCAACAAAATCGACAAACCACTGGCCAGACTGACAAAAGAAAAACAGCAGAGGGCACAAATAACCCAAATAAGAAATGAAATGGGGGACATTACAACAGACCCAACTGAAATAAAAAGGATTATAACAGAATATTATGAAAAACTATATTCCAACAAATTTGAAAACCTAGAGGAAATGGATAAATTTCTAGAAACATATGGCCTACCCAAACTACAACAAAGTGATATTGAAAATCTGAACAGACCCATAACAAGAGAAGAGATTGAAAAGGTAATAAAAAAACTCCCAACCAAAAAAAGCCCTGGCCCAGATGGCTTCACTGGAGAATTCTACAAAACATTTACAGAAGAGCTCGTACCAGTTCTACTCAAGTTATTTCAGAGCATAGAAGAGGAAGCAACACTTCCAAATTCATTCTATGAAGCCAGCATAACGCTGATACCAAAACCAGGCAAAGACATCACAAAAAAAGAAAATTACAGACCAATATCTCTCATGAATATAGATGCAAAAATTCTGAACAAAACTCTAGCCAATAGAATTCAGTATCATATCAAAAAAATAATACACCACGACCAAGTAGGATTCATACTAGGTATACAAGGATGGTTTAACATTAGAAAATACATCAATGTAATTCACCACATAAATAAAAGGAAAGAAAAAAATCACATGATCATCTCAATTGATGCAGAAAAGGCATTTGACAAAGTCCAACACCCATTCCTGATAAAAGCTCTCAATAAAATAGGTATAGAAGGGAAATTTCTCAACATAATAAAGGGCATCTATGCAAAACCAATGGCCAACATCATTCTTAATGGAGAGAGGCTGAAAACAGGAACAAGACAAGGATGCCCTTTATCACCACTCCTATTTAACATTGTGCTGGAAGTTCTAGTTAGAGCAATAAGGCAAGAGAAAGAAATAAAGGGCATCCAAATTGGTAATGAAGAAGTTAAACTCTCCCTGTTTGCAGATGATATGATACTATACATAGAAAACCCTAAAGACTCCACGAGAAATCTACTGAAACTAATAGAAAGATTCAGCAGAGTAGCAGGATACAAGATAAACATTCAAAAATCAGTTGGATTCCTATACACCAGTAAAGAGAACAATGAAAAGGTGATCAGGAAATCAATACCATTTTCAATAGCCCCTAAAAAGATAAAATACTTAGGAGTAAATCTGACCAGGAATGTAAAAGACCTATAGAAAGAAAACTACAAAACACTGCTGCATGAAACCCAAAGGGATCTACATAAATGGAAAAACATACCATGCTCATGGATAGGCAGACTCAACATCGTGAAAATGGCAATTCTACCTACAGCAATTTACAAATACAATGCAATCCCGATCCAAATACCAACAACATTCTTCAAAGAGATGGAAAAACTAATTATTAACTTTATATGGAAAGAGAAGAAGCCCCAAATAAGTAAAGCACTACTGAAGAAGAAGAATAAAGTTGGAGGACTCACACTACCTGACTTGAGAACCTACTATACAGCTACAGTAGTCAAAACAGCCTGGTACTGGTACAACAACAGAGACACTGACCAATGGAACAGAACTGAGAACCCAGGTGTAAATCCATCCACTTACAGTCACCTGATTCTCGACAAGGGCCCAAAGTCAATCAAATGGGGAAAAGACAGTCTTTTTAAGAAATGGTGCTGTCAAAACTGGATATCCATTTGCATAAAAATGAAACAGGACCCATACCTCACACCATATACAAAAACTACTTCAAAATGGATCAAAGACCTGATTATAAAGCCTCAAACTATAAAGTTCATAGAAGAAAAAATAGGACCAACACTCTAAGCCTTAATACATGGTATTAACAGGATACAAACCATAAACATCAACACAAAAAACCCAACAGATAAACTAGATAACTGGGATCTTCTAAAAATCAAACACCTATGCTCTTCAAAAGACTTCACCAAAAGAGTCAAAAGAGAACCTAGAGACTGGGAAAAAATTTTTGGACAGTACAAGTCAGACAAAGGTCTAATCTCCATAATCTACAAGAAAATCCAACACCTCTACAACAAAAAGACAAACAATCCTATCAAAAAATGGGCAAAGGAAATGAACAGACACTTCACCAAAGAAGACATTCAGATGGCCAACAGACACATGAGGAAATGCTCGCGTTCACTAACGATTAGAGAATTGAAAATTAAAACCACAATGAGATACCATCTCACCCTGGCATTACTGGCACGAATCAAAAATACTGGAAATAACAAATGTTGGAGGGGCTGCGGGGAGACGGGAACTCTTATACACTGCTGGTGGGAATGCAAAATGATACAACCATTTTGGAAAATGATATGGTGTTTCCTCAGAAAGCTAGAAATAGACATACCATTCGATCCAGCAATCCCACTCCTAGGAATATATCCTAGAGAAATAAGTGTCATCACTCGCATAGACATATGCACACCTATGTTCATGGCAGCATTGTTCACAATAGAAAAATGGTCGAAACAACGTAGGTGCCCATCAACAGATGAATGGATAAACAAACTATGGTACATACACACAATGGAGTACTATGCAACGAGAAAGAACAACAATGAATCTGTGAAGCATTTCATAACATGGATGATACTGGAGGACATTATGCTGAGTGAAATAAGTCAATCACAAAAGGACAAATATTGTATGAGACCTCTCTTGTAAAAACCCATGAAAAAATTCACATGCAAAATGTAAAAAAAAAAAAAAAAAAAAACTGAAACAAGGCCCATACTTCACACCATGCACAAAAACTAACTCAAAATGGATCAAAGACAAATATAAAATCGAAAATGATAAAGATCATGGAAGAAAAAATAGGGACCGCGCTAGGAGCCTTAATACATGGCTTAAACACAATACAAACCATAAGTAACGACACACAAGCACCAGAAGAGAGACCAGATAAATGGGAGCTCCTAAAAATCAAACACTTTTCCTCATAAAGACTTCACCAAAAGAGTCAAAAGACAACCTAGAGACTGGGAAAAAAATTTTGGCTATGACAAATCTAATCAGCATCTAATCGCTAAAATCTACAAGATACTGCAAAACCTCAACAAGAAAAGGGCAAATAACCCAATTATAAAAATGGGCAAAGGATATGAACAGCCACTTTTCCAAAGAAGATATTCAGGTGGCTATCAGGCACATGAAGAAATATGATCACTAACCATTAGAGAAATACAGGTCAAAACTACAATGAGATATCATCTCACCCCAACAAGGCTAACATTAATCCGAAAAACACAAAATAATAAATGCTGGAGAGGTTGTGGAGAGACTGGAACACTTATATACTGTTGGTGGGAATGTAAAATGGTACAACCATTTTGGAAATCTATTTGGCGCTTCCTTAAAAACCTAGAAATAGAAGTACCATATAATCTACCTATCCCACTCCTTGGAATATATCCTAGAGAAATAAGAGCCATCACACGAATAGATATATGCACACCTATGTTCATCACAGCACTGTTCACAATAGCAAAAAGATGGAAACAACCTAGGTGCCCATCAACGGATGAACGGATAAACAAATTATGGTATTATCCACACAATGGAATACTACACAGCCATAAAGAACAACAGTGAAGCCGTGAAACCTCTTATAACATAGAGGAAGCTGGAGAGCATTATGCGAGTGAATTTGATGAGTAACAGAAGGACAAATATTGTATAAGACTACTATTATAAGAACTCAAGTAAAGCTTAAACACAGAAGAAAACATTCTTTGATGGTTACCAGGCTGGGGAGGGCGGGTGAGGGTTGTTTACTAACTAGACAGTAAATAAGAATTATCTTAGGTGAAGGGAAGGACAGCACACACTACATGGGAAGTCAGCACAACTGGAGTAAACCAAAGCTAAGAAGTTTCTTGAATACAATCAAACACTTTGAGGGACAGAGTAGCAGGGATACGGTCTGGGGACCCCGCTTTCAGGGGACATCTAGGTCATTTGGCATAACAAAGCTTATTAAGAAAATGTCCTGCATCCTACTTGGGTGAGTGGCATCTGGGGTCTTAAAAGCCTGCAAGAGGTCATCTAAGATGCATCAATTGATCCCAACCACCTGGAGTAAAGGAGAATGAAGAATACCAAAGACACAAGGAAAGTATTAGCCCAAGAGACAGAAAGGACCACATAAACCAGAGACTTCATCAACCTGAGACCAGAAGAACTAGATGGTGCCTGGCTACCACCAATGACCACCCTGACAGGGAACACAACAGAAAGTCCCTGATGGAGCAGCAGAAAGATGGGGTGCATAACTCAAATTCTAGTAAGAATATTAGACTTAATTGTCTGACTGAGACTGGAGGTACCACGGAAAGCATGGCCGCTGGATTCTATATCAGCCCAGAATGAAAACAATTTCTGAGGCCAACTCTTCAGACAGGGATTGGACTGGACTGTGGGACATAAAGTGATACTCTTGAAGAGTGTGCCTCTTAGTCAAGTAGATACAAGAGAACAAAGGGGCAGCTTCTGTCTAGAGGTGAAATGGGAAGGCAGAGAGGGTTAGGAGCTGGTTGAATGGACATGGGGAATCAGGGGCAGAAAGGAGAAGTGTGCTGTTGCAGAATGGGGTGAGCAATTAGGGCACTTAACAATTTATGTATAAAATTTTGTATGGGAGACTAACTTGAAATGTAAACTTCATTTAACTACAACATTAAAAAAAAAGAAAAAGAAAAGAATATGTTCTGCATCCTATTTTGGTGAGTGGTGTTCTGGGGTCTTAAAAGCTTGCAAGTGGCCATCTAAGATTCATCAATTGGTCCCAACCACCTGTAGTATAGGAGAATGAAGAACACCAAAGACACAAGGAAAGTAGTAGCCCAAGAGACAGAAAGGGCCACATAAACCAGAGACTTCATCAGCCTGAGACCAGAAGAACTAGATGGTGCCTGGCTACCACAATTGACAGCCCTGACAGGGAACACAACAGAGAGTCCTGGATGGAGCAGGATAAATGTGGGGTGCAGAACTCAAATTCTAGTAAGAAGACCAGACTTAATGGTCTGACTGAGACTGGAGGTACCCCAGAAATCATAGGCCCTTGATTCTCTATTAGCCCAGAACTAAAACAATTTCTGAGGCCTACTCTTCAGACAGGGATTGGACTGGACTGTGGGGCATAAAATGATGCTAGTGAGGAGTGCCTCTTAGCTCAAGTAGATACAAGAGACTAAATGGGCAGCTTCTGTCTGGAGGTGAGATGGGAAGGCAGAGAGGGTTAGGAGCTGGTTGAATGGACATGGGGAATCAGGGTTGGAAAGGAGGAGCGTGCTCTCACAGTATAGAGAGAGCAATTAGAGCCACATAACAAAGTATGTATAAATTTTTGTATGGAAAAAAAAATAAATGAAAGTGAGACAAAGGCTTTCCATCCTCGCTTCTAAGGAGCATTCTGGCTGTACATCTTCCAAGACAGATTTTTTTATTCTTCTGGCAATTCATGATATATTCAGTATTTTTTCGCCAACACCGTAACTCAAAAGCATCAGTTCTTCTTCAGTCTTCTTTATTCATTGTCCGGTTTCCACTTGCATCTGAGGTGATTGAAAATACCATGGCTTGGGTCAGGTGCACCTTAGTCTTAAAACTGACATCTTTGCTTTTGAACACTTTAAAGAGGTCTTTTACTGAAGATTTGCCCAATGCAATACATCCTTTGATTTCTTGACTGCTGCTCCTTGGGCATTGATTGCGGATCCAAGTAAAATGAAATCCTTGACAATGTCAATTTTCTTCTCTATTTATTATGATACTGCTTATTGGTCCAATTGTAAGGATTTTTCTTTTCTTTATGGTGAAATGTAATTCATACTGAAGGCTGTACTCTTTGGTCTTTATCACTAAAAGCTTCAAGTCCTCTTCTCTTTCAGCAAGCAAGGTTGTGCCAATCTCCTTACCAGAACTTAAAGGTTATTTCATGATTTAATCTTCATCGTCTTCTCAAACTTCATCTCCTGCTTCTCTCCAGTTACTTTCTTTCTTTTTCTGTAGCATGCCAACTTCTTTATTTGTCTAGCTCTTTCTTATCATTTAGTATCAGCTTTAATGTTTTCCCATAAGAAATACTCTTTATGACCACCTGGTCTAAATTGTCCCCTCACCTCCACTCCAGACACTGCTACTGCGGTTCCATGTTTGATTTCCTTCATAGAACATCATGTTTCTATTGTGTTCATGTTACTTAATTACCATCTGAAAAATCTGTCCACTTATTGATTTAATTATTTATTGTCTCGCCCTTTCCCATCCCCTAATTACTATAAGTTTCATGAGAACAAGGAATTTCTGATTTGCTCAGTTTGCATACACAGGGCCTATCCTTGCACCTAGTAGGTGCTCAACAGATTTTTTTGCATAAATGGATAACTAAATCTAGGTAGCAGGATTAATGGGTTGTTTATTTAAGAGCCAATATCAGGAAAAATGAATTCAAACTATGTTGTGATTCTTTGCTAAAAATTCCAGTAAGTGTGGGGCGGATGCACACTCCTAAAGCTAGGCTTGAAGCTGACCCAGTAAAACCACAGGGACCAAGAATTGGAGAAGAGTGGAGTGATAAACAAAATCATGAACCTTTCACTAGAGAAAGGGAGGCCAAAAGCAGCAGATGTCCACTACAAATGCAGAAAAAGGTTATAGTCACACTGTGATTAAAGTTTCTAAAGATTAACTATGGATATGGAGTAACCAGAATTTATAAAAACAAAATCATGGTTTTTATGTATAGTAGAATAAAGAATATTTAACTTTATTTCTAAATTCTTTAATATCATTTTAGTAGTGATGTTACAACTTAAAATAATAGAACAAATTACTACGGTGGAAACATAAATAAATGGAGGTGATAAAAATATGATAGGCATTAACATACTGAAAATCCACGGGGATACCGTAAAGTTCTCTCATATGGTTTTCAACTTCTATGAAAATGCTGCAGGCATTAAAAGACACAGTTATGATATATTATCACATTAAATATATATATTTTTATAATGAGTGAAGAACTTGAACTGACAGTTCACCAAAGAGGACATTCAAATGGCCACCAAACACATGACAAGATGCTCAACGTCTTAGACATCAGAGAGATGCAAATCAAAACCAAAAAGAGATATCATTGCACTCCCACTAGGATGGCTAAGATTAAGAAGAAGAAGAAGAATAAAACAGAAAATAATGTTGGTGAGGATGTGGAGAAACTGGAGCCCTTATACTTTGCTGGTGAGAATACAATGATAAAGTCATTGTGGAAAACAGTGTAGTGGTTCCTCAAAAAACTAAAAATAAAACTACCATATGATCCAGCAATTCCACTCCTACTATATACCCAAAAAAAACTTAAAAGCAGAGACTTATACACCAATATTCATTTTAGCACAATTCACTATAGCCAAAAGATGGAAACAACCTAAATGCCCATAAACAGGTGAATGGATAAAATGTGGCACATACATACAGTGGAATTCTCAGGAAGTAGGAGAAACAAAGTTTTGATGCTTGCTACAATATGTATGGAGTTTGAAGACATTATGCTGAGTGACATAAGTCAATCACAAAAGGACAAATATTGTGTGACATCACTTATACAAAAAGAGAAGAAAAGGCAAATGTATAGAGGCCAAAGTTTATCAGTGGTTACCAGGAGTGGAAAGAAGGGGAAAAATGGATTATTGCTTATGGAGTACTGAGTTTCAGTGTACAGTGACGGAAAAATTGCATCAATTGTACAGTCAATTATTCTAAGTGTTGTCAGTAAGTTGAACTTCCGTAAAAGGTTGAATTGGCAAAGGTTGTATGATAGACATGTTTACAACAACAACAAAAAAGTAGCTGTTGAGGCTGTTATGTACAAATAAACACCTCCTGGGATTTGGTTACTTGATTTGTAGGTTTAGGGTCGTAGTTTTGTGGGACATCCCAGTTAATTGGCCTAATAATGTGTTCAGTGCTTCTGTTCTGCCTCCTAGCTGATTGCACAGTTTCTGGGTTTCTGCTAGCAAGCAGCCATCCAAAGTACAACAATTGGTCTCTACTCACCTGGAGCAACAGAGTAAGGAGAGTCAGGAATAGGAAGAGGATATGCAACATGTGACTAATTGCCTCCATGAGCAACTACCCCCTTTTCCATGAGATCACAAGAACTGGATGGTGCTTGGCTACCTTCCTTTAGAGAAATCCTGATCAAAAGGCAGAAATGCAGAACAGAATTAAAAATTACCATGGAATCCAGATTTTATTGAGCCATGGAGGCTGGATGAATGCCTGAAACTATTGCCCTGAGATAACCTTTATCCTTAAACCAAAAATATTCCCTGATGTCTTCTTAAAACCAAACAGTAATTTAGCTTAACTAGTAAAAAGTGTCTGCTTTGAGCATTATGTTTTTTAAGAATTGTCTACATGGGATCAAATTGAAGACAACAACTTGAAAGATTAGACAGGAACTTTAGGGAGCAGTGAATTTAAGTTAATAGTTGAGGAACAACTCAGAAAAGGAGGGTGAGAATGGTTGTACAACATGAGGAATGTACTCAATGTCAATGAATTGTACATGTAGAAACTGTTGAATTGGTGCCTATTTTGCTGTGTATATCTCAACAATAGCAAAATAAATAAAATAAAATAAAACAGAAAAAATTATATGCAGTCTTATAAGACTAAAGGCTCTGGGAAAATATAAATGTGGGTAAAATGAATTCTAAGTAACAAATATAAGAAGAATGCCAAATGCAATTCGTCTTTCCTCCTATCCTTCAACAAGCTCCTTAACTTCCTGTCTTCCTTCATTGGTATTATTCAGTAAGCACCCTTGAGGTTCTATGATATTAGTCACAAATGAAAGACATACTCCTTACACTTAAGTGGCTCACTTGAGTGAGACAAATGTACAATGAAAGTACAATTATAAAGGTAAAACACTGGGAGCTGTAAAACCATAGACGAAGACTTCCTTGTTTACTAAGGTATTGACCGTATTCAGGGAAAATTTTCTTAGAAAGATAATGCTTACATGGAATCTTGAAGGATGAGTAAGAATGGTCAAGGCAATAAGCTCTATTAAGGCTTAGAGAAAAGTGATATCTCCATGTGTAAGAAGACTTCCCAAAGAGATGGGGTTTGAATTTGACTTGAAGAATAAATAGAATGTGTACAGGCAGATGATACAGAGCTATGACCCCCAAGGTGTGACCACACAGCAGTACATTTGAGATTTGGCACTTACAGGTATATGTTGAAAATATTTGTTGCTGTTGTTAGCTGCTGTCGAATTGCCACCGAGTCATGGCTACCCAATGCACAATGGAATGAGAGACTGAAGGGCCCTGAGCCATCACCATGATTGGTAGGGGATCAGACAGTTGTGTTTCATAGGGTTTTTACTGGCTAATTTTTGGAAAGAGATCTCCAGGCCTGTCTTCCTAGTCAGCCTTACTCTGAAAGCCCTGCTGAAACCTGTTCAGAATCATCACTGTACACATCACCACTAATGATAGGTGGTGGCTGCATATGAGGTCCATTGATTGAGGACTGAACCCAGGTCTCCCGGATGGAAGGCAAAAATTCTACCACTGAACCAACAATATCCCCTTCAAAATATTTAACACCTTGTCAACTGGTACAGTAATAAAATTAATATGGAAATATATATATTAAAATATTATTTTTTATTTCCTAAATAAACTATAAAGCTGATGATCAATTTTTTACAAGTTATAGCCCAAATAATTTTTCAATTCATTCTAAAAATGTCCAAATGAATAGCTGATTTGTAGAGACAATTGACATGACAGATAATAGTTTTCTGAACAATGCTTTGACATAGGGAGCCACATAAAACTTTTGCCATCACTTTTCTGTGAAATCAATAGCTATTAGATGACTCATAGCCTTCAGAAGTCAAGATTTTCTCTTAAAACTGACAATACAAATCATACTGCTGACTCATCTCTCGGTTTCTGCTGACCCGGTAGTGCTGGGCAACAGCAGTAACCAATTTAGAAAAAGAGCTAAGAATTAACAATAAGTTGTAGCTCATTTGATACTGAGTATTTTTTATATATTAAATATCTTTATTATTAAGTCATGAAAATCATTTATTGGAATGTCATAGATAATTAGATCAAACCTCATCTTCCTGTCCAGGAAATGGTGGGGTTGCTTGGCAATTAAGAGCATAGAGTCTATTGCCAACTGCCTGAACTCAAATCTTGGCTCTATGATTAAGTCTTTAATAACCTTTCTCTATTTCAGTTTCTTCACCTGTAAAATGGGGATAATGATAATAATTATAATACTCCAATAAGTTGATTGTACATTTAGAAAGTGTCTGGCATAGAGCAAATGCTATGTAAGTGTTAACTCATTTTCTTAATAAACCTAATTCTATTAATATATATGATAAGCGTGTATTTGGTGGGCTTTAACGAATTCCCACCATTAAATGGAGATTAATTTTAACAGGATTTCTTAAAAAAGAAAAGCTCTGGCATCTCCTCACCCCAAACCTCACAGGTCCAGCCATCCCCTACAGGCTGCTCTCCTATCTCAGGTGTGTCCCCTCCTCCACCACTGCCGGCGAACCTCATGTTACCTAGTTGGTAACTATACCTTGACTGACCACTGGCTTGCTTTTTTGTCCATCTTTGACTCTCTCAGAGCCAAAGTCTTTACTGGATGGAAGTCCTGAAAAAGGCCATGCAAGGATAACTCTGGGAGACACTGGGTAGTGGGGATTAACCAGAGATGCAGGAGGTCAGATGGATACCAGGCATTTCCCGTTGGGGTACCAGTCATGCCAAAAAGGGTGCCTCTTGTCTTGCAAGGGATGAGGCCATTCTGGTTCGAAACTCCAGTGGATTGGCTGTCAATACAGTGAGCTGACAGATGCCAGGATTATGCCCTGGTGGTGCCTGTCTGTGACTTCCTTAGTCCTGACAGAAACAAGCAAGGTTCAGAGCAGCACACTGAGTTCCCTGGGAAGCTAATAATGATGCCCAGGAGGTGGGGCTGCTGGAAGGTAAGCAGCATCTCCAACAGTCAGTCAGCAATAGCTTTAGCGTTGGAGCAGGGGCCCGGTGCCCCACTGCTATGCTGTACAGCAACACTTTAGCTACTGTCTTAGTTACCTAGTGCTGCTGTACACAAATACAACAGTTCTGGTGGCTAAAAGTCCAAATCAGGGTCTTAGAAATATGCACTCTTCCCTTATTGGTAGCCTTAGTTACTTGGCAATGTTCCATGGCATCATTCTTGTCCTATTGTGTGTATACCAATGTGTCTACTTTGCTCTTTTATAACTCATAAGTGGTTAGGATTCCAACACATATTTTGGGAGGATACAATTCAATGCATGACAGTTATCAGATTATGGAATGACTAGGGAATTCAAAACAGGCTCTAAGGTGCCTCTGGGCAGTGTTTGAAGTCTGTTTTGAATATCCAAGAGGGGGCTATGATATGTGGTGTTTTAAATATGTTTTACCACAGAGCTTTTCCTTCTTTAAATTATTTGTTGAACTTCTGGAAAAATGGTGCTCTAGGCAGAAACACGAAGCCATCCCACCACAGCAAAGATCTAAAAAACTAAGCCAGAGAAAACAGCAATCCTGAAACCCTAAAACATCAAATGAAAAGATAAAGAAATCAGCCAAGCACCAAATGGAGTGAGAAAACTGACAGAGAATGGAGAGCGAGGAGAGATTCATGCAGAGGTCCCCTATCAGCTAACGCAGCACAAACCCGCCATCTTACACTCCTACTGGAAACCAGCAAATGGGGTACGAGAAAGCAGCTTTACCGAGCTTCCAGCGGGAGACAAAGCAACCAGTAATTTGCAATATACACTTTCCCACCACCCACCCTTCTTTACCCCAACTTGGCCTCCTCTGCTTCCTGTGGCCACAGTCTCTTGTCCAGGAAGCACCGGCTGCTTGGATTCCACCCGCCCACACTGGCCAGCTCTCTGAGTGCCATTTGTTGGCTGATGATGTTGCTTTTTTTCCACTTCTTTTTATTTCTTCCTTCCTTCTCACCACCTCCCCCTCCTTTCGCTCAAATACCTGGCTCCGACCGCCATCTTTGCTTCTTCCTGAGGGGCTGCGGAGCTCCATTCAAGAGTGGAAATGCTTCCTGGTCTGGTCTGCCATGCTGGTGGGCTCCCGGGGCTTTTGTTTGTCTGTTTCTTTTGAATTCTTTGTTTATTTTCGTTTCCTTTTCTTGAGTTGGAAGCCTGTTCCGGCTGGGCTGGGCAGCATGGCTTGGAACCTACCCCCTTGGCTTGCACAGACAAGCAGAGGGATCCCTGAGCACATTTCTTTTTTTCTGGGTTTTTTTTTTTTTTTTTCTGTTTTTTTGGAGGCTTTTCTTGTTCTTTCCTTTTTATTCTTTTAAATTTCATTTGTTTTCTTTTCCCTATTTTTATCTTTTTGTCTTTCTTCATTACTCAGTTTCTCATCTCTCTATACCTTCCTTTTCTTTCTGTTCCCTGAATGCCTGGTGCTGAATACCTCTAAGACTTCTAGCCAGGCTATACTGCCACACCTGAGAACAACTTCCCCAGACCTCATAGCTGCACTGGTGGGATCCCTGGGAGCTTTGCTGTCGTTTTTCCTTTCTGATTTTTATTTATTCATTCTTTTCATTTTTTTCTTCTTCCCCTTTTTGTTTTTCTCCATTTCATAGTCTCTCATCTCTCTACTCCAACAACAAGCTCCCCTAGCACTCTTTTTTGTTTGTTTGTATGTTTTTGGCTCCTGTTCCTCTCTCCTCTCTCCCATATCCATCTTAGCTCCACACATAACAATCTACCTGCTGCATCCTGCCTACCTGCACTGCGCACTTGACATCACACCACCAAGCAGCACAGTCAAGGCCTACTGGAACCTGCCCTGCACTGATTATTGACCTGCCCTGGTGGCTGTAGTAAATGTCACAAACAACTGGTCACAGTAACTCCTTTTCAGCTACACCTGCCCTGCTGTACCATATCTGAGCAACTGGCCCTGCCAATTGGAGAAGGAGGTGAAAAGTATCATGCCCACAGACAAGCAAACAACAAAGAACACACAGCCCTCCTACTCAGACAGAGCCAAATTTTAAAAAAGGATGAAACAAACAAATCTACTATCAGTAAATGCGAAAAATAACTACTGAATGCCCTGAATACAGCAGACAATATCAAAACATTTACACAAACAGGACAGGATGGTTCCAGTAGGAGTCCAAAATAAGACACCAGATGACCTTCCAGTAGAAGAAGAGGCACTAGACCTAACTGATAGGGAAATCAAATCTCTAATATTCAGAATTATTCAACAGTTGAAGCAAAAAACAGACAAAAATGAGGAAAACATAGACAAATTCATGGAAAATACAGACAAAAAATTGGAAGAATTCAGGAAAATAATACAGGAACATAATGTCAAAATAAATTCAGAGCTAGAAATTATACAAACACAACAATTAGAAATCCAAAAGATAAACAACAAGATTTCAGAAATGGACAGTATCATAAAAGGCCTGAGGACCAGACTTGAAACAGTGACAGACAGGATCACTGGAACTGAAGACAAACACTTGGATACAACTATGTTTGAGGAAAACCCAGAAAAAAGAACAAAGAAAAATGAAGAGACCCCGAGAGATATGTGGGATACAATCAAAAGAAAAACTTTTCGAGTGATTGGAGTTCCAGAACAGGGGGAGAAAACAGAAAACAGACAGGATCATTGAAGAACTGCTGACAGAAAACTTCCCCAATATCATGAAAGATGAAAAGCTGGCCATCCAAGAAGCTCAACGAACACCATATAGGATAGATCCTGAAAGAAAATCACCAAGGCATATCATAATCACACTCGCCAAAACCAAAGACAAATAAAGAATCCCAGAGCAGCTTGTGAAAGACAAGAAGTCACATACACAGGAGAAACAATAAGACTAAGCTCAGATTATTCGGCAGAACCCATGCAGGCAAGAAGGCAATGGGATGACATATATAAAACCTTGAAAGAAAAACATTGCCAGCCAAGAATAATATATCCTGCAAAACTCTCATTCAGATATGATGGTGAAATTAGGGCATTTCCAGATAAACAGAAATTAAGGGAATATATAAAAACCAAACCCAACTTACAAGAATTATTAAAGGGAGTACTTTGATCTGAGAATGAACAACATCAGATCACAGGCTGAATCTAGGATGCAGGATCATACCAGCCAGGGATCAATCTAGGAAATGAACTCTCAAGGACTAACCAAAACCAAAAGAAATACAATAGGGAATCAGAGCAGTTAATCAGTAAATGACAACAACATCAGAACAATAAAAGAGGGGATAAACGGTGTAGGAACAGAACCTTCTAATGGAGAGGAAGGCAACGTGTTACCAAGTAATAATAGACTGCTTCAAACTTAGAAAGATAAAGGTACAACTCATGGTAACCACAAAGAAAGTTAACAAACATACTCATAGAAATAAAGGGGAAAAACATAAAGTCTCAGCAAAAACAAAACCTACAAAAACAGAAGAAATGAAAAAAAAAAGAAGCCACAAACAAAAGTAACAGAACAGGAGAGTAAGAAGAACAACGAAAATGTTAGCACCACAAAATTTGGCACTACAAAATGACAGAAACAAACTCACATCTATCAATAATTACACTGAATGTAAATGGACTCAATGCACCCATAAAGAGACAGAGAGTGAAAGAATGGATAAGAAAACAGGATACATAAATATGCTGTCTACAAGAGACACACCTTAGAAACAAAGATGCGAATTTATTAAAAGTCAAAGGTTGGAAAAAATATATCACACTAACAACTACCAAAAAAAGAGCAGGAGTAGCAATACTAATCTCAGATAAAACAGACTTTAAAACAAAATCCACTGGAGAAGACAAAGAAGGACACTATATAATGATTAAGGGGATGATCCATCATGAAGACATAGCCATAATAAACATCTACACACCCAATGACAGGGCTCCAAAATAAATAAAGCAAACTCTAACAACATTGAAAAGAGAAATTGACAGTTCCACAATAATAGTAGGAGACTTCAACACACCATCTCAGTAAAGGACAGAATAACTAAAAAGAAACTCAGAAAAGATACAGAAGACCTAAACGGAACAATCAGCCAACTTGACCTCATAGACATATATAGAACACTCCATCAAACAGCTACAAACTACATATTCTTTTCCAATACACATGGAAAGTTCTCCAGAATAGACCACATCTTAGGCCACAGAGCAATCCTCAGTAAGATCCAAAACGCTAAGATAATTCAAAGTATCTTCTCTGACTGCAACGCCATCAAGGTAGAAATTAATAACAGAAAGAGCAAGGAAAAAAAAATCAACTACATGGAAACTGAATAATACCCTACTTACACATCACTGGGTTATAGAAGAAACCAGAGATAGAATCAAAAAATTCCTAGACTCAAAGGAGAATGAAAACACATCATACCAAAACCTTTGGGACACAGCTAAGGTTCCCTTCAGAGGACAATTTATAGCAATAGATGCACACATCAAAAAAGAAGAAACGGGCAAAATCAAAATATTAACTACACAACTCAAACAAATAGAAAGAGAACAGCAAGAAAAGCCCACAGCCACTGGAAGAAAGGAAATAATAAAGATCAGAGCAGAAATAAATGAAATAGAGAATAGAAAAACAATAGAAAGAATCAACAAAACCAAAACTTGGTTCTTTGAAATAATCAACAAAATCGACAAACCACTGGTCAGTAAAAAACACGAGAGGATGCAAATAACCCAAATAAGAAATGAAATAGGCAAAATTACAACAGACCCAAATGAAATAAAAATAATCATAACAGAATATTATGAAAAACTATACTCTGGCAAATTTGAAAACCTAGAGGAAATGGATAAATTTCTAAAAACACACTACCTACCCAAACTAGAACAAAGTGATGTTGAAAATCTGAACAGACCCATAACAAGAGAAGAGATTGAAAAGGTAATTTAAAAAAAAACAAAAAAACAAAAAAAAACTCCCAACAACAAAAAAAAGCCCTGGCCCAGATGGCTTCACTGGAGAATTCTACAAAACATTCACAGAAGAGCTTTTACCAGTACTTTTACCAGTACCAAGCAATTTCAGAGCATAGAAGAGGAAGCAACACTTCTAAATTCATTCTATGAAGCCAGCATAATGCTGATACCAAAACCAGGCAAAGAAGCCACGAAAAAAGAAAATTAGAGACCAATATCTCTCATGAATATAGATGCAAAAATTCTCTACAAAATTCTAGCCAACATGATTCAGCATCATATCAAAAAAATAATACACCATGACCAAGTGGGATTCATACCAGGTATGCAAGGATGGTTCAACATTAGAAAATCAATCAACATAATCCACCACATAAATAAAGGGAAAGAAAAGAATCACACGATCATCTCAATTGATGCAGAAAAAGCATTTGAAAAAGTCCAACACCCATTCCTGATTAAAAAATCTCAATAAAATAGGTATAGAAGGGAAATTTCTCAACATAATAAAGGGCATCTTTGTAAAACCAATGGCCAACATCATTCTTAATGGAGAGAAGCTGAAAACATTCCCCTTGAGAACATGAACAAGACAAGTATGCCCTTTATCACCACCCCTATTTAACATTGTGCTTGAAGTTCTAGCTAGAGCAATAAGGAAAGAAAATGAAATAAAGGGCATCCAAATTGGCTATGAAGAAATGAAACTGTCCCTATTTGTGGATGATATGTTACTATACCTAGAAAACCCTAAAGACTCCACGAGAAATCTACTGGAATTAATAGAAAGATTCAGCAGAGTAGCAGGATACCAGTTAAACATATAAAAATCAGTTGGATTCATATACATCAACAAAGAGAATGATGAAAAAGAAATCAGGAAAATAATACCATTTATAATAGCCCCTAAAACAAATAAAATACTTAGGAATAAATCTAACCAGGGATGTAAAAGACCTACACAAAGAAAACTACAAAACACTACTGCAAGAAACCCAAAGGGATCTACATAAATGGAAAAACATACCATGCTCATGGATAGGTAGACTCAACATTATGAAAATGACAATTGTACCTAAAGCAATTTACAAATACAATGCAATCCCGATCCAAATACCAACAACATTCTTCAAAGAGATGGAAAAACTAATCATTAACTTTACATGGAAAGGGAAGAAGCCCCGAATAAGTAAAGTACTACTGAAGAAGAAGAATAAAGTTGGAGGACTCACACTACCTGACTTGAGAACCTACTATACAGCTACGGTAGTCAAAACAGCCTGGTACTGGTACAGTGACACATACATTGACCAATGGAACAGAATTGAGAACCCAGATGTAAATCCATCCACCTACAGTCACCTGATCTTCGACAAGGGCTCAAGTCCATCAAATGGGGAAAAGACAGTCTGTTTAACAAATGGTGCTGGCAAAACTGGATATACATCTGCAAAAAAATGAAACAGGACCCATACCTCATGCCATATACAAAAACTATTTCAAAATGGATCAAAGACCTAAATATAAAGCCAAAAACTATAAAGTTCATAGGAGAAAAAATAGGACCAACGCCACAGGCCCTGATACACGCATTAACAGGATACAAACCATAACCATCAATGCACAAAACCCAATAGATAAGCTAGATAACTGGGATCTTCTAAAAATCAAACACCTATGCTCTTCAAAAGATTTCACCAAAAGAGTAAAAAGAGAACGTACAGACTGGGAAGAAAATTTTGGACAGTACAATTCAGACAAAGGTCTAATCTCCATAACCCACAAGAAAATCCAACACCTCTACAACAAAAAGACCAGTAATCCTATTAAAAAATGGGCAAACGAAATGAACACACACTTCACCAAAGAAGACATTAAAGTGGCCAACAGGCACATAAGGAAATGCTCGCGACAACTAGCCATTAGAGAAATGCAAATTAAAACCGCAATGAGATATCATCTCACCCCAGCATTACCGGCACGAATCAGAAACACTGGAAATAACAAATGTTGGAGGGACTGAGGGGAGATCAGAACTCTTATGCACTGCTGGTGGGAATGAAAAATGATACAACCGTTTTGGAAAATGATACGGCGCTTCCATAGAAAACTAGAAATAGAGATACCATTCAATCCAGCAATCCCACTCCTAGCAATATATCCTAGAGAAATAAGAGTCGTCACTCAAATAGACATATGCACACCTATGTTCACGGCAGCATTGTTCACAATAGCAAAAAGATGGAAGCAACCTAGATGCCCATCAACAGATGAATGGATACACAAACTACGGTACATACACACAATGGAGTACTATGCAACGAGAAAAGAACAATGATGAATCTGTGAAGCATCTCATAACATGGTTGAAACTGGAGGACATTATGCTGAGTGAAAGAAGTCAATCACAAAAGGACAAATATTGTATGAGACCTCTATTGTATAAACCCATGAAAAAGTTCACACACAAAAAGTAACAATCTTTGTTGGTTACCAGGGATGGGAGGTGTGGGAGGGAAATACTAAATAGGCAATAGATAAGTGGCATCTTTGGTGAAGGGTGAGACAGTACACAATACTGGGGAAACCAGCACAACTTGTACAAGGAAAGGTCATGGAATCTCCATAGACACATCCAAACTCCCTGAGGGACTGAATTGCTGGGTGGAGGGCTATGGGGACCATGGTCTCAGGGAACATCTAGCTCAATTGGCGTAACATAGTTTATAAAGACAATGTTCTACATTCTACCTTGGTAAGTAGCATCTGGGGTCTTAAAAGCCTATGAGCAGCCATCTAAGATACTCCACTGGTCTCAACCCTTCGGGAACAAGGGAGAATGAAGAGAACAAGATACAAGGAAAATATTAGTACAAAGGACTAATGGACCACAGCTACCAAGGCCTCCACCAGACTGATTCCAGTACAGCTAGATGGTGCCCGGCTGCCACCATGGCTGCTCTGACAGGGAACACAACAGAGGATTCTGGGCAAAGCTGGAGAAGGATTTAGAACAAAATTCTAACTCACAAAAAAAAGACTAGATTTACTGGCCTAAAGGAGACTTGAGAAACCCCGAGTGTATGGCCTCCAGAAACCCTTTTAGCTCAGTGGTGAAGTCACTTCCGAGGTTCACCATTCAGCCTGGGAGTGGACAGCCCCATAAAACCGAATTGGACTAATGAGGCACAGCAGTCAGGGACAAGGGCTAGAAGACAGAAGGGGATAGGAAAGCTGGTGATAGGGAACTCAAGGTTAAGTAAGGATAGTGTTGATGTGTTGTGAGGTTGTTAAGCATTGTCATAGGGCAACATGTGTACTAACTGTTTAATGAGAAACTATTTTGTTCTGTCAACCTTCATCTAAAATGAGAATAGCAGCACAATTGGAAGAGCGTAGTTGATGTCACTGAACTGTGCATGTAGAAATTTTTGAAGTGGCATATCTTTGGCTGTCTATATTTTCACCAAAAAAAAAAAAAAAAAAAAAGATTGAGAAGGGAGAGGGTTGACATGTCATGAGGTTGTTAATCAATGTCATAAAACAATAAGTGTACTACTGTTTAATGAGAAATCGTTTTGTAAACCTTCACCTGAAGTACAATTTAAAAACAAAAAAGAAAAAGAATATTTCTTGGCATTCGTTTTCTGTAAATTCACTTTGTTCAATGCTAGTGCAGAACCCTGGTGACGCAATGGTTAAGCGCTCAGCTGCTAACGCAAATGTTGGCGGTTCAAACCCATCCACTGCTCTGTGGAGGAAAGATGTGGCAGTCTACTTCCTTAAAGATTACAGCCTTGGAAACCCTATGGGTGCAATTCTACTCTGTTCTATAGGTTCTCTATGAGTCAGAATCAACTCGACGGCAATGGGGATGGAAGTGTAATGAAATGATACAGGTCTGGAGTCATGTGGACCTTGATTTCACTCCCAGCTCCATCACTTGCCAGCTGTGATCTTGGGCTCATTACTTATTCTCTCTAACCCTCATTTTCATTCCATTTATAAAAGGGGCATGATGATGTCTACATTTAACAAGTGATTATTATAGCATAAGACCTGGAGAGAAAGCAAACTTTCAGGGATTGTAGCATAAGCAGGTTTGTTGTTTACCACATTGCTGACTTTCCCTCCTAGGACCATGCTTCACAGACTCCTTTGTTCTCGTGTGAGGCCACATCACTAGTTCTGGCTAATGGAAGGTGGGTGGCCAGTGGCAAACTCCACTTTCAAATGTGGCCCATAAAACCCTCCTATGAGCAATGCCATCTCCTTTTCTCTCCTTTCCTCTCCTCTCCACTCCTCTTACCTTTCTCTCTCTCCACCTGCTGAACAAATGAAGGGAACTCTGAATGAGGAAAGAGCTTGGGTCTCTGATTCACTTCTTGAAAGAGAACTACTTAGGAAGACTCTCCCAGCTAGTACGGCCCATATTGAGCAGGGCATGAGCAGTAGATAAATATTTATTGTGCTGAGCCTCATATTTTGAGGGTATTTGTGATGCTGTTATGGTAGTTAACCTGCTCTGACTAGCACAGGTGTAAGGGATGGAAAGCTCAGAATACAGAGCCTGGTCAATGCATAATAGGTGGTAGATGCTAGGATTGCTGAAATGTGATTGTTGTTATTATTATTGGAGCCCTGGTTGGGCAGTGGTTAAGAGCTTGTTTACTAACCAAAAGGTCAGCAGTTCCAATCCACCAGCCGCTTCTTGGAAACCCTATGGGGCAGTTCTACTTTGGTGTCCTATAGGGTCGCTATGAGTCAGAATTGACTCAACAGCAACAGGTTTGGTTTTTGGTTATTACTAGTACTGTTGTAGAAATATACTCAGAAGAAAACATATTCTTGAGATTAAACCAAAATGTTAAGGAAGTAAAATTACCAGGTGTACTCATGTCTCCCAATGGATTTGTCCATCCTGTGCTGTATGACTCTAAAATACTGAGTCACCAACCCGCAACTCCAACTTCCAAAGAAAGGCTGTCTAAGCAATACTAGATGGAAACAATGCTATGTTGTGGAACAAGGAAGAAGATAGCTACAGCGAAGATAATTGGTTTTCCCCTCAGTTAGTCCACAAAAATGCATTTGATGTATTCATTTAAACATGAAAGGAAATGAATCTCACACAGAATTTCTACTGAACAGATAATAAAGTGAGCCCCCTATCACGACCAAGGTATACATTAATTACTGCATTACATTACAAGCGGATATAAAGGAAGCACTTGTTCAAAGAAGGGAATGTTATCTCTAGGGTTCACACAGACTTTTAGAAGCATGACTGGTTAGGATTTTTTAAAATGCATTTTTCAGGTTTCAAAAGGGCTGGAAAACATTGAAAGAAGAATGAAATTTTGTGCTGCTTTTAGAAATGGTTACATTTGAGAAAAATCACTTATTAAGTAGATTTTTCTATCAGCAGAATTTATTTTAAAAGCATCAGGAGTATCCATTACCAACCTAAAGCTGCTGCATATTGTTATAATGTACAAGCTCATCCTGTGGTTTATCCTACCCCAGCTGGTATCTGGAGGCTGAGAAGCAGATATTCCCACTTATCTAGCACAGAAGGAGACAACACTCACCAGCAAGTAGGACCTTGAACTCACTGCTACTTAATCATTTGCAAAATCCCAATTGGAAGGAAAACATATTCAGGGAAGATTGGCTGAGGGCCTCGTATTCCTTTTGTCCCTCTAGTCTACCAGTTGCCTTCAAGTCATTTCTAACTCCTGGTGACCCCATGTGTGTCAGAGTAGAACTGTGCTCCAAAGGGTTGTTAATGGCTAATTTTTCAGAAGTAGATTGCTAGGCCTTTCTTCCTAGGTGTCTCTGGGTGGACTCAAAATTCCGTACTTTCAGTTAGCAGCCAAGCTTGTTAGCCTTTTGCACCACCTAGGGTCTACTGAACAATTAGCATGGGCAACAATCTAGATACTCTCAAAGTCATCCTTAGATTAAACCAGACAAGTAAAACGCCATCTCACCTGGACCACATTCTTTCCCTCTCACCTGTAAAACACAAGAGAAGTTATGGATCCCCAGAGAAGCATAAATGAGAAATTGGGCAGGTCTGGAACAGGTCTGAATGAAGATCTCCAGTGTGGCCCAATGACAATTCTACCTTACATTTACTGAGAGCTTATTCTTTTCTCAGTACAGTTCTAATTTCAGAAAACACAGGAGTGGCCACATTTTCTGTTTTACTAGGGCAGGTTCCCTGTGCTTCGTTCTCCATTATTTCTCCAACGCAGATCACAAGGACTCCGTAAACAGCTCCTTCACTCTTCACAATGACCCTGTGAGGTTATTATCCCCATTGTAGAGAATAGAAGACTAAGGCGAAGAGAGACTGGGCTTCCCCTGGGTTTCATATCTAGTAAGAGGCAGACTTTCAACCAAAACCCAGGTCCAGAACCACCCTTAGACCCAATCAAGCAGGAACCCTTCCCAGACCCCAGTCCTCAGGGGGTTGTCTGCTTCAGAGTGCCTTCCTCAACAGTTTCTAAGTTCCCCTAGGGTGCCTGGGGCTGACCTGGGCAGGCATTGCCATCTGGGGTTCCTAGCATGGACCTGCATGAGTCTTGGTCCCATTTTTCTTCTTTGAGATACTCTTGACCTTCTACTCCCCATGTGTGTTCAACTAAATGCCCCAGGGAGATCCAGATCTCAAGCCTATGAGGTCTTCCCAAGTCACCATGGCTGGGTTTCTGCCCTAGGAGGGCAGTCTGACAACCAGGTCAACTGATTCCAATGTGGTAAAGGTGTGTTCTCCCAGGTCAGTCTTACATTATGCAGGACAAGGGACAGGCAATCCTTGCATAAATAGGACTGCTCTTCTTGCTCTATCCATAGGCCCCTCACCTATACTCCCTGCTGGAGGCACAGAGAAAAAAATCACACTCTAGGAATTTAGTCATTACAGCCTAGAGAGTTCAACAGAAGACATGGTCGGAAGTTGATTTGTACTGTATCTTTGCTATAAAATTTTAAACAGTAAATTTAACATGAGCAGGAACCACATCACCCTTCACATTTTCCTGCATATTCCAGGGAAGACTTGCATTTGTGGTCACCATCAACAAAGCACAGTGACAATCTTGGAGAGAGTCATTGGAAGCTGGTATTCATGGGCATCCCCATGTGTGATGCAGCATCTTGAGTAACGATGGAACCAGCATTAAAGAAATGGTCTGAAGGAACTGCAGAGGCAGATCTATAATGATTCACTGTCAATAGGATCCCAAACTTGATGGAAGATATGCAATTATGTAGAAATGGTGTGCTTGACAACAAAGACCACAAAGAGGTGGTTCTTGGACCTGAACAGGAGGAAGCAGTGCCTGGACAACGGACAATCTTCACATGCACTGAATGGGCAATAAACAAATATGTAGGAACACATTTTCTAACAATTATTTCAAATCTTCATCAACAAATCACTATACTACAAGGAGTCCATGAATTTTGCAATACATAGTTTGATAGTTCCATTTTTACTTTACTTTTTAGATTCTGAAAACTAAAAATTTCTTGCAGAAGTAAGGAGGAATGCTGATTTCCAAGGTGAGGGGCAAACCTCACATAGCAACATTTTCATATAAATCAATAATTCCAGTATATGTGGTAGTGCAATGTGAAGTTTTCAAATAAATTTTTATCTTGAAATAACTTTAGATGTATAAAAAAGTTACAGAGAATACAGAGAGCTCCCACATACTGTTCACCCTACTTTATCTGATGCTAACATCTTACATAGCTGTGGGACTTTGGTCAAAACCAAGAAATTAACATCGGTGCAGAACTACTAACTTAGCTACAGATTTTACTTGGATTTCAGTGTTTCTTCCACTAATATCCTTTTTCTGTTCCAGGAACCAGCCCAGGATCTCAAATTCCATTTAGTCATCAGGTCTGCTTTAGTCTTATCCAGTTTGTGACACTTTCTCAGTCTGACCTTGTCTTTTTTATGACCTTAACACTTTTGAAGAGAACTGGCAAGATGTTTGTAGAATGTTCCCCAATTTTAGTTTGCCTGATTTTTTCCCATGATTACACTGAGGTGTAATACATTTTTTAAATCAAACTGTTTACATATACCAGAGTTAAAAAAAAAAAAAAGAAACTTGTTTGGAGCAATATGTAACCTAGAGGTTAGCCCGGCTCAAACTAATCTGATTACAACCCACTATTTTAACCAACTACTCTCGAATTTTGCTTTCCAACCACCAACTACTAACGAATTTTGCTTTCCAACCACATTTTTCTCCCTTGTTTCAAAAGTGCCATTCATCCACTGCCCTTAGCATGATGACATGTCCTCTTACACGACTCCATGCATTCTGCCTTCTCACCTGCCCCTTCTTCTCTCTACTGAGTCCATGAACCACCCATTCTTGAAGACAAATTCCTGACCTGCCCTCCTGGATGCTTCCCCTGGTCTCTCCAGCTCAAGCTTAGATTGCAGCTGTCACTTACCAACTCCTTTCTTGGGACAGTTCTTTTATATTTAGGAATGTTTGATGCTTTCACATAATGTTACCTGTACATGATGTGTATTCCCTGTCAGATTGCAAACATGTGGACAGGAGTGCGGCATGGATTTTTTTTTTTTTTTTTATCCTTTATCAACATTGCTTAGCTCAGTGCTGTCTGTTTAACAAGCTTTCAATAATAGTTGGAAAATGACCACAGAAAAAATAATAGATCCTATTTTATTTATTTATTTATTTATTAATATTTTATTGTACTTCAGGTGAAACCTTACAGAGCAAATAGTTTCTCATGAAATAGTAGTACACATGTTGTTCTATGACATTGGTTAACAACCCCACAACGTATTAAGCCTCTAAATTCTCAACCTTTTTTTTTTTTTGATGAAAATTACAGATGGCCAAAGATACACCATTTCAAAAATTTCTACATTCACAGTTCAGTGACATTCACTACGCTCTTCCAACTGTGCTGTTATTCTCACTTAAGATGAAGTCTTACAGAACAAAATAGTTTTAAATTTAACAGTTACTACACATGTTGCCCTATGACAATGGTTAACAATCTCAAAGCACATCAAGAATATCCTTACTTCACCTTGTGTTCCCTATCACCAGGGGACTTCCTTGTCCCCTTCTGTCTTCTGGACCTTGTCACTGGACTACTGTACATCTTTAGTCTCCTTTGGTTTTTGTTTTTATTTTTTATTTTTTATTTTAACACCATTTCAAAACGTTTTACTTACACATTTAAGTGATATTGACTATGCTCTTCCAATTCTGCTGCCATTCTCGCCCAAGATGAAGGCTTACAGGACAAAACAGCCTCCCATTTAATAGTTACTACAAATGTTGCCCTATAGCAGTGGTCATCAATCTCACAATACATCGACAGTGTCCTTATTCAATTTGTGTTGCTTATCATCAGTTTCCTACTCCCCCTCTACCTTCTGGCCTTTGTCACCGGACTCCTGTACCTCATTAGTCCCATTTAGTTTTACTGGGCTGTCCATTCCCAGGCTTAACATCGAACCTCGAAGGTAACTTCACCTCTGAGCTGAAAGGGTGTCTGGGGGCCACACTCTTGAGGTTTCTCTAGTATTCTTTAGGCCAGTAAATCTGGTCTTTTTTTTTTTTTGGGGGGGGGGCAGTTAAAATTATGCTCTACATCCTTCTCCAGCTCTGCCCAGAACCCTCTGTTGTGATCCTGGTCAGAGCAGTCAGTGGTGGTAGCCGGGCACCATCTAGCTCTACTGGACTCAGTCCGGTGGAGGCCTTGGTAGCTGTGGACAATTAGTCCTTTGGACTAATCTTTTCATTGAATCCTGTTCTCTTCATTCTCCCTTGCTCCCGAAGGGATGAGACCAGTGGAGTATCTTAGATGGCCGCTCATAGGCTTTTAAGACCCCAGACACTACTCACCAAGGTAGAATGTAGAGAATTATCTTTATAAGTAGTGTCATGCCAATTGAGCTAGATGTTCCCTGAGACCATGGTCCCCAGAGCCCTCCGTCCAACAACTCAGTCCCAAGGGGTGTTTGGATGTGTCTATAGGGCCTCCATGACCTTTCCTTGTGCAGGTTGTGTTAGTTTCCCCTTTACTGTGTACTATCTCACCTCTCACCCAAGTTACCACTTATCTATTACCTATTTAGTATTCCCCGCCATTCCCATCCCTGGTAAGCAACAAGGATTGTAACATTTTGCATGTGAATTTTTTCGTGGGTTTTTACAATAGAGGTCTCATACAATATTTGTCCTTTTGTGATTGACTTATTTCACTCAGCATAATGTCCTCCAGTTTCATCCATGTTATGAGATAGTTCACAGATTCATTGTTATTCTTTCTCATTGCATAGTACTCCATTGTGTGTATGTACCACAGTTTGTGTATCCATTCATCTGTTGATGGACATCGAGGTTGTTTCCATCGTTTTGCTATTGTGAACAATGCTGCCATGAACATAGGTGTGCATATGTCTATTCGAGTGATGACTCTTATTTCTCTAGGATATATTCCTAGGAGTGGGATTGCTGGATCGAATGGTATGTCTATTTCTAGCTTTCTGAGGAAACGCCATATCATTTTCCAAAATGGTTGTATCATTTTGCATTCCCACCAGCAGTGTATAAGAGTTCCCGTCTCCCCGCAGCCCCTCCAACATTTGTTATTTCCAGTATTTTTGATTCCTGCCAGTAATGCCGGGGTGAGATGGTATCTCATTGTGGTTTTAATTTGCATTTCTCTAATGGCTAGTGATCGCGAGCATTTCCTCATGTGTCTGTTGGCCATTTGAATGTCTTCCTTGGTGAAGTGTCTGTTCATTTCCTTTGCCCATTTTTTGATAGGATTGGTTGTCTTTTTGTTGTAGAGGTGTTGGATTTTCTTGTAGATTATGGAGATTAGACCTTTGTCTGACTTGTACTGTCCAAAAATTTTTTCCCAGTCTGTAGGTTCTCTTTTGACTCTTTTGGTGAAGTCTTTTGAAGAGCATAGATGTTTGATTTTTAGAAGATCCCAGTTGTCTAGTTTCTCTGTTGGGTTTTTTGTGTTGATGTTTATGGTTTGTATCCTGTTAATGCCATGTATTAAGGCCTGAAGTGTTGGTCCTATTTTTTCTTCTATGAATTTTATAGTTTGAGGCTTTATATTCAGGTCTTTGATCCATTTTGAAGTAGTTTTTGTATATGGTGTGAGGTATGGGTCCTGTTTCATTTTTCTACAAATGGATATCCAGTTTTGCCAGCACCATTTGTTAAAAAGACTGTCTTTTCCCCATTTGATGTATTTTGGGCCCTTGTCAAAGATCAGGTGACCGTAGGTGGTTGGATTTACATCTGAGTTCTCAATTCTGTTCCATTGGTCAATGTCTCTGTTGTTGTACCAGTACCAGGCTGTTTTGACTACTGTAGCTGTATAGTAGGTTCTCAAGTCAGGTAGTGTGAGTCCCCCAACTTTATTCTTCTTCTTCAGTAGTGCTTTACTTATTTGGGGTTACTTCCCTTTCCATATAAAGTTAATAATTAGTTTTTCCATCTCTTTGAAGAATGTTGTTGGTATTTGTATCGGGATGGCATTGTATTTGTAGATTGCTTTAGGTAGAATTGCCATTTTCACAACGTTGAGTCTGCCTATCCATGAGCATGGTATGTTTTTCCATTTATGTAGATCCTTTTGGATTTCATGCAGCAGTGTTTTGTAGTTTTCTTTGTATAGGTCTTTTACATTCCTGGTCAGATTTATTCCTAAGTATTTTATCTTTTTAGGGGCTATTGAAAATGGTATTGATTTCCTGATCTCCTTTTCATCATTCTCTTTACTGGTGTATAGGAACCCAACTGATTTTTGAATGTTTATCTTGTATCCTGCTACTCTGCTGAATCTTTCTATTAGTTTCAGTAGATTTCTCGTGGAGTCTTTAGGGTTTTCTATGTATAGTATCATATCATCTACAAACAGGGAAAGTTTAACTTCTTCATTACCAATTTGGATACCCTTTATTTCTTTCTCTTGCCTAACTGCTCTAGCTAGCACTTCCAGCACAATGTTAAATAGGAGTTATGATAAAGGGCATCCTTGTCTTGTTCCTGTTTTCAAGGGGATTGTTTTCAACCTCTCTCCAATAAGAATGATGTTGGCTGTTGGTTTTGCATGGATGCCCTTTATTATGTTGAGAAATTTCCATTCTATACCTATTTGATTGAGAGCTTTTATCAGGAATGGGTGTTGGACTTTCTCAAATGCCTTTTCTGCATCAATTGAGATGATCATGTGATTTTTTTCTTTCCTTTTATTTATGTGGTGGATTACGTTGATGGATTTTCTAATGTTAAACCATCCTTGCATACCTGGTATGAATCCTACTTGGTCGTGGTGTATTATTTTTTTGATATGATACTGAATTCTATTGGCTAGAATTTTGTTCAGAATTTTTGCATCTATATTCATGAGAGATATTGGTCTGTAATTTTCTTTTTTTGTGATGTCTTTGCCTGGTTTTGGTATCAGCGTTATGCTGGCTTCATTGAATGAATTTGGAAGTGTTGCTTCCTCTTCTATGCTCAGAAATAGTTTGAGTAGAACTGGTACGAGCTCTTCTGTAAATGTTTTGTAGAATTCTCCAGTGAAGCCATCTGGGCCAGGGCTTTTTTTGGTTGGCAGTTTTTTTTATTACCTTTTCAATCTCTTCTCTTGTTATGGGTGTGTTCAAATTTTCAATATCACTTTGTTGTAGTTTGGGTAGGCCGTATGTTTCTAGAAATTTATCCATTTCCTCTAGGTTTTCAAATTTGTTGGAATATAGTTTTTCATAATATTCTGTTATAATCCTTTTTATTTCGGTTGGGTCTGTTTTAATGTCCCCCATTTCATTTCTTATTTGGGTTATTTGTGCCCTCTGCTGTTTTTCTTTTGTCAGTCTGGCCAGTGGTTTGTTGATTTGGTTGATTCTTTCAAAGAACCAACTTTTGGTTTTGTTGATTCTTTCTATTGTTTTTCTGTTCTCTATTTCATTTATTTCTGCTCTGATCTTTACTATTTCCTTTCTTCCGGTGGTTGTAGGTTTTTTTTTTTTTTTTTTTTTTTTTTGTTCTCTTTCTATTTGTTTGAGTTCTGTAGTTAATGTTTTGATTTTGTCCCCTTCTTCTTTTTTGAAATGTGCATCTATTGCTATAAATTGTCCTCTGAGGACTGCCTTTGCTGTGTCCCAAAGGTTTTGGTATGATGTGTTTTCATTTTCATTTGATTCTAGGAATTTTTTAATTCCATCTCTGATTTCTTCTATTACCCATTGATGTGTAAGCAGATTATTATTCAGTTTCCATGTGTTTGATTTTTTTTCCTTGCTCTTTCTAGTGTTAATTTCTACCTTGATGGCATTGTGGTCAGAGAAGATACTGTGAATTATCTCAGCATTTTGGATCTTGTTTAGGATTGCTCTGTGGCCTAAGATGTGGTCTATTCTGGAGAACGTTCCATGTGCATTGGAAAAGAATGCGTACTTTGCAGCGGTTGGATGGATTGTTCTATATATGTCTATGAGGTCCAGTTGGCTGATTGTGTCCTTTAGGTCTACTGTATCTTTGCTGAGTTTCTTTTTAGTTGTTCTGTCCTTTACTGAGAGTGGTGTGTTGAAGTCTCCTACTATTATTGTGGAACTGTCAATTTCTCTTTTCAGTGCTGTTAGAGTTTTTTTTTATGTATTTTAGAGCCCTGTCATTGGGTGCATAGATATTTATTATGGTTATGTCTTCATGATGGATCATCCCCTTAATCATTATATAGTGTCCTTCTTTGTCTTTTATTGTAGATTTTGTTTTAAAGTCTATTTTATCTGAGATTAGAATTGCCACTCCTGCTATTTTTTGGTAGTTGTTAGATTGATATATTTTTTTCCAGACTTTGATTTTTAATAAATTCACATCTCTGTTTCTAAGGTGTGTCTCTTGTAGACAGCAAATTGATGGATCCTGTTTTCTTATCCATTCTGCCACTCTCCGTCTCTTTATGGGTGCATTGAGTCCATTTACATTCAGAGGAATTATTGATAGATGGAAGTTTGTTGCTGTCATTTTGTAGTGCTTTTTTTTATGGTGCTGAAATTTTCTTTGTTCTTCTTACTCTCTTGTGCTGAGTTACTTTTGTTTGTGGATTTTGTGTTCATTTCTTTTGTTTTTGTAGGTTTTGTTTTTGCTGAGACTTTATGTTTTTCGTCTTTATTTTTATGAGTTGGTTTGTTAACTTTCTTTGTGGTTACCATGAATTTTACCCTTATCTTTATAAGTTTGAAGCAGTCTACCCTTACTTGGTATCACCTTGCCTTCCTCTCCTTTAGAAGGTTCTATACCTATGCCGTTTGTTCCCTCTTTCATTGTTTTGATGTTGCTGTCATCCTTTGATTCATTGCTCTGATTCCCTGTTGTATTTCTTTTGTTTTTAGATAGTCCTCAGTAGTTCATTTCCTAGAATGGTATCTGGTTCATATGAAGCTGCGTCCTAGGTCCTAGGTCCTGCCTGACGGCTGAAGCTGTTTGTCCTCAGATCAAAGAACTCCCTTTAATAATTCTTGTAAGTTTGGTTTGACTTTTGCATATTCCTTTAGTTTCTGTTTATCTGGAAATGACCTAATTTTACCATCAAATTTGAATGAGAGTTTTTCAGGATATATTATTCTTGGCTGACAATTTTTTTCTTTCAAGATTTTATATATGCCATCCCATTGCCTTCTTGCCTGCATGGTTTCTGCTGAATAATCTGAGCTTAGTCTTATTGTTTCTCCTCTGTATGTGACTTCTTGTTTTTCATGAGCTGCTCTCAGGATTCTTTGTTTGTTTTTAGTTTTAGCGAGTGTGAATATGACATGTCTTGGTGATTTTCTTTTGGGGTCTCTTCTATATGGGGTTCGTTGAGCTTCTTGGATGGCCAGCTTTTCATTTTTCATGATATTGGGAAAGTTTTCTGTCAGCAGTTCCTCAGTGATCCTCTCTGTGTTTTCTGTTTTCTCCCCCTGTTCTGAGATGCCAATCACTCGTAAGTTTTTGCTTTTAATTGTGTCCCACATAACTCTCAGGGTCTCTTCATTTTTCTTTGTTCTTTTTTCTGAGTTTTCCTGAAACAGAGTTGTATCCAAGTGTTTGTCTTCAGTTCCACTGATCCTGTCTTCCATGGTTTCAAATCTACTTCTCAGCCCTTCTATGACACCGTCCATTTCTGAAATCTTGTTGTTTATCTTTTGGATTTCTAATTGTTGTTTTTGTATAATTTCGAGTTGTGAATTTATTTTGGCATTTTGTTCCTGCATCATCTTCCTGAATTCTTCCAATTTTTTGTCTGTATTTTCCATAAATTTGTCTATTTTTTCCTCATGTTTGTCAGCTTTTTGCCTCAGTTCTTGGAAATTTCTGAGGATTAGTGATTTGAGTTCTGTATCAGGTCCTTCTAGTGCATTTTCTTCCACAGGAGAGTTATCTGGTGTTTTAATTTGGACGCCTATTGGAGCCATCTTGTCTTGTTTTTGTAAATGTTTTGATATTGTTTGCTGTTTTCGTGGCATTCAGTAGATATTTCTCTCGTTTATTGATTGTAGATTTTTTGTTGTTGTTGGTTCGTTCTTGTGGTACAGCTGGGCAGATCTAGCTGAGGAGGAGCCACTGGGACGGGTTGCTTGTGGCACTCACCGCAGCCACCAGGACGGTTGGTAGTCAGTGCTGGGCAGGTTCCAATAGGGCGTGCCTGCACCGCTTGGTGGTGTGATGTCTAGTGCACGGTGCAGGTAGGTAGGGTGCAGCGGGAAGATGGTTATGTGTGAAGCTAAGCTGGATATGGGAGAGAGGAGAGAGGAGGAGGAGCAAAAAGCGTACAAACATAAAAGAATGCTAGGGGAGCTTGTCGTTGGAATGTACAGATGAGAGACGGTCGTTTTGTCTCCGACCAGATGCTCTGCAAGGCTGCTCTCCCGTTCGCTGGTTTCCGATAGGAATCCAAGATGGTGGATCCGCGCTGCGTTAGCTGGTAAGGAATCTCTGCCTGAGTCTCTCCTCACTCTCCGTTCTCTTTTAGTATTCTCACTCCGTTTGGTGTTTGGCTGAGTTCTTTATCTCTTCATTTGGTGTTCTAGGGTTTCAGGATTGTTGATTCTCTGTTAGGCTTAGTTTTTCAGATCTTTGTTGTGGAGGGACGGCGTGGTGTTTCTGCCTAGAGCGCCATCTTGCCCCTATCCCTCACTCTTACTATTTTTTTTTTGTTTTAGCAAATATTCTTTATGTTTCATTAAAATACTTTATTTGTATTTTTTAAAAAGAAAAGATGGACAATGTATTACAAAAGTTCATTCCATTTTAAGAATGATTAACCTAACCAGATTAAATTTAGCTGTGATTAAGAGCTGTTAAGCAGATGAATAATCTAGCAAAATGTAGAAACCATGTAGCCTTTAGGTTTTGCTGTCTGCCTGAGTGGTGCAAAGAGTTAAGCACTAGGCTGCTAACAAAAAGGTTGGAGGTTCAAGTACACCAAGTGATGCCTCAGAAGAAAGGCCTGGAGATCTACTTTTGAAAGATTACAGCTATTGAAAACCCTATAGAGGGCAGTTCTACTCTGAAACCCATGGGATCACCATGAATAGCAGCCAGCTCAAAGGAAACTGGTTTGTTTTCCTAATTTTTTATATATTTTATCTTTAAATGTGCTTTTAGTTAGCAATGTTTTGTTTAGTGTTATAGAGAAATCTGTTGCTGTAGAGTCATTTCTGACTGATAGCAATCCTATAGGTCAGAGTAGAACTGCCCCATAAGATTTCCAAGGAGCAGCTGGTAGATTTGAATTGCCAACATTCTATGAAATCTATATAAATATAGATTTGTATTTTGGAAAAAAATATTTTAGTATTCTGATTCTTAGGAAAGAATAAGATTCTCAGTTCAAACTAGATTACCAAGATATCTTTGCCCCACAGTGGAAATTTTCTGGAAGAAAGGAGAGGAGAAAGGGTTAAGTGAAGCAGGGCTGAGTGAATGACACAGAGGGATACAAAACCAAAAAAACAAATCAAACCTGTCGAGTCAATTCCAACTCACAGTGACTCTATAGGACAGAATAGAACTGCCCCATAGGGTTTCCATGGAGCATCTAGTGGATTTGAACTGCTGACCTCTTGGTTAGCGGTCGAGCTCTTAACCACTGTGCCATCAGGGCTCCAGAGGTAGGCAGGAAAGGCATAAAGGAGGAGAGGGGCCAGAGTGCAGAAGTCTGGAGCTCCCAAGGAAGAGAAGAGGACAGTGAATAAGTACCTCCTCCCAAGTGCCTGCTATACAAATTTTGCAGAATATCCCTGAGTCCTCTCCTTGGCTTTTCTCTGTGTTAACATGCCAGAAGGGGTATGTGTTTGTGGTGAGTAGGGAGGACATGACAAGAAAGGATATTATGATTTAGGAAGCTTCATGGAACAACTCAGATAGGTTAAATGGCTGATGAAAGCCAGCAGCCCTATCTATGCATTCCCAGGTGTCTTCCCTGCTTGCTGGCTCTCCAGCTGCTCTGTGGGCCATGGAGGTGTGGAGCTGCATTCATTAGGTTCTCCACCACAGGAGGGCTATGCATCACTGTACAATCTCGGAGACAATGGTTTGCAGTTAAGCTGTCCGTTGGGGCTTTGCAAATTTAGCAATTTGCCCTCCTGGAAAGTGTGACTGTATTAATATTGATGCCCCTGGGAGAAGGGTTACTGTAGAAATGGAATTGTGGAACAGTCACATTTACTGCCTTAACCCACTTGTATCAATGCTCTAGAGAATGCATAGATATTTTTACTTTTTAGCATGGCTTCTTTGTGAGTAAAAGAAAGGAAGTTATGTTCCCTGATACGAGATCTTGATTTTTCAAAGCAGAATCAATAGGCTGTCTCATTTCAGGGAAGAGAGAAGATGCTACAGTTGGTGTGGAACCCGCTCATCAGCAGCACAGTGGATTGACTTTTATCTTCCAACCTGTTCTGTTGAGGAAAAACAGCCATGACAAGGAAGCCCACTGTCTTCCTGCACAACCTGAACCCTCATTCATCATTCCCTTGTTCCAATCAGGAAGTTCTTTGAACTCCCAACCTTTTGAGACGTGCTTTCAAATATCACCCACATAAACTCCAGGAGGTAGTTGTTATCCCCTTCTTTCTAATGACACAAGGAATTTTTAGTTACAGAGCTGGTAAACAGGAAGGCTTGGATTTGAACCTGGGTTTTTCTTACTCAAGAGCATATGAGTTAATAAATAGGCTTTCTTGTCTATTTGTTAATTATTAATCAATGTTTGTTTAATTGATCCAACATTTGTACTTCTATATTGTACAGATTGTATATTGTAGCAATTTGGGCATAGTTGCAAAATTGTAATATTCTCTAGACAAACACTCCAGGGTAGGATATGCTCTCTGAGCTGGATGAGCCAAGAGGGATGAGGATGCCAGCATGGAGAGAATGGTTAGAAAGTGCTTCCTTGGAGAAGCTGTCTGATAATTCCTGGGAAATCTGACTGCTTTCTTAAGCCTGGTGGACTCCCATGTGAGCATAGAGCAGATTCAGTTTTCAAAATAGAAGATGCTATACTTTCTCATTGGAAATCCAGGTGTTTCAGAGTTGTATTTGTGAGCACAGCATCATCCTGTAGTCAATCATCCATCCCTCTGTTTTAGGAGACAGCTTTTCCTGATGGAAGGAGCGTGGACTTCGGAGTGGAATTCCAGATTTCCTCCACAATGGGACTAGTTCTCCACAAGCCATGGGGAGCTAGCTGCCTTTGTAAGGAATGCATACTTCTGGGGTGTGAGTCCTGGCTCTGTTACTTACTAGGAAAGTGACTCAGGAAGGTTTCTTGACAGATTTGTCCCTCAGCTTCTTCATCAGTAAAATGGGGATAATAATAACTATTGTTATATGTAAACTTATGGGATTTATATGAGGAGAAGGTGAGTTTATATAAAAATATTTATGGGGGTAACTGGCCCATAATGAGCTCTATATAAGGGTTTACTTTCTCTGTTATTTTTTCCCAAGCATGATAATGCCTTCCTTGTGGGCAGATTTGAGACTTAATTAAACATATCTTACGGCAGTGATATTCAACTGGGGCCAGTTTTGCCCCTAGAGAATATTTGGCAATTTCTGAAGATATTCTTACGTTTAATACTGGGGGAGAGGGGTGGCATGCTACTGGCATCTAGTGTATAGAGGCTAGAGATGCTGCTAAACATACTACCATGCATAGCACAGATCCAAAAGTAAAGAGTTACACAGTCCAAATGACAACAGAACTGAGGTTGTAGAAACCCTGTCTTGTGGAATGCGTGCAGCTCAGCACCAGGAACATCACAGTGCACAGTGTGTAATGTTATCTTTGTTTTCCCAACCTCCTTAATCCACGTGTTGACTTTCATCCTCATTTCTTCATCAGTGTGCATTTAGTCAACAACCATTACCAACTGCCCCATCTTTCTCTATTCCTTCCTGCAGTTATCTGCTTGTGGTTGACTTTTGTGGGTATGTTGAAACAATGAACTTCCTCATCAAGTGACATTTTTTTAGTGGCCCCACTTTACAGCAGAAAATAATGGACATGTAGGGGATCATTTTAGGAACTTAGAGACCCACCTGGAAAATTTCCATAGCTATTAGTAAATTTACTGTTCTCAGAAATGTAAGAAGATCGACAAGAAAGAGAGAGCCTGGTTTGGAGTTCAGAGTCTTGAAATCTATAGTAATTTAAGAGCCATCTTTTCCATTTGTAAAATCTAACCCCTTCAGGGCATGGGCCCTGACAGTAAGAAGTGACTGGGGGGTCTCTGTGGGATCTCTGGAAAGAGCAGAGTCCTTGGTCAGTGGTGGGGAGCGGTGTTCATCCTCCTCTCTTATCTCCTGGATAAGGATCCTAGCAATTGGGTGTAGTGGTTTCATAGATGGGAGAAAGAAAATAATGGCTATGTGGAGGATCAATTTAGGACCTTAGACACCTATCTGGAAAATTTTTGTAGCTACAACTAAATTTATTGTTTGGAGATACATAATTTATTTGAATGATTATGATATTAGTTTTGATTTCCTATAAACATCCCTAAAAGCACAAAGGTTCTGGGGTCTAAATATTTTATGTTGACAAAGGACAAGAGAAATGATCCCGAGCATTATGGTGTTATTCAAAAGCTTCTCAGTGGATGTTCTAGTAATTAGATAGGGGTTCAAGAAAAGCCTCATTGCAATCAAATATGTCATTATTATTTGCTGAATTTTCAAATGATATCTTGCATTTGTGTGACATGTAGTACAGCATTAATCTTTATTTTGATATTGGATTGACAATTTTCCATTTTCTCAAAGCTCTTTAACTGGGTCTCCTATTTAGAAAATGCCACATTCCTCTCATAGATGAATTACAGTTTTAGAAAAAGAAGATAGAAGCAAGGAGGAATTTTTTCCTAGAAGTAAGCCAGTATGTTATTTTCAGGGTTATAGAGTGTTATTGAATATGAATGCAATGTGCTTGTAACCTCATGGCACTCACATTTTATTTAAAAAATGTGCATTTGATAAAGCCTCAAATATGAACCATGAGTCAGGGTGATTTTTCAAAGCCATTGTGCAGAGTTCTTATGACAGCAATGAATACCTAAATATCAGATTAATAATTGGATTCTGGCAAGTTTGCAATCATGGCCACACATCACCGAAACTGTTTATTCAGCACCTCTCAGAAAAAAAAAAAAAAAATCAGAGGATGTTTTTCTGTGAGACGTTTTCAAGTAAAAACAAAAATAGAATAAGGGTAGAAAACAAATGGAGAGGAAGAGGAAGCACTGAAAGTCCAATTCTGAGTCTTTCAGTAAATATTTTGCTTTAATCTAATTTGAAGAGCAAGAAGTGAGGTTGTCCTGTATCCTGCATTTAGACGGTTAGACCTGTGTTGAAGTTTTGTTTCTGTCCTTAGTCCTTGTGACATTGGACACTTCATTTAACCTTTGATTTTAAAATCTTTTTCACACACAAAATGATATAACAACACTCCCCTCTCCATAGTGTTTTTGTAAAGACAAAATGAGACAGTTCTTGTGGACATCCTTATAGACATAACTAGGACATAATAGGCAGTGCCTAAGAAACTAGACCAATAGCTCCTCCGGTGAAGGTAATGTGTCATTTATGTGATTTTTATAAACCTGACATTTTGAAATTTTAATTTCCTCTTTTTATTTTATTTTTAGGAAACTTTGGAGTTGGGAGAGGCTGAAAGATTTTGGATATATGACAAATTCCTTCTTATGTTCAGCCTAAGGGAGCATAGACACTATGTCGTAAGGATTCAGATTGTCCCTGGGAAGCATTAAAGATGCAATGGCTTGATTTTAGGCACCACCACCAGCCGGTGAGAGACACACTATGAGGACTAAACCTTGTTGGACCCACCCAAATGCGGGTGGATAGAGATGACTCTGGTAGGAGATAATTTGTATAAATGCATGACAGTTATTCTTCTGTCTTCTTAATTCAAGTCCAAAGATAAAGAAAAGTCATATGGGCATTTCAACTTTTTGTTTATATTAGTCTTTAACTCAAATTGAAGTCATCTGTTTTCAACTCTTTTGCCACTTACTAGCTTTATGATTTGAGGCAATTCATTTATCTTTCTAAGCCTCGGTTTCTTCGTCTATAAAATGGTAGTAATCTGAGTCTCTGCCCTTAATGCAGCTGTGAAGAGTAAAGAATGGAAAATGTGACAGTGGAAATTCTTGTTGATTGCACAGTATAACTGATGTAGTTGGTCTTATTGCAATGTACACGTGAACAAGTTTGAATTAGCAAAAGTTGTGTTCCCTATATTAATACAACAATTTAAAAATAAACAACCTGAAAAAAGATGAAAGGAGATAATGCATATGGAGTACTTGGTAAATGTTAGCTCTTACTATTAATATTCTTATCACTTCTCCCAGAATGCTTTTCTGTTTGCCCTGTCTCTTCTGCTCAAGTATCCCCAGGGAAGAAAGTTTGGATAGCAGGTGAGTTCCTGCACCTCTAATAACTGCTGTTGCAATGTGTAGGTCCAGGAATTCTGCCAGTTGTAGTGATGGCCTTGGAGAGTGACAAAAATAAAAGAGTAAAATTGGCTGGAGACAGGGTATCTGTAATTAAGTCGGCTTGTCTTTGAACTCTTGATTGCATCTATCTGTCTGTCTAACTATTTATGTGTATAATATTTGTAAAGTATAATTAAGTTAAATATTTCTGGTGATTTTTTAACTGTTTGATGGCTGTTTCCAGGAGCCCTGGTGGTGCAGTGGTTAAGCCTTCTGGGGTTAACTGGAAGGTAGGTGATTCGAACCCACCAGCCACTCCACAGGAGAATGATGTGGCAATCTGCTCCATTAAAGATTACAGCCTTGGAAACCCTATGGGGCAGTTCTACTTTGTCTAACAGGGTGGCTGAGAATCAAAATTGGTTTTGGTTTTGGGGATGGCTATCTTTACTGCAATTCCTTCTAGAATAAAACTTTGCTGTAACACTTTCTAAGGATTATTAAAATAAACATATTTTAACTTTTGCTTTACATTTTAAAAAGTTTTACAATGGAAATATTCACCATGATTTATAGTAAAATGAAAATGGAATTATAGATGCTTTCATCCTGGGATAATATTTACTGTTTAATGGAAACAACTGTCAGCCATAAAAAATAGATGGGAGCTGCTTATTTAGTGTTTTTATTTGTTGTAGCAAATTTATCTATTGGGTGAATTTGCCAGCAAGATGAGTATACACAGTTTGGTTCATGCCAAAGTAAAAGGACTGACTGAGAGATTGGACTTAGGTCCTGGTATATAAGGGAAATACAAGTTAATAAGGAAATTCAAATAAACCACTCAGCCAGGAAACTTATAAGAGAAACGGGAAAGAATGGCATTCTATTCTAATGTCATTATAGTGTCCCCAGCTTTAAGTTTGCCTCACCAAGGGACCCCTCTTCCAACTTGGGTTTTTAGGTTACAAATATTTTGGATTTCTCTGAAGGCGTATTTTCTTTGTATAGTTTCTTACAGGTAGATAGTGATATGGAACATATTTATTAATTTGTTCAACAGGATTTCTTAAGCAGCTACTATATTCTAAGCAAATGCTAGTCACTGGGAGAGGAATGAGATACAGTCTCTGCTCTAAGGGTGGGAATGGGATACAGAGTAACTCACCCACCAACAAGCATATGCAACAAAATATCAGGAGCTTTCTAGAAGTAATAGGTTGTGGGGCAAAGAGGAAGGAGCTGTTATTTACACTTGTAGGTAATGATTGCCTATTTCAGGAAAAGGCTTGGAGAAGAGTGGAGGCTTAGGTGAAGTTTGGAACATTAGCAGGTCTTTGTCAGAGAAAGGATCCCCTGGGCAGTACAAATGGTTAACATGCTCAGCTGCTAACCAAAAGGTTGGAGGTGCAAGTATACCCAGAAGTTCCACAGAAGAAAAGCCTGGCCATCTACATCTAAAAAATCATAAATTGAAAACCCTATGCAGCACAGTTCTACTCTGACACACATGGGGTCACCATGAGTCAGAATCCACTAGATGGTAACTGCTTTTATGGTGTCAGGGAAAAGATAGGGAAGGCATTCCAGGATAAATTATCATATGAGCAAAGGCACAGGGTTGTGAAGTCCCTGAGCTAAATATTAGGATTCACATCTGGTTTCATTTGGACACTGATCATACCCAGAGAATAAAAAAGGATGTAGAAACTGTGTACAGCTGAGATGCCCTGAATGTTAAAATACACTGAAAGCTGTTATGGATTAGCTTGCCTTGCATTGCATGGTAAACATTTACCCCTTTAAAGGTGCCATTAATTGGAAACTGCTCCATTAATTTAATGATAGCATTCCTGAAAAGTGAAAGACAACATTCAATTGATTGTAAATCAATTGTAAGATGTATCCATATTTCAGAGACATTAAAGTGTGAACATAGATACATGTTTTGGAATCAAGGAAATGCAATGTTTCAAGCTCTCCCACCCATACAGAGTAGGATACCCTCCTGAATTCTCAGTCGGTCGGGTTTACTGAGAGTTTACTGGGTCCCTTGGATGACAGGGTCTATTTCTTTCCAGCATTCCTGGCTTTATACCTCATCAGGTATAGCAAAGAGTCATCTACATCTTGTTTCAGCCGAGCTTCATCAGCACCTACTCAGTGAGACCCCAGGCAGGTACAACTCTGCATGTTTTCTTCTTGCTAATCTTGACAACTGAGTTTTAAATGTGAAGTCTTGGAGAGATTAAAAAAACTGACCCCAGGCTGTAAAACATATGATCTTTCCATTGTACCACACTCTCCCTCTAGTTTTGCCTCTACTTACCCTGGTGACGTTGTCCGAGTAAGCCTACAATAAATATCTCTGTAACTTAATAATGAAGGCATGGACCAGGTTGGAAGAAGGTCTGCTTTTTCAAAAAGAACATTTTCACCTTTAGAGCAGAAGCAAACTAGCAAAACAAACCTGGATAAGATTAGATTCAAAAAGTGCATCTATTTTGACCCCTTAATTAGGTGCAATTCCAAATATAAGACCCTTTAGGTTAAAATTGAATTAGAGACAACTACATGGGGAAAAACAGTTGTTTGAATTTGTATTCAGTTCAAGCAGAACTAAGAAGCACATGATGATTAAATGCCATCTCCTGGAAAATATATAACTTTCCATAATTTGATAATTAGACTCTGGTAAGCTAGAAGATGTTTGCCATCCCATCTCTGCATGCCAAATATGTTGCACAATGAGAGTATGTGCCCTGGAGTAGTTGAGCTAATGAAATGTACTCCAAGTCAGAAAGAGAGAGGAAGTTTATTTAGGAGATGGTCACCAACGGGGAATCCGACAGCAACACAGGCTGTCTGTATGGAGTCCCGAAAGGAAATTTTACATTACAGCTTGTATATGATTTTTACAAGAGTTAGAAGTGTCTTTTGGCACATTTCTCATACATGGCTGAATGAGTTATACATTACAAGATAACTACAAGAGACTCCTTATCAGGCTAAAGAGATACATGTGGGACATCTCATTATCAGGCTAAAGATTTACAGACTGGACGTCTGGATTCTAATCTCCATGTGGGGGGTTGTAACTCACAGGTGGCTGGACAGAGCAAAACAAATTCATTAACAAAAGTATGAGGAAAGGAGAAGGCAGGCAGAAAAAAAACTTATAGGTTCATCATGGTGTTAGTTATGTCAAGCTCTCAATCGCCCATTTCAAAAAAAGGAGAAAACATGCTGTGGAGTATTAGGGTCACAAATAGTATGTATTTTCTCCCACTATCTCCCCGCCACCACCTTTCAGTGGCAGGTGGATGGTGTTGTACCTAAAGGGAGTGTATGGTTCCCCTTCCTACACGGTTTGCGCTGGTGGAGTCTGCAATTTGATTTTGATTTGCCCTTTTCCTTGGATCCTTTCTGTGTACAGGGGTGTGAGTCAGCTTGCATACTGGGCTGGAATCTTGGGCTTTCACTCAGGATTCATGGGCAGAATCCCAGTGGAGAATCTGGCCAACTGAAGGTGGTAATCATAGGTCCATTGTGACAGGCATAGTGCAAGGTTGGAGACAGTATACAATCTAACAAATGGCCAAGTGAAATGAGGACTACCATTCTGCCTTGCCTGCAATCCCCATATCTGCAGCTTAAATAGCTCTGAATCTGACCTCTCCTCTCCATCCCACAACTTTTGCCTTTGTTCACATCCTCATCATTTCTTGCCTTGACTGTAGTAACTGCCTCTGAGTGGTCTTTCTTCCAGCCCTGTTCTCTCTCTGCTTCATTCTCCTCACGGATGTAGAGAGGTTTTCCCATACCACTGTTCTGACCCTATCCCTCCCTTACTTAATGTTCTTTAGAGACTCTCCATTACCTACAGGCTAAAGCCCAAAGTTCTGTATTATTTTGCACACAATGACCTTCCTAGTTGTATCCCTTGGACTGTTTCCTAGAGCCACCTGCTCTGGGCTTGACAAACCCCTGTCAATTCCCCTAAACTGTTGTGTGTGCTACACAGCCATCCTTTGCTTTTGCTTCTTCCTTTTCCATCTACCTAGTGAACATCACTAATCTTTCAAGATTAACCTCAACCTTTATTTACCTCTTCTGAGAAGCCTTCCCTGATCTCATCAGGCTAACTGACTTTGAGATCACGAAGTATAGAAATAAGACAGGCTTGAGAATATTTCAGAAAGAACTCTGGGTATGGTTTGAGGCACATAGAATCAACTGAAATCAAATAGATAGGAATCTAAATGCATGTTTGAAGAAATTTTATTGCTAGCAAAACAGCAATCCTGGAAAATACAAAATAAAGCAAAAAAGCCTTCCCTGTCTTAGAGTTTTCTAGAGGAATAGAACCAGTTATATTGTTGTTGTTAGGTGCCTTTGAGTTTTTCGAATCATAGAGACCACATGTAATAGAGCAGAACTGCCCCATAGGTTTTTCTTGGTTGTAATCTTTATGGAAACAGATCAACAAGTCTTTCTCCCATGGAGCCTCTAGGTGGGTTCAAAGTGCCAATTTTTCAGTTATCAACTGAGCCTTAATTGTTTGAGCCATTAGGGCACTTGCTCACGTGCTCTCTCTCTATACACATATATGTATATGTGTGTATGTATATATACATATTTATGTATACACAAATAATCCCTGGTAGCACAGTGGTTAAAGCACTTAGCTGCTAACCAAAAGGTCGGAAGTTCGAACCCACCAGCCACTCCATGGGAGAAAGATGGGGTAGTCAGCTTCCGTAAAAATTTACAGCCTTGGAAACCCTGTGGGACAGTTCTACTCTGTCCTATGGGGTTTCTATGAAGTGGAATCTCCTCGATGGCAGTGGGTTTGGTTTTGGGTTTATGTATGTACATACATATATATACATGCATACACATGCATGTACTTATACATATGTATATATAAGTATACACACACACATATGTGTGTATATACTTATATATATATATATATACACACATAGATAGAGAGAGATTTACTTCAAGGGGTATTCTTTAGAGACTCTCCATTACCTATGGTTGTGGAGGCTGGCAAGTCCAAAATCTGCAGGTCAGGAGGCAGCCTAGATACTTCTGTAGGCTTGCATCCCAAGGTCCATAGGTCAGGTGACAGAATGAATGCAGAGTGGAGACAGAATGAGTTCTGCCAAATTATCTATTTACAGTCTGGAGGCAGAACACACCCTAAGGAAACTCCTTTTTCAACTGATTCGTTGATTACATTGCGTTAAAATACATTATGAAATAGCAACTAGACAGTGTTTTGCCAAACCACTGGGAAACATAGCCTAGCCAATTGACCATCCCACCTTCCAATAAAAAAACACTCTGCCTCTTTGATCTTCAGGACATGAAGTTTGCTCCATCTAGAAATATTCTGGGAAAGCTATGCAGATCCACAGGAAGACATACCTGCCCAAATCTTCAGGTGTGGCAAGAAGAATGTTGGGAAGTGGACTGAGGATTTTCTTCCTGAAAATAGAATCAAAGTGTAATCAAGAAATATCCCTCACTCCTGAATCAGCTGGAGTTTATTCCTGGGCCAGTGACTTGTGTGAGCTCCATTCTTTCATGTTCCGCGTGGGAATTTTTCCTGTCGTTTGCCTGTCCCTGTTCCACCATTACTTGTACAGTGTGTGTGTGTCAGTGGCGAGCAGATGGCTCTCCACTGGACCTTGAGCAGCTGCATGTAGACCTGATGGGGGACTGCACATCACCTGGGGAACCTGGACCTGGGCTGGATGACAGTTTGGTTGGGTCTTTGTGTTGTCTCCTGCAGGAGGGGCTGGCTGCTCGATGGTGACCAGAAGGGTGGACTGAGCTGGATATAAGGCTTGAAGTTTCCAAAGTCGGCTTCATTCTTCTACTGGTCATCCAGTCCCTTTCAACAAGTATGCATTTGTTCAAGTGAGGTGGGCCTTGTGACTGAATTCTGGCCCATGGAATGTGGGTGGAAGGAGCCAGCTCCAACAAACCCCTCTCACAGGTGCCCCTACATGTTCTCTCATCTCTGTCTTCCAACTGAATTTTGAGGCCAAGGGCAACTTTGGAGACCACACTTTGAAAATACAAAAGCTCTGTAATGACACAGAGTGTCCTTTCCCTTGGTATGGGACTATGCCAGGAATGAGAAATAAACTTTGCTTGTATTAACCACCAGTTGCTGACTCATGGTGACCCCATGTGTGTCAGAGTAGAACTGTGCTCCACTGGGCGTTCAATGACTCATCTTTCAGAAGTCGATCACCAGGACTTTCTTCCGAGGCACCTCTGGGTGGACTTCAAACTCTAACCTTTCTGTTAACAGGTGAGCATGTTAACTGTTTGTACCACCTAGGAACTCCTTGGTTGTATTAGGCTTCTGAAATGTGGAGTCTGTTTGTCATAGCAGTTAGCTTACCCTGACAAATACAGTATGATTCCTATTTGTAGCCTCAGCATTTAGCAAGGCCCCTGGAGCACAGTAGAACTGCCCCAAAGAGTTTTCTTGGCTGTAATCTTTATGGAAGCAGATCACTGGGTCTTCCTTCCTCAAAGAATGGTTGGGTTTAAACTACCAACGTTTAAGTTAGCAGCTAACTGCTTAACCATTTGTGCCACCAGAGCTCCTTAAGGTACAGAAGAATTTAGTAAATATCTGCTATGTGACAAAACTTGAGCAAAGTACTGTAGGGAAATAGTAAGGAAGGTATTGTTTTGACTCCCAATCAATTAATATTATTTTTTTTTTAAAGAGAAAAGCGATGTTGTTATTGTCACTATTGTTAGGTGCCATCTAGTTGATTTTGACTCATAGCTACCCTATGTACAACTGAACGAAACACTGCCCGATCCTGCAACATCCTCACAATCTTTGCTATGTTTGAGTCTATTGCGGCAGCCACTGTGTCAATCCATCTCACTGAGGGTCTTCCTCTTTTTGCTGATCCTGTACTTTACCAAGCATGATGTCCTTTTTCAGGAACTGGTCCCTCCTGATAACATGTCCAAAGTACACAAGACAAAGTCTTGCCATCCTTGCTTCTAATAAGCATTCTGGTTGTACTTCTTCCAAGACAGATTTGTTCATTCTTCTGGCAGTCCAGGGTATGTTCAGTATTCTTTGCCAACACCATAATTCAAAGGAGTCATTTCTTCTTTGGTCTTCCTTAGTCAGTGTCCAGCTTTCACATGCATATGAGATGATTGAAAACACCATGGCTTTGGTCATTTGCACCTTTGTCCTTAAACTGACATCTTTGCTTTTTAACACTTTAAAGAAGTCTGTTGCATAAAATTTGCCCACTGTAATGCATCATTTGATTTCTTGACTGCTGTTTCCATGAGCATCGATTGTGGATCCAAGTGAAATGAAATCCTTGACAACTTCAATCTTTTCTCTGTTTATCATGAGGTTGCTTATTGGTCCAGTTGTGAGGATTTTTGTTGTCTTTATTTTGAGATGTAATCCATCCTAAAGGCTGTGGTCTTTGATCTTCATCAGTAAGTACTTCAAGTCCTCTTCACTTTCAACAAGCAAGGTTGTGTCATCTGCATATTGCAGGTTGTTAATGAGCCTTCCTCCAATCCTGATACCCTGTTCTACTTCATTTAGTCCAGCTTCTCAGATTATTTGCTCAGCATACAGATTGAACATGTATGGTGAAAGGATACAACCCTGACACACATCTTTCCTGCCTTTAAACCATGCAGTATCCCCTTGTTCTGTTCGAATGACTGTCTCTTGGTCTAAGTAGAGGTTCCTCATGAGCACAGTTAAGTGTTCTGGAGTTCCCATTCTTCACAATGTCATCCATAATTTATTATGATCCACACAGTCTAATGCTTTTGCATAGTCAATAAAACACAGGTAAACATCTTTCTGGTATTCTCTGCTTTCAGCCAAGATCCATCTGACATCAACAATGATATCCCTCATTCCATGTCCTCTTCTGAATCCAGCTTGAATTTATGGCAGTTCCCTGTCAGTGTATTCCTGTAACTGCCTTTGAATGATCTTCAGCAAAATTTTACTTGTGTGTGATATTAATGATATAGTTCAATAATTTCTGCATTCTGTCGGATCTCCTCTTTTTTTTTTTAAAAAAAAAAAAAACGTTTTTTGTTAAAATCCACTTTAATCATTCACCATGTTCCTTAATGTTTGTGAAGTATCATATAATAAAAGAAGACACAATTGAATACATTTTCATATAAATAAGTATCAAGAATCAGGGACAGAGATATGGAAGTTTTAATGGGCAGTCATGATCAAGGAGAAAACATAAGATTCATAGAACTTGGTTCCTGGAGTTGAGCATCTTAGCCTCCTTGTAGCCAAAGTAGAACATACTCATGCCTAGGAACCTAATCTTAATTATAAGAGAGGAAAATCCAGGAGAAGTAAAGCTATGCACGCTGTTTAGAATAATTAGTCTTTTTTTTTTCAATACCCAAAATTCCTTTTGACCTTGAAACTGAAACCATTCAATTTTCCATATTTGAGCTATCCATCAGGACTGGGAAGGCCATTATGAGCCTTTGATCTTGTTTTGTTTTGCTTCAAATTGAAGTTTTATTTAAAATGTAAAAGAAATGGTTATTTAAAATGCTGGTGAAATACTGTACAGTTGGGTGCACTTGAATCTAATGCAAAAATTTAAGCTAGTTACTCCGTACTCCATATTCCACGAGAGAAGGAAAGTCGACTTTTCATCTGTACTTTCCCAGTGCCTGGTACACTGTAAACATTCAATACACATGTGTCGAATGAACATTGAGGCTACCATCAGGTTAAATTTCAATTGAATTACAGTTAGCTACTTTTTATAGATTGGACTTTATTAAAGTTCCTTTCAATAGGCCTTACGTAATAGACCACATTGATTTTAATAAAACGTGCATTAAGGCAAAATGTCAGTTTTCTTCCCTGAATACAATGTCCCACAGTCATTAAACAACATCATAATTTTATTAAATCAATTCCATCCATTCATTTTAATTAAGAATAGCTTTTTCTCTGACCTTCTTTTTAACTTGAAGGGCACTTTATCAAGGTCTAGCAAAGAGTTAACCCCTTTACTCACATGTATTTTTTGCATCTTTAAGAAAACAAAACAAAACTGCAATGGTGTGTTCTTAATGGTCTTACACAAAAGGCATGAATAAAATACATTAATCACAACACTTTCAATTTCAGTTTTGGGATGAGAAGGATAAGCATTTGAAAAGTTACTTATCTGGAGTCAAATTCTTCCTACCTGTAGTCAGGTTCTGAAGGCAAAATCATGAAGCAGAAGACGCTGATCTTAACAGCCTCCTCTTTTCTTTCCCTTTATACATTTTCTCTCTTCTCAACTGTATTAAATTCAAATTTTTCACATTAGAGTATGTACATAAACAAGTGCCCTCCAAGGTGCTAATGACAGATAAAAGTTTCATGTGCCCCTCATCTGAGGACTTTTGTATTTTAGTAGGAGATAACTAACGCCTTGGTTCTTCAACCACAATCCTCATTTCTAACCCTAGACTCAGTAAGGCTGTCTGACCCACAAGCACAGCACACCTGAGACTTTGGTTAAAAAAACAAAGCAAACAAAAAACCAATGTGTTTGTACCTATGAACTGCAGACCCGTGGGGACTGACCCTTGCCTCTTGTCGCTGTGTGCCCCATGACACCAAATGTCATGCCAGCTGGCTTGACTCCTATACTAATTATAATCAAAGTTTAATGTAACTAATCATCTAATTTTGATGAGATGTTTATATTTAATTTTGTGACTATTCCATTATGAAAGAGGTGACCTTTTGAAGTGTTCCTGATGGGAAAAAAAAAAAAAAAAAAACTAAAACAAAAGCAAGTATGCATAAATCCTCCAAGTACTATTAACTTATGTTTGAGTCCCATCCAATTCTCACATTCATGTGTGAACCCAATTGACTGATCATTATTTCAAAAAGAAAAAGAAAATCAAGTGTCAGGGGTTTTCAAGCATGTGGCCACTACTGGGGAGAAACAAATAACAAAACTAGATAATTGTATTTTCACAACAAATGTTTAAAAAAAATCTAACAATGAACACCAACCCAACCCATTTCCTGTCTTTCTTCCTTTCTTCCCTCCGTTTCTTTCTTCCTCTTTTCCTCCCTCTCTTCTTCCTTCTTCCCTTTCCACACTTGGGATTCTTGTGCTGTTTGTTTAGTTTTCTTATTTTCCCTCCGCCAACTAGAATATGTGAATTTGGGGAAGAAGGTTCATATTTTATCTTTATTCCACTTGATCTCATCATACTATTAAATTCATGTTAAGTAGTCAACACGTGCACATTGAATAAAAGAATGAGTAAATGAATGAAAAAATGAAAATCATTCTTCCTGGTGAAAATTTACCTAGCTTTTTTAACTTTGTACTCCTACAAAATTAAAAATCCTTGGAGGAAGTCAATCCAGTAGTATAAAAGTTTATTCAAGATTAATCTCTCTGAAGGGTATTACATGAGTTAAGTGCAGTTTTCCTAACAATAAAATAGGATCTAGGGGAGGGGTGCAAGATGGCGCTCTAGGCAGAAGCACCACGCCGTCCCTCCACAGCAAAGATCCAAAAAACTAAGCCTAACAGAGAATCAACAATCCTGAAACCCTAGAACACCAAATGAAGAGATAAAGAACTCAGCCAAACACCAAATGGAGTGAGAATACTAAAAGAGAACGGAGAGCGAGGAGAGACTCATGTAGAGATTCCTTACCAGCTAACGCAGCGCGGATCCACCATCTTGGATTCCTATCGGAGACCAGCGAATGGGAAAGCAGCCTTGCAGAGCATCCAGTGGGAGACAGAACGACCGGTAAACTGTGGTGCGTGCTCTCCCACCCCCCACCCCTCTCCGCCTCAGCTGGGGATCCCCTGCTTTCCGTGCCAGGGTCCCTGGGCTGGGGGGCGCCGGTGCTTGGATTCCGCGTGCCCGGGCTGGCGGCTTTCTGGGGGCCGTTTGCTGGCCTCTGGCGAGGCTTTTTCTGCGGCCTCCCCCTCCTTTTGCTTGGGTGCCTGGTTCCGAGTACCATCTTTGCTCTCTCCTGCGGGGCTGTAGGTCTGCATTCGGGCGTGTGGCTGTTTCCAGGTCTGGGCTGCCGCACTGGTGGGATCCCGGGGCCTTTGTTCGTTTGCCCATCTGCTTTCCGTGGCCGGGATCCCTCGGCTGGGGGGCGCCGGTGCTTGGATTCCGCACGCCCGGGCTGGCGGCTTTCTGGGAGCCGTTTGCTGGCAGCTGGCGAACCTTTTTCTGCCGCCTCCCCCTCCTTTTGCCTGGGTGCCTGGTTCCGGGTGCCATCTTTGCTCTCTCCTGCGGGGCTGTAGGGCTACGTTCGGGCGTGTGGCTGCTTCCAGGTCTGGGCTGCTGCACTGGTGAGATCCCGGGGCCTTTGTTCGTTTGCCCCTCTGCTTCCCGTGGCCACGGTCTCTTAACCCCGAGACTGCCGGCTTCTTAGTATTCGCGCCCCTGAGTGGGGGCTCTCTGGGTCCCATTTGTAGACACTGACTGCTGGTGTTGCTTTTTTTTTTTTTTTTAAACTTTATTTGTCTTCTTTTTTGATTAGTTTTGTCATCTTTTCCCTCTTTTTCCCCTTTGTCTTTCTTCATTGCTTAATTTCTCGTCTCTCTATCTCTTCTTTCTCCTTCTGATCCCTGAATACCAGGCGATGTATGCCTCTGTACCTTCTGGCCAGGCTGTGCTGTGAAAACTGAGACCGACTCCCCCAGACCTCATAGCTGCATCGGTGGGACCCCTGGGATCTCTGCAGTTCTTTAACTTTTCTGATTTTTATTTGTTCATTCTTTCCTTTTCTTTCTCTTCCCCCTTCTGGTTTCCTCCATCCCATAGTCTCTCATCTGTACATTCCAACAACAAGCTCTCCTAGCATTCTTTTATATTTGTATGCTTTTTGCTCCTGCTCCTCTCTCCTCTCTCCCATAACCAGCTTAGCTTCACACATAACCATCTTCCCGCTGCACCCTAACTACCTGCACCATGCACTTGACATCACACCACCAAGCTGTGCAGGCACGCCCTATTGGAACCTGCCCAGCACGGACTACCGACCATCCTGGTGGCTGCGGTGAGTGCCACAAACAACCCGTCCCAGTGGCTCCTCCTCAGCCAGATCTGCGCAGCTGTACCACAAGGACGAAACAAAAAAGAAAAAAAAAACCAAAATCAATAAACGAGAGAAATATCTACTGAATGCCCCGAAAACAGCAAACAATATCAAAACATTTACAAAAACAAGACAAGATGGCTCCAATAGGCGTCCAAATTAAAATACCAGATAACTCTCCTGTGGAAGAAAATGCACTAGAAGTACCTGATACAGAACTCAAATCACTAATACTCGGAGTTTTCAAAGAACTGAGGCAAAAAGCTGACAAACATGAGGAAAAAATAGACAAATTTATGGAAAATACAGACAAAAAATTGGAAGAATTCAGGAAGATGATGCAGGAACAAAATGCCAAAATAAATTCACAACTCGAAATTATACAAAAACAACAATTAGAAATCCAAAAGATAAACAACAAGATTTCAGAAATGGACGGTGTCATAGAAGGGCTGAGAAGTAGATTTGAAACCATGGAAGATAGGATCAGTGGAACTGAAGACAAACACTTGGATACAACTCTGTTTCAGGAAAACTCAGAAAAAAGAACAAAGAAAAATGAAGAGACCCTGAGAGTTATGTGGGACACAATTAAAAGCAAAAACTTACGAGTGATTGGCATCCCAGAACAGGGGGAGAAAACAGAAAACACAGAGAGGATCACTGAGGAACTGCTGACAGAAAACTTTCCAAATATCATGAAAAATGAAAAGCTGGCCATCCAAGAAGCTCAACGAACCCCATATAGAAGAGACCCCAAAAGAAAATCACCAAGACATATCATATTCACACTCGCTAAAACTAAAGACAAACAAAGAATCCTGAGAGCAGCTCGTGAAAAACAAGAAGTCACATACAGAGGAGAAACAATAAGACTAAGCTCAGATTATTCAGCAGAAACCATGCAGGCAAGAAGGCAATGGGATGACATATATAAAATCTTGAAAGAAAAACATTGTCAGCCAAGAATAATATATCCTGCAAAACTCTCATTCAAATTTGATGGTAAAATTAGGTCATTTCCAGACAAACAGAAACTAAAGGAATATGCAAAAGTCAAACCAAACTTACAAGAATTATTAAAGGTAGTTCTTCGATCTGAGGACAAACAGCTTCAGCCCTCAGGCAGGACCTAGGACCTAGGACGCAGGTTCACATGAACCAGATACCATTCTAGGAACTGAACTACAGAGGACTTTCGAAAAACAAAAGAAATAGAACAGCGAATCAGAGAAATCAATCAAAAGACGACAACAACATCAAAACAATGAAAGAGGGAACAAATGGCATAGGTATAGAACCTTCTAAAGGAGCGGAAGGCAAGGCGATACCAAGTAACGGTAGACTGCTTCAAACTTACAAAGATAAGGGTAAAATTCATGGTAACCACAAGGAAAGTTAACAAACCAACTCATAAAAATAAAGACGAAAAACATAAAGTCTCAGCAAAAACAAAACCTACAAAAACAAAAGAAATGAACACAAAATCCACAAACAAAAGTAACTCAGCACAAGAGAGTAAGAAGAACAAAGAAAACTTCAGCACCACAAAAAAAAGCACTACAAAATGACAGCAACAAACTCACATCTATCAATAATTACACTGAACATAAATGGACTCAATGCACCCATCAAGAGACGGAGAGTGGCAGAATGGATAAGAAAACAGGATCCATCAATTTGCTGTCTACAAGAGACACACCTTAGAAACAAAGATGTGAATTTATTAAAAATCAAAGGCTGGAAAAAAATATATCAATCTAACAACTACCAAAAAATAGCAGGAGTGGCAATTCTAATCTCAGATAAAATAGACTTTAAAACAAAATCTACAATAAAAGACAAAGAAGGACACTATATAATGATTAAGGGGATGATCCATCATGAAGACATAACCATAATAAATATCTATGCACCCAATGACAGGGCTCTAAAATACATTAAAAAAAAACTCTAACAGCACTGAAAAGAGAAATTGACAGTTCCACAATAATAGTAGGAGACTTCAACACACCACTCTCAGTAAAGGACAGAACAACTAAAAAGAAACTCAGCAAAGATACAGAAGACCTAAAGGACACAATCAGCCAACTGGACCTCATAGACATATATAGAACAATCCATCCAACCGCTGCAAAGTACGCATTCTTTTCCAATGCACATGGAACGTTCTCCAGAATAGACCACATCTTAGGCCACAGAGCAATCCTCAACAAGATCCAAAATGCTGAGATAATTCACAGTATCTTCTCTGACCACAATGCCATCAAGGTAGAAATTAACACTAGAAAGAGCAAGGAAAAAAAATCAAACACATGGAAACTGAATAATAATCTACTTACACATCAATGGGTAATAGAAGAAATCAGAGATGGAATTAAAAAATTCCTAGAATCAAATGAAAATGAAAACACATCATACCAAAACCTTTGGGACACAGCAAAGGCAGTCCTCAGAGGACAATTTATAGCAATAGATGCACATTTCAAAAAAGAAGAAGGGGACAAAATCAAAACATTAACTACAGAACTCAAACAAATAGAAAGAGAACAAAAAAAAAAAAACCTACAACCACCGGAAGAAAGGAAATAGTAATTATCAGAGCAGAAATAAATGAAATAGAGAACAGAAAAAGAATAGAAAGAATCAACAAAACCAAAAGTTGGTTCTTTGAAAGAATCAACCAAATCAACAAACCACTGGCCAGACTGACAAAAGAAAAACAGCAGAGGGCACAAATAACCCAAATAAGAAATGAAATGGGGGACATTACAACAGACCCAACTGAAATAAAAAGGATTATAACAGAATATTATGAAAAACTATATTCCAACAAATTTGAAAACCTAGAGGAAATGGATAAATTTCTAGAAACATACGGCCTACCCAAACTACAACAAAGTGATATTGAAAATCTGAACAGACCCATAACAAGAGAAGAGATTGAAAAGGTAATAAAAAAACTGCCAACCAAAAAAAGCCCTGGCCCAGATGGCTTCACTGGAGAATTCTACAAAACATTTACAGAAGAGCTCGTACCAGTTCTACTCAAGCTATTTCTGAGCATAGAAGAGGAAGCCACACTTCCAAATTCATTCTATGAAGCCAGCATAACGCTGATACCAAAACCAGGCAAAGACATCACAAAAAAAGAAAATTACAGACCAATATCTCTCATGAATATAGATGCAAAAATTCTGAACAAAATTCTAGCCAATAGAATTCAGTATCATATAAAAAAAATAATACACCACGACCAAGTAGGATTCATACCAGGTATGCAAGGATGGTTTAACTTTAGAAAATCCATCAACGTAATCCACCACATAAATAAAAGGAAAGAAAAAAATCACATGATCATCTCAATTGATGCAGAAAAGGCATTTGAGAAAGTCCAACACCCATTCCTGATAAAAGCTCTCAATCAAATAGGTATAGAAGGGAAATTTCTCAACATAATAAAGGGCATTTATGCAAAACCAACAGCCAACATCATTCTTAATGGAGAGAGGCTGAAAACATTCCCCTTGAAAACAGGAACAAGACTAGGATGCCCTTTATCACCACTCCTATTTAACATTGTGCTGGAAGTTCTAGCTAGAGCAGTAAGGCAAGAAAAAGAAATAAAGGGCATCCAAATTGGTAATGAAGAAGTTAAACTCTCCCTGTTTGCAGATGATATGACACTATACATAGAAAACCCTAAAGACTCCACGAGAAATCTACTGGAACTAATAGAAAGATTCAGCAGAGTAGCAGGATACAAGATAAACATTCAAAAATCAGTTGGATTCCTATACACCAGTAAAGAGAACGATGAAAAGGAGGTCAGGAAATCAATACCATTTTCAATAGCCCCTAAAAAGATAAAATACTTAGGAATAAATCTGACCAGGAATGTAAAAGACCTATACAAAGAAAACTACAAAACACTGCTGCATGAAATCCAAAAGGATTTACATAAATGGAAAAACATACCATCCTCATGGATAGGCAGACTCAACGTTGTGAAAATGGCAATTCTACCTAAAGCAATCTACAAATACAATGCCATCCCGATACAAATACCAACAACATTCTTCAAAGAGATGGAAAAACTAATTATTAACTTTATATGGAAAGGGAAGAAACCCCAAATAAGTAAAGCACTACTGAAGAAGAAGAATAAAGTTGGAGGACTCACACTACCTGACTTGAGAACCTACTATACAGCTACAGTAGTCAAAACAGCCTGGTACTGGTACAACAACAGAGACATTGACCAATGGAACAGAATTGAGAACTCAGATGTAAATCCATCCACCTACAGTCACCTGATTTTTGACAAGGGCCCAAAATACATCAAATGGGGAAAAGACAGTCTTTTTAACAAATGGTGCTGGCAAAACTGGATATCCATTTGTAGAAAAATGAAACAGGACCCATACCTCACACCATATACAAAAACTACTTCAAAATGGATCAGAGACCTGAATATAAAGCCTCAAACTATAAAATTCATAGAAGAAAAAATAGGACCAACACTTCAGGCCTTAATACATGGCATTAACAGGATACAAACCATAAACATCAACATAAAAAACCCAACAGATAAATTAGATAATTGGGATCTTCTAAAAATCAAACATCTATGCTCTTCAAAAGATTTCAACAAAAGAGTTAAAAGAGAACCTACAGACTGGGAAAAAATTTTTGGACAGTACAAGTCAGACAAAGGTCTAATCTCCATAATCTACAAGAAAATCCAACACCTCTACAACAAAAAGTCAACCAATCCTATCAAAAAATGGGCAAAGGAAATGAACAGACACTTCACCAAGGAAGACATTCAAATGGCCAACAGACACATGAGGAAATGCTCGCGATCACTAGCCATTAGAGAAATGCAAATTCAAACCCCAATGAGATACCATCTCACCCCGGCATTACTGGCACGAATCAAAAACACTGGAAATAACAAATGTTGGAGGGGCTGCGGGGAGACGGGAACTCTTATACACTGCTGGTGGGAATGCAAAATGATACAACCATTTTGGAAAATGATATGGCGTTTCCTCAGAAAGCTAGAAATAGACATACCATTCGATCCAGCAATCCCACTCCTAGGAATATATCCTAGAGAAATAAGAGTCATCACTCGAATAGACATATGCACACCTATGTTCATGGCAGCATTATTCACAATAGCAAAACGATGGAAACAACCTCGATGTCCATCAACAGATGAATGGATACACAAACTATGGTACATACACATAATGGAGTACTATGCAACGAGAAAGAAAAACAATGAATCGGTGAACCATCTCATAACATGGATGAAACTGGAGGACATCATGCTGAGTGAAATAAGTCAATCACAAAAGGACAAATATTGTATGAGACCTGTATTGTAAAAACCCATGAAAAAATTCACATGCAAAATGTAACAATCCTTGTTGGTTACCAGGGATGGGGGGGGGGGAATACTAAATAGGTAATAGGTAAGTGGTAACTTGGGTGAGAGGTGAGATAGTACATAGTACATGTGAAACTAACACAACCTGCACAAGGAAAGGTCATGGAGGCCCTATAGACACATCCATACCCCCCAAGGGACTGAGTTGTTGGACGGAGGGCTCTGGGGACCATGATCTCGGGGAACATCTAGCTTAATTGGCATGACACTACTTATAAAGATAATGCTCTACATTCTACCTTGGTGAGTAGTGTCTGGGGTCTTAAAAGCCTATGAGAGGCCATCTAAGATACTCCACTGATCTCATCCCTTCGGGAACAAGGGAGAAGGAAGAGAACAGGATACAAGGAAAAGATTAGTCCGAAGGACTAATGGTTCACAGCTACCAAGGCCTCCACGGGACTGAGTCCAGTACAGCTGGATGGTGCCCGGCTACCACCAATGACTCCTCTGACCAGGATCACAACAGAGGGTTCTGGGCAGAGCTGGAGAAGGATGTAGAGCATAATTTTAACTCCCAAAAAAAAAAAGAAGACCAGATTTACTGGCCTAAAGAATACTAGAGAAACCTCAAGAGTGTGGCCCCCAGACACCCTTTCAGCTCAGAGGTGAAGTTACCTTCGAGGTTCGATGTTAAGCCTGGGAATGGACAGCCCAGTAAAACTAAATGGGACTAATGAGGTACAGGAGTCCGGTGACAAGGGCCAGAAGGCAGAGGGAGAGTAGGAAACTGATAATAAGGAACACAAATTGAATAAGGACACTGTCGATGTATTGTGAGATTGTTGACCACTGCTATAGGGCAACATTTGTAGTAACTATTAAATGGGAGGCTGTTTTGTCCTGTAAGCCTTCATCTTGGGCGAGAATGGCAGCACAATTGGAAGAGCATAGTCAATATCACTTAAATGTGTAAGTAAAATGTTTTGAAATGGTGTTTAAATAAAATAAAATAAAATAAAATAAATAAACAAATGAGACTAAAGAGGTACAATAGTCCACTGACAAGGTCCAGAAGACAGAAGGGGACAAGGAAGCCCCCTGGTGATAGAGAACACAAGGTGGAGTAAGGATATTCTTGATGTGCTGTGAGATTGTTAACCATTGTCATAGGGCAACATGTGTAGTAACTGTTAAATGAAAAACTATTTTGTTCTGTAAGCCTTCATCTTAAGTGAGAATAACAGCACAGTTGGAAGAGGGTAGTCAATGTCACTGAACTGTGAATGTAGAAATTTTTGAAATGGTGTATCTTTGGCCGTCTGTAATTTTCATCAAAAAAAAAAAAAAAGGTTGAGAATTTAGAGGCTTAATACGTTGTGGGGTTGTTAACCAATGTCATAGAACAACATGTGTACTACTATTTCATGAGAAACTATTTGCTCTGTAAGCTTTCACCTGAAGTACAATAAAATATATAAAAAATAAATAAATAAAAAATAAAAAAAAATAGTAAGAGTGACAATGTCTTACATTTTTAATAAATCTCATCAATGCCTGCATTCAGTTTATGATGACATATTGTTTTTATTAAAGTATATAGAGAAAATTTGGCCTCACATAGCTAGAAAAAGAAGTGTTTTTTTAAATAATATTTTATTGTGCTTTTGGTGAAAGTTTATAGAGCAAATTAGGTTTCCATTTAATAATTTCTACACATATTGTTCAGTGACCAAAAAACTCAAAACCAAACCCGTTGTCATCAAGTCGATTCCAACTCATAGTGACCCTGCAGGACAGAGTAGAACTGCCCCATAGGGTTTCCAAAGAATGGCTGGTGGATTTGAACTGCTGACCTTTTGAGTAGTGGTTGAGCTCTTACCCACTGTGCTACCAGTGCTCCATGCGCATTGGGTACATTTTTTACAATGTGTCAACATTCTCATTATTTACATTCTGGTTGCTCCATTTCCATTATTCTAGCTTCCCTGCTCCTCCCTACCCCTTATCTTTGCTTTAGGGTAAATGTTGACCTTTTGGTCGCATTTAGTAATTTTTTAATAGAGCTCAGTACTGACTGGTGATATTTATTTTATGATCCAGTCTGTTACAGGTCAGATTAATGCATGTGAGGGCCCTAAACACTGATAATCTGTGGTGCCTCCTCCTCTGCTTACACATTCAAAAGGGATGTGTGAGTTATATATATGTATATATATATATGTGTGTATATATGTGTGTGTGTGTGTGTCTTAGCTCTTCATGATGCAACTTCTTTTTAAATGGCCTATGCCATTTTAGCAGAATGAGACAAACTGGATTATAACATTTTTAGTGGATGTGGGATTCTTCATCCTCTGTAGCCTGTGAGACAGAGGCCTGTCATCTGATTTGCCAGTCTTGGGATTGTCAGCCTCTGCAGCTACAGGAGCCAGCAGAAGCCCCCAGCCTGACCCAAGGACTTGGAACTTTCCAGCCTCTACAAACACATAAGCCATTTCCTTGATATAAAATTTCTGTCTCTTTGTCTCTCCCTCTCTGTTTCTCTCACTCTCTGTCTCTCACTCTCTCTCTCTTTCTCTCTTTCTCTATGTATATATACACTCACATACATGTTGTTGTTTTTAGGTGCTGTCGAGTCAGTTCCAACTCATAGCAATCCTATGTACTACGGAATGAAGCACTGCCAGTCCTGTGCCATACTCACAATCATTGTTATGCTTCAGCCCATTGTTGCAGCCACTGTGTCAACACATCTCGTTGAAGGTCTTCCTCTTTTTCCCTGACCCTGAACTTTACCAAGTGTGATGGTCTTCTCCAGGGACGAATCTTTCCTGACAACACGTCCAAAGTATGTAAGACGTAGTCTCACCATCCATGCTTCCAAGAAGCATTCTTGTTGTTCTTCTTCCAAAATAAATTTGTCCATTCTTTTGGCAGACCGTGGTGTATTCAATATTTTTGGCCAACACAATTCAAAGGTGCCAATTCTTCTTCGGTCTTCCTTATTCATTGTCTAGCTTTGGCATGTATATGATGCAGTTGAAAATCCCATGGCTTGTGTCAGGTGCACCTTAGTCTTCACATATACAAACATATCTACATATAAATATATGTTTCACTAGTTTTGCTTCCCTAGAGGACCTAGCCTAAGATACGTGGTACCAAGAGTGGTTCCAGAGAAACAAAACTGTAAGGATGAGCTTAAGACCCCCGATACTGCTCACCAAATTAGGATGTAGAACATAAACGTTATAAATTGTTATGCCAATTCACCGAATTGTCCCAAGAGACCGTGGCCCTAAGTCTTTGAATCCAGTAAACCAATCCCATGAAGTGTTTGGTTATGTCTAGGAGGTATACGTAACTGCGCCACCTATGTGCTTTATTATCTATGAATATGTATGTAGCACATACAAACATATATATACGTATGCCTACAGATACACCTATACATGCACATGCATATACTCACATATCCCTTCTTATACTGATATATGCATACATATCTACCAATGTAACCACACACATATTTTCTGGTTGTTATTGCTGTTGTTGCACAATTGTATGTGTATACATTATAGCATTTACCAAAAACATCCCTTATTCAAAAACATATCACAAGTCTGTCTGTTTGTCATACTGTGTTGACTTGCCTGTTGCTGTGATGCTGGAAGCTATGACACCAGAATTTCAAATACCAGCAGAGTCACCCATGGTAGACAGGTTTCAGTTGAGCTTCTAGATTAAGACAGACTAGGAAGAAGGACCAGGCAGTTTACTTGTGAAAAAATTAGCCAGTGAAAAACTTATGAATAGCAGCGGAACATTGTCTGAGGTAGTACATGAAAACGAGCCCCTCAAGTTGGAAGGCACTCAAAATACAACTGGGGAAGATCTGTCTCTTCAAAGTAGAGTTGACCTTAATGACACGGATGGAGTCAAGCTTTCGGGACCTTCATTTGCTGATGTGACATGACTCAAAATGAGAAGAAACAGCTGCTAACATCCATTAATAATCAGAATATGGAATGTACTAAGTATGAATCTAGGAAAATTGGAAGTCATAATAAATGAAATGGAACGCATAAACATTGATATCCTAGGCATTAGTGATCTGAAATGAACTGCTATTGGTCATTTTGAATCAGATAAGCATATGGTATACAATGCTGGGAATGGCAAATAGAAGAAGAATGGCTTCACATTCATTGTCAAAAAGAACATTTCAAGATCTATCCTGAAGATAACGCTGTCAGTGAAAGATAATATCCATATGCCTACAAGGAAGACCAGTTAAAACGACTATTATTCAAATTTATGCACCAACCACCAATGCTAAAGATGAGGAAATTGAAGATTTTTATAAACTTCTGCAGTCCGAAATCGATCAAACATGCAGTCAAGATACATTGATAATTACTGGTGATTGCAATGTGAAAGTTGGAAACAAAGAAGGAACGGTAGTTGGAAAATACATCCTTGGTGATAGAAATCATGCCGGAAATCATGATAGAGTTTTGCAAGATCAATGACTCCTTCATTGTAAATACTTTTTTCAACAACATAAAAGGTGACTATACAAGTAGACCTCACCAGATGGAATCAATTGACTACATCTGTAGAAAGAGATGATGGAACAGCTCAATATCATCAGTTAGAACGAGGCCAAGGGCCAACAGTGGAACAATCAATTGTTCATATGCAAGTTCAAGTTGAAGCTGAAGAAAATTAGAACAAGCCCATGGAAGCCAAAGTATGACAATGAGTATATTCCACCTGAATTTAGAGACCATCTCAGGAATAGATTTGACTCATGAAACAGAAATGACCAAAGACCAGAAGAGTTGTGGAATGATATCAAGGACATCATACATGAAGAAAGCAAGAGGTCATTAAAAAGATCGGAAAGAAATAAAAGACCGAAACAGATGTCAGAAACTTGTTCTTGAACATACAGTAGCTAAAGCAAAAGGAAGAATTGATGAAATAAAAGAGCTGAATAGAAGATATCAAAGGGCGACTCGAGAAGACAAAGTAAAATATTATAATGAAATGTGCAAAGACCTAGAGTTAGAAAAGCAAAAGGGAAGAACACACTTGGCATTTCTCAAGCTCAAAGAACTGAAGAGAAAATTCAAGCCTTGAGTTGCAATATTGAAGGATTCTATGGGGAAAATATTAATCTATGCAGGAAGCATCAGAACAAGATAGAATACACAAAGTCACTGTACCAAAAAGAATTGATTGATGTTCAACCATTTTAGGAGGTAGCATATGATCAAGAACCAATGTTACTGAAGGAAGAAGTCCAAGCTTCCCTGAAGGCATTGGCAAAAAACAAGGCACCAGAAATTGATGTAATACCAGTTGACGTGTTTCATCAAAAGAATGCAATGCTGGAAGCCAGAAATTCAAGCCAGATTCAGAAGACGACATGGAATGAGGGATATCATTGCTGATGTCAGATGGATCTTGGCTGAAAGCAGAGAATATCAAAAAGATGTTTACCTGTGTTTTACCGATTATGCAAAGGCATTCGACTGTGTGAATCATAACAAATTATGGGTAACATTATGAAGAATGGGAATTCCAGAACACTTAATTGTGCTCATGCAGAACCTGTACCAAGAGGCAGTCGTCTGAACAGAACAAGGGGATACTGCCTGGTTTAAAATCAGGAAAGATGTACGTCAGTAAAGTAGAGGGCTAGTGAAAAAGAGGAAGACCCTCAATGAGATGGATTGACACAGTTGCTACAACAATGGACTCAAGCATAACGAAGATCATGAGGATAGCACAGGACTGGGCAGTTTTTTGTTCTGTTGTCCACAGGATCCCTATGAGTTGGAACCAACTCGACATCACCTAATAATAACAATGCCTCACTGATTTTGCTTCTCTAGAGAACTTAGCCTAAAAGGTCTGTTAAAGTTTTCTACCTGTTTTGTGTTATGTAGGTAGTGTGTTTCTAGAAATTTGTCCATTCTTTTAGGTTTTCAAATTTGTTGGAATACAATTTTTCATAGTCATCTGATATAATCCTCTTTTTCCCAGCTGGATCTGTTGTAATGTCTCCAATTTCATTTCTTGTTTTGGTTTTTTGCTTCTTCTGATTTCTTTCCTTTGTCAAATTGGCCAGTGGTTTGTCAATTTCATTGATCCTTTCATAGAACCAACTTCAAGTCTTGTTGATTTTTTTGAGTGTTTTTTTTTTTTCTATTTCTTTTATTTCTGCTCTGGTCTTTATTATTTCTTCTAGTAGCTTTGGTCTTCTTTGCTCTTCCTTTTCTATTTGTTCAAGTTGTCAGGTTAAGTTATTGATTTGGGACCTTTTTTGTCTTTAATTTATGCATTTATTGTTATAAATTTCCCTCTAAGCACTGCTTTTGCTGCATCCCAAATGTTTGGTATGTTGTGTTTTCATTTCATTTGATTCTAAGTATTTTTTTATTTCTTCTGTGATCTAATAGTTTTTTAGTAGTGAGTTATTTACTTTCCATGGATTTAATTTATTTCTGTTATTGATTTCTAGTTTCATGTCATTGTGGTCCTAGAAGATTTTCTGAATACTTTCAACCTTGTTAAATTTATTGAGGCTTGTTTTGTGGCCTAACATATATCCTATTCTGGAGAATGTGCCATGTGTGTTGGAGAAGAATGTTTATTGTGCTGCTGTTGAGTGATGTGTTCTATGTATATCCTTAAGGTCCAGCTGGTTGATAGTATTATTTAGATCTTCTGTATCCTTGTTGATTTTCTTTCTAGTTGTTCTGTCCATCATCAAAAGTTGTATATTGAAATCTCCTACTATTGTTGTTGTTGTTGTTATGTGCAGTTGAGTCGATTCTGACTCATAGTGACCTTATAGGACAGAGTAGAACTGCCTTATAGAGTTTCCAAGGAGCAGCTGGTAGATTTGAACAGCTGACCCTTTGGTTAGCAGTCTGAGCTCTTAACCACTTTGCCACCAGGACTCTATTTCTTTCTTCAGTTCTGTTAGAATTTGTTTTACAAATTTTGGAGCTCTGGCATTGGGTGCACAGATACTCATCATTGTTATGTCTTCTTGGTGGTATGATCCTTTAATCATTATATATTTCCCTTCTTTTTAACAGGTTTTGACTTAAAATCTATTTTGTCAGATACGTTGCTCCTCCTGCTTTCTTTTGGTTGCAGTTTTCTTGGTTTATTTATTTATTTTTTCATACTTTAATTTTTAACCTATTCATGTCTTTGTGTCTAAGGCATGTGTCTTGTAGACAACATATTTATGGGTCATGTTTTTTTTATCCATTCTGTCACTCTCTTTTGACCGGTACATTTAATCTGTTTACATTCAATGTGATTACTGATAGGTAAGAATTTGCTGCTGTCATTTTGTTATACATTTTTTTGTGGTGTTAACAGTTTCTTTGTTCTCTTCTTTTTATGTTGAGTTCTTTTTTACATGGATTTTCTTTTCCTTTCATTTTCTGTAGTTGTTTTGTGTTTATTGAGTCTTTTTAATTTTCTTCTTTATTTTGATGAGCAGACATATTAATTTTCTTTGTGGTTGCCCTGATGTTTACATTTATGACCTTATATTGAAAGCAGTCTGTTATATCTTGAAATCACCTGGACTTTCTTTCCATATGGAGGTTCTGTAACTTTACTGTTCACCCTGCCTGTTGTTTAGATATTATCATCCTTTAAATCTTTATATCTTTGGTTCCTTTTAAAATCAATTTTGTATCTTTTACTTTTGTAAAATGTTTCCATGGCTTAGTATCTGGGTAATGTCGTCGTATGTTTTTGTCTCAAGTTGTTGTCTGATGTCATTAGTTTTCCATCCTAAGGATTCCCTTTAATGTCTTGTAGGTCTAGTCTTGTGGTTAAAAATTACCTTAATTTCTGCTTGTCTAGGAAAGTCCTAATTTTGTCTTCATTTTTGAAAGACAATTTTGCTGGATATATGATCCTTGCTTAGCATTTCTTTTCCTTCAGGGCTTTGTATATGTTATCCTTTGCCTTCTAGCCTGCATGGTTTCTGATGAGAAATCAGTGCTTAGTCTTGTTGAAGCCCCTTAGCAAGTGATATTTCACTTTTCACTAAAGACCAAAAACCTGTTGCCATCAAGTCTATTCTGACTTATAGCAGCCCTATAGGACAGAGTGGAACAGCCCTGTAGGGTTTCCAAGGAGTGGCTGGTAGATTCGAACTGCCGACCTTTTGGTGAGCAGACGAATGCTTTACCATTGTGCCATCATGGCTCCACTTTTCACCAGCTGCTGTCAAAATTCTGTCTTTGTCTTTGGCTCTGGAAATTTTGATTATGATATATCTTGATGATTTTTTTGGGGGGATCTATCCTGTATAGGGTTCATTGAGATTCTCTTCTCATCTGTCATGATGTTTGGAAAGTTTTCTGATATTACGTCTTCAAAAATTCTCTCTGCACTCTTTTATCCTCTCTTCTCCTTCTGCAATTCTTAATATGTGTATATTATTCCCCTTGATGGTGCCTCACATAACCCTTAGGCTTTATTTTTCTTCAGTCTTTTTTCTGATTGTTCCTCCAACAAGTTAGTATCAAGGGATTTGTCTTCTATTTTACTGATTCTTTATTCCATTGATTCAACTCTACTTCTGTGTTCTTCCACTGAGTTTTTTTTAAATTTCTGTTATTTTATTGTTAATCTTCTGAATCTGTAGGTTTTTATTTTTTGTATGTTTTCTATTTTTCTATTGAGTTTGTCATTTGTTCTTGTATTGTTTTCCTGAATTCTTCTAGGGTTTTTTATTTTTTTTCTGTATTTTCTCTGATTGCTTTGGGAATCCTAAATATTAGTCTTTTGAATTCCTTGTTAAGTATTTCTATTATCAGTTTCTCTTCAGAATGGTTTTCCATTTCTTTATTTTGTTCATTTGCTTGAGCCATATAGTCCTGTTTTGCTTTGTTCTTTTAATATGATTTTTTTTTTTTTTTTTTATCATGTAGCTAAGGGATAGGACTATTTGTGGTCCCATCCATTTTCATTTTTTTTTTTTTAATTGTACTTCAGGTGAAGTCTTACAGAACAAATAGTCTCTCATGAAACAGAAGTACATATGTTGTTTTATGACATTGGTTAACAACCCCACAACATATCAACCCTCTAATTTCTCAACCTTTTTTTTTTTTCTTTTGGTGAAAATACACATAGCCAAAGATACACCATTTCAAAAATTACTACATGCACAGTTCAGTGACATTGACTACGCTCTTTGAATTGTGCTGTTATTCTCACTTAAGATGAAGGCTTACAGAACAAAATAGTTTCTCATTTAACAGTTGCTACAAATGTTGCCCTATGACAATGGTTAACAATCTCACAACACATCAACAATATCCTTACTCAACCTTGGGTGCCCTATCACCAGCTTCCTTGTCCCCTTCTGCTTTATGGCCCTTGTCACTGGACTCCTGTACCTCATTAGTCTCATTTGGTTTTACAGGGCTGTCCACTCCCAGGCTGAACAGTGAACCTCAGAGGTAACTTCACCACTGAGCTAAAAGGGTGTCTGGGGGCCATACTCTCGGGGTTTCTCCAGTCTCCTTTAGGCCAGTAAATCTGGTCTTGTTTTTGGTGAGTTAGAATTATGCTCTACATCCTTCTCCAGCTCTGTCCAGAACCCTCTGTTGTGATCCTGGTCAGAGCAGTCAGTGGTGGTAGCTGGGCACCATCTAGCTGTACTGGACTCAGTCCGGTGGAGGCCTTGGTAGCTGTGGACAATTAGTCCTTCGGACTAACCTTTTCCTTGTATCCTGTTCTCTTCCTTCTCCCTTACGCCCAAAGGGATGAGACCAGTGGAGTATCTTAGATGGCGGCTCATAGGCTTTTAAGACCCCAGACACTACTCACCAAGGTAGAGTGTAGAGCATTGTCTTTATAGGCTGTGTCATGTCAATTGAGCTAGATGTTCCCCGAGACCATGGTCCCCACAGCCCTCCATCAAGCAATTCAGTCCCTCAGGGAGTTTGGATGTGTCTATGGACTGCTGTCCTCAAGGTATTAAGGTTCTATTTTATTGTTTACAGATTTCTTTATTGATCACATGTTTTCTTCTCTTTTTTGTATTGTTTTGCTTTTGTTTTGATATATCTGCAGTTTAGCTTTTTCCCTTTCTCTTTATCACCTACTTTTCTTTGTATTATTTTAGTTGATGTTGCTTTGTAGTATTGCTTTGTGTATGTACTTCTGCTTGATTGGGAAAAAATGTTCTCTCACTGGTTGGTATGATGGTTCACATACACAGGGGAATCCTATATCCTTGGGCATGTATGTCTTCCCTTGTAGGATCATGTGGAGATGTGCAAGCAGGACCCTTCCTTGTCATGATGTTCCAGGTGTCACATGGTTAGGACCCCTCTACAGCTGTTGTGGGGTGGTGTGGTCCTTCCATGTTGGCTTGTACTGTTAGTGTGGTCTCTGGAGAGCAGGATGGGTTATCTTTGCAGATTCAGGGAGTCAGTAGAACTCTAATGGGTGAGGCAGGCTTTCTGCTTAGTGATGGACAGGTTTCCTAGTGACTGGGGGAGAGCTGGAGGTCTCTGGGTATCATAAGGCAACCTGAGTGAATAGGTAGAGTATGGGATGGGCATGTGGTGGGTAGTTCACTGGGAATGTCATGCCTCACAGGCCAGGTGTTTTGCACAACACGCTCCAGCAGGGTGGGGAGGGATGAGCAGTGAGTGGGAAGAGCCTCTTGATTGTCTCACAGTGTAGGTCAGGTGGGGAGCAAGGTGGTCTAGGTCAGGTGAAAGGAAGGGTGGTTAGTTCTCTGCGACTCCTCTTCATGGCCAGGTGGGAGGGGCTGTGGGCATTTCTCTAGAGCTTCCACTCACTGGAGCCAGGTAGGAGAAGCTGTGGGTATGTCTCCTAGGCTTCTCACTGTACGGAGACGGGGTTAGAGTTCTCCAGGATTTCTCTCCACTGGAGCTGGGTAGGAGAGACTGCAGACATGTATCCCAGTCTTCTCTCTCTGTGGGCCAGGGTGGGAGAGGCTGTGCACATGTTGAATGTTGGGTGAGTCACTGAGGGCAACTCATCTTGTGGGTGCTGGGGGTGGAGGCATGGGAGCTGGGTCTGCTCAAACTTGGAGAGGGGTTCAACAAGAAGCTCATTTCTTTCTAGGTATTTTCACTCAGTATCTCTGCCTCCAGCTGTATTTTCCGTGAAGTTGCCTCTCTGGGCCCCTTGCCCAGGAATGTTGCCTGCTGCTGTCTCGAAATGGCTGCACTTTGCAGGCCAGCCAACCAGGTATGGTTCATTTAAAAGTCTCCATGTTACCGCTGATTTTGTTCTAATTATCTTTCCAATCAGTGTTCTGTCAAAATCTTCAAACTTCCCTTTGATGTTCAGGATCTGGCATCATTGTTTATATCTGTTTCTCTTGGTTTCTAGAGTCTTTGTTACAAGGGGACATTAAAGTGTGTCTACCTAAGCTGTCATCTTAACCAGAACTCCTATCCATCTTTTCTTACAGTCAAAACTGTCCTAGGAAGTCGAGATATTATTCCATTTAACTGTCAGAAATTCCTACATAGATACCTACTCTGGGTCTTTCAAGAAGTATCCCAATAACACAGACTGATGCTGCAGTCATTTATCAAATTTTTAATTGTCCTCTAGTAAGCCTTCCTGGTTACAAAAACAAAGAGAAGACAAAAGCTAACCTTGTGATGAAGTACCTAACAACCCAGGAAGAGCAGAAATGACTTCCAATCAGGAAGATATTTACTACTTAACTCTCTAAATTGGGATAAGCCAATCTACACCTCAACATGGATTTTCAGAGGCTGCTGATGGCTACATGGACCAGAACCAACATGCAATATCACTTGGCACAGCAAGTGTTTGAGCTCAAAATCAACCAGCTTCTCTTGGCCTCCAGGTACCATTTAAGCTTCCAACAAACCAGAGTCTTTGAAAAAACAACTTTAAACAAGGTTTTAATTGGTTTCTTTTTGATTAGAGCAAGATTTAAAATATCTCCATGACATTCCCCAGAGATGGTTTGTCTTTTGAATAAGAATGATTGAATTGGCAATCAAAAGCATTAAATTTCTCATGGTATAATTTAAAACAGGAGCCAACACTGAGAGATCTATAGCTATTATCCAAGTGGAATACTTTTTTATCAAATATTTGTTGAGGGCTCTGTGGCAAGCCCTCTTTTAGGGGATTGGGAAATATCAGTGAAAAAAACAGACAGAAATCCTTGTCCTCATAGAACTGGCATAATAGTTTGTGGAGTGTTTTGGTTTTGGAAAGCAGGGATCTATTTTTAATTTCTTCAGTATCTTGTCTAGTATGGAGCACAGTACTCTGCATATAGCCTGTCTCAATAAATACTAGATGGCTGTATGACTGTTCCTTTAATAACCAATATTTATTGAGAATCTATTACATGCCCATCACTGGAGGACCCAAAATGAAAGTCTTGATATTTATTCAAGGGAAATCATAGTCCTTGGCACTAAACTGTTACAGCTGCTGCAGTGTATGTCTATAAACGGACAGGGAGAGAAGCAGTAGATGGGTCAAGTCTAATTAGAGGAACCAGAAAAGGCTAATTAGAGGAGATATTGCTAGAGCTGAATCTTGGAGGGTGAGCAGCTGATGACTCCAGTAAAGACAGGAGTAGGGGTATGCGGGGCGGGGGGTGGGGGGTGGTGATGAAAACTCCAGACAGAGAAAATAATATGAATAATGGCAGAGAGGTGAAAATCAGCATGGTGTATTTGACATGGCCAGAAGACATTGACATGGCTTGAATTATGTCCCCCCAAAAATCTGTGTATCAATTTGGCTAGGCCATGATTCCTGGTACTGTGTGATTTTCCTATATGTTGTAAACCTGCCCCTATGATGTTAATGAAGGAGGATGGGTGGCAGTTGTGTTAGTAAGGCAGGACCTGATCTACAAGACTGGATTGTGTCCTGAGGCAATGTCTTAAGATATAAAAGACAGAAGTGATCAGTGAGACAGGGGGACCTCATACCATCAAGAAAGCAGTGCCAGGAGCTGAGCATATACTTTGGACTGGGGTCCCTGCACAAAGAAGCTCCTAGTCCGGGGGAACACTGATGAGAAGGCCGACAGAGAGAGAAAGACTTCCCCTGGAGCTGACACCCTGAATTTGGACTTTAAGCCTACTTTGACTGTGAGGAAATAAACTTCTCTTCATTAAAACCATCCACTTGTGGTATTTCTGTTATGGCAGCACTAGATAACTAAGAGAGAGATAAATAGTTCCTTATTTTAAACCAGAGATGGAGTCCTGTTGCATAAATTCTCAAGGCTTTCTCAGCCTCTTCCTGGGACATACAACCTCTGGGAAAGACGTTTAATTTTTTTATAGTAGTTGTAAAGATATATATAGCACAACGTTTGCCAATCCAACATTTTTCACGTGTACGATTTAGTGATATTAATTACACTATTCTTTTATGCAACCATCACCAATAATCACTGCCAAATTTTCCATCACCATAAACAGAAACTCACTGCTTCCTAAAACTAACTCCCCTTTTTTCCTCTCCCTCCCACTCCTGGTAACCACTAATAAAATTTGGTCTCCATACATTTGCCTATTCTAGGTATTTCATATAAGTGAGATTATACAATATTTGCCCTTTTGTGATTGACTTATTTCATGCAGTATAGTGTTTTCAATGTTCCTTGATGCTGCGGCATGCATCAGGGCTTCATTTCTTTTATGGCTGAGTAATATTCCATTTTATGTACGTACTACATTTTGTTTATTTATTCACTTGTTGATGGATACTTAGGTTGTTTACACCTTTTGGCTGTTGTGAATAGTGCTGCAATAAACATTGGTGTATATAGAAGCTCCCTTTCTTTATAAAGCACTGGAAAAATAAAACCCTCATGCTTCTGTGAATAGAATATTTAATGATGAGTCCATAAAGAAGCAGTTTGGAGCTAAAGGAACAGAGATGATGTGGCGCTTAGACCAACATTCACTCCTCAAACCCAATGAAGACAAGAAGTCGTTGAGTTTTCTGAAAGGTATACATTCCAGGGCTTCTATGCAATCACTTTGATGGCCAGCCCTTAACATACCTTTAGACACATTCTTCAGTGAAGGACTCATTTGTCTCCTCCGCCTTGCTCACTTTGTGGAGCTAAATATGCCTTTAATATTTATCTGTGCTGTGAAAGTGGCTTCTACATGCATCCCTTTGAGGGAAATCAGCAAAATCAATATAGTGCTGACACATACTAAATGAAGAAACAAACAGAAATATTTATTTCTCCGCCCACAGAGCACAGTGCCTCCTGGAGGTGAGAACAAATTGACAGCAAAAACCTAGTCCTAAAAGCTGTCATTGACTCTCTCTGCAAAGGCTGGGGTGGTAAAGATTATTTTTTACTTTTTAATTTGAGAGAGATCTATGTAAAAAACACAATGCAATGAAAATGACTTATCTTTCAAATGTAGTTTTTTCTTGTCTGTCCTGAGTTCATAGTGCTTCAAATCTTATTTTGTTTGGGTTACAATAAGGAGTACCATCAAGTGACAGGTGCTTTAAATACTTTATCCCACTAAATACAGAATCCTCCAATTTAAGTGTCATTATTGACATTTCACATGTTATGAAACAAGCAACAAGAGGAGGGCTGTGCCTTGCCTGAGGATCTCGGGAAAAGTGGTTGAGTTATCATTTAAGCAAGATTCATCTGGCTTTAAGCCCTATGCCCCTTCTTCCATGACCTTGAATTTTGAACATGGCTGAATATATAAATATGCACTACGTAGACATGAATATTGTTTGTTTCAGGTGGGTTCCCCAGAAGCAGGTCCTGAGACAAGGATCATGAGCAAGCGGCCTATTACGGAGAACTTAATGAGGGAGAAAGGTGTTATGGTGGCACAAGTGTTAAGCACTTGGCTGCTAACCAAAAAGTCAGTGATTCGAATCTACTACCTCTGTAGTAACAGTCTGCTTCCATAAAGATTATAGCCTTGGAAACCCTATAGGGCAGTTCTCCTCTAGGGGTGTTCTCCTCTGTCCTATTGGATAGCTATGAGCCAGAATTGCCTTGACAGCACACGAAAACAATGAGGGAAAGGAGTCCTTGGGTGGTGCAAAAGGTTAATGCATTTAGCTGCTAACCAGAAGGTTGAAGGCTCAAGTCCACCCAGAAGCACCTCAGAAGAAAGGTCTGGTGATCTGCTTCTGAAAAATAAGCCACTGAAAAATCATACTGAGCACAGCTCTACTCTGACACACATGGGATCACCATGAGTTGGAGCTGACTGTACAGCAACTGGTTTAATTAATGAATGAGAGAGGAAAGACAAAAAGGGAAAAAATCTAAGTAAGTGTGTGATTTCACCTCAGCAGAAGTAGCTTCACCTGATCCTGCAGAGGAAATCTGGAGTGTAACCCTTTCAAGACCATTGGGATAACCATTGCTCACCCAATTTTTCCACTTCTCAGGTTTTTTAAGACTCTACTTTTCCCACTGAAAGTATTTGCTGCCCTCCACTGGGGACTTGTGTAGCAGGTAAAGGTGAAAGAAAAGTTCACTGACGCAAAATAACTGGGGTATCTGGCAAAACCAGAGGTGCCCAATGTACCCAAATGGAAGACATCCTGAATTACATCCTGTTACCCATGACCAGTGGGATAGATGGGCACTCACCAATCATGTATTCTCACACAATATTTCTCAAAATCCCTATTACCAAACAAAAATTTAAACACACCCATGACTCAGCCTGTTTCCATTAATGAAAACACACAGCGTCAAAAAAAACAAAAAAAACAAAATTTGAAGCAGGAAATGATAGGGTCTTGAAAGGGGTAAGTTATGCTTAGAGCTATCCCACCCAAGTAAGGGACTATTATGCTCTGCACCTGCTGGTCACAGACTAAGGGCTCCATGGGGAGGGTGTGGACTCTTCGACACTCTGGCTCTCTGCAGGAGCCACTTCAGGGGCCTGAAAAACGTCCTTCAAATAAGGCAAAAATTCACCAAAGTTGGAGGATAATGGCATAGAGAGAATAAAATGGATACAAGAGGTTGTATTCAGAACACTGACAGGGTCCACCACATTTTAAAGAAATACTTGCAACCAAAAATATGAGCACAGGTTCATTCTCCAACAGGTAGATCCATAAGCAGTACCAGTCCCAAGCCTCTCCACCAAGATTTTAATTTTCAGTGAAGTAGAACTCATCGAGATTATGACAATGATGATGTCAACCTTGGCCTCAACAGCAATGATCCATATGGGCCAAATCCCATAACCAGCTGAGGTTTATATCATACAGAAAGGTAAAGTACAAAATGACAACTGGTGTCCTAGATTTTTCATTTATAATGTAAATTTTTAGTTTTGAGGAGGGAGATACAGCAGCAATGAACCAATTAAAAGCAACAGTAGAATCCAGCGGGATTCCTGAGAGAATTAAGCCTTGATGCCTTAAGGCATCGATTGTATGGAATGAATCAACTTCTGTCCTATGCATTTAGTATGGTACTACTTACATACCATCCTTGGGAGAATTAACAGTCATTCAAAGCATTTTTTAGATTCCGTAGTCCAAATGAGGTTGACAAATGCTAATGTAAACTAGCGCTCCTTTAACAGATACAAAAACTGAGGTTATAGAGTATAAGTGACTTAATCAACATCAAACCTAAAAACAAGAAATGCTAGATATGTAGCACCTAAGGTTACTATAAAAACCATTCCCTGGGATCCATCTTAAAATAATTCTTTTATAATCTCTCTCTCTCTCTTTCTCCCTAACTCTCTTTCCTCTCTGTCTTTCTCTCTTTCTCTACCTTTCTCTTCTCTTCTCTCTCCCCCTTTATAGATAAGTATGTAAATAGGTAGGTAGGTAAGCAGGTAGGTAAATATGCTTGAACAGAGCTGATGCAAACCCACCACACACCAAACACAACAGAGAGGTAGAAAAGTAATACTAAGTAAGGTTCATAATATTCATTTAACAATTAAAGACAAAGAAGATCAGGAGTTATCCACACTGTAACTCCTCATTTAATCTTCTCTTCTAATGGAGTTAGTGGTCCTTTCCTTCTGTGATCTCACAGCACTACGTGTTTGTATCTTTCTCGGAATTTATCCCGCTGGCCTTGAATGTCTGCTTTTATAGTCATCTTTCCACTGGATCAAGATGGAGACACTCAAGTTTACTCCTTTCTAATCTCCTTTCCCTAGCAGAATCTGCCTCATAAAAGGTGTCAATGCAGAATAAGTAAGTGGATGAATAAAGAAATGAATAAACCAACAAATGAAAAGCAATTTCAGAGATTGGAGCATTGTCAATTCAAATGGTTGGTCCAACATGGGGAACATGTACTGCCAAAATGAACCAAACTGATCAATTCTTTGCAATACTTTGATATTTAAAAAGCAAAAACCTATATTTATTAACTCTGTCAGAACCATATATATTGTATTTTGCCGTACGAAAAAGTATTTAAGAGAAATTTTATAGCATCCAAATTAGCATCCAAAACAATGCACCGCCCAGAAAAAGGCTTAATTTTCTCATCTTGAAAAAATGTTTATGGATGAGCCACATGAGGGTGTCTTGAAAGAAGACAAGTTGTAATGATTTATATGATAAATCAATCCTGTGGGTCAATGATTGCAAACTCAATTTTTTGAAGACCTACTCAGAAAATTTAAATAAATACACTGGGTTGAGTGTGGATTTTGACAAGCTAAAGCCTGAATGCATGCCTTGCCTAAGTAGGGTAGCTGCAACATAGTTCCAGTCTATTGTCATTGTTGTTAGGTGCTATGGAATTAATTTTCGACTTGTAGAACAGAACTGCCCCATAGGGTTTTCTAGTCTGTAATCTTCATTGGAGCAGATCCCCAGGTCTTTCTCCCAAGGAGACACGGGTAGGTTCCAGTTTTTCAAATGGAAACAGAAGTGTGGATTTATATGTGAAATTTCCCAATTTTTAAATGTTGAGCAATCGTTGTGTGTACCAAACAAAATTTGCCTATGGGCTGGATTTCGCCTGAGGGCCAACAGTCTAAATGACTGAATTAGTGAAAACGAAAAACTTGGAATGTGGGCAGCATCCACACATTGACCAAAGTGAGTTATGCCTCCATTTACTTTTCTACTCTTTGTTCCACCCTCAGGCACTTAATCTAAATTTCTGCAAACAGTAGGTATTTTAGACACAAATTTTACCTGCTAGAAGATTACAGTGTGGAACAAGGCAAGTTCTAAATAAATAAGTCACATAGAAAGCTAAATGACTATTCCTATTTTTGTGTCCAAATTGTACAAGTTCTTCCATTACAACCCCTGCAACTCTCTTGTAAACATTTGGCTTCCATGAGTTTAACTTTTGCAACTTCAATTATATGTTAGCAAACAAAAAGGTCAGTGACGTACAGAAAATTGTCTTTGTGCTAAGATCTGTAAGTGAAATACAAAGCTTGTGAGACCAAAGAAAACTGGTGACAGCCTAGACCACAGCCTAGACCACAAAGAACTGAATATATTTATTAAAAAAAAAACAAAAAAAAAAAAACAAAAAAAAAAAACCTACCACTGGCTCTTAATACGTGTAGACATAAAAACAAACTTGTAAAGCTGAAAAAAATGAGAAAAGAAAGTGAATCTTCACCTTAACTCAACCTCTCAAGCAGGTCGACATTGAATGTTACCTCTTTGAAACATTTTCTTCACTTGGTATCCAGAATGGAGCCTGCTCTCTTGTCTCTCCTATTTCTGTTTATCTATCTACCCATCTATCTGCTTATCTATCTATCTACCTACCTACCTACCTATCTATCTGTCTATCTATGTATTTATCTCTCTGTCTGTCTGTCTGTCTATCTATCTACCTACCTACCTATCTGTCTGTCTGTCTATCTATCTCTGTTTGTCTGTATATTTATCTGTCTATCTGTCTATCTATCTACTTATCTACCTATTTGTCTATCTATTTATCTATCTATCTATGTATTTATCTCTCTGTCTGTCTGTCTGTCTATCTGTCTATCTACCTACCTACCTATCTATCTGTCTGTCTATCTATCTCTGTTTGTCTGTCTATTTATCTATCTGTCTGTCTATCTATCTGTCTGTCTATTTGTCTATCTGTCTGTCTATCTATGTATCTGTTTGTCTATCTATCTGTCTATCTATCTATGTATTTATCTATCTCTCTATCTGTCTGTCTATCTATCTACCTACCTACCTATCTATCTGTCTATTTGTCTATCTATCTATCTACCTATCTATCTATCTCCTGTATCCTTCTCAGACTCCTTTACAGGTTCTTCTCCATCTTCTCAATATCTAAACTTTGGAGTGACCCAGAGCTCAGTCCTCACTCTCTTTGTCTATACTTACTTCCCAGGGGATCTCAGCCAGACCTGGGGATGCAAATGACACTCATACCCTGCAGACTCTCAAATCCCCAACTCCATCCCAGACTTCTCCCCTGACACCACAAACTCTGGACTCATACATCCACTTCCCACTCATCACACCCACTTGTTTTTTATTCTAAAATACAACAAGTCTAAAACTCACTCTTGCATTTTTCCTAGCCCAAAGTGCCCTTGCCTCTCTTCCCCATCTCAGTACATGCCCACTACTCCACTTCTGGCTACAAGTCACTCAGGACAAAAGCCTGGAGTCAACCTTGCTCCTTTTTTTTTCCTATGCCACATCACATCCCAATCCATTAGCAAGTCCAGCTTGCAAATAAGTCCAGCTTGCTCAGTCTTTAACATCTATCTGGAATCTTCCCACTACTCATCATCTGCATTCTAGTCCAAGCCACCAACATCCTTCATCAAAGTCATTTCAATAGCCTGTTTCCCCTGCTTCTGCCCTTGCCACCTTTCAGGCTATTTGCAGCATAGCAGCCAGGGTGGTTTTTTTCTAAAAATAAAAGTCAGAGCATGTGTCTCTTTGGTTTAAAGCCCCCTACAAGCTGTCCACAGCCATTCTTATACAGGGATGAAAACAGACGCATCCTTATACAACATCCTTATACAAGTTTGAAAACATAGATAATATTATTTGGTTGTACTGTAATAACATATAATATTTTATTATATATTCATCTCTTACCAGGACCTACGCAACCATATGTGCTAGGCCCTCCCTCACTTCCACTCTTCAACATCATTTGCTTTCCCTCCTCCTCTGACGCTAATCTGGCTTCCTGGCTACTCCTTGAGCCTGCATCAGGCCCTCTGCACTGTTGCTTCCCCAGACATCTGTATGACTCACTCCCTTTCTGTTCAAAAGTCACCTTATGAAGGAGGCCTTCCCTGACCACCCCATAAAAAAGAGCCCTCTCACCTTTCTCTATCCTCTTATCCTACTTTATTGTTCACTGCCTTCTATCACTATCTGACAGAAATGCAGGCTCCGTGAGAACGCCTGATGCATCGTAGGTGTTCAACAAATATTTGTTGTGTTAATTAATTGCTTAATTAATTAATGATTTTTAAACATTTTTAAGGGTCTGAATGAGGTTAGTTTTTCAGTTCTTAGTGTATTTTATGGAAGAATAACAGAGTATGATACGGCTATATATTTTAGCTTTCATATTATGAAACAGTCATCTGGTTCTTGGAAGAGAAACATGTGTGCCTGGAGGAAGATGAGCTCACCTGGACCCATCAAGACAGACCATCTTGAAAACATCAAGAATCTACTATCTGTCTTTTCTTCTAGACTTGGAGCTCCTCGAGGACAGCAATTGTGTCCTAGTCATCTTTACATCTTAGGTCAAGTCAAATGACGTGCTCATAATAGATGCCAAAAAAAATGCTTAAGTAGAAGATGGTCCACTAATATTTTGATTGATTGAAATCAAGCAAATGGTACTTGAGAAACGATTACACATTACACACCCCATTGATATTTTTCCCAAAAGGACAAAGGCAAAACCACTTAAAAAAAAATTCCAAATACACAATTGTGTTAGTAAATGCTGAACTTAGAATTCAAAAGTAGCCTTTTTGTCTCCCTAAATAGGCCATTTGAATGCATTCCCATCTATCCACTCTTCACAGGAAGAGAGACAAAGGAAGAACGTAGTCACAGAGGGAAGTAAATGGAATTGTTATGTTTGGGGACTGGTGAGGTTCTTCCGGGAGATTCTTCCCCACTGGCCCTTGATAATGGGCTAGTAAATGGTAAGATGGAAGGGAGGCCGAGGGCTGGGCCCAAGTGAGCTCCTCTTCCTCCAGGCACACATGTTTCTCTTTCAAGAACCAGATGAATGTTTCATAATATGAAAACTAAAATATACAGCCGTGTGTTTTCCAACTTCCACCTCCCCACATTGCGTGGCCCACACAGACAGGAATGGAGCAGCCAAGAAGTGCTTTAAATGTGTATGATCATATAGGTCCATCTGCATTGTTCTCCTGCTGCTTCCATTCAAAAGAATGAGAGACCTGCAGGTAAATGGAAATTACTTCTCAGGGTGCAAACCTCTCAAGCAGCTATAATTGTGTGTTTCCTCACAGACGTCTTTGCCACAGTTCTCCTACCACCTCAGCTGGCTGGTTTCCACCCACACACCCTGCCTTCTTCTGTCAGGTCATTAATTGTTGATCTTAAAAGGGACACTCAGCTTGGAATTCAGAGCAGCAAGGAGAAATGGAAAATGTTCACTTGGTATTAATGGGGGAAAAATGCTATCAGCAGGCACGTCATTTCTTGAGCACAACATCCAGTTCTCTTTAAACTTAGTTCTTATTATTGTGATGAGTGTTCCCAGTGTGGTGTGCACCTCACAGGGTGCAGTAAAGGCACCCTCGTTTCTCCTTTCATGCCCTGCAAGTTCCTACAACAAAGGGGGTGTGGTGGGCAAAAGATTTAGAACAAGATTTAGCCAGCATCTAAGACCTATTAAAAGTTTTAAAAAGAGATGTCACTTTGATAACTAAGGTGAGCATGACCTAAGCCATGGTCTTTCCAGTCACCTCATATGCATGTGAAAGCTGGACGATGGAATAGAAAAACAAAAGGAGAATTGATGCATGAGAACTGTGGTGTTGGTGAAGAATCTTGAATATACCATGGACTACCAGAACAAACAAATCAACCTTAGAGGAAACACAACTAGAATGCTCCTTAGAAGCGAGGATGGCAAGGCTTTGGCTCACTTACTTTCGACACGTCATCAGGAAAGGCCAATAGCTAGAAAAGGACATCATGTTTGGTAAAGTGGAGGGTCAGAAAAAATGAGAGAAACCTTCAATGAGATGAACTAATGCAATAGCCACAACAGTGGACTGAAACATACTAAAGAACATAAAGATGGTGCAGGATCTTGCAACACTGCACTCTTATACATAAGGTCACCAGAGCCGAGTCGATTCGGTGGCAACTAGCAACAACAAGACTACTCTAGTGGGCCCCTGGCCCAGCAGGCAGGCCTTTCTGCACCTGACATCTATGTTCTGTGGCCACAAGAATATGAGCAGGGGGACAAGCTCAGGGTGCTCCCTGTACCTGTACCCAGGCCTACTGCAGTCACTCTGGCTCTCCCAGACATCCAATACTGGGCCCATCTGCAAGGAGCTATTCCAATTGGTGCATTGAGGGATAAAGAAGAAGATGAGTAGAGAACTTGGGAACAGTGGAGAATGCGTCTACCTCCTAGACCCAGATGCACTTTTCCACTGTCTTTGGGCCCCCACGTCCTTCTTGCACATGTAGGCCTCTGGCCGCCTCTCCATATTCTTAGATGCCATCTCCTCTGACACCACTCTCTCCCATCATTCTCCCAGACACATTGTGTGCAGGAATTTCCTCATCCCTTTAATGTTCCCAGTAGGAGGTAGAGACAAAAAAAAAACTAATTGCCTTTGAGTTGATTGCAACTCATGGTGACCCCATGTGTCAGAGAAGAACTGTGCTCTATAGTGTTTTCAACACTGGGACCTTTCAGGTGCAGATTGCCAGGCCTTTCTTTTGAGACATGTCTGGGAAGACTCAAACTGTCAACCTTTTGGTTAGTAGCCAAGGGTTAACAATTTGGGCCACCCAAGGACTACAGGAGGGATTAAGATATTGCAGTTGTAAGTATCTCTTTTACTTAATGCCATTCCTTTGAGAAGACTAAGGATTGGGACTCAGCTCTTCCCTGGAGGCTTAGTAACAACACTGTGACCTTTCAAAGGACATTGGAGACAGGAGATAACCTCCTCCCCTGTCGCCCAGGCTAGAAGAGCAGCAGGATTGACAAGAACCATTTCCTGAGCCTCCCATAATCGCATTCAGGCCTCTTGGAGGGTTTTTAAAAATCATTTTCGTCCTGAAAGCAATAGGAAAAATAAACTATTTTCAGGTATTCACATGGGCACACAGAAACGTGTTTGGCTGCAGCTACTATGCTGGGCTGAGCTCAGGAGAAACTTCAAGTCACTTCCAATTGACGATTTTCTGCTGATGCTGACAATGGCAAACCCCTTGGGGCTGGAGAGGAAATACTGCATTTACTCACATAATTACCCTCTTCTTTTTGAGGTGCTTGACTGTTCCAGACAAGTTAGAAGAGCAATGCCATAGGGAACAGGCTCTCTGATGGTCTTGCAACCCTTGAGGCCAGGAGCATTGGAGAGGGGATGAGGGGAGAAGTCGGCATTGCAGACACCAGGCTATTAATTAGACGTAACAGTTGGTCACCTATGTTTTAGACAGTCCATGGTGACTATGATGGTTCATCAGCCAATAAGGGGCACTCACTGTTACGATATGTGATTAACGACACTTCGCTACCAGAACACTTTCCCTGAAACAGCAACATAAGGATGTCTTAGAGATAGTGGCTCTTTAAACTCTTGCCTGCCAAAAAGAACTAGGATTTTTGGATATCGTTTTTATTCTTACAGCATTTTAAGTGGAAACTAAAAAGGTTTAGAATCACATAATCTTGGCTTCCGGCTTCATAGAGCACCAGCTTGTTATTCTGAAACTTGGTAAAAAAAAAAAGGGTGAGATTTGATTATTTATCCTAACTTTGGGATACGAACTACATTCCTGGCTATCTACTTCCAAAAATCAGTCAATGAAAACTCTACGGATCACAACAGTCCAATCCGCAACCGAACATGGGGATGGCACAGGACCAAAAGCATTTTGTTCCATTGTGCACGGGCTCACCATGAGGCAGGGCCAACTCATCAGCAGTTAACAACAACAACAGCAATGCTATAATAGGGTTTGGCAATGATCATCAATGGTTTCAAAAACCATTAATGAAAGATTCATGGGGATGTTTACAAAGTATTGCTCAGATTGACAATACTTGAATTCAGCTATAACACTGATAAAAAACCAGACATTTTGTGTTTCCTGATGCAATGTACTGCCTATGAAGAAAACATTTTGATGAAAGGAATCACATTAACCTGAATCTAAGGATGTCATTAGATTGATCGACCAGTTTATAGAAAATATGAAGATAGAGGAACAAGTTAGACAGACCCAAATGGAAGCAACTACCTAATCCTGACGTGGGAAATTCTACAGAAGAAACAATCAAATTTCTTCAAGTAGTTGGCATGAAAAGAAGGAGAAAGAAGAGAAATTGTCAAAGATGAAAAGCCCTTTAATTGATACATTAATTAAATGCAGTGTGGGAGAATTTTTTTAATCTGGATTGTTAAAACAAAAAAAAAACTCTAAAAAGATATTTTTGAGAAAATCGGGAGAAAGCGAATACCTACTGATTATTTGATGGTATTTAGAAATTATTAAGGAAAATTGTTAACATTCTTTGTTTTGATAATAATATTGTGCTTATGTTTTTTAAAAGTTCATACCTATTACAGATACACATTGAAATGTATATAGTTGAAATTATATGGTATCTAAGATTTGTTTAAAATACTTCTCTACCTAAAAAAAGGAAATGGGGCTGATGATGAAACAAGAATGGCAGGACGTTGACAACTGATGAAATGGAGTGATGGGTGCTAATTTTGTGCACGTTTGAAAATGTTCATGAGGAAGAGTTTATAAAAAAAAAAAAAAGCTTTGCAATGCAGTATTTAGCTGTGTGACCTCAAACAAGTTCAAATTTTCTAAATTCTGGCTTTTTCATCAACAAAACAAAGATAATAACATTTTCCCTCCCATCACTGTTTTGGAGATTAATGATTGTAACAGGTCACTGTAATTCCAGGCTCACAATCCACACTTAATGGTGTAAAAATCCCTCATAGGTGCTATGGAAAGTTGAAAGAACAACCTTAATGCCTTGTTGATACTAGCCTTTTAAGTGGACAAGTTCCATCTCAGCAAAGCTTCCGACAGTCTTCCTTTTGAGTCCAGGCTTAAACATGTTTTGCCCTAATGTGTGTTCCTTGAGGGTATGGATTTGGTCTCATTCATGTCTGCATTCCTAGTATATAAATTAAGTTGCAGAGCTACTTTCTTCAACTCTTTATTATGAACATTTTCAAATATGAACAAAGTTAGCACCCATCACTCAACTCCGTCAACTGCCAATATCTTGCTATTCTTGTTTCATCATTCTGCCCTCATTTCCTTTTTTTTTGACTTGTAGTGTGGGCACCATAGGTGTTTTCTGACTGACTAAATGCATGAATGAATGATTGAATGGATGGATGGATGAATGAATGATGCCTGATAATTTAGTGCATTCAAAGCTTGGTTAATGTGCTTGTGGACGAATGTATATGCAATACAGACTATCAGAAGGATGAATACAAAGTCTGGATTAAAACGGGGAGAAAAAAATGTACAACTGTAAGCATTTCATCAGGAACGAGGAGGACAACGGCAAGATGCTTGTGAGACGAGACCAGAGAAAGGCAGGTCAACAGACTGTAGAGAAGCACAGAGAGAGAGAGAGAGTGCAAGAGAACAAGAGAAAACCTGCTCCAAGCCCACAGAATGGAACACCTTGTCAACATTACTGAAACCAACAGAGCATCCGTTTGGGTTAAGACTTTACAAGTCGTGGACAGAAATGTAGTTGTATCCTAGTTCAAGACTGAAAAGGTCACCCTTAAAAGTTGAGTCTACCTGAAAGTTTTGCAAAAGTTACTATGAGGCATTCGCAGCTGCTAAAACAAGAACCATATCTTTAAGTACACTCAATGATAAACTATACCTAAATATAGCTTTAAAAGAGAGAGTCATTGCTAGGGGATGCTGAACGCTTATTAAGAGTGATGAAAAAACTGAAAACAGGTAAGGGTGATGGCTGTACAACATGATAAATGTTAATTAATGTCACTGAATAGTACATATAAAAATGTTGAAATGGCAAATTTTTGTTAGATGTATATATACCATAATAAAAAATAAAATAATGTAAAAAATAACTCATATTGAAAGTGAATAAATAGACTGGAAAAGAATAAAAAACAGAAAACTTAAAAAAATTAATGTAAAGGATGAGCTTAGTAGAAAGGCATTAAGGTTAGATTTTGGGAGGGAATATTTAGCATCAGTCAGGAATGTGGAAAGATGGGTAAGATGTGAGAAAACCATTTCAGTACATCACTTAAGGTTTTCAAGAGCTAGAACCAACACAACAGGGCTTGTTAATGCAACAGCTCAGCAAAAGAATCTCCTTTCGCTCCAAACCAAGAATGGATACTTCAAGTTGAATTCCATTAGAGAAAAACAGCAAGTTAATAGGAAATTTAGTATAGATACTGTCTTACCAATCTTCCCCTGGTCTAGGAGCTTCTCAGCACAGGGATCCTGGATCCAAAACACACGCTCCTCTCCTGGTTCTCTATTTTTGGTGGTAGGAGGTCCCCTTGTCTCTCTTCTAGATTCTTTCTTTTATATCTCAAGATGCAACCTAATCTTGTAGACTGAGTCCAGCCTCATTACATAACTGCCTCTAATCCTGCCTCATTGTCTTGGTCATCTAGTGCTGCTATAACAGAAATACCACAAGTGGATGGCTTTAACAAAGAGAAATTTATTTCTTCACAGTAAAGTAGGCTAAAAGTCCAAATTCAGGGCATCAGCTCCAGCGGAAGACTTTCTTTCTCTGTTGGCTTTCTCATCAATGTTCCCCCAGACTAGGAGCTTCTCTGCTCAGGGATCCCAAGTCCAAAGGACGCTCTGTGATCTGGGCACTGTTTTCTTGTTGATTTGAGGTCCCCCTGTCTCTCTGCTCACTTCTCTCTTTTATATCTCCAGAGATTGCCTCGGGATACAATCCAATCTTATAGACTGAGTCCTGCCTTACTAACACAACTGCTGCCCATCCTCCCTCCTTAACATCATAGAGGCAGGATTTTTATAACATAGAGGAAAATCACACAATACTGGGAATCATGGCCCAGCCATATTGATACACCATTTTTGCGGGGACATAATTGAATCCTTGACCCTCATTCACATCATAGAGGTAGGATTTACAACACACAGGAAAACTATATCAGATGACAAAATGGTGGAAAATTATACAATACTGGGAATCATTGCCTAGCCAAATTGACACACATTTTTGGGGACACAATTCAATCCATAACAGATACCATATATCATTTTAGAAAAGTGAAATCTATTTTTTGAAAGCAGTATCAAAGTCAGAATTGAAGTGATAAAAAACTTAAGGAATTGGAATGTGATGTATGGTGTGTTGCAATATTCAAAATATTATATTTTAAGGCTCTTGATGATCAACAAAAGGAGCCCTGGTGGCAGTGGTTAAACGCTGGACTGCAAACTAAAAGATCAGAGGTTCAAAACCCGCCAGCTGCTCCATGGGAGAAAGATGTGGCAGTCTGCTTCCATAAAGATTTACAGCCTTGGAAAGTCTATGGGGCAGTTCTACTCTGTCCTATAGGGTCGCTATGAGTCGGAATCGACTCGACGACAACAGATTTGGTTTGGTTTGGTTTGATGATAAAGTCAAGTCTAAGGCAGTCAGTTCATCTTGAGTAAGGGGGAAATAATTTGTAGCCTACTAAATACCCCCATGCTAAAGTATGTATAGGAATGAATGGAGCTATTTTCTTTTGCACATCATGCCAAAAACAGTGTTGATAAATGTGGATGCAATTTTGAGCTGTCTGATAATTTCAGAAGATGGAAGCCTTTTAAGAGAGCTCATTAATTTAACATGTCATACCTAATGGTGAATGAGTTCAATTTCTCCAAAGAACAATTAGTCAACAGGATAAATTAACATGAAATATTGTCAAATGCAAAGACTGTGCTCATTTCCAAAGATGAAACACTTTTACTGCTATTGTTCTTTGTTCTTGGAAGGGTTTCTGTGATGTAATTCCCTCACTGACCCAAATGCTTTGAGTAAACTTCATTTCTCACCTGGACCACTGCAAAAGACTCCTAGCAGTTAAGCACTCAGCTGCTAACTGAGAGGTTAGCGGTTCTAACCCACCTTGGGAGAAAGATGTGGCAGTCCTCTTCTGTAAAAATTACAGCCTTGGAAACCTTATGGGGCAGTTCTACTTTGTCCTATAGAGTCGGGATGAGTTGGAATCCATTCGACAGCAATGGGTTTTAGACAATGGCTTTAGACACACTCACCCACCTCCTGTCTACTCTTCATACACTATCCACAGTGATATTTTAAAACCACATATCAGATAATAACACCCTCTTTCTGAAAACCTTTCAATAACATCCACTGCATTTGGGATAGACAAAGATTAGCACGTCTTAAAAGCTCAGATCCCCAACGATCTCAGGGCCTTGCTGTCATACCACTTTCCCATATTCCCCATGGTTCTTCCACTTCTTGGTACGCACCATGCTATGCCTATCTCTGAGGCATCTCATGTGCTATTCCCTCTTCCTGAAACACTTCTAGCCTTCCCCAACTTCTCACATAATTAACTCCTCCTCATCCTCAGATCTCAGGTCAGATCCCAGAGCCTCACTTCCTCAGGAACACCTTTCTGACTTCCCTGACTAGATCATGCCTCACAGCCCCCCGGGCTCTGTTATAGCACTTGACATGGTCCCCACATCCTCATTGATCATCTTTCACCTCCTTCCTTTCATTCTTCCAAAGCCACCACTTCATCGAAATTCTCCATGTTGTCAAATGCAATGGCCCCTTCTCTGCCTTCATCTTACTTGACATCTCCTAAGCAGTTCACACAACTGAGAACTTCATTCTTCTTAAAACAGGTATTCCATCAATTCCTGGAGCCTTGTTTTTCACCACTGCCTTCAGTGCAGCTTGGACTTCTTCCTTCAACACCACCGATTCTTGATCATATGCTATCTCCCGAAATGGTTTAACATTGACCAGTTCTTTTTGGTACAGTGACTCTGTATTCCTTCCATCTGCTTTTGATGTTTCATGTGTTATTCAATACTTTGCCCATAGAATCCTTCAAAATTGCAACTCGAGGTTTGAATTGTTTCTTCAGTTCTCTCAGCTTGAGAAATGCCAGGTGTGTTCTTCCCTTTTGGTTTTCTATCTCCAGTTCTTTGCACATTTCATTATACTATTTTACTTTGTCTTCTCAAGTTGCCCTTTGAAAGCTTCTGTTTAGCTCTTTTACTTCATCATTTCTCCCATTCACTTCAGCTACTCAGTTCAAGAGCAAGGTTCAAAGTCTCTTCTTATTAAATTTAGTTCCCTTTAATATCTTAGGCTAATTGGGATATTAAAAAAAAAAACAAAAAAACTGCTGCCTTCAAGTCAATTCCAACTCATAGAGACCTATAAGTCAGAGTAGAACTGCCCCCATAGGGTTTCCAAAGAGTGGCTGGTGGATTTGAACTGCTATCCTTTTGATTGGCAGCTGAGCTCTTAACCTTTGCGCCATCAGGGCTCCTGTTATAAAATAAGCTAGAAGAAATTAGAGCCTTGAGACAATGGAGACAAAACAAGTAAATTTTATTGACAGGGTGGGGTGAGATGCTAAGAAAAGTAAATTATGCAGAAACTTTACCTGGTTTCCTCACTCTGTGACCTTTATGTTCAAACAAACCCTCCCATTCCTCATGATATGATTCGTGTTGGCTCTCCAGCCTCCTAAGCTATACTTGATTCATTGAACTGTCGGTCATGACCCATTAGTGGATTGCTATCAGCTTAATAAGTCATGATAATCATTTTTTTTTAATTAAGTAAAATAGAATTGAAGAGATAAGGCACGAAAAAATTGCACTACATTAATATATAGCAAGGAGAGGTATTATTTTGTGAAGTTTTCTTTTTTTCCATTTGTATTTGTGTCTGAATGTGTGTGTACTGGGTCACAATATAACATATATTTCTTACTATGAGTCACAATCTTAAAAGTGTAAAAGCCTGTCTGCCATGTCCCATAATCATGCTTACTTTTATTTCCCTAAATATGCAATACTGCTTCATATCTTCTGGTCTGGCAGATTCCCTTCCCTCCAGTGAAATGTCTTTTACCCACCGTGGTCTATATGGGAAACTCTCCTTAATCACATGCAGACCAACTTTCATTACCTGCTCTGTGACTCCAAACTCCCACTAGGGCATTTCCTTTTGTTCTCCCAAAAACAAAAATAGAGCTTATCTTATCTCATTGTGTTTAGATTTAATCAATCTTAACATTTTTATTTACAACTAATTAAACACTACTTGTCTGCCTACTAAATTTCTAATTTTCTGAAGGCAGAAACTCTACGTCTCTCTCACTCTTTAATTCAAGAACATGTTGTATTGTAGATGTGTTTCAAATCTTTCTTGAATCAACACATAAAAAGATGAGCTGGAAAGTAACAAGAAAAGTGCTTCTTGAGCTGCCATCAAACTCACAGAAGTGGTATTTGTTCAGTTATCCTACACACTACATCAAAAAATAATCATCTCAATGGCTTTGCAACTCTACATTGAGCTGGTACCAATAAAAATTGAAGTTATTCATGAATGATTATATTCAGAATAGAGACATAAAACTGATATGAGAACACCTTCAAATCTCAAATAAATGCACAGATGCTCAGGAGAAAAAGATCGTCCATCAGACCAGTATCCTGGACTCAAAATGTCATCAAAAGTTGTCCCTTCAAGAGGTAATAATATGTTTTCTATGAGACATGGAACACTTCAAATCAATAAATACTATATTAAAGCCTTGCTTTTTGAACGGGTGTGTGTGTGTGTGTGTGTGTGTGTGTGTGTGTGTGTGTGTGTGTGTGTGAATAACACATCAAAACAGGAAAGAAAAATATTGTCTCAGCCCCCGAATCCCTGGGGCGACACAAGCCCTTCTATTTCACTGACATGGTCACAGGAAAGAACTCTGAACAGAGAAATGAAACTTGGTGCTATTTCCAGATCAGAGTGGGCATTAGGGTGGGGGTCTCCTGGGGCAGGAGCTGCTGCAAAGGCTCCAGTCACTCCATATGGCAAACCCATACAGTAAGAGGCAGCTGAGAGATGAAGTAAATCATAGCCATTAAAGCCCAGCCCTCATCTCATCACCAATGAAGTCAATTCTGACTCCTGGCAGCCCCACGTGGGTCAGAGTAGAACTGCACTCCATAGGGTTTTCAATGGCTCTGATCTTTTGGAAGTAGATCACAAGCCTTTCCTCTGAGATGCCTCTGAGTCCGCTCAAATGTCAATCTTTCAGTTAACTGCTGAATGTTTAACCATTTGTGCCACCTAGGGAGTCCTCATCTTATCACAGGTAAGCTTTATTCAACTAGTCTGCTGTGATGGTTAAGATTGTGCGTCAGCTTGGCTGGACCATGATTCTCAGTGTTTCGGCAGTCGTATAATGTTGTGATCACTTCCATTTTAAGATTTGATATATGATCACCCCCATGATGGGATCTGCTGTGAATAGCCCATCAGTTGGAAGGGAGTTTCTTTGGGCATGTGGCCCGCATTGAATATAAGTGGACATTCTGGCAAGACTAGGGGCTTTTTGATTGTGCTGGCTCCTGCAGCTGGCTCCTGTTTGTCTGACCTCTGGTTCTTGGGACTTGAGCTAGCAGCTTATCTGTGGCCTTGCCTGCCAATCTTGGGATTCATCTATCTTCGCTGCCTGTGAGCAAGAGCCCTGCTTTCTGACTTGCTGATCTTGGCTTCTCCATTCCCTGCACTACATGAATCAGGAGAAACCTCTATCCTGAGCCACAGACTTGGGACTCTCCAGCCTCTACAACCACGTGAGCCATTTCCTTGATATAAATCTCTCTTTCTATATATATTTATATGCTTTGCTAGTTTTTCTTCTTTAGAAAACCCAGGGTAAGACACCTGCATTTGCCTGGGAGTCCCCTTTCATTAGCACAAAAGCTGGAATGAACTTTCTAGAATTATTCAATTCAGAATCTGATTCAAGGCCTCTTAAACTTGAATGGGCATTGAATCTCTTCGGGATCTTCTTAAAACGTATTTCTGATTCAATAGGTTTGACATTCTGCATTCCTCACAAGCTCTCAAGTGGCTCTGATACTTCAGCTCCCTGGAGTATGATGCTAATTCTTTACTGATTCGTTCTTTCCTATAAAGGGAATTAGCAAACAAGCAAGGAGTAAGGAACACACATGATTTGACCCTTTGCTTATATGAGGGATTGTCATCAATAAAAAAGAAAAACAGCTGCTATTGGGTCAATTACTAGTCACGGTGACCCCAAATGTGTCAGACTAGAATTGTGCTCCATAGAGTTTTCAAAGGCTGATTTTTAGGAAATAAATCACCTGGCCTTTCTTTTGAGGTGCTTTTGGGTAGACTAAACTTCCAACCTTTCAGTTAGCAGAGAGCAGTCATTGTGCCAAGTACTGTCAATGCCATCTCATCTAATCCCAGCACAGCACAGGTTACGATTCTTGTGTTAACAAACAACAAACTAAGACTCAGATATTAACTTTTCCAAAACCATCCAGCCAGTACATGGCCAAAGCAGGATTTGAACTTAGTTCCCTCTGACCCCAGAGATTATAGGCTTTCCATTATTTGTGGTTCTCTGGTAATCAGTTCAACAGATATGTAGATATATGTACATATAGAGAGCTCAATTGTGCTGTGTATGTTTATACAAAAAAACAGAAAGAGAGGATACATAACCTATGAAGACAAGTCCAAGCCCCCCAAGTGTGCACAGTCTAGCAGAAAGAAAGATGCATGAAGAGGTCACCCCGGTATAATGCGCTCAGTGCTGTGATGGAGGCACTGGTTGAGAAGCACTCTTAGCTCACAATGTAGTTCTTGGAAGAACTGGTTTTGAAGGATAAAGGGGAATTTATTAGCTGAAAAGGGCGTGGAGACACTGCTAGGTAGAAAGGACAGCTTGAGAAAAGTCATGGAATATAATATAGAATAGTATGTTGTTCAAGGAGAATTCTTAGCTAATGTTCAGGTAAGATCCCTTCTATTGTTAGATCCCAAGTTAATTAATAAATCATTACTTTTTCAAACTTCAATGCCATAAGAGATAAACACAGTATTCAGAAGGTGTTAAGATTAAATTCTATCTTCCCCAGATATGTGTTGGAATCTTAAACCCTGTACCTGTGGATGAAATCACTTTTGTTGCAAATAGGGTTTTCTTTGTTATGTTAATTAGAACATACCAGAGTAGGGTGGATTCTCACTCTAATCACTTCTTAGATATAAAAAGAGCAGATTAGACACAGAGACACAAACTCACATGCCATATGAGGATCACCTATAAGCCAAGGAACCAAGGAACGGTTGGGACTCCCTTCAGGAAGGAATCCACATAGCCAAGACCCTGATTTATGTACATATAGATAAAAATAAATTTTATCTGTAAGAAAGTAAATTTCTGTTCTTTAAAGCCATGCCACCCAGTTGTGGTGTTCCTGTTACAACATCACTAGGTAACTAAGATAGATGGGTTTTCAGACAAAGTTGGTTTGCTTTTCTATTCAGGATACCATAAGATAAAAATCATTTTTAACCTGTAATAATTTCTCAGCCTCCAGCTGCTGAGGGAAACAAACAGAAATTAATCCATACTCCAGCTCCATGGACTCAACCTACTCACTGCCTCCCTACCCCTATGGCTGAGATACATCCCAGCTTTCCCAAATCCTTGTAAATGGCAGTCAAGTCTAAAGCAATCATGGTCATAACGCAAGTGATAACCCCCCAGTCATTTGCAGTCTCGCCTTACTCTTATTTACATACTGCTTCAAATAATCTTGGATGTTTGGTTAGCCATTTGAAAATTAAAATAAAATGTGATCCCTTATTTACTCTACAAGCAATAATCAATCTCAGGCAGATCAAAGACTTAAAAGTGAAAAATCAAAACTTTAAAACGGTTAGTAAAAAATGTAAGAGTATATTTTATGATACCACATAGAAAAGGATTTTTTAACTTTATTTTTTTAAATTTATTTTGTTATTGTTGTTGAGAATATACACAACAAAATGCCACCAATTCAGCAGTTTCTACATGTACTATTCAGTGATATTGATTACATTCTTCAAGTTGTACATGATTCTCATCCCCCTTTTCTGAGTTGTTCCTCCTCCATTAACATAAACTCACTGCTCCCTCAGGTTCCTATCAAGCTTTTGAGTTGCTTTTGTCAATTTGATCCCATATAGATAGTTCTTAAAAGAGCAAATGCTCAATGCAGACATTTTTTACAAATTAAGCTAAACTATTGCTTGATTTTAAGAAGGCTTTGGGGTGTATTTTTTGTGTAAAGATTATCTCAGGGCAATAGTTTCAGTTCATCCAGCTTCCACAGCTCCAGAAAATTTGGATTCCATGAGAATTTCAAATTCTGTTCTGAATTTTTCCCCTCTTGATCAGAATTCTTGAATAGAATCTTAGATCAAAATGTTCAGTAATGGTAGCTGGGCACCGTCCAGTTCTTATGGTCTCATGGCAAAGGGGGCAACTGTCCATGAGACAATTAACCACACCTACTCCTGACTCTCCTTTTTCTTCTGTTGCTCCAGGAAAATAGAGAGCAATTGTTGTGCCTTGGATGGCTGCTTGAAAGGTTTTAAGATCCCAGGAACTAGACAGTGAACTAGGAGACAGAACAGAAGCACTAAATATGTTATTAAGTCAATTAATTGGGATGGTCCCATGAAACCATGACCCCAAACTTCCAAACCAAAAAAACAAATCCCATGAGGTGTTTGATTGTATATAAGCAGACTCAGCAGCTACTCCTTTTTGTTGTTGTTGTTCTGTAAATATGTCTATCACACAACTTTTGCCAATTCAACTTTTTATAAGTGTCATGGATTGAATTGTGTCCCCAAAAAAAATCTGTCAACTTGGCTAAGTCATGATTCCCAGTATTGTGTGATTGTCTACTATTTTGTCGTCTGATGTGACTTCCCTATGTGTTGTAAATCCTATCACTATGATGTAATGTGATGGATTAGTGGCAGTTGTATTGATAAGATCTACAAGATTAGTGTCTTAAGCCAATCTCTTTTGAGATATAAAAGAAAGAATTGAGCAGACAGACATGGGGACTTCATACCACCAAGAAAGTAGTGCTGGCAGCAGAGCACGTCCTTTGGACCTGAGGTTCCTGCACTGAGATGCTCCCAGACCAAGGGAAGACTGATTCATCACAAGGACCTTCCTCCGAAAGCAACAGAGAGAGAAAACCTTCCCCTAGAGCCAGCGCCCTGAATTCGGACGTCTAGCCTGCTGGACTGTGAAAGAATAAACTTCTCTTTGTTAAAGCCATCCACTTGTGGTATTTCTCTTAGAGCAGTGCCAGATGACTGAGACAATAGGTGTTCAATTTACTGACAACACTTACAATCATAAGTTGTGTAACCCTAACCATAATCAATGTGATTTTCTCATTACTGTATATCAAAACTCAGTATTCCATAAATAATAATCTCCATTCCCTCTCCCTGTCACACCTGGTAACCACTAGTAAGCTTTAGTCTCTATAAATTTGCCTTTTCTTGTCTTTCATGTAAGTGAGTCATACAATATTTGTCCTTTTATGATTGACTTATTTCACTCAGCATAATGTCTTCAAGCTCCATCCATATTGTAGCAAGTATAAAACTTCATTTCCCCTACTGGCTGAGTAGTATTCCATTGTATTTATGTACCACATTTTGTTTATCCATTCATCTGCTGATGAGCATTTAGGCTGTTTCCACCTTTTGGCTATTGTGTGTAGCACTGCAATGAACATTGGTGTACAAGTCTCTGTTTGCATCTCTGGTTTCAAGTTTTTGGGTATATAACAAGAGTGGAATTGCTGAGTCATATGGTAGGTTTTTTTTTTTTTTTTATATTTTTGAGGAACTGCCACACTGTTTTTCACAACAGCTGTACCATTTTGTGTTCCCACCAGCAATGAATAAGGATTTCAATTTTACCACATCCTCACCAACGTTTGTTATTTTCCTTTTTTTTGTTTGTGTTTTTTATCTTAACCGTTCCAGTGAGAATGAAATGATATCTCATTGTGGTTTTGATTTTCATCTCTCTGAAGGCACAGTGGGTAAAGCAATCTACTGCTAACTGGAAGGTCAGTGGTTTGGAACCACCAGCAGCTCTGTGGGAGGAAGAATAAAGAATAAACAAGATTGAAGAAGAATTGATGCCTTTGAATTACTGTACTGGTGAAGAATATTGAATATATTATGGACTGCCGGAAGAATGAACAGATCTGTCTTGAAAGAAGTACAGCCAGAATGCTCATTAGAAGCAAGGATGGCTCATACTTTGGACATGTCATTAGGAGGGACCAGTCCCTGGAGAAGGGCATCATGCTTGGTGAAGTAGAGGGTTATCAAAAAAGAGGAAGACCCTCAACAAGCTCGACCGACACAGTGGCTGCAACAATGAGCTCAAGCATATTAATGATTGTGATGATGACGTAGGATCAGACAGTATTTTGTTCTGTTGTACATAGGATGGCTATGAGTTGAAATCAGCTTGACCGCACCTAACAACAACATACATCTACAGTAATAAAACAGCCTGGTACTGGAATAACAGTAGACACATTGACCAATGGAATAGAATTGAGAATCCATAAGTAAACCCACACATCTGTGGTCAGCTGATTTTTGACAAGGGTGTTAAGTCCATTTGATGGGGAAAGAAGAGTCTCTTCAATAAATGGTGATTGGAAAATTGGATTCCCACATGCAGAAAAATGGAACAGAATCATGCCTCACACCATACACAAAAGCAAATTCAAAATGGATTAAAGACCTAAATGTACAAACTAAACCCACAAAATTCTTAGAAAAAAGAGCTGGGACAACACTTTCAGTTCTAGTTTAACAACGGATTATCTAATATAATAACAAAAGCACAAACGGCAAAAGACAAAATAAATAAATGGCACCTCATAAAAATTAAACACTCTTGTTCATCAAAAGACTTTACCAAAAAAAGTGAAAAGACGAGGTACCAACTGGGAGAATACCTTCACAAACCATGTAGCTGACAAGAATCTCATAACCAAAATACATATAAAACTTCAACAACTTAACAACAAAAATACAAATAGCCCAATCATAAAATGGGCAAAGGACTTGAATAGACATTTCACCAACAGGACTTTGAAACGGCCCCTAAACACATGAAAAGATGCTCAGTGTCATTAGCAATCAAAAAAACAAAAATACCAAACCCATTGTCCTCTCAATGAACTTTGGTGTACACATCTCTGAGTCTCTGTTTTCAAGTCTTTTGGGTATTGTCTTAGTCATCTAGTGCTGCTATAACAGAAATGCCACAAGTGGATGGTTTTAACAAAGAGAAATTTATTCTCTCACGGTTCAGGAGGTTAGCAGTCTGAATACAAGGTGTTAACTCCAGGGGAAACCTTTCTCTTTCTCTTGGCTCTAGCAAAAGGTCCTTGTCACCAATCTTTCCCTGGTCTAGGCAAAGGACATTCTCCCCTCCTGGTTCTTCATTCATGGTGGTAGGAGGTCCCTCTGTTTCTCTACTAGCTTCTCTCAAAAGAGGTTGACTCAAGATACATCCTAATCTTGTAGATTGAGCCCTGCTTCATTAACATAACTTCCTCTAATCTTCCCTTGTTAACATCATAGAGGTAGGATTTACAAAACATAGGAAAATCACATCACATGACAAAATGGTGGACAACTGCACAAAACTGGGAATCACAGCCTAGCCAAGTTGCACGCATTTTTGGGGGACACAATTCAATCCGTAACAAATACTAACAGAATAAATACTAAGAGAATTCAACTTGAAAAACATTAAGGAAGACGAAGATATTTCATAATGATAAAAGAACAGTCCAATCCACAAAGAAAATATTAGTAATAAGATTTATCTATATATCTGGCCACATAGATTACAAATATATAAAGCACAATCTGTTGGAAATATAATAGAAATTGACATCTAAAATCATAGAACTAGATTTAAATATACCTTTCTCAAAATAAGAAAAATGTAAAAAATGCTTGAATAGTATAAATTAAAAGCTTTAGCTAGTATCTATATATAGATTTTTGTCTCTAACAGAGCAACACTTACCTTTTAAACTTACATGGAGCATCAACAAAATTGATCATGTGTTAGGCCACAAAGGAAATATCACCAAATTCCAAAAAGCAAAAATTGATGAGGTTGCCTTCGCTGAGTACAAATGAATAAAAATACAAAATAGCAACAAAAGGCTGTCAAAAAGAAAATGCATATGCCTGGATATTAAAAACATGCTTCTAATTATTGTGTTAAATAAGAGATCAAAACTAATATTATAATCTATTCTGACAGAAACATTAATGACATCTTATATATAAACTGAGGGATCTGGCCAAAGTACTGATGAAAAGAAAATATACAAAAAGTCTTTATTAGAAAGCAAGAAAAATTAAAAGTAAATAACCGTTGTCTTTTTTAAAGCTAGAAAAATATACCAAATAAACAAAGAAAGTGGTGTAGAATGAAGCAGAAATTAATAAAAATAAAGTCTGCAAATAAAATTGTTTAATAAAATAAAATATAACTTGTAAAAATGGTTGAAATAGACAAAAATCAAAAGACTACTCAGAAATAAATAGATATTGGCTAAACACTATTAGAAAGTAATTTTATATACAGATCAACAAAAAAATGTTCAAAGGACAGGAGAACAGTATGTACAGCCTTTCAGTAATATCTGAAACCTAGAAGAAATCAAAACACATTTCTAGGAAAATTTAAATTCTCAAAATGGACTCAGAAGGAAGTAGAAAACATAACAAACCATAAGCAAAATTGTAATCGTAACATAGGAATTACCATCAGATCATTTTTCTGAGGAATTCTAACTAGTCTTCAAGGAAAAATAATGTTTGATTTCTTCCAGAGCAGAGGAAAAGAGGGAAAGACCAATATATTTTATTTACCAAACATAATTATGATACTAAAAGTGGACAGAAACATGAACAGTAGAAAGGTATTAATAAATCGAGCACAACAAAATAAAACAAAACAACACAATAACAACTACAAGAACCACCTCATCGCTATAGGGTTTGTCTTAGAAATGGGAGCATACTTCAACATCCAAAAAAGTATTCAAGGTATTTCACTATACTACATGATATTACATTACAGTTGAGACAGAGTAAAGGATAAAAATTATAATTTCAGGAGATGCTGAGAAAGTATTTGATAAAATTCAATCTTCAATGCTTATCTTATTTTTTAAAAAGATATAACTGTGTTTAAATAAAAACTTCCTTAACTTCAAATATTATCTCTCAAAAATTTATAAAACCAAACCTGTTGCCATCGAGTCTATTCCACCTCATGGAGACACTATAGGACAGAGTAGAACTGCTCCATAGCGTATATTCTGTGATGAAAAATTAAAAGCAACCATGGTCAGTGGTAGTATTTAACATTATAATGAAGTCCTGGTTAATGCTATGAAAGGAGATGATATTTTTGTCATTATCAATATACAATATGACTTCCAGCTAGAAAATACAAGAGAATCGCCTGAACTATTATTAAAATTAACTGAGTTGAACAAGGCAACTAGAATTGATATCAACACATAAAAAACAACAAATCCTCACATACACCCTAATCCCAGGTTTTAGATGAAGGTAAATATCAAATAAACAAAAAGCTGTCTGTAACACACAATAATCCTATCCTAATAATATAGGTTTGCTATGGATTTTGGTATATGGTAACTTACGTGGATATTCTATTCCATTGTTCAGCATATATCTGCTTCTAACATACTGGCACTTGATTTTATCTGTGTAAGCAAGGAGTGAACAGGGGAAACTTCAAGTATACCAAGTAATCTCAGAACAAGTTGACACTGTAACAAGAACAGAAAAGACTGGTCAACAGGGTAGTCTACCCAAAATAAGGTGGAATGTAGCTCTAATGTTAATCAATACCTGCAATCACATATAATAATCAAATAAAGAGATTATTCAACAGTGTTTTCCCAAGTGTTAAATTAGTCAATTTTCTTAATGAAGAGAACAAACCAGGCACATATAATCTTCTTCAACTAGGAGATGAAAATTCTAGTTGGTGCTACCGATTACAGTAAAATAAATCTAATCAACCAGGTTAATCCATCGAAATGCTGGAATGATGGCTTATGTAACAATAACCAAGTGAGATTTAAAAGTACATAATTTGGGAGAGAAACAGGGGGAAGAAGGGAGGGGAAAGAGAAGAAAGGAGGGGAGGAGAGAGAGAAAGAACAATGTGAACTTAAAACTTCTTTTTGATGTAAAATATATCTATATATATATACATATCTTTAAAAATGAACCTGCATCAACCGATGAGTGACTCAGGGTAGAATCTCCTTCAGGAAAACAGCCAACTCCAGTGTTCTAACTAAAAGTCAGTGTATTGATACTCCAGACTTTAGAACTTTAGCTAGTTAGAAATCATTTGTTTTCCATTAGGCCTGGAAAGATCACTGCAGCTGTGGGAAGGACTGAAAACACCTGTCATGGATTGAATTATGTCCCCCAAAATTGTGTGGGTCATGATTCCCAGTATTGTATGATTGTGTACCGTTTTGTAATCTGATGTGATTTCCTTATGTGTTGTAAACTCTATCACTATGATGAGTTTATACTGATGAGGTTTACAGGATTGGATAGTGTCTTAAGCCAGTCTCTTTGGAGATATAAAAGAGAGAAGCGAGCAGAGACACATGGGAACCTCATCTCTCCAAGAAAGCAGTGCCGGGAGCAGAGTGCATCCTTTGGACCTGAGGTTCCTGCACAGAGAAGCTCCTGGACCAAGGGAAGATTGATGATATGGACTTTCCTCCAGAGTCAATGGAGAAAGCATTCCCCTGGAGCTGACATCCTGAATTTGGACTTACAGCCTACTAGACTATAAGAGAATAAATTTCTCTTTGTTAAAGCCATCAACTTGTGGTATTTCTGTTACAGCAGGACTAGATGCCTAAGACAACTACCCTAAAAATTCTAAACCTTAACCTGCTGTCAAAATAAGTAGAGCTATAACACTAGAAAGACTCAAAAATAAGAAACTAATGAAGAAGTGGATTAAACCCATAGTGTTAGTGTTTTAGACTAGATTTTAGTGTAAGAATTGAAATTTTGTGAACTCTATTTGTGCTTATTTGTTCTGCTATCTAAATTTTCTGAAATATTCAACATAGTATTACGCATTTGCAATTACAGTTTAAATTGTTTAAGGGAAATTGGTCACATTTATAATCAATACTAAAATGCTCAAGAAGTAGTGGTTTGTTGTATGTATGAGTTTAATAAGTTGAATACTGAACAGACTACATATTATTAAGTGTATTCCTTTCCATGCACAAAGGCTCCTCATGCAGGGAAGAATCCTAATTGAGGCTGAAGATGGCCTGGCAGGAGATGAGCCCAGAGATGCAGCCAGGAACCCAATCACCCCTAGACCTTGACTGAGCTGAGGCTTTGGGACTTGGAACCTGGCAGAGAGGCAGTGATCAAGGCATTACATGCAAGAGGAACAAGATTAGTGAAGAAGCGCAAGCAAGAAACCTCACCACCCACGTGGGGAAAGCAAGTGGTTCTTCATGGCGAGTGGTCTTTGTGGGAGGTATGAGAATGATTCCAGAGGGTGAACAGAAGACAGACCACAGCAGGTCTGAAGTGCCCTTCTACTTGGGTTTTTCTCAAAGGTTGTTACAAGTTTGTTATGGATTGAATTGTGTCCCCACAAAACATGTAAAAAATCCTAACCCTTCTATCTGTAAATGAGATCTTTTGAAATAGAGGCTTTCTTTTGTTATGTTAATGAAGCCATACCAGTGTAATGTGGATCCTAAACCTAGTCACTTCTGACTATGAGCAGCATAGATACAAGAGACACACACAGAGCGGGAACACAGATGACACGTGAGGATCGTCTACAAGCCAAGAAAGCGAGGAACACCAGGGACTATAAACAAGGAAAGAATCAACATGGCCAAGACCCTGATTTAGGCTCTTAGCCTGTAGAACTGTGAGAAAAGAAATTTCTGTTCTTTAAAGCCACTCACTTGTGGTATTTCATTTACAGTGGCACTAGTTAACTAACAACTGTATTAAATAATAATGCAAAAGTAAATGTTATTAAATAATATACTTCTGGGTCAGGCCAATGGATTGTTGACCAAATAGGTCCTCAACCATCTTTTGGAGGTACACTAACACCTTTTGAGCACAGAAAGGTTGGTTATGGACAAAAAGAACTGTATGTACCTCCCCCAAACACAGAAAGTGACAAGGAACTCCCAAAGACAGCCTATCCAACCACCCTCTCCTCCCATCTGGCAGCCAGCTTACACAGCATTACCCAGGCACAGCCTGGCGTGTCTTTCTCTGGGTCATGCCCGCAGACTAATGGATGCTCTCTGCCTGAAGCCCCATTGCTTTTCTTCTGGTTCCCTTACCTTATTTCACCCAGATTTAGCAGATGCAGGCAACACCTCCTCTGGAGATCTCTGACCCTCCAGGCTGGGGGATCCTCAAGATCCCCTAACACCTGGTACCACTCTATTCTCACTCCCGCCACTGCTTTGGTGCTGCCTGTGACTGTCTGTGTCTCACCTACGTGGAGATATGGCAACCATGAGACCCTTGAAGGAGAAGCTATGTTTTGTTATGTTATTGTTGTAGCTGTTGAGTCTATTCTGACTCATAACAACCCCATATGACAGAGAAGGACTCCTTTATAGGGTCAAAGCACTCAGCTGCTAACTGAAAGGTCAGTGGTTCCAACCCACCAGCCACTCCTCAAGAGAAAAGACCTGGAGATCTACTCCCGTGAAGATTACAGCCGAGGAAACCCTATGGGGCAGTTCTACTCTGTCCTACAGGGTTGCTTTAAAGTCAGAATTGACTCAGTGGCACACAACAGCGACAACCACAATAAATCTTTATGGGAGCAGGTATTTTCTCTCATTGAGTCACTGGTGGGTGGAACCGTTGACTTTTCAGTTAGCAGCCGGGCGCTTGGCCATTGTACCACCAGGATTCCTTAGAGTCTGTGTACAAACTGTCTTTAATCCACAGTATCTGGCACTATCCCTGATTACAATAAACACTCAGTAATTATTTATTTAGCTGAATTAAGCTGAAAAATAAATAAATCAAAAAAAAAAAAAAAAAGCCGTTGCCGTTGAGTGGATTCTGACTCATAGCGACCCTGTAGGACACAGTAAAACTGCCCCATAGAGTGTCCAAGGAGCACCTGGTGGATTTGAACTGCCAAAATTTTGGTTAGAAGCATGTAGCTCTTAACCACTATGCCACCAGGGTTTCCAAAAAATAAATAGAAGTCTAAAAATGAATAATTAGGCTGCTATAGTCTAGCTAGCTACCACTTACTCTAAAGTTCACCAAAGTTTAATGAGCTGCTGGAGGTGCCCTCCAGTAAACTCAAACATGGACCTGTAGACTTGAAACACAACCCCAACACCAGACACACACAAAAAAGTTGCCATCAAGTTGATTCCAACACATGGCAACCCCATGTGTGAAGGATGCTTACTGATCTTTTTGTCACCTGCTTTAACAGAATCATGGGATGCTAAGTCAGTTGTTGGTAGGAAAGAGGAGTCAGGGAGGGCATGAAAAGTAACCAGGCTTATCATACTCACAGTTCTCAGAGACTGGTAGGCCCAATAGGCCAGGGCCCAGGGCCATACATGGGGACAGGGTTACCTGGGGACAGGGTGACAACAAGCTGGAAGTGTAGCAAAGGGCTTATGTATGGCAAGCAGGGAGGGTTAGCTAGGTTTCATGGGATTCCTGGGGATTGGACATTTAGAATAATTCTCCAGGCTCAAGAGGCAGAGGCTGTCCCTAGTTATTTGGCCGCAGGGCAATTAGGATAGGTGCATAGTGGTCCAGGAGTGTGAGAACCTGATAAGGGGAGTATCGGAGAGTGGCCTTAATCAGCTGCTCAAGAAGGGGAACAGAGCAGCTTCCATCAAGGGCCTCAAAACTGGGTCAGGACAGCATTTTAAGAAAATTATATTGCATTTCCCCTCTCCTATTGTCTACTACATGTTGGATCATTTTAATGCAACTCGTCCTCCCATGCATCACAGCATGTTCTAGACCATTATTGAGGGCATGCCTCATTTACTCCTAAGCCAGAGATCTTCCCTGTCTACTTGAATTATCTGGCTTCAAGTCATCCCAGATTAGCTGCTTCCAAACCCTCGTTTCTGACAATGCATTCTGAGCCTTCTCTCTGACATTAATTTTTGCTCCATAGTCCATTCTTGGCTTTGTTTTGTCTTCTGATTTCAGCATTAGATCCCATCCCTAAGAGAGGCTTTTTAGCAGAGTGGGAAACTCTACTGCCCAATAAGAGCCACAATTCGTGAAGAAGGTTCTTAATGCAGTCAGCACCACGTTCCCTCAAGTGAGGAATTTTAGCAGCTCTGATTACTAAATGGGGGAGATGGGCTGCATGGGAGACAAAAGGAAAGAGGCAGCAGATGATGTTGCATGTCACCGTGGACCATTGTGGAGTCTTTCCAGTGCAAGAAAGCCAGCACAGGTAGAAATGCCCAATTGTACAACCCCTGTGGAATTCGGCAGTGTCTAACAAATATATATCACCCTTAACTTCAGTGATTCTGCATATACAGAAGGTACATTTTGGACAATATAAACAACCATATGCACAATGTTATTTGTTGCAGCATTATTTGACTGTTGGAAACTACCTAGAAGTCCAGGGGTACAGAGACAAGTGGAACAAACTATGTCATACACACATAGGAAGGAGTACTAAGCAACTGTAACAAAAAATGAGGAAGAGTTCTTTGTTCTGATATGGAGTGATTTCCAGAAGATGTTGTAAAGTTTTGTTTTTTTATTTTGTTTTTGTTTTCTTAAAGTGAAAAACAGCACTTGTGTATACTACCTTTTGGTAAGAAATAAAGAGAAATAAGAAAACATACATTTATATCCTTATCTTCGCCAAAAGAAAACAGGAAAATAATCTAGAAAATAACAGCTTTAGTCACCTATCAAGGGGTTAGGAGGAATGGGTTGGCACAAGTATGGGAGGGAGTGGCCTTCCCTGAGCACATCTTTTGTGTAGTTTTGACTTTTAGAAGCATGTTAATCGTCTACATACTTCAAAAGTAAAATTAAATCGACAAGATTTGATTGTCAAGGAGGAACCTAAAACTGAAAGCAAACTGAAACACAGGAATCCCGCTATATTTCTAATGAATATACCATAACCACACTAAGGAGGAAAAAGAGAACTTATTCAAGTACCGTGTAAACACAATCTATGGCTAGAAAGGGGCCCTGGTGGCACAGTGGTTAAGAGCTACAGCTGCTAACTAAAAGGTCATCAGTTCAAACCCACCAGACCCTCCTTGGAAACTCTATGGGGCAGTTCTACTCTGTTCTGTAGGGTCACTGTGAATCGGAATTGACTCAACAGCAAAGGGTTCAGTATTTTGGTTTTACGATTATAAACCCTCAGTCTCGAGTGGGATGTAAGAGGAAAACTGCAAAAAAATACTAAACTCTTTTCTTAGGTTTGTTTTCTGGAGGGTGTAGGTAGACCATCCCTGAAATAATTTAAAATGCATGATAGAATCAAGCAAATTAGTAAATACATTGACGTAGTTGGGAGAAGGGACATGCAAATATGGAATGGGGTGAGGGTAAGAAAAATCCCTCAGAGATGATCTGTATTTAGGGGTTTTGTTGTGAATCCCATGATCTCTAAAATATGTATATTCATGCAAAGGTATGTATATGGGTGTATATTTGAATGTATCTGTGTATAAGTGTATAAACCAAAAAATAAACTCATTGCTGTTGAGTCAATTTTGACTCACAGCAACCCTGTAGGACAGAGTAGAGCTGCCCCATAGGGTTTCCAAGGCTGTAATCTTTATGGAAGCAGACTGCCATGCCTTCTCTCACCAAGTGGCTGGTAGATTCGAACTGCTGACCTTTTGGTTAGCAGCTGAGCATTTCATCACTGTGCCACTTAGCCCATGTATATGTGTATATAGATGCAGAATTCTAGCTTGGTCCTTCCAAGCAAAGACCCCTACACTCAATAGCAATGAGTACTCTTAAGCCCCGTTATCAATCTCCAGGTATGTGATCACCAGTGAGGACCAGATGCACACCATGTGCCTCCAGATACGATGCGCTGAGAAGGACACAATATCACTATGCGGCATTCAGGCTGAGAATGCATACCTGAATCTCATCATAAGAAAACCCCAAGTAAATCCATAATGAGGACCATCCTACTTAAAAAAAAAAAAAAAAAAAAAAAAAAAAGGTCTATGTCATATAAGACAAAGAAAGGCTGTGGAAATGTTCCAGATTTTGAAAGACTAAAGAGACCCGGCAACTAAATACAATATCTAACTGGATCCTGTACTTTATGGGGAAAAATGCCAGAAAAACATTATGGGGTCAAATGACAAACTTAAAATATGGAGAGTAAATTAGATAAAAGCACTGCACCAGTGTTAGATTTACTGAAGTCGGCCACTGTGCTGTGTTGATGTAAGAGGACGTCCATATTCTTAGGAAATAGCTAATGAAATGTTGAGATTTAAAGGGCCATGATGCAGTAACTTATTCTCTGTTGGTTCAGAAAAAAAAGAGTAGATAGATAGCAAATAACTGTAGGTGAATCTGAGTAAAGAGTATACGGTATATGCGTATTTTTATGTGCTACTGTTATTCTCGCCACTTTTCTAAAGATTGATGTTACTTCCAAATAAAAACAAAGAGAAGCATCCATGAAAACAATTGTCTCTCTCTCTCTCATGATCCTAGAATTTACTCTCTAAAGAATACTCTTGCAATAATAATAGCTACCACTTGCTGCACGCCTACTATGTGCCAAGCCCTGGACTAGGCATTTCATACATGTTATCATTCACACTCATAGCAACCTTGTAATGCAGGCTTTCAATTTTTATGCACTATTCTTTTATTACTTTTGTATGATATTCCAATGTCTAGAACAACTACAGTTATTTGTAGCTTTGCATTAAAAAGTTGATTCTTATCACAGATGTGTAGATGTGCGCCCAACCTATGAGAAGCATTCTAACCCATTAGCTGATTCCCCATGATAAAGAGCAATAGATAACAGTATATCCCAGGCTATTATCTTTCCCTTCTGCTGTTTCTAACGTCTAAGCCTAGATCACGCCCTATTTTGTTTTAATTTTTCATTTTAACCAAACACATTTAGAACTCAGAGATAACCATGTTCTCTATTCATGGATTCCTCTCTCTAATCCCCAGAAAGTTATTAGAGACAGTATCAGTAAGTGCCTTGCATTCAATCCTTCTATTACACGAAAATATTTCCTTTCAAAAATCAGAAGTTGCATTCAACCTCCTTCTAGCAAATTGCAAATGAAGCTGGTCATTAAAAAACTCAGCATGAGAGACACATGGATAAATGAGCTGTCAGGAAATAAGAGAAAGATAGATCTAGGAGAACTAAATATATTGTTTCAACTAATTTTCTGCTTATGTACAGAAGTGCAACTTAAAGCAAATCTTTCCGAACCTTTAAGACATACCGTTTCGTACTCCTATAGTCATCTTTTAGCAAGACTGTAAGTGTATCAATAAAAAAAAATTAACTTAGCTCTAAGGAATACCTTCTTGGTTTAGCAGATTAAGTCAATATCCTCCACTTTAATATAGCTTTTAAATAACTGATAATGTGATTCATTATTTGACTCTATAATTATCGTTCAATGATCAGAGATGAATACAGAAGTGAAATCTCTGGTTTCAAAGATGTTTTATTATATTAGCAATAAGGATAATGAGTTTAATTCTATGATCTCATGAGACAGAAAACTTCAGATAAAATAATATTGTGAAATAATAAACATTGGCATTCTGTCTATTTTTGAGCTTTGCAGCCATCTGACTAGAAGAGAATAAGAGGATCAGAGAATGTTAGAACTGAGGGGAAACTTGGACATAATCCAACCCTTCTGCCTTACAGATGAGGATGCTGAAGCACAGAAACACACCATGACACCCTAACTCCATCAAGGAGGAGGATTTAGAGTTACCCCTCAATAAGGGCTATATTTGACAGCAACCCCCTCTATTTCTTATCCCAACAGTTGTGACCCTCACCCCCATCCCAAGGAGAACATTTACAGTAGCTGTCTGTCATGCAAAATATTCAGAAAATATTTTCTATTCTTACCAGTTGTTACCAGCTGCCATCGAGTCGACTCCAACTCAGGGCAATCCCATGAGTGTTAGAGTAGAACTGCGCTCCACAGGATTTTTCAACGGCTGATTTTTTGAGAAGTAGATTGCCAGGCTTTTTTTCCCAAGGCACCACAGGGTGGACTAGAACCTGCAATCTTTCGGTTAGCAGCCAACTTCGTTAACCTGCACCACCCAGGAACTTCATTTTCTACTCTATTTTATTGAATACTTTTGGGGGGAAAAATGCTAGTCCAGACACACTACTTTAGTTTTAAGATGCACTAATGGATTGTAACCAATGGTTTTCTCCAAGTCCGTGGCAGGACCCAACTCAAGTCTTACTTCCTCTGAGGGGACTGTCCTAGCCACACACTTGTCCGTGTTAGTTGTTATTCAGTGTGTGTTGGATGAAATGATGAATAACAAATGAATAAACGATCAGGGTAAAGAGTCTAATATTTCAGCACAATTCTCTTCCCTAACCATGACTCCACACATTCAGTATCTGAGGGTTGCCTTTTCTGAGCCTGTCATGGTGCAAGTTTCTGGGGACACAGCTGTGAACAAGTGGTCATATCCCTTCCCACTGGAAGCTGTAGACTTCTCCAAGGGAAGCCCAGGAGCATAAGCCACATCCAGCCATCTGACCAATTGACTTGCAGCTTAAGAGAAGATTATTGGAGCAACCCCAGGTGAAGAAGAAAGGAGGCAAAGATCTTAGAATGGCATCAGTCTGAACTACGCCACCTCTACAGCCATGGATCTCCCTCATTTCTCTTCCCTTGCTGATCCATTTCATATTTCTGTCCTTTCCTGACAATCTCTTCTCACTGCCTAGACCATGTTGCCCTCCATTTGGAACTAAGTGAAGACCTCTTCAATTTAGACTTTACCCTCTCTGTGAAGCTTTTTCCAGTTCCTCTGAGAACTAATTATTCTATTTTCTCCCACAGAGATTTATACCTGCACACTGCATTGTGATTTTGTGAAGGTCTGTTCTTTGGCCAAACTGCTCTTTACCAGAAAGCTAGATATGCTATCTTATGCTCCCTGTTCTTTTTCTGAAAAATCACACATGCAGCCTGAAAAGTCTCCCTGAATACACGCTACAAACTGTTCAAGAAGCCTGTCTAAAAAAGGAGGCTGTAATTACAATGAAAAGGAACCCTAGTGTCTCAGTGGTTAAAAAGCTCAGCTGCTAACCCAAAGGTCAGCACTTTGAACCTACCAGCCACTCCATCAGAGAAACATGTGGCAATCTTCTTTCATAACCATTACAGCCTTGGAAACACTATGAGGCAATTCTGCTCTGTCCTAGAAAGTTGCTGTGAGTTAGAATCTACACAACAGTAACAGGCTGGTTGCTTTTTAATGCAACTGAAAAACTACAACTGAAATGTTCCTTAGAAGTGAGGATGGTGAGGCTTCAACTTGATTATTTTGGACATGTCATCAGGAAAGATTAATTGCTAGGAAAAAAAACATGTTGGGTAAAGCAGAGGGTCAGCGAAAAGGAGGGAAACCCTCTATGAGGTAGACTGGCACAATAGCCACAGCAAGGTACTCAAACATATCAAAGATCATGAGTACCATGCAGGACCAGGCAGCATTTAGTTCTGTTAGACATAAGGTCACCATGAGTGGGCACTAACTCAGCAGTTAACTAACAACTGCAACAGTTACAAATGATGATCAACCTTCCCCGAGACAGCATCAATCTAAGCCCATGACCACATCTCAATGCTGACCTCAGTCACCGTAAGGAGCCTAAGACTCATCCCCTTACAGCTTGACATGGCCTCTAAACTGGCCCCAAGCTCCCACTTTTATCGATTCCCCAAACCTTAGCACAGCCCAGGAGTGCCAGAGGGCAAGTCTTCTTTTCTAAACATTCATCCTACGGTGTTCTATCTGAAGACTGGTTCTCCCCAAGGGCTCTGTCTACCCTGTAGCCCTTTCAAGGGGGAGCTATGTTTCACTAACATCTGTACCTCATGTGCCTGTGGGCTGGGCAGGTGACTCCCTCCTTATAGCCACTTCCACACCATGTCCTTCCCTTCTCTCTAAAGAACCCCATTCCCTCTGAAGCACACTCTATGCAACTAACCCCTCTCCTCGCTGCTCTCATCTACCGTCCTCGTGATGGTCTCCCTTCATTAATTGAAAATTCTACCATTGGTCCCCTGGCTTTATCTCCACCATCACTCCTATTGTAATTCTTGGTGATTTCAAAATCCTAAAACAACCCATCCAATAGGCTGGCCTCAGTTCTTTTTTCTACTCACTGCCCATGAGTTTATACTCTAACCCTTGTTAGCCATCCACTCCCAGTGATTTTCAAACCAGGAGTGGCAATTTATTAGTAGGTCAGGAAATCGTTTTTTTTTTTTTTTTAATTACATAACAAAGAATAAACTAAAATAAGAAATATCAGAGTGAATTAGCTGTAGTAAGTGTAACCATTTGCCACTGAATCAATTCTGACTCACGATGACTCCATGTGTGTCAGAGTAGAACTGTGCTCCATAGGATTTTTAATAGCTGATTTTCAGAAGTAGCTTGCCAGGTCTTTCTTCTGAAGCACCCTTGAATGGACTAAAACTGCCAACCTTTTGTTTAATAGCTGTGTACTTAACTGTTTACGCCACCCAGGCACTCTAGTAAGGGAAAGAATTGTTTAATTAAACTTTGTTTCAATTATATACATGTGTACTGGGTCAAGATATAAAATGTATCTTATGTTGGGTCACGGTCAAAATGTTTACAAATCAGTGCTCTGAATGTACTCATTACTCATAATTGGACTTCAACCAGTGGTTTTATTTCAAGTATCTCGCCCTCTAACCAGCTCCTTCTTTCTTTCTTGCTTACTCACTAGTATCCCAGCTCCAAAAATTCTTCAGCCATAACACACCAAGCCTTTTTTCCACTAACCCTACCCCTTTCTTCTCCCTTGCTCATCTCCAGCACTCACTTCCCTCCTGGCCTGGCTGAGCGTTCAGGGTCAACCATCACAGCCACTCCCCAGATGCTGAAATCCTCAAGGACAGAAAGCCATGTCCTAGTTAACTTTGTATCCTGGGCGCCAACACTGTGCCTGGCACAGAATAGGTGTTCAGAACATTCTTGTTTAATTAATAAAGTTATTAAATTAACAAGACTGAATCCTGTTGAGCAGACATGAAAGCTCCATCATTTGTGCTTAATTTTGTTTATCACTGGACCCAGGTACCAGTTAATCTTCTCCATCATTATTCTATTAACTTATTCTTTGCAGAGTTTTATTTCCACAGTTTAATTCAATAAAATCAGGATGATAGATAGAGATATTCTTGATATTCCACTGTACCACAAGGAAAATTTCTGTGAGCAATCTCAGCTGTAACTCTCCTATCATATACCTAGACTAAGAGAAAGAAAACCCTCAACAACTGTCAAAAGATTAATACGTTTTTATATACAGTTCAAAGCTGTCAAGAACAGTGCATTAGAATAATAAATCTATTAAATCTTGGACGGATTAACATCTCATTAGCTCTCCCTTGTTATAAAAAATGGAGGTTTTATTATCTCAATGACTTTTAAAAACTCTTACTATGTAATGCATTCCACACCCCCCATAGTTTAGGCCTTGATATATTTTTTTTTTTTTAGGTTGGACATTATCATTTAAGGAAAGCATTAGAATGTCAGTCTTTGCTATGAGAGGTTGACGTGAGGCTGCATTTAAATGTTTCTTTACCTTTGATTCTGGAGTCAGTGATCCTTTCACAAGAGACACCCAGGTTCAATTCCCAGTCAGTGCACTTCATGCGCAGCTACCGCCCGTCTGTAAGTGGAGGTTTGTGTGTTGCTATGATGTTTAACAGGTTTCACTGATGCTTCCAGATTAAGATGGACTAGGAAGAAAGGCCTGGCGACTTACTTCTGAAAATCAGCCAATGAAAATTCTATGGATCACAGCAGTCCAATCCCTACGTGATCATGGGGACAGTGCAGGACCAGGCATTTTTTTGTTCCATTGTGCATGGGATTGCCATGAGTCAGGGACCAACCTGATGGCAACTAACAAGAACAACAACCTTTGATTTGTTCTCAGTTTTACTCTTTCTTTTCTAAACATCTGGATTATCTTTGTTAGTATTTGATCATTTAAAGCTCAAGTCAAGATTCAGAACACAGCAGTGAAGGAGCACTAGGTTAGGAATCTAGAAGTTCCTGGATGAAGGTCTGGATCTCTTGCCATCACTGACTTACTGGGGGAATCTGCTCAACACCCTGCTTGGAAAGTTTCTCTGCCTCATTCAAAGATGAACTCTAGAGTCTCCCTCTGTGAGCCTTCCCTGATCCCACCAGTACCGCTGACTCCTCTATGTCCTCACTAAACCCATAACCCACTGCCATCGAGTCGGTTCCAACTCATAGACCCTATAGGACACAGTAGAACTGCCCCATAGGGTTCCCAAGGAGGGACTGGTGAAGTCGAACTGCCAAACTTCTGGTTAGCAGCCATAGCTCTTAACCACTGCGCAACCAGGGTTTCCAAGTAACTCTGTACTTCCTACCAACTGCAGTTCAGTTGACTCCGACTAATGGCAATCAGTGTGTGTCAGAGTAGAACTGTGCTCCACAGGATTCTCAAAGGCTGAGTTTTCAGTAGGTCACCAGGCCTTTCTTCTGAGGTGGCTCTGGGTGGACTTGAACCTTCAACCTTTAGGTTAGCAGCTGAGCACTTAATCATTTGGTCCACCCAAGGAGTCCCTGGCAACTACTAGGTCCTCAGTAAATGTGTTGATTTAATTAAAGGATTTGGAATAAGCATTTTTATTCCTATTTTCCAGATGAGAAAACAAGAACTCAGGGTTGTTCAATAACTCATTACACAGCACAAAGGAATAAGTTCTGGAGCTGGGATGTAGGTGCAGGCCTACTAGCTCCAAGCCCACGTGCACTGCACCATGCCACCTGCCTCGTGTGTGAGCCTCTGGAGTCTCTCCTTGGTGCTCCACGACACTTCCACTCCCTGTCACCAGAGGCTGCAGAGACTTTAGGGACTGGCTTCTTGACTGACTCACTGACCCTCTGGAATGTTTCCAGGAGCACCAAGTTCGCCTATCCGGTCAGTCAGAATACCACTCAGAACTTGTAGCCACTCTTCTTTAGTGGGGCAGCTGACTGCTAATTAAAAGCCCTTCCCTGGGGCACCTGGGACTGTCCTAAGAAGCGGAAAGGACTCTCTTTCCATAGGAAATGCTCACGGGTAGACAAAAAGCCATTTAAAGAAAGAAGAAAGATACAGATGCTCACGCTCGTGGTGACATCATCTCACCCCAGGCCACTCCCACAGGCCTCAAGAAGAGAACTGTTGATGGTGTTTCTAATGATTTCTCTGGACGACAGAACTGGGCTGCTCAATCAATGTTGCTGAAACCAGCACGGTCATCACACGTTTATTAAAAAGATAACATCATTTCATTTTACCTTGCCAGGTACTTTTACATCTAGCACAAAGGGAGTGTCTAAACAATAACAAACAGCTGGAGAAGAGAAAAATGGTCACGACGCTCTACTGTGGAGCATCCTAATGACAGAGACAATCTGAAGAACAGATTGCAGGTTTGTCTCGAAAAGCTACTGGTTCACCCAGTTGAATGATTTTCTTTGTTTCTTTCTTTTATTCAGGCTTGATGATAAAGGCCTCATCAATTCACCCACCGCTCTGTCCTTCCAGTCATACAGGCTTTCCCAGACTGAGCCTTGGATGGATACCTTGTCTTCAGAAATAATGTAACTTCCTTTGGGTTGGCTTCTTTGAAGGCAAAGAGGTTATTCTCTAGGTTTGTCCAGTTACGCTTTTGGGGTCCCTCCTTGTATGTACTGTGTTGAGTTTTAATTTAAACATGTTGAAGAGCTTTACTCTCTTCTCCCAAATGGCACTGTGGCTTGATATAGTTTGTTCTTCAGTCATGGCCTCCAGGTAATGTAAGCCAACTAGACAGGGCATCTTTCCATTTACTTCACTCTTTTCTATTTGCAAATGATATGTGATGAATCCTCGTCTGTCTGTGCAGCTATTTGTCTCTTCCCAACTAAAACTGTCTGCTGGAAAAGTTTAGAAAAATCAATTAAGACCCTTTAGGCAACCGAAGAACTTGACCTTAGCAATATTATTTTTTTCTTTGTCTTTACCAAAAGCTTTTACATCAGTTTTTATTTTTAACCTGAGCATGTTTAAAATATTTAATGTGAAGCATCCAATTAAAGATGGTGGAATGAAGCATTTCCACTCCAATTTCAGCACTAAAAGCAACAGAAAAGAGGGAAAAGAATAAAAATGCAGATTGAAGAAAGAACTCCATCCCTGTTGACACATATACAAAGAGTTTGAGTACACAAACCAAGATGTTAAAAACAAATTATCATTCTCTTTATTTTTCTATACCACTTAAAACCCTATCAAATGAAGTGGTTAAAAATTACTTTCATTTGACTCTGGTTTCCCTCAGACTTCCTCCAAGACCATGCCAAGTTCTAGAGGTTTGTGTAATACCAAGAAGATGAGTGTTGGCACATATGGAGGGCACAGGGAAATCGAGGTGGGGAGCCATCTAGAACTGGATTTTCCCATCCTAAAGGAAATTGCTATGTCCATGCCTCAAAGACATTCAGTCATCTGTACACACAGGTGTTCCCGCTAAAGAAGCCTGGCATCCAGTTGCATACCTCCTCCAGGCTCTCTCTGATACCTTATACAAGACTTAAGGGAGGAGCCACCATCTTTCCACTTCCTGGACACATTGGGGCTCAGGAGTTATGCCAGGCTGGCCACTGCTGAGGTGCATCACACAGTACTTCCTCTCGGTGGCTGCCACTTTCCTCCACTCTGTGTGGCAAAGGAGTGCATGTCTCCTCTGCTCTTGAGTCCTCCAGAGCTCTCTGGGTCTTACTGTCTCCCAGGACTCTGGCAAGGAAGCAGGGAACATAGCTCCTTTCTCTAGATTGCACAAAGTCTTTACTCTCATACATTCCTTTCAGCCTTTTCAATTCCCAACTCATGGGTAAATGGTTTGTGGTCTGGACAGAGGGTTGGGGAGTATGGGCACCATGACTGACTTTCTTAATAGTTTCCCCTAATGATTTAGGCTTTCTAAACACAGAATCTGAAGTCTCCCAGATAAAGATACACAATTTCTACTTAATACACAAATATCTTCCAGTAGCACATGAACTATGTAAAATATACTGTTTTCAAGGTTTACCCATGTTGTAGCATGTTATCATTACCTACCTCATTTCCTTTTCTGGCAGAATAATATCCTATTGTATGGATACAAGAAGCTCTGGTGGTGCAGTGATTAAGCACTCAGCTGTTAAACGAAAGATTGGTGGTTTGAACCTACCAGCCACTCCACGGGAGAAAGATGTGCAATCTGCTTCCGTAAAGATTTACAAACTTGAAAATCCTGTGGGGAAGTTCTACTCTACCCTGAAATTCTGCTTCTAATAAATTATCCTACATATATAACCCCTAAGGTTATATAAGTACAGCATTGGTTCTTAACAAGAACAAAAAAAAATTACCTAAGGGTCCGTGAATAAGGAACTGGTTAAACAAATGGAGGCGCATCCAAACAGTGGAATATTACAAGGCTGTCAAAAAGAATAATAAGGACGAGGACATGAAAGGATGCTGACGATACTCTGTTTCTTGATCCAGGTGCTGACAACATGGGTGTGTTCACCAAGTAGTATGCTTATGTACACTTTTTTACATACATGTGCATTTACATTATATTATGCGATGTTGTGTTATGTTGTATTGTATTATATCACATCATATAATAAAAAAAAAAAAAAACCATTGCCGTTGAGTCGATTCCAACTCATACGACACTATACGACAGAGTAGAACTTCCCTCCATAGGGTTTCCAAGGCTGTACATCTTTATGGAAGCAAACTGCCACATCTTTCTCCTGTGGAGTGGCTGATGGGTTCAAACAGCAGAACTTTCGGTTAGCAGCTGAGAGTTTAACCTCTGCGCCACCAGGGCATATAATAAGAGAAGACATTTTCTTAAAGAGCCAGAGAGCAAATATTTTAGGCCTCTGGGCCATATGTAAATAAATGGATGTGGCTGTGTTCCACTGAACTTTACAGACAGAGGAAGCAGGTCCGTGGCCATAATTTATCAACGTCTATTATATAACCAAAAACCCACTGCCGCTGAATTTATTCTAACTCATAGCGACCTTATAGGGCAGAGTAGAACCGCCCCATAGGGTTTCCAAGGAGCAGCTGGTGGATTTGAACGGCCGACCTTTTAGTTAGCAGCCGAGCTCTTAACCACTGGGCCACCAGGGCTCTACTAACTGAAAGGCTGGCAGTTCAAACCCACCCAGAGGCACCTCAGAAGAAAGGCCTGGCAACCTAAGTCTGAAAGATCACAGCCATTGAAAACCCTACGGACTGCAGTTCTACTCTGACACACATAGGGTCACCACGAACCTAAATCAACTCAATGGCAAGTACTTGGGCAGGAGACAGGTACAGAAAATCGACTTATATTTAAAGTAAGTCCAAGATGTGAAAAATAAAATGATTAAAACCTGAAAATATTTTGGGGACTAGTTATTTCTTTCTCTTGAGTAGACTTCATAGAAGAGAGACAAAGATATAGAATATACCAGTAGGAGAGATAGGAGTAATAGACAAAGGTCAACGCTGGGGACTACTTACAGTAGTAGGTAGAACAGAGAAGTTACGGTAACAAACAAGCCTATATATTCAACATCGCCATGATTTGAAACATCCTTTTTAAAACATTTTTGCTCTTATATATTCTGCGAGTTTCCCAGGGATTTTCTACAAATTCTAGATCATTAAAGCATGGAAACAGAGCCAATTTTTAAAAAAATAAATAAGTTGCCATTTATTTTATAGGCTTTCCTATTTTTTATTTATCTCGTGGGCTTCTCACGTCATAAAATGCTTGTAGCACTCCAAGGTATTGTAGTTCTTTACTGGGTTCCGCGGAAGGAAATTAAGTATATAAACTACTGAGATTTAATTGAAGATATCTACAAATCATATCTTTTTATCTTTAACTTTAATGAGAACACATCCGTCCTGAACTCTCAAGGGGAATAGACTTGTATGCATGAGCTACTGACAATGTTGGCAGAATTATAGAAGTCAAGAACACCGACAGGACACTGAATGTCTTCAGCCTTACTGTCCCGCCATCTGTTCTCTGCAGGAAAGGCCCTGCTTGGACTCAGCCTTGGCTCTTTGAAGCATCCCCTTTGGTATAAGCCAATTTAATTTTTAGGTAACAAAGCCTTAATGCGCCTGTTAAGTTAGTTCTTAGGTCCCCTGATCATTGCCGAACCAATCTGAGATTTATGATCTGATAATACACCCAAATGTCTCTTTTCTAATATTAAGGACACTGGATATGGGAAAAACCTCAAATCTCTTTAACAGTATTCAGTTTGTGTGGGATAATAAATGACTCAAGTTAATAGTTGTTCATCTCTTTCACTGGCCAGTTATCTTCTGGAATGCCACCAAGACAAAAAGATGGCCCTACCTTATCAGGATGTTGTTAGTTGCCATGGACTCAGCTCTGACTGACGGTGATCCTATGTACAACATAACAAAATATTGCCTGCTCCTGCATCATCTTCATGATCATCAGAATATTTGAGTCCATTGTTGCGGCCATTGCGTAGTGTCTTCCAACTTGGGGCCTCATTTTCCAATATTATATTGGACAATATTCTGTTGTGATCGATAGGTTTTTCACTGGGTAATTTATGGAACTAAATTTCCAGGCCTTTCTTCCTAGTCTGTCTCAGTCCAGAAGCTCTGCTGAAACCTGTCTACCTTGGGCAACCCTGCTGGTATTTGAAATACTGGTGGCATAGCTTTCAGCATCATAGCAAGATGCAAGCAATCACAGTACAACAAACTGATAGATGAATGGCAGGCCCTTCTAACATTCTATTATTGCCTAAATCTCACTAATTCAGACTATGATAATATAGCGTGTATTGAGTACTTCAGTCTGTGTGGTACAAATGGCTAATGTGCTAGGCTGTTAACCAAAAGACTGGAGGATGGAGATCACTCAGAGTCACCTGGAAGAAAGATCTGGCAATCTACTTCTGAAAGATCAGCCATTGAAAACTCTGTGGAACATAGTTCTACTCTGACACACATGGGATCACCATGAGCAGGAGTCGACTTGACAGAAACTGGTTGGTTAGGGCATTTCTATGCTCTGTGTGGATTTTCTTTCTTTATTTATTTTCTGTCTTAAGACGATCTCTTTTTTGTTGTTGTTTTCTCCCATACAAAAATTTGTACAGACATTGTTATGTGACCCTAATTGTTCTTCCTGTACTGTGACAGCACACTCCTCCTTTCCACCCCTGATTCCCCATGTCCATTCAACCAGTTCCTAACACTCTCTGCCTCCCCATCTCACCTCCAGGCAGGAGCTGAACATTTAGTCTCTTGTATCTACTTGAGAAAAGAGGCACACTCTTCACGAGTATAACTTTTTCTCCCACAGTCCAGTCAAATCCCTGTCTGAAGAGCTGGCCTTAGAAATTGTTTTACTTGTGGGCTGATAGAGAATCCAGGAGCTATGCTTTCTGGAGTTCCTCCAGTCTCAGTCAGACCATTAAGTCTGGTCTTCTTACTCGAATTTGAGTTCTGCACCTCACCTGTCTCCTGCTCCATCCAGGACTCTCTGTTGTGTTCCCTGTCAGGGCGGCAATTGGTGGTAGCTGGGCACCATCTAGTTCTTCTGGTCTCAGGCTGTTGAAGTCTCTGGTTTATGTGGCCCTTTCTGTCTCTTGGGTTAAAACTTTCCTTGCGTCTTTGGTGTTCTTCATTCTCTTTACTCCAGGTGGTTGAGACAAATTGATGCATTTTAGATGGCCACGTGTAAGCTTTTAAGACCCCAGACGCCACTCACCAAAGTAGGATGCAGAACATTTACTTAATAAGGTTTGTTATGCCAATTGACCTAGATGTCCCCTGAAAGCATGGTCCCCAGACCCCTACCCCTGCTACTCTGTCTCTCAAAGTGTTTGATTGTATTCAGGAAACTTCTTAGTATTCGTTTAGTCCAGTTGTACTGCCTTCCCCTGTAGTCAGTGCCGTCCTTCCCTTTACCCAAGATAATTCTTATCTACTATCTAGTTAGTAAACAACGCTTGCCCTCCCTCCCCAGCCTGGTAACCATCAAAGAATGTTTTCTTCTGTGTTGAAGTTTTACTTGAGTTCTTATAATAGTAGTCTTATACAATTTTTGTCCTTCTGTGACTGACTAAATTCACTCAGCATAATGACCTCCAGATTCCTCCATGTTATAAGATGTTTCACAGCTTCATCCTTCTTCTTTATCGTTGCGTAGTATTCCATTGTGAGGATATACCATAATTTGTTTATCCATTTGTCCGTTGATGGGCACCTAGGTTGTTTCCATCTTTTTGCTATTGTGAACAGTGCTGCAATGAACATGGGTATGCATGTATCTATTCATGAGATGGCTCTTATTTCTCTAGGATATATTCCAAGGAGCGGAATAGCTGGATAGTATGGTACTTCTATTTCTAGCTTTTTAAGGAAGCGCCAATTCAATTTCCAAACTGGTTGTACCATTTTACTTTCCAACCAACAGTGTATAAGTGTTCCAGTCTCTCCACAGCCTCTCTAGCATTTATTATTTTGTTTTTTGGATTAATGCTAGCCTTGTTGGGGTGAGATGATATCTCATTGTAGTTTTGATCTGCATTTTTCTAATGGCTAATGATGGTGAGCTTTCTTCATGTGTCTGTTAGAAGCCTGAATATTTTCTTTGGCCAAGTGCCTGTTCATATACTTTGCCCATTTTTTAATTGGGTTATTTGTCTTTTAGTTGTTGAGGTTTTGCAGTATCTTGTAGATTTTAGAGATTAGATGCTGATCAGATTTGTCCTAACCAAATTTTTTTCCTAGTCTTTAGGTTGTCCTTTGACTCTTTTGGTGAAGTCTTCTGATGAGCATAAGTGTTTGATTTTAAGGAGCTTCCAGGTATCTCTAGTCTCTCTTCTGGTGCTTGTGCATTGTTGCTTATAGTTCGTATTCTGTTTATGCCATGTATTAGGCCTCCTAGCATTGTCCTTATTTTTTCTTCCATGATCTTTATAGTTTTCAATTTTATATTTAAGTCTTTGATCCATTTTGAGTTAGTTTTTGTGCATGGTGTGAGGTATGAGTCTTGTTTCAGTTTTTTGCAGATGGATATCTAGTTATGCCAGAACCATTTGTTAAAGAGACTGTCTTTTCCCCAATTAACGGACTTGGGGCCTTTGTCAATATCAGCTGCTCATAGGTGGATGAATTTATGTCTGGATTCTCAATTCTGTTCCATTGGTCTATGTATCTGTTGTTGTACCAGTACCAGGCTGTTTTGACTACCGTGGCAGTATAATAGGTTCTAAAATTAGGTAGTGTGAGGCCTCCCATTTTGTTCTTCTTCTTGAGTAATGTTTTACTTATCCAGAGCTTCTTCCCTTTCCATATGAAGTTGGTGATTTCTTTCTCTATCTCATTAAAAAATGCTGGTGGAATTTGGATTGGGATTGCATTGTATCTGTAGACTGCTTTGGGTAGAATTGACATTTTCACAATGTTGAGTCTTCCTATCCATGAGCAAGGTGTGTTTTTCCACTTATGCAGTTCTCTTTTGGTTTCTTGCAGTGGTGTCTTGTAGTTTTCATTGTATAGATCTTTTACGTCTCTGGTTAGATTTATTCCTAAGTATTATATCTTCTTGGGGGCTATGGCAAATGGTATTGATTTGGTGATTTCCTCTCCGAGGTTCTCTGTGTTGGTTTAAAGGACTTCAACCGATTTTTGTATGCTTATCTTGTATCCTGAAACTTTGCTGAAATCTTCTATTAGTTCCAGTAGTTTTCTTGTGGATTCTTTGGGGTTTTCTGCAAATAGAGATACTTTGAGTTCTTCCCTACCAATTTGGATGTACTTTATTTCTTCTTCTAGCCTGATTGCTCTGGGTAGGACCTTCAGCACAATGTTGAATAAGAGTGGTAATAGAGGGCATCCTTGTCTGGTTCCTGTTCTCAAGGGGAATGCTTTCAAAGTCTTTCCATTTAGGATGAAGTTGGCTGTTGGCTTTGTATAAACACCCTTAATTATATTGAGGAATTTCCCTTCTATTCCTATTTTGTTGAGAGTTTTTATCATGAATGGGTGTTAGAGTTTTTCAAATGTCTTTTCTGCATCGATTGATAAGATCATGTGGTTCTTGTCTTTTGTTTTATATATGTGATGGAGACATTGATTATTTTTCTAATGTTGAACCATCTCTGCATACCTGGTATAAATCCCACTTGATCATGGTGAATTATTATTATTATTATTTTTTTTTTTAATATGTTGCTGAATTCTATTGGCTAGAATTTTGGGGAGGATTTTTGCACCAATGTTCATAAGGGATATTGGTCTGTAATTTTCTTTTTTTATGGTGTCTTTACCTGGTTTTGGTACCAGGGTTATGCTGGCTTAATAGAATGAGTCTGGGAGTATTCCAACCTTTCCTATGCTCTGAAATACCTTTAGTAGTAGTGGTGTTAAGTCTTCTCTGAAAGTTTGGTAGAATTCGCCAGTGAAGCCATCCAGGCCAGGGTTTTTTTTTTTTTTTTTTTTTTCCTTGGGAGTTTTTTAATTACCTTTTCAATCTCTTCTTTTGCTATGGGTTTTAGTTGTTCTACACCTGTTTGTGTTAGTTTAGGTAAGTAAAGAGTTTCTAGAAATACGTCCATTTCCTCTAGGTTTTCAAATTTGTTAGAGTATAATTTTCATAGTATTTTTCATAGTATTCTAAGTCTTGAGTAGTTCACTTTGGTCTGTTGTGGTATCACCTGTCTCATTTCTTATACGGGTTAACTGCTTCCTCTCCTATTTTCCTTTTGTCAGTTTGGCCAGTGGTTTATCAGTTTTGATGATCTTTACAAAGAACCAGCTTTTGGTCTTGTTAACTCTTTCAATTGTTTTTCTATTCTCTATTTCATTTAATTCTGCTCTAATTCTTACTATTTCCTTTCTTCTGGCGCCTGAGGGCTTCTTTTGTTGCTCTCTTTCTACTTGTTCCACTTGCATGGTTAATGTTTTGATCATGTCCCTTTCTTCTTTTTGGATGTGTGCACTTATTGCTATAAACTGACCTCTGTGCACTGCTTTTGCTGTGTCCCAAGGCTCTGGTACGATGTGTTTTCATTCTTGTTTGATTCTATGAAATTCTTTATTCCATCCTTAATTTCTTCTACTACCTGCTATTTTTTCAGCAAGGTCTTGTTTGGTTTCCATGTGTTTGTTTTTTTCCCATGCTTTTTCTGTTGTTAATTTCTACTTTTATGGCCTTATGGTCAGAAAAGATGCTTTGTAATATTTCAATGCTTTGGATTTTGTTAAGGCTAGCTTTATGGCCTAATACGTGGTGTATTATGGAGAATGTTCCATGTGCGTTGGAGAAGAAAGTATACTTGGCTGCTGTTGGGTGGACTGTTCAGTATATGTCTATGTGATCAAGTTGGTTGATTGTAGCATTTAGCTCTTCCATGTTTTTGTTTAGCTTCTTTCTGGATGTTCTGTCCTTCACGGAAGGTGGTGTGTTGAAGTCTCCTAATACTATTGTGGAGCTGTCTATCTCTCTTTTCAGTACTGTTAGAGTTTGTTTTATGTATTTTGGAGCCCTATCATTGGGTGTGTAAATATTTATTATAGTTATGTCCTTTTGGTGTATTGACCCTTTAATCATTATATAGTGTCCTTCCTTATTCTTTGTGGTGGATTTTACTTTCAAGTCTATTTTGTCAGAGATTAATATTGCCACTCCTGCTCTTTTTTGAGGGTTGTTTGCTTGATATTTTTTTCCATCCTTTGAATTTTACTTTGTTTCTTTAAGTCTAAGGTGTGTCTCTTATAGGCAGCATATAGACTGATCATGTTTTTTAATCCAATCTGCCACTCTCTGTCTCTTTATTGGTTCATTTAGTCCATTTACATTCAGCGTAAGTATTGATAGGTATGAGTTTAGTGCTGTCATTTTGATGTCTTTTTTTGTGTGTTGTTCACAGTTTATTTGTTCCAGCTAATTTTCTGTGCTGAGTCATTTTTCTGTATGTATTTTCTTTTCATCTTTTTAATTTTTGGTTGCTTTTGTGTTAGTTGAGTTTTTATATTTTTCTAGTTTTTTATTTTGAATTGTAGGATTGTTAGTTTCCTTTGTGGTTACCTTAATATTTACCCCTATTTTTCTAAGTTTATACCAGTCTTTTAATTCTTTATATCACCCTGACTTCCTTTCCATATGAAAAATCTATGAGTACATTTTTTAAGTCCCTCTTTTTTGTTTTAATGTTGTCTTCTTTTACATATTGAAATCTGTTTCCCCATTTTCAGTGTTTTTGCTTTGATTTACTTTTGTGACTTCCCTGTCTAGGTTGATATCTGGTTGCTCTGTCCTGTGTTCTAGTCTTGGGTTGTTATCTGATGTTATTGATTTTCTGACCAGAGGACTCCCTTTAATGTTTCTTGCAATTTTGGTTTGGTTCTTGAAAATTCCCTAAACTTCTGTTTATCTGGAAATGCCCTAATTTCACCATAATATTTGAGAGACAGTTTTGCTGGATATATAATTCTTGGCTGGCAGGTTTTTTTTCCTTCAAGTTCATATATATGTCATCCCATTGCCTCCTTGCCTGCATGGTTTCTGCTGAGTAGTCTGAACTTATTCTTATTGACTCTCCTTTGTAGATGACTTTTCGTTTATCCCTAGCTGCTCTTAAAATTCTCTTTTTATCTTTTATTTTGGCAAGTTTGAGTATAATATGTCTTGGTGACTTTCTTTTGGGATCTACCTTATGTGGGGTTCGATGGGTATCTTGGATAGATAGCTAGTCATCTTTCATGATATCAGGGAAGTTTTCTGCCAACAAATCTTCAACAATTCTCTCCGTATTTTCTGTTATGCCCCCCTGTTCTGGTACTCCATCCACTCATAGGTTATTCCTCTTGATAGATTCCCACATAAGTATTAGGATTTCTTCATTTTTTTTTAATCCTTTTATCTGATTTTTCCTCAAATAAGTTGGTGTCAAGTGCTTTATCTTCAGTGTCACTAATTCTGACTTCCATTGCCTCAATTCTGCTTATTACTTTCTATTGAGTTGTCTAATTCTGAAATTTTATTGTTAATCTTCTAGATTTCTGACTGCCATCTTTCTATGGATTCTTGCAGCCTGTTAATTTGTTGTTATGCTCTACTCTAATCTTTTTAATTTCCTCTATTGCATGTACTGTATTTTGCTTAATTTCCATCCTAATTTCTTGAAGAGTTCTGTATATTAGTCTTTTGTATTCTGCCTCTGGTAATTCCAAGAAATTTTCCTTCTTTGGAAAATTTCTCAATTCTTTATTTTGAGAGCTTGCTGAAGCCGTCATGGATTGCCTCTTTATGTGATTTGATATTGACTGTTGTCTCCAAACCATCAATAAGTTATTATATTTATTTATTTTATGTTTGCTTAATGTGTCCTAGCTTCTTGTTTTGTTTTCATATGCCCAAATAGTCTGCTCATATGAGCTAGTTTGATTATTGGCACCTTTGAAGCTCTAATGTCCTGTCACCAGGTGGTTAGATCTGTTACTAGGTATGTAAGCTCAGGAGTCCACCCACTCCTCCTATATAGATTCAGCTCAGGTGCCCAGGTAGATAGCCACCAAGTGTGTGGTGTAGGCTCTCACTTACAGTCTTAGACAGGCATGGGTGATTGGTAGGCACAGGCACCTGGCTGCAGCAGGAGGACACAGTCTGAGCAAGGCAGGGGGCTGATGGTTGCCCCTGAGTGTCTAGGAGGAAGGCATGTCCCTGTTCCTTAGCGCACATAGGTGGGTGGGTTTTTCAGCGGTTTATTAGCACCTGGTGCTGTAGGCTGTAAGGACTGGGGGGCACCTCTTATTCATGGGCCCCTATTGCAGGTGGCTAGGTGGCTTGGGTGGAGCCACCAGTCCTCAGTCCCCTGATATGGGTTGGTGAAGACCCGCTTAATGGGCAGAGCAGTGTCAAATGTTAAGAACCTGCCACTTCACAGCTGAAACAGTTGAAGTCTGAGTTCAGTATACACCCTGTTGTACTGCGGTAATGAGGGCCTATGCTGCTGTAATGGGCCCACACAAGTCTATGCAAAGGGAAAGGCACTCAAAGTCTGTGGATCCCTTATGCATGTGCCTAGGCAAAGAGCTCTGCCTTCCCTGGGTCCCTGGCTTAGGGAAGCCGGCCATTTATTTTTTCTCCCTGTTTGTTAATTTGTTCTCTCTCCAAGGCAGGGAGAATTGCTCAGGGCATGTGACGGATTCTACTTCCACCCCAGGGGACTTGTCAGTTACTGAAGCTGGTCTGGGACCCAGTGCAGAGCAGGGAGCGGGGAGGTAAATGGAAGAGAAGTTTTTCTTTAAGAGGAGTGTTTTTGATCCATGCAGTAAGCCATACACAAGTACTTATCTTTCGCTAATGAGGGCTGCTTCTGGGTGGCTGTGTAGACTGTCTGGTGCTGGATCTCTCCTGGTGCAGAAAACGCATCTCCCGAGTACCACCGCTTGCCTGTCTCACTGCTCACCCACAAGCTTCTCAGGCCTGAAGGGCTCAGGCTCTTGACAGGTCAGGTCTGGCAACTCCTCTGTTGCATCCGAACCATCTCTCCCTCTCCCTGCCACTCAGCCCAGTTCCTCAACTCTGCCTTTGGTGTTCAGGGCCCCCACATTGCCATGTATAATCGAATCACTTGGTTTTTTTTGGTCTTTGTTGTAAGATGGTCCACTGGAAGCATCTGACTACTCCACCATCTTGGCCCTGCCTCTCCTGCATGGATTATATTTAAACTTAACTACAGTCTTATGAGATATGTAGTATTATCATCTTCACTACTCAGATGGGGAACTGCAGTGAAGAGAAGTGAGCTAAATTCACACAGCCACTCAATAGCAGAGATGGGATTTGAAGCCAAGCAGCTTGATTCCAACACTTAGCTAAGCAGCTCAACTCCAATATTCAGTTAATACTCTGCATTTATCAGACACTTTCTTAATTGCAATAACTGGAATTTATTGATAATATACTGTGTTCCATGCTTTCCTACATTATCTCTAACCACAAAGGATTCTCGTCCTGCTTTAACAGATGTTGAAGCTGCAGATCTGAGAGGGCACAGAGACAGTGAGCAGCTGAGCCAGGTTTCCACTTGCCCTGCCCAGCGTCAAACCTAGGCTCAGTCACCTGTCCATGAAGCCCCCCTCTTAGAAAGCAAAATGTCTCTCTTTCCCCTGCCCAACTTCTCACCAATTCTTTATTACAGAAGTCTGATATCATGAGCATATAACTATGTTCCTTATAAGTTATAAAATAGGCCTGTGGCCAGTATAGCCTAAAAAAGCTGCATCACAAGGATAAATAAAGGGTCATTACTATTCCACTCCACTTTTTTTGTTGTTGTTAGGGGCCATCCCATCAGTTCCAGTTCATAGCTACCCCATCCACAAAAGAACAACACACTGCCCAGTCCTGCCTCATCCTCACAATCATTTATATGTTTGAGCCCATTGTTGCAGTCCCTGTGTCAATTCATTTCATTGAGGGTTTTCCTCTTTTTCCCTGACCCTCTACTTTACCAAGCATGGATGTCCTTCTCCAGGGACTGGTCCCTCCTGATGACATGCCCAAATACATGAGATGAAATCTTGTCATCCTTTCTTCTAAGGAACATTCTGGCTGTACTTCTTCCAAGACAGATTTTTTCATTCTTCTGATGGTCCGTAGTATATTCAAAATTCTCCACCAACATCATAATTCAAAGGCATCAATTATTCTTCCATCTTCCCTATTCATTGTCTAGCTTTCACATGCATATGAGGCAATTGAAAATAGCATAGCTTGAGTCAGGTGCACCTTAGTCCTCAAGGTGACATCTTTGCTTTTTAACACTTTAAAGAAGTCTCTTGCAGCAGATTTGGCAAAAGCTATATGTCGTTTGATTTCTTGATCACTGCACGTCCATGGGTGTTGATTGTGGATCCAAGTAAAACAAAATCCTAGACAACTTAAATATTATCTCCAATTATCATGATGTTGCTTATTGGTCCAGTTGTGAGGATTTTTGTTTCCTTTATGTTAAGGTGTAATCCATACTGAAGGCTGTAGTCTTTGATTCTGATAGACTTTCAGCAAGCAAGTTTGTGTCATCTCCACACCGCAGGTTGTTAATGAGTCTACCTCCAATCTTGATGCTGCGTTCCACATTAAAAAATTAAAATGTAAATTTTAACATCAAAGTTGACTCTGCTGTTCTCCCATGTCTGTTACCAGTGAGCCCTTCTGAGCTACTGGGGCCAAGGTAGATTAGAACATCCAGATTTTCAATGCAGCAGCTTAAACAGAAACCGTTTTCTGGTATTTCCTTAGAATGGAATAACCATGACCCATCTCCAGATATTGTCCTTACGTCTCAGTGGAATTAATTCATATGTTTGCAGAACAGATTGTTCTGCCAGTACATGGTAAAAAAAAAAAAAAAATTTGTTTCTGATGCTTAAAAACCTGCCAGATCTTCAAAATGACTGTACCATTCTCCTTATTTAAAATGATTTATTGGTGCTCTGCTAGCTTCCCCTTGGACTCATTTTGATGGAAACTGCAAGGGTTCACAGGCCAGAAAGAACCCCCAGGCTCCTCACTTTCAGAGTCTTTGCCCATAGCACAAGACAAGTCCTCTGACAATCTTTGTTCATTTCTCAGAACAGAATTTTTTTCATTTGACACATGCACAGTTTAATGTATTAGACATGGGATACTATGACATGTTTCATTTTTACATGGAAACTACTCAGTTGAATCATATCCCACTCTGCCTTGCCTCTGTCTGAGTATGTTAACATCGGATAAATTATTCAACTTTTCTTGCCAATCAGTATTCATGAAGTTGGGAGAAGGCATAGACAGAGGGTGAAATACATTTATAATGAGAGGAATTTCTCCATGTGTTAAGACCAGATCTATAGAACTATGAACTATTAATGTGCTGACCAGCTTCATATAAGCATAGAGAGTGGGTATTGAATCTCCCTCTGTAATTCCAGGGATGTGCCTTGCCGTATAAACTGAGACAACGTAAATTTTATAGGTGGTCTCCCCCGTAGAAATCTACTTTTCCTTTTGAAGGCTTATGCTGAGAAGGGGACAATATGGTTTAAAAACAGGATCAATATTCATCAATGTGGCTTTTCTCAGGGACAACTGAACCTGAAATTATGGGTTTAGATCTGATGGTACTCTGAAATTCCTTTTGCCCAAGGACTTTTGTGTTTTATGACATAGTTCCCATGGTGATAAAAAACATTTAACATACCTGGTTGTTAATCAAGAGGTTGGAGTTTCAAGTCCACTTGGAGGCACCTCAAAGAAAAGGACTGGTGATCTACTTCCAAAAATCAGCGATTGAAAACGCTGTGGAGCACAGTTCTACCCTGACACATGTAGAGTTGCCATGAGTCAGAGTTGACTCAATGGCAACAGGATTTTTATTTGATGAAGAGAAAGTATATCTCAAACTTGGAGAAAGGAAGAAGTGAAAACAGGGGAAGAGAGGAGAAAGGGAGGGAGAGATGGAAGGTGGAAGGGTATGGTTGAAGGAAGGAGATAGAGAACCTGGAATGGCGGAAGGAGAAAATCAGTGAAAGTCTCATAAACATAATAAAATAAGTGTTCATTTCAGGTTCATTATGAAAAATATTTTAACGTTCTTTATTTATCCCTTTTCAAAACAATAATAATGGTTTTCTAAGAGTAACTGAAAAATAAATTTGGTCTGAGGTCCAGTTAGACCAAAACAAAATAAAAGCTAAGAAAGAAGTTCAGCTCAGATTTTGGCAATTTATGTACCTTAATCCCAACATTGCTAAGGTATTCCAGAACACTTAATTGTGCTCACGGGGAACCAGTACAAGAGGCAGTCATTCGAACAGAACAAGGGGATACTGTGTGGTTTAAAGTCAGGAAATGTGTGCGTTATGGTCGTGTCCTTTCACCATACTTAGTCTGTATGCTGAGCAAATAATCTGAGAAGCTGAACTGTATGAAGAACACAGCATCAGGATTGAGGGAAGACTCAACAACCTGTGATATGCAGAAGACACAACCTTGCTTGCTGAAAGTGAAGAGGACCTGAAGCACTTACTGATGAAAATCAAAGACTACGGCCTTCAGTATGGATTACACCTCAACATAAAGAAAACAAAAACCCTCACATCTGAACCAGGAAGCAACATCACAGTAAATAGAGAAAATATTGACATCGTCAAGGTTTCATTTTACTTGGATCCTCAATCAATGCCCATGGACACAGCAGTCAAGAAATCAAACAACATATTGCACTGAGCAAATCTGATGCAAAAGACTTCTTCATAGTGTTAAAAAAGCAAAGATGTCACCTTGAGGACTAAGGTGCATCTGACCCAAGCCATGGTATTTTAAATAGCCTCATATGCATGTGAAAGCTGTGCAATGAATAAGGAAGACCAAAGAAGAATTGATGACTTTGAATTATGGTGTTGACGAAGAATATTGAATATACCATGAGCTGCCAGAAAACAAACAAATCTTTCCTGGAAGAAGTACAGCCAGAATGCTCCTTAGAAGCAAGGATGGTGAGACTTTATCTCATGTATTTTGGACATGTTATCAAGAGGGACCAGTCCCTGGAGAAGGACATCATGCTTGGTAAAGTAGAGGGTTAGCAAAAAAGAGGAAGTCCCTCTCTTCAATCAGAAGGATTGACACAGTGGCTCCAACAATGGGCTCAAACATCGCAAAGACTGTGAGGGTGGCGCAAGACTGGGCAGTGTTTCCTTCTGTTGTACTTGGTGTCACTATGAGTCAGAACTGACTGGATGGCACCTAACAACATCAACAATCCCAACTTTTGCTTTTTGTTTGGTTTGTTGATTTGAAGTACCTGCTGTACGCATGCCTGCTCATATACACATACCCATCATACATGATCCAGACAAGTCTCATAAATTGTACACATTGTATTGACATTGTATTTGCTGGTTGGTTGTCTTTAGTTCTGAAGAAAACACAACAGCAAAAAAGAAACCCAGAGGCTATTTGTTGCCCCTCTGATACTGTTTTCAAAAAGGTTTAACAACTAGACCACCTATGAAACCACCAGAAGACTCTTCTATTTCAGATACAGTTAAACATTATTGTGTAAAGGTTTTATGGCCTATATACAATTAGCAAGCCTGTGGAGATTCCTTCTAACATATAAAAACGTTGACAATACAAAATAATAAATGGCATACCATTATTACTTTCTTTGGTGTGTATTGTAATAGAATAAACCATGATGCATCCTTTACGTTTTCATGCACACTTCCACAGCATTTCCATCACGATTTACCGGGAAATAATGCACAATATTTTTACAACTCTGCCACCTTGCAGAGAGAGAGGAGCCAGTGGAGAAGCATTTCAATAGGATAATCATTGGGTAGTCGACCCTGAGAGCACGGCCAGTATTGCATCCCATCCTCCCTGTGGTCCCCATGACATTTATATCTTATTGGCTTACCACTCCACCCACAACTCCCCTGATGCAAAGCAAACCAAAACCAGTTGCTATAGAGAGTTGACTTCAACTCATGGTGACCTCATGTGTGTCAGAGTAAAACTGTGCCCCATAGTTTTCATTGGCTGATTTTTCTAAAGATTGCCAGGCCTTTCTTCTGAGGCACCTATGTGTGGACTCAAACCTCTACCTTTTCCGTTGGCAGCCGAGCACATTAACCATTTGCGCTACCCACTGACTTCTATTCAAAGTAATTGTTCTTTAATTCTATGTTCCATTCTAGGTATTGCACTGTCTTCCATTCCAACCATCAGCCTATTTTGATTAAGTTCTTACCCTGTGAAAATCACTGCTCATAGGGGGATAGCAATTACAAAGAAGAAGAAAAGAGTTGCTTGCATCAAGAAGTTCATTGATTCTAGTTGAAGGAGAGGGACTAAACTTGGTTGAGCACCTACTATGTACTAATAGAGGAATTAGTACATAATAATAGGAATTCAATCATAGCCACTGTCTTCTCTGCATTGTTTCATTTAATCTTTCAAAAACTATAATATGGGAAATCAGGGGTGGAAAGGAGGAGTGTGCTGTCACAGTATAGGGAGAGCAATTAGGGTCACCTAACAATGTATGTATAAATCTTTGTATGAGAGACTAACTTGAATTGTAAACTTTCACTTAAACTACAACAATAAAATTTTAAAAAAAAACTATAATATGGTGTAGATAGCAACATCATCTTTCAGTAGAGGAGGAAATGGGGATTTAGAGTCAATAAATAAATTGTCAAAATATGACGGCTGATAAGTGCCTGAACTGGGATTTCAACCCAGTTGTGTCTGACGCTGTACCATGGTGTTTCTCTAATGGACTAGAGAAAAGAATTAATAATGTATACATAAAATGCTCCATACATCAGTAACTAGAGAATTATGACAGGGACAACTAGTCAACAAATAAATCCATGAAGAATGAGAAATCACGGTGGTGAGTCAGCCTGGGAAGGCCAGACGGGAATTAAGCTGAGCGTGAAAATAGGTGCAGAATTTTATTGCACTTAAATGTTCTCAGACATAATTTAAGTCACTGGATTTCTGTCTAGTAAATAGTGTGTTAGAAGTGATACACTTTTTCAGAATAGGCGATGATACTCGTGAGAATGTGTGGCTGAAATAAGTAAGAAATGAAAATTCAAACTTAACACTCTGTCTTATTTCATGAGGCACGGAGAATTTTAAGATTGGAAGTTTAAGAAACTTTTATCCCAAAACTTTCACTTCGGGTAAGTGAGGCCCAGAGGGTAAAATGCTTTTGTCCACCTTTAACTACAGTCAAAAGAGGCAGGAGACCCCAGGCCCCACCACTTCCTGACCTGCCTTTCCCACTACATTATAATAGGACTTCCCAGCATGTTATTCAATTAAACAAATCCAGTGCCACTGCAGGTGTTGAATTGAGCCTTAATGTACCCTTCATCTTCTGTAATAAATACCAGGAGGCTTTGATACTTACGCTGTCTGATGTAATTTCTCATCTACTTCTCCTTGGTCAGGCACATTAGTACTTAGTTGGTCCATGTTTCCCCCAAAAAACCCACTGCCATCAATTCCAACTCATAGAGACCCCATAGAGTTTCCAGGCTATAAACCTTTACGGAAGCAGATTGCCACATCTTTCTCCCGCAGAGCTGCTGGTAGTTTCGAACTGCTGACCTTTCCATTAGCAGTTGATCTCTTTAACCACTGTGCCATTGTTTCCCCCAGGTATGATATAATTACACTAGACATCTAGTGTTATCTAAATCATGGTATAATAACCTGTTCATTTCAACAGCAGAGGTGTACATCCACTGCAGGTCAGGCTCAACTCTGGGTTCTGAGAAATGAGTGTAACCTAATGAGAAAAGAAGTGTGGAAGCAGATAAGCAAGTAGATGATTTCACTGCTCGGAGTCCATTAATTCAGTAATTATTCATTAAACTGCCACTCTGTGCCAAGCATTGTGCTAAACCATGAACACAGAGTTACCGACCTAGTGAGGGAGGCAAGAGTTAATCAAATAATCATAAAATTAATATAAAATTACAACTAAGAAAAGCAATAGGAAGGAGAGGTACGTGGTGTCAAGAAACCACAGAGGAAGTTGATTGAAATCATGAAAGTCAAGGAAGGTCTTGCAAAGGAAGTGACCCTATTTAAGAAATGTGTGCGTGTGCGCGTGTGTGTGTTCGTGTGCGTGTGTGTGTCTATGCTATAATATAAACAAAAAGTGTACAGTCTGTGAGGACACTGTCACAAGAACAAGTTAGGGGAAGAATGATTAGAGGAAGATGATAGGGAAAGTGAGGAGAGATTAGAGAAAAGTCCAGGTGTATTTGTATATATCACACCTGCCTGGAGCCTATACCCTGAGATAAAGTTAAGTCCAACCAGCTGGGACTGTTCCCATGGAGTTACTGTGAGATAAGGTCATAACTTTCAGCAATATTTTACATTTGCTTGATTTACTAAACCTTCGTGTAGGTCCTTAGGATCACATATGTGTTCTATGAAAGCTCAACGCTAGGACTTCAACAATTGGGAAATAGTACTTCCACAATTTCCGGGGCCTTCATCTTAAATGAAAAATAGGATATGAAATAGTAACTTTTTCTAGAACGATAAAACCTTAGCACCAAAAGGGAGGTTGGAAGGACAAGCACTAAACAAACTTCCACTAATCACAATTCTTCCCCCAGAGCCAGCTGTCCAGTTCAACAATATCCACACAATAGGAGTTCGGAGAAATTTGCTGGTGGGCAAGGAGATGGGGGAGCTAGCCTCTATATAGTCACTCATTCAACAAACATTTATTAGCTGTCCACCATGTGTGAGACCAAACTACCAAACTTGTTGCCGTCAAGTCGATTCCTACTCATAGCGACCGTAAAGGACACGGTAGAACTACTCCATAGGGTTTCGAAGGAGTGGCTGGTGGATTCGAACTGCCAACCTTCTGGTTAGCAACCACACTCTTTAACTACTGTGCCACCAGGGCTCCATGTGTGAGACAGTACACCATAAAAGTGTTACTACTTGAAAGTAAAAAGAAAAAAGAAAATTGCAAGTCTGACTGAAAACCTTCTAGATTTCACCCTTTACACTAAATCAGATGACCCTCTTTTTTCTTCTCCCACCCAGAATCTCCTCCTCTCCTACAACCATAGGCACATTATCCTAAATTAGTGAGACTGTCCCTTATTCTTTATTACTAAGAAGTGTAGAAATAAATGAAGACCATTCAAATGAAAACAAACAGCCTGTTTATTTAGAGCTTGCTCTAGCAAGGAAGTCAGCGACCATCACTTGAATTTGACAGAGATAGAGACTCAAAGGCAGGCTGATGAATGGAAAGCTTCATATTGAGAAAAACAGAAGGTTTCAGGTATGCTCTGAATGGAAGTTACTGTCATAGGGAAGTGCAGGTGGGCTGATGAAAAGCAGCGCATCTTATATAATTGGAGAGCATATCTGGTTTTCTCTGGTTGGTCCTGAGTTGGAAATAGGGCAAAAAGTAGGGAAGTCAGTAATCATAGATCAGTCCTGACCATCCTGGTCTGGTTGCTGCTGAGTTGGTGGGTCAGAGCGCTCTGCTGTGATATAAGGTCTGGCCATTGTCCATTTGTGTAGCAGTCTCTCAGTACCCCCTTGGGCCATTTTCTCACTTGCAAGACATTGACCAATTCATGGAAGGCTAGAGAACCAGATCTTCACCACTCAGGATTGTTCAGTTGGTCTACAGTCAATTGTATCACAAAATCATTTTGACTTTATTGTTGTATCATCACTGTGATTCTCTGACAAGAGAGCAGCTGCACAAAAGCATTGAGTCTCTGTGTAGAATGCAATGGGCCAACTGTGAAAAAAAAAAAAAAAACACAATTTATAATTCCTGTAAGATACTTCAGAACCAGGAACCCCAATTGTTCAATCCAGGCCAAGAGAACAAATCTCACAGGCCATGAGGATCAACCTTAGAGAGCCAAGTAGTTTTTTTCCTTTAGGAGATGTATAGCCTGTTACACCTTGCTGTTTCATTGATCCAGGTATATTAACAAGTATTAGTAGTGACATAGACACCACTATGACTGTGTAACAAGGAATCTAGAGCAATGTAATTGTCCGTCGGTGCTCATGCCAGTAAGTTGAGATTGACACATATTCCATCTAAGACAAAGGTAGTATCATTAACAACTTCTGCAAGAGTAAGTGGTAAGTTTCTTACAGTCTCTTCTATTTATATAATTCTACCACTGCTCTGATTGTCCACATAAACAATGAGTCAACAATTCTTTCAGTAGGGTACCTGAATAATTAAGGGTGGCTTCATTTTGGAGACCATGTCTGAGTCAGAATTTCCAGACTTGGTTATTTATTAGGGTCTCTGTGTACAGACAAGGATCATAACACTGTTCCTAAAGTTCATGAGGTATTAGTCTGAGGCAAATACGACCAGGCATCTTGGCCACAAAAGGAGAAGTACTGAGTAGAGGCACATGGAGATCCAGGAAAAAGAAAGGAGCTGTTTACAACACAAAGTCAGAACAAGGCCTTTGCATTAGCTGGGCTACATATATGGGTCTCTGTTAGTCATCCCCAGGTGGCAAGTATTTGGTCTATTGTCCTATGAAAGCTGCTGAATACCAATGGAATGAAATAATTGGCTCTTTTTCTGGGAGGGAGAAACACTAACAAAGTCACAGGTTGATTTGTTTAAGGTCATTTGTCCATGTAGGAAAAAATGGAAATGCCATTGGCTATAATTCCCTATGGTCTCATTTGATAAGACGGAAATGCCCAGGGATTTTATCATGGGGATCTGGTGATGGATGACATATCCAGCAGTGGGAAAGATTAAAAGTAGTGGCTATTGTTCTTTAACCATAAAATAATGGAGAGTGCTATGTTGGCTAGGAGAAAACAGAAAGCTATTGCAGATGTTTGATTTTAAGTCCTTCTTCTAAGTCTTGGTTTCTAAATCACCTCTTTTCATGAGATGAGGAAGCAAAATTGGTACTTTATGATTATCATTAATTACTATCGTTATTATTACCATATAGGTTAAGGAGCTAATTGAACAAGTTTTCAGTAGAAATTCCTATAAAGAACAATTTCCAGATCTGTGAAAACATGAATCTTTGGAAAGAATGTTGCCTAGAAAACTATTTGAACCCTGGAATAAAAAATGTGTGTGAAATATATTTATGCCTCAGTGTTAAAGACACAATTGTGTTAAGTGGTGTGCACACATAAAAAATGTTGAATTAGTGAATGTTGTGATATATATATCACATACTTATATATATTTACCATGATAAATATATATATATTTACCATGATAAATATATATATATATTTACCATGATAAATATATATGTATTTACCATGATAAATATATGCATATATTTACCACAATTTAAAAAGCTGAGAATTTAAATTAAGCAAAGTACCAATTGAAAATTACTGCTTATATTTATTTAATCCATATTATAAATATGGATTACAATATGAATAGAGTGAATACTTATACTAGGAATGCAATTATTTTAACAACAACAAAAAAGAAGTTGGAAGAGATAAAAAAATATCACTTTTGTGGAAACGTGAATATGAAAATAGGTAGTTTAGCTCTCATTTTTTTCATACATCTGTTTATTAAATCTGTTAAACCCAATACTGTTAAATAATCATCACCAATCTCCTTTCTTATAAACTAAAACTCATTCCATGCTGGAAATATTGCCTGCAATTGAATGTGGAGTATTTGTGACCGCATAAGATCCAACTTAAAAATTCTTACCAAAGGAAGGAAAGAAAAATTTTATCCATCATAATAAGGAAAGTTGAATGGCCTGTAGGGACCATTTCTGCCAAAAACAAAACAAACCAAAAACAAATAAGTGGCAGAACAGAAGTTTGGTTTAATTAAAATTTTTGTAGAAAACCCATGAAAGACCAAAGCATCCAGGTCCAAAGAATTATGAGAGATGGTGGGTCCATAATGTGAATTTCAAAGACTCGAATTAGAGATTCACAGGAATTGTGCAGAGGGCTCTGGGCTCACATGGTCATGAAATTGAAGCAGGGCTTCAAACCAGTTTGTTCCAGTTTGAACCCACACTGAGAATTTGCATTTCTAAAAAGTTCCCAGGTGATGCTACTGCTGCTAGTTAGGAACCAATTCTGAGAACCACTAGTAGAGCAGTGGTTCTCAAAAATTTATTATACATAAGAGTCACCTGAGGATCTTGTTAAACTGTAGATTCTGATTCCGTATATCTGGGGTAGACATGCAAATTTTCAGCAGGGGTTCGAACCAGAATGAAACGGTTCAAAGCCCTGAATTGAAGACTTACGTCTAAATGTTCAGGATTCAAAGCAGTCCTAAGAGACATCTGAACAACACTAGGGCACTGGCCTAGGATTTCAATGCCACATTGATGAAATGATCATCCTAGAATGAAGCCAAAGTACACCTTCACCCTGACTGCCAAGCTGGTGGGCCTGCATCTCAGGGAAGAGAGAAGAGTGTCCCTGCATGGAAATTGTTGATGCTGAGTCAGAGGACAGTGGTGAACATAACGCTGTGAAAAAGTGAAAACGTTAGGGAACAACATCCAGATCCAGGTTGGGGAGAGAGCCATACACGCAGAGTATCCTGTGCCCTCCTGGCCAGGTCAATAAAGTACAAGAAATAAATTATCAACTAACCAACAAGAGGAAACCCTGGAACTTGGTGGTTAACATGGCTTGTGCTATGTTGTTACCAGTCAGCTTCAAGTCAGCTCTGACTCATGGTGTCCTTACGCACAAGAGAATGATATATTGCCTGCTTCTGTGCCATCTTCATGACTGTTGGGTACGTTGAAGTCCATTGTTGTGGCTACTGTGTCAACCCATCCCATTGAGGGTTCCGCTCATTTTTGCTGACCCTCCGCTTTATCAAACATGATGTCTTTTTCTACTAATTGGTCTTTCCTGATGACACTTCCAAAGTAAGTGAGCCTAAGTCTCACCATCCTCACTTCTAAGGAGCATTCTGGTTGTATTTCTTCTAAAACTGATTTGTTCTTTCTTTTGGCAGCTCGTGGTATATTCAATATTCTTCACCAACATGACAGTTCTAGTGACACTCAGTTTCCTGCAGGAGAAAAGGAGTACCTTCACTGTCCAGTTTGAGTTAACTGAGAAGGGCCTTTATCTCGCTGGGAAAGACTTCCACAGAGCCTGGTTCCCTGCTAAGGGGTAACTATCACACAAGCTTAGGATCAACTGGTCACAGTTACATGGAAGCCAGCCAAAACTAGGCATCTGTGGGAAGGCAGTGCCAGAAATGAAGAGGAAGATTTTGAGCTGCAGTTAGAATGTGCCACTGAAATGTTCCAAGGGAGGCAGATGTGAAAAAGCCATTGCAATTAATAGAAAAACTGCATGATCAATAAATAGAAATTATACAAGATTGAAAGTCACAAATCTCTCTGTCCCCAGGGCAGACTGGTAGCACAGAACAAGGCCCGCAGGAATGTGGACAGTGCCGTGATTCATGGTCAAGCTTCTGAACATGCACCAACCACCCAGAGGGAGGAAAGACCTCAAGCTGTAAACCTCATAAGATTTACGCAGTAATCCATATGCCAACACCTCTCAGATTGTGATTTGGAACATCAGCTCCTGCTGGAGCGAGGTGGTAAGGACATGATGATAAAGAAGCTAAAGGTATGGAGCCTACATAAAAAGGCTGAGACTTCCTGCTCCCAGTTCTTGCCAGTCTAGGAGGAGAAACAGAATTCTTCTACCTTCAAGAAACAAACATCACAGAGGGTCTGGAAGCTTAAGCTCTGATTCCAGGAGCCAGAGCTTATGCAGGAGCCTGAATCCCCAGCAAACAGGGTCCTCAGGAGAGGGACTGGATCATTCAGCTCCCCAATTCCAGTCAGAATGATCTTCAGAACTATCCAGATACTAGACCAATACTACAGCCATTCTCTTCCATGGATGTGCATGATCTCCCAGACAACCACCCTGTGACACCCAACAGAGTCCAAGTGTGTGTAAAGCAGATTCAAGGACAGACAGAATGGTGTCTGAACTTCGTGAAGTGGAGCTGCAACCCCATTTGTTTTGCCTGCAACTCTTGATGGATATCTTGGGGCAAAATTCCATCCAGAAGGAGAAATGTATGTGGGGTCTGCAGTAACTGAGGTTGAAGAGTGAACAGCCGGAAGAACCAGTAAGTATAAGGGGAAGATAAATACATACATACAAACAAACATACCTAAGAAAGAAAATAAATAAGCTTGTGTGTTTGTGTGTGTGTGCACATCTATATGAGGAGGAAGGATCTTGAACAGAGGACTTGAAGATGAGATGTAGACAGGGTGTGGCCTCCCCTCACAATCCTAGTTCCCAAAGGGTGAAGGCAAACTCTGGTTCTCAGAGTGGAAGTCATCCCGGAAGCCGGAGTCCGGTTGCACACCCCTGCTGCCTTCAAACCCTTTTGCAGCTCTGTCTGCACCATAATAGGCACATGCCCCCCGCCGCCTGACCATGAGTGCCCCAGCCTGAGAGGACCGCAACCCCATGAAGGCCACTTTCTGGAAACAGACCCCAAGACAGCCTCAGAGGAGAGTCTGCCCATCACATAAGGAGGAAGCAGTATTGGGTGAGGAGGGGCAGGGATGCCACAACTAAACCCTGTTTATTATCTTTTCCTCATCTGTCCTCTGGAAGCCATCACAAGAGATTGAAATACTTTTCTGGCAGATGTGACGAGACGGACAAAATTATCTACTAGAAGTTCAGGAAATTCTAAAAAAGGCAAAATAGCTTGACTTTGTTGATTGATCCCTGAAATAAAAAAAAAGAAAATCAGAAGCAGTGGAGGAAGGGGTCACCGTGGTGGGGAGGATAGTGGGTGTCTTAGTCATCCAGTGCTGCTAGAACAGAAATACCACAAGTGGATGGCTTGAACAAAAAGAAATTTATTTCTTCACAGTAAAGTAGGCTAAAAGTCCAAATTCAGGCCATCACCTCCAGGGGAAGTCTTTCCCTCTCTGTTGGGCTTCTCATCAACGTTCCCCTGGACTAGGAGCTTCTCTGCTCAGGGACCCCAGGTCTAAAGGACACGCTCTGCTCCTGGCATTGCTTTCTTGGTGATATGAGGTCCCCCCCACCCCCGCCATGTCTCTCTGCTCACTTCTGTCTTTTATATCTCAAGAGATTGCCTCAAGACAAATCCAATCTTGTAGATTGAGTCCTGCCTTACTAACACAACTGCCACCCATCCTCCCTCATTAACATCATAGAGGCAGGATTTACAACATATACACCTTCACGGATTGAATTATGTCCCCCATAATACTTGTGTATCAATTTGGCTGGGCCATGATTCCCAGTACTGTGTGGTTGTCCTCCATTTTGTGATTGTAATTTTATGTTAAAAAGGATTAGGGTGGGATTGTATAACACCCTTACTAAGGTCATATCCCTGATCCAATGTAAAGGGAGTTTCCCTAGGGTGTGGCCTGCACCACTTGTTATCTTACAAGAGATAAAAGGAAAGGGAAGCAAGCACAGAATGAGGGACCTCATACCACCATCTGAGTTAAGGAAGGCAGGGTTGTGAGCAGGCAAGCAGAGAACATGCATGGGGCTGCAGTATTCAGTGGGGACCCTCCACCATGATACCACAACATCTTTCAGAAAGCCACTCAGCACACAGAACACTTACCTGGAGATTTTTCTCTTTTCAGAAGAAAAGTTTGTGTTTTTTTTGTTTGTTTGTTTTGTTTTGTTAATTTTTTAACTAAACAGCAGGTCTGTGAGTCCTGGTTATCATGGAGGTGTTGCTGAGAAAGCAGGCATGGCCACAGGAGCAGGGACAGAAACCTCTATAGAGAAACAAAGCCAGAAAAATCACAGAACTGTGGAAGGTCCAGCACTTTCACAAGCCATGAACTCAGGAGGCTGAGCCAGGCTGAGCCAGATCTCCAAGGGGCAAGGAGACCTCTGAGTTCATGAGGTTCAATTTGAGAAGTATAGATTCTCCCAGCAGTTAACCCACTGTCTAGCTCACAATAAGGATTCACTTTTGGTTTGCAGGTTTAGGGTCACGGTTTCACAGGACATCCCAGTTAATTGGCCTAATATTGTGTTTAGTGCCTCTGTTCTAGTATGTTGCATAGTGCCTGGAGTCTTAAAAGCTTACAAGTGGCCATCCAAGGTAAAGCAATTGATCTCTCTTCATCTGAAGGAACAGAGGAAGAAGAAGAGTGAGGAACAGGAGGAAGATATGGAATGTGTGGCTAATTGCCTCCATGAACAACTGCCTCCTTTGCCATAAGAGTAGAACTGGATGGTGCCCAGCTACTATTACTGAACATTTTAATCAAAGATCCTATAGAAGAATCCTGATCAAAATGAGGGGAAATGTGGAACAGAATTTCAATTCCTAGTAAAATCCAGACTTTCTGGAGCCATTAATGCTGGATGAATCCCTTAAACTATTGTCCTGTGATAATCTTAAAACTTTAAATCAAAAATATACCATGAAGTCTTCTTTAAACCAAGCAATAGTTTAGCTTAATTAGTAAACCAAGTTCACCTTGAACACTGTGTTCTTTTAAAAAACTATCTATATGAATCAGCTTAACAAGTGTCTCAGAAGGTTAGATAAGAAGCTTGGGGGCAGTGAATTTGTGTTAATGGGGGATGAGCAATTCAGAAAAGGAGGGTGAGAATGGTTGCACAACTTGAAGAATGTAATCAATGTCACTGAATTGTACTTGTAGAAATTATTGAATTAGTGTATGCTTTGCTGTGTATATTTCCAACAACAACAACAAAAATTAAAAAAGCATTCAATGTTTATTAAATGAGGACTGACTTTTGATTTCAAGCTTTAAGTACCTACTCTTTGGATGGGATTATGCCGGGACTAAGAATCTCATAATTCTTTTGAAAAGGCATTGATGTACTCAGTAACACCAAACTATACAATGATTTCAGGATCAAACATAGCATGTAGCATAGCAGTGAGCTGTGGAGGGCATGGATTCAGTGTGGGCTAGAAGAAAGGGTGCCAGACTCATAGAAGCCACTAAGGTTAGAGGTTCATCAAGTCAGGCTTCCTTAGAATCTGTAATTTGATGTGTATGTTGAGGAATTATGACCATCTTTTTTATTCCATATCACAAATTTGCATTTAACATTCTGATAATTATAGTTTGATACAGTTACTTTTATTTTTAATCCTATGTATTTACTTTTCATGGAAGTGTAATTTACATTCCACCACCCAGTTGTCAGTTTATTATACTGTGGTGGCTTTTGTTTTGCTATGATGCTGGGAGCTATGCCACTAGTATTTCCAATATCATTAGGGTCATCCATGGTGGACTGGTTTCAGCAGAGCTTCCAAACTAAGACAGACTGGGAAGAAAGCCCCGGTGATCTACTTTTGAAAACTAGCCACTGAAAACCCTATGGATCACAAGACAATATTGTCTGATACAATGCTGAAAGATGAGCTCCCTAGGTTGGAAGGCACTCAAAACACACAGTGGTCATAGCAATGGATTTAACCATACCAACAATCATGAAAATGGTGCAGGACTGGACAGTATTTCATTCATGGAGTCACCATGATTCAGAGCCAACTTGACCACAACTGATGACAATTTACATGCAATAAAACATATGGATGACTTGAAGGAGCTTTGATAATTGTATATACCTGGGTAATCCCCACTGTATTCATGATACAAAATATTTCCAAAACCTCAGAAAGTTCCCTCATACCCAGCTCCACCCCCAAAACTAGACAACATATTTCTATCATCGTAGATTAGTTTTGCCTGTTCTTGAACTTCATATGAAGGGAATAGGACAAAGTTGTGGGACAGCCATAGAAAATCCACCAATACTCTGAGTCAGTAATGACAGGAGCCAGTGCCACCCTAGACCTGAAGGGGAGAGGGGAGGGAGTGGCCCCCTGACCCAAAGAAAGGAGACAGCTAACACTAGGAAGGTAACACAAGAGATGCAACTAGCCTGGGCAACCACAAGGAAACAGCCAGAGAATAAATACCCCGTCTCCTTCTCTTCCTTGTGCACCCCACTAATCCAGCACACCTGTAAGCAGAGAGTAGAAGGACCTGTTGATTTCCTCCAGAGGCCAACCAGTCAGCTATAGAAATGTGAGAAGGGATCTAAAGGGGGGAAACAGAAGGTATTCAGCATTTTCAGAAATAATCCAGCCTACGGACAGAGGCATAGTGCTGGGAGAGAGCATACTAGGTAGGGGTAGCAGGAAGAGTATGCCCTGACTGCAGAGGACAACACAGTTTGGGAAAATCTAGCAGATGAGCTCCTTTCCTTCCTTCCTCCCTTCCTCCTTCCTTCCTTCCCTCCTTCCCACCACCCCTCTCTCCCTCCTTCCCTCCTCCCTCCCTTCTTCCTTCCTCCCTCCCTCCCTCCCTCTTTCCTTTTTTCCTTCTTCCCTCTCTCCTTTCCTTCCTCCCTCCCTTCTATCCTTCCCTCCATTCCTCCCTATCCCTCTCCCTCTTTCCCTTCTTCCCTCCCGTCCTAACTTTAAAAATGATTGCACCGACTGTGGACAACGATCGTGTTTTTATTCCTATGTGCCAGATACTGTGCTGGAAGTGATATATATTTATGTCATTTAAAATTCCCCAAAGTCCTGTTTTGGAGGAATGATTATGCTGGTTACACAGGTTTGTGAAAAAGGCCCCAGAGGTTTAGAAAGTTTACCTGTGGGGGCTACAAGATAAATAAGCCACAGTGAAGCAGGACTAACAACTCACAAATACTATAACTCCTAGTAGCCTGTGTGAAATGACAGCAAAGAACCCATGCTGGAGTGAGCAGGAAGGGCTTCCCAGAGGGTAAGTCCTTCTGACTGACACTGGGAGGAGTGCAGGGAGGATTGCCCAGAGGGTGAGTCCTTCTGACTGACACTGGGAGGAGTGCAGGGAGGATTGCCCAGAGGGTGAGGAGTTCTGACTGACACTGGGAGGAGCGCAGGGATGACTGCCCAGAGGGTGAGTCCTTCTGACTGACACTGGGAGGAGTGCAGGGAGGATTGCCCAGAAGGTGAGGAGTTCTGACTGACACTGGGAGGAGCGCAGGGATGACTGCCCAGAGGGTGAGGAGTTCTGACTGATGCTGGGAGGAGTGCAGGGAGGATTGCCCAGAGGGTGAGGAGTTCTGACTGATGCTGGGAGGAGTACAGAGGGCATCCTGGGCATGGGAAGGGCAGCAGGAAAGACACAGAGAGAGCAAGTAAAGAGGTCAGCTGCATGTCTGAAGACTAAAGACCATCCACCTCAAGGGGATGGAGGTTAATAAAAAGAAAACTTACTGAGATATTTAGACAGAAAGGTAGTGAATACTGAAATTCTGGGTTTCCTTCTATAGATGATAAAAAAAAAAAGTGAAAACTTCATTGAAGGGATTTACAGAATCACAATGGATCTTCAGGAAAACGTGTCTTGTGTCACTGGGCAAACAAATGAGCAGCAAGAAAGACAGTTGGGAAGTTATGGTAGCAATCTGGGAGAATGTACTGACTAGAGTGGTGCCCACAGCAATGAAAAGAGGCAGTCTAGAGTTACACTGTGAGGAAAAAAATCAATACAACTTGGCAACCCGGTGAACAGGGGGCTAGAAGAACAGTGAATAGTGAAAAAATAACTCAAGAATTCAGGCGGAGGGTGAGGTGAGCGCCTGAAGGAGGGGAGATCTTAGTAGAGGAAAAAAGTCAAGGGTTGAACCAGCATAGTGAAGGGAAAGAGGCACCCATCCAGTTTGGACAAAGCACATTGAAGAAGTCTACAAGGCATCTAAGGAAGAGCTCTCGGCAAACCCTGTAGACTTGAAGCTTAGGGGAGAGTGTGAGAGGGAGACAGTTTTAAAAATCATCTTCAGAGGTGATTGTTCAAGTGTTGGTAGCAGACAAGGTTGCTGTCATAGATTGAATTGTGTCCCCCAAAAATATGTGTCAACTTGGTTATGCCATGATTCCCAGTATTGTGTGGTTGTCCTCCATTTTGTGATTTTCCTACGTGTTATAAATCATAATCTCTGCCTGTGGTTAAAGAGGATTAGGGTGGGATGTAACACCCTTGCTCAGGTCACATCCCTGATCCAATGTAAAGGGAGTTTCCCTGGGGTGTGGCCTGCACCACCTTCTATCTTACAAGAGATAAAAGGAAAGGGAAGCAAGCAGTGAGGGGACCTCATACCACCAAGAAAGTAGTGCCTGGAGCAGAACACATCATTTGGACCTGGGATTCTTGAGCAGAGAAGCTCCTAGTCCGGGGGAAGATTGATGAGAAGGACTCCGTCCGTCCACAGCCAACAGAGAGAAAAAGCCTACCCCTGTAGCTGATACCCTGAACTTGGACTTGTAGCCTACTGGACTGTGAGAGAATGAATTTCTCTTTGGTAAAGCCATCCACTTGTGGTATTTCTGCTATAGCAGCACTAGATGACTAAGACAATTGCAATCTTAACTTCCTAGTGTTGCTGTAGGAAAAATACCACAAGTGGCTAGCTTTAAATAACAGAAATGTATTGCCTGAATCCAGGGTGTCAACAGGGTGGGGGCTCTGTCCACTGTAAGAGAAGGTCATTCCTCATTTCTCTCAGCTGCTGGCAGCCCCAGGTGCTCCTTGGCGTTCCTTGGCTTGTAGATGGAGCATCACATGGCGTCTTCCCCCGTGTGTGTGACTGTCTTTGTCTGTTTTCCCCTTTTATAAGACACCTCTCAGAAGGGATTAAGTTTAGACCTAACCCTACTCAGGTATGACCTCATTAACATAACAAAAGAAACTCTATTTTCAAACAGGGTTATGTTCATGAATACAAGGGTTAGGATTCCATCATATCTTTTTGGGGGACACAATTCAACCCATAACAATTGCTAAGGAGGAACGTGTACTCACAAGAGAAGGGGGGCTGAGGGTGAAATCTAAAGTTTCCTCTGCACTCAGCTATCCAGCCACCACAGCACAAAGATTCAAGGATTCGGTGATGGTCAGGGTGTTTCCTGGCTGCTTATGTTCAGCCAAAGGACATTTCAGAAGTGTAATAATACTTAGACCAAAGACAGCACACACATTTTCCTCAAGACAAAAGTCACCAAGGGCACTTTATTTCTAGACCATTCTTTTTGTTTAAATCAAATCATCAGGAATTATGCTTATGAGAAATACTGTAACAAACACTTATTAAATACACAACAGTGCAGTTTGTTTTTGCGTTTCTCTTAAGGGTAACAATTAACCTTTAAAAAGTCTGACCTTTCCATAAAGGTACACCTGTTGTTGGGAGATCTCTGAGGTGTTGGGTAAATACTTTAGAGAAGTGTTTGCTTGACAGGAAACACCAGCTTGAGCTGAAATGGTTTCCTTACACTGTAACTCTTTTAAATGATATTTTTCATTTTTGAAATGAAACCATCAGCCAGAGTCATGGGGCTCAGACTCTGGTGTGGCAAGAATAATGCATCCCAGAGGAAGGAGGCAGAGTCGCTAGCACAGGCATCCACATGGTACAAATGCACAAGGAGACACAGGTGCTGTGCTAAGGACTGATTTGAGATGATCGTAAGGCTTATTCTCAGTCCTACCTCAAGGTGAGCCATGGCACAGCCTGAGAGTGGTGGGAACCAGCCCAGAGCTGATGAGGGCGCCTCTTTTCCTGGCACCAGCTTCCCGCATGTCTAATTCATGTACTCAACACAGAAGGCGACTTTCTACTTAGAGATCTCACCACATCACAGCCTTGATTAAAACCTTCAGTGTTTATCCACGACACAATCAGAGACCTGCAATCTGCCCTCCACTAACTTCTCTAGATTAATCTGCCACTTCCAAGCCTGTCCCTCTCTCATACACATATTGTTCATAAGTCAAACCAGAGTCCTTGTGGCCCCTCAGATACCTCAACACAATGTCGCTTCACACGCTGTGCTCCCTGAGGACCCTCCAGCTCCTCATCAGCTGATGCCTGCTCTTCTTCCCAGCTCATCTCTGAGGTCACCTCCTCCAGAGAGCCTGCTCTGACACATTCATGCAGGTAGGTGGCCTGTTACAGGCCCACGGCACTTACAGGTCCTGTTTCATAAAGAAGATCTCTCCTATTCACCATGTAAACTGATCCCAGCTCCCCTAGAACCCAGCACAGTGTAGACACTTAAGGAATGTTTGTGTGGTCAATCCAAGAATGGAAAAATGATGAAACTTTCTCCACCAAGGGATGTATCCCCAAAGGACACATTTTCCAGGACATTTCTGAAAAATGGAAATACTTATAATCTCAGTAGGGTGTACAGCTGGTTCAGTGGTAGAATTCTCACCTTCCATGCAGGACACCTGGGTTCAATTCCCAGCCAATGCACCTCACACACAGTCTATCAGTGGAGACTTGCATGTTGCAATGATGCTGAACAGGTTTCAGCAGAGCTTCCAGACTAAGATGGACTAGGAAGAGAGGCCTGGTGATCTAATTCTGAAAATCAGCCAATGAAAACCCTATGGATCACAATGGTGCTATCTGCAACCGATCATGTGGATGATGTAGGGTTGGGCAGCGTTTCTCATGCAAGGGGTCACTCTGAGTCATGAGCCAACTTGATGGGAGCTTTCAACAATGGAGCCTTGGTGGCATACTAGTTACAAAGCTTGGCTGCTAACCAAAAGGTCGGCAGTTCAAATCCACCAGGCGCTCCTTGGAAACCCTATGGGGCAATTCTGTCCTGTCCTATAGGCTCGCTATGCATCGGAACCAACTTGACGGCACCTAACAACAACATACTCTTAGTAATTCCAACAAAGATGGAATGCACCAAGGGTTTAGCTGAAGAGAGCTTAAGGATGGGATGACTTACAGAAATCTGGGCAGTGTTAAGGGAGCCCCTGGGTGACACAAACAGTTACACTGGACTACTAACCCAAAGGTTGGCTGGCAACTCCACCCAGAGACACCTCAGAAGTAAAGCCTGGTGAGCTGCTTCTGAAAGCTCACAGCCTTGAAAATTCTGCGGAGGGCAGTTCTACTCTGCACATGTGGAGTCACTATGAGTCAGAACTGACTCAACGGCAACTAATAACAACGAGGGAGCCAATCAAGGATGGTCAGACACCCAGGCTTGAAGGGCAAAGCTAGGGAGCGGAGTCCTGGAACACAGCAGGGGATGGAGCAGTAGAAGGGGGACACTTGGCAGGAGCTGTCTTCACAAGATGGTTCTAAGACTATGGTCTCCAGACCAGCAGCACCAGCAGCACCTGGATCTACAGAATCAGAAACTCAGGGCAGGGCTCTGCTATCTTGTTTCAACAGCCCCCATAAGTGATTCTTATGTGCATTAAAGCTTGACAGCCACTGCTCTGGACTCCGAACAGAGGTCAGCGCACGGCATCCATAGACCAAGTCTGGCCCACTGCCTGGTTTTTTATAGCCCAAGAGCTGAGAGCAGTGTTTACATTTTTAAATGGTTACATTTTAAATGGTTATATAAGTACCCAAGCGAGATCCTTGGCTTTGTTTCTTGGGCCACAAAGCTTAAAATATTTACCATCTGACTCTTTACAGAAGAAGTTACCTGACCCCTGCTCTAGAGGTTACAGTTACTAACAGAACCACACCCAGACAGAAGGGAGCAGGCAGAACCATCCTGCCCTCTCTCCTTCTACCCTGTGCCTCCCATGGGCCAAATGCATGGGAATTATCAGAGATCACAGGAAGAGTCCACAGAAGCCAGCTCCTGGGACACAGAGCAGAACTGACAAAGATGGAGACTTTCTACAGGGAAGACATGAAACAAGGAATAGCAAACAGAAAAAAGCCAGCACACTTACTTTACAAAGACGGCCATCTTATCTTACAACTACACGGATCTTCAGAGAGACACAGAGAGCCAAGGAGGAGGATAAAGGCCTGTTACAGCACAGGGGCAGGAGAAGCAGAGAGAAGGGGAAAAGCTCATGTATCAGAGTGGTTAGGACAACAGGCTTGGAAAACCAACAGGCATTGGTTCTACTCCTGGCTCCTCTAATTACAAGCTGAGCAGCCTTAAACAAGTTACTTAACCTCTCAGTGCCTCAAATGATCTATCTGTGAAATAGAGGATGTGTGTCACAGAGGGAATGAAACCATACATGTGAATTACTTACCGTAGTGGCTGGATTGCCATGTTATTGTCGTTAGTTGTCAGCTGTCATCGAATCAGCTCTGACTCACGGCTACCCTGTGTATAAAGGAAGAAAACCTTGCCTGGTCCTGCAGCATCTTCACAATTGCCATTGTGTGGCCACTGTGTATTTGAGTACCTTCCAACGAAACTCCTTGGCACGACATACAAGGTCCGTTGTAATCCCCTGCTATCTCTCTCTGGCTTATCTTCTGCCGCTATATTGGACAATGTTTTGTTGTGATCTATAAGTTTTACATTGGCTACTTTTCAGAAGTAGATCACCAGGACTTCTCATTAGTCTTTTTTTGTCTGGAAGCTTCGCTGAAACCTATCTACTACGGGTGACCCTGCTGGTATCCACCTTCCAGCATCACAGCAACATGCAAGCCACCACAGTACAACAAACTGACAGACAGGTGGTGGGTATTACCCTACAGCACATGAAACCTGTCATCTGACAAGCCCTGCTCAAGCATATCTCTGCACTCAGCCACACACTAGGCAGTAGCAGTAGAGAGATGATTAAAACAGAGGCCCCACTCTCAAGGAGCTCAGAGTCCAATAAGGAAGCAAGAAGGGAGGTAACAAGGACCTCCAAGGGAGAGAATGACCAGCTCCCTATGAGGCAGAGGAGGCTTCTCATAAGAAAGGCCATTCAAATGCAGTCTCCTGGACAGCTAGCCAGGAAGGGCCTTCCAGGAAGATGGGAGAGCATGCAAAGGCACCTTTGCAATGTGTTTTCAGGAAACTGTATGTAGTTCTGTATGACTAGGACTCAGGGTTCCACCATGGGGGCTGAGAGTCAAAGTCGGAGAAAGATAGCAGGGGATTATACTGGACCTTGTATGCCACGCCAAGGAGTGTAGATCTTATACCCTAAAAATGAGGAGCCATTCCTAGAGGGAGTAATAAAAGCACTGAGCATGCAGATTAAAGCCATTTACAGGCACAGCAGGTCCTCCAGGCACAGTGGGGAACCACACAAGGGCAAACCTCCCAGGGAAACACAGGTGAGAACACACACTCTGTGGTCAGGTGAGGACTGCATGGTGCTGGAAGAGAGAGTGGGGTAAGGACAGGTGTGTGGTCAGAGGTGGGGACTACGTGCCCAGCTTCCTCAGGCAGCAGAGAGGCACTCCTGTGGTCTGTACAGCTCTCAATATGCACACTGGATGAAAAAAACACCCTCCTCTCCCCAGCCCAGCTATGCAAGAAAACAAATGAAAAGGATTCATTACCTCAGAAGGCCAGGGAAGATTATCTTCCCTTATCAGATAATGAGAGTGCTCTTCAGGAGTGGGCCATAAAAGCAAATATATTACAAACATTGATCCCAATGGGCAATGCAAGACCCTTACAAACTGCCTGTGTTCCTGACAAAAAAGACACTATGCAAATTCCAGACACAATTAGGAATGCAAAGGTAATAGAGTGAGAAACCAAAAAACCAAATCAAACCCATTGCCATCAAGCTGATTCCGACTCAAAGAGACCCTATAGGACAGCGTAGAACTGCCCCAGAGGGTTTCCAAGGAGTGGCTGGTGGATTCAAACTGCCAACCTTTTTGTTAGCAGCCTAGCTCTTAACCACTGCACCACCAGGGTTCCAGAGAGGGAGAAAGAGGGGGAAAGATTTGGTTCTTGAAAGACATTTAGCAGTGAGGAAATATTAATACTGATTTCTACTTTTATAATAGCAAGAATCATCAGGCTGAGCTGGTAACTCAACTAACACACTGTCATGGACTGAATTGTGTCCCCAAAAATATCTGTCAACTTGGCTGGGTCATGATTCCCAGTATTGTATGATTGTGTACCATTTTGTAATCTGATGTGATTTCCTCATGTGTTGTAAAGTCTATCACTATGATGTAATAAGATGGATTAGCAGCAGTTATATTGATGAGATCTACAAGATTAGATAGTGTCTTAAGCCAATCTCTTTTGAGATATAAAAGAGAGAAGAAAGCAGAGAGACATGAGGACCTCATACCGCCAAGAAAGCAGTGCCAGGACAGAGCGTGTCCCTTGTACCTGAGGTTCCTGAGCTGAGATGCTCCCAGACCAAGGGAAGACTGATGCATCACAAGGACCTTCCTCCAGAGCCAACAAAGACAGAAAGCCTTCCCCTGGCTGATGCCTTGAATCTGGACTTGCAGCCTCCTAGACTGTGAAAGAATAAACTTCTCTTTGTTAAAGCCATCCACTTGTGGTATTTCTGTTATAGCAGCATTAGATTACTAAGACACACACCAAATGTTAACCTGAGTGTGCCAAAAGCAAAGGTAACTGCACTGAACAAGTTAAAATTCTGCTCAAATCCATTTAAAATAAATTTTCTTCTTCTTGTTTTTGTGATGAATTTATTAACAGACTCAATTGAAAGAATTATCCAATGTCTGGAACCCTAGTGGCACAATGGTTAAGTGCTTGGCTGCTGAACCAAAAGGTCTGTGGTTCAAACTCACCAGCTACTCCACGGGAGAAAAGGTCTGGAGATCTGCTCCCATAAAAATTTCAACCTAGGAAATCCTATGGGGCAGTTCTACTCTGTCCTATAGGGTCATTATGAATCGGAATCAACTCTACGGCACACAACAACAACAACAGTCAAGGTCCACAATCCACCTATGAGTCTTAATAGTCCAGGCTCACTCAGTAATGGAACATCTGAAGCATGGAGGGGACACAGCAAGGAAGCAGAGATGAGAATGTGCGCACCCTGCATGCCCAACACAACACTAAATCCACTCCACTGCACAACCCAGCAATATGCCCAGGTGACAGAAGGGTTAGGGGCAGGAGAGAAAAACAAGCAAGTTAAGCAGGGTTGTGTGCAGACAAATATGAGGGAAGGGAGAAAGATTTACCTTCTTCCAGGCTCCTAGCCTCAGGTCCAAGGGCACAGCTAAAGCATTTGAGTAGTGTAATGTGCAAGGTAGTGTTTGGTCAGGTCACTGTGGATCAATATGCTCTGTGGTTACAAGAATGCACCTAGAAAACAAGAACAAAATTCAGCAAATTTATGGCAGCCAGGATGTAACTGAATTCACATTGGAAAGAAATATATAAAAGAAGGGCTGGACACAGGATATGAAAGGAAGAGCAAGCACTAGGTGGTATCTCATTGTCTCAACCTGAACCCAGTTCAAAACAATCACTGAGTCTCATGAATTCTAGCTCTTAAGTCATTGCCTTATCAGCTCTGCCCCTCTGCTTCTACTTGTCACTTTTCTAGCTCAGGCCTCCATGTTGTCTCCCCTGGATGATTGCAAACATCTCCTTCTCTGTCCATGTGGGACTAGTCCCCATGCCACTCTCATGCATCCCCCATTGGAGGGTTGGCACTACAATGATAAGACAAAATTACGATCATAGCTTCTGCTTAGCATTTTCCAGTGGCCCCCATGGTTGACTTTGTAATTCTGAATGGCAAGCACTGTCCTCAAGCCTCTTCTCCTGCCACACCTATCTTCCCACAGACTTCGCACTGAGGGATCTTGCAATCCTAGTTGACTTTAGGTGCTACAGTGCACAGAGGCTACTCACTCCTCTATGCTGGGGCTCATGCTCTTTACTCGTTCTGCGGTGCCCTCCACTGCTCATCCACTAGAAATGTGCTGTCTGTATCAATCAGGAAATCCTAATTGCTATAACAAACAGCCCCAGACCTGAGTGCCTCAACCCCATTAAGGTTTGTGTGTTCATTTCACCATTCAATGAAGGCTGGCTGGGGGTGCGGATGGGTCAGACCTCCACTCCATTCAATCACTGGGAGGTAAAGCTCCTCTCAACTGGTGGCTTTAGCATCTCCAGGGACTCTACTGGCTCTTCTGCATCCCACTGGCAGGCAAGGGAAGGGAAACCTGAAGAATTATGCATGAGTGCTCATGGTCCAGGACTGAGGGGAAGGGCAGAGTACATCACTTCTACCCACAAGCTGTTGGCTTGGCAGTGGAGTGGTCTGTGTGCCTTGTGGGAAACAGGAAACAGCAGTAGTTTGAGAACAATTAGCCAGTCTCTGCAGCAACAGATTTTCCACATCACGCATAACAAAATCTCCCTTTGAAGCCTTTACTGCCTATCCCCCACCACCACCCTACCAGTTACACCCAGGGATCTTTCTCCAGTGCTCCTGCCACCCCTTTTACACACCTCTATTACAGCAACATGAAAGTAAGAGCTTTGAAGCACTGATTGAGTCTTCACTTTGATATCCCACACCATAAATTAGCCACAGTGTGCATCTGGAACATGCCAATTTGTCTTTAAAAAAACATGAAAAAAACAAAGAAACAAAAAGAAACAGCATGTTCTATGTAGGGGCAGTGTTGCTGGGCATGGCTTTTAACAATGGATTATCTAATATAATAACAAAAGCACAAACAGCAAAAGACAAAATAAGTAAATTGTACCTCATAAAAATTAAATAATTTTATTTATCAAAACACTTCGCCAAAAAAGTGAAAAGACAAGCTACCAACTTGGAGAATATCTCTGGAAAATATATATCCAACAGGAATCTAACAACCAATATATATATAAAACTTAAACATTTAAGAAAAACACAAATTACCCAATCATAAAATGGATAAAGGACTTGGATGGACATTTCACCCAAGAAGACATTCAAATGGCATCAAACACATGAAAAGTTGCTCAGTGTCATTAGCCATCAGAGAGATGCACATCAAAACCACAATGAGATATCATTTCACTCCCACTAGGATAGCTAACTTTAAAAAAGGAAAACAAGAAATATTGGTGAGGATGTGGGGAAATAGAAATTCTTATCCATTGCTGACAGGAATACAAAATGGTAGAGCTGTTGTGCAAAAATGTATGGTGGTTCCTCAAAAAACTTAAAATAGATCTACCATACAACCCACCAATTCCACTCCTAGCATAAACCCAAGGCTTGAAAGGAGAGATTCAGACAAAGACTTGTACACCAATGTTCATTGCAACGCTATTCACAATAGCCAAAAGGTTGAAATAACCTAAATGCCCATCAACAGATGAATGGATAAACAAATTGTGGTACAAACATACTATGGAATACTACTCAGCCAGTGGGAGAAACAAAGTCTTGATACATGCTACAATATGGATGGATCTGGAAGACACTCTGCTGAGTGAAATAAGTCAATCATAAGAGGACAAATATTGTGTGACCTCACTTATATAAAAAGGCAAGAAAAGGCAAATGTATAGAGTTTATTGTGGTTACCAGGGGTGGGAGGGAAAGGGAAAGGGGGATTAACAATGATGGAAAAATTGTAATGATTAAGGGTAGGGTTTTAGAGCCAATTATTGTAATAGCTGTTGATAAGTTGTACATCTGTCAAAAGTTAAGCTGGCAAAGGTTGTGTGATAGATATATTTGCAACAACAACAAAAATTGTAGCTGCTGATGTACAACCAAATACCTCATGGGATTTAGTTCCTTGGTCTGGAGGTTTAGTGTCATGGTTTCATGGGAAATGCCAGTTAACTGGCCTAATAACATGTTTAGTGTTTCTGTTCTACCTCCTAGTTTGTTATGCAGTGTCTGGGGTCTTAAAAGCTTGCAAGTAGCCATCCAAGTCATGACAATTGGTCTCTATTCTCCTGGAGCAACAGAGGAAGGGGAGTTAGGAATAGGAAGAGGATATAGAATGTGTGGCTAATTGCCTCCATGAACAACTGCCTCCTTTGCCATAAGACCAAAAGAACTGGAAGGTGCCCAGCTGCCACTACTGAACATTTTGATCAAAGATTCTATACAAGAATCCTGATAAAAAGGGGGAAAATACAGGAAAAAAAAATTAAATTATCGTGGATTCCAGACTTTCTGGAGCCATAGTGGCTAGATGAACCCCTGAAACTATTGTCCTGAAGTCCTTAACAGAAAACAATAGTTTAGCTCAACTAGTGAAAAATACTTGCCTTGACTATTATGCTTTCTTAAGAACTATCTATATGGAATCAAAAGATTAGATAAGAACCTTAGGGGACAGTGAGTTTATGTTAATGAGGGAGGAACAACTCAGAAAAGAAGGGTAAGAATGGTTATGCAACTCAAAGAATATAATCAATGTCACTGACTTGTACATGTACAAACAGTTGAATTGATGTATGTTTTGCTGTGTATATTCTCAACAACAGCAAAATAAAATTTAAAAAAAAGAGTAGAGGAAGAAAAGGTGCTAACTTTTTTAAACACCCTACACCAGCACCTAGTAGGTAGTTGATAAATAGGTACATAAATGAGTGAATGAGTAGAAGAAATCAATGAACAAGTTAAAAAAGAAAGCACACATTTGCACTATTTAAGTAAGAGGAATCATTTGTCTACTTCATTGATGTGCCATGCAACATACCAAGAGCATTTTATCTGTTATTTATTTTAATATTCAACCATAATCTTATGTCTTAGGTGCAATTAATATTGCCACCTTAAAAGATGAAGAAGAGGACTGCAGAGTAAGATGGCAGCATGAGCAGGAGCATGCACCCCTCACTCCACAAAAAATGCCTATAAAAACAAGCAGAAACTGGAAGAACTGACTTTGTCAGAATTCTAGAAACCAGTAGAAGGGCTACAGCAATTAAGCAAATGCTAAATCAAGAAAAGATAACCTCTAAACAGTAAGAAATTTTGGTTTCTACCTGCCTGAGTTCCAAATTGTCCTCAGTTTGGCATGGCCATCTTAAAGAGGTGGTGACTGCTGTCCAAACTCCCAGAAAGGGAGCCTACTTTCTGAGTCTAGAGGGAGTAGAGCAGAATTTATTTGCAAATTACTCTGTGTGTCTGTCCTAACCTGCCTGGGACTGCCTGGAGGACCGAAGTGAGGTACTCATCTCAGTCTGGCCTGTCAAGGGCAAAGGGGCAGCAGGCAAAACTTGAAGGCTGTAACCTTTAACTGGAGTTAAACAGTATGATTAAGGTATACAGTAGGCACCTAAAGAATGAAAGGAGAATTTCAGAAGAGTTTCTTTTAGAAATGAAGACTTGCTAAAACACATAGTCTACAGGGGAATTTAGAAAGCCATACACATGTCCAGGGTAAGACACATGCTCAGAATTTACCTGAGAAGACTCTATGCTTTCACCTTGGGCAAAACTCTAAGTTTGGTGCAAGCCTGGCTAAGTGTTGAAGTTGAGGTTGCAAGACATAACCAATTTACAAAGACTGGGAGAGGCTGTATGGGTTTCTTTCCCTGATATTCAAGGAAATCTCTGTCAAAACACTAGCTGAACACAAGGTACAGAAACTTTAGTGTCCATACAGGTCTGTAAAGGTAATCTTTGCAAATATAGTTAGAGAAAGTCACTAAACAAATGAATGACTACAGCCTTTGACAATTAAAAAAAAACTAAAAAAAAAAAAAAAAACAGAAAACCCTGAAAAGGGGGGAAAATCTGATTTACAGGGTCACCACTTTATAATATTTGAATGTCCCTTTTTCAACAAAAAATCACAAGGCATACAAAGGAAAAAAGGAAAAGATGGCCCATTTAAAAGAACAAAATAAATCAACAGAAATCATCCCTGGGAAAGCACAGATAATAAACTTACTGAAGAAAAGACTTGGAATCCCCATGTGGTGAAAACAGTTAAGCACCTGACTACTAGCCAAAAGGTTGGCAGTCTGAAGCCACCCAGAGGCACCATGGAAGATATACCTGGCAATCTGCTTTTGAAAGGTCACAGATTTGAAAACCCTATGGAGTATTGTACTCTGTGTACATGGGGTTGTCATGAGTTGGAATTGACTCAACAGCAAATAACAACAACAAAGAATTTAAAACAATGGTATTAAATATGCTGAAAGAGCTAAAGGAAAGCATTTATAAAGAGCTAAAGGAAATCAAGAAAACAGCACGAGAATATCAATAAAGGAAAAGAAATTATTAGAAAGAAGCAAACAGAAAAACTGGACCTGACAGGTAAAATCACTGAAATTAAAAATTCACTGAAGGGGTTCAACAGTATATTCAAGCTGGCAGAAGGCCCCATCGTTAGGCACTTGTGGACTGGGCTTATTCTCTCACTGGAGCGAAACCACCAGTTAAAAAAAAAAAAAAAGTTGTCATCGAGTTGACTCTAACTCTAGGTGACCCTGAGTCATGATTATCCCATGTGTGTCAAAGTAGAACTGTGCTTCAAAGGGCTTTCAATGGCTGGTTTTTTGGAAGTAGATTATCAGGCCTTTCTTCCAAAGTGCCTCTGGGTGGACTGGAACCTCCAACATTTTGTTTAGTAGCCGAGTGTGTTAACCATTTGCACCACCCAGGGTTTCGGTGCCAAACAAGACCACAGTAAACAAATCTACAGTAGCACCACACCTTCCAATAAAGAGCAGACTCCCTCAGCCATTATACCAGAATCCTGCAGGCTGGGATTTGTGAAGACTGCTCCATTCATCTCAGGAAAATGCATGAGAAGTGTTGATATTCAGAGTGACATGTTTCATTTTTAAATTAGAAACACTTGCATATTAATTCATATTCTCACCGTTTTTGTTATTACTTTTGAGCACTCAAATTATTTGTGCCCTGCTTTTATGAGGCCTCTTATCTTCAGCTCTTAGGGCCTAAAATTGTCATTCAGTCTAAATTAATAGCAGTTTTATTGGTTCATTATTTTTGACATCTGGTCGGAAATGCAAAGCAATAACTATTAGATAATAATTGCAGTAGGCTCTGATTAGAAACTAATAACATTAGTAATAAACCTTAAATGCAGTTGCCATGAAGACTGATCAAAGGAAAAGGACACAGGGCTGCTCTGCACTTGAAAGAGACTTGGGCAGAGGAACATGGCCAGGAACCCCTGCTGAAGTGCAGCCAGATGGACCAGGAGCACATTTTGCAAGTTACGTCACCAAAGAAATAAATCTGATAACAGACATAAATTGCATTGCTTGAATGGAAACATAGTAAAAGAAATACTCTGTATTTCCCACGTTTCCAGAATTTCACAGATTTCTAACATTACTTCTCTCAGCATGTTTTTTCCTTTTTTATCAAATGCACAATAAGCCTGCTCTTGCATTAGTAATTACTGATATTTACTGAGCACTGAAAGCTGGAATATATGAAGAAGAATGCAGCATCAGGATCGGAGGAAGCCTCATTAACAACCTGCGATATGCAGATGACACAGCCTCGCTTGCTGAAAATGAAGAGGACTTGAAACACCTACTGATGAAGATCAAAGACCACGGCCTTCAGTATGGATTACACCTCAACATAAAGAAAACAAAAATCCTTACGTCTGGATCAATAAGCAACAGCATGATAAACAGAAAATACTGAAGTTGTCAAGGATTTCCTTCTACTAGGACTCACAATCAATGCCCATGGAAGCCTCTGTCAAGAAATAAAATGACACATTGCATTGGGCAAATCTGCTGCAAAAGACCTCTTTAAGGTATTAAAAAGCAAAGATGTCACTTTAAGGATTTAGGTGCCCCTTATCTAAGCCATGGTGTTTTCAATTGCCTCATATGCATGTGAAAGCTGGACAATGAATAAGGAAGACAGAAGAATTGATGTCTTTCAGTTATGGTGTTGGAGAAGAATATTGAATATACCATGGACTGCCAGAAGAAGGAACAAATCTTTCTTGGAAGAAGTACAGCTAGAATTCTCCTTAGAAGCAAGGATGGTCAAGACTTCATCTCACATACATTGAATATGTTATCAGGAAGAACTAATCCCTGGAGAAAGACATCATGCTTGGTAAAGTAGAAGGTTAGGGAAATAAAGGAAGACTCTACGAGATGCAGACACAGTGCTGCAACAATGGGCTCAAACATAGCTGTGATTGTGAGGATGGTGTAGGACCAGGTAGTATTTCGTTCTGTCATATATAGCTATGAGTCGTAATCAACTCAATGGCACCTAACAACAGCAACAAGCGTGGGCCAGGCTCTCTTTTAAGCACTTCCCATGCACTAGTGTGTGCTGTTGTTGTTAGGTGCCGTCAAGTCAGTTCTGACTCATAGCGACTCTGTGCATCACAGAACAAAACACTGCCCAGTCCTGTGCCCTGCTCACAATCGTTATGCTTGAGCCAACTGTTGCAGCCACTGTGTCAGTTCATCTTGTTTAAGGTCTTCCTCTTTTTCGCTGACCCTGTACTCTACCAAGCCTGATGTCCTTCTCCGGGGACTGATCCTTCCTGACAATATGTCCAAAGTAAAAGCGGTAGTCTCACCATCCTTCCTTCTAAGGAGAATTCTGGTTGTACCTCTTCCAAGACAGATTTGTTCATTCTTTTGGCAATCAATGGTATATTCAATATTCTTCGCCAACACCACAATTGAAAGGCATCGATTCTTCTTCAGTCTTCCTTGTTCATTGTCCAGCTTTCACGTGCATACAAGGCTACTGAAAACACCATGGCTTGGGTCAAGCACACCTTAGTCTTCAAGGTGACATCTTTGCTTTTCAACACTTTAAAGAGATCTTTTGTAGCAGATTTTCCCAGTGCAATGAGTCTTTTGATTTCCTGACTGCTGCTTCCATGGGTGTTGATTGTGTATCCAAGTAAAATGAAATCTAATGTGTGTAGTCCTCACAAAAAGCCTATAGGTTTGATACAATTATTATTCCCATCTACAGGTAAGGAAGCTAAAGCCCAGAGAGGCAGAGTCACCTGTCTTAGGCCATACAGCTAGCAAAGGAGTAGAGCTGAGGCTCTTGAATCCAAACTTTTGGCTTAATGCCCATACTCTAACCAGTATACTATACTATGCTGCCATTCTAGCTTTATATTTGTTTAACAAGTTTTTATTAAGCACCTACGATTTTGCAAGCACTCTGCTAAGAACTGTGGCAGAGAGAAAGAAAGGAATACAAAGAAACATGTGCAGATGTGGTCCTATGCACTAACCCAACTTGCTCGGATTATTACAAAATCTTCCTAACTTCTGACCACCTCCTCCTTCTGTCTTTTCCCTATTGCAGACAGAGAGAGGCTGTTGAGATGGAAGTCAGGTCACATCACTCCTCTGCTCAGAACTGTCCTATAACTCCCTGTCTAGTTCATAATAAAGGGCAAATCTGGCAGGATGACTCACACACCTTTCTGGAGCTTCTCTGTCACCTCTGTGGTCATAGCTCATACAACTTCCCCATTCATCCCACTGCAGCCCCACGAGCCTCCTTTCACTCTGTGTATAGAGCTGCACCTCTTACCTCAGGACTTTTGTACTTCCATTCCCTCCACCTGGAAAGTTCTTCTTAGAGTGCTCCTTCCATTATTTCCACAGCTTATCCCTATTTCCTTCAGATTTTATTCAAATGTCACCTTTCAGTGAAGCTGTCTCTGACCACCCCTTTTAAAATTGTGAACCTCTTCCCCAGTGACACTTTCCATCCCCTTGTTTTACTTTTCTCCAGAGCACTCACCACAGTCTAGCAAACTATGTGTGTTAGGTAGCTGGTTATTCTGTTGTTAGTTGAATTGCCTATCTGTCCCCACTAAAATATAAACTCCATAAAAGTAACAGAGCGTGTCTATTTTTTCCATTGTTCTAGTCTGTGGTCTAGAACAGTGCCTGACACATAGTAGTTGCACAATTCATATCTGTTGAATGAGTAAACATATCTGTCTTAGTCATCTAGCACTGCTATAACAGAAATACCACAAGTGGATGGCTTTAACAAAGAGAAATTCATTCTCTTACAGTCTAGGAGGGTAGAAGTCCAAATTCAGGGTGACAGCTCCAGGAAAAGGCTTTCTCTTGCTGTGGCTCTTGGAGAAGGTCCTTGTCATCAATCTTCCCTTGGTCCAGGAGCTTCTCTGTGCAGGAACCCCAGGTCCAAAGGACACGCTCTTCTCCTGGCTCTTGTTTCTTAGTGGTATAAGGTCCTCATGTCTCTCTGCTCACTTCTCTCTTTTATATCTCAAAAGAGATTGATTGAAAATACAATCTAATCTTGTAGACTGAGTCCTGCCTCATTAACATAACTGCCTCTAATCCTGCCTCATTAACTTCATAGAGGTAGGATTTACAAGCTCTTGTTGTCTGTTTGGAAAAACAAACTATACCCTCCCTCCTAAAAATTAAAATAACCAGCATCACAAACGCCACTGTAAGACAGCCCTGCAGGGCCTATTATGAGGTAGAGTACACTTTAGTGCCTGTAGAGCAGCACAAACTGAAAGTGGTATGAGCTCCTAGCTGGATAAGATCTTTCAAAGTACTGAGAGAAGAAGGTCTTCTGGGAGAAAATACAGAATTGAGCAAAGAAGCAAGAACATATGCTTAGTTTAAATCCTGGTGTTGCTACTTACTTGCTCTGCACTCTTGAGCAAGTTATTCAACCTCTCTGAGCCCCAGTTTCCTCGTCTGTAAAATGGAAATAATATCCACCAGGTAGTTTTGTGAAGGAGTTCCTGGGTGGTGCAAACTGTTAAGTGTTTGACTTCTAGCTAAGAGGTTGGCAGTTCGAAACCACCAGAGGCTTGATGATCTCCTTCTGAAAGGTCACAGCCTTGAAAACCCTCTGGAGTGCAGTTCTACTCTGACACATGGAGTAGCCATGAGTAAGAACTGACTAGACTAGATGGCAACAACCAAGTTGTGAAGATAAAATGGAATAGTGTGTATAAATAGCCTAACCCCAGGCTTCCCACTGCTGCAGCAATGTAAATTTCACTTTCAACCTTCCCTTTGAAATGCGGGAAGGGTTGGCATAGGCAAGAAGTGGGCAGGCACAGCGATATGCTAGACTGACAGCCAAGGACTTCCTGCAGACCCAGTTGGCCCTGAAAGACATGGGAGATTCTAACGTGGCAAATGAATTTGTTTCCTCCAAACAATAATCTCCTTGAGAGTTAAACTGATCACCTCCATCTACAACAAGAACATAACAAATCCAAATAAACCTCAATGCTAGCAGAGAAGCATGGAACCACCATCTCAAGTGTTGTCTGTAGCATCGTTTGGGCCCTCACATGATGCCAACTTGTCAGCCAAGACTTTCGTAGCTGAGTGTGTCATGTCACCACAACACCCAACATTCCTCTGGGGTGGGGACAGGGTCCTGCACTCCTGTACAACTCTAGCAACTCCCATGCATACAGTGCTTGCACAAACAACACCTCAAACCCATTGCCGTTGAGTAGACTCTGACTCATAGCGACCCTATAGAACAGAGTAGAATTGCCCCACAGAGTTTCTAAGGCTGTAAATGTTTATGGAAGCAGACTGACACATCTTTCTCCTGTGGAGCCACTGGTGGGTTCAAACTACCAACCTTTTGGTTAGCAGCCAAGCTCTTAACCACTGTACCACCACAGCTAATTGAGACCAAAGGAGGTTACATACCTTTATGAATGTCTAGACACTAGAGTGGCTAGACTGTGATGGAACTAGGACCCAAATTAACTCCAAAAGCAGACTGTTCCCACTGCACAGGGTGACCTCTTGAAGCTGTGCAGAGAAAAGCTGCCTGAAAGATGAGGGGACTCACCCCCAAATCTCTGGCAAAAGATCTCCTTAAGTACAGGAAAAGGAAAAGGAGAGACCATTTGATCTCTTTCTTGAGCTCAAGAAGACAGTATAAAAACATCAAAGGCCAGTTCCACTAATCACCAGCTAAAAGATCTTGAGCAACTTACCCAAACTTTCTCAACAGTTGATTTTCCAATCTATTAAATGGGGCTGCTGATGTATGCCGTGTAGCAGAATTAGGAGAACTAGATGAAATAACAAGTGCAAACCACTAAAGACTTGTGTGTGGAGGGCGTTCAATCTCTCTTCTTATTCCCACATGAGAAAAGATATCACCAAAGGCTTTGCAAGAATGAGGGACAGCAGGTGGTTCTGTTGAACTGGGGTCCCTAGAGAAGGTCTGCAGGGCAATGGGCAGGGAACCACTAGGGGGTGTGCTAAGAAGGGCAGCAAGGCAAAGCTTAGTGGTGGCATGGTCCCCACCATTGCCCAGCAGCAGGACCAGGGGTTCTGAATTTTCTGAACAACCCTATTTGTGGTGTTTCTGATCAGACAATCTCAGCCCAAGACTGAGAGCAGAACCCAGAGCGTTTCTCTCACTCTCAGTTTGCCCCACCCAAGGCTGGTCCTGGCCAGTCTCCTGCCTCAGAAGCCATGCCAGGCCTCCCTGCCCCACCTCAGTCTGGAAGCTGTGGTCTCAGACCCACAGTCTGCAGTACAGTGTGCTGAACTCCACGACCGCAAATTGACCTCCTTCCTGATGGTTCCTTCCTCTAGTCTGTTTCCAAGGCTGAGATTACTCCCCTCACCTGCCAAAAGAGCACCTCTTTTCCTGCTTGAGGCAGATTTGTACAATCCTGGGGGAAGGGGAGCTTAGCTGAGGCTTGGTGTGCAGGGTGGTGAGGGGGCCATCACTATCTTTTCGAAGGCAGTGTCATCACACATGGGGCCATAGGACAGGGAAACTGCTGGGGCTCCAGCCTTCCCACTAACTCTCCAAGGCTGCTCTGCTGTGCCACCAGGCTCCATCCCCATTCAGGCGACAGCTGCCTGCCTGTCAGTGTGCAGGAAAGGCACATTCCTCTCCCCATACTTGGCATCTCCCTGGCTCACTGATCCCCAGGATTGGGCTGATGCACACAGCTAAGGAGGTTTGGTTTCCAGCCCTGTTTCCCTCCCTGCAAAGCTTATTAACTCCAGATATGTTGAAAATCCCCAGGTCCATTTAGGGCCAATGCGGTGCCTCCAACAGGCCATCATGTGCAGATGTGAGGCATGCATTGGCATTCTTGCCAGGACCATGGATCTCCTGAATTATGGATGTGCTGGGCCTGGAGGAGGTAGAGATGTTTCCTTTTCAGCAGGGCTCTGTGGCCTTTGAATTGGAGTTGTGTTAAAGCACCAGCTCTTTGCAAACCCTTGAAAATGAAGATATGATGGCTGAAAAGAAGCCTTCTAGGAGAAATCAAGTCTACAGCTTGTCCTACCAAGTGACTTTGCTCCCTTACCTTCTACCACCATGCAGGCACCCAACCACTCCCCAGAATCACAACCACAAATGATGTTACTTGTGGACAGAAAGGTGGACTAGAACTAGAGCAAGGTCTTTACAACCAGAAAGCTCTGGGCTTGAATTCTTACCTCACCTTTTATAACCTGGGTACTCAGGACAGCTACTTCCTCTCTTTGGCTCTTAGTGTTCCCAGCTGTAAAGTAGGGCTATATCAGTCTTCAAATGTGGTTGAGGATTACAGCCCAGAATTCATGGGAAAAGACCTATCGCAGAGCCCAGCACATAATAAGCTTGAGACAGACAGATAACTGCCATCAAGTTGACTTCAACTCATGGCAACTTTATGTACAACAGAACAAAACGTTCAGTCCTGTATCATCCTCATGTTCGCAGTCATGTTCACATCCATTGTTGTGGCTATTGTGTCCGTCTATCTCACCAACAGCCTTCCTCGCTCTTGCTGGCTGTCTTAGTCATCTAGTGCTGCTCTAACAGAAATATCACAAGTGGATGGCTTTAACAAAGAGAAGTTTATTCTCTCACCATCCAGTATGCTACAAGTCCAAATTCAGGGCGTCAGCTCCATGGGAACACTTTCTTCATCGGCTCTGGAGGAAGGTCCATGTCATCAATCTTCTTTTGGTCTGGGAGCTTCTCTGTGCAGGAACCTCAGGTCCAAAGGACACGCTCTGCTCCTGGCACTGCTTTCTTGGTGGTACGAGGTTCCCATGTGTCTCTGCTTGCTTCTCTCTTTTATATCTCAAAAGAGATTGGCTTAAGATACTATCTAATCTTGTATACCTCATCAGTATAACTGCTGCTAATCCTTCTTATTTCATAATAGTGATAGAGTTTACAAAACATAAGGACATCACATCAGATTACAAAACGGTACACAGTCATACAATACTGGGAATCATGACCCAGACAAGTTGAAAGATATTTTGGGGGGACACAATTCAATCCATGACACTGGCCCTCCACCTCATCAAACATGATGTCCTCCACTAGCAATTAATCTCTCCTGATGATGTGTCCGAAGCAAGTGGGTAAGATAATGTTCTGTTGCGATCCATAGGGTTTTCAGTGGCTAATTTTTGGAAGTAGAGCACCAGGCCTTTCTTCCTAGCCTGTCTAGTCTGGAGGCTCTCCTGAAACCTATCCGCTCATGGGTGACCCTGCTGGTATTTGAAATACCAGATGCATAGCTTCCAGCATCATAGCAACATACAAGCCACCATTGCACAATAAACTAATGGGAGGTGGAAGCATGAGATAAATGTTACCTTTCTTCCATAGTCACAAAAGGTGGCATTGAGAAAAAAGCTGAAGGTGATAAAATAGTGCTGGATCATTCTACTAGATCTAGTTATATCATTTTTAATCCTCAGAACAACGCTTGAGCTATGTATTATCCCGATTTAACAAAGGAGAAAACAGAGATATAAGGAGTTAAAATAATTTCTTGCCAAAAGTCAAACAGTGTTAAAATGCATAAGAGGGAGATCTGCACCCAGATCTCTCTGTCCCAAAGCCAGGATGCCTGTCCATTATGTCACATGCCTCTCCTCACTCTTTGCAGCATCCCAAACACCTGGGATGAATAATTGAGGCTTATGATCTCGAAGCCACCTCTGACTCTGGGCTCTGGTTTCTGATCTTGCTGCCTCCTGTCTGCCCAGGATCAGCCCAGATGTACAACTCAGCATCTTTCTTGTTTTCTTCTCTTGTGGTCTCTAGGGCCATGTAGTCACAAGTATATTAGGCTTTTCCCAAGTCATCACGCCGATGGGAAGGTTTATCTAGGACCACCTAGCAAGCAACTGAAATTCATGGTTAGTTTTTTGGACCCTTTCTTTTCCAAGTATCTTGTATGATTCTTAGGTTAGAGCAGAAAGGAGAGAAAGAAGTCACCGATGAAAATAGAACCTACTGAGTCTGTGTTACTGTGGTACAGTACATGGTCAGAACGTAGTAAACAGCCCGGGTCTAGTTCAGAGTCACCCAGCCTTCCCCTCTGGTCATTTCTTCCAGGCCTCCTCATGGAGTCTTCTTCTCCGTTTGTCCGCTTGTCCTGCCCCTGTGGCCTCCTCATTCCATGTCTGCTCTGTGTTTCTTACTATCTGCTCACAGAGCTTTCTGGCTCCTCATTTTTGTATCCAGCCTGGCCTCCGTCCTTAGCTCCACTGTGTTTCCCACTGCTTACTAATTGCTGTTGAGTGGATTCTGACTCATGGTGACCCCATCTGTGTCAGAGTAGAACTGTACTCCATAGGGTTTTCAATAACTGATTTCTCAGAAGCTGATTGCCATAACTTTCTTCCAAGATGCTTCTGGGTAGGCTTGACCTCCAGCCTTTCAATGAGAAGCTAAGCATATTAGCCATTTGCACCACCCAGGGACTTCAATCCTCTCTGGTACTAGGTACTTTCTCGTAGTTATGCCAGAGACACCTAAAACTCAACAAAACAATGTTGATGATCTTCCTTCCCCCTCAATAAACACATTCTTTTCCATCATTCCTTTCTCTAATATGGCAGCACTGCTCAGCTGCCAAATCATAAGTTCAGACATTATCCTTACTCCACCTCCTTCCTCATCCACATCCAATCAGTCACTGAGTTCTGTAGATTGTTATTTCTAATTTCAGTCCTCTCCCTCTATTCTAGAACTACTGCTTTAACTCAAGACTTAGGTCTTAATCAGTCTCCCTGTCTCCTGTATCATCACCTTCATGTCAGCAGTCACAGTGATGTTAGGATTATCTTTCTGAAATGCAAATTGGATTTTGGACTCCCTTATCAAACCCACAAGCGTCTCTCCACAGCTTTCAGAGAAAGGCTCAATCACCTTAGCTCCATAGGTGATGCTCTTCAGGATATGACCACTCCCTGACTGTCGAGCCTTGATTTCTGCTCCTCCCCACAGTCATACAGTATGATGCACAGTTCCCTAAACCCCAAGCAGAGTCCCTAGGTGGTACAAATAGTTAATGTTTTCAATTCTAAGCAAAAATTGTGGGGTTCAAGCCTACTCAAAGTCACCTCGGAAGAGGGTCTGGCAAACTACTTCCAAAAAGTCTGCCATTGAAAACACTATGGAGCACAGTTCCACTCTGACACACATGGGGTCATCATGATTCAGAATCAATTCCATAACAACTGGTAAACTCCAAGCTCTCTCATGCTCTATGTCTTTGCACACACTACTTTCTATATTTCAAACACTTTCTTCACCCTTCCTTGCCCTGCATCTTATCAACCCTTATTCATTCTTCAAACCAGGTTCAGTGTGGTCTCCCCTGGAAAGCCAGGAATGATGCCAGTCTGATTTAGGAGTCCCCTCCCCCCATTTCCCACAATCATGAGGTCACTACTGTCATAGAACATGTTGCATCTTCCTGTCATCTGCGTTCACAACTTAGGGAATGGACACTCTGTTTGGTTCATCTTTGTATTCCCTCTGTCCAGCACAGTACTTGGCACAGGGGCAATTAATACGTGTTTTCTGAATGCATGAAAGCAGGAGTGGATGAACAAAAATACCTGAATGAATCTAGGGAACATCTAAGAATCATGCTAAGGATAGCATTCCTGGAGAAAATATCCAGACAATATAATTGTTATTTTTCCAACTCACAGATACCAAAGCTCTGAGGCATGTTCTCCCTTCTCTGTTGTTGCTGTTGTTAGGTGCCGTCAAGTCTGCTCCAGCTCACAGAGACCCTATGTACAACAAAATGAAATGCCACCCTGTCCTATGCCTTTCTCATGATCATTGTTATGCTTGAGCTTATTGTTGCAGCCACTGTGTCAATCCGTCTCATTGAGGGTCTTCCTCTTTTTTGCTGACTCTCTACTTTACCAAGCACCATGTCCTTCTCCATGGACTGGTCCCTCCTGATAACATGTCCAAAGTATGTGAGATGTCAGGCTTCAGGCTACGCAGGCACTAGAGGGATGGAGAGGAAGGCAGGAGTCTTTTGAATGGTGCGTGTTCCTCTCAGGTTTTCCAGCTGCCAAAACTTAATTCAAAAGTTCAGGTGTCCCGAAGGCAAGGTCATGGAAGCTCCATACACACATGCAAACTCCCTGAGGAATGAAATTACTGGGCTGAGGGCTATGGGGACCATGGTCCCTGGGAACATCTAGCTGAATTGGCATAACACAGTTTATAAAGAAAATGTTCTATATACTACTTTGGTGAGTAGCATCTGGGGCCTTAAAAGCTTGTGAGTGGCCATCTAAAATACTCCACTGGTCCTACCCAGTCTGAAGCAAGGGAGAGTGAAGAAAACCAAAGACATAAGGAAAAGATTAGTCCAAAGGACTAATGGATGGCTACCACCACTGATTGCTCTGACAGGGATCACAGTAGAGGGTCCCGGACAGAGCTGGAGAAAAATGTAGAACAAAATTCTAACTCAGAAAAAAAGCCCAGACTTACTGGTCTGACAGAGACTGGAGAAACTCAGAGTATGGCCCCCGGACACCCTTTTAGCTCACTAATGAAGTTACTCCTGAGTTTCACCCTTCAGCAAAGATTAGACAGCCCCATAAAACAAAACTAAACTAAATGGGCACAACAGCCCAGGGGCAAGGACAAGAAGGCAGGAGGAGACAGAAAAGCTGGTAATAGGGAACCTAAGGTCAAAAAGGGGAGAGTGTTGACGTGTCATGGAATTGGCAACCAATGTCACAAAACAATATGTGTATTAACTGTTTAATGAGAAGCTAGTTTGCGCTGTAAACCTTCATCTAAAGTAGAATTAAAAAAAACATTCAATGCTTAGAGTAAATAAGTAGAATCTATTTCTTATCTCTATTATTGATTAAAAATATATAATTTTCTTAGTGAATACTAATTGCAGAAAAGTCATTGAAAAATGCAGTCTCCATCTATGTTCCAGGATTCAACATTCATTTATTCTTTCATTTCACAAGCATTTATTAGATTTATTGAACTATAGTCACATATTTTGTAAGTCCCTGGGTGTCAAAAAACAGTTTGCCCTTGACTACTAACCTCATGGTTGGCAGTTCAAACCTACCCAGTGGTGACGTGGAAGAAAGGCCTGGGGATTTGTTCCCATAAAGATTACAGCAAAGAAAAACTTACGGAACAGTTCTACTCTGTAATCCATGGGGTTGCCATGAGTCAGACTCCACGGCAACAGGCTGGTTTTTAGTCACGTATTTTAGATATGTATATTATGACTATTCTACTGTTTTTGAAAACTGTAGAAATACAAGATAGTTTAGTACAGGGTTTCTCAACCTCGGCAGTATTAACGTTTGGGGCCAGATAATTCTTTGCTGTGGGGTACTGTCCTGTGCATTGTAGCATGTTGTAGCCACATCCCAGGCCTCTATGCACTAGATGTCAGTAGGAGACACTGTCCACTCTGCCCCTGTCCCACCTCCCCACCAACTGTAACAACCCAAATGTCTTTAGACATTGCCAAGTCCCCTGAAGGGCAAAATCACTCTGATTGAGAATCACTGCTTTAGTGGAAGGAGCATGGTTCTTTGGGGTTAGACAGACTTGCATCTGAACTCTGGCTCAACACTTACCATCTATGTGATCTTTGGCAAATTACTGAACCCTCTGAACCTCAGTTTCCCACCTAAAAATGAGTGTAACATTTAATTCAGTTTTTTGAAGACATAAAGAAATAATATCTGGAAAACTTCTGTTACCTAGGAGGTGTTCAATAAACTTTAATTCTTTCTTTTGTTAAACAAAAAAAAAAAAAAGTTCAAGTGCCCCTGGAGGGAACTAAATGCAGAGCAGTCCACACTGGAAGGTGGGTTTTGTCATCCAGAGGTGTGGGAGGGACACTTTGTCATCCCTGGGTCTTAAATCTTGTGTACATTGGAATCCCTGATGACTTAGCTAACAATGTAGCTTTTTTGGTCTCTCCACAGATTTTCTGATTCAGCAGGTCTGCGGAGGGGCCCAGAAAACACATTTTAATGTCCCGAGACCGGCAGGTGATTCTGATGCAGGTGGACTGTGAATCCCCCTTTAAAAAGACTGCTTGAGGTGTTGGAAAAACAGCCCTATCTACCCCTAAGCCAAATGTGATTTATTTGATTTTCAGAGGCTGACTGTCAGAAGACATGCTCTAAAGATCAAATCTATTTGGTATTCCATACAGGGCTAACGGGAGCAATCACTTCTCCTCAGCTTGGAGAACCCATTAGCAGAGCAGATGAGCTAAGTATTTAGAAGACTGGGATGCATCTGGAATCTCATTTGTGATGCTCCATGCGGGGAGTATTAAAAACAACCCTACTGCAGAGAGAGACAGACAGTGTGTGTGTCCCTGTAGACACACAAACACATGTGCATGAGCTCACACAAACACACACACAACTCTTCCATGTGGACCACATGGATACACAAAGTTCATCTCACCTTCTACAGACACAAATACACTTGCATCGCCTAGTTCACCATTTGAGGTGAAAAGTTAACCCATCTTAGAATAAAATAAAACATAAAACTATAATAAGAAGGGAGGGGTGTGTAAAGGAAAAAAAATAGCACATCTGTGCCTCCACTGTACATTGTGAAGAAGGAAGAAACTCCCTGGAATTTAGTTTTTCATATGCAGCAAGAGCTAAGCTTTGTCTACACACACAGACACACACACAGATCATTGTAAAATTTCTGGCACATGTAGACTTGCAGAATTTAAGGCCTGAAGAGCCCTACACACGCAGGGACATTTGTCTATCAATGAGTAACCACCCATCTGTGAGTTGGTTGTATTGTGGTGGCTTGTGTGCAGCTGTGTTGCTGGAAACTATGATACTGGTATTTCAAATACCAGCAGGGTCACCCATGGTGAACAGGTTTCAGGAGAGCTTCCAGACTAAGACAGACTAGGAAGAAAGGCCTGGTGAGCTACTTCCAAAAATTAGCCAAAAAAAAAAAAAAACATTGGATCACAACAGAACATTGTCTAATTCACTTACTTTGGACACATCATCAGGAGGGATCAATCGCTAGAGGGGACATCACGTTTGGTGAAGTAGAGGGTGTGGCCAGTGAGAGTGAGGGAGACCCTTGGTGAGATGGACTGGCACAACAGACCCAAAAATGGGCTTGAACATGTTGGCAATTGTGAGGATGACACAGGACAGGGCAATGTTTTGTTCTTGTTTTACCACGTCTTCTCATCACAAGTTGGCGTCAACTCAACAGCATCTATGTATCCATCTATCTATCTACCTATCTACCTACCTACCTATCTACCTATCTGCCTATCTACCTATCTATCTATCTACTCATTGATCTGTTTTAATTATAGTCTTAAGATTCCAGATGCAAAAGGCAAAACACAAATGCCATGTACCCCCACAATCCAAACCACAATGCTAGACCACTGATGCAGAGGATGCAGGCCTGGCCATCATCCAGCCCTACCCTATCAAGAGTGAGGGGAAGAAGCTGGTGGAGGGCACTGACTTGGAGAAGGTGGTGGTGGGGTGTGCATCCTGCCTCATCCATGAAGCTGGGCAATGTGGGTTTCCTCCTCACCTCAGACTGAGAAAAGGGGTTTCAAGGCAAGTCAGCTAGACTGACATGTGCCAAGGGCTGGCTAATGAATTTGTGGGGCCCAGTGCAAAATGCAGGGGAAAAAGTACCATTAAAGGTAATAAATTATAAAGTTCTTTCCTTTCTTCCATAATCTCTCTCTCAACTTGTCATGGTGTTTTTTATTTGCTTTGTCTAAGTCAATAAAAATTTAAATTTCAAATCATTACCGTGAATGTTATCATTTATGTTTATACTGTGCAATGCAAGTTTTAAATGCAAATATAAGAGCATTTAACTCACGTGGAATCACCGAAATTACACAATTTGTGTTTGGCAGCGTGTACATGTTTATGTATTTCTTTCTTACCATAATAATTAAAATGCTGCACAGCACTAACTCACCTGTTTTTATTCTACTTCTTAATTTGTTTCCTTTCTGCCAACTGTCAAGGGAAGCTGGCGACTTCCATAACACACTTACCTTGCCCTGGTTTTGAGTCTTTCTGAAATCCCACACATTGTAGGTCCAGCAGAGTTCTGTATTCGTGGGGTGTCATGGATTGAATTGTGTCCCCCCAAAAATGTGTGTAGCAACTTGGCGAGGTCATGATTCCCAGTATTGTATGATTGTGTAATCTGATGTGATTTCCTTACGCGTTATAAACTCTATCACTATGATGAGATTATATGTGATCTCCTTATGTGTTGTAAATTCTATCACTGTGATAAGGTTATACTGATGAAGTGTACAAGATTAGATAGTGTCTTAATCCAATCTCTTTTGAGATATACAAAAGAGAAGCAAGCAGAGACACATAGGAACCTCATACCACCAAGAAAGCAGTGCCGGGAGCAGAGCGCATCCTTTGGACCTGAGGTTCCTGCACAGAGAAGCTCCAAGACCAAGGGAAGACTGATGCATCACAAGGAACTTTCTCCAGAGTCGACAGAGAGAGAGCCTTCTCCTGGATCTGATGTCCTGAATTTGGACTTGTAGCGTACTGGACTGTGAGAGAATAAACTTCTCTTTGTTAAAACCATCCATTCCTGGTATTTCTGTTGGAACAGCACTAGATGACCAAGACATGGGGCATCGCCAACTATCTGCGTGGATGGGATCAAGGAAAAACAGCAGACATGTGCGTGCTCTGCTATCCGATTGGACTTCACCTACAAAGCACAAGTTCAAACATAAAATTATTAGAATTTCAAGATGGTAACAGCAGAGTATTAAACCTAGCTTTGGATACTTTTGAGTCCAGGGCCAATGTGACTGCATAGGTCGCACGCCCATGAAGTCAGCCCTATATGTCCTATGGAGTCTGGGAGCCAAGGAAGACCACTTGATATCTGATACATGTGATAAATCCAAAGATGAGAGGCTATCAACCTGCATCAACACAGGTGAGAAAGAGGAAACACTGCATCGGGTGTAAGCTGCACATTCAAAGACAGTAGGGCAAGGATGAGTGAGACAGTCTTTGTTCATGAAAGCTTCCTAGGAGAACAAAGGGAACAGGAGAGGGGCAGAGGGTTGAAGCAAGTCATGAACAGTGACCCAGAAAGGAGACAAAGCCCACAGCACAGAAATTGCAGTTTGAAGTTCCCAGCAGCAAGTCTCATAGAAACTCACCAGAGACTCTCAGACAAGGAAAAGTGGGAAACTGCATATCACCCATCCAGATGGCCCTGATCTGCACCAGGCAGGGAAGACGTTTCCTGTCCCAAATTCCCCTCTCCTCCATCTACAACTCCAATCCTGGAGGACTCAGAAATGCAGCTAAAGAGCTGGATAGGAAAGGTCATGGACAAGGTTGAGCAATCCAAAGGAAGTCCACCATATGCTCACCCAACCAACTCCAGTCCTTCTGGACTGAAGTAGGTTCCAGCAAAAGGAGGGAGGAAAACTAATTATGAATGAAGACCAAAGTTTATTATACTAGACTGGACATTTTAATTACCGAAATGGAGCTGTCCCCGTGACTACAAGACACCAGAGGATGTTTTATTATCTAAGAGTGATAGCATTTTTCAGGATCTTCACGAGTTTTCATACAAGTTGCAGAGAAGAATGCAAAAGTTCATAGATTGGTTGTGACTGGATAGTGGATGTGAGAATAAAGTTATTTCCAGCTCATTCAAGGAAATGTTGCTCTACACACACACAGACACATGCAAGGGTGCTTGTACACACACATACACACAACTCTTCTGCGTGGATACACCAATTTCATCTCACCTTCTACAGACACAGACATATTTGTGTCACCTAGTTCACCATTTGGGGTGAAAAGTTAACCTATCTTAGAATAAAATCATACCTAAAACTGTAATAAGGAGTTGTGTAGACAGAAAAAATTATGTTGTGCCTCTACTTTACCTTATGAACATGAAGCAGGAAAAGGGGGAAGCTGCAGATCAGCCAAGAACTCTCTGGCACTTAGCTTTCCTCCACACTTCTACTAGTGTTTGTCTGTTTTTGGTGATAAGGTGACTACCATGTCTAGATATGGGTTTGAGTCCCTAGCACCTGCCCCTAGCTCAGAACCCAGGGAAAGTTTTGTTAAGCAGTCAAAGAGACTTCTGAGGCCCACTCTTTTATTTGCAAGCATTCAACCTCTTTCAGAATTCTGAGGATAAAAAAAAAAATGTGCATCAAACAAACAAATAAATAATGCACATTATTTGAAGCAATATTTACATTAACATATAATATATACTCATCACTATGCTTAACTAAAGATCTCTGACCATTTCAACCTGTTGGACCCTGGTGCTCAACCCTGAAGTCAAAAGAAATAAATGTGTTGAGGACAGAGGAAGCTTTGAACTGTGGAGAAAGAAATGAACATGTATTTTGTAGTTTACTTTACAGTGAGAGGAATCTTTACTTACCTACATTTTATATCATGGCATAAGTATTCCTTTCTGGATTTTAGGTCACTTAATCTACTAGGTTGTCAGAGCTGTGTCCTTTCACCATACTTATTCAATCTATATACTGGACAAATAGTCTGAGAAGCTGGACTATATGAAGAAGAACACAGCATTAGGACTGGAGGAAGACTCATTAACAACCCGCAATATGCAGATGACACAACCTCATTTGCTGAAAGCAAAGATGACTTGAAGCCCTTACTGATGAAGATCAAAGACTACAGCTTTCATTATGGATTACACCTCAATGTAAAACAAAAATATTCACAACTGGACCAATATGCAACATCATGATAAATGGAGAAAAGATTGAAGTTGTCGAGGATTTCATTTAACTTGGATTCACAATCAATGCCCACGGAAACAGCAGTCAGGACATCAAACAATGTATTGCATTGGGCAAATCTGCTGCAAAAGACCTCTTTAGTGTGTTGAAAAGAAAAGATATCACTTTGAGGACTGAAGTGTGCCTGACCCAAGCCATGGTCTTTTCAATTGCCCCATATAATATACATGCCAAAGCTGGACAATGAATAAGGAAGACTGAAGAAGAATTGATGTCTTTGAACTGAGGTGTTGGCAAAGAATATTGAATATACCATGGACTGCCAGAAGAACAAACAAATCTGTCTTGGAAGAAGTATAACCAAAATGCTTCTTAGAAGAAAGGATGGCGAGACTTCATCTCACATACTTTGGACATGTTATCAGGAGGGACCAGTCCCTGAAGAAGGACATTGTGCTTGGTAAAGTAGAGGGCCAGTGAAGAAGAGAAAGACCCTCATTGAGATGGACTGACACAGTGGCTACAACAATGGGCTCAAACATAGCAACAATCACGAGGATGGCGCAGGACCGAGCAGTGTTTCATTCTGTTGAACATAGCATTGCTATGAGTCGGAACCCACTTGATGGCACCTGACAACAATAATCTACTTGCATCAAGAAACTTTTTTTTTTTTTTTAGGATTTATACTTTTATGAATACAAATAAATTTGCACAAATAAAATAATAAAATCATCATGTAGTCAGAACTTTTCTGAAAAAATCAATTGTATCTCCTACCATAATAAAATCTGAAGTGTTTACATTTCCTTTGTAGATGGCAACCCAAGTCTTTCTGTGGGCCTCTGAACCATGGCCATCTCCACAGCAAAGCAACAACCTTGGCAATCCCAATATGTAATGGTACCAACTAATATTGTTGAGGCCTTTCAATGTGCCCCACTCTACGGTAAGTGTATTATTTACACTAACTACTCAGTCCTTGGCACAACCCTATGAATTTTACAGATGCAGAATCTGAGGTCTGAACAGTCACCAAGTTCACTTACTAGTAAGTTGCGGAGTCAGGATGCATACCCAGATGGGCTGGCACCACAGCCCACGTTCTTAGCACCTTGTCTCCACACCTCACCTTCACTGAAGCTCAGGCCTATAAAACCCACTAGTTGCCAACAAGTCATGTCTGACTCATGATAACCCTAAGTGTGTCAGAATAGAACTGTGCTCCATAGGGTTTTCAATACTAATTTTTCCGAAGTAGATCATCAGGCCTTTCTTCAGAAGCACCTCTGGGTGGGCTCAAACCTCCAACCTTTCATTTAGCCAAGCATGTTAACTGTTTGCACCACCCAGGGACTCCCAGGCCTATACTGGAGGTTTCAGAGCATTAGCAGCACTGAGACTTTCATAGAGTGTAGCAAGTTAAAGAAATGGGTCCTAGACCCAGCTTTTTACCAAATTACACAGCGGATCTTAAGAAAGGCATTTAAATACAGTTCCCTCATCTGTAAAATGAAGATGATGGTAGGAGCTCTACCTCCTTCAGACATTTCTATAGGAGTCAGCAGAGCAGAAAACATAGGTTATGATAAGAGCAATCACTAAAGAACCAGTTCTTAATAACTTATCTTCAATGATTCAAATCCTTTTTAAAATTATACATATATATATATATATATATATATATATTCAACTATTCAGATAAGTGCTAATCAATATAACGGAAGGAGGGAAGAGAGAGAGAAAAAAAGGAAGGAGAGGGAGAGGAGGGAGGGAAGGAGTGAGGGAGGAGAAATTAAGATAAACTCAAAACCCTGCAGTGAAGAAATGGCAAAACTGATATTAGAACCCAAAACTCTCATATTCCAAAACCCTCATATTCCAAAACCCTTATATTCCAAAACCCAGGATGGGAAAAAATTGTTATACATGTCTTTTGATTTAGTTTTGTGGTGGTTTTTAGATGTGGTTTATTTTCTTTGAACATTTCAGAGGAAATCTCACCCTGGCAGTGCATTGCTCACGTCATGGGCAACAGAGATTGTAACAATCACGTCAGTATAGCAGAAAGATTACAGTTAGTTAAATGAAGTTGTTCCATGACAACTTACCTGATAAAAACTCCTACAGAGTGAAAAGAGGCGGTGCTCTCCCTTTAAGACAAAAGCCACCTGCCCCCTTGTTTTTCCACCACATCTCACATTTGCATTTCTGAAGGAGAGTAATGTCACCACCCCTGAGCCCAAGCCCATTGGGAGGCCACCCATTGTTCTCAGAAGCTCACCTAGTATTATTGCCAGTGGTGTTCTTGTCCTCATCATCTTCATTATTTATTAATGGCCCTGATCCAATAGTGAGTAAAGTATCTCTGAAGGTAGTCTGTTCCTTCAGGTGAGTGAATGAAGACTTCTGCCTCACAGAGTGGGGCTTTTTTGTCCAAAATGCATACCACCCTCTAACGGTAGCCACTTCATGATATGATTAAATCTAATTGTTTCACCTGCTAAAAGAAGACGGTCATCAAAATGGCAGCTCCCACTTCTCTTGCCCCCAAATAAAGCCTCCAGTATGTGAAGGAGATGGAAGTGAAAGAGAGGAAACCTCTGCAAATAGATCAAAACCCTGCCTAGGAAAAAACAATCATACACTCCCTTAGGAATTGTCCAACCCTTCACAATTTGAGTGCAGAAATTGCAGACTCAAATGCCTACTGGGTTCAGGCAAATTACAAAAATAGGGAGACTCAGACAAGTGAAGACAATGTAGACATCACACGTAGTGCAGACATTGGTAAGCCTTCTTCAAATGCAGTCTTGGGGTTGCCAAATTCTGCTTCATTTCAAAAGAAACATGGAATGGAGACTTTCCTATGAGCTATCCAATTTTTAAATTTGATAATTATTTTGTTTAATACACATATGGGCCCAACACAGAGTCCCTGGATGGTCCAAATGATTAAGGTGTGAGGCGCCTTGGAAGAAAGGTCTGGACATCTATTTCCAAAGAATCAGCCATTGAAATCCCTGTGAGGGGTACAGTTCTAATCAGGCACACATGGAGTCTCCATGAGTCAGAGGCAACTCAACAGCAACCATATTTTTTTGGATGGGCCAAACAAACCCATTTTCTAGCCAAATATATTATAGAACCTCCCACGAGTATCTGCTGAACTGAACAGACATCAATCCAACAGATGACTCACAGTCACCAGTGAGGTGGCCCTGGAGGACTCCAGTCAAGAGCATAATATTTGAATACTCTTGATATTTGAAACCGTGAACATAATAAAATTACCCTTGAGGGTCTCAAATGCATGCAGCTACTGGAAAACAAGTAATACTCTTCCTTGAGCTCTGCAGGGGTGGGAGGAGGGGACAGTGAATGTCTCTGAGTCTCAGTTTCTCCAACTGTAGAACAATAAGAAAGAAATGAAACCTTGAGAACAAGGCCTTGGGAATTTATCTTATAGAGTGGTTATAGGGACTAAAAGGGATTTATGATAACACAATCAACCATGCATCTGTCAGTTTGTTGTACTGTGGTGGTTTGTGTGCTGCTGGGATGCTGGAAGCTATGCCATGGTATTTCAAATACCAGCAGAGTCATCCTTGGTGGAGAGGTTTCAGCGCAGCCTCTGGACTAAAACAGACTAGGAAGAAGGACTCGGTGGTTGTCATGGATTGAATTGTGTCCCCAAAAAATATCTGTCAACTTGGCTGGGTCATGATTCCCAGTATTGTATGATTGTGTAATCTGATGTGATTTCCTAATGTGTTGTAAACTCTATCACTATGATGAGGTTATACATGATCTCCTCACGTGTTGCAAATTCTATCACTTTGATGAGGTTATACTGATGAAGTTTACAAGATTTGGTAGTGTCTTAATCCAATCTCTTTTGAGATATACAAGACAGAATCGAGCAGAGACACATGGGAACCTCATACCACCAAGAAAGCAGTGCCAAGAGCAGAGCGCATCCTTTGGACCTGAGGTTCCTGCGCAGAGAAGCTCCCAGACCAAAAGAAGACTGATGACATGGAGTTTCCTCCAGAGCCGACAGAGAAAGTGTTCCCCTGGAGCTGATGCCCTGAATTTGGACTTGTAGCGTACTGGACTGTGAGAGAATAAACTTCTCTTTGTTAAAACCATCCACTCATGGTATTTCTGTTAGAGCAGCACTAGACGACTAAGACAGTGGTCTACCTCTGAAAAAACTGACCAGTGAAAACCTTACAAATAACAGCGGAACATTGTCCGGTATGGTGCCAGAAGATGAGCCCCTTAGATTGGAAGGCACTCAAAATATGACTGGAGAAGAGCTGCCTTCTCAAAGTAGAGTCCGCCTTAATGATGTGGATGGAGTAAACTTTCGGAACCATCATTTGCTGATGTGGCACAACTCAAAATGAAAATAAACAGCAGCAAACGTCCATTAATAATCAGAATGTGGAATGTATGAAGTATGAATATAGGAAAACTGGAAGTCATCAAACATAGCAATGATGATGAGGATGGAGCTGGACCTGGCAGTGTTTCGTTCTGTTGTACATATTGCCGCTATGAGTTGGAACTGACTCGACGGCACCTAACAACAACATGGATAACATAAAAATGCTGGGCAGAGTGAAAAACCTCATGGTAAGTGCTCAATACATCAGAGTTGCCAGCTCCAGACAAAACATTGTGTCACCTTGGGTGTGCCATTTTTCTTTTCTGGACTTCAAATGCACACATGCTGGATTTTGGACCATGCAATCTCAGTGGTTCCGCAGGACATCACTGTTTGGGAGCCTCTGATTCCTGCAGCTGCACCCTGGCGGGGCTGCCCCACTGATATCGTGCCTTTTCTGTAATTACAAGGATGCCTTTACCAACAGGGTTAACTTGGAATTGAGATCTGGCAAACGACTCATTAGTAACTTAACTGTGTTTAAGAAGAAAATATAAACATCTCCAGATCTCCAACAACAATGTCTAAAGGACAAAAGATTGTCATTTATATTTTGACATAATTGTTGTATTTAAGGTTAAGATGTTAGCTTCTGGATAACCCTTCCTGAATAATTGCAGTATTTCCATTCCAGCTGGAGGCAGGTAATTGACTTGCCTACAGGTTGCTAGGGAGGCACTAACTGTACAGGATGATTGAAGGGAATGAAACAATAGGACCTGGAGGAGACAGTCATCTCTCTCAGAGAATAGCCCAATTAGCTACAGCAAACAGAGAAGAGGGGCAGAGCAGGGGAGGTGGGGATCAGAGCCAGTCCCCACACTGGGGTGGGACATGGAGGGCAGAGGCTGGATGAAGACTACTGTGCATCACCCCCCTCTGACCAACACGCATACAATGGGATATTGTATACCGTATCATATCATGTCTCCCCAAATATCTGCCAGCTTTTGCTGCACAGCAATACAAAATCTCTATGGTGGTGTAATAATAGGTATGATTTCTCATTTATTCGTCTGTGGATCTGGTTTGGCCAGGTTTTGGGCTCAGTTCAACTCTGCTCCATATGTCTCTCATCCTTCTGGGACCAGCGGACTTCCGGGGCACGATCTTTTCATGGTGATGGCAGTTAACGTAAGAACAAGCAGAAATGGTAAACGTGTCTTAAGGCCTCAGCTCTCAGAACTGGCACACGAATACTTCCACCCACATCCTATGAGTCAAAGCATCACATGACCAAGCTCAGCATCAGTGGGGTGGGTAACAGAAGCTTCCCACGGTAGATGGGAATGAATACTTGCTGAATGATCATCTAATCTGCCTCACCCTTTAAGACTCTCAGTCTTTGAGGACAGGAACCATGCTGACTCCCTCCCCAGCACAGCTCTAGAAAAGTTGACTCTCATTCACTGAAATAGGTTGCAGTGGTAACCAGAGGTGGGCGCACAGCCCAAAGGAAGTGATCATAGAGACAGCCAGGTAGGCACCAGGGAAGTCTGTTAGAAACTAATGGAGCCCCAGCTACATTACTCTTCCTGGGAGGTGGGCTATAAAAGGAGGGCAGTGCCTCAGTTTAAAAGTTCTGGGACAAGAGGCCAGTGGTTAAACTGGGACACACTCAAGCACAGAACCATGAGAGTTCCGAGATGGAGGCAGGCCTTGAGAACAAGATAGATGCTCCACCATCAGAACCATGACCACAAGCCAGCACAGAACTACAGGAGGGGTCTAAATCCCAGATCATGAATGTGCTCCCTCTTCAGCTCAGACCTAGTCCTAGTGCCCACAGGCTTGGCAGCATGATTGAGTGGAAAGACTTTGGCACTGGAGACACCTGGATCTTTTCATCATATCTAACGAGAGTGTGGCCTTGGGTACTTTTTCTAAACTATGAAACTTGATTTCTTCTTCTGTAAAATGGGAATATTAACATTGACCTCACAGTACTGTAGTGAGATTTATATCTGATGTTATAGTCTAAGTGCCAAAGTTAATTGGTATATAATACTCCAAAGGATTTTCCTCCCCTGGTCTCTCATGGGACTCTCAAAGCATCCTAGAAAAGACAGGTGACATGTCCTCGTCTCCCAGAGGAGGACAATGAGGCTGAGATTGATCAATAAGTGACTTTTTCAAAGTCACATGTGTAGAAAGTGACTGTCCTTCCATTAATAATTAACTCCTTTTAAGCCTGAAGTAATTTATCATGCAAAATCTTCTGAAATGTATTGCTACTGACACTTTCTTGAGCTGTAGCCACACAACACACAAATGATCAGAGCAATGGGATATTGATAAGTGATGACAACAAACTGGCCTTTCCTCTAAAACCCCCAGAGCCCATCTACCTTTTTGCAGCTTGACTATGTTGTTGTTAGGCACCCTCGAGTTGGTTCTGACTCATAGCAACCCTATACACAACAGAAGGAAACACTGCCTGCTCCTGCACCATCATCACAATCATTGTTATACCTTAGCCCATTGTTGCAGCCACTGTGTCAATCCATCTCGTTGAGGGTCTTCCTCTTTTTCATTGACCGCCTACTTTACCAAGCCTGATGTCCTTTTCCAAGAACTGATCCCTCCTGATAACGTCCAAAGTATGTGAGACAAAGTCTCACCATCCTTGCTTCTAAGGAGCATTCTGATTGTACTTCTTCCAAGACAGATTTGTTTGTTCTTTTGGAAGTCCATAGCATATTCAATACTCTTCACCAACGCCATAATTCAGAGCCATCAATTCTTCTTCAGTCTTCTTTATTAATTGTCCAACTTTCGCATGCGTATGAGGCGATTGAGAACACCATGGCTTGGGTCAGGTGCACCTTAGTCTTCAAGGTGACATCTTGGCTTTTTAACACTTTAAGGAGGTCTTTTGTAGCAGATTTGCCTAATGCAATGAGTCATTTGATTTCTTGACTCCTGTTTCCATAGGCGTTGATTGTGGATCTGAGTAAAATGAAATCCCTGACAACTTCAATCTTTTCTCCACTTATCTTGATATTGCTTATTGGTCCAGTTGCGAGGATTTTTGTTTTCTTTATGTTGAGCTGTAATCCATACTGAAGGCTCTGGTCTTTGATCATCATCAGTAAGTGCTTCAATTTCTCTTCACTTTCAACAAACAAGGTTGTGTCACCTGCATATCGCAGGTTGTTAATGAGTCTTTCTTCAATCCTGATGCTGCATTCTTCTTCATATATTTCACTTCTCAGATTATTTGCTCAGAAGTATATTATGGGGCCTAAATTTAAGTAAAAGACCCAAATTACAAAAATGTGAAACAGGGTATCTTCCAGGAAACTGAGGATGGGGGAGAAAGGGAGGTGAGAACCATAGCAGATGTGATGTTTCAGAAAGGAAAGGGTTAAGGACAGTAATATTTATTTAGTGTGCATCAAGTTCTTATCATTGTGATTAACGTATCCTATAATTTACAGCTTGGAAAAAAAGGGTCAATAGCTGGCTGTGGCCTTTTCTTTAGTCTTAGGGGTACCCAAGATTTAATCTTTGTTCAAATCCTTCTTGCAACCCTAACCGAAGGAATTTATAGACGTGTAATGGATCCAAAATAAATGATACACACAGCTCAAACACCTGTACTTCATTATTGGGATTGTTTATTGAGTAGCCTGCAATTGATGCTGCCAGAGTGGACAATGGGCTCTTCTCAGCTCCCCCTGAGAAGCCTGCATGGCCAGCAAGGTGTAAAAGCCACAGAAACCCATAATTGATAGCTATCCTAGCCTTGTCCATTAGCATACATGTCTCAAGTGCAGAGGGAGGCGGAGACATTGAACTTGAGGGAGATATCCTTTGGGCATAAGTGGCACGATGAAGATTGCAGAGTGGGGAGACATTCCTTTGTGTCATCACTGAGTAGGTCTGGGGATACCCTATACTTTTAAGTTTCTTGTTATATATGATAATAGATTCCTAATCATTCAAGAAAATTTGGGTCATTGTCTTCTCTTACAGCCAAAGGTACCCTGATTGATAGTAAGTGGTGGAGCTGAGGATATAATGGGAGTGTGTCTAGCAGACACACTGACCATACAGGGTCCATAATGTTAGTCTGTTGTCATGGGATTATCCTGGTCTGGCAGGTGGAGTTGAGTCCAGCACCAGGGACAAAGAGTTTCCATGGGTCAGCGCCGAGTCCTTACAGTGGAGGAGCAGGGAGAAACCTCAGTCAGACTCCAGAGGGGAGTCAGCCATCAGCATAGATAAGAAGGCTGAGATCCACCCAACCAGACATCTCGGTGGCTACTAGTGGTATTGATCTAGCCAGCCTATGACAATCTTACCGCACCAGTTTTGAAAACTCCTAGGTGAGTATATGCAATTTAATTGGAGTGAAATGCTGGCCGAATGTAAGGACCTACGTGTGCGTGGGTGTTAGGAAAATTCAAAATGTGCCAGCTGCAAAAATCCTAACCACTGGAGACTTTGAGTCTTCTTAGTCACAACAAGGAGATGAATGCCGAGTCAACCTATGCTTTGCATAAGAAAATATTTTTCCGTGTCTTAGAGTGAGGTCCTGACCATGCAATTGACTACACCTTGCACATAAGTAATGCAGCATTTGACTGAATTGAAAAGTAGCTACTGGACATGGAGGTGGTTTTACATGGGAGTGACAGCTGGTATTGTCAGGAATACTGGTGAGATCACAGAGCGATGGAATGAGTCAGTTGTTTCTGACACATAGATTTTTGATTTCCATGCCTCCTATATTCTAATATGCATAATCCACGTCACCAACATGGAGCAGAACCACTACTCTCCATTTGGAGTCTATACTAATTTGAGGCTTTCTTATCAGGGGGTCTACACTGGTGTGAGTTACTGAAGAGGCTGATGAGCTATTTCTCAGAAAAGCACTGTGAAGCAAGACAGTCACCCACCAGTCTGAGAAGTTTCCAGGGCAACAGACCTGTCAGCAGACTTGAGGATGGATGAACTGACCTGCAAAGGCCTCCATTGTCAGCAGCAACTGATGGATGAGAAAGGATGAACTTGGAGAGGAGTTTGAAAAGCTTCATTTCAGATGGGCCTCAGAGACTTTTTTTTTTTTTGGTCTTTCTCTTTTACCTTGGTTTTATATGCACGTAAATAGACATATAGACAAGGTCAAGGAACTTCCCCCAACACTCTTCTGCCTGTCTCTATTATGCTTCAGGAAGCCAAGGTATTATTCTAGGGCAGCAATCAAATTAAATAACCTAAGTATCCATGAATAACATCTATAACCTGCACAACTTATAACTGTCTGCAAGTCTCCTTGTAATGGCTACAGAACAAATCATTCTCTTTAAGATAGAATAGGTGGCATATCCACTCTACAAAGTGGAGCCAGGCAGAGTTGTGTTTTTGCCGGGGGGGTCACTTCACCACCTTGAAGAGGCAAATGAAAGGACATCTGGGTGCAAAGTTTGCAAATCTCAAGTGATACCATCTCCACAGGCTTAAACCACAGGATCTTGGCTGGGTCCTAAAAATTGTACCTGTAGTCTGTTTTATTCAGGAGCAAAAGGAAGAGAACTGGAATTTAAGGCATACCTATAATTAACCAAGCACACTGACACATGTGTGCAGTAATATTTACAGGAGAGTTAACTTCCAAGAGAAGTTAAATAACTTGCATAGAATAACCAACACACACAGTTGTTAGGCACCACATCGAGCACTTCACATGGATTATCTTACTTAATGCTTATATAAACCCTAAGTACTAGTTACTAGATTCATTCCTACTCCTGTTGCACAAATGAGGATTTTGAAGCAATTTGCTCGGGGCTGGATTCAAACATAGGAAGTCTGATCACAGGGCCATAGGTTCCCTCCCACAAATTAAGGGAAAGAAGACAATTTCAAGGCATGTGCATTTAACTCCTACAAGCACATTCTTCCCACTGTATCATACTGCATCTCAGAGCAAAGATAATGCAACTGTTTGGGAAACACAGACTTACTGAGCCTTTGCCATATGAAGCCCAGATGTGGAGACTTCCACATCAATCACTCTTGTGTTTCTCTTCCCACATCACTGGCGGTCCCATATTGATCTCAGAAAGAGGGAGTTCTAGAGTTAGAAGGGACCAGAAAGAGGAACAAGACTCATAAAGACTCACACGGCAGACCAGTGACGAAACCACCAATGTAAGCTTTCTTGTTAGTCTAGATGATGGTTCTTTAAAGATGGTTGGAATGAGAATGACTTGTAGAGTTTGTTTAAAATAAGACCCCCGCCCCAAGCCTTGTCTCAGATACCCCAATCCGAATTTCTAAGGTGGGCCCCAGGCATCTCTACTTTTTAAAATTCCCAGGACTTTGAGAAATTGTTTTCTATATACTTCTGCATCATTTGAACCTTTCACAATGAAAGTAAAATCAACTACTCTTTCTGTAATAAAATAACTCAACAATTGTGTGTGTGTGTGTGTGTGGGTGGGTGGGTGGGTGGGTGCTTGTTGTCTAGGCTTCTGAGGTTCATTTGGTCTGTGGTCAAAGTTGAGATTTTGTGGTGCTGTACCATCTGTTCCAAGAAGCTGCTGCTCAGAATTCTAACTCATTTCTTCTATTAAATCTTTTACTGATAATCAAAGAAGTAGTATCTACCCTCACAAGGGAGATCAAAGAAAAAGGAAAGACTTACAGTTTAAAGTACAGGAAAGGGCATGGGCTTTGAAGTCAGAAAGCCCTGGGTTTGAATCTTCACTCTGCCATTTATTGCTAGATCGGTATTCTTGGACAAGTAGCTTAATTGCTCCGGGCCTCAGTTTGCACATCTGTGAAATGGAGATAATAATTTTGGTCTTGCAGGCCCATGGTGAGTATTAGACACAATGGTACAAGTAACATGCCTAATACATAATTGATGATAACAAATGGTAGCTATTATTATCATTTATTTCATTGTTATCAAAAGCAGTATTTTATTAACATTGATGATTTGTCACTTGTAAGGAGTGAGTGGGGAAGAAAGAAAAGAAATTTCAAGAGGCTTTAAAGACTAGAAAGGGACAGCTTGCAAAATATTCAAGTACAGAAAGTATCACAGGTCACTGCAGACCCTTCTCCGGGCTTCTCGGGAGTTATTTGATCCATCTTCTTTTATGTTGTGAGTTTGCAAGGCAAGGTTCCCTGTACCTTCTGTAGCTGGTATAAGGCCAAGTACACAGGTGGCACTCAATAGCACAATTTTATCTCTCCTCTCTTTTTAGAGCTGCCTTGAGAGAAGAAAATCAACCATTCTCTGGGTAATTTTTGTGGAAGAAAAGCAGCAGCAAAAAACTGGAAGGTGTGTGTTTAACTTTCAGAAGAAAGCGTCATTGTACTCTTCATGTTTCATGGCATGTGTAGAATTAGATCGTATCAAATCAAAAGTGCAATGGCATCAGAGAAAGGAAAAGAGAGTCATTCAGAAGGTTCCATCTCCTCCACATGGATTAACAGTCAGAATCTGGCAGGAAAAGTCATCTTGTCATATCTTGACAAAAGGAGGACATCCAGGGAGCTCTTGCTGGAGACAGATGCAGGGGAAATCTCTGATAAATGACAGTGGACTCTGGAGCCCCTGTGGAAAGCCAGCACTGAATAGCAAGAGAAGGAGATAATAAGGGAGGAACCACAAGACAAATTTCAGGATGAAAAAGCATCCTTTAAAAAAAAATGGAGCATCTGTAAAAGTGACATCAAACAAATGGTTATGAAAGAGAAAACCACAGTCAACTTAGTTTGCCATGAGCCTTCCTAACAGCCAAACAGATCCTGCCCTCGGTCTGCAGCACATCGTCCAACAGGACAAAATGAACCTCTACATTCTTTTCTGACAAAAAGAGAGATAAGTTTGAATTATAGAATGGTAACCCCTGTGTCTCCACCACACTTCCAGTTGTTGATTGAGGACACTGAGACTCAGCAAAGTGACTTGCCCTGCCCAATGCCCCCGGTAAGTAGGAGAGAACCCAATTACCTGCCCTGTCCTCTTTACTACTGGCTCAGACCAGTTAGTGGCCCAGCAGCAGTTCATCTGCACTCAGAAATGTTCAACGTTCAGTGCAGATCACCAGGGACAGGTAGTCCCTTTGCATAAGGGTCTGAGGACAGGATACTCAGCTAAGTGATAGCTAACAGCCCCCAGGAATAAAGCTTGGATATCAGGGACAAGGTGAGGGAGCAGTGAGAAGGCTTTCAACTGAAGGAGAGAGAATGCCCAGTTCTCAAATCTATTGATTTTACATAGAGCGGCCTTGGGGTGATGCACTCTTCCTTATCATTTTTAACGACCTCTAATTTCACCTCTTACTGATCAGATGCCCAAGTCCAAGGTGCTCCAGGCCTAGAAAAGGCTGTGAGAAACTAAAAAGGCACACCAAAAAACCAACAACCTGCCAGAAGAACAGAGAGAGAAATCAGGGACTGAAGGTCCAGCACTTTAATGACTTTCAAAGAAAAGTGCTTTGCTTTCAGTGTTTGTATGTTGAGCCCCTTTAGTTGTCTTCCCAGGCTAGCGAGACCTCACCACTTGAATTACATATCGACGGGCAAATTGGCCATCCGTGACTCTAGGCAATCTTACCCTTTCTATTGTCTTCACTGTTTTGTTTCCCAGAGGAAAGCAGATGGAAGAATTGCTTGTTCTCTTTTCCCTGTTGATCTTGAACTTGCTTTAACAACAAGTATAACAATTTTTAAAATATCTTCTGGTAATTTGGATAGCCTGGGTTTTTGTGTGTGGAGAAGGGTAAAGTTGTTTTCTGCTGTCTTGGCCCCAGAAAAGAAAGAAGAGGAATGTCACCTCAGGAAGAAGATTGTGATATGAGAGAAGTCCTGTCAGATAGGAATGGAGAGTAGAGCATTTCTGGCTCCAGGAGGGAATCTGAGAAAGGAAGACAGAAAGGGACAAAGAGAAACTTTCTCCTCTACTCCTTTCCTCTCCTCTACTCCTTCCCCCTCTCTCCTCTACTCCTTCCCCCTCTTTCCTCTACTTATGTGACCAAATCTGATGTGAAATCCCAGACAAATTGGGGAGAATCTCAGGAAAATAAAGCTTGTTTCATGCTTTCCCAGGTACAGATGGAAAAAATTTCAAGAGACCTTACAGAGTCATCACATCCAACATGGCACCATTCTGGCCACAGTTTGGAAACATCAATGTGGCAAAGCAAGTTGGAAGAAGGCAAAGGCCATCCTCACCTTTCCCCAGAGCTAAGGTTGGTACAGCAGAGTTCTCTCAGTGTCCTACAGACCTAGAGAAGGTCACCAAAGGTAGATGGAACACAGATGGATCATGACTGCCAGGCACTCAAGAAACAGCCACTGAGAGGAATGAACCCCATCCAGAAGCTGTGAAATGGACCATCCATGGGGGAGAAAAACAGGGAAGTCCTCCAATTCTAGAAGACTATGTGAAGTGGCCAACTGTACACCTGAAAGTCACTGGCTGTGCCACATGGTGGTCAGAAGCTAGAGTTTGCCACAACAGGGACCAGATGGAGGGAGGACACAGCAATGAAGCCAGCACAAAACCAGCAAAGAGCTTTATCAGGTGAGCATCTTCCACAGGAGATGAAGGCATGGACCCTCTTCCCACCTGAGCAGGCAGCAGTACCACAGGCCCAGTTTTATATGAGACCAGCCACATCTCATTGGATATCCCCAAAGGACACAATGGCGACAAGCAGACTGAACACTTATGCATAGTCAATATTTAATAATTAATACTTGATTTGAATTGTTTCGGTTACAGAGCCTGACCTAGGCCTTGGCTATGTAAACAGAGTAGAGGATTACCTAAATGCATGCAAAGGATATGCTTATCACTAATTACATGTGAGTTAAATACATTAGGAAAACATACTCTTAGATCTTTTTGTTGAAAATCTTAACAATTATGGGTCATGGAAAGACCCATCCCGAAGCCTGAATGATCTCTTGAAGAACTAAATTGAATACTGGCCTTGACTTTCTGAGGACTCATACTAACAGCTTTCTATACCTTTCATACAGAAAGAAACTGTAAAGGGAAAACACCATTTATTGAGTAAACCCAATCTTCCTTACAACAGCCTTGCAAGGAAAAGTGGTATTATTCCCATCACTCAAGGACACACAGCTAGTAAGTAGATGTGAAAGTCAAAATCTGAACCCAGGTTCTTTTTGCTACACACTGCACACAGCTCAGAGGGTCCCCCTTACAAACCCTGGTTCTCATTTATTCATGTTTGCACATGGCCCTTCACTGTACAGGACTCAGGAGATAAAGAGTTTGTTCCTAAGAGAAGAGTTCATGATAACTCAGTGACTATTCAACCACTAATGTGGAGTCTAGAAGAGAACGATTGTGTGTCTCTAATTGGATTGTATGAGGCCTTTGTTGTTCAGTGGTAGAATACTGATCTCCCACGCAGAAGACTCCCAGCCAATGCACCTCATGCACAGCCACCACCTGTCTTTCGGTGGAGACTTGAGTATTGCTATGATGCTGAACAGGTTTCACGGAGCTTCCAGGCAAAGATGGACTAAAAAGAAAGACCTGGTGATCTACTTCCAAAAATCAGCCAATGAAAACCCTACAGATCGTAACAGTCCAATCTGCAACCAATCATGGGGATGACAGAGGACCTGGCAGTGTTTCATTCTGTTGTACATGGGGTCACCATGGGATGGGGGCCAACCTGATGACAGCTAACAACAACACAACAATAGGATTGTACTTCATATTAGTTGAAAACTATGGGGTAGAATTAATTAACCCTCTCCTCATCTTCTGTCATGGCAGCATTAGGTCGTGTGGAGATGTTTAAGAATTTAAAAAAAAAAAAAAAATGTTTGGCACAACTGAGCCCTAAATATTCCCAAACAGTGTTCTCTGGAGGACAAAGCAGAAGTCACTCAACTATGCGGGAAGGGTGATTTGCCTTCCCTGAGCCAGAGTATTTTTTATTAGGTGCAAAATTGACACAAATAGAACAGTGGATCTCATAACCACATTCCATTCCAACTCTCTCCAGCCTTATGCTTTCTTCTCCTGCTCACAAAGCTCCTCCAAGCCCCCAAGGGAAGAGAGATGGATACGAAAAAGACAGAGAATACAACTGGCAGTGCAAAGGGTCCCCCTGCTTCAGACATTATGGTCCCACCATCCCCAAACTGGTCATTTGTTGGCCACAGGAGTAAGCAGAGAGCCTCCTGGGTCTCCATCAGATGGTCTCCTCAGGGCTGGTAGATGAGGGTATCTTGAGCTGCTTTGTACAACTGGCAAGGCTCCTGGGCGGTACAAATGGTTTGCACTAGACTGCTCACCTAAAGGTTGGTGGTCCTAATCTACCCCTTGGTGCCTCCAAAGAATGTCCAGGAGATCTGTTTCCATAAAGATTACAGCCAAGAAAACTGTATGGAGCTCAGCTCTACTCTGACACATAGGGTCACCATGAGTCAGAATCTACTCAATGGCAACGGGTTTGGTTTGTCTTGTTTGTTTGTTGGTCTTTTTTATTTATTTATTTTGAGAACTAGCTGAATGCATTCAAAGGGGAGCTCAGAAGTTACCCACTCTTTCCTGGATCCCTGTCTCCAGCTAAGACAGTCGAAACTTAGAGGAACAAAACAAGAATATTCTCTAAAACAGCTTAAAGATATTCTTACAAACAACTCTTCAAGAAAGTGGTAAAAACAAGTCTGAACAAATCACTGGCTTAGCGATTTTAGAAAGTGATTTCAGAAGAATAACTTTTCCATCCTTTGCAGTACTCCTGCATGAGCTGAAAGAAGAGCAGCGCAATGCTTTCACGGGGCTCGGCCCAGGGCAGGCGGGCCGGGCTCCCAGGGTTCACAGCGGCCCAGCTCAGAGCTGTCTCTCGCAGCCTCACTGATGGCCCCACCGGGCTTCTGGCATCGCTCACAGAGCTCAGAGATTTCTGCCTCAAGATCTTCTCTGTAAACATTATAGATGGCTTTATAAACATAACTCTCAAGTGCCATGTTTACAGAATTGTCTTTAAAAATTCTTCAAGGATATGTCAACAGTCGTTTGAACAGAGAACATTTCACGGCATTAACTCTCTTTGTTCATAGGCTATCTTTCCACTGGTAGGTTAGGTTTGTGTTTGTGTGGCCAGACACCCCTCCCATGCAGGGCAAAGACTCCAAGAACTGCTAGAGAAAAATCCAACAGTGATATAGCCTGTTCTGTTTTTCAAAAATACATACATTTAGAAAAGCAGTATTTGTGAGGTTGCACTGCGGTGAAATACATGATCCAGAGTCTTCGGGGAGAGTGTCTGACAGAGCAGGGCCAGTGCTCTGCCTCCTAAATCCATTTCCTGAGGTGCTGTGTATGTGGAGAGGTCAATGGGATTCTCCCGACGTAAGGAAAGGCAGCGACAGCTTATTTACCTCTGTATCCCCAGAACTTAGCAATTTGCCTGACACATCACAGATACTCAATAAAGTTAAATGAATGAGTGAGTGGATATGCAACCTAAACTTTACTTTTCCCAGCTGTAAAATGGGGACAAGAATTATAAAAATAGATATCCTGCCAGCCTATTAGGATGGCTGTGGGCACCAGAAGCAGGATAAGTCTATATTCATTCTACCACTGTCCATCTGTCAGTTTGTCATACTGTGGTAGCTTGGTTGTTGCTGATGCTGGAAGTTATGCCAACAGTATTTCAAATACCATCAGGGTCACTCATGGTGGACAGGTTTCAGTGGAGTTTCCAGACTAAGACAGACTAGGAAGAAAAGCCTGGTGATCTACTGCCAAAAATCAGCCAATGAGAACTCCACGGGTCACAAAAGAACATAGTTTGATATAGTACCACAAGATGAGCCCCCTTGGTTGGTAGGCACTCAAAATACACAGTGGCTGCCACAATGAACTTGAGCATACCGATATTCATGAAGATGGTACAGGACCAGGAAACATATTGTTCTGTTGTACATGGGGTCACCACGAGTGGGAGCAGACTCAACTGCAGCTAACAACAACAACACATTCATTGTTGCACCTTCCAAGAAGCCTCCTCAGACCTACTCCTTCCTTATCCCCCACTCCATGTATGAACTCAGTGTTATCTTTGTTAATGAACTCAAAGGACCTAGAGGGCACGGCCTGTGTTCTACTGCCTCGGGTAGGTGCTCAGGGATGTTGCTGAACGGGTCCCCAGAGAGCACACCATCAAGAATCTCTCTGAGCCCAAATCCTGGTGGCCCATGTGCTGGCTGGGGTTCAAGCACAGTAGAAACTGACTTGTACCTGAGCCATGGAAGAAAGAAATGAAGTCAAATGTTTTCATTAGGAATGTCAGATGAGAGAAGATAGGAAAAGCAGAGGTGAGAAAAGAGGGCACAAGAAGCATGTACAATGAAGCCCAGATGTGGGGCAGCCCCGTGCTATGGAAGATTCAGCTGACAGTGATGAACAGAAGGCGGAGGGCTCTGGCTGTTAGCATCCCAACTTCTCATCTTTAATGCCTATTTCCTTCAACTGCTAAAGAGATCTGTGCTCCCTAGTGGTTAGCAGAGGAGTTTCTCAAGATGAGAAATCCACATTTTACACAATTGGCTTATTCACAATGTAACTGTGCAAGAAGCAAAGGCATTCAAGCCCTCCCCAGACACTGCATGGCAGTTTTTACCCAGATCTTGACAATACTTGCCAAACCCTCTACATTACCTTGATTTCCACCGAAGGAAGATGGAAGAGGATACCCTGGGAACTTCATCACAGAAAGAGATACCTGAATATATTGCTTATCTTTAGCAGGAACTAGTATTTCCAATTTCACATTATCTTTCTCAGAGGGAAAAAGCTTCTTTGTATTAAAGGAATTAATGACCTGCATGGGTCGCTATGGGTCGGAATCGACTTGATGGCAACAGGTTTTTTGGTTTGGATTATGGACAAATAAGGACATCTTGTACATCAGGGCTGGCAAACATATACACTTGTGACCCTTCTTATGCATCCATGATAGATATTGCTTACTAGTTACTGCAGACAGACACTCAGCTTCAGAATCCGTCTCCACATCATGTTTCAGGCAGTCATTCCAATCAAGTGAGATTCATCCTTGAGACTTCCCACCACTATCTGGGTCCTTCATGAGCTTGCCTTACTGGCTTAATCCGCTGTTCCCATATGCATTTGTTCTTGTTTGTTTGTTGGCTTGTTTTGTTTTTCCTGTCCCTTCTTCTGGTAACAAAACCCTACTTTACTTTGAAGACTGAGTTGCCCTCACACCTTCAGTATAAATGGTTCAAGTGCAATAATTCCACCTAGTCTCTGGGATGGGCACATGAGCCAGGCCTGACCAATCAGAACATTGAACCTTCCTAGTCAAGAGATTAGACTAGGCATGGTCATGCGTTCTAACCTGGTCCGATAAGACTCAATCTCAGGACTTGGACCAGAACTTCGAGAAAAAAAAAAAAAAACTCATCTTACTTCTGGACCAGGACTTGTAGGCCTGGAACCCAAGAGAGAGAACTTGCCCAAGAGTGATACCAAGTCAGAAAAATCAGAGATGAATGATAGAGAATATTTGATCCTCATGAGCTCTGACATCATTTGATTCTCTGTTTTCTAATGTTTTTGAAGCCTGATCTACCTCTGTGCTTTTCAGTTACACGAGGCAATAGAATCCATTTAAAAAAAAAATTAAGTCAGCTTGAGTTGAGGTTCCGTAACTCGTAACAGAGGCACCTCTGATTGATACACTCATGTACTCCACATGGTGATAGTCTTGGTTGGTAATGGGCTCTAGCTGGAGAAGTATAACATAAAATCAGCAGGACCTACCTTAAATGAAGCAAGTCAAGACACACTTAAAATAAGAGGCAAGATCACATCCTCCCCTTCCCCAGAAAGTTTATGTAGAGCTCTCACAGGCTGCCTGCAGAGGAAACAGTCATGGAAGAGCAGTTACAAAGAAGAGAAACTTTCATTCCAGGTGCCTCAGAATCACCCAGTGGTGCAATTCCTCGACACAGCCAAGTCTCAAGAGTTTGGAAAGCCTGGCACAGTTGCTTTGATTTGCCAACTCTATCTCCACAGACACAAGTTGGAAAAACAAGCCCAGGACCTGAGCATTTTTCACAGCTTAGATCTGAACCACTTGCCCTGGCCCTCTGCCTGAACAACGCTTCACTCTCCTCCTGACGTTTCTGCTTTAGCCCTTCCTGTGCCTTTCATTTTCTGCCCAACTTCAACCTTCAAAGCCATCTTCTTCACTACCATTGTGGCTCCCCAATAGCCATAATTCAGAGTCTCCGTCCAACTCGGCAAATGTAGAATCCCCTTTTTTGGTGAAATCTCCCATTGAGCTTATCCGAGTTTCTTAAGAAGGATCTTGGCACAGGTCAACTATAAAACGGAGCTTTCTAATTCATTCTGGAATCTTTGGTTTCTCTAAATGAAAGAAGACCGGCATTTCCCTGGGGCATCAGAGCTCCTTACAGGTATAGTGGAGTGTGCTTCTGGTGTCTGGATCAGAATGCCAACATTCTCATTATTGATGCAATATTGAGAATTAAAATATTAATCAGGAATAATCATATATGCATTATTTATGATTCAGACATGCTGGGCACTGAAGCCTAGAAAGTAAATGTTTTATACATTAGATCCCTATCCTTTTCCAGGAAGATCACATTTCAGCAATCATACCAAAGGGGACACGTGGGCTCCTTGTTTGGCATGTGGCAAGAGAAACAAAAGAGTGCCATTTAGCTCCCACTGTTAATAACAGATGCCCCCTTCCGGATGCATTGTCAAAACCTCTTAACAAACACATGCTTCCTATGCACTCCTTGGCTCTGTCATGCTCCTGGCTTTCACTGGAGCACATTTCTTGCCCAAGAGAAAACATGTCAGCTACAGAAAGACTTCAGGATTTTCTCTAAGCATTTTTAGCAACTCCTGTAGAGAATTGTTTTCCTTCCCACAGATAGCCCAATTTTTAACAGCTTTCAGAAACCTCTGGAAATTTATTAATTTTTAGGAACTGGTTTCTACCAGGATACAAGCCATTTGTATGGTACCAACTATATCATTTTCTGTCCTCGGAAACTACTTTTTCAAACAAGAAGTATTGTGAAACTACTTCCAGTAATGATAAGACTCTTTGCCCAATTCAAGATATTTTCTTTTATCTCCTTTCTAATCCCCCAAATAGCTGGTTCACATAAATCCTTCTCCCTCCTGTTCTCACCACTTCCCTCCTTATTTTACTTATTCCCTGCTTATTTTACTTGTCAGGTCCTTCAAGCTGAATGTTGTGTGTCTGTATTTGTCACTGTATCCCATGTGGCACAGGGGCAGAATGCTGGAAACCACATTTCCCAGAGTCTTGTGCCAGCGTAGTTTCTTTTTCAAATCACCCAATGAGAAGCACTCTTGAAAGATTTGAAAGGTGGAAGGAAGAAGACGCTCTCACTGCTCCAGGAGCAGGCAGGCTCAAGTCCTTTGGTATACAGCAGGCATGAGGTTCTGCAGCAGCTTCTAGAACTTCTCCTCAGAATCAGCCCCTTTGGTGATGAGCAGCTGAGATCATCAACAGCTATTTCTTGTGCCCATCCTCCTGGAGTCTGTTGAGTTCTGCCTATAGGTTTGAGTCTGGAGGCAATGCAAGGTTGTGGGGATGGAATTTGAGAATATCTGCATCTTCTTAAGAGTTAACTGCCTAGGCTAAGACATTACAAAATCTTCATATAAGGAAAGATTTACCTCTTCAAAGAGGAGGCAAAGCTTCTTCTGCTGGCAAAGAAAGCTCAGTACACGGTGGCGATTTAAAATGTCAGCTTCATTAGAATTCATGCAAATGTCCTCTTCCCAATTCTTGGGCCCCAATCTTTCTCAACCAATGCTATAACTTTTACATAAAAAATGTCATCTGTCAAACAAATAGAAAGAGAACAGCAAAAGAAGCCCACAGCCACTAGAAGAAATGAACTAATAAAGATTACAGCAGAAATAAATGAAATAGAGAACAGAAAGAATCAACAAGTCCAAAAGTTGGTTCTTTGAAAAGATCAACAAACCATTGGTCAAACTGACACCAAAAAGAACAGGAGAGGGTGAAAATAACTCAAATAATAAATGAAACGGGGGACATTACAACAGACCCAACTAAAATAAAAAGGATTATAACATGCTTCTTAGTTCAGTCAAGAATATGAGATCAAATGGGCAACACCTGCCCAAAAGCAAAGTCGAGAAGGCAGGAAGGGACAGGAAAACTGGATGAATGGACATGGAGAACCCAGTGTGGAAAGGGAAAAGGCAAGAGTGCTGACACATTGCAGGGATTGCAATCAACGTCACAAAACAATTTGTGTATAAATTTTTGAATAAAAAACTAATTTGCACTCTAAACTTTCACCTAAAACACAATAAAACTTTTTTAAAAAATAAATGTGGTCAGTCTTTGAATGCAACTTGACTTATAATACTGCAGCCTGCATAGTCAAACTTTGCCTGGAATGAGAGATGGTCAGAGGTATTGATCTTCATTGGTTTTCTAGATGGATGAAGGCTGCAAAGGAGTTGTATCAAAGAAATGGTGGCAAGGAGCTCCAAGGAAGAGGTAGATAGATGAACTTGTCAGAATGAGCACAAAATGTACAGATCTGTAACCCATACAGCTCTTTACCAAAGAGTGCCTACTGCAGAGGTTGTTCTGAATAATCAAGTAGAGAAGTAATGCATTCTGAACAAGCCAGCCTCTTGCCTCAGCTACCCTAGTGCTTGCTCAGTGGGTTCCTCAGCAGTGTGACCACGATATAGATTGAATTAATGCATCAGTTCAACAATTAGAACCTCTACTAGCTACTACCATTGCCAAATGCACCACTTGCCCCAAGCAGAGATGGAAACCATGTCCACATATAGCATCCTTCCCTAGAGGAACAGTCAAACATCTGGAGGCAATTAGATTATAGCAAGCCCCTTCTCATGAAGGGTCAATAATTTGTCCTCACTAGAATAGTACTCTGAATTCGTGTTTACCTTCCCTTTCCCTGATGCTTCTGCTGGACTACCAGCCCTGAACTTACCAAATGTCTGTTTCCGTGGTTGTTCTTGTTGTCAACTGCCGTTGAGTAGTCTCTGACTCATGGAGACTCCATGTGTCCAGAGTAGAATTGCTCCATAGGGTTCTCATGGCTATGACCCTTCAGAAGCAGATCACCAGGCTTATCTTCCAAGGTGCCTTTGGGCAGGTTTGAATCGCCAACATTTTGGCTAGTAGTCAAGTGCTTAACCATTTGTGTCACCCAAATCCAAAGGCAGGAGGCGCAAGCAATGAAAGCAGGAGAGACTACCATCATAGTTGCTCCTACAACCAACTTGCAAAATTTTTCTTCCCAGCTCTGTAACTTGGGGTCTGCTGGTTTAGATGTCTTTGTTCCCAAGGTAGTAACTCTTTCACTGATGAAACAATGGTTCCATTGAACAGTAAGTTGAGATGACTACCTGGCTACTCTTTCCATTAAACCAACAGGCGAAGAAGAGTGTTACTTTACCACTTTTAATGATATTTCCTGATTATAAAGGAGAAATAAAGCTGTCATTAGACAATGTGAGAAGAGAAGAAATGTAAAGAACCCAGAGTGCTCTCTGGGGAACCATCTAGTGATTCCATGCCCAATGGCAAAATTATTGAAGAACCACAACTCAATGCGGTCAGTGCCACCAAAGGTGCAGACTCTTTAAGACTAAAGCTCCAATTCCCATTCCTTCTCCTATTCCCTTATTGTTTAAACTTATATTTTTATTTAATTTTATATGTTTATTTAACCTTATAATTTAGTCTTTACGATATTAAAGGAGAATTGAGACTGATACAGAGGAGCCAAGAACATCACTCAGAGCCAGATAGTGACTGTATGTATGACTTTGTTTCTCCCATTTCATGAAGAGAATGAAAGCATCTTTGTTGTATGAGATAGTTGCATTGTTACAGGTAGATGCATGATATTTTTGTTAATATTCTTCTTTGGAAGTTTAAATATGGGAAGTGTGTTCATGGATGCTGGAGTAGCAAAGAGGTTGTCTTTACTAAATGTTGTCTGTGATAATCTGCAGCATCCTGCCCTTTAACCTCTCCCTTGTAGTGTAGGAGCTAGATGTCTGAGAACTGCCACTTCCCAAACTCTTTTCAAATATATTGTAGCTGGATGCATCCAAGTCAGCTCTGACTCATAGTGACCTATCCAGCACCTTCTTCATGATGGTTGCAATGTCTGAATCCACTGTTGCAGCTATTGTGTAGCATCTTCCAACCACAGGCCCTTCAAATATGGTTCCCGTAAGACTCTGTTCATGAGAGGCACCCTCACGAAATTGGGAAAGCAAACTAGTAATCTAGGGCAGGCAAGAGGCTTTGATTATTGGCAGACATGAGGTTTGTGACCCTGAGCAAAGAACATGTCCTCCTTATCTCTGTCACTTAGTGAAAACTTCGAAAATATTTTGTTGACTAGATGGATGAGTAAATAACTGATAGATAGAAGAATAGATGGATGGATGAATAGATTAATGAAAGGAAGCTGAGGTGAAGAAAATATATTATATATTCAAGGAATTTGAAGTCCAAAGGAAAATAAGCATAGAAAGATCAAGTGATGGTTGTTTGGTTTTGTTTTAAAGATAAATGAGAGCGTATTTAAAGTTAAGAGAACATTTAAAGCTAAAAGAGAAATCCCCAGAGAGGAAAAATTCAAATTTGCTGGAGAGGATGGTGATCACTATTAGTGTAAATTATCTGACTAGATGGGAAATGTGGGCTGCTTGGTGAAGGGCATCTTTAGAAAGGAGAGCCCTGAGCCTTTCTCCTAGGAGGACAGAGAAGGGTGTGAATTTGAGGATCTGCCCACTAACATTTATATGACATCACTATTTTAGATGTATGTATGTATTGGCATAAAAAACTACAGAAACAGATTTGGGCTTACAGAAGAAAAACATTTTAGCCAATAGGGATATTGAACCATGGAAAGGGATGACTCTGTTAAGTAGTGACTTCCCAGTCACTCGGCAGCTAGACGGCCAGATGAGGAAAGAACTATAAAAGACATTCTTGGATGAGAGCAATTCTAAAATCCCTTCCAAATCAAAATTCTAGCGTCACATTCAACCTCTCTGGGTTAATGTGATATTTGCCAACCTGCACAGATACAGAGGCTTATCTGAAGGAAGACACTAGATATGATGATGGCTAGTAGGGGAGCTATTTTGGGATGGGGGGGGCCATCCCAGCACTCCTGAATTCACAACACATAAGTAGTTGTCTACTCTGCATACGCAGGAGGGAGAATGATATGAAAAGTGTCTGCTAAATAAAGCAACCTAATTAATGAGGCAACTGTCAAGTACATGCAATGCTAATTTCATCTAGATGCCTTCTCACACAGGATCCAAACAGGCAGCCATCTCTCAAAAGCAAAGTCGTTTCTAAATTACCTTTTAAGAGGAAGATAAATGCACAGACTGCAGTGAAATGAGGGAATGTTGAAGGTTGAAACAATACCTGAAATTCAGAGTTTGTGCCTTTGGTCTTTCCTCTTCAAAGATCACCTCAGCCCTGGAATACCCCCTGAGGCTGCAGAACAGCGGTAGAAGTGACTACTCCTGGCCACTTCCGGAAATCTGCCTACAAATTGCATTCAGATTCAAATTCAAAGCTGTCCTACTGAACGAAATCTCCAGCTGAGCCTGGAGTTTTAATGTCTGTGTTTTTACTTTCTTTGAGGTAACTGAGTCTCAGGATTTCCAGTCACAAGTTCTGAGACCCAAGAGGTAGAAAACGTAATCCTAATATAGGCTCTGGTTTCAGACCAGTTCAGGGTTACAATCCCAATTGTATTGTTTTCAGTCTGTGTGGATTTAGACAAACAGCTAAGCTTCTCTGAGCCTCAGTTCTTCATCCATAAAGTGGGGACAGCAGTATGCTCTTGTAGAGTTTCTACAAAGATTAAATGAGATACTATTTGAGAAGCTCTGAGTACAGAGTCTATTCCATGGCAGCCTCTCATGAATATTGCTGTATCCACCCACTAACCTCATGCCTTAGTTTCCTAGTGCTGCCATGACAAAATATACCACAAATGGGTGACTTTAAAGAACAGAAATTTATTTCCTCACAGTTCAGGAGGGTGAGAGTCTGAATTCAGGGCGTGGCTCTAGGGAGAGGTCCTTCCTTTTCTATTTCATCTTCAAGAGGGAGTTGCTGGATGGGATAATGGTTAGGCACTGGACAACAAACAGAAAGGTTGATGGTTCAAACTCACTCAGGAGCACCTCAGAAGACAGGCCTGGAGATCTTCTTCCAGTAGGTCCCAGTCTTGAGAACTCTATGGAGCAGATCTACTCTGCACACATTGGGTCGCCATAGTCAGAGACTACTTGATGGCAGCTAGCAACAAGTAGTTGCCAGCAGGTCTTGGCATTCCTGGACTTGCAGATGCATCTGTCTTCATATGTCTTCCTCTTCCCGCTGTGTGTGTCTGTGTCTATTATGTTTTTTTTTAATAACTCAGAAGTGATTAGGTTTAGGATTCACCCTAACCTGGTATGATCTCATTAACATAATAAAAGAAATGCCTATTTCCAAACGAGATCATATTTATAGACACTGTCATGGATTGAATTATGTCTCCCCAAAAAATATGTGTATCAATTTGGCCAGGCCATGATTCCCAGTATTGTGTGATTTTCCCACGTTGTAAATCCTGCCTCTATGATGTTAATGAGGGAGGATGGGTGGCAGTTGTGTTAGTGAGTCAGGACTCAGTCTACAGGACTGGATTGTGTCCTGAGGCAATCTCTTGAGATATAAAAGAGAGAAGTGAGCAGAGAGATAGGGGGACCTCATACCACCAAGAAAGCAGTGCCAGGAGCAGAGCATGTCCTGTGGACCTAGGGTCCCTGAGCAGAGAAGCTCCTAGTCCAGGGGAACACTGAAGAGAAGAAGGCCAATAGAGAGAGAAGGACTTCCCCTGGAGCTGATGCCCTGAATTTGGACTTTTAGCCTACTTTACTGTGAGGAAATAAACTTCTCTTTGTTAAAACCATCCACTTGTGGTATTTCTGTTACAGCAGCACTAGATGACTAAGACAGACACCAAAAAAAAAAAAAAAAAAAAAAAAAAAAACAGTTGCTGCAGAGTCAATTCTGACTCTTGGTGACCCCATGTGCACAGAGTAGAACTGCTCCATAGGATTTTCATGGCTGTGACCTTTCAGAAGCAGATCACCAGACCTGTCTCCTGAGACACCTCTGTGTAGGTTTGGACAATCAAACTTTGAGTTAGTAAGCCAGTGCTTAACCATTTATATCACCCAGAGATTCCTATTTTTTGGTTTATTTTACTTACAAGTACTGAAATTAGGATTTCAGCATATATTTTTGAGAGGGCCACAATTCAACACCTTAAAATCATTCATAATTGGAAAATCCAAGAGTCTCTTCATTCTTTCCTAAATGTTAGCATTTCTTAATTCTTAAATGGGATTTTGCAAATATAAAATGTTATTGTTGGTAACTACAAGCTCATTTATTCATTTAACAAACATTTACTAAGTACCAAAGATGTGCCAAGACTGATGCTGTGGCTATCAAGATCAATGAGACATATGTCCTGCCCTCAAGCAGCTCATATCATTGCTTCACCTAAGACAACAAGAAAAAGTAAAGTCCTTTCTTGTTATTGCCCAGAGTCACTCAGGGCCTTACCTTTTTTGGGTTTGTGACCGCCAGTGTTGTCAGAGGGTTGACATCTGGCCCCTGACATTCTAAGGCAGTAATTGAACACAGCCCAGCAGCCTGCCAATGCTGTGTGTTAAACTGACAACTGAATAGAAGGAGGCTCCAGAACACATGTGTTACATAGGGTTCATCTTTCAGCATGTCCTGTCTGCATTCTCTGAGCAAAGTTACTGTGAGATGTTGGTAGATACCTGAAAATACCTCCTTCTACCAACTGCTGGGTGATCATCCACACATTTGTGTATTCCCCACCCCACAGGCATTTCTTGAACAACTGCTACATGCTAGACATTATGATAGAAAATGTGGAGGCTGTAAATAAATCCCTGGCCCCTGGCCTGGGCACTCAAGGTCCAATGGAGCAGGCCACTGCGGGGAGTGCAGAGGCAGGCGGTGCTGTGTGGTTGGGCTGGAATGGGGCAGCACAGGGCTGCAGGAGCACAGGGGAGGGCACTCCCCACTCACTGGGGGCCATCAGGACTCTGGGGACAGTAACGGAGCTGAGTGTGGATGCAGAGCAGAGGAGGAGGTGCAAGGTCCCCCAGTGGAGAGCCAAGAGGCACGAAGCAGAGCAGGACTTTGAAAATGATTCCCTGTGGCTGGCCCAGAGTAGGACGCACAGGTGAGGCAAAGGATGCCCCAAATGTTTGGCACAGTGTGAACAATAATATATATTGAAAAAAAAGTCTGGGTCACCCTTTCATCAGAAGGACCATGAATCAAAGGCCTGGATGGCTTTCCGTGGGAGAGCCCTACCTCTTGGGTTGGACCCTCATCTGGACACTCAGAACCCATCTGTCTTAGTCATCTAGTGCTGCTATAACAGAAACACCACAGTGGATGGTTTAATGAACAGAAGTTTATTTCCTCACAGTTAAAGTAGGCTAAAAGTCCAAATTCAGGGCATCAGCTCCAGGAGAAGGCTTTTTCTCTCTGTCGGCCTTCTTCTCTTCAGCGTTCCTCCAGACTAGGAGCTTCTCTGCGCAGGGATCCCAGTCCAAAGGACGCACTCTGCTCCTGGCACTGCTTTCTTGATGGTATGCGGTCCCCAATTCTCTGCTTGCTTCCCTTTCCTTTTATCTCTTACAAGAGATAAAAGGTGGTGCAGGCCACACCCCAGGGAAACTCCCTTTACATTGGATCAGGGATGTGACCTGAGTAAGGGTGGTGTTACAATTCCACTCTAATCCTCTTTAACATAAAATTACAATCACAAAATGGAGGACAAACACAATTCTGGGAATCATGGCCCAACCAAATTGATACACACATTTTTTGGGGGACATAATTCAATCCGTGACACCATCCATGGGGAACTATTGCCTACCCTTCTATCCTCACTCAGCTTAAACTCAAGAAATGCTTACTGGCCATGTCACCTGTGGTCTCACCAAGGACAGTCCACCTGTACACATTTTCCCAGGCCACAAAGTTCATTTGCAGCCCATGTGGTCACTGCTTCTCTAACACACAGCGAATGTCTGGTGACTGGGTCGCTCTCCTGGCGGTACCAACTTGGGCTCAGAGGAACCAACCCCTTTTGTTGGTTGATCTACTTGTCACCTGGATTGTCATCACCAGGCTTTTGACCCCTCAGCACAAGCCCAGCATGGTTTGGGGGAGGCGCAGCACATACGGGGAGGTGCAGAATCTTTGGGGCCAGAGTTTGGCCCTCCCATGCACTGACCAGGTTGCCTCAGCATTAGACTAGACAGGCCCTTTACAAATCCTGACTTCAATTTCCTCATAAGTAAAATGAAAGTATTAATACCTCCCTGGAGGTCTTGTCTGGGGTTGCCAGCTCCTTGCTAGATCCTTGGGACAAGGACTCTGTGTCCATTCTGCTCTCCTCATCCTTGATGATGGAGAAAAATCATGAAATATTTTTGAATCACTGAATAATATATGTTAAGTGTCTGGCTCCTCATTGTCATTGAGTAAGTGTCTGTGCTTGTTCCCTGAAGGAGGGCCCCATCCTGCCATCAATACCTGTGTCCTGAGGAGCATGTGGTGGGAGAAGAGCCAGGGGAAGCTCTCATTCAGACCCTCTCTCAGGTCCACTTTGTTCTCATCCAGGCTGTCTTAGTCTGGGTTCTCTAGAGAAGCAAAATCAGAAAAGCAGATAAATATATGTAGAGAGAGAAATTTATACTAAGGAAATCACTCACACAGTTGTAGAGGATAGAAAGTCCCAAGTTTGTGGGTCAGTCTGGAGGCTTCTCCTGACTCATGTAGCTGCAGGGGCTGGTGAACCTAAGAGCTGCAGGTCAGACAGCAGGCCTCTGGCTCACAGGCTGTGGAGGCCAATGAGTCCCAAGATGAGCAAGTAAGCTGCTAGCTTGAGTCCCAAGAATCAGAGGTCAGATGGACAGGAGCCAGCTGCAGGATCCAGAGTGAGCAAGAGCCAAAGAGTTTTGCCAGAAAGTCCACCTATATTGGATGCAGGCCACACCCCAAAGAAACTCCCTTTCAACTGATTGGCTGCTCATATCAGATCTCATCTTGGAGGTGATTATATTAGTACACAGCTACCAAATTACATCACAACTGACAAACCACTGAAAATTATGGCCCAGCCAAGTTTACACAAAACCTTAACCATCACACAAGTCATTCTTCCACCCACCTCAGGGGATTGCGAGACTTCCCTTCACAAAAATCCCATCGTCCTCTCTAACAGAAAACCATTGACTAGCCCTCAGGTGTGGCATGCAAATGAAGCTCAAACCCAGAAACAGCTAACGTGCAGCAATGGCATGAATTTGCCAGGTGTTTGCACCTTTTAACATTGCTTTAAGTCTTAGTTGAGCATTTAGGTTAAAACGTGTTCAGTGAGTGAAGAAGTGATTGGATTTAGTCAAGGAAATATGAGTCAGTTGATCTCACTTTCATGAGAAAAATCATGCATTGCACTTGTACCAAACCTTTGCATACACTCTTTTTTTTTTTTTTTTTTTTGATGATTTTTTTTTTTTATATATATTTTATTGTACTTCAGGTGAAAGCTTACAGAGCAAATAGTTTCTCATGAAATAGTAGTACACATGTTGTTTTTTTTGACATTGGTTAACAACCCCACAACGTATTAAGCCTCTAAATTCTCAACCTTTTTTTTTGATGAAAATTACAGATGGCCAAAGATACACCGTTTCAAAATTTTCTACATTCACAGTTCAGTGACATTGACTACGCTCTTCCAACTGTGCTGTTATTCTCACTTAAGACGAAGGCTTACAGAACAAAATAGTTTTTCATTTAACAGTTACTACACATGTTGCCCTATGACAATGGTTAACAATCTCACAGCACATCAAGAATATCCTTACTCCACCTTGTGTTCCCTATCACCAGGGGGCTTCCTTGTCCCCTTCTGTCTTCTGGACCTTGTCAGTGGACTATTGTACCTCTTTAGTCTCATTTGTTTATTTATTTATTTATTTATTTTTATTTTATTTAAACACCATTTCAAAACTTTTTACTTACACATTTAAGTGATATTGACTATGCTCTTCCAATTGTGCTGCATACACTCTTATGAGGTAGACAGAGGAATCGCTGGATGGTGCAAAATGTTAACAGGCTCTGTTGTTAGCCAAAGTATGGGAGGTTCAAGCCCATCCAGAGGTGCCTCTGAAGAAAGGCCTGGAGATCTACTTTCAAAAAATCAGCAATTGAAAACCCTATGATGCACAGTTCTACTCTGATACATGTGCTGTCGCTATGAGTTGGAAAGGACTCTACAGCAACTGAGATATATATATATATATATATATATATATATATATACGTATATACATATATATATTTTAATAGACTGAAGAGTACCTTCAAATCCTGTCTTTGACTGATATGGAAACTGAGGCTCAGGGAGATCATGAGACTACTCTGATAGAACTGGTGAGCAACAGAGCCTGGCAGAAAACTTACACTTCCTAACTTCCAAGTGTGTGCTCGTCCACCTGCACAGAGCTACCTTTACCGCTGCAGTGGGATACACCTGGGTGTTGTTTGATATGAGCCCATCAAGAAAGAAAATATCGTTGTTCTGGGGTCAATGGCTCTTCCTACTATGTGGATACTGCTTTTCCCTTTTCCCTTTAGAGGCAACATCAGGGTGGTTTTCTGTCAGATAAAAGTACTAGCTCCCTGTTCAATAGAGAATTTTTGTAGAGAGAATCAGATGATTCAGATGAAGTATTTTTCCCCCTTATAGCAGAGCTAAGCAGAGGATAAAGAGGTGTTATCTTCTCTATACGTATGCAAGTAGGAAAGCTTGAATCTCCATTCTTGTAAACCTGGAGGAGTCAGATAACAGACATTTCTTAGTCCAGTTGTCCAAATTTCAACCAAACACAACTTTTCTATCTTGCAATGCAGATGGGCAATGCAGAAATATTATTATGAGGATGTAGAGAAAGAAAAAAGTATAGTTTGCACTTACATGGCAATGAAGGAATATCAAACTGTGCATCAGCATAACGTGAATTATGAGTCCAGCGGGACAAGCATTTTGCTTTTTCCTGGAGGGATGAGTGAGTGACATTAACACCCTTACGAATAAGAAAGACGGAGTGTCCCCTGATGTTACAGAAGGAAACACAGACATAAAAATCTAGTACAAACATTTTGGTCCAAGATTGAAATGAAGGCAGAAAGGTTACTGTTGACAATGTGGATATAAAAATATCAATCTGCAATATAATTATAAATAAAACTGTTGTTAACTTTTACTATGGCTGTATATATTTACGTAATGTCAATGCTTACACATCACCAATCTTTATGTCAACTTTTGTATTGGCTTTCTGAGAAAAACCATATTTCCTGGAGCTTCTGTAAAATAACAGCGAAGCTGTGGTCATAAGCACCCCTCAAACACATAGATCTCGTCTCTGTGTGTGTAAATGGCATGTGTGCTGTGAACACAGACTTGCTAATGAAACCATAAATAACTCACCAGACACGAGACATGGCCAAAGTAGTGTTACCAGCTTGACCTTTAGCAAAAACAGTGTGAAAATATTCCTGCTACATCCAAATGCCTCACCCAGCTCCCAGTTTGGGAACATGGGGGAGAACTAGGTGCCCTGACCACCTCTGTAGAATGGTCTAGCCCCAGTGGTGTCTGGCCCAGAACAAGGAAGGCTGAGTTCCAGTCCAGAGCAGCACTCACTTTATGTGTCTGGGTCTTCATCTATAACAGGGAGAGTCTTGTTGTTAGCTGCCATCAGGTCGGCCCTGGACTGGTGGTGACCCCAAGCACAACGACATGAAACGCTGCCTGGTCTGATGCCATCTCCATGAAATCCACAGGGTTTGCACCGGCTGATTTTTGGAAGTAAGTTATCAGGCCTTTCTTCCTAGTCCATCGTAGTCCGGAAGCTTCGCTAAAACCTGTTCAGAATCACAGCAACACGAAAGCCTCCATTGACAGACAGATAGTGGCTGGGCGTAGGTGTACTGAGTAGGAATCAAACGCAGGTCTTCCACATGGAAGGCGAGAATTCTACCCCAGAGGCACCACTGCCCCCAACGTATAAGCTGAGACCCAGAATCATGTGAAAGGTTTTTTGAGAGACCCACTAGAAATGATGCATCACATGAGGGCTGTCCCTTTCGAAGAGGTAACATGAAAAGGTGGCACATGTATTCCACAGAGGAAATTGGTCACAACCGTTTGTTGGCCTCATCAGAAGCAACTACCCTGAAGGGCAGCACAGGGCAGAAGCAGCCCTGTCTCTATGGTCAACAGAGCCAGGTTGAAATTCTGACTCTGTCGTTTACCAGCCATGTGACTTCAAGCAAGTCACTTAAGCACTAAACCTCTCTGAGACTCCATTTCATCATCCATAAAATGAGAATAGTAGTATCCACCTAATTGTGTTGTTGTGGGGATTAAAAAATCAGTAGCTACACAGTGACTGGAATGTGGTAGACAACTGATGGCTACTTCTCCTTCCTTCCTATCTGAATTCATTTATAGGTTGCATCAGGAAGCCTCATAATATCTACCCAATACATCAGGCTGGGTTGTTACGGGGATCAAATGTGACAGCAGATGTGAAGAAATTTTGAATACTTCCTTTATCTCATACACATTCACTGAGTGCTTTTGTAAACTAGACATTGTTCTGTTGTTGCAGTTTTTAGCTGTCATTGAGTCAGCTCCCACTCATGGCAACCTCATGTACAGCAGAATGAAATGTTTCCCAGTCCTACATCATCTTCATGATCACTGGTATGTTGGAGTCCATCGCTGAGGCTATTGTGTCAATCCATCTTACGGAGGGTCTTGCTTACCTTCTCTGGTTCTCCACTTCATCAAAGATGATGTCCTCCCCTAGCAACTGATCCCTTCTGATGATATGTCCAAAGCAAGTAAGTTGGTCAATGTTCTGTTGCAGTCCTTGGGGTTTTCACTGGATAACTTTCAGAAGTAGATCGCCAGGTCTTAGTCTGGCAGCTCCACTGAAACCTGTCCACCATGGATGACCCTAATATTCACAATACCAATGACATGGCTTCCAGCATCATAGCAACACACAATCCACCACAGTACAATAAAGGGGCAGACAGGAGGTGGAAAACCAGTTGCGACTGAGTCGACTCGGACTCACAGTGACCCCATGTGTGTCACAGAACTGTGCCCGATTTTTTGGAAGTAAATCACCAGATCTTTCTTCCAAGGCACCTCTGGTTGGACTCAAACCACCAACCTTTTAGTTAACAGCTGATTACATTAATTGTTTGCACCACCCAGGGAGTCCAGATATTGTTCTACATGCACATGAAGGCCTTATTCAAACATAATGATTAGTATCATCTTATCATTGGGTGGGACTTTTCTTTGCCCTCCTCATCTTTCAACTTCGGTCCATAAAGAAGACAATTTCTACCCCCTCTTCCTGTGTGGAGAAATGTTGGGAAGGAGCTTCCACCCTCTCTCTTCAGCTTTATTTGTTCTTCTCTATTGGAAGAGTGGAGCCCTGGTGGTGCAGTGGTTAAGAGCTCAGCTTCTAACCAAAAGGTCAGCAGTTCAAATCCACCAGCTGCTCCTTGGAAGCCCTGTAGAGCAGTTCTACTCTGTCCTATAGGGTCTCTATGAGTCCAAACTGACTTGACAGCAATAGGTTTTTTTAACTGGATGAGTGATAGTAAAAACATAGTTCTTTTGGAGAACATACTTAGTGTTAGACACTCTCCTAAGGCTTTTACACACATTAACTGACTTAATTTTCACGACTTTCAGCAGATACTACCATTATCTCCAGTTTACAGATGAGGAAATAGAGGCAGAAACCTGTTATGTCACCGCTGAGTGGCGGAGACAAGAGAGCCACGAGAGGAGAGGTGCACCAAGTGCTCTTTGCAGACACTCATCCAGCCAGCCATGGACAAGGGAATGGAGACAAGAGAAAAGCGCAGGCCTGCTCGTGCCCAGCAGCCAGCCCAGCAGAGTGAGCGAAGTCATAGTCAGGTGTGTGTCTACACGGAAAGCCAGATGCTCATCTCCCTGGAAGGCCCAGGTCTACGCACCACTCAGCAACAAGAAGCACAAGAAAGCTACTTAGGACGTGAATGAGGAGGGTGCAGACAGGAACTGTGCCTTACAGCTCTGTATGTTGGCCCCGTGGTAAATGGGCATGGGTCAGGGAGACCCTAGACTCTGGGCAATCCAATGAGCCCTCACTGCTAGATAGACACCACCACCACTGGTTAAACTCAGACTCTGCCTGCTTCCAAAGCCAGCTCTGACACTCACTAGTCATGGCAAGGCTGGATTCTGGCGGCGATGTGGAAGCTACACTTTTGCCTAGACTATGTTCTCCTGTCTCTGGTTTATCTGAGCTTGGCTTTGGCATTCCTGTGACTCTCCCTGGTTAATAAACCTGCATGTCATTTTCTTTTTTGACCACATAGCACCCTAAACCCTAAACCTTGAACAGTTTGTTTTGGTGCCTAAACGAGATTACCATGGAGTTTTAACATAATTTTTCAAAGGACCAATGGTTCTCAAAGTGTGGTCCTCATACCAGTGGCAGCAGCGTCACCTGGGAACTTGTTAGAAATTACCTGGCCTCACCAGGAGCACTGGTGGTGCGGTGGTTAAGAGCTATGGCTGCTAACCAAAAGGTTGGCAGTTCGAATCCACCAGGTGCTCTTTGGAAACCTATGGTGCAGTTCTACTCTGTCCTATAGGGTCGAATTGACTTGATGGAAGAAAGTTTGGTTTGTTTTTTTCGGCCCTACCCAGACTTGCTGAATTAGAACGAGCCCTGCAGTCGATTCCGATGCTCGCCCGTGTTTGAGACCCACTGCATGGGGATCATGAACCAAGCAATCGATTTTACCAAACCTCCAAAAACCAAAATCAAACCTGTTGCTGTGGAGTCATTTATGACTTATGGTGACTGCATGAGCTTCAGAGTAGAACTGCTCCCCAGAGTTTTTTGGCTGTAATCATATGAAAGCAGATCACCATGCCTTTCTTCTGCTGTACCACTGGGTGGGTTCAAACTGCCAACCTTTTGTTTAGTATCTGAAAGCAAACCATTTGTTCAACCCAGGGATCTTACCGGGCCTACTAGGTACTAAAAGCAAAACCTTGACACGCTTTTCAGGGTAAAAACTGCCATCAGATGAGCCACTCCCTCCAGCCCAGCTCATAAATAAATAAATTTCTTTATACAGGACCTAGAATGGATTTCACTAATATCAAATATGGTAAACCATCACAGCAAGTTTTCAACAAGAAAATGGCATTCTCCCATTACTTGGGGTTGTTCCATCACTTATTTCTAACAAAAATACCACTTTAGAAGAGAAAATAGAAGAAGACCTGTCGCTAAAATAAGTGATTGTCACATTTTGTACTTTTCCACCTCTTCTCAACTGCCTCTCTCTCACCCTAAGCAAATGCACTCATGACAGGCACACAGGCGCAAGTGCCTACAAACATTTCTGCAGGGACGAGACCCCAATCCTATCAGTTTAAGGTAAACCTAGCCACAAGGAGACTGCAGGAATAGAATGAAAAAGGAACTTCATGTTGTGAAGAATCATAATACTTGAGCTGTGACAAACAAGAATGATAGTGCTACTAACCAGTTATTATATTCAAGTTTACAGGGTGTGTCAATTCAAACCATTAGCATTATAAGGCCTCAAGATGACACAAGGTAGCACCTACAAATGGACTTCCATGTTTGCATTCCTGTCCTCTACCTGCGCTTGTGCAATCTCATGGAATTGAGGATCGATTCAGGCAAGAAAGAATGGGCGGATTGAGTGCACTAGTGTGCTTGGACTGGCTGTTGGCACTCTACTGTGAGCTCCTCACAGTCATGAGCTCATCCTCTGTACCCTGCAGTTTCATAATGGACCTTGGGCAAGTGCTCCTTCTGACTCCTTGACCCCCTGAGCTTCCCTCTATTCAAGGCTGAGCGCAGAGCTCTCCCGTCTTCTCTCCGGTTGGACCTAGAAACTCAGCCAGCTTCTCTCTTCTTGGTCATTGCCACTGCCCCCACCCACTTTGTCCACTGGAGTTGACATCTCACAGCCAGGCCAGGTCCAGACTGAAAGTCTCCCCAGCTCCTAGCTCCTGAGTTCCCTCCAAAATAGGGCTGCAAATCCCTGCTAAGGATTTGCATTTCCACTCTAGATATATTGAATCAGAATCTGCATCTTAACAAGATCCCCAGGTGATTCTTATGTATAATAAATGTTGAGAGCCACTGCTCTACTAGTGGTTCTCAGAATTGGTCCTTAACCTGCAGCAGGAGCATCACCTGGGAACTTGATAGAAATGCAAATTCTCAGCAGGGGTTAGAACTGGAACAAACCAGCTTGAAGACCTGTCCAAAATCAAGCCAATGTTTGTGTGTTAGAAGCCTACCCTCTATACCCAGGGGTGTAATCCCATTTGGGAATACTGTTGTCTTTGTTACGTCGATGAAGTCATATCACTGTAGGGTGTGTCTTAAATCTAATGACTTTTGAGAAATAAAAAAAGCAGGTTAGACACAGACAAGCAAGCACAAATGGAGAAAAGATAAATGTCACATGGAGATTAAGGAGGAACGCTGGGGCCAGGGAAGCTGAGACGAGGATTCTCTCTCAGAGCAGACTGAGGGAGAGCCTTCCCCTGGAGACAGTGCCCCGAATTCAGGCTTTAGCCTCCTAAACTGGGAGAAAATCAATTTCTGTTCATTAAAGCTGCCCATTTGCAGTATTTCTGTTACGGCAGTACTAGGAAACTAAGGCGCCATTCAATCCACCTTCCTTACCGTGGCCAAAATAATGTTTCTAAAATGTGAATCCAATATGTCTCTATCACGTTGACAACCCTTCAGTGGGCCCTACTGCCTTCAGAAAAAGCCCAAACCATTGGGTTTATAAGAATTTCTGTGGTCTAGCCCTGGCTCCCTCTCCAGCTTCATTTTTCTTCACCCCTGCCTCCACCATACTGAACCACATGCCCCATTTGTTATGGGAACTTTGCTACTTTTACCCCCTGGCCTTCGCTCCCACTGTGCTCTCTGCTGTAATTCTGTCACCCCGCCCATGCCATCTTTTTCCTGGCTAGCTACTCAAGCCTCAGTCCAAACATTACCTCTTCCAGGAAGACTGCCTTGACATCCCATCATTGGCTCAGTTGCCCTTCTACGTGGTTCCATAGCAGAGTCTCATGACTCCATACACTTATGACACTGTTTTCTTGGCATTTATGTCCTCACTAGACTGTAAGCTCCTTGAAGGCAGGGCTGTGTATATTTACAGCTATATCTTTGGTGCCACTTACTCCACTTTCCAAAGCTTCATCTACATAACTGGGGTAGTGGTAGCATATCCCTCACTGAGTTGTTATTAAATGAGACAATTAGTATCAAACACTTAGCATGATATCTGGATATAGCTAAACACTTCATAAATGTTAACTATGTATTTTTATTATTATTCCACAGGTTATTGTTGAAGAGAAGAATCAGCAGAAATATTGTCATCATCATTGCAATGTAGCGCATGTGTGCCACAAGGAACATCCTGTGGACAGAGGCAGGATGCTCACTAAATAAGTTGTCGAAGTCCTTTCTATCCCAATTACTTTCTAATTTTGAGGCCCATGAATTACCCAAACACCATCAAAACTGGCAAATTTACCTCCATCAAGAGGATGTCTGCCGCAGAGATTGACAGGCCATGGGAAATGCTGCCAGTAGAATTACATTTCTAATTAGCTAGAAAAAGTTGTCATATGCGCATGTGTAAAGGGTCTTCAGATAAACACCTGTGTTATCTTGTCCTTGAAGGACCTGGTGACTGGTGAAGCGATGCTTTGCCTTTGCATTCCAGTAGGAATACATTTTTAAATTAGCTAACACTGCTCCAGAGTAAAACCGGTTATTGATGGAAACTTACTTTCTGCTCCTTTTGCTGTCTCTTTTCCGGCTTTCCTCCTCTGGCATGACTTCTTCTGCGGATACTGACTGCCCTCTTCCAGCACATTCTCTCCCACCCCAGAAACAGGGCTCATCAATCGCCCCAATGATAGTGTAGGTGGAAGATGGATGGCTTAAGTGACCCTGAAAACAGTAGCAGGACCCATACCCCTTCTAGCTCAGAGGTGAAGTCACTTCTGAGGTTCACCGTTCAGCCAGGGATTGGACAACCCCATATAACAAAACAGGACTAATGAGACACAGCAGTCCAGGGACAAGGACTAGAAGGCAGAAGGGGACCGGAAAGCTGGTGATAGGGAAGCCAAGGTTGAATAAGGACAGTGTTGACATGTAGTAGGGTTGTTAACCATTGTCATAGGGTAACGTGTGCTGACCATTTAATGAGAAACTATTTTGTTCTGTAAACCTTCATCTAAAGTGAAAATAGCAGCACAACTGGAAGAACATAATCGATGTCACTGAACTGTGCATGTAGAAATTTTTGAAATGGATGGCGTATCTTTTGCTATGTGTATTTTCACAAAAAAAAAAAAAATGTCAAGAAGGGAGAGCGTTGACGTGTCGTGGGGTTTTTAACCAATGTCATAAAACAATATGTGTACTGACTGTTTAATGAGAAACTATTTGTTCTGTCAACCTTCACCCAAAGTACAATAAAAACAGTAGCAGGAAAAACTTGACAAGTTCCTTTTGGGGACAAGAGAGAAGTTACTAGATGAGAATCAACTCAGGATTTGGGGTCTCATGGTGTAGAAAGAAGCCTGGGTGAGTGGGGCAATGGGTGGGATTTGGTGATTGAAATATCAGCATCCCAGGACAGGTTCCAAAGGGTGTACATGAGCAGAAAAGTGGCAGCTTGCATAAAAGGAAGTCCACTATTCACAATAGCCAAAAGATGGAAACAATCCAAACATCCATCAACAGATAAGTGGATAAACAAAATGTGGTACAGACATACAATGGAATATTACTCAGCCATAAAGAGAAATGAAGTCCTGATACATGTCACACCATGGATGAATTCTAAAAACACTATGCTGAGTGAAATAAGTAAGTCACAAAAGGACAAATATTGTATAACTCAACTTATATAAAATATCTAAATAGGCAAGTGTACAGAGACCACGTTTACTAGTGGTTACAAGGGGCAGGACCGAGGCAGACGGGATCAATGCACAGGGACACCGAGCTCCTGTTAAGGGTAATGGAAAAAGTTGAGACCAGATAATGGTGACAGTTGTACAAAATAATGAACACAATTAATGTCACTGAACTGTACATGTGAAGAATGTTGAGATGACAAATGTTTTGTTACATATATTTACCCCAATTAAAAAAATAAGTCCAGAAAAGATTAGCCCAAAGGACTAATGGTCCACAACTACCAAGACCTCCACCGGACTGAGTCCAGTACAGCTGCATGGTGCCCAGCTACCACCACTGACTGCTCTGACCGGATCACAACAGAGGGTTCTGGACAGAGCTGGAGAAGGATGTAGAGCATAATTCTAACTCGCAAGAAAAAAGACCAGATTTACTGGCCTAAAGGAGACTGGAGAAACCCCGAGAGTATGGCCCCCAGACACCCTTTTAGCTCAATGGTGAAGTTATCTCCAGGGTTCACCATTCAGCCTGGGAGTGGACGGCCCCGTAAAACCAAATGGGACTAATGAGGTACAGGGGTCGAGTGACAAGGGTCAGAAGGCAGAAGGGGACAAGGAAGCTGGTGACAGGGAACCCAAGGTTGAGTACGGATAGTGTTGATGTGTTGTGAGATTGTTAACCATTGTCATAGGGCAACATGTGTAGTAACTATTAAATGAGAAACTATTTTGTTCTGTAAGCCTCCATCTTAAGTGAGACTAGCAGCACAATTGGAAGAGCGTAGTCAATGTCACTGAACTGTGCATGTAGAAATTTTTGAAATGGTGTATCTTTGGCTATGTGTATTTTCACCAAAAAAAAAAGGTTAAGAAGTTAGAGGGTTGACATGTTGTGGGTTGTTAACCAAAGTCATAAAACAATATGTGTACTACTGTTTCATGAGAAACTATTTGTTCTGTAAGCCTTCACCTGAAGTACAATAAAAAAACAATAAGTCAAAACAAACCGGAGGTAAATAAACATCGGAAACACAAAACACTATCTGACACTGAATCAGCCATGACCAGGTCCAGCGCTGGTCCTTTCTCAAGTGTTATTTCATTTGACGCTCACGACACCCTGCAAGATTGGGGTTATCAGTATACCCACTTTACTAATAAAGAAACAGAGGCTGAAACGGGATAAGCCAAACAGCTAGTAATAGCACAGGGATCCCAAGCCCAGCTTCCTTCCATCAGAACACCAGGCATTTGGACCCCAGAGGAGGAAACTCAGAACAAAATGACATGCCCTCAAAGCTTCAAAATCACCTTGAATCACACTGTTATGATGAGTCATCAGAAAATGCTGAATGTTTGGGGACATTCTTTACTTCTGGAATTGATATTAGTGAAGATGTTCATGTCTCCAAAGCCCTGTCAGAGGCCAAATTCATGTGTACACAAAGACTGCACCCATGAGACCACGAGGGTACTCTTTGTTTTCTAACTTCTAAAGCCTCAGCCTCTAATTTGCAATTATCATACAAACCATTCCTGGTGCTTTGAAACAAACCAGGAACACTGGGTGAAAGCCACATGCTATCAGGGAGGTGAGAGGGGCAGCTCTGGTGGCTCTATCCTTTCTCAACACCTGAATCCAGAGGAGCCCCAACTGAAGGCCTTCTTTCTCTGTGTTCATGCCATTTTGGGCTCGCTATCATGAAGAAAAGGGAAGAACTTTTTTTTTTCTCTTTCTTTTTAATTGTGGCTTGTATCATATATAGCAAAACATTTGCCATTTCAACATTTTTTACATGTACAGTTGAGCGACATTACTTTCCCCATGTTGTACAACCATCACCACCATCCATTTCCAACTCTTTTCATACCCTTAAGAGAAACTCAGTGCCCTCTAAGCAATGACTCCCTCTTTACCCCTCCCACCCACCCCTGGAAACCACTAATAAATTTGGTCTCTATGCATTTGCCTATTCTAGGTATTTCATGTAAGTACCTGTTCTTTCATGATTGAGTTGTGGTAGGTACAGACAATAATAGAATGTTACTCAGCCATAAAGAGAAATGAAATCCTGATATGTGCAACAACATGGATGAACCTTGAGAACACTATGCAGAGTGAAATAAGGTAAGAGAAGGACACTTGAAGTGTCTTTTAGCATCCCTTCCTGACTGGAATCTGAGCTGCCAGGGAATGGCCAATTGAACACAAGCAAGATCCTGCCTGCAGTAGGGAACTGGAGTATCACTACATCCATTTCTCCTCTCCTTCTAGGCAAATGGGAGGGTTTCCCTGCCTTTTGCTGTTGGGCAGGGCCACGCAGTCCTGTGGGCTGTGAGCTGAAGTGATGTGTGTTTCTACCAGCCTGAGATATTTAAGTGTTGCTACAAAATCCCCCAGCAATCTCTTCTACCACTACAGCTACCAAGACATCCATGTAACTTAGATTATTCAGCTAGATAATGGTGATGCCTCCATCAGCCTGGAGCCATGAGAGACCATGGGGAGCAGGGCCTCCTATCTGACAAGTTAATCATGTGGAGTGAGAGAAAAATAAAAGTTTATCATGTTGAGCTTAAGCCACCGAGATTCAGTGTTGCTTGTTACTACATCATAGTCTAGCCTAGCCTGACTAATACGTTTCCTGTGTGAGAAGCATTCTCCCAGGTGCAGCAGAGTTCTAGGATGCTCCTGTGTTGACATTTCATGTTTACCGCCACAGGAACTGCACAAATATCTATAATATCAGTCAAGACAGTGTTGCTGTGTCATCATGTCAATTCCGACTCATAGTGACTCTGTAGGACAGAGTAGAACTGCTCCTAAGGTTTCCTAGACTAAAATCTTTACAGGAGCAGATCACCATGTATTTTCTAGCTCAGAGAGGCTGGTGGGTTCAAACTCTCAAACACTTAACCATTGCACCACCTAGGAACTCCTAGTCAAGACAGTAGATGACCCATGTTTATCATGCTTTGGTGGGTGTAGCATGTAGCAAGCTATACTCCACTCTAACACTAGGTGGTATACTTTTTCTGTACTTTACTTGAAGCAGAGCTAAAATTTATCAAACATTTGCTCTGCTGAATATGTTGAAAGGAGCCCTAGTGGTTCAGTGGTTAAGAGCTCGGCCACTAACAAAAAGGTCAGCAGTTCAAATCCACTAGCTCCTCCTTGGAAACCATATGAGGCAGTTCTACTCTATCCTGTAGGGTTGCTATGAGTCAGAATCAACTCAACAGCAATGGGTTTGGTTGTCTGTTTTTTTAATATGTTGATAACAGTATCTCTAATTCCACAAGTTTGTGATGAAAATAGGTTTTGTGATCCACATTTCATATACTAAAACAAAAACCAAACCCATTTCTGTCAAGTTGATTCTGATTCATAGTGACACTATAGGACAGAATAGAACTGCCCCATAGGGTTTCCAACGAGGGCTTGGTAGATTTGAACTGCCAACCTTGTGGTTAACTGCCAAATTCTTAACCTCTATGCCACCAGGGTTTCATACATTAGGAAACTATAGTTCATGGAAGAAAAGTTGACACCTTTGAATTGTGGTGTTGGTGAAGAATTGAATATACCATGGACTGCCAAAAGAATGAACAAATCTCTCTTGGAAGAAGTGCAGCCAGACGGCTCCTTAGAAGCAAGGATGGCGAGACTACGTCTCACATACTTTGGACATGTTATCAGGAGGGACCAATGCCTGGAGAAGAACATCATGCTTGGTAAAGTAGGGGGTCAGCAAAAAAGAGAAAGACCCTCAACAAGATGGACTGACACAGTGGCTGCAGTAACGGGCTCAAGCATAGCAACAATTGTGAGGATGGCACAGGACCGGGCACTGTTTCGTTCTGTTGTACATACAGTCACTATGAGTCGAAAATGACTCAACAGCACTTAACAACAACAACATAGCTCATGGAAGCTGTTTTATTCAAGGCCATGGAAGCCGTTTTATTCAAGGTCATGGAAGCCAGGCTGTAAATCCAAGCCTCTTTGATTCCAAAGCCCATGAGCTGCCCACTCAGTATACTCTGCATGATAGAAGGATGGATGGATCAATGGGTGGACGTATGGATGGAAAGATTGATAGATACATAGATGATTTATAGATAAATACATACATAGATACATAAATAGGTAGATACATACATACATACATGATGGATCGATAGAATGTTTGAATAATCCTAGTCCCTCCTATCAGTACTGGAGCCTAACTCAAAAAAAAAAAAAAAAAAAAGCTAGTAAATGTAAAGGAAAAAGACACAATCCTAGAAAAACAAAATATCATAATAAAATTGCCATTGAGAGACACCCCAGTGCTGTGGTTTTAGAGGACAGAACCTTGAGTTTTTAAATCCCAGGCCCACCACTCCTGAGTGATATGACTTTGGATAAGTTACTTTCCCTCTCTATGCCTCCGTTTCCTTAACTGTAAAATGGTGATAAAAAATGGTACCTGCCAATCACAACAGAGGGTTCTGGACAGAGCTCGAGAAGGATGTAGAGCATAATTCTAACCCACAAAAAAAAAGACCAGATTTATTGGCCTAAAGGAGACTGGAGAAACCCCAAGAGTATGGCCCCCAGACACCCTTTTAGCTCAGTGGTGAAGTTACCTCCGAGGTTCACTGTTCAGCCTGGGAGTGGACAGCCCCGTAAAACCAAATGAGACTAATGAGGTAAAGGAGTCCAGTGACAAGGGCCAGAAGGCAGAAGGGGACAAGGAAGCTGGTGACAGGGAACCCAAGGTTGAGTAAAGATGTTGTTGATGTGTTGTGAGATTGTTAACCATTGTCATAGGGCAACATTTGTAGTAACTATTAAATGAGAAACTATTTTGTTCTGTAAGCCTTCTTCTTAAGTGAGAATAACAGCACAATTGGAAGAGCATAGTCAATGTCACTGAACTGTGAATGTAGTAATTTTTGAAATGGTGTATCTTTGGCTATGTGTATTTTCACCAAAAAAAAAAAAAAAGGTTGAGAACTTAGAGGGTTGGTATGTTGTGGGGCTGTTAACCAATGTCATAAAACAACATGTGTACTTCTGTTTCATGAGAAACTATTTGTTCTGTAAGCTTTCACCTGAAGTACAATTAAAAAAAATAAAAAAATAAAAAAATAAAAATGGTACCTGCCTCATTGGGTGCTAGTGGGGATTAAGTGAGCTAATATAAGTATAGGGTATTGAACAAGGATCTGGCATCCACCAAAGCCTCCAAGACTTCCTGCTTCCATTGCATTTCAGTGGTCTGTGAAAAGCCCAGTGGAACAAGGACCTCAAAGGCAAAGAGCTGTGTCCTTAGCCCATCCTGCTGTTGCTCTCAAGGGTGGCCAGGCAGTCAATCTCCTCCCCTCCAAGACTTGCCAGAGCCTTGTTCTGAAAGGATGGTTGGTCAGGACACTAATTCACCTATGAAATATGGCCCTGCATTCCTCTCCAACTGAAGCTTATTTTGGATGTGAGATGATCCTGTGTTCAAGCCACCAGGGACATTGAAATTATGCCCAATTCCTGGGCCATGTGTTTCCCCCAGTGAGTGCAGGAGACAAGGCAGTTCCCAGAGTAGACAGTACCCAGAGGTGCTGTAGACCCCACTTGGTATGTTCCTCCCAAACCTGCTATATGCAGGCTGAGTGCAGTTCTCTCCTGCTTCCTTTGTTTAGCTTCACCTCAGTTTTGCTTCAGGCATCTTTCTCAAAGGCACCTTTTAAACCTGACTTTAATTGGTTTCACAGCTGAGAAAAATCTGATCATAATAGGGTTATAATAATTATAAAAATACCACTTTGAAATCATTATCATTTATATTATCAGCGTATCCCAGTTGAACAAACTGCGGATGATAAAAATCCTCCCATATGCACTAGTGTCATGGATTGAACTGTGTCCCCCAAAATATCTGACAACTTGGCTGGGTCATGATTCCCAGTATTGTATGATTGTGTAATCTGATGTGATTTCCTTGTGTGTTGTAAACTTTATCACTATGATGAGGTTATATGTGATCTCCTTATGTGTTATAAATCCTATCACTGTGATGAAGTTATACTGATGAGGTTTACAAGATTAGATAGTGTATTCATCCAATCTCTCGAGATATAAAAGAGAGAGGTGAGCAGAGACACATGGTCACACCACCAAGAAAGCAGTGCCGGGAGCAGAGCACATCCTTTGGACCCGTGGTTCCTGCACTGAGATGCTCCCAGATCAAGGGGAAGTCTGATGTATCACAAGGACCTTTCTCCAGAGCTGACAGAGAGAGAAAGCCTTCTCCTGGAGCTGATGCCTTGAATTTGGACTTGTAGCCTACTGGACTGTGAGAGAATAAACTTCTCTTTGTTAAAGCCATCCACTTGTGGTATTTCTGTTAGAGCAGCACTAGATGACTAGGACAACTAGCAAATCCCAGAACTATGCTGAGAAATATGCAGGGCTAGTAGAGAAGGGTGTCCTAGGCTGGGTTCTCTCAAGAGAAGCAAAACCAGTGAAGTGTATATGTATATATATATATGTGTGTGTGTGTGTGTGTGTGTGTGTGTATACACATACATATATATATAGAGAGAGAGAAAGATTTATATCAAGGAAATGCTGATGCAGTTGTAGAGCTGGAAAGTCCCAAGACTGGAGGCTTCTCCTGATTCACATAGCTGCAGAGGCTGGCAAACCCAAATCCACCGGTCGGACAGCAGGCATCTGGCTCACAGGCTGTGGAGACTGACGAATCCCAAGATCAGCAGTAAGCTGCTAGCTCAGGTCCCAAGAACCAGATGTCAGATGAGGATACAGAGCAAGCAAGTCAGCAAGCTTTGCCAGAAAGTCCACATATATTGGATGCAGGCCACACCCTCAAGGAACTCCCTTTCCACTGATTGACTGCTCATAGCAGATCTTATCATGAAAGATGACTACATTATATCAGATCTCATTACAGATGTGATTACATCATTATATGACTGCCAGACTACATCACAGCTGCCAAACCACTGAGAATCATGGCCCAGACAGGTTGACACACAACCTTAACCATCACAAAAGAGGAGGGGCAATGGTGAGTCAGTGGCAGAATTCTCAGCTTTCATGCCAGACACCCAATTATTGGCTAATGCACTTTATGCACAGCCACCACCCATCTGTCAGTGGTGGCTTGGGTGTTGCTGTGATGCTGAACAGATTTGGGCAGAGCTTCCAGATTATGAAGGACTAGGAAGAAAATTCTGGTAATTTACTTCCAAAAATCAGCCAATGAAATCCCTACATATCTCATCAGTCTGATCCACAATCAATTCTGGAGATGGCACAGGACTGGGCAGCATTTTGTTCCCATGTGCATGGGATCACCATGAGTCAAGAGCTGACTCAAAGGCAGATAACAACAGCAAAAGTAAAGATCGGTGGTGTCCATATTTTACAGATGAGGAAAACGGCATGCACACATTCAGATCCTTGAACAAAAACACGTGCCTTGCCCAACACCAATTGGCAATACTGGTTAAGCAGGGCAAGAATCCAAGTACAAGGGCACAGAGTCCAAAGTGCACTTTGCAGTAACCACAAGGAATGCTTCAACTCCAGGCTGCTCTGCCACAGGATTCAGAGGCTGTATTCCCAGGAGTGCAGGAAATTGTTCTCAGCTGCAGTCACAGTGCCTTGTATAGGGTTTTCCACACAGTAGAGGCTTCATAAGTCTTGTGGAATGAATAAATGAATGAAGTGGATGATGCATTCAGGTTGGTGAACTGATGTGGCTGAAATGAAATTACAATGATGTAGCAAACCTACCACCCTTCCACCTGTGTAGCCCACGGAGGAGAGCCATTTCATGTCCCTTTAAAATGATAAAAAGACCATTCCCTGGTTTCAACGTGGTTCTTGTGAAATTTTATACACACATTAATTGGTTTTAAAATTTCATCTCAGGCCACTTCCTTGTCCTTTCCTTTCCATGGCCCTTTCAAAAGAGGCATTGGGATATTGGTCCCCAATTCACTGTCCCAGACAGTTTTCCATTCTCTGCTCCATAAATTCAGTTTCTGGTAAAAAAAAAAAAAAAAATGTCAAATTGGCCAAGGATAGCTAACCCTTGTGAGTGTGAAGATGCACCACGAAGCAGGCTGTTGCAGGCATAGGATGTCTTCATACCCCAGTGTTTTATCTCTTCATAATTCATGCAGAGTTCACATTTCAGCTCCTAATGTGTCTGCATTTGTTTAACATAAAAATAATGATACTGAATACTTAGCAGTTAAATTACTTAACTTTCTCAAAAAAAAACCAGTTGAGTCTCCGAGAAGATGCGTCATGTTTATGCTGCGTCTCATTTCTTGTCACACAAAGTATAAGTAGCATTAACCCAAAAGCCAAATCCAGCTTCCCATGCCCAGCCTCAACTGCCTTCCAGTTCTGCCCACCCAGCTTCATGACTCATCCCCTCTTCAGTTTACACACACCTAAGTTTCTTGCACTTCCCTGAACAGATTATAGAGGCTTACAAACGGGGATACTTAACACAAAATTGGTTTGTGCTGTGTTGGGTCACAGGTTTGAAGTCAGCAGACATCCATAATTCAACCGTGACCCGTAGTCCCCCCCATCTCAGTCATCTAGTGCTACTATAACAGACATACCACAAGTGGATGGCTTTAACAAAGAGAAATTTATTTTCTCACAGTCTAGTAGGCTAGAAGTCCGAATTCTGGGCGTCAGCTCCAGGGGAAGACTTTTTCTCTCTGTTGGCTCTGGGGGAAGGTCCTTGTCATCAATCTTCCCCTGGACTAGGAGCTTCTCTGTGCAGGGAACCCAAGTCCAAAGGACATGCTCTGCTCCTGGCACTGCTTCGTTGGTGGTATGAGGTCCCCCTTTCTGCTCACTTCTCTTTCCTTTTATCTCTTGTAAGATAAAAAGTGGTGCAGGCCACACCCTAGGGAAACTCCCTTTACATTGGATCAGGGATGTGACCTGAGCAAGGGTGTTATAATCCCACCCTAATCCTCTTTAACATAAAATTACGATCACAAAATGGAGGACAACCACACAATACTGGGAATCGTGGCCTAACCAAGTTGACACATATTTTTCAGGGACACAATTCAGTCCATGACCCCTCCCCATTTGAATAATGCCACCGGGATGCTTAATTTCAGCCCAAAGATATTCTGCCTTTTCTTTTATCTTGAGGCATCTTAGACACTCCTTTTACATTTGTGGTATAGTTACACACTCTATGCTAGCATATCATGAGGAATGTTTTAGGGGCAAGTAATAGAAATGTGTATTACCATGGCTTAAACAAATAGAGGAGTGTGATTTTTTTGTTTTTGTTTTTTTCTTTGCATACAAAGAAGCCTGGAAACATATAGCTGCTGGAATTGGTTCAATGATGACAAAAAGAGAGGTTCTTTCTATTTTTCTGCTCTACCATTTTTAGCATGTTAGCTGCGTGAAGTCATAGTCACAATACAGCTGCCGCAGCTCCCAGCATCACATCTTCCTTCAAGGAAGGAACAAGAGGGTAAGACAGTTTTCACTACATCTGTCCTTTTTTTCAAGAAAGCAATTGCATTCCCAGAAGTTCCCCAGTGATTGCTATTTATATCATATTGGTAAGAATTAGATGTGATAGAGGCTGGAAAAGAAAGCAGAATAAATTATTTTGAAAAAAAACTTGACTGAGGCCTTGTGGTGATAGGTATCAAATTTCAAAGTGAGGTAACTTTCAAAATAGATGGATGAAAACAAGTTAGCTACATGGTTTGTGATACGGTTGTTGCTGCCCCCTAGAAACATTTTGGAAATCTGCAGATGATTGTAGGGAGAGTGTTCTTTTCATTGTCAAAACATTTGAAAAGTGTGGTGGCACAGTGGTTAAGAGTTGGGCTGCTAACCAAGAGGCCAGCAATTTGAATCCCCCAGCCATTCTTTGGAAACCCTATGAGGCAGTTCTACTCTGTCCTGTGGAGTCCCTATGAGTCAGAATCGATCGACTCAACTGCAACAGGTTTGGTTTGGTTTTATGGGAATATAGGGAGTCCCTGGGTAGTGCAAACAGTTAACGTGCTAATCAAAAGGTTGGAGGTTCAAGTCTACTCAGAGGTACCTAGGAAGACAGGCCTGGCTATCTATGTCTGAAAAATCAGCCATTGAAAACCCTATGGAGCACAGTTCTACTCTGACACACACAGCGTCCCCATAAGTTGAAGTCTTCTCAACTTGGTTTGGTTGGTTTATTGGCATACAATGTGCAGAAGTCAGGGACTATAGACACCCTGCAGTACATGAAATGGTTCCTCACAATGGAAGGCTTGTCGTGGCCTATGGGACTTTCAAATGTCCACCAGAAGTTCACAGAGGTGCAAAACCTGTTTGTAATTATCTGAGCCCAGAACCTAACTCCGTTTTAAATAAAAATACAAGGCATTTTTCCCATGATTTTAATGACTATGTCAGAAATGAAACAGTCACATAAATTGAAGGACGACTGTATTTACATTCAGGTAGATTACTAATTTGGGGGTATTTGTCACAGTTTCAAATCTCACTGAGGGCATTGCTTGCTCTTGGCATCTTAGCTGCCAACACAACACACTTGTATCTGTCACCACGATTCTTCTTGTGGATGCAAGTGTCTGACTTCTTCATTATATCTTCTAGGTTATTTGTGCCCAGGCACTCATATGTTGAAAATCCTATTGTACATTACTTTCTTTTTATTATCTCCTATATTATTGCAGAGCATAATATTGATTCCTTAACGTGAGGATGAGTTAAATTTAGTATTAAAAAAAAAAAAAAAAAAGGGAGGTCATTAGGTTTCATATGTTTGAAAACAATTAAGACAATTGACCCATTATACAGATATGAAATAAAAGGACTGAGAGAGAAGGGAAAAGAAGAGGTGTGGAGGTGGTGGTGATAGTTTCGGAGAGAATGTCAGCCCGGCTGTGCTGCCCACCACCTCAAGGGAAAGTGCAGAGGGACCTACCTTCTATTCCCAATTTTCCTAAGAAGGACTTCAAGAAGTCTACTCTGAGGACTTTAAAAGAGCTGCCTGCATTCGAAGAGCACACAGAACTTCTCTGAGGATGGTTGGATTTTTTTGTCAAGGCCAGCCGTCCTCCAGACCCTCGCCCTCTGCTTCTCCTCCCCATCCTCCCACCTCCCATTCCCTGCGGAAGGACACATCCAAGAAGAGGCAACTGCTGCGCTGGGATTGCCCTTCACTTCCTGTCTGTCAGGAAAAGAATGCACGTGATGGAGCCTCCCACGGATCAGATGAGAGCCACAGGCAGAGGAAGACAACAGGGACTCAGGCGCCATTTTGACTTCTGCCCAAAATGATCTCTGAAAAACCGGGGGCGGGGAGCAAAAATCAGAGGATTGTTTCTACCCTATTACAGAGTTACAGTCAGAGGGTCCAAGCAGGGGAAGTCCTTGGAACCTGCAAGGAGAGAGTCAGTCCTCGGGAAGAAGAATCGACTTTTCAACGCCTGCCTGAACCGGGGAAACAATGCTGCCTAGGACAGGACTCACTCAAAAGAGAAACTCCCCAGCTTTTCCTTCCCTTGTCCCTCATCTCCCCTCACCTGGAGAGGGATCTGTAACAACCTACAGGGAGTGGGTGAGGATGAGAGAAAGACCCCTCATAACCTACCCAAATGCAAGTACCTTGCCCATAGAGATCTCCTTTGCAGCTCCCTCTTGTGATGTCTGCTGAAAGTTTCCTAGCTGCATGGAAACTGTTAGGATGGCAATGGAGCTGACACACCACGGCGGCAGGAGCATGAATCTTGTTAAACCAGTGCTGGATTTTCCCCTTTAAGTTGGGTTTAAGGCGTCCTATCCCCCGAAGCCACATGTTTCATGAGATCAGTGAAGTTCCAAAAACTCAGCAAGCCAGGCTGTCCAGACTGCATTGGTATAGAACCTCAGAGGGGCCAATACTACAGATTCGGACCCTGTGAGAAGGAGATCCTCAGCGTCTCTGCTACTCTGTCCTCCTCTTCTCTACTTGGACAGCCCTGTCCTCATTCCCTTCATCTGGCTAACACCACTCAGGGTTTAGGACTAACCCCATAAGTCACGCAGAGTCACGTGGGGTGTAAGCAACCTTCTGGCTCCGCTGCACCTACCTCTTACCTCTCCAAGTCACAAGCCTTGTGCTGCCGGGTGCTGCTGTTCTGTTGCCCCACTTTTAGCTACATGTCACAGTTATGACATGCAAGCCCTGATGGGAACCTGGATATCCCTAAATTCAACCTCTTCAGATGAAGGGACCCAGGAAGGAAGTGTGATTTGCTTCCTGTCCCATGGCTAATTGGCAACCAAGTTGGCACTTGAACTTAGGTCTCTTAACTGCTACAGCACTGTCTACCACACTATATGAAGAAGACCATGGACCTGAGAGTGTAGGAGAGGAAATGGCCAAGTTCAAGCTGTATTTATCATTGAGTCCCTCTTGCAGAGCTTGGATGTAATAGCCACTCAGTCAAAGTGGCTTATTGTGGGGCATGAGAGGGTAAGGTTTGATGCAGGAAGATTGCAGAAGAAGCAACAGGCAGATAAGGGCACCGAGAAGTCATCTGGGCTGCAAGAGTGGGAGGACAGGCACCAAGGAGGAGGATAAGGAAAGGCAAAGGTCATGCTAATTTCATAATTGTGCAGTGATCAAGGCTGGAGGAAGCAGGGTGCTTGTGCCCCAAGAAAACTTTCTCTTTGTCAAAGTCTTTTGCAAAGACCACCAAAGGCCAAAAAAAAAATAAACAAACAAACCAAACCCATTGCCATCGAGTCAATTCCGATTCATAGCAACCCTATAGGATAGAGTAGAACTGCCCCATAGGGTTTCCAAGGAGTGCCTGGTGGATTTGAACTGCCGACCTTTTGGTTAGCAACCCAGCACTTAGCCTCTGTGCCACCAGGGCTCCAGACCAAAGGCCAGCCACACAATATAAAGATTGATGTTATGTGCAATTTAAGAAAAATATGCCATAAAATACCATCAACAATATACTGACTTTTTAAATTATATATCAGCTCTACCTATTGGTATAACACAAGGGTCAGCAGATTACAGTTCATGGGTCAAATCCAAGATCCCATATGTTTTTATAAATAGTTTTATTGGAACACAGCCATGTCCATTTGTGTACTTGTTATGCATATATATAGGCTAAGTACACAATACAACAAGTATTGTCTGTGACTGCATCAGTGCTACAACAGTAGAGTTGAATAGTTCCAACAGAGATCGTATGGCTCACAAACCTAAATTATTTCTGCTTTGACCTTTTAAGAGAAAGTTAGTTGACCCGGAGTCCTGGTGGTGCAGTGGTTAAGAGCTACGGCTGCAAACCAAAAGATCTCAGTTCAAATCCCCCAGCTGCTCCTTGGAAACCCTATGGGGCAATTCTACTCTGTCCTATAGGGTCGCTGTGAGTTGGAATCGACTTGGCAGCAACAAGTTTGGTTTTTGGTTTTGATATAGTACCCGGTGTGATCCGTTGTTGTTGTAGTTAGCTGCCATGAAGTTGACTCCAATGCATGGAGAGCCCATGTAAACAGAATAAAACCTTGCCGGTCCTGCTCCACCTTCATAATAGTTGGCATGCTCAAGGCCATTGCTGCAGCCACTGTGTGTTTTGAGTGCCTTCCAACCTAGAGGGCTCATCTTCCAGCACTATATCAAACAATATTCTTTTGTGATCCATAAAGTTTTCACTGGATAATTTTCTGAAGTAGATCCCCAGGCCTTTCTTCCTAGTCTGTCTTACTCTGTAAGCTCCACTGATGACCCTGCTAGTATTTGAGATACTAGTGGCATAGCTTCCAGCATCATAGTTACATACAAGCCACTACAGCCTGACAAACCGACAGATGCTGGTGGAGTGTGTTCCTAGAGTGGTCGAATTTTCAAATAAGAAAAGGCATTTTTTGTTGCCTAAAGCCCCTTTGTTCCTGTGAATTCCAATAAAACCTTCTACTCAAATACCCCAAATGCGCAAGCTTCAGCTGGATAGGGTAGTTAGGTGCTTTGTGGGAGGGCTATAACTGCCTGCTGCAGGCCTATCTCCTTTCCCTGATACTTCTCCACCATTTCCCCAGTCCCAACCACTTGAGGAAATGCTGACCCAAATTTCAAGACCCAGCCTAAACACCCCCACTTTCCTGGAGGCTTCTCTGTCTTCCCTCACCTACCCATGCCTCCAGCCCGACACAGACCCCTGCCAGACAGAATCAATCCTTCTCTTAGATACGCCCTCAAAACACATAACCTATCACTCTATTTCTGCACCAATTCATTATATTACAAGTGTATTTACTTTTACAATATTTGTATGTACCTTTTGCCTTCATGGGATCCCTGGGTGGTGCAGAGTTAAAATACTTGGCTGCTAACCAAAAGGTTGGAGGTTCAAGTCCACCCAGAGGTGCCTCGGAAGACAGGCCTGGAAATTTGCTTCTGAAAAATCATCCACTGAAAACTTTGGAGCACAGTTCTACTCTGACACACACAGGGTAGCCATGAGTAGCAGTTGACAGCAACTGGTTACTGGTTTTGTCATCATGACAAGCAGAGTTCTTAGTAGGTAGAAAATTATGTTGAAGCCAATTCAAAAGGAAAGGGATCTTAGATATTATTCCACCAAATTCTTTTGTTTTACAGATGAGGAAACTGAGGCTCAATGCTGCAAAGCTGGCCAGTGGCAGAAGCAAGACTAAATCCTGGATCTTGAGAGTCTTCCTACACCAAATCTGACCTTCCTTCTGCTGTACCACACCAGGAGTGCCAGGGCTCCATGTGCAAGCAAACCACCAACCATTTATGGATGGTCATTGTCATGGATTGAGTTGTGTCCCCAGAAAATATCTGTCAACTTTGGGCAATGATTGTCCACCATTTTGTCACCTTGTGTGATTTTCCTGTGTGTCATAAATCCTATCTCTAGGATGTCGATAAGATGGATTAGTGGCAGTTATGTTGATAAGTTCTACAAGATTAGATATTGTCCTAAAGTCAATCTCTTTTGAGATATAAAAGAGAGAAGTGAGTGGAAACATATGGGGATATTGTACCACTGAGAAAGCAGTACCAGGAACAGCACTTTGGACCCAAATTTCCTGCGCTGAGAAGCTCCTAGTCCAGGGGAGGATTAATGACAATGACCTTCCTCCAGAATGGACAGAGAAAAAGCTTCCCCCTGGAGCTGAATTTGGACTTCTAGCCTACTAGACTGTGAGAGAATAAACTTCTGTTTGTGAAAGCCATCCACTTGTGATATTCTGTTACAGCAGCACTAGATGACTGAGACAGTCATCATTATCTTAAAGACAGCTGCTTTGGAATCTTCTCCTCAAGTGGCACATCCATCTCCGCTCCTAAAATCTCACTCCAGCCCTGGCCTCCTGACAGCACTGATGAGAAACAGCACAACGTAGCACCGAGTGCCCGGTGCACACGATGAACCAGTGGGCTGCAAAATTAAACTTGTCTTTTGAGAAGCCATTTGTGTGTTAAGGAAGAGAATAAATAGGCTCACACTATGGCCAGTTAAAAAATGCACCCAGACAGAGAGGTTATTTGACTATCTCGGGTCAACAGGGAGAATGAGCTTGGTAATTGAAATTGTAATGGGATGATATGGGCATGGCAAGGTGAGGGGAGGGAGTCCTTGGAGAAGCTGGTGTAATGATGTGCAGTCACCATCAGTGGGTGGGTTATTGGGCAACTGAAAGGTCTCCGTGAAAGAACAAGACAATATTCTGAATGCAGTTATAGCAGACCCTGGGTCACAGAGATGGTTTAAATTCCAGAATGCAGAGTGAGGGCTGGACACAGTTAATTGTTTCTAATTAACTACAAGGCATGATGCCTTCCTTTGCCATATTCTCATCTTTCTGCATTCTCCAGACCAGGCACCAGGTCCCATCTCTCCTGTAAAGAAAGAATCATCATCACTACCAGTTGCCATTGAGTCAACTCTGACTCATGGCGGCCCTATGTGTGTCACAGTAGAACTGTTCTCCATAGGGTTTTCAATGGCTGATTTTTAGGAAGAAGATCACTGGGTCTTTCTTCCGAGGCACCTCTGGGTGGCCTCAAACCTCCAACCTTTCAGTTATCAGCTGAGCATGTTAACCATTTGCACCAAGGGACTCCAAAAAGAAAAGTTCCTCATAAACCCATTTGCATTAAGGGACACATCTGTGTTGCATTGTTCCTTCCTGGTTAAAGGACAGAGATGGGCTAATGTTTCCTCTCAGGGTTAGCGTTTATTGAGAGCTTTATCTGTGCCCAACACTGTGCTGTGAGTGAAGTGTAGTTAAGACAGGTGGTTTCTGCCCTCACATCATTCACAGTGTATAACCTCAACGTGCCCCTGTCAGTTTTAATGGGAGAATTTCAGGATGAGTTGGAGGACAAGGATATTTTGAAATAGGCCCCTCAAATTATTCCATAAAGAGGCCATCAGTGGAGAACAGAAACAGAACTGGCTTTTAAAACCAGAAGGCATGGAAATAAGCACCAGCCCACCAGGTAAGAGACCTTGGACAAATTACTGATGTTTTAATATCTTCCCTGATAAATGGAGATCATAACAGCAACGTCCAAGCGTGTGGAAACAATGAAAGAAACTGACCTGTGTTAGTGTTCAGTGCAGTGCTTGGCATTTTCGAGCTTCCCAACCAACAGGAAGCAGCAGCTCCGCTCTGCTAGACAGAGTGATGCAAGGGTAGACATCGAAATACCAAAGACCCTGAAATTCCACTCTGGGAACCCTTGAGGGCCAGGACTGCAGCATTCAACCCTCTACCACCAGCACCTAGCAAGGACCTGGCATGCAGCAGATTCTCCTTTATGTCTGTTTATTTAGAATAAACTCAAGTTTTAGGGAGAATATTAATTTCTTCCATTCCCCTTATTATGGATTGAATTGTGTCCCCCCAAAATATGTGTTATAAATCCTAACCTCTATGCCTGTGGTTATAATCCCATTCGAGAATGAGTTGTCTTTGTTATGTTAGTGAGACAGGGTTAATGTAGGGTGTGTCTTAAATCAATCTCTTTGAGATGTAATAGAAATCAAACAAGCAAGCAGAGATGGGGCAAGATAAGATGCCAAGACATGTGGAGATCTCCAAGGAACCAGGAAAGAGAAGCTAAAGAGACAAGGACCTTCCTCCAGAGCTGACACAGAAAAAGAAAGCCTTTCCCTAGAGCTGACACTCTGAATTCAGACTTCTAGCCTCTTAAAGTGCAAGAAAATAAATTCCTGTTTGTTAAAACCACCCCTTATGATATTTCTGTTATAGCAGCCCTAGATAACTAAGACACCCCTCTTTTAAAAGACAACAGACCCACCGCTTATCATGTCTTTCTCCCCACCTTTTCACCTCTCCACTGCAACCCACCCCCACTTCTCAGCATGGGTAGAATTCATTTGAACCCTCCTCTATTGGGTAAAATACAATTAATGTGGGAAAGTATAGGCTTTAGAATCAGACTGTCCTTTGTTGGAGTTCCAGCTATAGCACTTACTTGAACCATCTACATAACCTCTCTGTGCCTTAGTTTTTCCATATACAAAATGGGAATGACAAGGCTCACTGCAGGATTAAGTGACTTAATATATATCAAATGCTTAGCCCAGTGTTTGGCCCTTGGCAACGCTGAATAGATTTTGGTCATGCTGCTTCTGCTTCTGTTGTTATTGTTGCTGTCATTATTGTTATTGTCATTGTTGGCTTTCTCTTTTTCATTAGGAAGTAGATAGTTCCATCTTCATAAGATTTCCCCTCTAAGAGTGCTTGGTACCTACTAGGCATTGGGTAAATGTTAGGTGTCCTCCTTCAAACAAGCACACATAATTACAGACACCAAAAAATCAAACCAAATCCGTTGCTGTCAAGTCGATTCTAACTCATAGGAACCCTATAGGAGAGAGTAGAACTGCCCCATAGGGTTTCCAAGGAACAGCTGGTAGATTCGAACCACCGACCATTTGGCTAGCAGCCATAGCTCTTAACCACTGCTGAACCAGGGCTCCTAATTACACACAGCCATGTTTAGACTCAGTGGACAATATCAGGGTCAGTAAGGGCACATAGATGAGAACATCAGCACAGGGCATGTTTGTGTCTCAGGAGGACTCTGAGACAGGTGTGAGATGTGGTTCAATCCAATGGGAACCTCTGCTACCATCGCAAGACTCCCTCTTGTCCCTCCCTTGCTCAGAGACCCGAGATGCCTTCTTACGCACTATAGAAGATGAATTCCCCTCTCATCTTCCCCTCTCTGGTCCCAGCCACTGCTAATGCCTCTGACCCATTCACCTTACACCATTCAAATGAGACTTGCCCGGTGTAATCATTTTAATAAAAAGAATGGGTTTCTTTGCTGTTCATTTGTGTTATGGATTGAATTGTGTTTCCCCAAAGTGCATGTTGAAGTCCTAACCCTGGGTACCTGCGAAGATGGCCTTATTTGGAAATAGGGTCTTTGAAGATGTTACCAGTTAACGGTTCTAATCCCATCTGAGTAGTGTCCTTATAAAGAAGAGACATGGAGAGACACACAGGAGGATGCATCTACAAGCTAAGGAATCCAAGGAATGCACAGGGTTACCAAAGCCCATAAAGACAGGAAAGTATCTTCCCCTAGAGCCTTTGGAGAGAACATGGCTCTGCTGACACCTTAATTTCGGATTCCTAGCCTCCAGAACTAACAGACAATAAATTTCTGTTCTTATACGCCACCCAATTTGTGGAATTTTGTTATAATAACTACCTTGGAAACTAGGTACATATTATATGCATTAGTCCTAGGAAACTAACACAATTTGTTTGTCAGTTTATTTACTTAGGGAATCAAGTATAATTGGCCAGACCTTATGTACAAATGACTTGCCTCTCACTTATATCCACATGTGGTTTAGCCTTCACTTGCCAAACCATTTCTGCTCCTAAATAATATAACCATAATACCATTTATTTTTCAGTGCTTGTTATGCACCTAGCACTTTGTATTCATTATATCATTTAATTCTCACAAGAATCAACAAGGTAGATATAATAACTATTTCTTTGTTAGATAGAAATTGAAGCACAGAAAGGTTAAGTAACTTGCCCAAGTTCACACAGCTACCAAGTACCTCGAGGAGCCAAATTTGAACTCAGACAGTATGCCTCTAGGAACTTCTTACCCACCAGACTCCCTGCCTTTTGGATGAAGAAACTGAGACTTTGCTGCACCCGATAACAAGATCCAGGTCATACTTTTCATAAGTGGTAGAGCTGGGATTCAAAGCCAAGGCTGTCCTGCTCCAATGACACACTCTTCACACTTGGCTCTGATTTTTCCCTTGCAAATCTGTGCCTGGGAGGTCCGGCCCAATGGAAATGCACGCGATGCCACAAGTTCGGTTGGACACAGCATGTGTTGCACTTCCGCTCTTGGCACCCAGCCCATCAGGCCAGCGGCTCTCCTAGGATCGATATTGTTTTCAGTTCCCCATCTAGGGAAGGAAACGATGTTCCAGGGGATTTCCTGCCATAATAGCTCCTACTTCTGGATGTCTGGGGATAATGTGGAGGTTCTGGTTATGGCTGAGTATGTCTACTCAGATCATACATTCAGGCATTCGAGAAATAACTGCAAGGTGCTTCTGTGAGCCTGACTGATGGATCATAGTTTTTTGGGGTCCCCAGGAGTTAGCATCCACAAAAATCCAGCATTGAGTAATGCCTGAGAGATCTGGGTATTTCCCTTTTCCATTCACCTGCGCACAGTCTCAGGACCCTTTGAGGAAGGCTTGGAGGAAGATTTAGAAGATGAACTTGAGGCAGTACAGGGAGGTCCTCTCCTCAAAAGGACCCAGCTTCCTCCTCAACCAAGGGGCTCTGGGTCTGTGAGCTGACTTAGGTCTGAAAATTGGGTGAGATGCCATGACTCTGCATTGTAGTGACTCAAGTCAGGTTTCTGGCCAACAGACCTGGCTTTTCCTATTATATAGATCAAGTAATATTTTAGTAGGCTGCCCATCTATTGCTTTCCTAGGAACACCATCTCTGCTAAAGAAAATTGCAGATCAAAATTGTCTGGTTGCTCCTTTGTCCCTGACGTCCATTATAATAAATGAGCTCACCTGGTCTCTGGTGTATAAGCCTTGCTATTTGGCTCCTGCCACTCCAGGATCCTACCATCCCCATCAAAAGCAGAGCATCCATCAAAAGGGTAGCACCTTCCACCATTACCCCAGGCCCACAGAGGCCAGCCACTACAGAGCTTTCTAGGCTAGGTGTATTTCCCAATGCCTTAGTGATAGAATTGGACTCTAGGCCCTCTTCAGGGCATAGAAGTAAGGTAGTGGGGGATGGGGCCCAGATGGTGCAGTGGCTAAAGCGCTAGGCTGCTACCCGAAAGGTTGGTGGTTCAAACCTACCATCGGCTCTTCAGGAGAAAGATGTGACGGTCTGCTTCTGTAAAGATTTACAGCATTGGAAATGCTATGGGGCAGTTCTATTCTGTCCTGTAGGGTCACTATGAGTCAGTATCGACTGGACAGTAGTGGTTTTTTTGGGTTTAGTGGGGAGGAGGTGCAGATAGCACATGATAGATCCCCTTCAACATTCCAATCTTCCCAAGCTTTTGGATTCCTTTTCCTATGTCATACAAGGAATGAATGCTCTGGCATCTCAACTTCAATTAAATAGGCTATATTGTGTGTGATTTTATCCACTCAATCAAGTTATCAAGCAAATTGTTAGATACTCTTCCAGCTGCACAAGCTAACACATTAAATCTAAAATCTCTAATAAGTGTGCTTCTATCAATAAATTCCTCCCATTGGTCTAACATCTTTAGAATCCATTTTCATATATACCCAGGTTTCTGTTGATATAAATTAGCAAAATTTTGAAGATATTTTGGAGTATAAGCTATCTCCTCTTTGCTCAGACTTTATGCTTGTTGCATGCTGCCAGCATACTGAGATCTGATCCTGGTTATAGGTACATGTGCTCATTTTTATTGCTGCCGTCAGATCACCACAAACTTACTAGCTTAAACCAACATAGATTTATGATCTTTCAGTTCTGTAGGTCAGAAATCCAACACAGATCTCACTGGGCTATAATCAGCAGGTCTGCATTTCTTTCTGGAGGCTCTGGGGGAGAATCTGTTCCTTGCCTTTTCTAGATTCTAGAAAATGTCCACATTCCTTGGCTCAGAGCCCCTTCCTCCTTCTTCAAAGCCAGCGACGTTGCATCTCCCTAACCATTCTTCAGTAGTCACATCTCCCTCTGAATTTACTCTTCTGTTTTTTTCTTCTGCTTTTAAGAACCCTTGTGGTTACATTAGGCTCATCTGGGTAACCCAGGATACTCTCCCCATGTCAAGGTCCTTAACTTAATCACATCTTCAAAGTCCTTCTGCCATGTAAGGTAACATATTCACAGATTACAGTGATTAGGAAATAGACATCTTATAGGGAGGGGCTTTATACTGCCTATCACATATAGGCCACCTCTGAGGCAATAAGTGGGCATTGGTATGGGATTTGAGAATTGTGAGCTTTCCTTTGGATGGTAGCTGGCCCAGGAGAGGTTCTACCAGGTCTTTGTGCAGGAAAGGCTAGTCCCCTCAGACCAGCAAGGGAGGTTCATAGACTCAAGGACACAATAGTCTCAGCTTTGCCTGAGTCTTCAAGCAAGACCTACTCCACAAATACAAGAAATGAGATATTATTGTAATGCTGCCATAAATTCTCTCCAGTTTGCTGACCCTGGTGAGAACAGAGAATTTACAGCCCTGAGCTCGCTGTTTTCTTTCTATAAGCACCTCAGTGCACTCAGAGGCAGCCACCTCATCCACAGTCCTTGCAGTTGTCGTTACTACCAAAATGCTCAAGTGTAACAGTCATTTGATCCCCAGGGCACTTGCTTCAAAGGCAGTTCATTGCAAACAACACAGGTGATAATTCAGTTAGTTACATGCCACTGCATGCCAGGAGTCCCTAGTGCCCCATTGTTATTGGCAAGTAGTTAAGCACTGATTTAAGGTAAGGGACACCCACAAACCAATTCCAAAATCTCCTACTTAAGGATTCATTTCCTGGGGATATTCTTGGCACCACATCCTATACCAGTTTGGGTCTAGTCAGAAAAACAAAAATCATGCTAGGTACTTCAACAGAGAGAATTTAATATAAGCAATTGCTTAAACGGGTGTTAGATAACTGGAAGCGTAAAATGGGACTTTGGGGGTTTCCAAGACCACACCCAGGTTTGATGATTCTCTAAGAGGACTCATAGGATTCAATATATAGTTGTACTCATGGTTATGATTTATTACTGTGAAAGGACGCAAAACACAGTCAGCAAAGGGAAAAGGTGAGTGGGACAAAGTCTGGGAGAAACCAAGTGCAAGCTTACAGAGTCCTCTTCTAGTGGGGTTACATAGTGTCATAGATTGAACTGTGTCCCCCCAAAATATGTGTCAAGTTAGTTAGGCCATGATTCCTAGTATTGTGTGATTGTCCACCATTTTGTCATCTGATGTGATTATCCTACATTTTGTAAATCCTGTCTCTATGATGTTAATGAGGCAGGATTAGCAGAAGTTATGTTAATGAGGCAGAACTCAAGCTACAAGATTAGGTTGTGTCTTAAGCCAATCTCTTTTGAGATATAAAAGAGAGAAGCTAGCAGAGAGAATTGAGAACCTCATACTACCAAGAAAGAAGCACTGGGAGCATAGTGCATCCTTTGGACCCAGGGTCCATGCCCTGAGAAGCTCTTCAACCAGGGGAAGATTGATGACAAGGACCTTCCCCCAGAGCTGACAGAAAGAAAAAGCCTTCTGGAGCTGGCTCCCTGAATTTGGATTTCTAGCCTCCTAGACCATGAGAGAATAAATTTATCTTTGTTAAAGCCATTCACTTATGGTATTTCTGTTATAGCAGCATTAGATAACTAAGACACATAGGATGCACTTAATCCCTCAGCAACAAGTTGTGACAACATGTGGCTAACTGTCTGCCAGAGAAGCTAACTGGGAATTCAGTGTCCAGGGTTTTTATTGGGGATTAGTCACCCTCTGCCGGCCACACACCCAAATTCCAGGCTCCAGCAGGAAAGCAGGTGCTCAGCATAAACCACATTGTTTGCACAATTTGGGCACAGTGAGCCACTCTTATCAGTTCTGGGAATGGTGGGAGCCCTCCCAAAATCCAAGCTCCTGGAGACCAGCCAAACGCCAACCTCGTGAGCAGACCCTTCAAAGGATAGCGGTCTTGTGCCTGCAATGCTAACTCTTTTCTGCACAAAAGGGAACACTAAGGTAGCACAGAACTGGTAACTGAAGGAAGCAGTGCCATCTCTGGAGCTGGGGGAACAAAAGGAAGAGGTTGGTGTCATCAGAACCTGAAAGCATGGAAGAACAGTCTCCAGGGAACTGAGCCCCTTCCGGCTGAGGGGAGGGAGCTGTTGGTGGTACTCTGAGGGAGCCCAGCAGATAAGGCTAGTTCTGTAGAGCTGGAAAAAGCCAAAAACTGGGTGACTGCACTAACGGACCATGAAGTATTGCTGCAGCTATGCTCACAGGAACCCTAGGCAATTAGAGAGGAGTAAGCGCAGCCGTCTTCCTCTCCTGCATTCCTGTTTCCCTAAACCAAAACCAAACCTGTTGCCGTGGAGTTGACTCCCACTTATGGCGACCCCATGTGTGTCTCTGTAGAGCTGTGCTCCACAGGGTTTTCAATGGTTGATTTTTCAGAAGTAGATGACCAGCCCTAGCTTCTGAAGTGCCTCTGGGTGGACTCGAACCTCCAACCTTTTGGTTAGCAGCCAAGTATACTAACCATTTGTCCACCCAGGGTCTCCCTGAGTACCTCTTATTGGCAGAGTCTAACAGGGAGCACCTGGCAATGCAGAAATGTGGTTTGCAGAAACTCAGCCCAGCACCACAGAGCTGAGGACAGAAGGATGAGTTTGGAGTTGAGAGACAACAGCTTAATAACCAGAACACTCAGTATATGCCAGGCCCTCACACCATATGCCAGGACAAATCATATATTTTAATTCAGTTAATTGAATCTGTGCAACAAACCAAAGAGGTAGGCCTGCTTGTCCTTATTTCTAAATAAGGAGATTGAAGCTCAGAGGGGCTAAGTAACTTTCCAAATGCCACCCAGCTGGTAAGTAGAAGGGCTGGGTTCCAAAGCCCTTATCGTCTCTACTCTATCACATGGATATCCAACTCTGACTGAGCTGCCAAATCACTGGGCAAGCACTTGCCACAAAAGACACATCAGAGCTGGAGGGAGATAAGAGTCACTCTATCACAATTAGATGCTGCTGAGCCTCAAATTGCACATCAAAACCTGAGTCACCAGGACCAAAGATGAGCACGTACAATCCATATGCTTGCTTACCCACATCTTCCGCACGTCCACCTCCCCTTCACCAACCAGCCTGCTGCTGGCCCAGCCTCCACCAGGCACTGTGCCCTGCTGTGGCTGCCACTGAGACACCCACATCCTCCTGGCAGATGGTAAGCAGCCACCCAGGCCTGTCCTGGGAAGCACCTCTCGTGGCCGATGCAAACTAATGCAAAGAAAACCCAAACCATTATGTCCTGGACCAAAACCAAAGCAGATTGCCTTTGAGTGGATTCTAACAATGACCCTTAGAACAGAGTAGAACTGCCCCATAGGGTTTACAAGGAGCAGCTGGTGGATTCGTACTGCCAAAATTGGTTAGCTGCTGAGCTCTTAACCACTGTGCCACCAGGGCCCTGGACAGAATCCTCAAATAGTTTGTAAAATGTTGCAGGAGAATTTTCTAGCTTCTTCCATCTCGAGGGTATTTTGGGTATTCCTATGAGAAGAGTAGGGTAGGGGCTGCAAGCCCTTCTGACACCAAGCTGGAGGATGCACCCACCCCTGGGGAAAATATCACCAATTCCCACTGAGCTGTAAGACTGTGACCCCTAAACACACACACACACATACACACACATGCACACACAAATACGCATGCACATGCACACACATACACAAACACACACACACATACATGCACATACATTCACATACACACACATACACATATGCGCACACATGCACAAACATACACATGTACACATACATACATGCATGCACACACACATACACACACATACACAGAAACATTCATACACACAAACACACACACACTCACACACACCCCACCCCTGGGGAAGATACCACCACTTCTCACTGAGCCATAAGACTGTGACCACCACACACATATATACACACACACAAACACCCTGCCCCTGGGGAAGATACCACCGTTTCCCACTGAGCTGTGAGACTGTGACCCCTACACACACACACACAAACCCCCACACACACACCACCCCTGGGGAAGATACCACCACTCCCCACTGAGCTGTAAGACTGTGACCCCTACACACACACACATACATACATACACATACAAACACATATGCACACACACACATATACACACACACACACATACACACATGCGCACACACATATACTCGCACACATATGGACACATACACACACAAACATACACACAAACACATACACACATACATACACACACACAGAAGGCCAGCGAGGCCACAGATGTATAGCGTCTGCAAACAGCTGCTCTGGGTAGCAGACACCTGGAGCATCAACAGCGGTCTGTTATTCTTACAAGTGGCAACAGAGCTCCCAACAGGCTTAGAACAACAAAATTAATGGATTGGAAAGCAAGAATCTAATGTACAAGCTCTCAAAATTCCCCAGGCTCGCAGACTCACTTCCATCTGGTAAGTCCCAGCTCTGGGCTGTGAGTGGCTGTGATGGCCCCTCCAGGTGGGAGGCGCGGAATGAGCAGAGGGGAAAACAGACAGAGGTCAGTCCACACCAGCTACCTGGACGCAGCAAACACTGTTTTCACGCAAACCTTCTTCGAACTTCAGTAAAACAAATAGTATTTACACAAACAGCCTCCAAAAAATAAACTCCATAATGAGAGAGCAAAGAAGCAGAAGTCTACCCAGTTTACTACCAGACAGTTAAATCATTTTTTATTGAATTCAAGTTTCATGGCCCATTAGAGGCCTGGATGCAGAATTCTCATGGACGCTTTTAGACTAATGAGTGTTTTGCAAATTGTTTTTCTAATAGATCCGTTGTTCTTTTTCTGATACTCTAAGAACCTTTGGTTTAAGTAATTTGTCCTGCATTTGAAAAACAACAGTAAGTATTTTAATTGAATCTAATTTATTTCCATTATTGAAAGATGTTAGTACACTGTATCTTCCTAACACATTTTTGACAATGATATGAATATGCTGTCATTAATCAAAATACCACAACCTCCTACACTTGTCTCTTTCCGTTTCTCAAATATCCTCTGACAAGTGTTTTCTGTCCCTCCTCCAGAAAGAGATAAGGCTCCTTTCATGGACGCCAAAGAAAACAGAACCTACAGATAGACACCTATGGACACGTATTAACTTCTGTTCCCTTCTGCTTGCTTTTGTTGTTGTTAGTTACCATGGAGTTGGCTCTGACTCATGGTGACCCCATGTACAACAGAACAAAATGCTGCCCAGTCCTACACCATCTCCAGGACTGTTGGTATGCTTGAGATCAGTGTCGCTGCCACTGTGTGTTTTAAGTGTCTTCCAGCCTAGGGGGGCTCATCTTCCAGCATTACATCAGACAATATTCTGTGTGATCCCTAGGGTTCTCATTGACTAATTTTTGGAATTAGATCATCAGGCCTTTCTTCCTAGTCTTAGTCTGAAAGCTTCACTGAAACCTGTCCACCTAGGGTGACCCTAGTGGTTTTTGAAATACCAATGGCATAGCTTCCATCACTGTGACAACACAATAAGACAAACTGACAGTGTTGGCCATGTTCCCTTACTTGGCTTTCTTTCACTGTGACACTTACTCTTATATAATACGTGCAGACTATATGTTTCCTGGTTATTGCTTTGTTCTCTGTCCCTCCTGAAACCTATCCTCATCCCATTCTACAGTGGCTTGATTATAGCTTGCTGTGTCCACGGGGATCCTAGTTAAGGGTCCTGCTCCTCCCGGAAGTGTTTGTACTCGGCCTGGGACTCTAAATGGTGGAATTATAGGTATTGCATTTGTAACACTTGGTAGGGAGATAGACTTGGGTAGAAAAATCAGCTACTTGTAAGGTAATTGCTAATAGTAACCGCAGGGACTTAGCAAGAGAAGCAAAGAGGCTGCACCCAAGTCCTCGTCTGAGTCTGGGCTCTGGCATCATGGAAAACCCGAAAAGATGATCTATCTCTCCTTTTACTCCCTTTCCACTGATACCCCTCAATGGACACAATACAATGTGTACTGGGAGACAGATGGGGGACTCCCTCCCACTTCTGTCCCTTCTGTATCTTCCTCCCCATCCCCACTTCCAGTTGGTTCCAGCCCTCATATCTCCGCCCCGGAGAGATACTGGCAATGACTGGCCCCTCCTCTCAGACTAGCCCCCAGCACTGATTTGTCTCTTTAGGAAAGGCAATCTGTAAGTGAGAGAGTTAGACCAAGCAATCCCTCAGACGCTCCTACTAGAACAACGGAAAGACCCAAAGTCCTTGCCTCCTCCTCTATTCAGCAAGCAAGCTTGTTCTCTCTTAAGGTTAAGCTGTTCCTGCTATACAAATGATTAGTTAATTGGGTGTAGGCAGGGCAAAATGGAAAGAGATGTGAGCACGGACAGCTGAAGTGGTTTTAACAAATTGTCTACATTAATGTTGAGGAGAAACTCCCAGGACAGTGTGCTTTCGGTGCCTCCAAGTTGTCTTAGAAATGAAGAACAGAGTTAACTGCTTCGGCACAATATTATAGTACTTCAGAGCCACACCAGCCACGGCCACCACCTCACCTTACACCGTGCCTTGGGCAAACTGTGCACAGGGCGCCAGAGCTAATTACAGGCACCTTCAAGGCGAGGACTGCCACACCTCTCAGGTCCCAATCCCAGCAAAGAGGGCAGAGCCTGTGACCAGGTCCTCTGGAAGCCCCCCTGGTGGGAATTGTGCTGCTGGTGAAAAGCAGAACAACTCAGCCCAGGGCCAGCCTGTCACGTCAACTCCATCTCCACTAAGGCAGCGAGATGAGGAAATAAACGTGATTGTCGATTAATTGGTCCTTGCAGGAAGCTAGCGGTGAAACTGCTGGGGATCCCACTGGAAGAAAATTATACTTATTTTTACTTAAGGGCAAAATAGCCTTTTTCATCCAGAAGAAAAAGAAATAAGAAATATTTCAAATTAGTCAAGGGGAACAAAAGAAGTGAAGAGTGGAGATAGGGGGTAAATATTTTGCATCAGGTCTAAATGCAATCCTTTATGAGACCTCCTCTAATTATGAATTATTATTTCCATTGTTATTAGAAAAATGGTTGTCAGTTGCTAAATTACTGTGCTTCAGTCACTCCCCTAAGAAGAAGTTATTTGAGCCAGCAATGCTCAAGCTAATTCTGCTTTTTAATTTCCCTTGGTGTTGCTGCTAACCATAGGCAGACAGGTCCACCTCTGGACGGAGGTGATTTTTGGTCTCTCTTTATAGAACATGGTGTATTCCTCTCAGTCTCCAACAGCTGGCTGAGCGAGGACTGAGTCTTACTGGCAGCAAGCAGAAGAATTCACTACAGACGCCAAGCGGTGCCTGAACCCCCTCTTTTCCGAGTATAAGTACACCTTTGCATTCTAGGGCAGGGCTGTTCAGACAACGCATTATTCCATGTGTTTTTAGAAAAGACAATGGGCATTTGAGGCTGCGTTCTGCAAAGTCTCCACTAGTTTCCTTCTGTAAGACCAGAAAGGAGAGGAAAGTCTTGAAGCTCTGGCTAGGAACCTAGAATGAGGAGGAAGGATGGTGTTTACTGGGAGGTTTTTCCCTCTAGTAGGATGAGAGGTTATCTAGTCTATAAAGGCAGAGAGGGTTTGAAAGGTCAATGAAGGTGAAAACTCATACTAGAGTCAGACAAATTGGGTGTAATTCTGACTCCACCCGTACAAGCTCTGTGACCTGAGCAAGATGCTCAACCTCCGTGAGCCTCAGCTTCCTCACAGGTAACATGGGTCAATAATACCTACTTAACACATTTGTTTTAAAGTTCAGGTTGCCATCAAGTTGGTTCTAACTCATGGCGACCCCATGTGTCAGAGTAGAATTGTGCTCCATAGGATTTTCAGTGGCTGAGTCTTTAGAGGCAGATCATCAGGTCTTTCTTCCAAGGTGCCTCTAGGTGGACTCAAACCTCCAACCTTTCGGTTAGCAGCCTAACATGTTAACGATTTGCACCACCCAGGGACTCCTACTATATGCATAGGACCTTTTTACAGATGAGAAGACTGAGGCCCAGGGAGAGAAAAACTGGTTGTGACACACGAGAGTTATTGGTCTAGCCAATACAAAAGGCTACCCTTGAGATTGAGAGTCTTCCCGTTGTACCAGCTTCCCTTAACAATTCTGGAATCTCAGGTCCCGTGGTTCTGCCACATTAACCCATGAAGCATGCTACTGCCATTATCATATGCTGTTCTAATCCTCATTGTAGAGAGCATCCCCAAACATCTCCCCTGACTCCCCCAAGCAGAGCCATGCTTACTCCCTGTGCCCTTGATGCTGGGTGGCATGTAGGCATGTAACAGGCTGTTCTGTCCTCAGCATACCTGTGGGCTTACATTGGACATGAGTTCCTCAAAGGCAGGTCTCACCCATATAGTATCTTCAGCACCAGCACAGGAGCTCAAACATCCAGTGTTGGTTCATGTTTATTGCTGTTGTTACCTTCAAGGCCTGGACTCCTTGACAGGAGTCTGCTTCAGAATCACCTAGATGCTTGGGCAAACTGTAGATTTCCAGGCCTCTTACTAAACCCACGGAATAAGAACCTCCAGTGGGAAGTTCAAGGCATGCATGTGGTTGTTGTTTTAATGGTCAGATATAGCCCCAGATAAGAGAGTAATGCAATGGACCCCTAAGTCCCATTCCCCAGATTCAACAAGCATTAAAATTTTGCTACATTTGCCTTCTATCCCTTTTTCTTTTATTTTGCTGATGTGTTTATAGAGAACTCCAGACACTGTCATTTTACCCCTGCATACTAGTATGTGCATTTCTAAATTATGGGTCTTCCCTTACATTAAAACAATGACACCATCACACTTCACAAAATGAACAGTAATTCTCTGTTGTCATGTAACACTGCGTTGTCCCATATGGTAGCCACTTGCTACATGGAGCTATTAAGAACTTGATATATGACTGGGGCTACATGTTATTTCATCTTAATTAACTTAAATTTAAATTTAAAAGCTTTAGCAGTTTAAATATGTTTAGCTGTTACACATAACTTTATTGTTTTGGAGGGACTACATTTCACTAAATCATGACCTCATGCAAGATATTATTGTTGTACTGGGGTTCACATATCCAGTGCCTGCTTCATTACTGGAATGACACATAAATGCATCTCTGATCTAGTAGGAGTTGATGAATTAATTTAGTTTAATTATTTTTTTCTACTCACTGATATAACATTATAATGTATTTATTTGAATACTGTTTTGTACAGACAGCACAAACCACAGTGATATCGATGTAAATCATTTTTGGTAATTAAATTGAAATAGGGCTTATTATTTAAATTATAACGTAATTAAGCAATTTGTCTAGTTTAAAAAAAATAACTATGGACAAAATTTTAAATTTAACTTGAAGGCATACTACTGAAGCCAAATCGAGTGGAGATATAAATGCTAATGCTACAACCAGAACAGAAAAGAAGAGGGACTGGGAAAGTACACACAAATTTCACAATGGATGACACTTACAATTTGCGTGGCAGACTAAACAAAAAAGCTGCTTGTTCTTTGTGTAAAATAATTTTAAAGACAATAAAGTGGGAAATATATAAGATACTTTTTCAGCAAATACATAGTAAGTTTGATAAGCAGTTTCCCTTCAACAGTCAAAAAAGAATCAACGTAATTAGTCTCCTGAAACTAGGATTAAATGAGCAACAGAAGAATTTAGTTGATTTTTAACATCTGAGTGTGCAACTTTGACTTGTAACTTTGTAAGTTAGCTTGGATTCTTGCACCAAAAAGAAAACCATTTCTATATAGAGATAAATGATAAAAATTATTTTAGTTATGAAAATTTGTTAGAAAATTCTAAGGAGAAGACTAAAAAATACATTTGTCAAAAAGTAAAGGTCTTCAGTTAAGCCACCAAGACAATTCCCTGTAGAATATAAGACTTTTCTAAGAGTATCAAAGATCAATTGACTCAAAACTTTAAAAATTTCAAGTACTTTTCTTTAGCTTTAGATGAATCATGCAGTATAAGAAGACACTGCCCAATTAATACTGGTGATGTGTTTTTGTCTCAAAGGAGTTCCAAATTTATGAACAAGTGTTGTGGTAGAGATATTTTTGAGTCTTTTGAGTCCATCAGAGAAGAATTTCAGCCAAATATGGAAAAAAAAAAAAGTTTCTACCAAGATGGGAGGTGCTCCAGCTATGTTAGATCAATAACCAAGATTTATTGGAACTTTAAGACAAGAAACTGATATTGTTTTGTTGTACTGTGTGTGTTAAATATTGAAAACATTTGTGCTGTTTCCTGAAGCAGATTCTGTGTGAAGTGTCATGGATACTGTTACTAAAATTTTTCAATATGTGCAAATGATATGCCACCACCAGTTTATGTAGCTGAAAGAAATAGAAGACAATGAATTTAATGACCTTGTGTTCTTTTCTTGTTGGCGAAGTGGTGGAGGAGTTTCACAACGATTTACTGTACTATTAACTCTGATTCAAGATTTTCTTGAAACAGAAGGAATCTTTGCTAAATATTCAATAATCAGAGATGAAAAATGACAGTATGACTTATGTTTTCTCACTGATATCACACTACATATAAATGTACTAAATTTGAAGCACAAGGAAATGAAAAAACTATTTACAAGTAGGTACAAGAAAAAGAGGTAAAGGAATTTATGTTGAAATTGAACTATTTCATAATATGAATCAACAATAATTATTTAACAAAGTTTTCTAACTTGAACCAATATGCAGAAGATTTTAATTTTAATTAACAATATTACATAAACAGGATGCATAAACTACAATAGAAATTTAAAGAATATTTTGTTGATATTGATAAATCTAGAGTTGAATTTCAGTTTATGTGATATCCTTTTTAATTCAGTGTTAACAATACTGATTTTACACAAAAGTTAGTGAATTTATATAACTTAGACATATTTTTGAACTGATAGGTTTTGCTTCAAATTCAAATGAATTCTTCCAAAATAAAAAGATGAACCAATTTTATCAATAAGAATGTAAATATTAAGAGAAAATGATCTTTTGGTACTCAACTCAGTTCTTGGAAATTTTTAAGTATGTTTGGGACACATTGGGTATGTGAACCTATGTGTAGCCACTGACACTGAAAATTTTATGGAATATAAATATAGACCAAGTATTTCCAATGAAAATTTATCATCCAAATGCGGATGTGCTATAAGTGTAAAATATTCACTGAATTTTGAAGACTTAATATGAAAAAATAGAATGTAAATTATTTTATTAATAGATTTTTATATTGAAATAACATTTTGTATATATTTGTTTACATAAATATATTATTCAATTTAATTTTGCCCATTTCTTTTTCCTTTATATAGTGTGGCTACTTGAAAACTTAAAATGGTCTATGTGGCTTACATTATATTTCTATTGGACAGTGTAGAACTAACCCAGAATCAAATTTCATCATCTCAAAAATATCTCTTTGTACTTAATTTGCTCAAAATGGCATGTATAGTTCACAAAAGCTCCCAGGTGACTATAATAGACATCTCTGGTTAAGAACCATTGTTCTGTGCCCTTTGGTTCAAGAAAAGTGGCCCTGTAATGATCCTGGATAGTGTTTATAGATGACGTTGTTTGGGAACAGCTGGCACTGGGCCATCAGCCCACACAACCTGGGACCCTTAGAGAGCAATAGTGACTTCTGAACAGCTCACAGAGGCACACACCTATTTTCTTCCCCAGTGAACCCCATCACTCTTTACTAGTAACATTAAAATCACTTTATTAAAGACATTAAACTCAATAAATATTTATCTGTATATGCCCTGAAGTCCTTGGATGGTGTAAATGGTTAATGTATTTTCTGCTAACCAAAAGGTTGGTGGCTACAGCCCACCCAGAGGCCCCTTGGAAGAAAGGCTTGGTGATCTACTTCTGTAAAATCAGTCATTGAAAACTCTATGAAGCATAACACGGATGGAAAAATTTCACTGTTAGGCGTAGGGTTGCAACAGCTGGTTATTGTAATTGCTGGCAATAAGTTGTACACCTGTAAAAAACTGAATTGGCAAAAGTTGTGTGATATATTTACAACAACAGCAATAAAAAAAAAAAAAAAGTAGCCACTGACACTGCTTATAGTTATCTATCCAAATACCTCATGGGATTTGGTTCCTTGGTTTGGAGGTTTAGGGTCATGGTTTCATGCGACATCCCAGTTAACTGGCCTAATAATGTGTTTAGTGCTTCTGTTCTACCTCCTAGTTTGTTGCCAAGTGTCTAGGGCCTTAAAAGCTTGCAAGTGGCCATCCAAGCACAACAATTGCTCTCTATTTACCTGGAGCAACAGAGGAAGAAGGACAGTCAGGAATAAGAGGAGGAGATAGAATGAGTGACCAATCACCTTCATGAACAATTGCCTCCTTTTCCATGAGACCAGAAGAACTAGATGGTGCCCAGCTACCATTACTAAACGTTTTGATTAAAGATTCTATGGAAGAATCCTGATCGAAAGTTGGGGGTAATGTAGAATAGGATTTCAATTCCTCATGCAATCTAAACTTTCTGGAGCCATAGAGGCTGCAGGAAGCCCCGAAACTATTGACCTGAAGTAATCTTTAAATATTAAACCAAAAATATCCCCTGGAGTCTTCTTAAAACCAAACAATGGTTTAGATTAACTGTAAAGAATGTGCACCTTGAGCATTGTGCTATTTTAAAGAACTATCTATATGGGATCAGATTAACAACAGCAACTCGAAACATGGATAGGAAACTTAGTGGGCAGTGAGTTTATGTTAATGGGGGAGGATCAATTCAGAAAAAGAGGTTAAGAAAGGTTGCACAACTCAAAGATTTTAATTAATGTCACTGAATTGTACATGTAGAAATTGTTGAAAAGCTGTATGTTCTGCTGTGTATATTCTCAACAACAAAAATAAAATAAATCGTATTAAAAAAAGAAGTTACTGCAGATTTTAATTAACTCTTTTCAACAGCTGCACCCTGAATCTGCTATCAAGAGGCTTAGCAGAAAAACCATCAAGAAAAGGAGCCCATCCTAACAACTTCTTTCCTTGTTAAAATTCTCTATGAATGTTCCTTCTCAAGCAAGACATAAAATTACCAATTTTTGCTCTATCTTCTCTGATTTGCACAGACCTGCGCTTTCAAGAGCCACAAATGTGTGATTGTCATGCTGCCATTTGGCCTTCTAAAATATTGATTTCAAATGTGAATTCCTGTCCTGACTCATTACCTTCCAAAGAACTTTGTCAGGAAAAAAAAAAAGCATATATACACACACACACACACACACACACACACACATATATTTCCCCACTCTTTTCTCTGAGTCCAAAGCCACTTATAAGTTTAGGAGCAGCTGCATTTTAAACCAAACTTTAAAAGTGGGGAAATTGAGACCTGCCATGTTCAAAAAACAGTAATACTTAGGGTATACAGGAATGAGTCCACTTTGTTTTATGGAACGAACATTTGTGACTCATGATAAGTAGGATTTGTTGCTGTTCTGTGTTGCTCCACCTAAAATCAAAAACTCATTGCCACAGAGTTGATTCCAGTTCATAGCAACCTTACAGGACAGAGTAGAACTGCCCCATAGGGTTTCCAAGGCTGTAATCTTTATGGAAGCAGACTGCCACATTTGTCTCCTGTGGAGCAGCTGGTGGGTTCGAACTGCCTACCTTTTGGTTAGCAGCCAAGCACTTAACCACTGCACCACCAGGGCTCTTATGTCGCTCCTCCTACTAACTCTTAATTCCCTGGAGTCTGGCTTCTCCTAAAAATCAAACCAAACCTGTTGCCATCAAGTCAATTCCAACTCATGGAGACTGCATGGGTTACAGAGTAGGGCTGCTCCATGAGGTTATCTTGGCTGTAATCTTTATGAAAGTAGATTGCCAGGCCTTCCTTCCATGGTACTTTTGGGTGGGTTCAAACCACTAACCTTTGGTTAATAGCTGAAAGCAAAGGATTTGGACCACCCAGGGACTTTTCCTGCTCTCCTTCGTGTTGTTAGTTGCTGTTGAGTTGATTCCAAGTCATAGCAACCCCATGTGTGCAAAGCAGACTCCATAGGGTTTTCAAGGCTATGACCTTTAGGAAGCAGATTGCCAGGCCTGTCTTCCAAGGCACTTCTGTGTGAGTTCGAACCATCAACATTTCAGCTAGTAGTCAAGGGCTCAGCACTCCCAAAATTGCTTTCTGGAAGACTACCAGTGATCCTCTAAATGATATTGTTATATAAACGAGTCAAAGATGGCCTCTGTGTGTTAGCCCCAAATCATAACCTTCTTCATCACAAGCTGAGGTCCATTAGCCCAAAAAGCCCACCAGTGCCAAACCAGAAATTGTGCACATCCAATTGTTTTAAAAATAGCTCAAATAAGCAGATTTGTAGCCACTTAGTGCCTGCCTGCTTTCCATACCCAAGGAAGCTGCACCTAGCATCTGCTAGTCCTAGATAAAAACCTGTAGTTGCAGGGACTCTAAGACATTGCTGCTTTCAGAGATCTCTAACTCAGAGACTCCCCACCTTGCTGAAGGAGGACATTGCCTAAGGTGCCAGTTAATATTACGTATCAACTTGGCTAGGTTGTGATTCTCAGCGGTTTGGCAAACAATGGACTGATTGCTCTTTCATAATATAATATAATGTGATTACCTTCATGATGAGATCTGATACAATGTAATCACCTCCATGATGAGATCTGCTATAAGCAGCAATCGGTTGAAGGGGAGTTTCCTGGGAATGTGGCCTGCCTCCAGTATATAGATGGATATTCCAGCAAGGCTCCCTCTGGCCCTGAATCCTGCATCCAGCTCATCACCACCTGACCTCTGATTCTTGGAACATGAGCCAGCAGCCTGCCATCTGACCTGCTGATCTTGAGTTTGTCAGCCTCTGCAACCACATCAGTTAGGAGAAGCCTCCATCATGATGCCCGGCTCATGGATTTGGCACTTCCTAGCCTCCATAACTGCATAAGCCATTTCCTTGAGTTAAATCTCTATATATATTTGTATGTATATGTATCACTGGTTTTGTTCCTCTAGAGAATCCCCAAGTGTCTGTTAGTTTGTCGTAGTGTGGGGGCTTACATGTTGCTGTGATCTGGAAGCTATGCCACTGGTATTCAGATACCAGCAGGGTCACCCATGGAGGACAGCTGAGCTTCCAGACTAAGAAAGACTAGGAAGAAGGACCTGGCAGTCTACTTCTGAAAAGAATTAGCCAGTGAAAACTTTATGAATAGCAACAGAACATTGTCTGATATAGTGCCAGAAGATGAGCCCCCCAGGTTGGAAGTCACTCAAATGATGACTGGGGAAGAGCTGCCTCCTCAAAGTAGCGTCAACCTTAATGACAAGGAAGAAGTCGAGCTTTCAGTACCTTCGTTCGCTGATGTGGCATGACTCAAAATGAGAAGAAACAGCTGCAAAAATCCATTAATAATCGGAACCTAGAGTGTTTGAAATAAGAATCTAGTAAAATTGGAAATCATCAAAAATGAAGTGGAATGCAGAAACATTGATATCCTAGACATTAGTGAGCTGAAATGGACTGGTATTGGTCATTTTGAATTGGACGATCACATGGTCCACCATGCTGGGAATGACAACTTGAAGAGGAATGGCATCACATTCATCATCAAAAAGAACATTTCAAGATCTATCTTGAAGTACAGTGCTGCTAGTGATAGAATAATATCCATATGCCTACAAGGAAGACTAGTTAATACAACTATTATTCAAATTTACACACCAACCACTAAGGCCAAAGATGAAGAAATTGAAGATTTTTACCAGCTTCTGCAGTCTGAAATCAGGATGCATTGATAATTACTGGTGATTGGAATGCTAAAGTTGGAAACAAAGAAGACGGATAGGAAGTTGGAAAATATGGCCTTGGTGATAGAAACAATGCTGAAGATCACATGATAGAATTTTGCAAGACCAACAACTTCTTTGTTGCAAATAACTTTTTTCACCAGCATAAATGGTGACTATACACATGGACCTCGCCAGATGGAATACTCAGGAATCAAATCAACTATATCTGTGGAAAAACTCAATATCATTGGTCAGAACAACGCCAGGGGCCTACTGCGAAACAGACCATAGATTGCTCGTATGCAAGTTCAAGTTGAAACTGAAGAAAATTAGAACAAGTCCACAAGAGCCAAAGTATGACCTTGAGTATATCCCATTTGAATTTAGAGGCTACCTCAAGAACAGATGTGATGCACTGAACACTAATGACTGAAGACCAGATGAGTTGTGGAATGACATCAAGGACGTCATACATGAAGAAAGCAAGAGGTCATTAAAAAGACAGGAAAGAAAGAAAAGACCAAAATAGATGTCAGAAGAGACACTGAAACTTGCTCTTGAGTGTTAAGTAGCTAAAGCAAAAGGAAGAAATGATGAAGTAAAAGAACTGAACAGAAGATATCAAAGGGCCACTCGAGAAGACAAAGTAAAGTATTATAACGATACGTGCAAAGAGCTGGAGAGAGAAAACCAAAAGGGAATAACACACTTAGCATTTCTCAAGCTGAAAGAACTGAAGAAAAAATTCAAGCCTCGTGTTGCAATAGTGAAGGATTCTATGGGAAAAACATTGAATGACACAGGAAGCATCAAAAGAAGATGGAAAGAATACACAGAGTCATTACACCAAAAAGAATTGGTTGATGTTCATCCTTTCAAGAGGTAGCATATGATCAAGAACCCATGGTACTGAAGGAAGAGGTCCAAGATGCACTGAAGGCATTGGCAAAAAACACGGCTCCAGGAATTGACAGAGTATCAACTGAGAAGTTTCAGCAAACAGATGCAGCGCTGGAAGTGCTCACTAGCCAATGCCAAGAAATTGGGAAGACAGCTACCTGGCCAACCGACAGGAAGAGATCCATATCTAGGCCTATTCCCAAGAAAGGTGATCCAACCCAATGCGGAAATTATTGAACAATATTGTTAATGTCATATGCAAGTAAAATCTTGCTGAAGATCATTCAAAAGCAGTTGCAGCAGTATATTGACAGGGAACTTCCAGAAATTCAAGTCGGATTCAGGAGAGTACATGGAACAAGGGATATCATTGCTGATGTCAGATGGATCCTGGCTCAAAGAAGAGAATACCAGAAAGATGTTTACCTGTGTTTTACTGGCTATGCAAAGGCATTTGACTGTGTGGATGGTAACAAATTATAGATAACATAGGGAGGAATGAGAATTCCAGAATACTTGATTGTGCTCAAGAGGAACCTGTACATAGATCAAGAGGCAGTTGTTCAAACAGAACAAGGGGATACTTCGTGGTTTAAAGTCAGTAAAAGTGTGTGTCAGGATTGTATCTTTCATCATACCTATTCAATCTGTATGCTGAGCAAATAATGCAAGAAGCTGGACTATATGAAGAAGAACAGGGTGTCAGGATTGGAGGAAGACTCATTATCAACCTGCGTTACAATGATGACACAACCTTGCTTGCTGAAAGTGAAGAGGACTTGAAGCACTTACTGATGAAGCCTTCAGTATGGATTACACCTCAACATAAAGAAAACAAAAATCCTCACAACTGGACCAATAAGCAACATCATGATAAACGGAGAAAAGATTGAAGTTGTCAACAATTTCATTTTACTTGGATCCACAATCAATGTCCACGGAAGCAGCAGTCAGGAAATCAAAAGACAAATCAGTGGACAAATCTGCTGGGGGGAAAAAAAAACCTCTTTAAAGTGTTGAAAAGCTATCTTGGACTCCCATAGGAGATCAGTGAACAGGAGGTAGGAGAAAGCAGCTTCATGGAGCTTCCAGCAGGATACAGAACAACCAGTAACCCACGAGATAGGCTTTCACACCCCCCACCCTTCTTCACCACAACTTAGCCTCCTCTGCTTCCTTCAGCCACAGTCTATTGGCCGGGAAGCACGAGCTTCCCCCCAGTGCCACTTGGATTCCACCCACCCACACTGGCCAGCTCCCTAAGTGCCATTTGTTGGCTGCTGGTGTTGCTTTTCTCCACTTCTTTAGATTTCTTCCTTACCTCTCACCACCTCCCCCTCCTTTCTCTCAAATACTTGGCTCTGTGCATCATCTTTGCTTCTTTCTGAAAGGCTGCGAAACACCGCTCAACTGTGAAACTGCTGCCCAGCCTGTGCCACCACGCTGGTGCGATCCCCGGGGCTTTTTTGTTTGTTTGCACTGATTTGTTCTGTTTTGATTTGTTTGTATTCTTTTTCTTTTCTCTGGTTGGGAGTCCCTTCTAGCTGAGTAGTACCTGGCTTGGAAGCTACTCCCTTACTCTGAGCAGAAGCACAGGGACATCCTTGGGGGCATTTCTTTTTCTGTTTCTTTGTTTTGTTTTTTGTTTTTGTTTTTTCTTCATTTCTTTGTTTAGTTTTCTTCTCTTTCTTATTACCTTTTTGTCTTTCTTCATTTCCAGTTTCTCGATTTATTATTTATTTCTTTTACCCTTTTTCTTTTTTTTCTTTTTGTTTTTCCCCATTTCTCAGTCTCTCATCTCTCCACTCCAATAGCAAGCTCCCTGAACACTCTTTTTTGTTTGTGTGTATGTTTTTGGCTCCTGTCCCTCTCTCCTCTCTCTCCTCTTACCCATACCCATCTTAGCTCCACACATCAAAATCTACCCCCTCCTTCCTGCCTACCTGCACCGTGTGCTGAACATCACACTCCCAAGCAGCACAGGCATGGCCTACTGGAACCTGCCCTGCACTGATTCCCGGTCCGCTCTGTCAGCCCTGGTACGTGCCACAAAAAACCTATCCCAGCAACTCCCCTTCAGCTGAGCCTACCCTGCTGTAGCATACCTGACTGACTGACCCTTTCCATTGGACAAGGAGGTGAAAAGTATCACGCCACATATGAGCAAACCACAAAGAACGCACAGCCTGCCTGCTCAGAAATAACCAAATAAAACAAAAAAACACGATGAAATAAACAAATCTACAATCAATAAACGAGGAAAATAACCACTGAATGCCCCTAAGACAGCAGACAATATCAAAATATTTACAAAAACAAGATAGGATGGTTCCAGTAGGCATCCAAAATAAAACACCAGATGACCTTCCAGTAGAAGAAAAGGCACTAGACCTAACTGATAGGGAATTCAAATCCCTAATATTCAGAATTATTCAAGAGTTGAAGCAAAAAACTGACTAAAATGAGGAAAAAATAGACAGATTCATGGAAAAGGCAGACAAATTCATGGAAAATACAGACCAAAAAAATGGAAGAATTCAAGAAAATAATACAGGAACAAAATGCTAAAATCAAGTCACAACTAGAAATCACACAAAAACAACAATTAGGAATCCAAAAGATAAACAACAAGATTTCAGAAATGCACAGTGTCATAGAAGGGCTGAGGAGCAGGTTTGAAATGATGGAAGACAGGATCAGCAAAATTGAAGAAAAACACTTGGATACAACTCTGTTTCAGGAAAAATCAGAAAAAAGAAGGAAGAAAAGTGAAGAAACCCTGAGAACTATGTGGGATACAATCAAAAGCAAAAACCTGCAAGTGATCAGAGTTCCAGAACAGGGGGAGAAAACAGAAAACAGAGAGGATCACTGAAGAATTGCTGACAGAAAACTTCCCCAATATCATGAAAGATTAAAAGCTGACCATCCAAGAAGCTCAACGAAACCCATATAGGATAGACCCCAAAAGAAAATCACCAAAGGCATATCATAATCACGCTCGCTAAAACCAAAGACAAACAGAGAATCCGGAGAGCAGCTCAAGAAAAACAAAAAGTCACATACTGAGGAGAAACAATAAGACTAAGCTCGCATTATTCAGCAGAAACCATGCAGGCAAGAAGGCAATGGGATGACATATATAAGACCTTGAAAGAAAAAAATTGCCAGCCAAGAATAATATATCCTGTAAAACTCTTGTTCAAATATGAAGGTGAAATTAGGTCATTTCCAGATAAACAGAAATTAAGGGACTATGTAAAAACCAAACCAAACTTGCAAGACTTATTAAAGGAAGTCCTTTGATCTGAGAACAAACAATATCAGACCACAGGCTGAAAATAGGACACAGGATTGTAGTAGCCAAATACCAACCTAGGAAATGAACTCTTAAGGACTATACAAAACCAAAAGAATTACAAAAGGGAACCAGAGAGGTTAATCTGTAAATGACAATAGCATCAGAACAGTAAAAGAAGGAATAAACAGTGTAGGTATAGAACCTTCCAATGGAGAGGAAGTCAAGCGATACCAAGTAATAATAGACTGGTTCAAATCTAGGAAGATAAGGGTAAATTTCAAGGTAACCACAAAGAAAGTTAACAAACCTACTCATTAAAATAAAGAAGAAAAACATAAAGTCTCAGTAAAAACAAAACCTGCAAAAACAAAAGAAATGAAAAAAAAATCCACAAACAAAAGGAATTCAGCACAGGAGAGTAAGAGGAACAAAGAAAATATCAGCACCACAAATATAAACACTACAAAATGCAATCCCACTCTGTCTTAGAGAAATAAGAGCCATCACACTAATAGACATATGCACACCCATATTCATTGAAGCACTGTTCACGATAGCAAAATGATGGAAACAACCTAGATGCCCATCAACAGATGAATGGATAAACAAACTATGGTACATACAAACAATGGAGTATTATACAAAGATAAAGAACAGTGATGAATCTGTGAAGCATCTCATAACATGGATGAAACTGTGGGACATTATGCTGAGTGAAATAAGTCATTCACAAAAGGACAAATATTGTATGAGACCGCTACTATATAACTCATGTAAAAGTTTACACACAAAAAGAAACAATCTTTGTTGGTTATGAGGAATGAGAAGTGTGTGGGGGGAACTAAACAGGTAAGTGGTAACTTTGGTGAAGTGTAAGACAGTACACATTACTTGGGAAGTCAGCACAAATTGTACAAGAAAAGGTCATGGAAACTCCATAGACACATCCAAACTCCCTAAGGGACTTTACTGCTTGGTGGAGGGCTGTGGGGACCATCATCTCAGGGAACATCTAGCTCAATTGGCATAACACAGTTTATAAAGACAATGTTCTACATTCTACCTTGGTGAGTAGCATCTGGGGTCTTAAAAGCCTGTGAGCAACCATCTAAGATACTCCACTGGTCTCACTCCTTCAGGTGCAAGGGAGAATGAAGAGAACAAGACACAAGGAAAAGATTAGCCCAAAGGACTAAAGGACCACAGCTACCACGGCCTCCATATACTGAGTCCAGTATAGCTAGATGGTGCCCGGCTACCACCACTGACTGCTCTGGACGGGATCACAGTGGAGGGTCCTGGACAGAGCTGGAAAAGGATGTAGAAGAATTTAACTCACAAAAAAAAAAAAAAAAAGACAAGATTTACTGGCCTGACAGACTGGAGAAACCCTGAGAGTATGGCCCCCGGATACCCTTTTAGCTCAGTGGTGAAGCCCCTCCAGAAGTTCACCATTCAGCCGGGGATTGGACAGCCTCATAAAACAAAATGGGACTAATGAGGCACAGCAGTCCAGGAACAAGGACTATAAGGCAGGAGGGGATAGGAAAGCTGGTGATAGGGAACCCAGGGTTGAGAAGGGAAAGTGTCGACATGTCATGGGATTGTTAACCATTGCCATAGGGCAATATGTGTACTTATTGTTTAATGAGAAACTATTTGTTCTGCAAACCTTCATCTAAGGTACACAGAAAACAGAGTTATCTATGTGAGATCAAACAGACAACAACAACTCAAAGGTTTGATGGGAAGCCTAGGGGACAGTGAGTTGAAAATAATGGTGACGGAATAATTTGGAAAAGGATAGTGAGAATAGCAGCACAACTGGAAGAATGTAATTGATGTCACTAAATTGTACATGTAGAATCTTTTGAAATGGTGTATCTCTGGCTATGTATATTTTCACCAAAAAAAATGTTCTCAAGGTCGAGAAGGGAGAGTGTTGACATGTCATGGGGTTGTTAACCAATGTTATAAAACAATATGTGTACTGACTGTTTAATGAGAAACTATTTGTTCTGTAAACTTTCATCTAAAGTACAATAAAAAAATTAATAAAATAAAATAAAAAAGTGTTGAAAAGCAACGTTGTCACCTTGAAGACTAAGGTGCGCCTGACCCAAACCATGGTATCTTCAATCACACATGTGTATATGAAAAAACTGGAGAATGAATAAGGAAGACCGAATAAGAATTGACGCCTTTGAATTGTGGTGTTGGTGAAGAATATTGACTATACCATGAGCTGCCAAAAGAATGAACAAATCTATTTTGGAAGAAGTACCAGAATGCTCCTTAGAAACAAGGATGGCGAGATTATGTCTTACATACTTTGGACATGTTGTCGGGAAGGATCAGTCCCTGGAGAAGGACATCATGCTTGGTAAAGTACAGGATCAGAAAAAAAGAGGAAGACCCTCAACAAGATGGATTAACACAGTGGCTGCAACAATAGGCTCAAGCATAACAACTATAGTGAGGATCATGCAGGACCAGGCGGTGTTTCATTTGTAGTACACAGGGTTGCTATAAGTCAGAACCTACTCGACAGCACCTAACAACAACAACAGCAAGAGAACCTAGCCTAAGACAGTGTGTGTGAAGCCTCCTCCCTTCTCCTTCTCTTCCATGGGGTTTTTCATATCCTATTCTTCTGGGGACGCTGGAAGACCTCCTGCTGTGGGGGACAGCCTGTGTGCAGCTGTTAATGCATTGCCCCAGTAAATAACTGGTTGTGCAACTCTGCTATCTCTCTATCATATATTTTTCCTTGATCAGCCCCAAATCTCCTGGAACTTACTACAGCTATATCTAGAAGTATTTTCTTGAACTAATCCTCTTTGATCATTCTGAACCAGTTCAAGTTTTTGATCCTCCTCCTGGGAAGCGTTCCTCCCTTGGGTACTGTAACTGTCTTCCTTTGCTTTTCCTCCTTCTGTTTGGATCTTGTCCACCGTGGTTGCTGGCTTGTCTTCCTTGTCCAGCTCACCCTAACACTTGTGAGACTTGTCCAAGGTTCCAACTGACACTCTTCTTTTCCTACACTCTGTTTCGTAGAGGGCACATTCGCTCCAACACCTTCTCCTTGAAGATACTCAGATTTTGTCTCTGTGATGGTTAATTTTATGTGTCACCTTGGTGGGCTATGGTGTCCATTTGTTTGCTCAAACACTAGTCTATATGTTGCTATGAAGATATTTACATGTGATTAGCATTTAAATCAGAGCCATGGAATGCACAAATGGTTAAGCGTTGGACTACTAGCCTAAAGGTTGGTGGTTTAAACCCACCAAGAGGCACCTCGGCAGACAGGCCTAATGGTCTGCTTCCAAGAGTTCACATCCTTAAAAACCCTATGGAGCAGTTCTACTCTGCACACGAGGGGTCTCCATGCATTGGAATCAACTTGAAGGCAGCTAACAATAACAACAATATTTAAATCAGTGGCCCTCCATAAAGCAGATTACCCTCCATAATGTGGGTGGGCCTCACCCAATCAGATAAAGGCCTTAAAAGCAAAAAACTGAGATTTCTGTAGAGAGAAAGATGTTGCCTCAAGACTGAGTAGATATCCTTCCAGAGTCCCTATCCCCACTTCCTGGCCCACCAACCCACCAATTTGGGGACCCAAGACTGCCAGAATTTCTAGCCTGTCACTGGAACTATGGATTTCTGTCTTGTCATCCCCCACAACCAGACCCATATTTGTGAACACCAGCTAAATATCTCCACTGGATGTCCCAAGTGACATGCAGGGATAAATAACTATTCCGAGGCAGAGGTCCCTCTGACTTCCAGCCACTCAGACATGAAACCCTAGACACACTTTGACACCCTCACCGCTTCCATGGAAAATCTGTCACCAAGTTGTGTCAATTATTTTCCCCTAATTTTTGTTTTATCCATTCCTGCCGTTTCCACCCATGGCTCAAAATCCACCTTACATTCTACTCACTGATTCCATGAAGCTGTGCCCAACTTCCCCACTGCTGACTTCTTGCCTGGCTCCTCTGAACACAGTTATTTGTTCAACATTTACTGAATGCTATGTTCCAGCCCTAAGATAGCCACTGAGGATACAAAGATGAATAAGATGTGGCTTTGGTCCTCTAAGAGTTTGCCATCTAAGTAAGAAGTTTGTTGGTGAGGTCAAAGTGGAACTTAATGGCATTTGCCTGCCCAGCCTCCCTTCTTCCAGTAACAGCACCTATGTTTTCCTATGAAGAACTACACCCCTGAGTCCACATGGCTCCAGTTGGAGCTGCCACCTCTGACAGCAGGACACATGTCCCAGGCCTAGACAGACAGCATCCATACCACTGACTGTGCAATTGGCCAATTGGCTCAGGGAGGGACATGTGACCCAGGTCAGTCCTGGATCTTTGATCAAAACTACCAAGAAGCAGATGCCTTCTCCTCATTAGGACAGCCTAGAACTGCCACAGCCACGCATGCTACTCTGGGGGGAGAGTCTGCCTGAGAACAAAGCCTCACTGAGAAACCAGAGACAACTAATGGGAAAAGGTGACACCTTCCTGTGACATCAGTCCAAACCTTTGATCTAGCTGTGGCTGAGCCAGATTCACATTTTGCATTTCCCAGTTTCATGAACCTATGCATAAGGCCTCCTGAGAAAACAACCGCAGCAATTACAACCACTTTTGTTCTTTTAATTTAAGCTGGTTGATTAGATTTCAGTTACTTGCAACTAAAAAGCCCCATCTACAGATGCAAAGAAATGATCTAAGTTGTGTCTGCTAAGTGCAGAAAAAGGGATATGTGGGAGAAATGGAGTTAGCAGAGAGAAGATAGAAAATGATGGCAATGCCAAGTGAGGTGAAAATGGTGAGGAGCAGGGGATAAGCAGAGCTCCACGAAGAAAATATGTGAGGTTTGTGATGGGTAATTTTATGTGTCAGCTTGGTGAGGCTATGGTTCCCAGGGTTTGACAAACACTAGTTGCTGTCATGGAGTAGTTAATTCTGACTCATGGCAACTCCATGGTTTCACGGTAGAACTGCTCCAAAGAGTTTTCTTAACTGTAATCTTTACAGAAGCAGATCATCAGGCTTTTCATCCATGGCACTGCTAGGTGGATTCAAACCACCAACCTTTAGGTTAGTAGCTGAGGAGTGAACTGTTTATACCACCCAGAAACCTAGTTCTATGTGATTAAGTCAGCTTGACTTCGGTAGAACAGATTAACTTCCATAATGTAATGTAATATGATCACCTTCCATAATGTAATCTACTGTAATATAATCAATCAGTTAGTTAAGGTTATACTGTTGTAGGGTGGGTCTACACCTAATCACTTATAAGTTATAAAAAGACAAGAATAGACATAGAGACCTGCAAGGAAATACAGACAACATGTGAAGATGCTCTACAAGCAAAGGAATGCCAAGGATCACAGGCAGATACCAAAAACTAGGAACGAGACTCTCAGAAGGAATTGACATGGCTGAAACCCTGATTTGGACTTATACCCTCCAGAACTGTGAGAAAATACATTTCTGTTCTTTAGCGCCACCCACTTGTGGTATTTGTGTCACAGCAGTGCTAGGTAACTAAGAGTTTTAAAGGTAAGTATGTAAACAAGGCAAGAATGTGTGCAAAAATAAGGAAGCATGAAGCCTGAAGCCACAGGCATGTTCCGAGGGGCAGAACAGGAGACAGCACTCCCTGATATCCTGGGATCATGCCAGCCAGGCCAAGAGCATGGGCTTCTTCATGAGGCAAAGTGCACACTGAAGGATTTTGATCAGAGACAGCAGCAATCTGGTTGGTGTTTCCAGAGTATCACTCGCAGTCAAGGGCTCTGGGCAATATCAGACAAAACACTTAGCAGCTCTAGCCCTACCATTACCTTGCAAGGCCTTGCAAGTAAGGACTATGTCTTCTAAACCATTAAATCACGCACAAAGCCTGGCATAGAGCTGCAACAAAAATGTTGTTTGCATAAGAAATACTGCCTTACACTTATGTGATGCTACATGGTTTTCAAAACACATTCACAGGCTGTGTCTGATCTACGTAGCCAACTCAAGAGGTAATTCCATGAAGGACTGTTCTCACTATTTGAAAATGAAAGCTTGGGGAACGCAAGTGCCCCACCTAAGGGCTTACCCAGGTTTTCTTACTCCAGCCCAGTGACTCTCAGTCCACCATGCTGGCTCATCCTTTCCTTCCTGATCCACCTTTGACCAGTCACTTACAGAAGTAAGGCCAGGCGTGAGCTCTGGGTCCAAAAAGTAGTAAGTGGCCTTAACCCATTTCCGTTGAGTTGATTCTGACTCGTAGAGACCCCATAGGACAGACTAGAGCTGCACCATAGGGTTTCCAAGGAGTGGCTGGTGGATTCGAACTGTCAACCTTTTGGTTAGCAGCCCAGCTCTTAACCACCGTGCCACCACCTTACCTAGCCTAAATGTCACTTCTCCCAAATGACCATAGATATCCCTGCAGTTCTTTCTAGTAGAATTGAATACTTTCCTTTCATGGCACTTAACAACAATTTGAAATCATCAATTTATTGAAATGTTGTTTGAAAAGATTGTGTCTTTTTTGTTTTTAACCACTGTATAACCAATGACTGGCATAAACTAATCCCTCAATATCTATATAACTTGAGTGAAGAAATGCATGGAGGAAGAACCCCTGACCTTGTCCTCATCATCCCAGTCTATATCTTGTACATATGTGTGTTGACAGTGAAATTCAGATCTACGCAGAGAAGACAAAGCCTGAGGACCACACCCTGCACTCCTTTATCCTGGCACTCACCATGCCCTAAACTGCCTGAGTGTCCAGATCTCACCTGGGTGATGGTGCCTGTGGATGTGTCTCTTCTTTGGAGCTGATCGTAAAGGCATAACACGAGCCGAGCTTAAAGCTGCTGAGCTCACACTTGCTGTATGCAGTCCACGTTTTTCCCTGATTCTTGGTGTGATTAGCGATGCATGTGTTTGGCATAATCAAGCATTGCTTAATAATCTGCTTGCCATAAAGGCTGTGCAGGAATCCTGAGCCATGGTGCAGGGTACAGCTTTTGATCTGCTCATTACAGATGGTAAAACTAAAAGATGAAAAGATGCAGAGGGACTAAGGAGACAGAGACCTTGACCAGGGCAGGAAGTTCACAACCAGTAGACAGAGACTCACCTCATAGTGCTGCTGGGCCTTCTTCTAAAATGTAAATCTGTGCTGCCTCTTCCCTACTTGGAGCCCTGGTGGCACAGTGGTTCAGACCTTGGCTGCTAAACAAAAGGTCAGCAGTTCAAATGCACCAGCTGCTCCTTGGGAACCCTATGGGGTAGTTCTACTCTGTCCTACAGGGTCACTGTGAATCGGAATTGACTTGGCAGCAACGGGTTTGTTTTGGTTCTTTCCTACTTAAAGCCCTCCAGTGGCTCCCCATGGCCCTAACAGCAGTTCTTAGCTGCTGCCTTGGGACACACCAATATGTTGCAATCATCTATGAGGTGTGTTGCATTACAATTTGCAATACAAATTAGATTTAGAAATGAAACCTTTCATTTATAAAGCAAAGAGATTATCCCAAATAGACCATTACTCTCATTCACTCAGTTCTTGAGTAAGAGAGAAAGCAGAGGCCGACCCTAGTGGGCAGGGAACTGCCTGTGACCCCAGAGTGACAAGGGGAAGTGTGGTGTATGTGAACTCAGCCCTCATGGTGCTGCTGCACAGCCTGGCTGGCACCACTGTCCCAGAGAACAAGGCCTACTCACGAGGCTGTCTGGACCCCAGCTGCCATCCCATCCAGCACCCTCTCCTGCCACTCCTCAGCTCTCTCCAGTAAATCTATACTCTTCTAGTCCCTTATACCTATCTTTTTTTTTTTTCACTCCATTGCTTCTGCTGTCCCTGACACTCCGAAGCCCTTTCCCCTTCTTAACTAGCACACATCAAGTCTTAGCCAAGGAAGCCTTCCAGATTCTTTGAGTCACTTTTGTCTCTTGGCTCATTTGACACCTCACACTCTGATATGTCTGTTCACTTGTTCCTAGTCTCCTCCGCCGGCTCCTCCCTCTTTATCTACCCTGTAACTTTTCGGGTCCCCCAGGTATCACTTTTCAGCCCTCTTCTCACTATAATCCCTGGTGTTCCTAGGTTGTCCCACACCTTAGCTGCGTCCTAGACAAAAAGCACCCAGCTGCTAACTGAAAGGTTGGAGGTTTGAGCCCACCTAGAGACACCTCAGAAGAAAGACCTGGCAATCTACTTCTAAAAAATCAACCACTGAAAATCCTATGGAGCACAGTTCTACTTTGACAAACTTGGGGTCACCATCAGTTGACTCAATGGCAACTCGTTAGACAATGACAACTTCCAAATGTCAATCTGTAGCCCTGAACTCTCCCTACAACTCCACTGTCCAATAAAGTAACCATTCATCACATATGGCTAGGGAGCCCTTGAAATGTGGCCAGGTTGAAATGAGATGTGCTAAAAGTGTAAAATATATACCAGATTTTGAAGACTTACTACAAAAATAATGCAAAATATTTCATTAATAATTTTATATTGGTTACACGTTGAACTGAAAATATTTTGGATATATTAGGTCAAATAAGATGTTTTATTAAAATTAATTTCACTCGCTTCTTTTTACCTTTTTAATGTGACTACTGTTGTTGTCGTTGTCTTGTGCTGTCAAGTTGATTCCAACTCATAGCCACCCATGTATTACTAAGCAGAACTGCCCCATGAGGTTTTCTTTGCTGTAATCTTTATAGAAGCATATTATGAGGTCTTTTCTTCCATGGTGCCATTGGGTGGGTTCGAACTGCCAACCTTTCTGTTATAGGGCAAGTACAAACAATTTGTGCCACCCAGGGAACTTTAATTTGACTACCAATAAATTTAAAATCACACATGTGGCTCACACTGAAAGAGTACCAGGACTTTACATTTCTCTGTCTACCTGACATCTCCACTTGGATGTCCAAGAGAAATCTCACATTTAACAGGATGAGGCAAAATGCTTGATTTTCACCCTCAACACTGTCCCCACCCAGCATGCCTTTTTCTCCCTTGGTTTTCACATCTCGATAAATGGCATCACCATTTTGCCAATTGCTTGTGTGAAGGCTCTAGAATTAATCCTTGAGTCTTCCCTTTTCTTCATTCCTTTCATCCAACTCATTTGCCAGTCTTAATAGTTCTACCTCCAAAATTTGTCCTCAGTCTGTGCACTTCTCTCCAATTCCATCAATCCCTTGTTCCCAGTAAGGACATCTCTCCACAACACAAGACAGGAGCCTCCTCGCTGGTCCTGCTTCCTCCCTTGCCCCCTACAGCCCATCCTCCACGCAGCAGCCAGAAAGATCTTTTTATAATTCTAATGGGCCAAAGGTGCCAAAAACCTTTAATATTTTTCAATTGTACGCAAAAGAAAATCCAAGTCCTTCTGAGGGCCCCCAAGCTATGGCCTTTTCAATCACTTCATCTTCATGGGAATGCTGGACAATGAAAATGGAGGACAGAAGAATTAGTAGACTCAAATTGAGGTGTTGGTGAAGAATACTGACTGCTAGAAGAGTGAACAAATCAGTCTTGGAGAAGTACAACCAGAATGTTCCTAAGAAGTGAGGACGGCGAGAATTCACCTCACTGACTTTGGACACATCATCAGAAAAGACCAATCTCTAGAAAAGGACATCATGATCGGTAAAATAGAAGGTCATCAAAATGAGGTAAACCCTCAGAGATGTGAACTGACACAACAGCTGCAACAATGGACTTAAAAGTACCAGTGATCATGAAGATAGCACAGAACAAGCAACATTTCACTCTGTTATACAGAAGGTCACCATGAGCTGGAGCCATCTCCACTACAACTAACAGCAATAATGTCAGAGCCTCAAGGTCCTTGATAACCTAGCTCCTGGCCACCTCTTAATCTTCTTATCCCTTTCTGTCTTCCCCCACCCCGTGGTATTTCCCATGCACATATCAAGCTCATTTTGACTCATAGCCATTGAACTTGATGTTCTCAGATGCTCTTCTCTAGTCTCTTCAGCATCCTGTGACACCTCCTCAGAGAAGATCTCCTGAACCCTCCATCCAAAATAGGCTCTGCCCTGGGCATTCTCTCTGTTTTCACTTTCCTAGCCCTTATTGCTCTCTGAAGTTACCTTGTTTATTTATTTGTTCACAAGTCTGTTTTCTGTCTTCTTTTCTGGAAAGAAAACTCCCTGGGGGTAGAGATCACGTCTGCCGTGCCCACTGCTATATTCCCAGTCCCTAGAGCTGTCCGGGCCACAGAAAACACTCAGTAAATATGTGTTGAACGAAAAAAATGCACACAGAAATGCCACACACTCCTCCTTTGAACCAAAAAAAAAGAAGGCTTTGCTTGTCTCCATCTCGGCAATTTCCGCCATATATCTACTTACTTATCAGTCTCCCCAGCTGGACAATGAACAAGGACAAGGACTAGTTCTTCCTTGTTTTATATCCCGGCACCTGGCACAAGGGGTGCTTAATGAGCTCCTCCTGAATCCAGTCTATCAACTGGTAGCTCTTTTTTGTTTTATTGTGGTAAAATATATATAATAAACAGTTTGCCATTTTTACCATTTTAAAATGTACAATTCAGTGATCTTATTAATTACATTTACCATGTTGGGCTACCATCACCACTATCCATTTCCAAAAGTTTTTTTTATCACCCCAAACAGTAATTTAGTACCCCTTCAGCAATAAATTCCTGTTATCTTCTCCTCCCAGCTCCTGGTAACCACTAATAAACTTTTATCTCTATATATTTGTGTATTCTAAATATTTCACACATGTTGGATCATTTCAACATTTGTCCTTTTGTGTCTGAGTTATTTAACTCAATATTTTTTCAAGATTCCTCCATGTTGTAGCATGTATCAGGACTTCATTTATCTTTATGGCTGAGTAATAGTCCACTGTACGGATATATCACAATTTGTTTATTCATCTGTCTGTTGATGGACACTTGAGTTGTTTCCACCTTTTGACAATCGGTGAATAGTGCTGCAATGAACATTAGTATACAAGTATCTGTTTGCATCCCTGCTTTCAAGTATTTTGGGTATATACCTAGGGGTGGAATTGCTGGATTGTATGGTAAGTCTATGTTTAACTTTTTGAGAAGCAACCAAACTGTCATCTACAGCAGCTCCACTATTTTACAATTCCACCAGCAATGCGTGAGGATTTATCTACTGGTAACTTTTGACTTGACCACATTTCTCAGAGCTCACTAGTAGCTTCAGGACATACTCTCTCAGGCTTGCCATAAAGGCACTGTTCGGCATGTCTGCTGGCTGTCAGTCACCTCCTTCCCCACCGTGTGCACCCCACAGGCATAGAGAAGCAGATAAAGCCACAGCTGAGAAGAAAAGGAAGGACCAAATGTGCACACAGGAGCTTACTGAGGTCCTGACAACATTTTACCTCCTGAGTCAACCTTGTCTGAGGCCCAACTATATTTCTTCTCTTAGAGTCCAGAAAGTAGCTCTGGTTCTTTATAATACATTCCCCTTTCCTTCGTAAACCAGCCCAGTGGACATCTGCTATTCGCAACCAAGACTCCTTACAAATGCCGGCTCCCAGCAGAAGGAGAGTCCAGACAGCCTCTGCTCTCCATGCTATTCAAGGTCTCAGGTTCGCAGAATGCAACTCCTCCCCACAGTCATCTCAACCTTAGAAAATAAGAAGTAGCTCCCTTTTGCAAAGAGACAGAGTAAATGCCTACCTGCTCTTTTGATCGCCCAATGCTGTGACCCAGCCCAATCTTTTGGGTCTTCAGGCCACTGATGTGAAGAATGTATGCATATTTTTATTTATGCAGCACGTAGCTTCCTCAAAGCTGTATATGAATCACATTTGTAAAAACTGAGTCCCATTTTTCCACTGACTGTAGCTATCTGCTCAAATGTGCTTTCGCTGCCTCCCTGATTTATCTCCAATTGGCAGCAGCAAACTATAACCCTAGCTTTACGTTTCTCTCCTTCCCAAGTGGCTCATGAATCAATCAACAACATTTCCTTTCAGAGCCTATTATGCATAGGACATTGTTCCTGATCTGTAAAGAGAATAGGGAATGTACAGAATGCACCGGCGGACCCTGATATCTGTGAATCCTCTATAAAACCGTGTGAATAGCCAACTTCTTATTTATCTCTTGTATAAATTCAGATTGTCTTCTGTCAGGTTTTCCCAAAGAGGTGTCCATGTGTACTGAGTAGCCTACCTAGGTAACCATAGAAATAGAGAGTTATAAAAGGATGTTTAGAAATATAAGTGCTTCTATAAATCCTCCTCAGTAATGGCAATCGCAATTGTTTGGAGCAATAATTGAGGCTATTCGTGGTGTGTTCCAAGAAATAAGCACAAATAACCCACCAATCTGCAACTCATGGCAAAGCAAGAGCAAACTAAGAACAAGGTAATGATGAGTTTTAAAAACAAGTCATGTCAAGTCAACATATTTTCTTTGTGGCAGAAGACAGATTCCTACAACTGAAGGCCCCCAGGTCAGCCACCAGCGTTTCTGAGGGCTGGACATTTGCAGACCTGTCTTCTGGTCTGGGGCAGCCAAGAGACTCCAGGAGCAGCCTCAGCAGCACCGGTCTGGCTATAGAAGAGAAGAGCTGAGTTCTCGTCAGTTACTCATTGTCCACCTGGTCCCCCAAAGGATTCTCAAGCACCTGACCAAAGTCCTTGCAGTTAAAAAAGGTAAATGCTGAAAAGTGAAGAAACATCAGAGCAAAGGACTTATTTGAGAATTTTTATTTGTTTGTCAATAGCAGAAATGAATCCAAATGTCTTATTTTCTTAATGCTGCTGTAACAGAAATACCACAAGTGGGTGGTTTGAAAGATCAGAAATTTATTTTCTCACAGTTTAGGAGGCTAGAAGTCCAAATTCAGGGCACCAGCTCTAAGGGAAGGCGCTCTCTCTGTTGGCTCCAGGGGAAGATCCTTGTCTTCTTACACCCAGTGTTCCTCGGTTTCTTGGTGATTTTCACGGGGCATCTATCTCCCCCCACCCCTGTTTGTGCTTGCTTGTCTCTCTGTCTATGTTGCTTCTTATAACTGGGAAGTGATATGGCCTCAGAACATAACAAAGAAAACCCTATTTCCAAACACGATTACATCCACAGGTATAGGGGTTGGCACTCCAACACATATTTTAGGGGCACACGATTCAACCCACAACATCAAGCTAGCTTTATTTAAAAAAAAAAAAAAGTTGGGAAATTTTGCTATAGAAATGAGGGAGTACTGAAGATTTAATCTGTGGAACCCAAGATCAAGAAAGTACCCAAATCCTAGGAAGGACTGTAACCAGTAACAAGGGTTCTCTCTGGATCTCAGGGAGCACCTGTCCTCCAGCTCAGATTCTCCCACTGTACCTGTTAGACTCCTGTTCCTTAGAAGATCTGCTTTCCTGCTGCCCCATCGACATGGTTACCTACAGCCTCAAAGTCTGCCTTCTTAGGGCTAAAGCCACCTGGAGAGATGCTGACTTGTTTTCAGTCCAACCCCAAATTCCAGGAAGAATGGTGATTTGGCCCAGTTTGTGGCTGCCACTTACCCAGTAATTAGTTAAGGCCAGGAGTGGGTAACAGCATTCAAAGCACTCGCACCACCAGGAGTGAGCAGCAGCAGCTAACATACCCAGGGCTGGAGTTCCAAAGGATCATTAAAAAAATTAAAACAATATAGTCAAACATTTATTGCCTGAAAACATACAATTATTCCCCAGTCACTTGCTAGAGAGAGACTACCAATTTGGCTCTGAGCTTCCTAGTAGCCAAAGTACAGAGAAAAACTGGATGTGTCACAAGTGTCTGGTGTAACTAATGCAAAAACAAACCACTTTCACAGGAAAATCCCAGCTTTACCCAATAATATGATCTTGGAGAAATTTCTCCACTGGATCTGCATAAAGGAGACCCTGTATAGTATACAGGCTGCCCTGGCTAGCACAAATTGTTAAGCATTTGTCTGCTAACTGAAAGACTAGCAATTCAAATCCATCCAGAGGCACCTTGGAAGAAAGGCCTGGGGGTCTACTTTCAAAAGATAACAACCATCGAGAACCCTGTGGAGTACAGTTCTACTCTGAAACATGTGGGGTTGCATGAGTCAGAATCAATAACAACAAATGGGTTGGGTTGTTTTTGTTTTGGTATGGTATGGTATGGTATGGTATGGTATGGTCTGGTATGGTATGGTGTGGTATGGTATGGTGTGGTGTGGTGTGGTGTGGTGTGGTGTGGTGTGGTGTGGTGTGGTGTGGTGTGGTGTGGTGTGGTGTGATATGGTATACAGGTTAATGTCCTCAGTGGTGACCCTGCAAAATGTGCAATTATAATCTTCCCGAGAATATTTCTTATGATTCCCCTCAGTAAAGGATGAGGACATTGTGCCAAAGTTCAAACCGACAGAACCCTTGAAATAAGTTCTAATATTATTCCCACTTTAAAGATGAGTAAATTAAGTCACAGAGGAGTCAATTAACTTTCCCATGGTCATACAACCAGTAAGAAGCAGCAATGAAATTAAATTCCATACGTTCTGACACAGAAAGCACATCACTAAATCAACTCTGCAAGAACAATGAATTGCCTCATTGGGTCTGCACACAGCGAGATCTGGGTTGGGAGGTTGTAGTCATTTTCCTGATGCCCTTTCTTGTAGAATTGTATAAGATATCCTCTTCTATAAGCAAATCACCCTCATCCTGTATGGGATGAGGTACTATACAAATCCTCTTTCATGCTTCCCTCTTTGAAGTAGCACTGCCCCTTCTTTACCATCTATCTGCCTCCAGGTCTTTAGTCCCCCTTTCTTTAGCTTTTCCTCCTGAAATTCAGTCTCAGAGCAGCAAACTGTCACTGGGCTTTGTCCCAGGAGGCAAGATGGAGAAGATGCAGATGAGAGACACCATGTTCCCCATAAACTCTCACACCTGTGAGTCGTCCCTCCTGCTAATTCCTCTGTCTGAAATGTACTTCCCTCCACCACCATTCTCCAGCTGGTGAAATTACTCATTTTCCAACATACAGGCCAAATACCATCTCTTTTGGCACATCTTAGTCAGAACTAATGACTCAGCTTAGTTTGCTGTGGCTGCCATGCAAATTGTTCCTCTATTTCAGAATTAGCCTGAATCACTTCTTGGCCCTTTGACTAACACCAAATGTAGAAATAACATACAACATTGCATTATAGGGTCATGTCTTTGCATCTGTGTCTTCTACTGAGCAGTAAGATCCCTGGGAAATGTTTCATTCCCTTGTCACTGCAGCTTCTGGCATATAGAGAATGCCTGATGATGTCGAATGCTCAATATTCAATAAATGTTTTTTTCAACAATGTAAATGATGAGTATACATGTGGACCTCACAGGATGGAATACATAGGAATCAAATCGACTACATCTGTGGAAAGAAACAATGGAAAAGCTCAATAACATCAGTGAGAACAAGGTCAGGGCCAACTGTAGAACAGATCATCAATTGCTTATATACAAATTCAAGTAGAAGCTGAAAAAAATTAAGATAAGTCTATAAGAGTCAAAGTATGACCTTGAATAAATGCCCCCTGAATTCAGAGATTATCTCAAGATTAGATTTGATGCACGGAACAATAATGACTGAAGACGAGATGAGTTGTGGGAGGACATCATACACGAAAAAACAGAAGTTTATTAAAAAGACAGGAAAGAAAGAAAAGACCAAAATAGACGTCAGAAGAGATTCTAAAACTTGCTCTTAAACATAGCGTAGCTAAAATGAATAGAAGAAATAATGAAGTAAAAGAGCTGAACAGAAAATTTCAAAGGGTGGCTCGAGAAGACATAGAGTATTATATTTAAATATGCAAAGACCCAGCAGTTGGAAAACCAAAAGGGGAGAACACTATCGTGGTTAAGATTGTGCGTCAACTTGGCTGGGCTATGATTCTCAGTGGTTTGGCCATTATGTAATGATGTAATTTGGTAGTTATGTAATGATGTAGTTTTGGCAGTTATGTAATGATGTGATTCAGCAGTTATGTAAAGATGTAGTCATCCTCCATGATGTCATCTGATGTGATCAACTAATCAGATGTAAGGGGAGTTTCCTCAGGGGTGTGGCCTACCTCCTGTATAGATATACATACATACATATATATACATATGAACATTCTGGCAATGGTCTCTCACCCTGTATCCTGCATCTGGCTCATCATCATCTGACCTCCGGTTCTTGGGACTTGAGTCAGTGGCCTGCTGTATTGCCTACCGAACTTGGAATTTGTCTGCCTCCACAGCCTGTGAGCCAATGGCCTGCCTCATGAACTGCCGATCTTGGGTATGTCAGACCCTGTAGCTATGTGAGTCAGGAGAAGCCTCCAGCCTGATGCCTGTCCCACAGACTTGGGACTTGCCACCCTCTACAACTGTGTGAGCCATTTCCTTGAGCTAAATCTCTGTCTCTCTCTCTGTAGATAGACAGATATAGATATCTAGATCTACATATATCTAGATCTCTCTCTATATATATATATATACATATATGTGCATATATGTGTGTGTATATATATATATATACATGCTTCACTGGTTTTGCTTCTCTAGAGAACCCAGCCTAAGACAAACACTCTCAGCATTCCTCAAGCTGAAAAAAACAGAAAAAAGAAAAATTCAAGCCTTAGTTACAATATTGAATAATTCTATGGGCAAAAAAATGAATCATGCAGGAAACATCCAAGAAGATGGAAGGAATACATAGAGTCACTGAATAAAAAAGAATTGGTCTGTGTTCAACCCTTTCAGGAGGTAGTATATAATCAAGAACCAATGATACTGAAGGAAGAAGTCCAAGATGCACTGAAGACATTGGCAAAAAACAAAGTTCCAGAAATTGAAGGAAAACAAATCGAGAAGCTTCGACAAACATACAATGCTGGAAGTGCTCACTCATCTATGCCAAGGAATTTGGAAGACAGCTACCTGGCCAACCTATTGGAAGAGATCTATACTTGTGCCCATTCCAAAGAAAGATGATCCAACCAAAGGTGGAAATTACTGAAAAACATCATTAATATCATATGCAAGCAAATTTTTGCTGAAGATATTCAAAAACAGCTGCAGCCTTACATCAACAAGGAACTGCCAGAAATTCAACCCAGATTCAAAAGAGGACATGGAATGAAGGATATCACTGCTAATGTCAAATGGATCTTGGCTAAATCAAAGAATACCAGAAGGACATTTACTTATGTTTTATTGACTATGCAAAGGCATTTGACTGTATGGATCATAACACATTACGGATAATGTGAAGACAGAGAATTCAAGAACTCTTAATTGTGCTCATGAGGAACCTGTACATAAACCAAGGGATAGTCATTCTAATAGAACAAGGGGATACTGCGTGGATGAAAATCAGGAAAGATATGCATCAGGGTTGTGTTCTTTCACCATACTTATTCAATCTGTATGCTGAGCAAATAATCCAAGAAGCTGAACTATATGAAGAAGAATGAAGTGTCAGGATTGGAAGAAGACTTTCTTAACAACATGTGATATGCAGATGACACAACATTGTTAGCTGAAAGTGAAGAGTATTTGAAGCACTTACAGATGAAGAGCAAAGACTACAGCCTTCAGTATGGATTACACCTCAGCGTAAAGAAAACAGCAATCCACACAACTGGACCAATAAGCAAAATTATGACAAAAGGAGAAAATGCTGAAGTCAAGGATTTCATTTTCTTTGTTTCAACAGTCAATGCCCATGGAATCAGCACCCAATAAATCAAACGAGGTATTGTGTTGGGCAAATATGCTACAAAAGGTCTCTTTAAGGTTTTAAAAAGCTAAGATGTTACTTTGATGACTAAGGTGCACCTGACCCACTCATGGTATTTTCAGTCACCTAATATGCATGTTGTCAGGACATGTTATCAGGAGGGACCAGTCCCTGAAGGACATCAAGCTTAGTTAAGTAATGGGTCAGAGAAAAAGAGGAAGACCCTCAATAAGATGGATTGACACAGTGGCTGCAACAATGGGCTCAAGTGCAAAGATGATTGTAGGATGGTGCAGGACCAAGCAGTGTTTTGTTCTGTTGTACACAGAGTCCAAGTAAGTTGGAACTAACTCAATGGCACTACAACAACATATGCATGTGATAACTGGACAATGGATAGGGAATACTGAAGAAGAATTGATGAATTTGAATTATGATGTTAGTGAAGAACATTGAATATACCATGGAGTGCCAGAAGAATGAACAAATCTGTCTTGGAAGAAGTACAGCCAGAATGCTCCTAAGAAGTGAGGATAGTGAGACTTTGTCTCACTTTTTAGACGACTTATCAGGAGGGACTAATCCCTGGAAAAAGACATCATGCTTGGTAAAGTAGACAGTCATCGAGAAAGAGGAAGACCCTCAACTAGATGGATTGACACAGTAGCTGCAACAATGAGCTCAAACGTAGCAAGTATTGTGAGAATGGTGCAGGACCAGGCAACGTTTTGTTCTGTTATATTTAAGATCACTGTGAGTTGGAATAGACTTGACGGCACTTAACAACAACTGTCTCCCAGGCCATCGGCACTCTCCTTTCCTCATTCACTGATCCAGCTTAAACTCTATGCCAGTTCATGATTTTAATAACATTTTTGTCCATAGCCTAACATCCTTAATCTTCCAGCCACACTCAAGCCTGAGAAATCCCAACTGGGTGTCATTTCCATGCCTCTGCCTAAACAGGAAAAGCCACCCTGGGCAACCCAGTACCACTACGCGTTCTTGACCCCTCAACCTCAAATGAGCCTACAACTCTCCCCAGAAAACCTACTACATCATCTCTTGTCATTCTTCATAGTAATTTTTTCCAAACTTTATCCATTCTTCTGAAGCTTCTGCCCCTGGGACCCACCCACAACCCACCCCTCTCCCCACAATCCACCCCCCCTGCATCAGAGTTCTCACCTCCTAGTTCAAAGAAAACAGAATTAGGCAAGAAACTCCCACAACCAAATGCACAGACCTTCCTGCTAGTATCTCATCCCGACCCCCTTTCCTCCTACAATAGGAGATGAGCTATCCAACCCCTCCTCTAACTGATCTTTGAATCCTATCACCACTCACCACCTTAGGAATCCTTTACTATCATTTTCTTTAATTAATTCACAACCTCTATCTGCATGATCCTTCTGTGTACGTAAACATTTTCCCATTGTCGACACCAGGATCCAGGTTCATCTACATCCTCATCTCCCTCCTCTCCTTTCCAGTCAAACCTTAGGGAAGAGTTGTCTTCATTCACTGTTCCATGTCTCACCTCCCACACACTCCACAGCTCACTCTGATGTGGATTTTGTCCCCTTCATTCCACTGAAAGCCTGTACTCGTATCTCCAATGATGACTACACAGCCATGTTCAGTGGGCATTTTCCAGACACGGTTGACATTCCTCTTTTCTGAAATAATTTTCCTTGAGATTTTATGACTTACCAATCTCCTGGTTCTATTTCTTCCTCTTTGACCAAATCTTCTCCATCTCCTTGGCAGGTCTATCCTGCACCTTCCATCTATAAATAGTGGAGTTCCTCAAAACCTAGCCCTGAGCATTCTGTCTCTTTTCAGTTGATGCTGTTTTCCATGCCCACAGCTGCAGTTATCAAAAAAAGATGTCTCACAAATTTGTAAAACCAGTCCAGACCTCTCCTCTGAGTTCCAGTTTTTTATGTTAATCTGCCCAATTGACACCTTTCTTTGCATTTTTCCAAAACGTCTCACACTCAAAGGATCTAAAACCAAACTCTTGCTCTTCCCCACCAAGCCTCCATGCTGATCTCTTCCAAGGGCCATATCTCAGTCAACAGCACCAGTAACCTATTTCTCAAACCAGAAACCTTGGTGTCAACCTGACACTATCTCTCCCTCACTCCCCATATTAAATGTATCACCAAGTCTATTGGTTTTAATCTCCGAGTACTTTCTTAGCCATCGACTTTTCCCTACTTCCACCCACATCATCGTACCCATCACTTACATGAACTGCTACAGTAGCCATCAACACTAAAACTGCTCTAATTGGTCCTCAACACTACAGCCAGTTATTTATTTTTTCTAAATGTAAATCTGATCACTTGTCTCACCCACCCATCTCCACCCTCTGGTCCCAAGCTTAGAGTATGACATTTATGTCCCTCCTCTGGGCTACTAGAGTAACTTGTTCTTCCTCCCACCATAGAACATATCCCATATCACTTTTAAGAATTCATTATGTATCACACACACACACACACACACACACTAACATGCACACACTTACACAACCACTTGTGAACTCTTTGAGACACAACCCACGTCTTATTCATCTCTGTAGCACTTGGTGGTTCAGAGGAAATGTCTGTGAGGATTAACTAAACTGAACTGAATTAACTGAAGCCATTCATTTTTCACAGCAGAAGATTCAAACAGCCTGGTGTCTCCTTAAACATCAAATTGCCCTCACTACCTGGTCAATACATGAGATAAAAGCTGACAACATGTTGTCAAGTTGCTCAACAGTTCCTAAGTTGTGGCTAAATATGTTCTTCATTGATGCTGAGTGATGAAATGAGACAGGGTCCATGCCTAGTAGGGAGGGCATGGAGAAGGGAATGGAGTATATGGGTGGATGGGATGGGTGCTGTGGTGGCCTTGCTGGACATCAGGGAAGGAGGCAGGAGAACAGGATCGGTTATTGGACTGATGGTAAATGCTTCCACTTCAACTCTCAGCTCACCTTCCTCTCCTCTAATGGTTTTTATGAGCCTCTATCCCAAGCACGCTCACTTCTCCTTGGCAGGAGAGGGTAGCAGCCTAAGTCACAGTGGCGAGCTAAACACTTACAAGAGGCAGAAAAATGGGCTTCTCTCTCCTTTAAAAGGGAAACTCCTCTTGGAGATGAATCCAGTGGATGCAAACCATGCTGAGACATGTCTTTTCAATGAGGCACAAATCTTCCAAGTGACTTCCAATGACTTTACCCGCAGACCAAGACACAGGGAGGAAGTCTTTATAGATGTGGCCACCAATGCTTCTGTCACATGTCCATGGAGCTGGCCCTGAGGTTCCTTCTGATAATTAAAATCTGATCTGAAGATCACAGACTACAGACTCCAAAGGTCACACACGTCCTCCCACTCGTAGGCGGTACCCCTCACTTTGTTCCTATGACGTCTTGAGCATATCTCCCTCTGCACCTCCACAGTGTTCTATAAGGGCCTATGAGCCATGAGCTTTTTGGAGCCCTGGTGGCTCAGTAGTTAAGAGCTGGGCTGCCAACCAAAAGGTTGACAGTTCAAATCCACCAGTCGCTCCTTGAAAACCCTATGGGGCAGTTCTGCTCTGTCTTATAAGATCACTATGAGTCAGAATTGACTCAATGACTACTTTTTTTTTTTTAATGAGCCATGTCTTATTCAACTATGCTATTCCCCAGTGTTCAGCAAAATACCTCGCACTTAATAGGAAGTTTGGCATAATGAAAAGGCAAGCTTTGATAAGCTGGATTTGAACCTTTTCATCCACATGATCTTAAGCAAGGTACTCAGCCTCTTGTGGACTCAATTTCTTCATTTGTAAAATTGCGTGCCTGCCCTTCAGAGTAAATACAACAATTAAAATTAATTTGGAGTGCATAAAACTCCTGGCACAATGTCTGGCACATAGTAGCAGATAGTATTAGTTGAAATGCACCACTCCCAGGCACTAACTGTCTGCTCCACCCTATTGAAAGCCTACAGGGAAATGGGACTGTCTTGTTCAGGAATTTGTGAAACACTTGACATTAACAGTGGGAGAGAATTAACTCACATGGCATCCACCACGTGCCTGTCACTCTGCCAGGAGCATTCCTCACCACAGCTTGTAGGTTGGACATTATTACCCTACATTACCAGTACCAGTTGCCCTCAGGTTAATTCTGATGCATGGCAACTCCGTGTGTGTCAGAGTGGAACTGTACTCTCTAGGGTTTATAAAGGCTGATTTTTCAAAAGTAATTTGCCAGACCTTTCTTCTGAAGCATCTCTAGATAGACTCAAACACCAACCTTTTGGTTAACAGTCAGGTGTGTTAACCACCTGCATAACCCAGGGACTTCTATTCCACATTACATGTGAGTAAATAGAGGCTCAGAGAGGTTACATGATTTTCCCAAGATCAAACAGTTAGTGAGTGTCAGAGCTGGACTGTCCCTGATCTGTATGACTCTAGAGAATTTGTTTTTTTTCATTTTCACAGAAAAAATGTGATCAAGAGTAAAGATGCCACCAGTCCACAAGGCCAATCCCAAAAGAAGGCTGACTGGACAGTATGGCCTGCAGACACAGCCCACAGAGTAGGTGGCACAGGGAATCCTTGATAAGGAACATGATCATGCAAGACTTTCTACTTCCCCTTGATCTTTCCCCAACTTGTTGTCTATGGTGTAAATAGGGAAACATGAATAAATTACCTATTTTTGTACAATGAGTTTTCTATCTAAACACATATATGAACATGTAAGTCCCCAGCTTAAAATCTCCCAAAGCTTCTCCACCATCAAAGTCCAAGCTCCGTACAGTGGTATTCCATGAACTGGTATCACCTCCTGACACTCCCTATTTTTACTTTAGCCACACCAAGCAGCTTATACTGCCCCAAATACACCACATTGTGTCTTCACATCCCTTCTACTCTCGCTCCCTTCACTCACTGTGATGATGAACTTTATATGTCAACTTGGCTGGGCAATGGTGTCCAGTTGTTTAGCCAAACATTAGTCTAGATGATGTTATTAAGTAGTTACATGTGATTAACTCAGTTGACCTCAAGTAAAGCACATTACCCTCCATAATGTGGGTGGGCCTTGTCTTGGTTATCTACTGCTGCTATAACAGAAATACCACAAATGGATGGCTTTAACAAAGAGAAATTTATTCTCTCACAGTCTAGGAGGCTAGAAGTCTGAATTCAGGGAACCAGCTCCAGGGGAAGGCTTACTCTCTCTGTCAGCTCTGGCAGAAGGTCCTTGTCATTAATCTTCCCCTGGCTAGGAGCTTCTCAGCACGTGGATCCCAGTCCAAAGGACCTAAGTGCTGCTGCTTCCAGTGCTGCTTTCTTGATGGTATGAGGGCCACCTGGCTCTCTGCTCATGTTTCTCTTTTATATTTCAAGAGAGATTGACTCAAAACACAACCTAATCTTACAGATTAAGTCCTCCCTCATTAACATAACTGCCTCTAATCCTGCCTCATTAACATCATAGAGGTAGGATTTACAACAGATAGGAAAATCACATCAGATGACAAAATGATGGAGAATCACACAATACTAGGACTCATGGCCTAGCTAAGGTGACACACATTTTTGGGGGACAAAATTCAATCCATAACAGGCCTCATCCAGTCAGTTGAAAGCCTTAAGAGCAATAAAAAGGGAGTTTCCCTAAAATGTATTCTGCCTCCAGACTATAAGAAGACATTTAGCCAGAACTCCCTCACTCTTCCCTCTTACCATAGTCACCTGACTGATGGATTTTGGACTTGCTAACATGCCACAATAACGTGAGCCAATTCCTTAAAATGTTTCTCTCTTTTCGTATATATATATATATATATATATATATAAACAGAGCCCTGGTTACCCAGCGGTTAAGATCTCTAGTTGCTTACCAAAAGGTTGACAGTTTGAATCCACCAGCCACTCCTCAGAAACCCTATGGGGCAGTTTTACTTTGTCCTATAGGGTCACTATGAGTTGGAATAGACAATTGAGGCAATGGGTTTTGGTTTTTACAGATGAGTCAATTTTTCAGAAGTAGCTCACAAGGCCTTTCTTCCAAGGTACCTCTGGATAGACTCAATCCGCCATCCTTTTAGTTAGCAGCTGAGTGTGTTAACCATTTGCACCACCCAGGGACTCCAGGACTTACAAGGGGGTGGGAAATCCTAGTCTGAGACCAAAAGACATCATTATTGATGGATCAGGCATCATGGAGATACCATTGACAGAAGGTAATGTTCACTGAAGCATAAGGAGCAACATCAACCATCAAAAGAAAGGAAGAAAACCAACCATTGACACTGGTGTTTCTCAGCCAAGTCTTTTCAAGAAAAAGTGAGTTCAGAAGGCTTAGAAAGCAAGTTTTTCTTTCTCTATATTATTATACAATGGGTATAATAATAATAGACAGAAAATAGGGCTGTTAAGAGTATTAAACGTGATCATGAATATAATGTGCCTGGTAGCAACTGGTCAGTTACTTTTTCATTGAATTGTTTTATTTCTGGAAGCTGAAATCCCCTAGGAAATATCTGTTGAGTTTGGGTGTGAGGGAACAAGTTAAAATTGTTTATCCAGTGGAGTCTCCACTGGTATTTGTTTTCTCTGAAGTGCCTCTTTTATTTAATCCCTGATATTATTCCAGTATATCCATTACAACAAATACTCTTAAGAAGAAAGGCTTGAATCCAGAAATAAATTGCACTCACAGATCATGTCTTAGAATGTGCATCATTAGTGTTTAACTGCAAAACCAGATACAGGGAAGATAGATGATCCTACTGGAAGGAGCCAAATCGGATTTTGAAGTGACTTTGACTTGCCCTCTTTTTCTTTTTCTTCCTGGGAAAGGGAAAGCACAAATTAGATGGTTCCATATATGCTGTTTGTGATTTTGTAACAAGCCAGGAGAGCCTCATCTCTCCCTAGCTCGTCAGCTCTGTAGTTCCTTTTTTCTATGACTGGAAGCAGTTCAAGGAGAAAGCCTGGGATGGGCACAACTCATATTTGCAAAAAGACATGTTCGTATTTTTCTGCAGCCTCTTCTCTGCTTAGAGCTGAAAGCAAGCTCCCTCTTTCCTTCAGACTAAAATTCTATTATTTATAAAGTTTTTATCTGTTCCTTACTTTGCTCTGAAATGCAACACTGTCAATCTGTTCTAAACAATCAAGGAATTCAAAGGGCTACAAATGAAGAGTAATAATCCAAAAATAGAAGTTAAATTCATTACCCTTGAATAAAGAATATCAAAGAATAGATGCCTTTGAATTGTGGGGTTGGTGAAGAGTATTGAATAGACCGTGGACTACCAGAAGAATGAAAAAATCTGTCTTGGAAGAAATACAGCCAGAATGCTCCTTAGAAATGAGGATGACAAGACTTCATCTCACATACCTTGGACATGTTACCGGGAGGGACCAGTGCCTAGGGAAGGACATCATGCTTGGTAAAGTAGAGGGTCAGCAAAAAAGAGGAAGGTCCTCAATGTGGTGGACTGACACAGTGGCTACAACAATGGACTCAAACATAGAATCGATTTTGAGGATGGCAATTTTGTTTCGTTCTTTTGTACATAGGGTTGCTATGAGTCAGAACCAACTCAACAGCACCTAACACAACAACAACCCTTGTTTTGCTTCACCCAACAAGAGAATTTTCCTCTGTACCTTCCAAACCCATTGCCTTTGAGTTGATTCCAACTCATGGTGACCCTATGGTGACAACTAGAATGCTCCTTAGAAGCAAGGATGGTGAGATATCATCTCATTGACTTTAGACATGTTATCAAGAGGGACCAATCACTGGAGAACAGCATCAGGCTTGGTAAAGTGGAGGCTCTGCAAAAAAAAGGAAGACCTTCAATAAGATGGATTGACACAGTGGCTGCAATAAGCGGTTCAAATATAGTAATGATTCAGAGGATGGTACAGGACTGGGCAAAATTTTGTTCTGTTAGACATAAGGTTGCTATGAGTCAGAGCTGACTCAGTGGCAACTCACAACAACAACAATCTTTACAAAATCAGATCACCAGGCCTTTCTTCTGCAGCTCCACTGGGTGGGTCTAAACCACCAAACTTTTGTAGTCAAGCACAAACCATCTGCACCATTCAGGGACCTGAGAAGCAAACAAAACAAGAATGTGCATACTTCTAGCCTCCCTTTTTACTGTCCCCCAGTGGTGCCCCTTTCCCTCTTTTCTAATTCCCATGGCCCTAGTGACGTTGCTCCTGTTCCTCAAGTTGGTATGCATTCCAGAAGCCAAGCTTCAGCTAAGGCACCTGAGCTCCACCATCCAGTCTGTTAGCAAGACCAAGGAAGAAACCACATGGAAAGGCCAGAGGTAGAAGGCAGGCAAATCCCAAAATAGGACATGGAGGAGGGGGAGAATGAGGCAGAAATGAGGCAATGGGATCCTGAGAAGATTTTCCACAGGAAAAAGCATGCTTTGATTGATCACCCATTGTTTAGGGCTAGATTTGGGCCAGTGAAGCAGGTGTGGTCACAGGGCTTAAAAAAAAAGGAGCAGTTGCCACTGAGTTGACTCTGAGTCATGGTAAGCCCATGTATTTCAGAGTAGAACTGTGCTCTATAGAGTTTTTGATGGCTGATTTTTCTGAAGTAGATCGTTAGGCCTTTCTTCTGAGGCACCTCTGAGTGAACTCGAACTTCCAACATTTTAGTTAACAGCCTAGCCTGTTAACTGTTTGCACCACCGAAGAATGGTCATGGGGATTAAGCTCTCTTAAAGATAAAAGAAACCCACTGTGGGACCAGGGTTGATGTTCAAGGAACTCTCCCCTGTACCCATTTCAGTGGTTGTACTGACCACTTTAGTCCAGACAAGCATGAGGGAGAGAATCCATTCTTTTCCAAAACCCATACCAACAACCAGGGCATATCTTGTGGCCATCAAGTCAATTCTGACTCATAGTGACCCTATAGGCCATAGTACAACTGCCCCACAGAGTTTCCAGCAAGTGCCTGGTGGATTCAAACTGCCAACCTTTTGATTAAGCCAAAGCACTTAACTGCTATGCCACCAGGGTTTCCACCAGGGCATACAGTACCTTCTTATTTTTTGGAATCTCTCATTATCAAAAATTATATACACACACAAAAGCACACATACTTTTGAGGTTTCAAATATATTGTATAAACAAAGATGTATATGTTTATATTCAGAAACCTAGCCATGATTATACATAGTCATGTCTCAAACTTCAGACAACTATGAGTCTCCAGAATCTAGCTACTATTAAGAAGCAAAATTAAGTGGCCCCTGAGTGGCCAAAATAAACATTTTCAAGGCTGTTTTCTGTCTTGGACAGTTCCCAGTTGCCCCACACACCCCTGGAGTCTAAGGATCAAGTCCACTGAGTAGGAGACCCTAGGCCTGGGACTGGCAGCAAGACCCCTGCTTCTTCAAAGCTGTGGATGTAGGTGGAGTCTAGGGTAGCTACAAGCTAAGAAGCAAGCAGTTAGCCCAAGAAGAGGGCATGCACGTCACCCAATCAACAGATCAGCCTAGCGTGGGTAGTGGGAGCCAGGGGCAGAGAAGCACAGAGACTCAGCACTAGAGCTGGCAAGTAGTCTTGGGTGAATATTGACCCCCAGAGCAGTGGCTGCAGTAGATAGTGCACTTGCTGCCCAGTGCCCGGTGGGCAAGTAGCCTGGGTCTACAAAGGCCCAAAGATGGAACAGACACAGAGCAAGAGCTCGGGCCTCACTTGCAGTCGGCCTCAAACTCTGAAGAGGAGTTGAACAAGCTGGGTTCTCCCATCTCCCAGGCTTAGAGCAAAGAAAAGCCATGAATCACAAGTGTGAAGCAAAAAGATAACCATGTTATCCATTACACCAGCATCAGGGAGTGACTACCGTTAGTACAACAGAAGGAAGGTGTCTTAGTCATCTAGAGCTGCTATAACAGAAATACCACAAGTGGATGGCTTTAACAAAGAGAGGTTTATCTTCTCATGGTCTAGTAGGTTAGAAGTCCAAATTCAGGGCGCCGGCTTGGGGAAGGCTTTCTTTCTCTGTCGGCTTTGGAGGAAGGTCCTTGTCATCAGTCTTCCCTTGGTCTGGGAGCATCTCAGCTCAGGAACCTCAGGTCCAAAGGACACGCTCTGCTCCCGGCACTACTTTATTGGTGGTATGAGGTCCCCATGTGTCTCTGCTCGCTTCTCTCTTTTATATCTCAAAAGAGATTGGCTTAAGACACTATCTGATCTTGTAGATCTCATCAATATAACTGCCACTAATCCGTCTTATTACATCATAGTGATAGCATTTACAACACAGGGAAATCACATCAGCTGATAAAATGGTAGATAGTCATACCATGATCTAGCCAAGTTGACAGGTACTTTTGGGGGACACAATTCAATTCATGACAGAAGGAGACCCTCCAAAATCAAGAAAGGACATATACAAGCACTCAAAGCACACCTATGGGTTTTAATCCCAACCCAACCGCCGACTATGCACCTCAATCGGATTGTTTAACCTCGTGTGGCGTGGGTTTCCTTATCTGCAAAATGTGAATAAGAAGATCTGCTCGTGGGGCAGTTGTGAGGATTTAATGAAACATGGTTGTGAAGAACCAGTTGGGTCGAGGACATAGAAGGGGCCCTTCCTTGCTCTCTTGGGTATTAACCTCAGTCCACTGCCTGGCCCCTTTCTGCTCTTCCAAAGAACCAGGAGCAACGTTCCTATTTCCTTATATAGAAGCAAGGAGAAATACCAAGGGTTAAACACACAGACAACTGGAAGAACCCAGAAATGGCTGCTACAATGGAGGTTTCACCCTGCTTGGCTGGGCCCTCAGATACCAACAATGAATACAGATAAGCAATAGAATGGCATCCCATTCTCGTTGTCCTCATGATTGTGGTTGTTGTCATCAGTGTTGTGGTTTTGACAACTTGAAGAAAACAATGCTTCACCTTTTTGAATAAAAAGTTCACTCTTTAGCTTGTGTGTGTGTGCGTGTGTGTGTGTGTGTGTGTGTGTGTGTTGGTGGGAGTGGGGGAGGGCGGACTGGATAATGCAGTATAGGGAAGGGAAGCAGCAAGAGCCAGCCAGACACAGAAGTGTCAAACTGCATAGCCAGCTAGTGGTTGCCCTGGTGCTTGTTAGAGCAACACTGCCCAATAAGAAATAGGATGCAATTCACACATGTGACTTCCAATTTTTAGTAGCCACATTATAAAAAAGCAAAAAGAAAAAGGAAAAATTAATTTTAATAATGTTTTATTTAACCAAACATATTTCAAATATTATCATTTTGACATGTAATCAACATAAAAAATATTAATGAGATACTTTGCATTATTTTTATTGTACTAAGGCTTCAAAATCTGGCATGTGTTTTACTTTTCCAGAATATCTCTCTAGCCACATTTCAAGTGGTAGCTAGTGGCTACCATATTGGACAGTGCAGCTTTGTCGCAACAAAGACTATCTCCTCTGTGGACCTGGGTTTAAGTGTATTTTGGGAGGGACTCTCTGTTGGGTGGAAAGAATACTGAGAATCATTATGGGGCAGCTGGGGGAGAGAGGACTCGAGCGACCAGCCAACTTCACCAAAAACAGCTTCCCTAAACAGCAGGGAAGAAAGCCTTGGCAATTTCACTTACAAAAATTAGCCAAGGAAAACCTATAGATCACAACAGAATATTGTCTGATGTAGCACTAGAAGGTGAGCCCCCTAGGTTGGAAGGCACTCAAAACAGTGGCTGCAACAATAGACTTGAGCACACCAACAACTGTGAAGACAGCACAGGACTGGGCAGCATTTCACTCTTTTGTACATAGAGTCTCCGTGAATTAGAGCCAACTTCATAGCAACTAACAACAGAAGGTGTCAAGATCTGCCTGGTGCTTGGGATTCCCAGGATTCCTGGAGCCTTTTCTTGAGGACTTTCTTCAAAAGAACACCTGTTCATGACTCTGTGGGAACACCTGGATCTGTCCCTATCTCTCTGGGTTTAAATGAGAGTGTCTAGCCAACAGAGGCCATCCATTTAATGCTCTTGTTCCTTTCTCTAGAATTATAAGAAACACTCAGTGAATACCTGGCCAATGAGTTCCCATAAGCAAATTCTTGGTGAGCAGTTTCCCAGGTCCTTACATGTCTGCTGTTGAAAAAACGAGCCAACCAAAATTACCATCACAGAGCGCAGAGTTCCCCAAGAGATGGACGCATTGTTACTCCTCTTGGGCAGCAGAGATAACGCATGATGTATTTTTTTAATGTGAGCCTGAAAGCCAACTGACATTTTCTTCTTTATCCTGCTCCAAAAGCAGATCTATGGGACAAGCGGTCTTGTTGGAAGAATAAAAATATGGTGTGCTTTGATTTGGGCCTCAGTATATATTTTGCCTACACAGGTTAAAAAGGCAGAGGGGGGAAAGCAGGGAGAAAAAGGCCACATGAAGGTTTGATGTCATAAAAGCTGCCTGTTAGCAGGAGTCTCACTCAGCTCTTTGAATGCCCCCGGCTGGTCTGCAGTGATAACAGGCACCCCATCCCCTTCGATGGCGAAAGAGGTTTGTCGTGTGACAAGTGAGCCCAATGAACAGGGATCTTAGGCCAGGGACAAAAAACAGAACGAGAAAAGCAGAGTGTCCTGCCAAGCCCTCCTGTGTGTGAGGCTACCTTCTCTCCCAATCAGTAACGTGTTTCTCATTTCCTCAGTGAGCTCAGCCAGACTCATGGCGGTGCGTGCCATCTACCTCCTGGTAGCTCTCAAGTGTGTATCTCCAGCCCCCACCCACCCACTACACTCCATTGCTCCTGGCTGTGTTTTCCTCTCATTCCAGACAACAAGTTCTTAGGTGACATCCCTTTGAGGCACCCTTGACGCCCCTCTTTCTCTCCTATCCCACATCCAATCCATCAGTAAATCCTATAGGCTCAGAATACATCCAAGATCTGTTTCTCATCCCCCGCACTGCCACCAACCTAATCCAGCTCCATCCCTCACCTGCCACACAGGATTTCTGCCAGTCTCCCCACTCTCCTTCTGTCCCCTACAATCCATTATCCACATAGCAGGGAGATCCATCATTTGCAAACCAAAGCCAGATCATGTCATTCCTCTGCTTGACAGCCTTCAGCTCCCCAGCCCCCATAAAATAAAATCTAAAGTCCACACCAGATCGTGCGGGCCCTGTGGCAGCTTCCACTCAGCTCTAGCCACAGTGACCTCCTGGCTTTTAATGCTGTCACTTGCCCAATGGTCCCAGAGTTCAGAGCTTTCTGGAAAGGTGGGAATGAAGAGCCAGAAGGGATCTTAGATTAAAGTGGGTCCTCCCACAACCTCCCTGTGTCTAGGTATGACATTCTCCACCCCAGCTGGCTGGCTGTGAGGCTGCTTCACTCAGTATTCAGTCCCATGACCTTAATAACATCCACATGTATGCTAAAGACTCCCGAGTAGTCCCCTAGTCCAGACCACAGCCCTGAGCTCCAAATCCCTTATCTGACTCCATACCCAGCACCTCCTCTTGGACAGCTAACCAAAACCTGTTAGCAAAGAGTTGATTCAGACTCATGACAACCCCATGTCTTACAGAGTAGAACTGCTCCATAGAGTTTTCTTGCTGTACTCTCTATGGAAGCAGATCATCAGACCTTTCTCCACGGCACTGCTGGGTGAGTTCCCAGCCTTTAGGTTTGCAGCCAATCACAAACCACTTACCCTACCCAAGGGCCTGGACTAGCAGGTCTAACACAAATGCTTGGTTTCCCATCTCCCTTCAGTCCTCCTCCTCCAGCTTCCCACCTCAGTAAAGGGTGCGTCCATTCACCCAGTTGCTCAAGCTTAAAATCTCTGTCATTCTTGCCTCTTCTCTTTCCGTCACGCCTCATATCTAATCTTTCAGCAAATCCTGTTGGCTCTTACTTCAAAATATGTCTAGAATCCATCCATTTGCACCATCTCTGCCACTCTCCTTGCAGCCCCAGCTGCCATGATATCTCCCAGACTTCTGCAGGAGCCTTGTGACTGCTCTCCCTTCCCCCACCTAGGCCCCCATAACTAACTGTTCACATAGAAGCTATATTTAAGCATGAACCAGAACATGCTACCTCTCCTTCCAAACCTTCTGATGACTTCTCGATAAAACCAGGATAAAATTCCAACTTCCCTCTGTGACCAACAAGGCCTTATGGGACCTGGTCCCGCCCTGAGCTCATCACCCACTAATCTCTTCTTTGCCACTTGGGCTTCTTGCTGTTCCTCAAACATACCAAGCTGGTTCCCACTTCAGGGACTTGGTTCTTGTTACTTCCCCCAACTAGAAAAACTTTCTCCCTTTACCCGAATCTTTTCTTCTCAAAAAAGCCTCTTCAGCCCCCCAGTAGCCACCGTGGCCACCTCCTACCCCTGTCTGGCCACTCTGTGACTTTACCTTGCCTTGTCTTTCCCCAGCACTTTTAACATTGCTATCTGACAGAATAATATACATTTTGTGGGTTTATTTTTTATCCCCCAGGTAGATTGTGAGCTCCATGAAGACAGGTTGTTTTTCTGTCTGTTCATGGCTGAATCGCGAGCATCTAGAAAAATGCCTGACACATAGTAGGTGCTCAATAAATATTAGTGGATTGAATAAATGAAATGAATGAGGCATGTCTCCAGAAAGAGATACGTAACCTGCATACAAATAAAAATGCAGGAAACGTGCTTTTGCTCTCAGCAACCTTATCCTCCAAACCTTCTACGGAATCATTGAAAACCTGGTCATCCACTGGTAACTTAGGCTACTGCCATGGGGCAAAAGTCTTAGCTATGATGCTCCAGAAATAAGGATAGCAGACTGATCTGCAAGTAAAAGACTCCAGCATCCCTTCTGTTGCAAATGAAGCTCACTTTGATCTCAGCTCCTCGCCACCTTGGCTCACTTTTTTTCCTGTCAGCCACCCTGAAGTCTTACAGAGATAAGGCAGAATCGCTATGCACTTTCTTTTTTGACTTTTAAATAGGAAAAGTTCCCAGTGCTACCTAGCCCCAGAGCTAAAATATTATACCCCTGAACATTTGTATCCAAGATTCTTCTCCCTACCGAAAAAAACCTATAGGTTCAAAGAAACATAGTGAGTTAGATGAACTCAATTAGTCAGAAGGTGTATTTGTATTAATTAAGTCCAATTTTGGAGGCCTGGTGGTGTAGTGGCTAAGAGCTATGGCTAGTAACCAAAAGGTCAGCAGTTCGAATTCACCAGCCACTCCTTGGAAACCCTATGGGGTAGTTCTCCTCTGCCCTGTAGGGTCGCTATGAGTCGGAATTGACTTGACGGCAATGGGTTTGGTCTCCCATTTTACAGATGAGAAAGCTGGGGCACAAAGACGAGATTGGATCAAAGTTTCTCTGTGAGTCAGGGGCAGAGTCAAGTCAATAACCCTGCCTCATGCCTTCCACCCAAATCACAATCAGCTACCAACTGCCCAGCTGTCCCTGAGTCTGTCCTGGGAAAGCCTCCCCTACTCTAAATTTGACATAGTTTTGCAGGCTCATCATCTGGGATAAAAAAATTCCATAACATCTATAACTGAAGCTCATGTTGCCAAAATTTGAGCCCCTCCAGCTCACTCCTTCACAAGATAGGTGACTCCATTGTCCAGGTCCCTCTGTCAGAGTTCCCTCTTACCTTGAATCTGGCTCTGCTTCCCTGTAACTTCTATGTATCATTCCCAAGTGTGCTGTACTAGAGCAGACGAACCTGTCTCAAAAGCTGGTTTCTCCCATGACTAGTTGTGTGACCTGGTATCACTATTTATCTTCCCTGAAAGATGCACAACAATGTGGGTAAGATGATATTTTTATGTAGATAAAAATCTATGCAAATAGATGCACCTGGTTTGTTGACTCTGAGATGCACATGGAAACTTTTGGAATAAGATGCCTCTTACAACCCGGGACCGCATACAACCACAGCCAGCCAGGTAGTAGCTGCAAGGTTGTGTGAAGAACATCCACTAGAATTTTCCAGGAAGATGGAGAAAGGGCCAACACTGAAGTGTCTTAAATTCTGTGAAATATAGTAAATTTTCTATTGTTGTTGTTAGGTGCTGTCAAATCGGTTCTGACTCACAGCTACCCAATATAAAACAGAATATAACAGTGCCCAGTCTTGCACCATCCTCGCAATCGTTGCTATGTTTCAGCCCACTGTTGCAGTCACTTTGTCAGTCCATCTCATGAAGGTCTTCCTCTTCATGACCCTCTACTTTACCGAGCATGATGTCCTTCTCCAGGGACTGGTCCCTCCTGATAACATGTCCACAGTACTTGAGACGAAGTCTTACCATCTTAACTTCTAAGGAGCATTCTGGTTGTACTTCTTCCAAGACATATTTGTTCATTCTTCTAGAAGTCCATGGTATATTCAGTATTCTTCCCCAACACCATAATTCAAAGGCATCAATTTTTCTTCTGTCTTCCTTACTTATTGTCCAGCTTTCACATGCATATGAGGCGATTGAAAATAACATGGCTTGGGTCAGGAGCACCTTAGTCCTCAAGGCGCTGTCTTTGCTTTTGAACACGTTAAAGAGGTCTTTTGCAGCAGATTTGCCCAGTGCAATACATCATTTGATTTCTTGACAGCTGCTTCCATGGGTGTTGATTGCGGATCCAAGTAAAAGGAAATCCTTGACAACTTCAATATTTTCTCAGTTTACCATGATATTGCTTATTGGTCCAGTTATGAGGATTTCTGTTTTCTTTATGTTGAGATGTAACCCATACTGAAAGCTGTAATCTTTGATCTTCATCAGTAAGTGCTTCAAGTTCTCTTTGCTTTCAGCAGGCAAAGTTGTGTCATCTGCATATCACAGGTTGTTAATGAGTCTTCCTCCAATCTTGATGCCAAGTTCTTCTTCATACAGGGCGGCTTCTCAGATTATTTGCTCAGCATACAGATTGAATAAGTATGGTGAAAGGATACAACCCTGACACACGTTTTCTCATTTTAAACTAGGCAGTATTCCCTTGTTCTGTTCGAACGACTGCCTCTTGGTCCATGTATAGGTTCCACGTGAGCACAATTAAGTGTCCTGGAATTCCCATTCTTCACAACGTTATCTATAATTTGTTATAATCCACGCAGTCGAATGTTTTTACATAGTCAATAAAACACGGGTAAATATCTTTCTGGTATTCTCTGCTTTCAGCCAAGATCCATCCGACATCAGCAATGATATCCCTCCTTCCACATCCAAATTTGCTGTTCAGTGTATATAAATTTGTTCTGCAAAGAATCAAAGACACATTTAGAAGTGGTTATCTCCAGACAGTGGAATGGAAAATAGGAAATGAGCCTTTCACTTTCCATTTTCTTTCACTCTAGGCAGTTTGATTTCTGCAACCTGGGAAATATATTCAATAATAAAAAGGCCACTAGTAGCTTATTTTATCCTTTGCACTTCACTGATTTTAAGAAGGCCCAATCAATCTTAGTTTTTTTCTAAAAAAAAAAAAAAAAACAAGAAGAATAGGTGAAGTAAATAATTAAGTGTATCATATCTCTTAGCCATTCTCATTCCCAGCTTCTTTCCATTTGAGAAACTCAGAAAAGTTTCTAAAGGTCTAAAGAAAGGCAAAAGGCATTGCAGGGCCGTGCAAGGAGCGCAGGGCCAGACACGGAAATAGGCATGGGAAACATCCATAGTAGCAAAACTGTAAGGGGACAGTTACATCATGTATTACTGGTGACTGCAATATTTTGTACTACCCTATTGGAAAACCATTTATCTAAACATAACAGTGAAATAACCATGCCCTTTGACTCCTAAGCTTCCCTGCAACAATTTTATTCTAAAGAAAGTTTGTATAATACTTTAAAAATTCCATGCATAAAAATAGTCACATATTTCTTTGTGATGGTTAATGTTCTGAGTCAACTTGGTGAAGCTATGATTCTCCATGGTTTGGCAGACATTGTACTGATTATTCTTCCATAATATAATATAATGTAATCACCTCCATGATTAGATCTGATAATGTGATCACTTCCATGATAAGATCTGCTATGAGCAGCCAATAGGTTGAAAGGGGAGTTTCCTTGGGGGTGAGGCCTGCCTCCAGTACATAAATAGATGATCCAGCAAGGCTCACCCTTGTTCGGGATCATGCATCCAACTCATCATCATCTGACCTCCAGTTCTTGGGACATGAACCAGCAGCCTGCCATCTGACCTGCCGACCTTGGGTTCGTCAGTCCCTGCAATCACATAGGTCAGGAGAATCCTCCAGCCTGACGCTTGATCCATGGATTTGGGACTTGCCAGCCTCCACAAATGCATGAGCAGTTTCTCTGAATTAAAGCTCTCTCTATATATTTACATATGTGTGTGTTTCACTGGTTTTGCTCCTCTAGAGAATCCAGCCTAAGACATTCTTTTAACAGCAAAAATAATTGGTAACACATCAGATTTATAACAGTAGATTCATGATTAACTAAAATATGATACAGAGTCCCTGGATGATGCAAATGATTGGCATGCTTGGCTGCTAACTGGAAGATTGGAAGTTCAAATCCACCAAGAGGCACTTCAGCCATTGAAAATTCTATGGAGCACAGCTCTATTCTGACACACATGGGGTCACCATGAGTCAGAATTGACTTGATGACAACTAGAAAAAGAGATGCATCTAAGGGAATGGAACATTTGTTTGAAAATGGATCTATAATAGCTTTATGGAAAAATATGATATCCAGTCTAAATTTTACACTTGTATAAAGTTGCTTATGTAGGTACAAAGGTTGAAATGTTGAAGTTAAGGCCAAATAAATTTAAACCGGGGAAATATGTGGAATAAGGAAGACAGATGCCATATATCTAGCATTCATTCACTCATTCATTCATTCTTTAGACCAATGTGGGCGAGGCACTTTCTTTGTGTGGCATGCTGAGCTGTGAATTTGAAGTACAGTGGGGAAGGAAACACACAGGGTATTCACCTTAAAGAAGCTGAGACCCACTGAGGACACACAGATTGTCCATACCCTCAGAGAGTTAGCAGAACAAAGGACTAGAATTAGAATTAAGAGATAACTGAATAAAAATAAACTGCTTCACTCAAAAGGCTAGAAAAAAAATAGCAAAGTAAAACCTAAAGAATAAAGCCAAAGGAACTGTTAAATATAATAGCTGGAAATCATTCATTCAAATCCTTTAAAGCAAAATTGCTTTTTTAGAACCTATTTTGTAAAAAGACCAATTATGTGAACAAACATCTCACGATGCTAGTCAATAAAAAAGGAGAAAAAACAAAAATGTACTGTTATGAATGAGAAATGACTTAAAATTACAGGTATGAAATCATTTCCTGTTCATTATAAGAGAAAACTAGGTACAACTGTATGATAATAAATTTTAAAATCTCACCGAAATGCTTGATTTTCAAAGACACAAATTCTACAAAATTGGGGAAATAAGACAAAAATGTGAATGAAGCAAGGCAAGGATGTGGCAAATTGGTCTTTCTCAGATGCTGCTTGTGAGAAACGGCCTGGCATCTTTATTTTGGAATGCAATTTGTTCGTCCACATCAAATATGTCTAGAACACTCAAGCACATAGACTTATAAATTACACATATGTAAATTTATCCTAACAAAATAATAAATAAGAATGCAAAAGTATATTCTTCCACCATCAAAGATATTTTTTTGCTATATATGATACTTACAGTCTGATAATAATAATTTTGATAAATCTGTTGTGGCACATCTATACAGTGGACTGCCATCCAGTCATTAAAAATTATGTTGTGAGTTCTTCTTGGTTCCAAAACGTGTTCACGATATATTAAAAAGTGATATATTAAAAAGTGACAAAAAGGGGTTCATGATATATTAAAAAGTGACAAAAAGGAGGTTGCCAACCATGATGTATAGTATAATCCTTTTTTGCATTTATTTGGGTGGGGGGAAAGCATTTCAAAAGACAATATACCAAATTGTCCACAATGCTTAACTCTGGGGACTCGGGTTATGGGTGATTTTTCATTTTCTTCTTCATACTTTTCTATATTTTTTTCTATGAAAATAAAGTTACATATTTATTCAAATAAGCATAAAATGTATATTTGGAAAAATGACCAATAAAAATACTAAAATATTAACGGTCATTGTCTTGGGTGGCGAAAATATGAATTAATATGTTTTATTCTTATTCCTATACTTCCAGTTTCTGAAGAGTCTTTAGTGACAATTTCATTGATAACTGAAAAATAAATAAACCTGTTAATGATAAGGGCTCCTAGCTGATAATGCCACTCCAGCTCTAGCAATGTGAATTTGGCTCTCATTTTCTTCCTCTGGACTCATTTCCTCGTCTCTAAAATGAAAGAGTCCAGCTAGACCTTTCCAGAAGCCTTCTCTCATGCTCGCTTTGATGTTATTTCCTTCAAAGCACTAGCTCAGCCATCCAGTGTTAACCCCCACAGGGGAGTCCTTGGGTGGTGGAAACAGTCAATGCGCTCAGTTGCTAACCGAAAGGTTAGAGGTTCAAGTCCACCCAGAGGTGTCTCAGAAGAAAAACTTGGCAATCTACCGAAAAATCAACCATTGAAAACCCTACTCTGACACACATAAGGTCACCATGAGTTGGAGTTAACTTGATGGCAACTGGTTGTCTTTTTGTTTGTTTGTTTTCTATCCTTACAGGAGCTTGGCGTGGGTGGCAGGGCAGGCTCTGAGGTGTGCAGGACCCTGGATTAGCTTTAAGCTACATAGTTACATGTTTGCATTTTATTCCAAATTTAGCAAACAGTCCCTCTGTCAGAGACCCAGAGAGAAATCTAGGGACCAAGAAAATATACCCAGGGACCCAACCTCGATCTCTCCTGTCATGGATTGAATTATGTCCCCCAAAAAATGTGTGCATCAATTTGGCTGGGCCATAATTCCCAGTATTGCATGGTTTTCCTCCATTTTGTGATTGTAATTTTATGTTAAACAGGATTAGGATAGGATGTAACACCCTTGCTCAGGTCACATCCCTGATCCAATGTAAAGGGAGTTTCTCTGGGGTGTGGCCTAAACCACCTTTTATCTTACAAAAGATAAACGGAAAGGGAAGCAAACAGAGAATTGGGGGACCTCATACCACCAAGAAAGCAGTGCCAGGAGCAGAGCATGTCCTTTGGACCCGGAGTTCCTGCACAGAGAATCTCCTAGTCCAGGGGAAGATTGAAGAGAAGACCAACAGAGAGAGAAAGCCTTCCCCTGGAGGCTTTGGACTTGTAGCCTCCTAGACTGTGAGAGAATAAATTTCTCTTAGTTAAAGCCATCCGCTTGTGGTATTTGTTATAGCAGTACTAGATGACTAAGACACCTCCTCACACCATCCTTCACCTAATACAACCCACATCCCTGTGGCCTGTGCAGTGCCTTCCCATAAACCACATTTCAAGTTAAAGACAATTGGAACAAAACTATTGGAATGGAAAGGGGGGAGGTATTTCCCTTGGCCCCCGACTGCATCTCAGCAGAGAAATATAAAACAGCAGGAAGTTTGCCTACATGCTTCCAATTCTCCATGCTTAGTACTAATTTTCAATTTTATTCAAGGTCCCTGCTTCTGTTTAAATTAAATCTCTGTTAAAAATAATTATCTGGTAATTTTCCAGTGAAAGGGAAAAAAAAAAAGTTTGCCTTGTGCCCCGGTGCCATTTGCTGACCTCATAGTCCAGGGCAGTCCTCAAGGCCAAGGGCAGAGGGGCAGAGCTGACTCGGCAAGGGGTAGTCTTGGACCTGAATGGGAATATTCCTCCAGGGCATCAGGGAGCCCATGAAGGAGACTTGGGAAGGAGGAAAGGGGTCTGGATAGAATGGTGGAGAGGCAAAGTTATCCAGGGAAGAAGATGCCCTTTCCTCTGTCACATCAAATCCTTTTTTAAAAATATTTTTAGTATCATTTATTCCCACCAAGAAATTGGAAGGAATAGTCCCAGCACACAACCCAACTTCAGAACAATTTTAGGAAACCAGGAGAACAACCTCTGGCCATTAACTTTGCCTGGATATTTGATTCCACTAGAATGAAGATCCCTCCAGGTGGAGTAAGGTACTTGCAAGCAGGTTTTGCTGGTCCAGGACCTGAAGGAGGGCACAAAGGGGAATCTGAGGAGGAGTCAGGCTTATCTTCAATGTTTGGAAAGTGGCTCAACCTTTCTGGCTTTGGTCTCCTCTTCTGTAGATGGTGACCAGTAAAATTGTCCTTTACTGTAGAAAAGGACCAACACACCTGGTGCTGTGCCTTATCCCACATCCTGTTTTCACAAGGTGATGGTTGGAGCTGCAGCAGCACTCCAGTGTCCATGAGGGAAAAGAGAAGACAAGCCCATAAATTCCTGCCCTGTCAAATTTGTGCCACTGAACCAAGGCCAGCAGGCATCTGCCTCCAGAGTTCTTGTTATATGAGAAAAATGCATCCTATTTATTTATACCATGGTGAGTTTGGTTTTCTGCTACTTCAGTCAAATTCAGCCCTCACTGAGGAAAAGTTAGTTGCTAATGCAATAAGATAATGTATAGACATTGCATAGCACACTGCTTAGAAAATAGCAGAAGTTCAACATTGCTAAGTGAGGGCAGTGGTAGTTCAGTGGTAAAATTCTCACCTTCCATGCAAGATACCCAGGTCCGAATCCCAGCCAATGCACCTCATGTGCAGCCACTACTCATCTGTCAGTGGAGGCTTGTGTGTTGCTATGATGCTGAACAGATTTCAGTGGAGCTTCCAGACTAAGACAGCCTGGGAAGAAAGGCCTGGTGATCCACTTCTGAAAATCAGCCAGTGGAAACCCTATGGTCACAACAGTCCAATCTGCAAGACTAGGCAGCTTTTTGTTCCGCTGTGCATGAGGTGGGCATGAGGCGGGGACTGACTCAACAGAAGCTAACAATAACTACAACAATACTGGTGGACTCCTTGTCTTATCAGTCCCTTCTCTGAAAACAGGGATGCTCCTGGAGATAGAAGTGCTGTGAGAAGGAATAAAGGCCAATGCAGTGTTGGCAGCATGAACTCACAGCGTGTCACACCAGGAGGGGCTGTAAGGAGCACATGTGTTACGCCTCCTTTCACAGATGAGGAGAGGAAAACACCTTGCCCAAGGCCACCCAGCTGTTGGTGGCAGAAACGGCAGGCCAAGCCTGGGCATGTGGCTTGAATCTGGAATGCTTTCCATTCCCCGCTGACCTCTCTTGGGAAGGGGCTGCATGCTGGAGAGGAGGAGCTGGCCTCAGCTGTCAGGTGGGCCTGGAGTGGGGCTCTCTACCACAGACTCTCTCTCTTGTTCCGTTCCAGACATCCCATAGTCCAGCCTCCAGCTCTTCACTTGGGTGGTTGCCTTGCCTCTCACCTGCCCCAGAGTCCCTCCTCAGCCCACGCAGACAACATCCGTGTGCACGTCATCAACCACCACTGCCATCACCTCCACCCGTGCTACCAAATCTTGATGACTGTGGAGAAGGGGAGGCCCCAGTTCTCAGCCTGGCATGCCCAGCCCTCCATGGTCTGGTTTCAGCTTTCTCACCCCATGTTAGGGATTGAATTGGGTCCCTGAAATGATATGTTGAAGCCCTAACCCTGTACCTGTAATGTGGCCCCGTTTGGAGATAGTTTTTATTTTGTGATGTTCATGGGGTCATACAGGAGTAGAAAACCAAAAAACCAAACCCTTTGCCATCGAGTTGATTTCAACTCAGAGTGACCCTAGAGTAGGGTGAGTCCTAACCCTAATCCCTTCTGAGTGGTGTCTTATAAACACAGCAGAATAAACACTGGCACATACACGCGGGAAGACGCTATGTGAGGACCATCTACAAGCCGAGAATGCCAAGACATGCCCAGGGCTGCCAGAAACTCAAAGAGACAAAGAAGGATCCTCTCCTAGCGGATGGATCGTAGTCCTGCTGACACCCTGAATTAGGGCTCCCAGCCTCCGAAACTGTGAGACAATAAATTTCTGTTCTTTAAAGCCACACACTTACGGTATTTGTGTTACAGTAGCCCTAGATAACCAAAACACCCACCTCCCCACAGGCTCCGCTCACACCAAACAGTTGATCTCCTTCCTGCACGCCATACCTGAGCCTGCACCGCTACCTCACACGCACTTTTCTCCCCCTATTGAAAAGCATCCAGTTCTCAACAGCCTGTTCTTCCTCCTCTCAGCTCCAGCAGAACATATTTTCAGTACCAGCCATGTTGGCACTTGATGTTTCTATGGCTTCTAGCTTCTGCTTCACACTTTCATCAACAATTGTCCAATCCCTTTCCCTAGATGCTAGCCCCTTAACGGCAAAAGCTGCTGTCTTTGCCTGGCATGGGAATGAACACAGGAGACTCCTGGAGGCAGCGGGAGCAGCTGTCACAACACTGGCAGCAGCAAGAAAAGGAGACTCAGCAGTACCCACTAACTCTAAGAACTTGTTACTTGCCAGTGAGTGTACCAGCTCAGATCATAGCAGGAAACAGGCGTGCCAACTGGAATCTTGAAGGAATTTAATAGAGGTGATTTACAAGTGAGATGCAAGGGTTAGGTTATGGTGAGGCCCCACCTTACGTCTAGCAGCACACCTAGACTGAAGGGAAGGGGAGGAGACAGAGCTGTCAGGGCTCAGTGAGACCCTGCACTATGAAGGGGCCCCCCAGTAGGAGTTCCAGCTAGCTAGTGAGAGAACTGGAGCCTTGGTGGCACAGTGGTTAAGAGCTCAGGCTGCTGACCAAAAGGTCGGCAGTTAAAATCCACCAGCTCCTCCTTGGAAACCATGTGACGCAGTTCTACTCTGTCCTATAGGGTCGCTATGAGTCAGAATCAACTCGATGGCAACGGGTTTTGTTTTGGTGTTTTAGTGAGAGAACTGGCACCAAAGCAGGAACAAAGTTGGGGAAGAAGTACCCCTCCTTCACCCTCTTCCCACCTCTCATCTCATCCTGGTGACTCCCATCGGCCTAACTCACCAGGAAGCCAGATGGCAAGGAAGCCAAAATAATATATAGGTAGTCCCTGACTTACAATGTGTTTGAGTTACGAAGAACCATACTTAAGATTGTCTGTATTTTATTTTATTTTATTTTTGGTACATCTTACTGTTAGTAATATCTACTACATACATACAATGCTAAAATATATCTGTAAGTTTATACGTAATGTTTCCAACCCCCAAAGACAAATAAAGATCGTATTTATAAAGATACTGATAATAAAAAACAAATAATCATGAAAACTGAAAAAAAAAAATGAGGTCTTTGACTTACGTCAGAACCAATTTATGATGGAGTCATCAGAATGGAACCCCATCATAAGTCGGGGACCACCTGTAGTCCATGGGGGTTGCCCAGGATACAGAGCAAGGTAAAGAAGGGTGAAGAATGTGTTGGGGATCAAGGAGGGGTATGTGGGGATTAACCAAGTACAGGTGGGCACTGGCTAAGTGATTTACCTGCATTCGCTCATTTAAGCCTTTACAATAATCCCATGAGAAATTCCGGTTAGGGAATCTCATTTCTCTTTTTTTAATCCTCATTTACAAGTAAGGAAACTGAGGCACAGAGAGATTAACCAATTTCCCCAAGGTCACAGAGTTAGAAAAGTGGCCGAGCCAGGATCTGAATGCAGACAGTCTGACGCCAGACCCACGTGCTTAAACAATATGTTATCAATGACTTATGGAATAAGCAAAGGAACTGACAAGTGTAATTTACTAATGCAATAGCAAATTGCCTCTTCTGCATCTGTCCTTGGGTTGACAAAGCCTAGAGAATCTTCAAGTTCCCACCTCTGGTGAATTTCTCTCCCTGTTCCACCCCTCAGGAGAAGCACAGCCATGATCTACGGCAGCAGTTCTCAAACTTTTTGGTCTTGGGACCCCTTCGCCCTCTTAAAAATTACTGAGAAAATCCAAAGAGCTTTAGTGTATACGGGTTATATTTGTCAACATCTATCAAATTTGAAATTCAGACTCAGAAATTTTAAATCACAAGCGTACACAGCACACATTTCATTAGCCACAGAAAGATAACGTCATCACATGTTGCGTAGTTTCTGGAAAACTACACACTGTCCACCACAAGATGATAAGAGTGTGAAAAGCACATAACATCTTAGCGTTATCGTAAAAGCAGTTTTGACCCTGAGGATCCCCTTAATAGGGTGTTAAGGACCTGCTGGTTGTCCTCAGACCAGACTTTTAGAACCACCAATCCAGAAGATGATTTTATTTCATTAAAATCATTTGTCAGTATAAGCCACAGCCTTAAACATTGTCAGCACGAATTTAGTGACCCACGCCCTGTTCCTCTTCTGTCCTCTCTCTTTTAAATATCATTCCTACTGAGTCCTTTCTCTATCCAGAGAGTAGGGTACACTTGACAGACTTCTGCAGGACCCAAGCCTTAACAGAGAAGGCAGACTCAATAGGGTTGCCCCTGGCGTAGTCGATGAGCCCAGCTGATGTAGTCACACCTACCCAGGTGCCACATCAGGAACAGAAGGCAGGTCATAAAACCAGGAGCAGAGCGAGTCCTGCAGGAAGAAGCTGATAGGCTGACAGTAATTTAGGAAGGCCAGGGGGCACCCACAGCAAGTGGCCACCCCAAAGCCAGCTGAAAGGAAAAAGGGCAGTGCAGGGGAAATGAGCCACCTAGAAACCACGCTCCAGCCAACCTGCTCATCTTTGAAATGCTTGGCTTGTGCCCTTGGTCATCAGAGCAAGTAAAAAGGAGACATGTAGTCCCCTTCACCCTGGCCTTAAAGCTGGTTATCTCGCTCAACTGCATTCTAGACTGCGATAAACTTCAACAGGCAATGAGAAAAACAGTAGGTGAGAGGTTGTGCGGATTCACTCGGGATGAAATGGTATCCTTTTTTATCAGCTATTTGAGTTCATCCGCCTGCTTTGTTTCCTTCAGCAAGTGTATTTATATTCCGCAATGAAAAGGAAAATTTCATAACCTAGTCTCTAACCTGAAACTATGCCATGGGAAATGTACATGACCTCATTTCACTCTCCCTTCACCACAGGAAGAAACAAGTTCCTCTCTGATGTCTCCTCCGCCAACTCACACCAGGTACCATCAATCCCAGTCAAGAATCAATACAGTTACAGATACGTCTCCGTCATTAGCACCGTCCTTTCTATTGTTCAGTTGTCTACTATGTGCTGAGTTCTGTGAGACACACTGTACATATGTTATTTCTAAGCTTCATAACAACTCCATGAAGGAAGCAGCATTACCCCTGTTTTCTAGATGAAGAAACTAAGGCTCATAGAAGTCTTAGCCAGCTTTTAAGTGGCTGAGCCGAGATCTGAACCCAGGTCTGAAAGAATCCAAAACGTATGTTAATCTGGATTTCCATGAGGTCCTTCAGGCATCTTTTTTCCCTCAGTCAGCAGTAGCTTTTTGGTACGTCTCCTCAAGTATCATACACTCTCCTCCCAAACCTCAATCACTGTCATATTAGTCACCCTCTCCTGAGAAGGAGTGAAGTGGTGGTTCAATTGTAGAATTCTCACCATCCATGCAGGAGACCGGGGTTCAATTCCCAGCCAATACACCCCATGCACAACTACCGCCTGTCTATCAGTGAAGGCTTGCATGTTACTATAATGTTGAACATGTTTCAGCAGAGCTTCCAGACCAAGATAGACTAGGAAGAAAGACTTAGGAATCTACTGCCAAAGAATCAGCCAATGAAAACAACTATGGGTGATAATGGTGGGTCCAATCTCCAATCAATCGTGGGAATGGCACAGCACCAGGCAGCATTTCATTCCGTTTTGCACAGGATTGCCATAAGTCAGGGGCCAAGTTGACGGCAGCTTGCAACAACTTCTGAGAAGTGTTATATAACCCTGGTTTAATGATCCCTTGGTTAAGAAGCAGACTCATGCACAGGGGACACTTCCTTCCTTCTGGGCCTGCAGTTGACAATTTCCTCCACGCACTGCAAGTGACATTGCTTTACCCTCCTTTCTCAGGGATAATTCCTACAGTGCCTTGCTAACTGCTGCCGTCTGTCCTTAGTGCCTGCAATTTCAATCACTTGTTTAAAAACAAATTAAGTGAATCTCCTTCACGCTCACTCCCTGCATTTTCTCTCATTATCCTTGGAGAAACGAACTCTCCCTTGGCATGCGAAAAAAGAGATGAGAGTTGAAAATATTCAGTTTAATGTAGCAGGGAAATGGTTCCGAAGGACTAAACGAAAGTTTATTATACTCAAATATCAGCGTTTCTACAGTTTCTGCACCACCGTTATCCTGAGGCTAGCAGGGGAAAGATGCAGATGGTCAAAAGCTGCAATTGTTCAACTCAGAAGGTGGGCCTGACACTGGCCTGTGTCTGTGTGCATCTGTGCACGTGTCTATGTGTGTGTGTCCAGACATGTTCTGTGGACAGTACTGATGGGAAAGGGTGCATGAGTAGATGTTTCTCAAAGCCATCTCTCAGTAAACTTGGCCTGTTTGAGATCTCAAAAAAATGCGGAGAAGCAAAAACATTTAAACTACAGATTAACAGCCTCACAATGAAAACAGGAGTGGCAAAGGCTCAACCCAGTTCAAAGACATGGGTTTTTACAAAGTTTTTTTGAGATTGAATTCCTCTTCACATTGCCACCTGGTTTACAGCTCCATTCCCACTTCAGAGCAGCCACATTCCGTAACAAGCAGGGACATTACCAGAACCAAAAGTGGGAAATGGATCCTAGGGGGAGGTGTCTGTTCTTGCAAACAGCCCTGTGCACCTGCAAACTGGCCCCTTGAATCGGGATCAATCACTCCCTGATTCCCTGTAACCAGAGCCAAGCTTGCTACCCAGACAAAGAGCAAGTGCACACACCTTGAACACAGCCACTCTCACCATATGTTGTTAGATGCTGTCGAGTCAGTTCCAACTCATAGCATCCCTCATGTACAACGGAACGAAACACTGCCTGGTCCTGCACCATCCTCCCAATCGTTGCATGTTTGAGCCCTTTGTTGCAGCCACTGTGTCAATTCATCTCCTTGAAGGTCTTTCTCTTTTTCGCTGACCCTCTACTTTACCAAGCATGTTATCATTCTTCAGGGACTGGTCCCTCCTGATAAGAGGTCCAAAGTATGTGAGACCAAGTCTCACCACCCTCCATAAGGAACATTCTGGTTGTATTTCTTCCAAGACAGATTTGTTCTGGCAGCCCATGGTATATTCAGTTTTCTCCCCCAACACCATAATTCAAAGGGGTCAATTCTTCTTCGGTCTTCCTTATTCATTGTCCAGTATTTGCATGCATATGAAGCAATTGAAATTACCATGGTTTGGGTCAGGTGCAGCTTAGTCCTCAAAGTCACATCTTTATTTTTAACACTTTAAAGAGGTCTTTTGCAGTAGATTTGCCCAATAAAATACGTCATTTGATTTCTTGACTGCTGCTTCCATGGGCATTGATTGGGATCCAAGTAAAATGAAATCCTTGACAACTTCAATATTTTCTCAATTTATCATGATGCTGCTTATTGGTCCAGTTGTGAGGATTTTTGTTTTCTTTACGTTGAGGTGTAATCCATACCGAAGGCTGTGGTCTTTGATCTTCATTGGTAAATGCTTGAAGTCCTCTTTGCTTTCAGCAAGCAAGGCTGTGTCATCTACCTATTGCAGGTTGTTAATCCGAGTCTTCCTCCAATCCTGATGTCATGTTCTTCTTCATGTAGCCCAGCTTCTCATATTATTTGTTCAGCATTCTGAATCTGGCTTGAATTTCTAGCAGTTCCCTGACGATGTATTTCTGCAACCATTTTTAAATTATCTTCAGCAAAATTTTACTTGCTTGTGATATTAATGGTATTTTTCAATAATTTCCACATTTTGTTGTATCACCTTTCTTTGAAATTAACACAAATATAGATCTCTTTCAGTCAGTTGGCCAGGTAGCAGTCTTCCAAATTTCTTGGCACAGATGAGTGAGTGCTTCTAGCATTGCATCTGTTTGTTGAAACATCTGAATTGGTATTCCATCAGTTCCTGGAAATTTGTTTTTGCCAATGCCTTCAGTGCAGCTTAGAATTCTTCCTTCAATACCATTGATTCTTGATCATATGCTACTTCCTGAAATGGTGGCATGCTGACCAATTATTTCTGGTAAACTGACTCTGTATATTCCCTCCATTTTCTTTTGATGCTTCCTGCATCATTCAATGTTTTGCCCATAGAATCCTTCAGTATTGCAACTCATCTGTCAGTTTCTCGTACTAGGGGGCTTGCTGTTGCTGTGATGCTGGAAGCTATGCCACCAGTGTTTCAAATACCAGCAGGGTCACCCATGGTGGACAGGTTTTGGCAGAGCTTCCAGACTAAGACAGATGAGAAGAAGGACCTGGTGGTCTACTTCTGAAAAAATTGACCATGAAAATCTTATGAATAGCAGTGGAACGTTGTCTGATATAGTGCCAGAAGATGAGCCCCTCATGTTGGAAGGCATTTGTGATAGTTAAGGTTGTGTGTCAACTTGGCTGAGCCATGATTCTCCGTGTTTTGGCACTTATGTAATGATGTAGTTATTTCCGTTTTATGATATAATGCAATCACCTCCGAGATGTGAACTGATGTGATCAGCCAATCAGTTGTAAGGTGAGTTTTCTTGAGAGTGTGCCCTGCATCCAATATATATGGAAGTTCTGGTAAATCTCACTGGCTTTCATTCACTCTGGATCCTGCATCCGGCTCATCATCATCTGACTTCCAGTTCTTGGGACTTGAGCCAGCGGCCTGCCATATTGCCTGCTGACATTGGGATTCATTGACCTCCACAGCCTGTGAGCCTGCAGCCTGCTGTCTTACCTGCCAATATTGGGTTCATCAGCCCCTGCAGGTATGTGAATCAGGGGAAGCCTCCAGCCCGATGTCTGACTAAAAGAATTGGGACTTGCCAAACTCTACAACCATGTGAGCCATTTCCTTGAGATAAATCACTTCTCTCTCCCTCTCTCTCTGTCTGTCTCTCTGTCTCTGTTTCTCTCTATATATATACGTGTGTGTGTGTGTGTGTGTGTGTGCTTCACTGCTTTTTCTTCTCTAGAGAACCCAGTCTAAGACAGCACTCAAAATATAACTGAGAAAGAGCTGCCTCCTCAAAGTAGAGTCAACCTTAATGACACAGACAGAGTAAAGATTTTGGGACCTTCATTTTCTGATGTGGCATGACTCAAAATGAGAAGAAACAGCTGCAAATATCCATTAGTAATCAGAAGGTGGAATGTACAAAGCATGAACCTAGGAAAACAGAAGTTGTCAAAAATGAAATGGAGCACTTGAAGATCGATATCCTAGGCATTAGTGAGCTTAAATGGATTGGTATTGGCCATTTTGAATGGACAGTCATGTGGTCTACTATGTCAGGAATAACAAATTGAAGAGGAACGGTGTCACAGTCATTACTAAAAGGAACATTTTAAGATCTATCCTGAAGTACAACGCTGTCAGGAATAGGATAATATCCATACACCTACAAGGAAGAAGGGTGGAAATTCCAGAACACTTAACTGTATTCATGCAGAACCGGTACATAGACCAAGAGGCAGTCATTTGAATAGAACAAGTGGACACTGAGTGGTTTAAAATCAGAAAAAGTGTGCATTAGGGCTGTATCCTTTCACCATACTTATTCAATCTGTACGCTAAACAAATAATCTGAGAAGCCAGACTATATGAAGAAGAACAGGGCATCACGATTGGAAGAAGACTCATTAACAACCTGTGTTATGCAGATGACACAACCTTGCTTGCTGAGAGTGAAGAGGACTTGAAGCACTTACTGATGAAGATCAAAGATTACAGCCTTCAGTATAGATCACATATCAACATAAAGAAAACAAAAATCATCACAACTGGACCAATAAGCAGCCTCATGATAAATTGAGAAAAGATTGAAGTTGTCAAGGATTTCATTTTACTTGGATCCATAATAAATGCCCATGGAAGCAGCAGTCAAGAAATCAAACGACGTATTGCATTGGGTAAATCTGCTGCAAAAGACCTCTTTAAAGTGTTAAAAATCAAAGATGTCACTTTGAGGACTAAGGTGCACCTGACCCAAGCCATGGTGTTTTCAGTCACCTCATGTGCATGTGATAGCTGGACAACGAATAAGAAAGACTGAAGAAGAATTGATGCCTTCTAATTATGGCGTTGAGGAAGAATATTGAATATACCATAGACTGCTAGAAGGATGAACAAATCTGTTTTGGAAGAGGTACAGCCAGAACGCTCCTTAGAAGTAAGGACAGTGAGACTTTGTTTCACATACTTTGGACATGTTATCAGCAGGGATCAGTCCCTGGAGAAGGACATAATGCTTAGTAAAGCAGAGAGTCAGTGAAAAAGAGGAAGACCCTCAAGGAGATGGATTGACACAGCGGCTGCAACAATGGGCTGAAACATAGCAACGATTGTGAGAATGGCACAGGACCAGGTAGTGTTTCGTTCTGTCATACATAGGGTCCCTGTGAGTCACAGCCAACTCCACAGCACCTAACAACAACAACAAAGACTATTATTCAAATTTATACATCAACTACTAAGGCTAAAGATGAAGAAATTGAAGATTTTACCAACTTTTGCAGTGTGAAATTGATCAAATATGCAATAAAGATGCTTACCAAATGCTATTCACAAAAGAAGACAGAACACAAAGAGAAAAGAGCTCACGCTGATTTCCCAGAACACTGCAGCTGAAAGATGTTACTGAGGAAAGAAAGAAAGAGAAAGGAAGTAGGAAAAGATAGAGAGAGAGAGAGAGAGAAAGAAAGAAAGACAACCAGAAAATAGGGAACTGGAGTCCACATAAATTTGGGGAGGAAATTCTGCATACAGTAGTCCCCTCTAGGGGATTCACAAAGTTCATTAGCTTATCAAGGCTCTGAAGAATCCTGCAATAGAGAAAATTGTTTAACTTGGTTTAACCCAAATTTATTTGGCCACAGAACCTTCTTTTCTCCGGAACTTTCCTTAAACTCCTATGGAACTGATGTTTTCAGAGCAGTCTGGGGGAAACGCTACAAGTTAAAAGGAACTGCAGGCTGTTCCTGTTAACGAATTCTCTCTCACAAACCCCTTGCTGTGGAGTGGATGCCGACTCATAGCGACCCTATAGGACAGAGTAGAACTGCCTCATAGGGTTTCCAAGGAGCACCTGGAGGATTTGAACTACTGGCCATTTGGTTAACAGCTGTATCTCTTAACCACTGCACCACCAGGGTTTCCAAGGCAGGTTGAAATACACTCCGGCAGCAGCCCCTGCCACCCTGGCCAGGGAATCGCACTTTTCTTTTTCAAACCTTCCACCAACTTCTGTGCTAAATTTGTGTGTGCTAACTGTCATGGATTGAATTGTGTCCCCCAAAAATGTCTGTTGGCTTGACTGGGTCATGATTCCCAGTATTGTATTATTGTATAATCTGATGTGATTTCCTTATGTGTTATAAACTCTATCACTATGATGAGGTTAGATGTGATCTCCTTATGTGTTGTAAATTCTATCACTGTGATGAGGTTTACAAGATTAGATAGTGTCTTAATCCAATCTCTTTTGAGATATAAAAGAGAGAAACAAGCAGAGACAAATAGGAACCTCATACCACCAAGAAAACAGTGCTGAGGTTCCTGGGCAGAGAAGGTCCCAGACCAAAGGAAGATTGATGACTCTGAACTTCCTCCAGAGCCGACAGAGAAAGAAAGCCTTCTCTTGGAGCTGATGCCCTGAATTTGGACTTGTAGCCGACTGGACCATGAGAGAATAAACTTCTCTTTGTTAAAGCCATCCACTTGTGGTATTTCTGTTAGAGCAGCACTAGATGACTAGGACAGAATTTGGTACTGGGAGTAGGGTGCTGCTCTAAGAGATACCTAAAATGTGGAAACGGTTTTGAAACTGTGAATGAATAGAGGTGCGTCAGCAGCAGAGGACCAGCAGTGGCAGAGAATCTGCAGCAGCAGAGAAGGGGCAGCGACAGAGAATCAGCAGCAGCAGAACCAGGAGACCGGCGTGAGATGGCACTGGAGCCAACCCACGGAGTGAAGGAGCTGAGTGCCTGTGCACCAGAGGCTTCCTGGCAGAGTGGGGTACCTTCGGGCACTTATCGGTAGAGTTAGGCTTGCTGACCCACATAGCGAGGGAGCTGAGTGCCTGTGTGCAAGAGGCTTCCTGGCAGAGTGGGGTGCTTCCAGGCACTTAATCGGTGGAACTACCAAACTTTGGAACACTTGCTCAAGCAGAGCAGATGCGGGTATGAGGCCCAAGGGCCAAGAGGCCACAGGAAGCAAAAGCTGAAGAGACAAGGAACACAAGAAGAAGCCCAGCTGCTTCAGTCTCAGAAGGTATGGCCATAACCTCGAGGGTTTCAAACGGTGGAGCCATGGCCTCTGGTGTTTCTAAGGGTGGAGTTGTCACTCCAATGGACTAGGAGAATGGTGCGCCTAAAGCCGAGGGAGCAGAGTTGCCATTCCAGTGGGCCTGGAAGGTGGAGCTGAAGCCCAGGGCTGAGGGGCCTCCACCAGAATCCAGAGACTGTGATCAATACCTGGAGTCTGGAGGGAAGGGCTATTGTGTAAATTGTCTCAGAGAACAGAGGATTATTTTCAAAGCTTTGAGGGCTAATGTAATGTGTTCTGCTGACTTGCTTGATGCCTGTTATCACTTCTTTTCCTCTAGTTTCTCCCATTTGTAATGGAAATGTCTAGCTTGTGCCTGTTCTGCCATTGTACCTTTGGAAGCAGACAACTTGTATTCTAGATTTCACAGATGAAGAGAAATTTTTGGATTTTGGACTTGGAGTTAAGACTTTTGCTGTGACATGATGAAATGAATATGTTTTGCATGTTGCAAGGACATGAATTTTTGGGGGCCAAAGGGTGGAGTGTCATGGATTGAATTGTGTCCCCCAAAAATGTCTGTTGGCTTGACTGGGTCATGATTCCCAGTATTGTATGATTGTGTGATCTGATGTGATTTCCTTATGTGTTGTAAACTCTATCACTATGATGAGGTTATATGTGATCTCCTTATGTGTTGTAAATTCTATCACTATGATGAGGTTATACCGATGAGGTTTACAAGATTAGATAGTGTCTTAATCCAATTTATTTTGAGATATAAAAGAGAGGAAACAAGCAGAGATACATAGGAACCTCATATCACCAAGAAAGCAGTGCCGGGAACAGAGCACATCCTTTGGACCTGAGGTTCCTGGCCAGAGAAGCTCCCAGACCAAAGGAAGATTGATGACATGGACCTTCCTCTGACATGGACCTTCCTCCAGAGCTGATGGAGAGAGAAAGCCTTCTCCTGGAGCTGATGCCCTGATTTTGGACTTGTAGCCTCCTGGACTGTAAGAGAATAAGCTTGTCTTTGTTAAAGCCCTCACTTGTGGTATTTCTGTTAGAGCAGCACTAGATGACAAAGACACTAACATATGTACACTGTGTGTGTGCATGCAGTGTCTGTGTGCATTCTCATGCATGCACAGAAGTCTGGGTACATGCACACAGGCTTCTGCTGTGGATGAGGCAAATCTCCCACCCACGGGTGGACACCAGCATTAGAGCCGCCAGTGACATGCAGCAGTGTTGAACTCAGTCCTCGCCCATCCATGAGCTCAAACCGAGGCGAAGCTGTCCTCTGCTGCGCCAGGAAAAAATACGTGGGAATGGGTGTTTCCTTAGGTGCCACCCCCAAGACCTTCTGCTTCCCCCTCTGTCCTGTCCAGAGAAGTGATGTGACAGTCACTCTAATGGAGTTCTGGAGTTACGGTATTTTTACTCAAGTTAGGATGTTTCTTTTTAAGAGAGAAAGAGCCTCTGGTCAACCCAAAGGAATGAAGCATTCACGTGCAGGAGGGGTCGCCTGTTGTGCGGTGTGGTGTGCTGTTTTACCTCCTCAAATCCCAGATCGTCACCTTCTATTTAAGGCCTCCTGGTGGTGGGGTGTTGTGTGTCACACATACCTTAGTGATGTGACCAGGGCACTGAGTCCAGGCTGAATCCTTCGCTATTCATGGAGACCATCCATCAGCTAAAAATCAAAAATAGAAATTAAAGATTGAGGGGATTAGAGAAGGTGAGAAGCAAAATAGCCCCAATAAACATCCATTTTTATGCAAACACCAGGTGGATTATCTCTTTTAACATTTACAGCAACGCTCACCACCTTAGAGATGCAAAAACTGGGGCTCAAAGGGGAGGAGGAGGAACTTACTGTGCTGACCTCCATCCACCCCTGGCCCTCTGGCCTTCTGCCCTCTTCTCTGCCCTGCTCTGTGTCCCCAGAGGCTCCCTTGTCCTTGCCTTCCTGTTGGGTCTACCAATGAAGAGGGCTGGCAGAAGACCAGAGGAGAACAAAGATGAATGCTTACTCCCCAGCTCCCTCTCGGCAGGGTTGCTGGCTGCCTGTGACTCCAGATTGAAGGTATCTGCCCTCCTCAAGAGGGCCTCCTTGCCCCCTCCCTTCTCCTAGTTCTGTTAGCCTGCTCTTCCCCTAACCATTCAGGCCAGACGTGGTAATAGTTACACGTTTACTAACCCCAGGGCACTGCCCTATCTTTTGTGGGTCCCCCACGCCCTGCCTACACCATTGTAAATGTCCCCTTTTGAAACCTCATTTGAGCACCTGCTGGCATTGGACTAACACCCTAATTTGATGCCAGAACTGGCACTTAGGAAGGAGTGAGTCTCCTTCTGTCTCCCTCCACCTGCCCACACCAGCCCACGGAGGAGCAGCCCCCCGGTGGGGCTTTGATGTCCGGGGGAGTCTGAGGCAGGGGCACACAAGAGCACTAGCAGTGGGAGGTACCATGGAAGGGGAACCAGCATCCACTCAAGATGAGCAGGTCCAAGGAAGGCGCCAGCCACACACAGGGGCAGAGTGTTGACCTAGTTGTCCCAGACACACACTTGACTGCACACACATGCACACCATGCACACTACAGGTGTGTGTTGGGATGGCCAGATCCAAGACCCCTTAGCCCAGACTCTGAGGAGAAATTCCATGACATTCCCTTCCAACACATTCCTCCAACCTGGAAGCCTCACAGAGCTCAGCCCCCTTCCCAAGTGTCCCATCGAATCCCTCCAACCCAGGGTGCAATATGGCTCTAGGAGGATGGGAAGGGTATGCTCAAGGCTCCCTTTCTAGGGCCTGGAACAGTGAGCTGGGGCTGAGGCTGGGGAAGAAGCAAGCACTTGCAGAGCTCCGTTACTCCAGGTCACCTACCTGCCTCCTACCCTCCCACAGTGACTCACCACCCCAGTGTGCATGGCAGCGAGGGGGCCCTGGTGCACAGGACTTTCTGTGCTAAAACCAGAAAAGCCAGGGCACAGTGGGAAGGGCTTTGCCCATAGTTTCGATTCCTCCTTTTCATCCTGGTTCAATGCAGGAGAGGCTTATTGTTCACATTACATGAGCATCTGCTCTTCCAAGGAACGCAGCACCTGCCCCACTAGACATTCTGCCCCAACCTCCTCCACCAGCTGAGTCTTCCACCCCTGAAATCTCCAGGCAAAAGAAAAGGATGCTTTCGATACCCTCCGTCCTATCACCAGAGCTGAAAATAAAGCCCACTAGGCTCCCAGACCGTGCATAAAAATGAGAATCAAAGTGCAATACCACCGGGGTGTTTGATTTTGCTCTTACAACCCACTGTCTTCAAAGCAGACAAAAACCTCCATAGCAAGAGGAGTCAGCCAGTCCAGTCCCCGCAAACTCCTAGGTCCGACCTTGTACTGTTTCTGTTTCAGGATCACTTGGCTATGATGAGGAGACTTGATGTCACCTGTGAAACAGCCCTGCCTGTGGTCCCTCTGCCTCTCTACCCTTGTTCTCTCCTGTTACTCCCAAGAGAAAGCGCTTGCCTGCGGTGACGACAAGGAGACCATTCAGCAGTTCTGCATTTGGCCACCAAGGACAGCAATACATGGATGTGACCTCAGATTAAGAGGGCTCTGAATCACACAGCAAGACACCAGTGCATGGCTATGTCCGCAGATAAAGAGGGCTCTGAATCACACAGCAAGGAAAGCAGTGCATGGCTGTGACTTCAGATGAAGAGTGTACAGAATCACAGCAAGGACAGCAGTGCATGGTTGTGTCCTCAGAAGAAGAGCCCTCTGAATCACACAGCAAGGACAGCAGTGCATGCCTGTGACCTCAGATGAAGAATCCTCTGAATCACACAGCAAAGAGGGCAGTGCATGGCTGTGACCTCAGATGAAGAGGGTGCTGAATCACGCAGCAAGGATAGCAGTGCATGGCTGTGACCTCAGATGAAGAGGGTGCTGAATCAGACAACAAGGACAGCAGTGCATGGTTGTGACCTCAGATGAAGAGGGCTCTGAGTCACACAGCAAGAACAGAAGTGTATGGCTGTGACCTCAGATGAAGAGGGCTGTGAATCACACAGCAAGGAAAGCAGTGCATGGCTGTGACCTCAGATGAAGAGTGGGTTCAGTTACACACCAAGGACAGCAGTGCATGGCTGTGACCTCAGATGAAGAGTGTGACGAATCACACAGCAAGGACAGCAGTCCATGGCTGTGACATCAGATGAAGAACCCTCTGAATCACACAGCAAGGACAGCAGTACATGGCTGTGACCTCAGGAAGAGTGGGTTGAATCACACGGCAGGGAGAGGCGGAGTGGATGGTGAGGGAGCACTTTACCAGGCACAGTACATGGCTGTAACCTCACCCCTCCCTGGTAGGGGAGCGTCACGCCCTTTTAAGAACCATCCTGACTTCCAGCAAAATGGAGCTCTAGGCAGAAACACCATGCTATCCCTTCACAGCAAAGATCCAAAAAACTAAGCCAAGCAAAGAAAACAACAATCCTAAAACCCTAAAACATCAAATGAAGAGATAAAGAACTCAGCCAAGCACCAAATGGAGTGAGAAAACTGACAGAGAATGGAGAGCGAGGAGAGATTCATGTAAAGTCCCTTATCAGCTAATGCAGCACGGACCCATCATCTTGGACTCCTATCAGAGACCAGAAAACAGGGGGTACGAGAAAACAGCTTCACAGAGTTTCCAGCAGGAGAGAGAACAACCGGTAATTTACTATATATGCTTTCCCACCACCCAACTTCTTCACCCCCACTTGGCCTCCTCTGCTTCCCGCAGACACAGTCTCTTATCCGGGAAGCACCGGCTGCTTAGATTCCACCCATCCACACTGGTTGGCTTTCTGAGCGCCATTTGTTTGCTGCTGCTGTTGCTTTTTTCCGCTTCTTTTGATTTCTTCGTTACCTCTCACCACCTCCCCCTCCTTTTGCTCAAATAGCTGGCTCCGTGCGCCATCTTTGCTTCTTCCTGCGGGGCTGCGGATCTCCGTTCGAGTGTGGAGCTGCTTACCGTTCTGGGCTGCTGTGCTGGTGGGATCCCGTGGCTTTTGGTCGTTTGTTTGTTTTGAATTGTTTGTTTCTTTTTTTTTCCTTTTCTTGAGTTGGGAGCCCTTTCTGGCCAGGCGGTGCTGTGTGGTTTGGAACCTACCCCCTCGGCTTGCACAGACATACAGAGGGATCCCTGAGAGCATTTCTTTTTTTGTCTTTTTTTTTTTCTATTTTTTGGGGGGCTTTTCTTGTTCTTTTATTTTTTTAATTTGTTTTGTTTTCTTTTCCTCCATTTTCCCTTTTTTTATTTCTTCATTACTCAGTTTCTTGTCTCTCTATATCTTCCTTCTCTTTCTGTTCCCTGAATACCTGCTGTTGTATACCTCTATGCCTTATAGCCAGGCTGTACTGCAACACCTGAGAACAACTAACCCAGACCTCATAGCCACACTGGTTGGATTCCTGGGAACTTTGCTGTTCTTTTCCCTTTCCGATTTTCATTTATTCATTCTTTTCTTTTCTTTTTTATTCTTTCCCTCCTCCTTTTTCATTTTCTTCATTTCATAGTCCCTCATCTCTCCATTCCAATGGCAAGCTCCCCTAGCATTCTTGTTTGTTTGTTTGTTTGTATGTTTTTGGCTCCTGTTCCTCTCTCCTCTCTCCCATATCCATTGTAGCTCCACACATAACAATCTCCCACTACATTCTGCCTACCTGCACTGTGTACTTAACATCAAACCACCAAGCAGCACAGGCAAGGCCTACTGGAACCTGCCCTGCATTGATTATTGACCTGCCCGGGTGGCTGTAGTGAGTGCCACAAACAACCCAACCCAGTAACTCCTCTTCAGCTGGACCTGCCCTGCAGTACCATATCTGAGTGACTGACCCTGCCATTTAGAGAAGGAGGTGAAAAGTATTGTTCCCACAGATGAACAAACAACAAAGAACACACAGCCCACCTGCTCAGACACAGCCAAATTAAAAAAGGGGGGGGGGGCAAAACAAACAAATCTACAATCAAAAAATGAGACAAATAACTACTGAATGCCCAGAAGACAGCAGACAATATCAAAACATTTACAAAAGCAGGACAGGATGGTACCAGTAGGGGTCCAAAATAAAACACCAGATGACTTTCCAGTGGGAGAAAAGGCACTAGAACTACCTGATAGGGAATTCAAATCTGTAATACTCAGAATTCTCCAAGAGCTGAGGCAAAAATCTGACAACAATGAGGGAAAAATAGACAAATTCATAGAAAATACAGACAAAAAATTGGAATAATTCACAAAAATAATGCAGGAACAAAATGCCAAAATAAATTCACAACTAGAAATTATACAAAGACAACAATTAGAAATCCAAAAGATAAACAACAAGATTTCAGAAATGGATGGCTTCATAGAAGGGCTGAGAAGCAGATTTGAAATGGTGGAAGACAGGATCAGTGGAATTGAAGACAAACACTTGGATACAACTCAGTTTGAGGAAAACTCAGAAAAAAGAACAAAGAAAAATGAAGAGACCCTGAGAGTTATGTGGGATACAATCAAAAGCAAAAATTTTCGAGTGATTGGAGTTCCAGAACAGGGGGAGAAAACAGAAAACAGAGAGGATCATTGAAGAACTGCTGACAGAAAACTTCCCCAATATCATGAAAGATGAAAACCTGGCCATCCAAGAAGCTCAACGAACCCCATATACGATAGACGTCAAAACAAAATCAAGGCATATAATAATCACACTCACCAAAACCAAAGACAAAGAATCCTGAGAGCAGCTCGTGAAAAACAAAAAAGTTACATACAGTGGAGAAACAATAAGACCAAGCTCAGATTATTCGGCAGAAACCATGCAGGCACGAAGGCAATGGGATGACGTATATAAAATCTTGAAAGAAAAAATTACCAGCCAAGAATAATATATCCTGCAAAACTCTCGTTCAAATATGATGGTGAAATTAGGTCATTTCCATATAAACAGAAATTAAGGGAATAAGTAAAAGCCAAACCAAGCTTACAGTAATAACTAAAGGGCGTTCTTCAATCAGACAACAAACAACTTCAGCTCACAGGCTGAATCTAGGACTCAAGATCATACCAGCCAGATACCAATCTAGGAAATGAACTCTCAATGACTATTCAAAACAGAAAGAAATACAACAGGGAGTCAGAGCAGTTAATCAGTAAATGACAACAACATCAGAAAAATAAAAGAGGGAAAAAACGGCATAGGTATAGAACCTTCTACTGGAGAGGAATGCAAGGCGTACCAAGTAATGGTAGACTGCTTCAGACTTAGAAAGATAAGACTAAAATTCTTGGTAACCACAAAGAAAGTTAACAAACATACTCATAAAAATAAAGAGGAAAAACATAAAATCTCAGCAAAAACAAAACCTACAAAAACAAAAGAAATGAAAAAAAAAAAATCCACAAACAAAAGTAACTCAGCACAACACAGTAAGAAGAACAAAGAAAACTTCAGCACCTCAAAAAAAAAAGCACTACAAAATGACAGCAACAAACGCACATCAATCAATAATTACAGTGAATGTAAATGGACTCAATGCACCCATAAAGAGATGGAGAGTGACAGAATGGATAAGAAAACAAGATCCATCAATATGCTGTCTACAAGAGACACACGTTAGAAACAAAGATGTGAATTTATTAAAAGTCAAAGGTTGGAAAAAAATATATCAAGTTAACAACCACCAAAAAAGAGCAGGAATAGCAATTCTAATCTCAGATAAAAGAGACTTTAAAACAAAATCTACCATAAAAGACAAAGAAGGACACTAAATAATGATTAAGGGGATGATCCTTCATGAAAACATAACCATAATAAACATCTACGCACCCAATGACAAGGCTCCAAAATACATAAAAAAACTCTAACAACACTGAAAAGAGAAACTGACAGTTCCAAAATAATAGTAGGAGACTTCAACACACCACTCTCAGTAAAGGACAGAACAATGAAGAAGAAACTCTGCAAAGATACCGAACACCTAAAAGGCACAATCAGCCACCTTGACCTCATAGACATATATAGAACACTCCATCCAACTGCTGCAAAGTACACATTCTTTTCCAATTCACATGGAACATTCTCCAGAATACACCACATCTTAAGCTACAGAACAATCATCAACAACATCCAAAGTGTTGACATAATTCAAAGTATCTTCTCTGACCACAACGCCATCAAGGTAGAAAGTAACAACAGAAAGAGCAAGGAAAAAAAATCAACTTCATGGAAACTCAATAATACCCTGCTTACACATCACTGCGTAATAGAAGAAATCAGAGATGGAATCAAAAAGTTCCTAGAATCAAAGGAAAATGAGAACACATCATACCAAAATCTTTGGGACAGAGCAAAGGCAGTCCTCAGAGGACAATTTATTGCAATAGATGCACACATCAAAAAAAGAAGAAAGGGACACAATCAAAGCATTAACTACAGAACTCAAACAAATAGAAACAGAACAGCAAAAAAAGCCCACAGCCACCAGAAGAAAGGAAATAGTAAAGAGCAGAGCAGAAATAAATGAAATAGAGAACAGAAAAACAATAGAAAGAAGCAACAAAACCAAAAGTTGGTTCTTTGAAAGAATCAACCAAATCAACAAACCACTGGCCAGACTCACAAAAGAAAAACAGAAGCGGACAGAAATAACCCAAATAAGAAATGAAATGGGGGACATTACAAAAGATCCAAGTGAAATAAAAGGGATTATAACAGAATATTATGAAAAACTATACTCCAACAAATTTGAAAACCTAGCGGAAATGGATAAATTTCTAGAAACACTTGGCCTACCCAAACTACAACAAAGTGATGTTGAAAATCTGAACAGAACCATTACAAGAGAAGAGATTGAAAAGGTAATAAAAACAACTCTCAACCAAAAAAAGCCCTGACCCAGATGGCTTCACTGGAGAATTCTACAAAACATTTACAGAAGAGCTTGTACCAGCACTACTCAAGCTATTTCAGAGCATAGAAGAGGAAGCAACATTTCCAAATTCATTCTATGAAGCCAGCATAACACTGATACCAAAACCAGGCAAAGATGTCACAAAAAAAGAAAATTACAGACCAATATCTCTCATGAATATAGATGCAAAAATTCTCAACAAAATTCTAGGCAATAGAATTCAGCATCATATCAAAAAAGTAATACACCACGACCAAGTAGGATTCATACCAGGTATGCAATGATGGTTCAACATTAGAAAATCAATCAATGTAATCCACCACATAAATAAAAGGAAAGAAAAGAATCACATGATCATCTCAACTGATGCAGAAAAGGCATTTGACAAAGTCCAACACCCTTCCCTGATAAAAACTCTCAATAAAATAGGTATAGAAGGGAAATTTCTCAACACAATAAAGGGCATCTATGCAAAACCAATGGCCAACATCATTCTTAATGGAGAGAGGCTGAAAACATTCCCCTTGAAAACAGAACAAGACAAGGATGCCCTTTATCACCACTCCTATTTAACGTTGTGCTGGAAGTTCTAGCTAGAGCAGTAAGGCAAGAGAAAGAAATAAAGGGTATCCAAATTGGTAATGAAGAATTTAAACTCTCCCTGTTTGCAGATGATATACTATACATAGAAAACCCTAAGGACTCCACAAGAAATCTACTGGAACTAATAGAAAGATTCAGCCGAGTAGCAGAATACAAGATAAACATACAAAAATTAGTTGGATTCCTATACACCAATAAGGAGAACAATGAAAAAGAAATCAGGAAAATAATACCATTTATAATAGCCCGTAAAAAGATAAAATACTTAGGAATAAATCCAACCAGGGATATAAAAGACCTATACAAAGAAAAGCACAAAACACTACTGCATGAAACCCAAAGGGATCTACATAAATGGAAAAACATACCATGCTCATGGATAGGTAGACTCAACATTGTAAAAATGACAATTCTACCCAAAGCAATTTACAAATACAATGCAATCCCGATCCAAATACCAACAACATTCTTCAAAGAGATGGAAAACCTAATCATTAACTTCATATGGAAAGAAAGAAGCCCCGAATAAGTAAAGCAGTACTGAAGAAGAAGCATAAAGTTGGAGGACTCACACTACCTGACTTCAGAAACTACTATACAGCTACAGTAGTCAAAACAACCTGGTAGTGGTACAATGACAGATACATTGACCAATGGAACAGAATTGAGAACCCAGATGTAAATCCATCCACCTATGGTCACCTGATCTTCAACAAGTGCCCAAAGTCCATCAAATGGGGAAAAGACAGTCTTTTTAACAAATGGTGCTGGCAAAACTGGATATCCATCTGCAAAAAAATGAAACAGGACTCATACCTCAGACCGTATACAAAAACTACTTCAAAATGGATCAAAGACCTGAATATAAAGCCTAAAACTATAAAGTTCGTAGAAGAAAAAATAGGACCAAAACTACAGGCCTTAATACACAGCATTAACAGGATACAAACCATAACCATCAATGTACAAACCCCAACAGATAAGCTACATAACTGGGATCTTCTAAAAATCAAACACCTATGCTCTTCAAAAGACTTCACCAAAAGAGTAAAAAGAGAACCTACAGACTGGGAAAAAATTTTTGGACAGCTCAAGTTAAGACAAAGGTCTAATCTCCGTAATCTACGAGAAAATCCAACACCTCTACAACTAAAAGACAAATAATCTTATTAAATGGGCAAAGGAAATGAACAGACACTTCACCAAAGAAGACATTCAAATGGCCAACAGACACATGAGGAAATGCTCACGATCACTAGCCGTTAGAGAAATGCAAATTAAAACCACGATGAGATACCATCTCACCCCGGCATTACTGTCATGAATCAAAAACACTGGAAATAGCAAATGTTGGAGGAGCTGCAGGGAGATGGGAACTCTTATGCACTGCTGGTGGGAATGCAAAATGATACAACCATTTTGGAAAATGATGTGGTGCTTCCTCAGAAAGCTAGAAATAGACATACTGTTCGATCCAGCAATCCCACTCCTAGGAATATATCATAGCGAAATAAGAGTTGTCACTCGAATAGACATATGCACACCTATGTTCATGGCAGCATTGTTCACAATAGCAAAATGATGGAAACAACCTAGACGCCCATCAACAGATGAATGGATAAATAATCTATGGTACATACACACGATGGAGAACTATGCAACGAGAAAGAACAACAATGAATCTGTGAAGCATCTCATAACATGGATGAAACTGGAGGACATTTTGCTGAGTGAAATAAGTCAATCACAAAAGGACAAATATTGTATGAGACCTCAATTGTAAAAACCCATGAAAAAGTTCACACACAAAATGTAACAATGTTTGTTGGTTACCAGAGATGGGAGGGGTGGGGGGAAATACTAAATAGGCAATAGGTAAGTGGTATCTTGGGTGAAGGGTGAGAGAGTACACAATACAGGGGAAACCAGCACAACTTGTACAAGGAAAGGTCATGGAAGCTCTATAGACACATCCAAACTCCTTGAGGGACTGAATTGCTGGGTGGAGGGCTGTGGGTACCATGGTCTCAGGGAACATCTAGCTAAATTGGCATAACAGAGTTTATAAAGGCAATGTTCTACATTTTACCTTGGTGAGTAGCATCTGGGTTCTTAAAAGCCTGTGAGCAGCCATCTGAGATACTCCACTGGTCTCATCCCTTCAGGAGCAGGGGCCGGGGGGAGCAGGATGCTGGGAAGTGTTTGGTCTGAAGGACTAATGGGCCACAGCTGCCAAGGCCTCCACCAGACTGAGTCCAGTGCAGCTGGATGCTGCCCAGCTACCACCACTGACTGCTCTGACGAGGATCACAACAGAGGGTTCTGGACAGAGCTGGAGAAGGATGTAGAACAAAATTTTAACTCACAAAAGAAAGACCAGATTTACTGGCCTAAAGGAGACTGGGGAAACCCGAGAGTGTGGCCCCCTAGATGCCCTTTTGGCTCAGTGGTGTGGTCATTTCCGGGGTTCACCATTCAACCGGAGAGTGGACACCCCATAAAACCAAATGAGACTAATGATCCACAGCAGTCCAGGGACAAGGCCAGGAGGCAGAAGGGGACAGGAAAACTGGTGATAGGGAACCCAAGGTTGAGTAAGGATAGTGTTGATGTGTTGTGAGGTTGTTAACCATTGTCATACGGCAGCATGTGTACTAACTGTTAAATGAGAAACTATTTTGTTCTGTAAGCCTTCGTCTAAAGTGAGAATAGCAGCACAATTGGAAGAGGATAGTTGATGTCACTGAACTGTGCATGTAGATATTTTTGAAATGGTGTATCTTTGGCTATGTATATTTTCACCAAAAAAAAAAAAAGGTCGAGAAGGGAGAGGGTTGACATGTTGTGGGGTTGTTAACCAATGTCATAAAACAGTATGTGTACTACTGTTTCATAAGAAACTATTTATTCTGTAAACCTTCACCTCAAGTAAAATTAAAAAAAAAAAAAAGAACCATCCATATGGGATCAAATTGACAATGGCAACTAGAAAGACTAGACAGGAACTTAGGGGCAGTGAGTTTATGTTAATGAGGGAGGAACAACTCCGAAAAGGAGGGTGAGGATGGTTGCACACCTCAAAGAATGTAATCAGTGTCACTAAACTATACATGTAGAAACCGTTGAGTTAGTGTATGTTTTGCTGTATCTATTCTCAATGACAACAAACTAAATAAAATTTAGGGAAAATACTAGAAAAAGAGAGAGAGACAGTAGGAGGCCAAAACAGCATGTGGTTTTGGATTATATCCTGTGAGTCTTGCTTGATCAGGGTATTGGTGTTATGTATGAACCCCCTATTTTTGTTATATAAAATTTAACTCTGCTAGTCCTCCCCACCTGAAGTCAGTTAGGTTGCTTTCTGAGTTGTGACATAAAGTGCCAGCCTAAGGCAAGAAGCGCTTTCTGATTCCTTCCACCTTGCCCATCCAGGCTCTTCTGATTTCTAATCTCCTCTCCCTCCCTCTCCACGTCCATCTCCCCTGTTGGTCTTATGTGGGTGCTGGTTTGAGCACATTGCTGACAGTGAGGACTGACTCTGAGTGCAGGCTGCTCAGGTTTCCATTTCCTGTCAGACCAGAGCCACACTCAGTACTTTCTCAGGTTTCCTATAGTGTCAGCTGTTTTGTATTCCTTTGATTTCTAGGCTGTAAAGGAGAGGCAGTGGGATCCCCAGGGAAGGGCCTCCCATGAGTCAAGGCACCTCGTCAGGCTTTACAGAACCCTCTCATCTGAGCTCCATGCAACCAGGAGGTGGATGCGCCAAGGCCACACCAATTCCCTCTACAAATAACAACACTGAAGCTCAGAGATGGTGACATCTGCCCAAGTTCCCACAGCTGAAAAGGCCAGGAGCCAAATTCTGCAGCCTTTTCAGCCAACATTTTGTTCTTCACACCATACTGTTTTGTCTCCTTCAGACTTAGATGTTTGAAGGGCAACAAGAAAGGGGGAAGGAACAGGGGATGTTGAGTTCTGTTCTTCTGCTGGTCTTGAGGGTTGAAGACTCAGGGTGGGGGCGGGGAGAGGAAGGCAGGCCGAGTCCCTGGGCAGGAAGCCACGAGGGAAGCAGTCCCATGGGGCCGATAGCAGTCTGAGAAAATGTCCCTGTTGGCCTTCACGGAGGGCAGGGCAGCCAGCCCATTTGTGCATGACGTTAGGACACACATGTCGTGTGAGAGACCCACACGGTGCAGAGGTCAGTTTACCTGTGCACATTAGCGCCTATTTTCATACCCAGCACAACATCAGGTGGGGCCAGGGCTCAGATAGATTTTTGGGAGAAAAGTCTAAGGCCTGGGGAAGTACGGACTGGACATCCTACAGCAGCACCCTAGAAACCCTGTGCAAGCTGCTTGTGCCATTTTCAACTTTCCAGTAGCCACACTAGAAAAAGTACAAAGCAACAGGTGAAATTAATGTGAATTGTATATTTTATTTAATCCAATATATCAAAATGTTATTTCAACCTGTAGTCAAGATAAAAATTATTAATCAGATATTTTGCATTTTGGGGGGGACTAGTCTTGAATCTGGATGTATTTTACAGTCGTTCAGATCAGCCACATTTCAGGTGCTCAATAGCCATGCGTGCTGAGTGGATGCCATATGGGAGGGACAGTGTGCTGGACAGCACAGCTCTAGAGGAAACCCAAAATTCAGGGGCAGCAGTAGAAGTGGTGTCTTGCCCCCTCTGGAGGCTGGGGGTGAGTATGATGGGGTGCTGGGATGAGGTGTGGCCAGGTGTGGGGAGTGACTGTCAGTGGCCCGGGCAGGAGAAGCCAGAGATGCCTCAGGGGCACATCCAAACAGCGGACATCCACACAGATCCACACAGGGAGGGAAAAATGCAGGAGATGCCCAGCACCAGCCAAGGACCTATGTTCACCTTCTGTGGGTGGTGGCAGGCCCTGGCTCAACGCCTAGGGCTCAGGCTTGTGGCGGACACTTAGGAGGGGCAGGAGCAAACATCATCCATTTCACAATCTTGCCTTGAGTGTACCCACTTCTGGGAGTCCTTCCCATGGTCAGTTTCCATTCCTTCATCTCAGCAGCTTGGCCAGTCCTGGGGCATCCTCTGTTGTCTGCTCTTCACACAGTGTCCACCAGGAGGACAGGTGCCATGGGATAGCCATTGCTTGAATCTACTTTGGGTGTGCAACTGAGGGAGCACCCTGGGGTTCGGTTCAGAGAGAGCCATGGCCGCAGGGTGGGGAAAGGGGTAATGAGGGTAGCATAGTCCATCCTGGTTTGGCTGCTGGTACTGTGTGACGCCCATGTGCCCATTGATGTGGCTATAGAATGGGCACAAGATGTCACTGGGCAGAGGGACCAGATCTCATTACGGTCGTTAAGTCCCTCCTGCCCTGAGTTCATTATGCTTCTGTAACCTCTCTTCCTCTCTTGCACATGAAGGTCGGTTTTCAGAGTGACACTTGCCTCGAGTCTCCCACCCCTTGTTCTGGAGTCTTCTTCCTCTTTCAACAGTTTCTCCCACCCAGCTCACGTCCCAGTGTTGCTACATCCATTCAAGCAGAGAAGAAACTACCCTGGCCAGCTCATCCTTATTCAAGGCTCAGACAAAGTAGAATAAGTTGAATTTCCCAATGCAGTTGCAGATTTTTACAACGGATGTGTTTGTCTCTCCACTCGCTTCTCAAGGGGAGACATATCTTCTTGTTTACTTCTTCTCTCCAGCAAGCAGTACAGAGCCAGGCACCTAGTATTGTGTTTCTTAAAGTAAACTTAGGTGTTAGGGAATGAATTCTATACCACCTAAGATTATTTTATTTTAGGATGGCCCACTAGAAGACAATGTTAACCCAAAGGAATGCCTTGCTAACAGTAGGATTTTAGACATCTCATTTGTTTTTGTTAGCTGCTGTCAAGTCACCCCTGACTCATGGTGACCCCATTCACAATGGAATGAAACACTGCCTGGTCCTGCACCATCCCCATGATCAGTTGTGGATCAGACCCCTGTGATCCATAGTGTTTTCATTAGCCAATTTTCGGAAGTAGATCTCCAGGTCTTTCTTCCTAGTCTGTCTTAGTCTGGAAGCTCTTCTGAAACCTGTTCAGCATCACAGCAACACACAAGCCACCACTGACAGATGGATTGTGGCTGCACATGACTACACTCTCTGGAAATTGAACCTAGTTCTCCTGTATGGAAGCTGAGAATTCCACCACTGAACCACTGCTGCCTACAGATATCTTATGGAGGAAGCATATTTCAGAGGTGTGGAAGCTGCCTGGTTCTTTTCAAATTACACAGTATAAGAGAATATATAAAGATCTCTGATTATTTCATGACTCAGATCAAAAGCCTACTCAGTCATACCTTTTCTAGGAAAGATACTCAGATAAGCTTTTATTCCTTTTAATACGATTTATAAGCAAACTCTACTTTTTGCATGAGAAGGAACTGAAGAGGAATCCATCTTTCAGTTCTTTTACACATCATTGGAAGTGAAATCATTTAGGATACTTGACAACGGTAGTGTTTTTCGGAAGAACTCTGGTGGCGCAGTAGTTAAGAGCTCAGCTGCTAACCAAAAGGTCGGTGGTTCAAACGCACCCGCTGCTCCGTGGAAGAGAGCTGTGGTAGTCTGCTTCCTTAAAGATTTATAACCTTGGAAACCCTATGGGTCAGTTCAATCTGTCCTATGGGGCCGCTATAAGTTGGAATCAACTCGATGGAAGTGTGTTTTGTTTTTTGTTTATTTGGTTGGTTGCTTAGTTTACTGTATTTAGGGGCAATGTCTCAGTAAATTGGAGGGCTAGGGAAATTCTAGAAAGTGCAGGAACATACTTCAAATCATTGTGAAATTGCCAAGGTGACACAGATAGATTAACTGAAAGATTTTCCTGATCGTGTCTAACCATGAGCTGTATGTCAATCTCATATTTTAAGAATGGATGGCTCTCCTGTTTTGCAAGATGATTTTCTATTTGGGGGCTGAAGTGTGTATTGATAAAATCAAAATTTAGAGCCCCCTGAAAATGACCAGAGTTTTGAATAACTCATGAATGGCATGTGATTGTCACTGTATCTTAAGAAGAAAATAAGTACATATTGATATTGATTAATTGTCTTTCAGATGGCTTCCATAAGTTTGAAAGCAGCCACCACCTAACAAGGTCATTGATGTTGCAATTGTTTATTTTCTTCACTTCCAATGATGCTCTGGGCTCTATGAGTGGCAATGCTTAACCCAAAGAAAATGAACAAGAAAATGGTAGAAAAAGGGAAACAGTGGCAGGAAATGCTCCCTAAATTAAATGGACACAACTCTCAATTCAACACAATGCAATGAGAGAAGCACAGACTAGGAAATGGACAGAGCTGAGCTCAGATCTTTCTGTGTCCCAACTTATGTGTGTAGTTTCCCATGATGCACTCCTCTTCTTCCTCAGCACACAGAACAACGGGACTAGAATACCTACATTCAGACCTTGCCTCTCCCTGCTCCAGCATGCCAGGGGAGTCATGTTGCTATAAAAACTGGTTGCCATGGAGTTGACTTGGGCTCACGGCAACTCCATGTGTGTCAGAGTAGAACTGTGCTTCATAGGGTTTTCAGTGGTTGATTGTCTTAGTTATCTAGCACTGCTATAACAGAAATACCACAAGAGGGTGGCTTTAACAAACAAAATTTATTTTCTCATAGTTTAGGCTCTAGGGGAAGGCTTGCTTTCTCTGCTGGCTCTGGAGGAAGGTTCTTGTGTCTTTGAGCTTCTCCTCCTGGGCGATCTTCATGTGGCTTGGCATCTCTCTTCCCCATCTCTGCTTCTCTTGCTTGCTTGTTTAATCTCTTTTATATCTCAAGAGATTGACTCAAAGCACACCCTACACTAATCCTGTCTCATTAAAGTAGCAAAGACAACTCTTTCCCAAATGGAATTATAACCACAGGCATAGAGGTTAGAGTTTACAACACAAATTTTGAGGGGCACGATTCAATCCATCACAGTGATTTTTTTGGAAGTAGATCATCAGGTCTTTCTTCCAAGGTGCCTCTGGGTGGACTTGAACCTCCAGTCTTTTGCTTAGCAGCCAAGTGCATTAATTGTTGCTCCTTTGTTGCTGTACCTGGGATGAGGTTCACAAGGCACATGCAACACATGATTCTTCTTAGTGTCAAGTCATAAGAATCAATGTAGCTACTTCAGGGATGGAGGAAAGGATAAAACACTGAATGACACACTGAGAAAACCTATTCCTTCCAAAACCCAGAAATCTTCCACTCTGGCTGAACAAAGCCATTAAATGGGTCAGTTCATTGTTTTAGCCATGTGGGTAATTCTGTAGTCCTGGAAGAATGATAATTTAGGGTTTATGTTCTATTTCACACAATGTGCAGGGTTTAAAAGTTAGAGTGTTAGTTAAAATTTTATTGCTAAGTGCCTTCTATAAATGTTAAGTCAGCCTTTTTTTTTTTTTATTTTGACTTCTCCATTCCAGCCTCGAAGCCATTCCATGTGACATCTGGAAGCATCTTGGCTACCGAGGTTGAAATTCCCTGTTGAGGGGATTGGATGAGTCACATCCTGATAGTTGACTGACAGGTTCTCTTCTGAGGAAATGTTGTGGCTCTGAAGGTATGGATGGTTTGGTGGTGCTGGGTTTCTGAGCATGATCTCCCCTGTGGAAATTGCTACGTATTTCCGAAGGACTGAGTGATAGGAAATGTTGCAATGGCCCAACCAGAGTCTGTCTAGCAGGGCAACCCCAGAGGCTGTGCAGCTGCCTCTGTTCTTCCTTTTGGGGCAAGACTGCTGTCTCTATCCTCAAGGACTCCTGGACCATGTTCTAAATTTGATGCTTGTGGTTTCGAGCTGGGAATAAACTCAGGGTCTGCTTGGCTGAGGTTTCCATATTCAGCTGATTTTGAAGTAGCTCAGAAGTGAAGGCAACTGCTTATGTTGGCAAAGAGTCAACAATCTATAGGGTAAAAAAATAGCTACCCCATGCCTCTGTATTTATAAATTTATATGTTTCCTAGGCAGAGAAAGAATTGTGAGTAGCTCATCAGAAACCAAACCAACGGATCAATCACTCCCTTCAATTTCTCAGCATTTTTTTAATTAAAAAGCCCATTAGACTGATCATGTTAATATTGAATCTGTACTAGTTCTTAATGTGTGGCTACAGTAATTTCTCCAAGTGCCAGGACCCCGTTGCCAGCCTCCCTTTCAGGTCTTAGGATAACTTAGAAGAAGACAAAGTCCTATCTGGCTTACAAGTCTTAGGAGATATCATTGATAACTTGATGTCCATCTGGGTATCATAGGTACTGGAGCATGGATATTTCTTGTCCAGACCCTTAGTGTAATCCTGGACATCTCCAAAGCACAGTCTTCCCCCGGTTTCAAGCCCCTTCTAACATCATCACAAAGAGGGGGTCTACCAGTTGGAGTGAGCCTATGACTGTCATTTGTCACATGTTTATAGTGAGAATTTGCCTCCTGGCTTCTTCTTGTGAGCTCTGGGCATCTTGAGGCATTCACCCTGACCTGTTGGCCCTTGAGGATGCCAATGACATATTGCACAAATACTCTGAATTACATAGATTACATAGCAACAAGGTGAGAGCAAAATATTCTGACACAAAGGGATGGTGTTTTCATAGGCAGCTCTGTTTAACAGTAAGAATTTATAGAGCAAAGGTCTGTAAACTTGCCGAATCCTGAAGCAACATTGACTCTACATTCTTGGTTCTAGAATATGCCTCACAGGTCCTAAAGAAGCTGTACTTAGCATTGTTGCCATACTGTGATTCTCCTCCCTGGGAATGACTGGAGGAGACATTGCCAGTGCACACCAGCGCCCTTTCTCTTTTCCTCTGTGGGCACGTGCACAATGGGACTTTCCAATCCCTTGGCAATTAGATAGAATTTTGTGACTTGTTCTGGACAAGGCAATGAGAATAGAAGTAAAAGGCATCACTTCTGGGCTAAGGCAGCCACAGGACCAGTGGTGAGTCTCCTTGTCTCTCTCCCCCGCTGTGGCAGTGAGTGTAGACGCCTCCCATGGATATGCAGAGCCATAAGATCAAAGCACCTGATCGCCAAAGTCCTCGAGTGTCACACAGCCCCACTTGGGAAAAAAGCAGGAAATAAACTTCCGTTGTGTTTCTCCAGTGAGATTTGGATGTCCTAGCCTGATACCTGTGAGAAAAGTGAATTGGTGTAGTGTGGGACATGTGTTTGGGTATGCACACATGCTGCACTACAGATGGTTGGTGGAGGTGGTGGCCCATGGTGGGAAGGGAACACCGTTGCTGAGAATAAGTGAGTGCTTTAGAATAGAAATCCAAAGGAGAGGCAGGGACATGCAGGGAAGTTCAAACCAGAAAAAAGTGCAGCATGTATGAATATACAGGATATTGTGATGGTTAAGATTGTATGCCAACTTGGCTGGGCCATGATTCTCATTGTTTATATGTGATCACTCCCATGATTGACTATACTGTGAGTAGCCAGTCAGAGGAAAAGGAGTTTCCTTGGGGATGTGGCCTGCATCTGAATAAAAGCAGATGTTCTGGCTATTTGCTCTCTCTGGATCCTGTGGCTGCCTCCTGTCATCTCACCTCCGGTTCTTGGGACTTGAGCTGTCAGCTTATCTGCTGAACTTGGGATTCTTTGATCTTCACAGCCTGTGAGCGGAGCCCTTCTCTCTGACCTGCTGATCTTGGGTTTGCCAGCCTCTGCAGCTACATGAATCAGGAGAAACCTTGTGGTTTTGCCTGCCAGTCTTGGAATTTGTTAACCTCCACAGCCTGTGAGCAGGAGCCCTGCTCTCCGACGTGCTGATCTTGAGTTCACCAGATTCTGTGGCTGTGTGACTTGGGAGAGGCCTCTACCCTAATCCACGGACTTGGGATGTTCTAGCCTCTACAGTTGTGTGAGCTGTTTCCTTGATATAAATCTCTCTGTATATATATATTTATATGCTTTACTGGTTTTGCTTCTCCAGAGAATCCAGCCTAAGACAGATATATATGCTATTTGGCTTGTGACAAATGTACTATTTCTTTATGTTTCAAAATCACATCAAGTCCAATTTGAACAACCATTTGGCAATATGGTTCTTGAGGCAGATACTCATATGCCCTTGGGCATTATCATTTGAGTGCACACAGGTTTGAGTTCAAACAGCAAGTGCCTTTGCTGAGGGCTTTCTGTGGCGACTAGAGCCAGTGCTTTCCATTGTAAGTGTCAGAATTAACACCTCTGAGAGGGTCTCTCAACCAATGAGAGAAGGGCATCGTTGCCCCTTTTAGCATTATAAACCAGCGCTGTGTGCTGTTCACTGTTCCCAGAGCTCCTTGGGGGATGAAGCTCCAGTTGCCCACGGTGGTGACCTGTTCAACAATGCACCTTCCTGGACTTGTCTCATTCTTCACCACCTTGCTGGGGTGTCCTGGGTCCTGTCTCAAATGAACTCCTTGCCCTCAAATCCTTATCTCAGGCTCTGCTTCTGGGGAAACCTAAACCAATACAGAATGATTGTCCATATAAGCCATGTTAAAGAGAAATCAGGAAACCGGCTTCTGCCCATTCTTGTACTGAAATATTGACTTAGATTGGCATTGTGTTCCATAATTTGTAAAATGCTCTCATACGTCATTGACATAACCACCTTGTGAGGTAGATTTTATTATCCCAAATTTACAGAAGCACTGTTGGAAGTCCAGTAGAAGTTAAGTGACTTCATCACTGCTGCTCAAGGCATAAGAGACAGAGAAAGAGTTTGCAGGCTGTGTCGCTTAGGGGCTTGGCAAAATGGAGCCTGTGGAGAATGGGGAACAGAGGAGGAAGCCCAAACATCAGGGGCGTTGTGACAAGTCATCCTCTGACTGGCACTTCTTGGCTAGAGAGAGGCTATTCTCTCTATTCAGTCTCAGGGCTTAGTTTTGGTCAGAGTTGATTCAGCATAAAGTAGATACACCTTGCATCCTATTCAGGGCAACTCCATTCATGAGGTTCTGAAGGATCTTTCTATAGATTTGCAGATGGCCTCACTCCAAGCCTAGCCAGTATTTTAGTTCTTAATTTTACACAAGTCCTCTTACACTTGTCAGACCATTGGTTTGTGAGTTTTCTTTGGAATATATAGTCTCCATATCTGTAAATCATTGACAACTTCAGCTTTATTCTACTTGGATCAACATTCAATGCCCATAGAAGCAGCAGCCAAGAAATCAAACGATGTATTGCATTAGGCAAATATACTCCAAAAGACCTCTTTAAAGTTTTAAAAAGCAAAGATGTTACTTTGATGACTAAAATGTACCTGACCCAAGCCCAGGTCTTTTCAATCATCTCATACACATGCAAAAGCTGAACAGTGAAAAAGGAAGACAGAAGAAGAATTGATGCATTTGAGCTGTGGTTTTGGTGAGAATATTGAATATACCGCAGACTGCTAGAAGAACAAACAATATAATCTTAGAAGAAATACAACCAGAATGTTCCTAAGAAGTGAGGATGGTGAGACTTTGGACACGCAATTCACTTACTTTGGACATGTTATCAGGAAAACCCAATCCCTTGCAAAGGATATCATGGTTGGTAGACTGTAGGTGAAAACGAGGGAAACCCTCAAAGAGATGAACTGACACAATAACCAGAACAATGGACTCAAACAAGTCAATGATTGTGAGAATGGCACAGGACCAGGAAACTTTTCGTTCTGTTGCACACACGGTTGCCACAATACAACAACAATAACAACAATAAATCTAGAAATTTCATTCTGAATAAACGTTTGAGTTTTCTACCAGCCTCACTGGGTTGGAAGAACTTTAAAAAAAAAAATTCTTCTTTGGTTCCTTAATTGTTTTTTTATGTTATGTATATTAACTAGGCTGGTGGCATAGTAGTTAAGAGATACAGCTGCTAACCAAAAAGGTTGGCAGTTCGAATTCACCAGGTGCTCCTTGGAAACCCTATGAGGCAGTTCTAATTTGTCCAATAGAGTCACTATGAATTGGAATCGACTTGATGGCAATGGGTTTTTTAGGCACTTAGCATGTGCCAGGCACTATGGAGAGAATAGGAAACACAGTTGAGTAAGACTTAGGATGTAGAGGGAGAGGGAGACACTACAATACTGTACGATAAGAGCTATGTTAGACCTTGAGAAAGGATAAAAACATTCCCTATTTTCCATCTCCACCAGGTCCAATGTGAGGTCTTAGATGGCACAGTCCTCTAAGTGTTGCTGGTCGCTGGCCTGCCTATACCTGTGCCTGTCAAACAGGATATCTTAGTTCTCTTTCATCAGTCAGCCAAGGTCATTGGAAGCTCTTGGGCTGCCAGAGAAGAAGTTAGAAGATGGAGAATATGCTCCTGGGGAGCTCTCTGCAAGTCCTGAGGCTGGCAGCATAATGGGGCTGAGGAGAGGACTTGGCAGTGGGACCAAGTACTGTAGCTTCCAGACTATGAAAGATTCACTGATGGGTGGAATGAGATCTGCAGCTTCGCTCTGCAAAGTCATGCTGGGGATGAGCAAACACAGCACGATTTTATCTCATGGAGTTTGCAGCTTTGATTTCACTTTGGGGGCCAGCCCTGCTTAGATGATGGTGGTCCTTTATGAGACAGGTCTGGTCAGGAAAATGGACACAACACCAGCATTTTGCAAAGGGAGTTTAATATGGGGCTTTGATACACACAGGTGTTGGAGGGCTGAAAAGAGCAAAAGGGAACATGGGTGTAGGGCAAAGGTGAGGATGTAAAAAGTGCCATCCACCCCTAGGGACACAGGAACAAAGGGAGAGGTTGGGGCTATCACAGCCTAGAAGTAGAGAAGGGACTCTATGGAGCTAATGCTCCCCAATTGGAGCTTACATCACAAGAGTATGGAGGGTCCCTACAGAGCTGGGTGCCACGTGAAGGGACCCTGGAGAGCTAGGCACCACATGGAGGGGGTCCCAGCAGAGCTGGGTGCCACCTGGAGGGGGGCTTGCAGAGCTAAATACTCCCAGTTGGAGATGGTCTCCTAAGTACTGTAGAAACCCAGAGGAGAGAGCTTCTGGGACCTTGAGGGATCACAGTGAGACTGGTTCTGTAAGGGCCAAAATGAGCTGGGGACTGGATTCAACAGCTGCTGATGGGAGGAGGGCCATCACTGGGTAGTACTGGCAGGACCAGGAAGTACAGGGCATAGAGCACGTCTCTTCTCCCCAGTGCCTGTCTCCTGGTCTCCCTCCAGTGGCAGAAGCCAGCTGACAAAGGAAAAATGCTGTTTGCAGAGTCCCAGTACTAGCATCACGAAGCCAAGTGTATAGGTGAATTTGGAGCTGAGAGACTTCACCTGACTACCTGGCACAGGCCAGGACCAGTCCAGCTCTGGAGCTGTGCACCTTGACTTGTTGCTATAAGAGGCCAAGTATCTGTTGCTCCATGTCAAAATCCATGAACTTCAGAATCTCATGTGGGGAGGTGGGGCCAAGATGGCTGAGTAGTCAGACACTTCCAGTGAACCCTCTTACAACAAAGACCGGAAAAAAAAAAGTGAATCGATTATATATAGCAATCTGGGAGCCCTGAACATCAAAGGCAGAGCTGAGTAACCAAACTGAGTGGCAGGAGGAGGGAGCGATGGTTCGGAAGCAACGCGGAGTTATCAGTCCTGACCCAGCGAAAGCCTGAACCCTTCAGGCTTGATCAGCTCATGCGTGAGCAGTGAGGCACACAAGCAGCGGTCCTCAGGAGGCACATTTTCCAAACCGGGAGAGATCCAGTGCCAGAGAGTATACATGGCCATCCAGAACCGGTGAAAAGCAGCCTGGGATCGAGGAAAGATTAGTACTTGCAAACGGCTTACCATGTGGATCAAAAACACACACCTTAGGGAAAAACTTCTCTCCCATTTACATCCCTGCTCCCTGCTCTGCACTGGGTCCCTGACTGGCTTCAGTAACTGCTGAGTCCCCTGGGCCAGAAGTAGGATTCATCACACACCCGGAGCCATGCTCCCTGTGTTGGACAGTGAACAAATTAACAAGCAGGGGAAAAAATAAACTGCAGGCTCCCCTAAGTCAGGTACTCAGGGTAGGCACAGCTTCTTTGCCTAGGCACAAGTATAAGGGATCCACATAGTTTGAGTGCCTTTCCCCCGTATAGACTTGTGTGGGCCCATTTCAACAGCATAGGCCCTCAGTACCACAGTACAAGAGGGTATATACTGGAAGTCTAACTTCAACTGTTTCAGCTGTGAAGTGTCAGGTTCTTGATATTTGACACTGCTTTGCCCATTAAACAGGGTCTTTACCTGCACACACCAGAAGCCTGAGGACTGGTGGATCCACCCACGCCACCTAGCCACCTACAATACAGTCCCATGAATAAGAGATGCCCCCCAGTCCTTACAACCAACAGCAGTGGGTGCTCATAATCTGACTGCAAAACCCACCCAACTACGTGCTCAAGGGAACAGGGACATGCCTTCCTCCTGGAAACTTGGGGGAGGCCTTTAGCCCCCTGCCTTGCTCAGAGGGTATCGCCCTGCTGCAGACAGATGCCTGTGCCTACACCACTCACCCATGCCTGTCTAGGACTGTGAGAGCCTACACCACACACTTGGTGGCTATTGAGCTGAATCCATACAGAAGGAGTGGACAGACTCCTGAGCTCACATACTTAGTAACAGATCTAACCACCTGGTGACAGGACGCTAGAGCTTCAAAGATGCCAATAATCCAAATAGCTCATTCAAGCAGCCTATCTGGGCATATCAAAACAAAACAAGAAGCTAGGACACAGTAAGCAAACAAAAAATAAATAAATATAATAACTTATTGATGGCTCAGAGACAACAGTAAATATCAAATCACATAAAGAGGCAATCCATGATAGCTTCAGCAAGCTCCCAAAATAAAGAATCTAGAAATTTTCCTGAGAAGGAAAACTTGGAATTACTGGAGGCAGAATACAAAAGATTAATATACAGAACTCTTCAAGAGATCAGGAAGGCGATATGGCAAAATGCAGACCTAGCAATAGAGGAACTTAAGAAGATTAGAGAAGAGTATGATGACAAATTTAACAGGCTGCAAGAATCCATAGAGAGACAGCAATCAGAAATTCAGAAGATTAACAATAAAATATCAGATTTAGACAACGCAACAGAAAGTCATAGGAGCAGAATTGAGGCAATGGAAGTGAGAATTAGTGAGACTGAAGATAAAACACTTGACATCAACTTATATGAGAAAAATCAGAAAAAAGGATTTTAAAAAATGAAGAAACCCTAAGAATTATGTGAGACTCTATCAAGAGGAATAACCTACAAGTGACTGGAGTACCAAAACAGGGATGCATAACAGAAAAAACAGAATTATTGAAGATTTGTTGACAGAAAACTTCCTTGATATCTTTAAAGATGACAAGATATCTATCCAAGATGCTCATTGAACCCCACATAAGTTAGATCCCGAAAGAAAGTCACCAAGACATATTATAATCAAACTTGCAAAAACCAAAGATAAAGAGAGAATTTTAAGAGCAGCTAGGGATAAACAAAAAGTCATCTACAAAGGACAGTCAATAAGAATAAGCTTGGACTACTCAGCAGAAACCATGCAGGCAAGAAGGCAATGGATGACATACATAAATCCTTGAAGGAAAAAAAATGCCAGCCAAGAATTTTATACCCAGCAAAACTCTCAAATATGATGGTGAAATTAGAGCATTTCCAGTTAAACAGAAGTTTAGGGAATTTGCAAAAACCCAACCAAAATTACAAGAAATACTAAAGGGAGTCCTCCAGTTAGAAAACCAGTAACATCAGATAACAACCCAAGACTAGAACACAGGACAGAGCAACCAGATATCAACCCAGATAGGGAAGTCACAAAAATAAATCAAAGCTAAAACACTGAAAATACGGAAACAGATGTTCATATGTAAAAGGTGACAACATTAAAACAAAAAAGAGGGACTAAAAAATGGAGACATAGATTTTTCATATGGAGAAGAAGTCAAGGCAAGAAAAAAAAAAATAAAAGACTGGTATAAACTTAGAAAAGTAGGGGTAAATATTAAGGTAACTGCAAAGGAAACTAACACTCCTACAAGTCAAAATAAAAAATTGGGAAAATAAAAAGACTCAGCAAACACAAAATCAACAACAATGAAAAAGAAAAGAAAATACATAAAGAAAATGACTCAGCACAGAAAATTAAGTGGAAAAAAGAAACTGTGAACAAGACACAAAAAAAGACATCAAAATGACAGCACTGAACTCATACCTATCAATAATTACGCTGAATGTACATAGACTAATTGCACCAATAAAGAGACAGAGAGTGGCACATCAGATAAAAAAACACGATCTGTCTATATGCTGCCTACAAGAGACACACCTTAGACTTAAAGACACAAACAAACTAAAACTCAAAGGATGAAAAAAAAAACTATATCAAGCAAACAACGCTCAAAAAAGAGCAGGATTGGCAATAGTAACCTCTGACAAAATAGACTTTAAAGTCAAATCCACCACAAAGGAGAAGGAAGGACACTATATAATGATTAAAGGGTCAATAAACCAGGAGGACATAACTATAATAATATTTATGCACCCAATGACAGGGCTCCAAAATACATAAAACAAACTCTAACAGCACTGAAAAGAGAGACAGACAGCTCCACAGTAGTAGTAGGAGACTTCAACACACCACTTTTGGTGAAGGACAGAAAATCCAGAAAGAAGTGCAACAAAGACATGGAAGATGCAAATGAACCAAGTTGATCTCATATACATATACTGAACACTCCACACAACAGCAGCCAAGTATACTTTCTTTTCCAACACACATGGAGCATTCTCCAGAATAGACCACTTTTTAGGCCATAAAGCAAGCCTTAACAAAATCCAAAGCATTGAAATATTACAAAGCATCTTTTCTGACCATAAAGCCATAAAAGTAGAAATCAACAAGAGGAAAAAGCAAGGGAAAAAAAATCAAACACATGGAAACTGAACAACACCTTGCTCAGAAACTACTATGTTATAGAAGAAATTAAGGATGGAATAAAGAACTTCATAGAATCACTGGAGAATGAAAACACATCCTACCAGAACTGTTGGGACAGAGCAAAAGCAGTGCTCAGAGGTCAGCTTGTAGCAATAAATGCACACATCCAAAAAGAAGAAAGGGACATAATCAAAACATTAACCCTACAACTGGAACAAGTAGAAAGAGAGCAGCAAAAGAAGCCCTCAGGCACCAAAAGAAAGGAAATAGTAAGAATTAGAGCAGAATTAAATGAAATAGAGAACAGAAAAACAATTGAATGAATTAACAAGACCAAAAGCTGGTTCTTTGAAAAGATCAACAAAATTGATAAACCCTTCACCAAACTGACAAACGAAAAACAAGAGAGGAAGCAAATAACCCATGTAAGAATTGATATCGGTGATATCACAACAGACCCATCAGAACTTAAAAGAATCATAAAGGAATACTATGAAAAATTGTACTCTAACAAATCTGAAAACCTAGAAGAAATGGACAAATTTCTAGAAACTCACTACCTACCTAAACTAACACAAACAACTAACATAGAACAACTAAATAAACCCAAAAGAAGAGACTGAAAAGGTAATTAACAAACAAACAAACAAACAAAAAACTCCCAACAAAAAAAAGCCCAGGCCCAGATGCCTTCACTGGAGAATTCTACCAAACTTTCAGGAAAGAGTTAACACCACTACTACTAAAGGTATTTCAGAGCATAGAATAAGAAGGAATACTCCCAAACTCATTCTATGAAGCCGGCATAACCCTGATACCAAAACCAGGTAAAGACACCATAAAAAAAGAAAATTACAGACCAATATCTCTCATGAACACTGATGTAAAAATCCTCAACAGAATTCTAGCCAATAGAATTCAGCAACATATCAAAAAAATAATTCACCATGATCAAGCGGGATTTATACTAGGTATGCATGGAAGCTTCAGCATTAGAAAAACAATCAGTGTAATCCATCACATAAATAAAACAAAAGTAAAGAACCACACAATTGTATCAATTGATGCAGAAGGGCATTTGACAAAGTCCAACACCCATTCATGACAAAAACTCTCAACAAAATAGGAATAGGAGGGAAATTCCTCAATATAATTGAGGGCACTTATACAAAGCTAACAACAACATCATCCTAAATGGAGAGACTTTGAAAGCATTCCCCCTGAGAACGGGAATCAGACAAGGATGCCCTTTATCACTACTCTTATTCAACATTGTGCTGGAGGTCCTAGCCAGAGCAATTAGGCTAGAAAAATAAATAAAGGGCATCCAAATTGGTAGGGAAGAAGTGAATGTATCTCTATTTGCAGATAATATGATCTTATACACAGAAAACCCCAAAGAATCCACAAGAAAACTACTGGAACTAATAGAAGATTTCAGCAAAGTGTCAGGATACAAGATAAACATACAAAAATTAGTTGGATTCTTTAACACCAACAAAGAAAACCTCGAAGAAGAAATCACCAAATCAACACCATTTACAATAGCCCCCAAGAAGATAAAATACTTAGGAATAAATCTAACCAGAGACGTAAAAGACCTGTACAATGAAAATGACAAGCCAGAAGAGACCTGCATAAGTGGAAAAACATATCTTGCTCAAGGATAGGTAGACTCAACATTGTGAAAATGTCAATTTTACCTAAAGTGATCTACAGCTACAATGCAAGCCCCGTCCAAATTCCAAGGGCATTTTTTAATGAGATGGAGAAACAAATCACCAACTTCATATGGAAAGGGAAGAGGCCCCAAATAAGTAAAACATTACTCAAGAAGAACAAAGTGAAGGCCTCACACTACCTGATTTAGAACCTATTATACTGCCACAGTAGTCTACAGCTTGGTACTGGTACAACAACAGATAACATAGACCAATGGAATAGAATTGAGAATCCAGATATAAATTCATCCACCTATGAGCAGCTGATATTTGACAAAGGCCCAAAGTCCATTAATTGGGAGAAAAGACAGTCTCTTTAACAAATGGTGCTAGCATAACTGGATATCCATCAGCAAAAACCTGAAACAAGGCCCATACCTCATACCATGCACAAAAACTAACTCAAATTAGATCAAAGACTTAAACATAGAATCAAAAACCATAAAGATCATGGAAGAAAAAATAGGAACATTGCATAAACACAATATGAATCGTAAGTAACAACGCACAAGCACCAGAAAAGAGACAAGATAACTGGGAGCTCCTAAAAATCAACTCTTATACTCATCAAAAGACTTCACCAAGAGTCAAAATACAACCTACAAACTGGGAAAAAAATTTTGGCTACAACAAGTCCAATCAGTGTGTAATCTCTCAAATCTACAAGATACTGTAAAACCTCAACAACAAAAAGACAAATAACCCAGTTAAAAAATGGGAAAAGGATATGAACAGGCACTTCACCAAAGAAGATATTCAGGTGGCTAATAGACACGTGAAGAAACGCTCACAATCATTAGCCATTAGAGAAATGTAGATCAAAACTACAATGAGATATCATCTCACCCCAACATAGCTAGCATTAATACAGAAAACACAAAATAATAAATGCTGGAGAGGTTGTGGAGAGACTGGAACACTTATACACTGTTGGTGAGAATGTAAAATGGTACAACCACTTTGGAAATCGATTTGGCACTTCCTTAAAAAGCTAGAAATAGAAGTACCATATGATCCAGCTATCCCGCTCCTTGGAATATATCCTAGAGAAATAAGAGCCGTCACATGAATAGATAGATGCACACCCATGTTCACTGCAGCACTGTTCACAACAGCAAAAAGATGGAAACAACCTAGGTACCCACTAACGGACGAATGGATAAACAAATTATGGTATATCCACACAATGGAATACTACACAACGATAAGGAACAACGATGAAGCCATGAAACATCTTATAACATGGAGGAATCTGGAGGTCATTATGCTGAGTCACAGAAGGAAAAATATTGTATAAGACCACTATCATAAGAAGTCAAGAAAAGGTTTAAACACAGAAGAAAACATTCTTTAATGGTTACGATGGTGGGGAGGGAGGGTGAGGGTTATTTACTAACTAGATAGTAGGTAAGAATTATCTTAGGTGAAGGGAAGGACAGCACACAATACAGGGAAAGTCAGCACAACTGGACTAAACCAAAGCTAAGAAGTTTTTCCTGAATACAATCAAACACTTTGAGGGACAGAGTAGTAGGGGTAGGAGTCTGGGGACCATGCTTTCAGGGGACATCTAGGTCAATTGGCATAACAAAGCTTATTAAGAAAATGTTCTGCGTCCTACTTTGGTGAGTGGTGTCTGGGGTTTTAAAAGCTTGCAAGAGGTCATCTAAGATGCATCAATTGGTCCCAACCACCTGGAATAAAGGAGAATGAAGAATACCGAAGACACAACGAAAGTGTCCAAGAGACAGAAAGGGCCACATAAACCAGAGACTTCATCAGCCTGAGACCAGAAGAACTAGATGGTGCCCAGTACCACCAATGATCACCCTGACAGAACACAACAGAGTCCCTGATGGAGCAGGAGAAAGGTGGGGTGCAGAGCCCAAATTCAAGTAAGAAGACCAGACTTAATAGTCAGACTCAGACTGGAGGATCCCTGGAAAGCATGTCTCCTGGATTCTGTATCAGCCCAGAATTAAAACAATTTCTGAGGCCACCTCTTCAGACAGGGATTATACTGGACTGTGGGACATAAAGTGATACTTGGGAGGAGTGTGCCTCTTAGCTCAAGTAGATACAAGAGACTAAACGGGCAGCTTCTGTCCAGAGGTGAGATGGGAAGGCAGAGAGGGTTAGGAGCTGGTTTAATGGACATGGGGAATCAGGGGTGGAAAGGAGGAGTGTGCTGTCACAGTATGGAGAGAGCAATTAGGGTCACATAACAATGTATGTATAAATTTTTGTATGGGAGACTAACTTGAAATGTAAACTTCAGTTAAATTACTATAATAAAAAAAAATTAAAAAAAAAAAAGAATCTCATGTGAAGGAGTCCTTTGGGCAGTAGGGGGTAGGAATCAGAGTTAGATAGATGTGGGTTCCCAGCCCACCCACTGCTGACCGTCCTGTGAAGCTGAGCATGGCATCAGTGCCTTGAAGCTGAGTCTTCTCACCTGTAAATGTGAGTTCTATTCTTAATTTTTTCAGGAACAGCCATATTGTTTTCCACAACAGCTGTACCATTTTGCATTCCCACTAGCAATGGCTAAGGGTTCCAATTTTCTCACAGCCTTACCAATATTTGTTATTTTATGTGTTTTTTTTTTTTCTTTTTTATCTTAGCCATCCTAGTGGGAGTGAAATTGTATTTCATGGGGCTTTGATTTGCATCTCTCTGATGACTAATGATTCTGAGTGTCTTTTCAAGTGTTTGATGGCCATTTGAAGGTCCTCTTTTGTGAAATGTCTATTCAAGTCCTTTGCCCATTTTATGATTGTGTTATATGTCTTTTTGTTGTTTAGTTGTCAAAGTTTTATATATGTTTTTGTTATTAGATTCTTGTCAGAGATACGATTTCTGAAGATATTCTCCGAGTCAGTAGCTTGTCTTTTCACTTTTTTGGTAAAGTCTTTTGATGAATAAAAGTATTTAATTTTTATTAGGTACCATTTATTTATTTTATCTTTTGTTGTTTGTGCTTATGTTATTAGATAATCATTGTTAAAAGCTAGGCCTGACAGTGTTGCCCTTTCTTGTTATTCTAAGAAGTTTATGGTTTTAGTTTGCACATTTAGGTCCTTCACCCATTTTGAATTTGTTTTTACCTATGGTGTGAGACATGGATCCTGTTTCACTTTTCTTTCTGCATGTGGGAATTCAATTTTGCCATTTATTGAAGAAACGTTTCTTTCCCCATCGAATGGACTTAGAACCCTTGTCAAAAACCAGTTGACCATAGATGTGTGGGTTTATTTCTGGACTGTCTATTCTATTCCATTGGTCTAGATGTCTACTGTTACACAGTACCAGACTGTTGTGATTACTGTAGCTGTATGGTATGTTTTAAAATCAGGAAGTGTGAGTTCTACTTTGTTCTTCCCTTTCAACATTGTTTTAGCTGTTTGGAGCCTCTTGCCATTCCACATAAAGTTGAGGATTGGTTTTTCTGTTTCTTTAAAGAAGCTTGTTGGAATTTTGATCGAGATTGTGCTGAATCTATAGATCGCTTTGGGTGGTATTGACATCTTAACAATATTAAGTCTTCCAATCCATGAACATGGAACATCTTTCCATTTATTTGAATCTTCTGTAATCTCTTTCAGCAGTGTTTTATAGTGTTTGTATAAGTCCTTCATGTCCCTGGTTAGATTTATTCCTAGGTATTTTGTTCTCTTAGATGCTATTGTAAATGGAACTGTATCCCTAATTTCCCTTTCAGATTTCTCATTGCTGGTGTATAGAAACCATCTAATTTTTGTTTGTTGACCTTTCCCCTGTAACTTTGCTAAACTCCTCTAGTAGCTTTAGAAGTTTTCTTGTGGACTTTTTGGGATTTTCTATATATAGGGTTGTATCATCCACGACTAGAGATTATTTTACTTCTTTTCCAGTCTAGATATCTTTTATTTACTTTTTTCTTTCTTTTTTTTTTTGTCTTATTGCTCTGACTAGGGCTTCTATTACAGTATTGAATAGAAGTGGTGAGAGTGGGCACCCTTGTCTTGTTCCTGATTTCAAGGGGAAAGCTCTCAGTCTTTTACCAGCAAATATAATGTTGGCTGTTGGCTTTTCATATATGCCCTGAATTATACTAAGGAATTCCGCTTCTATTCCAATCTTCTTTAGAGTTTTCATCAAGAAATGGTGTTGGATTTTATCAAATGCTTTCCTACTGTCCCTTTTAAAATGTATGAACTGGGACAGTCCTTTCCCTGCCCCCGAATGAAAGTTTGAGCAATCTAATGAATTTTCTGATCTCTCTTAAAACCAGTTGCCATCAAGTCTATTCTGACTCATGGTGACCCCATGTGTGTCAGAGTAGAACTGGGCTCCATAGGGTTTTCAGTGGCGAATTTTTTGGAAGTAAAACATCTGGCCTTTCTTCTGAGACACCTCTGGGTGGACTGAAGTCAGCAGCCTTTCAGTTAGGAGCCAAGCTCTTTAACAGTTTGCACCACCCAGGAACTCCTGATCTCTCTTAGGTAATAAGAAATTCTAGGACATTTTGGTCTGAAGCACAGTCACACTGCAGAAAGTAGAATGAGCAGCTGCATATAATGAGCAACATTTGGAGCATGGGTTAACTTCAGTGCTTTACACCTGGCCTGGGAGTGGGGAGCCACAGAGGGAGGAGACAACCTTCTTTTCTGTCAGTCACTAATCTTCTACCCCTGCTCTTCCATTGCTAGTCAGGTTCTGAATCTCTTCCCTCCTCTCAAAGTGGAGGGGAAGGGGAGTGAACAGGAAGGATTTTCATGGGTCATGCTGTCATCTGATGGATTTGCCTTCTTGGCCCTGCAGTGTTTGGTGCTAACCCTCCTTCCACAGGTGCTTTCATGAATTCTTCAGATGCACCCCTGGAAACATTTGCTTTCAGGTAAGGCGGCCTTGCCAATGTTTTCTTCCACCTGTTCAAACCTACCTCAGCTTCTGGATTGCCACAGAAACTGCTCTTGTCTTAGGGTTCTCTAGAGAAATAGAACCAGTTAAACACATATAAATGTGTATGTGTGTGTGTATGGGAGCCCTGGTGGCACAGTTGTTAAGAGCTCAGCTGCTAACCAAAGGTCAGCAGTTCAAATCCACCAGCCACTCTTTGGAAACCCCTGTGGGGTAGTTCTACTCTGCCCTATAGGGTTGCTATGAGTCGGAATTGACTATATATATATAGACAGAGAGAGAGATTTACTTCAAAGGATTGGCTTACACAATTGTGGAGGCTGGCAGGTCCAAAATCCATAGGCCAGTTGACAGGCTGGAGACTTCTGTAGGCTTCCATTTCAAGATCCATAGGTCAGGTGATGGGAAGAGCGCAGAATCGAGAGAGAAAGTATGTTCCGCCAAAATAACTATTTATGTTATAGTCTGAAGGCGGATCACACCCTAAGGAAACTCCCCTTTCAACTGATTGATTCCATTACATTAGATTACATTATGGAATGTAATTACATCACATTGCATTAAATTACATAATGGAACATCAACTAGTGTAGTGTTGGCAAAACCACTGGGAACCATAGCCTAGCCAAGTTGACACATAAAATTAACTGTCACACCCCTCCCCAGTCTTCTTACTGTCTCTACTGTCTGGACATTTGTACATCCTTGACTTGGGTGCAGAGCTTAAGAATCAAGGAGCCAGATTTGGCCACCTACTTTGAAATTTTTTCAAAGTGTCCGCTTCAGAATGTATTATCTACTGCCTTCATGCCTCAGAAGAAATTGAGATAGAAAAAGCCCATCTTTAGATCTTGATGTTTATACTTATGTATTTCCTTAACCACTTCATAAAGGATTTGTGGCAACTTACTACATATACAACTTCAGTACAATAACATAGAAGAATTATTGATGGAATAGTGTAACAAGACCAAGGGAAAGATAGTTTATTACCATACTGTCACTAAAATTAGTCTGCAGATTTTGCTCATAGCTTCCTGGCAGTCAAAGCAAGAAGATATCATGTATAAATTATTCAATCTGCATTGACCATAAGTAGAAATATTAGCAGTTGTTTGAGGATAGAATAAAACAAATTTTTATCAGATTCTTGTCTTGGGCACAGTAAATAATGGAAAATAACCTTAAAAACAGCTCTATAATCAATACAAACTTCATATCAGTGAGATCAGTTCTTGGGAGGCCACACACATGGGGTCAGGTCCTACAGTTCAGCATAGAGGATATTATATTAATGCTTTAGACATGTGTGCCGAAAAGACAGACGTCCTGCTACTGAGGAACATAGCTGCTTTGGCCCAAGGTGAGCCCACCTCATCTAATGATCATGATAGAACTCATTTCAGAATGTGTTTCTGAGAACAGACCTGGCAACAGTGTGAGGAGGGAGAGATTTCTCACTGGTGAGTGAATAAAAACGGATGGCTGGATAATGCAAAAACAGGTCCAGACTTCCCCAGCCATAAAGAGAACAGGAAATGATCTGCCAGGGCTTCGTTCTGGCAGCCCTCTCAAGAGGACATGCTCATATCTATTTTTCTCTCAATGAGCAAAGAGCCCAAAGACAAATCCAGCCAGGAAATGTCACCAGCAGCCAGAAGGAGCAGCTGCCTGGTAAGGAGATTGGGGTGAGAGGACTGATAATGCCTCGCTGCTCCACCCCCACCAGTACAGGGGAGGGCTCAGCCCCAGGGGCTGGACTGCTGTTTGGTGACAGGGGTCCAGACCATAATCCTCAGGCCTCATGCTTCCCTAGCACAGGCCCCATGGTGGCCACCTGCCGGTGTGGCACACTGCTAGGCGCAATGGTCAGAGAATCTCCATCCCTCAGTCCTGCCAGTTAAATCTGGACATAATGGAAAGAGGCAGAAAGTGCCGCCCCTGCCATGCAAACTGATTGCTCTACTGGCCCAGAACCAGCTGAGGCTCATGGCAGAGAAGAAGCTGGGCATTGGCAAGAGTTGGAGCCATTCCTCTGAATGCCTTATAAAGAGGTCACAAAAGAAGCCAGTGTGGCTTTCCTCCTGCTGAACTTCCAAAGAAGCAAAGCTGTTCCAGTTTCTGAGAATCCCAGAGAATATCGTAGATGCCTTTTGGAGAGTGGTGGCATCTGGGAGTACCAAAGAATAAAACACAAACCATTTGCCTTCAAGTTGATTCCAACTCATGGCGACCCACGTGTTGTAGAATAGTGCTGCACTACATAAGCTTTTCTGGGCTGTGAACTTTTGGAAGCAGATCTTCAGACCTTTCTTCCAAGGTGCCTCTAGGCGTGTTCGAACTACCAACTTTCAGTTAGTAGTCCAGCGTTTAACCCCTTGTGCTACCCAGGGGCTCCTGAGAGTACATCTGTGCCTAGAGGTTGGACCAAACCCAGCCTGAAAAGGTCAAGGCACAGGGCCTTGTATTTATTAGAGGCAAGGTTGCATTGCCTGTATCTACCTTGTAAGTCAGCTATGAGGATTGAGCGTGAGGAGGGATGTCAAGCCCTAATAGGCAGAAAGCCTGACACATGCTGGGGGCTGGTTACATCCTCACGTGACCAGTTAGCTGAAAAGCAGGATTCTGCCAACTTTAACCTCTTGCTGCACCCCCAGTCAGTCCTCACCCACCCCCCACCCCTACAGAAGGAAATCCTTAGCAGACCCATGATACTATGGACATACTTAGGCATACAGAGTCCTCCCCAAAAAACCAAACTCATTGCCAATCCAGTCGATTCCAACTCATAGCGAGCCCACAGACAGAGGAAAACTGCCCCATAGGGTTTCCAAGGAGCGAATGGTGGATTCAAACTGCCGACCTTTTGGTTAGCAGCCAAGCTCTTAACCACTGCTCCACCAGGGCTCCACGGAGACCCCAGTCACTTTAAACCATAAACACATTCTTTGTTCAATAATAAATAGGTCCAGGTCAATGTAGGACTCAATAATTTCATTCTTAATTAAAATTAAGGCTCTCCCCTCCTCTAGTCAGGTGTGTTGCGTGCTGGTGGCTGGAGGTGGGGAAGGTGGACTTCCCTCTTGCTCCACCTTTTGATTAATGACTCCATCTGCCTTGATAACTAGGGTTTCCCACCCCTCCAGTGTCAGAGCTGGGGAAGGAGGAGACTTGAGGGGACAGGGAAGTGTTGATTCCACTCACACTCTCACAATGGCCCACCATCAGAGCTCTCTGGGCTTGGCAGAGGTGAGAACCAACTCTTTTATGGGACCTTACAGGAATTCATCAGAGACCCCTGTCCTGGGAAGAATCTCATGCCTGAAATTTCCTTGATCTGGGGAGCTTCATTGCTTATCTGCGGCTCACCTCCTCATCTCCTGGGCACCTGGAGGTTCTTCTGGCTTCTTTCTTCCAGAGTGTCCTTCCCCCCCACTGGTGGCCATCACGGACAGGCTCTAAGACAATCTTCACCAGCTTTCCTGCACACACGGCCAACCCTTGAGGCCCCTGGAATCAGCATTGTCCCCACACATTTGAAGCAACAACCCCACTTCACTGTGCTTTCAAAATGTTTTCTTCTTGGTTTTTGTTTTTATTTTTTTGCTTTCTGATGATGTAAGTGTCTGACTATAACATTAAGTTGAGAGTTTGCTAATGGACTGCATAATCTGCAGTGTATTAAATCTGTCCACGCACTATCAGTGACATGTTTGTGCCATGTAAATTCCATTTCAGCACTGTCTTCATCTCTCACCACAACAAGTGAGAACGTGAAAACCGCTCAACAGGTGAAGGGAAACAGCTTGTTTTATGCGGGTAGATTGGTACAAGTTTTACTGATGTTGGATTGCTTACCTTGCTGGATTTATTTATATCACTTTCCATGAAGATACCATTGTTTGGAAGGACAACAGGCAAAGAGATCGGTCAAATGTCCGCAAGGAAAGAACTATCAGTGGACAGATTCCGTGGCCAGGCAGACAAACCTGTAGCAGGACTGTGAGCAGACAGCAAGAGTCTGCAGACAGGCCTGGGAGCCCAGTGCAAAATGAAACCACAAGACCCTTTGTTAGAATTTTCAAGACGCCCACAGCAGAGCATTATACCAAGTGGGGGGCTTGTGGGTGCGGGGCCATCCTGGGTGCAGGGGCCTTATCTGCAGGGGAGAGAAAGAAACCCAGGTGCAGTGAACAGCTGGGCTGGAACAGCTGTTCCAGCCCTGTTCAAACATCCTTCCACAGAATGCTCTCGAGGGCGGATTACCACCCTGAGTGTGACAGCGAGGAAAGGAAACCTGGGAAAGGCTGCCGATTGCCCAGAGCACCCAGCTGCTAAGTGGCAGACATGGGACTCATATCCTGCCTGTTCGGTACAACTCAGGGCCCCTTTTCTGTCCCCGTCTCTGCAGCCTTCCGCCTCCTCTGGCTGCCCATCCTCCTTCCCACCCTGCACCCTGCCGGGAGATAAACCAAGACCACTCGGCATGAAATGACACACTGGAAGTCATTTATATGGCCACTCACTCTCCCTGAAGAATGTGACTTTTAAACTGTATTTAACGGTGGAATAAAAGGCTTTATAACCTGTGAAAGAAATGCCCTCTTCAGTGAAGATACAGGAGCAAGGTTTGAGAAACTGGCTTATCAAATGATCGCTTACTTGGCTTGTGGTTATAAGGCTCAGCTGCTCATCTCCCATTGTCTCTTGACCCTCCTCCCCTCTGTAGCTAGCTGCTCCAACACAAGACAGCTATGTGTTCTTGCTCCTGTTGGAAGTTGCAGGAACTCACAGAAATTCTCAGAAAAAAACTGCCAAACTCTTTAAGAAAATTATTCCTGCTTTAAGTTGAGTAGAAACATTAACTTGTCTTTTTTATAATTCTTCCTCAAAGGTAAAACTTCTAAGTGGAAAACAATATACTGTCCGATAACTAGATTGAGTATTCTCTTTAGTATCTTCCTAGCCTATTCTTAGATTATATTAATCACTAATTAACACTTTTTTGCTTCTTATTCATGCAGAAAGAATCAATACTTTAATTACATTGCTTAATAATATTCCCTTATCTGTCCTTTAATGGCACTGCCAGTTTATTTACATGCAAACATCTAAGGGTTTTTATATGCCCTGGAGCAATTTCTCTCTTAAATACTTCCAGGGATACAGTTACTTTAAAGCAATAAACAGTCCAAGGAGCCGTAGCATGAAATTACATTCCATCTCCAGGGCTGCTGGAATTAAATAAAAATATGTCACTTACAGGGTTATAATTCTTGATCAGTGGGTTGTCTGGAGGAGGTTGGTGACTTTATTAATTAATTGGTATTGATAGGATGTTCTTTAAGAACCACCAGGTTGGAGAGAGAATGAGAATTCTTCTTTGCTAAAAATACTGGTCATTCCACTGCAAGACAAGTGGCAGCTGATGTCAGAAATGTGCAGCCTTCAGAGCCAGCTGACACTTCCCACCTGGGTGACCTTGAGCTCTTCACCCAATCCTTCTGAGCCTCAATTATCTCTTTTGTAAACCACTGGTAATGATAGCTCAGAAGTTGTTGCAAAGATTAAACAGGGTAGCACGATGCTTAGTATGTTAGTGTTTTATTATTATTATCAGTGACACCAGAGAAAGACGAATACAATCTTCCTCAAATACTGTGCCTGGCGTGTTTCTCCTGAGAGAAATTATAGAGATTACTGTATCCCGGGACCCCAGTGAATAGCTAAAAACAGGTTTTTGCAATAGTAATCATGCAGTTTTCCATGATATAGCATTCTTTTTCTTTTTTGTTTTTAAGAATGAGTTATTTTTAGTGACAGAGGGAAAAGCATCTGAGAGCAAACCATTCAAAACTGTGTCTTCATTGCCCAAAGAATAGGAAGGAGGGATAAGAAATGAGGCTGAGTCCATCCCTGACGTTCTCTGCTTTCAGATTCTATGACCTGCAGACACACGGCCTTTTACTAAAAGTGGGGCAATGCTTCTCATGTTTATCTCTTTCTTTCTGTGAGGTGAAGCTGAATTTCTTTCTTTTTTTTAATTATTGTGCTTTAGATTAAGGTTTACAGAACAAACTAGCTTCTCATTAAATAGTTAGTACACCCATTCTCTTATGACATGGGTTAACAACCCCACGACAAGTCAACACTCTCCCCTTCTCGACCTTGGCTTCCCTATTACCAGTTTTCCTGTCCCCTCCTGCCTTCTAGTCCTTGTCCCTGGGCTGTTGTGCCCTTTTAGTCTCATTTTGTTTTATGGGCCTGTCTAATCTTTGGCTGAAGGGTGAACTTCAGGACCCACTTCATTACCGAGCTAAAGAATGTCCAGGGGCCATACCCAAGGGGCTTCTCCAGTCTCTGTCAGGCCAGTAAGTCTGGTCTTATTTTGTAAGTTAGAATTTTGTTCTGCATTTTTCTCCAGCTCTGCCTGGGACCCTCTATTGTGATCCTAGTCAGAGCAGTCAGTGGTGGTAGCCAGGCACCATCTAATTGTACTGGATTCAGTCTGGTGGAGGCTATGGTAGTCGTGGTCCATTAGTCCTTTCAATTAATCTTTCCCTTGTGCCTTTGGTTTTCTTCATTCTCCCTTGCTCCTGGTGGGGTGAGAGCAGTGGAGTATCTTAGATGGCCGCTCACAAGATTTTAAGACCCCAGATGCTACTCACTAAAGTAGAATGTAGAGCATTTTCTTTATAAACTACGTTATGCCAGTTGAACTAGATGTTCCCAAGACCACGGTCCCCCCAGACCCCAGCCCAGTAATTTGGTCCCTCAGGGAGTTTGGATGTGTCTATGGAGCTTACATAACCTTGCCTTGTACAAGCTGTGGCAATGCTGATTTTCTTTACAACCTCAAACAACCAAATACAAACCATCACCACCCCTGCCCTGCCACACACACACACACACACACACACACACACACACACACACACACGTCCATCTGTCCTCTCTCCTTTCTTCAACAGAGTGCTCAGTGGGAGAGTCTGGGGAAGGTCTTGTGCAGTCAGAGAAGGTGCTGTCCTCTGGCTGGGTCTGGCTTTGTCCTGAGACAGGAACCACACCTCAAAGAGGAGGTCATCTCCTTATTGAAGAAATAGGATCTGGGCAGGAGCAGATAGATGTAAATGAAGCCACACAGATGAGTATGTGCCAGGGATGGTTCTTCTGTAACTAGATACCTGGCTGTTGCTCTTGACCCTGCTCACCAGGCAGTTCAAGGCTGGATGTCCTGGGATGCCAAGAAGGTCACAGGGGCCAGTGGAGATAGGAACCAAGTCGCCTAAGACACTGGACAAGGGCCCGTTCTCTGAACCCACTCTGCCAGTACTTACAAGAATACTAAGAAGCATTCATACTAGTACTTACAGTGGTTAAGCTGAAGTCCTCCTGGCTCCGCAGGTCTCTAAGCTTCCATTTCCCTGTCTACCTTGTTAAACAGCCTCTTTGCTCCTTGCAAACCAGCTGCTCTCCTGCCTCTGCCCTCATTGGTCACCACACCACATTCATCCCTGCCTCCCCCGGCTCATGGCTCCCAGGGCCGGGGTATTCCCACTCTCCTCTCTGGAGAGTTAATTCGCACTTATCCATTGGAACCCACTAAGCCCGCCTCCTCCAGGGACAGTGCCGACTCTCAGAGCTCCACCATCTGGTGCCAGCTGTGTTCACCTGGATTTGTTTGTTTCTGTGGCTGCCCTGCTCCCTGGACCTGGGGGAATCAGGAACCACATTCTGGGATTCTCTGGGACCTGCCAAATTTCACAGTAGACAATTAGAGGCAACGTACAGATAGCCGCTAGAGAAGGGAACTCTGACCCATGCCCTCAACTACCCTGTGAGGCTGCAAAGAACGTCCCCCACCACCACCACCTTGACCCAGCTGTTCTTCCAGGTGGTCCCAGGCCCCTGTGAGAACTCATCCCAGCCACACACTGCTCCTGCTCGCAGCTGGGACTTGTCAATTGTATATACTTCTCGATAATGACAGCCATCAAATACTTAACTACATGAGATTTAGCTGCAAGAATTTTCCTGTAATAAACTGGTGAATTAGAAAAAAATTTTTATCTGGCCATATGACCTGATTTTTTGGTCTGGACATTATAGGCACTCTCTCTCTATTTTCAGGATTGAGCACACTGCCCAGAACTCAGCCTAACAACTAAATATTGGTGTTAATGAGGATGTTGATGATCATGTGGATGATGGTAGTAATGGCTGTCCTCTAGTGAGCACCTTCCAGTATCTGGAACTAACTATCCCTAATCCTTTTTTTCTTCTTTAATATTTTATTGTGTTTTTGGTGAAAGTTTACACAGGAAATTAGGTTCTCATTTAACAATTTCTATACATATTGTTCACTGACATTGGCTACATTTTCACAATTTATCAGCATTCTCATTATTCCCTTTCTGGTTGTTCTGTTTCCATTAATCTAGCTTCCCTGTCCCCTTTGCCTTCTAGTCCTTTGTCTAGGGTAAATGTTTACCATTTGGTTTCATTTAGATGATTATTTTGAGAGGCACGTTACTCACGGGTAATGTTACTGATTTTATGGGCCAATCTGTCATTTGGCTGAAAGGTGACCTCTAGGAGTGGTTTGAGTCCCAAGTTTAAAGAGTATCTCAGGGCGATAATCTGTGGGGTTCATCTAGTCTCTACTGGTCCAGTAAGTCTGGCGTTTTTTTAGGAATTGAGCTTTGTTCTACATTTTTCTCCCACTCTATCTGGGACCATCTATTGAGTCTCTGGTCAGAAGGGTCAGTAGTGGTAGCCGGGTGCCATCTAATTCTTCCAGATCTTAAGGTAGGTGATGTTGTTGTTCCTGTAGACTCTTGGTTCTATAGACTAGTTACTTCTTTGAGTCTTTGGTTTCCTTCCTTCTCTTTTGCTCCAGACAAGTAGAGACCAATAGCTGTATCTTAGATGGCTGCCTACAAGCTTTTAAGACCCTGGATACTACTCACTAAACTAGGATGTAGAACATTGTCTTTATGGACTATATTGTACCAGTTGACTGATTTGTCCCATGAGACTATGGTCCTAAGCCCTCAAATTTAGTAGACAAATTTTGTGAGGTGTTTGGTTATGTTTAGGAAGTAAATCCCTAACCTTTTTAACAAACTTAGTATGTAGGGGTTATTACCCCGTTTAGTAAACTGAAGTTAAGAAAGAAAAAGCATTTTGCTCAAGTCCAGTTAGTGAGTAGAGGAACTAAATGAGTAGAAAGCCCAGGGTTGGTCTGTTGGAAGCCCTGCTTGCTCCACAATACTGCCTACCCCTTAAGGAGTATCGTCCCCAGTGACACCCCCAGCAGAAAGCCACCTCTCCCAACAGGAGTCATCTATAAGCCAAAGCCAGTATATCTGTCAATAGAGATTCAGTCCTCTATGAAATGACATAGTTGATGTCAGATGGTAGAAGTCCTGCCCATGTAAGCGGAGTATGCTCAAGAGTTAGGTTCACAGATTTAGAGAGGTCCCACTGTCAGCACAGGGAGCAGGAATGGCCCAGCACCTCAAAGAAAGAATTAGATGTCACTCAGGTTGACCCCCAACAACACTGCAACATGATGCTGTTCTTATCACAAAGGATGGGGCAAAGGTCATTCCACAAAATGGGTTTCTGCATGAATGGAAATGGATAGCCTAACTAGAATCCCACTGAGGAAGCAAGATATACACTATCTGAAAATTGAAGGCAGATAAAAGGTGCCAATTCCTCCTTTGAGGAATGCCAATGTCTCCTAAATTAAAAAAAAAAAAAAAAATTACCTGTAGGCCTCAAGAGCATGTCCCCAATCTTTATCTTTTACTTCCATTTCACAAAACTGACATTGTCATTAAAATGCCCTTTCAGAAAAACCAGTTTCCAGAGCAGATAGACAAGACAGACACCAGTGACATGGTGCCATCCTTTGTAGCTGAAGCCATTTCGGTTGACATGGCTACTATTGGCCACCACCATTGGGCCTATAAAATCAACATGTCCCCTGTGCCCCATTCATGCCAAGCACCTGGGGACCTTCCTAATCCCACCCCTGACCATCAGGCTGGCCCTGTGGATAATTCAATCAGCCAGTCAACAGGCCAGAGAGTGTGTGCAGGGCCCAAGGTTGGCTCATCTCCAAGCTGAACATGGCGGGGAGGAAGTGTATTCATTCATTCCCAAATATTTACAGAGGCCCCATGATGTCTCTGGCATCCACCATTCCAGATGCCAGGAAACAGGTCAGTAAATGGTACAGCTGAGGTTCTGCTCTCCAAAAAGTTGCAGTCTAGTGGGAGAGACAGGTGGTAAATGAGTGAGCAATAAATAAGTGAGATAATTCCAGATAGAGCAAAGCGCTGCGGAAAAATATAACAAGGTAGTGAGACAGCGAGTAAGGGGTGAGATAGAGTTGGTGATATGAAAACTGATCCTTGCCCACAGGGAGTTTATATTCTAGCTGAGGAAAGCATTCGATGCAACAAAAGCAACAGTTCAAAGTAATATTGTATCTAGTGTGGTTGAGACTAGCAGAACTGTAAGATGTCAGAGGGGAAGATGGGATTTGGAGAAGATAACATAGTTAGAGACAACCTCACCAAGGAGGAACATCTGGAGCCAGACTTGAAATATGAGTACTTGGAGAGTTGTAAAACCAAGCACCTACTGTGTGCCAGGCCTTGCCATACCCAATTTATAGAGGAGAAAACTGTTGTTGTTGCTGTTGTTAGGTGCCTTTGAGTTGATTCCGACTTATAGTGACTCTATGGACAACAGAATGAAACACTGCCCAGCCCTGCACCATATTCACAATCATTGCTATGCTTGAGCCCATTATTGTAGCCACTGTGTCAGTCCATCTTGTTGAGGGTCTACCTCTTTTTCTCCAATCCTCTTCTTGGAAGAAAACTAAGACCCACAAAAACTAAGCAAAGTACCAAGGCTTTCCTGCTCTACATGGTAGTGCTGGGTCTTGGCTACCCAGTGCTCATGCCTCACAGTATGAAAACCATCACTCATCACCCAAGTGCAGTTGTTCCATGTTTCAGGTGGCAGGTTGTACAGGAGGAGTCCGTCTGGAAAAGGAGAGCCTCTAAAATCTGCAGCTCCATCCCTGGAAGTCCATAGTCTCAGTCGACCTCAGATGGCTGACTCCTGCCCACGGGGCCTGAGAGCAAAGTTCTGTGCCATTCCCAGCTCTGTGGCTCTTCAGTCAGCAGTAGCTGCAGCAGAGGAAGCTTTAAAAACCAAAAACCAGTTGCCATGGATTTAATTCTGACTCATATGTGGTTGGGTAGAACTGTGCTCTACAAGGTTTTCAGTGGCTGATTTTTCAGGAGTAGATCGCAGACCTTTCTTCTGAATATGGGTGGACTCGAACCTCCAGGCTTTCGTTCAGCAGCTGAGTTCTTTAACCGTTTACACCACCCAGAGTCTCCGAGGCAGCTTTAGGTAGTAAAATGGGTCAGGACAAAGCTTGTCAAAGAACTGCAGACTCCACCCACCGCTGTAGTTAAGCACACATCACGCTCTCTTGACCATCACACACTTACCAGGAATGGTCAGAGAGCAGCTTCAGCCAAGGAAGGCAGGGAAGGCGTGTGATGACATGACAGGCACCCTGAGCAAGGCTGAGCATGGGGCTCCAGATTTGCAGGTTTGGGGTTACTTTTTTCTTCTTCTTCTTTTAAAATCAACTTTACTGAGTTGTAATGTACATGTAATAAAATACAGCTATTTGAAACACATATAGCTAAATGAGTTTTGCCAAATACACACACCTGTAGACTCAGTATTAAAAAGCAAAGATGTCTCTTTGAGGACTAAGGTGCACCTGACACAAGTCATGGTATTTTCAATTGCCTCATATGCTTGAGAAAGCTGGACAATGAATAAGGAAGACCAAAGAAGTATTGATGCCTTTGAATTATGGTGTTGCTGAAGATTACTGAATATACCATGGACCACCAGAAGAACAAACAAATCTCTCTTGGAAGACGTGCAGCCAGAATGCTCCTTAGAAGCGAGGATGGCAAGACTTTGTCTCACGTACTTTCAGGTACGGATTAACCAGTAAGCAATGTACAGACAGGCTTACAATAAGCAAGGTATGCATGGGCTTAACTGTGTATACTTACTAATCTGTAGTGCACAATTTCACATGGGTTTCACCACATCAAAGATCAGTTAATTTGCAGAAGTAGATCACCAGGCCTTTCTTCCTAGTTCGTCTTAGCCTGAAAGCTCCACTGAAACCTCTCCACCATGGGTGACCCTGCTGGTTTTTTAAAGATCAGGGACATAGCTTCCGGTATCATGGCAGCAAGCAAGCCATCACTGTACGACAAACTGACAGACGGATGGTGGTTTTAAGTATCAAAGTGTTCAAAGTGTTCCCTTTGCTGCAAAGATAACTAAACTCACCAAATACTATGGGGAATACAGAGATGCTCACTGGCCACTTGGATGATATATAACATATCTAAGTGTTATATTTGGTGAGTATTTGGTATTTGGAGAGTTTAGTCATCTTTGGCAGCAATATCTTAGAGGCATTAGGGAGCCCTGGCGCCCCAGTGGTTAATAGCTTGACTGCTAACCGAAAGGATGGTAGTTCGAATCCACCAGGCACTCCATGGAAACCTTATGAGGCAGTTGTACTCTGTCCTATAGGGTCTGTATGAGTTGGAACAGGTCAACGGCACCTAACAACAATGACAACAAGAGGCATTAGACAGTGTTTTAGCTTCTTGCTGTCCTCTTTTGCCTTGGCTACCAGGAAGCTTAGCACCAATATGACGTTTACAAAATTTGAAATTTTCTATTTCCCTATGCATTTCTGTATACTAATCTTATGAATATTTATTTATTTTCCTACCCTGGTTATCTCTCTTGCCTGATTTCCCCATCCAAATATTTTTCTTATTTTTGTGTAAGCCTCCTCCAATCCTTTCATGAGGATACCTATAAATAAATAAACAGATAAATAGTAGAAATACCTTATACATGTATGCATGTATAGCTCTATGATGTTGATATAGATTTTATGGCTCCCTCAGAAAACTAATGAAATGTGTGTCACATCCCTAATTCTATAGCTGATAGATGTTCAAAGCCCTCCCTTATAATTTCTACCAATTTCTGAGAAAACTTCCTCAAAGTTTTCTCTGATTTCTGCAGGAAATTCAACTTGCCCCAGCTTTGGTGAGTTCAGTCAACTTTACCAAAGACCTGGGGTAACTGTGTGCAGTCACATGTGGAGCTGTTGATGACCCACCACTCACAGCCTTCGTCAGTTACTTCTCCCATGCCCATCTTGCTCTCCCCCAGAACCTTCTCTCCAAGTCTTCTTCTTTATCCATGCCTGCCCATTTAGCTACTGCACTTTGGTGGTGAAGCATGAGGTCTTCCGTGTAGCCCAAGAGATTTATCAAAGTAATTCTTCCAAATGAATATGGTGTTGTCATGAAGGGCGTTCTGTTGAGCACCTCCTAACACCTCACTAGATAAATCATGCTACTTCCTGTTGGACAAGCGTCCCAGTGGAGAAGGCCCAGTCCAGACTTGCCCTGGGCCACAGGGTCTGTGTAAGTCCACAGGTGTGTGTGAAGGGGCCAGAGGTGCAAGGCTCTCTCCCAGGCTCAGATTACATCATCGTGAGTCAGGAACAGGCTCAACAATGTGCAAAGATTGATTAATCTGCTGTTTGGACCCCAAACCAGTTAGCGTTGAATTGATTTCAACTCGTGGTAACACCATATGTTGCAGAGTTGGACTACACTCCACGGGTCTGCAATGATTAAACTTTCAGAAGTACATCTCCAGGTCTTTCTTCCAAGACACTTCTGGATGGATTGAAACCTCCAGCTTTTCAGTTAGCAGCTGAGTGCTTAACTGTTTGTACAACCCAGGGACTTCATGTTTTGATCCAAGCATCCACTTAGTGATCTAAGAGCAGTGTGCACACATTGGTGTATAGGGTGTGAAGTGCTCGGAATGTGTGGATAACGTGGATTAGCTGAGCAAGAGAGCATCATGAGCAGCAGAACACACCTGGAAGAATTGCTCTAATTTCCTCATGGATGAGTAAAAAATAAATATAATCAGTCTTTTATCCAACCCATAGCAAATAGTACCAGTGAAAACATTCAACTCAAAATAAACCTGGCAATGGCTAAAATAATACATGCTAAAATTTGTTTTTGTTATTGTTGTGTGCCGTCAAGTCAATTTTCAATTTGTAGCGACCCCATGTGACACAGTAGAACTGCCCTTTGAGCTTCCTAGGCTGTAACTCTATGGGAGCAGATCACCAGGTCTTTCTCTCATGGTGCTACTGGGTGGGTTTGAACCACCAACCTTTCAATTATCAGTCAAGTTCTAACCATTGTGCACCAGAGCTAAGATGTACACCTGCAAAATTTAACCCAAAAATTAGGGCTTTGTGGAATTAATGACCACAAAATAAAACCACAATGGCAGAAGACATAATCAGTAAATGCTTTTATTAACAACAAAACTGGTCAACAAATTAAACAGAGGAAAAACTATATGAAAAGACTGACTTAGAGAAAAAATAATCTCAGAGAAATATGAGTGGAGACAACTGGAGGCAGTATAACTGCACTTCCTAGAAAATTGATGAAGAAATTAAATTAGAAATTTTCAGTTTACACTGAAAAATACATTTTCAATGAGTATTTCTCAGTGCAAGTCTAATTCTTATTCAAATAGCTGCATTCGAAACACTGAGTAGAGAGGAAGAACAATCTAGAATGGGGTCCTTGGTGCCAGGTGTAAGCAAAGTAGGTGTTCTTGTATCCATGGCCAAGTCGGAACAATGCTATGTACTCCGTTAACATATTATAGAGAATGTTTTATTTAATTGTTTAGAAAGCAAGGAGCTCTGCCTCTCTGGTCTGTCTCCCAATCGACCTTCCCTTCAGAATATTCTCTGAGGTACACATTTGTCTCTCAATCCCATGTTTCTGGCTGGCCCAGGCAGAGAAGAAGGGAGACCACTGGCACCGCCATCACCTACCCTGAGATGCCCGTTCATAACAGAAAGTGGCTTACATCTATCAGCTAGGATTTCTCTTGAACCTAATATAAAGGTCTTGATTTTGGAACTATGGGGAAGGGGCAGCAACTTACTTTGAGACACCCCAGACTCACATAATTGTTGTTTTAAAATGCCTTGCAGGTTTGCTACTTGTTGCAGATTGAATTGTGTCTTCCCAAAATACGTGTTGAAATCCTAACCCCTTTACCTGTGAATGAAATCCCTTTTGGGAATAAAGTTTTCAGTGTTATGTTAACGAGGCCATACCATTGGAGGATGTGTCCTAAATCTAATCACCTCTGAGTTATCAGGCACAGCACAGACACTGAGACAAGTGGCACAAACAGGAGGAAGATAGATGCCATGTAAATATTGCCAAGGAACTGAGGAATGCTGAGGTTACAGAAGCTCAAAAAAGGACCCTTTCCAGAGCTGACAGAGAGACAGCCTTCCTCTAGAGCTGGTGCCCTAAATTCTGACCCCTAGCCCCCTGAACTGTGAGAAAATAAATTTCTGTTCTCTAAAATCACTCACTTGTGGTATTTAGTGCAGCACTAAGAAACTAAGATGCTACTGTAAAAGCTTGTTCAAAAAGGAGAAGGGATGGGTGCTTCTTATGTATTCTTCATTTAGGCACCACAGAAACCTCACAAGATAATTCATATTATTGTTTGTTCCTGTTGTCTCCTCTCTAGGCTGTGAGTCCCTTGAACATGTGGGTGGGTCCCCAGCCTAGAGCAGTTCTGACAAGTAATACACACTCACCTGTGTCTCTTCAGTGAGCAGATGAGACCAAGGACCCCAAACAAATTGAAAGAAGAGTGAGTAGACTCAAATTTCCTCTCAAAACAGAAAATGAACAGTTCTGCAAGGTCGAGGAAGCTCCAAAAACCAAAAACCAAACCCACTGCCATCAAGTCGATTCCAACTCATAGCAACCCTATAGGCCAGAGTAGAACTGCCCCAGAGGGTTTCCAGGGAGCACCTGGTGGATTCGAACTGCCAACCTTTTCGTTAGCAGCCGAGCTCTTAACAGCTACGCCACTAGAGTTCTCCACAGACACATCCAAACTCCCCGAGGGACTGAATTACTGAGCTGAGGGCTGGGACCATGGTCTCAGGGAACATCTATCTCAACTGGCATAGTATAACTTATAAAGAAAATGTTCTACTTCCTACTTTGGTGAATAGCGTCTGGGTCTTGAAAGCTTGTGAGCTGCCATGTAAGATACTCCACTGGTCTCACCCCATTGGGAGGGAGCAAGGGAGAATGAAGAAAACCTAAGACACAAGAGAAAGATTAGTCCAAAGGACTAATGGACCACAACTACCACAGCCTCCACCAGACTGAGTCCAGAACAACTACATGGTGCCTGGCTACCACCACTGACTTCTCTGAGAGGAATTACAATAGAGGGTCTGGGACAGAGTGGGAGAAAAATGTAGAACAAAATTTTAACTCACAAAAATGTTCAGACTTACTGGCCTGAGACAGACTGGAGAAACCCCAAGAGTATAGTCCCCAGACACTCTCTTATCTCAGTGCTGAAGTCACTCCTGAGGTTCACCCTTCAGTCAAATATTAGACAGGCCCATAAAACAAAACGAGATTAAATGGGCACAGCAGCCCAGGGGCAAGGACAAGAAGGCAGGAGAGGACAGGAAAGCTGGTAATACGGAACCCAAGGTCAAGAAGGGGAGAGTATAGACATGTTGTGGGGTTGGCACCCAATGGCACAAAACAATATGTGTATTAATTGTTTAATGAGAAACAAAGTTGCTCTGTAAACCTTCATCTAAAGTACCAAAAAAAAAAAAAGAAAGGAAATGAACAGTTCTGGATGACTCAATTAGCACAGAACAAGAGCACAAGCCATTCAGAGTCCACATATAGGGTGAGGAGAAAATATTCAGATGAGTTAAAACCAGGCAGAATCAGCTGATGACCTAAAGGCTGAAAATACTAATACGGTGATGGTTTGCCGAACGCTGACATTCCCTAAGATATGCTAAACACATAACGTACTTGATAATAGAGCTGCATCATGTATGAGCCCCGTGACACCACACAGGGCGGCCATCTCAGAAGAGTCACTTGCCCAAGGAAGGAACTGGGCCCAGATGCAAAAATAAACTTATCTCAGTGGCTGCCAATCACAGCTATGTATAAGAACAACCCAAAACCAAACCAAGCCCACTGCCGTGGAGTTGATTCCAACTCATAACTCATAGCAACCCTATAGAATGGAGTAGAACTTCCCCCCATAGGGTTTCCAAGGCTGTAAACCTTTACAGAAACAGACTGTCACATCATTCTCCCACGGAGCGGCTGGGAGCACGTTAACCACCAGGGCTCCTATAAGAACAAAAATATAGCTGCTCAAGTCCCATGCCCACTGAAGACTGTGATTCAGTGGGCCTGGGGTGAGTCAGGTATTTGTAATGTTTAGGAAGCTCCCCCATGTGATTCCAAGGTCCATAAAGTGGTCATGTGAGAATCACCAGGAGCATGAACATATGCCCGTGCCTGGGGCCTGCCCCAGACCAATCCAATCAGAACCTCTGGCGGAGGAGCCTGAGCAAGGCTGAGAACCTCTGGGAACCAAAACCTCCTCTTTTTCCTCTACATCCCTCTAAGCTAAAAGAATGATGTGTTTGCTGGCAAGGAGGCTTTCTTCTCAAATGACTGAACCACAGCTGTTTAGTAGCAGATGGCTGTTGTCTGGAGGGCAGAAGACATGTCTTATTTATCTCTGTCTCCACAGGACCCAGCCCAGAGAAGGTGCAGTTCACTGTTCTGAGTTAAGCAGCTATTCACGGCAGGCGTTCCATCACAAGCTTAGCACGAACGTTGCTACAAGCCGAAGTCAGCACCTTGACAGTGATGGGGTCACACTGGGCTTTGCCACTCCCCCAAGCCTGGCAGCCCACCTGTGTGACCCCGGGATACTCCTTGTCAGGGCCTCAGGGTCCTGGGCCAACTCGGCTTCTGCAAACACTGTGAGGCCATGAGGCCCAGCCCAGAGCCACACTTGAAGGTCGAGCCATCCATCCTCAAGGCCAGCCTCTGCCCAGTGCACTGCACAGGCACGGCTCTGTGCCCAATGCTTGGGCACCACCTGCCGGGAGGTGACAAGAAAATCCTGGGTTCTTCCAGGTACGCAGCAGGTGGCTCACGGCCTGGCTAGGCCTCGAAGTTTGTGCTAACCTTGTGCTCAAATTTCCCTAACTCTCTGGAAGGATGAATCCTCTCTCTCCCAAGCTTCTTTTGGAGAGACGCCAGAAGTTTGTAAATGAAAAGGAAAAACTGGTGAATCAGTGTGCATTCCCAGAGCCGTCATCACAGCCTGAATGAGGAGTTGCTGAGCCCTGAGCAGCACAGGGAGCACTCGTGGGACAGGTCAAAAAGGGTCAGGACCCCGGGAGGCATTGTTGGTGGCTTAGGGCAAGGTGTGATGTGCAAGGTACTAGGAAGGGATTATGAGGGGCAGGAAAAGAGCGCTGGACCAGCAAGGCGTGGTTCAGACTCCAGCACTGCTGTCTACTAGCTATGACACCGTGTTATAATGTTTTGTCTGTGGTAGAGAACTAGATTGGAGGCTTGAGCCAGAATAATAAATGTGAAATTTTTTGGAATCTATTCTAGGAGCAAGAGTACTACTTAGCACTGCCAAAAGCCCTCCAGAACAGGGAAGGCCCAGTGAAACCAAGTTTATAGATGTCATCAAGCAAAATGCAGTGGGGTAGAAGTAATTGATACCCTCAGCGCTGAGCATGAGAGCAAGAGAGAGCCCAGTGAGCCTCATTTGGCACAGGAAGCCACAGTGGGGGACAATAACTCCTCTGAGAAATGGCTGCTCATCCACCACTCAGACAGGAAGTGTGCAAGTCTGTGTAGGCTCTGCCCAGAACATGTTAGACCAACGTTATGAGGCTGTCTAAACCACTAACGAAGTGCTGGCCGTAGTCAGGAAGGGCAGCCTGGAAACCAGGAGGACCCATTTACCTCCCTCGCATAAAGCTAGAGCTCCTAGGCACCTAGAATAGCATATGCAATCCTGGTCCTTGACCTACAGTACCATAGAACAAAGCTGCAGAACAAAGCTGTCACCACCCTGCACGGAAAATCCAAACCTGGTTCTGTTATAGTGAGCAGGAACTGAGCACCTGAAATGTGCCAGGAACCATGCTCCCAGCTTTTCATGATGTTCAGTCTCATGACAACTAAACGAAGCATATTTTGTCTCCATTGGATGTACGCTGAGCCTCAGGCCGAGAGAAGCTAGCAATGTCCCCCGGGCCACATACCTGGTAAGTGTCCAGTTCGGGATCTGAAGTCTGGCTTCTTGGACTCCCAAGCCATATTCCATTCACTTTTCCAGTGGCCAGGCCAGCTTCACAGATGAGCTGTTCCCCGCCCTCCACAATGTTCCATGGCATGGTTACCTGTCCTAGTGGATTTCTCACCACTCTCCAGCACAGGCCCTCCGTGCAGCCATGTTGCCCAGTGACTGCCTCTTTCCAAACCCACTGGACTCCTCAGGCAACGTAGGCTGTGCTAATTCTGCTGGGTATCACATCCGCAATAGCCACTCCCACCTCAGCCCCCAGCAAGCCACACAACAGAATGCAATGCCTAGTCCTGCACTGTCTTCAAGATCATTGGTATGCTTGAGTTCATCTTTGTGGCCTCTGTATTTCCAGTGACTTCCATCCTAGGGAGCTCATCTTTCAGCACTATATCAAACAATATTCTGTTGTGATCCATAGGTTTTTTACTGGCTAATTTCTGAAAGTAGATCACCAGGCCTTTCTTCCTAGTCTGTCTTAGTCTGAAAGTTCCATTAAAATCTGTCCACCATGGGTGACCTTTCTGGTAGATGAAATACTGGTGGCATAGCTTTCAGCACCACAGCAACACACAAGCCACCACAATATGACAAACTGACAGACAGGTGGTGGGACATACAGTTAGTGCTCAATAAGTGGTATGCATTGCCCTTTCTTGTTTTAGTTTTTCTATGCATGGAGAGTAAAAAGATGGTTGTGATTTCTTTTTCATCATCAAAGTTGAAGAAAATTATTCACAAGCTTGACCTGATTTATTCTGTTTCAAAACTGCTTCCTCACATTTAAATTGTAGCTTATGTAAATGCATCATGAATCAGTCCCCAAAAAGCATTGTAAAACTAGACGGTTACTCATATTGTTTTTCCCATCTCATCTGTGGGGAGCGGTCACATGTAATTTGCTAACAATTCCCACCTCAGTGGCTGAGCAACGACTGCCATCTCCCACACACGTTCACTGTGCAAAGTTCCATGCACATGTCTTGGCAGCATGATGGAGAATAAGAAAAATGAAAGCATATTCAACCACATTGCTTGATTGCATAAAAACACAAGATTATTCTGTAAAGTTTTCAACCGAAGGCATCATGTTAGCACTGGCCCCATGACTTGTTGCTAATGTCAAAGTTCCCATTCAAGGAGAGAACATTAATTCATTTCTGGGAACATGTCACAATGGGATCCAATGACAAGGTGCCAAAGAGCTGTATCAGTGAGAATTGTCACTAAAAGCACTAGTTTTAGGGGGAAAAAATGAAAACTAAGGCTCAGAGAAAACTAGGTTCAGAAAGATTAAGTAACTTGCTTAAAGGCACACAGTGAATTTTTATCTCTAATGAACTACATAACTCAGACTAATCTTCCCACTAAAGACAATTTAACAAGTCAGCTTGGAAGCATCAATCTACCAACAAGATAGCAAGGATTACTTGGCCGAGATCTAGTAAAGGGCTGGAATCCTGGGAGTACAGCCCAGCACTCAAGGTTGCTTTGGCCGTAAGACACTTGACTTCCCCGCTGAGGAAGCCAAAAGGCTGAGCTGTATGTTGAAGCCTTGTGGAACTAGGAAATAATGTTATAATCTCATGTCTTTCAAGGGAGAAAATCTGGGTAAATCACCTTCCACTTTGGGCTGAGAGGAGCAACAAAGAACTGCATCCTAGGATTCACAGTAAACTGAAGGGCACCCACCCTTTTATGAACAAAAGTCTGGCTTCACATCACCTGATGGCCCAGGAAACCTCAGTTTAGATTAAGATGAATGTAGGTAAAAATGGCCCAGGACCACTAACACCTCCAAGTACATGGTGAAAACAATGGAAATGCTCTCTCTCTCTCGAGCTATTTCAACAAATAATTTTTTCAACACAATGTATAGGATATAATCAAAGATAACCAGATAGATGTAAAGACAAAACACCATAAGCTAGCATAAAAAATGGACAGAAACAGCTCCAACTGAGAGTCCAGATATTGAAGTTATTGGACATAGGTTATGAAACAACTATACTTACTGTGTTCAGTTATATAAAAGTCAAGTTTTAAAATTTTACAAGAATCAGAAAATCTAAAAGGTGACATCACAGATTTTAGAAAAAAAAAAATAGAAGTTCCAGACTTGAAATATGTAATAACAAATTAAGATTTCAACGGATGAATTTACAGTAGATTAAGCTTATTAAAAAAAGACTATGCAAAATGAAGCACAGAGTGACAAAAAGAGAGAAAAAATGGAATTTTTTTTTTTAAGTCCAGAAGAATTCAAGAAAGAACAGAGAATGGAAAATAGAAGAGAGTAAGATAATAAATAACACATAATAAGAAGGTATTTTTCCAGGTAAATCTATCAATAATTTCAATAAATGTAAGGATAAACATTATAAATTAATTAATTATAAATATATATATATATTTATATATATATATATAAATATAAAAAAATTAATAATAAAGGATAAACATCACCATACTGTATTAAAAAGACACATCTTATGCTATTTAAAAGAGCTGCATCTAATAAGTAAAAGGACGGGAAAGGATATCCATGCAGACATGAACTAAAAATAGCCAATGTGGCTGTATTAAAATAGTTAAACAGAACTAGTAGTAACAAGCATCATTAGAAATGAAAAGGACCACTTCTTAATACAAAAAAAGGATCAATTCACCCAGAATATACAATAATGCTAAACGTGGATGCATCCCATACAATGGCCTCAAAATACATAAAAGAAATATTTACAGAACTAAAAGAAGAAGCAAACACATTTATAATTATAATGGCAGATGTTAACACATTCAACAATTGGTAGAATAAGCGGATAATAAGAAAAAAATACAGATATATTTTTATAATTAACAGACTTGATCTGATTGAAACAAATATATGAAAAACAGCACCCAACAACAGAAGAATACTTAGCATTTTTGAAAACTGGCCATATTGTGGGTCATAAAGTAAGTCTTAACAAATTTCAAAAGATTGACATCATACAAATCTGCAATGTTCAATCTGGTAGTCACTAGTCTCACGTGGCTATTTAAAATTAAATTAATTAAAATTAAGTAGAACTAAAAATTCAGTTTCTTAGTCATACTAGCTGCATTTCAAATTCTCAGTAACCACATGAAAGTAGTTCATACAGTATTTCTATTTCTCAGTTTTTGTTTTTTTTTTTAGTTTCCTCCAAAACATTTATATCCTGTGAAAATGGTATCTATCTGTCTCTTTACTAACAAATTTGCTTTTTACTAACAGGGTTTTCGTCTGTCTTCCCACCTAGAAATATGTTATATGAGGTCAAGAACCATGTTTATCTTATTCATTCTGGGGCCTTTTTTTTTTTTTTTTTTAAATTGTTGTTGAAAGCAAAACATAGAGTAATTCAGCAATTTCTACACATACAATTCAGTGACACTGAAGACAATCTTCAAGTTGTACAATCTTCCTTCCCTCCCTTTTCCAAATTGCTGCTCTCCCATTAATATGAACTCACTGCCCCCTAAGCTTCCTATCTGACGTTTCGAGTTGCTATTGTCAATTTGATCCCATATCGATAGCTCTTCACAAGGGCCCAATGTTTAAGTCAAACATTCTTTTCTAAATAAGATAATGTATTGGTTGGTTTAAAGAAGACTTCAGGGGATATTTTTGGTTTAAAGTTTAAAAATTATTTCAGGACAACAACTTTGGAAGTTCATCCAGCTTCAATTCATCCAGAAAGTCTGGATTCCATGAGAATTTGGAATTCTATTTCACATTTTTCCCCTTTTGATCAGGGATTCTTCTGTAGAATCTTTGATCAAAATATTCAGTAATGGTAGCCAGGCACTATCCCATTCTGGTCTCATGGCAAAGGTGGCATTTGTTCATGGAAGCAATTAGGCAGGCATTTCATTTCCTCCTTTTATTCTTGACTCTTCCTCTTCCGCTCCTACTCCAAGTGAATAAAGACCAATTGTTGTACCTTCTATGGCCACTTGTAAGCTTTTAAGATTCTGGGACCTACTTGATAAAAGTTTGATTAATTAATTAATAATTCTCTCTTTATTATCTTTTCTTATACTATAAAATGAAGTTGACAAATTGGCAGAGCCATCCATGTCAAATGGAAATGTCAAACAAGAACTCTTAGAGAGAGACAGAGAGAAAGAAGTAGAAAAATATTTCACTTAGTCTGTTTGGTGATGTATCCAAGAAATATAGAGGGGTTCTTCGATTTAAAATTCTGTAAGCTATGCAAATCTCTGAATTTAGTGGGTTGAGGATCTGGAGTCACACCTACCTGAGTTATCTAAAACTCAAATATTTTGGTGTAAAGTTGTTCTTAATAAGCTTGTATGGTTCTTTTACTCCAGAAAAAGGTGTGGACTCAGTCCTTCAAGAACTCAGATGATGAAACAGAGTCACCAATGAGAGCTTGCCTACACATTAGTCTGATTATGTCATGTTGTTCATGGAGTGATTAGACATGAAGTTGAAACAAAATCAGAAATATCTGTGTATCATGTTAAGGAGTTTTAACTTTATCTTGAAGCAATGGGAGACCACCAGAAAGTTCTAAATAAAGAAGGAAAAAACAATTAGGGCCTAGGACACCCCAAATATGAAGAGAAGCTTTGACGAGTGATAGGTTTTAGGGCACTTCCAGCTTCTGTGAATCAGGTGCACAGGTTCATATTTTTTGTTTCACTGTCCCCATCTTTCCTAGAATTTTCATTACTATGGGGAAGGGTTTAACCTATATATAAACCAAAACCAAACCAAACGGTTATCATTGAGCCAGATCCAACTCATGGCAACCCCATGTTTGTCAGAGTAGAATGGTGCTTCATAGGGTTTCCAGTGGCTGATTTTCTGGAAGCAGATAGCCAGAGCTTTCTTCTGAGGCACCTCTGGGTGGACTTGAACCATCAACGTTCTTGTTAGCAACAAAGTGCGTTTACTCTTTGCATCACCCAGGGACCCCCTAACCTGTATATGTTGTTGTTGCATGCCATCGAATCAGTTCCAGCTCATCGAGATCTTATAGAACAGAGTATAACTTCCCCGTAGGGGTTCCTAGGCTGAGCTCTTTATGGGAGCAGATCACTAGGTCTTTTATCCCACAGAGCGGCTGGTGGGTTCAAAGCACCAACATTTTGGTTAACAATCGAGTGCTTAACCACTGTGCCATCAGGGCTTCTTCAACCTGTGTATAAGCCTATGCAAAAAAAATAATAATTTTTTGAGTTAGGCTTGGGGAATGGCATTGCCTACTTCCATGATACCAGCAGACATCATTGAATTAATAAAATTACCTAACATTTTGCAAGACAGAGCAATTGCTCTCTTCTCTATAATATGCATGCATTCAAGAAAGAATTATTAAGCCTGTACCACATGATAGCCACTGTTCTAGGTTTGGAAATTCAGCTATAAACTAGACAGACAAGATCCCTGCTCTCATGGAGCTTCCATTCTAGTAAAATAAAAGACAATAAATAAGCAAACACACAAATAAATACACCTATTCCTCACTAATTGACTATCTCTTTATTCAACATTTCACATTTACGACAACGTAAAAAATCAACTATCCAACTGTTTTGCACATTAACGGTCATATGTCTGGAAGTAACAGATGCTGACGTGCGAGGTTGAAAGTAACATTGGCAGTGATGGTTAAGGTTATGTGCCAACTTGACTGGGCCATGATTCTCAGTGATTTAGCAGTTATATAATGATATAATTTGGCAGTAACATAATGATGTCATTTGGCAGTTGTGTAATGACATAGTCATCCTTGATTTTGTGATCTGATGTAGTCATCATCCATTTTTGCATAACACCGATTTTGCATAATGATCTGGTCTTTGGAAGCTAACCATGCTGATAAGTGAAGAGTGGGTGTATACAGAATAATTTCAGAGAGAGATAAGTTCTCTGAAGAAGATAAATCAAACAATGTGAGTGTGACTCAGAGCAGGGAGGTTGGGGAAATTGAGTGAGGTAAAGGGTTACCTGTTGCCATCGAGTCAATTCTAACTCAGCAACCCTAAGGACAGAGTAGAACTGCCCCATAGGATTTCCATGGCTATAAATCTTTATGGAAGCAGACTACCACATCTTTCTCTCACAGAGCAGCAGATAAGTTTGAACTGGCAACTTCTCAGTTAGCAGCTGAGCGGGCTTCTCAGAGAAAGGGTTAGCGGTTCTAAACAGGTGATAACTGAAAGACAAGGTACAATGATAACCAGGAGGAGACCTAGAACAGCACTGTCCTATGGAACTTGAAATGTGGTTCATGCAACTGAGGAACTGAATTTTTAATTTATTTAATTTTAATCAATATAGATTTAAATAGCCACATGTGGGAAGTGGCTACTGATTTGGACAGTGCACGTATAGAAGCAAAGCATTCTATCAAGAGGAGCGAAAGTGCAGAAACATTGAGGTAGGAAGAAACCTAGAACTTTGGGGAAAGAAAGCTAGGGTAGCTAAAGAATGGAGGACAAGTTGGGGAGAGGCAAGTCACTGCCATATTATGTAGGGCCTTGTGCACTGAAAGGAGCTGGGTTTTATTCTACGTAGACCAGGAAGCCATTGGAAGGGTTTACATGAAGAAATGACGTGATTCAATTATCTAAGATAGGGCTGGGCAAACATTTTTGTAAAGAGCCAAGTAGTAAATATTTTAGGCTTTGTACATCACGTGGCCTTTGTTGCAACTACTCAACTCTGCCATTGTAGCACTAAAGCATAGACAGTACATAAAAGAATGAGCACAGCTGCGTTGCAATAAATTGTTTATAAAAACAGGCAGTGTGGAAGCTATAGTTTGCTAACCCTTGACCTAAGGTCCTGTGACAAACACAGACAGCTGATTTCTCCATATCCTTTCTTGCCTTGGTCATTCATAGGTTGTTAGTTGCTATCCAATCACCTCCAGTTCATGACAACCCCATGCACAACAAAACAAAACATTGCCCAGTCCTGTACCACCTTCATGATCATTGATATGTTCCAGTCAACTGTTGTGGCTACTGTGTATTTGGAGTATCTTCCAACATAGGGGTCTCATCTTCCAACAGCATATCAGACAATATTCTGTTGTGATCCATAGGGCTTTTATTGGCTAATTTTCAGAAGTCAATTGCCAGGCCTTTCTTCCTAGTCATCATTAATAACAGAAGCCCAAATTTGTTCAGTGTACCAACATGCTCAACTAAAACTGCTCAGTATCCCATATTCCCTTGAAACTGGGGTTGACTATGAGACCCAGTATGGCCAGTGAGTGTAAGCGGATGTCTCTGTATAGGGCTGGTAAGAAAGCTTTTGAAGATGGACAGTCTCAGCTGGCGTGCTTCCGTTCGACCTTCTGAACTTCTCTGTTTTTCTTTCTGCCTGGAGCTCAGATGTGAGCCCCAGAGATGGACAGCCATCTTGCATATGTGAGTCACCATGGATAAGGATGGAGGCTGCATGCCAAGGCTAGCAGAGAACAAGACAGAGGTGCATCACCTCTCAGCCATGCCAGCCCTGTGCTGACTTCCTCCACATTCAGGCTTTTGTGATTGAGTGCAGTGTTTCCAACTGAATGCCTTCCCGGCTGACACGCACAGACCCTCCAGAGACCATGCCACCAAGTTGGTGGGACTGAGATGGTGGGAAGGATTATCATAATATAGATAAAAGATAATCATCATAAGCTACTGCTGTGTAACAAACCACCACAAAATCCCCTAGCATATAAGAACAAGCATTTATTTCTCATGCATCTGTGGGTCAGCTGGGGTGATTCTGCTGATCTTGGCTGGGCTTAGGTTGGGTGCAAGTCGGCTACAGATGGCTCACATACACTTTGGTTCAGCTGGCTAGGGAGGGCTTGTTTTTCTCGGGGTGCTGGCAGAGGAGGCGTAGGGCAAACAGAAGCATGCAAGGACTCTTAAGACCTGGGCTGGGAGCTGGCATCCTGTTACTTCTGTCTACATTTCTTTGGCCAAAGTAAGTCATGACTTAGTCCAAAGGCAAAGACCGGGTAAGTAAACACCACATTTCATGGGAGGAAACACAAATTACATGGTAAAGGGCATGGATAAAGTGAGGAGTGAAGAGTCGGGACCAATAATTAATACGTCACAGATAGAGAATATGAAAAAGGAAGAGCGTGGTCAAATCTTGCTGAGCTCAGGAGAACCTCATTAGGAAGCATCAGCTCTTGAATCTTCCTGCTAGAAAATAGAGTAGGAATTATGTCTTTTCCCTTCAATTAACATGTTCTACCTCAAATCACCCAGGCTTCCCAGAAATCTTAATAAGAGTTCCATATATTCAAACAATGGCTACGAGACGCTAAAATGACACATATGGAATGAGAGTACTCAGAAACCAGAGTGTAATTTCCATAAGAATTCTTTCCATTATAATAATAACCCAACAAAACCTTTAACAATAAAGACCATTGCTTGTGTTTGGTCTTTGATAAGTCCTCATATAGACAACCTGGATTGGGATCCCAATAATGACAATGGTCGCTAACACATTTATAATACCATGTGCCAGAAACTGTTCTAAGCACTTTGCAATTTTAACAAAGGTAGTCTTCTCAACAGCCTTCTGAGGTAGATGCAATACTATTATTACCAACATTTGTCAGATGAGGAATCTGAGGCCCAGAAAGGTTAAGTAACTTGCCCATGTCACACAGCTAATAAGCAACAGAAGTAAGAGTTGGACTCAGGGAGTCTGGCCCCAGAGCCTGTGCAATGTAACCACCACATAGTACTGTTCACAGAATGAGAAAAATGACTCTAAGGCACTGTCATGGACTGAATTGTGTCCCCCAAAAATATCTGTCAACTTGGCTGGGTCATGATCTCCAGTATCGTATAATTGTGTAATCTGATGTGATTTTCTTATGTGTTGTAAACTCTATCACTATAATGAGGTTATATGTGAGCTCCTTATGTGTTGTAAATTCTGTTACTGTCATGAGGTTATGCTGATGAGGTTTACAAGATTAGATAGTGTCTTAGTCCAGTCTCTTTTAAGATATAAAAGAGAGAAGTGAGCAGAGACACATGGGAACCTCATACCACCAAGAAAGCAGTGCCAGAAGCAGAACGCCTCCTTTGGACTTGAGGTTCCTGCGCTGAGATGCTACCAGACCAAGGGAAGACTGATGACAAGGACCTTCCTCCAGAGCCAATGGAGAAAGCATTCCCCTGGAACTGACGCCCTGAATTTGGACTTATAGCCTACTGGACTATGAAGAGAATAAACTTCTCTTTGCTAAAACCATCCACTTGTGGTATTTCTGTTAGAGCAGCACTAGTTGACTAAGACAGGCACCTGCTAAACAGCTAACCCAATGATCCACATGAATTGACACCCATCAACCATTCAAAGCAATTGAGTTCATTTTAATCAACAGATCTGGATAAACCCAGGAACACTACCTGGTGGAAATTATTGTCTTTGCTCTTTTTCGGGGAGACTAGGATCATTCAATTCTAGAGACAATGATAGCATAATTAAAAGGCAGTTTATAGCATGGGCATGTTTCGTTTGGGAGGGGGAAGTGCTGCTTATTAGAAAGTCCCCAAGAGGGAGTGACCTGGTGACTGCCGATCAGGTGTTGGAAGGATGTCACTGTTGGAGGAGGCTGCAATTCTTGGACTTGAAAAAACACATTCTGGCTCTCAGTTTGCCATTAGCTGAAATGCCAGGGGCTATTCAAAGCTGCAATGGAGGACAAGTTTTTGACTCATGTGGAATCACTGTTTTATAAAGAAATTTGTAGCATATTTGTACAGTGGAAAGGAGAAACTGGGAAAGGCATGTGGGACTCGTAGGACAGGCACTCCCTCCAATGGAAGGAAGAGCCCCTATGCCTGGTAGGCAGTGGAGGTACAGGACTGAAGGACAAATGGCAACTGTCCCCTAGGAGACCACACCCACTGGAGAAGACAGGGGAGGGAATGTGTCATTCCCACACCACTCAGTAAACATCAGCTCCCTGGGTGGCACAAATAGTTTTCTCTTGGCTCCTAACCAAAAAGTTGGTGGTTTGAACCCACTCAGCAGCACCACAAAAGAAAGACCTGGTGATCTGCTTCTATAATGATTACAGACAAGAAAACCGTATGGAGCAGTTCTACTCTGTAACACACAGGATCGCTGTGAGTCAGAGTCAACTCAATGGCAATGTTTTTGATTTTGTTTTGTTTTGTAACCATCATGGAGGGGACTAGAAGCACAGAGAAAAAACAAGTACCTATGCCTAGAAGTGGGACGGTGTCCGGCAGGACTCTGGAGACCAGCATGCTCCTGCCTTCTTCAGAGATAGGCGATGAAGGACTAAGTGACCCTAAGGGTGAAAACACTTTAAGGGAAAACTGCGTTATGTAAAAGGAAATAGTTACCATTACTCACTTCGCTAGTCTTGATTTCATAAAAATCAAATGGCTTAGGGTATGAGAGAATGGAAATTACTGGAGCCAACCCCAATGTCTTGCAAACCTTAGTTTGCAAGTGAAAAAACTAAACTTTGAGAAAGCTGACTTCCCAAGGTTAGAATCAGAACCTGGACAGAACCAGTTCTCAAAACCCTGAACGCTTTAATTATTTATTAACCTTCCAGTGGTCTGACTTGTAAATGAACCTGAAATCTACCTGGTCTAGCTTAAACTCCCTCAGGGTCCCTGCTTTCCCAGGAATGCAGCCCTGAAGCATGGTATTTACCAAGAGTCTTCCATAAATTGTGCTGAGTGAAAATGTTACAAAATTACATGTACAGTATGAGCTCAGCTAGTGTGTGCAGTGCATGTATGTGCTGAACCAACATGTGATTTTTATTAAAGAAAGGCAGAAATTGCATAAGCAGAAGGGAAAGGAATATGAGAGATTGATAAAACCGAGAAATTAAACTTCCTACCGTCGAGTCAATTCCAACTTATAGCGACCCTATAGGACAGAGAACTGCCCCACAGTGTTTCCAAGGAGCAGTTGGTGGATTCGAACTGCCCACCTTTTGTTTGGCAGCCCAGCTCCTAACCACTGTGCCTGGAGCACAAGGGGTAGTGGCAAAGCAATTAGATAGTGTAGAGACCCCGATAGAGCAAAAGAGGTGCCCTGAGGGGAAGGACAGGGCTAGGACTCAGCCGGACTCAGATTTAAATTCCAGCCAGCTCTGCTACCTTAGAAAGTTTTTAACTTCTAAGTATCATTTATTCATTCATTCCTTCAGCAAATATCTATTAAGGACCTACTATGAGTAAAAATAAAACATTGGAGTACTTAAAAATAAAAATAAACACTATAGTACTACGTCCTCAGGAAAGACCAATAGCTAGAAAAGGGCATCATGTTTAGTAAAGTAGAGGGTCAGCGAAAATGAGGGTAACACTTCATCTTGGTTTAACATCCTCCATGAGATGGATTGACACAACAGCCGTAACAAGGGACTCACACATACCAACAATCATTAAGATGGCACAGGCTGGAAAATGTTTTGTTCTGTTGTACATAAGGTTGCCACGACCTTACGTATAACATAATGACTCAGCGGCAGCTAATGACAAAAACACCTATGTACTCTGAATGTGCCTCAACTTCCCCACCAATCAAAATGAGGAGAACAATTTTACCTTTTGTTCTTGTCATTAATGCAAATTATGTTCTTTCCACTTTATTTTTCATTTTTCTGTTTCCAGGTTATGTAGAGAGATTTAAAAAATTTAATCCTTTGAGGAAAAGATTCAAAATACGCTAATTATTTGTAAGGTAAAACAAAAAAAAATACTTATTTTTTTATTCCCCCTGAGGGGGAAAAAAACGAGCACAATAATTCCTCCCTTACAAGATTGTCTTAGGCTGGGCTTTCTAGAAGAGAAAAACTAATTTAAAAAAAAAAAAATTTAAATCCATTGCCATCAAGTCAATTCCAACTCATTGCGACCCTAAAGGACAAAGTAGATTTGCAGCGTAGGGCTTCCAAGGAGCGTCTGATGGATTCGAACTGCGTTAGCAGCCAAACTCTTAACCACTGCACCACCGAAACTAATGAAGCATATATATATATATGGAGAGAGAGAGAGATTTATTTCAAAGGAATGGCTAATGCTATGGGTCAGGTGGCAGACTGGAGGCTTCTCCTGTCTCACATGATTACAGAGGCTGACAAATCTAAAATCTGCAGGACAGGCAGCAAGTTGCTGATCATGGGCTTTTGGGAGCTGGTGATTCCAAAAACTGCCAGTCAGGATTCTCACCTCCCAAGAACCATAGGTCAGAGGATGACAAGATGAATGCAGGATTGAGAGAGAGAGCAAGCTTTGCCAGAACATTCTTTTATATCATGAGTGCAGGCCACACTCCCGAGGAAATGCCTCTTCCAACTGGTTGGCTGCTCACATCAAATCCCAAAATGGGAGGTGATGCATATTGTCTACCAAGCCACTGGGAATGATAGCCTAGCCAAGCAGACATATAACATTAACTATCACCAAGATTATTGTGAGAATTTGGGTAAAATGATTGGCATATGGCCCATCATACATGTTTGATAAATGGTAGCATTTCCTGTAAGTTGGACCCATAGGCTGAGTCAAATGCAAGAATTCAGGAAGAAGGGAGTTGGGGTGGATTCCTACTAAGAAAATGTTCAGTAAAAGACAAGAGGTGAATCTCTCCCTATCACCTCACCTTCCCTCCACCCCCATCAATTACACAGCTCACAATCTTACAACAATTGATCTTCAAGGACACAATGGAAACTGGATGAGCAGCAGGCAGAAAGCACAAAGCTGGCTATTACTCTGAGCTGTTTCCTATCCTCACTGATTCGGTGGTATCAGTGAGAGGCAGCAAGATCTCCACACCATGCAGCTGTAAGGCTTTCTTAGATGGGCAGCCTTTAATTAGTCAAAACCACCTGAAGGGGAGTCAGAATTTTTCAAAAAGAAGAAAATGTATCAATAGGAAATAACTGGCTCTGAGCCCCACCATGAGCATCAGTGTCTTGGCGCCAAAGCTGATAAAAAAGAATGCGTACCTTTTGTTTCAAAACAGGTTGCAATAAGTGTCCTAGACAGAGAGAGAGAGAAAGTGATCCAGAGAGGAACTATGCTTCTCACCATTCCAGAGCACCCAGGAGGATAAAGTGGCTCATCTGAAATTCAAGAACCACACAACTGAAATGCCAAAAGTTTGGCTAATGAACGAATGGGGAAGAGAAAATTGTTCCCGGGGGAGAAGAAACCTTCAAATATTATTATAGACTTTCAGACTGGAAGGAAATTCAACAATCAATGTTGTTGTTGTTGTTAGCTGCCACCCAGTCAGCCCCCAGTTCATGACAACTCCACGTGCAACAAAATGAAATACTGCCTGGTCCTGCACCACCTCCATGACTGGCTGAGGATCAGACCATTGTGATCCATAGGGTTTTCACTGGCTGATTTTCAAAAATAGATCACTAGGCCTTTCTTCCTAGTCCATCTTAGTCTGGAAGGTCTGCTGAAACCCATTCAGCATCATAGCAACAAACAAGCCCCTACTGACGGGTGAGTGTAGTGTGCATGAGGTACATTGACCAGGAATCAAACTCAGGTCTCTTACATGGAAGACAAGAATTCTACTACTGAACCACCAATACCCCCCAACAATCACTGTTGTTGTTAGTTGCTGACTGTGATTGTTAAGATGATGTGTTAACTTGGCTGGGCCATGATTCTCAGTGTTTTGGCAGCTGTTTAATGTTGTGATCACTTCCCTATAGAGATTTGATATGTGATCACCCCCATGATGGGATCTGTTGTGAGTAGCCAGTAAGTTGAAAGGGAGTCTCCTTGAGCGTGTGGCCTGCATCCAGATATAAGCAGATGTTCTGGCAAGGCTCTAGGGCTTTTGCATTTTCTGGATCCTGCAGCTAGCTCCTGTTCGTCTGACCTCCAGTTCTTGGGGCTTGAGCTAGCCGCTTACCTACGATCTTGCTGGCCGATCTTGGGATTCATCGATCTTCACAGCCCGTGAGCAAGATCCCTGCTCTCTGACTGCCAATCTTGGGTTCACCAGCCCCTGCTGCTACGTGAATCAGGAGAAGCCTTTATCCTGATCCACGGACTTGAGACATTCCAGCCTCTACAACCATGTGAGCCATTTCCTTGATATAAATTTCTCAATATACATATATTTATACTGGTTTTGCTTTTCTAGAGAACCCAGCCTAAGACACTGACTTATGGTGACACCACGTGTGTCAAGTACAACTGTGCTCTTAGACTTTTCAAGGCTGTGACCTTTCAGAAGCAGGTCTCCAGGCTTGTCTTCTAAGGTTCCTCTGGGTGGGTTCAACTATCAGTCTTTCACCTAGTAGTTAAGGGATTAACAGTTTGTGTCACTCAGTCCTTAAATAGTTGAGGCAACTGAAAGAGACCAGAGAAGTGAAGCAATTTGCTCAAAGTTACTCAATCAAAGACAGATCTTAGCTTGGGCGTCCAGAAGGCAGAGCCTGAAAGAAAGACTTAGGTGCAGATGGCTTATGTGGAGGAGATGTCAGGAAGCAGAGGATAGAGAGAGTGAGACAGGAAAGGAGGAAAAGTCAACAGAAGAATGCATTACCAAGGTTACCACCATTGGCAGTGGGAACTCATATTCCATTAGGATCCCCTAAGCAGTGTATAGAATGCTCCCCAGGATTATCTGCCTGAAGGACAGGAGGCAGGAGCATTTGTCCATCACTTCTGTCCCCAAATGGTGAAGGGTTGTCCCTGGAGGAGTTAACTCCTCTGCCTTTCTGAGCTGCAAACCCTCTGGCAGAGCAAGCTCCTGCTCACTCAGCTGTTAGAAGAGCCCAAGGACAGAAAACAAGACAAAACATGCATGCTTGAGGCCAGACAGTACCAGTAGAAAGTAAATCCAAGCCTGCACAGGGCAGTCCACCCCAGCCACAGCTGAAATCAAAGGTGAGATCAAAAGGATGTAAGCTGAGGCACCAGAGGCATCTACTACAAGCAGTAGACTTTGAGCTGGATCCCCTGATGCTAAAGTATATTCTATGGGTCACAGGGGTATGACAATTACCCAAATAGCTTCTGAAACACTTGGGAGCCCATGAAGAAAGCTCACGCTCCTATCACCACAATCTAACAAGAGACTCAAGGTTCTAACCAGAGACTCATTTATGCATTTCCTTGAAGACCAAAAATGTAAAATTCCAGCACAGGCTCCTCATTAATACAACTCTACCTTGGGGTCAGAGCCCCTGGATGGTTCAAAAGGTTAACGTGTACAACTGCTAACCAAAAGATTGACAGTTAGAGTCCACCCAGAGGCTCTTTGGAAGAAAAGCCTGGCGATCTACTTCCTAAAAATCAGCCATTGAAAATCCTGTGGAGAACAGTTCTACTCTGACACACATGGGGTCTCCATGAGTTGGAGTCAACTCGACGGTGGCTGACGGTGGTGGTGGTGAACTTTGGGTCACAAGGGGATCCTGAAGGCTAATGTTACTGGTTTCTTAAAGGCACAGACAACAGTATGTGGAGATAGAAATCTTTTACATGTAAAGCATCCTTAAATCAGTCATGATGTCAATATATAATAAAGGTCTGGAAGAGCATGGGTCAATTCTGGAGGAATATTTAAGCAGCAGACCTGAAAGGCCCAGAATCAAGGCTTCCCTCTCCTTGTTAGACTATTCTGTAAGTTCTGAAAGGGAGCCCAGTTGACAAATGAACTGTAGGACACAGTCTATACATGCCAATGAAATGTCTGGGAGTGTCAGTGAAATGACAGGAGATGCCAAAAATCTGTCATATCCATTTGCAATGGGGCATGCTAACAGCCAAACAAATGTTGTCGTTGAAGATCATTGTTTCAGGAAGACTGCCCAGTGCAATGTCATGCTTTTCAAACTAAGTTAGACAAGCTCGGGGGGCACGCAGCTGTGGGCCAGATGTACTGCAAAATTCTGGATAAATATGCATATATTCCAGGAACATCTTTTCTACTTTAAGATGTCAGAGGTTTTTATATTTTAAAAAGTTATCTTATGAAGTAGAATGCCTAATTTTAAGGTAGCATTTATAACTCTGAAGAATTTTCATCCTGCAATGGCCAATTTGAGCAATATCCTTTAGGCCCCCTAGGGTATGAATTCATTCTCCTCTGTCCTTAGAGTCTTATTTATTTTAATTTTATTGTCCTTTAGATGAAAGTTTACACCTCAAGTTAGTTTCTTATTAAAAAATTCACACACATATTGTTTTGTGACATTGGTTGCAATTCCTACTATTTGACAGCACTTTCCCCATTTCCACCCTGGGTTCCCTGTAACCATTCATCCCGTTTCTATCCCTTCCTGTCTTCTTGTCTTGCTTTTGGGCAGGAGTTGCCCACTTGGTCTTGTATATTTGATTGAACTAGGAAGCAGGTTCCTCATGGGTGTCATTGTTTGTTTTATAGGCCTGTCTAATCTTTGTCTGAAAAGTAGACTTCGGGAGTGGTTTCGATTCTGAGTTAGCAGATTGTCTGGGGGCCGTAGTCTCAGGGGTTCCCCCAGTCCCTGTCAGACCGGTGAGTCTGGTATTTTTTGTGTGTGTGTGAGTTTGAATGTTTTTCTATATTTTTCTCCCACTGTCTCCGAAATTCTCTGCTGTGATCCCTGTCAGAGTGGTCAGTGGTGGTAGCTGGGCATCATCTAATTCTGGGCTCAGGCTGGTGGACACTCTGGTTCATGTGGTCCTTTAGCCCTTTGGGATATTATTTTCCTTGTGTCTTTGGTTTTCTTCCTTCTCCTTTGCTCCAGACGGGATGGGACCAATAGATATATCTTAGATGGCCGCTCGCAAGATATTAAGACTCCAGACGCTACTCACGAAAGAAGGATGTAGAATATTTCCTTTATGTTATGCCGGTTGACATAGATGTCCCCCAAGACTAGGGTCCCCAGCCCTCAGCCACAGCAACTCAGTCCCTCAAGGTGTTTGAATGTGTCTAGAAAACTTCTATGACTTTGCCTTTGTCAAGTTGTGCTGATTTCCCCTATATTGTGGGTTGTCTTTCTCTTCACCAAAGTTGACACTTGTCTACTATCTATTTTGATGAAAAGGTTTAAAAAGAACTGGTGACGGAAAAAGATCTTGGAGTGAAATAGATCTGGATTTAAAAAATGCTTCTTAGCAGTGTCATTTTAGAGGAGTTATTTAACTTTTCTGAGCCTCCTTTTCCTCATCTGTTAAAGATAGATAATAATGTCTACCCCCTATTTGGGAGAATTAAATGGGATAGTGTTATGAACTGAATTGTGTCCCCCCAAAATGTGTATCAACTTGGCTAGGCCATGATTCCCAGCATTGTGTGGTTGTCCACCATTTTGTGATCTGATGTGATTATCCTATGTGTTGTAAATCCTCATCTCTATGATGTTAATGAGGCAGGATTAGAGACAGTTGTGTTAATGAGGCAGGACTCAATCTACAGGATTAGGTTGTATCTTGAGTCAATCTCTTTTGAGATATAAAAGAGAGAAGCGAGCAAAGAGCATAGGTACCTCATGCCACCAAGAAATAAGTGCCTGGAGCGGAGGGCTTTCTTTGGACCTGGGGTCCCTGTGCTGAGAAGCTCCTAGACCAGGAGAAGATTGATGACAAGGACCTTCCCCCAGAAGCAAAAGAGACAGAAAATCTTCCCCAGGAGGTGGTGCCCTGAATTTGAATTTATAGCCTCCTAGACTGTGAGAGAATAAATTTCTGTTTGTTAAAGCCATTCACTTGTGATATTTCTGTTATAGCAGCACTAGATAACTAAGACAGACAGTATAATAAAATGTCTAGTATATAGTTGATACTGGAGAAACACTTGTTTCCTTCCTTCATTTTTATAAGATGGAACCAAATGGAAATTCAAATAGATTCAAGACAGGCTTAGTTAACTGAACACATAACTCTGTGAGCTCAGTCCTTGGTGCCTGAAGGCATTGTTGTTGCTTTTAGTTTCTGTCAAGTCAGATCCAGCCTTATGTATAGCAGAACAAAATGTTGCCCAATCCTGTGCCATCTTCATGATATTGGTATGTTTGAGGCAGCTCTTTGCCAGTTGTATCCTTCCAACCTAGGGGACTGATCTTCCAGCACTGTATCGGATAATCTTCTGTTATGATCCATAAGGTTTTCATTGGCTAATTTTCAGAAGTAGATCACTGATCACCAGGCCTTTCTTCCTAGTTTGTCTTTGTCTGGAAGTTCAACTGAAACCTATCTACCATGGAACAGTTTGTCATGCTGTGGTCACTTGCATGTTGCTATGATGCTGGAAGCTATGCCACCAGTATTTCAAATACAAATAGAGTCACCAATGATGGGCAGATTTCAGTGGAGCTGATTATATTAATGACTCCATTTTTTTCTCTCTCTCTTCCTCACACACACACGCAAGCACACACGTACACCACATCCTCACCCTTTTCTGTGTGACTTTGTGGTGCCCTGCTACTCTGATTCTGGGTTTGGACTTATGACTGGCTTTAGCCAATGAGATCCAGGCAAACATAAAGCAAACAGGGTCTTTAAACATGTTTGCAGTCTAGGATTTGCTCTGTTTTTGCCATTTGCCATCACCATGATATTCAAACAAGGACATGATCGAGCTCGCCCGCTGGAAGAGAAGACACAGGAAATGAGAGCCTAGTAATTTCAGTTGTCCCAGCCAAGGCCACTCTAGATCAACCAGCTGCCAGCCCATGCCTAGAAATGTGGGAGAGCCAAGACAGGATCTCCTGGCTGGCATGCTGACCCTGTCACAAGAGCAAACCCAACCTAGTGAGCTAGATAAACGTGCCCTGTGAAATACCACTGAGGTGTTGTGGTTTTATGTTTCACACAAGTATTCTGGTGTTAGAGACTTGGTCCAGGCACGCTGCACTTTAAATATGTCACTCATTTAGTCCTCACAAACACTATGTAATGTGCAGTCAGCCTTTTAATCCCCAGTGGACAGATTGTTCTTGTTATTGTTAGTTGCCATTGAGTCTACTCCGACTTACAGCAACATTACGTATAACAGAACGTTGCCTGACCCTGCACTATCTTCATGATCATTGGTATGTCTGACTTCATCATTGTGTCTATTGTATCAATCCATCTCATTGAGGGTTTCATTAAGGGTTTCCTTCATTTTCACTGACCTTCTACTTTACCAACATGATGTCTTTTTCTAGTGATTGGTCTTAACTAATGACATGTCCAAAGTAAGCAAGATGAAGTCTCACTATCCTCACTTCTAAGGAATATTTTGGTTGTATTTCTTCTAAGACTGATTTGTTCCTTCTTCTGGTATATTCTTGCCAACACCACAATTCAAATTCATCAATTCTTCTTCTGGCTTCTTCTTTCATTGTCCAGCTTTCACATGCATATGAGGTGATTGAAAAGACCATGGCTTGGGTCAGGTGAACCTTAGTTTTTAAAGTGACATCTTTGCTTTCTAATACTTCAAAGAGATCTTTTACAAAAATAGGCCAATGCAGTACATCATTTGATTTCTTGACTGCTGCTTCCATGGATGTTGACTGTTAATCCAAGTAGAATGGAATCCTGGATAACTTCAATTTTTTTCTCTATTTATTATGATGTCACTTATTGGTCCAGTTGTGAGGATTTTCATTTTCTTTATGTTCAGTTATAATCCATACTGAAGTCTGTAATCTTTGACCTTCATTAGTAAGTGCTTCAAGTCATCTTCATTTTCAGAAAGAAAATTTGTGTCATCTGCATATCACAAGTTGTTAGTGAGTCTTCCTCCAATCTTTCATATAGTCAAGATTCTTGGATTATTTGTTCAGCATACAAATCAAACAAGTATGGTGAAAAGATACAACCCTATTGTACACTGTACACCTTTTCTAATTTTGAATGAGGCAGTATCCTCTTGTTCTATTTGAATGACTGCCTCTTGATGCATGTAGAGATTCCACACAAATGCAACTAAGTGTTCTGGAATTCCCATTCTTCGAAATGTTATCCATAATTATCTAGCAGATAGATAAAACAGATAAATCCTGAAGGCTAAACAGCTAGGCAGACCCACACAGCCTTAAGTGGCAGTTCCTGGGTTCTCATTGGGATCTCTAAAGCTACTGTTCTTTCCAATGTGCATGACAAAGATGTGAGGAGGGATATGCAGTTCTACCAACATTTCCAAGAAGGCCAGGTGGTGCAGTGGTTAAGTGCTCGGCTGCTAACCAAAAGGTCTCAGTTTGAACCTACCAGAAAAAGATGTGGCAGCCTACTTCCATAAAATGACAGCCTTGGAAGCCCTATAGGGCACTTCTACTCTGTCCTATAGGGTCACTATGAGTCAAAATCTACTTAACCGATTAATGAAAGACCAAGCAGAAAGGTAAATCTGGATGAAAAGAATATGTGATACTAAGCTTTTATACTCAGTGAAACATTTAAAAGGAATTCTGAGATAAGATTAATAAGTTAGACAAAAGACTGGTTGATTCCTTGCAGGATAATAAAATAAAGTGTCTGAGCCCTAATCAGTTGTGAGTGCTAAGTTACACCCCACCTAGAGAAGAAGATAACTCTTAAGCAGGCTTGTTAGAAAATGCTGAAAGACAGCGGTTCTCAAGCTTTTTGGTCTCTGGACCCTTTTACACTTTTGAAAGTTATCGAGGGTCCAAAGAGCTTTGTTGACGTGGAGTGTATCTATTAATATTTACCATATTATAAATTAACACTACCAATTTTTTATTTTGTTCATTTTAAATAAATATCTATTTAGTTTAAAATGCATTCTCTTAAATGTGTTTTAATTTATTTTTAATCATCAATTTATTTTTATTTAAAATAATCATAATACATCCATTGTATTTTAACACAAATCACATGCTTTGATGAAAAACAACCATTTCTAAAAAAGAAAAATTTAGGGAGAAGATTGAGATTGTTTAACATTTTTGTAAGTCTCTTTAATATCTGGCTTATTAGAAGGTTTCTCAGATCTGCTTCTGCATTCAATCTGTCATGATATGTTGCTTTGGTTGAAATCTCTGAAGGAATTCTCACCTCCTACAGGTATGGAGTTGGAAAAGGAAGGGATATTTTAATGGCCTTTTCAGACAGTTGTGAATATTATTCTTTGCTGTTGTTAGGTGCCATTGAGTCAATTTTGGGCTGATAGTGACCGCATGTGACAGAGTAGAACTGCCACAGAGGGTTTTCTTGGCCGCAGTCTTTATGGAAGCAGATCGCCAGATTTTTCTCCCAGGTGGGTTGGAACCACAACCTTTTGGTTAGCAGCCAAGTGCTTAATTGTTGTGCCACCAAGGCTCCTTTATTCTTTATTTTAATTCTTTGCTACTACACCAAAACTTGACAAGTGATAGTTCTTAACGTTAGTCGCAAGGTGGAATCTGAAACCTTATCAATGAACCTCTTGAGCTCTTACAATAAAATCCTTTGTTCTGTCTTCCACTGCAAATGGGTCTTTTATCCATGCATGATTTCCTTGCAATTGGTTACTTAGGAAATATCTGTTCACTGAATTATGCAGATCTTCCAGATGTTGACACATTTCATTATCCTATATCAAAGAAACAAACATTCATTGGTATCATCCAACTGATCTTATCAATGAAACTAGCTTCTTCTTTTTTTTAAACTGTAAGCATGTGACAGGAAAGAATACAAGGAAGACCAAAGAAGACTAGATGCATTAGAACTGTGGTGCTGGCGAAGAATATTGAATATACCGTGGACTGCCAAAAGAACGAACAAATCTGTCTTGGAAGAAGTGCAGCCAGAATTTTCCTTAGAAGTGAGAATGGTGAGACTTCATCTCACTTACTTTGGACGTGTTATCAGGAGGGACCAGTCCCTGGATAAGGACATCATGTTTGGTAAAGTAAAGTTTCATCAAAAAAGAAGGAGCTCTTCAATGAGATGGATCAACACAGTGACTGCAACAATGGGCTCAAACATAGCAACGATTGTGAGGATGGCGCAGGACCAGGCAGTGTTTCGTTCTGTTGTACACAGGGTCACTATGAGTTGGAACTGACTCAACGGCACCTAACAACAACAACTAGTACTGCTTGGTGCCATTGCCTTGATTAGTGCTAAAGCACAAGCTGTTTTATCCATCATAGTTTTTGCACCAGTGTATCCCTGGGTGACCCCGGAGTCCCTGAGTAGTGCAAAGGGTTAAATGCTCAATCACTAACCATAAAGGTTGGCGGTTTGAATTCACCTAGAGGTGCCTTGGAAGAAAGGCAAGGCAATCTGTTTCCAAAAGGTCACACAGCCTTGAAAACCCTATGACGTTTACTTCTACTCACAAGGGGTCACCATGAGTCGGGATTGACTTGAGAGCAAATGGTTTGGTTTTTTGATTTTGTGCAAAGGTCAACTCAGTGAAGACTGCAAATAGTATTATTATAAAATAATTTTGACCTCGTAGACCCCTGAGAGCATCTTGGACTTCCTGGGGTCCACAGACCACACTTTGAGAAGTGCTGCTCTCACTTGCTGAACAGATATATAGTCATCTTTTTGCCTTGTTTGTATGTTTTAGATATTTTTTCTTAACACCTCTTGTAACCAGACTCTACGAATGTCAATAAATTTCCATTAGTCCTTAAACTAGCCCAAGCAAGATTTGGCCAGCCCTGCATGCACAGACCACTAATTGACTCAGTAGAGGATGCAGCAACTGGAGGAACAAATCAGAAGGAAAATCATCACCCAGATCCTATTCCAAAGGGAAAGGTCTGACAAGAACCACATCACTTCCTGTTTCCTGGCCACTTCCTAGAATTTTCCCTCCCCAGTATGCCTGGGTGGCTGCCATCTTGCTGCCCAAATCACATATAAGCCCTGCTTGCCCATAGTTCAGAGAGCTGGATCTAAGGAACTTCCCCCAGGCTCCTTGCTGTGGCCATAGCTGTAAAGTTACCTTCTCTTTCTCAAAGACCAGTGTCCAGATAACTGGCATGTCTGAGCATGCCGGACAAGGACCCACTTACCAGGTTCGGTAACACCCTGCCTTTCACAAAAATAAACAGGATAATTCAACCCAAGTTGGGAGCAGGGGAAGGGGAATGTAGGTAGGGCTGCTGTGGAGGATAGGGTTTCACAGACGTCACTCTCTGATTTAGAAATGTGTAAGCAAGACCACTCTGAAGAAGGAAGGACTACTCCAAATTTGACTCTGCAGGATAGAGTGTTTGATAAAAACCAGACCTTAAATCAGGAAAATCTTCCTGAAAGCAAATCTGACTACCAGAAACCAAGTGGGTGGGCTTACAAGTTTCAAAACATAGCCAAGTGCATGTTTACCCTTAATCAACAAAGTTAATTAACAGATAATAACTGTCCCGGAGGGTGGATGCTACCCTGAAATTCTCAGCAGATAAATTAATTTAAAAAAGTAAACGAAACAAACGACCAAACTCTTTAGAAATTACTGTGAATAAAGTCTTTTGTTTCAAGCTTATGAAAGGTCCACTGATGATTTCCCCTTCAGGACCTCAGGCCTCTGTTTAACACGGTGCTCCATATTTTCTATTCCGAGCTTATGAAGCAGAGTCGTACAGTGTGGTCATTATTCATTCAAGGTTTCTGGTGCCCAATCTCGTGCTAGGAGGTTGGAACAAAATGCTGAGCAAGCACAGCCGTGGTGTCTGCCTACAATCCAGTAAGAGAGAGGATTTAAAGAAATAATTTTACATCATTGAATCAACTCACTGGCAGTGGTTTTTTTTTTTTTTTTTTTTTTTTGGTAGAGTTCATGAGTACCAACAGATTGGGTGCCCTGAGGGAAAGGAAGATGGTACAGTGAGAACATATTGAAAAAGTGAAACCATATATGCTGGTGCCTGGAACCACTTCTGTGAGGCACTGTCTTCTGATCTAGGGTCTGGGGAGTGGTCAGAGCTGATGGTCACAGGCTGGTGGGAGCCAAGGCAACCCCATGAAGAAGCCCGATGTCAGGGCAGGCAGGGCACCCTCACAGTGCTAAACGGCCCAGAGAGTGGAGACTAAAGTTCTGAGGGAACCAAAGGCCAGCCAAAGGATGCGGGCCCTTCTTCTGAGAGCAATGAGAGCCAGGGCCAGGTTTGGAGTAGGGTCTGGGACCTGATTCGATTTTCACTGAAGAGTACTGGGCATGCAGCACGGAGAAGGAAGGAGGACCTCAGGGTAGAGATAGAGAAACTACTCAGAAGGCCACCGCAGAGTCCAGTGAGAGTGGTGAGTAGCTTAGACTAGGGCAGTGATGGTGGTGAGCGAAAGAATGATACATTCCAGAAATACTTAGGTGACAACATGGACCAGGACTTGGTGCGGGAATAGATTTAAAGGTGGAAGGAGAGGGAGGTATAAAGGAGAATGCCTAGATTTGGGCTTGCATAATCAAATGGGTGTCAGGAACACTGGAGGAGGTCAGTTTGGGGAGGAAGCTCATGAGCTCAGCCTTAGCTATGTCGACATAACTATTGGAGATGAGATATCAGTAGTAATTCAATTTATGTGTGTGGAGGTCAGAGACAAGATATGAAAAGTAGATATAAGCTTTGGCAATTTAATCCACAGATATGGAAGGTATTTCCCAGGAAATACTGAGAAAAGAAGGGGGGAAGGGAAGAGAGGAGGGGAAAAGAGAGGAGGGAGAAGAAACTAGAGGAGGAGAAACAGGGGAGGAACGGAGAGGATAGAAGAGAAGAGGGAAGAAAGACAAGAAAAGGAGAGAAAATCCAGTGTTTCATGGCTGAGTACAGAAGGATGATGCTGCAAAAGAAACAAAGAACAAGTGGGTGGAGAAGTAAGAGAAGGGATTTGAAGAGTAAGGTATCTAAGAAGGCAAGAGAACAGAGGATGTCAAAAAGAGGAAGTGGGAAATTGTGTCAGATGCTGAGAAAACGTCCATTAGCATTAGGGATATGGAAGCTGTGCCAGACGTCCAGGTTTCCTGCTCTCTGCCGGGAGACTGACCTGCAGGGACCGCATCATCAGAGCCCTGGTTCCTGTTTAAACTTGGCCCAGAGGGAGCCCTGGCAGGACATCAGAAGGGAAGGAGAGAAGGCAAGGATAGTTCCTCCATCAGCCCTATCCCTACAAGATCACTTGAGCTAGTTGTGTCCCTGGACAAAAGGAGGGTAAATATGGCAATGGCTCAGCTGCGATCAAGCTCTGAAAGAGGAGACCAGGCCTTTAAGAGCCCAGATCGATTGGTCATGAGATGTGGGTCAACCTAGGAAGGGGATGTGACAGTGAGCAAGAGGCTCTTCCCGGCTGAGAGAGTCCCTGAGTGAACAAGGCTGCTACTGAGCTGTCTGCCATCACACTCACAGTAGCTGGGGACATGGGGGGAAGGCCTAGGTGAGTCCTGCATTTCTGAAGAGGCCTGGGTGGTGCATCCCCGCGTCCACTACATGCACCTCTTAAGCTACTCAGACCTACTTCTTTGTGTACGTCATGGGCAGTTCCTCCAGGATTCTGGTGGGCATCTCGGCCTGGGGAACATCTGGAAGAGTAAGGTTAGTAGGACAGACCACAACCTCTGCCACAGCTGCTGGTCTAGGGCCCTAACTGAAAGCACCCCATTCTTCCCTACTAATCATTCTAGATTTTCTTACCTCAGTACTATTATGCCTTACCTGGTGGCATGACCATCCCTAAGGGGCCTGAACCCTGCTCACTGAGGCCTTCTCTATTTGGGACTGATGCATTTTTCTTGTCCACGTTCTACCAACGTTGGGCAAGGGAGTTATCAAGAGGTGCCAAGGGGATAATCTGGACACCAAAAATTCCTCCCAGTCCCCACTGTGTGGTGACAGCCCTTTCTCCACTGAACCAAGGTCAGCCACACCTGCCTACGTAGGGACTCCTCTTCTTACCTGTTGGTGTTTCCACACAAGTAACCTAAAGTGACAGGCAGCAACCACAGCTTATCGTTTGGTGGGAATCTCACTGTGTCCGTGATGGTGATGGAGTTGTTCCCGCTTCAAGAACTAGGACCTCCTAACCCACAGAATCCAGAGTTGCAGACCCAAGAAGCACAAATTCCTTAACAAGGTCACTGGGTGATGGTAAGAGGGGCCACACCTTCTTCCACCCCCTGCCTCCTGGACCATTGCTGAGGAGACTTTCACAGAGGCTATTCCTGACTGGGCTGGCAGCTGATGGCTTTCTGCAGGCACACTCCAAGCAGCTGGCTAATAGCCCTTCATTCCTGAAGGAGAATTGGCAGCGCAGCACAGAATCCTCCACAAGCAGCTCATCAGAGTTATTAGAGGAAAAGGAGAAGAGAACAGGTACACAGGTGAGAAGCTCTGCAGGTTTGGTGAGGGGAAAGTCAAGACAGTTTCCCTCTGATGAATTCCCTTTTCTCTGTGAAGAGGTGAGATCCTCTGCTACAAGTGAAGGGGATAGTGTGGGGGTTTATAGGAGAGTGTGCTGTCCTCTGAAACGTGATGATATCTATGAAATCGGTGATCAAGAATTTACAGTGGTATCAATTTTTTTCTGTTGGAGACTCTCTTAGAGTCTCTAGAAAAACAAAACTAATGAGACATATCTGTGTGTGTGTGTATGAGTGTATGTTTATATAGAGAGAGAGACAAACAGAGCCCTGGTTGCACAGTGGTTGAGCACTCAGCTGTTAACCAAAAGGTCAGCAGCTCGAACCCACCCGCTGTCTCACAGGAGAAAGATGTGGCAGTCTGCTTCCATAAAGATTACAGCCTTGGAAATCCTATGAGGCAGTTCTACTCTGACCTATAGGGAAGAAGTTCAATGGCCAGAGGGCCTGGTGAGACTTAAGAACCAGCATAGAAGATATCATTAAATGAGCAAGCTGGAGGAACAGAAAGTTGTCATTAGACAGCAGGACACTGGAATTACAACTTTGGTGTGGAACAATTTCTTGTGAGTTCTAATAGGTGACCATGGAAGTGAGTGGCTGAGGTGAAATGGAGGAAATAATGTGATGTGAGAGAGGGAAAGAACTAAGAGAATAGTTTATTAGAAGGATCATCTGCATAGATGTTGGGCTCACCCAGGAAACTGGCAGACTTGGAGATGAGAGGGCAAACTGTGGGCCAGAGGCCAAAATCTTCTGTGAAAATGTAGGAGTGGACAACTGCTGCATCCTATCACTTCCATGAATCTTTACTATCAAAATGATCACAATACAGTGTTTCCTATACTTGATTTGATTTTCACCAAAGCTCTATGGGATAGGCAGGGACAATGATGTCCTCCATTTACTACAGTGAAAGTTTAAATGACTTCCCAAGGATTGGCACCGGAACCCTAACCAGAGGTGTCTTGTCTCTTTGAGAAAACCCTTCCTGGCCTTCCCCAGGAAGAAAGACCATTCCCTCCATGAGACTTGACTTCTTCTAACACTTCAGGCTCCTACAGTTCTTATTCTTATAGGTCTTCTCCCCAAATAGTTTTGAGGTTGGTAGCAATAGAAGTTGTGTTTCACATGGTACTAGGTACTCATTAAGTGTTAAATGAATGAATTCTGAGGCCTAGGCATATGATTTTTATCCCGGGGGAGAAAACCTGGAATTTGACATTTTTCTGTATTCATATTAGGGTTAACTTAAAATAATTACGTATGCCCGAAAATAGAGATGTTGGAAGATTTGGGGGTGAGAGTATGTCAGAAGACAAATATTGATATTTGTTATATTTATACGTGCTCTACACAGCCCATTGTCACTCAGTGATACAAAGCACAACCAAAGTCCTGCTTGCTTTCCAAAGAACAGCCTTCTGGTCAAACTCAAACAAGATGCTGGAAATGAAGAGATTAGAATGGGGAGAGCAACAGACAAACTCAAAGGATAGAGGAAAGGGTTCAAGATTATGAAAAGAAAAACAAAACTTTTCATTATCAACGAAAATGGTTAACTGCCAAAGACGCTGAGTTCCACCCACAGGCTGGAGATACTCTGACGTCTGGGCTGTGTCTATAAAAGCCCAGCAGTTCTGTAACATTTGAAATGCTCAGGGAAAATGATAAGAAACAACAAGTGAAAGGGAAAATGTGAATAAAGGGAAGAAAAAGAAAGAGAGCAGTGGCTACTAACATGGTACCTAAATAGAAGGTGTCTTAGTTTGCTAGTGCAGCTGTAACAGAAATACCACAAATGAGACTTTACCAAACAAATTTATTTTCTCACATATTAGTAGGCTTTTAGTTTAAATTCAGAGTGCCAGCTCCAGGGGAAGACTCTGTCTGCCCACTCTGGGGGAAAATCCTCGTATCGGCTTCTCTATCCTGCACATTCTTCGGTTCCTCAGCAATCACCATGTACCCTCTGTCTTTCCCCAATCTGTGCATGCTTCCACACCTAATATGCTCTGTGTACATCAAAAGTGGTGAGGTTTAAGACAATTCCTACACTGACATGACCTCTTTAACATAACAAAGACTACCATATACCCCCATGGGATTACATCCACAGGTATAGGGGCTAGGATTCCAGCATATATTTTGTTGTTGTTGCTAGGTGCTGTCGAGTTGATTCTGACTCGTAGTGACTCTACATACCACAGGAAGAAGCACTGTCCAGTCTTGCACCATCCTTACTATCGTTATTATGTTTGAGCCAGTTGTTGCAGCCACTGTGTCAATCCATCTCAGGAGGGTCTTCCTATTTTCCATTAACCTTCCACTTACCAACCATGGTGTCTCTCTCCAGGGACTGTTTCCTCCTGATAACATGTCCAAAGTATGTGAGACAAAGTCTCACCATCCTAGCTTCCAAGGAGCATTCTGGCTGTACTTCTTCCAAGACAGATTTTCTTTTCACAGTCCATGGTATATGCAATGTTCATCACCAACACCAGAATTCAAAGACATAAATTCTTCTTCAGTCTAACTTGTTCATTGTCCAACTTTCACACGTACATGAAGCTACTGAAAATACCATGACTTAGATCAGGCTCACCTTAGTCCTCAAGATGATATCTTTGATTTTTGAAGAAGTCTTTTGCAGCAGATTTGTCAAATGGACTACATCGTTCATTTATTTATTTATTTTTCTTGTTGTAGTTTAAATGAAGTTTACATTTCAAGTTAGACTCCCATACAAAAATTTATACATACATTGTTATGTGACCCTAATTGATCTCCCCATACTGTGACAGCACACTCCTCCTTTCCACCCCTGATTCCCCATGTCCATTCAGCCAGCTCCTAACCCTCTCTGCCTTCCCATCTCACCTCTGGACAGAAGTTGCCCATTTAGTCCCTTGTATCTACTTGAGCTAAGAGGCACACTCCTCACGAGTATCACCTTTTGTCCCATGGTCCAGTCAAATCCCTGACTGAAGAGTTGGCCTCGGAAGTTGTTTTAGTTCTGGTCTGATACAGAATCAGGGGGCCATGCTTTCCAGGGTTCCTCCAGTCTCAGTCAGACCATTAAGTCTGGTCTTCTCACTAGAATTTGAGTTCTGCACCCCACCTTTCTCCTGCTCCATCAGGGACTCTCTTGTGTTCCCTCTCAGGGCAGTCATTGGTGGTAGCCTGGCACCATCTAGTTCTTCTGGTCTCAGGCTGATGAAGTCTCTGGTTTATGTGGCCCTTTCTGTCTCTTGGGCTAATACATTCCTTGTGCCTTTGGTGATCTTCATTCTCCTTTACTCCAGGTGGTTGGGACCAATTGATGCATCTTAGATGGCCACTCACTAGCTTTTAAGACCCCAGACACCACTCACCAAAGTAGGATGCAGAACATTTTCTTAATAAGCTTTGTTATACCAATTGACCTAGAAATCCCCTGAAAGCATGGTCCCCAGACCCCTACCCCTGCTACTGTGTCTCTCAATGTGTTTGATTGTATTCAGGAAACTTCTTAGCTTTGGTTTAGTCCAGTTCTGCTGACTTCCTCTGTAGTGTGTGCTGTCCTTTCCTTCACCTAAGATAATTCTTATCTACTATCTAGTTAGTGAATAACCCTCACCCTCCCTCTCCACCCTGGTAACCTTCAAAGAATGTTTCCTTCTGTGTTTAAACCTTTTCTTGAGTTCTTATAATAGTGGTCTTATGCAGTATTTGTCATTCTGTGACTGACTGAATTCACTCAGCATAATGCCCTGCAGATTCCTCAAGGTTATAAGATGTTTCATGGCTTCATCGTTGTTCTTTATCGTTGTGTAGTATTCCATTGTGTACAAGTACCATAATTTGTTTCTCCATTCGTCTATTGATGGGCACCTAGGTTGTTTCCATCTTTTTGCTATTGTGAACAGTGCTGCAATGAACATGGGTGTGCATATGTCATTCGTGTGTCAGCTCTTATTTCTCTAGGATATATTGCAAAGAGTGGGATAGCTGGATTGTATGATACTTCTATTTCTAACTTTTTAAGGAAGCACCAAATCGATTTCCAAAGTGGTTGTATCATTTTACATTCACACCAACAGTGTATAAGTGTTCCAGTTTCTCCACAACCTCTCCAGCATGTATTATTTTGTGTTTTTTGGATTAATGCTAGCCTTGTTGGGGTGAGATGGTATCTCTTTGTAGTTTTGATCTGCATTTCTATAAAGGCTAATGATCGTGAGCATTTCTTCTAGTGTCTCTTAGCTGCCTGAATATCTTCTTTGGTGAAGTGCCTGTTCATATCCTTTACCCGTTTTTAGTTTGGTTATTTGTCTTTCTGTTGTTGAGGTTTTGCAGTATCTTGTAGGTTTTAGAGATTAGATGCTGACTGGATTTGTCATAGCCAAAATTTTTTTCCCAGTCTGTAGGTTGTCTTTTGACTCTTTTGGTGAAGTCTTTTGATGAGCATAAGTGTTTGATTTTTAGAAGCTCCAGGTTATCTAGTCTCTCTTCTGGTGCTTGTGCATTGTTACTTATGGTTCGGATTATGTTTATGCCATGTATTAGGGCTTCTAGCATTGTCCGTATTTTTTCTTCCATGCACTTTATTGATTTCATTTTATTTATATTTAAGTCATTGATCCATTTTGAGTTAGTTTTTGTGCATGGTGTGAGGGGTGGGCCTTGTTTCAGTTTTTTGCAGATTGAAATCCAGTTATCCAGCACCATTTGTTAAAGAGACTGTCTTTTCCCCAGTGAACAGACTTTGGGCCTTTGTCAAATATCAGCTGCTCATAGGTGGATGAATTTATGTCTGGATTCTCAATTCTGTTCCATTGGTCTATATAACTGTTGTTGTATCAGTACCAGGCTGTTCTCACTATATTGGAGGTATAATAGCTTCTAAAATCAGGTAGTGTGAGGCCTCCCACTTTGTTCTTTTTCTTGAGTAATGCTTTACTTATTCGGGGCCTTTTCCCTTTCCATATGAAGTTGGTGATTTGTTTCTCCATCTCATTCAAAAATACCATTGGAATCTGCATCAGGATTGCATTGTATCTGTAGATCACTTTGGGTAGAATTGACATTTTCACAATGTTGAGTCTTCCTATCAATGAGCAAGGTATATTCTTCCGCTTATGCAGGTCTCTTTTGGTTCGTTGCAGTAGTGTCTTGTAGTTTGCATTATATAGGTCTTTTATGTCTCTGGTTAGATTTATTCCTAAGTATTTTATCTTCTTGGGGGCGATTGTAAATGGTATTGATTTTCTGATTTCCTATTAGAGGTTCTCTTTGTTGGTATAAAGGAATCCAACTGATTTTTGTATGTTTATCTTGTATCCTGAAACTTTGCTGAAAACTTCTATTAGTTCCAGTAGTTTTCTTGTGGATTCCTTGGGGTTTTCTGTATATAAGATCATATTATCTGCAAATAGAGATACATTCACTTCTTCCCTACCAATTTGGATGCCCTTTATTTATTTTTCTAGCCTAATTGCTCTGGCTAGGACCTCCAGCACAATGTTGAATAAGAGTGGTGATAAAGTGCATCCTTGTCTGGTTCCCGTTCTCAAGGTGACTGCTTTCAAAGTCTCTCCATTTAGGATGATGTTGGCTGTTGGCTTTGTATAATGCCCTTAATTATCTTAAAGAATTTCCCTTCTTTTCCTATTTTGTTGAGAGTTTTTATCATGAATGGGTGTTGGACTTTGTCAAATGCCTTTTCTGCATCAAATGATAAGATCATGTGATTCTTGTCTTGTTTTATTCATGTGATGGATGACATTGATTGTTTTTCTAATGTTGAACCGCCCCTGCATACCTGGTATAAATCCCACTTGATCATGGTGAATTATTTTTTTGATATGTTGCTGAATTTTATTGGCTAAAATTTTGTTGAGGATTTTTGGGTCAATGTTCATGAGGGATATTGGTCTGTAATTTTCTCTTTTTGTGGTGTCTTTACCCGGTTTTGGTATCAGGGTTATGCTGGCTTCACAGAATGAGCTTTGGAGTATTCCATCCTTTTTCTCTGCTCTGAAATACCTTTAGTAGTAGTGGTGTTAAGTCTTCTCAGCAATTTTGGTAGAATTCTCCAGTGAAGCCATCCGGGCCAGGGCTTTTTTTGTGTGGGGAGCTTTTCTAATTACTTTTTCAATCTCTTCTTTTGTTATGGGTTTATTTAGTTGTTCTACCTCTGTTTTTGTTAGTTCAAGTAGGTAGTGAGTTTCTAGAAATTTGTCCATTTCCTCTAGGTTTTCAAATTTGTTAGAGTACAATTTTTCATAGTGTTCGGTTATGATTCTTTTAATTTCTATTGGGTCTGCTGTGATATCACCCATCTCATTTCTTATATGAGTTATTTGCTTCCTGTCTTGTTTTTCTTTTCTCAGTTTGGCCAATCTTGTATCAATTTTGTTGATCTTTTCAAAGAACCAGCTTTGGGTGCTGTTAACTCTTCAAATTGTTTTTCTATTCTCCATTTCATTTAATTCTGTTTTAATTGTTATTATTTCCTTTCTTCTGGCACCTAAGGGCTTCTTTTGCTGCTCTCTTTCTACTTGTTCCAGTTGTAGGGTTAATGTTTTGATTATGGCCCTTTCTTCTTTTTGGATGTGTGCATTTATTGCTATAAACTGACCTCTGAGCTCTGCTTTTGCTCTGTCCCAGTGGTTCTGGTAGGATGTGTTTTCATTCTCATTTGATTCTGTGAATTTCGTTATTCCATCCTTAATTTGTATTATAACCCAGTAGTTTTTGAGCAAGTGTTGTTCAGTTTCCATGTGTTTGATTTTTTTCCCTTGCTTTTTCTCTTGTTGATTTCTACTTTTATGGCTTTATGGTCAGAAAAGATGCTTTGTAATATTTCGATGCTTTGGATTTTGTTAAGGCTTGCTTTACAGCCTAATATGTGGTCTGTTCTAGAGAATGTTCCATGTGCATTGGAAAAGAAAATATACTTGGCTGCTGTTGGGTGCAGTGTTCGGTATATGTCTATGAGGTAAAGTTGGTCGATTGTAACATTTAGCTCTTCTGAGTCTTTGCTGAGCTTCTTTCCGGATGTTCTGTCCTTCACCGAAAGTGGTGTGTTGAAGTCTCCTACTACTATTGTGGAGCTGTATATCTCTCTTTTCAGTGCTGTTGGAGTTCATTTTATGTATTTTGGAGCTCTGTCATTGGATGCATAAAAATTTATTATAGTTATATCTTCCTGGTGTATTGCCCCTTTAATCATTATGTAGTGTACTTCCTTAAACTCTGTGGTGGATTTTACTTTAAAGTCTATTTTGTTAGAGATTAATATTGCCACTCCTGCTCTTTTTTGAGTGTTGTTTGCTTGATATATTTTTTTTGATCCTTGAGTTTTAGTTTGTTTGTGTCTTTAAGTCTAAGATGTGTCTCTTGTAGGCAGCATATAGATGGCTTGTGTTTTTTAATCCAATCTGCCACTGTCTTTCTCTTTATTGATATATTTAGTCCATTTACCTTCAGTGTAATTATTGATAGGTATGAGTTTAGTGCTGTCATTTTGATGTCTTTTTGTGTATGTTGTTCACAGTTTCTTTGTTCCACTTAATTTTCTGTGCTGGGTCGTTTTTCTTTATGTATTTTCTTTTCATCTTTTTCATTGTTGTTGATTTGGTGTTTGCTGACTCTTTGTATTTTTTTACCCTTTTATTTTGACTTGTAGGATTGTTAGTTTCCTTAGTGGTTACCTTAATATTTACCCCTATTTTTCTAAGCCTATTCCAGTCTTTTATTTCTTTATATCACCTTGACTTCCTCTCCATATGAAAAATCTATGTCTACATTTTTAAGTCCCTCTTTTTTGTTTTAATGTTGTCATCTTTTACATATTGACATCTGTTTCCTTATTTTCAGTGTTTTAACTTTGATTTATTTGTGTGACTTCCCTATCTGGGTTGATATCTGGTTGCTCTGTCCCGTATTCTAGTCTTGAGTTGTCATCTGAAGTTACTGATTTTCTAACCAGAGGACTCCCTTTAGTATTTCTTGTAATTTTGGTTTAATTTTTGCAAATTCCCTAAACTTCTGTTTATCTGGAAATGCCCTAATTCCGCCATCATATTTGAGAGACAATTTTGCTGGATATATAATTCTTGGCTGGCAGTTTTCTTTCCTTCAAGGCTTTATGTATGTCATCCCATTGCCTTCTTGCCTGCATGGTTTCTGCTTATTGGTCCAAGCTTATTCTTATTGACTCTCCTTTGTAAATGACTTTTTGATTATCCCTAGCTGCTCTTAAAATTCTCTCTTTATCTTTGGCTTTGGCAAGTTGGATTATAATTAGTCTTGGTGACTTTCTTTTTGGGATCAACCTTATGTGGGGGTTTGATGAGTATCTTGGATAGATATCTTCTCATTTTTCATGATATCAGGGAAGTATTCTGCCAACAAATCTACAAAAATTCTCTCTGTATTTTTTTGTTATCCCCCCTGTTCTGGTACTCCAATTACTCATAGTTTATTCCCCTTGACAGAGTCCCACATAATTCTTAGGGTTTCTTCATTTCTTTTTATCCTTTTATCCGATTTTTCCTCAAATAAGTTGGTGTCAAGTTCTTTATCTTCATTCTCACTAATTCTCAATTCCATTGCCTCAGTTCTGCTCCTATGAGTTTCTACTGAGTTGTCTAATTCTGAAATTTTATTGTTAATCTTCTGGATTTCTGATTACTGTCTGTCTATGGATTCTTACAGCCTGTTAAATTTGTCAGTATGCTCTTCTCTAATCTTTTTGATTTTCTCTATTGTTTGTTCTGCATTTTGCTTAATTTCCTTCCTAATTTGTTGAAGAGTTCGGTACATTAATCTTTTGTATTCTGCCTCCAGTAATTCCAAGAATTTTCCTCCTCTGGAAAATTTCTAGATTCTTTATTTTGGGAGATTGCTGAAGCCATCATGGATTGCCTCTTTATGTGATTTGATATTGACTGTTGTTTCCAAGCCATCCATAAGTTACTATATTTATTTATTTTATGTTTGTTTACCGTATCCTAGCTTCTTGTTTTGTTTTGATATGCCCAAATAGGCTGCTCATATGAGCTAGTTTGATTATTGGCATCTTGAAGCTCTAATGTCCTGTCACCAGGTGGTTAGATCTGTTGCTAGGTACTTGAGCTCAGGTGTCTGCCCATTTCTGCTGTATGGATTCAGCTCAGGTGTCCAGGTAGATAGCCACCGAGTGTGTGGTGTAGGCTCTCACCTATAGTCCTAGACAGGCATGGGTGATTGATGTAGGCACAGGCATCTGGCTGCAGCAGGGGTATACACTCTGAGCAAGGCAGGGGGTTGATGACCACCCCCGAGTGTCCAGACGGAAGGTGTGTCCCTGTTCCATAGAGTGCTTAGGTGGGTGAGTTTTTCAGCTAGATTATGAGCCCTCAGTGCTGTTGGCCATAAGGACTGGGGGACACCTCTTATTCATAGGCCCCTATTGCAGGTGGCTAGGTGGCGTGGGTGGAGGCACAAGTCCTCAGGCCCCTGATGTGCATAGGTGAAGACCCAGCTTAATGGGCAGAGGAATGTCAAATATCAAGAACCTGCCACTTCACAGCTGAAACAGTTGAAGTTAGACATCAGGTATATACGCTGTTGTACTGTGGTAACAAGGGCCTATGCTGTTGAAATGGGCCACACAAGTCTATGCAGGGGGAAAGGCACTTATGCCTGTGCCGAGGCAAAGAAGCAGTGGCTACCCTGGGTTCTGGCTTAGGGAAGCTGGCAGATAATTTTTTTCCCCCTGTTTGTTAGTTTGTTCACTCTCCAAGGCCAGGAGAATGGCTCAATGTGTGTCACGGATCCTGCTTCTGGTCCAGGGGACTTGGCAGTTGCTGAAGCCTGTCCGGACCCAGTGCAGAGCAGGGAGCATGGAAGTAAATGGAGAGAGGTTTTTCCCTAAGGGAGGTGTTTTTGATCCGTGTGGTAGACTGTATGAAAGTACTTATGTTTTGCCGGTCAAGGGCTGCTTCTCACTGGTTCTGGGTGGCCAAGTAGACTGTCTGCTGCAGGGTTTCTCCCAGTGCAGAAATCACACCTCCCGAGCTCCACTGCTTGCCTGCCTCACCACTCACCCATGAGCTGATCAGACCTGAAGGGCTCAGGCTCTCACCTGGTCAGGTCTGGCAACTTCTCCTGTTTCTGAACCATCTCTCCCTCCTCCTGCCATTCAGTCCAGTTCCTCAACTTTGCCTTTGATGTTCAGGGCTCCAAGATTGACATATATAATGGATTCACTTGTTTTTTTGAGTCTGTTGTAAGAGGGTCCACCAGAAACCTCTGACTATTCTGCCATCTTGGCCCCACCTCCACGTTTGATTTCTTGACTGCTGCTTCTGTGAGTGTTGATTGTAATTCCAAGTAAAATGAAATCCTTGACAATTTCTATATTTTCTCTGTTCATATGATGCTGTTTATTTGTCCAGTCTTGAGGATTTTTGTTTTCTTTACGTTGAGGTATAATCCATACTAAAGGTTATAGTCTTTGATATCCTTCAATAACTGTTTCAGGTCTTCTTCACTTTCAGCAAGCAAGGTTGTGTCATCTGCATATTGCAGGTTGTTAATGAGTCTTCCTCCAATCCTGACACTGTGTTCTTCATATAGTGCAGCTTCTCCAATTATTTGCTCAGCATACAGATTGAATAAGTATGGTGAAATGATACAATCCTGATGCACATATTTCCCGATTTTAAACCACACAGTATCACCTTGTTCTGTTCAACTGACTGCCTCTTGGTCTATGTACACTTTCTGCATGAGTACCATTAAGTGGTCTGATAACATTCTTTGCATTGTTATCCATAATTTGTTATGATCCACACAATTGAATGCATTTTCATAGTCATTAAAACACAGGTAAACATCTTTCTGGTATTCTTTAATTTCATTGACGATCCATCTGACAACAGTAATGCTATCATTTGTTCCAAGTCTTGAATTTCTAGCAGTTCCTTGTTGACATACTGCTGCAATGATTTTTGAATTATCCTCAGCAAAATTTTACTGGTATGTGATATTAATGATATTGTTCTATAGTTTCCACATTCTGTTGGATCACCTTTCTTTGAAATGGATACAAATATGGATCTCTTCCAGTCAGTTGGATGTCTTCCAAATTTCTTGGCATAAGTGAGTGAGCACTTCCAGCATTAAATCTGCTTGCTGAAACATCTCAGTTGTTATTTCATCAATTCCTGATGCCTTGTTTTTCACCAATGCCTTCAGTGCAGCTTGGATTTCTTCTTTCACTACCATCAGTTCTTGATCAGAATCTACCTCCTGAAATAACTGAACATTGACCAATTCTTTTTGGTACAGTGACTCTGTGTGTTCCTTCCATATTCTTTTGATGCTTTCTGAGTCATTCAATATTTTGCCCATAGAATCCTTGAATATTCACCTCAAGGCTTGAATTTTTTTCTTCAGTTCTTACAGCTTGAGAAATGTCATATGTGTTCATCCCTTTTGATTTTCTAACTCCAGATCTTTGCACATTTCATTATAATATTTTACTTTGTCTTCTTGAGCCACACTTTGAAATCTTCTGTTCAGCTCTTTTACTTCATCATTTCTTACATTCTCTTTAGCTACTCTACACTCAAGAGCAAGTTTCAGAGTCTCTTCTGACTTCTATGTTGATATTTTCTTTCTTTCTTTCCTATCTTTTTAATGACCTTTTACTTTCTTCATGTATGATATCTTTGATGTCATTCCACAACTCATGTGGTCTTCGGTCATTAGTGTTCAGTGTACCAAATTTGGTCTTGAAAAGTTCTCTACATTCTGGTGAGATATACTCAAGGTTGTATGTCGACTCTCGTGAACCTGTTTTAATATTTTTCAGCTTTCACTTGAACTTGCACATGAGCAATTGATGATCTGTTCTGCAGTCAGCCCCTGGCCTTGTTCTGACAGATGATATTGAGCTTCTCTATCATCTCTTTCCACAGAGGTAGTCTATTTGATTCCTGTATATTCCATCTGGCGAGGTCCATGTGTATAGTTGCTGTTTATGCTGTTGAAAAAAGATATTTCCAATGAATAAGTTGTTGGTCTTGCAAAATTCTATCATGCAAGTGTCTATCAACAAGGCCATATTTTCCATTTACAGATCCCTCTTCTTTGTTTCCAACTTTTGCATTCCGATCACCAGTAATTATCAATGCATCATGATTGTATGTTTCATCAATTTCAGACTGCAGAAGTTGGTAAAAGTCTTCAATTTCTTCGTCTTTAGCCTTCATGGTTGCTGTATAAATTTGAATAATAGTCATATTAACTGGTCTTCTTTTTAGGCATATGGATATTATCCTATCACTGACAGTGTTGTATTTCAGGATAGATCTTGAAATGTTCTTTTTAACAATGAATACTACGCCATTCCTCTTCAATTTGTCATATCCAGCATAGTAGACCATATGATTGCCTGATTCACATGGTCAGTACCAGTCCATTCCACCTCATTAATGCCTAGGATATTGTTCTTCAAGCATTCTATTTCATTTTTGACATTTCCAATTTTGCTAGATTCCAATTATTAATGGATGTTTTCAGCTGTTCCTTCTCATTTGAGTAGTGCCACATCAGCAAATGAAGGTCTTGAAATGTTTATTCCATCCACGTTACTAAAGTTGACTCTGCCTTGAGGAGGCATCTCTTCCCCAGTCATATTTTGAGTGCCTTCCAACCTGCAGGGTTCATCTTCTAGCACTATATCAGACAATGTTCTGCCGTTATTCATAAGATTTTGAAAGTCCAGTTTTTTCAGAAGTAGATCGCCAGGTCTTTCTTCCCCATCTATCTTAGTCTGGAAGCACCACTGAAACCTGTCCGCCATAGGTGACTGTGCTGGCATTTGAAATACTGGTGGCATAGCTTCCAGCATCACAGCAACATGTAAGTCATCACAATATGACAGACGAGTGGTGAACACAAATCTTGGAGGGACACAATTCAAACCATAACTGAGGACATGGAGCCACCATTGTCTCTCACCTGTAATACTCCTGCAGTTGCTTCCTGACCAGCCTCCCAGCTTCCGTTCTTGCCCCCTGCAGTGTTTCCCACAAGCAGCAGTCAGACTGTCCCAGATCCTGCTTAAAGTCCTCACACCTCCCATTTGGATACTTAGGATAAAATCCTGCTAGATATGAACTTGGGTAATTGAAGTCCCTTCCATAAGAATCTCCCATTGTCTGCTCCTACCTCATGGTAAACCATTCTAGTCTCTTCTTAAACCACTCTGCCCTTTACATACATGTTCCAGTCACACTGTCTAAACTCGTTTTTGCCTTGGGGGCCTTTGCACACGCAATTCCATCTCTCTAGAAGACTTGACCACACCCCATCCCTGCCTCCCCTTCATCTGGCTTTCTCCTCCTCATTCTTCAGTGCTCAATTAAAATGTCTCTTCCTCAGCAAAGCCTTATCTAATACCCTAATATGATGGAAGTGCTCTTTCTATTGCAATCTTTCTTCTTTCATATTTCATATCTCAATATGTTCCAGTACCAGTTGCCATAGAGTCAGTTCCAACTCATGGCTATCCCATGTGTGTGAAAATAGAATTGTCTTCCATAGGGTTTTCAGTGGATAATTTTTAGGAAGTGGATCACCAGGCCTTTCTTCCAAGGCAACTCTGGGCAGACTCAAGCCTCCAACTTTCAGTTAGCAGCCAAGCATGTTGACAGTTTGCACCACCCAGGGGCTCTCCCGATATGTACAGATATACTTATCTTTGTGATTGTTAGTTTAATGTCTGTCTCCCCAGCTAGAACACAATCCCTATGTGCTGGGAAACAGAGCTGTACCCCCAGCACATAACACAGTGCCTGCAACCAGGCAAGTATTCAAAGAGCATTTGGTTAATTAATGGATAGATGGATGGATGGGCAATGGAATGATGGTAATAGAAATATTCTGGCAGCAGAAAGACCAACAGTAAGAAAGAACCAGAAGAAAGAATAGCTTCATGGGCAAATAGCCACCTAAACTTCAGAGGATCTTGAAAGCTCAGACCTAAGGTAGACATATGCTGTGCAGTTGGAGGGAATGAAGAAAACCAACATCTCAGTAGCCCATGAGAGCTTATGCTTAAAAGGTGAAACCTCAGCTACCCTAAATGGCATGTTCTGGGATGGTGTTAAATCACTCAGTTTAACTAAGACATGACCCTGCCCTCAAGGAGCTTTCTATCTAGTTGGGAAAGAAACGGTATCAGGTACCAAACAGGAAGAGAATAATAGGCAATGGAACATCAAGTCTGAAAAAATAAGGGAAATCCTAAAAGTAAAACACATGTAAGATTACCCCTGGGCAGAGTATCCAGGAATGTCATACAAGAAGTAGGACAAGCCAGGCCATGAAAAGTGAGTGATTCATCTCCATGAGAAACGAACAAAAACTCCATTAGAAAGGGAATAGATATGAACAAGAGATTTTCTAAAGAAGAAATACAAAGGCACTAGGAAATACATTCAACTTTGTTATTGTTGTTAGCTACTGTCAAACTGGCCCCTGACACATACACAAAGGAGCGAAATGCTGCCCCTTCCTGCATCATCCTCACAATCAGCTGCAGATCCAATCATTGTGATCCATAGGGTTTTCACTGGCTGATTTTTGAACATAGAGCACCAGGTCTTTCTTCCTAGTCCATCTTAGTCTGGAAGCTCCAGTGAAACCTGCTCAGCATCATAGCAACACACAAGTTTCCACCGACAGACAAGTGGTGGCTGTACTTCAGGTACATTGACCAGGAATCGAACCCAGGTCTTCCACATGGAAGGTAAGAATTCTACCACTGAACAACCACTGCTCCCCATCAGCTTTAAATTACCAAAGAAAGGAATGCGATGAGTACAGTGTTTCAACTTTGAAAACATTTCAAATAGTAATATCCTGTCATGATAAGGATGTAGGAAATGAGCCCTTGTAAACACCGCTGAGTGTTTATACAGCTCCCTGGGGGCAGCTTAGCACCACGCAGCAGAAGAGTTAAAGGATAAACTATAACTTTACTTCTGGGAATTCATCCTAAAATAATTTAGGCTGGATACAAAGATTTAACTATACTGACGCTCATCACATTACTATTTTTTTATGATTAAAAAAGTTAGAGATAAGATGTTTTTGTTGTTAGTTGCTGTCAAGTCAATTTCAACACGTGGTGACCCCATGAGTGCAGAGTAGATCTGCTCAATTCAAAACTGTGACCTTTTAAAGGCAAATCTCCAGGCTATTCTCCCAAGGCACCTCTGGGTGGGTTCAAACATCAACCGTTTGGTTAATAGTTGAGCGCTTAACCATTTGCACAACCCAGGGAACCTGAAAATTATCTAAATATCCCAAAAGAAGGATGTTAGTTAAATAAATTATGCTACACAACAGACGTCGATGACACACTTAAACTTGATCTTTTAGAAATACTTCTACTGATATGGAAAGATCATGATATATTAATTACAAAAAAATCAGATTACAAAACAGTGTGTACGGTATGGTCTGATTTTATACATATGTTTGTGATGTGTGTGTGTGTGTGGCTGTGTGTGTAGAGAGATCTGGAAGGCCATGCATCATAATGTTAACAGAAGTTACCTTTAGGTAGATGTGATTATGAATATTTTGAAGTGTTTTGTCTGTGTTTTCTGACTTTTCTGTAATAAGCCTTTGAAAGCAGATTTCAAATTATTTCAAAGACTTTTTCTAGTGAATTAGGCAGAGTATTCCAGGTGGGAAATTGATTGAGCAAAGTCACAGACGGTGTCTCAGAAGATGACACTTTTGTGCAGTGAGAACAAAGCAGAAGCCAATTGGATGGAGAACAGGGCCCACCTGCCCTGGGGGTGTGCTGGAAAAAGCATAGAAGGCCAAGGGAATATAATAAGGAGTGAAGGTTTCAGCCTTTGAATAGACTTGTTCATTCGAACTTCTTTAGATCTCTTAGTCTATCACATTCCAGAACAGACTTAAGCCAAAAAAAAGTTGCCTTCAAGTAGATGCCTAGTCATGACAACCGGTGTATGTCAGAGAAAAACTCTACACCATAGTGTTTTCAGTGGCTGATTTTTAAGAAATAGATCACCAGGCCTTTCTTCTGAGGCACCTCTGGGTGGACTTGAACCTTCAACCTATCTGTCAGCAGCCAAGCACATTAACCATTTACACCACCCAGTGACTTGAGAATAGGACCCTTACAAATATACATTCAATTTCAGCAGTCCTTTCTGGAGTATCCAGTGTGTACCAGGCACTGTGCTAGGCCCTGAGAATATACAGTTGAATAATAAAATCAAGCCACACACAGCCTGGTGGACCAGATGGCTATATAAGTTCATTGTGGTCCCCAGTGGAGAAAGCCGAAGTAGCATGGCGCAGAACCCACCCAAAGGCTGCATAATGGCTCATCTTGAACAGGATGTCTCGTTCATCTAGTACAATCCTTTTTCACTTGTCGATCTGAATGCCTGCAGGTAGGGCGTGCACTCTCCAATTAGGGCCCACAGTTCCTACCACTTTGTCTTGCTTTTCACCCCAGTGGCTTCACAAACACACCACCTTCCTGGCCCTTGAGCACACTGGGGTTTGCCACCCTCAGTGTAGAGGAAAGAAGATGAGATTTGGAGGCACACAAACAAGGGTTCCAAACTGAGAGTCAGTTCCTTAACTTCTTTAGCCCCTTTTTCTTTAAAATGGGACCTTGGATACTGTGTCTTGCTGCCTGAACCCTCTCGTCTATCAGGTGAGGCCAAGGAAGGGTCTTCCAGGCCAGGGAAGATGGTTAAGGACAGAGCTACCTGGTGCACCCTGTAAATCATCCAGTATGGACACAAACTTATTCCTGAGGACTGGCCTTTTCTCGCTAGCTATGCTGTGAGGCCCATAGAGGAAGAAACATGTGCAACATAAGGTCAAACACCCTCATAGTTGGGATGGGTTGTCGTTACCTAGTAGAGTTGGCCATGCACGAATCCCATGCCCAGCAAGCCCTATCCTAGTTTCCCCCTTGAGGAACATTTGCAAATGTGCATCAAGAAACCGTACAAGAGTGTTCAGAGCAACTCTTTTCCCCACCTAATTATCCCTCCTCGCTAGAATGGATAAATGAATGTAGGTCTATTAATTCAACAGAACACAATTTAGTGATGAAAATAAACACAACCACATGCATCAGCACAGATGGATCACTAAAAGCGTGATGTTGAATGAAAGAAGCCCAGATTAAACCGTAAGATTCAATCAATGTAAAGCCAAAAGCAGATAAACCAAAATACTATATTGTTGAGGGATATAAACAAATATGATAAAACTATAAAGATATATAAGGGAATAATTAACACAGAATTCAGGGTAGTGATTCCCTCTGGAGTCAGGGAGGGAGAAGCAATCAGGAGAGACACGCTGTTGTTGTTGTTAGGTGCCATCGAGTCGGTTCCAACTCATAGCGACCCTATGTACAATAGAACAAAATGCTGCCTGGTTCTGCACCATGCCCACAATCGTTGTTATGCTTGAGCCCGTTGTTGCAGCCACTGTGTCAATCCATCTTGTTGACAGTCTTCCTCTTTTTTGCTGACCCTGTACTTTACCAACCATGATGTCCTTCTCCAGGGATCGATCCCTCCTGACAAGATAACCAAAGTAAGTAAGATGTGGTCTCGCCATCCTTGCTTCTAAAGAGCATTCTGGTTGTACTTCTTCCAAGACAGATTTGTTCATTCTTTTGGCAGTCCATGGTACATTCAATATTCTTCGCTAATGGAGAGACACATAGGCGTCTCCAAAAGTCTTCAGTGCTCTTCCATTTCTTAACTCAAGTGGTTATTCCTTAGACTGCAAATATCTATTACATGTGCAACTTTGTTTACTTGATGTAGTTCACAATTCAAAAAGTAAAAAGTAAACTACCAGTATAGTCCTCAGCAAGGAGCCCTGGTGGCAGTGGTTAAAGCAATCGACTGCTAACTGAAAGGTCGGTGGTTCGAAACCACCAGTGGCTCACAGGAGAAAGACGTGGCAGTCTACTTCTGTAGAGATTCACAGCCTTGGAAACCCCATGGGGTCGCTATGAGTCAGAATCGACTCAACGGCAGTGGGTTTGGTTTGGATTTATAATCATCAGCGCAGTGCTAGACATAGAATTTTGTTTTGTTTCTGATCAGAAGAAAGTCATTGAAAATAAAATCTGAAAATGGTGGGGGGGAAAACAAAGATGTGGAAAGGATAAATTTGTATGTGACAGGCTAGAAAACTACATAATATGAGTCAAATGTAAAATAAATTGTAAAGCCTCTAACCACATCATTTGCCATATCTCTGCTTATCTTGCTCTTGAGCTTTCACTGATTGCTGTATACCTGCAAATACTCCATCTTGTCAATCGCAAGTACTTGGGTGATTAGTCTTCCTGAATGTCTCTTCTCTTCAAGAATATCCCCCTCTCCTTCCTGCTTCCCCTGTGCCAGGTGGGTCCTGGGTTGGTGTCTTAGTTATCTAGTGCTGCTATAACAGAAATACCACAAGTGGATGGCTTTAACAAACAGAAATTCATTCTTTCACAATCTAAGAGTCTAGAAGGCCGAATTCAGGGTGCCATCTCCAAAGGAAAGCTTTCTCTTTCTGTGGTCTCTGAGGGAAGGCCCTTGTCATCAATCTTCCCCCATAAAGGAGCTTCTCTGCCCAGGAACCCCAGGTCCAAAGGATGTGCTCTGCTCCTGGTGCTGCTTTCTTGGTGCTATGAGGTCCCGCCGTCTCTCTGTTCATGTCTCTCCTTTATATCTCAAAAGAGATCGACACACGACACAATCTAATCCTGTAGATTGAGTCCTGGCTCATTAACATAACTGTCTCTAATCCTGCCTCATTAACATTATAGAGGGAAGATTTACAACACATAGGAAAATCACATCAGATAACAAAATGGTGGACAATCACACAATACTGGGAATCCTGGCCTAGCCAAGTTGAGACACATTTTTGAAGGACACAATACAATCCACGATGGTAGGGTACTGGTGGCTCTGTGAGAGGCTGGTCCCCTGCTGGACCCTTTGCAAAAATGGGTGCCTGTGGCTGGTGGAACTCGTGTTCCATGAGCCTGAGGTTCTTCCTCATTGATTCAGCCTTGTTGCTGGTGCCACTGTCCTTCTGTAATCCCAAAGCTGGCATGACTCCTATCTGATCCCCCAGCTTCAAGGCGATCTGCTCACCCAAGACCCTGGGAGCCTGGGAGTGACTTCCCATGCACAACCTTAAATTTTTTTCTCTGCTTTCAGTTGCCATGTAGAAGTGGCAACCCCCAGTTTTTATTTTTGTTTTGTTTTGTTTTGTTCTGAGAGGTGGGTAGCTTTTCCAGGTCCTGCCTGGAGGAACAAGGACAAACCTTCTGCTCTGGGATTTACCCAAAGCTTTCTGGAAGTCTCTGCCCATCTGCCTTCTCTCACCAAAGGGTGAGGGGAAATCAAGAGTGCCTGGATCTAAACTCTTGCCCCCACTCCCTCTTCCTCAGCTCATTCCCACAGAAGGGAGCATTCTTCTTCACTTCACCATTGTCTGTAGGGTCAACATCTCACCCGTGGAGTCTTCATATGTACATTGGTTGTGATTAGGTTTGGCTGCAATTGATAAAATATCCAAATAAGAGGATTTTTTTCCACTCACACCAAACCTAGTGTATCAGTTTTCTATTTCTGTATAACAAATTACAACAAATGTAGCAGCTTTAAATAACGCAAAGCTAGTATCTCACATGGATCAGAAGTCCAGGGTCAGCCTGGCTCTGCTGGTCCTCTGCTTAGAGCTTCTCAAAGTGGAAAGCCTGACATTGGCTGGGTTGGGCTCCTATCTGAAGGCTCTGGGGGAGAATTCACTTGAAAGCTCCTCTAGGTGGTTGGCAAAATTCAGTTCCTTGAGGTTGTAGGACTGAGATCTCTGCTTCCTTGACACATGAACCCCTCCATCTTCAAGCTAACAACTGCACATCAAATCCTTCTCTTGCTTTGAGTTCTCACTTCCCCTTCTGCTACAAGCTAGAAAAAGATCTTTCCTTTTAAGGACTCATATGATTTAGTGGTGGTTCAGTGGTAGTTTCTCACCTTCCATTCGGAAGACCTAGGTTCAATTCCCAGCCAATGCACCTCATGCACAGCCACCACCCATCTGACAGTGAAGGTTTATGTGTTACTATGATGCTGAACAGGTATCAGTGGAGCTTCCAGACTAAGACAGACTAAGAAGAAAGACCTGATGATCTACTTCCAAAATTCATCCAATGAAAACCCTGTGGAGCACAATGATCCTACCTTTTGTACAGGATCACCATGTGTTGGCGTCTGATTTGACAGCAGCTAACAATGACCACACCTGATTTAGATTAGACTCACCCTGATAATCCAAGATAATCTCCCTATGTTAAGATCAACTGATTGGTAATCTTACTTACATCTGTAAAGTCCATTTTGCCATACAAAATGTATTTATAGAATTAACGCCAGGATAAATTCTCAGGGCCCAAGCCCTTTTTGGCTCCCACTCCACCACAAAGACCAGGCCCTTATTCTCATGGTCCAGGTTGCAGCATGCGTTCACCAAGGAAGACAGTCACAGGACCCCCTCTGATCACATGTTAAAGAAGGTTCCCCACAGCTGCCACACTGCATTCCTGCCTTGGTCCCATTGGCCTGGCTTGTGACTCTTGACACCCTCACCTGGCTGCAAGGGCGTCTGGGTATAGCAGCTCTATTCTGTGTGGCAATGTCCCCAGATAAAAATTCTGTCTCTATGAGAGAAAAGGAGAAAGGCTAGTCAGAGAAAATATGTAAAAACACAGTTTGGGAAGTTCTAGTCAAACCCTTTTTTCTCTCTTGTAAGCTTGGCTTTCAATATTTTAAAACCTGTCATTTGAAACTCAAGCTAAAAACTGGCATTTTTGTTCCAGGCAACTGCCACCTTTCCCCTCCTGGGGCCATCAATCTCGACCTCCTGGCTTGAACTTGTAACAGAAAGGCTGAGGAAAAGAAGGCCAACTTAGGGAGAAGATACTTATCCCACCACATTTGAATGAAGAAGCTACGGAGGGATTTTTATGTCTCCAATATGCATCTCCCACCACTGACAAGATGTATTTGACTCACAGCTTTCCTCATGCAGGTACAAGAGAAAAAGAAGCAATATTGTAAGGCCAGCTTCCTTGCAAATATTTGGTCTCAAACTCTGCAAGTGTAATTCCCTTTACAAAGCCTAAAAGAGGCAAGAAAGGAAAAATGACGTCTAATAACACCATGCAATTGTAAGCCCTCCAGCATGCACAGAAGAACCATGGAGATGGAGCCTACTGTTGGCACGAGTGGTTTTCCAGCTTCAGCCAAGCTTAAGAAATACAGCGCATGGAGCACAAGTGGACGGTTGCCCTCAGCCGAGGCTCTGCACAACTTTAAGAGGCCCTGGAGGAGGCTCGTTATAGTCAGGAGACAGGAGAAGCCTGCACTGGAGCACTTACCGCTAATGGAGCCCTAATTGGAATTCTCTGACTGAAAGTGGAGATTTCATATCGCAGACTCGTGCCGCAAGCAGTTTCTTTTCCCTCGTCCCTACTTCTTAAAGAAAGTAATAAATTAGTAGTTTCAGAAGCTAGAGTGTTCTAGAAGAAAAGACAGAAACTTTCAATTCTGACACATCTGAATTGTGCAGATTGGCTCTGCCACTTTCCAACTGCGAGATCTTAGCAAAATTTAAGGGATAGAGAGTCCTCATTTTTAGGATTAGAATAGTAACATATATCTTCCATGCCCACAGCCTTTCTTTAAGGCCCTGAGTTAATATATGTGAAGTTCCAGGGACATTAGCAGATGCTCAAAACACTTGTTATTGCCACTGTAATATGTCCATTCTGGACCACATCATTATTAAAAGTCACCATAGTCTGGCTCAGCTGCAAGGAGGTTTTATTAAATGACCCAAGCTCCTCATCCTAACCAAGCTTCCCTGGGTGCTCAGAGGGCCGAGATGTTGGTATTGAAGTGCAGGATGCGATGGTTCTTAGAGGGCAGGAAACCACCCAGCTAACTGCATAAAAGGCACTTTGATCTCACTCATTAACACTCAGAGAGTACTGAAATGTAAGGACTTCACCTGCTCTGCCTCTGATGAAAACAGGCAAATGTAAAATGCCTGATATCTAAGTGGCATTCCTTCCACAGCAATTTCCATATCAAGAGCTCCCTGCATCCTTTCCCACCACCCCCCTTATTGTGGCCAGGTGGCCTCAGGCAGCAGACATGAGTTTGCAGTATTAAAAGAACACAGGGAGGTGTCCAGAAAAACTCTTACTCCAACTACAAGCCCTGGTGTTACAGTTCCTTCTCCTCTGCTCGAAACTGGCCTTCAGTAGGTCACAAGTTCCCAGGTGATGCTAATGCTGCTAATCCAATATCCACAGTTTGAGAACCACTTGTCTACGCCAGGGGTTGGCAAACTATACCCCACCAGTGGCCAAATCTAGCACATCGCCTGTTTCTGTGGGGCCTGTGAAATAAGAATGTTTTTTACAGTTTTGAATTGTTGAGAAATTTAAAAAAATATATTTCATGACACTTGAGAATTATATGAAATTTATATTTCAGTGTCTATAGATAAAGATTTATTGGAACACAGCCATGCTCATTCATTTATGTATTGTCCATGGTGCCTTTGGCAGAGTAGTCACAACAGAGACCATATTGTTGTTGTTGCTAGTTGGCCTCAAGTCATCTCCAACTCATGGTGACCCTATGTAACACATAACAAAATGTTGCCCAGTCCTACATTATCTTCATGGTCATTGGTATGTTTGAGTCCATTGTTGTACCTATTGGGTTAATGCATCTTATTGATGGTTTCACTCATTTTCACTGATGTTTTCTTTTACCAAACATGATGTCCTTGTTTAGTGATTGTTCTTTCCTTATGACATGTTCAAAGTAAGCAAGATGAAGTCTTGCCATTTTCACTTCTAAGGAGCGTATGGATGTATTTCTTCTAATACTAATTTGTTCATTTTTCTGACAGTCCATGGTATCTTCAATATTCTTTACCAACAACACAATTCAAACACATTGATTCATCTCCTTTTTTTTTCATTGTCCAGCTTTCACATGCATATGAAGTGACTGAAAAGACCACTGCTTGGATCAGGCGCACCTGAGTCGTCAAAATGACATCTTTGCTTTTTAACACTTTAAAGAAGTCTTTTGTAGCGTATTTGCCCAATGCAATATGTCATTTTATTTCCTGACTGCTGCTTCATGGATGTTGATTGTTGATTCAAGTAGAATGAAATCGTTGACAACTTCATGATCATTGGCATGTTTGAGTCCATTTTTGCAGCTACTGTGTAGTGTCTTCCAATCTAGGAAGCTCATCTTCCAGCACTATATCAGACAGTGGTCTGTTGTGATTCATGCGGTTTTCACTGGATAATTTTTGGAATTAGATCTCCAGGCCTTTCTTCCTAGTCTGTCTTAATCTGAAAGCGCCACTGAAACTCGTCCACCATGGATGACCTTGCTGATATTTGAAATACTGGTGATATAGCTTCCAGCATCATAGCAACATGGACCATGCAAGCCACCACAGTACCACAAACTGACAGATAATCACTGCAAATAATTACTATGTACCCATTTACAGAAACAATTTTGATCTAGGGTAAGCAAAGACCTCAAGTAACACTTGAGGGAGAAAAGCCTGGTGTCCTGTTCTTTGTCCAGTGTTCTGGGTTCATCTTAAGATGACTGCTTTGCAAAGAATAACTTCTTTAATGTTTAGGTTTTAAGAAAAGGAAAAGATACATTTTTCAGAATTGCCTTTAATCTTTCCTTTTCTTCTTATAGTCAAATGAGAGCAATTACAGGGTAGAGGCCTGCTAAGAAGTGGGACAATTTGTTCAAAATTAAAGTCACAAGAGCTAGAAGCAAATGTATTTATTAAAGTAACCCACATAATACGATAGTAGCAAATAGAAAGGAGAAAAAAAAAATCTAGAGACCTTCGATTCCTAATCCATATTTTATTTAGTTTGCATTTAAATGATAACACATCTTATGGCAAATTATTTCAGACTTTTTCTATCAGGAGAGAGAAGAAGAAAAATGTACTCATTGAAGAAAGGCTCTGCAAGAGGCAAAAAGTGATAAACTTCCCCAAGCCTATTTACAAATGCAGTCAATAAAACAGAATTTTAATGAGTTGTGCCACATAACCCGGCGGTTTAATGAGCTGCAAAAGTCTTTGTCAATTGCAGTGACTGGGAACTAACTCTTTCAGCTTCAAGATCAGTAAGAGAATTCTCAGCTCTGCACTCCCCAAAGGAGAGCTCTGGGGAGAAGGGAGGTTGTCAGAGGCTTGCCATCTCCACAGATCACAGCAGCAAGACCACTATCTGTTTTTTTTTTTTTCTGCACCCTCCCTTATATTTAAACCATGACTTCAGATTCAGAGGGAGTCAAAGACAGTCTGGAGATCAAATGGCACCACTCCTATGAAATGCCAATACAAAATGACAACCAAAAGGCTTGAATGACTCTAATGATATCTCACAATACTTTCAAAGCTGTATTGAGTTCAACTGCTGGTATGGCCCTTTGGGAGGGGTAAGCCCTTGACATTCAATGTTCTTGATTTACAGAGATAATGGGCAACGAGCTGTTGGAGGATTAGGCGCTGACCTACAGCGTCCTGCTAATTCTGCCTCCCATAATACTTCTTTTATCTGGCGCTTTCCTTGTTCTGGCTCCAAACAGTCACACTCTCTTTCAGAAGTCTGGGATTTGCAGTTATTGTGTTATCCGTCTGCATTACCCCGAGTTGTTGCTATGGCGATGTGGTGGTTGCTATAGTCATAATGCCACAGAGCAGAAGAAATCCCAGGTGGAAAAGACCCATCATTCAACAGCAGGTCCACAACATTTATTGAGCACCTACTACACAGGGACAATGAGGGATCTTGGGAATGTGGGGATGAATAAGCCAGTGAACCTGCCCTGAATTCGCTGCTAGGCTTCTAGAAGAGACAGACATGAAAGTCTGTTGAATAAACTAATAGACAATTGGGTGATAAATTTCCTACTTGGCAGAGGCTTTAAAAATATTTTGTCCCATGTTAAGGGCCCAATGAATGTGCTTCAATTGAATAGCAAGAAATTGACGGGACATGTTGCCACCCACATCCAAACTAAGTGAAGATATCCCTACCGCCCTGTTTCCCCATGTGAATTTACTTAGAGGCAACATCCCCTGCGCTTCTATTTCCATCCATTAAGGTCTCTCTCTGGCATCAAGGTATAGGAGCATTAGCAAAAGCCACAGGAAAGCAATTTCATGGGGGAGAGCCTCTGAAAATGTGAAAAATAAAGTGATCCTGAGAGTTGCATTGAGGAAATTGCTGCGGGTGATTTCATTATGTAAACATAATGTTCCACTTGGATGTAATCAAGACACAGGTGAAATGTTTTAGTGTGTGGTGAGACAGAGAGGAAGGACAGTGAGGTACTCTGAGGGAACAGGGCCACACCAAGTCAGCCAGCATTCACTCACAGAGTTAGTAAACTTTTATTGGACTACAAAGAGATTGAAAAGTACAGTCACTGTCCTCAAGAAGTTTACAATCTGGTCAAAGAGGCAGGCTTATATACAGATATTCACAGTAGAAGAGAGAACAAAGCAATTCCTTTCAGCAGTGTGTGGTTAAACCAGTTGACATCAAGTGTACGCCGACTCGTGATGACCCCATGAGTATCCGAGTAGAACTGTTCCCTATAGGGTTTTTAGTGGATGATTTTTTTGGAAGTACTGGCAGTCCCTGGGTTACGAATGTACTACTTACATACAACCTGTAGTTATGAACCAACCCCTGTAAAGCCTATTATATTAAAAATTTGAGATACATTCAATGGTTTGTAATAACAAATGGGCGTTACTTTGTAATGTGCATCAAAACATTAATATTATTATCACAGTATTATTATGTTAAAGATGTTTTAGTGTATCTGGAAGTGTTTCTTCAATGTTTTTTATTCTTCAGAAGCTACATTATATACTAAGACAAACATTTGACTGACGTTAGATATGCAACATACCTAATGGTTCCGATTTAGTTACAAACTCTACTTAAAGACAGATTTAGAAGCAGAACTCGTTCTTAATCCAGAGACTGCTTGTAGATCACTGATCTTTCTTCTGGGGTGCCTTTGAGTGGACTTGAACCTCCAGCCTTTCAGTTAGCAGCTGAGCGTGTTAACCGTTTGTATCACCTAGGGATCCCACAGTTGAGGCAAGGTTCAACTCAGACAAGAATTAACACAAGTGTCAGGATAAGAAAAAAATATGAAGTGTCTATGAAAATAGATAACCCAGAGTAGCAAATGTGACTGCCTCATTGTGAGCTAGTCGCCCCCATCCCCGGGAGCTCCTCTTTCCTGGCCCATGCCTCATGGTGTTGTGATGGCCACCATCTTGTCAACACCACGGAGGCGTCCATGCCAGGACCCTCCTCTCCTCCAAATCTGGGTCCAAGAGAAGTTTTCAGAGTGGGATTTCCTGCCTATAGTTCAATTCTGGCTTCTTTTCTGAGAAGCCACCACAGAAGACCCAAAAATAACCAACCCCTGGGAAGAAGTCCTACCTGCCCACAGGGTCACAAGCTGCAGTCCCCAGCAAAGAGTTATTCCTGCACACAGCACAAAAGTCAGCACTGATACATAAAGATACAGAGATACGGACATTATTCTTAGCTGGAAGTGAGCAGGTACTAGCAAAGACTGTTTTTTTTTTTCTCAGCATCTATGCAGGAACTAGGAGATTGTCTTTCAAAGCTGCAAATTCAAACTGCAGAGAAGGATGGGCTGCATTTTGCCATATTTAAAGTGGAAGAGCAACATCTCTTAGCCCCTCTCCTCCGGGTCCAATTTAGGTTTCTCTCTTTGTCTCTCTAAGTCCCCACGGGCTTCCCCTCACACTCATCCCTCCACTACAACTAGTCAGCTGCTTGGAAAAACCTCCCTCAACTTCAGCCTGCTAATATCATAAACAATCATTTATTCATCACCTGATGAGTCAGACACAGTCTTCAACACTGAGGAAACAGTCAAGTGAGGCACGACCCTGCCTTCGGAGAGTTTATCCTCCAGTGAGGGACACACACAAGAAAACTAGAGATGACAGCACTCACAGGAAGTACAATAAATGCAGGATAAATAACCCTGTGGGCAGATGTGTGGGGATTACATGACAAAAAAGGAGGAGAAAAGCATTCCAGCAAAGGGAGTTGCCTATGCAAAGGCGCAAGGCAAGAATGGCAAGGTGCATTCAAACAATCACGGAACCGTCACTGTAGCAGGAGCAACAGTTCCAAGGGCAGGTCAAAAAAAAGATGAAGTTACCATGTCAAGCAAGAACCAGCTCAGGAACTGTTTGGTGAGCCAAGCTCAGGATGTTGGTCTTCATTATGATGCCAGTGAAAACTCCAAAAATGGTAAGCAAATGGAAGTTTGCATTTTCTGAGTGCACCCTGGCAGTTGTGTGGAGGATGGATGGGGAGAAGGATGCCGCTGGAGGACAGTACTGGGTGGTGGTCCTAGTGAGAGATGCTGAGGCCAGCCAGGAGCAGAGATCCTAGCATCAGGAGGGCAGCGGTGCATGAGGAGTGTTCAAGAATAAATGTATGTTCATAGCAGCATTACTCACAGTAGCCAGAAGGTGCAAACAGCCCAAGTGTCAATTAACAGATGAATGCAGAAACAAAATGTGGTATACCCATACAATGGAATATTACTTATAAAAAAGAATGCAGTCCTGACACATGCTACAAGATGGATAAACCTTGAAAACATAATGCTGAGTGAAATGTGTCAGACACAAGCAAACAAATATCGTATGATCCTACTTATATGAAATATCTAGAATAGGAAAATGTATAAAGACAGAAGCGAGATTCAAGGTTATCAGGGGCTGGGAATACAGAAGTAATGGGAGTTATTGCTTGAAGGACACAGACTTTCTGTCTGGGGTGATGAAAATTTTTTTGTAAATAGATTGTGATGATGGCTGCACATCACTGTGAATGTAATTACTGTCACTGAATTGCACACTTAAAAATGATTAAAATGGAGGTGGGGCCAAGATGGCAGAGTAGTCAGATGCTTTCAGTGGGTCCTCTTACAATGAAGACCCGAAAAAATAAGTGAATCAATTATATATGGCAATCTGGGAGTCCTGAACATCAAAGGCAGAGTTGAGGAACCAGACTGAGTGTCAGGGGAGGGCGAGATGGTTCAGAAGCAAGGACGAATTCCCAGACCTGACCTGGTGACAGCCTGAGTCCTTCAGGCCTGATCAGCTCATGGGTGAGTGGTGAGGCAGGCAAGCAGCGGTGCTTGGGAGGCGTTATTTCTGCACCATAAGAAACCCAGTGGCAGACAGTCTACTTGGCCACGCAGAACCAGTAAGAAGCAGCCTTCAATTGGCGGAAGATAAGTATTTGTGTATGGTCGACCGCACAGATCAAAAACACCCCCTTTAGGGAAAAAACTCTCCCATATTTACCTACCCACTCCCTACTCTGCACTGGATCCTGGACTGGCTTCAGTAACTGTCGAGTCCCCTGGAATGGAAATAGGATCCATCACACGCCTTGAACCATTCTCTCAGCCTTGGAGAGTGAATAAATTAACAAACAGGGTGAAAAATAATTGGCCAGCTCCCCTAAGCCAGGAGGCCAGCGTACCCACAGCTCCATTGCCTAGGCACAGGCGTAAAAGATCCATGGATCTGAGTGCCTTTCCCCCTGCATAGACTTGTGTGGGCCCATCTCAGCAGCATAGGCCCTCACTACCGCAGTAAAACAGGGTGTATACCAGAACTCAAACTTCAACTGTTTCAGCTGGGAAATGGTAGGTTCATGACATTTGACACTGCTTTGCCCATTAAGCAGGGTCTTCACCTACCCACATCAGGGGCCTGAGAACTGGTGGCTCCCCCCATACCACCTAGCCACCTGCGATAGGGGCACATGAACAAGAGGTATTCCACAGTCCTTAGAGCCAACAGCATTAGGTGCTCATAGTCCGGGTGAAAAACCCACCACTTGCACACTCTAGGGAACATGGACACACCATCTTCCTGGACAAGCAGAGGAGGTCGTCAGCCCCCTGCCTTGCTCAGAGTGTGCCCCCTGCTGCAGCCAGGTGCCTGAGCCTACACCAATCACCCATGCCTGTCTAGGACTGTAAGTGAGAGCTTACACCACACACTTGGTAGCTATCTACCTGGGCACATGAGCTGACTCCATACAGGAGGAGTGGGCGACCCCTGAGCTCACATACCTAGTAACACATCTAACCACCTGGTGACAGGACATTAGAGCTTCAAAAGTTCCAATAATCAAACTATCTCATATGAGCAGCCTATTTAGGCATATTAAAACAAAACAAGAAGCTAAGACACAGTAAGCTAACATAAAATAAATAAATATAATAACTTATTGATGGTTTGGAGACAACAGTAAATATCAAATCACATAAAGAGGCAATCCATGATGGCTTCAGCAAGCTCACAAAATAAAGAATCTAAAAATTTTCCAGAGGAGTAAATTTCTTGGAAATACCGGAGGCAGTATACAAAAGATTAATATACAGAAATCTTCAAGAAATTCGGAAGGAAATTAAGCAAAATGCAGAACAAGCAACAGAGGAAATTAAAAAGATTAGAGAAGAGCATAATGACCAATTTAACAGACTGCAAGGATCCATAGAGAGACAGTAATCAGAAATCCAGAAGATTAACAATAAAGTTTTGGATTTAGACAACTCAGTAGAAAGTCATAGGAGCAGAACTGAGGCAATGGAAATCAGAGTTAGACAGAATGAAGATAAAGCACTTGACACCAGTTTATATGAGGAAAAATTAGATAAAAGGATTTAAAATAATGAAGAAACCCTAAGAATTATGTGGGACTCTATCAAGAGGAATAACCTACGAGTGACTGGAATACCATAAGGGGGAGCATAACAGAAAATACGAGAGAATTGTTGAAGATGTGTTGGCAGAAAAATTCCCTGATATCACGAAAGATGAGAAGCTATCTATCCAAGACGCTCATCAAATCCCACATAAGGTAGATCCAAAAAGAAAGTCACCAAGACATACTATAATCAAACTTGCCAAAACCAAACATAGAGAGAGAATTTTAAGAGCAGCTAGGGATAAATGAAAAGTCATCTACAAAGGAGAGACAATACGAATAAGCTTGGACTACTCAGCAGAAACCTTGCAGGCAAGAAGGCAATGAGATGACATACATAAAGCCTTGAAGGAAAAAAACTGCCAGCCAAGAATTATATATCCAGCAAAACTATCTCTCAAATATGAAGGTGAAATTAGGGCATTTAAGGTAAACAGAAGTTTAGGGAATTTCGAAAAACCAAACCAAAATTGCAAGAAATATCAAAGGGAGTCCTCCAGTTAAAAAATCAGTAACATCAGATGACAGCCCAAGACTAGAACACAGGACAGAGCAACCAGATATCGACCGAAATATGGAAGTCAGAAAAATAAACCAAAGATAAAACACTGAAAATAGGGAAACAGATATCAATATGTAAAAGATGATGACATTAAAACAAAAAAGATGGACTTAAAAAATGTAGACATAGATTTTTCAAATGGAGAGGAAGTCAAGGTGATATAAAGAAATAAAAGACCAGTATAAACTTAGAAAAATAGGGGTAAATATTAAGGTAACCACAAAGGAAACTAACAATCCTACAAGTGAAATAAAAAACTACAAAAATATAAAGACTCAGCAAACACAAAATCAACAATGAAAAAGATAAAAACAAAATACATTAAGAAAAACGACTCAGCACAAAAAATTCAGTGGAACAAAGAAACTGTGAACAACACACAAAAAAAGACATCAAAATGACATCACTAAACTCATACCTATCAATATTATGCTGAATGTAAATGGACTAAATGTACCAATAAAGAGACAGAGAGTGGCAGATCGGATAAAAAAACAAGATCTGTCTATATGCTGCCTACAAGAGACACACCTTAGATATAAAGACACAAACAAACTAAAACTCAAAGGATGAAAAAAATATATCAAGCAAACAACACTCAAAAAAGAGCAGGGGTGGCAATATTAATCTCTGACAAAATAGACTTCAAAGCAAAATCCATCACAAAGGATAAGGAAGGACACTATATAATGATTAAAGGGTCAGTACACCAGGAGGCAATAAGTATAATAAATATTTATGCACCCAACGACTGGGCTTCAAAATACATCACTGGAAAGAGAGATAGACAGCTCCGCAATAGCAGTAGGCGACTTCAACACACCACTTTTTGATGTTCGGACAGAACATCTAAAAAGAAGCTCATCAAAGACACAGAAGAGATAAATGCTTCAATCAACCAACTGGACCTCATAGACACATACCAAACACTCCACCCAGCAGTAGCCAAGTATACTTTCTTTTCCAATGCACATGGCATATTAGGCCATAAAGCAAGCCTTAACAAAATCCAAAGCATCAAAATATTACAAAGCAACTTTTCTGACCATAAAGCCATAAAAGTAGAAATCAACAAGAGAAAAAGCAAGGGAGACAAATCAAACAAATGGAAACAGAACAATATCTTGTTCAAAACCTACTGAGTTATAGAAGAAATTAAGGATGGAATAAAGAAATTCATAGAATCAAATGAGAATGAAAACACATCCTACCAAGAACTTTTGGAACACATCAAAAGCAGTGCTCAGAGGTCAGTTTATAGCAATAAATGCACACATCCAAAAAGAAGACAGGGCTACAATCAAAACATTAACCCTACACTGGAACAAGAACAAACAGAGCAGCAAAAGAAGACTTCAGGCACCAGAAGAAAGGAAATAAAAATAATTAGAGCAGAATTAAATGAAATAGAGAACAGAAAAACAATTGAAAGAGTTAATAAGACCCAAAGCTGGTTCTTTGAAAAGATCGACAAAATTGATAAACCATTGGCCAAACTGACAAAAGAAAAACAGGAGAGGAAACAAATAACCCATATAAGAAATGAGATGGGTGATATCCCAACAGACCCAACTGAAATTAAAGAATCATAACAGAATACTATGAAAAATTGTACTCTAACAAATTTGAAAACCTAGAGGAAATGGACAAATTTCTAGAAACTCACTACCTACCTAAACTAACAAAAACAGAGGTAGAACATGAGGTAGAACAACAAATAAACCCATAACAAAAGAAGAGATTGAAAAGGTAATTAAAAAGCTCCCTACAAAAAAAAAAGCCCTGGCCCGGATGGCTTCACTGGAGAATTCTACCAAAATTGCTGAGAAGACTTAACACCACTACTACTAAAGGTATTTCAGAGCAGAGAAAAAGGATGGAATGCTCCCAAGTTCATTCTATGAAGCCAGCATAACCCTAATACCAAAACCAGGTAAAGACACCACAAAAAGAAAAAATTACAGACCAATATCCCTCATGAACATTGACCCAAAAATCCTCAACAAAATTTTAGCCAATAAAATTCAGCAACATATCAAAAAAATAATTCACCATGATCAAGTGGGATTTATACCAGGTATGCAGGGGCGGTTCAACATTAGAAAAACAATCAATGTCATCCATCACATAAATAAAACAAAAGACAAGAACCACATGATCTTATTAATTGATGTAGAAAAGACATTTGACAAAGTTCAACACCCATTCATGATAAAAACTCACAACAAAATAGGAATAGAAGGGAAATTCCTTAAAATAATTAAGGGCATTTATACAAAGCTAACAGACAACATCATCCTAAATGGAGAGACTTTGAAAGCAGTCACCTTGAGAACAGGAACCAGACAAGGATGCCCTTTATCACCACTCTTATTCAACATTGTGCTGGAGGTCCTCTCCAGAGCAATTAGGCTAGAAAAAGAAATAAAAGGCATCCAAATCGGTAGGGAAGAACTCAAAGTATCTCTATTTGCAGATGATATGATCTTATACACAGAAAACCCCAAGGAATCCACAAGAAAACTACTGGAACTAATAAAAGATTTCATCGAAGTTTCAGGATACAAGATAAACATACAAAAATCAGTTAGATTCCTTTACACCAGCGAAGAGAACCTCAAAGAGGAAAACACCAAATCAATACCATTTATGATAACCCCCAAGAAGATAAAATACTTAGGAATAAATCTAACCAGACACGTAAAAGACCTAAACAATGAAAGCTACAAGACATGACTACAAGAAACCAAAGGAGATCTGCGCAAGTGGAAAAACATGCCTTGCTCATGGATAGGAAGACTCAACATTGTGAAAATGTTGATTCTACCCAAAGCAATTTACAGATGCAATGCCATTCCCATCCAAATTCCACTGGCATTTTTTAATGAGATGGAGAAACAAATCACCAACATCATGTGGAAAGGGAAGAGACCCTGAATAAGTAAGCATTACTCAAGAAGAACAAAGTGGGAGCCCTCACACTACCTGACTTTAAGAACGTATTATATTGCCATGGTAGTCAAAACAGCCTGGTACTGGTACAACAACAGATACATAGACCAATGGAACAGAATTGAGAATCCAGACATAAATTCATCCACCTATGAGCAGCTGATATTTGACAAAGGCCTAAAGTCCGTTAACTGGGGAAAAGACAGTCTCTTTAACAAATGGTGTCGGCATAACTAGATATCCATTTGCAAAAAACTGAAACAAGACCCATACTTCACACCATGCACAAAAACTAACTCAAAATGGATCAAAGACTTAAATATAAAATCAAAAACGATAAAGATCATGGAACTAAAAATAGGAACTATGCTAGGAGCCCTAATACATGGCATAAACACAATCCGAACCATAAGTAACAATGCACAAGCACCAGAAGAGAGACTGGATAACCAGGAGCTCCTAAAAATCAAACACTTATGCTCATCCAAAGACTCCACCAAAAAAGTCAAAAGACAACCTACAGACCGGGAAAAAAAATTTTGTCTATGACAAATCTGATCAGCATCTAATCTCTAAAACCTATAAGATACTGCAAAAACTCAACAACAAAAATACAAATAATCCAATTTTAAAATGGGCAAAGGATATGAACAGGCACTTTGCCAAAGAAGATATTCAGGCGGCTAACAAACACATGAAGAAATGCTCACGATCATTAGTCATTAGAGAAATGCAGATCAAAACTACAATGAACTATCATCTCTCCCCAACAAAGCTAGCATTAATCCAAAAAACACAGAATAGTAAATGCTGGAGAGGTTGTGGAGAGACTGGAACACTAATACACTGTTGGTGGGAATGTAAAATGGTACAATCACTTTAGAAATCGATTTGGCACTTCCTTAAAAAGGTAGAAATAGAAGGACCATATGATCCAGCTATCCGTTTCCTGTAATATATCCTAGAGAAATAAGAGCTGTCACACGAATAGATATAGGCATACCTATGTTCATTGCAGCACTGTTCACAACAGCAAAAAGATGAAGATAACCTAGGTGCCCATCAACGGATGAATGGATAAACAAATTATGGTATATTCACATAATGGGATACTACGCAACCAAAAAGAACAATGATGAAACCGTGAAAAATCTTATAACATGGAGGAATCTGGAGGGCATTATGCTGAGTGAATTTAGTCAGTCACAGAATGACAAATATAGTATAAGACCACTATTATAAGAAGTCAAGAAAAGGTTTAAACACAGAAGAAAATATTCTCTGATGGTATGAGGGCGGGGAAGGAGGGTGAGGGTTATTTGCTAACCAGATAATAGGTAAGAATTATCTTAGGTGAAGGGAAGGACAGCACACAATACAGCACAACTGGACTAAACCAAAGCTAAGAAGTTTTTCCTGAATACAATCAAACACTTTAAGGGACAGAGTAGTAGGGGTACGGGTCTGGGGACCATGGTTTCAGGGGACATCTGGGTTAATTGGCATAACAAAACTTATTAAGAAAATGTTTTGCATCCTCCTTTCCTGAGTGGCAGTTGGGGTCTTAAAAGCTAGCAAGCAGCCATCTAAGATGCATCAATTGGTCCCAACCACCTGGAGTAAAGGAGAATGAAGAACACCAAAGACACAAGGAAAGTATTAACCTAAGAGACAAAAAGACCACATAAACCAGAGATTTCATCAGCCTGAGACCAGAAGAACTAGATGGTGCCAGGCTACCACCAATGACTGCCCTGACAGGGATCACAACAGAGAGTCCCGGATGGAGCAGGAGAAAGGTGAGGTATAGAACTCAAATTCTAGTAAGAAGACCAGACTTAATGGTCGGACTCAGACTGGAGGATCCCCGGAAAGCATGGCCCCTGGATTCTCTATTAGCCCAGAACTAAAACAATTTCCAAAGCCAACTCTTCAGGCAGGGATTGGACTGGACTGTGGGACATAAAGTGATACTCGTGAGGAGTGTGCCTCTTAGCTCAAGTAGATACAAGGGACTAAATAGGCAGCTTTTGTCCAAAGGTGAGATGGGAAGACAGAGAGGGTTAGGAGCTGGTTGAATGGATATGGGGAATCAGGGGTAGAAAGGAGGAGTGTGCTGTCACAGTATGGGGAGAGCAATTAGGGTCACATAACAAAGTATGTATAAATTTTTGTATGGGAGACTAAGTTGAAATGTAAACTTCATTTAAACTACAACAATAAAAAATAAAAATAAATGATTAAAATGGCAGATTTTATGTTACATACAGTTTACCACAATAAAATTTAAAATAGAAAACTGAAATAACAAAATTGTACAGCCACTGTGGAAAACAGTTTGGCAGTTTCTCAAAAAGTTGAACATAGGTCTATCATATGAACCAATCCTGGGTATATACCCAGAAGAATCAAAAGCAGGAACACAAACAGAAACTGTACACCAGTGTTCATTGCAGCTGTTCACAACCTGAATGTCCATCAACAGGTAAATGCATAAACAAAGCATGATTATCCATACACTGGAATATCACTCAGTCATAAAGAGCAATGAAGTCCTGATACATGCTGCAACATGGATGATCCTTGAAAACATCATGTTGGGTGAAATAAGTAAGTCACAAAAGGACAACTTTGTGTGATGGCACTTATGTGAAATAGACAGATGCAGAGAGACCAAAGTGTATGGTTACAGGGTGGGACACTGAGTTTCTGTTAAGGGTGGTAGAATAATTTGGAATAGGATAGCAGTGATGGTTGTGTAACATGATGAATGTAGTCAATGTCACTGAATTATACATGTGATAACTGTTGAATTGGCAGATGTTTTGTTATATATATATATTTTACTTCAGTACAAAAAGGGGGGCAATAAATACACAACACTTGGTGACTGACTTCATGCTCGTTCCTTCCTCTGATCCTTGGCCCATGCCATTCCCCAGCCTGAATGCCCTCCCCTCCTTCCTGTCCATCAAGACCAAGAACTCCTCTAGCCCCTAAAGGAAGCCGTGCCTAGCAGAATCCACACACACTGCTCTCTCGTTTCTCTACCCAGCTTTACACGTGCTCATCACCACTCAGCTGGAGCCTAAACAAGGCTGCTTGGAACTTTTTCTCATTGTCCCACGTGTGGCTCCCAAGGGGTAAGTGGTCAGCTGGTCCCTGTCCCACGTGGTTTCTCAAGCACCTTCCACCTCTTTCAGTGTCATCTTACCCCCATGTGCAAGTGTCAAAGAGTCATTCCAATGGGCACAAGAATAACTGGCTATTGAAAGTCATCATTTTTTGAGCATCTGGTATATACTAGGCTCCATACTAGGATGGATTAGATGACATAGATATAGGTATAGTTACAAGTATAGGGTCTATGTACATATACGTATAGATACATACATAGATAGATACATGTAGATAGAGATAGGACATATATATTCTAGTCCTTTTAGCCCTAACAACAACCCTTCAGTTAGGGAGAATTGTCTGCTTTTTAAAGACCAGCACCAAGCGTTAAATCGGAAACTGTGAAGGGTGTGAAATTTTACCCTACCTGCAAGCTAACAAGTTAGCCTGCCACCACTTTAAGTACATACACTGTGAAGACACCAGACACCTGGGTCAGAGACAAAGACCATTTATTAATCACAGCAAAAGTAGCAGTCAGAGCAGTATCTGCATCAGGCCCTGTTATGGATTGAATTGTGTCCCCCAATGAGATGTGTGTCAATTGGCTAGGCCATGATTCCCAGTATTGTGTGATTGTCCACCATTTTGTCACCTGATGTGATTTTCCTATGCGTTGCAAATCCTACATCTATGATGATAATGAGGCAGGATTAGTAGAAGTTATGTTAATGAGGCAGGGCTTAATCTACAAGATTAGGTTGTGTCTTAAATCAATTTCTTTTGTGATATAAACGAGAGATGCAAACAGACACGTGGACATCATACTACCAAGAAAGAAGAGCCAGGAGAATAGCGAATCCTTTGGACCTGGGGTCCCTGTGCTGAGAAGCTGCTATGCCAGTGGAAGATTGATGACAAGGACCTTCCGCCAGAGCCCACAGAGAGAGAAAGTCTTCCCCTGGAGCTGGCACCCTGAATTCAGACTTCTAGCCTCCTAGACTGTGAGAGAGTAAATTTATCTTTGCTAAAGCCATCCACTTATGGTATTTCTGTTACAGCAGCACTAGATGACTAAGAAAGTCTCCAAGCCCCAGTCCCCACAGATGGCACAGTGGGGCCAGATGGTGCCTGCATGTGCAGTGGGGTGCATCACAGGTGAGGAACCCCAAAATTAGGAAACTCTGGTAGCTGCCCAATCTTTTTCCCAGAGAGAAAGGGAGGGACCTTTTCTTCTATTTGGGATATAAGCACATCTCTCCAGGAAGCAGAGTGAGACTTAACTCTCCTGGAATGTCCTTTGAAAGGGAGACATGTCTAAGCTTCCTTAATCTCTAGCTTCCAAGGCTGTTTGCTACTCAAGCATCTTGAACAGATAGTCTCAGAAATATGGACACCCTGGAGAATCACCTATCAAAGCAACTTATTGTGTGCTGCCCCCAGCTTTGTCCCTAGATGTGTCCACAGCAGTTCCTTTGGTTTAAGCTCCTTGTTCTAGATCATAGCACCCTCACTAAGACCTGGCCCCAATGGAACAAGAACCCATTAGCAATAGCCACAACCTACCTGACCTTTACCAGGTGCTACACACCATGCCAGGTGCTTTACAAACATTATCTCTTGCCCCTGCAACAACCTGATAAGGTAGGTATTATCTTTCCTTCTTTAAAGATGAGGCAATTAAGACTTGGAGGTGGTGCGTGTCTTACTCATTATTACATTGTAAGTAGTGGAAGGTGGCTTCTTTGCCAGGTCAGTCTGAATGTAAAACCTGTACTTTTCTTGTGCTGTTAATGCTCAAGAGGCCAGCTTTCTCTCTGCCTCAGTGGAGAGAGGGAGCAGCTGCCTTTTTACTATTAATTAAATAGAAAGCCACATTACTTAACCAGACCCTTCCTAGCAAGATGACCTTCTAAGAATAGCAATTAAAAGCCTACATTTTATCATTTAACTTAGAGATCCAATTTAACTTAGAGCAGGACAAGATAAAGGCAACAAGCTCATTAGCTTAAAAAGTCATGTTACCCTGGCTGCAAAAAGAAATCTTAAAAAATTCAAGTGCCTTAAGAAAATTAGAACAACACCTAGGCAGCTTCTTACATGCATACTAAACACAGCCGCAACATGGCAGCCACGAATGCCAACGTTTTGTACAATAATGTCGTTACCTTGACCAGGCACCAAGCAGATGGCAATGGGGCAAAAAGCAGCAGTTGGTGGAGCTGAGGCCCCGAAGAACTGCTCCTGCAGGCTGTTCTACCTGCACCACTCCTTCTCATCCAACCCGCATCACCAACCAATGAAACCCTGGTCCACAGTCAAACTGGCATTCAAAGAAAAGCCTGGAAATACTTGTTTTATGGTTATTGTTTTTAAATCCCATCCAACCAGCATTTCTCTTTCTTGGGGTCAAAACCATTAGTGGCTCCTGCTGGGCATTTTATTATGGCTTATTTGAAGACATTAGGCATCTGCCAGGTTGGAAGACAGAGCTTCTGTGAAAAAAAAGGACAATAGCCATGTTCCAGCCCTGGAGGGCCAGCTCACTCCAGGTGAAGGCCATGGAAGGAACTAGCCATCTTTGGCTGCTCTGGCTCAAAGGGGAGCATGGGCTACGTCATCTGCACTGTTCCACCATGAACAAAACCCCCTTGAAAATCTATTGGCAATGAGCCTTCATTGACTAAAGATTGATGGGAAAGCTAGATTGTCCATGGCCTCTTGCTGATGAGGTTGCCAATTTGCATAAATCGTGGCTGACGTGAATTCCACAGCATTAAACTCGTCTCTTGGAGGCATTGGTGATTCATTGGTAGAATTTGTGCCTTCCATACTGGAGACCCAGTTCAATTCCCAGTCAATTTACCTCACGCACAGCCACCTCCCATCTGTCAGTGGAGGCTTGTGTGTTGCTATGATGCTGAACAGGTTTCAGCAGAGCTTCCAGACTAGGAAGAACTAGGAAGAAAGGCCTGGGAATCTACTTCCAGAAACCAACCAATAGAAATCCTATGAATCGCAATAGTTCAATTCACAACCCATCATGGGGATTGCGCAGGACGGGGCAGCATTTTGTTCTGTTGTGCATGGGGTCTCCATGGGCCAACTCTACTGCAGCTAACAACAATAACAAACACAAACGCTCATCTCGCAAGTCCCTGCTCCCTCCCCAAGAAGGATCTTCAACATATTTCCTCCACAACACTCCTCAGTGATGCTTTAGTTGGCCTCCTAAATAAAGGTTAAAGGAGATAAAAGGAGCCCTGGTGGCGCAACGCTTAAGCACTCAGCTGCTAACTCAAAGGTTGGCCTTTGGAACCCACCCAGCTACTCCTCAGGAGAAAGACCTGGTGACCTGCTTCCGTAAAGCTAACCCATTACAATCTAGTCGATTCTGGCTCATAGCAACCGTACAGGGCAGAATAGAACTGCCCCATAGGGTTTCCAAGGCTGTAAATCTTTATGGAAGCAGACTGCCACATCTTACTCCCCCAGAGCACCTGGTGGGTTCAAACTGCCGACCTTCCGGTTAGCAGCTGAGTACTTAACCACTGTGCCACCAGGGCTCCTTTACGTAAAGATTACAGCCTAGAAAACCCTATGGGGCAGTTCTACTCTGTCACGTGGGGTCGCTATGAGTCAAAATCGACTCGAAAGCACCTAACAGCAGCAGCAACAAAGAAGATAAAGTTACATTCCTGTGTCTTTCATCCTCCTATTTTATTCTTTATTCTAGTTGAGGAGCAGCATATTATTAAGCTGCAACAATTCGTGGCATATTGTGAATTTGGCAAAGTTCTTCACATTCCTCCGCATCTTCTCTGTGACAGCTACATCCCTCCCTAACTTATCCACTGTATTCATTCCTGAAATCCCTGACTCGAAGTGAAAAACCATCAATAAGAAAAATATTTTACTTAATTTTAATGGAATTTTTTTTCAATTGTTACAGATAAGAAGACTTACCAACTGAACACTAGAAATTAGTTTAAATATAAACAATTTTAAAGTCAATCAATGCTGTTTGTACATAATGCAATGCTAGATGTTCATTAATGAAGATTTATTATGCTTGCCAGAGAAGAAAGCAAAGGCTTGATGCTATTAATAGCGGTGGAGAAAGACTGTGAGGGGTCCCTCTTTGGAAAGTGGTAGACTTTCAGGCAGGCATTGCATATCAAAGTCAGCTGAGTTTGATGATAATTTTCTTCTCCTTAAGACTCTGATACTGGAAATCGCTCCTGATATGGAAGGTATGTCTGTAGAGGTGGAATCTCTAGGCTGAAAAATAAAGTGGTAGGAGTTAGCTTCAATACATGAGGAAATACCATGTGAGTTCTGCACACTAACGAGATGCAGAAGGTCTTACCTCTTGAACCTCTTCACTAGGCAACTGTATGCACACAAATGGTTTGGGCTTATCTCTGGTGGCGCAGTGGTTAAGAGCTAAGCGGCTAACCAAGAGGTGGGCAGTTCAAATCCACCAGCTGCTCCTTGGAAACCCTATGGGGCATTTCTACTCCACCCTAGAGGGTTGCTATGAGTCAGAATCGACTCGACGGCAACAGGTTTTTTTTCATTGTTTTTATAAGGCACACATTCCAATCGTTCCAGATGATATTCTTTGATCTGTGTATCCAGTCAGTTGGTGAGTGTATTTTTGTCCGAAAATGTAATCCCAAAATACTGCTTCTTTTTTTTTTAATTGGGGTAAAAATATCTATAACACAACATCTACCAATTCAACATTTTTTACATGTACAGTTCAGTGGCATTGATTACAACCATCATCTTGTGCTACCATCACCCGTATCCATTGCCAAGTGACCCATCACAATCAACTGATACTCAAATCTTCCTAAACAATGATTCTCCCTTTCCCCCTGCAGCCCAGCCCTGGTAACCAGTAATAAACTTTGGTCTCTAGACATTTGTCTATTCTAGATATTTCATGTAAGTCAAAAGCACTTCTTATTTATGTAGTGTGTTTTGGGGTAAAAAATCATTATATTGAGCAAAGGAGTCACTGCATAAAAAGGATGGAAAAGTCATTAAACAGTGTAATCATTTTGGGAGGTAAGCCGTCTTGTGCAGGCAGGTGCCTGACCCTGGCCCTCCAGAGCCCTTGATGCCTTGCAGGCACCGAGAGGCCACCCAGGGCAGCCCTTTGCATCTCACTTATCAATTGGACTTGTCTTTTGCCTTCAAAAGGAGTTCTTCAAAGGAGAAGAATTCTCTTCTTCTCTTTTTTTTTTTTTTGCCTAGAACTGTGCTAGTACCTGAGCGGTGCTCTGTAATTGGAAGTTTTTATTTACTGAATGGCATTTTCATTCATATAGGAAATGAACCCACCAAAAGTAAATAAATAAACCAAACCAGTTGCCCTCAAGTCAACTCTGACTCATAACCACCCCATGTGTGTCAGACCAGAACTGTGCTCCAAAGGGTTTACAATGGCTGTGATCTTTCAGAAGTAGATCGTCAGGCCTTTCTTCCAAGGTGCCTCTGGGTGTATATGAACTGCCAACCTCTTGATTAGTAGCCAAACACTGACCCATTTGTGCCACCCAGGGACACCAAATGAACCCACTCACGCACTAAAACTTCCAAGGTGCTGGTTCTCAAACTGTGGCCCCCGAATCAGCAGCATCCCCTGGGAACTACTGAACTCTGGGGTGGGGCCTCACAATTCGTGCTATGACAAGCCCTCCAGGTAATGCTGATGCACGCTAGAGTTTGAGAACCACTATTCTAAGGAATCAGAAGGCATTTAATCGAAAATTTCCTCAGGAACCTTAAACATTCACCTACAGGAGCTCAAACCAAGAGGACCCTATCCGCTTGATTGCTGGCTGATTTGTGTAGTAATTTCACAAAGGTGTTGGTTGCCCAATGATTTGCTACAATCTTGATGCTTAATCTTACCCACTGCCATTGAATCCATTCTGTTTCATAGCGACCCTACAGGACAGAGTAGAACTGCCCATAGGGTTGCCAAGGCTATAAATCTTTATGGAAATAGAGTGCCACATCTTTCTCCTGTGAAGTGACTGGTGGGTTCAAACTGTCAAGCTTTTGGTAGCAGCCGAGTGCTTTAACTGAAGTTTAACTAGCTAGTTAATAATTCTTCCCAGTGTTTTATACAACGGAGAAATGTAAGGGCCTTGAAAGTGCTGTTTTATTAAGCTAGTTGTTGCTAACTGCCGGCAAGTTGGCCCCTGACTCATGGAGACCCAGTGCACAATGGGATCAGACCATTTGGATCCATAGGGTCACATTGGCTGATTTTGGAAGTAGATCACCAGGCCTTTCTTCCTAGTCTGTCTTAGTCTGGAAACTCTGCTGAAATCTGTTCAGCATCATAGCAATACGCAAGCCCCCACTGACAGACAGATGGTAGCTGTGCATGAGGTGCATTGGCTGGGAATCGAACCCAGGTCTCCATGTGGAAGGCAAGAATTCCACTGCCCCCATATTAAGCCTAACCCACTCATATTATCCTATGAACTCAATGGTGAGCTCATTGAAAGCAAAAATAATATCATTTTCATCTCTCTATCCCAACAGCACAGCACGTAACCTGGTGCAGATAATGTTAGTTGAAAGAAGAAATATGTGGATAAATAAAAAAATCAGTGTGGGCAAACGTGAAATTACTGGTTTGAAGGAGTCTATCAGTGAAGCAAGTGTAAACTTTCCCCAGTACATACCACCGGCCATTGATTCCACCCATTCCTTAATGAAATTCCAATGGCATGGAAGGAAACGTATGGTTCCCTTGTAATAATGTAGCATTGTGTAGACATAACCTAAATTGAGAACCTCTTAAAATATAAACCTTGATTCCATCTGTCTCGTAAAAAAGAAAAACTCGTAATTGCTTATAATCATGTTCATTTACCATTTACTCAAATGCTTAACAGCTGGTGGGGGGCGGAAGACTGAAGGGCAGAAGGAGACATGGATAATTAATAAAAGTCGTTACCCTGACTTGGTTTTAAATGTTATCAGCGCTTAAAATGTCAAAATTGAGTCTCCACACTCCTCATATAACTTGTCTGTAACGTTCATAACTGAATCCACCATTCCAACTCACACACCCACCCCTGGAGAATTCTAAAGAATGAGTGAGCTAGAACTGATGGCTTCTTCTAAAGGACTTTCAGGAGGCTCTCAGAGAGAACCATTTTCAGGGAGAATTCAACTAATGAAGAACTATATATGGCAAATATTTATGACTTAACATTCAAATTGAATTTATTCTCAAATCTAGGAATTAAACCAGCAGGAAGCTGGGCCTGGTAATATGTCTGTTTCTGCAGAGAAATGTAACTGATGTGCACCTAATGGTTCATTTCTGTGTGTGTATTTATAAAGCTGGTATTTCTTTCAGGAACATTTCAAGCAGGCATATTTAAAATTCCACTTCAGCTGTAGAGTGTGTTGTAGCACACAGAGGCAGCACCCTGTCCACCAGTGTTTCTCGGAGACTGCTGGGTAGACCAGGAGACCATGTACATTCACTTGAGGCCCACCTAGGCCCACAGGAGCATGATCCCTGGGTGGTACCAGACAGAACTGCACATTAACAACTCCACGGTCCTGAGGGCTGCTGCTTCCTTGGCCTCCCACCCTGGCCACCTGCACCTTCCCTGCAAAAGGCAGTTATCTTTGTGTAACCATACCCGGAGGTAGTGTTTAGTCCACGAATTTATGAGGACAACAAAAAGATTTGCTGAAAAAGGCTGAGCACGCACCATCAGGAATGAAGAGCACATCACTGGGGCTCCTGGGTAGCCTCCTATTCTTTGTCTGCGGAGGACTAGTGTAGACCTGGATCCCCAGCCGCTGAGAGCTAGGTCTCTGTTCTCATCCAGACTGACGCCTTCTGGGGACCATCAGGTTCTCCTTGAGTTCCTTCCCCATCTGATCTCCTCCCTATTACTACTGATGGAAAACCCCCAGTCTCTTCATCTGTAATTCTCAGACTTCACGTAAGTAGATGGAGCAGATGGATGACTATAATAGTTACCTTTTACCGAGAGTCAGGCCCTGGCAAGGGCTTTCCATGGGCATCTCACTTAGTCTGCACAACAACCTGTTTTGTAATGAAGACATGGAGGCACAGAGAGGGTAAGAAATTTGCCCAAGGACACACAGCTGGTCAATGCTAATAAGCAAAGTGGCTTCCTTTCAAGCATGGGTTGAAAAGTTTGTCCAGGGTCCAGTTCTTGGCTCTATCTCCTACTCTGTGGTGTGGAACATTTGACTTAACTGCTTTAAGATTTATTTTTCTTATCTAGGAAAGGGGAATGAAAATACTAGAATTGCTATGGGGCTAACTGAGTTAACTTGCCAAATGCTTAGGATGCCACCAGTGCATAGTAAACCCTCAATAGATGCTGTTGCTTCTGCTGTATTCCTAAAGAGGTCTGTTCTCTCTGGTGCTCTCTGTAAGACGTCTGAGCAAATAACCTACCCAGAGGAGCAGTGCCCCTTGCATTTTCTCTGTGCTGCATTTTGCCCACTCAGGGACAATGAGAAGGGGAAGTTGCCGTTCACTTGGTGGGAAAAGCACCTTCTTGGCAGCAGCCTTAGCTGAGAATGGATTTTCCTCCACTGCACAGAAATATAGTTGCCTTGGTACTCCTTCTCCACCTCCCTTAAACATCTGCCTCCCCTACTGCACTCCACAGCAGTGGTTTAATCTTTCACCTCCATTAGCACATCGTAGACCCCTACAGGGGTCCCTGAGTGCTGCAAACAGTTAACACACTCTGCTGCTGAACAAAAAGTTGGAGGTTCAAGTCCACCCAGAGGCACCTCAAAAGAAAGGCCTTGTGATCTACTTCCAAAAGATCAGCCACTGAAACCCCTGTAGAACACAGTTCTACTCTGACACACAGGGGGTCACTGTGAATTGGAGACAGCAACTGGAACCGGACCTCCCCATGGTTGCTCATTGTTCATATAAAGCTGTTGGTGTCTGAACTGCTTATGACAACTGAGTTTGCCTCCACATGTCACTGGGGGGCCATGAGCAGCTGCAGGGCTGACAGAGAAGGCAGAACCAGCTCTGATTTCACCCACAAGGAATATCCTGTCTCTGCTAAATCTCACTCTTCCAACCCAAATCCAGCCTTTCCTCCTCCCTGAAGCCTTCTTGTCCTACAACCTACACCAATTCTCATTTCTCTGAATTCTATGCAGCTTCTACCATTTTAGCATGCAAATGCTTTAAATTATGTCAACCTCCGATCCTTCATGGAAAAACGTAGGCTAGACTAGAAGTGGTTGGAAAGGATTTCCAAAATCTAGGACATTGAGGGTAATTTTTTAACTCTTGAGCAGTTTGGTGCTTTCATCCACTGCTAGCAAATGTGTAAATCGATACAGCTTTCGTGGAGGGCAACTTAGCTTTATCTAAATGTGAAGTATGTATATCCTTCAGTCCAACAACTCCCCTTCCAGGCACCTATCCCAGAGAAATCCTTGCACATATCCACAAAAAGTCATGTTTAGAAATATTCATTGCAGCATTGTTTATAACAGCAAAAAGGTTGGGAATCATCCATCCACAGAAGAATGAACAAAGTATGATTCCGTTATATTATGCCAAAGTTGAAGGCAATGGTGTGGATCTTAAAGCAAATTAAGTTCAAACAGGGTCAGCAAACTTCTTCTGTAAAGAACCAGAGAAAAAATACTTTGCTTTTGCAAGCCACACAGTCTCGTTGCAACTATTCAACTCTGCCATTGTAGTGTAAAAACCGCCAAAGACGATGTGTCAACAAATAAGCGTGGCTGTGTTCCAATAAAACTTTATTTACAAAAATGGTTGTTGGACTGGCTTTGACCTGTGGACCTTAGTTTGCCAACCCCTGAGTTAAAAAAAAGTAAATATGGGATCAATATGTACAAGTTGAAGAACAAAATGATTCCATTTATGTAAAAACCAAATAATATAGATCTGCCCATGTTTATATTTATGTATATATGTGCACTTAAAAGGTCTTAAAGGATTACAAACAATAAGAAGAAAATCCTTGGCCACCTTCATATAACAGCTTGAGAAATTTTGACTTCTGTTTCTTTTGCACATGACATCTCTTCACCTACAACCATCATTGAGACAGTAACTCTAACACGTTATTCTTCTGAGAAAGGAGTTAGGAAAGGTCTTTCAGCCCCTCACAAAGAACTGGCTAGTGACCAAGTCCTTGCCCCCCAACGTCAGAATGGCCGAGGAGGTCAGATGGGGCCAGAAGCAACCTGGCTCACCGCAGCCACCAATCTGCTGGTGCAGGGAATCGGATTCCTGGTCTTCTCTCTTCAAGATTCCAAAAACCAAAACCAGAAAGTAAAAAAAAAAAAAAAAAAATCTAAGTAATTTGAAATATTAATTAAAATGCAAATTACTCCAAGATGGCTTGGCTTCCAAACATTTACTCTGAAGTTTCGATGAATATAAAACATCTGGCAGGCTTCTGTTTAGCATGATCTGCATCCATGCTCACAGTTGAACAATTACTTGAGTTGAAAATAACCAGAGGAGATGGTGAATGCTGAACAAGGCGGTGAAACCTCTAGCAATAGTTCTTCCCCCTTGAGGAGGACAAGGAAAGTAGGCTTGAGGAAGAACATCCACTGAGATGCAGTCTCCGAAGGGGTCCTTTGTTGGGCTGGAGCTTGCTACCCAAGCAGAAAGAGGAGCCATTTTACCAGAGCTTGTCTCCAGCCCGAAAGTTGGAATCAACTCAATGACTCACAACAACACCTCCAGCCTGAGACTAGAACCTTTTACAAAGCATTAACTAGCTTCTCACTCTTTTATTCGGAGCATAAGGAGGGAAGCCATGAACCAACACGGAGCTCGTAAGTGGGAGGGAATGAACCCATCAAAATCTTCAAGGGGAGGGAAGAGGAAGTCACTGGTTTTAAGCACCTTCTTTGCACTAGACAAAGTGGGGAGTATCTTGGTGTCACTCTCTTAATTTTATTTAATACTCCTCACCGGCCCCAAGAGATAGAAATTAACATTCTCATCTAGTGGGAAACAAAACCGAAGAAGAAGAGTTAAGTGACTGGTCCAGGATCATGAAATTAAAGGGGAAAAAAAAGAAGAATTTGAAGAGAAGCAATAATAACAACAGAGACACAACATTAACCACTTTAACAATTAAAACATCTGCTGAAGCACATACACGGTAACCAGGCACATCTTGCACTTAAGCATTTCAAAGTGACAAGGTTTAGAAGAGAGACTTCATCTGATTGTGCCACTGGTCAAATCACCACCGTGACTCTTGCACTGATCAACTGGCAACAGCTCTCACAAGAAAGGAGGCTGGAACAGAGCCAAGGACAACCGTTCTGCCTACCAGTCTCAGTACCTGAGGAGCTCTTCCCATCCAAGATGCTGGTATTCTGGTCTATGCCATAGAGCCCTCTGAGGGTCCCAACATCTACTAATCAGCTCATAGCAGCCTAACCTGATGGGGAAGAACCAGTCTTCTGCTTTTATCATCAAACTTGGTCATCACCACCTCAGCCAATTAGTTGGGATGGTTGTTTTCTGTAGCAATTCAGGCTTATAAGCTTTGTTGTTGTCAGCTACTGTTGAGTTAGCTCCAGCTCATGTACAGCAGGACAAAATGTTGCTTAGTTCTGTGCCATCTCCATGATCCTTGGTATGCTTGAGTCCATTGTAGCCACCATGTATATGTTGAGTGCTTTTAAACCTAGGGGGCTCATCTCCTAGAACTATATCAAAAACAATATTCTGTTGTGATTCATAAGGTTTTCACTGAGTAATTTTGAGACGTAGATAGCCAAGCCTTTCTTCCTAATCTGTCTTAGTCTGGAAGCTGTGTAGAAAACTGTCCACCATGGGTGACCCTGCTGGTATTTGAAATACTAGTGGCATAGCTTCCAGCATCACAGTAACATGTAAGCCACCACAGTATGATAACTGACAGACGGGTGGTAGAAGGCTGGCTACCTCTAGTTATTTAGTTTAGTTTGCTTTGCTTTGCTTTGCTTTGTTTTGCCTTATTCCATTTTCATTTTGGGGTAGAGGGCAAAGTAAGTCATCCAAAACCACTCAAAAGATCAGCATTTGAAGAAAGTACCTTGGATGTGTAGTGCGTGTCATGGATTGAATTATGTTCCCCAAAAATGTGTGTATCAATTTGGCTGTGCCATGATTCCAGGTATTGTGTGATTTTCCCATATGTTGTAAATCCTGCCTCTATGACGTTAATGGATGTTAATGAGGGAGGATGGGCAGCAGTTGTGTTACTGAGGCAGGACTCAGTCTGCAAGATTGGATTGTGTTTTGAAGCAGTCTCTTGAGATACAAAAGAGAGAAGCAAGCAGAGAGACAGGGGGACCTCATACCATAAAGAAAGCAGCACCGGGAGCAGAGTGTGTCCTTTGGACCCGGGGTCCCTGCTCAGAGAAGCTCCTAGTCCAGAGGAAGATTGATGAGAAGACTGACAGAAAGAGAGAAAGCCTTCCCCTGGAGCTAACACCCTGAATTTGGACTTTTAGCCCACCTTACTGTGAAGAAATAAACGTCTCTTTGTTAAAGCTGTTCCCTTGTGGTATTCCTGTTATAGCAGCACTAGGTGACCAAGACAGTGTGTTACTGAAAAGACAAGTAAAAAGAGCATTTATGAGCTCTGCTACATACCCAGCCCAAACTTCAATAGTGCTGGGGTACAGAAGTACACTCAAGAAGCTTCATTCTCGCTGAGGCTACAACCCCAGTGCCCGTGAGAGGACTAGAAAACTTGTTTGAGCATCTACTGTATGCAAGCATTGTGTGAGACCCCATGTGGGACCCAGTCCCCATGTCTGAATGCTGACAATGTAGTGAGGAACAGAAGACAAACCCAATACACAACAGTGATTCATACCAGTAAATGCTGTAAGAGTTAGAGGAAAAAGAGCTCATAGTTGGGTGGCAAGATTTAGCAAATAAAAATACGGGATGCCCAGAGAAATTTGAATTTCAGAAAAACAATGAATTGTTTTTTTAGTGCATCATTAATAATGTTTGGGGTATACATTAAAAAAAAAAAAAAACTATTCCTTGTTTCTCTAAAATCCATATGTAGCTGGACATCCTGTATTTTATCTGGCTACTCTACCATACTGGGCTGGAGAGATGAGATAAGGCTTCTCAGAGGAGGGGTGTCTTAGGCTGGGTTTTCTAGAGACGCAAAACCAGTAAAGCATAGAAATATATGTAGAAAGAGCTTTATATCAAAGAAATGGCTCACATGGTTGTAGAGGCTGGAGGGTCCCAAGTCCATGGGTCAGGATAGAGGCTTCTCCTGATTAACGTAGCTACAGTGGCTGGCTAACCCAAGATCAGCAAGTCTGAGAGCTGGGCTCTTGATCACAAGGCTGCAGAGATTGAAGAATCCCAAGATCAGCAGGCAGGACCACAGGTAAGCTGCTAGCTCAAGTCCCAAGAACTGGAGATAGATGAACAGGAGCCAAGTGCAGGATCCAGTGAGAACAAAAGATCACGAGCCTTGCCAGAATGTCCACTTATAGTCAATGCAGGCTACACCCCCAAGGAAACTCCCTTTTAACTGATTGGCTACTCACAACAGATCCTGTCATGGAGGTGATCACATATCAAATTTCATCATGGAAGTGATCACAACATCATATGACTGCCAAACCACTGAGAATCATGGCCCGTCAAGTTGACACACAACCTTAACCATCACAAGGGGGATGTCCATCAGTCAGGAGGACCTTCAAGAAGGGAAGGATTGGACAGGGACTTCCGGGAGTAGGCCAGTGGGAGGTTTCCAAAATTCCTGAGTTCCCTGGAGCAGCTTAAAGTGGGAAAAGCAGAAAGAAACACATAACAGAGGGTGTTGTATGTTGACTAAATTGTGTGAGTTCACTTCAGACAAGGAATTTTACTCACAAAATTCACATTTTTAATGTATAAGAGGAGTATCTTATTAAAAGGAAAACTCTGTGGAAGTGTTTGCAAGGTCAGACCTCCCACTTCTGGGAGGTCAGTTTTTATGCATTTCAGTTACACTTTATAAATCTGTGTCGATTGTTAAGCAAGGGTCCACCTCCACTGCATTTTGGAGTAGCTTGTTTTAAGCTCAGAGAGTTCGTTAGAGGGACAGTTCAGTCCCATTTGAACCGAGTCTGATAAAATAAGAGAGATGCGTGTTGAGGAAGTTTTGGGAACTTCCAGGACCTATACAAACGTGAGTTGTGATGATAACACCCCACCCCTCCAGCTAATCACTGTGCGGTATTGGCAAAGTCAGGTAGCATCTCTGAGCCTCGATCTCCCCGTATGTGAAGCCTTCCTTGCCTAAGGCTAGAGAGAGTGTCTGCAAAGCATCTAGCATAATGCAGGACACAGTGGATGCTCCATAAATAGTAATATTCATAGGAACCTAATTTCTAGCCCCATTCTGATGGGTTCATGAAGATTTCTGGGCTACAAAACAGTCATCCGAGCAGTCTTCAATCTCCTTCAAATAAAAGTTTATGAGCTGAGTCCTCCTCTTTCTTGCCAGTGACTCTGTAACTAAACTCCATGTGCAGCAGCTGTACAGCCTTGTTAGCAGTAGAGAGAGCCAAGGCCAGGGCCAGGCACAGCCAGCCTGTGCGTCACCTGCCAAGGCTCAGAGACCTGGGAAAAGCACATGGTGGACCCTGGCCGCTGGCCGCTGGCTGAGCTACATCATTGATCCTGTGCAGAACAAACTTAGCACATCCCCAATCCTCAGTGCACCATGGTGCTTTTAATTAAAAGATCCTTTGATGGGAAAATGCAGTCTTATTTCTCATAATTGGCTTGAGCCATTGTTTCACCCACTGATTCAAGATCTGTCTTTGGCTCCAGTTCCGACCGGTTCCTGCAGTCCCTTAGATTCCCTCACTGCCTGCAACAGGGAGCCCACCTGCTCGCACCTGAAGACACAGAGCAGGTCACCACTTGGGTTTGGCACCTGCTCCAACAAGAGGCACCAGTGACACTTTTTGAGGCCAGTGTTGGACCCTGAAAGAATGAGATTTATGAATTCCAAAGAATACCAGCCAAGTTCTCTGTATGCCTTCCAGCAGGACTTCTGGGTTTATAGCACATCCCTGCTCCTTACCAGCAGCCTGACCTCAAGCCAATTGCCATCAAGTCGACTGTAACTCATGATGCCTCCAGGTTTGTCAGAGTAGAACTGTGCTCCAAAGTCTTCAATCGCTGATTTTTCAGAAGTAGATCACCAGGCTTTTCTTCTGAGGTGCCTCTAGGTGGACTTGAACCATTAAACTTTGGGTTAGAAGCCAAGCTTCTTAACCGTTTGCACCACCCAGAGACCCCAGCCTAACATCAAGACGTTGCACAATCTCAGGCAGTTTCCTCATCTGAAAAGTGAGGATAATATCACCTGAGGGGTATTGTGTGGCTGAAATCATTCTATACATAGGTATCGCCCTGCACTGCGTCCAGCACACAGGCAGCACGCAGGAACTGGTAAATACGAGATAGCTAACATTTTATTGTATTTACCATGTGCCAGCAACTGTTCTAAGTGCTTTGCAGATATCAGCTAGTTTAATCCCTGCATCAACTCTATAAGGAAAGTGCAATTATTATCCACCATTTGTCCGATGAGGCCATGGAGCCTCCTTGAGGTTCCAGGTCTTGCCCAAATCAAGGCAGCTCTTGAGTGTCAGCTGGGATCCTAACCCAGCCAGCCTGGCTCCAGTAAACTCTGACCCCTACTCACCACTCCTTCTATAGCAGCCATTATCACTTCCAGAATGTTATCTTTCCATTGTAGGACTGGCCAGTCACCAGCTTACACTTGTCACAGGCTCATTCAGCTCCAAGTTTCCTGGTCCCACCCAGACCTCGTGTCTCTACCATGGGCTCAGTGCAGCCTCCCAGCCATGGTGTACACAGTGGCTGGCCCACCATTCATCACCATCATCCTGTTTCTTTCTGAAGCTCTGTCACTCTGCCACCAGAAGATCCTGGTGAGGCCAAACCATACTTCCATCATCAACTACCTTGTAAATACACCATAGCTGGGGCTGGCCATCTGGTCTACCTTCTATATCTTTTTTGAAAGGCAAGCAGCTTTCTTTGTTGTCCTGCTAACACTTCTCCTTGCAGTCACTGCCTTCACCACTCCCGGGCCATGAGAAATGTGAGCTACCTGCACATCCCCTCAAGCACAGCATTAGCTCCAGTGTTCCCCCACTGGGGACCCCCATATGCTTCCTTGGACTCAGTTCCATCTTGTCCTGCACTACCTAACTGCTGAGCCTGCTGATTGTGCTCCCATTGTCATCTGGGTATCAGACTGCATTTCTCAGCATCATTGCTGTAGTGGCCATGGGTCCTTCAGACAATGGTTCTGGCCATCCTACATCAGGATGCTCAAGAGAACAGACCTCTTTGAGCCCTGACATAGCCTTGACACCTCCCCCTTCACGCACCACCACTCTGCCAGGTGTTCATTCTAGAGGAGCCGGAAGCAGACACAGCCACTGATCCCCTCCATGATGGTACCTACCAACTCCATAGACTTCACATCCCTTGCACTGCCCCCTCAGGTGAGTTTTTCAGATAACCCTTTTGTGAGATCTGTCCTGAAACTAGAAAGCTTGAAATGAGCATCTACCAACATTCCAGTCACTGGAGAGGCTTCAAAACCCTTTGCCTGAAATATTTGTCCTTTTTTTCAGCTCACCATTAAGAAAGTTCTGTGAAACTGAGTTTAGATTTCCGATTCTTTGACATTTTTCTGACTTGCTTTATTTCCATACACAACAAAGAAAGAAAATGTAGTGGAAACATAAAGCTTTTATTTTTAAAAAAGGACCAGATAAACACTGCCACATCTCCAGAAATAAATCCTTCAAAAGGGGCCTGGGTGTGTGCATGGATGCAGCTGGCTGTCCCGGTCTAGCCTCTCTTCTTTGAGAATCCTTGACGTTAGCCTGGACATCCACCATTACAGATGGACTTTCTGGATAAATCATGTGTCTGTCATCTGAAATACCAGCATGACTTAGTTTATCTATCATCCTGGTAACAAACTCTAACTGCAAGGAAATGGGATTTAAATGGGAAATGGATGATGAAGGGAAGAGGAAGAGATGGATTCAAATCATTTCAGGAAATGGCACCACCCAACACTCAATGTCTCAAACCAAACTGCTGGGAGCTTCCCATCCTCCTCTGTTTCCTTCACAGGATACATCTGGTCCTTCACCAAGTCTGGTCAGCGCCCCCTCCTTAGCATCCCCTTTTCTGTTCACTTTCTCCCTCTCCCCTGCCCAACCCTAGTCATCTCTGGCCTAGCAGTTCTCTTGCCTTCTAGCTGATCTTCCTTTCTGTCTTGCCCCACAGTCCATATTCTAACAGTAGGCAGAATGATCTACTTGAAATGTGAATCCTAACAGTTCACACCCCCTGCCTTACATCTTCTAAAAGCTTCCCATTGTACCTGCAATGAAATCAAAACCCTGTGTGACCAGGCCAGGCCCGGATTAAAGTATGAGAGGACCCTAAACACTAATAATCTGTGGTCCCCCCTCCTCTGCTTACTCACGCATTCATGTGGGGTACGTGAGTTATATATATATATATATATACATGTATAAACATAGATGTGTTTGTGTGTCTTAACGATTTATGATTCTTTTTAAATGCTACTATAATATTACCATTTGAGCGCCAAAGTGGTGTGTATGCCATTTAAGTGGAATGAAATGAGCTGGGTTACAAAATTTTTAGTGAATGCGGTGTACTAAGATTTTACTATATACCACATTTTCTGCAAGAAGAATATTCCACATAGTCTACAACAAAGAAAATGAGTTAGTGAACTTGGTTGTTTCAACAGTCAATGTAAAATTCTGTTCATTTCCCACAATGAAAAATAGACTTTCACCAGTATTGTTTCAAAAGGCTCATACTTCAATTTTGATGCTTTTCTTGTAATAAATACCATAACTATAAATGAACAAATGAAAAGATGTCATAAAAGAAAATTTAATGATCAGAAAACAAATATCACAACAAATTACTATATTTTATTTTTAGATAGATCTTTCATCTCTAACATGTTATCATTAAAAATATTTCTATTCTTTGCTCTTACAAGTTCTTCAATGATTTCATCACAATTAACCTGCTGAACAATATCTGCTTCTATACACAATAAAGATAACGAATCAAGTCTTTCTTGAATCATTGTTGCACGCTGAGGGCTTTTGAGTTTCTTTAGGGAAGAAAATGAGCCTTCTGTTGTGCAGTTTGCGATCATTAAAGTTAAAGCCATTTCAACATTAAGAAATACGCATTATATTTTATCTCATATTAGGAATCACACATAGTATTTTTTCTCATGTAGGATTACATGAGAAAAAGTTGTCATTCCTGAATCTGTACACTTAGTTCTCATGTAAGAATGAAATTGTCAAACTTCTTCATAAAAGTTTGTATTTAAGTCATCGGGATAAACCTGCACTAATTTCTTGGATACCTTCATGCATTCTTCACCAGGTACATCCACAATGTTTAAGAAAGAAAATCTGTTTGTAAGAACTTCTTTTCATACAAGATTAAACTGTTTCAATGATGGTGTAGAATGTGGTTACATGAAATGGATCGCTGACATTCAGTACTTCTGGAGCACTTCCGTCATTTACCTGTTTCTTTCTAATGCTTCTGCGATGGTGAGCTGCTTAATAATCAGTATGTGGCAGTATTTCTTTTGCTATGTTTTTAAAATCTTCAAAATCTTCTCTTAAATTATGCAAATGTCCCGTAAATGACTGGTAGAAATCTGTGCATGTCTTTAAATTTACTTCTGAATCTTGGAGAGCTTGACTTCATCTGATGAAAATGTTGCAATATATTTCACATTGTTGTTAGGTGCTGTTGAGTCTGTCCCAACTCATAATAACCCTATGTACAATGAAACAAAACACTGCCCGGTCCTATGCCATCCTCACAATCCTTGCTATGTTTGAGCCCATGGTTTCAGCTGCTGTGTCACTCCATCTCATTGAGGGCTTCCTCTCTTTTGCTGCTGATCCTCTCTTTACTAAGCATGATGCCCTTCTCCAGGGACTGGCCCCTCCTGACAACATGTCCAAAGTACATGAGACGAAGTCTCACCATCCTCACTTCCAAACAGCACTCTGGCTGTACTTCTTCCACATTATTACACATAACCAACATAAATACATACTCTAGTGTTTGCATTTTGTCGGTGATGCTTTTCCAGCTTCTCTTTTGGTATCTCTTTTTTGTGTCTGGTCTTCAGAAATATTTTCTAAGGCATCTAGAACCTGAGTGTAGGATTCCAGAATTGCACTCCTTGCTAGAGTATGCACGTCCCGTGCTGTATTAGAAAAGCATTTTAATACTCCATCATGGAGTAGTAAAAATGTGTAGAGTAACTGAACAGTACAGAAAAAAGGTCAACCGCTTCCAGGCAACAATCTACCGCGCTACATCCTGCAATAATATGCAGTACACGGTATGAAAATGGCATATTCATTACATTCTAAAATTTTCTGTTCCATGTTTTTATAACACTCTGACATATTGACAACATTGTTATAGGACTGACCTCTGCACTTAGAAAAATCCATTTTGTAAACTTCACATAAATAGTGAAGTAGTTGATCTGCAATTTCTTCACCGGTATGGTATGACTTTTTAAGCTAGCAAAAGTGATAAATCGCTCTACAGGTTTTCCATCTGTTGGAGACACATATCTTAAAACAATACATAGCTGATCTGTATGAAAAAGATCAAGAGTGGAATCTACAGACAAACTGAAATATCGAGCTATACTTTTTCTTTTTTTTTTTTAATTGTACTTTAGAGGAAGGTTTACAGAGCAAACTAGCTTCTCATTAAACAATTAATACCCACATTGTTTTGTGACATTGGTTTCCAACCCCACAACATGTCAACAGTCAAGCTATACTTATTTCGCTAAAAATAGTTGATCGAACTTTATCACTTAATAAAGTTTATTAATTCTTCACACATTGTTTTAAATATGTACTGTGGTTCCCCTTACCTGTGTTGCGATATTTTGAGATGTGACCTGCTAAAAATGGATCAAACTGAGCAACAAGTCCAAGAAAACCAAAAGAAATGTCCATTTTATGGGGACCCAAACACTTCATTTCTTCCTTGAAAAGATAGTCCACATTCAGTGATTGTTATAATGGCAGCAACAACGCATTGCAAAACGGCTTTCCAGTACAGACATTCTTCGTTAATTTGTGTTTCCGGTTCATGAGTTAAGCCTAAACCATGTCTTCGGTTTAATTATGACAACATACAATCTCCTTGAACAGAACTGTTTTCGTGTGTATCAGTCATATTCAAGTTGCTCCAATCACTAAATCCATCCATAGCAAATCGAGAATTAAATGATTTAGGACTAAATAGTTTGCAAAGAAAACAATACACAGAGCCGACTGATGGAGAATACAGCACCCGCTCCCTCTAGCTTTGCACCCTAGAAATACATTCTAGCTACAGGACCTTATGTGTTTTACCATGCAGGAATTTTCAACGCAGACTTTCAAATGGTCCACGGTGATGTTGACAATCTCTTGGCCCTCTTCCAATCCGATAATTTACATCATTAATAGAAAAATTATTCCACGAAGCAGGATCTGTATTTCTGTTACTTATGAGGTCTGCAGATGTGACCATTTCAGGTTCTAAGATAGTTTCACTTTCTGCACCGTGATTAATTTTTTTAATACAGCTGCAAGGAATAGACGCAGAACTTGGAATAATCACTGTTACATGCATTGCTATAAGTCATTTCAACACTAGCAGTACTAGTCCAACAATTGGCACCCATTAACCTCAAGCATTCAACGGAAGAAGTCTCTCTGATTGATTACGTTTTGAAAAGGAAGTTAATTTTGGAATTGTCTTTAGGGATTCACAAATCCTTTTCTTTTTATCGTTTGCAAGTTTTTGTTTCTTTGCTCCACTTAGTTGCTGCCATTTCATTTTACCTGGATGTAAAATTATGTAGTGTTTTAAATTTGTTTGTCCCATAGCAAATAAATTTGAACAAATGAAAATAAATAAAATTTACAAAACAAAATTTATAAAGTAAAGTTTACATTCGAATTTGGATGTTAACTCAAAAATTTATATTTGAAAATCAGTAAGTAAAAAACATTGATTTAGAACATGTAATTTTGTTCTTCATGTCTGAGATAGTTTAAAGGAATAGTATTTACAAGGCAGTCAGAAATGATTTCATTTGTCCTAAAATGTTTGTTGGTGGGCCCTTCGCAGATCTCCACGAGTGTTTTTTCATCTTGAAATGATACTTAAAAACTTGCGCACTCACTTTCTGTCCTTCGATGCTGCATCTTCACAGTTCATGGGACTGCTGCTGATACCTGACGGAGGCAAGAGCGATCGCAAAGAGCATGACAAATACAAAGTGTATGCTCAATCTGAAGATGTGTTTTGGTTCACTTTGCACAGGACAGGACCCAATACCTCACAAGTCACGTGATTATAGTGCTGCTGACATGTTCTTATGTGGTCGACAAGAGAGATGTGAATGTGAGGTTATATCCAATGGGTCTGAAATGAAAAGGAAAATATCATTGTTAACATATGCAAGGTTTATAAAACGTACATTTTATTTCTTTGTGGAATTGTTCAACTCCCATATTCAGAGATACGTACATAATTGATGTAACAAATAGCACCATTTCTCCACTCGCAAGTTTGTTCTGCAAACCATAACAATCAATTTCTCAAAAGGAAGTCAGTCTGAAGGGAAATGGAAAATAAAATACATTTATATAATTTTTATTATCTGAATATTCATTTATTTCCTTGAGGAATTGTTCAACTTCCTTACACAGAAATATGTAAATATTCTGACAAAATACATATGTAATGTTCTGATAAACGCCTTTTGTTGCTTTCTTGGAAGATGAATTTACAAACACACTCATTGTTGCGAAACAGAAACATATTTTGCACAATAAGTAGTGAATTTTGCATCCTCTTAATGTGCATAATACCTTGTTTATTAGCGTACATAGAGTAATATCAAGCACTGTGTCCTGCACAATGACAATAAAAAATGAAACTTACTTGATATATACATTGAAACTTTTTGCATTAAATAAATATTTTAGTATTTTTGGATGTTTGCTATATTGGTATTATATTAAATTATTACCCATGTTAGTATTATATTAAATATATGCTAGATTGGATTTTCATGTATGCCAAACATATTTTAAAGTTTAAGTTATAAATATTATTGTTTACAAAACTTAGGACATAACTCTGTACATAAATGCTATACAGTTAAAAAGTAACTTGATTGAATTCATTGCAATGGTCAATTTACTTGAGTTCTCTCGCTTTTGCACGTCATCCAGGACTGGAGTTCCTATTGGTTGTTTACCATGACTTGTGCAAGAGCACACCCTTGTGTTTGTATCATGGCAAAGAGCATTTCTGGCCCTCCTGGCTGGAGTTGCTGGATCAGCAGATGTGGATGTGCAAGATAATTCTCTCAAAATGGATCAGAGACCTGTTATCTATTAATATAATCCATCCTTGCCCAGTAACAGCTCATACTGGATCCAGTTGCATATTAAATGTAAGAAGAGTTAGACTTGACAGTCCACCCTCACCTCTTGTTTATTAGATAAGGAGTTTCAATTACATGGGAAGGGACGATAGGAGACAGATATCAACGAAGGTGTTGAAGTGGTAGGGACCTCATAGCTTAAACAACCTTGTGTGTGGGTGCCCTCATGACCCTGCATGAACTTTGTTTCTGGCTGGCACATTCTCACCCACTGAAGCTGGTATCAATTTCGTTTAGTTCCCTTCCACTGTGGCACTCAGTTTTCCTTGTGTCCTGTCTGCTTGGCATCTATGGATTTTTGCTTTAGACAACTGTTGCCCCTGTTTTTTTGATGCCCTAAACATGTGCTTACCTTGCTTATTGGGGATTCTATCCCTGTACCAGGCCCTTCTACCCCAGGAAGGTCCCTGCCTTCCTCTCTGATCTCATCTTTAACTCTTCTTCCCCTCTCTCACTCTCTCCAGGCAAAGGAAACTTCTTCTCCCTTGGCCAAGCTCAACCTTGTCCCAGGGCTTTTACACTTCTGCCTCTGATTGAAATGTTCAGGGCTGACTCCTTCTCAGCATTAGATTACAGATCAAATGTCTCTTCCATGGAGGACTTCCCAAGATACCCAGTCTAAAGTGCCACCACCCCATCCTGCTCTCCACACTGCCATGTTGGCCTCTCTGTTTTCTGCAGAGCTCAATGAGGCATCAAGATTGCATTATCTGTTGACACTTTATCCTTGACATCTTTGTTGTCTCTCTCCCCCACCAGAGCATGGACTCCAGGAGAGCAGAGACCATGTCTATCTATTCTCTCACTTTGTTCTCAGTGCCTAGAGCAGTCTCTGACCCACAGTTGGTGCTCAGATATTTGCTGAATGAAAGGGAGTTAACACAGAGGGTGTCTGAGGATGTCAGGTCTAGTTGAGAATTCTAGAGTGGGCCAGGACTGCTGAGCTCGTCCATGTATTGATTCTTCATAACATTCTTGGGCTTGTGCGCCCAGATCCACTTCAATGGGGACTTGCAGCTCCAGCTGCTAGGGGTGACGTCAGCAGACCAACAGCTGTCGGCCCTTCTAGAGATCACCACAGCTTCTGAGAACCACCCCCCACACACGCTTCTCAGGGGAGTCTGCATGCAACGACTGATGGAGGCAGGGGTATAAACATCTGGCAGTCTAGCCCAAACTAGAACAACTCTAAAGGGTCACTCCAGCCCCAGAGCCCACCCATCCTCCTCCCCCAGGGCTGTGCTAGGCTGCCAGGTCTGCCCACAGCTCCCTAATACCTCTGCTCACTCTTGATGCCTTCCCCTCCCTCCCATAAAAGTGGATCCCAAGGGCACTCCCTAATAAATCCTTTCCAATAAACTCCATCTGCTTCCTGGAAGCCTGACCTGAGACAAGCTTCTCCTAGTGCTAAGCACCACGTCAGGTACCAGGATACAGAGAGGAAAGGCCAAGCTCCTCCCCTGTAGAACTGTTGTGAGCCACCAAAGATCTGGCCACAAACTCATGGCAACTTCATGAACAATGGCACAAAATTCTGCCTGGTCCTTCCTTCTCATGACCTGTTGGGGGTCAAACCAGTACAATTCACAGGGTTTTAACTGGCTGATTTTGTGAAGTAGATCACCAGGCCTTACTTCTTAGTCCATCTTAGTCTGGAAGCTCTGCTGAAACCTGTTCAGCATCATAGCAACATGCAAGACTCCATTGATAGATCATGGCTGTGCATGACATGCCTTGACCAGGAATTGAAACTAGGTCTCCCACATGGAAGGCAAGAATTCTCCCACTGAACCACCAATACCACCAATGCCTAGTGAGAGAGGTGGACAAATAGCCAACAGTGACAGTGCAGTGTTATGATAGTGCTATGACAGAGGAGTGCACCCATGAGGCCCTCAGGAGCACAGAGGGGCCTCTAACCCTGCTTTGAGGGAGGCAGAGGCCCCAGAGAAATGTCCCAAGGACACAACAAGGGAGCTTTAGCCGGGAGGAAAAGTAGGGTCAGGGTGGACTACAGGGTCATGGAGTACAGGGAGGTGAAGCAAGAAAGGTCAGCCGGGACCAGGTCAGGGACACACAGGACTGTGCACACTGTCCATGGGAACTGCAGGTTTTAAGCAAGGGAATAGGATGGAGTCCCCACAGCAGAGATACAGCTAAATGGAAAAATATTATCGAGGTCCCAATCACCCAACTCCCACATCCACTCTCTGGTCAAATGGAGCTTTAGACTAGACATCTCATCTTTCCTATCCCTTCCTGGCTGTGGACGATGAGCAGGTTAGTTCATCTCTCAGGGCCTCTGTGTCCTCCAAGGCTGTGGGCAGGGTGAGGAGGGGGGTCCAGGGGGCTGATTTCCAACTAAAGTGCTTTCTAATGGTTCCATGTTCTGCATCTATTCTTCATTTCTCCACGACCACGTCACCTGATACAAGTGAGGCCCTGATCTTGGGCTGCAGCTCAACCTTCTGCTCTTTCCATGTTTGTCCATCACAAATGGCTCTGTCACTTGGTATTTACCACCTAACAAAGGTCCACCGCCTCTCAGATCCAAGTGTAGACGTCTGACTCTCTGCATTTCCATATTCCTGTCAAAATTACACTATCTACCATTGACCAGAAGCTTGGTGACAATCTCTGTTAATGAAACACCGTGGTGATTAACACCTCCTTTACGCTTGGTGTTTGAAATATCAGTGACCTTTTATAGAACTTAATTTACAAGCTGCCTGGAAAACTCTCTGACTTGGGAGAATTTTCTTTTGGCCCAGACCTGATTTTTTTTGTTTTGTTTTCTGTTTTTTCTTTTGAGAAGGGAGAGAAGGACAAGAAAACAGCAACATTTGGCCTCGGGGTTTTGTTTTGTCAGTTCACTTCATTTCTTTACTGTCTGTAAAAGCTTTCAGGGTAACTGATATTTTATTCTAAAGGCATTTCCATCTATGCCAGACCACTGGCTCAGTTTTAGCTAATTAAACTTGTGAAACAAGGAAGTGGATAAAAGTTCATTCTGGAGGTGCCAGCTCATATGACTGTGCATGCTAATCAAGCCTCCTGCTCCCCAAAAGAGACACACAGGGGCGAGCAAGTAGAGGTGCTTTCCCCACCAAGGCCTCCCTTCACGGTCCAGGAGGCAGGGGTCAGAGGTACCGATTGTAAAACCTATCTGATACACGTCTGACGTTTGAAGCGTGATACCTCGCTGGTTGCTTTCATATTTTAGGCTACTTTCCCCATCTTTTTATTTCATACTGCCAACCAACAATCTGGTGTTGTCCATTCCTTGAAAATTTTGGTCTAGTTTCTGCATTTAAATGGACATTCAGAATTTACAGGCAGGATTGGATATTATTAAAACAATGGTTTTTATGAGGCAAATGTGCAATGTGCTTAATGACAATGGTTACTGCTTGGCAGTTGCATTGTACCAGGTGCTACACAGATATTAGTTCTTGCCCTCAGAATAACGCTTTGAAGTAGGCATCATTATCTCTTTTTTGAATAAAGAAGGGGACTGGAGCTCTGTGGGTAACAGGCCCAAAGTCACAAAGCAAGGAAGTAACAGATTTAAAGCTGGATGTACCTGGCTCTTAAATTCATGCTCTTTCTATTGAGGGGTCCTGAATAACAGGTACTTTGTACCTGGCTAATCCAAACCAGGCACTTGCTTAACAAGTGGGAAGAAAGGCGTGAAGTCCACCCTACCCAGGTGATGTTTTCCTCCCCTTGTTTCCACAGGTAAGACTCTGTTTCCTCCAACAGTGTTGCTTTTGCTTCCTTTAGGGAGGAGCTGGCTAAGGACTGCCTGCATTTCCCATTCTCCAAGGGATATGCAGGTGTCTCAGGTATCTAGTGCTGCTGTAACAGAGATACCACAAAGGGTGGCTTTAATGAACAGAAGTTTACTTTCTCACAGTTCTGGAGGCTCAAAGTCCAAATCAGCCTCTTGGCCATGTTGATTACTTCTTGCAGGTAGTCTGGGCATTGGCTTGTAGATGATCCTCAGATGGCATCTATCTCCTGTCCCCCTTCCCCATGTGTGTGTCTGTGTCTATGCTTCTCTTCATGTAACTCAGAAGTGATTAGGTTTAGGATCCAGCCTATACTGGTAAGATCTCAGCTGACTTATTGATTACATTTCATTTGGTTACATCCACAAGTACAGGGGTTAGGATTCCAAAACGTGTTTGGGAGCACAAGCTCCATCAATAACAGCAGGGTCTAGATGGTTCTGAAATCTGCCTACTCAACTGATGCTAAGCACACATGAATCCCAGCAGCACTTTGATGACAAGAATCTGGGAGAACCCAGATCAAACTGCAAACAAGTGAATGCTCTCAGACATGAGGTGAAATTTTCCATATGCCAAGAGTTCCCATACAGGATGAGACCACAAACAGCAAGCATCTTCACATCAGCAATGAAGCCTACACTGGTTGCCTCCTTCCTCCCAGTGAACCTTGCAAATTGTCATGGATTGAATTGTGTCCCCAAAAAATATCTGCCAACTTGACTGGGTCATGATTCCCAGTATTGTATAATTGTGTACCATTTTGTAATCTGATCTGATTTCCTTATGTGTTGTAAATTCAATCACTATGATCTAATAAGATGGATTAGTGGCAGTTATACTGATGAGGTCTACAAGATTGGATAGTGTCTTAAGCCAATCTCTTTTGAGAGATAAAAGAGAGAAGTGAGCAGAGACACATAGGAACCTCATGCCACCAAGAAAGCAGCACTGGGAGCAGAGCACATCGTTTGGACCTGAAGTTCCTGTGCAGAGAAGCTCCCAAACCAAGGGAAGATTGATGACATGGACCTTCCTCTAGAACCGACAGAGAAAGCCTTCCCCTGGAGCTGATGCCCTGAATTTGGACTTGTAGCCTACTGTACTGTCAGAGAATAAACTTCTCTTTGTTAAAGCCGTCCATTTGTGGTAATTCTGTTATAGCAGCACTAAATGACTAAAACACAAGTCCTGCCAGAATCAAACATACCAGACTTACCAAGAAAATTAGGGAATAAAAGAAAAATAATGAGGGTGAATCCTACAAGATATAAAAATATATTCCAAAGCTACCGTAATTTTTTAAATTTTGTATTTGTGCAGGAATAGACAAGTTAATAAAACAGAATAAAGAATCGAGTTATGGGGAAATTCTGGGAATATGGCAATGTAGACACATCAATGTTCCAACCCTCCTCTACAAATACACCAACAAATACAAGAAAATGCTGCTTAACTTTGAGAGACTCTGAACTACAGTGCAGAGGACAGCAGAAGGGAACTACAGATAGACAAGAAATAATTAGTCAACTACAGATCCCTACGGTAGGAACATCACCTCTCCCACCCTCTCTGCCCTCCAGCCAAGCAGTGAACTAGAGAAGAAGCCCAGTAAAGAAGCCTGCTTCCCCAGCCACTACACCCTCTGTCTGTGCAAAGATACAAGATCCCAAGCTTCTGTTCTGAAACCAACAAGGCACACCTCCCTGGAGGTCCGTTTGGAGCATGCCAGCTCCTCACTCACCTAGTAACTATCCACTGCCAGTGTGCTGCAAATTGCAACAGAAGGCCTACTGCAGCAGAGCCTGTTCCCATAGCCAGCACTCTGCCTGCTTTCACACTCCATAGTTCAGGTCCCCAAAATCAAGAGGACAGATCTCCATGGGGGTCAGTTCAGATCTTTATACCCCTTTTCCAGCTGGAGCTGAGAACTGCTGTTTGAGGCTGCTGTGATTTAGGAAGTGATGGAGGAAGTAGATGACTTAAGTGGAGCCTGCTCACTTAGACAACACACTAACACTGGGGCTCTGAACTCAACAAGACCTCACTGGGGTCTGTTCTGAGCATGTCAGCCCTTCCCCTACCTGGTAACTGCCAGCTGCTAGGCTGAATGTCCCCTGCAGTGGAGCTAGGAGGAGGGTCCCTTAAGTGGAGCCTACTACCCCAACCAACACAGAACTGCTAGGGCCCTGAAATCAACAAGACAGATCTCTCAAAGTTCCATGTAGGGAGTACCAGCCCCTCCTGCCCCTAATATGGGGAAAAGTCTGCTCATGATTTCCCTGAAGGCCAACTCAGGTATCAGCAGCCCCCAACAGAGCAGGGAAAGAAGCTTTGGGCAAAACCTGAGGGTAATGCCCAGCCCCAGCCCCACAGGGTGCTCACTGAGTGTGCGCTTTCCAACTGACAACATGATTGCAGAAACAGAGGAGTGGAGGGAATGATGACCAGAGAGAAAATACTATGCCCCCTAGTAGACAGATAGATTAGTGCATGACATCTCTTATGAGTGACTACACCTTCTGGTGGACAGATTGATCACTGTGTGTCCTTTAGATGTTCTGGAGAGAATGAAAGTTTAAAACAGATATCTGTAACTTTTGAATCCTAATTAAAACAAGGAGGGAAAGGGGGCTATCACAGAGAGAGAGAGGAAGCAGTAAAAAAGGTCCAAAGTCTCTGCCTGCCTAAGAGCTTCTTGCAGAAAGCAGCATGGGCAAAAACACCAAATACTAGTGAGAACTGAGAAAGTTCACCCCCTCGAAAATTACAATTCCTCAACAATAAATCATAAGACACACAAAGAAACAAGTAACAATGGTCCATCCAAATGAACAAGATGAAGGGAGTGAAGTTGCATCTATGGAAGTCCGAATAATGAACAAAATGGGAGAATATAATACAACAATATTAAACATACTCAAAGAACTAAATAAAAACACAAAGATCTGAAAGAAATAAGGAAAACAATGCATGAACAAAATGGGGGTTTAAAAAAAAGAGACGGTCTAAAAAGAAACCAAACTGAAATGTTGGAGATGAAAGAGACAATAACTGTAATAAGAAACACAATGGAAAGATTTAACAACAGATTTGATCAGGCAGAAGAAAGAATCAACAAATTAGAGAATAAGATAAACAAAATTATGGAGGCTGAAGAGCAGCAAGAATAGAGGCTCAAGACTGCTGAGCACAGTTTAATGGAATTATTGGACAACATCAAGAGAACTGATATACACATCATGGGAATTCCAGAAGGAGATGAGAGAGAGAAAGGGACAGAAAGAGTATTTGAAGAAATAATGACAGAAAATTTACCAAAACTGTTGAAGGGCATGAATCTACAAATCCAAGAAGCTCAAAGAACTCCAAGCAAGATAAACCCAAAGAAATCTACCTCAAGACAGATTATAAACAGGATCTAAAAAAGTCAAACTAAAGAGAGAATTCTGAGAACAGCAAGAGAGATGCAAACAGTCACATATAAAGGATCCCCAGTAAGATCAAGCATTGATTTCTCCTCAGAAAAATTGGCGGCCAGAAGGCACTAGAATGATATATTTAAAGTGCTGAAGAAAAAAAACCTGTCAATTAAGAATACTACACCCAATGAAACTGTCCTTCAAAAATGAGGGTGAAGTTAAAACATTTTCAGACAAACAAAAGCTGAAATTCTCTTTCCACTGCAAAACACTTCCAATCCACCAGACAAGCCCTACAAAAAATACTGATGGAAGACAAAATACTCTAGAAAGTAACTTGAAGCCATATGTAAAAAGAAAGATCTCCGATAAAGGTAATTGCATGGACAAGTATAAGGACTAGTAATAAGTTATTCATGCTTGACAGTTCTGAGTGTTTTGTTCTTCATGCTTTGTAATAACAAACATACTTTTAAGAAAGGATAAAAGTATGTTGCAGGGCACATGAAATATAAAGATATAAACAGTGATGATAACAACAAAATGGGGGAAGGAAGGAATAGTATAGTTATAGAATTTCTTTTATGTTACTGAAGTTAAATTTGTATCAACTTCCTCTAGGATATTATAAATGCAAGATGTTAAATGTAATATTCAAGGTAAGCGCTAAGAAAATATCTAAAAAACGTACACAAAAAGAAAGAAGGGAATCAAAATGGTTCACTACAAAAACCAACAAAACACAAAAATGGGCAGGAAATAGACAAAGAAGGTTTAAACACACAAATAACAAAATGGCAGAGGTAAGTTCTTTCTTATCTGTAATTACAGTGAATGCAAATGGATTAAATGCTCCAATCAAAAGGCAGAGAGTGGCAAAATGGGTTTAAAAAAAATGACCCAACTATATGTTTTTTACAAGAGACACACCTTAGACCCAAGGACACAAATAGGTTGAAAGTGAAAGGATGCGAAAAAATATTTCATGCAAATAATAACCAAAAGTCAGCTGGGGCAGCAATCTCAATAAACAAAATAGACTTTAAGACAAATTCCATTAATGATAAAGGGGTCAATTCACCAAAATAAAAGTGAAATTATCTCTATTCCTGGATGACATGATCCTATATACAGAAAATTCCAAAGAATCTACAAGAAAGCTTCTACAGCAAATAGAGGGATTTAGCAAAGTTGAGGGTACAAGATCAACAAACAAAAATCAGCAGGGTTTCTATACACCAACAATAAGAAATCTGAAAAGGAAATTTGGAAAATAATTCAATTTACAATAGCATCTAAGAGAATAAAATACCTAGGAATAAATTTAACCAAGGATGTGAAAGACTTATACAATGAGAATTATAAAGAACTGCTGAAAGAAATTAAAGACCTAAATAAATGGGAAAACATTCCATGTTCATGGATTGGAAGAATTAATAGTGTTAAGATCTCAATACTATCCAAAGCAATCTAGAGAGTCAATATACTTCCAATCAAAATCCCAATAGCTTTCTTTACAGAGTTGGAAAAACCACTCCTCAATTTTATATGGAATGGCAAGAGATTCTGAATAGCTAAAGCAATTTTGAAAGAGAAAAACAAAGTAGGAGGACTCACACTTCCTGATTTCAAAACATATTACAGTAATCAAAACAGCCTGATATTGGTATAATAATAGACACATGGACCAATGGAATAGAATTGAGGGTCCAGAAATAAAACATAAACCTCTATAGTCAACTGACTATTGACAAGGGTGCTAAGTCCATTCAATGGAGAAAGAAGATTCTCTTCAATAAAGTGCTGGGAAAATTGTATTTGCACATGCAGAAAAATGAAACAGTATCTGTGCCTCATATCATACACAAAAACAAATTAAAAATGGGTTAAGGGTCTAAATGTGAAAACTAAAGCCATAAAATTCTTAGAAAAAAATACAAGGGTATAGCTGTTGGGCCTAGCTTTTAACAGTGGGTTATCTGACATAATTAGAAAAGCACTAACAGCAAAAGACAAAAAATAAATAAATAAGACCTCATAAAAATAAAGTACTTTTGTTCACCAAAAGACTTTACCGAAAAAATGAAAAGACAAGCTACCAACTGGGAGAATATCTTCAGAAAGCATATATCCAATAAAAATCTAATAGCCAAAATATATATAAAACTTAGCCTACTTAACACCAAAAAGACAAATAACTCAAATCAAAAAATGGTCAAAGGACTTGAATAGACATTCACCAAAGAAAATATTCAAATGGATACCAAACCGATAAAAAGATGCTCAAAGTCTTTAGTCATCAGGGAGATGCAAATTAAACCTTAATGAGATACTTTTCATTCCCACTAGGATGGCTGAGAATTTAAAAAAAAAACAAAAAAAAAAACAAGAAATAACAAACGTCAGTGGGGAAATGGGGAAATTGGAACCCTTATCCATTGGTGGTGGGAATACAAAATGGTACAGCCTTGGAAAACAGTGTGGTGGTTCCTCAAAAAAAATAGTACTATCATAAAAAACCCACTGCCATAGAGTCATTTCTAACTCATAGTGACCTTACAGGACAGAGGAGAACTTCCACATAGGTTTTACAAGGCTATGATCTTTACAGAAGCAAACTACCACATCTTTCTCTCAAGGAGCAGCTGGTGAGTCCAAACCACTGACCTCTTGGTCAGCAGCCAGGTGCTTTAACCACTGTGCCACCAGGGCTTCTTTGACTACCATGTTGTTGTTGTTGCTAGGTGCCATTGAGTAGGTTCTGACTCATAATGACCCTATGTACAACAAAACAAAACACTGCCCAGTCCTGCACCATACTCAGAATAGTTGTTATGCTTGAGCCCATTGTTGCAGCCACTGTGTCAATCCATCTCATTGAGGGTGTTCTTCTTTTTCATTGACTCTCTACTTTATCAAGCATGATGCCCTTCTCCAGGGGCTGGTCCCTCCTGATAACATGTCCACAGTACTTGAGATCCTCACTTCTAAGGAACATTCTGGCTATACTTCTTCCAAGACAGATTTGTTCATTCTTTGGCAGTCCATGGTATATTCAATATTCTTCACCAACACCACAGTTCAAAGCTGCCAATTCTTCTTTGGTCTTCCTTATTCACTGCCCAGCTTTCAATGGCTTGGGTCAGGTGCACCTTAGTCTTCAAGGTGACATCTTTGCTTTTTAACGCTTTAAAGAGGTCTTTTGCAGCAGATTTGCCCAATGCAATATGTCATTTGATTTCTTGACTGCTGCTTCCATGGGTGTTGATTGTGGATCCAAGTAAAATGAAATCCTTAACAACATCAATCTTTTCTCCGTTTATCATGATGTTGCTTATTGGTCTAGTTGGGAGAATTTTTGTTTTCTTCATGTTGAGGTGTAACCATGTTGAGGTGTAAATGAAGACTGTGGTCTTTGATTTTCATCAGTAAGTGCTTCAAGTCTCCTTCACTTTAAGCAAGCAAGGTTATGTCATCTGCATAATTCAGGTTGTTAATTAGTCTTCCTCTAATCCTGATGCCCAGTTCTTCTTCATATATTCCAGCTTCTCAGATTATTTGCTCAGTATATAGATTGAATAAGTATAGCTAAAGGATACAACCCTAACGCACACCATTCCTGACTTTAAACCACACAGTATTCCCTTGTTCTGTTATGTTGTTGACAAAAGGTATTTGCAATGAAGAAGTCTTTGGTCTTGCAAAATTCTATCATGTGATCTCAGGCATTGTTTCTATCACCAAGGCCATATTTTCCAACTACCAATCCTTCTTCTTTGTTTCCAACTTTCACATTCCAATCACCAGTAATTATTAATGCATCCTGATTGCATGTTTGATCAATTTCAGACTGCATATGTTGGTAAAATCTTCAATTTCTTCATCTTTGGCCTCAGTGGTTGGTGGGTAAATTTGAATCACAGTCGTGTTAACTTGTCTTCCTTGTAGGTGTATGGATGTTTTCCTATCACTGACAGCGTTGTACTTGAGGACAGATGCTGAAATGTTCTTTTTAACAATGAATGCAATGTCATTCCTCTTCAAGTTGTTATTTCTGGCAGAATAGACCATATGATTGTCCAATTCAAAATGGCCAGTCCATTTCAGCTCAGTGATGCCTAGGATATCGATGTTTATGCATTCCATTTCATTTTTGATGATTTCCAATTTTCCTAGTTTCATACTTTGTACATTCCATTTTCCCATTATTAATGGATGTCTACAGCTGTTTCTTCTCATTTTCAGTCATGCCACATCGGCAAATGAGGGTCCCAAAAGTTTGACTCCATCCTTGTAATTAAGGTCGACTCTATTTTGAGGAGGCAGCTCTTCCCCAGCCGTATTTTGAGTGCCTTCCAACCTGAGAAGCTCATTTCTCAGCACTATATCAGACAATGTTCCACTGCTATTCATAAGGTTTTCACTGGGTAATTCTTTTCAGAAGTAGACCACCAGGTCCTTCTTCTAGGCTGTTTTAGTTTGGAAGCTCAGCTGAGACCTGTGCTCGATGGGTGACCTTGCTGGTATTTGAATACTGGCGGCATAGCTTCCAGTATCACAGCAACATGCAAGCTCCCACAGGACAACAAACTGACAGATTCATGAGGGTTGACTGCCATATGATCCAGCAATTCCACTTCTAGATATATTCTCAAGGGACTTAAAAGCGTGACACAAACGGACATATGGACACCAATGTTCACTGCAGCATTATTCACAACAGTCAACATATGGAAAAAACCTAAATGTCCATCAACGGATGAATGGATAAACAAAATGTGGTAGATACGTACAAAGGAATACTATTCAGTCAGAAAGAAAAATGAAGTTCTGATATATGCTACAATAAGGATGAACCTTGAAGACCTTATGCTGAATGAAACAAGTCAATCACAAAAGGACAAATATTGTATGATCTCACATATCTAAAAAGACAATAATAGACATATACAAAATCCAAAGATTATTAGTGGTTACCAGAAGTGGAAAACCACTCAAAATCAAACCTATTGCCATCTAGTCAATTCTGACTCATAGTGGCCTTACAGGACAGAGTAGAACTTCCCCATAGGGTTTACAAGGCTGTAAATCTTTATGGAAGCAGACTGCCACAACTTTCTCCTGTGGAGTGGCTGGTGGGTTCAAACTGCTGACCTTTCCGTTACCAGCCAAGAGTTTAACCACTGCGCCACCAGGGCTCCTTCTAGGGTTAGAAGGGAGAGGGAAAGGAGGAGTTTTTGCTTATGTAGCACTGAGTTTCTGTTTAAGCTGATGGAAAATTCACACTGATTAAGGGTAATTGTTGCACTCATAGGATCTCTACTTGTGAGTGTTAAAAACGGTGTGGGAGCAGTGTCTGACCTCCTCCAACCCCACAAGGGGGAAGGAGAACCAAGATCAACAGCACAAGGCTGACTCCCATGAGGTGGAAGCCAGACAAGCCTCCTCTCTCCACCGTCTTTACTAATTCTGACACCAATCATCTCTCCCACAGTACTCTCTACTTCTCTGTTGGATTCGATAATTCATTGCAATGGCCACACAGAACTCATAGACCATACTCACAATTATGGGGTTTATTAGAGAAGTAACAGTTACTATTCAGGCTCAGGAACACTCAGGATGCAGTTCTTCCATTAGGACAGCCTCTTCTCAATCGTGCTCGCAGGCACACCTCTCCCTGGCCCTCAGTCTCTGCCCAAAGGCACTCAGCTTTCTCTCTCCGTGGGCAGGGGAGCCCACCACGACATCGCCTGCTGCTGGTCTCTGCTGCTGGGTCTCTCCTACTAGTCTCTCCTTTCTTGAAAGTGAGCTCCTCCTCTCTGCTCTGGAATTGGCTCTCTTTTAAGGCAAAACCGACCAGTCCCTTGATTGGCCACAAATACCCTATCACACAATCACCTGGGTGGGAATTACAAGACCATGGCTAGAAAGGCCACACACAAAAGTAATTAATCGCACTCCAGTCAGAATCAGCTGGATGGCAACAGGTTTGGTTTGGTTTTTTAATGGTCGTACAGCTGGTTAATATAATAGATGTCACTAAGTTGTACACCTATAAAAATCTGAACTGACAAATGTTGTGTGATATATGGAGCCCTGGTGGAGCAGTGGTTAAGAGCTCGGCTGCTAATCAAAAGGCCATCAGTTCGAATCCACCAGCTACTCCTTGGAAACCCTATGGGGCAGTTCTACTCTGTTCTATAGGTTCACTATGAGTTGAAATCAACTCAATGAGAACAGGTTTGGCTTTTGTTTTTTTTGGTGTGATATGTATTTTATAATAACAACAAAAAAAGAAAGAGTGGTGTCTGATGCTGCTTATGTACAACCAAACACCTTTTGGGATCTGTTTTCTTGGTTTGGAGGTTTAGGGTCATGGTTTCATGGACATCCCAGTTAATTGGCCTAATACTGTATTGTTTTTAGTGCTTATATTGTACCTCTTAGTGCATTGCATAGTACCTGGGGTCTTAAAAGCTTGCAAGTGGCCATTCAGGGTACAAAAATTTGTCTCTATTTGCCTACAGTAACAGAGGAAAAAGGAGAGTCAGGAATAGGAGGCAAAAATAGAATGGGTGGTTAATTGTCTCCATAAACAACTTTGCCATGACACCAGAAGAACTGTGACCAGCTACCATTACTGAATATTATGATCAAAGATTCTATAGAGTAATCCTGATCAAAAGGGGGAAAATTCAGAGCAGAATTTCAAATTTTAATGGAATCTCTATTTACTGGAGCCATAGAGGCTAGATGAAGCCCTGAAACTATTGCCCTGAGATAATTTTTAAACCTTAAATCTTAAACCAAAAATTTCCCCTGAAGTCTTCTTTAACTCAAATAAGAGCTTAGCTTAATTGTAAAGAATGTCTGCCTTCAGCATTGTGCTGTTTGAAAGAACTATCTATATAGGGTTAAACTGACAACAGCAACTTGCAAGATTAGAGAAGAAACTTAGGGGGCAGTAGGTTCATGCTCAGGAAAGGACAATGAGAATGGTTCCACAGCTTAAAGAATGTAATCAATGTCCCTGAATTGTACACGTAGAAATTGTTGAATTGGTGTGTTTTGCTGTGTACATTTTCAACAACAACAAAATAATACATTTTAATAATAATTTAATTATTTTAATAAATTATTAAAAATAAATAAAAAGTGTTCAAGAATAAAGTTACATCTAAATACATATTTTACAGATGGAAATTTAATAGGTGATAAAGACAGCATTTCAAATTGGTAAGAAAAATTAATGGATTTGTAAAATGGTGACAGTACCACTGGCTAGCAATTAGCAACTAAGTGAATGAATAAACCTGGATCTCTACTTCAGTTCCTATCAGAAACTAATTTTAGATTAGTTAATCATTAAGATGTAAGAAATAAAAACATATAAGTACTAGAAAAGTAAGGCTATGTATTTATAATCTTAGAAGAGAGAAGGCCTCAATAAGCATGACACAAAATCAAGACACCATAGAGGAAATATTGATGAATCTGACCATATAAATATTTAAAAAGCACCTAAATATAGCCAAAGGACAAAAACAATTATAACTCATGGCAGATGAAAGGCAAATTCCGTTAATATGCAAAGAGCTCTATAAATCAATAAGAAAAAGATGACCCAGTAGAAAAATAATTATCAAGGACATGGACAGACAATTCAAAGAAAATGAAACCAATTGACTGTGACAGATAAGAACAAATGATCAATCATACTCAAAATTAATAAATGCAAATTATAGCAATGCGTTATCTTTTACTCTTGTCCCTCTCCCAAAGCAACATAGTGATCTTTTCAAAACACAAATTTGATTATGCCTCTCCCTTGAGTAAACTTCTTCAAAGGTTTCCCGTTCCTTTTAGGAAACAGGGATTCCAACCGGTTCATTCCAATACAAACCTCTGCTGAGAATTTGCATTTCCACCCCAGATATACTGAATCAGAATCTACATTTTAACAAGATGCCTAGGTAATTCCTATTTATAATAAATTTGGAGAATCACTGCTCTACTAGTGGTTCTCAGAACCAGTCCCTAACCAGCAGCATTAGCATCACCTGGGAATTAGCCCATTTCCTAATTAATTTAGCTCTCTCCTATAATGCTCTCTTAAGAGAATCCCATAGAGCACAGTGCTGCTACTCTGACACACACGGTGTCACCACGAGGTGGAATTGACTCGATGACAACTGGTACTGGTTATTTCTCTTTTATTGCACTTATAAAACTTTTCATTTGTATTTATTTGTGTGATCATTTTGATTAATGTCTGTCTTCCTAGCTGGACTGTAACTTCCACTGGGGAAAGGGCCCGCCGTTTACTCTTTTCTCTACATTGTATTCCCAGAACTTAATGCTTGGTATATAGTTAGGGCTCAATAAATATTGAGTGACTGAATACATGAAAGAACTATTTTTTCTGTGATACTGGCAAATATTAGAAAGGTGTGGGAAGAAGCAGGCATTCTGATACACTACTGGCAAGAAAACATTGTTGGAGAGTGTCTTAGTTATCTAGTGCTGCTATAACAGAAATACCACAAGTGAATGGCTTTAACAAAGAGAAATTTCTTTTCTCACAGTCTTGGAGGCTAGAAGTTGGAATTCAGGGTGCCACCTCCAGGGGAAGGCTTTCTGTCTATGTTGGCTCTGAGAGAAGGTCCTTGCCATCAATCGTCCCCTGGTCTAGGAGCTTCTCAGCCCAGGGACCCCAGGTCCAAAGGGCATACTCCCCTCTTGGTTCTTCATTCTTGGTGGTAGGAGTTCCCCCATCTCTCTGCTCACTTCTTTTATGTCTCAAAAGAGATTGACTCAAGATACAACCTAATCCTGTAGATTGAGTCCTGCCTCATTAACATAACTGCCTCTAATCCTGCCTCATTAACATTATAGAGGTAGGATTTACAACACATAGAAAAATCACATCAGATGACAAAAGGGACAATCTCACAATACGGGGAATCATGGCCTAGGCCTAGCCAAGATGACACACATTTTGGGGGAACACAATTCAATCCATAGCAGAAGGCAATTTAAATTATACCAAATGGGATGAATTTACCTATTATCTCTACTTGCAGAAGTGTACAAGGATGGTGAAGAAAGATGTTGCTTGCAGCATTGTTTGCAATGGCAAAAGTCAAGAAACTACCTACACGTTCTTTATTATAGAACAAGTTAGAAAAACTGTGATACATCCACACAATGAAATATTGTGTGGCTATTTCCGAAAATGATGTTGATCTTTATGCTGATGTGGGAAGATCTCCAAGATAGAATATAAAGTGAAAAATCTAGTTGCAGAGTGATCCCTAGAGTATGATCCCATCTGTAATTTTTTTTAATGATGTAACATATATGCTTTTATTAGCATAGGAAGTTTCTATACATATAAACAATTAATCATGGGAACTTCCGGAGGAGGGTGATGGAGAGAAAGACTTATACTTTTCACCTTATACCCTCTTAGACAACTTGAATTTAGCCATGAATATGTATTGCATTTTTAATATTACAAACTAGTTATTTTCAAAAATTAATTGTTCAGTAAGGGCTCCCAAAGCAAGTTCATTAGCTACGTGCTACAGAGCCACATTATTTCCAATTATCTTCCTTTCTCTTTTATCTTAAAGTTCAGAGGCTCTTAACCAGGGATCTTCAGTTTCTCTGCTGTCTGCCCATTCTCAGCACTATTGCTGAATTTCCAACACTAAAGGAACTTCAGCTGAAAGACCCATTTTCATAACGCAAAAACCTGTTGCCAAACTGGTTGCCAACTAGTCGATTCCGACTCATGGAGACCCCATGTGTTACAAAGTAGAACTGCTTCATCAGGTTTTCTTGTGATTGACTACTAACCTAAAGGTTGGCGGTTCCTGAAGCAACCTCCACCCCTAAAATTTAAGCAAGAGCTCCAACTGTACCTGTGTAACAAGATCCTCTTTGTCTGGGTTTTCCTACACTGAAGCTCACCTGGACCGAAGGCTTCACGTTTTTTTTTTTTTTAGTAACCCACATCAGGAGAGTCTTCTGAAATAGAGAGTGTTTATTCTAGGTCTGAATGGAGCTAGCTCTTTCCAGTACCTCTCTTTAGTGCTTCCAATTAGTTTTCAGGTTGAGCTGCCAAAAGCTAGTTACTCCAGAAATAAGTATATACCTGAAGTAAAACAAATCTACCTGCAATAACCATATGGAGTGCACCAACACTGTGTTGAGGAGGAGAAAGGAATTATTTAACAACCCACTGCGGCGTAGTAGAGCCTGTTTCCATGACTCTATAAATAATAAAACTGCCCCAGTTGCTGCATTAAGTGAGCTATGAAGGATACTTCATTTCCTCCAGTTCTAGAAGCTGGCTGTCTACCATCTGCTGTGCTGATAACATCACTAAAGGGAACATTAACACAACTAAAAGCTTCCTTCATGTGACAGCTTTCCCTGTGTGTGCTTCAAACATGGTGCATGGTTGAGGTATTGGTTTGGCTAGTCTTATTTAGATTAACTCCAGCAGTGTATGTCCATTTGTTTCTTTCTTTCTCTGTTCAGCCTCATTGCCTTGCTCTCCCCTCCACATGGCCTTGACAGCAGGTGGTGGTGGGCCTACTGTCCCTGGACAAAGCAGGGCCTGACCTAATTAATCACTGATCCAACCACACCCTGATGCAATAGAGGAGGACACCAGGAGAGCCAAGGATGGGTGGGGCAGAGAGGCCTCTGACATGGGGGTATGAAGGATGAGCCTCCACCAGAAGCAGGAGAGCTAAACCAGGGGTCCCTCCGTCTAGGTGCCTGTGTTTTCTTGCTGTTTCTAGCAGATGAGAGAGGAGTGCTCAGAGATTTGATGATCTGAATGGAGGGGACCCTTCCTACCCAGCCACTGCAAAGTATGTGCCTGCTGCCCTAAGGGCATGCTCTCCTCTGCCCCTACCCCAGTCCCCACAGTCCTTCTCTCTCCAAAAGCCACAGATACCCCTTTTGGCATACTCTGACCCAGGGTATCCTTGCTTGGCTAAAGCTTTCTCCTGCTCAAAGAAAGAGTTAACTCTTCTTATTGTGTGCATGGGCACACACACACACACACACAAACACGCAGTGAGACTGATACAGATTTTGTTTTGGGTTTACTACTTCTACTAGTCAAGTTACTAAGCAAATGGATTTCCATCCAAATGCACTTGTCCCTGCAGGACAACCCCTAGTGACTTCATCCACTCCTCCAGAAAAACTCAGAACCACCCCCTGGGGAACTGGGATTATGAAAAGCAAAAGCACTAGCCTCAGTAGGTCCCATGAGTTGCACAAAGGGAACTTGAAAGCTCAGGAGGAGGTGAGGAGAAGGAAGGTTTCTACTAGCCTTTCTCCATGGGCACATTAGCAGCACGGATTTCTCCATGGCTACCAATCATTGCCACCACCCATCTGTCAGTTTGTCACACTGTGGTGTGTGTGTATTGCTGTGATGCTGGAAGCTATGCCACAGGTATTTCAAATACCAGCAGAGTCACCCATGGTGAACAGGTTTCAGCAGAGTTTCCAGACTAAAACAAGACTAAGAAGAAAGGGCTGGCCATCTACTTCCAAAAATTAGCCAGTGAAAACCTTATGGATCACAACAGAACACTGTGCAACTTGCTTGTTTTGGACAAGTCATCAGAAGAGGTCAATCACTGGAGGAGGACATCATGTTTGGTGAAGTGGAAGGGTAGTGAGGGCGTGGGAGACCCTCAGTGAGAGGGATTGGCACAGTAGCCACAATGATGAACTCAAACTTGCCTGTGATTGTGAAGATGACACAGAACCAGTCAGCGTTTTGTTCTGTTGTACTTGGTGTCACCATGAGTCAGAGCTGACTCAACAGCAGCTAACAACAACCAGTCATGGAGAGCTGTTGTGTGCCAGCACACTGTGAGGCTTGGGTTTGTCCTGAAGGTGCCATCTGAAAATGCAGGAGCAGTAGACATTCCCCAGACCAGAAAGAGCATAGAAGGACACCAACATTGCTTTCTGCTGGCCTCCTTCTCCTCAGACATGTGAAGGCCAGTGGTGAAGAGTATAGAATACAGAACCAAACAGAACTGTGTTCAAATGCCCTCTCTGCCACTTACCAGCTGTGTGACCTTGGACAAGTTTCTTAAACTCTCTAAGACTGGAGTCTTTCATCTATAAAATGGATGTAAGGATACCTACTTTGTTGGACTGTTATGAAGATTAATGAGCTCATGTGTTTAAAACACATAGCACAACACCTAGCTGTCCTTTCCTTCCTGCCTTCTTCTTCATCTTAGTTTCCAGGGAGCTCGGAGTCCAACGTCAGGCTCGTTGAAAAAAACCACGCTGGCCCTGATACAAGCTCTCTTCCTCCCTGTCTCCAATCTCAACATATGTTGCTTATTCTTATTTTCCTTGGACCTAAATCTTTATCCTTAGAGTTGTCATGATTTTGTTTTAGGCATTCATGTTTTAAATTGCCTTCAAGCCTTTGTAGAACGAAGCATGGAGTAAGTATATGAATAAAGAGTCTTAGGAAACTAAGAAGACCAGGGCGAGTCTATGGTTAGCCAAGAAAGATCTCATGCCCAGCTTGGTGAGTGTGCTTTCTAAGGGGTCCCTGCAGACTGCATCTCCTCAAACATCCAAAGTGGTCTGGACCAGGAGGTTGTCTCCAAGATTTACTTTCAGTTTGGACCACACGGGACCACCAGACACAGCTTGGGAACCCACAGTACTTCTTCATGGAGTCTTAGCTTCCTAGACACCACCCGACTCTGCCCTCACCCCAAAACAAACATGTGGTGGCTACAAATAAAAGAACAGCTCCTGGGCACAAACCGACTTTGGTCAAGAAAGTTGTGATATTCTGTGCCTTTTTGAAATGCCATTTGTTGTTGTTGTGTGCAACTAAGTCGATTCCAGCTCATAGCAACCCTGCAGGACCCTGTAATAGGAAAACCTGAGATCACGTTAAGTAATCGGATTTTTTTTCTCACCGGTTTTAGAAGTTTATGTGTTGAAATAAACACGACTCTTACTGTGTTAAGGAAGATACGAGTTGAAGACTAGCTCAGAGATCTTCATTTATGAAACATATCGAGACATTTTGGAGGTTTCATTTTCAGTCACAGAACCTTATTTCTAAACCAGTTTTAAGGATCCAAAGATTAAAGAAAAAGATAACAAGAACACAAACAGCTATGGTTGTCTATGTGCTGCTAATTCTAGTGTCCAAGAGGAATTCTATCAAATGCCAAACAAGGATGTCCTTGAACTAGAGACAAGTTAAAGGACCTTTCTGCTGTTGTCATTGTCATCGTTTGCTTAGAGAAACCCACCTGTGACATTTCCATTCAATGGGCCTCTGATCTTAACTATCAAAGCATTTCTTTTCCTAGAGGAAAAGACTAGTAATAAATATTTTAGTGTAGTGAATTAACTAATGTCCTTTACCATCATCCCAGAAAGTCTTAGTAAATATAAAGGTGAAGTGAACTACTTAAAAAATTGAGTGAACAGCAATGCGAGCTTCAAGGATTTTTATCTTTTGTTTACTGCCATGACCTCAGGCTTGGAATAGTGCCTAGCAATGGTGACTCAATAATGGTGATTTATTGAATGATGTAACCCTTGAACTTCACCTCCACTTATTACTCTCCCATCTCAGAAACTAGGACCTTGATCAAGGCCCACTGGTTACTAGGTTGGTAACTAATTCAAACAGGGCTTGCATACTGCTAACTCTTAAGTCTTATGATGTAAGCACTGAGACATCCTAAAGCCATTATCTAGACAAAGATAAGATACCTGTACAAACTCTACCCCACAGTCTAGCCCTGGAAAATGCAAATTCATGAGAGAGAGGAGAGAGAGAGATGGGGAGAGAGATCAGCACCCACATCATACTACATGCCACTGTTTTTGCACCTATCCCAAGGTCGGCAAAGACTTTATTTTTCAGCTCGTTTCACTTTTCCTTAATCCTCTAATTCTTAATCCCTGCTTGGATCACCTCCTGTTTGTCCGGCAACTGGTGAGCTCTAACAGCATGCAGGTTTTCATCCAGTTCCAGGAGAATGGGGACACCAGTCGGGAGAGTGATGTTGATAATGTCTTCATCCGAGATACCTTCCAGATGCTTCAGGAGTGCCCTGCAGCTATTTCCATGAGCAGATATCAGAATGGATTTGCCACTTAATACTTTCAGAGCAATCCTTTCATTTCAATAGGGAAGGAATCTCTCCAGAACATCCTTTAAGCTTTCAGATAATGGCAGCTGATCCACAGGCAAGTAGCACGCTTTATACCTCCAGTCATTGTAAATCTCCTGATAGTGTGGATGACAGTCCTTGATGGGAGGTGGGGTCACATTGTATCTTCTTCTCCAGAGCCTCACCTGTTCTTCGCCTTGATTCAAAGCCATTTTCTCCCTATTGAGACCAATCAAATCTTGGTAGTGATGCTCATTTAGACGCCAGAACCTTTCCATGGGAACTCATTCCTGCTCCAGCTTCTCCAGGATCAGCCAGCCATGTGGATAGACTGATTCAGGATCGACATGAATACAAAATCAAAACTCAATGTTTAGCTCCTTGAGTTGCTTCCCACAGTTCCGAGCTTCCTCCATTCCTTCGAGGTTAACTTTCTGGTCCACCCAGCTACAAAAGCGATTCTCCTTATTCCAAGCACCCTCCCCATGTCCAAACATAATAAGTTTATACTTGGACATACTGGTGGCTGAGCTTCCCTGGTGTTGCAAGCGGGCCAATGTTCACTAATAACAGCACTTCTACAGAGAGGCCAGCAGCAGCAACAGGACCTTCAGGCTGCCAAGGGGCCAGTGCCTCTGAGGACTCAGGTAATCGGATTTTATTTATTTAATGGCACTGTGAGTTTTTTGGATAGTGTTTCTTGTCTGCTAGGAACTTCAAAACCAAATCTGCATCTACTTCTAATGCTTGCTCCAAAAGCTAAGACCAGCATCTGGATAGCCAACTTATCCTGGCTTTATCTTATTGTCTTATTTGTAGACTCTCATTTTCCCATGACCTCAATTTCTTCCTCTTTTTTTATATAGTTGGGATGAGAGAGAGAAAGAGAGTACATGCACCATCTCACACTCTGTTTGGAAGGAGGCTGGAGAGAATAGGAGGAAAGAGAGAGAATAGAGTGAAAAAGAGCAAAAGTTATAAACCATGTGCTCTTGTGATACAATCGGAGTACATAAGTTTGGTAAAGAGGGATGAAAGACTCAAAAGTTTGGAATAATTTTACCAAGCTCCCTATTCAGAAGTCCCAAGCATTAACTACAACCTTTCTCTTCTCAAAACTAACTTTATATCCAAAGAGTCTCTTCTGGAGATTATTTATAAACATGGTGATTCTTTTGGAAAAGTCAGGAAAAAAGTCAGAGACTACTTCAGAAAGTACCTGGAAGTGTGGCAGACAACCAAGAAGTGGAAGTTCAACGAATATGGAAAGGACATGCCTACTGACTGAGTGATAATTAGCCCACCTTCAAGCCAGGGACTATAACATAGAGCGAACTACTGTGCAGCATAATTTACTGACACCTGAGCCAAGGACATCCTTGGGTGCACCATTCATAGGATTTAGACCAGTTCATAAATGGTAGTTAATGGCCCATACCAACGAGAACTTCTGCATACCTAATGGCTGTGGGTGACATTTTAGAATGTGCTTCTACTCAAAGTTACATGTACTTAGGATATCACTGCCATGCAGCACCTGTCACACAGCCAAAATATCAGCTGCATGTCCTAAGCATTTCTAAGCACCTAGTGCATAAGAAGCCCTGGTGGTGTAGTGGTTAAGGCACTTGACTGCTAACAGAAAGGTTGGTGGTTTGAAACCACCAACAGCTCCGCAGGAGAAAGATATGGCAGTCTGCTTCTGTAGAGATTTACAGCCTTGGAAACGCTATGGGGTCACTATGAGTCATAACTGGTTCAATAGCAGTAGGGTGATTTTGTTTTTGTTTTTGTTTTTAGTGCATACAGGGAGCCCCTGGGTAGTGCAAATGGTTAACGCACTCAGCCACTAATTAAAAGGTTGGAAGTTCGAGTCCATCTAGAGGCGCTTCTGAAGAAAACCCTGGTGATCTACTTAGGAAAAATCAGCCGTTGAAAACCTTATGGAGCACAGTTCTACTCTGACACACACGGGTTGCCATGAATTGGCGTCAACTTGACGGCCACTGGGTTTTGTGTATGTACGCATATACAGCTTCTTGTTCTTGCTTCCCTCTCTCTCAGATGACTCGAGTACCATCTGCTCCAGCTGCTTCTGGAGCCGTGTTGAACATCAAGGGACATCCTAGTCACAAGGATTGTATCTTAAGGAAAGACAAAATTTCTGCATGTTCCAAATCCCCTGAAGCCCTTGGTTAAAGTGATTGTCAGGAGAGGCAAGTACGATGAAGTGTGCAACTGAACAAGATCCATAGCATAGTCCCTGTCTCAAGGAGTTTATGTTCTACTTTGTTATGTGTTGTTAGTTGCCTTCCAGTCAATTCTAACTCAAAGTGACCCCATGTGTGCAGAATAGAACTGCTCCACAGGGTTTTCAAGGCTGTGACTTTTTGAAGCAGATAACCAGGCGTCTCTTCTGAGGTGCCTCTGGGTGGGTTCAAACTGCCAACCTTTTGACTAGTAGTCAATTGCTTAACCATTTGTGCCACCTAGGGAATCCCAGAGAGATGAAATTATTAATTTTCCATTTTTCTTTTGAGGACACTGAAACACAGGGGTTACATGATCTATCCAAAGTCAAACAGTTAGTGACAAAATCAGACTAGAACCTAGGACCTGTGGTTATGAGGGGGAGTCACAGGTGCTGTCAGTGCTCTGCTCACTTCCTTCACAACCACCATAATTGTGTTGTTGTTAGGTGCCGTCAAGTCGGTGCCAACTCATAGTGACCTTATGTACAACAGAACAAAACACTACCCGGTTCTGCGCCATCCTCACAACCGTTGTTATGCTTGAGCCCATTGTTGCAGCCACTGTGTCAATCCAACTTGTTGAGAGTCTTCTGCTTTTTTGCTGACCCTCTACTTTACCAAGCATGATGTCCTTCTCCAGGGACAGATCCCTCCTAATAACATGTCCAAAGTATGTGAGACGTAGTCTCGACATCCTTGCTTCTAAGGAGCATTCTGATTGTATTTCTTACAAAACAGATTTGTTTGTTCTTTTGGCAGTCCTTGGTATATTCAATATGCTTCTCCAACACCACAATTCAAAGGTGTCAATTCTTCTTTAGTTTTCTTTAATCATCATCCAGCCTTCCCATGCGTATGAGGTGATTGAAAACACCATGGCTTGGGTCAAGCCACCTTAGTCTTCAAGATGACTTAATTGTAGGCGATCTGAATGGCTTCCAACTGCCAGTGTCTTCATCTCTACGCCTGAAGACTTTTCTGGATCTATGGAAGGTTGTTCCGCTTATCCGCATGGCAAACCAGAAGTACCAGGAAATTAACCCCCCTCCCCAGTAGCCAGTGATTGACAGGAGATGGTGAATAAATACCCCAGATCCCACCCCCTTCACAAAGGATAATTCTGAAGTTTCTCTCTTGCTTGATTGCCCAGCTTTTCTGTGGCACTAGCTCCTGCCACCTGCAGTGGTAGCTAGCTAAGTAACACATCCTTCACGGGCACCTTCTCTTCTGTATCACCTCCACTACTTGCCAGTCTTTCCTGCACCTTCTAAATTTGAATCCTTACCTCTGCTTCTGAATGAACCCACACTATTAGAATAGGAGATATTAGAAAACAAATACTCACAAGAAACAACTAGAAAATGTAAATAAACAGGCAAGCAATATGATAAAGCGGAAAGAACAAGGGCTTTGGTGTCAGAAGTTCTGATCTACTGCCCACTAGCTATTGATTTGGTGAGGAATATTTAATTACCCGAGCCTCAGTTTCCTGATCTATAAAGTGGAGACAAGAACATTCGCCTAAAGGGTTCTTTTGAGAAATAAGGGAGATAAGATGTACAAAGAGTCTTGCCCCATGCCTGGTATTTCTTTGCACTCAGTAAATAGTATCCTCTTTGCTCTTTCCTTTCACAGTGTTCCACAGTGTTTGGTACACTTAATGTTTCCTAGGAGGTAACTTATTTATATGCAGTATGTCCAGGAAAGGGTCACTCTTTACCTGGAGGAGGTAAATCCAATTCCACCTTGGCTGTTTTTCTATAATGATAGAATTAAAGGAGAGGACAGCTTTGCTCTTGGGCCAAAAACCACAGTGCACAGGAGCTCATCCCAGTGATGTCCCTGGACAGGTTTTTCCAGCCACCTTCCCTCTGAAGAGTGGCTTACCGGATACCTGCTCACCAGACTCTAGGCTGTCTGGCAAATACCCCTTTCGCCTCCACTGTCCCCATGCACACAATGCCAGCAGCCCAGGCTCAGCACACACACACTCCAGTCCTGCGTGCACATGCACCAGCCTAGCTTTCTGTCTGCAACCTGACCCAGAGGGGTTGAGGATCCAGGCTCAGGCTCACTGCAACCTCGGACAGCTCTGTTGCTTGAAGGCTGCTCAGCAAGCGGACCCTCCACTCATAAAAAAACCCTGACTTAGCGTAGCAGCTTCTAGTCTGCCCAGGCAGGGCCGCCATATATATCCTCCCGCATTCTATGTCCTACCCAGGATGGACCTCGTCAATTCTAGGCAAAGATGTATCTATAAAGAACAAATTAAGGTGTATAATGGTGGTGGCAACTGGGTGAAAACACAAGTTATGGGAGATGCCATAAAGGAAAACAAAGTCAGATCTACATGCGAAGTCCAGAAGGAACCATGAGCTGTGTCTCAGAAGACAGGAGCTCACCACCGTACAGGGAGAGTGTTATTTCTGGTGGAGGGAATGGTAGACACAAAGGCTGGCAGGTGAGAGAAAGCACCACATGTCCAGAGAGCCACAGATAGGTTTCTACAGTTCCTAACTGGTCCCATGTGAGATGCAAGTGCCATGCAATTTTGGCAACCAAACACCCTCTCGTTTCGTGTGAAGGACTGGACTGTATGACACCTCCATTCCCTGGGGACGATTAAAACTCTCTGAGATCAACATCTCAAACCCAAAGAGAGACCATAAATGAAATAATCAGAGAGTAAACAAGAAGCTTCTTTTGTATTCAGTGTAGGTTATCCCCCTCTGGGAGTTAACATCCCAGGTTTGCATCCTCTCCCCAAGAAAGCACAGTCCTGCCAAGATCATGGAGAACTGCCCGCGGCTAGTGAGTATCTGGGGTAAGGTTGTTGTGGTCAAGGTCAAGTGAACCCCAGAGGTCATGCCCTGGGCTGGGTGTGGAGGTCAAAGCCATTGGATTCAGGCCAGTTTCTATCACCAGTCCAGGGAACTTCACAAATGAGGAGGGCCAAGGACTGGACTTGAGGGACAGGAGTTCAGGACCCTAAAATGGAAGGACAGTGAGTGAGCCAGGGAGAGGTGGCCAGCATGAATCCAGAGGCCAAATGAGGAGGGACTCCCAGACAAGGCGGAGTGGCTAAGCACCAGGCTACACAGTGGTGCTAGGTTGGCCAAGCTGAGAGACCCGTAGACACAGCAGGCACTTACACTGAGTCTGGAGCAGAACCTGCCTTCAGAGTGGGCTCCCCTTGAGCATGTGCCCATTCTCTTCCCCTCTACACTCTGGCTCAGAACTCCTCAGGATCGGGGACTGTCTTATCTATCCCTGAACACGTCACCTCAGTGCTGAGCACACAGCAGGCACTCGGTCAGGGTTTTTTGCATAATTCCTTCAGCTTTCGGTTCTGAGGCTCCAGGACAGGCCACTGTCTCCAAGTGGCTAGAGTGTGACTAAGCCCCCTTCCCATTGCACTATAATCCTTCTGTTGAATTCACAGCCTTGAAAAGAGCTTGGATGTGTGAAGGTGGAAACCTATTAATCCAAGCTCTACTACACTAATTAGGTCTAATAAACACAGCCTTGGGTCTCCCTCACTACTATCTCACTCTACACTCATAACTGTAACTGATGGGACAGGAAAACTGCAGAGAGTCTGAAGGCTTTGTTTCACTGAGTTTAGAGAAACGTCCCACAAGATGAAGAGATATGAAAATGTTATTTCCATTGATAGGCTACATCACAAACAGCTGGGGACAAATACCCTATTCAAAGAAATTGTCATGCAGCTGTTCATGCTTTCTTGGGTGCAAGCCAGAGTGGGAGGCAGGGGCTGATGGACAGGGCAGTCATGCTTGCTTTCCCATGAGATTTGCTTTCCACAGAAAGGGCTGTGTGCTGATCAGATCTCCAATGGTATTGGAAAGAGAAGAGTTGTTATTTAAAACTAAGACTTACTGTGGCTGCTTTTGCCTTCTAGCAGGCAGCTGGGTTCAATTCAATCATAGGATGATGAGATGGAGCTCTTCCTGCGTCCATTTCAACTGAGCACCAAGACAATAGATGGTCAACACAATAGTATGTGAGACAAATTACCAAATGCAGAATTTATATATATAGGGGACACTGAGTTTTTGTGAAAGGTGGTGGAAAAATTGGGGTACAGATAACAGTGATTGTTGAACAGCATGATGAACATAATTGATGTCACTGAATTGTACATGTAAAGATTATTGAGATGGCAAATGTTTTGCTACCTACTATATGTTTACCACAATTTTCTTTCGATGTACAGCTTAAAAAATAATAAAAATAAAGGTCAGACTAAGAACCTCACATACAACCTGAGAACTTCTTTACCCTCTCCATGAATACAAAATGAGTTGTATCTTTGGAGAAAGCTGCATTGTGACTCCCACCTCCTGCCCAAGCTTGCGAAGTTTGGGAGTGGAGAGGAAGAACCTTCCACAGGCTTATTGGGGAGCTCAGTACCTGAGCCCTACAGCTGGAGGGCAGAGTGGAGGGGACTCTGACTCCCACCTGGGGAATCTGGAGGTCAAGAGAAGGGCAAGGAAAGCACCGCTACAACAGGATCGGCCTGACCTCCCAGAGAGCAACAGAGCAAGGGAGGTGCGAGTGTTTCCCAAAGACAAGATGTGGGCCAAGCAGGCGAGAAAGCCAACAGGGTGGTCTCAGGGACAATAGAGCTGGAGAGATGCCTGCAGCAAGAAGACTCCGTGCTTTGGGGCTACAGAAGTTGTCTCAGCCACTACCCAGAATATTCACTCAAGGGAGCTGTAATGAAGTACTCATGGGGAAGCTCTGAGGAGCCTTCCAAATCCCAGCATGAGAGAAGCAGTCAGATCCAAACATCTGCCAGGCCATAGAGCGGGAGCCATCTCCCAGCCAAGCCAGCTAACATGAGCTCATGCCCTCCACTAGAACTCTCACCTCTCTGAAATTGACTTGAATCTGGAAAGGGAAAGAAACACAAGGTGGAGAAATTAAGAGAAAGCCCCTTGTGTCCCTAGCACTGGGCCAAGCTGGGAGAGAAGAGAATATGTGCCACCAGATTGAGTTCATCCCTTAAGTTAATATCTTGGACTGAGCAATCTAATCACTGAATGGAGACTTAAGCATCCATGACAGGGTCTATTACTGAGGAGTAAGCAGAGAAGTCGTGGATCTAACAGGCCTTCACCCAGGGCAGGGCGAAACTGCCAACACTGAATAACTTTTAAAGGAGATTGGGAGACAAAATAAAGCTGCATTTGATCACAGCTGACCAGCCATGCAGTCCACATACCGGTTAAAATATCACTGGGGATGAAATCTCTGTTCCCCTTGCAGAGATGGATAGCAGAGAGATGTACTCCAAAATCCATTCTCCCCTTCCTCCATAGATACAGAACTGCAGCTGGAGACACGGTTGCTGACCAGGCTGCATTCTCAGGCGCGTGTAGCTAGGGGAGCTATGCAACTAGGTTCTTGGTGACAGAACATGAGCAGGAGTGACGGGTGCATCTCCCAGGCCTGGTCCTAGTGCCCACTGGGTGTGGACTCTTCCACACTCCTTCCCATCCTCATGGACAATTCCTGGGGCCAGGGTCTGGAGAAACACAAGATGGAGGAAACTTGAATCCCTGAATGATTTCATGGAGCTGGATGTGATGATAAATTTTGGGTCTAGACTTGAGTTCCTGGCTAGGAACCACTGAATTGTTTTATATGATAATAGATGAGTTTTTCCTGGCATTGCTAGAGATGGAAAGTGGCAGTAGGCAGAGGGGAAAAAAAACATAGTAGGCAAGTGGATTTCTGAATTGGTGAAAAAACTGAGGAGCTTTTTTTTATTTTAAGAAGAAAAATTAAAAAAGAAAACTATGTCTAATATTCAGTATAAAGTGGTATTAACAGTTAACACACTTGGCTACTAACCAAAAGGTTGGCAGTTCAAGTCCACCCAGAGTCACCTTAGAAAAAAAGGGCTGGTGATCTACTTCTGAAAAATCAGCCATTGAAAACCCTATGGAGCACATTTCTACTCTGACACACAAGGGGTTGTCATGAGTTAGAGTCAACTCAATGGCAACTGGTTTTTGTTTTAATATTCAAGTGAGCTTGGTGTACCCTACCTGACTATTATCTCTGGGGTTTCAGTAAACGTCTACCACACACAGCTACCTCGTGTGTGCAGTTGTTTTGTTTATGCTTAAGACAATTTTTTAAATATATAAATTATGGAAGTTTTCATATATGAATATATATGTAATAAAGCCTCATGTATCCATCACTCAGCTTTAACAATTATCAGCTCAGAGCCAATCTTGTTTCATCTCTACTCTCAACCATTTTTTTTCCCTCCCTGGACTATTTTGAAGCAAATCCTTCTTGATGGAATTACTGAGCACAACTAGACACAAATGTAAACTGGAATTCACATAAACCTTGATGAAGGCATTAAACTGCCCACAGAACATGAGATGGAAGATCAGGCCAATCTTGTCTAAATAATATAGGGAAAGGTGCCTATCTCCAACATCTGGTTTATGTAGCACAAAAGTGGCAACAGGTGATATTTTTCTTCCAAGTTTTGCCATCCTCCTTACCAGTGACTTTTCCCTGTGTATCCACGGGAATCTCAAACCTAGATGTCTACCACCTCTACCTCTTTGTCTAACATCCTTTCCAGAAAGCATCCAGTATACTCATTCTCAGTGAAGTGTATATATATACATGGAGAGAGAGAGAGATCTCAATCACTCGTCTGTCAGTTTGTCCTACTGTAGTGGCTTGTGTGCTGCTGTAATGCTGGAAGCTATGCCATAGGTGTTTCAAATACCAGCAGTGTAACCCATGGTGGACAGGTTTCAGTAGAGCATCCAGACTAAGACACGCTAGGAAGAAAGGCCTGGTGATCTACTTTTAAAACTTGGCCAGTGAAAACCTTATGGGTCACAACAGAACATTGTCTAACTCTCTTGATTTGGACAAGTCATCAGGAGGGATCAATCTCTACAGGAGGACATTATGTTTGGTGAAGTAGAGGGTCATTGGGGAAGACCTCAGTAAGATGGATTAGCACAAGAGCAGCAATGATAGACTTCAACATGCCAGTCATTGTGAGGATGACGCAGGATGGGGCAACATTCATTCTGTTGTACATCAGGTCTCCGTGAGTCAGAATCAACTCAATGGCAGTTATCTATCTATACATCCTAACATATTTTACAATCTTGCTTAATTAATTTGTTTCCCCTGACAACAGTGCTAGATGGCCAAGAAAACAAGATTTTGGAAGCTTCCTGCCAAGGTGGTAAAAGCTAAGAGTCATTCCTCCTAGATTCTAGAGCAGGTCTGCCAATAATGAACTGTGTACACTGAAGAAGCATGTCACCTTTTTGGGCCTCAGTTTCCCCACCTATATAACAGGGTTGGATTAATGGTGTCAAAAGTCCTTTTTACTAGGAACATTCTATGTTATATGTGGAAAGACTTGGAGAAGTAAAAAGCATTGGGTAAGTAAATACATTTAACCACACAACAACCCATTTGATCCTTTTTTTTTTTTTTTTTTGAGGTGTGTCATTGGCAAATTGAGAAAGGATTCTTCGGGGAAGAAAGGGTTAAAGACTTGAACATATACCTTGCCAGACCACAATGATGGAATTATGAATCTGAATTGAAAGCATTTGATGACACCGTATCAATTTTCTGTTAACATACAAAAGTACCTTAAGAAGCAGCCTTGCTCAGTATGAGCCCCATAGAATGATATACACGGGACTTGTTTCAATTAAGTAATTATTTGCTTCTGATCGCTTAGATCTTTCCATTAAAATTTCAGTTCTTCGAGTTGTCTCTTGCCTTCAGGGATTCAAACAGAAAAGTGATTGTAGTTTTTCATAACGGGGCTGCTAGCAAATGACCACACATTAACCTCTTTCCCCAGAGTTTGCTCAGAAGCAGGCACTCCATAAATCATTTGACAAATATTTATTGTGCTCCACCCAAATTGTCTCCCTGGATCCTCTGGAGATCCAGAAGAAATGTGTCTGACCTTGGAGAGCTTCCAACCCAGTTGGGGGTAGAAGAGAAATACACAGGACACAGCAGTAAAGAAAAAAAAAAAAAAAAAAACAGCAGACATAGCAGATGGGCTAGACTGAATCCACTGCAAAACTCTGACCCTGAGCGTTCCTAGTGGTTGAAGAAAGGCGTGGTCCAAGTGGCCTGGGCACCAGGGCAGGCTCCATGGAGCAGCAAATAAAAGCCAGGAACACTTTTGTCTTTTCTCAAAATGGAAATACCTATTTTCCCATAATCCTATATGATTAGGCAGGAAACTCCACTACAAAGAAAATGCAAGTTTCCTCAAATTTCCACATCCCAGAGATGAGCATTAGTAGTAGGTCAATCCCTGGGTGGTGCAAACAGTTAACGCTGTTGGCTGCTAATCGGAAGGTTGGAGGTTTGAGTCCACCCAGAGGTGCCTTGGAAGAAAGGCCTGACAATCTACTTCAGAAAAATCAGCCACTGAAAACCCTATGGAGCACAGTTCTACTCTGATGCACGTGAGGTTGCCATGAGTTGGAGTCGACTCGATGATAAGGGGTTTCATGTGGTTTTATTTTTACATATATCCATGCCATACTGTTGGTTGCTCACCTAAATGTCATTTGCCCTACCGTCTATCTTGTGAAGGTAAATTTGATTTTGTTTGGGACTTGAGAGCCCATTGGATTTCTGAGCCCCCTTCCCAGCCCCAGGGGATTAGTATGGACTAATAGAGTTCAATGCCAGATTGGTTGGCTCAGGAATGTGATTCAACCCTGGTCAGTTAATATATGGGAAGTCTCCTGGGGGTCTTTGAGAAAAAGTTTACCTCTTTGATAAAAGAAATACAAGAATAGATAGTTTTTTCTGACTCTGCACATAGTCATACGAGAAAAGGAAGCCTGCAGTGGCTGCATCCCCTTTGCAACCCTTAGAGAAAGTTCAGTATATTGCTAAACAGGCAACTAAGAGCTCTGACATTCTTGAGTCTGTAAGTTAATGAACTCTGGAACCACCAGACTCAGACTTCCTATTACATGACACAATAAACTTTTCTTAATGTCCAAGGCACTTTTCATTAGAAATGCTGTTACTTGCAGCAGCAAGCGTCCTAAAACACCCAAGTTTTCTATACATAAATATACACAGTCTTACATAGATGAAATCATACTATACATGGTGCCCTTACCATATAAGGAGGTTCCTTTATCAATGCGCGGTGGGGATCTCTCATGTCATTGCAGAAAACCGTAACTCATCCTTTTAAGTCACAAGCATCTGGAATGTTGCAATGAGGGTGCTCAAAACCAGTGGGCCCTGTTCCAGTTCAGAGAAAGATGGAGTAAGCACACTACACCACATATCTCCCATTGAATGAAGCTATAAATGAATGAATGAAGTAGTTATTTGAAGACTGTGATAAGCAAAGAGTAGTACCAAATGGATTTGGGAAGACTAGAGTTCAAGTACCATTCAATTGGCAGCGAGTTTACCATATTCCACTAGCTTCCCCAGCCTGGTCTCAAGACAGCCCAGAACCCAAAGTGGGCATCAGGGCATGAAGAGACAGAAAACAAGGAGAAGCCTTTTAGTTCTGCTTGAAGAGCCAGAAAGGTGTACCTTAATGGCTCAGAGAGAGTGAAAGAACTCTCTCAATTTTCTTTTTCATCACTGTGCATTCCCTCACACCCCAGTTCCAAAAGAATTATGTGCATCAGAGGCACCAGGGTAGTGCAGGCACCAAAAACTCTGAGAGAAGGGAATTTTCTTCTCCAGTCAGAGTAGCTATGGTCCTAAGAGGGTGGGGGAAATCCCCTTTGCTTTTTTTTTTTTTTTTCTCTCTGAATTGTCCCACTGCTTGGCCTCACAAGCAGGGGCAGTCACAAGCAGTGCACAGTAGATCAAGGTATCTGGCCAGAGAACTGAAAAGGGGAGGCCCAGGGAGCCAGAAAGTATCAGGAAGATCCCAGAGAGAAAAATTCTCAGGAAAACTTTATCCAGGCCCACCTTTGAGCTGCATATACATGGACCTGATCCTAAACAGCATACTGAAGACTTTGAGAACTACACTAAGGGATATACCACAGCTGGGGTCCCAGACTGGCAACTGGTTGGTACACATGTAGGACAGATCTTAATATGAACGCAAAAGCTTTGAAATCAACTCCACAGAGGCTTGATCAGCACTTACAACCTAAACCCAACTAGTTTGTTTGCCTACTTAAATAAAAATGTCAAATTCGCCATAAGATTTAAACAAGACTCAGAGTCTCATACAATGATATTCAAAACATTCAGGACATAATCAAAAATTACTAAGCATATAAAGAATCAGGAAAATCTCAATGTATATGGAAAAAGACAATTACAGTCAGCAGTGTCAATATGACACAAATGTTAGTATTATCTAACATAGATGTTTAAAGCTGTTATGATAAAAGTGTTCCAAAAAGTAAGCGTTAACATTCTTAAAATTGGAAGGTAGAAGGTCTTAGCAAAAAATCAAAGCTATAAAGAAGAATCAATGGAAATTTTACATCTGAAAAATATAATAACCAAAATAAAAATCTCACTGGATGGGCTCAAAAGTAAAACGGGGCTGTCAGAGGGAAAAAAATCAGTGAACTTGAAGACAGATGAACAGAAATTACCAATTTAAACAATAGAAAGAAAAAGACTGGAAAAAAATGAACAGGCTCAAAGAGACCTGTAGGACAACACCAAAAGTTCAAATAATCACATCATCAAACCACAGAAGGAAAGAAAAAGAATATGATTCTGAAAAAATAGGTGATATAATAATGGCTGAAAACTTTCCAATTTGTCAAAAGGTTCAAGAATTTCAGAAAGCCAGAATAATTTATGCCTAGCATCTTGTGCAAAAGCTTTGTTTGTAACCTTTTCATGACTTGTGGAACATATAATATTCCACCCACTTATTATGCCTCTGGAGCTCTTTGGGAGTATACTTTTCCTGCTGAAAGTATTTGCATTGGGCAAATCTGCTGCTAAAGACCTCTTTAAAGTGTTCAGAGCAAAGATGTCACTTTAAGTACTAAGGTGCTCCTGACACAGGCCATAGTGTTTGCAATTGCTTCATATGCATGGGAAAGCTGGACAATGAATAAGGAAGACCGAAGAATTGTTGCCTTTGAATTATGGTGCTGGTGAAGAATACTGAATATACCATGGACTGCCGGAAGAACGAACAAATCTGTCTTGGAAGAAGTGCAGCCAGACTGCTCCTTAGAAACAAGGATGGAGAAGACTTCATCTCACATACTTCGGACATGTTATTAGGAAAGCTTAGCTCCCGGAGAAGGACATCATTCTTGGTAGAGTAAAGGGTCAGCAGAAAAGAAGAAGATCCTGAATGAGATGGATTGACACAGTGGCTGCAACAATGGGCTCAAGCATAGTAATGATTGTGAGGATGGCACAGGATAGGGCAGTGTTTCATTCAGTTGTACATAGGATCACTATGAGTCAGAACCAATACAACAGCACCAAAGAACAACCTAACAGAGTATTAAATGCTGATATTTTTTAGAAAGAAATGTTTCAGATCAATAATCTAAGGTTTCATCTTTAGAAATTAGTAAAAGAAGAGCAAAAATAAACCCAAACGAGCAGAAGTAAAGAAATAATAATGATAAGAGCAGAAATCAATACAATTAAAAATAGAAAAAATACATAAACCAAAGGATAATTCTTTGAAAAGATAAAAAAAGAAATTATAAACTTCTAGTAAGACAGAACAAGAAAAAGAAGACATAAATCATCAATAACGGGTTTGAAAAACAACATACAGACCCCACAGATATTTAAAGTGTTATAAGATAATACCATCAACAGTTCTGCACACATAAATTTGACAACTTGGAGGAAATAGACCAATTCCTCAGAAAACAAAAACTACCAAATTCATCCAAGATAAAATAGATAAACAGAATAGTCCTATAACAAGAACTAGATGGTGCCCGGCTACCACCAATGACCACCCTGACAGGGAACACAATAGAGTCCCGGGCAGAGCAGGAGAAAAATGTAGAACAGAACTCAAATTCACATAAAAAGATCAGACTTAATGGTCTGACAGACTGGAGGAACCCCTGAAACTATGGCTCCCGGATGCACTGTTAACTCAGAACTGAAAGCATTCCCGAAGCCCACTCTTCAGACAAAGATCAGACAGGACTAAAACAAAAAATAATACACAGGAAGAATGTGCTTCTTAGTTCAGTCAGATATGTGAGACTAAATATGCAGCTCCTGTCCAAAAGCAGGATGAGAAGGCAGGAAAGGAAAGGAACTGGTCAAACAGACACTGGGAACCCGGTGTAAAGGGGGGAGTGTGCTGTCACATTGTGGGGATTGCAACTATCGTCACAAAACAATATGTGCATAAATTTTTGTATGAGAAATTAACTTGAGCGGTAAACTTTCACCTAAAACACAATAAAAAAATTAAAAAAAAAAAGAATAGTCCTATAACTATTAAAGAAGTTGAATTCAAACCTTAAAAAATTCTGAAAAAGAAATCTTCAAGCCCAGCTGATTTCACTGAAACTTCCACAAAACCTTTTAAGGAATAACACAATTCAACACAATCTCTTCCAGAAAAGAGTTTGACTCATTTTAAGAGCCTAGTGTTAGCCTGATTACAAAACCAGACAAAGATAGTATAAGAAAATATCAGACCAATATCCCTCTTAAGCATACACACAAAAATTCTCAACAAAATTTTAGCAAATTGAGTCCAGCTACATACAAAAAGAATAATATGTCATGAACAAGTGGGGTTTATTCCAGGAATGCAAGGCTGCTTCAATGTCTTAGTCATCTAGTGATGTTATAACAGAAATACCACAAGTGGATTGCTTTTAACAAAGAGAAATTTATTCTCTCACAGTCTAGTAGGCTACAAGTCCAAATTCAAGCTATCAGCTCCAGGGGAAGGCTTTCTCTCTCTGTTGGCTCTGGAAGAAGGTCCTTGTAATGTATCAGTCTTCTCTTGGTCTAGGAGCATCTCAGCACAGGAACCTCAGGTCCAAAGGATGCACTCTGCTTCCGGCACTGCTTTCATGGTGGTATGAGGTCCCCACGTCTCTCTGCTCACTTCTCTCTTTTATATCTCAAAAGAGATTGGCTCAAGACACTATCTAATCTTGTAGATTTCATCAATATAACTGCCACTAATCCATCTTATTACATCATAATGATAGGATTTGCAACACATTGATAAATCACCTCAGATTACAAAACGGAATACAAATGTACAAGGAATCATGACCTAGCCAAGTTGACAGATATTTTTGGGGGACACAGTTCAATCCATGACATTCCACCCTTTGGCCCCCCAAAATTCATGTCCTTGCCACATGTAAAACAAATTCACCCTATCATATCATAGCAGAAGTCTTAAATGAACTCCAAGTCCAAAATTCAAAAATTCTTCCTCATCTGTGAAATCTAGACAACAAGTTATCTGCTTCCAAAGGTACAATGGCAGAACAGGCACAAGCTAGACATTTCCATTATAAATAGGAGAAATTGAAAAGAAAGAGGCATAACAGACATCAAGCAAGTCAGCAGAACACATTACATTAGCCATCAAGGTTTTGCAAAGAATCCTCTGTTCTATTATTCATACAATAGCCCTGTGCTCCAGACTCTAGGTATTGGCCACACTCTCCAGATTCTGAGTGGAAGCCTCTCGGCCCTGGGTTTCAGCTCCACCTTCCAAGCCCATTAAGATGGCAACTCTTCTCCCTCAGCTTTAGACACACCATTCTCCTAGTCCATCTGAGTGGCAACTCTACCCTTAGAAACACCAGACGCCATGGCTCCACCCTTTGAAACCCCAGAGGTCAAGACCATACCTTTTGAGACTGAGGTAGCTCAGCTTCTTGTGTTTCTTGTCTCTTCAGCTTCTGCTTCCCGATTTCTTGGCCCCTTGGCTCCTCGGACCTCATGCCCGCATCTGCCCTACTGGTAGCCTCCTGTGCACAGGCACTCAGCTCTCTCACTCCATGAGTTGGCTCCAGTGCTGTCTGGTGCCAATCTTCTGGTTCTGCTGCTGCTGGTCCTCTGCCACTGCCACTCCTGTATTCATTCACAGTTTCAAAACTACTTCTACATTTTAGGTATCTGTTAGAGCAGCACCCCACTCCTGGTACTAGATTCTGTCTTATTCATTCAATATTCAAAAATTAAACAATGTAACACACCATATTAACAATGTAAAGAAGAAAAAAAAACCTCATGATTACATCAATTTATGCAGAAAAAGCCTTTTACATGATTCAATAGCCATTCATAGAAAAACTAAATACATTAGGAATAGAAGAAAATCTTTAACATGATAAAAGGCATCTACAAACAACCTACAGCTAATATCATACATACTGGTGAAAGACTGAATGCCTTTACCCTGAGAGTGGAAAAGGCAAGAATAACCACTCTCTCCACTCTTATTCAGCAATGTACAGGGAATCCTAGCCAGAATATTAAGGCAAGGGAGAAAAAAGAGGCACATAGATTGGAAAGAAAGACAAGTGTCCATATTTGAAGACAACATGACTGTCTACATAGAAAATCCCAAGTAATCTCAAAAATAAATAAATAAAAGAGGGATATGGATGGAGGGAGGGAGAAAAAAAGAAACTGCTGTGGCTAATAAATGAGTTTAAGGTGCAAAGTCTCACACATACACAAGCAAATCAATTAGGTATATATTTAAAGTAACATTTACAATATTTCCAAGAAAAATGTAATATATATTTTTATTTTACAGGAACTGCATACTGAAAAATACAAAAAAAATTGATGAAAAAAATTAAACAGTACATAAATAAATGGAGAGACATACCATGTTCATAGACTGGAAGACTCAACATAATAAAGATGCTATTCTTCACCAGTAATCTATAGAGTTAATGCAATTTCTATCAAAAGCCCAGCCTGAGGTTCTTCGCCTGCCTGCATCACAGGCCTGAGGACTGGTGGCTCCACGCACACCAACTAGCCACCCACAACAGGCGTCCAAGAATAAGTGGTGCCCCCTAGTCCTTACAGCCAACAGCACTGGTTGCTCATAGTCCAGCTGTAAAACCCACCGACCTATGAGCTCTAGGGAATAGGGAAAAACCTTCATTCCATCGGCCCCCTGTCTTGCTCAGGGTGTGAAATACAACTGCAGCCAGATACTTGTGCCTACACCAATCAACCATGCCTGTCTTGGACTGTAGGTGAAAGCCTGTACCACACACTTGGTGACTGACTACCTGGACACCTGAGCTGAATTCATACAAGAAAAGTTAACAGATTCCTGGGCTTGCATACTTAGTAACAGATCTAACCACCTGGTGACACGACATTAGAGTTTCAAAGGCGCCAATAATCAAACTAGCTCACAAGAGCAGCGTATTTGGGCATATCAAAACAAGAAGCTAGGACTCAGTAAGCAAATATAAAATAAATAAATTATAATAACTTATTGATAGCTTAGAGACAATAGTCAATATCAAATCACATAAAGAGGCAGACCATGATGGCTTCAGCAAGCTCCCAAAATAAAGAAACAATAAATTTTCCAGAGGAAGAGAATTTCTTGGCATTACCAGAGGCAGAACACAAAAGATTAATATACAGAACTCTTCAACATATTAGGGAGGAGATCTATAAAAACACAGAGAAAACCAAAGAACATACAGACAAAGCAACAGAGGAACTTAAGAAGGTTATTCAAGAGGATAATGACAAATTTAAAAGGCTACAAGATTCCATAGAGAGACAGCGATCAGAAATCCAAAAGATGAACTATAAACTTCAGAATTAGACAACTCAATAGAAAGTCATAGGAGCAGAACTGAGGCAGTAGAAGTCAGAATTAGTGAGACTGAAGATAAAGCACTTGAAATCAACCTATTTGAGGAAAAATCAGATAAAAGAATTTTAAAAAATGAAGAAACTCTAAGAATTATGTGGAATTCTATCAAGAGAAATAACCTATGTGTGATTGGAGTACCAGAATGGGGGGATAACAGAAAATACAGAGAAAATTGTTAAAGATTTGTTGACAGAGAACTTCCCTGATATAATGAAAGATAAGAAGATATTTATCCAAGAAGCTTATCAAACCCCACATAAAGTAGATCCCAAAAGACTGTCACCAAGACATATAATCAAATCTGACAAAACCAAAGACAAACAGAGAATTTTAAGAGCAGCTAAGGATAAACAAAAAGTCATCTACAAAGGAGAGTCAATAAGATTAAGCTTGGACTATGCAGCAGAAACCATGCAAATGAGAAGGCAATGGGATGACATATACAAAAAATCTGCCAGCCAAGAATTATATATCTAGCAACACTGTCTCTCAAATATGATGGCAAAATTAAGGCAATTCCAGATAAACAGAAGTTTAGGGAATTTGCAAAAACCAAACTAAAATAATAAGAAATACTAAAGAAAGTCCTCCAGTTGGAATATCAATAACATCAGATAACAACCCAAGACTAGAACACAGGACACAGCAACCAGATATCAACCTAGATAGGGAAGGCACAAAAATAAATCAAAGCTGAAACACTGAATATAGGGAAACAGAGATGTCAATATGTAAAAGATGACAACATTAAAACAACAAACAGGGACTAAAAAATGGAGACATAGATTTTTCATATGGAGAGGAAGTCAAGGCATAAAAAAAAAAAAAAAAGACTGGTTTAAACTTAGAAAAATGGGGGTAAATATTAAGGTAACCACAAAGGAAACTAACAATCCTACACATCAAAATAAAAAACAAGAAAAATATAAAGACTCAGCAAATACAAAATTGACAGCAATGAAAAAGATGAAAAGAAAATACGTGAAGACAAATGACTCAGCACAGAAAATTAAGCAGAACAAAGAAACTGACAACAACACACAAAAAAAAGACATCAAAATGACAGCACTAAACTCATACCTATCAATAATTACACTGAATGTAAATGGACTAAGTGCACCAATAAAGAGACAGAGAGTGTCAGAATGGATTAAAAAACACAATCCATCCATATGCTGCTTACAAGAGACACACCTTAGACTTGAAGACACAAACAAACAAAAACTCAAAGGATGGAAAAAAATATACCAAGCAAACAACATTCAAAAAACAGCAGGAGTTTCCATATTAATCTCTTAGAAAATAGACTTTCAAGTAAAATCCACCACAAAGGATAAGGAAGGACACTACACAATGATTAAAGGTCAACATACTAGCAGGACATAACTATAATAAATATTTACACACCCAACGACAGAGCTCCAAAATACATAAAAGAAACTCTAACAGCACTGAAAAGAGAGATAGCTCTTCAATAATACTAGGAGACTTCAACATACCACTTTCAGTGAAGGATAGAACATCCAGAAAGAAGCTCAACAAAGACCAGAAGATCTAAATGCTACAATCAACCAACTTGATCTCATAGACATATACAGAACATTCCACCCAAAAGCAGCCAAGTATAATTACTTTTCAAATGCACATGGAACATTCTCCAGAATAGACCACATATTAGACCATAAGGCAAGCCTTAACAGAATCTAAAGCATTGAAATATTACAAAGCATCTTTTCTGACCATAAAGTCATAAAAGTAGAAATCAATAACAGAAAAGGCAAGGAAAAAAAACAAACACATGGAAGCTGAACACCTTTATCAAAAACTACTGGGTTATAGAAGAAATTAAGAATGGAATAAAGAAATTCATAGAATCAAATGAGAATGAAAACATATCCTACCAGAACCTTTGGGATACAGCAAAAGCAGTGCTCAGAGGTCAGTTTATAGCAATAAATGGACACATCCAAAATGAAGAAAGGGCCTAAATCAAAACATTAACCCTACAACTTGGAACAAGTAGAAAGAGAGGAGCAAAAGAAGCCCTCCGGTGCCAGAAGAAAGGAAATAATAAGAATTAGAGCAGAATTAAATGAAATAGAGAATAGAAAAACAATTGAAAGAGTTAACAAGACTAAAAGCTGGTTCTTTGAAAAGATCAACAAAATTGATAAACCACTGGACAAACTGACAAAAGAAAAACAGGAGTGGAAGCAAATAACCCATATAAGAAATGAGATGGATGATAGCACAACAGACCCAACTGAAATTAAAAGAATCATAACAGAATACAATGAAAAATTACACTCCAACAAATTTGAAAACCTAGAGGAAATGGAAAAATTTCTAGAAACTCACTACCTACGTAAATTAACACCAGCAGAAGTAGAACAAATAAATAAATCTATAACAAAAGAAGAGATTGAAAAGGTAATTTAAAAACTCCCAACAAAAAAAATCCCTGGCCCAGACAGTTTCACTGGAGAATTCTACCAAACATTCAGAGAAGAGTTAACACCACTACTACTGAAGGTATTTCAGAGCACAGAAAAGAATGGAACAGTCCCAAACTCATTCTATGAAGCCAGCATAACCCTGATACCAAAACCCAGTAAGACACCATAAAAAAAGAAAATTACAGATCAACATTCCTTATGAACATTGACACGAAAATCCTCAACAAAATTATAGCCAATAGAATTCAACCATAAATCAAAAAAATAATTTGCCATGATCAAGTGGGATTTATGCCAGGTATTCAGGTATGCTTCAACATTAGAAAAACAATCAATGCAATCCATCACATTAATAAAACAAAAGACAAGAACCACATGATCTTATCAATCGATGCAGAAAAGGCATTTGACAAAGTCCAACACCCATTCATGATAAAAACTCTCAGCAAAATAGGAATAGAAGAGAAATGCCTCCGTATAATTAAGGACATTTATACAAAGCCAACAGCCAACATCATCCTAAATGAAGAGACATTGAAAGCATTCCTCTTGGGAACGGGAACCAGCCCTTTATCACCACTCTTATTCAACATTGTGCTGGAGGTTCTAGCCAGAGCAATTAGGCTAGAAAAATAAATAAAGGGCATCCAAATTGGTAGGGAAGAAGACAAAGTCTCTCTATTTGCAGATGACATCATCTTATACACAGAAAACCCCAAAGAATCTAGAAGAAAACTATTGGAACTAATAGAAGATTTCAGCAAAGTTTCAGGATACAAGATAAACATACAAAAATCAGTTGGATTGCTTTACACCAAGGAAGAGAACTTTCAAGAGGAAATCAGCAAATCAATCCAATTTACAATAGCCCCCAAGAAGATAAAATACTTAGGAATCAATCTAACCAGAGACGTAAAAGACCTATACGATGAAAACTACAAGACACTACTGCAAGAAACCAAAAGAGACCTGCATAAGTGGAAAAACATACCTTGCTCATGGATAGGAAGACCCAACATTGTGAAAATGTCGATTTTACCCAAAGTGATCAACAGATTCAATGCAATCCCAATCCAAATTCCGATGGCATTTTTTAAAGGGATGGAGAAACAAATAGCCAACTTTATATGGAAAGGGAAGAGACCCCAGAAAAGTAAAGCATTACTCAAGAAGAAGAACAAAGTGGGAGTCCTCACACTACCTGATTTTAGAAGCTATTATACCACCACGGTAGTCAAAACAGCCTAGTACTGATACAACAACAGATACATAGACCATGGAACAGAATTGAGAATCCAGACATAAATTCATCCACCTATAAGCAGCTGATTTTTGACAAAGGCCCAAAGTCCGTTAACTGGGGAAAAGACAGTCTCTTTAACAAATAGTGCTGGCATAACTCGATGTCCATCTGCAAAAAACTGAAACAAGACCCATACCTCACACCACGCACAAAAACTAACTCAAAAAAGAATCAAAGACCTAAACATAAAATCAAAAACAGTAAAGATCATGGAAGAAAAAATAGAAACCATGCTAGGAGCCCTAATACATGGCATAAACAGAACACAAACCATAAGTAACAATGCACAAACACAAGAAAAGAGACTAGATAAGTGGGAGCTCCTAAAAACCAAACATTTATGCTCATCAAAAGACTTCACCAAAAGAGTCAAAAGACAACCTACAGACTGGGAAAAAAATTTTGGCTATGACAAATCCTATCAGTGTCTAATCTCTAAATTCTACAAGATACTGCAAAACCTCAACAACAAAAAGACAAACAACCCAATTAAAAAATGGGTAAAGGATATGAACAGGCACTTCACCAAAGAAGACATTCAATCCGCTAACAGATACATGAAGAAATGCTCAGGACCATTAGCCATTAGAGAAATGCAAATCAAAAGTACAATGAGATACCATCTGACCCCAACAAGGCTAGCATTAATCCAAAAAACACAAAATAATAAATATTGGAGAGGTTGTGGAGAGATTGGAATACTTATACACTGTTGGTGGGAATGTAAAATGGTACAACTACTTTGGAAATCGATTTGGTGCTTCCTTAAAAAGCGAGAAATAGAAGTACCATACGATCCAGCTATCCCGCTTCTTGGAATATATCCTAGAGAAATAAGAGCCATCACAAGAATAGATATATACACACCCATGTTCATTGTAGCACTGTTCACAATAGCAAAAAATGGAAACAACCTAGGTGCCCATCAACAGACGAATGGATAAGCAAATTATGGTACCGTCACACAATTGAATACTATGCAACTATAAAGAACAGTGATGAATCCGTGAAACATCTTATAACATGGAGGAATCTGGAGGGTATTATGCTGAGTGAACTTGGTCAATCACAAAGGGACAAATATTGTATAAGACCACTATTATAAGAACTCAAGAAAAGGTTTAAACCCAGAAGAAAATATTCTTTGATGGTTATGAGGGTGGGGAGGGAGGGAGAGAAGTATTCACTAACCTGAAAGTAGACAGGAGTTATCTTGGGCGAGGGGAAGGCCAGCACACACTACAGGGGAAGTCAGCATAACTGGACTAAACCAAAGCTAAGAAGTTTCCTGAATACAACCAAACACTTTGAGGGAAAGTGTAGCAGGGGTGGGGGTCTGGGGACCATGGTTTCAGGGGATTTCTAGGTCAATTGGTATAACAAAGCTTATCAAGAAAATGTTCTGCATCCTACTTTGGTGAGTGGTGTCTGGGGTCTTAAAAGCTAGTGAGCAGCCATCTAAGAGGCCCCAACCCACCTGGAGTAAAGGAGAATGAAGAAGACCATGGACACAAGGAAAGTATTAGCTCAAGAGAGAGAAAAGCCACATAATAAACCATAGACTTCATCAGCCTGAGACCAGAAGAACTAGATGGTGCCCGGCTACCAAAACAACCACCCTGACAGGGAACACAACAGAGAGTCCCTGACCAAGCAAGAGAAAAGTGGGGTGCAGAACTCAAATTCTAGTAAAAAGACCAGACTTAATGGTTTGATTGAGACTCAAGGGACCCCAGAAGACATGGCCCCCGGACTCTCTGTTAGCCCAAAACTAAAACCATTCCCAAGGCCAACTCTTCAGACAAAGGTTGGACTGGACTGTGGGACGTAAAATGATACTCGTGAAGAGTGTGTTTCTTAGCTCAAGTAGATACATGAGACTAAATGAGCAGCTCCTGTCCAGAGGTGACATGAGAAGTCAGAGAGGGTCAGGAGCTGGTTCAGTGGACGTGGGAAATCCGAGGTGGAAAGAGTATGCTGTATAGGGAGAGCAACTAGTGTCACATAACAATGCATGTATAAATTTTTGTATGAGAGACTAGCTTGAATTGTTAACTTTCACTTAAAGCACAACAATAAAAAAAAGAAGCCCAGACTGACTTTTTTAGATACAAACTAAGCTAATTCTAAAATTTACATGAAAAGGCAAAAAAAAAAAAGAAAATAGAATCGTCAAAACAATTCTGAAAAAGAAGAAAGCTGCAGGACTCAAACTATTCAATATTAAGATCTACCAAAAAGCTTCCATAATGAAGACAATGTAGTGTTGGTGGAGGAATAGAGACATGGGTCAATGGAACATAATAGAGAGTCCAGAAACAGGCACAAATATGGCCAGTTGATTTTTGACAAAGGTGTAAAGACAATTCTTCGGAAAAGAGATAGTCTTTTTAACAAATAATGTTGGAACAATTGATGTACATATCAAAAGAAAAAAGAAGGAAAGAAAAGAACATGAACCTTGAGCTGAACATTACACATTACATAAAAATTAACTCAAAATGGATCGTATAGATCATAAATATAAACGTAAAACTCTAAAACTTTTCGAAGAAAATCTTCATCATCTGAGATTAAGCAAAAAACTCTTAGTTATGAAACCACAAGCACAACTCATAAAAGAAATGATTGATAAATTGGACTTTATCAAAGTTGAGAACTTCTTTGAAAGACAGTGAAAAGAGAGCAAAAAGATAAATCAGAAACTGGGGGAAAATATCTGCAAAGCAGTATTAGATAATAAAGGACTTGTATCCAGAGGCAATCATTAGAACAGAATAAGGGGATACAGCGTGATTTAAAGTCAGGAAAGGTTTACATCAGGGTTGTATCCTTTCACCATACTTATTCAATCTGTATGCTGAGCAAATAATCCGAGAAGCTAGACTATATGAAGAAGAACACAGCGTCAGGATTGGAGGAAGACTCATTAACAACCTGCAGTATGCAGATGACACAACCTTGCTTGCTGAAAGTGAAGGACTTGAAGCACTTACTGATGAAGACCAAAGAACACAGCCTTCAGTATGGATTACACCTCAAGATAAAGAAAACAAAAATCCTCATAACTGGACCAATAAGCAACCTCATGATAAACAGAGAATACACTGAAGTTGTCAAGAATTTCATTTTACTTGGACCCACAATCAACACCAGTGGAAGCAGCAGTCAAGAAATAAAAGACAGTATTGCATTGGGCAAATCTGCTGCAAAAGACTTCTTTAAAGTGCTAAAAAGCAAAGATGTCACCTTGAAGACTAAGGTGTGCATGACCCAAGCCATGGTATTTTCAATCTCTTCATATGGATACGAAACTGGACAGTGAATAAGGAAGACCGAAGAAGAATTAATAGCCTTTGAATCATCACTTTGGTGAAGAATATTGACTATACCATGGACTGACAGAAGAACTAAAAAATCTATCTTGGAAGAAGTACAGCCAGAATGCTCCCTAGAAGCAAGGTTGGCAAGGCTTTGTCTCATGCGCTTTGGACATGTTATCAGGAGGGACCAGCCCCTGGAGGACATCATGCTTGGTAAAGTAGAGGGTCAACAGAAAAAAGGAAGACCCTCAATGAGATGGATTGACCCAGCGGCTGCAACAATGGGCTGAAGCGTAACAACGATTGTGAAGATGGCACAGGACTGGGCAGTGTTTCGTTCTGTTGTATGTGAGGTCACTATGAATCAGAACTGACTCAATGACACTTAAGAACAATAACAGTATCCAGAATATATAAAGAACTCCTAAAACTGAATAATAAGAAAATAAACCAATACAAAAATGGGCAAAAGATTTAAACACACTATACCAGAGAAGATGTACTGATGGCAAATAAGGAGGTGAAACGATCACTATCCGTTATCATTAGAGAAATGTGAGTTGAAACCACAGTGAGATACCATTACCGCTACACATCAATTACGATAGCTATTTTAGTTTAAAATGACAATACCAAGTGCTGGTAAAGATGCAGAGCAATTGGCACTCTCTTACACAGTTGGTGGGAAAGCAAAATGGTACACTTTGGAAAACAATTTAGCTGTTTCTTAAAAAGTTAACCATACACTTATCATACAACCCAGAAGTCCCATTCCTAGGTTTTTACCCATGTGAAGTGAAAACTTGTGTTCACACAGGAACCTGTACGGTGTATTCCCTAATTGTCAAAAAGTGAAAACCAAAGGCCTTCTCAACTGGTGAATGGATAAACAAACTGTGCAACATCCATATAATGAAATGCTACACAGCAATAAAAAAGAACAAACTCCTGTACATACAGTAACGTAGATGAATGGCGAATGCATTACGCTAGTGAGAGAATCCAGGCTCAAAAGGTTACATACTGCATGATTCCCCCCATATGACATTTTTGCAAAGGCAAAAACTATAGGGACATAGAACAGATCAATGCTGTCAGGCATGGGTGGGGAGGGAATGACTACAAAGGGACATGGGGGGACTTGAGAGATTGCAGAATACTCTACATGCTGATTATGACTACTCAGTTTTTTCTTTTTCTTTTTCCAAAATTCTCAGAACTATATACACGCAAAAAAGGTGAATTTTACCCTGTGGAAATTATACCTTAAGTTCAACAATGGGGGAAAAAACACACGTCTCCAGAAAAACTAGGAAGATCTGGCACAGCACATCAATTTCTTTGCTGAGCCCCTGCAGCCTCAAGCTGCCCTGAACTCCTACTGTTACACACCCGGAGTGTGATTTCCCCCAGTTTTGTCACTAGTACTTGGTCAAGCACCCAAGATGGTACCCACTGAGAGACAGCTGGCCCCCATAAGCTCAAGCAGTCTTTACAGCCAGAGTTTTGCTGCTGTCTGAACCTCCGACCTCAAACAACAGCAATTTCTTACTCCACTTGGAGGAATGAGTTTGCTTACAACCCTCCAAGAGGCCAAATAAGAGCTCTCCAAAGCAATTTCATTATTTAGTTTTAAGAACAACTTTGCAATCCCTTTATGGAGCCAGCATGAGGCCAAGAATGTATACAGTCTCCAGCAATGGAAAAGCGGAATGGGTGAGGCCAAACAACCGAGATTCTTCTCCAAAGATTGCTTTGGGTGAGGCCCACTCTGATCCTAATGCTTCCCTTTCTGCTCTCAACAAAAACTCCCTAAGCCCGTCAGACCATCATAGTTTTTCTAGCACAGAGTAATTTCTACCCAGAGATCTTCCTGCTATGGTTTGTCAAGCAAATTAGTTTGTCAAGGAAATTAAAAGTAGCTGCTAAAAATGCTTCCCTGAGCTGCTCTGTTCTTATTACTCTGATCAGTCCCACACCCGAAATCTCCTAAAGGCAGCTACCTTCTCCATGGATCTCCAGGACCTCCGACAGTTCCTGGCACCTGTTAGGAGGTTTGAGTCCACCTAGAGGAATCTTGGAAGAAAGGTCTGGTGATGTACTTCTGAAAAATCAGCCACTGACGCTACTCTGACACACGTGGGGTTGCCATAAATCAGTCAACTCAGTGGTAATTGGTTTGGTTTATTAGGCTGCTAATAAATATATGTTGAATCAAAAAATGAAAGAATGAACAATTATAAGGCCATTCAAAATCATTTCTTAAAAAACATATCTATTAAAGAACAGAATGTATTTGTTGAATGCTTCTTCCCAGCATAGATGTGGCTGAGAAGACCAAGAGAGAAATAAATTGTCCTGCTAAGACAAGTGGGGGGAGGGGACAATATTTAATAGTATAGGTGGCTTAGGAACATTTTGTAGGATACCTCTATGGATCAGGAAGACTCCTAGAAACCCTTCTCCTCCACACAGGGTTATCTATTTAACTCAGAAGTCTAAACTTCCCAAATTCTTGACATCTAGGTACAAGTGAATCAAACCTGTAAGTCCACAGTTTGGGAAGCTAAAAGCCTTCACCGAAATTTTGCAGAATCCTGAGGGGATTACATGGAAATGGTGAATGCTGCATCTGAGTTTTCTTCCATTCATACCTTCTCTACTCTGCACAACATCAGCCCAACCAGATGTGACACTGAACCTTTTTCCCAGTTCTCACACACCACACACATAAAGCACACACATGAAACCTCTCACACAAAGCATTAGTGAGTGCAGTAAGATTCACTAAATTCTAGGAGGAAGGGTGTTCATGGGGTAGGCTCACCCAGCTGCACTGTGAACAACTCACAGTTTTGTATCCGACAGTCTTGTTCCCTCTCAATGACCCATCCCCAGGGGCACCTCCCCTGTGCAGCTGCCACACTCCGTACTCAAATAACCACCACCTTGCCTGCCACACTTTTCTCTTCCTTCTGCCTCCCCCCATTTCCTCTCCTCCTCTTTCAAAGGAACATAAATCCTTCTCACTGTCTCCTTCAGAATAGCTTTTTACCAGTTGCCGACTCATGGCAACCTCATGGGTGTCAGATTAGAGCTGTACTCCATAGGATTTTCAATGGCTAGTTTTTCAGAAGTGGATCACCAGGACTTTCTTCTGAGGCTTCTCTTAGTGGACTTAAATTGCCATCTTTTTGGTTAAAAGCCAAGTGCCTTATATGTTTGCATCACCCAAAGAACAATCCCTTTTATGTGGGTTGAGACCCCTCTTGTCACCAAGTGTGAAAATCACAGCTGGCCCTGCCCTAGGACATAGCAAGAGGACACTTTACTTTGGTCTATTGCACCTCACTTCTCATCTCAGCCACTCCCCACAAAAGAAAGGAGAACAGGTTCAGATTACACATCCCTTTCCTTAGCTTTCATTATAAATCCCAAAATCTGGACCTAATCCCTTAGTACTCTGGTCACTAACTGGCACAGGACTCATTAAATGATAGTACCTCATCTTTTATGCATATGTCCTACCACCAACCCCTCTGTCTTTCTCTCTGACCATAAATGCCCTCCACCCCCCACCCCAGGGTCCCAGAGCACTCACTCCTGGTTGCCAGGATCACAGGCTTCAAGCACCCCCTTAGCTTACGTGATATCCCCACTCTGACTTTCCTGCGCCTCTCTGCTCTCCCCCTCAGGGCTCTGACTAGCAGAGTCAAAAGTTAGGCTGTCTTAGAACTGCAATGAATTTCCACGGGGGCTAAACTGAAGAGATTCTCTAAATATGGGTGATGGAGGTGTAACAATTACCCTGCAAAGTGGGATAAGAGCACTGTGGCCTGTGAGACCAGAGCTGATGGGTCACTGACTTATATATAGACTATTTCTGCATCTATGTGCAACTTAGAGGAAAGTAGCCCTTCCTCAAGACACATTATTTCTACTTGTCAGAAAAATCATCCTGATGGTGCAGTGATTAAGAGCTTGGCTGCTAACCAGAAGGTCGGCAGTTCAAATCCACCAGCCGCTCCTTGGAAACTCTGTTGGGCAGCTCTACTCTGTCCTATAGGGTCACTATGTATTGGAATTGACTCAACGGCAAGGAGTTTGGTTTCTTTTTCTTTTTTTTTTTTTTTTAAGTATATATATATAAACTTTGTTAGACCAACACGCGTTACTGCCATCTGCTGGAAATTTATAATAAATGTAAACACCTACCAAATAAATGGAGTCCCCAAATGTTGCAAAAGGTTAATGCACTCAGCTGCTAACAAGAAGGTTGAAGGTTTGTGGTCATCCAGAGATGCCTTGGAAAAAAGGCCTGTGATATACTCTCCAAAAATGAGCCACTGGAAACCCTATGGAGGAGGGGCAAGATGTCAAAGTAAACAGTTGCTCCTCCATGTTTCTCTACAACTAAGCCAGCAAACAACGAATAAAAATTAGCACAGACAGAGATCTCAGAGCCTGGACAGCAGGTGAAGTGTTGAAGATCCAAGGTGAGTCCTGAATCAGGAAAAGAGATAGAACAGAGATAACAGGAAGGCTGAGATTAGCCGATTGCCAACACCCCACCTGTCAGCTCAGCTTGCTGCGACCATTTGGGGACATCAAAAGGCCAACATCCTTGAACAAACAACCCAGGATGGGACCTACACTGAAGACACAGACCGGCTCAGAGATACTAAGTCAATAGCCTTGGAAAGGTCTGACGAAAGTGATGGGACACCTGAGAGAGTGGAATATCAACACAACATGGATTTAAAATCTGAGAAACTAAGGAAGTGCAATCCTGTTATACTGGTAAAGGTTGGCTGTGGGAATTCACAGGCAGAGAGCAGGGAAGCACTAATGCACACTTGGGGAGGGGCACAGGAAGCTGAAACACCACAGGTGAGTGCTATTGAGTCTCACTGAGATCCGAGATGAGAGGGCACTAGGACTTGAGCCAGGACACCTATTCATCAGCCAGGGCAAGAAAAGTGTATCAAACAAGCAATCCAGAGGGAACTGGCTCCCTATCTAACAATCAGGCACCTGTTCAGGGTTGCCCTTGTGGAAAGGACACAAAACACTAACACCCCACCCCTCAGGAAAGCCACACCTTACATCTTCCACAAGCAGCCAGAGAAAAAGTCCTGCTCCTGCACAATCAGCCACAGAGGTAAAGCCATACACTGCGTACCCACAGATAGACATGAGGGAATTCCAACTCAGTGCTGCAGTCATCTTGGGAAGGTCACACTCCACCATGAAGAATTCAGAGGGAATCTTACACCCTAACAATGTCAGCCTCTGTGGGGAAAACTACCCAGAATTGGTACCCAGAAACTTAAAATTTTACAAAATGCCTAAAATCTGTGGAGCCAAAGTAGAACCCTATGTAAACAAAGAAAATACCTCAGGCCCCACCAAAGAATGGCTGTCAGCACCGGGAGAACCAAAGGGCCAGAGTGCCCCCTAGTGGAACTTAAGAGAAGAAGATGGAATTAAAGTATAAAAAAAAAATTCCTGTAAATACAGAAAATTCTCAGTCCCAGATTATCACTGTATGATATTAAAATGCCCCACATTCAACAAAAAAAGAAAAACTATAAGACATACGCAATCACAAAAGAAGATGGACCAAGCAAAAGAAAATCATGAAAAAGCAGAAATTTCTCTATTGGAGACCAGGTTAATAGGAAAAATAGAAGACCTCCAAACCAATGTTAAATATGTTCAAAGAAAGCAAAGAATACGGAGAAAACACACTTATAGAGATCGGGAAACAGAATGAGAAACTCAATAAGGAGACTAAAAACAGAAAGAGAGAAATATTGGAATTGAAGAATAAAATAATTGAATTATAAAATGTAAGAGAAATATTCAACAACAGATTTGAGTAGACAGAGGATAGAATAAGTGAACTAGAAGAAAGATGACTGAACTTATCAAGTTTCAAGAGAAAGAAAACAAAGGAAAGCGAACAAAGCCAAATGGAAATGTGGGGTTGAATTAAGAAATCCAACATTAGAATTTTTGGAATTCTGTAACAACGGGATAGTAAAAAAAGACATAGAAAGAATTTTCTGAGAGATAATCATAGAGAATTTTCTAGTCTGAATAAGGAATCGAGCCTGCAACCTCGATAAACTCCAATCAGAAGGAATATAAAGAGGTCTACACCACAACACACTGTAATAAAATTCTAGAAAACCAAAGACGTGATGAGAATTCTGAAAGCAGCAAGAGAAAAACAAATATGACATATCAAGTATCCTTTATAAGAATAAGTGCAGATTTCTCCACAGAAACCCTGGTGGTCAGAAGACAATGATAAGATATATATAAACTATTGAAGGAAAACAATTGTCAAACAAGTATTTTTTACCCAGCAAAGTTGTCATTCAAAAATGAGGGGAAAATCAAGGCATTCCTAAATAAACAGAAGCTCTGGGAATTTTTTACTACCAGACCTGCTCTTCAAGTATTACTTAAGGGAGTTCTTCAGATGAAAAGGAAAGTACACTAGACAAATACTTGAATCTGCACATGGGAAAGAAAAGAGAGAGAGAGAGAGATCTTTAATAAAGATAACAGCATGGGCAAACATAAGGACCAACCATACAGTATTTTCAGGGAGTAAACCCAATAGTTAAGTTCCACAAGCAATACAACATCAAGTGCATAAGAAATAAGTACAAATTAAACCTATCAGATATAGGATGTATAATGATGTAACTGGAGAATCAACAATAGAAAGGGGGGAGGGAGGAGCGAGACAAGAATACAATTTTAATATGTTAATCTTGTATGTTACCTGTTGTTTGTATGCTCAGTGTTGGCAGCAAGCTGAAATAAGTTGCTGCAATTCTGAGTTGTTCAGTGTAATTTTTGTGGTAACCACTAAGAAAATGTACAGAAGGCGAGAAGAAAGTAATTTTAAAAAGCAGCTAAATACAAAAATATGGGAATAATGGGGCAAAGAAGATATAAGACATACAAGAAAACAATTAGCAAAATGAATTAAGTAGGTTCTTCATTTTCAGTAATTACCTTAAATGTAAGTGGTCTAAACTCCCCATTCAAAAGGCAAAGAGTAACAGAATGGATAAAAAAAACATGATCCATTCTTATGCTGTCTACAAGAGACACACCTTAGACACAAGGATACAAACAGACTCAAAGTAAAAGGATGGAAAAGAATATTCCATGCAACTAGCAAACAAAAAAGAGTAGGAGAGGCCATACTGATATAAGATAAAATAGGCTTTAAATCAAAATCTATTATAAGAGATAAATAAGGAATTACATAGTAATAAAAGGGTCAATTCATCAAGAAGACATAACAATTTGAAACATATATGCAACCGCTATCAGTGCTCCAAAATATATGAAACAAATACTGACTAATACAAAAAAAAGTAATAGGAAATTCCACAGTCATAATTGGGGACTTCAATACACCACTTTCAATTCTGAACAGAACATCTAAAAAGAAGATCAATAAGGACATAGATGACTTAAATATGCCATAAGCCAATTAGACCTAATGTATATATATAGAATTCTCCACTCATCATCAGAACAATACACATTTTCCTCCTGTGCACATGGATCATTTTCCAGAATAGAACATATGCTAGGCCACAAAACAAGAGTCAACAAATTTAAAAAGATTGAAATTGTACAAAGTATCTTCTCTGACCACAAAGGAATAAATTAGAAATTAACAGCAAAAGCAAAACTAGAAAACACACAAATTCATGGAAATTAAACAATTCAGTGAAAAAGAAACCCATTGTCATCGAGTCAATTCTGACCCATAGCAACTCTATAGGACCGAGTAGAACTGCCCCACAGGGTTTTCAAGGAGCAGCTGGTGGATTCAAACTGCCGACCTTTTGGTTAACAGCTGTAGCTATTAACCACTGTGCCACCAGGGCTCCAAAACAATACACTACTAAAAAACTATTGGGTCAAGGAAGAAATAAAGATTGAAATAAAAAATACCTGGAGATAAATGAAAATGCAGCCACAACATACCAAAACTTATGGGATGCAGTGAAGGCAGAACTCAGAGGAAAACTTATAGCAATAAATGCCTTCATTAACAAGGAAGAAAGGTCTCAAATAAATAGCCTAACTCTGCAGTTTGAGGAACTAGAAAAAGAGAAGAGCAAACTAAACCTAAAGCCACTAGAAGAAAAGAAATAATAAAGATTAGAGCAGAAATAAGTGAAATAGAGAACAGGAAAACAGTAGAGAGCATCAATAAATCCAAAAGTTGATTCTTGAAAAGATCAATAAAATTGACAGACCACTTGCTAGGCTGACAAAGAAACAGAGAAGATGTAAATTACCAAAATAAGAAATGAAAGTAGAGACATTACAACTGACCCAACTGAAGTAAAAAGGATCATAACAGAATACTACGAACAACTGTACTCCAACAAAATCAATAACTTTGATGAAATGCATAAATTCCTAGAGACACATAACCTACATAAACTGACTGAAAAGGAAGTAGAAAACCTCAAAAGGGAAGTACAAAGATTGAATCAGTATTTAAAAGCCTCCCAACAAAGAAACGTCTGGGACCAGATGGCTTCACTGGGGAATTCTATCAAAAATTTAAAGAACAAACACCAGTCCTGTTCAAACTATTTCAAAAGGTAGAGGAAGAAGTAATACTCCCTAACTCTTTCTATGAAGCCAGCATTATTCTGGACCAAAGCCAGACAAAGACACTAAAAGAAAAGAAAACTACAGACCAATAGCCCTTATGAATATTAATGCAAAAATTCTAGACAAAATACTAACAAAGAGGATCCAACAGCATATTAAAAGGATTATACATCATGATCAAGTGGGATTTATTCCAGGAATGCAAGGTTGGTTCAACTTTAAAAAATCAGTCAGTGTAATACACCACATTAACAGAACAAAGGAAAAGAACCACATGATTATCTCAATCAATGACGAAAAGGCATTTGACAAAATCCAGCACCCTTTCTTAATAAAAACTCTCAGCAAGATAGGAATAAAAGGGAAATTCCTCAAAATGATTAAGGGCATTTATGAACAATCAACAGCCAACATAATACTCAATGGAGAAAGTTTGAGGACTTCCCTCTTGAAAATGAGAACAGTACAAGGATGTCTCTAAACACTCTTATTCAATATTGTACTGGAACCCAGATCCATGAGACCCCTTCTGGGCAGTGCTGCCTCCCTAAGCCAGGATGACTCAATCCCTTGGCTGATGGTTCTTCCTTAGTTTCCTAGCACTGCTGTAACAAAGTACAACAAACTGGGTGGCTTAAAACAAGAGAAATGTATTGTCTCACAGTCCTAGAGGCTATATTCTGAGTGTTGGCAGGGCCATACTTTGTCTAAAGACCCTAGGGGAAGATACTTTGTTGTCTCTTTCAGCTTCTGATGGCCCTAGGCATTCCTTGGCTTATTGTTTTAAGTAGAGGAGTGATATGGGCTAACATGTTTTAAAGTGATGACGCTAAAAGATCTGTTTACAATACTCTATAGCTGTCCTGTCCAATACAGCATCCACTAGCCACACGTACCTGTCAAGTACCTGAATTATGGCTAGTCCAAACTGAGATGTACTGTAAGTATAAAATACACACTAGGTTTCAAAGACTTAGTATAAAAAAAGTCATGTAAACTATCTTATTAATTTTAATATTGATGACATATTGAAATGATAATCATTTACATATATTTGATTAAATAAAATATATAGTTAAAATAAGTGACTTCCAGGTAACATGACACTATAGACAGAAGCACCACGCCATCCCTCCATAGCAAAGATCTGAAAAACTAAGTCAAACAGAGATAAACGTCAATCCTAAAACTCTGAGCATCAAATGAAAACAAAAAGAACTCAGCCAAGCCCCAAATGGAATAAGAAACTGACAGAGAACAGACAGTGAGGAGAGACACATGCAGAGGTCCCCTATCAGCTAACACAGTATGGATCCACCATCTTTAGACCCTGTCAGAGATAGGTGAGCAGGGAGTATGGGAAAGCAGTTTCACAGAGCTCTTAGCAGGAGACAAAACAACCTGTAACCAGTGATATACGCTTTCCCACACCCTACCCTTCTCACCCCCACTTGGCCTCCTCTTCTTCTTATGGCCACAGTCCCTTGGCCAGGAAGTACCGGCTTCACCCCTTGCCACTTGGATTCCACCCACCCACACTCGCCGGCTCCCTGAGTGCCATTTGTTGGGTGCTGTTTTTTCCACTTCCTTTGGTTTCTTCCATACCTCTCACCACCTCCCCGCTCCTTTCTCTCAAATACCTGGCTCCGTGTGCCATCTTTGCTTCCTCCTGAAAGGCTATGAAACGCCGCTCCACTGTGGGACTGCTTCTTGGCCTGTGCCGCCATGTTGGTGGTATCCCAGGGGCTTTATTTTCTTGGTTTGTTTTGATTTCTTCTGTTTTAATTTCTTTGTTTGTTTTCTTTTACTTTTCTTGGCTTGGGAGCCCCTTCTAGCAGGGCAGTACTGCACGGCTTGGGAGCTACTCCTTCAGTCTGCACAGCTGTGCAGTGGGATCCTTGGAAGAATTTATTTTTTCTTCTTTTTTTTTTTTTTTTGTTTGGTTTTGTTTTTTCTGTTTTTGTTCTTCTGTTTTGTGTGTGTGTGTGTGTGTGTGTGTGTGTGTTTTCTTTTATCTTTTTCCCTTTTTGTCTTTCTTCATTTCTCAGTTTCTTGTCTCACTCTACTTACCTCCTCTTCCTGTCTCCTGAATACCTGGCACTGTGTGACACCTCTACCCCTTCTAGACAGTCTGTACTTCACTGCCTGGAAGCAACTTCCCTAGTCCTCACAGCCACACCAGTGGGATCCCTGGGGGCTTCCCCTTTCTTTATTTTTTTCTTTTTCTTTCTAATTTTTATTTATTCTTTTTTTTTCTTTTTCCCATTTTGTTCTTCTCCATTTGTCAGTCTCTCATCTCTCTACTCCAAAGGCAAGCTCCCAAAGGGATCTACATAAATGGAAAACCATACCATGCTCACGGATAGGTAGACTCAATATTGTGAAAATGACAATTTTACCCAAAGCCATTTATAAATACAATTCAACCCTGATCCAAATATCAACAACATTTTTTAAAGAGATGGAAAAACTAATCATTAACTTTATATGGAAAAAAAAGAAGCCCCAGATAAGTAAAGCACTATTGAAGAAGAAGAATAAAGTAGAAGGACTCATACTACCTGACCTCAGAACTTAGTATACAGCTACTGTAGTCAGAACAGCCTGGTACAGGTACAATGACAGATACCTTAATCAATGGAACAGAATTGAGAATGCAGATGTAAATCCATCCACCTATGATCACCTGATCTTCAACAAGGGCCTAAAGTCCATCAAATGGGGAAAAGACAGTCTTTTAACAAATGGTGCTGGCAAAACTGGATGTCCATCTGCAAAAAAATGAAACAGGACCCATACCTCACACCATATACAAAAACTAATTCAAAATGGATCAAAGACCTAAATATAAAGTCAAAAACTATAAAGTTCATAGAAGAAAAAATACCATCAACACTACAGGCCCTAATACACAGCATTAACAAGATACAAACCATAACCAACAACACATACACTCCAGAAGATAAGCTAGATAACTGGGATCTTCTAAAAATTAAACACTTATGCTCATCAACAGTCTTCACCAAAAGAGTAAAAAAAGAACCTACAGACTGGGTAAAAATTTTTGAACCTTAGAAGTCAGACAAAGGTCTAATTTCTAAAATATACAGGAAAATCCAACACCTCTACAACAAAAAGACAAATAATCCAATTAAAAAATGGGCAAAGGAAGTGAACAGACATTTCACCAAAGAGGACATTCAAATGGCCAACAGACACATGAGGAAATGCTCGCAATCACTAGCCATTAGAGAAATGCAGATTAAAACCACAATGAGATAACATCTCACCCCAGCATTAATGGCACGAATAAAAAAAAACTGGAAATAAAAGTTGGAGAGGCTGCAGGGAGATCAGAACTCTTATGCACTGGAAAATTTTATGCACTAGAAAATTTTAAATTACATATGTGGCTTGAATTCTATTTCTACTGGACAGCGCTGCTCTAAAGAGAACAAGGAGGAAGGCACGGAGAACATTTAGGAGGCAACTGCAATCATATAGATGAGAGATGATGGTGGCTTGGACCAGGGTGATAGAGGCAGATAGGAAAAACGATAGGATTTTGGATATATTTTCAATGAAGAATTGTTATAATTTTTTTTTTTTTTTTTGACAGATTGAATGGGAATGTGAGAGAAAAAGAGGAGTCAAGAATGATTCCAAGGTTTGAGCTGAGCAACTGGAAGAATGGAGTTGGGGAAAGATCAAAACTTCAGTATTAGACATATTAAGTTTGATGTGTCTATAACATAGACGAGTAGAGAGGTTTTGTAGACAGATGGGTAGGTGAACCTAGAGCTTGGGGAGAGGTCAGGACTGGGCATATAAATTGGGGAGAAGCTATTTAAAGTCATGAAACTGGATAAAGAACCTGAGGGAAGAGAAGAGAACCACAGCCTGAGACCTGGGTGCTCCAACACTGAGACATTGGGAGACGAGGAGAATCCCCAAAGGAAACTAAGAAGGCACTAGACCAGTAAGGTAGGAAAAATCCAAAGTGGCTCATGTCCTAGAAGTAGAGTGAAGAAAGTATTTCTAGGAGACAGAAGAAAGTAACTGAGTCAAATGCCGTGGAGAGGGCAGTTAAGAAGAAAACTGAGAACTGGCTCCCAGATTGAGCAACACGGCGGTCATGGGTGATCTCAACAAGAGTTCTTTTGGTGCAAGATAGTGGTGGAAGCTTGATTGGTGCAGCTTAAGAAATGAAGGCAATTGAAGCATTTGAGACAGTGCATACTATGATTTTTTTCAGAATTTGATATAAAAGGGAGCAGAGAAATGTGGAGATAAAATTAAGACACACACCAAAACGTCAACAATTGCAGCCCTGGGATTATGGATGTTCTTTTATTTGTTGTGAATCTTTTTGTAGTTTTCTACAATAAACATATTGATTTTGAACAAGAAAAAAAAGTTGTTAAATCAACAGTGGATTTTGCACAATTTCTTGATAGCCAAACCATTCAGCCAGCTCAATTCTTGAACAGAAAGGGAACTGGGTTGGAAGCCTCTCCAGGTATGTTTTCAATTTTTTCTTAAAAAAGTGGTGTCCTTGTCTCTTCACCTGGAATGTGACACAATATTGCATTGTCCCTTATATTACTAAGATCCATTTTATACAGTCCTGTTCTAGAACATATCTGAGCAAATTGATCCACCACTTGTCAATGCAGAGCTTTTAAAAGGATTTTCTTACTAGTTAGTCTTTTCCCATGAAAGTCAAGGCATTGCCCCTGTCAGAATTACTCCCACATGACCTGTAGTTAGGAAAGTGTTTGGTGTAGTAACTGTTTTTACTTGAGGAGTGGTTATTATTAACAGTAAAAATAGTAATAAGCTATTATTCACTGAATATTCACTATGTTCCAAACACAACGTCATATATTTGTTCATATAATTGTTCATATAATTATCACAACAATCCTATGAGTTCACTATTCATATTGCCAACATTTTTCATTGTTGTTGAAAATACACACAGCAAAATATTCAGCAATTAGACAATTTCTACATGTACAAAAGAATGACATTGATTGTTGTTGTTTTAGTTGCCACCCAGTGGGTTCGAACTCATAGTGACCCTATGTATAACAGAATGAAACACTGCCTGGTCCTCCACCATTCTCACAATCATTTAAGCCCACTGTTGCATGCACTGTGTCAATCCATCTCATTGAAAGTCCTCTTCTTTTTTGCTGACCCTCTACTTTACCAAGCATGATGTCCTTCTCCAGGGACTGATCCCTCCTGATAACATGTCCAAAGTACGTGAGACAAAGTCTTGGCATGCTTGCTTCTAAGGAGCATTCTGGCTGTACTTCTTCCAAGACAGATTTGTTTGTTCTTCTGACAGTGCATTGTATATTCACTATTCTATGACCACAGCCATGTTTTCCAACTACTAATCCTTCTTCTCTGTTTCCAACTTTCATATTCCAATCACCAGTAATTATCAATGCATCTTGATAATTACAGTGACATTGTTTACATTCTTCAAATTGTGTAACCATTCTCACCCTCCTTTTCTGATTTGTTCCTCCCCTATTGACACAAACTCACTTCTACCTAGGCTTCCTATTGAGTTGCTGTTAACAGTTTGATTCCATATGTTAAAGCTCCTTAAAAAAGCACAATGTTCATGGCAGACATTCTTCATTAGTTAAGCTAGACTTTTGTTTGACTTCTAAAGAAGACTTCAGATTTGGAAAAGTATAGTAAGAATAGCAGCACAACTGGAAGAATGTAATCAATGTCACTGAATTGTACATTTAGAAACTTTTGAAATGGTGTAAATTTGGCTATGTATATTTTCACCAAAAAAAAAAAAAAGGTCCTCCAAGATCAAGAAAGCAGAGTGTTGACATGTCATGGGGTTGTCAACCAATGTCATAAAACAATATGTGTACTGACTGTTTAATGAGAAACTATTTGTTCTGTAAACCTTCATCTAAAGTACAATAAAATAAATAATTTTTTAAAAAAGAAGTCTTCAGGGGATATTTTTAGTTTGTGGTTTTAGACTTAAAAATCACCTCAGGGCAGTTTTTGGGGTTTATCTAGCCTCAGTGGCTCCAGATAGTCTACACTACATGAGAACTGAAATTTTGTTCCCCGTTTTCCTCATTTTTGGTCAGATTCTTCTTTAGAGTCGTTGATCAAAGTTTCAGTAATTGTAGCTGGGCACCGTCCATTTCTTCTGGTCTCATAACAAATGAGGCAGTTGTTCATGGAGGCAATTAACCACACATTTCATTTCCTCCTCCAATTTCTGATTCTTTTTCCCTTGTTGCTCCAGGTGAATAGGACCAACTGTTGTACCTTGGATGGGTGCTTGCAAGCTTTTAAGACCCCATGCACTATGCAACTAACTAGGAGGCAGAATAGAAGTGCTACAGATGACAGTAGGCCAATTAACTAGAATGTCCCATGAGACCATGACCCTAAAATGCTTTTTGCCTAACTGAGATGCCTGTAGGTCTCATGGTCTACATGTTGTCCCTATTATAGTAGTCCTCCTCCTTACTATTACAATAGTCCCTTTCCTTTTCCCCTTTTCATTCTGAAGAAAGCCTTTCCCTATCAAACTCTGGATTTTTTTTTTTTTTTTTAAATTTGACAGAACGTACAGGTAGTAAGTGACAAATCAGAGACTCCTTACAGGTTTTCTTAATTAAAACTCAAGTCCCAAACCACTCTCAGGAGTGTAGAAAATTGGATGGAAACTCCCTTGCCTGCTCCAAGCCCTGCGGAACACTTCCTATGGGCAGGCAGAGAAGCATCACAGCAGTGGGGAGAGGGTGGTGGGATGGGGGACTGGGTTCTGGGGGCTGGAGAGATGGAGATGGTGCAGCCTGTTGGAAGGTTTTGATCAAGGCTGTGGAATAAACAAAAATGGATTTTTCTTACTGAAGGAAGGGTCTTCTTACATTCTGAGCTTAAAAACTAATTAATAAAAGTAAACAATAATATATTTAACCCTGGCCTATAATAGAGTTTTGGCAAAACTATAGACTCTGGGGTTACTGTGGTGGGTCAAGAGATATTATTCTCTCTCCCAGAGGTAGTTGCATTTCAGCTATGGGAGAAATAGCCTTCAAACTCCTCAGGTCATTTATCCAAAATTTGCTCTTGTAATGATTTTATTCCCCAAATAAAAGATGCTCATCCTGTTGAATCCCATTATAATGCATCTTTTGTTATTACTTGAATTTGATTATTTAACCAGCCAGTGACATCCCTAAACATGTAAGAATTTTGCACAGTAAACTCAATAAATATATCATAGATACTTCCATTAGTCTTAATACCTCATTATGAAAGGGGACCGCAATAGCGTCCTCACTGAATTGTTGTAAGGATAAAATGAGCTAATGTAAGTGCTTAGCACACAGCACATTGACTGGGCCATAATAAAGGGGCTCCCTTCAGTAATGTTAGCGGACATTATAATAAATTCATATTAGATGACTGTTATAATTAGCATATCAAACACTAGCCTGAGCATCATACCTCTCTTCTTTAGCTAAAATCATATTCTTTGTAGGTAAATTATGCTACTGAGATGTTTAATGGTTTTATTCTCTTAAGTTGGTGAATTTTCCTCCTATAATTAGATTTACTAGATAAAGTAAGCACAGTAAATTATTTTGTCCCTAGATGGAGGCATCGATTTTGTATGCTTGAATTAATGTGGATTCAACATTAGTGAAGAAAATCTGAATTGACAATAACCACTGTATGCTGCAGATGACAAATTTACTCAGTCGGTTGTGAAGATAAAGTGTAGTTTCTTTATGTTGTCCATAAATAATCCAGTGTTCCTCTAAATAAGCTTTTAAGTCTTTCAAGGTTTAAAATAGTCTGACCTGATTAATTTGTTAAGTAGTATTTGATATCTTAGGAGAAAATGCTCAGTGTCTCTTATCTCCACATCTCTTCCTCTTCCACCTCCTCTACAAGGTGGCATATGGTATCATAGGGTGGAGGAAGAAGATGGACCCTTAGAAGGGCATTTAAAGGCCTGCGCCTCAGCTAACACCAATTTACGTTTTGCTCCCACCATGGCCGGGATGTCTCTTCTTCCCATAATTCCCTGGGTTGGGGAGGTGGGCTTTCCCTTCCTTTTCCGGCCAGGATCTCCCTCCCTTACAGAAAAGTACAGAGGTCTAGTCTCCCAAGCCTAACCAGTTGCCGTGGAGTTGATTCTGACTCATGGTGACCCCATATGTGTCAGCGTAGAACTGCACTTCACAGGGTTTTCAATGGCTGATATTTCCGAAATAGATTGTCAGGCCCTTATTTCAAGGTCTGGGCAGACTCAAACCTCCAACTATCAGTAGTCAACCACATTAACCATTTGGGACACCCTCCCAAGCCTGGCCCTTGATATAGCAAATGAAGTCTAAAGAAATTTAACAAATCCCTTCTCTTTCTGCAATACCTGACTTTTAAGCCTATTGTCTTGTTAAAGAGGTCATGGTCTTATTGTCTTCTGCCCTGGAGCCATAAGCCACATTTCAGGAAATGGGAGGTAGCAAATGGAAAATGAGGATGTGGGCTGAAAAATTATGATTAAATATTGACAAAATATTACGCCATAACCTTGTTTTGGAAATGAATGAAAACCTGGTCGTCTAAATGCCACATTAATTTGGGTAACTGCCATCTGTAAATAACATGCAGAAGTGGAAGAATGCACCAGATGGTTAGTAACTGATGCGGTGATGGAGTGCTCAAGGAATTAATGGTGAATAATGATTAGAACGCTAACTGATGGTACTTCTAACACCAGGAGCTATGGTGAACAAACTTGGTAATAATCGGGAAAGAAAGAACAACAAGAGGGTATGTCAAAGTTTGTGATAATGGAAGTTCCCATATGGATCCAAGATTGCTGCTGTGATTATTTCTGCTACACAAGCACCATCTGTTTCCTCACAGCAGCATCATTTAACATCAACAGGACAGGGAGATTCTGTCCTGAAATTCTGAGAGAATGAGTAACTAGGACTAATGAGAAGGGGAAAGTTGATGTTAACATATTCGTTTTTATTTTCCCTATTTGGTTATTGAAACAGACCCATGTACTTTCACTTCCCTCCTCATCTTTGTTCCTTCTTCCTTCCTCCCTTTCCTCCTTTTTTCTCTTCCTCTGTCAAGGAAAAAATTAATAGCAGACATCTTACTCTGATTTTAAGGGTTTTCTCTTACTCACGAAATCAAAAATTAACTGTAAAAAAGTCTGACCCAAACTGCAAAAGCATTGCCTCCCTCCAACCCCTGCTAGAAGCTGCTCTACAGCATTGTAAATTTGTCTTTTCCTGCTAGAAAGGATAGTCAGTAACAAAACCATTACCTCATGATGTGATGGAAGAGACTCTAAGCTTTCTCAATTTAAATTTCAAGAGGTCTCCTGGCTGCAGGTGGATGGAGGGTCAAATTTTTAGCAACTACTTTTTAATGTTAACTCAGTAACCATTAAGTACTTGATCACCATGGAAACTTGTATTTACCAAGAAAAAAATATATAAAAACTTCTGTGAAGTCTCTTATACTCAGGAATACTGTATTTTTTTGCAAATAATGAGCTACTTCTGCAGTTGTTTGCCAACTGTGCCCTCCACCCTTGAGGTATTTTCCTAAGCACACTATGCCAATTTTTTTTTACATGTGGCTGTAAAAAGAAAATAAACACTAGTATAGTACGCAAACAAACATAGAAGGCATCCGTTATTTGTATAAAAATATGATACATCTTTTTCATTTTTCCTTCATGCATGGGAGACTCTTGCTCCAACAATCTGCAAATTTTTTATTAAATTATTAAAGAATTATTATATTATTGTTTTGAGTTAATTCAAAGGTTTATTTTTAACAATTGTAATTAGCCTACTTTGGGCAACTTGCTTTTAGAAGTGAAATAATCTCCATGCATGCATATATAATGACTGCTCAGTATAAACCTTATGTTTCAATTTTTTTGAGTTTTGATTTTTTTTTTTTTTAACACTGCTTTTCTTCTGTTATTCACTTACAAATTATCTGACAACTCCAGTCCCACTGAGCACCTTTCCTTCGGTGTTATTAATATAAGTAGTCAGCACTACACAATTTAGCTTTTGACTTAATAGTGCTTTAATTGTCTTGTATAATTAAAACAGTTAATTTTTTTTAATTTTAGAGTCATCTTAATGAGACAATATATGCTTCCCATGAAAAAGAATCTAGAGTTTTGCTTAGTGAATGTTGAATAAATATTTCATGACTGGCTAATAATTATGAGAATAATACTAGCTATTTTGTCAATACTGTCTAAATAGTGTTAAGGGTAGAGCTTTGCTTTTAGCTCTGTTTCTGTTGTAGTTGTTGTTATTGGCCGTTTTCTGTTTTGAATATTTTTTATATACCTTTTCTATGTGCTTCTTTGTTGGCATTATGAAGTGAGTAAAATGAGATGTGTCTGGCATTATGCTGGGAGTTGTTGCTGTCATTACTGTTATTGCTATAGTCATCGTCAGCATCACATCATAATCAACACTGTGTCGTAGGGGAAGAACATCATAAAGTTTAGTGAAGCAAAAAGTAAGCTTTATTCAGCATGTTTCAAAAGGGCAGAAGTGGGAAAATGGGCAAGCACGCTGCTAGAGCCATGTCTGCCTGAGTCCAAAGACCATTATAGAATATGCAAGAATGGGAAAACGGACAAGCATGCTTCCACAGCGATGTCTGCCCGAGTCCAAAGAACAGTTACAGAGCCATCAGTATACATTAACTTTACAAATGGGCAAAACTATTGAAAGCTTAGCCTTTACAGATTGACTAGAAAGTGTGATCCTACATTTTGAATTGTCTTTCTTAACAATCATTTGTACAGGTTTCAGTAACGACAATCAGGAGGGTCTTCATTTGTCCAATAAATTTCTATTCACTAAATGCTAACACAGAAAGATAAAGAGTGGAAAATCTTTTGTGTTCTGTTTGATTGGCTTTATATGAAAGGTTCCCTAAAAGATATTTTCCAAGATTATTTTAGCTATTGTCTTTATACCTCATGGCCCAGTTGATGTGTCCTTGTGAGCCCTTGTGAGCCCAGCTCCAGCTCCAGCTGGGTCACATTCTCTATGCTCAAGGACAGGGAATAATAACTCTAATATTATTTCCTAAATCAACTGCTACCAGTTGATTGTTGAGCCCTAACTATGTGCCAGTATGTTATTTTATTCTCAAAATAATCTTAATAATATAGGTGTCACTTCATTCATTTTGTAAATGAGAAAATAAGCCTTTAGTGAGCTGACTAACTTAATTTTAGTTAATTTATCAAGTATTAATATAGCACGTATTGTGTGTCAAGGAGTATTCTGACATTCTACAAATATTATCTCATTTAATTCTCAAAACAATCTTAATTAAGTCGGGTGTCATTGTTCCTATTTCACAGATGAGAAGCCAAGCCTCCTAGAGAGCTTAGTAACTCAACTAACTAGTCATGTATTTACTTATCCAATATTATATGCCACATTACTATGCTAGATGCTGGGGATACAGTAGGGAATAGTCAGACACAATTATCGGCTATGTGGAATTTAGAGGAACCTCAGTCTAGTAGTGTGTGACAAGCTTACTGTTTCATCCAACTGTACACACTAAATAATGACAGATTACAGGGAATAAACTGACTTTGTATCTGGGTACTTTCCTAAGACATTGGCAAGAGTAACCCCTGCTCTGAGTCCCAGGCTTTACAGGGCCTCACGTATCACAAACATACAAAACATAACGGTATTCAAGAACTCACAGGCACCTCTGTCTCTTGGTGCTCAGTATTAGCACAGTGATTTGTATCCCTAAACAACCACTGTCATGACAAATACTGTTCAGGCCCCAGGAAACACTTCTTCACATGTCTTACCTTACGTCATCAAAATAAAAGACAACTGTATTGGAAGGTACAAAGGTCTGTAGGTTGTACCACGGCACATTTCAGAGATGAACACTGTTCTGGAGGACAGAGATGATTTAGGTTGCATAAGCAGTTAGGTAAGGAAAAAGATAAGCTAATTAAATTGTCAAATTTTCCCTGTAAGAAAGACTAATTAAATTGTCAAATTCTCCCTCTCAGAACACATGAATACAGTATAGTCTTTCAAAGCAAAGTATCATTTCCTACTAGTGCCAACATCCATTTTATTGTTTCTTTTTATATTCCAGTTGGAGGTACTCACCAATTAGGCCAGTATTCACAAAAGTCATACATGATGGCAGAGGAACATTTTATAAAATTATACATATGTAGGTCTAGGCATAACAGTGCAAACCATGATACCTATTCTTTACACTGGTGTTTAGATAAACAGAGAATACCAGAATCATAGTTTTATTTTTAGATAAATAATTTAAAAGATTATGTTAAATTTTCAAAAAGTTAAGAATAGCTTTATTTAAATGTTTAATTTTAAAAGTTGACATTTATTAATTATAATTTTATATTGCTTTTTAATTTTAATAGGTAAGTGTGACTATTTTAGAATAATAACAACCTTTTGGAAAACTTAACAAAAATAATTTTAGTCACCAGAAGAAAGGAAATAATAAAGATCAGAGCAGAAATAAATAAGACAGAAAACAGAAAAACAATAGAGAGAATCAACAAGACTAGAAGTTGGTTCTTTGAGAGGATCAGTAAAATTGACAAACCACTGGCCAAACTGACAAAGGAAAAGATTAAGAAGCTGCAAAGGACCAAAATAAGAAAAAAGATGGGTGATATGACAGCAGAATCAACAGACATAAAAATGATCATAACAGAATATTATAAAAAACTGTACTCCAACAAATTTAAAACCTAGAAGAAATGGACAAATTTCCAGAAACACACTACCTACCTAAACTAACACAAACTGAGGTAGAAAATTTGAACAGACCCGTAACAAAAGAAGAAATTGAAGAGGTCATAAATTTTTTTTTTTTTTTTTTTAAACTCCCAACAAAAAAAAAACCCTGCCCAGACGGCTTCACTGGAGAATTCTATCAAACATTCAGAGAAGAGTTGACACCAATTCTAGTCAAACTATTCCAGAACATAGAAAAGGAGGAATACTCCCTAATTTATTCTATGAAGCCAGCATAACCCTGATACCAAAGCCAGGAAAAGACATCACTAAAAAAGAAAATTACAGACCAATATCTCTCATGAATATAGATGCAAAAACTCTCAACAAAATTCTAGCTAATAGAATTCAACAGCATATAAAAAAATAATACATCATGACCAAGTGGGATTCATACTAGGTATGTAAGGATGGTTCAACGTTAGAAAATCAATCAACGGAATTCACCACATAAATAAAACAAAGAACAAGAATCACATGATCATCTCAATCAATACAAAAAAGGCATTTGATAAAATCCAACACCTTTCTTGACAAAAATGGTCAGCAAAATGGAATAGAAAGGAAATTCCTCAACATAATTAAAGGCATACATACAAAACCAACAGCCAACATTATTCTCAATGGAGAGAAACTGAAAGCATTTCCCTTGAGAACAGGGACCAGACAAGGATGTCCTTTATCACCACTCTTATTCCATGTTGTACTGCAAGTCCTAGCTAGAACAATAAGGCAAGAAAGGGGAAAAAAAAGGCATACAAATTGGTGAGGAAGAAGTAAAACTATCCCTATACACAGATGACATGATCTTGTACATAGAAAATCCCAGAGATTCCACAAAAAAGTTACTGGAACTAATAGAAGGATTCAGCAAAGTGGTAGGGTACAAGATCAACATACAAAAATCAGTCAGATTCCTCTACACTAACAAAGAGAACTCCAAAAAGGAAATCAGGAAAGCAGTACCATTTATAATAGCCCCCAAAAGATAAAATACTTAGGAATAAATCTAACTAAGGACGTAAAAGATTTCTACAAAGAAAACTACAAAACACTACTGCAAGGAACCAAAAGAGACTTACATAAATGGAAAAACATACCATGCTCATGGATAGGAAGATTTAACATTGTGAAAGTATCAACACTACCTGTCTTAGGCTGAGTTCTCTAGAGAAGCAAAACCAGTAAAGCATAAATATATATAGAGAGAGATTTATATCAAAGAAATGGCTCAGGCAATTGTACTGACTGGAATGGCCCAAGTCCATGGATTAGGATAGAGGCTTCTCCCAATTCATGTAGCCGCAGGTGCTGGCAAAGCCAAGATCGGTAGGTTGGAAAGCAGGGCTCTTGCTCACAGGTTGTGAATATTGACAAATCCCAAGACTGGCAGGCAAGACCTCAAGGCTTCTCCTGATTCATGTAGCTGCAGGGGCTGGTGAACCCACAATTGGCAGGTCGGAGAGCAGGGCTCCACTCACAGGGTGTGAATATCAACGAGTCCCAAGATCAGCAGATAAGCTGATAGCTCAAGTGCCAAGAACCGGAGGTCTGATGAACAGGAGGCAGCCACAGGATCCAAAACGAGCAAAAAGCCAGAATGTCTACTTATATTTGGATGCAGGCCACACCCCCAAGGAAAATCCCTTTCAACTGATTGGCTGGCTACTCACAGCAGATCCCATCATGGGAGTGATCGCATACAAACACTCAGAATCATGCCCAGCCAAGTTGACACACAATGTTAAACATCACACTACCCAAAGCAATCTATATATATAAAGCAATCCTAATCCAAATTCCAATAACATTTTTTAATGAAATGGAAAAACTAACCTCCAACTTTATATGGAAAAGAAAGAGGCCAAGGATAAATAAAGCATTATTGAAGAAGAACACCAAAGTAGGAGGACTCGCACTTTCAAATCTCAGAACCTACCATACAACTGAAGTAGTCAAAACAGCCTGATACTTGTACAACAACAGACATGTAAACCAATGAAACAGAATTGAGAACCCAGAAGTAAATCTATCCACCCATGGACAGCAGATCTTAGACAAAGAGTCGAAATCCATTAAGATGGAAAATAGATAGTCTCTTTAACAAACAGTGCTCGCAAAACTGAATATCCATTTGCAGAAACATGAAACACAATCCATACCTCACACCATACACAAAAACTAACCCATAATGGATCAAAGATCTAAATGTAAAACCTAAAACTATAGAGGTCATAGAAGAAAAAAAAGAGGCAAAGAATGATGATGAATCTGTGAAACATCTCACAACACGGATGAATCTAGAGGACACTATGATCAATGAAATAAGCCAATCACAAAAGGACAAATATTGTACGAGACTGCTACTATAAAAAATCAAGAAAAGGTTTACACACAGAAAGAAACATTCTTTGATGATTACTAGGGATAAGAGGGGTAGGAAGAATCACTAACTAGGTAGTAGACATGTGTTACTTTTGGTAAAGGGAAAAGCAATACACTATATGGGAGAAGTCAGCACAATGTGACAAAGGCAAGAGAAGACACTGAGAGGTACACAAGAATAAAGGGCAACTACCGTAAATACAATAGCATATACAATCCTGCAACAACAGTAATAACAAACAATAATTTAGGAGTGGATACAGGTTGCTATGAGTTGGAATCGACTCCATGGCAAGAGGTTTTTGCGACAGAGGTAGATATGTATCCTAAATAGGAGTGGCAGGTCGTACAGGAGTACACCAGTGCATATATAGGTAAGGTTGTGGATATTTTTACATACATATTTATATGTGCTGCATGTATATTCATATATATAATACAGCACATAGGAGACACAGTTACAGAAACTTCTAGACATAACCAAACACCTGTGGAACTGAGAAAAAAAGACAAAAAAAAAAACAGTCTGAAGTTTTCATTGACATTTTTCAAGGAAATAGATTCAAATTTCGAACACGTTGAATACAGTTCCATTTTATTTTTTACTACTTTAGATCATTACTGACAATAGCACACGAATTATGTGTAATTTTATTATAACGAAAAACCAGACCTGCTGCTGTTGAGTGGATTCCGACTCTTAGCGACCCTATATCTTAGCAGCATAACAATTTTGCTGAAGTAAATAATACATTTTATAAAATAAACATGTTATAATTTATAAATTCAGTATTTTTTTATTATCACTCATCCAAACATTGCCTACCCATCGGTAGACCACCCAGGAAGGCACAATAATTAGATCTAGTTGTCTTTGACATTTAGCTAACTTTTAGTAATAAAAAAGCTGTAGGACTATACTTTTTTTTTGTTGTTGTTGTTGTTGTTGAGTTGTCAAGATAGGAAGAGATAAGCATATTTTATCAAGCAGTTTGTTAGCTTGGTTTATATCTTCAAACTATTTGGACATATGGTATGTGGGCTTCCATAGTCTTGCCCCAGCCCCTCAAATGTTAGAGGCAGTCCTACAGAATGCCAAGCTCTTATCTGCTGCAATAAAGTCAATATTATTTTTATCTTACCAAGGAAGAACTTTAGAAAAACAGAGATAACTTTTCCAAATTTATATATAAGTGTTAAACCTAGGATTCAAACAAGAGCACATTTGACTCCAAAAGCTGGATTTCTGCCATAACTATGCGGCCAACCCTTTGCTAGGCTATCAGCCTAGTTAAAATCAAAGCGTATGTTGGGGGAATGAGGGGAGAGAGGTAGAACAGGGCAGCACTGGGAAGTTGGGGCTGAGTGGGGAGCAGGGGCTTTGCATGTTTAACCAACCAGTGCTATCTGGAGCAGAGGAGAATCACACGGATTTGTTGCAGTCTTAAGAAGACCCAAGGAGCCCTGGTGACGCAGTGGTTAAGCACTCGGCTGTTAACCAAAAGGTGGTGGTTCAAACCCACCAGCCTCTCCGCAAGAGGAAGACGTGGCAGTCTGCTTCCGTAAAGACTACAGCCTTGGAAACCCTATGGGGCAATTGTACTCTGTCCTATGTAGTATGGCAAGGGGTTTTGCTTTGGGTAAGAATACCCATGTTCCTTCAGTGGTTTAACTGTCTAGGACAGTGCTGTCCAGTTGAACTAGAATGTGAGCCATGTGTGTAATGTGAAATTTTCTAGTAGCCACATTTAAAAAAAGGGGAAAAAAGGAGAAATTAACTTTAATCATAAGTTTTATTTACCCAAAATATCCATCAACTAATCAAACTAAAAAAACAAGGTAAGGAGATAACTTACTTTTTGCACTTAGTCTTAGAAATCTGGTGTCTGTTTTACACTTATGGCATATCTTGATTTGGGCCAGCCACATTTTGAAAGCTCCATAGATTCATGTGGTGAGAGCAGCTGTCATATGGGAACTCTGTGTCTGAGTGACCTTGGAGATTTATGGCCCTCAGGGACCAGGACTTGACAAATGGATTCTCCCTGGCTCCATAGCTAGGCTGTATGGTCAGTTAGCTCTCTTCTACTGCTGGCAGGAAGTCAAGTTCACAAGATGTGCTCAGCCACCTGAACTTATTTCTTAGAGAATTTGCAGCTCCTACAGGGTCACACACCAGGAGCACTGGAGCCCCAACCAAGAATGAGGTAAAACTATAGCAAGAAATCCTTGGCTCCCCAGTTCTTGAAAAGTTCTGCTGGACCCTTGCTACATGGTTGTTTTTTATGTCTGTTTGGGAAATAAGGGCTGAAAGGGGCCTTTTAACCAAAATGCTTTCCTGAATCAGGGACTCCCTTTTGCAGAGTCCCTAGATGATCCAAATGGTTAACAGGCTAGGCTGCTAACCAGAAGGTTGGACGTTTGAGTCCACCCAGAGGTGCCTTGGAAGAAAGGTGTGGTAATCTGAAAAGTCAGCCTTTGAAAACCCTATGGAGCAGTTCTACTCTGACATATAAGATGTCACTGTGAGTTGGAATCAATTTGATGCAACTGGTTAAACTCTCTTTAGCTGAAGAAAATAATGCTTCCAAAGTGACATTCCACAACTCATTTCTTCTGGTTCTGGAGATAATGAACATTTTCACAGGCAAAATAGGAACCAGGAATTTGAATTTGGAACCTAACTGCTTAGGGGAAGAGTTCAGAATTTCTACTCGGAACATGCCAGAGTTTGTTAGCAGTCACTCTCTTTTGGTACATTTAAATCCTCCTCCCCACACGCATTTTCAGATGAACGATAATATTCCCTGGATCCTGATTTGATTTTAAAATAAATGTAATGGTCAACATCTGTCCTTTGATGTCAGGCAGAATGGAGATCTTTATCTTGATTCCATTACTTAATAGCTGGGTGATCATAGCAAAATATTTCCTCAAATGTACAAAAAAAAGATGTTTTTTCATGTGCAAAATAGGTTTTTGCTAGGATTAAAGGAAATAATGCCCATAATGCACTTCCTAAACCTACCCTATTGCTGTTGAGTCGATTCCGACTCATAGCGACCTTACAGGACAGAGTAGAACTGCCCCATAGGGTTTCCAAGGAGCCCCTGGTGGATTTAAACTGCTTACCTTTTGGTTAGCAACTGTAGCTCTTAACCACTATGCCACCAGGGTTTCCATAATGAACTTGGCACAGTTAAATACATGTTGGCTGTCACTACAATCTCTTAAGCACTGGCTTCTGACTGGTAGATCAACTGTAAGCAGATGGCTGAAGCTAGTGCTTTGTATATGGAATTGATTGCTGTTGTTAGCTGCTGTCGAGTTGGCCCACAATTCATGGTGACCCCATGCACAACAGAGCAAAATGCTGTCTGGTCCTTTGTCATCCCCATGACTGGTTCCAGATCAGATTGTTGTGATCTGTAAGGTTTTTATTGGCTGATTTTTGGAAATAGATCACCAGGCCTTTCTTCCTAATCCATTTTAATCTGGAAACTTCCCTGAAACCTGTTCAGCATCGTAGCAACACGCAAACCTTCACTGACAGACGGTGGTGGCTGCCTGTGAGATGCATTAGTCTGGAATGGAACCCGAGTCTCATGCATGGGAGGTGAGAATTCTACCACTGAGCCTCCAATGTCCCTGATTCCTAAATAAGGACCTTAAAATGCTGTTTGGTTCCCTCTTGAATCTCTCCTACACAGGGTCCATCATAACTTGCCATATTTTAATATTTTGGTCTTCTTCCTTCTCTCTTCTTTCCACTCTTTCCCTCTTCCTTTCTTTCTCTGTTCTTTCTAGCCGATGACTTAGGGAAGCTGGTGCCCTCAGTGGGCATGGCTCAGTCTCCTGGAGCCAGACACTCGAGGCAACTCTCTTAAGATGCCACCTTTGCATTTTTATTTCCTTTCTTGTAGATGACTGCTATGCAATAATCTTGAGATGAGAGCTAGGAACCTTCAATCAATCTGCTTGGCTCAGTGTGAGTTTTCCATAAATATTCTCTGGAAATGGACTAGATGATGATAATTGAAGGCAGGGAGGTTCCATTTATAAAGTTGTTGCAGAGTTTATCCACCCCACCATTCTGGGAATCAGCCTGACTGCCAACCTCTTGGTGAGGCTGTGTAGACACTACTCCACAGGGACACCAAACGGTAGAGATAATTGCAGGACAGGGGAGTGGCCACCCTTGAGAAGACACTGTGGGAAGGGTTGTCCCAGCAAGGAGTTGTCTCAGAGAGACCGCTAGTGATTGGGAGGCTGGGCAGATGGCGCAGGAAGCAGGGCTGGGGGCCCTGAGGTCCAACAGTGAACAAAAGATAGGGGTCAAGCATGGGGTGGTTCCCAGTGGCCAACAGCTGGGATGCAGACAGGGATCAGAGTCAGGTGGGCAGCCAGGAACCGCAATCAGAGGTCAAGGGAGCCCAGTGGTCAGAGGTCAGAATGTAACTGGGCATCCGCAATTCATCAGTTGCTTCCTTGAACAGGTGGCCTCTTATATGCTTTCTCCTAAGGAAAGAATTGATTGCACATGGCAAGTTAGGGCAGGGAGGTGGGCAGAGGTATCGAACTGAGTGCATGCAGCAAGGGCCAATTTTGATATTTTGTCAGAAGAACTGGTATTAGATGTTAAGATTTGATTCAGGGGGAGTGTGGGGAAGGGAAAGAACATATACCTGAGAGTCAGACAGTCTTAGGTTTGAATCCCAGCTCTTGCCATTGCCACCTGTGTGGCCTTGAACAGCCCACTTATCTGAGCTTCATTTTCCACACACGTAAAATGTGGGATAATACCTACTTCTTTGGAATGTTGTGAAGATTTAAGACAATGAAAAACTGAAATGGCAAGCAGACTCTCACGTATGCAATAACCGGTTTTAATATGTTGGTTTCTTTTCTCTCAGTCGGGACAAAATTGAGGAGCGTTTACCAAAAAAAAAGAACACCTGCAGTACAATGGTTAAAGCGATCAACTGCTAACCGAAAGGTCAGCAGTTGGAAACCACTAGCGACTCCTTGGGAGAAATATGTGGCAGTCTGCTTCCGAAGAGATTTACAGCCTTGGAAACTCTGTGGGGTCCCTATGCAGTGGATGTCTTTTTTTGCTGAGATGGTGATGTGGTTGCCTATAAGGCAACCCATAAAGGTGGTGTCCTTTAGACCTGAGCTGATCGGTATGGTAGCCCCTCATCCCATGTGCCTACTGAGCACTTGAAATGTAGTTGGTCTGAATGGGGATACACTGTGCTGTCGCGTAAAATATACACTGGATTTTGAAGACTTAATATGAAAAAAATGTAAACTATCTCATAAATAATTTTTTACATTGATTACATGTTGAAATGATAATATTGGGGTACATTGGATTAAATGAAATATATTACTCAATTAATCTTACCTGTTTCCTCTTACTGTTTAATATGGCTACTAGAAAATTTAAAATGACAGATGTGACTCACATTATATGGCTATTGGGCAGCGATGGTGAAGAGAGTGAGTTATTAACACTAGGCCTGGACTTAACCTTCACTCCTAACCACTGTCAGTCTCTATAAAATTTAGGTTGTGAGCATATTCCCTCCATGATACCCCCAAAGTCTTCTAAGTTGCAGCTGTTCAAATGGGTTGGCAAATCCATTCCCAAAATTTTTACTAAGCTGACCAATTTTTGGCCACTCTTCAGAAGGGCACTTGGAAATCTAGACTGCTTGGAGAGATGTTGCCCTGTTTCACACCACAATTTATAATGGATCTGCTCAGTCTTGGGTGGGGGTGTGGCTCTGTTCTACTGTAGTGGTGGACAGAAAGTACAGGATGGTGGGATCTGGGACAAGAGTGTAAATAAGCTCCTTGCCTTCAGTCCCCATGCTAGTTTCATGCTGTATCATCAAGACCTTGCATGCAAGTGTGTGGACACTCAGCCTACGTGTTCTAGCTTCATCCATCCCCTGCAAACAAGCACCCCTCCAAAAACACACCCAAATCTGTTATCGTCGAGTCACTTCCGACTTATGTTGACCCCATGTGTTACAGAGTAGAACTGTGCTCCGCAGGGCTTTCTTGGCTAAAATCTTTATGGAAGCAGGTTGCCAGAGCTTTCTTCTATGGCACTGCTGGGTGGGTTTGAACTGTCAAGCTTTTGCTTAGTAACCAAACACAAAGCTTTTGCATCACCACACAGGCCCAGGGGTGCACGTATTGTCAGTTTGGCATGTCCTTGGGGGGACAGCCTTGAAGAGGAAGCTCTTACAGACCTGGACTCAGTCTTGGAGCTGTTTGGGATGGGACTTTCAGGCACTTGGCCCTGGGACTTCTCTCTCACTGGGAATGAGCAGGGCTGGAGGAAGGCCAAAGCAAGTGGGGCAGAGGCCAAGGACTGAACGGTGACCTGCAGGAAGGCTGGGCGACTCTATTGCTCATAACTTAGCTTCCAGAATCATAGCAACACAAGCCACCACACTATGACAAACAACAGACAGATATGTCTGTATCTATATCTACATTTTATGCTTATTTCTGTCATCCTCCTCTAGACAGACAGGTTTTATCTGTCTTGCTCACTGCTCTTTCCTGCCTCTAGGATAGTGAGTGGCACGTAGTAGGAACATCAGCAACATACCACCTGTCCTTTATTGAGCATTTACTCTATGCTGGGCAATGGCTACCTGGGTCCAGACGGTGTTTCCAGTCAGGCCATCCGTAGTTTCCACATAAAAGTGTTTTCCCCATTGGAAGGCTTCTGGTCTGGGCTTAGGGGGGTCAAGACATTTGTCCTCATACAAGAGATGAAACCTGGCCAATAGGAACCTGTAGGAACATGCAGGACTCAGTGTGGGTTAAATCTGTCACTTCTAAAGGGTCAGATGGTGGACTTGGTATTCCAAGAGCAGGTGCTCTCAGGGGCTGCTACCCTGCACCTGCAGGATCAGGGCAGTGCTGTAAGGCTGCTCACCTACTCGGGGGTTGTCCATGTGTGTGCTGCACACGTGTGTGTGTCAGTGTGTGCTCCAGTGCACAGAGGCTCCTCCAGCATATCCCTTTTTCTCCTGGAGACCCAGCACACTTCCTTGGCCTGGAATGTCTCTGCCTAGCCAGACTGTCAGCCTTTTCTGGGGTTTTCCTGCCTGAACTTCCAGGACATCCTTCTGCTTCTAGTTCTGGTCTGTCTACGACTGAGAGTCCACCACATGCCAGGAACTGTTCTAAGCACGTTATGTGTATCAGTGCATTTAATCTCTACAGAGAGACCAAGTAAACTGGCCATGTCACACAGCATAGCCCATGCCCTTGGCGGCCGTGCAGCTGTGCCTCACCTTGTGTGAAGTAGTTCTCCTTCTTCTGGCCTCCCTGGCCTCACTCCCCCACCTCCTCTACCCACCTTCTCCAGGCACTTCTCTCTTTGTTCTCTTCTTCATCTATGGGCCCCTGGGATCTTAAGGCTAAGTGGGATTGAGTGGGGCAAGGAAGTTAAGGCAAAGATCAGCAGTCCCCTGGTCATGAAGAGAAGGAGGGAGACAGGGACATGGTTGTTTCTTAATTTCTGTGTAGGGAACCCTTTGGCTTCATTGTGACCTGAGATGGAAACAAGCCTAATTGAGTTCGTGTGTGTGTCTGTGTGTGTGTGTCTGTGTGTGTCTCTGTATGTGTGTGTCTGTGTGTGTCTGTGTGTCTCTGCGTGTGTGTGTCTGTGTGTCTGTATGTGTGTTTTTCTGTGTAGGGGTAGGATCTAGTGCTTTCCATTAGCAGACACTGCACAAGCTGCTCTATGCTGGGAGAAGCAACTGCACCATGAGGAGTTTGGATCAATTTGGGGAAATAAGACTTGGGTTTGAATCCTGCTCAACCTGCTGTGGAAACTTAGGCAGGCGACTGTGAGCTTTAGTTTTCTCATCTGTAATCTGGTGATGAATACAACCTAGGCGGTATTAGTTACCTAGTGCTGCTTTAACAAAAAAATACCACAAAGTTGATGGTCTTAAAGAACAGTGTCTTAGTCAGCTAGTGCTTTTCTAACAGAAATACCACAAGTGGATGGCTTTAACAAAGAGAAATTTGTTTCTTTACAGTAAAGTAGGCTAAAAGTCCAAATTCAGGGCATCAGCTTCAGGGGAAGCCTTTCTCTCTCTGTTGGCCTTCTCATCAATCTTCCCCCGAACTAGGAGCTTCTCCACACAGGGACCCCAGATCCAAAGGACCCACTCTGCTCCCAGCACTGCCGTACTGTTCTCTCCCCTTTCCTTTGTATCTCTTGAGAGATAAAAGGTGGTGCAGGCCACACCCCAGGGAAACTCCTTTTACCCTTTACTTTGGGTCAGGAATGTGACCTGGGTAAGGGTGTTACAATCCCTCCCTAATCCTCTTTAACATAAAATTACAATCACAAAATGGAGGACAACCACACAACACTGGGAGTCATGGCCCAGCCAAATCGACACACACGTTCTTTGGGGGACATGATTCAATCCATGACAAACAAGAATTTATTTTTTTATAGTTCAGGAGGCTAGAAGTCTGAATTCACGGCGTGGCTTTAGAGGAAAGTCCTTCTTTGTCTCTCTCAGCTTCTACTAGCTGCCAGCAATCCTTGGTGTTCCTGGGCTTGGAGACTCACACGTCCCCATTGTGACGTGATGTGGTATCTCCACCCCACCCCCTCGCCATGTGCAGCTGTGTTTCTGTTCTGCTCTTTTTACGAGACATGTTAACTTGACTGTACTAGGCCCAAAATGTAGTCACTTGCCCTGAGCCCCAAGCCAGCAAATCAAAACTTAAGTTTCTATTTCTTGTAAATAACCTCTCCTGAAGACAAAATCCAAGTCAATCAATTGATTCTTCTGGAAACAGAAACCTGAACTAGCCAATCAGAACTTGCCTGCTCAGTTTAACGTAGTTCAAAATCTCCCCTTAATCCCAAATAAGGAAAGAAAATGCCCACCAGCCAATCTGAAATTCGCCTAGTATAGCTTCCTTGCTCCTGTGTGTCTGAGCTTACAAAAATCCTTCCACTTTGTACTGCTCTTGGGAGCTCTTGCCTGACTTTCAGATCAGATGCACACCCTCCCCCCATTAATGAACTGCAAAAAAATAAAGCTCATGAGTTCATACACAAATTTAATGTTGTGGGAATTTTAGTTTTAACAGACATCATTCAGAAATGGTTTTGTTTAAGACTTCCCTACTCTGTATGAGTTCATGAACATAACAAAAGAAAAGCCCAATTTCTGAACAGAGTCACATTCACAGGTACAGGCATTAGTACATTAGCATAACATAGCCGAATCCATAACATAGGAATACTTTGAAGACAGGTTGAGTTGCACTGGTAAAGCCTGAAGCACAGTCCTGGGGGTTTGGAAGGTGCTTGCCATGGACATCTGTTGTATCTGCCTGCCCAGAATCCATTCTCCCTCTTAGAACACCATATTAATTTTCCTTTGGAATTCCCACTCCCCCTCCCTCCTGCTCCAGAGATGGGCACATGACTATGGTCTGGTCAGTCAGAGTCACAGAATTTGGTTCATGGCTGGGCATGTGACCCAATTCAGGCCAATGGAACACAATTCTGAGACTTTTTCTGGAACTACATAGGCAGAGGAAACTGGCCCTAGAGCTGCTGATGCCATCTTGGACCCACATGGGTAGACCCTGCCTGAGAACAAAGCCTACACAAAGGAGGAAAGACAAAGTTGGACAGATACCTATAAATCTATATCTCAATATCTCTATATCTGCATTTCTATCTACAGAGAGAAAGATACATATCCTAATGGCATTCTTGAGCCTTGGATTCAGCTGTGGTTGCAACAAGATGCATCTCTGCATTTCCCCATTACATGGGCCAACAAACTCTCTTTTACCAGGCCAGCCACTTGCAATGGGAAGCATCTGGATGGATTCAGGGCTCAATATATATTATTGAAAGAGTGAATTTTTGAAGTATTTTCAATTTTTATTATTATCAACAATAACGTTAATACCATTTACCATTTATCTAGTACTTCAAATGTGTCAGATCCTCTCTTAAGTGCTGTATGTGCCTGATCTCATTTAATCCACACAATATCCCTAGAGGTAGGTCCTACTATAATCCCATTTTACAGATGAAAAAATGGGAGGTAGAGAGGTATATTACTTGCCCCAAGTCACTGAGATAACAGGTGGTGGAGCCAATGTATCAACAGTCTGGATTGCTAAGCCACGTTCACGACCACTGCATATATTATCTGTGTAATGCAGGATATTGTTCAGAAATTACAGAATATAATGTTTTTATTTATTGATGTGAAGAAATATATTTCTTTTCCCTGAAGAACCCTATTTCAGAAAACTGGCAAAAGGCCCAGGGTCCAGTCTTGGGTCAGTTACTAACACTTTGGGTGGTTGTTGTTGTTAACCATTATTGACTCAGCACCCTGACTCACGGCAATCCCACGTACAATGGGATGAGATCATTGTGATCCATAGGGTTTCCACTGACTGATTTCAGAAGTAGATCTCCAGGCATTTCTTCCTAGTCTGTATTAGTCTGGAAGCTCTGATGAGACCTGTTCAGCATCATAGCAACACGCAAGCCTTCACTGATAGACAGACGGTGGGCTTAAGGTGCATTGACCAGGAATCAAAGCCAAGTGTCCTGCGTGGAAGGCGAAAATTCTATCACTGAACCACAAATGCCCTCACACTTTGAGTAGCCCTTGTCAATAATTTCCCTTTCTGGGCTCAGTTTCCCCATCTGTAAGAGAGGGGGTTGTACTTGTCAATAGCCCCCAAGAAGATACAATGCTTAGGAATAAATCTAACCAGAGACTTAAAAGACCTATACGAAGAAAACTACAAGACACTACTGCAAGAAATTAAAAGAGACCTACATAAGTGGAAAAACATACCTTGCTCATGGAAAGGAAGACTCAACATTGTGAAAATGTCAATTCTACCCAAAATGATATACAGATATAGTGCAATCCCAATCCAACTTCCAATGGCATTTTTTAATGAGATGGAGAAACAAATCACCAACTTCATATGGAAAGGGAAGAGGCCTGGATAAGTGAAGCATTAGTCAAGAAGAAGAAAAAAGTGGGAGGCCTCACACTACCTGATTTCAGAACCTATTATACCATCAAGATAGTCAAAACAGCCTGGTAAAACAGATACACGTCCCAATGGAACAGAATTGAGAATCCAGACGTAAATTCATCCACCTACGAGCAGCTGATATTTGACAAAGGCCCGAAGTCTGTTAAATGGGAGAATACAGTCTCTTTAACAAATGGTGCTGGCATAACTGAAGATCCACCACAAAAAAATGAAACAAGACCCATACCTCATACCAAGCACAAAAACTGACTCAAAACGGATCAAAGACCTAAAGATAAAATCTAAAATGATAAAGATCATGGAAGAAAAAGTAGGGACAATGCCAGAAACCCTAACATGGCATAAACAGAATACAAACCATAAGTAACAATGCACAAACACCAGAAGAGAAACTAGATAACTGGGAGCTCCTAAAAATCAAACACTTACTCTCACCAAAGGACTTCACCAAAAGAGTAAAAAAACAGCCTACAGACTGGGAAAAAAAATTTTGGCTACCACAAATCTGATCTGTGTCTAATCTATAAAATCTACAATACACTGCAAAACTTCAACCACAAAAAGACAAATAACCCTATTAAAAAGTGGGCAAAGGATGTGAACAGACACTTTACCAAAGAAGACGTTCAGGTGACTAACAGATACATGAGGAAATGCTCATGATAATTAGCCATTAGAAAAATGCAAATCAAAACTACAGTGAGATACCATGTAGTCCCAACAAGGCTAGTATTAATACAAAAAACACAAAATAATAAATTTTGGAGAGGTCGTGGAGAGACTGTAACACTTACAGACTGCTAGTGGGAATGTAAAATGGTACAACCACTTTGGAAATTGATTTGGCGCTTCCTTTAAAAGCTAGAAATAAAAGTACCATACGATCCAGCAATCCCACTCCTTGGAATATATCCTAGAGAAAAAAGAGCCGTCACAAATAGATATATGCACACCCACGTTCATTGCAGCACTGATCACAATAGCAAAAAGATGGAAACAACCTAGGTGCCCATCAATGGACAAATAGATTAAAAAATTACGGTATAGTCACACAGTGGAATACTACACAACAATAAAGAGCAATGATGAATCCGTGAAACATCTCATAACGTGGATGAATCTAGAAGGCATTAGCTGAATGAAATTAGTCAGTCACAAAATGACATATATTGTATGAGACCACTATTATAAGAACTCAAGAAAAGGTTGAAACACAGAAGAAAACATTCTTTGATGGTTATGAGGGTGAGGAGGGAGGGAGAGGGGAATTCACTAACTAGATAGTAGACAAGAACTATCTTAGGTAAAGGGAAGGACAACACACAATACAGGGGAAGTCAGCATAACTGGACTAAGCCAAAAGCTAAGAAGTTTCCTAAATACAACCAAACACTTTCAGGGACAGAATAGCAGAGGTGGGGGTCCGGGGACCATGGTTTCAGGGGACATCTAGGTTAATTGGCATAACAAAGTTTACTAAGAAAATGTTCTGCATCCCACTTAGGTGAGTGGCGTCTGGAGTCTTAAAAGCTAGTGAGCGGCCATCTAAGATGCATCAGTTGGTCCCAACCCACCTGGAGCAAAGGAAAATGAAGAACACCAAAGACACAAGGAAAATATTAACCCAAGAGGCAGAAAAGCCACGTAAACCAGAGACTGCATCAGCCTGAAACCAGAAGAACTAGATGGTGTCTGGAAACCACCAATGACTACCCTGACAGGGAACACAACAGAGACTCCCTGATGGAGCAGGAGAAAAGTAGGGTGCAGTGCTCAAATTATAGTAAAAAGACCAGACTTAATGATCTGACTGAGACTGGAGAGGCCCTGGAAGACATGATCCCTGGACTCTCTGTTAGCCCAAATTTAGTTTCTGGAAGCCAATTCTTCAGACAAAGATTAGACTGGACTATAAGACATAAAGGGATACTCGTGAAGAGTATGCTTCTTAGCTCAAGCAGATACATAAGACTAAATGGGCAGCTCCTGTCTGGAAGTGAGAAGGGAAGGCAGAAAGGGACAGAAGCTGGATGAATGGACACAGGAAATCCAGGGTGGAAAGGAGGAGTGTGCTGTCACATTATAGGGAGAGCAACCAGGGTCACAAAACAATGTGCGTATAAATTTGTGTATGAGAAACTGACTTGAACTGTAAACGATCACTTAAAGCACAATTTAAAAAAAAGAGAGAGGAGAGAGAGGGGTTGTACTTGGAATAATTTTGGGGCCCTCTGTGTAAAACACTCTTGCCTTCTTCAGGGGAACTTATGGCCCCAGAAACAGGCTGTGGAAAGTATTCTGGTGGTTCCCCTCCAGACCTTTCCTCCTTGGGCTGAGTGGCCCTATCCCTGCTTCTGTTGGTGTCTGACCCACTCTTAGGCATCTCTGTGCAGTCCAGCATGCACACAGCCAAATGTCCAACAGCCCTGGACACGGCCTGACAATCCCATTGCCCATCACTGATTAGCAGAGCTGTGTCTCCTGATTCAGATTCTGGGGATAGAGCATGAGCCGGCGGCTGGCAGGAGTTGAGTCAGACCCCATCTCTGGGTGTAATTAATCAGCTATTACCCAGGAGTGGAGTCATTTGGCTTGCCACTGGCTCAGCAGGTGTTTTGGGAACAGATCTCCTGAGAAAGGCCCCGTGGGGGGGAGAGGAGAAGAGGAGGTGGGGGCTATAGGGCGACACAGACACTGACTGACGGTCCATTCCAGTTCCAGGCCAACATGCTGGAATGACGTGCACCTCGCTGTTGTTGCCGTTTATTTGTTTGGTCTGTGGAGACTATGCAAACCAAAAGGCGTTACACCCTGCATCAAGGGTGTCCATGCTGATCGAGATAAGTGTGAAGGGCTGGAGGGAACACTATTCTGAGAACAAACACATCAAGAATAAGAAGGCTATTTTCCTTTCACTAATGACCCTAAAATTTACTCAGTGATCCAGAAACTCCAAAAGCAAAGCCATCAGTCACAATGTTGTCAGGGTGAAAAAGAAAGAAAAAGCCATGTGTATCATTTTGGAACTGTTTTCTCACAAGTGCCCATCTTGCACGCCTGAGTGCCTGGGCCTAGCTGCTTGGTTTAATTACTGCTTGCCCCATTAAGTCAGGTTCACGACCAGCACACCCACGTGTCCGGGCAGGGCCTGCGCTAAGCCAAGGCGAGGATGGCCCTCTTTTCATCTGTGTATGGGGGTCGGGGCCTCCTCACGGTGGGCACAGTGGAAGAAACCATCAACCTGTAGCTTTGAGGGCAGCAGAGTATAGCCTTCAACGGGGACCCAGAAAGGGCACAACGTCGCTTGTAGGACACCTCTAGGTCAAGAATGAAAAAGAGAAGGAACATGTTAAAACAGAATGGTGGGGCTCAAGGACACATCCCCTGAATGGGTGGGGCCTGCTTGGGTGTAAGCGCCTCCTTGATTTCTAGGTAATAACTTACAGCATTATATGCAATTATTGGGTTACTTGTTTGTCTCTCCTCCTAGACTATAACTTCATGGAGAACAAGGCTGTTGTTCTGACTTTGCAATAATAGTAATAACAATAATGAGGACGATGATAAAGTTTTTATTTATTGATTACCTACTGTCGTGGGCCCCTAAAGATATCAGATCCTAATCCCTGGAACCAGTGAGTGTTCAAACAACCAGACTGCTCCTTGGAAGTGAGGATAGCAAGACTTTGGCTTGTTTGCTTTGGACATGTCATCAGGAAAGACCAATTGCTGGCAGACACTAGAAGACAGAAGAGGCAAGGAATGGATTCTCCCCTTGTCATGGGTTGAATTATGTGCCCCCAAAAATGTGCGTATCTGTTTGGCTGGGCCATGATTCCAAGTATTGTGTGGTTGTCCTCCGTTTTGTGATTGTAATTTTATGTTAAAGAGGATTAGGGTGGGATTGTGTAAAACTCTTACTAAGGTCACATCCCTGATCCAATGTAAAGGAAGTTTCCCTAGGGTGTGGCCTGCACCACTTTTTATCTTACAAGAGATAAAAGGAAAGGGAAGCAAGCAGACAATTGGGGGACCTCATACCACCAAGAAAGCAGTGCCGGGAGCAGAGCACATCTTTTGGACCTGGGGTTCCTGAGCAGAGAAGCTCCCAGACCAAGGGAAGACTGATGACAAGGACCTTCCTCCAGAGCTGACAGAGTGAGAAAGACTTCCTCTGGAGCCAGCACCCTGAATTTGGACTTCCAGCCTACTGGACTGTGAGAAAATAAATTTCTCTTTGTTAAAGCCATCCACTTGTGTATTTCTGTTAGAGCAGCACTAGATGATCAAGATACTCCTAGAGCCTCTGAAGAAAATGATTTCAAACTTCTGGTCTCCAGAACCGTGAGAGAATAAATTTCTGTTGTTTTAAGCCATCAAAATTGAATTAAATTCTAAAAAACCCTATGTTGTTGTTGCTAGTTACTGTCGAGTCAGCTCTGACTCATGGGGACTTTATGTATTACAGAAAGAAATGCTGTCCAGTTCTCTGCCATCACATGATCGTTGGTATGTTTAAGTCCATGGTTTCAGCTACTGTGTCAATCCACCTCATTGAGGGTTTCCTTCATTTTCATTGACCCTCTACTTTGCCAATCATAATGTCCTTTTCCAGTAACTGTTCTTTCCTGATGATGGCCTTGTCATCTTCACTTTTAAGGAGCATTATGGTTGTACTTCTTCTAAGACTCATTTGTTTGCTCTTCGGCAGTCCATGGTATATTCAATATTCTTTGCCAACACCATGTAGGAAACTTTAAAACTCAGTTCTCTGACCTTTAGCTATTTAAAATCTCACACACAGGCTTAGATGACTTTAATTCCATTGAATTCAGTTTGGTTCCATGAACACTGACTCCATGCCCCTATGGGAAGGGCACTGAGCTGCTCTCAAAATACATGCACTCAGCCCAGCAAAAGGGGAAGATCCCCCGGTAAGTGCAACACAAACCTGCTTACAAGGCCACCAAGTGGCACACACAGTGAGATCAGGGCTGGCAGAAGGAGAATGGCGGCGAGGCAAGGCTTCTCAGGAAGTAATCAGCTGAGTTTTGAAGGATGAATAGGTGCTTGCCTGATAGGGGGAAGGTAGGAAGGGTTTTTTTAGCACAGAAACAGCCTTTAAAAGAGGAGGAGAGGCAACACCGCTTGTGGGAAGGACTGGAGAACAATTTAATAGCATTATATGAAAACTGTTCTGTTGTTTTCCAAAAGCTGCCAGAATTAGGACAATTTGAGAACAATGTAGGTCAGAGTATTTACGAGAAGACTTCCTGGATAATATCGGCCTCAGCTCATTGAGAAGTATTTTTTTATCCCCCAATGGATAATGCTAGCATAGAGTTACCTTTTTTGCAATTCCCCCACCCGCTCTTTTTTTTTTTTTTTTGCACAAATAGTGTTATAAGGAGATTCATTTTTTTTTTTTTTTAAAGTGTTTTGATAGCTTCTGGGATGTGCCCACTGTGGAGCGGGTGTCAGTTCATTCTGCAGAGCTGAAACCCGTCAAGATCCTTGCCAGTCCAGCTGGAGAGTCCAAACCCAAGCAGATAATTACAGTGCCAGCGGCCCAGGTCTGAGCAGAGGGGCCTAGAGGCCTAATAGGGTGCCTGAGGCTGGTGGTATTAATGGAACTACACAGAATCTTCCAAGTGCTTCAGCTTACTTAGATCTAATTTGCATGCTAATTGCTTTATCTACTCACTGCATCACTTTTTGGAGAAAGAAGGCAGTGGCTTAAATGAGTGGGAGGTGACATTTATTAAGTACCTACCAGCCAGTTGCTGTCTGACTGTTAACTCGTGGTGACGCCGTGTATGTGTCGGAGTAGAATTATGCTCCTTAACGTTTTCAATTGTTGATTTTTCAGAATTAATTTGCCAGGCTTTTTTTCTGTGGCACCTCTGCATGGACTCCAACTTTTAATCTTTCCATTAGCAGCCAAGGACACAAACAGTTTGCACCACCCAGGGACTCCTAAGTATCAAAATTAGGGTCTTTTGGCAGTTAGTATTTTATTTCAAGCTCAGTTTGGAGGGTATTGCTAGACCCATTTTCCAGAGGAGGAAAAGGAGACTCAGAGAGGTTAAGTGCCTTGCCCAAGGCCACACAGCTAGTAAGTGGGCCAGCCAGGATTTCAGCCTAAGCTGGAATGACTGGAAAGCCAATCTTTTATTGTAAAGCTGGCTTTGGTTCCAAGCCTGCACTGCCTAAGACTATAGCCACTGGCCCCATATGACCACAGAAACTGAAGTGGGGCTGGTGTGACTGAACTGAATTTTTTTAATTTTAATTAATTTAAATTTAAAATTAAAAACTGATACTCCATTCAGTTATACAACTGGGTATGTGAATGTACTCTTCCAACTGTAAATTTTACAAACTCTAATGTACAGATCAAATATTTCTAATGCAGATTTACTGTCCATATTGAGATGTACTGTAAGGGTAAAATACACACCAGATTTCAAAGACATATTGATTATGTGTTGAAATAATCATACTTTGGATCTACTAAGTCAAAATATATTTTTAAGATTAATCTTACCTGTTTCTCCTTACTTTTTCAGTTTGGCTATGAGAAAATTTTAAATTAAGTATGTGGCCCACATTATATGTCTACTGGGCAGTGCTGCCCTAAGCCTCAGTTTTGAATACACAAATGAACTTGGTTAGTTTATCAGGGGTCACTCTGTATGTAGAACAAGGTAGTAATAAAACACATTCCAGAAATACGTTTTTCTCTCTCTCAGCTGGTCTCTCTAGTTCTCAAGTCATCAGAACTGGGGAGGCCTATTTTCTACACTGAGGGGGCAACGGTGGTTCAGTTGTAGAATTCTTACCTTCCACGTGGGAGACCTGGGTTTGATTCCCCGCAAGGCAGCTCGTGTGCATCCACCGACTGTCTATCAGTGGAGGCTTTCATGTGGCTATGATGCTGAACAAGTTTCAGCAGAGCTTCCAGACTAAGACAGACTAGGAAGAAAGGTCTGGCCATCTACTTCTGAAAATAAGCCTGTGAAAACCGATGGATCACAACAGTTCAGTCCCCAGCAGGTCAAGGTGATGGCGCAGGACCAGGTAGTGTTTCCCTCTATTTGTGCATGGGGTCGCCATGAGTCAGGGATTGACTCAATGGCAACCAACAAGAGTTATTGTACACTGACTGGCACCATTTCACGTGACTTTTTTCAAGGTGGGCTAATACAAGGCCAGAGGTCCATGGCACCAAGTGCAGAGCAAATTAGGGGAGTGATCAGACTAGTGAAGACAGAGTAGTGGGGAGGGGAGAGAGTGACACTGACAACCCTGCTCTTGGCCCTAGAGACAGTTTTTTGTAGATGCTTTCAAAAACCAGATCATCCACGCTCACACACACACAAGAGCCCAAATCAAAAGCGGTGCAGCCCCTTGGCTCTAAGAGCATAACTGATACCATAAGCAATTTAGACTTCATCATTCCACTTGATTTCAGGGCTTTTAGCCTGAAGAGCCATGGTGGTGCAGTGTTTGAAGCACTCAGCTCTAACCCAAGGGTCAACAGTTTGAACCCACCAGCTACTCCATGGGAGAAAGATGTGGCAGTCTGCTTTCATAAAGATTAACAGCCTCGGAAACCTTATGTGACATTTCCACTCTGTCCCGTAGGGTTGCTATAAGTCAGAATCGACTCGGCGGCAGTGGGTTTAGTGGTTTTCTATTATTATAAAGGTTCTCTGTCTGACTTTTCCATTACTACTCTGTTTCAGTATTTGAAGTCTGGATTCTCCTTTCATACCAAGCTTTACTGACGGAGTAATATAGATGTATTTGAGGGAAGCTGAGGAAATGAGATGCAGTAAACCTCAAAGTTAATGAGAAAGCCCAAATGATATTGAGTGAGAGTGCAGTTATTGTGATAATTTGAGGAAAAGAAAAGAATTGTGGCTGGTATCATTTTGATTTCTTTTTGATGCTGTTTTTAGTATTTTCCTGAGGTGCCTGCCTCTTCAGCATTATTAATTCTATTACTCAGGATCTTGATGTCTGTACTTTAATAGTTTTTCTTCTGAGGCTAGAGAGAGAGAGGGACTGGCTTGTGAATTTGTGGTTAAGGGTGATGAAAGGCACAAATGGTTTACTCTCCTCTACTAATCTAAAGGTTGGCAGTTTGAACTCACTCCACTCAGGGATGTCACGGAAGAAAGGCCTGGTGATAGGCTTCCATAAAGATTACAGCTAAGAAAACCTTGTGGAGCACAGTTCTACTCTGCAATGCAGTTCTACTCTGTCTCCATGAGTCAGAATTGACTTACTGGCAATAGGTTTTTTGATTTGGGGTGACTTTAGACATTCAACATTATTTGATTTAATATTTATAGTTCCAACTATTTATTTGTGAAGCACCCCCAAAGGGCCTTAGCACATGAAGGGTATTTTCAGAGGCAAAATTTGACCACTGTGTAGAGTAAGATGGGCATGAAGGAGCTAGTGAGCAAACTTTGCAACAGCCACAGCTGTCTTTGGTCATGGGATTTTTGCTCATTTTGGAGTACATAATTTTCACCAAGGATTTAAGAGGCTGCTTACATGTTTTAGCTATACTTTCTGCATTTAATGGGGGCATTGTATGTCATCACGGTGTTCAGAAATTTGGGGGTTATCAAATGTCTCAGAAGACCCTTGAGAATGTCTATATCAGTTGGAATTGGAATCTTCTGGGAAACTCTGGGATGATGGGTTTCTACAAAGCTCTAGGAGACTCCATAGAAGCTGTGGGCCAAGTTCAGGAAACCAGTTTCACAGAATGAACCTGAGCTAGACAGGGAATGAGAAAATGAGAAGGTGTTGAGGTTAGGCTTGTGTGGATGAGGCCTCAGTCAAGGCGTTAGCTGTTCTAGTTCTAGTGCTAGTTCTAGCTCTAGTTCTGCCACCATTCTCACCATCTCTGGCAGGGTTTTGGGCTGGGTATTGCCTTTCTTAGACTGGCCTTGTTTGAAAGGGCAAGAAGCTCTCTTCTGTCTTCTGTCTACTAGCCATTTCTCATTTTTTGTCACAGCAAGTCCCTCCTTCCTGCTCTGTAGGGCTGCATGGTTTACCTTTTCCAGGCCTTCATCATTCTGCTTGCTCACTTGTTCAATTTGTTTATTCATTCATTTATTCATTCAGCCATTATTTATTCATTTCCTACCATGGAGCAGATACTTGGTCTGATTCCCCAGGACATCTAAGACGTTTCTCGCAACTTCTAGTTCTGAGTCTAGATTCATTTATACATTTAATAAATGCTTTTAATTCAACAGACAAACACCTACTGTGTGCCAGGCCCCACATGAGGTTTTGGGTTCTCCACCAGGTATTGATTAGGTTTTATTCTTCTTTTTTCACTTCCCTATGTACTGTGCTCTTTTGATAGTTCCCAGAACATCAATTAGTCAACCAGTCTTTAAATATGATTATTTTGCCTTAAATCTTTTGGGGAAGGCTTGTGTACTGATTACAAAGATACATTGCATTAAAACACAGTATAAACATGGATGCAAAAAAATGGAAAGGAATAGCAAACAAGGAGGAAAAGATACAGTGAAGCCAGAGGAACGGTTCTTACACAAAATACTTCTGGGTATTTTTCTAGAGACAAATCGAAACTTTTGCTCTGTGTTTTTCTGACAGTCAACACAAAGAGGAAATCACGATTATTTATACTGCAAGTTTCATGAGAATATTTATACTCCAGCAGCTCAGGAGAGGTACAAATACTCCTGGCACAAATGTAGAGTCTTCTAAAGGGTTATAGGGTCCTCACTCCAAGAACAACTTAATTAAACCAGGCTCAGAAGAAGTACAGGGATGGGGTTCCTATACAGGACAATTTGTCTTGCATCCTTCATGCACGCTGAGGGTACACCATCTAAGATCTGATCAGAAAAGGCAAGCTGACTTGGTACCAAAACAAGGAGGCCCAGGCAGACAGCAATCTGGTCTTTGACTTACTCTGAAGGTACCATATAAGCATATCTGAAGCAGGAGTAGTCTAAACTCAAATGCCTTTGGGATGTGGCAAGTAATGACTGTGTCTGTGCCTAGCATGTGACAGTAGGGAGTGGTGGGCCCGTGGGGATTTGGTGGGGAGTACCAGATCTCGTAAAGGCATTAGGATTATACTAAAAAATGCTGTAAAGGCCAAACTAAACACTCCCAAGAACTAGTAACTGGACCAGCCTTGGGCTGTGACTTCTGATCTAGAAAAAGAAAAGGAATGAATTATTCAGGCAAGTTTCCATAAATACTTATTTTTATAGCTGAGATTTTGATAAATATTGGACAGAATGAGTTAAAATCTTGCTTTTTGAAAAGTTCTAAGAAATAAGAGTAAGTCCTTGCAAATGAAGAGTGGGTCATTGTACATACTGGGATGACACATATTCCTGGCATGGTGATATGCTCTGGAGTTATACATCGCAATAGAATGTAACCTCTGCTTTCATGGAGCTTCAAGACAGACACACAATAAATGAATAAAATGAAATGAGATATATACTATAAGTACAGTATGTATGGGGTACATAGGGGAGGGGGAGAATAGCACCAAAATATTTTCCTGGAGGTCAGGGGTCAGGAGACAGGGATCAAGCACAGACTTCACCCAGAAGGAAAGATGAAGCCACGCGGTCATGGTAAAAGACACCCTCAACACTGCATAAGTTGTTTCCTCTTGCTTCCCTGGGTGCCCAGCAATGGGGAGGCATGACTGAGGAAAAGCCACCTTGTGGCTGCCCAAAGGCACCTCCACGTAAGACCTGTATGAAGCAGTCGGGGCAAGCCTGATAGGTGAATGGGCCTCTAGGGAAGCCAGGAGCCCTCCACCTGGAGGGTCAGGGTGATGCCTTTCCCCTTCCCCATTTTCATGCCGTCCTTCCTTCTTTTTCTTCCTCTACCACAGCACACACCTTGCAAAAGTGAGCTAAGTAATAATCTGAGGACAACAGGATGGTCACTGTACCCACCCCTGACACCGGGGCCCCAGCAGGTCTCAGGATCAGCACAGTGCAGCCTCAGGAATCCTCAGATGGATGACAGACCATTTCCTATCGCCTATGATTGAAATTGCGTGAAGAACTGTCAGGAGCAAAGTCAGAGATTCTGTGCTGCCCTGCAGACACCAACCCCAGGTGGTCCTGGTGGAAACGCAGCACTAAAGACAGGCAGGGGAGGCTCAGTTCCACTCAGGTGTGGCTTTCACTGCACAGGACTGTCTGTGGACATTAGCCTCTCTCTTCGGCTGCCCAGCATCTGAATTCAGGCTCTGCTGTGTTTGGGGACCTCCTCACCTTACAGGTCAGGGCCTACTTCCCATAATAGAAGCTGGAAATGCCAGATTTTCACAATTCCCATTTAACCTCTTTGTTTTCACTTTGCTTCTCTAAGACGGGAGTAATACCTGCTGCATCTACCTCATGGTTAAAGCGAACACCAAACAAATTATGATACCAGAAAATGATTTGCAAATGTGTAAAATTCAATATGAATAGAATGGGTTTCTATTATTCTGATGAAACCCACCATCTGATTGTCACTGATCCACCCTGATCCCCAAAGACCCTCACCTTGGGGGCAGGAGCTCATATTCATTTGATGTGATGGTGAGTTGTGCTGAGAGGAAGAGGGGAAGACAGTTGGGAAGAATAAAAAAAAAAAAATCTAAAATTCAAAGAACTTTAGTTTCACAAGGCATCACTGTTCCTGTGAGGCCAAAAGGGAATCTAAGACCCCATCTTGAAATCTGGACTTGTCTTGTTTTATGTGCCAAAAAATTTCAGAACACTTAAATCCATCAGGACCACAACATGCCATGAGCAAAATTTTACAAGCTTGCCCATGTATCTCCCTCACCCGTTCTCACTCTCTTCTCTTACCAGCCACATGCCCAACTCGAGAAACAGCTGTCAACTTTTCCTTGTTCAGTTTTGAGGTGTGCCAGTGTGAGAAAGTCACACTCAAGGAGCTCAGAGGGCACAGAGGAAAGGCAGTTAGGGCATTGGCAGGAGGAGATGTCTGAGCTGAGGACTGGCCAAGACAGATGAGAAAATGGTTCATGGTCAAGGAAGAGCTTGAGCGAAAGTACAGGGGTGTGCAGCCCCGTGTTATGTGCTGAGAACAACAATTAGTTATTTAGAATTGTTGGGGTTTAAGTTGTGAGGATGAGGCAGTTTAGTGTTGCTTCAATGATAGAATTCACGCTTTCCATGCGGGCGACCCAAGTTCAAATCCCAGCCAAAGCACTTCATGCGCAGCTACACCTGTCTGTCAGTGGAGGCTTGCATGTTGCTATGATGCTAAACAGGTTTCAGCAGAGCTTCCAGGCTGAGGTGGACTAGAAAGAAAATCTGTGATTTACTTCTGAAAATCAGTCAATGAAAACCCTATGGATCACAATGGTCGAATCCACAACGGATTATGCGGATGGATGGATCTGGAGGGCACAATGCTAAATGAAATAAGTCAAGCATATAAGGATAAATGCTGTACGATTCCTCTTTTATAAGAAGACAAGAATAGATATAGAAACACCAATGTCCCTTGGTGGTTACTGGGGGGAGGGGAAAGTATGCTTTAGGTCGTAGAGACTTATTTTTGGTGATGGAAAAAGTGACATTGAAGGTGGATACAGTGAGCACAGCACAACCAAAGTAAAAATGAGTGTTTGAGCACATATGGGTGGGTATAGGCATATTGGTATATGAGTAGGTACGGGTGTGTACATAGGTGAGAACAGATAGTAGTATCTATAAAACCAAAAGAAACCAAACCCTTTGCCGATGAGTCGATTCCGACTCATAGTGACCCTTAGGACAGAGTAGAACTGCCCCTTAGGGTTTCCAAGGAGCACCTGGTGGATTCAAACTGCCAGCCTTTTGGTTAGCAGCCGTAGCTCTTAACCACCATGCCACCAGGGTTTCCAGAAGTATCTATAGGTACTTGTAAATACAAATATGTGGGTGCAGACACAGATACTCACTGAAAACCCAAATACGGATACTCCTCAGACATAACCAAACAACTTCCAAGTGAGGTTTTCTTAGTTTGAAAGCTTAGGACCATAGTCTCCTGGGACCATTCAGTCAACTGGCATAACAATAGCTCACAAAAATCATGATATGCATCCTAGTGAAGTGAGTAGCATCTGGGGACTTAAAAGGTTGCAAACAGCCATCTAAGACACAACTACTGGTGTCTACTAGCCAGGAGAAAAACAGAAAGAAGGTAACCAAAAGTTCAGGGAAGAAACAAGTCTACACAAGGCACAATCTCATCTACCCTGAGACCACAAGATGGTGCCCGGCTACCATCATTGACCATTCTGATGGGGCTCACAATAGTTGGTCTCAATTAGAATGGGAGAAAAATGTTGAGCAAAACTCAAATTATTTAAATAAAAAAAAAAAAGCCAGACAAAGTTGACGAGTAGAAAACAGAAGACTCCCTGAGACTATCGCCCTGAGACACTCTTTAAACCTAAAACCAAGCCTATCCTCTGAGATCCCCTTTTAGAGAAATAGCAGAGTGACACACAAAATAAAGGATATTACCCATAAGATCGGTGTTCTACTTAAAAACCATCTGTACGAGACCAAAATGTCAACACTTACCCAAAAGCAAAGATGAGAAGATAAGCGGGCAGGGAAACTAGAGTACTGGAAATGGAACAAACAGAACACAAAGAGGATGTTGATGCATTGTGATAACATAACTAATATCACTGAACAATTCGTGCAGAATTGTCAGATGGGAACCTAACTTGCAATGTATACTTTCATCAATAACTCAATAAAATATTATTAAAAAAAAAAAAGGATTATACACATACTTGCCTTCCCCACCCCCCTTGCTGCAGCTGAAGAAAGTAGTCCTTCAGGAGGCAAGCAGGTTGCTTAACATCATGTGGTGGTGGGGCAGGACTGGAGGCCCAGTATCCTCATCTGAGCTCCTGTGATTTCTTACCCACACCGTGGAGAAGAGGAAACACTCTCTAGCAGCATTTTCTTCCCATCTTTCTTTCCTTTCCTCCCTTCTCGCTTCTTTCTCCTTCTCTCCCTTCCCTTCCTTTTCTTCCTTATCCCAGTTAGGCTTATGTTTCATCTTGGATACTTGTTTTTGTGCATGACACAGCCATGAAAATACAGCCATTCTTCAAGTGAATGTTTTGTTAAAAATGTGACCGGGCAAATCACATTTCCTTTTAGGAGCAGGAGCTGGCAAGGCTGACCTCTTTGCCATTTGGAAGAGACAGATAGCTGGGGCTATTAAAATCTACAGCTTCATGCCTTGGCTCCTGTTAATTCATGGCTACTAATCCCTGTGGATATATTTTTATTTTCCTGGATTTATTGGATGTACAGGTGGTATATATTGGAAAAGCCTGTTGTTTATTGACATGAGCTGAATAAAGACTCTGATTAATCTCAGAAATAAATAGAGAGAAGTGGAAGGTCACACTCTGGATCAAGAGCTCTGATTATATCCCTGATCCCTGAGTTATTTATTTCCAATCCAGAGAAATCCTCCCAGCACAGGCATCTGGAGATGGATGGAGATTAACTCATGAAGTATGTGCAGGGCCCTCTTAGCTCCATTTCTAAACCTTTACTATCCTCCCTGGTCAAACGTGCCCTCTCATACTGGCCATTTTGGGGAGAGACCCAGCATTTTCTTTTATGATTCCCTTGCCTTCTAGATTGTTTTCAATTGCTTGGAGATTTATGCCCCTCTCTGCCTCTTGAGGAACCTGGAAGTTTGCCTTTTACAATTTACCTATAACCCTCAAGGACTGGATGTGGCTGGTGTGGTTCCCTTGTCTCTGGGCTGCTGACAGCGGTGGGCCCTTTCCTGGGTGGTGTTCAGAATGGCGTCCTGTGGGTCTCGTCTTCTCTGGCTTTAACAGAAAGGCAGGGATGGCTGGGAGGTGGGAGGTGCTGTCTCAGGTACAGCTGAGCCCATGTGGTGAGGATGGAGTGGTGGGAGGGAATACGAGACCCTGCTTGATTTTGAGGTATGAGGTTGGGTGACCTTAATCACCCAAGTCAGACCACACACCTCCTTCCACTCACCTTCACATGCAGGCTGTTTCGATTTTGCCTCCTTGCATGCAGGTTGTCCTGTAGCTCCCCTCTCCTGCTCCACTATCATAGTTCAGGCTGCATCCCCTTTTGTCAGAACAGTGGAAAGAACCTTCTAGAAAATTTGCTTGCATTCCGTCTCTCTCTCTGACAACCCCCTCTCCACCCTGAGAGAACTTTCACAAACACCAGTTGGATCATGTCCTTGTTTTAAACCCTTCGGAAGAGTTTGAAGATGATCCAGGCTTTGCAGGCATCACTTCTGTTCATAGCCTACGTCCTGGATGTAGGTCAGAGGGAGTCTGGGAAAGGTGGTGCCGCGCTGTGCAGACACAGACCCAGCAACAAGGCTGCAACTATGCAGGAGGGCCAAGATGGTTTTGGTGGTCAACCAGCTGTCTCTACCACACAAATACTTGGCTCTTTGACACTTTGGGGATGTCCCCTGTGTGGGAGGCCCTCCTCCCTTTCCACTTGGCTTGATCTTTAGCTCTGGTGGTGCAGCGGTTAAGAACTCAGACTGCTAACCAAAAGTCAGCAGTTCGAATCCACCAGCCACTCCTTGGAAACCCTATGGGGCAGTTCTACTCTATCCTATAGGGTCACTATGAGGGTTTGGTTTTTGGGAGTGTCACTTCCTCCAGGAAGGCTTCTGTGCTCCACTCAGTTGCATTAGCCACACTCCCTCAGTACTCTGAAGACACCCTTAATTTTGGCACAAACCCATTGTGTACTAATTGTGTTTCTTCTCTTTTGCCCCTAGTACCATGTGGGCTCCCCTGGGGCATTGTTATGGATTGAATTGAATCTCCCCAAAATATGTGTTGAATTTCTAGCTCTTGGACCTCTGGATATGATCCTGTTTGGAAATAGGGTTTTTACTTCTGCTATGTTAATGAGGTCATACAGTGTAGGATGAATCCTTAACCTAATCACTCCTGAGTTATAGAAAGACTAAAATGGACACAGAGACACCCATGACAGGGAAGAGAGACACCATGGAGGCTTGCCTACAGCCCAGGAACCAAGGAACGCCTTGGGGCTACTGACAAGGAGAAATCGTTTCGGAGACCCTGATTTGGACTTTAGCCTCCATCGCTATGAGAAAATAGATTTCTGTTCTTTGAAGCTGCCTACTTGTGGTATTTGTGTTATGGCACCACCAGGAAACTAAGAGAGGCAGCAACTATATTTTATTCATCTTTACGTCTCCCTTGCAAGGCATAGGGCAAGGCACAAAATAAGGGGCCAAGTCATGAATTAGGGACAGATAGGGCCTGCAATCTTGGGGAGTCCCTTAGTGATATTTGAGCTAAAATGCATAAAACTCATTTTAAAGCTTCAAAGAAAGGCTGCTTGCCTTCCTTGTGCCGGGCTTCAGAGAGCTGGCTTTGCCTTGAGTCACCTGTCAGGAAGTGTGTTAGAAATGCAAGTTACTGGGCTCCGCCCAGAGCGGGGCAGGGTTCTCTGCTTTTAACCTGCTCCCTGGGGGAATCTTGCTGCAGCCAGTCTCAGGCAACAGAGATATGAGGTTGCAAGAGCTCAAGGAAAAGGAATCACAGAGGGACCCTTGAGCTTCTTGCATTTAGAGATCAGGGTAGAAACCAAACCTACCTTCCTTTCTTCCTTCCTTCCCCCTACCCCGGAGATGACTTTCCTTACACTCGGTAGCTCAGGGTAGAGAAATTCTAATCAGATATGTATCCACTTTTTCCTGCAGCTTCTTAATTCCATCCAGTTCCTATGGATTCAATCTATGCTGATTACAATTGAGGAATTGCTCATAGCTTTGTGATCCTGGGCTCAGCACTTGCTGTGGGATTGGAGCTAGCAGAAGGTTCCCGCAATTCTCAGTCTCTGGGGCTTTGGGGTCTGGAAAAAGTGGGAGGCCCTGGGCTGGTGAACCAAGGTCCTTCTGGAGGACCTGCAAGGACCCTGCAGTTGGAGTGTCTCTTTTTACTGGCACTTCAAAGTGACAGAGTACTGAATGGTTACTATGTCTTCCTGTAAAAACTAAACCCAAACCCTCTGCTGTCGAGTCAATTCTGACTCATAGTGACCCTATAGGACAGAGTAAGTAGAACTGCCCCATAGTGTTTGGTTCCTATTGGTTCCCAGTTGAGCTCTTAACCACTGGGCCCCCAGGGCTAAAAAGAGGATAAACTCCTTGTGTTCTCCTTCCCTCAAAATCTTGAAGGAAAATGCATAAGTTTAGGATAAAATACATTTAGGAGGGTATGGTAAAAAGCCAGACTCCCAGAATATAGAAGTCATTGTTTTCCTGGACTCCAAGTAATTTGCAGGGCCATAAACTCTAAGGCTGCACAGAACAGAGAGATAACACAGATGTGTGAATTTAAGACAATAGGGAGGTGTGAAGACTATGGCAAACAAAAGCATCTGAAAGCATTCACGTTCATAGTCTAATAAAATACTGTGTTGACCAAACCAAAAGCAAAAAATGTCATGGATTTTTCTAGGGTCAACACTTTGTGATGTCCACAGTACCACTGTGCAGCTCCTAAGACCTTGGTGGAGGGAGAAAAGAGAGGATCTAGTTGGGTTAGATGCTGTCAGAGATCTAGGAAAATGACAAGACTCAATTGTGGCCTTTGAAGAACTCAAAATGGAGTTGGGAGACAGAGCAATCTAGTGCTAGACGTATGGTAAAAACGAGAGGTGCTCAAGTTGGTTCAGAAAGATTGGTCCTAGGGAGTCAGAGCCGCGAGAGGTCTTCCGAGATAATTCAGACTGGTCCCTGAAGGGAGGCAAGGTTCTCATGGGCCATGATAATTAGATTATTGATAATGATAATGATAATTGCTAATATTACTTGGGCTAAATATTTTACCTGATTTATCACATCTCATCCTCAGAACACTAGTTCACTCTCTACTTTGCTGTCAGGGCATCTGAGTCTTTAAAAGATGGAAGAATTGTAACTAGTACTTACTTAGTACCAGGCACTGCTTTAAGCACCTGGTGCTTAAAAATTAATAATATGTATTCACCCATTTAACTCTATGAGGTAGGTGTGATTATATTGTCATCCTCACTTTACAGATCAGAAAACTGAGACACAGGGAGGTTAAGAAACTTACTGAGTACTGGGGAAGCCAGCACAACTTGTACAAAGAAAGGTCATGGAAGCTCCATAGACACATCCAAACTCCCTGAGGGAACAAATTGCTGGGCGGAGGCCTGTGGGAACCATGGTCTTGGGAAACATCTAGCTCAACTGGCATAACACAGTTTATAAAGAAAATGTTCTACATTCTACCTCGGTGAGTAGCGTCTGCGGTCTTAAAAGCCTGCGAGCAGCCATCTAAGATACTCCACGGGTCTCACCCCTTTGGGAATAAGGGAGAATGAAGAAAACAAGATACAAGGGAAGATAGTCCAAAGCACTAATGGACCACAACTACCATGGCCTCCACCAGACTGAGTCTAGTACAACTAGATGGTGCCCGGCTACCACCCTTGACTGCTCTGACAGGGATCACAACAGAGGGTCCCAGACAGAGCTGGAGAAAAATGTAGAACAAAATTCTAGCTCACGAAAAAACACCAGACTTACTGACCTGACAGAGACTGGAGAAACCCCGAGAGTAGGGCCCCCCACAGACACCCTTTTAGCTCAGTAATGAAGTCACTCCCAAGTTTCACCCTTCAGCCAAAGATTAGACAGCCCCATAAAACAAACTGAGACTAATGGGGCACAACAGCCCAGAGACAAGGCAGGAGGGGACAGGAAAGCTGCTAATAGGGAACCCAAGGTCGAGAAGGGAGAGTATTGACATGTTGTGGGGTTGTTAACCATTGTCATAAAACAATATGTGTACTGACTGTTTAATGAGAAACTATTTGTTCTGTAAACCTTCATCTAAAGTACAATAAAAAAATTAAAAAATAAATATAGTAGAAAATATTAAAAATACAAAAGAAAGAAACTTACTGAGCATTACCCAGCTGGTAAGGAGAAGCTCTGGGACTTAACCCAAACAGGCTGGCTCCAGAGCTCTTGTTCCTAACTCCTCCATATTTCCTCCTTAACTTGCCTGGTGTCACTAGGTAGTGAGTGGTGGAGCTGGAACAAAAAATCCAGGTTGCCTCACTCCAGACCCTGATCTGGTAGCCCTAATGACAGTCCACCACCCCCAAGTGGAAGAGCTCAGGTAGCGCGTGAGAAGCTGCCTTTTTTAAATAAGAGATTTAGTTTCAAATGCTTGTCCAATGTAAACCAGGTAGGTAGTACAGTTAATGCCCAGGGAGAAATAAGACCAGGCTGTGAGTGAGTAAGACACAGAAAGAAAGAAAAGGTTGTGCAGGCTTCAGAAGAGCCAGCAGGCCAGTGGGTACAGGTAGGGCAGACAGATGTGGTCTTCTAGGAGCTGGAGAGGAACCCCAGCCGGGGTACCTGAGTTTCACACATTTTCCTTTTGAAAACAGGTACTCATTTAGTATTTTAATTACTGACCTTGGTCTGTCTTCTCTCCAGGGGACAATGTCACTGCATTTTTCTGTCTTAACCCAGGACAGCTTGTAAAGGGACAGAAAAGAAGTAGATATACAGTGTCAGATTCCCCACTTTTTCCTGAGACACTTAAGTGTATAGTTTTTTTTTTTTTTTCCTTTTTTAAACATAAGGTATAATTTCCACACAGTAAAATTTACCCTTTTTCGTTTATAATCCTGAGAATTTTGAAAAAGTATATGGTAGTATAACCACAATCAAGATATAGAATACAAGTCCCCCATGTCCCTTTGTAGCTATTCCCTCCCCCTGCTCCCACATCTTGAAAAACCCTGATCTATTTTATGTCCCCATAATTTTGTCTTTGCAAAAATGTTGTATAAAGGGAACCAAACAATGTTAAAAGTTCGTTTTTCCAGGACAGTTTTTTTTTGCAGAGGCTGAGGGTATCATGAGATCCCTCACGTAATTATTCTCGGACTCATCAGGGGCCAGGTGCGTGGTGAGTGAACACATGGTTTTGCTGCCAATGCTCAGATACTGTTCCTGGGCCTCTTGGGTTCTGAAGTGTCGTGACTAGAGCCAGTCCCTTGGCACAAAGGCAGGTGGTCACACTGTTGTTCAGGACAAGCACTGCACAATGGGTCCGCACCCTGGGAGGTGCCATTCACTTGGAAAAACCAAAGAATTAGTTGCCTTCAAGTTGATTTTCACTCATGGCGACCACGTGTGTGTCAGAGTAGAACTGTGCTCCCTAGGTTTTTATTATTATTGTTATCATTGATTGGATCTGATTTTTGGTGAAAATATACACAGCAAAACCCACTCCCATTCCACAGTTTCTAGACATAATGATGGGTGACATTGGTTACATTCTTCACATTGTGTAAACATTCTCGTTATTTCTATCCTAGTTGTTTCACTTCCACTTACTTAATCTCCCTGCCCAACCCCCCCCCCCCCCCCCCCAGTCTTCTCATCTATGTTTTAAAATAGGTGTTGACCTTTTGGTCTTACATAATTTTTTTTAAACACGTTACTCAAGGGCGACAGTCTTTACTCTTTGGGCTAAAGTCTTACTTTGTTTAAAGGTGACTTTAGGGAATAATTTCAATTCAAGGTTTTAAGAGCAACTCAGGGCCACAGTCTTGGGGACCCTCCAGCCTCAATAGGTCCAGTAAATCTGGATCCTTTAATAATTTGAAGTTCTGTTCCACATTTTTCTCCCTTTTTATTAGGATTCATCTATTGTGTTCCTGATCAGAACATTCAGTAGTGGTAGCTGGGCACCATCTAGTTCCTCTGGTCTCAAGGTAAAGGAGACAGTCGTTCATGTAGACAATTAGTCCTATAAGCCAGCTTCTTTTCTTGTTCTTGAATTTCCTTCTTTCTCTTTTGTTCCAGAGAAATAAAGATCAATAGGTGTATCTTAGATGGATGCTCTTAAGCTTTTAAGACCCCAGACACTACTTACCATACTGGGAGGTAGAACATAAACTTTAAGAACTATACCAACTGACTGGATTGTCCCATGAGACCATGACCCTAAGCCCCCAAACCAAGAGACCTAATCCCATGAGGTGATTAAAAGAAAAAAAGAAAAAAAAACTAGACCTATTGCTATCAAGTCAATTCCAACTCACAGTGACCCTATACGACAGAGTAGAACTACCCCATAGGGTTTCCAAGGAGCAGCTGGTGGATTCAAACTGCCGACCTTTTTGGTTAGCAGCCAAGCTCTCAATGACTGTGTCACCAGGGCTCCATATGAGGTGATTGGTTATGTCTAATTAGTATTCAGCATCTGTAGCCCTCCTACAACACTCTTTTTTGTGGTTCTTGAATTGTTGCAAAACCATACATGACTTAGCATTTGCTCATTTATCCCTTTTTCTCTTTGCACAGCTTATTGACATCAGTTACACTGGTCATGCTGTGCAAAAATGCATTCATATTTGCTGTTACCTTTCCCATTTCTATAAATAAAAAGTGACTGCTACTTAGAAAGTACTTCCCCTTCACCCCCACCACTGATAACCACTAAGGAACATTATGTATATTTACTCATTCATATCATTTCATAAGAGTGAGAATGTACAATAGTTCCTCCTTTGTGCTTGACTTATTTCCCTCAAAGTGATGTCCTCCAAGTTCATCTACGTTGTATGATGCTTCAGGAACTCATTTTTCTTTATCACTGAGCAGTGTTCCATTGTATGCATGTACCACATTTTTTGTATCCATTCATCTGTTGATGGACAGTTAGGTTGTTTCTATCTTTTTGCTATTGTGAATAGTGCCACAGTGAACATAAGTGTCCATGCATCTGTTCGTGTCACTTCTATTAGACCGCTAGGGTATACATCTAGGATTGGAATTGCTGGTCATAAGGCAGCTTTCCTTCTAGTTTTTTGAGGAACCACCAGACTGTTTTCCACAATGTCTGTACCATTTTGCATTCCCACCAGCAATGGATGAAGGTTCTAATTTCTCCACATCCCCTCCAACACTTGTTAATTTCTGTTTGTTTGTTGTTGTTTTTAATCTTAGCCAGCCTAGTGAGAGTGAAATGGTATCTCAATGTAGTTTTGATTTGCGTTTCTCTGATGGCTAATGACTTTGAGCATCTTTATATGTGTCTGTTGGCCATGTGAGTATCCAAGTGTCTGTTCCTATCCTTTGCCCGGTTTTTGATCGGGTTGTCTTTTTACTGTTAAGTTGTAGAAGTTTTCTATGTATTTTAGATATTAGACCTTTATTGGTTATATCATTCCCAAAACTTTTTCCCAGTCTTTAGGTTGTCTCTTTACCCTTTTGATGACCATATGGATTCACACTTTATGAGGTCCCAGGTATCTATTTTTTTGTTGCTTGTGTATTCATTGTTGTGTTTGATAATCTATCACTGAAAACAATTACATCCCAAAGCTTTGCTCCTATCTTTTCTTCAAAGAACTTTATGGTTTTAGATTTAACATTTAGATCCTTGATACATTTTTAATTAGTTTTTGTGTATGGCATGAGGTATGGATCTTGTTTCATTTTTCTACCTGTGGAAATCCACTTTTGACAGCACCATTTGTTGAAGAGACTGTTCCTTCCTACACCATTGAATAGCTTTGGCTCCCTTGTCAGAAATCAATTGACCATAGATGTTTAGATTTATTTCTGGGTTGTCAATTCTATTCCATTGGTCTATGTGTTTACTATTAAATCAGTACTAAGCCATTTTGATTACTTTATCTGTGTAATATATCTTAAAGTCAGGAAGTATGAGCCCTCCTACTTTGTTCTTCTTCAAAATTGCTTTAGCTATTCAGGATCTCTTGTCTTTTTATATAAAATTGAGGATTAGTTTTTCCATTCCTGTAAAGAATGCTGTTGGAATTTTTATCAGAATTAGATTGTATCTGTAGGTTGCATTGACATCTTGACTATATTATGTTTTCCAATCCATAAACACGGAACATCTTTCCATCTATTTAGGTCTTCTTTAGTCTCTTTCAGCAGTGTTTTATAATTTTCATTCCATAAGTCTTTCACATCCCTGGGTAAATTTATTCCTAAATATTTTATTCTTCTTGATACTGTTGTAAGTGGAGTTGTTTTCTTAATCTGCTCTTCAGATTTCTCATTGCTGGTGTATAGAAACCCAGCTGATTTTTGTGTGTCGACTTGTATCCTGTAACTTTGGGCTAAATTTCTCTATAAATTGAAGAAGATTTTTAGTAGATTTTCTATATATCAGATGATTTCATCTGTGAATAGAGATCATTCTACCCCTTCTTTTTCAATATGGATATCTTTTATTTCTCTATCTTGTCTTATTGCTTTGTAGTTCGAAACCACCAGCCCCTCTGCAGGAGAAAAATCTTTACAGGACCTGGTGATCAGCTCCTGTAAAGATTACAGCCAAGGAAACCCTATGGGACAGTCCTACTCTGTTCTATAGGGTCATTATGAGCTGGAATTGACTCAACAGCACACCACAACAACAGGACTTCCATTCTTTGATCTGGGATTTCCCCACATCCTCACTGCATTTCCACCCATGTCTGAATGTGCCAACAATGCCCAGGGAACAGCCTTTAGGTCAGAGAGGCCAAGAGGGGCCAAACTAATAGAATCGTATAGAACAGGGATATTGGCTGTCAGCTCCTCAAACGACCACCAGAAAACCCTGTTGATCCAGCAGAACTGTGCTTATTAGACTCACTGCAATAAGGAGAACCCCACCTTTGACAGAGTCTTAGTGGTGTCACAAAATGGAAAATTGGGGAAGAGTATTTATAGGGTGTCTTAGTCTTCCAGTGCTGCTATAACAGAGATACCACAAGTGGATGGCTTTAATGAAGACAAGTTTATTCCCTCACAGTCCAGTAGGGTACAAGTCCAAATTCAGGGCGTCAGCTCCAGGAGAAGGCTTTCTCTCTCTGTCAGCTCTGGAGGAAGGTCCATGGTATCAGCCTTCCATGGGTCTGGAAGGTCCTTGTGATGTATCAGTCTTCTCTTGGTTGGGAGCATCTCAGCGCAGGAACCTCAGGTCCAAAGGACGCGCTCTGCTCCCAGCACTTCCTTCTTGGTGATGTGAGGCTCCCATGTGTCTCTGCTTGCTTCTCTCTTTTATATCTCAAAAGAGATTGGCTTAAGACAGTATCCAATCTTGTACACCTCATCAGTACAACTGCCGCTAATCCATTTTATTAGATTATAGTGATTGAATTCACAACACATAAAGAAATCACATCAGATTACAAAACGGTACACAATTATATAATACTGGGAATTATGACTAAGCCAAGTTGACAGATATTTTTGGGGGGACACAATTCAATCTATGACACAGGATTTTAAGCCCCAGGCTACATGATTTTAAGTGAGTACTACAAGGTGGGACACCCCTAGGTGGTACAAACAGACAACGTGCTCAGCTACTAACCGCAAGGTTGGAGGTTCAAGTCCATGCAGAGGCACCTCATAAAACCTGTGATCTACTTCTGAAAAATCAGCCACTGAAAACTCTGTAAAGCCCAGTTCTACTCTGCCACACACGGGGTCACCATGAGTCAAAACCGACTTAACGGCAACTGGTTTAGTGTTTTTGATTTTTATTACAAAGTGGAGAACTAACTGGGATTGGGCAGAGTTTTGATATAATAACTTTAGATCAGTGGAAATAGCAAGGTGAGAGTCTTGAAGCAAACACTGAGGAGAAAACTATTAGTCTTGTTGGTTCACAGTCTTATCTTTCAGAAACAGGTATTTTATGGAGTTATTTCAACTAAGTTATTTTTGTCTGGTCCCAGGATCATTTAGTACAAAATCAGGAAAGTGTGCTTTTTCCTAGAATTGTTTAGAACAAGGATAGAAAAATATGTTTATTTCTTGTACTGCTTAACACAGTAAAACTGGTTTCAGTTGTCACACGAGGCACTCACCCAGTCTCCTTGTTTGGAGCTTATAAGATTAATACATATCAGAGTAAAAAAAAGATTTCCTAGTCTTTCAGCAGAGTCTAATTTAATGCTCACATTTACAGGGGTTAAGGCAGCTGGCTGATGCCATCACAGGCTTCTTTGTGTGATGTAAAGGGCCCTTTGTGATACTGCCTGTGTGTGTGTGTGTGTGTGCGTGCGTGCACACACACGTGTGTGACTGTCTACACACACACACCCCAAGTCAGGGTGGACGGCCCTATCCGGAGCGCCTGTAGAACCCTGAGTGTATGTTTCTGACATGGCACTTAACAAAAGGCATTGAAATTAGCTATCCACTGGTTCAGCCTGTCCACAGGGCTGAAAGCTTCTGGTGGGCAAGGACCAGGGTTCCTCTCCTCTCTGTCTCTGCAGTTCTTGGCACAGGGTCCAGCGCATGGGAGGAGTTCCATATGTGGTTTTTAAAACCGAACCTCTTTGCTCTTAGAAGGTAGCTCTCCAGTGCCAAGACTCTTTCTGGAAATGGCCCTTGTCGAGGAGCCGTGTTTCGGGCTGTGTTCTCTAGCATGACAGTCAAAGGCAGAGACCTACTTTCAAGCCAGGGTATGCTGTATGTGCAGTGAGGTGAAGAGCTGTTCTCAAGGCAGCCTTCAGTCTCCAGCCCAGACTCTGCTGGTTTGTGGTCAAGCACGTGGCCTGACCACTCTGAAGGGGAGAGTCTGAATGAAACTAATGGACTCTACGTTACAATATTTAGCTCTTGCTCTTTCCACTTATAAATGCAGTCTTTTTTCAGATCTCTGTTACTTTCACTTTCCAAGGTCCTTCTAGAACTCCTACCTGAAGACATTTATGTAGAGGCTGGAATTCAACTCAAGCAACTACACAGAGCTCACCTTCCAAGCACACAGCTTCCACCTCAGAGCCATTGTAGACCAGCCACTGCCCCTCATTGCACTCACCAGCCCTGGTTTCGACCTTATCAGGTCAGTACAGTCCACTCTGGGGAAGCAGGGAGGCGGGGTGGGGGATCTACTTCTCTGAAAGTCGTTAAAAAGAAAACAGACGCCCACTTGTCTGGGATCCTTAGGTGCGGTTGTGACACATGGGAGAATTAACCAAAGCCCTGGACTTAGGTGATTGTAAATACCAACTGGGGACCCCTCCCTGGACAAGTTACTTAACTCCTCTTTGCCTCAGTCTCCCCATCTGCTCAGTACCTCACAGGGTTGTTGTGAGGATTAAATGATGCACGTGAGGTGCTTGGAATGGCGCCCAGCACAGAGTGGGCACTGCCTAAGGGATAAGGGCTGTTAAACAATTCCCTAACACCCTCTGTGCATCTTATAGTCTTCTTTATCACTTTTCCACCAACAAATCTGTTCCTTCATGTACACAATGCATTCTCAGCAAGGGTGATATCATACCCAAGGGGCAAAAATTGGTCCTTGGAAGGTGAAAAAAAACTTACTCTTTTTATGTTTAAAGCACAGACAGCATACAAGAAATAGATATACAGTTTATCTCTGATATGAGAATTTCATTGGTGGGGGATTAAGAAAAAAAAATCTAGGAAGTCTCCCTGGAAGGGGCAACAATGACACAAAGTTTGAGAAACACTGCCCTGTGAGGTCCTGAGAGCAGGCCTACTTATCCCTGGAAGGCCTGACTCCCAGCAGAAAGTACAAGTCTATAAATAAACTCACTTCACTCTTAGGTGATTTCATAAATTCCGTATTTTCCCCTCAAAAGGCATGGAGACCGTCCTATCTCTACAGTCTTCGGGTTCCATAGACTACACTGCCAGGGGCAGGAAGGAAGAAATGAAGGGAGAATCCTTGAGAATCAATTTATCAGCAGCTGGTGTCTGGGAACTGTGCCAATCCAAACTACCCAGATTCTACCACCCTCGGGGCTACTGATCAGATAGGTAAAAGAAAACACACATACAGATGACAGGGACTAGTCTAATGATTCTGCTTCCTAAATATGGGCAGAAGATAATACCTGCACCCTTACGTAAAGTGCAGAAATTCTGGGATTTCAGGCATCTGCTACAAGTCGGTAATAAGGTTGTGTTTGGGGCTGTTGTTATTTTATGGATGGATAAAAGAGAAGCCTTTCAGAGCACCTTAAGTCCCATCATGCAGCCAGGTTACCAAGTTGCCTATGGCCGGCTGGCCTTGTTAACACCACTTGGTTAGAAAATTGCTGAAATATAAGAACCGTCCCGGTACCGAGACAAAGTCCGGTGTGGACTGCTTGCTCCACAGATGTGTGTGATTGTTTGTTAAGGACTTTTTTTTTTTTAAGCTTGGCTATCGGAGGCCCATACCTCTAATTTAACAACAAGGGGAGTGGGGAACAAGAGTACCAAGTAACTCGCCTAAGTCACTCCAGCTGTGCCGTCTAGCTGTCCCACAGGCCATCTGGGAATGGAGATTTGCTGCCCTCGTGCCAGGACCTGAGCTAAATGTGAGCGTGCACCGTGATAGGGGCCCTCACTGCAGAGAAGTAGGGTCATTCACCGCCACCATTCCGTGAGCCGTGTCCCCAACCTGTCTGCAGGCTGGGTGGAGACCAGGCACCTTAGAAACCAAGTAAATAAGAAATAGAGAATGGGAGGCCAGAAGGCTCAGACACCAGGAGGTCTTTCCAGCTGAGCCCTGGGAGGAGAGTTAGAGATGTACAGTTGTAATTACAGAGAGCACGATTCCTTATTTACATTTCCCCTTCATTCCTGTCCTTAATGGGCTCCCCTAAATGGCACATGTGAATTGAAAATGGCTTAACTGCGGCTTTCCACACCTTGTCATTCTTATGAGCCAATTACAGGAGCTACTCACTGCTGATTGCAGTGAACTCCATGCTCGTTACGCCAAACGGGTGTCTCACCAGTAATAATGATCATCATAACCTACTACAGACAGGAAAGAAGGAAGGCGTTTAAAGATGATCAGAAGATGGCTCCATGTTCTGCTGGTAACAACTAGTGGGTATATGGCACCCTATTATCCGAAACACCCTACCCTTGCCCCATGCAAATACCAACAGTTCTTCCAAACCCTACCCTTCTTACTCTTTCAACTTTCCATTTGCTATATTCCAGATACTGTGTTAGCTAAAAAAGATGGCATTCCCATGTCCTCCAGGGACAGGGCAGGAAGAAAACAACCACTTTCCATCCTTCCTCTATGAACCAGGTGCTGAGTGAGATGTTTTCTCTATGTTCTCACATTTAATCCTCACTACAACATAGGAGGTAGGATTATTACCCCCATTTTACAGAGAAGAAATGAGGCCATTGATGTAGCGCCATGACTCTCAAACTTGAGGGTACATCAGAATCACTTGACAGGCTCATTAAAACGCAGAATGCTGGGCCCACTCCCACAGTTTCTGATTAATGTAGGTCTGGGGTAGGAACAAGGGTTTGCATTTCTGACAAGGTGATATTGGTGCTGCTAGTTGTAATTCACATCCTGAGGACCACTGGATTAGCCGACTAAGTATAAACTGAGGCTTTACATAGACTTAGGTTCAACTGCATTGTTGTTGTTATTAGCTGCTATTAAGTCGGCTTCAGCTCCTGATGATACCACATAAAACAGAATGAAGTGTTGTCTAGTCCTGCGCCATCTTCATGAACATTGGTATGTTCTTGTCCATTGAGTCAACTGTGGATTTGGAGTGCCCGCCAACCTATGGGGCTCATCTTCCGGCACTATATTGGACAATAGTCTGTTGTGATCCGTAGGATTTTCACTGGCTAATTTTCAGACACAGATTGCCCGGCCTTTCTTCCTAGTCTATCTTAGTCTGGGAGTTCCAGTGAAAACTGTTCACCATGGGTGACGCTGCTGATATTTGAAAAACCAGTGGCATAGCTTCCAGCATCACAGCAACACGCAAGCCACCACAGTATGACAAACTGACAGACGGGTGTATAAACCCTACTTATTACTGTCAGTATAATTAGCAGGTTACTAAATCTCCCTGAGCTTCAACTATACAATGGAAATAACAGCACCCACTTTGCAGTGTTTCCAAAAGGATTAACAGTAATGTGTGTAAAGGGGCTACCTAGGCACCCACACAGCAGGCACTCAGTAGGGTACTGCCACTGTTGTACTGTGAGCCATGAACGACAGCCAGAACTGGAACCCAAGTCTTTCTCCAAGCTTGGCTCTTTCCTCAGAGGCCTTCCTGAATGAACATTCATGGACAGCCCCACTTCTGAACTCCTCCTGCACTTACAGCATGTACCACAAGATGGCATGCTCTATTCTAACAGTCCAAATCAGCCCATCAGCCAATATGGCTTCCTACCCGAGTTTTGACTCCCTAACCAAGAGTACATAAGTTCCTTGGGAAGGGAACCATGTTTTATATTTCTTCTACATCCCTTACTCCATAAAGGCTAACACAGAAGACCCTCGGTAGTCCTGGAGCAGGGAGGCCTTCCCTCACTGCCCCACCCCACCCCACCCCACCCAACCCTGTCTCCAGTTGTGGAAACCCTGGTGGCATACTATGGCTGCTAACCAAAAGGTCGGCAGTTTGAATCCACCAGGTGCTCCTTGGAAACCATATGGGGCAGTTCTACTCTGTCCTATAGAGTCGCTGTGAGTCAGAATCGACTCAACGGCAACAGGTTTGTTTTTTTGGTTTTGTCTCCAGTTGTACCCTCTGTTTGTCAAAGCATACAGTACGCCACACGATCAGACATCAGACACCCCCCCACACACTAATTCGATTTTGGTACCACAAATTCAAGAACCACAACTGTCTTATTTACTATTGTATCCCCAGAATTGGTCCTCGATGAATATCTGTTAAAAGGACAACTGAAGTCACTAGACAACTTTCAGAGCCCTCATGGAGCAGTGGTTACAAGCTTGGCTGCTAACCAAAATGTTGGCATTTGAATCCACCAGCTGCTCCTTGGAAACCCTGTGAGGCAGTTCTACTCTGTCCTGTAGGGTACTATGAGTTAGAACCAACTCAACGGCACCTAAGAAAAACAGCAGGTAACTTTCACCACAGAAAAGATCTTTCATTCCCTATTGCTTAAGGGAAAACTCTGGAAGGGGAGAAATGGTCTGAAGCTTTCATTGCTGGTACTGAGTGGTCGAGGTTACTGGCCAGGGTGTCCATATATCCAGTTTGTCAAGGACAGTTTTGGATTTCACCTGTCATCCATTGTTTCACTGTCAAAAGTGTCCACACCTGAAGAATAAATTATATGGCCAGTTTATCACTTATCCAAATAAGAGCTGGTAACAACACAAATCTGAGACCCCAAAACAAGACATTCAGACTTTCAAGGTCCCAGCAGGATACAGGACTCGGGATTGAATGGCCTCTGAGACCATTGGCAAAGACAGAGAAATTCAGAGAGGCAAATACTCTCTCATCCCACTTCCCAAACGTCTACCAAGTACAAAACATACATTCTTCCTGACGAGTTATCTCCAGGTCACAAAGGTCATCACATGAAATCACAGGCTGCTTCCAACACATCGGCGTGGACCAAGTGCTGAAGATGAAGGTTCACCTATTATATTCCCTGATGCTGCAAGGAAGTCAGTCACATTTACCAACAATTCTCCTTCCCGTCCTCCATCGCACAGGCTGTAAAGAAGGGGAGGGAGGATGGAGAAAGGGAAGCATAACTTTTATTTATCTGAAGGAAGGTCACTGCCTCCCACTCCACCCCCACCACCAGCAGGCCTTCTTCCAACAAAGCTGTTTGAGGCAGCTAGGAACATGGAGCTGCACACACATCTCAGTTTGACCAGCCCACCTAGGTTTGTGCACATGGCAACCCATCTCTCAGACACCAAACCAAGACCAAAACCATTGCGATCAAGTTGATTCTGACTCATAGCAGCCCTGTAGGACAGAGTAGAACTGCCCCATAGGGATTCCAAGGCTGTAATCTTTATGGTGGCACAGTAGTTAAGAGCTAAGGATGCTAACCAAAAACTCACCAGTTCAAATCCACCAGCCACTCCTTGAAAACCCTATGGGGTAGTTCTACTCTGTCGTATGGGGTCACTATGAGTCAGAATCAACTCAACGGCAGTGGGTTAATCTTTACAAGAGCAGACTGCCACATCTTTCTCCCCCAGAATGGCTGGTGGATTCAAACCTCAGACCTTTCGGTTAGCAGCTGGTCACTTAACCATTGAGCCATCAGGGTTCCTTATCCTCTGAGTGCTCAAAGGTGTGCCTCAAACTGGGCAAGTGCTGGACGAAATGCAGGAGAAATTTACAGCCTACGTCAACAGTCTAGTCAGAATGAGAAGATTAGCACACTCATGAAATGGTTGAAACAAAGTCCAGTTCCTTGAGTAGAACATTCTGAGACTCTAAACGCCCATATGCAGAGCTGAGCCATTCAACAAATTTTTATAGAGCACCGGACCATGCCAGGCTGTCCTCTGAGTACTTGAGATAGAGCAACCAATATGACAACCTTCCTGCCCCCTTAGAGCTTACACTCCAGTGGAAGAGATTGGAAACCTCTCAATAACAAACGATGCAGAGTTGGCAGCGTGTTCACGGGTCTACCGCATCCAGAGTGAAGCCCCCAGAGTCACAAGACTGGCCACCATTCACTGGCCAGTGCTGCACTGAGCATTTCACCAGCATCACGACATTTCTTCCTCACCACCCTGGTTAGTATCCAAGCATGGGAAAGGATGTCGCTGAGGTCACTAGTGCTGAAAAAGAGAATTTTCTGCAGATTGTCTCCACCTCTTATTACAACTGCTCTATCTTTGTCATCTAACAGCTCTTGTCACAGCCTTCAAAAGTCTGAGTGAAATTTGAGAAATCCATTGTGCCCTGGGCTTGGCAAGATAATAATGCTTGGTATATGACCATCGCTTTGAACTTTCAAATCGCAGATTGAAGACTGTTATTAGTCACACTGCCCCTTCTGGAGGCAAGGTGAACTGAACAAGGAAGGGCATAGCCACTGTGGTACTAGAATGGTTCCCATTCCTTCTAGTCCTTCAGGTCAAAAGTAGTGGCAGGGTTGTGGCAGAGAGTAAAGGCTTTGGATACAACAGACTTGAGGTCACATACTGGCATGACCTTGGGAAAGTTACTTAACCTCTCTGAAACTTAGTTTCTTCAACTATAAAATGAAAGCAGAGACCGTACAAGTTGATTGAACTAGAGATAATATATGTAACAAGCTCAGCACATAACAAGCACGAAATAATTGTAACTACAGCTACGGCCACTGCTATTACTGTGAATCATCATCACAGTGACCACAGGAGAGATAATCCTGCTTTAGTAATGTGATTTTTGTCTGTAACGTGTTTTAAAATACTTCAATATGAACAGTGTAATGTATATGTATACAAGTTAGCTTTAATCTATACCCAGGGGTAATTGAATAACATTTGCATCATCAAATCGTATATCTATACTCCAGAGGGTGATAAGATCTTGCCTTTCAGATTTTTTATCTATATCTGCACCAGAGGATGCGCTAGTTAAAATAAGGGATAAGAGATAACTCAAAGTGTCAAATTGTCAAGTAAGGTTCACAATAATCAGAGACCTTACCTAGTATCAACTAATAATTACAAAAATTTCTAATTTCTAACTAAATTACAAGCATGCAAGTAATTGTGAGGCACAGGCAAAGCAAAGAGAGGCCCAGGACCTGTAACAGTCCTTTCTTGCTACCTTAGAAAACATGTTGAGGTCTCTAAGCGATGTGTGTGGCTGCATCACTTACAAAAAGGAGCTGCTGAGGTCATAAGACATCTCCATTTTTATATTCAGATAGCTATAGAGCCTACACAACACTTTCCAGGGAGCCGGGCACCATAAGTCCATAGACTTCAAGTTTCTTTACCATAAGCAATCCTGCACAGAACAGGTACATCCTGCTAAAAGCATTCCATAAGTAAAGACTCTCCTGTTAGTAAAAATGTCATTCTTGGCTTACCAGGTGGTCTATTATTAGCCTGTGTAGAAGAGATTTGACCAGTTTACCTTCCTTCTTCCTTTCTCAGAAGCATCTCAGCACCTCTGTCTGCTCAGAGGAAAGGAAGATATTGCAGGGCTGCTTTTAACCATCCTATCCTCATGTTAAATTACATTTTCACTGGCTGTATGAGTGGTGCTCAAGGAATGTGGTTGACTAGAAAGACTGACAGGTACTACTGCCCTTACACAAAAGAGGTATAAGATGTGATCTTGCCAGAAAACAAATGTTGATGAGGATGTGGAGAAATTGGAAACTTTGTCCATTGTGAGTAGGAATGCAAAATGGTACAGCTGCTGTGGAAAATACTGTGGTGGTCCTTCAAAAAGATAAGCATAGAACTATCACATGACCCGGCCGCCCCAAGCTTAGGTATATACCCAAGAGATTTGAAAGCAGGGACACAAACAGGCACTTGTACACCAATGTTCATTGCAGCACTATTCACAATAGCCCAAATGTGGAGACAACCTAAATGCCCGATAAATTGATGGATAAACCAAATGTGGTATATACAGACAATGCAATATGATTCAGCCACAGAAAGAAATGAAGTCCCAATACATGCTACAACATGGATGAACCTTGAAAACATTACACCAAGTGAAGTAAGTCAATAACACAAGGACAAATGTTTCGTGATCTTACTTATATGACATACTAGAATAAACAAATGTATAGAGACCAAAGTTGGTTAGAGGTTACCAGGGCCATGAGACAGGGGGAAAGGGAGAATCTTTGTTTAGGAAGCAATGAATTTCTGTTTACAGTGACGGAAAATTTGGCAATGGGTATTGGTGATGGTTGTGCAACATGCTTGATGTAACTGATGTCACTGAAATATACGCATGAAAAAATGAACTGATGCATGTTGTGTTATATATACTTAAAAAAAAAAAAAAAAGCAAGAAAAAATCTGAAAAACGAAACAATCTTGACCTATGTAACCGTGTTCCAGGTCTGTTGTTATTGTTAGGTGCCATCAATTCGGTTCCGACTCATAGTGACCCGATGTACAATAGAACAAAACACTGCAGTCCTGCACCTTCCTCACACTCATTGCTATGTATGAGCCCACTGTTGCAGCTACTGTGTCAATCCAGCTCATTAAGGGCCTTCCTGTTTTTCACTGACCCTCTGCTTTAGCAAGCATGATGTCCTTCTCCTAATAATATGCCCTCCTGATAATATGCCCAAAGTATAAGAGACGAAGTTTACCCACCCTCACTTCAAAGGCACATTCTGGCTGTACTTCTTCCAAGAAAGACTTGTTCATTCTTCTGGCAGTCCGTGGTATATTTAATATTCTTCACCAATATCATAATTCAAAGGCGTCAATTATTCTCTGACCTTCCTTATTCAATGTCCAGCTTAACAGGCAGTCTTACTTTATCTTTTGTCCTTAATGAGGAACTTCTTCAACTCTCGAGAAAAAAAAGGGGGGGATATTTTTCCCTCACCAAAGGCATGAATATTTTAAATAGGTAGACTTGAAAATATCTTTCAAGCTTCATAAAAAGGTTACTCAAATAACCCAACTCCCTTTCATGTCGTGGTCATCATTAAAAATTAATCTGCTAATTTCACCCGTTCAAATAATATTAAGGAAAATACTTTGGTTTTCATGAAAAAAATACATATATTTGTGATAATGGGACTGAACTAGAGTGGAAATGCTAAATCAAAATGTGTAGGATGTAAATGTCCAACAACAAGAAATGGTCAAATAAATTCTAATTTATTCACACAAGGAAAAATTGAGAAACCATTAAAACTGAATTATCTTGACATAGAAAGATACTTATATTATGTTCAAAAAGTAAGGTATATTAAACACATCAAATATGTTTAAATCTATGGGTTCATAATGATACTGAAAACAAAAAAGAAAACTTCACTGTTCACCTTTGGGGGATGATGGGGAACCAACCCATTTTTTTAAAAACCGGCAAAAAAGGAAAGAATCAAGCATTTATTCAGAATTTCCTATGCAAACTATACCTCTGGGTAACCAAATAGTTGGTGACAGAAAAATCATCTTTACTAAAGTATTTTAAATGATAAATTTTAAAAGATATGATAGAATTAGAGTATCACCATTTTATACATTCAATGGTAATGGGTTAGTGAATTAAGAGATCTAGGTGATGGTTATCAATGACTATCAACTCACAAAAAGAAAGACAGCAGACATTATGTGCTTCCTGAGGGATCTGCACAGCACCATTTATGAAGCTGACTCGACAAATAAGAATAGAGCCTGAATCTAATGAAGCTTTTAGCTCCAACTAACAATTTACAGCAACTACATGGGACAGAGGAACATTATAAATGACACCACGGGGAAACAATCAGCAAAAACCAGAGTGAGAAACTCTATAGAAGGCACGACTATCCTTCTTCAATAAATAAACTGTAAAGGGAAAAAAATCTTTTAAAAATTTAAGAGACATATCAAACAAATGAACCGATTTCACGTACACCTTATTTTGATCCTGATTCAAACAAACTGAAAATAATAATAATAATTAAAACACAAGTAGATAAATTTTAACGTGACTCAATATTTGAGGATATTAAGATACTACTGTAAATTATTTAGGTGTGATAGGACATTGTGATTGTTAAAGGATCTTTATCTTTTACAGATACATACTGAAATATTTATTGATATGATGGCTAGAATTACTTTCAAAATAATCTGATGTGGAGGTTGATGGAGGTACAAATAAAACAAAATCGACCGCGAGTAGAATTTTAATTTATTATTCAGTCCATTCTAGTGTACGTTTGAAATTTTTCATAATAAAAATAGTTTTCAAAGTGAGGGGAGAGAAAGGGCTACAGCATATGGAGTAAAATCCCTTTATGGAAAAGAGCAGGAGGACACGCATACAAGTATGAGCTGAGAAAGAAAATCAAATGATAACCCATTAAAACGTTTAAAGGCTATCTCTGGTGGTAGAGTAATTTCACTATTTTTACACCATTCTTCATTGTTTACAGTTTCTTAATAAGCATGAATTATTTTTACCATCAGGAAAAACAAGCTATTTTCTCTTTTTTAAGTCTTTGAATAAATAAAATTACCCCTTATGGGCAGCAATTCTAGAGACTTATGCTGATGGATGAACACTTATAGCTCTGCTAATCCTTCTTGTCACTGGAATTTGGGGACTATTAAGACACATTACCCTATGCAGTAATATACCATCTGAGATCATGTCAAACAAATGTTCTAATGGTTAAAATGGCATGTTTCACAGGTGTACCATAAAGAATATAATTGGGCCCATTAAATATGAAGCGTGCAGATTCCAAAGGTTACTGAATAAACAATGTTATTTACCAAAATGAAATTGGAGTGTGAATTGACTGAAATTTCTGAAAATTCCATCCCTTTCTTCAGAGTGTGCGCTGATGACCCTCTCCTGACCCAGTTAATAAAGTGATGCTGAGTAACCAAGTCCTGGCCTTTCACTGCTCCTTCCTCTTACATACGTTGACCAAGAAGCTTCATTGGGAGTTTCTTCACCTGCATTTATTCAATGCCTATGTTTGTCACTGTGGGGGAGAGTTGAGGGTAAAGGAGGATAAGGGGTTGAAAACAAAAATGAATTTTTAAGCACAGACTTACTTTAGAAAATTGCAGTCTCGTTGAAGGCAAACACACACACATAACTGATACTAGAAAACCAGCTGCAGACTTCCTCTGGTTTGTATACATCTTCTTTACTTCTCAGGAATGTACACTCCATTTCAGGGCCAGCAGGAGTTACAGAAACTCCTCTTGCTTACTCTCAACCACTGCCTTAGATCCCCTTCCAAATTTACTTTGGTCTAGAATACCCAACTAAGAAAGCATTAAAACTGCTGCAAACAGTTAACACACTCAGCTGCTAAACGAAAGGTTGGAGGTTTGAGTCTACCCAGAGGTGCCTCAGAAGAAAGGTTGGTGGTCTACCTCCAAAAGATCAGCCATTGAAATCCCCATGGAGCACAGTTCCACTCTGACTTGTATAGGGTCACCATGAGTCAGAGTCAACTCAGTAGCAACTTGTTTGGTTTGGTTTGGTTTTGGAGTACCCAAACCCAGGAACATGGTTAGCTCACGTAAAGCCTTTGCCCCTCCTGTGAGTTAATACAGCCCTCAGGGAGCACTGCACGGGGACAAGACAGGACCTTTACAATAACCAGAAAATGGCACCCTTTTCTCTGAAGAGACTCAGCCACATGCTGAGGTGTCCAGTTGGACAGTCAGGGTCACGCTGGGCACTTGGCCTTATGTCCTGTGCACAACCACATGCAGAACCCCAGCCCAAGCCCCTGACCCACCTATACCATGCTGATTTCTCACCTCAGCCCAAGGCTGTTTAGATGTGAAAGGGGACTGGCAAGTCAACCCCTGAAGATTCTCCTCATTGTCCCACCACCAATTCCAGCCCTGGTCCCACCGACAGCAACAGGCCACATTTCAGGCTTCCCCACTGCTCCAGAACTTCAGTCCAGCCAAAGTCTGGATATTCCTGTGACCTGGGGCTGAAGCCTACTTCTGGACTATCACCCCAAGTGCCTTTGTCATTCCCTACAAGGCTGAAAGGGCAGCTAATTTAATGTCCCAGAGAATTCAGGAAGGAACTTCTTAATTATTTCTTTCCTAATTGTCGCTTAGTTAGGGAATCCTCCTGGGAGACGGCAGGGTGGTTGGGAAGGATGCAGACCATGCACCTTCAGCCCCATCGCCCCTAGCTCCTCACTAGGCCCGCACCCCTGAGGCCTCTGCCCATTCAGGGACTGTGAAAACTCTTCAAGGAAAGGATACCTAGGCTAAAAGTAACATACTGCTGTGACCCTAGTGGTCTGAGAAACAACTAACTTCCATTTGAAAGGATGCCCTGTGTAAGCCCAGATTGGAGAGTCTGGCTCAATTCTTGATTTTTAAAAAGAATGAAAATACACCAACACGGTCCCAGAAAAATATGAATTCAGAGACTAAAACATTCAGTTCATTTTGTTCATACAGCTTACAGCTGATTTCTATTCTTCTGATGCTACATCTGAGGATCAAGAATGAGGGTGAGGAGGCAGGTCCAAGATGGCAGAATTGTCAGAGCTTCTTGTCATCCCTCTTACAACAAAGTCCAAAAAAAAGTGAATCGATTATATATGACAATCTAGGAGACCTGATCATAAAGGACAAAGCTGAGGATTCAGACTGAGCAGCAAGGGGAAGGAGAGAAGCAGCAAAGAAGTGTCAGTCTTGACGTTGCAGGCACCCAGCTGGCTGGGTCAGCTGGCACATGTGGGCTGTGGCAAGCAGTGGCGTTAGGGACACATCTCACCACATCGGGAGAGGCTGGACAGTGGAGAGTCTGCACAAGACTCCACAGCCAGGTGGAAGTAGCATTGGACCTGCAAAAGTTAAGTGCAAGAATCTAACTTACTGTGCGGGGTCAAAATAACCCCTCTCCCTCCAGGACTTTCACAGCAGAGAAGTACCTCTTTCCCCTCACCCACCCCCTACTCCACTCGGATCCCACACTGGTATGACTGTATTCAACAACTGCCATGCCCCCTAAGGTGGAACTCCTCTATCCACACCCAAACCAGTCTTTCTTGACATTTAAAAAAAAAAAAACACCAAGCTCCCTAAGCCACAACTCAGGGCAGGTTAGGAGTCCCTGCCCCTTTGCCTAGGCACTGGCATAAGTGGTCCATGGATTTTTTACCATAGGTATATTTGTTAGCTTCCTTTGTGGTTACCTTAAAATTGTACCATTTTACCATTAAGCAAGGACCTCACCCACCCACATCAGGGGCCTGAGGGCGGGCAGTATCACCCACTCCATCTAACCACCATGACGGGGGTTTGAGAATAAGTGGTGCCTCCCAATCCCTACAGCCAACAGTACTGGGTGCCCAAGGACCAACTGCAAAACCCACCTCCCTATGTGCTGTAGGGGACAGGGATATGCCTTCCACCCAGGCACCTGGGGGCAGCTTTCAGCACCCTGCCTTGCTCAGCACACAGCTCCATACTGCAGCCATATACCTGTGCCTGCCCCAAACACCCTTACGCAGCCCTACCCATCTAGAACTGTAGGTGAGAGTCTGTACAACACACCTGGTGACCAATGACCTGGACAACCAAGCCGCATCAGCACAATAAAAGTGAACAGTCTCCTGGGCTCACACACCTAGTGACTGCTCTAACCACCTGAAGACAAGAGGTGAGAGCTTCAAAGACACCAATAACCAAAGTAGCTCACCCACCCAGCCTACTTGGGCATATCAAAATAAAATTCAGAAAAAAGCTAGGATCAGTAAATAAACATACAATCAATAAATATAATAACTTATTGATGGCTCAGAGACAACAGTCAATATCAAATCACAGAAAGAAGCAGGTCAAGAGGATAACACCAAACGACTAAAATAAAGAACCAGGAAACCTTCTGGAGGACGATAAGGTTTTGGGACTATGGGAGATAGAATTTAAAAAATGAATATTCAGAGCACTTCAAGATATCAGGATGGAGATCATGCAAAACTCAGACCAAGACAAGGAACATATAGACAAAGCAATAGAGAAATTCAGGAAAACAATACAAGAACAGAACAACAAATTTAACAGGTTGCTAGAAATAACAGAGAGACAACAACTAGAAATCCAAAAGATTAACAATAAAATTTCAGAATTAGACAACTCAATAGAAGGTCATAGGACCAGAATTGAGTCAATGGAAGTCAGAATTAGTGAGACTGAAGAAAAACCCCCTGACATCAGTTTATTTGAGGAAAAATCAGATAAAAGAATTTTAAAAAATGAAAAAACTCTAAGAATTACATGGGACTCTATCAAGAAGAAAAATGTACAAGTGATTGAAGTATGAGAAAAGGAGTTGATAATGGAAAATACAGAGAGAATTGTTGAAGATTTGTTGGCAGAAAACTTCCCTGATATTGTGAAATATGAGAAGATATCTATCCAAGAAGCTCAATGAACCCCACACAGGGTAGATCCCAAAAGAAAGTCACAGAGATATATTATAACCAAACTTGCCAAAACCAAAGATAAAGAGAGAATTTTAAGAGCGATAAGGGATAAACAAAGTCACCTACAAAGGAGAATCAATAAGACTAAGCTCTGACTACTCAGCAGAAACCATGCAGGCAAGAAGGTAATGGGATGACATATATAAAGCCTTGAAGGAAAAAAATTGCCAGCCAAGAATTATATATCCGGCAAAACTGTCTCTCAAATATGATGACAAAATTAGGGCACTTCCAGATAAACAGAAGTTAAGGGAATTTGTACAAACCAAACCAAAATTACAAGAAATATTCAAGGGAGTCCTCCGGTTAGAGAACCAACAATATCAAACAACAACCCAAGACTAGAAGACAGGACAGAACAACCAGATGCCAACCCAGATAGAGAAGGCAAAAAAAAAAAAAAAAAAAAAAATAAGTCAAAACTAAAAGACTGAAAATAGGGAAATAGAGATGTCAATATGTAAATGATGACAACGTTAAAACAAAAAAGAGGGAAGAAATAGTATAGTTATAGAACTTCCATACGTAAGGAAGTTAAGGTGATATCAAGAAATAAAAGATCAGTTTAAACTTAGAAATATAAAGGTAAATTTTAAGGTAACCACAAAAGAAGCTAACAAATCTACTTATCGAAATAAAAAAGAAGAAAAACATAAAGACTCAACAAACACAAAATCAATAATAACAAAAAACATAAAAAGAAAATATATAAAGAAAAACTACTCAGCACAGAAAATTAAGTGGAACAAAGAAACTGTCAACACTACAAAAAAAAAAAAATACATCAAAATTACAACAGTAAACTCATACCTATCAATGATTAGTTTCAATGTAAATAGATTAAATGCACCAATGAAGAGAGAGTGGCAGAATGGGTAAATAATAAAAAAAAAAAAAAAACATGGTCCATCTATATGCTGCCTACAAGATACATGCCTTAGACTCAAAGACACAAACAACCTAAAACTCAAAGGATGGAAAAAAATATATAGCAAACAATGACCAAAAAAAGAGCAGGAGTGGCAACATTAATCTCTGACAAAACAGACTTTAAAGCACAATCGACCACAAAAGATAAGGAAGGACACAATATAATGATTAAAGGGTCAATATAACAGGAGGATATAACAGTAATAAATATCTATGCATCCAATGACAGGGCCCCAAAATACATAAAACAAACTCTAAGAGCTTTGAAAAGAGAAATAGACAACTCCACAATAGTGTAGGAGACTTCCACACACCACTTTTGGTGAAGTACAGAATATCTAGAAAGAAACCTAGTAAAGACACAGAAGATATAAATGCTACAATCAATCAACTTGACCTCATAGAAATATACAGAACACTCCAACCTACAGCAGCCAAGTATACATTCTTTTCCAATGCACATGGAACTTATCTAGAATACACCACATTTTAGGCCACAAAGCAAGCCTTAACAGAATCCAAAATATCAAAATATTATAGAGTATCTTTTCTGACCATAAAGCCATAAAAGTAGAAATCAATAACAGAAAAGGCAAGGAAAAAAATCAAATACATGGAAACTGAACAACACCTTTCTCAAAAACTACTGAGTTATAGGAGAAATCAAGGATGGAAGAAAGAAATTCATAGAATCAAATGAGAATGAAAACACATCTTACCAGAACCTTTGGAACACAGCAAAAACAGTGCTCAGAGGTCAATTTATAGCAGCAGTAAATGCACACATCCAAAAAGAAGAAAGGGCCAAAATCAAAGCATTAACACTACAACTTGAACAAATAGAAAGAGAGAGGCAAAAGAAGTCCTCGGGCACCAGAAGAAAAGAAATAATAAAGATTAGAGCAGAAATAAATGAAATAGAGAATAGAAAAACAACTGAAAGATTCAACATGACCAAAAGTAGGTTCTTTGACAAGATAAACAAGGTCGATAAACCATTGGCCAAACTGACAAAAGAAAAACAGGGAGGAAGCAAATAACCTGAATAAGAAATGAAATGGGCAATATCACAACAGACCCAAATGAAATTAAAAGAATCATAACAGAATACTATGAAAAATTGTACTCTAACAAATTTGAAAACCTAGAGGAAATGGACAAATTTCTAGAAACTCACTACCTACCTGAACTAATACAAACAGAGGTAGAACTAAATAAACCCATAACAAAAGAAGAGATTGAAAAGGTAATTTAAAAACTCTCAACAAAAAAATCCCTGGCCCTGACAGTTTCACTGGAGAATTCTACCAAACTTTCAGAGAAGAGTCAACACCACTACTACTGAAGGTATTTCAGAGCATAGAAAAAGGATGGAATACTCCTGAACTCATTCTATGAAGCCAGCATAACCCTGATACCAAAACCAGGTAAAGATGCCACAAAACAAGAAAATTACAGACCAATATCCCTCATGAACATAGACACAAAAATCCTCAAAAAAATTCTAGCCAATAGAATTCAACAACATATCAAAAAAATAATTCAGTATAACCAAGTGGGGTTCATACTAGGTATGCAGGGATGGTTCAACATTAGAAAAATAATCAATGTAATCTATCACATTAATAAAACAAAAGACAAGAACCATATGATCTTATCAATTGATGCAGAAAAGGCATTTGACAAAGTCCAATACACATTCATGATAAAAAAAACTCAGCAAAATAGGAATACAGGGGAAATTCCTCAACATAATAAAGGACATTTATACAAAGCCAACAGCCAGTATAATTCTAAATGGAGAGCATCTGAAAGCATTCCACTTGAGAACAAGAGCCAGACAAGGATGTACTTTATCACCACTCTTATTCAACAATGTGCTAGAGGTCCTAACCAGAGCAATAAGGCAAGAAAAGAAATAAACGACATCCAAATTGATAAGGAAGAAGTAAAAGAATCCCTATTCACAGATGATATGATCTTATACACAGAAAACCCCAAAGAATCCACAGGAAAACTACTAGAACTAATAGAAGATTTCATCAAAGTATCAAGATACAAGATAAACACACAAAAATCAGTGGGATTCCTCTACATCAACAAAGAGAACTTTGAAAAGGAAATTACCAAATCAATACCAATTATAACAGCCCCCAAAAAGATAAAGTACTTAGGAATAAACCTATCCAGAGAGGTAAAAGACCTACACAAAGAAAACTGCAAGACACTACTGCAAGAAACCAAGAGACCTACATAATAGAAAAACATACCATGCTCATGGATACGAAGACTCAACATTGTGAAAATGTCATTTCTACCCAAAGCAATCTACAGATACAATGCAATCCTGATCCAAATTCCAACAACATTGTTTAAGGAGATGGAGAAACAAATCAACTTCACGTAGAAAGGGAAGAGGCTGAAGGTAAGTAAAGCATTACTGAACAAGAAGAACAAAGTGGGAGGCCTCACACTACCTGATTTTAGAACCTATATTTGACCATGGTAGTCACAAAAGCCTGGTAGTGGTACAACAGATACATTGACCAATGGAACAGAATTGAGAACCCAGACATATATCCATCCACCTATGTGCAGCTGATATTTGACAAAGGCCTAAAGTCTGTTAAATGGGGAAAAGACAGTCTCTGTAACAAATGGTGCTGGTATAACTGAATACTCATCTGCAAAAAAAATTAAAGCAGACCCATACCTCACACCATATAAAAAAACTAATTCAAAATGGATCAAAGTCCTAAATATAAAATCTGAAATGATAAAGATCATGGAGAAAAAAACCCAGGAATAATGCTAGGAGCCCTAATACATGGCATAAATAGTATACAAACCGCAAATAACAATGCACAAACACCAGAAGAGAAGCTAGATAATGGGAGCTCCTAAAAATCAAACACTTATGCTCATCAAAAGACTTCACCAAAAGAGTAAGAAGACAACCTACAGGCTGGGAAAAAAAGTTTGGCTACAACATGTCTGACAAGGATCTAATCTCTAAAATATACAAGATACTGCAACACCTTAACAACAAAAAGACAAATAACCCAATTAAAAAATGGGCAAAGGATATGAACAAACACTTCATCAAGGAAGACATTCAGGCGGCTAATAGACACATGAGGAAATGTTCAGGATCATTAGCCATTAGAGAAATGCAAATCAAAACTACAATGAGATATCATCTCACCCCAATAAGGCTAGCTCTAATCCAAAAACACAAAATAATAAATGCTGGAAATGTTGCGGAGAGACTGGAACACTTATGCACTGCTGGTGGGAATATAAAGTGGTACAACCACTTTGGAAAATGATTTGGGACTTCCTTAAAAAGCTAGAAATAGAAGTACCATACGATCCAAAAATCCCACTCCTAGGAATGTATCCTAGAGAAATAAGGGCCTTCACACAAATAAACATATGAACACCCATGTTCATTGCAGCACTGTTCACAATAGCAAAAATATGGAAACAACCTAGGTGCCCATCAATAGATGAATGGATAAACAAATCATGGTACATACACACAATGGAATACTATGCAACAATAAAGAACAATGATGAATCCAAGAAACATCTCACAACACGGATGAATCTGCAGGGCATTATGCTAAGTGAAATTCGTCAGTCTCAAACGGACAAATACTGTATGAGACTAGTATTATAAGAACTCAAGAAAAGTTTTAAACATAAAGAAAGTATTTTTGGATGGTTATGAGGGTGGGGAGGGAGTGAGATGGGAATTCACTAACTAGATAGTAGATAAGAATCATCTTTGGTGAGGGGAAGGACAACACATACTACAGGGGAATCAGCACAACTGGACCAAAGCAAAAGATAAGATGTTTCCTGGACACATTCAAACACTTTGAGGGGCAGAGTAACTGGGGCTGGGGTTCCTTGGACCATAGTTTCAGGGGATATTTAGGTCAATTGGCATAACAAGGCTTATTAGGAAAATGTTCTGCATCCTACTGCACTGAGTGGCATCTGGGGTCTTAAAAGTTTGCAAGCGGCCATCTAAGATGCATCAATTGGTCCCAACCACCTGGAGTAAAGGAGAAGGAAGAACACCAAAGACACAAGGAAAATATTAGCCCAAGAGTCAGAAAAGCCACATAATCCAGAGACTGCATCAGCCTGAGACCAGAAGAACTAGATGGTGCCTGGCTACCACCAATGACCACCCTGACAGGGAACACAACAGAGAGTCCCAGACGGAGCAGGGGAAGAGTGTGGAGCAGAACTCAAATTCACGTAAAAAGACCAGACTTAATGGTCTGACAAAGACTGGAGGAACCTCCGAAACTATGGCCCCCCAGAAGCTTTGTTAACCCAGAACTGAAACCAATCCTGAAGCCCACTCATTAGACAAAGGTTAGACCAGACTATAAAACAAAAAATAATACACGTGAGGAGTGTGCTTCTTAGTTCAATCAGATACACGAGACCAAATGGGCGGCTCCCATTTGGGAGCAGGATGAAAAGGCAGGAAGGGATACGAAGTGGTTGATTGGACACAGGAAACCTGAAGTGGAAAGGGGGAGCATGCTGTCATATTTTGGGGGTTACAACTAATGTCAAAAAACAATACGTTGGTAAATTTTTGTATGAGAAATTAACTTGAGCTGTAAACTTTCACCTAACGTACAATAAAAAAATTTAAAAAAAAAAGAATGAGGGTGACATACTTCCTCTTGGATGTGATCATGGACTGGGCTTATCAACAGACCATAAATTCCATCAAAACTTCGTGCCACTTAAAAGATAGCTTCATAAAAACCTTCCTCATCTCCCTGTAACAGTGTGAGAAAAGGCCTAAAATTAATATGTACTGATTTGATAGCTGGTAAAATCAGGAGGGCCTTGAATGGCTTAACCACAAGTTCCTCTCCCTACACTGATCCTGTGTATAAGGTCCCCTAGCCAAACAACCCTCCTTACCATGGAAACCAGGCACAATTCCTGCTTATTCCATTCACAAGCTTCATTTCCCCGTTACCCACAGAACTACTCAAACAAGCCAATCACTTTCTCTGGTAGAAACCAGGGGCCACCCCACCCTTTTGATGCTACAAAGCCTGCCACCCACAGTCCCTGGCTGTTCACTGTGTTCCCAAGTGCAGCCTCCATGTGGCCCTGAATGACACAATGCCCTGTGAGCATATGTGACTAATAAACCACTGTTAATTTCATCTGTTGAGTGTCGGGTGTTGTGTATTTGGCCATTCCCATAACCCTAGGGTGGGAATCCCTCCCTCACCAACAGAGTGAAGAGAAGGCAAAGAAACCACACAGGTCCACCATTATAGTTTTAGCTCTTTGGCCTAATCAGTGACCCTTTTAAACTGTAACAATTGCTGGGAGAAATTACAACCTAGTTTTCTAGTGCTGCTGAACAGAAATACCACAAGTAGGCAGTTTTAAAGAACAGAAATTTATTTTCTTACAGTTAAGGAGGCTAGAAGTCTGACTTCTGGGCACTGGCTATAGGGAGAGGTCCTTGCCTATTTCAGCTTCTAGTAGCCAGCAATCTTGGAGCTCCCGGGCTTGTGGATGCATCTGCCTCCATTGTCATCAAGTACGATAGCATCTGTCTTCCCACGTTTGTGCTCACTGCTGTGTCTAATATACTCTGTTTATAACTCAAAAGTGATTGGTTTAAGACACACCCTACACTAGGGCCTCATTCACATGACAAAGAAACCCCTATTCCCAAACAGGATTACATCCACAGGTATAGGGGTTAGGATTCCAACACATATTTTGGGGGGATGCAATTCAATCCACAACAAATGATATAATGAACTCTTGCTATTACACAGTGTAGGATAGTGGTTAAGAGAATGGGCTCTAGAGCCAGGTTCAGGAGTTCAAATCCTGGCTCTGCCATTTACTGGTTGTGTAGTTATTTATCTTCTTCTTAAACTCATTTTCTCATCATTAAAATGAAGATAATCATATACTTTCCTCAAAGGCTTGCTGAAAATATTAGATGAGTTAATATGTAAGTTGGTTAGCAGTGTGACTAACATGTAATAAGCACTCAGTAAAGTTAACAATATTCAATACTTCAGTATAAATTAGTCTGTCAACTCTGTTCCTTAGAGGAAGATAGATATTTAGATATGGGTTTTGTTGTTGTTGTTTTAATTAACCGGCTAAAGAATCAGTGCTTCCAGTCTCTCCCAGTTGTCACCTGTCTTTAATGTCACCCATGCATCACTCTGGGGCTGATGTCACCTTCACTCCCTCCAAGGTCAACCATCTTCCCTGTGATTATCACCATTTCTTCCCTGTCCCTTGGCTTCCCAGATTCCACATATAAGTGGAGAAGTTCCATATGGTCCAAAGTATAGCCATGGGTCTGCCCTTGGCTTTCACTAGAAACAGATATGCAAGGCAGAAAATACTGAGAGATGTTGAAAACCAAGTCCAGTGCACCTCTCTGAGGGCAAGGTGAATATGGCTAAAATCCTGTCCCCCTCCAATAGCTGGAAATTTGATTGAATCAAAAAAGCACATGTTAATGATTTAATGGAAGCCCATCTCCAGCTTGGAAAGAAGAGTAAAAAGACTGATTATTGACATCTTTCCTGCCTAGCAGGAGATGCCTGCCTGGCCCAAGTGAGTGAACTAGGGAATCTATCAGCACTGGAAAATGGATGAGGCACCAACCTCTCTCTCTCCCACTAAAACAGAGCTGGGCAGTAGCCTAGTCAAGCTATTTGCCAGGCGAGCACCAGCTCTGTTACTAGGCGGACAGAACCAATAAGAGGACAGCTGGGATGGAATTTGGCTGAAAATCCATGAAGAGCATTTATTCTATTCCCTGTCTGATATGGTCAGTCTTTGAGATTTAAAGCTGAATCTCTCTAACACATAGGTGGAATGAGTAGTTCTCTAGAAATCATCTAAAGATAGCAAGAATCTCCTCCCCGCTCCATTCCAAAATACTTCTTCCACCATTCGAGAGACATTGCTCTGAGTTACCTTTCTATTTCTCTTTTTAAAATTATAAATATCCTAGAAGTGATCATGAAATAAAATGCTATCAGATATTAATGGCAGAGGGTGAATTGGTTTATCCAGTTTCTTACTCTGTGGTGGGGAGTCAAGAGCTCATTACTGAGGAAGTGATTTGGTATTAGATGAGGTGGCAGAGGTAGCCATGCTTCCCCTCCATATTGCCAAGTTGTTAGGGAACCATCCAGGGACTAGTTTCCTGCTCCCGCTTGCATCTTAGTGGGACTATACAACTAGTCTTGTCAATGAAATGTGGGTGGAAGTGATGTGCGTCACTTCCAGACTGACAATGGTTAAGTATTAGGTGCATGATTCTCAGCACTTTTCCCCCCACCTACAGGCTGGGTGACACCAGGTCAAGCTTGTAGCACAAGATGTCAAAGCCACAAGATAAGGTAGTTTGGGTCCCTTAGTCACACCCTGGAAAAGAACTGCCTAACACAGAATGGACCTTGACATGAGCAGGAAGTTTGCACTAACTGCAGAAATTTGGGGGTGGTTTGTTATAGCAGTTAGTATCATTTAGCTTGACTGATCAGAGGGAGGAAATCCTGGTGGTGTGGTGGTTAAGAGCTACAGCTGCTAACTAAAAGGTCAGCAGTTCAACTCCACCAGGTGCTCCTTGGAAACTCTAAGGGGCAGTTCTACTCTGTCCTATAGGGTTGCTATGAGTTGGGATTGACTCATTGGCAATGGGTTTGGATTTTTTTAATTAGAGGGAGAAGCAGTGGGGATGAGCCTCTGTGGCAGTATTGCAGGTAGAGCTGTGGGGAATCAGGGCATTGAGTGAGGGCAATGGGCACTTTGTGGGGAAGAAGGGAGGGTGAAAAATGCACAATAAGTTATTCATGCTATGGTCAAGAATTCCCAGCATGAGGGCTGTGGGGACCATGGTCTCGGGGAACATCTAGCTCAATTGGCATGACACAGTTTATAAAGACAATGTTTTACATTCTACCTTGGTGAGTAGCATCTGGGGTCTTAAAAGCCTGTGAGCAGCCGTCTAAGATACTCCACTGGTCTCATCCCTTCAGGAGCAAGGGAGAATGAAGAGAACAGGATACAAGTAAAAGTTCAGTCCGAAGGACTAATGGACCACAGCTACCAACGCCTCCACCAGACTGAGTCCAGTACAGCTAGATGGTGCCCGGCTACCACCACTGACTGCTCTGACCAGGATCACAACAGAGGGTTCTGGAAAGAGCTGGAGAAGGATGTAGAACATAATTCTAACTCACAAAAAAATGACTGGATTTACTGGCCTAAACAAGACTGGAGAAACCCCGAGAGTATGGCCCTCAGACACCCTTTTAGCTCAGTGGTGAAGTCATTTCTGAGGTTCACCGTTCAGCCAGGGAGTGGACAGCCGCATAAAACCAAATGGGACTAGTGAAGTACAGCAGTCCAGGGACAAGGGCCAGAAGGCAGAAGGGGACAGGAAAGCTGGTGATAGGGAACCCAAAGTTGAGTAAGGATAGTGTTGATGTGTTGTGAGGTTGTTAACCATTGTCATAGGGCAACATGTGTACTAACTGTTTAATGAGAAACTATTTTGTTCTGTAAACCTTCATCTAAAGTGAGAATAACAGCACAATTGGAAGAGCGTAGTTGATGTCACTGAACTGTGCATGTAGAAATTTTTGAAATGGTGTATCTTTGGCTATATTTTCACCAAAAAAAAAAAAGGTCGAGAAGGGAGAGGGTTGACATGTTGTGGGGTAGTTAACCAATGTCATAAAACAATATGTGTACTACTGTTTCACGAGAAACTATTTGTTCTGTAAGCCTTCACCTGAAGTAGAATTAAAAAAAAAAAAAAGACATCACACAAGGTCACTTGACAAGCAGAAGAACAGGAATCTATTGCTCCAAATAGGGTTGTTTTGTCAGAAGAAACCATTTTCTGTAATTGGTTGAGAGTGATAGCTGTTTTAATTTTTTATTTTGGTTTTGATTTGGCTTTAACTATACCTGAAAAGGAAACCCTGATGGCATAGTGGTTAAGTGCTATGGCTGCTAACCAAAAGGTCATCAGTTCGAATTCACCAAGTGCTCCTTGGAAACTCTATGCGGCAATTCTACTCTGTCTTATAGGGTCGCTAATAGTCAGAATTGACTTGATGGCAACATGTTTGGTTTTTCTGGTTTATACCTGAAAAACCATTCCAAATAAGATACAGTTTATCCCTAACCTACCCTGCACATGACATATGACTCTAAGAAAGCTATCTTACATACGCGTGTGTGTATATGTACATACTCATTTCAGTGGTTTTTGAACCTCCAAACTTAGATTTGGACCAACTGGTAAAGTCAAGTAAAGTGAGGTCACTGATATATTTTTTATCCTTTAGTCCCCTAACCCTAGTGTCTGTTATATGGTGCACTTACTATGTGTCATTTCCTCCTATTTAAGGAATTTGGTATGTATCACTAAAAGGTGATTGAATAAATAAATGAAATAATATTCAAAATCATTCATCTTCCCGGTTAATCAGTCAGTCCATCTTCTGAGTGATTTCTATGCACGCGAGACTACCCCAGTCCCTATTCTCTATAAATGAGTGCAGAGGAAATTGTGAAAAGGGGAAACCATATCAAACAAAAATCTCTTGTGAGTTTTTGTTGAGGGCTGGCCCAGATCTCAACCAGTCCATTCATCTCACTGGCAGTATCTGCCCAAAGCCTTCGCAGGATGACTGGTTCAGGTGAATTAACTGTTTCTTTCTCCAATTAAGATTTTTGCAAGTCTCGACGGCTAATTTTCTAATACCCTGAATGGAATCTCAAAACACACACAAATGGGTTAGACAGTATTGAACACTCTAACAATCAGTGTACCGGATGGGTAACAACAGAAAACAATTCCAGCTAACTTAAGCAGAAAAGGAATTTACTGGCAGTGAATTGGCTAGCTCACATAATCAATGGAAATTTGGAGAGAAAAGTTCAGAAAAGAGAGAGGAACTAAGGGAAATGAGGTGTTGAGACTACCACGCCAAGAGATAAATCTCCTTAGGGCACTAGGACTCCACGGTTGACTCCTCTGTCACTGGACTCTTGTCCCTGTCTCAGCCACAGAAAATAATCTCTGTATATCCTGTGAAACTCTATCACTCATGTTTCAAAGTTCCAGGCAGGAGCATTCAAGTAACTCAGGCTAGGTCACGTGCTCGCATCCTAGCTTCCTGGAAGACAGGTGATAACTGTCCCCTTCACTTTCAGAAGTGGGTTATTTGGAGACTAGGCAGCCAAAAATAATTTGTCCATTATAGCTCACCCCTTTGGCTCCCCAACATCTCCTCAGACTATTCTACCCACATTTGCATTTCCTAAAAATGTTTATAATGGAATACAACTATCCTTTAAAATACTGAAAGTACTCTCAGCCCTCCCCAAGATGAGGTACCCTTATTACATCAGCTACTGTACCCAGCTCAAAATCTAGGACTTCTAGATCACATCCATCCCACTTTTGGTTTTGTTGCCATCCTATCTTCTGTATCCTAGGGAATAAACTATAAGATAACCATCACCAACACTATAGTCAATAATGGGAGAAAGGGAAAAGGAACAAAATTCATTAAAATATATAAATTTATATGTTAAAGGACAAGAAAGAGAATTAAATTGAGAATACAGTTCATTCTTCTAAAAACATGGTATTTATGTTTTCCAACCTTCAATGCTCATTTTATGTTCTCTCTTCCTTCAGCCAACACCTGAGCTGGTTGGGAATTGTCATGGTTTGAATTATGTCCCCTCAAAAATGTGTATATCACTTTGGCTGGGCCATGATTCCTGGTACTGTGTGATTTTCCTATATGTTGTAAATCCTGCCTCTAGGATGGGTGGCAGTTGTGTTAGTAAGGCAGGACCTGATCTACAAGACTGGACTGTGTCTTGAGGCAATCTTTTGAGATATAAAAGACAGAAGTGAGCAGTGAAACAGAGGGGCCTCATACCATCAAGAAAGCAGTGCCGAGAGCAGAGCACATCCCTTGGACCGGGGTCCATGCGCAGAGAAGCTTCTAGTCTGGGGGAACACTGATGAGAAGGTCAAGAGAGAGAGAAACCCTTTCCCTGGAGCTGACACCTTGAATTTGGACTTTTAGCATACTTTACTGTAAGGAAATAAACTTCTCTTCGTTAAAACCATCCACTTGTGGTCTTTCTGTTATGGCAGCACTAGATGATTAAGACAGAAATTTTTAGCAGAAAAGGAATCCAAACTTTTGCCTGTCTACCCAGGGGCATGGAAAGTCTGAAAAGGCCTGTAGTGGCCTCTGCTGCAATTCAGTGAAACAATGATTGTGTTCTCTGGTAAATCATTCCTCCCTTAAAGACTAAAATTTCAAAACTGGCTGCTCCCAGACTCAGAGGGGTGGAAATAAAAGTCCAAGACCACTAGACCTCATAAATGTTACTGCAATTTTATGCCCAATATTTTCATAGTGTTTATCTCTAACCATTTATGTCTTACCAAGGCAGCTAGTATGCCTGCAACATTTTGATTTCTACATTCTATAAGCATGATGTAATCAGTATTGTGCGTGAGAGTAATATCCTGTACGATGGTGAGATGGGGAATGTTCCCGTGGACTAAGTTAAGGCACAGAACTGATGATTTGACACATCCCCAAATAAAGACAGTGAAGGTATACTGTTGTCCCTATCAGAAAAAAGCAAACCGATTTGGTTTTTTTATTGTTGTTTTGTTTTATTTTCCTGTTTACTGAAATAGAGGAAACAGCATTTTACAGGCCAATAGCTGCATAGCAGATGCCAGGGGCTATACTTATTAATTACAGTTAAGAGACCACACCAGGAATGCAATGCAATTAGAACCATTGTATTAGTAATTTTACAATAATTGACAGTTTTTAAGTTCTATTCATATTCTGCACCAACCAAACTGAACAGAAATTGAGACTTTTATGGTAGCACTAATCACTTTTATTACCCTGGGAAAGCAGTATTTCTTTTAGCTTACTATTTTAGTAGTGAAGGATAGTTCTAGGGGGCTTTATTTGACCCTCACTCCCATAATATCCTTGACTTCATGAATCAGAGAGACAATATGGGCTTGATTTTTCTCATAGTGAGGGACTGAAAGTATTAAAGAAACCAACATACACCCTAAAAAAATAAGGTAAGCAATCATAGAACAATTTTAGAAGTTTCGTGCCATTTTTACTTAATTCTTAGGGGCTATTTTACTATCTTGCAGGAGAGTCAGAATTGCAATCTAAGGAGGTGGCTTCTAATATCAATACTCTTTCCACTACAAGATATTCCTGTCTAAGGAAGGTGGGGGTGTTAATCAATGGGTTTCCACTGAGTAATTACTGGGGAAAGCTCAGTAGTGTTGCTCCTTGTGATACTGTCGAATTCCTACAGGAATGGATAGCAAACAGTTTTGCAGGCATTAAGGATTTTTTTAATCCAATCTTGAACACTCAAATTTGAGTAGATGGGACACTTGGGGAAAGGGCAGTTTAAGTTGAATGGGAAGCAGTATCGTTTTGGTAGTAAAGCGTGCAGGCTCTGAAGGGAAGCTTTGGAATATTGTGAACTTTTAAGAAAATTTTCAATCCCAGTAGCAGTATTGTAAGGCCCCAAACCACTTCATCATTTTCAAGGGCCATCCAGAGAGCTGAGGATGAGGCTGACACAAGGTTAAGCAGTAAGTCCTGGAAAGCTCTTTAAATTCTTGCTTTTATCTTATCTTCTGTGATGGATTAATTTGAGTCCCAAAAAAATGTGTGAACCTGGCAGGTCATACTTCCCAGTATTGTGTTGTTGTCTTCCATTTCATGGTCTGGTGTAATTATTTTCCATTTTGTGATGTGTTATAAATCTTAACCTCTAGGCGGGGCCAGGATGGCGGAGTAGTCAGACGCTTCCAGTGGCCCTTCTTACAACAAAGACCCAAAAAAACAAGTGAATCAATTATATATGACAATTTAGGAGCCCTGAACATCAAAGGCAAAGTTGAGGAACCGGAATGAGTGGCAGGGGAGGGAGAGGCAGTTCAGAAGCAGCAAGGAGTTGCCAGACCTGACCTGGAGAGAGCCTGAGCCCTTCAGGCCTGATCAGCTCAGGGTGAATGGTGAGGCAGGAAAGCAGCAGTGCTCAGGAAGTGTATTTTGCACTGGGAGAGACCCAGAGGCAGACAGTCTACTCGATCACCCAGAACCAGTGAGAAGCAGCCCTCGATTGGCGAAAGATAAGTACTTACATCTGGCCTACTGCACATATCAAAAACACAGCCCTTAGGGAAAAACTTCTCTCCCATTTACCTCCCTATTCCCTTCTCTGCACTGGGTCCCAGACAGGCTTCAGCAATTGCCAAGTCCCCTGAGCCAGAAGTAGGATCCGCCACACCCTAAGCAATTCTCCCAGCCTTGGAGGGTGAATAAATTAACAAACAGGGGCAAAAAACTGCCAGCTCCCCTAAGCCAGGAACTTAGGGTAGGCACAGATCCTTTGCCTAGACACAGGCATAAGGGATCCGTGGACTTTGAGCACGTTTCCCCTGCAGAGACTTGTGTGGGCCCATTTCAACAGCGTAGGCCGTCACTACCACAGTACAACAGGGTATATACCTGAAGTCTAACTGCAACTGTTTCAGCTGTGAAGTGGCAGGCTCGTGACATTTGACACTGCTCTGCGCATTGAGCAGGGTCTTCACCTACCCACATTAGGGGCCTGAGGACAGGTGGTTCCACCAATGCCACCTGCAATAGGGGCCCAAGAATAAGAGATGCCTTACAGTTCTTACAGCCAACAGCACTGGGTGCTCATAATCCAGCTTCAAAACCCACCCACCTTTGTGCTGTAGGTAACAGGGGCACGCCTTCCTCCTGGACACTCGGGGGCAACCATCAGCCCCCTGCCTTGCTCAGAGTGTGTCCCCCTGCTGCAGTCAGATGACTGTGCCTACACCAAACACCTATGCCTGTCTAGGACTGTAGGTGAGAGCCTGCACCACACACTTGGTGGCTATCTACCAGGACACCTGAGCTGAATCCATACAGGAGGAGTGGGTGGACTCCTGAGCTCACATACTAGTAACAGATCTAACCAACTGGTGACAGGACACTAGAACTTCAAAGGTGCCAATAATCAAGCTGGCTCATACCAGCAGCCTATCTGGGCATATCAAAATAAAACAAGAAGCTAGGAAACAGTAAGGAAACATGAAATAAATAAAATATAATAACTTATTGATGGATCAGAGACAACAGTCAATATCAAATCACATAAAGAGGAAATCCATTATGATTTCAGCAAGTTCCCAAAATAAAGAATCTAGAAATTTTCCAGAGGAAGAAAATTTCTTGGAATTACCAGAGGCAGAAAACAAAAGATTAATCCACAGAACTCTTCAAGAGGCAGAAAACAAAAGATTAATCCACAGAACTCTTCAAGAGACTAGAAAGGAAATTATGCAAAATGCAGAACACACAACAGAGGAAATTAAAAAGTTTAGAGAAGAGCATAATGACAAATTTAACAGGCTGCAAGAATCCATAGAGAGACAGCAATCTGAAATCCAGACAATTAACAGTAAAATTTCAGAATTAGACAACTCAATAGAAAGTCAAAGGAGCACAATTGAGACAATGGAAGTCAGAATTCGTGAGATTGAAGATAAAGCACTTGACACCAACTTATCTGAGGAAAGATCAGATAAAAGATTTTTAAAAATGAAGAAACCCTAAGAATTATGTGGGATTTATCAAAAGGAATAACCTACGAGTGATTGGAGTACCAGAACAGGGAGGGATAACAGAAAATACAGAGAGAATTGCTGAAGATTTGTTGGCAGAAAACTTCCCTGATATAGTGAAAGATGAGAAGATACCTAACCAAGATGCTCATCGAACCCCTCGTAAGGTAGATCCCAAAAGAAAGTCACCAAGACATATTATAAACAAACTTGCTAAAACCAAAGATGAAGACAGAATTTTAAGAGCAACTAGGGAAAAACAAAAAGTCGTCTACAAAGGAGAGTCAATAAGAATAAGCTCAGACTACTCAGCAGAAACCATGCAGGCAAGAATGCAATGGGATGACATCTATAAATCCTTGAAGGAAAAAAATTGCCAGCCAAGAATTATATATCCAGCAAACTATCTCTCAAATATGATGGCAAAATTATGGTATTTCCGGATAAACAGAAGTTTAGGGAATTTGCAGAAACCAAACCAAAATTACAAGAAATACTAAAGGGAGTCCTCAGGTTTGAAAATCAATAACTTCAGATAACAACCCAAGACTAAATCACAGGACAGAGCAACCAGATATCAGCCCAGATATGGAAGTCACAAAAATAAATCAAAGCTAAAACACTGAAAATAGAGAAAGACATGTCAATATATAAAAGTTGACAACATTAAAACAAAAAAGAGGGACATAGAAAAGGTAGACATAGATTTTTTTTATATGGAGAGGCAGTCAAGGCAATTAAAAAAAAATAAAAGACTGGTATAAACTTAGAAAAATAAGGGTAAATATTAAGGTAACCACAAAGGAAACTAACAATCCTACAAGTCAAAATAAAAAACTAGAAAAATATAAAGACTCAGCAAACACAAAATCAACAACAATGCAAAAGATGAAAAGAAAACACATAAAGAAAAATGACTCAGCACAAAAAATTAAGTGGAACAAAGAAACTGTGAACAACACACAAAAAAAGACACCAAAATGACAGAACTAAACTCATACCTATCAATAATTACGCTCAATGTAAATGGACTAAATGCACCAGTAAAGAGACAGAGAGTGGCAGATTTGATAAAAAACACATGATCCATCTATATGCTGCCGACAAGAGACACACCTTAGACTTAAAGGCACAAACAAACCAAAACTCAAAGGATGGAAAAAAATATATCAAGCAAACAACACTCAAAAAAGAGGAGAAGTGGCAATATTGATCTCTGACAAAATTGACTTTAAAGTAAAATCCACCACAAAGGATAAGGAAGGACACAGTATAATGATAAAAGGGTCAATAGACCAGGAGGACATAAGAGGACATAACTATAAAAAGTATTTACGCACCCAACGATAGGGCTCCAAAATACATAAAACAAACTCTAACAGCACTGAAAAGAGAGATAGACAGCTCCACGATAGTAGTAGGAGACTTCAACACTCCACTTTTGGTGAAGGACAGAACATCTGGAAAGAAGCTCAGCAAAGACTTGGAAGAGCTAAATGTTACAATCAACCAACTTTACCTCATAGACATATACCAAACACTGCACGCAACAGCAGCCAAGTATGCTTTCTTTTCAAATGTACATGGAACATTCTCCAGAACAGACCACATATTAGGCAATAAAGCAAGCCTTAACAAAATCCAAAGCAGAGAAATATTACAAAGCTTCTTTTCTGACCGTAAAGCCATAAAAATAGAAATCAATAACAGAAAAACCAAAGGAAAAAATCAAGCACATAGAAACTGAACAACACCTTGCTCAAAAACTACTGGGTTATAGAACAAAATTAAGGATGGAATAAAGAAATTCATAGAATCAAATAAGAATGAAAACACATCTTACCAGAACCTTGGGACACAGCAAAAGCAGTGCCAAGAGGTCAGTTTATAGCAATAAATGCAGACATCCAAAAGGAAGAAAGGGCCAAAATCAAAACATTAACCCTACAACTCGAACAAGTGGAAAGAGAGCAGCAAAAGAAACCCTCAGGCACCAGAAGAAAGGAAATAATAAGAATTAGAGCAGAATTAAATGAAATTGAGAATAGAAAGACAATTGAAAGAGTTAACAAGATCAAAAGCTGGTTCTGTGAAAAGATCAACAAAACTGATAAACCATTGGCCAAAATGACAAAAGAAAAATAGGAGAGGAAGCAGATAACCCATATAAGAAATGAAAGGGGTGATATCACAACACACAGAACTGAAGTTAAAAGAATCATAACAGAATACTATGAAAAATTGTACTCTAACAAATTTGAAAACCTAGAGGAAATGGACAAATTTCTAGATATTCACTACCTACTTAAACTAACACAAACAGAAGTAGAACAACTAAATAAACCCATAAAAAAAGAAGAGACTGAAAAGGTAATTTAAAAACTCTCAACAAAAAAAGCCCTGGCCCGGATGGCTTCACTGGAGAATTCTACCAAACTTTCAGAGAAGAGATAATACCACTTCTACTAAAGGTAGTTCAGAGCAGAGAAAAAGATGGAATACTCCCAAACTCATTCTATGAATCCAGCATAACCCTGATACCAAAACCAGGTAAAGACACCACAAAAAAAGAAAATTACAGACCAGTATCCCTCATGAACATTGACAGAAAAATCATCAACAAAATTCTAGCCAATAGAATTCAGCAACATATCAAAAAAATAATTCACCATAGTCAAGTGAGATTTATAACAGGTATTCAGGGACATTTCAACATAAGAAAAACAATCAATGTAATCTATCACATAAATAAAACAAAAGACAAGAACCACATGATCTTATCAATTGATGCAGAAAAGGCATTTGACAAAGTCCAACACCCAGTCATGATAAAAACTCTGAACAAAATAGGAATAGAAGGGAAATTCCTCAATATAATTAAGGACATTTATACAAAGCCAACAGCCATCATCCTAAATGGAGAGACTTTGAAAGCATTCCTCTTGAGAACGGGAACCAGACAAGGATGCCCTTTATCACCACTCTTATTCAACATTGTGCTGGAGGTTCTAGCCAGAGCAATTAGGCTAGGAAAAGAAATAAAGGGCATCCAAATTGGTAGGGAAGAAAACAAAGTCTGTCTATTTGCAGATGATATGATGTTATACACAGAAAACCCCAAAGAATCTAGAGGAAAACTACTGGAACTAATAGAAGATTTCAGCAAAGTTTTGGGATACAAGATAAACATACAAAAATTAGTTGGATTCCTTTACACCAAGGAAGAGAAATCAAGAGGAAAGCAGCAAATCAATCCCATTTACAATGGCCCCCAAGAAGATAAAATACTTAGGAATCAATCTAACCAGAGACATAAAAGACCTATACAATGAAAACTACAAGACACTACTGCAAGAAACCAAAAGAGACCTGCATAAGTGGACAAACATACCTTGCTCATGGATAGGAAGACCCAACATTGTGCAAAGGTCAATTTTATCCAAAGCGATCTACAGATACGATGCAATCCCAATCCAAATGCCAATGGCATTTTTTAAAGGGATGGAGAAACAAATAGCCAAATTTATATGGAAAGGGAAGAGGCCCCGGATAAGTAAAGCATTACTCAAGAAGAAGAACAAAGTGGGAGCCCTCACACTACTTGATTTTAGAAGCTATTATACCACCATGGTAGTCAGAACAGCCTGGTACTGGTACAACAACAGCTACATAGGCCAATGGAACAGAAGTGAGAATCCAGACATAAATTCATCCACCTATGAGCAGCTGATATTTGACAAAGGCCCTAAGTCTGTTAACTAGGAAAAAGACAGTCTCTTTAACAAATGGTGCTGGCATAAATGGATATCCATCTACAAAAAATTGAAAGAAGACCCATACCTCACACCATGCACAAAAACTAACTCAAAGTGCATCAAAGACTTAAATAAAAAATCGAAAACAAAGACTTCTGGGCAACAAGGTGCTATAGTCAGAAGCACCACGCTGTCCCTCTGCTGCAAGGATCAGAAAAACTAAGTCAAACAGAGTCACATGACAATCCTGAAACCCTAAGCATCAAATGAAGAGATAAAGAACTCAGCCAAGCACCGAATGGAGTAAGAAACTGAACCAGAACATAGCATGAGGAGAAATACATGCAGAGGTCTCCTATCAGCTACCACAGCAGGGATCCTCCATCTTGGACTCCTATGGGAGATCAGTGAACAGGAGATACAAGAAAACAGCTTCAAGGAGCTTCCAGCAAGAGACAGAACAACCGGTAACCTACGATGTAGGCTTTCACACCCCCCAACCTTCTTCACTCCTACTTAGCCTCCTCTGCTTCCTGCAGCCACAGTCTATTGGCCCAGAAGCACGAGCTTACCCCCAATGCTGCTTGGATTCCACCCATCCACACTGGCTAGCTCCCAGAGTGCCATTTGTTGGCTGCTGGTGTTGCTTTTTTCCACTTCTTTAGATTTCTTTCTTACCTCTTACCACCTCCCCTGCCCCCCGCCTTTCTCTCAGATACGTGGCTCCGAGCGCCATCTTTGCTTCTTCCTGAAAGTCTGCGAAACACCGCTCGACTGTGAAACTGCTTCCCGGCCCCGTGCCTCCACGCTGGTGGGACCCCGGGGGCTTTTTTTGTTTATTTGTTTGCTCTGATTTGTTCTATTTTGATTTGTTTGTTTGTTTTCTTTTTCTTTTGTCGGCTTGGGAGCCCTTTTTGGCTGGGCAGTACCCCTCAGCTTGGAAGCTAGTCCCTTACTATGTGCAGACACACAGGGACATCCCTGGGGGCGTTTCTTTTCTCTTGTTTTTTTTGTTTCTTTGTTTTGGGTTTTTTTTTTTTTTTTATTTCTTTGTTTAATTTTCTTCTCTCATTCCCTTTTTGTCTTTTTTCATTTCCAGTTTCTTGATTTATTCATTTTTTTTTGTTTACCCTTTTTCTTTTTTTTTTGCATTTTTGTTTTTCCCTATTTCTCGGTCTCTAATCTCTCCACTCCAATAACAAACCTGCTTAGCACCCTCTTTTGTTTGTGTGTATGTTTTTGGCTCCTGTCCCTGTCTCCTCTCTCTCGTCTTTCCCATACCCATCTTAGCTCCACACAACACAAGCTACCCCCTCCTTCCTGCCTACCTGCACCATGTGCTGAACATCACACTCTCAAGCTGCACAGGCATGGCCTACTGAAACCTGCCCTGCACTGATTCCTGGTCTGCACTGTCAGCCCTGGTACATGCCACAAAAAACCTATCCCAGCAACTCCCCTTCAGATGGACCCACCCTGCTGTACCATGCCTGAGTGACTGACCTGCCCATTGGAAAAGGAGGCGAAAAGTATCATGTCCACAGACGAGCAAACAACAAAGAACGCACAGCCTGCCTGCTCAGATGTAACCAAATAAAACAAAAAAGCAGGACAAAACAAACAAATCTACAATCAATAAACGAGGAAAATAACCACTGAATGCCTCAAAGACAGCAGACAATATCAAAACATTTACAAAAACAGGACATGATGGTTCCAGTAGGCATCCAAAATAAAACACCAGATGACCTTCCAGTAGAAGAAAAGGCACTAGACCTAACTTATAGGGAATTAAAAACTCTAATATTCAGAATTATCCAAGAGTTGAAGCAAAAAACAGACAAAAATGAGGAAAAACTAGACAAATTCATGGAAAATACAGACCAAAAAATGGAATAATTCAAGAAAATAATACTGGAACAAAATGCTAAAATAAATTCACAATTAGAAATCATACAAAAACAACAATCAGAAATCCAAAAGATAAACAAGATTTCAGAAATGGACAGTATCATAGAAGGCTGAGGAGCAGGTTTTAAATGATGGAAGATAGGATCAGCAAAACTGAAAACAAACACTTGGATACAACTCTGTTTGAGGGAAAATCAGAAAAAAGAATGAAGAAAAATGAAGAAACCCTGAGAATTATGTGGGATACAATCAAAAGCAAAAATCTGTGAGTGAGTAGAGTTCCAGAACGGGGAAGAAAACACAGAGAGGATCATTCAAGAATTGCTGACAGAAGAATTCCCCCATATCATGAAAGAAGAAAAGCTGACCATCCAAGAAGCTCAACAAACTCCATATACAATAGACCCCAAGAGAAAGTCACCAAGGCATATCGTAATCACACTCACTAAAACCAAAGCCGAACAAAGAATCCTGAGGGCAGCTCGAGAAAAAAAAAAAGTCACATACAGAGGAGACACAATAAGACTAAGCTAGGATTATTCAGCAGAAACCATGCAGGCAAGAAGGCAATAGGATGACATATGTAAAACCTTGAAAGAAAAAAAATTGCCAGCCAAGAATAATATATTCTGCAAAATTCTCATTCAAATAAGATGGTGAAATTAGGTCATTTCCAGAAAAACAGAAATTAAGGAACTATGTAAAAACCAAACCAAACTTACAAGACTTATTAAAGGGAGACCTTTGATCTGAGAACAAACAACATCAGACCACAGGCTGAATATAGGACACAGGATTGTACTAGCCAGATACCAACCTAGGAAATGAACTCTTAAGGACTATGCAAAACCGAAAGAATTACAGCAGGGAACCAGAGAGGTTAATCTGTAAATGACAACAGCAACAGAACAATAAAAGAAGGAATAAATGGTGTAGGTATAAAACCTTCTAATGGAGAGGAAGGCAAGGAGATACCAAGTAATAATAGACTGGTTCAAATCTAGGAAGATAAGGAAAAATTTCAAGGTAACCACAAAGAAAGTTAACAAACCTACTCATCAAAATAAAGAAGAAAAACATAAAGTCTCAGTAAAAACAAAACCTACAAAAACAAAAGAAATGAAAAAAATCCATAAACAAAAGGAACTCAGCACAGGAGAGTAAGAGGAACAAAGAAAACATCAGCACCATAAAATAAAAGCACTACACAAACTGCAATCCCACTCCTAGGAATATATCCTAGAGAAATAAGAGCCATCACACTAATAGACATATGCACACCCGTATTCACTGAAGCACAGTTCACAATAGTAGAAAGATGGAAACAACCTAGATGCCCATCAACAGACGAATGGATAAACAAACTATGGTACATACACACAATGAATTATTATACAAAGATAAAGAACAATGATGAATCTGTGAAGCATCTCATAACATGGATGAAACTGGAGGACATTATGCTGAGTGAAATAAGTCATTCACAAAGGACAAATATTGTATGACACCTCTATTGTATAACTCATGTAAAAGTTTACACACAAAAAGAAACAATCTTTGTTGGTTATGAGGGATGGGGGGTGGGGGGAAACTAAATGTGTAAGTGGTAACTTTGGTGACGGATAAGACAGTACACATTACTGGGGAAGCCAGCACAACTTGTACAAGAAAAGGTCATGGAAACTCCATAGACACTTCCAAACTCCCTGAGGGACTGAATTGCTGGGTGGAGGGCTGTGCGGACCATGGTCTCAGGGAACATCTAACTCAACTGGCATAACACAGTTTACAAAGACTATGTTCTACATTCTACCTTGGTGAGTAACGTCTGGGATCTTAAAAGCCTGTAAGCGGCCATCTAAGATACTCCACTGGTCTCACCCATTCGAGAGCAAGGGAGAATGAAGAGAACAAGATACAAAGAAAAGATTAATCCAAAGGACTAATGGACCACAGCTACCATGGCCTCCACCAGACTGAGTCCAGTACAGCTAGATGGTGCCTGGCTACCACCACTACTGCTCTGACCGGGATCACAATACAGGGTCCTGGACAGAGCTGGAAAAGGATGCAGAACAGAATTCTAACTCAGAAAAAAAAAGAAGACCAGATTTACTGGCCTGACAAACTGGAGAAACCCTGAGAGTATGGCCCCTGGACATCCTTTTAGCTCTGTGGTGAAGCCCCTCCTGAAGTTCACCATTCAGCCAGGGTTGGACATCCTCATAAAACAAAACAGGACTAATGAGGCACAGCAGTCCAGGAACAAGGACTAGAAGGCAGGAGGGGACAGGAAAGCTGGTGATAGAGAACCCAAGGTTGAGAAGGGACAGGGTTGACATGTCATGGGGTTGTTAAGCATTGTCATAGGGCAATATGTGTACTAACTATTTAATAAGAAACTATTTGTTCTGCAAACCTACATCTCAGGTACAAAAAAAAAAAAAAAGAATTATCTATATAAGATCAAATTGACAACAGCAACTCAAAAGGTTTGATGGGAAGCCTAGGGGACAGTGAGTTGAAGATAATAGTGATGGAATAATTTGGAAAAGCATAGTGAGAATAGCAGCACAACTGGAAGAATTTAATCGATGTCACTGAATTGTACATGTAGAAACTTTCAAAATGGTGTAAATTTAGCTATGTATATTTTCACTATAAAAAGGTCCTCAACGCTGAGAAGGGAGAGTGTTGACATGTCGTGGGGCTGTTAACCAATGACATAAAACAATATGTGTACTGACTGTTTAACGAGAAACTATTTGTTCTGCAAACCTTTATCTAAGGTACAATAAAAAACATTTTTTTTAATCGAAAACAATAAAGATCATGGAAGAAAATATAGGGACAATTCTAGGAGCCCTAATACATGGCATAAACACAATATGAACCATAAGTAACAATGCACAAGCACCAGAAGAGAGACTAGATAACTGAGAGCTCCTGAAAATCAAACACTTATGCTCATCAAAAGACTTTACCAAAAGAGTAAAAAAGACAACCTACAGACTTGGAAAAAAATTTTGGCTATGACAAATCTGATCAGCATCTAATCTCTAAGATCTACAAGATACTGCAAACCTGCAACAACAAAAAGACAAATAACCCAATTAAAAAATGAGCAACAGATATGAACAGGCACTTTGCCAAAGAAGATATTCAGGCAGCTAACAGACACATGAAGAAATGCTCACGATCGTTAGTCATTAGAGAAATGCAGATCAAAACTACAATGAACTATCATCTCACCCCAACAAAGCTAGCATTAATCCAAAAAACACAAAATAGTAAGTGCTGGAGAGGTTGTGGAGAGACTGGAACACTAATGCACTGTTGGTGGGAATGTAAAATGGTACAATCACTTTAGAAATCGATTTGGCACTTCCTTAAAAAGGTAGAAATAGAAGGACCATACGATCCAGCTATCCCTTTCCTGTAATATATCCTAGAGAAATAAGAGCTGTCACACAAATAGATATAGGCACACCCATGTTCACTGCAGCACTGTTCATAATAGCATAAACATGGTGTCTTAGTCATTTAGTGCTGCTATAACAGAAATAGCACAAGTGGATGGCTTTAACAAAGAGAAATTTATTTCTTCAGAGTAAAGTAGGCTAAAAGTCCAAATTCAGGGCTTCAGCTCCAGGGGAAGGCTTTCTCTCTCTGTCGGCCTTCTCATCAATGTTCCCCTGGACTAGGAGCTTCTCAGGGCAGGGATCCCAGTCCAAAGGATGCACTCTGCTCCCGGCACTGCTTTCTTGATGGTATGAGGTCCCCCTGTCTCTCTGCTCACTTCTGTCTTTTATATCTCAAGACATTGCCTCAGGATACAATCTAATCCTGTAGACTGAGTCCTTCCTTACTAACACAACTGTCGCCCATCCTCCCTCATTAACATCGTAGAGGCAGGATTTACAACATATAGGAAAACGGCACAATACCAGGAATCATGGCCCAGCCAAATTGATACGTATGTTTTTGGGGGCACATAATTCAATCCATGACATTCCACCCTTTGGCCCCAAAAAAATCACACCCTTGCAACATGCAAAACATATTCTCTCCATCATATCACAGCCAAAGTCTTGACTTTAAGTCCAAAATCCAAAAATTCCTCTTCATCTATGAAGTCTAGAATACAAGTTATCTGTTTCCAAAGGTACAATGGCAGAATGGGCACAAGCTAGACATTTGCATTACAAATAGGAGAAACTGCAGGGAAAGAAGTAATAACAGGCAGCAAGCAAGTCAGTAGAACACATTACATTAGCCCACAAGGCTTTGAAAATAAACCTCTGTTCTGTCAGACAATTTACACAATGCCCCTGCCCTCCAGCCTCTAGGTATTGGCCACACTCTCCAGATTCTGCGTGGAAGCCCCTTGGCACTGGGTTTCAGCTCCACACTCTCAGTTTCATCTCTATGCCTTCTGCCGGTTACTTTCTGCCTGCTCACCTTGCCAAGGTTTTTGGCTTGTTCCAGACTCAGCAGCCACCTCTTGTCGTCTCATCTCCAGTTCGTGGGACTTGAGCTAGCAGCTTACCTGTTGATCTCGGAATTCATCGAACTTCTCAGCCTGCAAGCAAGAGTCCAGTTCCCCGACCTGTCAACCTTGGGTTTGCCAGATCCTGCAGCTACGTGAATCAGGAGAAACCTTGCGGTCTTGTCTGCTGATCTTGGAATTCACTGACCTTCACAGCCTGTGAGCGGGAGCCCCTCTCCGACCTACTGACCTTGGGTTCACCAGCTTCTGTGGCTATGTGAACTGGGAGAGGCCTCTACCCTGATCTGTGGACTTGGGACATTTTAGCCTCTACAATTGCATAAGCTATTTCCTTGATATAAATCTCTCTCTATATATATATATTTATACACTTTACTGGTTTTGCTTCTCTAGACAACCCAGCCTAAGGCAGATGGAGACCACATAAGTGCCCATCAACAGATGAACGGATAAACAAATTATGGTATACCCACACAATGGAATACTACGCAATGATAAAGAACAACAGTGAAGCCATGAAACATCTTATAACATGGAGGAATCTGGGCAGCATTATGCTGAATGAATTTAGTCAGTCACAGAAAGACAAATATTGTATAAGACCACTATTATAAGAACTCAAGAAAAGGTTTAAACACAGAAGACAACATTCTTTGACAATTACAAGGATGGGGAGGGAGGGTAAGGGTTATTCACTAACTAGATTGTAGACAAGTATTATCTTAGGTGAATGGAAGGACAGAACACGCTACAGGGAAAGTCAGCACAACTGGACTAAACCAAAGATAAGAAGTTTCCTGAATACAATCAAACACTTTGAGGGACAGAGTAGCAGGGGTAGGGGCTTGAGGACCATGCTTTCAGGGGACATCCAGGTCAATTGGCATAACCAATCTTATTAAGATAATGTTCTGCATCCTACTTTGGTGAGTGGCATCTGGGGTCTTAAAAGCTAGTGAGTGGCCATCTAAGATGCATCAATTGGTCCCAACCACCTGGAGTAAAGGAGAATGAAGAACACCAAAGACACAAGGAAAGCAGTAGCCCAAGAGACAGAAGGGCACCATAAACCAGAGACTTCATCAGCCTGAGACCAGAAGAACTAGATGGTGCCTGGCTATCACCAATGACCGCCCTGACAGGGGACACAACAGAGACTCCCGGATGGAGCAGGAGAAAGGTGGGGTGCAGAACTCAAATTCTAGTAAGAAGACCAGACTTAATGGTCTGACTGAGACTGGAGGAACCCCGAAAACATGGCCCCTGGATGGCCTATCAGCCCAGAACTAAAACAATCTCCAAGGCCAACTCTTCAGACAAGGATTGGTCTGGACTGTGGGACATAAAGGGATACTCATGAGGAGTGTGCCTCTTAGCTCAAGCAGATACGAGAGACTAAATGGGCAGCTTCTGTCCGGAGTGAGATGGGAAGGCAGAGAGGGTTAGGAGCTGGCTGAATGGACATGGGGAATCAGGGGAGGAAAGGAGGAGTGTGCTATCACAGTATGGGGAGAGTAATTAGGGTCACATAACAACGTATGTATAAATTTTTGTATGGGAGACTAACTTGAAATGTAAACTTCATTTAAACTACAACAATAAACAAAACAAAACAAAAAAATCCTAACCTCTGCCTGTGGTTATGAGCCCATTTGTGAATGGGTCGTGTTTGTTATGTTAATGAGGCAGTTTAAGGTGTATCTTGAGTTAACCTCTTTTGAAATACAAAAGCGATTAAACAAGTAAGCGAAAAAAGCAGAGATGGGGGAACAGAGATGCCAAGCCACATGAAGATCACCCAGGAACAGAAGCTCAGAAGAGACAAGGACTTTCCTCCAGAGCTAACAGAGAAAGAAAGCCTTCCCCTAGGGCTGGCACCCTGCATTCAGACTTCTAGCCTCCTAAACTGTGAAAAAATAAATTGCTGTCTGTTAAAACCACCCACTTGTGGTATTTCTGTAATAGCAGCATTAATAACTAAGACATCTTCCAAACTTGATAGCGAGGAGTTTAAAATCTGCTGCTCAAGAACAGGGACTAGCAAACTAGAAAAGGCCAGGCATTAAATACTTGAGGCTTTGTGGACCTGATGGTCTGCCATACTACTCAGCTCTATCTTTGAAGGGCAAAAGCAATAACAGACCAGAATAAATGAATGGACTTGGCCAGAGCTACCCTGCACTTGGAGAATTCATAGAGGGAACAGCTCCTCAGTTTGTGCACCCTGGGTGCCTCGTTTGCCTCTCTGTAGTCCCCACCCTGGATGTGGCTGTGTTGTAATAAAATTTTGTTTGCAAAAACAGTCCACAGGCAGGAGCTGGCCCCCAGGCCATAGTTTGCCAACTTCTGCTCTAGTAATCATGTTAAAATGTTTTCACTCTTTTCATCTGCAATGCAAACCTGTGACGTAAGTATTATTTTTGAGTCTCAGAATAAGTAGGTAACTTCCCTGGGGTGACTTAGCTGGCAAGTGGAGGACCAGAACACCTTCTAACCTCAGAGGGCACTATTTCAGAGCACCACTCTTGGGCAAGAAGTCTTTCTCACTGTTTTATCTCTATCAGAAGGAGGCATGGTCCAGAACCTTGAACAAGGTAAGGATACAATAAACTGTTTCTTGATTTGGCTTATATTTAGAGAAAAAAATTAGCATATGGTTGAGAGTACAGACTCTGAAGTAACACTAGCAACCAGTTGCCATCAAGTCAACTCCAACTCATGGTGACCTCATGTATATCAGAGTAGAACTGTTTTCCACAGGGTTTTCAGTGGCTGATTTTTTTGAAGTAGATCACCAGGCCTTTCTACCAAGGCACCTGTGGGTGGACTCGAACCTCCAACCCTTCAGTTGGCATATTAGCACATGAACTGTTTGCACCACCCAGAGCCTCCTGGAGTGAGACTATCAAGATTCAAATTCCACTTCAGTTGGACAGCCCCATAAAACAAAACAGGACTAATGGGCACAGCAGTCCAGGGACAAGGACTAGAAGGCAGAAGGGGACAGGAAAGCTGCTGATAGGGAACCCAAGGTTGAGTAAGGACAGTGTAGACGTGTAGTGAGGTTGTTAACCATTGTCATAGGGCTACATGTGTACTAACTGTTTAATGAGAAACTATTTTGTTCTGTAAACCTTCATCTTAAGTGAGAACAGCAGCAAAGCTGGAAGAGCATAGTCAATGTCACTGAACTGTGCATGTAGAAATTTTTGAAATGGTGTATCTTTGGCTATGTATATTTTCACCAAAAAAAAAAGGTCAAGAAGGGAGAGGGTTGACATGTCGTGGGGTTGTTAACCAATGTCATAAAACAATTTGTGTACTACTGTTTAATGAGAAACTATTTGTTCTGCAAACCTTCACCTGAAGTACAATTAAAAAAAAAAAAGAAAAAGAAATTCCACTTCATTATGCATGACCATGGGCAAATTACCTTCAATCTGCACCTCAGTGTTCTCACCTATAAAATGGAGTAACGTCTCATCGGATCATTGTGAGAAATCAATGAATTGTACACATGAAATACTTAGGCACTAAAGTGCCTGGCACATAATGAAGCTGAACAGGGTTTACGATTATTATTTATAAGCTTTACTTCCCCCGGTGATTGACTTTTTAGCAGGGAATGCAGTCTGTTCAAATAAAAAACATTTCAGGTTTACAAGGGAAAGACTAGTCCAAAGAACTAATGGACCACAACTGCCATGGCCTTCCACCAGACTGAGTCCAGTACAACTAGATGGTGCCCAGCTACCACCAGTGACTGCTCTGACAGGGATCACAACAGAAGGTCCCAGACAGAGCTGGAGAAAAATGTAGAACAAAATTCTAACTCACAAAAAAAGACCAGACTTACTGGGCTGACAGAGACTGGAGAAACCCCGAGACGAGAGTATGGCCCCTCAGACACCCTTTAGCTCAGTAATGAAGTCACTCCAGAAGTTCATCCTTCAGCCAAAGATTAGACAGCCACATAAAACAAAATGAGACTAATGGGGCACAGCAGTCCAGGGACAAGGACTAGAAGGCAGGAGGGGAAAGGAAAGCTGGAATAGGGAATCCAAGGTTGAGAAGGGAGAGTGTTGACATGTAGTGGGGTTGTTAAGCATTGTCATAAAACAATATGTGTACTAACTGTTTAATGAGAAACTATTTGTTCTGTAAACCTTCATCTAAAGTACAATAAAAAAAGAAAAAGAAAAAGAAAAAATAAACATTCCAGGCTTTAACAAGAGGCCAGTGTAGAAAATGTGAATGGGAGAGACATTGGGCCTGATCAAATCACTCCATAAACAGGCCTTGCTGTTCAACCAAAGTCATGACATGAGAGGTCAACCAAACTCATAACATCCCCAAGGTCTGGGTTTTCCGAGTGCACAAGACCGCTGGGGCAGAGGGCAGAGGAGTTTTACTTGGGCCACCTAGGCCTGACAATGGGTCAAATGCCCCAGCATCAGCCAATCAGTGCTGCCAGGCTGCACCTCCACATTCCGTTTAACTTTTAATAGCAGATATGAAAATTTCATCACGTTTTCTGCTTTACTCTTGTGAAATATTAAAGATCAATAAATTCTTGATTCCAATGTAAAACACTACAAATGTTCACAGATTTCATCAAGAGGTACTTCAGAAGCACGTTTTGTTACAGGGCTATTTCAGGTGAAACACGCCTACTCCAGTAAGGCATCACTTTTTTCTTCTTCCATTACCTGTACTCCTTGCTCAGACACTGTTTATTCTGAGATTCAGATGTTACAAATAAGCACATGAAAAAGCAGAAGTTCTGTGAATGTGCCTGCTTTATGCACTCAGAGATGACTGTTGGCAGTATTCAAAATCTGTGAATGGGAGGAGGGGGATGAGCTGAAGGGATGGGGCCAAACTTTGGAAAACAATTAAACCGTGTTGATTGTCACCAAAGTGACATTTTCACTTGACCTCCAAGGCAGGAGGCTCATCTCAGGCCTGGGTTGTGGCCTTGGGGTTTCTGGAGGCATGGGAATGTATGTTTGGTGAATTGATGAGAAACAACTGAATTAAGTCTGTTTTTCCCCCGGGAGAGAACTTGTCTTAGCCATCCAGTGCTACTATAACAGAAATACCACAAGTGGATGGTTTAACAAACAGAAATTTATTCTCTCACAGTCTAGGAGACTAGAAGTCTGAATTCAGGGTGCCAGCTCCACAGGAAGACTTTCTCTCTCTGTCCACTGTGGTAGAAGGTCCTCATCAATCATCCCTGGGTCTAGGAGGTTCTCTGCACAGGGACCCTGGGTCCAAAGGACACATTCCACTCCTGGCTCTTCTTTCTTGATGGTAGTAGGTTCTCTTCTCTCTGCTCAATTATCTCTCATTTTATCTCTGTAAGATAAAAAGTAATGCAGGTCACACCCCAGGAAAACTCCCTTTACATTGGATCAGGGCTGTGACCTGAGAAAGGGTGTTGCATCCCACCCTAATCCTCTTTAACCTCTTTAACATGACCTAATCCTGCCTCATTAACACAACAGACAGCTCACTTCCTAATGGGATCATAATCACAGGCATAGAGACTACGATTTACAGCACATCACAAAATGGAGGATAATCATGTTACAAAATGGAGGACGACCACACAATACTAGGAATCATGGCCTAGCCAAGTTGACATTTTTTGGGGGGGGGGGGGGGGGGGACACAATTCAATCCATGACAGAACTCAAGCTGGTGTAAAATCAGTTTGTCTGACAAGTTGGTGGGGTGGTCCAGTGGAAGACGTCTGCTTGCAGGGAATGCAGCAGCTTCCCTGAAAAGAACACACCCTGTGAAGAAGGAGCTGAGCCCTGACTTTGGCTGAAGGAAGGAATTTTGAGCCCTGCCCTATAACTGCTTCCCAAACCTTCCTCAGCCCAGCCTCCAAGAGGAACCAGAAAGAGCAGCCCCATTAAGCAGTGCTGAGCATTGGTGCACAAGCAACTCTGCTTGGGGGCACCCCATTAGAGAATGTTCTGGAAAGGGGAGTGAGGCACTTCCCCTCTTCATGACAGATCACCACAGAGCTCAGCACACAGATGACAGTCATCACAGATGGGACACAGGACACAGGACAGTGCCCACTGACAGTGAGCTGGGTGGCATGGCCATTCCTGGCAGGGATTGGTGGCAGTTAAGCATGCAGAAGGAAGCTGTGCGGTGGGAAGACAACAGTGCTTTGCCAAGCATTCCAGCATAGTCCTGCTCTCATGTCCACTTTCCAGACACACAAAGCTACACCTTCCTCTTCTCCTATCCTACCCCACCTGCCACACACACACACACACACACACAAATGCATGAGCCGACTGCCACCTAGTTCCAGAGCCACCTGCCACTGACATGTCCTCCTTGCCATACCTAGCCAGAGCCACAGGCACCCAGACCTTTCTTGCACTTCAGACAGTCCACATGCTGCCCACAGCATTCCCTGGGGCCCACCTCTGGAGTCCAATGTCTCCACGGTCCCTTGTGCCAGCGTCCTTCCATTAGAACACATGCCCCAAGCCTTCCTCAGCGCTCTGCTCAAGGCACCTCTCCCAGGACATATACCCAGACGCGCAGGCGTGTGAGTGGCTCTTTCCTCTGTACCTCCCACATCCCACACACTCCACCGCATCATTTACCAGCTTGTACCTGGGTTTTTTGTTTCCGTTTATCTCCCCAGACAGAAGGTAGCTCCTTCAGGGAGGGCCTGTTCCTTATTTACCCTGGTAGTCTCAGGGTTACGCCAAGCCCTGCAGGGCTGGTTCTCACCCGTGCCCAGGGTGAGGCAGGTCCAACAACAGCAGCGTGGTGCATGCCAAGACCAGGGGGCAGAGTGAAAATGCAAGGTTTTTGTCCTGAAATCCCAAGGGGGATGCAGAAATGGCATGGCTCGAGAGACAACTTTCAATGTAGTGATGTTTAGGAAGACACTTTGCTTCTGTAGGTACAAGCAAAGACGTGGCTTGTGTCTTGCATTATCCTCCTGACTGGGGAAGATTCCTCCCAGGGCCTTTGGTGCCCTCCAGACAGCCAGGCTTCCTGTGCTCTGGATTTTTCCACTTCTTAGCTTCATCAGCAGGGAGCACACGCAGGAAGGCATCCTTGCTTCTCTGGGGAGTCGCAGCTAATGGATGCCTAACTCAATAGCTTTCACACTGTAAAGAGCTGGCTAATAAAAAGCATTTACAGAAAATTCAGTGGAGAACTTCACATCCACACTCCCCCAATAGAAGCCTGATTATCTCCAAATGTTACACACTTAAATGGGACAGGGTGGCTGGCCGGGACTGGCTCCAAATGCATATCCAGAGCAGCCAAGTGCAGTCAAATATTGTTCCCCATGTACCAGCCTTGACTAATGTTCTCACTCTCACGGCCCTCAGGCTTTATGGTCTCATGCCTCACTCTCCTGCCTTTGTCTTCTGCGTTCTCTCTCCAGCCCGTGCCCTGGAGGTAATAACCCCTCACCACTGCACAGAGCACACCTGGCTCAAAGTCCCAGCCAGCTATGCTGCGTTCAGTCTGTTCCAGGACCTGGGCTGAGCATCTCTGTCCTACCTTAATGCATTCATCCGCTTGGTCCGGTAAGGTGAAAAAAAACCCATGTGTTAACGAGTAGAACTGAGCTCTGTAGGATTTTCTCAGCTGTAGTCTTTACAGAAGCAGATTATCAGGTCTTTTCTTCCTCAGCGCCACTGGGTGGGTTTGGACGACCAACCTTTAGGTTAGCAGACACGGGCAAACTATTTGCAGCACCCAAGGAACTTCCTGTGAGTTGAGTCCAACTAATAGGCTCATTTTCTGGAAGATAAAACTGAGGTCTAAGAGGCTTAAACAATCTTCCCAGTCACACAGTCTGGATCTGTAGTCCATGCCTTAAGCCCTATGATCTAATGCCAGTCGCTTTAGACTTATCAGGCTTCTGGGTGATTTGCCCCAGGCCCCATCTCCTCCAAGATGGTCTGGCCCCACCCTCCTGCCAGTTCTTGCACAGATAAGTAGAGATCCCAGAGGCCATCTGACCACTCTCCCCAGGCCCTAGGATTGAAGCCTGCCAGCTCAAAAGCTGTGTGTCTATCACCCTGGGGTCAGCTTGAGGCAGATTCAGCTTGGACTGTGTGCCCTCCAGATAGCTGATGAATTAATGAATGGGTGAATGGATTAATGAAGACGATGAGCTCCCCGTCCAAGGAGACGTTCAAGAAGAGCTTGGAATTCCATGTGCCTAGCAGAGGGCCGTGGCCAAGATGCTAATTCAATGTTGGTGGGGTGAATACCTTCTAAGCAGCATTCCCAATCCAGGATGTGTGATCCTAGGCACTGGCCCAGTAACCCTGCAGGTAAACTCACCAAGAGTGACACCTTTTCCTCTCCCTCTTTGTGAACTCCGCAAGGTCTTGCCCAGGACACATCCATAACAAGTATTCAATAAATGCCTGGTACTTGTGTCTTTCCAGTCACAACTAGCTAAGCCAATCAGATCTAACAGGGCCTGTTTTTAGATGATTTTTACGTCTGTTTTTAGAGGCAGTCAAATTACAGTTCCAATGAGTTTCTTGACCTAGTCTAACCGTGCTAAAATATCGTAGGAAATGAGGTTTGGTTAATAACATTGTCTCATTACTGGAATCAAATCATAAGTAATTCCCACAATACAAACTCTATTTCCTGGTCCTGGGCTCCCAATGTTTCTGCTAATCCTAAATGTCTGCTCTATAAGTCTATAAGGCTGTATTTTTAAAGTTCACTGACAACTGAATTAAACAACCTTGGTACATTCCTAGCCCTTGGTAGATCCTTGTTACATGTTAGCTAATGAGTAACTGGGTAAACGAAAACACAGATTCCTTCACGTGGTGGTGGTGGTGGTTATTATTAGCTGCAATTGAGTAGGCTCCAACACACAGTGACCTCATGTACAACAGAATGAAATGCTGTCTGGTCCTGCACCATTTTCATGATCATCGGTACACTCAAGTCCATTGCTGTGGCAACTACATATTTTGAGTGTCTTCTAACCTAGGGAGTTCATCTTCCAGCACTATATCAGACAGTATTCTGTTGTGGCCCAAAGGGTTGTCACTGGATAATATTTGGAAGTAGATCGCTGGCCTGTCTTCCTAGTCTGTCTTAGTTTGGAAGTTCCACTGAAATCTGCCCATCATGGGTGACCCTGCTGGTATTAAAAATACCAGTGGTGTAGCTTCCAGTATCACAGCAACACACAAGCCACCACAGTTCCACAAACTGACCAGTAGTGGTGAAATAGGTGGGGAGATATACCTGGAAGTCCCCAAAGCCTGTTTATTACATGAGGGGCAAGACCTACAAAACTGAAATGACGATACAAAGAAACTACATGCAGCAGGTGTGCTGGGCCCTAAACTTCATCTAATTCAGCCCACCAAGAACAACATGGAGGGCCTACTGGTGGGAAACAGTCCTGAGTCTCCATGCTGGCTCCACCCCTTGCTAGCTACATAAGCTTGGTCAAGTTACAGTGCTTTTCCAAACCTAAATTTACTCATCAGTTAATCGGGATAACACCTAATCACTTCATGGATGGTGGTGAGAATGGGGGATAACACAGCTAAATGTCTCACACATAGAAGATCCCCAATAAACCAAAACACCAAACTCACTGCTGATTCCGACTCATAGCGACCCCATAGGACAGAGTAGAACTGCCCCATAGGGTTTCCAAGGAGCAGCTGGTGGATTCGAACTGCCAATCTTTTGGTTAGCAGCTGAGCTCTTAACCACTGAACCGTAAGTGATAAATATTAGTGTCCAGGTGAGGAAAAAGGCCCAGAGAGGTGCAGTTCTGGGTCTAGCATCAGAGCCCATTACAGCCTGTTCACCAGGTATAGGCCAGGGTTCCTGAGCCTCGGGGCCATCTCCTAAGGCCCAGTGACTTAGTTTCCTAGTGCTGCTGTAACAGAAATACCACAAGTGGGTGTCTTAAAAGAACAGGAATTTATTTTCTCAGTTCTGGAGGCTAAAAGTCCAAATCAATGTTTTGGCTGTGTAGATTCCGTCCTTGTCAGTAGCCTGGGCATTCCTTGGCTTCTTGGCGTCTAGATAATCCTCATATGGCATTTGTCTCTTGTGTGTGCAACTCTTTGTCACTACCCTTTTTCTGACTCAGAAGTGATTAGGCTTAGGACAAGCCCTGCACTGATACACCATCATTAACATAACAAAGAAAACCCTATTTCCAAACAAGATCACATTCACAGTATAGGGGTTAAGGTTCCAACACACTTTATGGGGACCCAATTTAATCTTAACACCCCACAATCAGGGTCAAGGATCTGGAGGCTCAGTGTCAAACCCTCATTTCCCCCATTTCCTCCAATCCAGCCCCCTCCTACCCCAACTCTCAGCTCTGCTTCTAGAAGGTCAGAGAGGTTGCTCTGGCCACACGGAGCTCCCACTGCTTATTGGAGAGCCTCTCATCAGGGCCTCAGCCACAGCAGGTTGAGGCCTTGATGAAGTTTGATGTTTTATTAGGTAAGCCCAATGAGGTGAAGAGAAATACTAGCTCTTCAAACAACCTCCTCAGAAACATTCGCTTCATCAAGCCAACAAAAATGAAGTAATGTACTTTTTTTTTTTTTTAATCCATGCTGGAGAGGTATTGTCTGACCCAGAGCTCTGTCCAATTAATGAGAACACTTCACAGTGTTAGTTTCCAGCAGGGCTGTTAGGAGGCTTTCAGCATCCTGGCTTTGTGTGATGGTGCTCACATTTCAGCTAGCTGAATTTTACTTGGAAACACCTTTCCCAGGTGTAATTACATCCTGAGCTTGTTCTCAAATCCTCCTGCCTTTAAAGGGACTCTCCAGCCTCACTTCCTCCTCCGAGAAGTCTTCCCTGACACCCTTACCCTCCCAGCCTCGATGACCCCTGTCTTAGTCTTTTGGTGCTGCTGTAACACAAATACCACAAGTGGGTGGCTTTAAAGAACAGACATTTATTTTCTCACAGTTCTGGAGGCTGAACGTCCGTCCAAATCAGGGTCCCAGCCCTGTTGATTCCTTCCTTGTCAGTAAGTCCTGGGGGTTTGATTCCTTGGTGTTCCTTGGCTCACAGACCATCCCGACATGGAATCTGTTTGTTTTCCCATGTTTGTGTCTCTGTGTCTATTCTGCTCTATTCTGTAACTCAGAAGTGATTAAGTTTAGGGTCCACTCTATAGTGTTATGATCTCATTAACATAAAAAATACCCCATTTCCAAATAGGATCACATCCACAGCTACAAGGGTCAGAAATTCAACACATATTTTGGGGGACACAATTCAATCTGTAACAACCCCTCTGTATTCTGACCTCCTACAACACTCCCTGTTACCTCTTTCTTGGGGCCCTGTAATTACAATTTCTCAAACAGCCTCCATGACAAGCCAGCTCTCAATCCATACATTCTCACAGGGCTGTGAACAAGAGTGTCAGAGCTCCTGTCCTCCAAGACTCTGCAGAGAAACGTCACTAACAGTAGCCTGGTGCCTACAAACACCCCAGGTACTAGTGGACCTCCAGGATGAGCAGTTAGGAGACCTAGAATCCACCCAGCCAAGGGGACAACTCCCCATGAAGAGGCATGAGAAGGACTGTCAGGCAACAGAGACAAGCTTGGGTCCCAAATGGGACAGACTGAGTTCAAATACCACCCCTGCCCCTTGCTCCCTGGAAGACTGAGACCCTGTAAGTCACATCACACCTCTCTGAGAACCGGTTTTTCATCCCATATAATAAAGATTAAAATAGCTCCTACCTTATAGGATGGACATGAGGATTAGACGAGACAATCTTTACATAAAAGAGCTTAGAGTAGTGCCTGGCACAGCTGCAGTGCTGATTACATGTTAGCTATTGGTATTGTGAAGGAGGTCTGGTGGTGCGGTGGTTAAGCACTAGGCTGCCCACCAAAAGGTTGGTGATTCAAACCCACTCCACAGGAAAAAGACCTGGGAATCTGCTCCTGTATAGATCACAGCCTAGAAAACCCTATGGGGCAGTTCTAGTCTGTTACATGGGGTCTCTACGAGTTGAAGATAGACTTGAAGGCAACTAAGGCAATGGTTAAGAACTCAGCTGCTAACCAAAAGGTTGGCAGTTCAAATCCACCAGCCATTCCTTGGAAGCCCTATAGAGTAGTTCTACTCTGTCCTACGGAGTCGCTATGAGTGGGAATCAACTTGACGGCAATGGGTTTGTTTTTTTTGGTTTAACAACAATATTGGTGCTGAGTGTACCAGTGTGCTACAATCTCTATCATCATCTTCCTAGCTGCTAATGGACATAATAGCTACTGATGGACACAAAGGAAAGTATGCGCCTTAGGGGGAGATGATTGCCCTCTGAAGAAATCCAGAACTCTGTTAAGTTATCTTAATGGGGTAAAGGAGGAAGAACTGCTCCTAATGCCAGTAATACCTAGAACAGTCGTCAGGAGATGGTCACCCAACCTAAACAGGGACAATGAATGAGGGCCATTGCCTGCAGGGGGTTTTCCACTTTTATTATCCCCTTTTTATGTTTTATTATCTCTTTTTATTACCCCCTTTCCCTTACCTATTCTCTGTACATGCTGTTTGGCACGTAGGCATGGCTGTCTTGTTAATATTTAACCATGCGAGAGAGGGACTTAGGGGTTCTCCTCCCCAGTCTCGAAGTGGGGTGTGCTTGGATGCAATTTAACATCACAATAAGACAGGAGCCTAATTTCAAGGAACCTTGGCTGATGAGGATGTATACTGTACTCCTCATCCCTGTCCTGTTTGTTCTATGAGTAATAACTGTCTGTTGACCACGCCATTAGAACAGTGTCTGGTATCTCTCAGCTCCAAATGGTCTTCACTAAGAACTTGTGAATACAGCACATTGCAATTGGGGTTATGGGGCAGTGGTGGTTCAGGGGTAGAATTTTTGCCTTCCATGCGGGAGTCCTGGGTTGAATTCCCAACCAATGCACCTCATGCACAGCCACCATCTGTGTGTTGCTTGTGTGTTGCTGTGAAGCTAAACAGGATTCAGCAGAGCCTCCAGATTAAGAGAGACTAGGAGGAAAGGTCTGGCAATCTACTTCCAAAAATCAGCTAATGAAACCCCTACGGATCACAATGGTCCCATCCACAACTGATGATAGGGATGGTGTAGGACCGGCAAGGTTTGGTTCCATTTATGCATGGGGTCACTATGGGTTAGGGGTCAACTCGACAGCAGTTAACAACAAACATCAGTTACAACCTTTTCCTTATTTGATCCTGGGATTCTGATCCCTGGCTTGTCTCCCTGACCATGGCCTCCCTTCATAGAAAATCCTTTAGGAGCCTCATGTCTGGAGCACCTCTACCTCCTTTGGTTGAGAGCCCAGTTCAGAGTTGCCTTTGCTCATCATGCTCCATCTGCTGTCCTTGCCTGGTACGTTAACGTGCTCCATCCCACCAGGATAATCACGGATCCTGAATGAAGCACCAATGTCATTATCAACCATAATAAAGCAGATAAGAAAACTGATGTGCCCTTGTCCTCATGGCTGGCAAAAGGCAGAGTCAGGATTCAATGCCAAGTCTCTCTAGCTCCAGAGTCTAAACTCTTTCTCTACAAGGTGGCCATGCTTTTAACTTCAGGAAGAAAGAGTAACTAGCACCCAGTTGATCGCACTCCAAGCTGGGCCTCCTGGCACTCTGAAGTAGAACTATGCTCTCTTCTTTGCTTCTTCTCATTCCTGCCAGTCCCATCCATCCCCATTCCCTTGGCAGTGGGAGTAACGCAACTCATTTGTTTTCTCTGTCTTTTTTCACCAATGTTACCATCACCAATATTCCCTGCCTTCTTTTTCTAGAAAACTTCTATTCATCCCTCAAAACTCAAATGAAATGTGACCTCCTCTGAGAAGACTTTACAGATGTCCTCATCCTTTAGGCTGGACTGGATATCCCTCCTCTACGTTTCTAATTCTCCGTCCTCCCACTCTTAAATTTGTTTATAATTGATGTCTGTCCCTCTACACAGCATTCTAAGCTTCTTATGGGTGGGAGCTGTGTCATACACAGAAAATTACCAACAGAGTTTTTTTGGGGAGGTAGAGGGGGAGGTTTTTCCCAGTCTAAGGAGCCAATTGTAGACAAATCGATTCCAAATACAAGGTGGAAAAAAAAATCGAAGGGTTTTTGTGACCTGAAGTTACAAAGTTCAGATTGTGAGAACAGAAATGTCTTGAATGAGTCAATATGGTAGATTTCAAAAGCATACAAAACCTGCAAAACATTTTCAACTCCTGTTTTACAGATTGTTTTCATCAGCCTCCCAGCTTTGTGCTGCCCAAATTAACTGCCCCCTCGAACCCCAACCACTCAAGCTCCTCTCAGATAAATGTCTTGGACTCAGATATGTTCTCCCACCAAGAGCCTCCCTGTCTGAAGCCCCAGTTAGAAGAATCACAGGCCCTTTTGATGGCTCAGGTATTTTGCTATATATTCCCTTGAAACAGCAGGGATGATGCAACATTAAGATAAAAAATAAATTATTCATAAGCATGAAAATAAGGTTAAGGTGCTGCTAGCATTTTAATCACATCAGTAATACTCCTTTTTGGAATGGACTTTCCGTGCAGTCATTGAAAACACTCTACTGGCAGCCACACCTGAGACCATGAGCTCCAGGAGGACTGGGAATCAGTCTGGCTTGCCCCCTGCACCTCTGAGAGAATCTGACACGTTGAAGGCCTCCCCAAAGCCAGTCCTGCTCTGCTGGCCAAAGGAAAGGAAGCCTTCAGCAGAGAGACAAAGCACCCCTGGAGAGCACTGCCTCTTTCTGCCTCATGAAAACCCCTCTCAGGGATGCCCACCAGAAACTCTGGAATAGCCTCAAGACACTCCCGGAAATGGGCAAGACTGTCCAGCTGCAGCTGAAATCCCACCTGGCAGCCGTGAGCTTGCCGTTGCTCTCGGACACCAGATGGTCCACGGTAACTCACAGCTCCCAGGCTGGAGCAAGCAGCCGTGAGGATGAGGATGCTGGGAACTGGGAGGACAACGTCTACACTGACTTTTTGCCCAGGCAGCCCACTGGTCCCCCAGAGACAGAAATGCCCTCTCCAGGGAGGCCTTGAGTCAGTCACCTGGAGCCCATTTGCCCAGGAGACAGAGGCCTTCACCAAGCAGTAGTGATGTCCCCATCACTGCAGGTATCCAAGTGGAGACAAGGGTCTTAACAGAGCTCCAGAAGGACAGATTACCTGAGGAGTTCTACCAACTGCTGCCGTTCACCCCCAAATACTGCTAGAGAAGGTCCCCCTGGCTCCGGGACCCTCATGCCAGGGGCTGTCCACCTTGGACCCACTTGCTCACTGCCATTGCACCATGCCAGCCTGCAGGAACCTGGGAACGAAAAAAAGATGGAGTTTTTTTTTTGATCTGGGGAAAAAAAGAAACCTTCCATTACTTTGCAAGAGATTGAACACAGCTTAGCCACTGCAGGCAGCCATATATGGTATTTCTTCACATGTGGAAGGAAGTCCCCAGTCTCTGAACCCAAAGCCACAGAGGTATTTCCTCCCCTGCACCGAGGCCTGAGAGTCCAACATTAAGTGTTTTCTTGCCTAGCTGCACATTAGACTCTCGTGGGAAGTTTTTCTAAAACTACCAACGTCCAAGCCCTGACCCAGAGGTTCTGTTGTGATTGGTATCATCCGCTGCTCTCCCCCAGCCAGCCCTGTGGTCCAGGCCCTTGTCACTTGCATAGGAATTACTGCCCAAGCCCTCCCTGACCAAGTCTTCCCTCCCCACTCCAACCTCCCCTGTTCACCTTTGGAGCCAAAGGGGCCAGAGTTAGCTGTGATGGGGGAGGACACAGGGACAGGACAAAGGGTTTGGAGTGACAACGTTGAATTTTACCCAAGCCCTGATCCTAGAAATCCCTCCACCCTTTTGTGTTCACCAAGATGGTGTTAGCATTCCCCTCAGATTGACTAAATTCAGGTAGGCATCTTCTCAACTCTAGGCCCCTGACCTCTCTCTCTCCCTGGTCCTCACAGAATCCAGATGGAACATGTTCCATCTACCTTTCATGGTAAACTCAAGGAGATAACTCCACGTAGTCAACACACCCCATTGCTTAACCCCACTAATGCCCTTCAGTACTTCTTCACTAGCACATTTGTTGTTAACTGCCATCAAGTCAGCCCTTGACTTGTGGCAACCTCATTTACAACAGAAGGAAATTCTGCCCGGCTCTGCGCCATCCCCAGAATCAGTTGGGAATGACCATTATGATCCACAGGGTTTTCATTGGCTGACTTTTAACAGTAGGTCACCAGGCCTTTCTTACTGGTTTGTCTTAATCTGGAAGCTCCACTGAAACCTGTTTAGCATCACAGCAATTGTTGCACACAAGCATCCACTGACAGATGGGTGGTAGCTGCTCATGAGGTGCACTGGCCGGGTATCGAACCATGGTCTCCCACATGGAGAGTGCGAATTCCACCACTGAACCACCAATGCCCCCTACTAACACACTTAAGACTTAAAAACCCTCCCCAATCCCTGCTTCAGCAGAGGAGGGGCTCAGATTTAGCTGTAGTCTCTCTCCCCCTTGGGATGGTTTCCTCTCCCACTACCATTACTGCAATGTCCTTTTCTTCCCCTTCCTTGCTATAATCCTTTTTGAATAAAATTGCTCTTGCCTGTTTTAAAAGTCCCTGGGTGGTGTAATGATTAGCACACTTGGCTGCTAACTGAAAAGTTAGAGGTTTGAGTCCACCCAGATGTGCCTTGGAAGAAATGTCTGGCTATCTACTTCTGAGAAATCAGCCATTAAAAACTGTCTAGAGCACAATTCTACTCTGACACATATGGGGTTGCCATGAGTCAGAGTTAACTTGACGCCAACTGGTTGGTTGGTTGCTTGGTTGGTTCGTTGGTTAGTTGGTTGGTTGGTTGGTTGCTGACCTGCTTTAACATTAACTGAGGACAGTTTTTTCTTCGACAGAGAAAAGAAGAAATTCAAGCAGCACAGGAGGAGACGTGTAGCCTTGAGAGAAGAGACCCAGCGATGAGAATCCCTTCACATTCTGTGACCATAATGCTTCCTGCTCTGGCCGGGCCCTGTGCTGGACACGCAGAGACAGAGGAAGGTAACTGTCTTTGTCTCCAAGGGGATCTGGTCTGGGGAGAAGGTAAGCACGTAGACATAGAGCTGCCAGGCACAAGACCACTGCTACCATGGGGGGCGCCCCAGGGGTGTGGGAGCACAGGGGGGGTGCCGACCCAGCCTGTGGGGTCAGCAAGTGTTTCCATGAATCTGCAGCATTAGACCAGTCAGGTGGACTTTTTGACTAGCTGATCATGGCACTGTAAGCTCTCTTCACACATTCTCTACCTGTCAAGCCTGTCACTCTGAAACACAGGCCCCATTATTAGCCCCTTTCATGGATGAGGACACCAAGGACACTAAGAACCATGGACGAGGACACTCAGCACCACGTCTAAGGGCTGGTTCTAGCAGCCAAGCTCTCGACTGTGCTAGTAGGAGTTAGATAGGCAGATGCAGTGATGGGTTCGAGGATCACTGATTCCCAGGCAGGAGATGTCCACCTACCTGTGGTACCCACCATCACTTCAACCCAAATCTTGACCTTCTCAGGGCCAGGAATCTTCTCTTCCTGGGGCCTCAGAACCTCTTAGTCATGTGAAATGACCTCCCAGGGCCAGCCTATAAGGACACGTAGACTGCACATGTGGCCACACCTGCCCCACAGACATTTTCATTGTTGGGGGGATGACCAGGGGGCAAGTCACATCAGCCTGGAAGGTCCTGCGGGCTACAGCTCTTACAAGCAGGTACAGACAAGTCACCAGAGACTTTCCTAGCCAAGAGTCTGCTAACTCAGGGAGGCTGGAGGGCAAGCCACCTTCACCCTCATCCCAGTCCCTCTCAGAAGGGTAGCCACAGGTCCCGATTAGTGCCCTAGAGCTCCTGGCAATGTCCAGGCAGGGACACACCCCCCACCAGAGCTGCAAGTGCAGAATTTGCCCACTTGCCCCCTTTTGCCAAGTCTCAAGCTTGCTTGTGGCTGGATAGTATATTTGAGATATTCGCATATGGGTGTGAAACCTGGGCGATGAATAAGGAAGAACAAAGAAGAACTGACGCCTTTGAATTGCGGTGTTGGCGAAGAATATTGAATATACCACATACACCCCAAAGAACAAAGAAATCTGTCTTGGAAGAAGTACAACCAGAATGCTCCTTAGAAGCAAGGAAGGCGAGACTACATCTTACATACTTCGGACAGGTTATCAGGAGGGATCAGTCCCTGGAGAAGGACATCATGCCTGGTGAAGTAGAAGGTCAGGGAAAAAGAGGAAGACCCTCAACGAGATGGATTGACACAGTGACTGCAACAATGGGCTCCAGCATAACAGTGGTTGTGAAGATGGCCCGGGACGAGGTGGTATTTGACTCTTTTGTACGTGGGGTCGCTAGGAGTTGGAAGTGACTCAACAGCACCTAACAACGACAACATGTATGGAAATTTTTCCCCTACAGTTTTTCTTTTCCTTTCCCACATGCAAAGCATGTAGCCGGTTCAGTCCTTCAGTGCCTCAGAGAGATGAGCCACAAGGCAGAAAACAAAAGACCAACAAGCCTTCCTGGATTCTGTGTCCCAAAGCCTAAGCTCTTAGGACAGGGTCCTCAAGGTGTTTAGTGCGTCAGCATCTGCTGGAGGACGGGTTAAAGCACAGACTGCTAGCCCCACCCAGTGTCCTGAGTCAAGAGGTCTGGGGCAGGCGACACTGAGGCTGCTGGGGGGCATGGGTCACACTTTGAGAACTCCTGCCTTAGGAGGACAGGGGCATTCACTGTGGCTGTATACTGGAGGCACCTGGGGAGCTTCCTCCAAATCCCACCTGGCATGTCCTTAGAGATTCTGAGCTCATTGGTCTGGGATGAGGCATGACATTGCACATGTTTAAAGCTCCCGGGGAGCCTGCTGTGCAGCCAGGGCACTTACGCAGTGTTCTCCTGATCTGGTCCCTAGTGGTCTTTACTAGGCTCCACAGGCCTGATTCCCCCACATCCCACCTCCCTGCCACCACCACCCCCTAGATGTCCATTTATGACTCTGAGGTGTATGCTCCCTGTTCATGGCCTGGAAGGCCCTGCAACCCTAAACTCCACCTCCACCATGGAGATCCTGAGCCCTCCGCCCCCTAGTTCCTGCAGTTTTCTGTTCACACTCCCCCCAGCCCACCCTGGAGAGCTCTCACCTAGCTCTTCCTCCAGACCCCAGCCTTGCAGTCAAAGATAGTTTCTCAGATTTGTTTCTATGTTTGTGGCACTGGGAGCAGTACTGGGCATACAGTGGCGCTCATGGTCATTTGAATGAGTCTGGAGATAATACTCCTCCAGCTGTGACCACATCTAGAGAGCTGTAGTCAGTGTGTGTCAGAGTGGAACTGTGCTCTATAGGGTTTTCAATGCTGATTTTTCGGAAGTAGATCACGAGGTCTTCTCTGGGTAGACTCAAACCTCCAAACTTTAGGTTAGCAGCCAAGCTTGTTAACCATTTGCACCACCCCGGGACCACCCCCTCCATATTCAATCCAATACACCATATTTTAAGGGAGAAAGGCAGCTATTTGGGCTGCGGAAGACATATTAGTGGGAGATGGAAGAGCTATCTTCAAATGCCTGAAGGACTGCAGAAAGGAAGGAAAAGAGGACACTTTCGATGTTGCTCCAGGAGCACACTTCTATACCTCTAGGGAGGGGTCATGAAGGGGCAAATCCAGGTCAAATCAGTAGCAAAATGTTTCTGGGGTGATTAGGGCTTCCACGTGGGGGATGGCTGCTCAAAGGCCAGTCGGCAAAAGAGATACACCCAGCTAAGGATTGGGGAAGGAATCCTGAGCTGCTGGGCTGAAAGCAGCCCCGGACCCTCCAACCCAAAGTCTGCAGGTTCACGATGACGACACTCTCCACACAGCCCCAGGACAGGCTGAGAGGTAACAGGACTTGGGGTCCAGCATAGACACAGGGGCTTGCTGCAATTAGAGTCTACCCAGAGCCAGCCTCACAGGCACGTGACCTGCTCAGTCACATGGGGCCCCACACTCGGTTTAACGCTCTGCTGTCGCCATCTTGAAATTCTTAATAATTTTTTAGAAAGAGACCCCATGTTTTCATTTTGCACCGAGCCCCACAACCTCGACACCTGGCCCTGGGCCTGAACATCTGCCATTTTCCAGCAAGATGGGATTGTGCAGTCTCCTCACATCTTCGTAAGTCAACTTCCTCAGTTGCAAAGTAGAGGCCATAAAGACCTCACCGAACCACTGCCAGAATGAAACGAGAGAATGGAGGTAAAAAGTCTCTGGGAAAGCCAGTCATCATTACAAAAGATGAGCAGATGTTTGTTGTTTACAATGTGTTTATAATAATGGATCGATGCTTCCCAATAATGATGCTAGGAACAGCTGCCATTCAGTCAGCATCTCCTTCATGCTTGGTCCTCTGTTTTCACATAATCCTCACAACGTATGAAAGACCTATGATTATTCCCCATTTTACAGATGAGGAAATTGAGGCTCAGAGAAGCTAAATGACTTGCCCAAAGTGCCACGGATGGTAAATGGCACAGCCAAGAGTGGAACTCAACTCTGTCTGAATCCAAAGTCCAGGCACTTTCCTCTGCACCCTTCTATTATTTGGGAAATTTCACCTCTAAGAGGTTTCCCTGGACCAAAGAAAGCCATGGAACGTGAAGCACTGATTTTGGGTTAAATGCAAGCTTCTCGCCAGGCCAACCCCCCTCCAGCAGTTTCTCTGTGACAATCCAACTAACGATACTGAAAGTCAACACTCCTGGTGGGCACTATCTTTGGCTGATCCTATTCACGGGCCCTCCCTTCCTCATTTTCATCCTTCAATACACTAATAGACTTTCTTTAACTGCAGGCAGAGCAAACCTGCTGGTTTGAACTAACGTAGAAGTATTAGAAAAGACTGGTACTGGGAATTCTCCATTTGTTTCCCTTATTTTCCCTTTTAGTAAAAAGGAAAAACAAGTATATATGACCTAGTTCTGCCAGAAAACTTTGAAAAGAATAAACCCCACGGACAAACACATTAGCAATTCATACAGCCTATTAAATTATTATGAAGATGCAAAAATTGTTAAATAGAAAATACTTCGAATAAGAATTTGATGATCACAGTTCCTATTGCATCTGTCCCCAAACACATAGAGTACCTTTATAACCAAAGAAAATATTTCCAGATGTAAACAATTATACAAGGTCTTGAAATCATTCTTAGCATGTGAGAGTCTAATACAGAGACAGACTTTTAAATCACAATTTATAGTGCCCCAAAAAGCATTCTTTGGGAATTGCAAACTTGTTCAAACTAGAGCTGCAAGCACAAAACCTCCTTCCGCTTATGAAGATCACAGCCAAGGAACCAAAGGAGGAAGGTGGCTTTGTTCTGCCATTTGTGAGTGCATACGTGGGTGCAAGAGTTTGACTGGACTTACCAAGTATTAATCCTGTATTGTGGCCACTGGTGGTTCAGTGGTGGAATTCTCACCTTCCATTCAGGAAACCTGGATGGATTTCCAGTCAATGCACCTAATGTGTAGCCACCACCTGCCTGTCAGTGGAGGATTTGTGTGCAGCTGTGATGCAGAACAGGTTTCAGCAGAGCTTCCAGACTAAGATGGACTAGGAAGAAAGGCCGAGAGCTCTACTTCTAAAAATCAGCCACTGAAAATCCTACTGATCACAATGGTCCAGTCCACCATGGATCATGGGGATGGTGCAGGACCAGGCAGCATTTCATTCCATTGTGCATGGGGTCGCCATGAGTTGGAGGCCAACTCAGTGGCAGCTCACAACAACAACAACAACCCTGGGTGTGTGTGGACTGTAGGTCAAACAGCTACAAAGACCAAAACAAAACAGTTTTAGAAAAAGGTTTTTTTCTGTTCACATAAGCAATTCTTAGTAAAGGGTGAGAAGTCAATAGCCTGCCTCTCTGAGTTTTCTATTGAGGCATTTGTTCAGTACAGTTGTTAAATAATTGCTCTTTTCACAAATACATTCCCAGCACATAGTCCCAGGAGTTTTCTAAAAATAACTCCATTCAATTTATTTAACTTTTAACAGTGCTGTACAAGGTAGGAATCCAGCTCCTTCAACCTGAACAGCCCACTTCACTCACATCTGTAAAGCCTATTGCTCCATCTAGTAATCCCTGGGTGGCGCAAAGGTTACCTGCTTGTCTGCTAACAATAGAGGTAGTGATTCAAGTTCACTCAGAGGTGCCTCAGAAGAAAGGCCTGGTGATCTACTTCTGAAAAATCAATCAATGAAAATCCTGTGGAGCACAGTTCAATCCTGACACACATGTTGTTGCCATGAGTTAAAACTGACTCCCTAGCAGTGGGTTTCGTTTATTTATTTGGTTTCTGGGGCTTGGTTGTTGTTGTTTCATTGGCTGGTTGGTTGTTTTCGGTTTATTGCTCCATCTGCCCCCAGCCCTGACTTCCATCCGCATGGTTACAGTGACAGCTACCTTTTTGATACCATATGTCCACACCCTCATTGGTGATTGGGCCAAGGTTGGATCACTGGTCCAAGATGAACCAATCAGAATCCCTGTCCCAGAAATTTGGAACTAAGAGATTCTAGCATCTTGAAAAAAGGAGATGTAGAACAGTGAGCTCAGGGGAGCTGTGAGCCATGGTACAGCCTAGGAAGCAGAGAAAGTGGGTCTACTAAGCAGAGAAGAGAAGAGGCAGTCTTTACTGTATTGGAGTCTTTGTTCTTGAGGCTAGGGTGGCCTACTGCAACCTGCCAGCTTCCAAAACCCACCTGCTATCCTAGAATTCTCCTTTTTTGAATCAGCTAGTTCAAGTGAATTTCAGTCAATAGCCACCAAATAGGAATTTGGTCTCTACTGGATGGTGCAAATGTTTGATAAAAGTTTAGTATAAATTAATCAGAAAATTTCATAGTTACTTATTCCTAAGGGTGCAATTACCAGAAATAATAACCAGACAGAGGAAAATGGTATGTGATGCTATCCTTCTCCTCTTTTCATACATTTAAACCTAATTTGGTTAAGAGCACAAAAATATGAAAGTGGAACCCCCGGGGTGATACAAATCCACAGCCTCCCTGTCCACCCCATAGCTCACACTCGGCTGCTAACCAAAAGGTTGGAAATTCAAGTTCATCCAGAGGCACCTCAGAAGACAGGCCTGGAAGTCTACTTCCAAAAAATCAGCCATTGAAAACCCTATGGAGAGAATTCTGCAAAGATAGTGGCACAAAAAAACCATTATTCTGACCCTCCTCCACAAATACAAGAAATATAACAAGGAAATGGTGCTTAGCCTTGAGGGACTCTGAATCAGGGAGCAGAGGAGGGCAGCAGGGAACTGCAGACAGGCAATGATCAACAAATCAACAACAAGGCGCATACAATGGAAAAATATCTTCTCCCACTGTCCCTGCCTCTCCCCACAGCCAAGTGGGCCTCCAGCTGCTGTGAACTGAGGAAGTGCCCCAAGCAAAAGAACCTGACTCCCTAACCACCATACCCCCTGCCTGTGCAAAGAGGCAGGATCCCAAGCTTCTGCTCTAAAACTAACAAGGCAGTTCTCCCTGGGAATCCATTCTGAGTGTGCCAGCACCTCCCCAGCCAAGTAACTGTCAGCTGCCAGGCTGCTGTGAATTGCTACAGAAGGCCCAATACAGCAAAGTTTGCTCCTATTACCAGCACTCTACCTGCCTCCCTGTGCATGCCATAGCTCAAGCCTCCGAAACCAACAGTACAGAACTGCCTGAAAGTCAGTTCAGGTCTGTCTGTCTGCCTTTTCCAGTCAGCGTGGAGGTTACACCCAAAGCCAACATACTATGGGGTGGGGGTGGGGGTGCTCTGATAGCAACAAGACAGATCTCCCTGGGAGTCTGTTCAGAGCATGACAACCCCTCCTCCACCTAGTAACTGTCAGCTGCCAGGCTGCTGCAAATGTCTACAGAAGGCCCCTTCCAGTGGAGTCTACTCCTATAGTCAGCATTCTACCTGCCTCCCTGTGCACCCAATAGCTCAGGCCTCTGAAACAAAAAGGACAGACAACACTGGGAGTCATCTTGGGTCTGTCTGCTCTTCCTTCCAGTCAACTCTGAAGACTGCTTACTGGGGCTGCTCTGTGCCAGGAAGCAGGCATCTTTAGTAGAGGCTACATCCCCAGATAACACAGTACAAGTTGGGGGTGCTCTGTTTAAAACAAGGCAGACCTCCCTGGAGTTTGTTCCAAAAGAGTGTGATAGCCCCTTTCCCACACAGTAACTGTCAGCTGCTGGACTGATAAAAATTCCTACAGAATGTCCCCTGCAGTGAAGCTAGGAGGTGGGTCACCTAAGTGGAGTCTGCATCCCCATCCACCACAGGGCCACTGCAGCTCTGAAATCAACAACACAGATCCCACAGAGGTCCCTCTGAGGAGTGCCAGACCCTCCTCCTCCTGATAGAGAGGAAAGTTGGCCTGTGCTTCTCTGAATGAGAATTCAGATATAAGCTGCCCCCACAGAGAAGGGAAGGAAGCCTCTGGAAAAACTCAAGAGCAACAGCCAGTCCTGCAGGGGGCTTGCAGGGTGTGGGCTTTTTATACTATTATTGTTTATATGTTTATTTTGGGAAGACTTAGAGTTTTATGTCTTTCCAATGTTCAGTTGTCAATATGTGTCCTTCAATAAGGCTTTAGTAAGCATATTTTCATTTTTGTTGCTTTTGTAAATGGAATTTTTTTTCACCTTTTCCACTTCTAGATACTGGTTGCCAAGTATAAAGAAAAACTCTGATTTTTCTGAATTTCACTTAAATATTGCCATATTACCAAATTATCTTATTAAATCAGAATATTTTTATTGACACATTTTCTAAGTATATAATCATATCAGCAAATTATTTTTCAATGTTTATATAAATTACTTCATTTTCTTCTATAATTTCTTTTGTCCATACTTTTTTCCCTCAGTTCATTTTTTTTCTAAATTTTATTTATTTCACTGTTCTTGAGAATATACACAGCAAAACAGATACCAGTTCAACAGTCTACATGTACAATTTAGGGACATTGATTAGTTCTTCAAGTTGTGCAACCACTCTCACCCTTTTTTCTGAGCTTTTCCTTCCTCATTAACATAAACTCACTGCTCCCTGAGTTTGGGTGTGGGCTTTTTGACGCAAAACTTTTTGACTTTTTGAGTGTGATTGCAGAAAAAAGACCATGGGAAGAAGTAACAACTAGAGAGAGGGGACTGAGCCCCTGGTGGACAAATTGATTACTGCATGATATCTTGCCTGAGTGGTGGTGCCCACTGGTAGACAGATTGTTCACAGTGTCTTCTCTGGTGTACTTAGGAGACATTGAAAGTTGAAAACCAAGAGCTGGATCTTTTGAATACTAATTAAATCAGGGAGGGAGAAGGAGCTACCACAAAGAGGGAGAGGAAGCAGTAAACAAAGGCCAAAGGCTCTGCCCACCTAAGAGTTTTTGCAAAAAGTAGTGTGGGCAAAAGCAACAATTATGAAGAAGAACTGAGGGAGTCAACATGCTTGAAAATGTCAATGCCCCAACAAAAAATCAGAAGACACACAAAGAAAAGAGAAATTATGGCCCATCCAAATGAAGATGGTGAAAGGACTAAAATCCATCCATGGAAGTCTAATTAATGAAAAGAATGGAAGAGTATAATACAAAATATAAGGGAAAACACAGACAAAGTTATGAAAGAAATAAAGAAAACAATGCGTGAACACAGTGAGGATCTGAAAAAGATTTAAAAAAAGCCAGACAGAAACATTATAAATGAAAGGGACAATAACTGAAATGAGAAACAAACTGGAAGGATTTAACAATAGATTCAATCAGGCAGAAGACTTAGTGAATTAGAAAATAAGATAATCAAATTTTAGGGCTGAAGAGCAATATGAATGGCGGCTCAAGAAGACTGAGCATAGTTTAATGGAACTGTGGGACAACATCAAGATAATTAATATAGACATCATGGAAATTCCAGAAGGAGATGAGAAAGAGAAAAGGACAGAAAGAATATTTGAAGAAATAATGGCAGAAACTTCTCCCAGTCTGACAAAGGACATGAATCTATAAATCAAAGACACTCAAATAACTCAAAGCAGAATAAACATAAAGAGGCCTACACAGAGACACATGATAACGATAAAGAGAGAACCCTGAAAGCAGTGAGAGAGAAGTAAACAATCCCATATAAAGGATCCTCAATATGAAGAACAAAATAGGAGAACTCACAATTCCTGATCTTAAAACACATTATACAGCTACATTAATCAGAGCATCCTGGTACTGGTATAACAATAGACTGATGGAACAATGGAATAGAGTAGAAAATCCAGAAAGCAATCCACACATCTATGGTAAATTGATTTTTGACAAGTCCGCTACATTCATTCAGTTGGGAAAGAGGGGTCTCTTCAATAAATGATGTTGGGAAAACTGGATTTCCACATGCAGAGAAAATGAAACAGGATCCATGCCTCACACTATACACAAAAACAAATTCCATGTGAATTAAGTACCAAAATGGGAAAACCAAAGCCATAAAATTCATATAAGAAAATGCAGGGCAAGGCTGTCAAACCTAGCTTTTAACAATGGATTATCTAATACAATAACAAAAACACAAACAGCAAAAGACAAATAAATGGTACCTTACAAAAATTAAAAAATTTTTGTTCATCAAAAGACTTTACAAAAGCAGTGAAAAGACAAGATACGCCTGGGAGAATATCTTCAGAAACCATATATCTGACAAGAATCTAATAACCAAAGTATATATAAAACATCAACAACTTAATAACAAAAAACCAAATAATCATAAAATAGGCAAAAGACTTGAATAGACATTTCCCCAAAGAAGACATTCAACCATCAACACACAAACCCCAGAAGATAAGCTAGATAATTGGGATCTTCTAAAAATCAAACACCTATGCTCTTCAAAAGACTTCACCAAAAGAGTCAAAAGAGAACCTACAGACTGGGAAAAAATTTTTGAACAGTACAAGTCAGACACAGGTCTAATCTCCATAATCTACAAGAAAATCCAACACCTCTACAACAAAAAGGCAAATAATCCTATTAAAAAATGAGCAAAGGAAATGAACAGACACTTCACCAACGAAGACATTCAAGCGGCCAACAGACACATGAGGAAATGCTCATGATCACTAGCCATTAGAGAAATGCAAATTAAAACCACGATGAGATACCATCTCACCCCGGCATTACTGGCACGAATCAAAAACACTGGAAATAACAAATGTTGGAGGGGCTGTGGGGAGATGGGAACTCTTATGCACTGCTGGTGGTAATGCAAAATGATACCACCATTTTGGAAAATGATATGGCGCTTCCATAGAAAGCTAGAAACAGACATACCATGCGATCCAGCAATCCCACTTGTAGGAATATATCATAGAGAAATAAGTGTCGTCACTCGAATAGACACACCTATGTTCATGGCAGCATTGTTCACGATAGCAAAACGATGGAAACAACCTAGATGCCCATCAACAGATGAATGGATAAACAAACTATGGTACATACACACAATGGAGTACTATGCAACGAGAAAGAACAATGATGAATCTGTGAAGCATCTCATAACATGGATGAAACTGGAGAACATTATACTGAGTGAAATAAGTCAATCACAAAAGGACAAATATTGTATAAGAACTCTATTGTAAAAACCCATGAAAAAGTTCACACATCAAAAGTAACAATCTTTGTTGGTTACCAGGAATGGGGGAGGGGGAATACTAAATAGGCAATAGATAAGTGGTATCTTGGGTGAAGGGTGAGACAGTACACAATACTGGGGAAGCCAGTACAACCTGTACAACGAAAGGTCATGGAAGCTCCATAGACACTTCCAAACTCCCTGAGGGACTGAATTGCTGGGCGGAGGGCTGTGGGGACCATGTTCTCGGGGAACATCTAGTGAAATCAGCATAACACAGTTTATAAAGGCAATGTTCTACATTCTACCTTGGTGAGTAGCATCTGGGGTCTTAAAAGCCTGTGAGTGGCCATCTAAGATACTCCACTGGTCTCATGCCTTCGGGAGTGAGGGAGAGTGAAGAGAACAGGATACAAGGAAAAGATTAGTCCAAAAGGACTAATGGACCACAGCTACCAAGGCCTCCACCAGACGGAGTCCAGTATAGCTAGATGGTGCCTGGCTACCACCACTGAATGCTCTGACCGGGATCACAACAGAGGGTTCTGGACAGAGCTGGAGAAGGATGTAGAACAAAATTCTAACTCACAAAAAAAGACCAGATTTACTGGCCTGACAGACTGGAGAAACGCTGAGAGTATGGCCCCCAGACATCCTTTTAGCTCAGTGGTGAAGTCACTTCCGAGGTTCACCATTCCGCCTGGGAGTGGACAACCCCATAAAACCAAATGAGACTAATGAGGCACAGCAGTCCAGGGACAAGGACTAGAAGGCAGGAGGGGACAGGTGATAGGGAACCCGAGGTTGAGTGAGGATATTGTTGATGTGAGGTTGTTAACCATTGTCATAGGGCAACATGTGTACTAACTGTTTAATGAGAAACTATCTTGTTCTGTAAACCTTCATCTAAAGTGAGAATAGCAGCACAGTTGGAAGAGCGTAGCCGATGTCACTGAACTGTGCATGTAGAAATTTTTGAAATGGTGTATCTTTGGCTATGTATATTTTCACCAAAAAAAAAAAAAAGGTCAAGAAGGGAGAGAGTTGACATGTCGTAGGGTTGTTAACCAATGTCATAAAACAATATGTGTACTACTGTTTCATGGGAATCTATTTATTCTGTAAACCTTCACCTGAAGTACAATAAAAAAAATTAAAAAAAGAAGACATTTAAATGGACACCAAACACATGAAAAGATACTCATTGTCATTAGCCATCAGTGAGATGCAAATCAAAATCACAATGAGACACCATTTCACTCCCACTAGGATGGCTAAGATAAAAATAAAAATAGAAAATAACAAGTGTTGGTGAAGATGTGGTGAAATTGGAACCCTTACTCATTTACTGGTGGGAATGCAAAATGGAACAACTTGTGGAAAACCGTGTGGCAGTTCCCCAAAAACCTAAAAATAGAACTATCATATGACACAGCAATTCTACTCCTAGGTATATACCCAAAAGACTTGAAAGCAGAACTCAGACAGAGACTTGTACACCAGTGTTCATTGCAACACAATTCACAGTATCTAAAAGGTGGAAACAGTCTAACTGCCCGTCAACAGACGAATGAATAAATAAAATGTGGTACATACATACAATAGAATACTACTTAGCCAGTAAAAGAAATGAAGTCCTAATACACGCTACAACGTGGATGGAGCTTGAAGACATTATGCTGAGTGAAATAAGTCAATCACAAAAAGACAAATAGTGTAAGACTTCACTTATATAAAAAGATAAGAACAGGCAAATGTACAGCAACCAAAGTTCATTAGTGGTTACCAGGGGCAGGAGGTAGGAGAAAGAGGGAGTTGTCATTATGACAGAAAAATTGCATTGATTAAGGTTAAGGGTAATGAATGCGCAGCTGATTGGTGTAAGTGATGTCACTAAATTGTACACCTGTAATAAGTGGAAATGGTAAATGCAGTGATATACATATATGTACATGTATATATGTGTGTGTGTATATAACAGAGTAGCTGTTGAGGCTGCTCACGTACAACAAAACACTTTATGGGATTTGTTTTATTGCTTTGGGGTTTCAGGTCATGGTCTCATGAAACATTCCAGTTAATTGACCTAATATCATTTTCAGTGCTTCTGTTCTACTTCCTATTTTGTTTCATAGTGTCTGGGGTCTTAAGAGCTTTCAAGAGTCCATCCAAGGTACAAAAATTTGTCTCTATTCACTTTGGGGCAACACAGGAAGAAGAATCAGGAACAGGACAAGGAAATAGAATGTGTGGTTGATTGCCTCCATAAACAACTGCCTTCTTTGCCATTAGACCAGAACTGGATGGTGCCCAGCTAACATTACTGAATGTTTTGATCAAAGATCCTAAAGAAGAATCCTGATCAAAAGGGATAAAACTACAGAACACAATTGAATTTTCATGGGATACAGACTTTCTGGATTCATTGAGACTGTATGAATCCCTAAAACTACTGCCTTCAGATAACCTTTAATCTTGAAACCATAAACCAAAAATATCCCCTGAAGTCTTCTTTAATCAAACAGTAGTCTTTCAAAGAACTTACTATATGGGATTAAATTGTTAACAGCAACTCAAAAATTTAGATAGGAAGCCCGGGGGAAGTGAGTCTATGTCAATAGTGAAAGAACAAATTAGGAAAAAAAAAAAAAAAAAGAGTAAGAATGGCTGCATAATTTAAAGAATGTAATCAATGTCACTGTATTGTATGTATAGAAATTGTTGAATTGGTGTAAGTTTAGCTATGCGTGTTTTCAACAACAATTAAAAAAAAAAAACAGAATAGACAAAGACACGCACGTGGGGAAAGACACACACCATGTGAGGATCACCTACAAGTCAAGGAACTAAGGAACGTCTGGGCCTACTTACAAGGAAGGATTCTACGCAACTGATTTGGAATTTTAGTCTCCAGAACTGTGAGAAAATAAATATGTGTTCTTTAAAGCCACTCACTTGTTGTATTTGTGTCACAACAGCACTAGGTAACTGAGACATCATGGCTCTCAGGATAGACCAAAGACCTTAATGCAGGTTTCCCACACCTTGCACTATCTGGCCCCATGTTCCCTTCCAGTCTCAACTCTCCCCATTTTCCCTACAGACACAGAAATTGTAATACTCTCTTGTGCCTTTGGATTTATGTACATGCTGATGTCTCTCTCTCTGGCAGTCTCTTCCTCCCCTCTTGTGCTTAGCTAACAGCCACTCAAGTTTTCCCTGACTCTCCTGTCTGTGCTCCCATATCTCCCTGCACTCAACCATCAAAGCACTCATCCCATGCACAGTAATTGCTCATTTGCTTGTCTGTTTCTGCTGATAAGACCCATGTCATTGAAGGCAGGGAGTTGACCATTATATCCCAGCTCCATCCCAGTTCCTGGTGGACATCAGGCTCAATGAGTTAAATGAATAAATGAATGACAGAACATGCCCAGGTCTGTGCTCTTAATGGTGAAAATGAGGTCTGATATGTCCTGGCAGTGCCCTCCAACCAGATACCACCAGGAACACACTTGTAGTTGAACAGAGTTGCGTTTATTGACTTGTTGCAGTGAGTGAGAACATACACCATGGGGAACTATACAACATCTCACCAAGAGGGTGTTAGAAAGGACTTATAGGATTTGGGCTGGTGTTAGGTGATTTTAGGGAAGGTTTAAAGAAGTAGACTTTACTGTGGATTGGAAGTTGTCAGGAAGCACAGGTGATGCTATGATTGAGTATTTTACTAAATTTTTTCTGAAAGGTCAGAAGAATAAAGTGAGGCTAAATGTGCAATTGGTAAAGAAGTAACAGTCACTCATTTTACCCAGGATTTGGGTGTTGTTTGGCCATGTTTGTGGCTTGAACAATGTTTTTGCTTTTGATTGAGTTCAAACATGATTACAGAGCAGTCTTGTTTTTTTCTTCATCCATTTTGGTCACAGAGTGGTCTTGTCTGAGTTGGTGTTCTGTGAAATTGTATATGTTCAACAGGAGAACACAAGGCCCAGTTATGAGTGCCAGGCCAGCTCTTAGCTCTCCGTGGTTGCTGTTCTCTTTCTCAGACTTTTACCAACCAATCCTACAGCTAACTGGCCTGGAACAACCATAAGTAACAGAATTAGAGCACAACTCTTTGCTTCTCATTCAAGCCTTATATTCCAACTTAGAATTCACAGGGGTGGGATTTGGGAGTAACTTCCAGTCTTGTCATATCTTCCCCCAACTCCTCTGTCGGTGTGGGGGCCTTCGTTCTTGGCTCTCTCCAGCCCAAGATGGCCACCCCGTCACAGTTATAAAGGGAAAGCCCTCCTTTTGGGGTGCTTTCACTCCTCCTTCTCCCAATGGCCTTGAGGTTTCTTTAGTTCTCTTGGTTCTCCCACTTCCACCTCAGTTTCTTTGGTTCCATCCAGTTCCACTAAAGAGGAGTCTGTTAGAGGGACAGGGGAAGATGCTTCAGATTCTGCAACTGGAGGGGAAGAAAGAGACAGAAGATCTCTCAAGCCCTAACTCTTTGTGGCATATCTCCAAAACAATGAGACCTTCATACTGCTGAGCTCAGCCACCTCTTAGTCTTTGTTTTAGCATCATTTTGCTAAAGCACTCTCCGTCACTCTCTCTACCTTGGGTTCTATTACCAGTTGCACCTGGTAAGTGTCAAGAAGACGATTAGAGGGAAGACAAACAAGAACTACCAGAAAGGAATTAACTATAATTAATAATAATAATCATCATAACTACGATTCATAATAATAACCACCACCCATTTGTCAGTTTGTCCTATTGTGGTGGTTTGCATGTTGCTATGATGCTGGAAGCTACACCACCAGTATTTCAAGTACTAGAAGGGTCACCCATAGTGGACAGGTTTCAGTGGAGCTTTCACACTAAGACAGCCTGGTGATCTACTTCTGAAAATTAGCCAGTGAACCTTACGGATCACGACAGAATATTGTACAATATAGTGCTGCAAGATGACCCCCTTAGGTTGGAAGGCACTCAAAAAACACAGTGGCTGCAACAATAGACTCAAGCATACCAATAAATGAGGAAGAAGGCACAGGACTGGCCAACAGCTCGCTCTGCTGTACATAAGGTTGCCATGAGTTGGAGCCAACTCGACCGCAACTAAAAACAATGACAATGATGAATAAACATACAAGTGACCTCATTAATTCCTCTTGCTTCTGTAAATTGTCAAATCCTTCAAATCTGGGCTTTCCACATTGCATGTCGTCACATCTGTGTGGTATTGCATGTCTCACATATGTCATTTTGTTCCTCCCAACTAAGCTGTAAGCTCCCTGAGGGGAGAGCCACACCCCATCATTATCCTGGTTCTTGTTTTCACAGCCCTAGCCTAGTCTAACTTTCATCCTCCCCTCACTTCACCCCTGGCCACACCCATCATAAGTGCCCATTGTTTTCCCAGAACCTCTCTTCCATGGGCCCTTGATCTGTCCAGAAAGGAATGTAAACATCTGAGCCTCCCCAAATCATTTCCAGCTGGTAAAGGGACTGCAGGGGACAACCTCCATTTAATGCTCCACGGAGTGTTTCCCCCTACCCCGCCCCCAACAAAGGAGCCCCAGGGCCTTGGCCTCACAGGACTAGGAAATGTCAGCTGAGGTTCATTTCCAGGGGTGATTTGAAGGGGGCTTTGTTGTCACTGAGCATCTGAGGTTGTGCACCTGGGATGAGATTCTCTTTCACGCACTCCATTCAGAACGTCTGGCTCAAAGGAGAAAAATCTCAGCCTCTGCCTGCAAATGAAAGCTGGCTCTTTGGGTGTGTGTTAAGGGAGATGAAGTTGGGACAGAGGAAGATATTCTGGAAGCCATTTTCCTGATATTCATAGGTGAAGATTCCAGCTACCAGCAGTCTCTCCCGTTTCCACAGCATTTTCTCTCTGTGATCTTGATTATGCTCAGTTTAGCACTGATAGGAACCAAATTTCCCCAAAACTTCTGCTTTTTAGCTTTGTGAGTGGGGAAGAGGGAGAAGGGGAAGAAGAACCATAATGTCCTCAGGGCAGGAACTTCCTGTGAGGCAGTTACTCTGGTCACCCATGCAGCATCCCACAGGGCTGTGCACTCAGATACAACGCCTTGTGTTTCTTATGGCACATTTATCGCTGCCAAGCTGCTTCATGCTTACTATCTTCATTCTAGGATGTCAGCGAAGAAGCACCAGGATCCCTGTCTTAATCTCTGTCATGGTTTGAATTGTGTCCCCCAAAAAATATGTGTATCAGTTTGGCTAGGCCATGACTTCCAGCATGGTGTGATTATACACCATTTTGTCATCTGATGTGATTTTCCTATGTGCTGTAAATCCTATCTCTATGACGCTGATGAGGTAGGATAGGCGGCAGTTATGTTGATGAGGCAGAACTCAATCTAAAAGGCTGGATTGTGTCTTGAGCCAATTTCTTTTGAGATTAAAAAGACAGAAGTGAGCAGAAAGACATAGGGACCTCATACCACCAAGAAAGCACTGCCGGGAACAGAGAGGGTCATTTGGACCCAAGGTTCCTGCACTGAGAAGCTCCTAAGACAGGGGAAGATTAATGACCAGGAAAGAAAGAACTGACAGAGAAAGAAAGCCTTTCCCCGGAGCTGTCGCCCTGAATTTGGACTTCTAGCCTACTAGACTGTAAGAGAATAAATTTTTGTTTGTTGAAGTCATCCACTTGTGGTTATTTCTGTTATAGCAGCACTAGAAGACTAAGACAATCTCCTATTGCTGCCTTAACAAAATGCCACAAATTGGGAGGTTTTAAAGAACAGAAATTTATTGTCTCACAGTTCCGTAGGCTAGGAGTCCAAATTCAGGGCATTGGCAGGACTATGTTCTCTCTCTCTGTCAGCTTTAGGGGAAGATCCTTCCAAATCTCTTTCAGCTCCTGGCAGCCCTGGGTGTTTCTTGGCATTCCTTGACTTGTATGTGAATCCTCATAAGCTGTCTTCCCCCATGTGTGACTCTGTTTCCGTGTCTGTCCTTCTCTTTTATAAGATGCTACCCACAAAGGAGAGGGCAGTGATGGCTCAGTGGTAGAATTCTTGGTTTCCATGCTGGAGACCCAGGTTTCTTTTCCCAGCCAATGCACCTCATGGGCAGCCACCACCAACTGTCAGTGGAGGGTTGCATGTTGCTATGATGCTGAACAGGTTTCAGTGGAGCTTTCCAGACTAGAAAGAAAGGCCTGGTGATCCTCTTCTGAATATCAACCAGTGAAAACCCTTTTGTTCTCAATGGCCCATTCCCACTGTGCACAGGGTCTTCATGAGTCTCATGATTCGGGGGTGACTCGATGGCAGCTAACAACAACGTGTAGATAGGATTAGGACACACTCTACTCTGTACGACTTCCTGAATTTAACTGATAGCATCTGCAAAGAAAAATCCTATATCCCCATACAGGCTACATTCACCAGTGCAGGGGTTAGGACTTTAGCGTATCTTTTTGGGCGACACACTGTAATCTGTAACAATCCCCATTTGATATGAGAATAAGTGCCCCAGTGAGTCTGTGCCCTTCACCTCCCTGAAGGCTGCATCAGGGCCAGAGCTAGTACAGCTCTTCTAAATGTGAAAACAGTAAGAAATATCTCCAACAGGGAAATCACACGAATTAGGAGTGATTATTTACATTACAAAAATATTTGTTTTTGAAGGATTTCTTTAAGTAAGAAACGCTTCTTACGCTTTTTAGTTGCATGTTTTCAAGACATTATTTTCTCGTCAAAATAAAAGCCATGGAGGTAAAAACTGAAAACTAAATGAATAGATTAAAACAGTAAATATTTTTAAAGATTAAAGCAGGGAAAACAAAACTGAACATGTGTTAAGCATATAAAAAGGGAAGAAACATTTAACCTTAAAGGCATAGGAGAAAGGATGTTGTTAGGTGCCGTTGAGTAGGTTTCAACTCATAGCAAGCCCATGTATAACACAAGAAAACATTGCCTGGTCCTGCACCACCCTAATAATCATGGCTAAGTTTGAGCCTATTGTTGCAGCCACTGTGTCAATCCATCTCATTGAGTGTCTTCCTCTTTTTTTGCTGACCCTCTACTTTACCAAGCATGATTTCCTTTTCTAGGGATTGGTCTTTCCTGATAACATATCCAAAGTTTAAGTAGGACAAAGTCTCACCATCTTCACTTCTAAGGAGCACTCCAGCTGTACTTCTTCCAAGACAGATTTGTTCATTCTTCTGGCAGTCCATGGTATATCCAATATTCTTCACCAGCACCATAATTCAAATGTATCAATTCTTCTGCTGCCTTCCTTTTTCACTGTCCAGTTTTCACATGCATTTGAGGTGATTGAAAACACCACGGCTTGGTTCAGGTGCACCTTAGTCATCAAAGTGACACCATTGCTTGTTAACACTTTAAAGAGGTCTTTTGCAACAGATTTGCCCAATGCAACTTGTCATTTGACTGCTGCTTCCATGGGTGCTGATTGTTGATCCAAGTAAAATGAAATCTTTCACAACTCTGTTCATCATGATGATGCTTATTGGTTCAGTTGTGAGGATTTTGTTTTCTTTACATTGAGATGTAATCCATACTGAAGACTGTAGTCCTTGATCTTCATCAGTAAGTGCTTCAAGTCCTCTTCACTTTCAGCAAGCAAGGTTGTGTCATCAGCATAGCAAAGGTTGTTAATGAGTCTTCCTCCAATCCTGATGCCATGTTATTCTTCATATAGTCCAGCTTCTTGAGTTATTTGCTCAGCATACAGACTGAATAAGTATGGTGAAAGGAAACAACCCTGACGCACACCTTTCCTAACTTTAAATCATGCAAGTATCCCTTTGTTCTTTTCAAACGACTACCTCATCATCTGTGTACGTGAGCACAATTAAGCATTCTGGAATTCTTTGCAATGTTATCCACACTGAATGCCTTTGTGTAGTCAATAAAACACAGGTAAACATCTTTCTGGTATTCTCTGCTTTTAGCCAAGATCCATCTGATATCAGCAATGATATACCTCATATCCCTCATCCATGTTCTCTTCTGAATCTGGCTTGAATTCTGGCAGTTCCCTGTTGATGTACGGTTGCAGCCATTTTTTAATTATCTTCAGCAAAATTTTGCTTGTGTGTGATATTAATGATATTGTTTGATAAGTTACATATCCTGCTGGATCACCTTTATTTAGAATGGACATAAATATGGATCTCTTCCAACTGGTTGACCAGGTATCTGTCCTCCAAATTTCTTGGCATAGATCAGTGCATTGCACATGCAGGTTTGCCTTAAAAGCTGTCTCCAGATCCCAAGTACCCACTGTAGTACTGGGATGAGAATTCCGCCCGGTTGGGCCAACCACTCCATGGGTGTTATGTCCATTTATCTTGATCAAGTCGCACACACGAAACACATACACAGTGTTGGCAATAGTGAAAGCTATTTCAATTACTCACAGACAACAGACTGTACAACAGAAAAAGTTCCATCACAAGCGGTCCTCCCTGGCTCAAAAGCTGTCCAGGAGAGACCAAAAACTTCCACGGGTGCCCCCTGTCTTTGCATGATGGATGAAGGGCCCTGAGGATCTTCTCTTACCCAGTTTTTTATTCCAGGGGTTGTGTATTTCACTGCACATAGTACAATGCAAGTTTTCCCACCTGATCACCAAAAGAGGGCAGTAACCAAAGATGGGGGCACCAGCCCAGAATTGTTAGCCTGGAATTGTATCTCTTTAGCCCTGCTGCTTATTTAGACAAACCATTAGGCTTCAGAGGGAAAGGTGCAATGGATTGCTCCAAAGTCCAAAGATGCCAGCAGGGGGGAAAGAACAGGCAGTAATTATAGCCGTTTGGGCCATCTGAAGAACTGTCACTTCTCAATGAGTGAGTGCTTCCAGCGTTGCATTTGTTTGTTGAGCATTTCAATTGGTATTCTGTCAATTCCTAGAGCCTCGTTTTTAGTCAATGTTTTCAGTGCAGCTTGGATTTCTTTCTTCAGTACCATTGGTTCTTGATCACGTGCTGCCTCTTGAAATATTTGAACGCTGACCAATTCTTTTTGGTACAGTGACTCTGTGTATTCCTTCCATTTTCTTTTGATGCTTTCTGTGTATTCAATTTTAGCCCATAAACCAAAAAAAAACCAGTTGATGTCGAGTCAATTCCCATTCATTGTGACCCTATAGGACAGAGTCGAACTGCCGTATTGGTTTCCCAGGAGCAGCTGGTGGATTCAAATGGCCAACCTTTTGGTTAGCAGCCGAGCTCTGGACCACTGTGCTGCCAAGACTCTACTGTTCCCCTAATGTCTGGTTTCCGACTGCTTCCAACCCTGAGGGAATTGTGATTCATCTTTTTGAAGTTTGGCAGGACATGTGGCTTGTGATGGCCAATTAAAAATGCTCCTTGGAAACCCTATGTGGCAGTTCTTCTATAGGGTCGCTGAGTCGGAATTGAGTTGATGGCAAAGGGTTTGGTGTAGTGGCCTGGTGTGTTTCTCCATCTTGCCTTCCCCCAGCTTCAGCAACTGAAGATGTTTCAAATGGTGACCCCCTTTGGGAAGAGGAAGTTGCACAGATCTCCCCTGCCAGCCCACTATAGACCTGCAGCATAAGAAAGAGATACAACTTTGTTCTTTGCAGCAACGGGGATTCTTCACAGCTACCTCACCTCTGAGAATAACTCACCAAGTCTCTGAGAATGTATAACCAACAGTAGAACCCGCTCAGTGTATATAACAGTAATTTAAATTAACACATGCAAGTGAGGTCATTTTACAGCCTAAGTTAACACATTCAATTTCCCGTAAACATTATATTTTATAACTTAAGTGAACAAATATTATTTCCTATAACAAACATGGCTTCCAAGCATACATGACTAAACCATTAAATTCACCAGCCTTGCTTCTCATTAGCTACCAGTAACATTGTCATTGAAAAGCCTGTGCCCACATGGTTCTTCATCTCTCCTATTTTGATGGTAACTGAAATGTGAATATTCCTCCCCCCACCAATCTGACTGAGGAAGACAATATGACACAGCAGCAGACATCCACAAGGCTTCATATTAAATATAATAATGGCATGTATTTTGTCTTAGTCATCCAGTGCTGCTCTAACAGAAATACCACAAGTGGATGGCTTTAACAAAGAGAAATTTATTTTCTCAAAATCTAGTAGGCTAAAAGTCCAAATTCAGGGAGTCATCTCCAGGAGAAAGCTTTCTCTCTCTGTCGGCTCTGGAGAAAGGTCTTCATTGTCATTTATCTTCCCCCCAACTAGGAGCTTCTCTGAGCAGTAACCTCCGGTCCAAAGGATGAGCTCTGCTCCTGGCACTGCTCTCTTGGTGGTACAACGTCCCCACTCTCTGCTTGCTTCCCTTTCCTTTTATCTCTTGTAAGATAAAACGTGGTGCAGGCAACATCCCAGGGAAACTCCCTTTACAGTGGATCAGGGATGTGACCTTAGTAAGGGTGTTACAATCCCACCCTAATCCTCTTTCACATAAAATTACAATCACAAAGTGTAGGACAACCACGCAATACTGGGAATCATGGCCCAGCCAAATTAATACACACATTTTTGGGGGGACATAATTCAATCCATGACATATTTCATAGCTAAAATCAATTTATTAAAATAAAGCTGTGTGATGTCCAATTTTCACAATAGTATGATTATAATTTTTTTAAACAACCTCTGTACATTAAAAAGGTCCCTCAGTGGCACAAATGATTTGTGCTCGACTACTAACCTAAAGGTTAAGGGTTCAAGCCCACCCAGAGGCTCTTCAGAAAAAGGTCTGGGGATCTGCTACTGTAAAAGATTATATCTAAGAAAATCCTATGAAGCAGTTCTACTCTGTAACACATGGGGCCTTCATGAGTTGGAACTGACTCAATGGCAATGGATTTGGGTTTGATACATTAAAAAACAAAAGCTGTGTTAAATTATAGACAATTGTTATTTTTCGGTGGTGGGAGTAATGAGCAATTTTATTGTTCTAATTTCTCTTTTTTGGCATTTCCAAATTTTGTAATAAGTACATTTTACTTTTATAATGAAGGAATATATTAATGTATTAATATAAAAAGTATATCTTTCTACCCAGAGTAAAAAGACAACCTACAGACTGGGAAAAAATTTTTGGCTACAACAAATCCAATCAGCATCTAATCTCTAAAATCTACAAGATACTGCAAAACTGCAATAACAAAAAGATAAATAACTCAATTTAAAAATGGGCAAAGGATATGAACAGGCACTTTGCCAAAGAAGATATTCAAGTGGCTAACAGACACATGAAGAAATGCTCACAATCAGCCATTAGAGAAATGCAAATCAAAACTACAATGAAATATCATCTCATCCCAACAAGGCTAGCATTAATCCAAAAAACACAAAACAATACATGCTGGAGCAGTTGTGGAGAGACTGGAACACTTGTACACTGTTGGTGGGAATGTAAAATGGTACAACCACTTTGGAAATGGATTTGGCGCTTCCTTAAAAAGCTAGAAATAAAAGTACCATACAATCCAGCTAGCCCGCTCCTTGGAATATATCCTAGAGAAACAAGAGCCGTCACAAGAATAGATATATGAACACCCATGTTCATTGCAGCACTGCTCACAATAGCAAAAGATGAAAACAACCTAGGTGCCCATCAACAGACGAATGGAGAAACAAATTATGGTACATGCACACAACGGAATACTACACAACGATAAAGAACAACGACAAAGCCGTGAAACATTGTATAACATGGAGGAGGCTGGAACTTATTATGCTGAGTGAATTTAGTCAGTCACAGAAGGACAAATACTGTATAAGATCACTATTATAAGAACTCAAGAAAAGGTTTAAACACAGAAGAAAACATTCTTTGATGGTTACGAGGGTGGGGAGGGTGGAGGAGGGTTATTTACTTACTAGATAGTAGATAAGAATTAATTTAGCTGAAGGGAAGCACAACAGGCACTACAGGGGAAGTCAGCACAACTAGACTAAACCAAAGCTAAGAAGTTTCCTGAATACAATCAAACACTTTGAGGGACAGAGTAGCTGGGGTAGGGGTCTGGGGACCATGATTTCAGGGGCTATCTAGGTCAAATGGCATAACAAAGCTTATTAAGAAAATGTTCTGCATCCCACTGCAGTGAGTGGCATCTGGGGTCTTAAAAGCTTGCAAGTGGCCATCTAAGATGCATCAATTGGTCCCAACCACCTGGAGTAAAGGAGAAGGAAGAACACCAAAGACACAAGGAAAGTAGTAGCCCAAGAGACAGAAATCTCCACATGAACCAGAGACTTCATCGGCCTGAGACCAGAAGACTAGATGGTTCCCGGCTACCACCAATGACCGTCCTGACAGGGAACACAACAGAGAGTCCCTGATGGAGCAGTAAAGGTGGGGTGCAGAACTCAAATTCCAGTAAGAAGACCAGACTTAATGGTCTGACTGAGACTGGAGGTACCCTGGAAAGCATGGCCCCTGGATTCTCTATCAGCCCAGAAATAAAACAGTTTCCAAGGCCAACTCTTCAGACAGGGACTGGACTGGACTGTGGGACATGAAGTGATACTTGTGAGGAGTGCGCCTCTTAGCTCAAGTAGATACAAGAGACTAAATGGGCAGCTTCTGTCCAGAGGTGAGATGGGAAGGTAGAGAGGGTTAGGAGCTGGTTGAATGGACACAGGGAATCAGGGGTGGAAAGGAGGAGTGTGCCGTCACAGTATGGGGAGAGCAATTAGAGTCACATAACAATGTATGTATAAATTTTTGTATGGCAAAAAATAAAAATAAAAAATATATCCACCCAATTTACACAGAGTTTATATTATTTTATAATCTGCCTCAGGAAGAAGAGTGGTTGATTATCAAACGTAAAGTTGGGCTTTAGACAAAATTAACATGCTATCTAGAAATGGGGTGAGGATGGAGAGAAAGAAAATCCAATTAGGCAAAAGTGGATAACAGTAATTTTCAAACTTTCAAATATAAAATGCAGGGTCCTGAATCCAATACGCAGAGATTTTGATTCAGTAGATCTGGCACAGGGTTCAGAGATCTGCCTGTTTAGCAAGCTTCTTGGATAGTTCTTTGAGAAATGTACACTATGAAAGCAGGATGATTTGATCCAGTGGAGAGGATGGAGGGTGGGCCAGAAAGGGTTATGTTAACTCAGTGGATCTCATCCCTGGCTACATTTTGGAATGCTCTGGGTAGTTTTTTAAAACATTAATGCAGAAAATACTAATGGTTCAGAACCTCTGGGCATCTGCAGATTTTGAAAGCCCCCCTGGCTATTTGATGCACAGCGAGGTTGAGTACCACTATGACTGAACAGAAATGTTCCGCACCTTTCAAACCACCATCACAGAGGGGTCCGCTGCTCAGTCCACGCCTGGCTGCCCACTCAGGCTGTCCATCACAACCCCTGGTGACTTGGCAGAAAATGGTTTGGCTGAAAGCAAACCGACCAAAATGCAAGTTTTAAATCCTTCAACTGGTGGGCAAAACGGAAAGCATGGCCAAAGCAACAGAGCAGACAGCATTGGCTTTAAATGAATTACAAATTTGAAGAAGAAATGCCAAGCCCTGAAAAATTCCAGATTATTCTCTTTTGAGGTTTCTTTTGCTGATTGTGTTTATTTGGAGTTTTCACTGCACAAGTGCACTCCATTCCTGTGAAAGAAATGTGAAAATACAGACAAGCAAAAGGAAAACGATAGCAGGCACCCATAGCTTCATTCAGAGACAACCAACAAAGCACCTGAGAGTGTATCTATCCTCCCAGGCCTTTGTTTATAAAGATATACGCACTCATTCTTTTCTAATAGATTTTCCAACAAATCACATTAGAGAAAAAAATTCTCAAGGACATACAAATTATTGCAAAACCACTCAAATTATGTTCAAATATTATCAAAAGTTGCAAAAATATTGATACATATTTTCAATAAAATCATTTCTGCCAAATCATTGTGAACAGCAACTTTCATTTGGCCAAATTGCTTTTGATCAAATTGCTCTCAACCCAGCGGTACACTCCCACCCATCACGGTCCTGCCTGCAGATTGAGCTCATCCCTACTTCTTTGAGATTGTTCATGCATCCTCCCCTGTCTTGGTCATCGAGTGCTGCTGTAACAGAAATACCACAAGTGGATGGCTTTAACAAAGAGAAGTTTATTCTCTCACAGTCCAGTAGGCTACAAGTCCAAATTGAGGGCGTCAGCTCCAAGGGAACGCTTTCTCTGTCGGCTCTGGAGGAAGGTCCATGTCATCAATCTTCCCTTGGTCTGGGAGCTTCTCTGCACAGGAACTTCAGGTCCAAAGGACACACTCTGCTCCCAGCACTGCTTTCTTGGTGGTATGAGGTTCCCATGTGTCTCTGCTCGCTTCTCTCTTTTATATCTCAAAAGAGATTGGTTTAAGATACTATCTAATCTTGTAGACCTCATCAGTATAACTGCCACTAATCCATTGTATTACATCATAGTGATTGAGTTTACAACACATAAGGAAATCACATCAGATTACAAAATGGTACACAATCATACAATACTGGGAATCATGACCCAGCCAAGCTGACAGATATTTGGGGAGGTACAATTCAGTCCATGACATCCCCCTTCCTTAAACGGTCTTCCTTCCCATCAGTTGATCGAAATTCTTTTCATCATTCAAGACCCAGAGAAAATCCCACCAACCAGCCCTCCACAATCTCCCCCAACTCACCCTGCTACGTTTTCTCGGACTCTTCAACGTTTATTATACCTTTGCCTGAGGCTCATAATCAATTCCTGTTTATGCCACTCTGAGTTCCCTGTGCATGAATCTCACGACCCCACTGAAATTGTCATCTCTCCTTGGACTGAGTCCAGCTTGTCCTCTTTTGTCTCTCTCTCAGCATGGATGTCACGCATAAGCAGTCAATAAATGCTGAATGAAGTGGAGGGAATTTACAGGTAGAATTTTAAAAAAGAGAGAGAGAACCTATTCATCAGTAAAGCTCAGTGAGGTGGGGCTCACAATGGGAGGGCCACACTGATGTTGTAAGAAGCAGATCTGATAGAAGGGACCGGAGAGTGGCCGAAATACAGACAGTTGTGTAAAACCAAGAGGCTGACCCTGTGGTGGATCCGGAGTTGAGGACCCTCAGTCTCCACAAATGCCTCTACATACAGTGCTCAGGTCAGGCAGGGCGAGGAGGGGACCCGGATGAGCTGACAGTCTCCCGCTTCCAAGAAGCCCAGATCCGGATCCATCTTTGGCAGTCCACGAAAGTGTATTAATGAAGATGGAGGAATCCACGGAGTGAAGCTGCCTAATACCCACTGACAAAGAAAGGCAGGTTGTGGCATCCCAGTAATGGGAACCTAGAAAAGAAGTTATGTCAGCCTGGAGTCCCTGATCTGGGAGGACAGGAAGGCTGGCCAGAGGCAGCCATCTGTGCTAGGCTTTGGGAGAAAGGATATTTTTATTTGGAAAAAAAAGATAAACAGGATCTCATGACTCAGGAGAAGAGGAAGGCTAAAAGAAATGAAATTCTCACCGTAAAATCCTACCTATTCCACTGAAGACAAAGAAGAGATACGATCTTACAAACACAGAGCGTTCACCTGGGGATCCATCCCCAGATGTCAGGAGGAGTGTGTCCCCAGGGAATGATCCCAAAGAAATTTCACGATGAAGGAGAAGGCCCAGGATGATCTGAGAGCTGCAAAAGAAAACGAGAGCAGTAAAAGCAGCTTTTTTTTTTTTTTTTTTTTTTTTTAATATATATTTTATTGTACTTCAGGTGAAAGCTTACAGAGCAAATAGTTTCTCATGAAATAGTAGTACACATGTTGTTTTTTGACATTGGTTAACAACCCCACAACGTATTAAGCCTCTAAATTCTCAACCTTTTTTTTTGATGAAAATTACAGATGGCCAAAGATACACCGTTTCAAAAATTTCTACATTCACAGTTCAGTGACAGTGACTACGCTCTTCCAACTGTGCTGTTATTCTCACTTAAGATGAAGGCTTACAGAACAAAATAGTTTTTCATTTAACAGTTACTACACATGTTGCCCTATGACCATGGTTAACAATCTCACAGCACATCAAGAATATCCTTACTCCACCTTGTGTTCCCTATCACCAGGGGGCTTCCTTGTCCCCTTCTGTCTTCTGGACCTTGTCAGTGGACTATTGTACCTCTTTACTCTCATTTGTTTATTTATTTATTTATTTATTTTTATTTTATTTAAACATCATTTCAAAACTTTTTACTTACACATTTAAGTGATATTGACTATGCTCTTCCAATTGTGCTGCCATTCTCGCCCAAGATGAAGGCTTACAGGACAAAACATCTTCCCATTTAATAGTTACTACAAATGTTGCCCTATAGCAGTGGTCAACAATCTCACAATACATCGACAGTGTCCTTATTCAATTTGTGTTCCTTATCATCAGTTTCCTACTCTCCCTCTGCCTTCTGGCCCTTGTCACTGGACTCCTGTACATCGTTAGTCCCATTTAGTTTTGCTGGGGTGTCCATTCCCAGGCTTAACATCGAACCTTGAAGGTAACTTCACCTCTGAGCTGAAAGGGTGTCTGGGGGCCACACTCTCGAGGTTTCTCTAGTATTCTTTAGGCCAGTATATCTGGTCTTCTTTTTTTTTTTTTTTTTTTTTGGGAGTTAAAATTATGCTCTACATCCTACTCCAGCTCTGCCCAGAACCCTCTGTTGTGATCCTGGTCAGAGGAGTCAGCGGTGGTAGCCGGGCACCATCCAGCTGTACTGGGCTCAGTCCCGTGGAGGCCTTGGTAGCTGTGGACCATTAGTCCTTCGGACTAATCTTTTCCTTGTATCCTGTTCTCTTCGTTCTCCCTTGTTCCCGAAGGGATGAGATCAGTGGAGTATCTTAGATGGCCGCTCATAGGCTTTTAAGACCCCAGACACTACTCACCAAGGTAGAATGTAGAGCATTATCTTTATAAGTAGTGTCATGCCAATTGAGCTAGATGTTCCCCGAGATCATGGTCCCCAGAGCCCTCCGTCCAACAACTCAGTCCCTCGGGGGGTTTGGATGTGTCTATAGGGCCTCCATGACCTTTCCTTGTGCAGGTTCTGTTAGTTTCCCCTGTACTATGTACTATCTCATCTCTCACCCAGGTTCCTACTTACCTATTACCTATTTAGTATCCCCCCCCCTCCCATCCCTGGTAACCAACAAGGATTGTTACATTTTGCATGTGAATTTTTTCATGGGTTTTTACAATAGAGGTCTCATACAATATTTGTCCTTTTGTGATTGACTTATTTCACTCAGCATGATGTCCTCCAGTTTCATCCATGTTATGAGATGGTTCACCGATTCACTGTTCTTTCTCATTGCATAGTACTCCATTGTGTGTATGTACCATAGTTTGTGTATCCATTCGTCTGTTGATGGACATCGAGGTTGTTTCCATCGTTTTGCTATTGTGAATAATGCTGCCATGAACATAGGTGTGCATATGTCTATTCGAGTGATGACTCTTATTTCTCTAGGATATATTCCTAGGAGTGGGATTGCTGGATCGAATGGTACGTCTATTTCTAGCTTTCTGAGGAAACGCCATATCATTTTCCAAAATGGCTGTATCATTTTGCATTCCCACCAGCAGTGTATAAGAGTTCCCGTCTCCCCACAGCCCCTCCAACATTTGTTACTTCCAGTGTTTTTGATTCGTGCCAGTAATGCCGGGGTGAGATGGTATCTCATTGTGGTTTTAATTTGCATTTCTCTAATGGCTAGTGATCGCGAGCATTTCCTCATGTGTCTGTTGGCCATTTGAATGTCTTCCTTGGAGAAGTGTCTGTTCATTTCCTTTGCCCATTTTTTGATAGGATTGTTTGTCTTTTTGTTGTAAAGGTGTTGGATTTTCTTGTAGATTATAGAGATTAGACCTTTCTCTGACTTGTACTGTCCAAAAATTTTTTCCCAGTCTGTAGGTTCTCTTTTGACTCTTTTGGTAAAGTCTTTTGAAGAGCATAGATGTTTGATTTTTAGAAGATCCCAGTTATCTAGTTTATCTGTTGTGCTTTTTGTGTGGATGTTTATGGTTTGTATCCTGTTAATGCCATGTATTAAGGCCTGAAGTGTTGGTCCTATTTTTTCTTCTATGAATTTTATAGTTTGAGGCTTTATATTCAGGTCTTTCATCCATTTTGAAGTAGTTTTTGTATATGGTGTGAGGTACGTGTCCTGTTTCATTTTTCTACAAATGGATATCCAGTTTGGCCAGCACCATTTGTTAAAAAGACTGTCTTTTCCCCATTTGATGTATTTTGGGCCCTTGTCAAAAATCAGGTGACCGTAGGTGGATGGATTTACATCTGAGTTCTCAATTCTGTTCCATTGGTCAATGTCTCTGTTGTTGTACCAGTACCAGGCTGTTTTGAGTACTGTAGCTGTATAGTAGGTTCTCAAGTCAGGTAGTGTGAGTCCTCCAACTTTATTCTTCTTCTTCAGTAGTGCTTTACTTATTCGGGGTTTCTTCCCTTTCCATATAAAGTTAATAATTAGTTTTTCCATCTCTTTGAAGAATGTTGTTGGTATTTGGATCGGAATTGCATTGTATTTGTAGATTGCTTTAGGTAGAATTGCCATTTTCACAATGTTGAGTCTGCCTATCCATGAGCATGGTATGTTTTTCCATTTATATAGATCCCTTTGGGTTTCATGCAGCAGTGTTTTGTAGTTTTCTTTGTATAGGTCTTTTATATTCCTGGTCAGATTTATTCCTAAGTATTTTATCTTTTTAGGGGCTATTGAAAATGGTATTGATTTCCTGATCTCCTTTTCATCGTTCTCTTTACTGGTGTATAGGAATCCAACTGATTTTTGAATGTTTATCTTGTATCCTGCTACTCTGCTGAATCTTTCTATTACTTCCAGTAGATTTCTCGTGGAGTCTTTAGGGTTTTCTATGTATAGTATCATATCATCTGCAAACAGGGAGAGTTTAACTTCTTCATTACCAATTTGGATGCCCTTTATTTCTTTCTCTTGCCTTACTGCTCTAGCTAGAACTTCCAGCACAATGTTAAATAGGAGTGGTGATAAAGGGCATCCTTGTCTTGTTCCTGTTTTCAGGGGGAATGTTTTCAGCCTTTCTCCATTAAGAATGATGTTGGCTGTTGGTTTTGCATAGATGCCCTTTATTATGTTGAGAAATTTCCCTTCTATACCTATTTTATTGAGAGCTTTTATCAGGAATGGGTGTTGGACTTTGTCAAATGCCTTTTCTGCATCAATTGGGATGATCATGTGATTTTTTTCTTTCCTTTTATTTATGTGGTGGATTATGTTGATGGATTTTCTAATGTTATACCATCCTTGCATACCTGGTATGAATCCTACTTGGTCGTGGTGTATTATTTTTTTGATATGATACTGAATTCTATTGGCTAGAATTTGGTTCAGAAGTTTTGCATCTATATTCATGAGAGATATTGGTCTGTAATTTTCTTTTTTTGTGATGTCTTTGCCTGGTTTTGGTATCAGCGTTATGCTGGCTTCATAGAATGAATTTGGAAGTGTTGCTTCCTCTTCTATGCTCTGAAATAACTTGAGTAGAACTGGTACGAGCTCTTCTGTAAATGTTTTGTAGAATTCTCCAGTGAAGCCATCTGGGCCAGGGCTTTTTTTGGTTGGGAGTTTTTTTATTACCTTTTCAATCTCTTCTCTTGTTATGGGTCTGTTCAGATTTTCAATATCACTTTGTTGTAGTTTGGGTAGGCCGTATGTTTCTAGAAATTTATCCATTTCCTCTAGGTTTTCAAATTTGTTGGAATATAGTTTTTCATAATATTCTGTTATAATCCTTTTTATTTCAGTTGGGTCTGTTGTAATGTCCCCCATTTCATTTCTTATTTGGTTATTTGTGCCCTCTGCTGTTTTTCTTTTGTCAGTCTGGCCAGTGGTTTGTCGATTTTGTTGATTCTTTCAAAGAACCAACTTTTGGTTTTGTTGATTCTTTCTATTGTTTTTCTGTTCTCTATTTCATTGATTTCTGCTCTGATCTTTACTATTTCCTTTCTTCCGGTGGTTGTAGGCTTTTTTTGTTGTTCTCTTTCTATTTGTTTGAGTTCTGTAGTTAATGTTTTGATTTTGTCCCTTTCTTCTTTTTTGATATGTGCATCTATTGCTATAAATTGTCCTCTGAGGACTGCCTTTGCTGTGTCCCAAAGGTTTTGGTATGATGTGTTTTCATTTTCATTTGATTCTAGGAATTTTTTAATTCCATCTCTGATTTCTTCTATTACCCATTGATGTGAAAGCAGATTATTATTCAGTTTCCATGTGTTTGATTTTTTTTCCTTGCTCTTTCTAGTGTTAATTTCTACCTTGATGGCATTGTGGTCAGAGAAGATACTGTGAATTATCTCAGCATTTTGGATCTTGTTGAGGATTGCTCTGTGGCCTAAGATGTGGTCTATTCTGGAGAACGTTCCATGTGCATTGGAAAAGAATGTGTACTTTGCAGCGGTTGGATGGATTGTTCTATATATGTCTATGAGGTCCAGTTGGCTGATTGTGTCCTTTAGGTCTTCTGTATCTTTGCTGAGTTTCTTTTTAGTTGTTCTGTCCTTTACTGAGAGTGGTGTGTTGAAGTCTCCTACTATTATTGTGGAACTGTCAATTTCTCTTTTCAGTGCTGTTAGAGTTTGTTTTATGTATTTTGGAGCCCTGTCATTGGGTGCATAGATATTTATTATGGTTATGTCTTCATGATGGATCATCCCCTTAATCATTATATAGTGTCCTTCTTTGTCTTTTATGGTCGATTTTGTTTTAAAGTCTATTTTATCTGAGATTAGAATTGCCACTCCTGCTCTTTTTTGATAGTTGTTAGCTTGATATATTTTTTTCCAACCTTTGATTTTTAATAAATTCACATCTTTGTTTCTAAGATGTGTCTCTTGTAGACAGCAAATAGATGGATCCTGTTTTCTTATCCATTCTGCCACTCTCCGTCGCTTTATGGGTGCATTGAGTCCATTTACGTTCAGTGTAATTATTGATAGATGTGAGTTTGTTGCTGTCATTTTGTAGTGCTTTTTTTTGTGATGCTGAAGTTTTCTTTGTTCTTCTTACTCTCTTGTGCTGAGTTCCTTTTGTTTGTGGATTTTGTGTTCATTTCTTTTGTTTTTGTAGGTTTTGTTTTTGTTGAGACTTTATGTTTTTCGTCTTTATTTTTATGAGTTGGTTTGTTAACTTTTTTTGTGGTTACCATGAATTTTACCCTTATCTTTATAATTTTGAAGCAGTCTACCGTTACTTGGTATCGCCTTGCCTTCTTCTCCTTTAGAAGGTTCTATACCTATGCCGTTTGTTCCCTCTTTCATTGTTTTGATGTTGTTGTCATCCTTTGATTGATTTCTCTGATTCCTTGTTGTATGTCTTTTGTTTTTGGAAAGTCGTCTGTAGTTCAGTTCCTAGAATGGTATCTGGTTCATGTTAACCTGCGTCCTAGGTCCTAGGTCCTGCCTGAGGGCTTAAGGTGTTTGTCCTCAGATCGAAGAACTCCCTTTAATAATTCTTGTAAGTTTGGTTTGACTTTTGCATATTCCTTTAGTTTCTGTTTATCTGGAAATGACCTAATTTCACCATCAAATCTGAATGAGAGTTTTGCAGGATATATTATTCTTGGCTGACAATTTTTTTCTTTCAAGATTTTATATATGTCATCCCATTGCCTTCTTGCCTGCATGGTTTCTGCTGAATAATCTGAGCTTAGTCTTATTGTTTCTCCTCTGTACGTGACTTCTTGTTTTTCACGAGCTGCTCTCAGGATTCTTTGTTTGTCTTTAGTTTTAGCGAGTGTGAATATGATATGTCTTGGTGATTTTCTTTTGGGGTCTCTTCTATATGGGGTTCGTTGAGCTTCTTGGATGGCCAGCTTTTCATCTTTCATGATATTGGGAAAGTTTTCTGTCAGCAGTTCCTCAATGATCCTCTCTGTGTTTTCTGTTTTCTCCCCCTGTTCTGGGATGCCAATCACTCGTAAGTTTTTGCTTTTAATTGTGTCCCACATAACTCTTTTTTGTTCTTTTTTGTTCTTTTTTCTGAGTTTTCCTGAAACAGAGTTGTATCCAAGTGTTTGTCTTCAGTTCCACTGATCCTGTCTTCCATGGTTTCAAATCTACTTCTCAGCCCTTCTATGACACCGTCCATTTCTGAAATCTTGTTGTTTATCTTTTGGATTTCTAATTGTTGTTTTTGTATAATTTCGAGTTGTGAATTTATTTTGGCATTTTGTTCTTGCATCATCTTCCTGAATTCTTCCAATTTTTTGTCTGTATTTTCCATAAATTTGTCTATTTTTTCCTCATGTTTGTCAGCTTTTTGCCTCAGTTCTTGGAAAATTCTGAGTATTAGTGATTTGAGTTCCGTATCAGGTACTTCTAGCGCATTTTCTTCCACAGGAGAATTATCTGGTGTTTTAATTTGGACGCCTATTGGAGCCATCTTGTCTTGTTTTTGTAAATGTTTTGATATTGTTTGCTGTTTTCGGGGCATTCAGTAGATATTTCTCTCGTTTATTGATTGTAGATTTTTTTTTTTTTTCGTTCTTGTGGTACAGCTGGGCAGATCTAGTTGAGGAGGAGCCACTGGGATGGGTTGCTTGTGGCACTCACCGCAGCCACCAGGACGGTCGGTAGTCAGTGCTGGGCAGGTTCCAATAGGGCGTGCCTGCACCGCTTGGTGATGTGATGTCTAGTGCACGGTGCAGGTAGGTAGGGTGCAGCGGGAAGATGGTTATGTGAAGCTAAGCACAGTTTACCGGTCGTTCTGTCTCCGACCAGATGCTCTGCAAGGCTGCTCTCCCGTTTGCTGGTCTCCTATAGGAATCCAAGATGGTGGATCCGCGCTGCGTTAGCTGGTAAGGAATCTCTGCCTGAGTCTCTCCTCGTTCTCCGTTCTCTTTTAGTATTCTCACTCCGTTTGGTGTTTGGCTGAGTTCTTTATCTCTTCATTTGGTGTTCTAGGGTTTCAGAATTGTTGATTCTCTGTTAGGCTTAGTTTTTCGGATCTTTGCTATGGAGGGATGGCGTGGTGTTTCTGCCTAGAGCGCCATCTTGCCCCCTAAAAGCAGCTTTTTTAAAGTAGACAAAAATCATATTCACAGAAATTCTTTACAGGGATTTTGCTGTACTTGTTCTGAAGAAATTCCATAATAAGTCACTGGGATGGAAGCCGTGGGCTGTAGCAAATTTGCCCAAAAGCCAATTCAGAGAAAGTTAATTCTCAAAAAAAAAAAAAAAAAAATCTTGAGTGTTTAGTTCCCTGAATGAACAATTTGCCAAAATGTCAGACAAATACTATAAAACCGCTCTTCATAAGTTCGCCCTGGTTATTTCATCACCAAAACCAAAGTTAAGTGTACCGTGTTTTTTTCCATTTTTTGGTTTTATCACCTTTTTAGAATGAGAATATCTTGTGTGTTCTAATTTCAAATGTTGTGCAATGCCTGCAGTGTCCAAGAGACAAGATTTGTCTCGTCTAGTATATTTTCACTCAGTCCACTGCCTTCTCCGCTTCACTTAAATCAAAGAGGTGTTAAGGAGCTACTTCAAATGAATATTTTAAGGGTGGTTCACTTTGCAGGTAGTTGCTTGTCAGACTGTTTAATTCTACAGCCATGAAAGGATGGCTTTTCTCTTTCAACATTCTACAGCAGCTCAGACGTTCTCTACCTTTTGGATTGTGTTTTCAGCCAGCCACTCGAAAGTGGGAGTGCTATGGAATCTTAGCTGGTCCACGTCATTGGATTTAGGCATCAGTATTGCATTGGGCAAATCTGCAAAAGACCTCTTCAGTGTTTTAAAAAGCACAGATGTAACTTTGATGTCAAAGGTGCACCTGACCCAAGCCATGGTCTTTTCAATCACCTCAAATGCATATGAAAAGCTAAGCAATGAAAAAAGAAGACAGAAGAATTGATATCTCCAAACTGTGGGTACTGGAAAAGAATATTTAATTACTGTGGACTGCCAGAAGAGTGAGCAAATCAGTTTTAGAAGAAATATAACAAGAATGCACCTTAGAAGCAAGGATGGCAATGCTTCAACTTGCCAACCTCTAGAAAAGGACACTATGGTAAAGTAGAGGTCAGCAAAAAGAAGGGAAACCCTCAATGAGATAGACTGACACAACAGCCACAACAATGAACTCAAACATACCAACAATCATGAAGCTGGCACAGGACTGCAAAATGTTTCTTTCTGTTTATATAAGGTTGCAATGAGTTGGAGCTAACTCAACAGCAACTAACAACAACAACAAAACCAAGGCAAAAACAAAGACAATGACTTGCCCTGAAGGGTAAGCCGTCACACCCATATCTGGTCTGTTGGCCACTAGAATTAAGCTCATTCCTTGAGATGTGAAACATGTGCAAAACTGACCTCTGGCTTATCTGCATTGACACCACAGCAAAAGCACTGTGATGCTACTTTATAATTCAGTAGGTTCATCACCCAGAGAAGTGAATATTGGTAAATTAGCATATATCCCAAAAGAGCTCTCCCATATTGGGCAACACTGACCTAAACAAGACAGACAGGAAAGTTTCTTGGTCATAAAGGGAAAATGGAAGGGAACAAAGGAAAGAAGAAAGAGGGTGTAGTGAGAAGGCTGCCAACAACATGACTTCTCCCTAAGACCCCCAAATTGTCAATAAAAGTCTACAAAAAATCCTAAAGTGCTTGATGTGAGTGGATTTCCTAGGGAGGGACAGAGTTCTGCATCCAAGGAGTTGGGGGACAAGGTAGAGTGGTCTCCTGCAGACACAGGATTGCCAAGACAGAGAAATCAAGTAGCCTGCAGAATTCACAGTGATGTCTCTGAATTGTCACAAGACAAAGACATTGAGTTAAGTCAGGTTCAACCAGCTCTCCAAGAGGCAGGAGCCAGGTGACATCTGGACTGGATGACCCAAGTAGAAACCAGGTTGGTATACTTGGTCATGAACTAACAAACACCATAAATGTCAGTCACTTATACATTTGAAGCTAAAAGATGGACAGTGAAAGGAAAGCTCCACTGCTTAGAGATGCTCTAAGGTTGATAAATAGGTCCCTGAGTGGTGCAAATGATTAAGCATTGACTACCAGCCCAAAGGATGATGGTTTGAACCCACCCAGAGACACCTTGGAAGACAGGCAGGGAGATATCTAATTCCTAAAGGTCACAGCCTTGAAAACCCCATGGAACAGGGGTGTGAAGGACTTATACAATGAAAGTTATTAAAGATACTAAAGAAAATGTAAATAAACGGAAGGATGTTCTAAGTTCATGGATTGGAAGATTTAACATTGTTAAGATGTCAATACTACCCAAAGCAATCTATAGATTCAGTGCAATCCTGATTAAATTTACAACAGCCTTCTTTATAGAAATGTGAAAACTAATCCTCATCTTTATATGGAATGACAAAAGGTCCAGAATAGCTAAAGCAATGTTGAAAGAGAAGAACAAAGTAGGATAACTCACACTTCCTAATTTTAAAACATATTATATAGCTACAGAAATCAAAACAGCCTGGCACTGGTGTAATAATAGATACATAGACCAATGGAATAGAATTGAGAGTCCAGAAATAAACCCACACATCTATGGTCAACTGATTTTTGACAAGGGTTCTGAGTCCATTCAATAGGGAAAGAAGGGCCTCTTCAATAAACAGTGCTGGGAAAATTGGATTTCAACATACAGAAAAAATGAAACAGGATCCACGGCTCACAACCATATACAAAAACAAATTAAAATGGATTAAGGACCTAAAGCATAAAATTCTTAGAAGAAAATGCAGGGGAGAGGCAGTTGGACCTAGCTTTTAACGATGTATTAACTAATGTAATAACAAAAGCACAAACAGCAAAAGACAAAATAAATAAATGGAACTTCATAAAAATTAAAACTTCTGTTCATCAAAAGGCTTTACCAAAAAGTGACAAGACAAGCTAACAACTGGGAGAATAACTTCAGAAACCATATATCTGACAAAAATTTAATAACCAAAATATATATAACTTCAACAACTTAACAAGAAAAAGACAAATAACCCAGTCATAAAATGGGCAAAGGACTTGAATAGACGTTTCACAAAAAAAAAAAAAAAAAAAAAAGCACTCAAATGGCCACCAAAGACACGAAAAGATGCTCATCATCATTAATCATCAGAGAGATGAAAATCAAAACCACAAAACCAAATCAAACCATTTGCCGTCAAGTTGATTCTGACTCATAGTGATGCTATAGAACAGAGTAGAACCACCCCATAGGGTTTCCAAGGAGCAGCTGGTGGATTTGAACTACCAGCCTTTTGGTTAGCAGCCAAACCTTTCACTCCCACTAGAGTGGCTAAGATAAAAGGAAAAAAAAAAAAAAAACACGCACACACACAGAGAAAATAACAAATATTGGCAAGGATGTGGGGAAATTGGAACTCTTACCCATCGATTGTGGGAATGCAAAATGGGACAGCTGTTGTGGAAAACACTGTGGCAGTTCCTCAAAAAACTAAAAACAGAAATACAGTATGACCCAGAAATTCCACTCCTGGGTATATACCCAAAAGACTTGAAAGCAGAGACTCAGAGTCTTGTGTACCAATGTTCACTGCAGCACTATTCACAATAGCCAAAAGGTGAAAACAACCTAAATACCCATCAACAGATGAATGAATAAAATGTGGTACATACATACAATAGCATACTACTCAGCTAGTAGGAGAAATGAAGTCTCTATACATGTTACAATACGGATGCAGCTTGAAGACATTATGCTGAGTGAAATAAATCAATTCCAAAAGGACAAATATTGTATGACCTCACTTATATAAAAAAGACAAGAAAAGACAAATGAATGGAGACCAAAGTTTATTAGTAGTTACCAGGGGCAGAGGTAGGGGGGAAGGGAAGTGTATTGCTTATGGAGTACTGCACTTCAGTTTAAGGTGACGGAAAAATCACATTGATTAAGGGTAAAGTTGCAGAGTCAATTATTGTAAGTGCTGTCAATAAGTTGTACACCTGTTAAAAGCTGAATTGGCAAAAGTTGTATGCTAGATATATTTACAACAACAACAACAAAAAGAGTAGCTGCTGAGGCTGCTTATGTACAACCAAACACCTCATGGGATTTGCTTCCTTGGTTTGGAGGTTTAAGGTCATGTTTCATGGGACATCCCAGTTAATTAGCCTAATGATGTGTTTAGTGATTCTGTTCCATCTCCTAGTTCACTGAGTAGTGCCTGGGGTCTTGAAAGCTTGCAAGTGGCCATCCAAGACCCCAAAATTGGTCTCTATTCACCTGGAGCAACAGACGAAGGAGAGTAAGAAATAGGAGGAGGAAATGGAATGCGTGGCTAATCACGTCTATAAACAACTGCCTCCTTTGCCATAAGACCATAAGAACTGGGTAGTGTCTGGCTTCCATTACTGAACGTTCTGATCAAAGATTCTGTACAAGAAGAAATTCTGGGAAGGTGGCTGCATAAACAGTCTATTGTTCTGACCCTCCCACACAAAAGAAATACAAGGAGACAGTGCTGTGAGCTGAGGAAGTGGCACCAGAAAAGGAGCCTGTTTCCCTAACTGCCACAGCCCCTACAATGTACAAAGAGACACGACCCCGAGATTCTGCTCTAAAATTAACAAGGCAGGCATCCCCAGGGACCCATTTGGAGTGTGCCAGCACCTCCCTCACCTGGACACTGTCAGCTACAAGCTTACTGAGAATTGCTACAGAAGGCCTGTGCAATGGAGACTGCTCTCACAGTCAACACTGCCTTCCTGCACACCCCATAGCTCTGGCCTCTGAAACCAACAGGAAAAGCCTCCCTGGGGGTCAATTAGCATTAGTCTGCCCCCACTTCCACTTGGCACTGAGGACTGCTGACTGAGGCTGCTATGTGCTAGGAAGCAGGAGTCTTGAGTGGAGGTTGCACTCATAGCCAGAAATCTACCAGGGAGACTCTGACAGCAACAAGGCAACCTCTATGGCGGTCTAACCAGTGCACGACACTCCCTTCCCCACTTGGAATTGTTGGTTGCCAGGGTGTTGCAAACTGCTATGGAAGGCCCCAGCAGATGGAGTCCACTCCCATATCAGAGTTCTACCTGCCTCCTTGTGCATCCCATAACCCAGGCTTCTAAGACCAACAGGACAGACCTCCCTGGGGATCAGTTTGGGTCTATCTGCTCCCCCTTCCAGTCAGCACTGAGGACTGCTGACTGAGGTTGCTGTGTGCTAGGAAGCAGACATCATGAGTGGATGCTACATGCACAGCCAACACACTATGAGACAGGATCTGATAACAACAAAGCAGATCTCCGTGGGGGTCCATTAAGAGTGTGGCAATCCCTCTCCTGACAGGTAACTGTCCGTGCTGGACTGATATGAACTCCTACCAAAGGTTCCCTACAGTGGACTCAGGAGGTGGGTCACCTAAGTGGACACTGCTCCTCCAACCACCACATGGCCATTGGGACTCTAAAACCAACAAGACAGATATCAGAGGTCCTTCTGGGCAGTGCTAGCCCCTCCTCCTCCTGAAGCAGAGAAAAGGCTACTGTGCTTCCCCTGAATGTCAGCAGATATAAGCAGCCCCCACAGAGAAGGGAAGGAAGGCTTGAGAAAAACCAGAGGACAATGCCAAGCCCCAAAGAAGGATCACTGGGTGTGGGTTTTCCAACTAAAAACATGGTTGCAGCAACAAAGAAGGGAAGGAAGTAATGACCAGAGATAGAGGACCATGCTCACTAGTGACAGATTCATTAGTACACGATATCTTGCCTGAGTGGTGGTGCCCACTGGTGGACAGACTGACCACAGCATGTTCTCCAGTGTGTTTGGGAGAGATTAAAAGTTGGACACCAAGACCTGGAACTTTCAAATCCTAATTAAACCAGGGACGGAGAAGGAGCTATCACAGACAGGTAGATGAAATGTTAAACAAAGACCAAGGCTCTGTCCACCTAAGAGTTTTTTGCAGACTGTAGTGCATGCAAAAACACCAAATACTGGGGAAAACTGAGAAAGTTAACACCTTTGAAAATTCCAATGCCCCAACAAAAACTAACAAGACACACAAAGGTCAGAGAAACAATGGCCCATCCAAATGAACATGACAAACGGAGTGAAAGTATATCTAAAAATGAGCATATAATGAAAAAAATGGGAGAACATAATAAAACAACATTAAACGTAATTAAAGAAATAAGGGAAAACACAGACAAAGAACTAAAAGAAATAAGGAAAATAACGCAAAAGCAAAATGAAGATCTAAAAATAGAGATATTGCAACTGAAAGGGACGATAACTGAAATGAGAAACAAAATGAAAGGACTTACCAACAGATTTAATCAGGCATAAGAAAAAACTTAATTAGAAGATAATTAAAATTACAGACGTTGAAGAGCAACAAGAAGACTGAGCACTGTTTAATGGAATTACCAGACAACAACAAGAGAACTAATATAAATATCATGGGAATTCCATAGGAGATGAGAGAGAGAAAGGAACACAAAGAATATTTGAAGAAATAATGACAGAAAATTTACCCAATCTAATGAAAGACATGAATCTACAAATCCAAGAAGCTCAAAGAACTCCAAGCAGTATAAACCAAAAAGATCTACACCAAGACACATCATTGTTAGTCTCTCAAAAAGTAAGGATAAAGAGAGAATACTGAAAGCAGTGGAAAAGATGCAAACACTACATACAAAGGATCCCCAATAAGATTAAATGTCAATTTCTCCTCAGAAACATTGGAGGCCAGAAGGCAATGAAATAATATATTTAAAGTGCTGAAAAAAAGAAAAAAGAAGAAAACTGCCAAACAAGGATACTATACCCAGTGGAAATGTCCTTCAAGAATGAGGGTGTGAGACTTCTGGCAAAATGGCGCTCTAGGCAGATGCACCACACCATCCTTCCACAGCAAAGATCCAAAACACTAAGCCAAACAGAGAAAACAACAATTGTGAAACCCTAAAACATCAAATGAAGAGATAAAGAACTCAGCCAAGCACCAAATGGAGTGAGAAAACTGACAGAAAACGGAGAGCGAGGAGAGATTCATGCAGAGGTCCCCTACCAGCAAACACAGCGCAGATCCGCCACCTTGGACTCCTATCAGAGACCAGCAAACGGGGGTACGAGAAAGCAGCTTCACTGAGCTTCCAGCAGGAGACAAAACAACCGGTAATCTGTGATACACTCTTCCCACTCCCCACCCTTCTTCACCCCCACTCAGCCTCCTCTGCTTCCCGCGGCCACAATCTCTTGTCCAGGAAACACCGGCTGCTTGGATTCCACACACCCAAACAGGCCAGCTCTCTGAGTGCCATTTGTTGGCTGCTGGTGTTGCTTTCTTCTGCTTCTTTTGATTTCTTCCTTACCTCTCACTACCTCCCCCTCCTTTCGCTCAAATACCTGGCTCTATGTGCCGTCTTTACTTCTTCCTGAGGGGCTGCAGAACTCTGGTAATTTGTGATATACACTTTCCCACTCCCTACCCTTCTTCACCCATACTCGGCCCCCTCTGCTTCCCGCGGACACAGTCTCTTGTCCGAGAAACAATAGCCCACACTACCTGGCTCTCTGAGTGCCATTTGTTGGCTGTTAGTGTTGCTTTTTTTCTGCTTCTTTTGATTTCTTCCTTACCTCTCACCACCTCCCCCTCCTTTCGCTCAAATACCTGGCTCCATGCACCATCTTTGCTTCTTCCTGAGGGGCTGTGCAGCTCCGTTCGAGTGTGGAGCTGCTTCCCCGTGTGGGCTGCCGCACTGGTGGGATCCCAGGGCTTTTGTTTGTTTTTTTGTTTTGAATTATTTGTTTGTTTTCTTTACCTTTTCTTGAGTTGGGAGCCAATTCAAGGCAGGCGGTGCTACATGGCTTTGAACCTACCCCCTCGGCTTGCACAGATGTGCAAAAGGATACCTGAGGGCATTTCTTTATTCATTGGTTTTCTTTTTTTCTTTTTTTTTTTTTCTGTTTTCTGGGGGGCTTTTCTTGTTCTTTTTTTTTTTAATTTGTTTTGTTTTCTTTTCCCTCTTTTTCCCTTTTTGTCTTCCTTCATTACTGAGTTTCTCGTCTCTCTGTATCTTCTTTCTCTTTCTGTTCCCTGAATACCCGGCATTGTATACCTCTACACCTTCTAGCCAGGCTGTACTGCAACACCAGAAAGCGACTTCTCCAGACCTCATAGCTGCATCGGTGGGATCCCTGGGAACTTTGTGGTTCTTTAACCTTTCTGAATTTTCTTTATTCATTCTTTTCTTTTCTTTTCTTCCTCTTCCCCTTTCTGTTTTTCTCCATTTCATAGTCTCTCATCTCTCCACTCCAAAGGCAAGCTCCCCTAGCATTCTTTTTTGTTTGTTTGTATGTTTTTGGCTCCTGTTCCTCTCTCTTCTCTCCCATATCCATCTTAGCTCCACACAAATCAATCTCCCCACTACATCCTGCCTACCTGTACCATGCGCTTAACATCACAACACCAAGCAGCACAGTCATGGCCTACTGGAACCTGCTCTGCACTGATTACCAACCTGCCCTGGTGGCTGCAGTAACTGCCACAAAAACCCGTCCCAACATAAAGTCTCAGAAAAAACAAAACCTACAAAAACAGAATAAATGAAAAAAAAAATTCACAAACAAAAGTAACTCAGCACAAGAGAGTAAGAACAACAAAGAAAACTTCAGCACCACAAAAAAAAAAGCACAACAAAATGACAGCAATAAACTCACATCTATCAATAATTACACTAAATGTAAATGGACTCAATGCACCCATAAAGAGATCGAGAGTGACAGAATGGATAAGAAAACAGGATCCATCAATATGCTGTCTACAAGAAACCCACCTGAGAAACAAAGATGTGAATATATTAAAAGTCAAAGGTTGGAAAAAAATATATCAAGCTAACAACTACCAAAAAAGACCAGGAGTGGCAATACTAATCTCAGATAAAATAGACTTTAAAACGACATCTACCATAAAACACAAAGAAGGACACTATACAATGATTAAGAGGATGATCCACCATGAAGACATAACCATAATGAACATCTATGCACCCAATCATACGGCTCCAAAATACATAAAACAAACTCTTAACAACACTGAAAAGAGAAATTGACAGTTCCACAATAACAGTAGGAGACTTCAACACACCACTCTCAGTAAAGGACAGAACAACTAAGAAGAAACTCAGCAAAGATACAGAAGACCTAAAGGGCACAATCAGCCAGCATGACCTCATAAACATATATAGAACACTCCATTCAACCACTGCGAAGTACACATTCTTTTCCAATGCACATGGAACATTCTCCAGAATAAACCACATCTTAGGCCACAGAGCAATCCTCAACAAGATCCAAATCGTTGAGATAATTCAAAGTATCTTCTCTGACCACAATGCCATCAAGGTAGAAATTAACAATAGAAAGAGCAAGGGAAAAAAATCAATTACATGGAAACTGAATAATACCCTGGTTACACATCACTGGGTAATAGAATAAATCAGATGGAATAAAAAAATTCCTAGAATCAAATGAGAATGAAAACACATCATACCAAAACCTTTGTGACACAGCAAAGGCAGTCCTCAGAGGACAATTTATAGCAATAGATGCACATATCAAAAAAGAAGAAAGGGACAAAATCAAAACATGAACTACAGAACTCAAACTCAAATAGAAAGAGAACAGCAAAAAAAAGCCCACAATCACCAGAAGAAAGGAAATACTAAACATCAGAGCAGAAATAAATGAAATAGAGAAAAGAAAAACAATAGAAAGAATCAACAAAACCAAAAGTTGGGTCTTTGAAAGAATCAACAAAATCGACAAACCACTGGCCAGACTGACAAAAGAAAAACAGCAGAGGACACAAATAACCCAAATAAGAAATGAAATGGGGACTTTACAACAGACCCAACTGAAATAAAAAGGATTATAACAGAATATTATGAAAAACTATACTCCAACAAATTTGAAAACTTAGAAGAAATGGATAAATTTCTAGAAAGACATGGCCTACCCAAACTACAACAAAGTGATGTTGAAAATCTGAACAGACCCATAACAAGAGAAGAGATTGAAAAGGTAACAAAAAAAAAAAAAAAAATCCCAACCAAAAAAAGCCCTGGCCCAGATAGCTTCACTGGAGAATTCTACAAAACATTTACAGAAGAGCTTGTTCCAGTACTACTCAAGCTATTTCAGAGCATAGAAAAGGAAGCAACACTTCCAAATTCATTCTATAAAGCCAGCATAACGCTGATACCAAAACCAGGCAAAGACATCACAAAAAAAGAAAATTACAGATCAGTATCTCTCATGAATATAGATGCAAAAATTCTAAACAAAATTCTATCCAATAGAATTCAGCATCATATCAAAAAATAATCCACCACGACCAAGTAGGATTCATACCAGGTATACAAGGATGGTTCAACATTAGAAAATCAATCAATGTAATCCACCACATAAATAAAAGGAAAGAAAAGAGTCAAGTAAGCATCTCAACTGATGCAGAAAAGACATTTTACAAAACCCAACACCCATTCCTGATAAAACCTCTCAATCAAATAGATATAGAAGGGAAATTTCTCAACATAATAAAGGGCATCTATGCAAAACCAATGGCCAACATCATTCTTAATGGAGAGAGGCTGAAAACATTCCTCTCGAGAACAGGAACAAGACAAGGATGCCCTTTATCACCACTCCTATTTAACATTGTGCTGGAAGTTCTAGCTAGAGCAATAAGGCAACAAAAAGAAATAAAGGGCATCCAAATTGGTAATGAAGAAGTTAAACTGTGCCTGTTTGCAGATGATATGATACTGTACATAGAAAACCCTAAAGACTCAACAAGAAATCTACTGGAACTGATAGAAAGATTCAGCAGAGTAGCAGGATACAAGATAAACATTCAAAAATCTGTGGGATTCCTATACACCAATAAGGAGAAGGATGAAAAGGAAATCAGGAAAACAAGAGCATTTTCAACAGCCCCTAAAAAAGATAAAATACTTAGGAATAAATCTGACCAGGGATTGAAAAGACCTATACAAAGAAAACTACAAAACACTACTGCATTAAACCCAAAGGGATCTACATAAATGGAAAAACATACCATGCTCATGGATAGGCAGACTCAACATTGTGAAAATGACAATTCTGCCCAAAGTAATTTACAAATACAACACAATCCCGATCCAAATACCAACAACATTCTTCAAAGAGATGGAAAAACTAATCATTCACTTTATATGGAAAGGGAAGAAGCCCTGAATAAGTAAAGAACTACTGAAGAAGAATAAAGTTGGAGGACTCACAGTACCTGACTTCAGAACCTACTATACAGCTACAGTAGTCAGAACAGCCTCGTACTAGTACAACGACAGATACATTGACCAATGGAACAGAATTGAGAACCCAGATGTAAATCCATCCACCTACAGTCACCTGATCTTCGACAAGGGCCCAAAGTCCATCAAATGGGGAAAAGACAGTCTTTTTAACAAATGGTGCTGGCAAAACTGGATATCCATCTGCAAAAAAAATTAAACAGGACCCATACCTCACGCTGTATACAAAAACTACTTCAAGATGGATCAAAGACCTGAATATAAAGCCTAAAACTATAAAGTTCATAGAAGAAAAAATAGGACCAACACTTCAGGCCTTAATACACAGCATTAACAGGATACAAACCATAACCATCAATGCACAAACCCCAATAGATAAGCTAGATAACTGGGATCTTCTAAAAATCAAACACCTACGCTCTTCAAAAGACTTCACCAAAGGAGTAGAAAGAGAACCCACAGACTGGGAAGAAATTTTTGGACAGTACAAGTCAGACAAAGGTCTAATCTCCATAATCTACAAGAAAATCCAACATCTCTACAACAAAAAGCAAATAATCCTATTTAAAAAATGGGCAAAGGAAATGAACAGACACTTCACCAAAGAAGACATTCAAGCGGCCCACAGACACATGAGGAAATGCTCGCGATCACTAGCCATTAGAGAAATGCAAATTAAAATCACAATGAGATACCATCTCACCCCGGCATTACTGGCACGAATCAAAAACACTGGAAATAACAAATGTTGGAGGGGCTGCGGGGAGACGGGAACTCTTATACACTGCTGGTGGGAATGCAAAATGATACAGCCATTTTGGAAAATGATATGGCGTTTCCTCAGAAAGCTAGAAATAGACGTACCATTCGATCCAGCAATCCCACTCCTAGGAATATATCCTAGAGAAAGAAGAGTCATCACTCGAATAGACATATGCACACCTATGTTCATGGCAGCATTATTCACAATAGCAAAACGATGGAAACAACCTCGATGTCCATCAACAGACGAATGGATACACAAACTATGGTACATACACACAATGGAGTACTATGCAACGAGAAAGAACAATGAATCGGTGAACCATCTCATAACATGGATGAAACTGGAGGACATCATGCTGAGTGAAATAAGTCAATCACAAAAGGACAAATATTGTATGAGACCTCTATTGTAAAAACCCATGAAAAAATTCACATGCAAAATGTAACAATCCTTGTTGGTTACCAGGGATGGGAGGGGGGGGAATACTAAATAGGTAACAGGTAAGTGGTAACTTGGGTGAGAGGTGAGATAGTACAGAGTACAGGGGAAACTAACACAACCTGCACAAGGAAAGGTCACGGAGGCCCTATAGACACATCCAAACCCCCCGAGGGACTGAGTTGTTGGACGGAGGGCTCTGGGGACCATGATCTCAGGGAACATCTAGCTCAATTGGCATGACACTACTTATAAAGATAATGCTCTACAGTCTACCTTGGTGAGTAGTGTGTGGGGTCTTAAAAGCCTGTGAGTGGCCATCTAAGATACTCCACTGGTCTCATCCCTTCAGGAGCAAGGGAGAATGAAGATAACAGGATATAAGGAAAAGTTTAGTCCGAAGGAGTAATTGTCCACAGCTACCAAGGCCTCCACTGGACTGAGTCCAGTACAGCTAGATGGTGCCTGGCTACCACCACTGAGTGCTCTGACCAGGATCACAACTGAGGGCTCTGGACAGAGCTGGAGAAGGATGTAGAGCTTAATTCCAACTCACAAAAAAAGGCCAGATTTACTGGCCTAAAGGAGACTGGAGAAACTCCGAGAGTATGGCCCCCAGACACCCTTTTAGCTCAGTGGTGAAGTTATCTCCAAGGTTCACCATTCAGCCTGGGAGTGGACGGCCCCGTAAAACCAAATGAGACTAACGAGGTACAGGAGTTCAGTAACAAGGGCCAGAAAGCAGAAGGGGACAAGGAAGATGGTGATAGGGAACCCAAGGTTGAGTAAGGATATTGTTGATGTGCTGTGAGATTGTTAACTATTGTCAATAGGGCAACATTTGTAGTAACTGTTAAATGCGAAACTATTTTGTTCTGTAAGCCTTCATCCTAAGTGAGAATAGCAGCACAATTGGAAGAGCGTAGTCAATGTCACTGAACTGCGCATGTAGAAATTTTTGAAACGGTGTATCTTTGGCTACGTGTATTTTCACCAAAAAAAAAAGGTTGAGAAGTTAGAGGGTTGATATGTTGTGGGGTTGTTAACCAATGTCATAAAACAACAATAAAACAACACGTGTACTTCTGTTTCATGAGAAACTATTTGTTCTGTAGGCCTTCACTGGAAGTGCAATAAAAAAATAAAGAAACAAAGAAAAAAGAAAAAAAAATTATCAGCAAAACTATTTGTGAAATTAATAGTAATGCATCAAGAAGCTAAAAGAAATATTTAAAACTATTAATAATAAAAAGAAAAACTTTGATTAACCATGCTAGAGAAAGACTAAATTACATATCGAGTTTATTTATAAAAAAAATTACAAAATCATTGTCATACGAAGAGGTAATCAAAAACGTTGAATCCAAAAAGTATTGGAAAAATATATTGTAAACAAGAGTCAGATAGGTTTTCAATAAAATTTGTATATTCCTCAAGCTGATAATGCTTGTGATATTTGTCAGTTTTTGCATTTTGTAATTGGTTGCAGTCTTCTCTTTCTCATTACAAATAAATATTCATTTTCATAAAAAAAATATTAAACAACACAGGAAGCATCAAAATAAAATGGAAGAATACACAGAGTCACTATACCAAATAGAACTGGTCAACTGAAGAAAAAAATGACTGACAGAGAGAAAACAGTATCTCCTCCTGTCCTTCAAGTACTCCATGTGTACTGCTACCACTTCGCCTTGGTCTCGCCAGGCCATTGGGCAGCAAAGATGGGACCGAAGGGTGTGAGACCTTGTAGGATTTTTTTTTATGTTATTTGAAGGTTGCTCTGTGCTCTATTCCCAGGACTCACTATCCACCATGTATTCCCACTCCACAGTTATCCTGATTCTGCTGTAATTTAGTAGATCCAAAGGAGATTAATTGCTGAATAGAAAAAGCAGAATATGTGCTTTTGCAAGGTGCACTGGTTTTCCCCTCATCTAGTCCCATCTCTGCAGTGAGTTTGCTCACCAGCCCCATCCAGAGCCAGTGTTCTGGGGAGATGTGATAAATGAGGCCATTCTCTTCGGAGACATTCTGTTTTTTAATCACTTAAGAGCACAATTTCAAGATGTTGTTGGTATAGCTGGCAGCCAGTTCTGCCCCATTTAATCACATTATCTTGAGGGCAGAGAGGGCAGGAGAGTTTTGGGTTTTACTTTTTTTTCAATTGGAGCTCAGACAGACAAATGGTAACGGAAAGGAATTAACTAAAAGTCTAAAAACAGAGAATGAAATGGCAAGCTTCCCTGAAGAGCTTCTTCTCCCCTCTGTCTCATCACCTGGAGTCTAACACCAGCTCGGAGAACAAAAGCGTTTTGGCAAGCATCAGCAGGTAGAGCCTTGCAGCAAGTCTCATGTTAAATTGTCCAGAAGGCAGCTGCTTCCAGAGAGGAAATCCAGGCCCAGAGAGTTGTAACATGGTGGTACTCGTTTTTACCACATAAATTAATGTTATGGATTGGACTGTGTCCCTCAAAAATATGTGCTGTAAATCCTAACCCTTATACTTGAGGATGTAAATCCGTTTGGGAATAGGGTTTTCTTTGTTATGTTAATGAGACCATATCAGTGTGGGATGTGTCTTAAACCAATCACCTCTGCGATATAAAACAAGCAGATTAGGCACAGAAAGCAAGTTTCAGACATCTTTTGACATCTATGTTGGTCTTTTCTTTCTTTCCTGTCTTTTTAATGATCTTTTGCTCTCTTCATGTATGATGTCCTTGATGTCATCCCACAACTCATCTGGTCTTCAGTCATTAGTATTCCATGAGTCAAATCTATTCTTGAGGTGGTCTCCAAATTCAGGTGGGATGTACTCGAGGTCATACTTTGGCTCTCATGAACTTGTTTTAATTTTCTTCAGCTTCAGCTTGGACTTGCATATGAGAAGTTAATGATCTATTTCACACTCGACCCCTGGCTTTGTTCTAACTGATGATATTGAGCTTCTCTGTTGTCTCTTTCCACATATGAAGTTGACTGTATTCCTGTGTATTCCATCTGGTGTGGTCCATCATTATAGTTGTCATTTATGTTATTGAAAGAAGATATCTCCGATGAATAAGTCGTTGGTCTTGCAGAATTCTATCATGTGATCTCTGGTATCATTTCTATCACAAAGGCCATATTTTCCAATTACTGATCCTTCTTTGTTTCCAACTTTTGCATTCCAATTACCAGTAATTATCAATGTAACTTGATTGGATGTTTGATCAATTTCAGACGGCAGAGGTTGGTAAAAATCTTCAATTTCTTCATCTTTGGCACTAGTGGTTGGTGTGTAAACTTCAATAATAGTCAAATTAACTGGTCTTCCTTGCAGGTGCATGAATATTATCCCATCACTGACAGCTTTGGACTTCAGGATAGATTTTGAAATGTTCTTTTTGATGATGAATGGTATTCCATTCCTCTTCAATTTGTCATTCCCAGCATAGAAATCCATGTGATTGTCTGATTCAAAATGGCCAATACCAGTCCATTTCAGTTCATTAATGTCTAGGGTATTGGAAGAAATGATGAACTAAAAGAGCTGAACAGAAGACTTCAAAGGGCAGCTCAAGAAGACAAAGTATTATAATGAAATGTGCAAAGACCTGGAGTTAGAAAACCAAAAAGGATGAATGAGCTTGGCATTTCTCAAGCTGAAAGAACTGAATAATAAATTCAAGCCTCAAGTTGCAATACTGAAGGATTCTATAGACAAAATATTGAATGACGCAGGAACTATCAAAAGAAGATGGAAGGAATACACAGAGTCACTGTACCAAAAGAATTGATGGATGTTCAATCATTTCAGGAAGTGGCATATGATCAAGAACCAATGGTACTGAAGAAAGAAGTACAAGGTGCACTGAAGGCACTGGCAAGAAACTTGGCTCCAGGAACTGATGGAATACCAATTGAGATGTTTCAATAAACAGATGCAGTGCTGGAAGAACTCACTTGTCTATGCCAAGGAATTTGAAAGACAGCTACCTGACCAACCTAATGAAGAGATCTATATTTCTGCCCATTCCAAAGAAAGGTGATCAGAGTGCAGAAATTATCAAACAAAATCATTAATGCCACACGCAGGTAAAACTTTGCTGAAGATAATTCAAAAACAGTTGCAGCAGTACATCGACAGGGAACTTCCAGAAATTCAAGACAAATTCACAAGAGGACGTGAGCCAAAGATACCATTACTGATGTCAGATAGATCCTGGCTGAAAGCAGAGATACTAGAAAAATGTTTATGTGTGTTTTATTGACAATGCAAAGGCATTCGACTGCATGGATCGTAACAAATAATTGATAACATTGTGAAGAATGGGAATTCCAGAACACTTAATTGTGCTCATGAGGAACCTGTACATAGAACAAGAGGCAGTTTTTTGAACTCAACAAGGGGATACTGCATTGTCTGAAATCAGAAAAGGTGTGCATCTGGGTTGCATCCTTTCACCATACTTATTCAATCTGTATGCTGAGCAAATAATCTGAGAAGTTGGACTATGAAGAAGATCAAGACATCAGGATTGGAGGAAAACTCATTAACAACCTTTGATATGAAGATGACACAACCTTGCTTGCTGAAAGTGAAGAGAACATGAAGCCCTTACTGATGAAGATCAAAGATTACAGCCTTCAATATGGATTACACCTCAACAAAAAGAAAACAAAAATCCTCACAACTGGACCAATAAGCAACATCATGATAAACAGAGAAAAGTTTGAAGTTGTCAAGGATTCCATTTTACTTGGATCCACAACAAACGCCCAAGAAAGCAGAAATCAAGAAATCAAACAATGTATTAAATTGGGTAAATTTGTTTCAAAAGAGCTCTTTAAAGTGTCAAAAAACAAAGATGTCACTTTGAGGATTAAGCTGTGCCTGATGCAAGCCATGGTATTTGTCTTAGGTTGGGTTCTCTAGGGAAGCAAAACCAGTGAAGTGTGTGTATATAACATATACCAGGATATAAGTTAAACTGATTGGCTTTTCAACTGATTGGCTGCTCACATCAGATCACAAAATGAGGGAAGATTACATCATTACATAATAGCCAATTACATCATTACGTAACTGCCAAACCACTGAAAATCCTGGCCCAGCCAAGTTGACACACAACCTTAACCATCACAGTGTCTGTCTTAGTTATCTAGGGCTGCTATAACAGAAATACCACAAGTGAATGGCTGTAACAAACAGAAATTTATTTTCTCACAGTTTAGGAGTCTAACTCGTTCCCATCGAGTTGATTCTGACTCATAGCAAGAGCAGAACTGCCCCATAGGGTTTCCAAGGACTGGCTGGTGAATTCGAACGGCTGACCTTTTGGTTAGCAGCTAAATGCTTAACCACTGTGCCACCAGAGGTAAGAAGTCTGAATTCAGAGCACCATCTTGGGAGGAAGGCATTCTCCCTCTGTCAGTTCTGGAGGAAAGTCCTTGTCTCTTCAGCTTCTGCTTCCTGGTTCCTTGGAGATCTCCATGGTGCCTCCAGAGGGGCCCCAAACAATCAAGCACCTGATGATGTGAAGACACGCTGTCAGCACTGCCCACAGCACAGAGTCAAGGTGCCCTGTGTAGGTTTCCCAGAGGCTCATCCATATTCTTGCACTAGCCTTGACCCGGAACACAACGTCTTCATTGTCCATTATCACCTTAAATCATACTGATTCTGCCTCAAAGGAACAAAAGCCTGAACTTAGGTCTTGGGCCATCCCTCCTAAAGCTGAGGCCCTGGGGTGTATGGCAGCAAGTGGAGCAGGGCCTGAAAGACTACACCACTAAGGGAGAGTTGTTCAGGGTCCTTCTCCTGTGCATCTGGATTGAGAAAGTGTTGTGCCTTTTCCTGAAAAGAGACTAATTTATCTAAAAGGCTTGAGGTTTCCCGAGAGTGCAGATGAGCTTGGTCAAGAGGATGGGATTGCTGTTGAGCTGATTGCACCTACTGCTGCCACCGGTGTGTCTTGGGGTGTTTAGGCTCCTGAAATGTCTCTTCTTCAGCTTCCCATTTGGCATTCACACCCTCAGGCTGCTCACGCTCACACTGCATGAAGCAAGCTGCATCTTGAAGAACAAGACCCTGCCATTGTTGCTTTTGATTCTCAGGCTGAGACTGAGAAGGGTCTTGGCAATGCAATCCTGCACTCCAACACGTTGATTGTCATCCTGGCCACTTCCTTCATCTTGAAGCCAGAAAGGGGTCTAAGTATCTGACAGCCCCCTTTCCAGAGATGGTTCTGTTGGCAAGTGATTCACAAGTGTCACTGGGGGGATGAGAGGTCTCTCCTCTGTACATAGTCTGCGTGGGCTGGACCATTATGCCATCTGGTGTCTGAATGGCACAGGACTGAATGGATACCCAGGAACAAAGTGTGTGTGAGACAGACAGAGAACAGGTAGAATGGTTTGGCTCCTGCTGAAGGAAAGGGAGGGTGAACAATGATGAGACATGCTTGGGTCCATGGACAGCTTGCTTTTGTCCAGTTGAACAATCAGATGAGGGCTCTGAGTCTCCCAAGGAATTCCCTAATGCCCCTGTACTCTTCCCTGGGTACCGAGCTTTTCGGTTCTGAAACCATTTCTGAATTCAGGATTCTGGAAGGCCTGTTCGTTGAGTCAGTTCTTCCCTGGCTGCCATACTGGGGAATCGGTTCTTATCAAAGGCTTTCAGCTAGGAGACTGGTCTGAGCTCTATTGAAAGATGTGTGCTTTCATCTGTCTGCTTTAGGGAAACTTTCTGGAGACCAAGGCTGGGGCTCTTCCTGACCCTGGAATGGCTCTTCTTCTAAGGCGCGTCCAGAGGCCAATCCACTCTTCCTTAGGTGTCTTGATCTGTGGTTTTGAAACCAAATCTGAATTCTAGACTCTGGAATGCCAGTTTCTTAGGCGAGTTCTTTTCTGGTAGTTATACCAGGGTATGGGTTCTGTTCAAATGATGCTTGCAGAACATTTAATTGAGTAGGCTTCAAAACCATCCTCTTTTTTCAGCTTCATGTTTTTTCTGAGTGATTGAAGTGCTGGTGAAATCCATATTGGCAAGTCACTTGAATTTCTCGGAGACTAGTGGCCGAAGTCGTCTTAGGCTGAGTTCTCTGGAGGAGCAAAACCAGTGAAGCAGTTGTGGAGGCTGGCTATGTGAACCCAAAATTGGCAGGTCAGGTAGCAGGCTGTTGGTTCACTTCCTAAGAACCAGAGGTCAGAGTTTGATGCAGGATCCAGAGAGAGCTTTGCCAGAACATCTATATATATTGGATGCAGCCACTCTCCTGAAGAAATTGATTGGCTTTCAACTGATTAGCTTTCAACTGATTGGCTGCTCACAACAGATCACAAAATGTAGGATGATTACATAATATCTGTCAAACCACTGAGAATCATGGCCTAGCCAAGTTGACACATAACTTTAACCATCACAGTATTTTCAATCACTTCCTATGTATGTAAGATAGCAAGACTATGTCTCGCATACTTTGGATATGTTATCAGGAGGGAGCAGTCCCTGGAGAAGGCCATTATGTTTGGTAGAGGGTCAACAAAAAAAAGGAAGACCCTCAAAGGAGATGGATTGAAACAGAGGCTGCAACAATGGGCTCAAGCATGACAATGATTGTGAGAATGGCACAGGGCTGGGCAGTGTTTCATTCTGTTGTACATAGGATTGCTGTGATTCAGAACTGACTCAACAACACCTAACGACAACAACCTATGCGTGTGAAAGCTGGACAATGAATAAGGAAGACTGAAGAAGAATTGATGCCTTTGAATTATGGAGTTCATGAAGAATATTGAATATACCATGAACTTCCAGAAGAATGAACAAATCTGTCTTGGAAGGAGTACAGCCAGAATGCGCCTTAAAAGCAAGGATGGCAAGACTTCCTCCCACTTACTTTGGACATGTTGTCAGGATGGACCAATCCCTGGAGAAGAACATCATGCTTGGTAAAGTAGACGGTCAGCAAAAAAGAGGAAGGTCCTCAACAAGATGGGATTGACACAGTGGCTGCAACAATGGGCTCCAAGATAGCAATGATTGTTAGGATGTTGCATGATGGGCAATTTTTTGTTCTGTTATACAAAGGTCAGAACAAACTCGGTGGCACCTAACAACAACAGGCACAGAGAAGGAAGAAGAGATGGGGAAAGATAGCTTCCATACCACATGAAGATCACCAAGGAACCAAGGAACGGAACAGAAGCTGAAAAGGACTGTCCTCCAGAGCTGACAGAGAAAGTCTTCTCCCTAGAGCTGACACCTTGAATTTGGACTTCTAGCCTCCTAAACTTGAGAAAATAAATGCCTGTTTGTTAAAACCACCCACTTGTAGTATTTCTGTTATAGCAGCAGTAGGTAACCGAGACAGCTGGGTAACAGAAAATTCATTAATAAGGGAGCATAGTTTGCATCATGAAGACTATTACTGTTACAACTTCATCATGGCTGAGACCTACACCAGGAGCATAGGGGGAAATCTATGGTGTGGGCAGCTTAGAAATTTGTAGATTTTTTCCCAAGTAACCAGTTGCCCAACTATCTCTTGTTTACTGTTAGAGGTTGTGAACTACACTGCAATTTGGTATGATAGATAGATAGATAGATAGATGATAGATGGATAGATAGACCGACAGATAGATGATCGAAATATAGATAGCTGCTGTCTAATCAATTCTAACTCATGGCGACCCTATGTGCAACAGAATGAAATGTTGCCTTGTCTTGTATCATCCTTATGATCAAGGGCATGTTCAAGTCCGTCACTGCAGTCATTAAGCCAATCCATCTCACTGAGGTTCTCTCTCACCCTCATTGGCCCTCTGCTTCACCAAACATGATATCCTCCTCCAGCGATTCATCCTCCTTATGACATGTCAAAAGCAAGTGAATTGTTATCCATAAGGTCTCGATTGGCTTATTTTCAGAGGTAGATCATCAAGTCATTCTTCCTACTTTGTCTTAGTCTGGAATCTCAGCTGACACCTGACTATCAGGGTATTTGAAATGACCCTGCTAGTATTTGGAATACTTTGATAACTTCCAGCATAACAGGAACACACTACCACTACAGTACGACAAACTGACAGACAGGTGGTGGTTGATGTTCTCACCTGTTGGCATTGAGTCAACTCAACTCATATCGACCCTATAGGATAGAGAAGAACTATCCCATAGGGTTTCTGAGGTTGTAAATCTTTACAGAACCAGACTGCCACATCTTTCTCCGGCAGAGTAGCTGGTGAGTTCGAACCAGCAATCTTTTGGTTAGAAGCAAAGCATGAACAACTGCACCACCAGGGCTCCTTTTGGTTGATATTCTAGGAACTCATTAATTTAGGTTTGGTTTTAATGTGTTGTTCAGGATTTCCTGGTTGATGTTTTTATTACTTCCAAAGCATAGCTTTTATACACATCACTATTAAAAATCACCTTTATTATTGAAATATACATTTAAAAATAACTTGTAATTCCAAGTCTGAACTCTCTGGCTTCTAACCCTTTTTCCTATTGAAATAATTATTTTTATAATGAGGTAATTCCATAGTATATCTCATAAGATTGTTGTAAGGAAAAACGAAGAATGTGTGAAAAGTACATAGGAGACATTCAATAAATGTTAGTTCTCTTCCTTCCACCTTCCGCCACTTTACAGAGAGTTTGAAATGATCTTAAAGGCATAAAGAACCAACAGAACTTTGGTGAAAACTCAAGGTCTGGTGGGTAAAATTCAGACTTCACAGCCAACCAGCCTGGTAAAGTCTTAGCTCCTACTCTTAATAACTGTTTGACTTTGACCTAAGTACTAAACCTCTGCAAACCTCAGTTTTCTCATATAAAATAGTAAGGGGGATTAAACTCTTGCAGGAGTTTTGTCAAGATGAGGTTAAAATACTTATGTGCACCAGACCAGACCCAGAGGAGGTCAGCTATAAAATGGAAGCTATTGTTATTTCTTCGTGTGGGGAGGGGCTTAAAGGTAGGGGTGAATTGAGAGACACTCTAACCTAGTATCCTGCAGTCCTAAGACTAGAAGTTCTGGTGAGTTCTAAATGATTACTCTCTAGTTCTCTTGAAGGAATTCTTCAATTTCTCATTGTTGGGGCCCATCCTGAGCCAGAAGCAAGCTTTCATTTCCAGGAGCAAATGCATGCACTAGAGATTTATAATGGAAAATCTGATTCTGTCATTTATTCATAGAATCACTAGGCATGAGGCCATAAATTTGATTTACAGCCAAGGTCCACCAGAGATCCTCACAGTAATAGAGTTCACCATTATGGTCAGCGGTGGCATCTGCCCCACTGGAAGTGTTCCTTTTTATATCAGAACCTGGAAGCCAATATCAATCTTTGGAGCGTTATAAAACTCAACAGTTGTGCAGGAAGGAGGCTGAAAGTTCATGCAGTCCATTATCTGAGAAGACCAATCTGAGCCTCCATTTCCTCATCCTTGTGATAACACTCAAAGAGTAGTGACAAATGTGTAGCACATAGTGGATGTGAGATAAGCAGAGCAGGTGGCAGCTGGTGGCACAGACACAGGAAGAGGAGGGGGAGGGGCTACTGATGCTGTTTCAAGACTTGTTAGTTGCTGTAGAGTGGCCTCTGACTCAAGGCAACGATAACTGGTCCTATGCCATCTTCATGATCATTGGTATGTTTGAGTCCATTGCTGTGGCTACTGTGTCCATCTCTCATGAGCGTTTCCCTCATTTATGCTGACCCTCTACCAACCATGATGTCCTTTTGCAGCAATTGGTCTTTTCTGATGACATGTCCAAAGTAAGCGAAACAAAGTTTCACTATGCTCACTTCTAAGGTTTCACTGCTAAGACTGACTTGTTCATTCTCCTGGCAGTCCATGTTATTTTCCATATTCTTTGCCAACACCACAATTTGAATGATTCACTTCTTCCTCAGTCTCTCTTATTCATTGTCCAGCTTTCATTCACATAGAGGCAACTAAAAAGACCGTGGCTTGGGTCAGGCGAACCTTAGTCATCAAAGTGACATCTTTGCTTCTTAACACTTTAAAGAGGTCTTTTACAGCAGATTTGACCAATGAAATATGTTGTATGATTTCTCAACTGCTGTTTCCATGGACATGGATTGTTGATCCAAGTAGCATGAAATCACTGACAACTTTAATTTCTTCTTCATTTATCATGATGTCATTTAGTGGTAGAGTTGTGAGAATTTTTGTTTTCTTAATGTTGAGGTGTAATCCATATCAAAGGCTGTAGTCTTTGACCTTCATCAGTAAGTGCTTGAAATTGTCTTCATTTTCAGTAAGTGGGGTTTTGTCATCTGCATAGCACAGGTTGTTAATGAGTCTTCCTCCAATCCTGACACTGGATTCTTCTTCCTAGAGTCCAGCTTCTCAAATTATTTGTTTCAGGACTAATTCCTATCAAAACCGGAGAAGAGGAGACATTGAACCTTGGCTACCAAAACTTCACTATACCTCCCACTCTCAACACAGCTGAACTCCTCCCAACTCCAATCACACATCACCCAGTCCCTTGGGGTGGCTAGCTCTACTCCTACCTCTCCTCAGACTTGTGATATCAATTACTCTTCTGAGAAAGTCTTTGCATGAGTGAAGTTCACATGAAGCATTGTCCCTTTATCGTTGAGTTCATTCCGATTCATAGAGACCCTATAGGACAGAGTAGAACTGCCCCATAGGGTTTCCAAGGAGATGGTGGTGGATTCGAACTCCTGACTTTTGGTTAGCAGCAGAGCTTTTAACCACTTAGCCACCAGGGTTCCTTTCGGGATGAAGAGAGTCCTCAACTGTCACTCTTGCAGGTGGTGACTGTGCACCTCATTAGGCTCCATCATCTGCCCTGTGGTTGGGAAGCTCTTCTACTCCTTCCTTCATTCATTTGGTCACTCAACAAACATATACATCCCATCCTTGTGTATCCACTGTGAGTATGGCCCATCCCTCAGGAACCTCACAGTCCAACAGGACAGGCAGATGGGTAAATGGACATCTGCAGACTCCTTCTCTCCCTGGGGCTGAGCGTGAGTCTCTGAGTGAAACCTATCTGAATGCAAATCATGACTCTACCTATCTTAGATTCCTAGTGCAGCTCTAACACAAATACCACAAGTGGGTGGTTTTAAAGAATAGGCATTTACTTTTTCACAGTTCTGGAAGATAGAAGTCCAAACCACAGTCTCCACCTTATCCCTCCCTTCTTTGTTGGTAGACTCAGGTGTTCCTTGGTTCTTGGCAACCCCCACATGGCTTTTGTCTTCTCTAGAATGTGTTTATGTCTGTCTCTAACCTGCTGTTTTTATAACTCAGAAGTGATTAGGTTTAGGATACACCTTAGGCTAATATGGCCTCATTAACATAACAAAGGAAATCTTATTTCCAAACAAGCTTACATCCACAGGTATAGGGGTTAGGATTCCAACATATATTTTGAGGAGACACAACTCAGTTCATAGCACTTTTTAACTTTTTAACTATTTCCAAGCCTATTTCCTCATTTGCTTAATTGGATGTTAATATCCTTCTCTCAGAGTTGCTGTGAGTTTTCCATGAATTCTAATTTATTTTACAACCCCTCCCCTTTCACCTACAGGAACAATTCTAGAGTTCCCAAGCCAGCCAGTCCAGCCTGAAGCATGTGGCCAGCACCCCAAAAGAACGAATACTGTCCAGTGCTGGCATCTTGCTTATGGCCCACATCCCCCATTGGCCAGCCACATGCCTTGCTCTCCTGCCTCTTCTCCAGGTGGCCTCGGCCTATGCTGCCTCTGCAGTCTCCTAGCTGCAGCCTAATGACACCCCTCATACCTAGTGGGAGACTGACCGTACCCCTCTCCTCTCCTGGGAATCTCAGGTGCTCCTTGTGTCCTGTCTGCGCCCTGTGGCTCTGGGCTCCTTCCACATGGGAGACCTGTGTTCTACCAGGTCCATTATAGCTTTCTGCAAGGAGGAACTAGGAACTAAGGACTAAGCCTTTGTCACTGAGCGTTTTCCAATTCCATCAATGAGCTTTGAGCATGGACCTAGCTCCCTGCAAGCATGTGGAAGACAGAAGAAGGAGAGCAGGGTCTAACGGGTGCCTCACGCCCAGGCCAGCGATCATGAAGAAGTCATTTCAGGGGCAGGGTAAAACTTGCATACCCCAAAAGTTCTCCTTTACTTGCTCACTGATGCCTGAAATTACTTCAACAGAACACAAAGTGCTTTATTCCACGATTAGAAGTCTTTAAACGCAGATTTCTGTGGTTGAGAAAACACAATGATTACACTCATACTCAAATATAAATCAATGATTCTCGAGGGAATGGAGGAGGAAATCATAATCTCCAGGCGTAGGGAATGAAGCACATGAGCAATTCTTAAAAAATCACATTCAATAACATGATCTAGGTTCAGACCTTCAGGAGGACAATTTGGTGACATGCATTAAAATATTAAATGTGAATACCCTTTGACACAATAATTCCTCTTCTATCTTCCTAGAGAAACTATGTGCATAAAGAGTCATGTACTAGAATGTCCCTTTATTATTCTGTAACAATAAAAAAAGTAAGAATCAATTTAGATGCCCACTAACAGGGAACTGGCTTAATAACCTGTGATGTTTCTGTACTATGGACTACTACATAGCAGTTAAAAGAAAATGAGGTAAAACTACATGTGCTGACATGGAAATATCTTTGCCATAGTTTATAAGAGAATAAAAGGCAAGCTGCAAAACAATACACTAAGATAATAGCATTCATCTAAAAATACAACAAGCCTACTTATTTCTATAGATAGTATTGTCAGTATATAAATGAATAAAGAAAAGATTTGGAAAGACACATACTAGATAAAAGCAGTTACCTCTTAGAGGGTCTTGGCATTTTGGGGGAGGTGGTATTTAAGAGTGACTTCCCTGGGTGGTACAAATGGTTAACAGTCTCAGCTGGTAACCGAAAAGCTAGAGGTTCAAGTCCACCCAGAGGCACCTCAGAAGAAAGGCTTAGCAATCTACTTCTGAAAAATCAGTCACTGAAAACCTTGTGGAACACAGTTCTACTCTGAGACACATGTCTTGGCCATGAGTCAGAGTCAGCTCGACTAGACTGATTGGTTTATTTAAGAGGGACTTTAGCTCTACCTGAATTTTACTTGGCTACTACCCAAAAAATTGGTGGTTAGATCCCACCCAAAGACACCTCAAAAAAAGTCCTGGTGATCTGCTTCTGAAAGATCACAGCCATGAAAACCCTATGGAGTGCAGTTCTACTGTAGAACACAAGGGGTCACTATGAGTTGGGATTGACTCAACAGTAACTTGTTTTGGGGGTGTTTTTTTTGTTTTGTTTTTGTCTTTTAGCTTTATCTGAATTTTATTTACAATGATAACGCATACATGTAATACTTGCATAATTAAAAATATTTTAGTATTGTTACATAAGCTTATGTTTGGAAAACAGAAACAAAATTCTTTATGCTCATAATACAAACTACAATATTAAAAAAAAAAAAAAAAAAAAAAACCCGGTTCCATCAAGTCAATTCCAACTCATAGCAACCCTAGAGGACAGAGTAGAACTGCCCCCTAGGGTTTCCAAGGAACTCCTGGTAGATTCGAACTGCCAATCTTTTCGGTTAGCAGCCCAACACTTAACCACTACACCACCAGGGTTTCCACATTATTAAAGCTAGACGATGGGCTAAAAATAGAGAAACGCTTAAAAAAAAAAAAAAAAAAAAAAACTAAAGTAACAGGAATAATATTTTGAAAATTATTGTGCTTTTCTCTTTTGCCTCCCTGATTATGTGATCTTCACCCTAGTCTGTCAGATGCATTCATCTGCTTTCTAGAGGACTCATATTTGTTACAGAAAGAGTGCAAAGAAAAAGAAGAATTTTATAGTCATCTTCTGACATGCAAAATATGATTTTGCAACAAAGCAATAGGCTTGATAGACAGGCTTTGTTACAGAGAGGTGGGTTCCAATTCCTTTACCTCTAACTCAGTACATCAAGAGCACAGCCTCAAGGGTCCACCTCATGGACCCCCCACACACAGCCAAGGGAAGATAACCCTTCTTTATGAGACAGCCAGATCACTAGGTCAGTGCTCCATGGGGAAAAGAGTAAAAATAAAAGTCCACCTTTTTTCCAAACTGAGGGATGATAAGACAGGGAAGGGTGGGGGAGAGCAAGGCTGTGGGGTGTTCTTCCCCAAGTTCTCTCTCCAGGCCAAGGTGGTCAGCAGGCAAGGGGAGTGTTGAGAGTAGGAGTCCTGTGTGGTTCCTCATGTGTGGTTCTGGGAGGAAACATCTGCATGGGCTTCCTTGTAACAGCCAGAGGCCTCAGGAGCCAGAGAACAACTTGCCCAAGACCCCAACTCTCCCTGGTCCCCACAAAGTCATGTTCATCGCTCCAAACTTACCCCATTCAATGACCATCTCAGAGAAGAGCCAGAAAGGAAGCAGATAACTGGAGAAACCTGAAACAGACATTCACGAAAAATGAACTTTATTCAAGGAGACCCAACATTGCCTAAAGGAGTTGGTAGAATTATCAGATCAAACTTAACGTTTCAACTGGATAGAAGCAGAAGCGAATTGTTTCCCATTAACTAGTTGTGGGCACTCAGGAGGAAGATCGAATTAACTATAGGTGAAATAAGGGAGCAACCCATCCAAGGGAGCTCTGCATATCTAAACTGGGTATAAGTGAATTTGCAACACATGCACACTCACGCCAGACTCTTTCTTGAGAGGCAATTTGAATGAGAAGCTGCAAAAAGCATAGCAATATTGGATATCTAATAAAGCAGGGAGAGAAAAACCAGCAAAGGGGAGACAATGATCCAGATAGAAAACACTGGAAAGTTGACACAGCCCCTTCGTAATTGTGCTAAGGACTAGCCCTGATTCAAAAACAGATCTGAGGATTTCTTCTGAGGTGCTTAGAAGAAAAGGATAAAATCTATGCATAAACCAGGAAAAGCCTGTGACAAATGAATGGGCTTTCAACAATCCCAGGACACGTACCACCCCCAAGATCACCACCACCACACTGAAAAGTAAAGGGACACCCCATTCCCTCCTAGCTCCTCCAATCATGAAATAATTACATGGATATCAGGAAGTCTTTTAATTAAGCAAAGCTGCCTTAGATCAAAGAAGTAGACAAAGGGGCTTTATTCAGAACCAACAAGAATTTCTCAGACACCAACCTTGGGTGATGAAAGCACTGGCTACAAGAACTGGGCGGAACAACCAGGAGAGATGGTCAATAGTATCCCAGCCCCCAAGGGAAGACATATGGAATGATAGGGTGGATATGAACATTCTGCCTTGAAAAATGGGGGTGGTGGTATAAGCAGTGAATTGAAAGGAAGAGACTAAAGCATCTATACTCTTGTTCTAGGCTGATCTGAATAAGGCCCTGGTGTCTACCTCTGGAAAGAGAATTTACTATAAAACAAATGACTCTGACAACTCTGTTCTAAAGCATCCTGGGGCCACCAGTCATGCTACCAGCCATGCACCCCTCCCACCCATAACTAACACAATATGTAGCAACAGTTTATAAATATTAAGACATGTAAATATTAAGAAGTATAGACAACCGGAAGAAGAGCAAATCAAACCTAAAACTTCCAAAACATAAAGGATCTGTCTTGGTGGAAACTGATACATTGAGAGATGCAGAGTCTGGGAGACCGGGGCCCAGAGACTTAACAAAATGACAATCAAGAAAGAAAAGCAAGTGCCAGCACCAAGCCCAGCACTGTTCAAGGCACCATTCCAAGTAGTGCAGAGCACACAGAAATACAGTTCACCTTGCTGTCCATGCACTTGCAGACCAGTTGTAACATAAGACCCAAGCACTTGCAAATTCAAATGAGAATTCGAGGGAGAAATAGCACTTCAGGAGAGGAAGAGCAAATCTGCCATAAGGCAGGTCATGATTAATTGCCAAATGAATTGTGTTCCTGGCTAGCACTGGAGGAGTTCAGAGGCAGGAGAGGTCATTGCAGGGAAGGCTGAAGCCTGCACAGAGGGGAAAGGCAATTTGAGCAAGACAATGCAAGAGGCAGTGAGAAAACTGTCTTTGAAATGGTTTACCCTTTGATAATTTGTAAGTGGACTTTTCGTTCCCATAGCAGATTTCATTCCTTCTCAGTAGACCTTGGAGTCTATTTTGCAGCTTGGAATCCCTAGCCTTCTGTGAGTTGGTCACCTCTTGAAAGAAGGGGACATGTGGGGAGGAGAGAGGCTTGTATTAGTTCTAGCACATGTCTCCATCAAAGCTTATGCTGCCTCCCTGCCAAGTTGGCTGACCTAATATCTCTCTGGCTTTCTGGTGCACTCCTCAAAGTTCTGAGCTACTTGAGTAAGTCAGAACAACTCATGATACTATCAGTCTTTATGAGATCCGTAAAGCCTAGCCTCATGCATGATACCTGCTGAAAAATGCAATAAGAATTGCAAGATGGTCTTCTGGAAGCAGTGCTGGTGTCTTAGTTCCTGGCCACTTGGCCAGAGTCAACATTCCTGGAGGAAGGCGATTTCTACAACAAGGAGCCTGTGAATTGCTCTGAGATAGCCTGTTGTGGAAACATGCAGGGAAGCAAAAGGAAAGGAATTATGTGCCATGTTACATGCTAGGCCCTTTAATCTTCACAATAAGCCTTCAAGTTACATAAAATTATCCACATTTTACAGTTGTAGAAACAGGCTTAGAGATTAAACGGTTTGCACAAATTCACGTGGCTACTAAGTGTTGAACATTGACCAATTCTTTTTGTACAGTGACTCTGTGTATTCCTTCCATCTTATTTTGATGCTTCCTGTGTTGTTTAATATTTTTCCCTGTAGAATCCTTCAATATTGCATCTCAAGGCTTGAATTTTCTCTGCAATTCTTTCAGCTTGAGAAATGCTGAGTGCGTTCTTCCCTTTTGGTTTTCTATTCCCAGGTCTTTGCACATTTCTTTATAATATTTTCAACCATTTCAGGGTGTAGCATATGATCAAGAACCAATGGTACTGAAGGAAGAGGTCCAAGCTCCTGTAGACATTGGCAAAAAACAAGACTCCAGGAATTGACAGAATACCAATCAAGATGTTTCAACAAATGGATGCAAGTGCTCACTCATCTATGGGAGGAAATTTGGAAAACAACTACCTGGCCAACTGACTGGAAGCTATCCATATTTGTACCCATTCCAAAGAAAGGAGATCCAACAAAATGCAGAAATTATCTAACAATATCATTAATATCACACACAAGTAAAATTTTGCTGCTGATCATTCAAAAGTTGTTACAACAGTATATCAACAGGAAACTGCCAGAAATTCAAACCGAATTCAGAAGAAGACATAGAAAAGTTTACACACAAAAAGAAACAATCTTCATTGGTTATGAGGGATGGGAGGAGTTGGGGGGAACTAAATAGATAAGTGGTAACTTTGGTGAAGGATAAGACAGTACACATTACTGGGGAAGCCAGCACAACTCGTACAAGGAAATGTCATGGAAGCTCCATAGACACTTCCAAACTCCCTGAGGGACTGAATTGCTGGGTGGAGTCCTGTGGGGACCATGGTCTCGGGGAACATATAGGTCAATTGGCATAATACAGTTTATAAAGAAAATGTGCTACATTCTACCTTGGTGAGTAGCGTCTGGGGTCTTAAAATCCTGTGAGCGGCCATCTAAGATACTCCACTGGTCTCACCCCTTCAGGAGCAAGGGAGAATGAAGAGAACAAGAAACAAGGAAAAGATTTGTCTGAAGGACTAGTGGACCACAGCTACTGCGGCCTCCAGCAGACTGAGTCCAGTACAGCTAGATGGTGCCCGGCTCCACTGCTAACTGCTCCGACCGGGATCACAATAGAGAGTCCTGGAAAGAGCTGGAAAAGGATGTAGAACAGAATTCTAACTCACAAAAAAAAAAAAAAAAAACAGATTTACTGGCCTGACAGACTGGAGAAACCCCGAGAGTATGGTCCCTAGACACCCTTTTAGCTCAGTGGTGAAGCCCCTTCCGAAATTCACTGTTCTGCTGGGGATTGGACAGCCTCATAAAACAAAACAGGACTAATGAGGCACAGCAGTCCAGGGACAAGGACTAGAAGGCAGGAGAGGACACGAAAGCTGGTGATAGGGAACCCAAGCTTGAGAAGGGACAGTTTGACATGTCATGGGGCTGTTAACCATTGTCACAGGGCAATATGTGTACTAACTGTTTAATGAGAAACTATTTGTTCTGCAAACCTTCATTTAAGGTTAAAAAAAAAAAAAGAATTATCTATGTGAGATCAGATTGACAACAGCAACTCAAAAGTTTTGATGGGAAGCCTAGGGGACAGTGAATTGAAGATAATGGTGATGAAATAATTTGGAAAAGGATAGTGAGAATAGCAGCACAACTGGAAGAATGTAATTGATGTCACTGAATTGTACGTGTAGAAACTTTCAAAATGGTGTAACTTTGGCTATGTATATTTTCACCCAAAAAAAGGTCCTCAAGGTTGAGAAGGGAGAGTGTTAACATGTCGTGGGGTTGTTAACCAATGTCATAAAACAATATGTGTACTGACTGTTTAATGAGAAACTATTTATTCTATAAACCTTCATCTAAAGTACAATTTAAAAAATTTAAAAAAAGAAGAAGACATAAAACTAGGGATATCATTGCCGATGTCAGATGGATCTTGGCTGAAAGCAGAGAATATTGGAAAGATGTTTACCATGTTTTATTGACTATGCAAAGGCATTCGACTGTGTGAATCATAGCAAATTGTGGATAACGTTGCAAAGAATGGAAACTCCGAAACACTTAATTGTGCTCATGAGGAACCTGTACTTAGACCAAGAGGCAGTCGTTCGTACAGAACAAGGAGATACTGCATGGTTTAAAGTCAGGAAAAGTGTGCATCAGGGTTGTATCCTTTCACCATACTTATTCAATCTGTATGCCAAGCAAATAATACAAGAAGGTGGACTATATAAAGAAGAACGCAGCATCGGATTGAAGGAAGAATCATTAACAACCTGCAAAATACAGATGATACAACTTTACTTGTTGAAAGTGAAGAGAACTTGAAGCACTTATTGATGAAGATCAAACACCACAGCCTTCAGTATGGATTACATCTCAACATAAAGAAAACAAAAATCCTCATAACTGGACCAGTAACCAACACCATGATAAATGGAGAAAAGATTGAAGTTTTCCAGGATTTCATTTTGCTTGGGTTCATAATCAACGCTCATGGAAGCAGTAAAGAAATCAGATGACACATTGCATTAGGTAAATCTGTATGAGATCTCTTTAAAGTGTTAAAATGCAAAGACGGCACTTTAAGGACTAAGGTGCTCCTGACCCAAGCCCTGGTGTTTTCAATCGCCTCATATGTATGTAAAAGCTGGATAACGAACAAGGAAGACCAAAGAAGAACTGATGCCTTTGAATTAATGATGTTGGTGAAGAATATTGAATATACCACAGACTGTCAAAAGAACAAACAAATCTGTCTTGGAAGTAGTACAGCCAGAATGCTCCTTAGAAGCAAGGATGGCAAGACTTCTGCTTACTTATGTTGGACACGTTATCAGGAGGGACCAGTCCCTGGAGAAGGACATTATGCTTGGTAAAATAGAGGGTCATCAAAAAAGAGGAAAACCATCTATGAAATGGATTGACGTAGTGGCTGCAACAACACAGCAATGGTTGTGAGGACAGTGCGGGACCAGGGAGTGCTTCCTTCTGTTGTACACAGGGTCACTGTAAGTCAGAATCAACTCAACTCCTCCTGTTGAGAAGTCCCTGGGTGGCGCAAATGGTTAACTTCTCAGCTACTAACCAAAAGGTTGGTGGTTTGAATCCACCCAGAGGTGCCTGATGATCTACTTTCAAAAAATTAGCCACTGAAAACCCTATGGAGTGCAGTTCTACTCTGATACACACGGGTGATTAGTTGGAAGTGACTCAATGACAACTGGGTTGTTTTGGGGTTTCTTTAGTAAGTATTGAGATGGGTTATGAACTCAGTTCTGTCTGATCCCAAAACAATGTTCTTGCCATTATTTTCCACCACACTGCATCAAGACTTGGCCTATCAAATTGCATCTTCTGACTCTGTTGAAGAAATCAATAAAAATGATCATTAGAACAACAGTAATTTAGTTCTGTGCCAGGTGCTGTGCCAAGAACTCCATGTGTATTATTGTTAAATTTCACAAAAGGTATCTGCCAGTGAGTCCTTACTATTCCTATTTTCTTGTTGTTGTGAGGTGCCGACAAGTCGGTTCCAACTCACAGTGACCCTAGGTACAACAGAATGAAACACAGCCCAGTCCTGTGCCATCCTCACAATGGTTGTTATGCTTGATTCTATTGCTGCAGCCACTGTGTCAATCCACCTCATTGAAGGCCTTCCTCTTTTTTGCTGACCCTCTACTTTACCAAGCATGATGTCCTTCTCCAAAGACTGGTGTCTCCTGATAACATGTCTAAAGTATGAGAACTAAGACCACACAAAGACAACTAATTATGAATTTTTTTTTATCTCTAAGTACAAAGAGAAGCTTCTACAAGATTTCATAGAATGAAAACACCACATAAAAAAGGATTTTAAATATTGAAATGATTTCAAACTTCTGAAAAGATAGAATATAATAAAGTAATGCCTTCAATTATATGAAAGGAAATTATGTCCAATTAAAAATTCTATCTATTTAAACTATCATAGACATTTGCAAAGTCCCAAAAAAAGCATGCCTCCCTTGCACCATTTTCTCAGGAAGCTGATAAAGGATGTGTTCCACCAAAAATAATACAGTATACCTACAGAAAATCTTGTGGACAGCACAGGAAAGAGGTGAAGAGAGTCCCTGGGATGACGGTTCAGAGAAACTTCAGGATAACAAATGTTTGTCAGGTGCAAAGGGCAACCTGTCCATATGGAAGCGGATCAGCAGTCTCCAGGAGATATTGCTTCCAGAAGATAAAACAGGATGAATAGATGCACCTGGACATCTTGAGAAGAAATTTAGATAACTGACAAGGAGTGTGGGGTTAAATTAATTATTTGTTGTTAGTTGCTGTTAAAAGTCAGCTCTGGCTCATAGCGATCCTATGTACAACAGAATCAGACTTGCCTGGTCCTGCATCATCTTCTCATTCATTGGTATGCTCCAGTCCACTGTTGCAGCCACTGTGTATTTTGAATGCCTTTCAACCTAGGCAACTCATCTTCCAGCACAGTATCATAAAATATTCTGTTCTGATCCATAGGATTTTCATTGGGTTTCGGGAGCTGGTGAATTCCAAGATCAGCAGGTCAGGCAGTAGGCTGCTGGCTCACATCCCAAGAACCTGAGGTCAGAGTCTGATGCAGGATCCAGAGAGAGCTTTACCAGAACATCTATATGTTTTGGATGCAGGTCACTCTCCTGAGGAAACTGGATTTCACCTGATTGGCTTTCTACTGACTGACCTTTCAACTGATTGGCTGTTCACATCAGATCGCAAAATGTAGGATGATTACATAATATCTGCCAAACCACTGAGAATCCTGGCCCAGCCAAGTTGACACACAGCCTTAACCATCAGTGTTTGTCTTAGTTACCTAATGCTGCTATAACAGAAATACCACGAGTGAATGGCTTTAACAAACAGAAATTTATTTTCTCACAGTTTAGGAGTCTAACCCATTGCCATCAAGTCAATTCCAACTCATAGCGATCCTATAGGACAGAGTAGAACTGCCGTATAAGGTTTCCAAGAAGTGGCTAGTGGATTCAAACTGTTGATCGTTTGGTTAGCAGCTGAACGCTTAACCACTGCGCCACCAGGGCTAGGAGTCTGACTTCAGAGCGCCGTCTCAGGAGGAAGGCTTTCTCCCTCTGTCAGCTCTGGAGCAAAGCCCTTGTCTCTTCAGCTTCTGCTTCCTAGTTCCTTAGAGATAGCCATGGTGTCTCCAAAGGGGCCCCAAACAATCCAGCACCTGAAGACATGAAGGCACGCTGTCAGCACTGCCCACAGCACAGTCAGTGTGCCATGTTTAAGTTTCTCAGAGGTTCATCCCTATTCTTGCACTGGTCTTGCCTCTGAACACAATGTCTTTGTTGTACATTATCACTTTAAATCATACGGATTCTGCCTCGAAGGAACAAAGGCCTGAACTTGGGTCTTGGGCCACCTCTCCTAAAGCTGAGGCCCTGGGGTGTCTGGCAGCAAATGGAGCAGGGCCTGAAAGATGACTTTGCTGAGGGAGAGTTGTTCAGGGTCCTCCTCCTGAGCATCCAGATTGGGAAAGGATTGTGCCTTTTCCTGAAAATTCATGGTCAAGAAGAATCCACCTAAAAGTCTTCAGGTTTCCAGAGAGTGCCGATGAGCTTGGTGAAGAGGATGGGTTGGTTGTTAAGCTGATTGCACCTGCTGCTGCCACAGGTGTGTCTTGCGGGGGTTTGGGCTCCTGAAGTGTCTCTTCTACAGCGTCCCATTCGGCAATCACACCCTCGGGCTGCTCACCCTCATAGATGCACGAAGCAAGCTGTATCTCGAAGAGCAAGATCCTACCATTGCTGCTTTTGATTCTCAGGCTGAGGCTGAGAAGGGTCTGGGCAATGCTATCCTGCTGCTCCAGCACATTGACTGTCATCGTGGCCACTTCCTTCGTCTTGGGGACAGGAAGGGGTGTGAGTATCTGAGAGCCCCTTTCCCAGAATTGGTTCTGACAAAGAACAGGTAGAATGGTTTGGCTCCTGCTGAAACAATGAGAGGGCAAGCAATGATGAGACAGGCTTGGGTCCGTGGACAGTTTGCTTTGGTCCAATTCAACAGTCAGGTGAGGCCTCTGAGTTGAGCTATCTGCCAAAGAATTCCCTGATGCCCTTGTGCTCTTCCCTGGGTACCGAGCTCTTCGGTTCTGAAACCATATCTGAATTTGGGATTCCGGAAGACCTGTTCATTGAATCAGTTCTTCCCTGGCTGCGATACCAGGGAATCGGTTCTTCTCATAGGCTTCAACTAGGAGACTGGTTTGAGATCTCTTGAAGGATCTGCACTTTCATCTGTCCGGTTTGAATTTCTGGCAGATCCCTGTCGATGTACTGATGCAACTGCTTTTGAATGATCTTCAGTAAAATTTTACTTGTGTGTAATATTAATGTTATTGTTCTATAATTTCCACATTCAGTTGGATCACCTTTCTTTGGAATAGGCATAAATATAGATCTCTTCGAGTCAGTTGGCCAGGTAGCTGTCTTCCAAATTTCTTGGCAAAGATGAGCGAGCACTTCCAGCGCTGCATTGATTTGTTGAAAAATCTCAACTGGTATTTTGTCAATTCCTGGAGCCTAGTTTTTCACCAGTGCCTTCAATGCAGCTTGGACCTCTTCCTTCAGTACTGTCGGTTCCTGATCATATGCTACCTCCTGAAATGGTTGAACATTAACCAATTCTTTTTGGTATAGTGACTCTGTGTGTTCCTTCCATCTTCTTTTGATGCTTCCTGTGTCATTTAATATTTTCCCTGTAGAATCCTTCAACATTGCAACATGAGGCTTGAATTTTTTCTTCAGTTCTTTCACCTTGAGAAATGCCTAGCATGTTATTCCCTTTGGTTTTCTAACTGCAGGTCTTTGCATATGTCATTATAATACTTTGTCTCCTCAATTCACCCTTTGAAATCTTCTGTTCTGCTCTTTTACTTCATCATTTCTTCCATTTGCTTTAGCTACTGAATGTTCAAGAGCAAGTTTCAGAGTCTCTTCTGATATTCATTTTTGTCTTTTCTTTCTTTCCTGTCTTTTTAATGACCTCTTGCTTTCTTCATGTGTGATATCCTTGATGTCATTCCACAATTCTTCTGGTCTTAAGTCATTAGTGTTCAATGCATCAAGTCTATTCTTGAGATGGTCTCTAAATTCAGGTGGGGTATACTCAAGATTATACTTTGGCTCTCGAGAACTTGCTGTAATTTTCATCAGCTTCAACTCGAACTTGCATATGAGCAATTGATGGTCTGTTCTGCAGTCAGCCCCCAGCCTTGTTCTGACTGATGATATTGAGCTTTTCCATCATCTCTGTCCACAGATGTAGTCAATTTTATTCCTGCATATTCCATCTGGCTAGATCCACATGTATAGTTGCCATTTATGTTTGTGAAAAAAGGTATTTGCAATGAATAAGTTGTTGGTCTTGCAAAAATCTATCATGCAATATCCAGCATCATTTTCTATCACCAAGGCCATATTTTCCAACTACCAAGTCTTTGTGTCCATCTTTCACCAGTCATTATCAGTGCATCCTGATTGCATGTTTGATCAATTTCAGATTGCAAAAGTTGGTAAAAACTTCAGTTTCTTCATCTTTGGCCTTAGTGGTTGGTCCATAAATGTGAATAATAGTTGTATGAACTGGTCTTCCTTGTAAACCAAACCAAAAACCAAACTCATTGCCATCAAGTCAATTCTGACTGATAGTGACCCTATAGAACAGAGTAGAACTGCCCCATAGGGTTTCCAAGGAGTGGCTGATGGATTTGAACTGCCGGCCTTTTGGTTAGCAGCCTGAGCTCTTAAGCACTATGGATATTATCCTGTCACTGACAGCATTGTACTTTAGGATAGATCTTGAAATGTTCTTTTTGAGGATGAATGCAACGCCATTCCTCTTCAAGTTGTCATTCCCAGCATAGTAGACCATACGATTGTCTGATTCATAATGGCCAATACCAGTCCATTTCAGCTCAACAATGCCTAGGATAGCAATGTTTATGCATTGCATTTTTTATTATTTCCAATTTTCCTAGATTCATACTTCATACATTCCATGTTCCAATTATTAATGGATGTTTGCAGCTTTTTCTTCTCATTTTGAGTCATACCACATCAGCCAATGAAGGTCGCAAAAGTTTGACTCCTTCCACTTTATTAAAGTCATCTCTGCTTTGAGGAGACAGCTCTTCCCCAGTCGTCTTTTGAGTGTCTTCCAACATGGGGGGGGGGCTCATCTTCTGGCACTATATCAACGTTCTGCTGCTATTCATAAGGTTTTCACTGGCTAATTCCTTTCAGAAGTAGACTGTCAGGTCCTTCTTCCTAGTCTGTCTTAGTCTGGAAACTCCCCTGAAACCTGTCCACCATGAGTGACTCTGCCGGTATTTGAGTACCGGTGGCATAGCTTCCAGCATCAGAGGAACATGCAAGCCCCCATAGTACAACAAACTGACAGACACATGGGGGTGTATGTATGTATATGGTGGGATGAAAGAGTCAAACAAATCCTTATCTTCTATAAAAATGAGTCAGTAGATACTTAGAAAAAATTTTAAATCAAGAAGTAGCAAAAGAAATATGTTATTGAGTGATATGGAAATATGAAAAGAATGGGCTGAAAGAGAAGAAGAGGAAATGGAGAAGGGCCAGGGTATCATAAAACCAAACCCAACCTGTTGCTGTTGAGTTGATGTTGCCTCATAGCGAGCTTCTAGGACAGAGTAGAACTGCCCCCATAGGGTTTCCAAGAAGCAGCTGATAGATTTGAACTGTTAACCTTTTGGTTAGCAGCAGTAGCTCTTAAGCATTTCACCACTAGGGCTCCCAGGGTATCATAGGTGGTTACTATTTTTATTACAAATCTATTTGCCTCTTTAAGTTATGTGCATGTACAACTTCAATAAGCATAATTTTTCCAGGAAGAACACATTGACTAACCTACTGTTACATGTTTTCCACACTCAGAGGAAGTAGGATTTCCTTTTGTTGATTCCAAACATCCATCCACCAAGCTTCCAGAGGCACTTAGTCAATACTCTGCAGTATGTCAAAGTCACAGCCGGCCAAAAGCTATCTGCCTCCCCAGCAGAGGCAAAGAAACCCATTCTCTGAATTTTGCCTTTCATAGCACAAGACTTAAAAGCTCATAGCGCAAGACTTAAAAGCCCCTTCGAGTGAGAATATACCTGATGTGTGACTCAGAGCATCAACATGTTATTTCCCATTCATCAATCATTCACCACCTGCTGGCCAACAGCACCTTCCAGGGTGTCTCCAGGTCTCCATTCAGCCCCAAACCGTCAATATTTGATGGCTGGGAGACGAAGTTGCTACACAGGCACATTATCCCCTGCCCAGGAAGCATAGCGAAGAAGCGCTTCCCTCCTCCAGGCAACTCGGGGAGCACACAGCAGGCAGTACTCATCACATGGCTCGAGCTGTCCCCATGAGCCCCCAATTCTGAATATCCTGAGGTAGGAGCCAGAATGCACTTGCAGAGAAGTACTTCTGCAGACGTAAGTCAGCCTTACAAGGGTCCCCAGCTGTTTTCCCTCTGCCACTCATAGTACTCTGCAACCAGAACAATATCCTCTCCCTGACTTCAGGTCTCAACTAAGGTGTACATTACAGCGTTGGTTGATATGGCCTAAAATGTCTTTCATTCATCATAAAGCATCTATTGAAGTCCAGCAATGTGCCAGGCACCCAGAGAGGTGCTGGGAATACAAGTATGCACCAGACAAGATTGTGGGCATGCCTGTCTCCATGGTAATAATGGTAGCATCTATCATCTTCTGACCACATGTTATTTACCAAGTACTGTGATGAGCAGTTTTTGCATATACCACCTTTAATTCTTATATCAGCAAAAAGGTAATGAAATTAGATTTCATGGTAGATAAATAGTTACTTTGAGACACTTTAGTAAAGACTTTACTTTCTCTTCTTATCAAGTTTATTGAGAAAAAATTTGCATACAATAAACTGCATCCATTTAAGAATACAATTTGGTGAGTTTTGACAGTTGTATACTCTCCTAAAACCATCGTCATCATCAAGATACAGGACATTTCTATCACCTCTAAAGAGTCCTCTTGGCCTTCTATAGTCCATCCCTCCTTCTTTCTCTGTCTCCAGGCAACCGCTGATCTACATTTTGCCACTATAAATTAGGTTGCATTTTATATAAATGGAAACATAAAGCATGAAGTCTTTGGTGTCTGGCTTCTTTCACTCAGCATAATGACTTTGAGATTCGTCCTTGTTGGTGCGTGTTACCAGTAGCAGTCCACTTCTTTTCATTGCTTAGTGGTTTTCCATTGTATAGCGAGACCACATTTTGTATACCCATTCACCTACTGATGGACATTTGGACAGCTTCTAGTTTTTAGCTATTATGAATAAAGCTGCTGTGAACATTCATGTTCAAGTCTTTGTGTGGACATAGATTTTCACTTCTCTTTAGTGAATGACTGGGTCATATGGTAAATGTATGACGACTTTCCTTTACAGTGTTTTTTTGATTATCAGGTATATGATTCTTTTGAATTACCCACCAAGAAAAGATAGGTTCAAGGGCTACCTAGTTTCATTTGTATGACATGATCAACAAGAAACTATTGGGCATCAAAAAAATAAACAATAATGTTTATCTGCTACATCAGGACATAAGTGAATTCATATAAGTAAATTTTCCAATAACGAAAACCCTTTCAATCTCCCACCTTTAAAATACTTTAAGTATTATTTATTTCTGATAACATAAGAAATTTATTAGCATTTCTAAGGTTCTAGAACTCTTTTGGGAAGTTTTACAGCATTCACTTCCCTGCCTTATTAAATTGTGTCCTGGCCACCCTGCAGCTGAGGATTCAAAAGCATCAGGCTAGCTGCCCAGTGCTGCCCACTTAGCCCACCGAAGCATTTGAAGCTGTTTGCCCCTGCACTAAGGTGGCTCAGGTGGCCATGTAGATTTTTCTGCTGCTTATACATGTCCTACCTCCTGTCAAGAGGGGCTGAAAGAAGGACTTTCGGAGGAGGATTTTTTTGATAGTGCCATTAAAGTCCATGAAACTCACTCATTCCCAAGCTACCACCTCTTCACCACAAGTCTAGAGAAGGGGTGCTTCAGAGTGAACACTTGAAGAGCTTGATGTGTGTCCCTGGAGTTTGAAAAGCTCAGACTAAATCCTGCCCAAGAAATCTAGAGGGCAAGAGAAGCAGGCAAGAAACTTTGGTGCTGGGGCTTGGGGGAGATGGCTGCATTGGGATGGGCCAGCTGTCCCAGAATATGTCATAAGTGTTTCATGTGGACCAGATATGGACCAATTGAGAGGCAGAGCCAGCCTGGAGGATCATGTGAAGGACAATGGATCTCCACCAGTCTGTGTAGAGAGCACTTCTTGAAACTAGGGGCCAAGAAGGAAGACCAGCCAGAGGAAGCTAACATCTTGCCCCTGGCAGAGGAGTTGCAGTTGGAGGACACCAGGCAAGAGAGTTCAGAGCCAATTTGGAAAGTACCAGTCAGTGCTGACTGTATGCCCCTTTTCCCTTTCTCCCCTCCCATGTTTAACCATAGATAAGGTGAACAAGAAAGGAAGAAGAAAGTGACCACTCTCCCCACACTTTCTTCTCTTAAGGCTGGTGGCCCAAGTGCAACTATGCCTGAGGGATACAGGGGAACAGACAAGATTAAAATGTTAATATGCTGAACTATACATTCTAATTTCTGAATCAAGACTGTGTTTTGCTACTCAGAGTGACCTACAAATAATTACATTAGTTAGTCATAGGATCATCTGAGATTTTATCTAAGACATGGAAAGATACTCTCCACTGGGAATACTTTAAAAGACAGTGGGAAATAAAATGAAGTTGCATTCTGATTACGTCTCTCTAGCCGTGCTTGTACAACACACTGGTTAAATAAATTATCGACACCCATACCATGGAGTGCCGTGCAATGCTTAAAAAGAATGAGTACTAAATGCAAATCAAAAGCTCAATGAGATACCACTTCACACCTACTAAGATGGCTATTATCAGAGAAAAGAAAAACAACAAGTGTTGGAGAAGATATGGAGAAATTGGAATTCTCAACCATTGTTGGTGGGAATTTAAAATGGTGCAGCCACTGTGGAAAACAGCTTGGCTGTTCCTCAAAAATTTAAACGTAGAATTACCATATGATCCAGCAATTCCACTCCTAGGTATATACCCAAAAGACTTGAAAGCAGAGACTCAAACAAATACTTGTAAACCAATGTTCATTGCAGCACTAGTCACAATAACCAAAAGGGGGAAATAACCCAGGCATCCATCAATAGGTGAATGGATAAATAAAATGTGGTATATCCATGCAATGGAGTATTATTCAGTCATAAAGAAAAATGAAGTTCTGATACATGTATCAGACATGGATAAACCTTGAAAACATTATCAAAAGGACAAATATTGTATGATGATACCACTTACTTGAAATATCTGGAATAGGTAAATCCATCAAGATAAAAGATTAGTGGTTGCAAGGGGCTAGGAGGAGGGGAAAATGGGAGTTATTACTGCAGGGGTACTGAGTTTCTGTTTAGGATATTGAAAAACATTTGGAAATGGATGGTAGTGATGGTTCCACAACATGGTGAACATAATGTCACAAGTTAAAATGACCAAAAAATGCTTAAAATGTCAAATGTTTTGTTATATATATTTCACCACAATTAAAAAACAAAAGAATGAGTACTAACATAGGGGCTCTCTAAGATGTATTATTATGTGAAAAAAAACTAGCTGCAAACAAAATAATGTTTAAAGTAAAATTTCAGTTTTTTGAAAAAAGAACCAAAGCTATACAAATGTGCATATGTGTCTGTGTGGATGTCCTTGTGTGAGATGGAACAGGATTCTCTGTTCCCTCTATCCCTTTTATGCAATCTCATTCTCAGCCCAATGGGAAAAGGTCCTTTAGTTCCACAATGCTGTGAAAGGCCATCAGTAGGTCAGGAGAGGCTTACTTGACAAGTATGTGTTTTTCTCTGAAGGATGTGAGGACGTGCCCTGACCATCCAAGAATGGAAGCAGGAGCGTGTCTTTCAGCCATGGCGCTAAGGCCAGACAGACAGGACTCTGGCTGAGGAAAGAAGGAAAGAGAGCAGGTAAAGGGACTTATGGGCACCCCTCCTAGCTGGCTGTTAGCTGGCTGTCCTAGAAGACATCCCAGTGAAAGAGTAAGGAAATATTTTGCATCATCGTCTGGACCTGGAGTATGTTAGAGATCAACTGCTAGCAAGAAGATGTTCCTTAAGGAAACAGACTACGTGCAGACACTGGGGAAAAAATTCCCTTCAGGTGAGAATGTTCAGAAAGGGATGCGGTAGGATGTCCACTCCTCTGCTAACAGCGATCGCCTCTGGGGAGGGCAGTGGGTTGGGGACTGACAAGGGCAGACAGGCAGAGGGAGGAATCTGAAGGGGTACTTCCACTATTCACACTTTGAATGTTTACAGCAAACGTGAGTATATGTCACATGTGTAGTTTTTATTGAATAGGAAATTTAAGTCAATAAACTGGAATTGTCAGGGTCTTCCCGTGGTTCTTCTATGGCCATTCCAGCAGAACAAAGTATTTCAGAGTTCACAGTTGTGTTCCTCCCAGCAGACCAAGTCCTAGAGAAGTCTAACTTTGGAATACCGGCACATTTCATACTGGAAAGCATTTGTGCTAGAGCTCCCTGCCGAGAAGAAGCTTGAAACAAAGACACTGCTCCCACCTCTGCTTTGAGTTAAGCCCTCTCTCAGCAACCCCTGGGTCTGCTTTCAGAATTAGACAAAATTAAAGAAGACCACAGGGAAACCAAATCCCTTCCTCACTCTGGAAAGAGGCTCGCCCCTGGCATAGCCTCCCTCTCTTCCTCTGGTGCTTTCTCAATCAATAAGTAAATGCTACAGAAATTGAAAAGCCTCCCCGGTGAGGGCACCACTCTGCCTTCCTGATTAATGTAGGTTGGATGCATTTGGCTGCTGAATTAAATCCAAAGCACTGAGCCCCAGCTTGAGTGGCAGGCCATTCAATCTCTGGGATTAAATTCCATTAGAAAACTTCTATATCTAAAAGGAACCATTGAAACGGCTCTAAATTACATTAATTTTATAAAACCATGTTTAGTAAAGGGTAGAACTTAAAGACCACTCAAGTCATAAGAAATTATTAGAATGGTGCAGCCACTTTGGAAAACAGTCTGGCAGTTCGGCTAAACATGCAACTATTATAGGATCCAGCATTTCTACCCCTAGGTATATACCCAAGAGAAATGAAGACAGGTGTTCACACACAAACTTATACACATATAGTTAAAGCAGCATTATTCATATTATCCAAAAAGTGGAAACAACCCTAATTCCCATCAACTGATAAATGGAGAAACACAATGTGTAATAGCCATACAATGGAATACTATTTAGCTATAAAAAGGAATGAAGTACTGATACATGCTACAACATGGATAAACCTTAAAGACATTATGGTAAATGAAAGAAGCCAGACCTCAAAGGCTACGTATTGTATGATTCCACTTATATGAAATGTCCAGAATAGGCAAATTCATATGCACAGAAAGTAGATTAGTGGTTGCCTAAGGCTTAGGGGTACAGTTATTGTGCTCTGCTGCTAACTGAAAGACTGGAGGTTCAAGTCCACCCAGAGGCACTCTGTAAGAAAAGCCTGGTGATCTATTTCCAAAAAATCAGCCACTGAAAACCCTATAGAGTACAGTTCTACTCGGACATACACGGGGGCACCATGAGTTGGAGTTGACTAGACAGCAACTGGTTGGTGGAGGGGTAGGGGATGGGGGTGAGGAAGACTTGGGGTGATGGCTGAAGAGTGCTGTCTCTCTCTAGGGGTAATGAGAATTTTTCTAATTTATTTTGGTGATGTTTGCACAACTCTGTGACTATAATTGGTATCCGCTGGAGATTGGTTGTAGGACCCTCAGCGGATAAAAACATTCACAGATGCTCAAGTTCCTTATATAAAATGGCATAGTATTTGCATATAACCCACACACACCCTCCAGTATACTTTAAATTATCTCTAGATTACTTATAATGCCTAATACAATGTAAATGCTATGTAAATAGTTGTCTCATCACAACTGAAGACTTTATATAGAAGGTAGCCCTTCTCTTCTGAGTTTCTTGAGCTCTTCTGGGGATGCTGATGCTGCCTGGGCATCAACTGATGATTTACTCATGATCTTGAAGTTCTTGAGGCTGCAGCACTTTACAGAGCTAGCCATCCATCCCTTACTAGCCTGACACTCCTTCCTCTCGCTCTCCTCAACCCTCTCACACTTAGCTGGTGAGGGGTTGCTTTGACCACTTCATTGCTTTTGAGGAGCCATTTTTTCACAGAAACAAAGGTGCACACAACACAAGTAGCGAATGAATGAGACGCGAGGTGAACAATGCTCAAACAGAGAGTGCTAGAGAAAGACTGAGGACTGTGAAATGGTGGGAGGTTACATCAGAGTATGTCTACACATCACTTCATTCCCATGGATTCAGTGTAGTGCTCAGCACACAGCAAATTCAAGTTTTGCTTTTTGGGACTTTCATTTTTTTTCCAAATATTTTTCCAAAATTATTTTTGATTGAATCTATGGATGCGAAATCTGTAGATATGGAGGGCCAACTGTACTAAAAACCATTGAATTGTACTCTTTAATTGGGTGCATTTTATGGTACATTAACTGTATCTCAATAAAGCTTTTACAAAAAAAAAAAGAGAGAGAGAGAGAAAGATATTTTTAGGTGAGGTCTAGCTTACTTACACTCTGGTCTCAAGATACTTTTCTTCAGATGTCAGCTGGAGTGAAATCTAAGAGTTTTGCCATTCATTTGTTCATTCATTCAACAAATATTTCTCAGGCACTCACATAAGTGCCAGGCACTGTTCTGGGGCTGAGGATACAGCAGTGAGGAAACTGACAAAATCACTGCTCTTGTGGAGCATCCATTCTATTGGGGGTGAGAGACAACTATACACAAGAAAATATGACAGTTAGATGGCGATAGTAACATGAAAGAAATAAACTAGGCTAAGTAAGGAGGGAGAAAAGAGGGGTAACATTGCTATTTCATAGGATGTCCAGGGAATTTTTCTCAGATGAGGTGGCATTTGAGCATAAGTGTCTAAGGAAAGAGGAATTGCAGCAGAGGGAACAGCAAATGCAAAGTCCCTCTGTGATGGTTAAAGTTGTGTGTCAACTTGGCTGGGCTATGATTCTCAGTGGTTTTGCATTTGCATAACAATGTAGTTTGTCAGTTTTGTAATGATGTAGTTTGGCAGCTATGTAATGATGTAGTTATCCACCATTTTGTGATATAATGTAGTGACCTCCATGATGTCATCTGATGTGATCAGCCAATCCGTTGTAAGGGGAGTTTATTTGGGGTTGTTGCCTGCATCTGGTATATATGGATGTCCTGGCAAAGCTTGCTGGCTTTTGCCCACTCTGGATCTGGCATCCAGCTCATCATCATCTGAACTTCAGTTCTTAGGATTTGAGCCACTGGTCAACCATATTGCCTGCCAATGTTGGTATTCGTTGGCCTCTGGAGCCTGTGAGCCAGAATCCTGCCTTCTTATCTGTCAATCTTGGACTCATTGGACTCTGCAGCCCATGAGCCAGCAGCCTTCTCTCTGACCTGTCTATCTTGGGTTCATCAACCCCTGCAGTTATGTGAGTCAGAAGAAACCTCCAGCCTGACGCCTGAACCCTGGACTTGAGACTTTCCAGCCTCTGCAACCGTGTGAACCATTTCCTAGATATAAATATATTTCACTGGTTTTGCTCCTCCAGAGAACCCAACCTAAGACATTTGGTACCAAGACTGGTTCTAGAGAAACAAAATTGTAGGATGAGTTTTCTAATCTGGTTTTCAAGTCTGGCTAGTCTTCAAGATGTTGATGACACTTCTTCCACTAGTAAAGAGGGCACTGCTAATCCATGGCATGAGGTGGCAACAGAAATATGCAAAATATCACCACCAAAAATCAAGTACTGGTAAGAGGTGAGGCTCTGGGTGATCGCATGTTTGATACTTTCCCAAAATATTGTCATAATGAGTTGTATAAGGAAACTGGTTCATTGGTCCTGCTTTTGCTAGACAAAGAGGTGAAAGAAAGAGATGAGCTCAGGCCTTCAGAGTCACAGTTCAAGTGCTACATAAACAACCTCGAATTTTCCACTTGTGCCCTGAAAAAAAAGCCTTATTTCTTGTAGTAATAGAGCTGATACTGCAGAAAACCAAACCCAGAGTCTTATTGCAAGAGTGGCTGAATTACAATGTCAGCTGAATTCCCAACTTCAAATGGTGTCTGAAGTTAAAGTGAGGGCATTGATTGGGAAGAAATAGGATCCTGAAACTTGAGATGGGGACATACGGGCAGATAATCAGGAAGCTGGGAACACTGAGCCCTTAAATTCTGTTGAACCACTCCTACCAAAAGAACCAGCCCTCCCACTCCCATCTGAAGAGATTACTCCATCTTTGTCTCCTAAACCACCCTCCCCATTAAAACCATTAGCCCCTTCACCCTAATCTGATTAGATTAACCCAGCTGTGTCTGAAAAGTCCGTCTCTGAGATATCACCTGGGACAACATCTGAATCATTGCCTTAGGAGGTGTCTGAGTCATTGCCTGGGGCATCACTTGCAGCAGATGCCTTAGAAGACATTGCTGAATGTTCTCAGAACACATCCTCACCACCCATTTTTGCTTCTAGACCTATAACTAGACTTAAGTCCCAGTGAGCTTCAAAAGGTGAAGTACAAAGTGTGACCCAGGAGGAGGTATGCTACACTCCAAAAGATCTGCTTCACATTTCTAATATGTACAAACTGAAACCTGGGGAAAAGCTGTGGGAACGGCTATTAAGGGTGTGGGATAGTGGTGCAAGGATCACAAAGTTGTATCAGTCTGAGTTTATTGATATGAGCCTACTAAGCACAAATTCTTCATTCACTGTTTCAGCTTGAGATATTAGGAAAGGATCTAATGGTTTATTTGGTTGGTTTGGTGAAGCATGGATTATGCAGTGGTCTACATTAATCAGGTTGAAGCACCAGATCTGCCTTGGTATATGGTAGAAGGTATCCAAAGTTTCCCTAAGTAAATAGGCATGTTAGAGGGGATTTATCAGATTAGACCCACATACCCATACATGGAGTGCCCAGAGGACACACATTTACCACAACAGTGAGGAACAAATTTATGAAGGCAGCTCCAGCATTCTTGAAGTCTGCTGTGATTGTTATTTTATGTAAGTCAGATTTGACAGTGGGAACTGCCCTAACTGAATTAAGACACCTAACTACAATGGGGTTGATTGGATCCCATTGTGGTAGGGGTCAAGTAGTGGCAGTCAATCAACAAAGATAAGGTAGGCATGGTTACCACAACAGATCAAAGCAGTAATCAGAATAGTCTGACTCTTATGGACTTATGGCACTGGTGTCCCTAGGAGTGAAATAGATGGGAACTCTACTAAAAAATTACTTGAACAGTACAAGCAGAAGAATTCTAGGTCAAGCAAACAGCAGTCTATCTCAAATCACAAAAATAGAGTCATAGTCCCTCAATCAATTCCCAATCTTGAGCCAGTTTATAAACTCTTAGGATTTTGCAGCAAAACTCTGCCATACTCTGCAGATAAGTACTCTCCTTTTGAGAAAGAGCTTTTGGCTTGTTACTGGGCCTTAGTAGAGACTAAAAGCTTAACCATGGGCCACCAAGTCACCATGCGGCCTGAGTTGCCCTCCATGAACTGGGTGTTTTCTGACCCATAAAGCCATAAAGTCATATGTGCAAAACATTACTCCATCGTTAAATGAAAGTGTTGTTATTGTTGTTAGGTGCTGTCAAGTCAGTTTCGACTAGAAGGGAACCTATGTACAACAGAAACAAACACTGCTCAGTCCTGCACCATCCTCACAATCATTGCTGTTTGAGCCCCTTGTTGCAGCCACTGTGTCAATTCATCCCTTGGAGGATCTTCCTTAAATGGAAATTTTATATACTAAATCGAGCCCAAGCAGGACCTGAAAGCACAAGCAAGTTGCATGAGGAAGTGGCCCAAAAGCCCATGGTCTCCACTCCTGTCACATTACCTGCCCTCTCCTAGTCTGCACCTATGGCTTCATGGGGGCCCTATTATGATCAGTTGACTGAGGAAGAGAAAACTCGTGCCTAACTTACAGGTAGTTCTCCGTGACATGCAGGCACCACCAAAAGTGGACAGCAACAGTGCTACAGCCCCTTTCTGGGACCTCCCTGAAGGATGGTGGTGAAGGGAAATCCTCCCAATGGGCAGAAATTCAAGCAGTGCACCTGGTTGTTCACCTTGCTTGGAAAGAGAAATGGCCAGATGTGGGATTGTATACTGATTCATTGGCTGAGGCCAATGTTTGGCTGGATGGTCAGGGACTTCAAAGGAACATGACTGGAAAATTAGAGACAAGAATTTATGCGGAAGAGGTTTGTGAATAGACCTCTCTGCATGGGTCAAAGAAGTGAAGATATTTGTGTCTCATGTGAATGCTTACCCAAGGATGACCTCGGAAAAGGAGGATTTTAACAATCAAGTGGATAAGATGACAGTTTCTATGGAAACCAGTCATCCTCTTTCCCCAGACACTCCCATCATTGTCCAGTAGGCTCATGAGCAAAGTGGCCATGGTGGCAGGGAAGGAGGTTATGCATGGGCTCAGCAACATGGACTTCCACTCACCAAGGCCAACTTGGCTACAACCACTGTTGAGTGCCCAATCTGCCAACAGCAGAGACCAACACTGAGTCGCCGATATGACACCATTCCTCGAGGTGATCAGCCAGTAACCTGGCGGCAGATTGATTACATTGGACCATTGGCATCATGGGAAGGGCAGCATTTTGCTATTACTGGAATACACACTTACTCTGGATATGAATTTGCCTTCCTTGCAAACAGTGCTTCTGCCAAAACTACCATCCACGGACTTAGAGAATACCTTATCCACCGTCGTGGTATCCCACACAGCATTGCCTCAAATCAAGGGACTCATTTCACAGCAAATGAAGTGTGGCAATGGGCCCATGATTATGGGATTCACTAGTTTTACCATATTCCCCATCATCCTGAAGCAGCTGGCTTGATAGAACGATGGAATGAATGGCCTCCTAAAGGCACAATTACAGTGCCAGCTAGGTGGCAACATCTGGAAGGTTGGGGCAATGTTCTCCAGGAGGCTGTATATGCTCTAAACCAGCATCCAATATATGGTGCTGTTTCTCCCATAGCCAGCATTCATGGGTCCAGAAATCAAGAGGTGGAAACAGGAATGTCACCACTCACTATTACCCCAGTGACCCCCTCACTAAATTTTTGCTTCCCCTCCCTGTGACACTATGCTCTGCAGGTCTAGAGGTCTTAGTTCCAAAGGGAGACACAACACTGATTCCAGTGAACTGGAAGTTAAGAATGCCACCCAGCTGCTTTGGGCTTCTCATGCCTAAAGATCAACAGACAAAAAAGGGAGTTACCATATTGGCTGGTGTGATTGATCCTTATTACCAAGGGGAAATTGGACTGATATAACATAATGGAGGTAAATAAAAGTATGTCTGGAATTGGAGAGCCTTTAGGACATCTCTTAGTACTGTTACACCTTGTGATTAAAGTCAATGGAAAACTACAGCAACCCAGTTCCAACATAACTACTAATTGCTCAGACCCTTCAGGAGTGAAGGTTTGAGTCACTCCACCAGGCAAAGAACCAAGACCAGCTGAAGTGCTTGCTGAGGGCAAAGAGAATACAGTATGTGTGATAGTAGAAGGTACCAGTTACGATCACATGACCAGTTACAGAAACAAGGACTATAGTTGTTATGAATATTCCTTCTTTGTATGTGTGCATCAAATATCTTTTGTTCACTAATAAAACATAAGATGTAAACAGGGCTAGTGTGTTTTCTATCATACACGTTAATTATATCATGCTAGGCGCAAGTATGACTTTGTAATTATCTTTATTTAGAGATTGTGTATGGTTTAAGGAGATGTGTACAGGTGTCAAACAGACAAGGGTTGTACTGTGACGGTTAATGTTGTGTGTCAATTTTGTTGGGTCATGATTCTTAGTGCCTTGGTAGTTGTGTAATGATGTAGTTTGGCAGTTAGGTAATGATGTAATTTGGCAGTTATGTAATGTAGTTATCTTCCATTTTGTGATATAATGTACTCACCTCCATGATGTGATCTGTTGTGATCAGCCAATCAGTTGTAAAGGGAATTTCCTTGGGGGTGTTGCCTGTACCCAGTATACATGGAAGTTCTGGCAAAGCTCATTGGCTTTTGCTCACTCTAGATACTGCATCTGGCTCATCATCATCTGACCTATGGTTCTTGGGATTTGAGCCTACAGCCTGCCATATTGCCTGCCAATTTTGGGATTTATTTGTCCCTACAGCCTGTGAGCCAGCAGCCTGCTGTCTGACCTCTTGATCTTGGGTTCATCAGCCCCTGCAGCCACATGAGTCAGGAGAAGCCACCAGCCTGACACCTGATCCACAGACTTGGGACTTGCCGGCCTCTACAACCATGTAAGCCATTTCCTTGAGATAAATCTCTCTCTCTCTCTCTCTCCTGCCACCCCCCACCAAAGCCCAAACCCCATTACTTTGAATCCATTCCAATACATAGCTACCCTACCAGAGAGAGTAGAACTGCTCCATAAAGTTTCCAAGGAGCAACTGGTGGATTCGAACTGCCAACCTTTTGGTTAGCAGAATGCTTAAATGCTGTACCACCAGCGCTCCTCTCTCCATATCTTCCCTCTCTCTCTCTCTCTCTCTCTCTCTCTCTCTCTGTGTATATATATGTATATACTGGTTTTGCTTCTCTAGAGAACCCAGCGTAAGACACCCTCAAATGGGAATGTGTTTACGAAGTTCAACGAACAGCAAGAACCCAATGTGGTTGTAGTGGACATAGCAAGGAGGAGCATGTAAACAGATGTCTTCATACTGAGATGCCATTAAGGATAATAAAAAAAAAAATGAAAATTGGCAGTGATAATGGTTGCACAACATGGTGAACATAATTAATGTCACTGAATTGTACACAAAAAAAATTGTTGAAATGGTAAATGTTTTGTTATCTATGCCTCACCACAATACTTTCTTTCATTTTTAATAATAAAAAGAGATAAAGAGATGTGTTCAGAGAGGTACCTGGGTCAGATCCTGAAGTGCCTCGAGGGTATCTTTGTTTGTATGGTCTTCCAAGAAACAAATGCCAAGATGTGCAAGAGATGTTTTGGAGAAAATGCCTGTGCAGGATAAAGGGCAGAGGGGGCAGGAGCAGGCAGGAAGATCTGGCATACCACGATGTCTGTTTGATACCTGTGAGGAAAAGGGTAAGAAAGGAGGCTGGGGTAGGAAGAGGCTCAGACTGTAGCACACCTCCACAAAAGTCTCAGTCAGGGGGATGGAGATCCCCAGAGCACAGATCATCCATCAGAGTAGTCCTGACTCAGGCAGAAATGGCCTAGTAAGTTCTAATACTCCCAATGAGCTGAGTCATCGGCTGGCAGCAGCCCAGGAGAGTGGGAACCCTCCATGAACAATCCAGCAAATCAAAGGTGTGGTAGCTGGAGGCTCTTCATCAGCTACCTTCTCACAGCAGGATCTGTTGAAGGGAGTCCTGCACAGCACACCTCAATGACTGCTACACTATGGCAAAGACTTTGGTTTTTACTCTAAGTGATTTGGGGAGCCATTGGAAGGCTTTAAGCTGGAGAGAGACATGATATGACTTATATTGTAAAGGAGTCCATCTAGCTGCCATGTTGAGAACAGGCTGTAAGTGGGCAAGAGTGGAAGGAAAGATACCAGTTAGGAAGCTATTCCAGGAATCCAGGTAAGAAGTGATGGTGGTTCAGGCAAACATTGACAATAGTGCTTACGGATAAGAGTGGTAAAATTCTGGATATATTTTGAAGGTAAACCTGTGTCATGGATTGAATTGTGTCCCCCAAAAATGTGTGTCAACTTGGCGAGGCCATGATTCCCAGTATTGTGTGATTGTCCTCCATTTTGTTATCTGATGTAATTATCCTATGTGTTGTAAATCCTAACCGCTATGATGTTAATGAGGCAGGATTACAGGCAGTTATGTTAATGAGGCAGGATCCAATCTACAGGATAAGGTTGTATCTTGAGTCAATCTCCTTTGAGATATAAAAGGGAGAAGTGAGAAGAGAAAAGAGGGGCCTCATGCCACGAGAAAAGAAGCAACGGGAGTGAAGCTCATCATTTAGACCCAGGGCCCCTGTGCTGAGAAGCACCTAGACCAGAGGAAGATTGATGACAAGGACCTTCCTCCACAGCCGACAGAGAGAGAAAGCTTTCTCCTGGAGCTAATGCCCTGAATTCGGACTTCTAGCCTCCAAAACTGTGAGAGAATAAATTTGTTTGCTGAAATCATCCACTTGCGGTGTTTCTGTTATAGCAGCACTAGATAAATAAGATAACCTGATACTATTTTCTGATGGATCAGCTGTGGGATGGTGAGAAAAAGAAAAATCAAGGATGATTCTAAGACTTGGGGACCTCAGCAACTGGAAAAATGGAGATGCTATGTTCTGGAGGAAGGAGCAGGATCAGAGATGGGTGTGAGAAATCAGAAGTTATTTTGGGGCATGTTAACTCTGGGAAGGCTGTTAGACATCAAAATGGAAATGTTGAGCAGGAAGCTGGGTATGAAAATATGTAGTCAAAACTAGAGGTAAAGATTAGGAAGTCTTCAGCGTTTGCATGGTATTTAAAGCCATCAGACTAAATTTGACCACCTAAGGACTATATGAAGAAGAACGTAGCACCAGGATTGCAGGACGACTCATCAACAACTTGCGATATGCAGATGACACAACCTTGCTTGCTGAAAGTGGAGAGGACTTGAAGTACTTTCTGATGAAGAGCAAAGGCCACATCCGTCAATATGGATTGCACTTCAACGTAAAGAAAACCAAAATCCTCACAACTGGACCAATAAGCAACATCATGATAAACAGAGAAAAGATTGAAGTTGTCAAGGATTTCGTTTTACTTGGATCGACAATCAATGCCCACAGAAGCAGCAGTCAAGAAATCAAACAACTCATTGCATTGGGCAAATCTGCTGCAAAAGATCTCTTTAAAGTGTTAAAAAGCAAAGATGTCATTTTAAGGACTAAGGTGCACCTGACCTAAGCCATGGTGTTTTCAATAGCCTCATATGCATGTGAAAGTTGGATAATTAATAAGGAAGACTGAAGAATTGATGCCCTTGAATTATAGTTTTGGTGAAGAATATTGAATACACCATAGACTACCAGAAGAACTAACAAATCTGCCTTGGAAGAAGTACAGCTAGAATGCTCCTTGGAAGCGAGGATGGAAAGACTTTGTCTCACATATTTTGGAAAAGTTATTAGAAAGGACCAGTCCTTGGAGAAGGACATCATCTTGGTAAAGAAGACAGACAGCAAAAAAGAGAAAGACCTTCAAGGAGATGGATTAACACAGTGGCTGAAACAATGGGCTCAAGAATGACAACTACTGTGAGGATGGTGCAGGACTGGGCTGTGTTTCGTTCTGTTGTACATAGTGTCACTATGAGTTGGAACCTACTCGACAGCACCTAACAACAACGACAAGAAGGAATGTTCATAAATAGAGGAGAGGAGAGGAGAGATCCAAAGATGGACCTTGCAGCAATTCAGCATTTAGAAGTTGTAAAGATGAAGAGAAACCAGTAATGGGTACTGACGGCTAGCTGCCAAGGGAGTAGGAAGAAGCCGAGAGAGAGAAAAGCACCCGGGAGTCAGTCAAGGAAAGAATTAGAGGAAGGGAATGACCCCCACCCCGAAAAAGAAGGGGATGATCCCCTGTGCAAAAGCTAGTGATGAACCAAGTAAGATGAGGACTGAGAATGGACCAGAGGAGGTCACCTTGACAAGAACAGTTTAGGCAGAGTAGTAAGGATGAAAGTCTGATTGGGGTGGGTTCAAGGGAGAACTAGAGGAGAGGAATTGGAAGCAATGGGAATTTAAAGAAGGATGCGGGGTCAAAGGAGATTATTTTTACTGGGCAAAATTACAGAATCATTTTATATTGATAGGAATGATCCTGTAGAAGAGAATTATTGGAACAATGGTCTTGGTTGCATTTGTTTCCTAATGTTGTTATAACAACTTACTACAAACTTTGTGGCTTAAAACAACATACATCTATTATCTTACAGTTCTGGAGATCAGAATCCTAAAATCAAGGTGTCGACAGGGCTGCATTTCCTCTGAGTTTCTAGAGGAGAATGCTTTTCCTTGCCTTTTTCATCTTCTAGAGGCTGCCTGCATTCCTTGGCTCATTGCTCCTTCCTCCATATTCAAATCTAGCAGTGCAGCATCTTCAAATCTTTCTCTGACTCTGACCTTCTCTCTCCCTTTTTCGTCTTTTAAAGACCCTTGTAATTGCATTCAGCTCACCCAGATAATACAGGATAATCTCCCCATCTCATGATCCTTAATCACATCTGAAAAATCCCTTTTGCCATGAATGGTAACATATTCAAAGGTTCCAGGGATTAGGACGTGTAATTGGGAAGGGGGCACTATTCTGCCCACCACATTGGGTAGGCAGGAGAGGATGTGCTGTAGTGCACACGTGGGGTGGTCTTCATTACACGCACCAACAACTCATCTATAGTAGTAACTACAGGAAAGGAGGTGCAGGATGGGTGGTAAATGGGGTGGTGGCTGTTGTTAGTTGCCAGCAAGTCCATTCTGACTCATGGCAACTCATGGAAATTTCTTTTGGTGACTTCTGTTTACTGAGTGAAACAGGAAGCTGAGAGTGAGGACCTGTGGGGCTAGGAGGGAAAGCTGTCAGAGATTTGAGAAGGGAGGAGAAGATATGGCATAGCTTTCTAGGAGCTAAGGGAAGAGAATGGACTAGAGAAATATGGTGTGATTGCCACTTGTAACATGGGGCTCATTTCTAGAGAGCCTTACAGCAGTGACAGTATAGGAGAAAGCAGGCACCAGCCATCTATGTGTCCTGGGGGTTTCCCAGGCCACCAGCCTGGGGCTACAATGAAGGAGAAAAGTAGCAAAAGGTAATTGCATGGCTAAAATTCACTAACTCTATTTTCCCGCTTACATCCAGAGCACAAACAGCAATCACCCTCCCTTGGCTGAGGGAGAGCACATTTCGCGAAAATGTGAAGTAATGGTAAAAACAATAACGATGATGATGGTGATGTGACATTAACGGTGACGGTGATGAGGATGATGGTGATGAGGATGATGGTAGCTACCATGTATGTTGCACTTATTGCATGTTAAGCACTTTACATACATTATCTCTAATCCTTATGACCCCGATTTTAGAGATAAGATGACTGTACTAGCCAACCACCAGTTACCGTGGAGTCGACTCTGACTCATGGCAACCCCATGTGTGTCAGAGTATAACTGTGAACACGTGCACAACGAATTGACAGCACTTACAATATTGGCTGTGCAAACCTACCCTTAAACAATGCAATTTTTCCATCACCATTAATCTCCCTTTTCTCCCTCCCTTTTGCCCATGGTAACCACTAACAAACTTTCGTCTCTACACATTTGCCTTTTCTTGTCTTTTTGTATAAGTGAGGTCATACAATATTTGTCCTTTTGTGATTGACCTGTTTCACTCAACATAATGTCTTCCAGCTCCATCTATACTGTAGTATGTATCAAGACTTCATTTCTCCTACTGGCTGAGTAGTATTCCATTGTATGTACCATATTTTGTTTATCTATTCATCTGTTGATTGGTGTTTAGGTTGTTTCCACCTTTAGGCTATTACGGATAGTGCTGCAATGAACATTGGTGTACAAATCTCTTTTTGAGTCTCTGCTTTGAAGTCTTTTGGGTATATACCTAGGACTGGAATTGCTGGGTCAGGGGGTAGTTCTATTTTTAATTTTTGAGGAACTGCCACACTATTTTTCACAAGGGCTATATTATTTTGCATTCCTGCCAGCAATGGAAAAGGGTTCCAATTTCCCCACCTCCTCACCAACATTTGTTATTTTCTGCGTTTTCTTTTTTTAGATCTTAGCCATCTGGTATAGATTGAATTATGTCCCCCCAAAATATTTTTTGTAAATCCTAACCTCTATGCCTGTGGCTATAATCCCATTTGAGAATGGTTGGTCTTTTTTGTGTTAATGAGGCAGGATTAGTGTAGGGTGTATCTTGAATCAATCTCTTGTATGACTTCAATCTTTTAAAATTTGTTAAGACTTACTTTGTGACCTACTGTCTTAGTCATCTAGTGCTGCTGTAACAGAAACACCACAAGTGGATGACTTTAACAAACAGAAGTTTATTATCTCACAGTCTAGGAGGCTAGGAGTCTGAATTCAGGGTGCCAGCTCCAGGGAAAGGTCCATGTTGTCAATCTTACCTGGTCGAGGAGATTTTCAGCGCAGGGACCCTGGGTCCAAAGGCCGCACTGTTCTTCTGACTCTTGTTTCTTAGTGGTATGAGTTCCCCCTGCTTCTCTGCTCGCTTCTCTCTTTTACATCTCAAAAGATATTGCTTTAAGACAAAACCTAATCTTTTAGATTGATTCCTGTCTCATTAACATAACTACCTCTAATCCTGCCTCCATAACATTATAGAGGTAGGATTTACAACACATAGGAAAATCACATCAGATGACAAAATGGTGGACAATTACACAATACTGGGAATCATGGCTTAGCAAAGTTGACACATATTTTTGGGAGACACAATTCAATCCATGACATTCCACTGCTTGGCCCCCAATAATTCATGTCCTTGCCACATGTAAAACAAATTCATCCCATCGTATCATAGAAAAAGTCTTAAATCAACTCCAAGTCCAAAATTTCATCTTCTGCAAAATTTCTGTTTGTGAAATCTAGAATACAAGTTGTCTGCTTCCAAAGTACAATGGTGGAACAGGCACAAGCTAGACATTTCCATTATAAATGGGAGAAATTAGAGGGAAAGAAGAAATAACAGGCATCAAGCAAGTCAGCAGAACACATTACATTAGCACTCAAGGCTTGAAAATAATCCTCTGTTCTCTGAGACCATTTACACAATGGTACTGCCATCCAGACTCGGAGTGTTGGCCACACTCTCTGGATTCTGGGTGGAAGCCCATTGGGACAGCAACTCTGCTCCCTCACATTTGGGTGGCCCCATTGACTCTTTGAAACCTAGGAGGCTATGGCTCCACCTTTTGAGAATCTAAAGGTTGTGGCCCTACCCGTTGAGACTGAGGCAGCTCTGCTTCCTGTGTTCCTTGTCTCTTCAGCTTCTGCTTCCTGGTTTCTTGGTCTCTTGGCCCCTCAGGCTTTGCAGCAGGAGTCTACCCTGCTAGGGCAAGAACTGCCAAGCTCTTTAGCTCCACCGATAAGTGCCTGGAGGCACCCTCTCCACCAGAAAGCCTTCTGCCAAAGGCACTCAGCTCTCTCACACCGTAGGTCAGTTCCAGTGCTGTCCCACATTGGTCTCCTGGTTCTTCCACTGCCATTTTTCTGCTGTTGCTTCTTGCTGTCTGTGCCCTATCCAGTGTAACAGCTTTCCTCACTTCCTTCTGAGTCCTCACAGAATTGTCTTTGACTTCCATTATTTCACCAACAGTCTCTTCAAGGCAATCTAGTCTTTTACTATTAGGCACTTTAAAACTCTTACAGCCTCTATCCATTCACAGTTTCAAAACTGCTTCCATATTATACTTATCTGTTAGACCAATGGAAACCCTGGTGGTGTAGTGGTTAAGAGATACAGCTGCTAACCAAAAGGTCGGCAGTTCAAATCCACCAGGCACGCCTTGGAAACTCTATGGGGCAGTTCTACTCTGTCCTATAGGGTCTCTTTAGTCGGAATCAACTCAATGGCAATGGGTTTTGTTTTTGTTTTTTTGGTTAGACCTACCATGTGGTCTATCCTGGAGAATGATCTATGTGAACTGGAGTAAAATGTGTATTGTGTTGTTGTTGGGTGGAGGGTTCTACATATGTCTGTTGAGTCTAGTTGGTCTATAGTGTCATTCAGGTCCTCTGCTTCCTTGTTGATTTCAGTTTAGATGTTTTGTCCAATATTGAAAGTGGTGTATTGAAGTCTCCAGCTATTATTGTAGTGCTATCTCTTTCTCCCTTGCATTCTATCAGTGTTTGCTTTATATATGTAGGCACTCTGATGCTGAGTGCATATATATTCATGACTGTTAAATCTTCTTGATAGACTGACCCTTTTATCACTATATAATGTCCATTTTTTATCTTTTCTAACATAAAAGTAGTCTTAAAGTCTACTTTTTCTGATATTAAGATTGCTACCTTAGCTCTCTTTTTGTTATTAGTGTGGAATATTTTCTTCCATCCATACAGTTCCAACCTATTTGTGTCCTTGGGTCAAGGTGTGTCTCTTGAAAACAGCGTATAGTTGGAATTTTTTTCCATTCTGTCACTGTCTGCCTTTTGACTGGAATGCTTAGTCCATTTGCATTCACTGTAATTACTAATAAGAAGTGACTTGCTTCTGCCATTTTGTTGTTCTTTAAGTGTCATAAGTCTTCTTTGTCTTTGTCCTTTACTACTGCTTGCTTTTGTGGTTTGTTGGTTTATTGCAGTGAGTTATTTTAGTTCCATTCTCCTTTCCTTTTGTGTATATTTTTTAAATTTTTTTTAGTGGTTTTCATGAATATTACATTCAACAGCTTGTATTATAACATCCTAGGGTAAGTTGATACCAACTGAATTCAATAACATACAAGAAATTCTTTACCTATGCCATTCCTCACCTCCCTTTGTTGTTATCACTAATTACATTTTTATATTTCTTATGCCCTGTAATATAGTTTTAACATTGCTTTTTATATATTTGTTATTAAAAAACTATGAAGGACAAAACAATTAGAATCAGCAAGATGAATACATTGTTACTAGACCTTATACTCATTCATGAAGTTTAATTTTACAATTGTGCTGTTCTTTCATTGAGTGTGCTATATATGTCTCTCTCTGTATATATTTTTAAGTATAAAAATTTCAAACACCAAAATAGAAAGTACAGTAAAATAGAACCCACTACCTAGAATTAATTATTATTAAGATATTACCATATTTTCTTCATCTGCTTTTTCAAAGCATTTAAAGTGACATACACTCATCACCACATTTCAGCCCTAAATAATTAAGCACACGTCTCTAACAAATTCTCCAGTATCAACTAGCACCAGTCCATAGAAAACTATTCATTTATCCCCGAAATATATTTTGCATACTGTTGGTTCCAAGCAAGATCCAATCAAGGGCCATGCCTGCATTTGGCTATTATATCCTTTAAGACTTCTTTAATTTAGAACAGAGTCCCTAGGTGGTGCAAACAGTTACTGTGCTTGCTGCTAACTGAAAGGTTGAAGGTTTGAGTCCATCCAGAGACATCTCAGAAGAAAGGTCTGGTGATCTACTTCCAAAAAAATCAGCATTGAAAACCCTATAGAATGCAGTTCTACTCTGACACACATGGGGTTGCCATGAATCAGAATCAACTCAATGGCAGCTGGTACTAATTTATAACAGTCTCCTCACCCTGTGCTTGTTATTTCCATGGCACTGCGAATTTTTTTGGTGGTCCTGTTGAAGATCCCAGACCAGCTGTCCTGTAGAGTGCTTTACCTCCTGCACTATATTCTCACAGTGTTGTTTCACTCATTCCTCTCTTCACTGTATTTCTGTGCATGGGGTTGAGTGTCAGAGGTGATTTTAGGTAACTCCAAGGCTTCTGAATGAGGCACCTGAGTGTCATCAGTGAGGCAGGGAGAAGAGGAGAGGGGGAGAGTGGAGAGTGATGGGGAGAGGCAGCGAGGTGGGGCCCTATGGAGGCAACTGTGAGACATCCACCTGCAGCTGTCCAAGAGTCCAGTGCATATGCTGGACTGAGCTAGCTCCACAAGGGAGCACAATACTTTGCACAGAGCTCTTAGAGGGGATTCTGCAGGGGTGCATCAGGGCAGGGCAGGGCAAAGGAGGGCATGTGTGGCCAGAGCTGAATTTCAGAGGCAGGAAAGAAGATGCAGTTAGAGTGTGATTTGTTTCTCTGTACAAGTAAGTGAAGGGATGGGGGAAAACTACAAAAGAGGTTTATAGATCCCAGGAGGGAATAGTCTCCAGGGTTAGGCTGCTTTCAGTTGCCTGTTTAAGAAATCCTGGTTTAAAAGAAGGGAAAGGGGGTTTATTATCAGATAACTAAAAAGTCCAGGGGTAGTGTAGGCATTAGGCTGGGTTGGGGATCAAGACTTCCCTTCATTTCCCTGTGCTTTCCTCAGCTGTGTCCTCCTCTGTATGTTGGCTTCTTCATCAGAATGGCTTTCCTCATGTCAGGAAAATGGCTGCAACATCTCCAGGCCTCACACCTGCATCCTACACTGTCCAGAGGTAGAGAGAGGGAGCTTCTGTCTTCCAACCACAGCACTAAAGACCTGATCTTTGATTGGACCAACCTAGAGCACCTGCCCAGCTCTGTACCAAAAAGTGTGGTAAGAGGGATGGGCTAACTCCAATTGGCTCAGGTAAATCAGGATTCACCCCTTGGGGCTGAAAATTGGAATCAATTCTAGTGAAACTCCATGCTGTACACATTGAAAGAGGGATGGAAGAGATGTTGAGGAGCAACTATTAACATAATATCTACCACCTGGGGTATCCTGAGTTGCCGGTACATGCTGGCCATTTTTTGGTCATGATCCATCCGACCTCCTGGGTATGCCTAAATTGGGATGCCTCTAAACCAACATTTCTCAATAACAAATACTGTGATCCAATTGCATACAAATCACCAGAGCACATATAGAAAATGCAGTTTCCGGGACCAGCCCCATTCTGGGGATGTCCCAGGCCCTTCTGGAGCTCTAGAAAGAGGCTGTAGCAGCTCAAAGACTTTCCTGAAGAAGGCTGCAGATGTGAGCCTTTAGAAACCAGGTGAGAATCTCTGGGATGTAGGGTGATTATCATCTACCTGAAAGTTGCTGAATCCTTGGACCGACAGAGAGCCTGTACAGGACGGAATCAGTAATGCTTCACCCAGTCTTGTGACTCTCCAGGCCTCCTAACTGGAGTAGCAGTTATGCTGGACTGAGGAGAGGACTGCAGCCTCCCCCCCTGGCAGTCTCTCTCCCACTCCAACCCCAGGGGGACAAACATTTGGAAGGGGAGGCAGAAGTCAGCACCTTGACCCTGTGTCCCTCTCCCCACAGCTCCAAGGGCCATGAACTTGATCAATGCTGGAGAGGCAGGGAGCTCTTTGAATGGAAAATGAGATTGAAGTTTTAAAATGAGCCTAAAAAACCAGAGTGAGCTTGCTTTAATTAACTGAAAATGACCACTAAATTTTGGAATCCAGCTGCGATGTCATGAGGGAGCCTGGCTAGGGCAGGTACTGGAAACATAAAAGTTTCGTGCCTATACGCCAATGCACCAAGCTCCTCACTACACCAGTTAGAAGACTTGGGAAACCTCTCATCATAGCTTCAGATGCACCCAGCATGAAGCACAGGTCAGATACTCCAGAATACCATGCATTTGGCAGACAAAGATCAGATTTCATCAAACTAGAGCTTCCCTTAGGGCTTCCCTTAGGGCTGTCAGGTAAAATACAGGACACCTAGTTAAATGTGAATTTTAGAAAAACAGCAAATAATTTTTTCATATGTTTGTCCCAAATATTGCAGGGGACATAAATTAGACTAAAAATTTATTCACTGTTCATCTGAAATTCAAATTTAACTGGGTGCCCTGTATTTTTATTTGATAAATCCAGAGACCCCAAACTTCACATACCTCCAGAGTGTCGGAGAAGGTCCATTTTGTTCCTCAAGTAACCAGTCAGGTGATCAGAAGGAGACTGTTATTGTTAGTTGTCATCAAGCTGACTCATGGTGACCCCATGTGTGCAAAGTACAACTGCTCCATAGGGTTTTCAAGGCTGTGACCTTTTGGAAGCTGATCTCCAGGCCTGTCTTCAGAAGAGCCTCTGGATAGGTTTGAATCACCTATCTTCCCGCTAATAGTTGAGCACTTAGCCATTTGTGCCACCCAGGGACTCAGAAGGAGCTTGCAGGGTGCGTATTCCAGTAGATGATCAGGTGACAGCTATAAACACTATTCTCTGCATGTGGTCTCATACCCTCCTAAGTACCCTTCGAGATAGGCAGAAGTAATGCTAACCCCATTTTGCAGATAAGAAAGCTGAGGCTGGGAGGATCAGCACCTCATCTGAGGACTGAACTGGCTGTCTGTTCCCAAAACTGTTTTTAACGTCACTATGCTGAGTAACAGGATGACGTGGTTGGGGTGTAAGAGGCTTGTTAAGCCTCTGCAGTGGTTTCTGGCAGTCGGGCAAGAGCTCATTCTGGGAGGTGAAGGCTGTGGCCCCTACCCGTAAGGAGCCCAGCCAGTCACTGAACACACCCAACCTGGCATTCTCTGGTCACGTCTTCCAGATCCGTTGAACTTGTGGCATTAGAATGTGACAGGTATAAGCTTCCTGTGTCATGGCTCCCTTCCCGCGTCACAGCTCCCTTCATGTATCACAGGGCTGCTGAAGTGTGGATTTTACCAACAGGTAAAGAAGAGAGAATAAAATGGAGCATTGGTGCAAAATGGCACACAGATTTCCAGACATGGCCAGTTAGCAGATCAGTCACATGTAGAGTTAGAGCGAAGGCTAAGCAGAGAGACGTGGTGGGGAAGGCGGAGATGAGTGATGGTCAACTGCTCTGCCTGAGTCAGTGTACACAGATATCAAATATGATACAGGAAAGGAGTGTTGTTAACAATGACCTGGGTTCCAAGGTTTCATTAAATCGTAGACTAGAACTAACCCATTTTAGATCTCAAGGGACGTTGGAAATGATGGGGCTCAGTTCATCATCGTATAGATGAGACAGAGCCAGGTGTTACAGGGTCAGGCAGTGTCAGGCCGGGCTTACCTAGATGAGTTACCTAGTGCTGCTCTAACACAAATACCACACGTGGGTGGCTTTGAAGAACAGAAATTTATTTTCTCACAGTTCAGGAGGCTAGAAGTCTGGAATCAGGGCTACAGGGGAAGGCTCTCTGTCTGCTCTGGGACAAGAGCCTTGTCTCTTTCAGCTTGTGTGGGCCCAGCATTCCTCTGTTCCTTGGTGATCTCCTCATGGCACCTATCTTACCCCATTTGTACTGCTTGTCTCTGTTGCTTCTTATAACTCAGAGGTGATTAGGTTTAGGACACACCCTTCACTGATACGGCCTCATTAACATAACAAGGAAAACTTTTTCCAAACAGGATCACATCTACAGGTATAGGGGTTAGGATTTCAACACATACTTTTGGGGGAAAGTAATTTCATCCATAACACCAATTGGGCGCAAACACGTGGGAAGAAGGGGCCGTGCTACCGGGAAGACGAGCCCGAGTGGCTCCAGTATGAGTATGATCGTGTAGTTAAGAAACTCAGAGTCTCAGAAACCAAGGGTGAGGACCCCCAGTCATCCATCATGCTAGGCTGGCAGGACCCCCGCCTCTAGAAGCCACGTTATTAATGATCTAGGAGAAAGACCAACTAAAGTCACAAATGACTCTGAGCAGGGAAGCCTCGGGAGCCGCAGCAAGGAGGACTGACAAATTACACCCGAATTAGAAGATTGAAATTATATGGGCAGCAAATAAGAGAACTTTCCCTGGAAAAAAAGAAAACCCAACAGAGATCTAGTGACTGTGTCTGTGCCTTTTACCGAGAAAAAAAATTCCCCCAGCTAATTTCAGTTCTTTGAGAAGTTTGTGTGGTTTAAAAAACTGTTACTAATTTTCTCTCAAAAATTGATTTTTGCCAAAAATCAATTGAGTGCATTTTGCTCTGTCTGAGTCAGTGTGCACAGACATCAAATATGATACTGGAAAGGAGTGTTGTTAACAACTACCTGGGTTCCAAGCTTTCATTAAATCATAGAGTGGAACTAACCCATTTTAGATCTGAAAGAGCGTTGGAGATTATGGGGCTCAGTTCTTCATTGTATAGATGAGACAGAGCCTGGTGTTACAGGGTCAGGCAGTGTCGGGCCAGCCTTAGAGACTGAGCCCAACTCCTTCCACTCCATCAATTGCTTCCTCCTTCACTTCACTTCTTCACTTCCCTTTCTTTCCCTTCACTTCATTTCCTTTCCTTTAACTTCTTCACTTCTCTTTACTCTTCTTCACTTCCCTCCACACTTAGGGAGAACTCACTATAAAGAAGGCCTTGTGGTAGTTCCTGTGGCCACACACAAGGCCCTCAAGGAAGCTGTGACCCTAGTAAGGGCAACAAGGCAGAGCTAACTGCACAGTAGTCTGAGCTGAGCTCGTCCCATGCGGGGCTTGAAGGAAGTGAGGTCATTGGTGGCTGGTGGGGGAAGGAGAAGGGGACTGCCTCCTGGAGGAAGTGGCATTTCAGCAGTGATTTGGAAAAGGAGAAAGGACTTAGGCACACAGAAATGAAGAAAGGCATTCATGAGGGATGAAGCAATGCTGATGAAGGGAGGAAGGAAGAAAAGTCAGGTCTGTGGGAAATAGCAGAAATGGATTCTCTGTGGCTGGAGTGTGGGTTCTGGGAAGAGGGCACAGGGGCATGGGATTAGGATAGTCTGTTGGGGTCACTGCAGACTTTGGTCTCAAGTGGGGACTGTTCAAAGTGTATACTCAGGGCATGGCTTGATTTGAGCTGAGCTTTCAGGTGGTTTGTGGCAGCATCGTGGGGTGGCTGAGGCCGACAGAGCCCAAGAGGGAGCAGGGAGGCTGAGGCAAACATCCCAGTGAAATTCATGATGGAAATGGTTGAAATATACATCTCTGAGGGTGTCAGCTGGGAGTCCCTGAGTGGCGCAAACAGGCGCTCGACTACTAGCTGAAAAGTTGGCAGTTCGAACCCACTTCAGAGGACAGAGCTGGCGAGCTGCTTCCAAAAGTTCACAGCCTTAAAAACTCTATGGAGCACAGTTCTACTCTGAAACACACGAGGTCGCCATGAGTTGGAATCAGCTTGATGGCAACTAACAATAACAAAGGGTGTCAGCCAGCTTACCAACACCATCTTCTTTGAGAAGTGCTTCCTTCCGCCGACAGGGTCAAAACCAAGGTGGGCCAGTGAGGTAGTTTCTGTGGTGAGAGGACACATTGGGCCACTTGGGCAGCCATTTCCGTCGTGGACAACCCTGCCAGTAAATGTCTATCCCTGTAAGTAAAACAGAGGAATAGAGAGAGAGGGACTACAGGGAGGGACTGGAACCGGCTTGCAAAGACCAAAGCCCAGGACCAGGGTCACTTTCCAGTTCCTGGTTCCAGGCTGCAGGCTCACAAGGGACCCTGCTGCCTTTGGTTGTGTGATATAAATTTGTATCTTTATTAAGAATGTCTCTTTGTTTGTTTGTTTAAGCCAGTAGTTCCAAAAAAGTTTTGGTGTCAGGACCCCTTCAAGTTTTAAAAATTATTGTAGACACCAAAAAGCTTTTATTTGTGTGTATTATATTTATCTCTATGTACTGAATATGGAATTTAAAACTGAGAAATTATAAAAATATTTATTAATTCATTGAAAAATAACAGCGATAAACTCATCACAGTATTACATCTTTGCAAATCTCTTTAAGGTCTAACAGAAGGTATTCAAATTTTCATATCTGCTCCTGTGTTCAGTCTGTTGATCTATCATAGCATGTAGCCTCTGGAAAACTCCACTGTACACTCGTGAGAGAATGAAAGTGAGAAAGGCACATAATGTCTCAGTGGTATCGTGAAAATAGTTTGTACTCACAGACCTCCAGGGGTCCCTGGACCACACTTTCAGAGCTACCAATTTAAGTTCTTCTGAAGTTGGTTTATGTAACTAACCAAAGAGTCTTAACTAAGACTCTGTCAGGCTCATAATATGGCTTGATTTGTTAACCGTTCCTAGTGAGATTATTTATGAATAAATGACTAAACCTTTATGTTAAGAATGTACTTGTCACCTCAAACTCCATCTATTGATATCCTGGTATTTGGATTAAGGGGCCTTAAAATACACAGGTACACATGTACACACAGACATGCACAGACACACACACACACAAAAGAAGCAGAGTGAAGTGGTCAAGATGACCACGAATGTAAGTGTGATGCTTTCGTTTAAAAATACTTATCAGTGAGCAAGTGATTCCTACCCATTGGGGAAAAATAAAAAATGCCAGTAGACAAAGGCAAAAAATTACCCTTGATCCCACCACCCCAAGATGAATCTCTGAGAACATTTTGGCTACATCCTTCTGTATGGATATACGTTTGTTTTTATACAGAAGTGGGAACACATTGCATATAATTTTCATAGATTTTCTTTTTAACAATTCATACTATATTATAAATATGTATCCCTGTAAGTAAAATGTACTTCAACAACATCATTTTGTTAAGACTGCTTTAAATGCTGTGTAATATAGATGTATCATAATTTATTTAACAACTTCTCAGTTATTGTACATTTAGTTTTTTTTTAATTTTGCTATGACTGTATATCTTTGCACTCATTATTTTAAAACTTCTTTAAAATGAAAAATTTCAAAGAAACACAAAAGTAGATAATTGGACGGCAAACTCCTACCTATGCATCAACCCTACTTCAATAATTACAAAAATAAGTCTTTTTTCATCTATACCGCTTGCACCCTGCTGGATTTAATTCAAATCCAAGATCTTATATCATTTCTTCCATAAATACTTCATATGTATCTCTAAGAGATTGAAATTTGCTCTTTTTTAAGTAACAGAATCACAATTTTGTTACCATACCTATATAAATTAATAATAGTTTCTTCATATCATCAAATATCCAGCCAGAATTCAGACTTTCTCAATTATCTCATAAATGTCTTTTTACAAATAGTCTGTTGGAAGCAGGAGTCAAACAAGGTCCCCACATTGCATTTGGTATCACTGTCTTTGGGATAAATTCTTGGAAGTGAAATTGCTGGGTCAAAGTATATACATATTTTAAAGGATTTTGCTGCGTATTGCAGAATTGGCCTTCATAAATTATGTATTTTTAAGCTCCCATGTACACTTCTTTAAAAAGCTGAACTTTGAAATTCTACCTGGAGAGAGTGCCTCTGAGATGGACTTTTGTACTTAAGCATCTTCCTCTTCTTGCCTGCATCCGCATGCACCTCAGTTCACCTTCTTGGTTATTATTCTCAAGTTTTCACTGTCATGTTATATAATTCAAGCTAGGAACATTTTCTCGCCTGTGCTGTCTTTAAACCTTACCTGCTGCCAGGCATCCTCTCCCTCTGACCTTGAAGCACATGCTTTCTTTCTCCTCCATCTTTCTTCCCTCCTACTCCTTCTTACAAGGTATCTGAGTTTCCTAGTGCTGCTGCAACAGAAATACCACAAGTAAGTGGTTTTAAAGAATAGAAATTTCTTTTCTCACAGTTCTGGAGGCTAAAAGTCCAAATCAAGGTTTCTTCCTTGTAGGTAGGCCCAGGTTCCTTGGCTTGCAGACGATCCTCATGTGGCATTTTCCCCCATGTGTGCATAGTATCTCTGTGTGTAATCTATTCTTTTTATAACTCAGAAGTGATTAGATTTAGAACTCACCCTGTTTGAGTATGACCTAATTAACATAACAAAGAAAACTCTATTTCCAAACAGGATTAAATCCATCCACAGGTATGGGGGTTAGGATTCCACTATTTATTTTGGGGACACAACTCAATCCATAAGACAAGTCTTCAGCGTGACTTATGCTGTGGCTCACTACTGAATCAGTCAAGTTGTTTCAATCACGTACATTGAAACAAGGGGAGAGGAGGTGCAGAAACAGCTTTGGGGGGACTGAGGTGACAATCACCTGCTCAAATAGACATTTCTGTATCATTAATGCTTCTACCTCTTTTTTCGTGAAGTGGGTATCCTAGTTGCTGGCTTCCTGGGATTCTAACATCAGAGCAGTGTGAAAATGGCTGGGATGACACCATGCGTCCATGTGGGAGAGGGAAGAGAACATTTAATGAACACTTGCTAGGTACCAGGGATGGCACTTACTATCTCATCTAATTCTTTCAAAAACTTGTGAGGAAACTGAGAACTAGCAAGGTCTGGTACCGAGAGTGGTTCTAGAGGAACAAAATCTTAAGAATGAGTTTTCTGAATTGGTTCTCAAGTCTGGCTAGACTTATAGGCACTAATGACTCTATTTTCAGTAGTAAAGAGGGCACTGTTAATCCATGGCGTGATGTGGCAATAGAAACACTCAGGGTATCACCACCCTGGGATCAAATATTTATAAGAGACAAGGCTCTGGGGGATTCTGTATTTGATACCTTTCAACATTTTTGTCAATCTGAGAAGTATAACGAAGCTGGCTGGTTGGCCCTACTTTTGCTAGACAAAGTGGAGAAAGGATGAGCTCAGGGCTTCAGAATCCCAGCTCAAGTGCTGCATAAAAGACCTGAAATTTGCTATTTGTGCCCTGAAAGAAAGCCTTATTTCTTGTAGTAACAGAGCTGATATTGTCAAAAATCAAACCCAGAGTCTTATCCTAAGAGTGGATGAATTATGCCAGTTGAACTCCCAATCTCGAATGGTGTCTGAAAGTAAAGTGAGGGCATTGATTGGGAAGAAATGGGATCCTGAAACTTGGGATGGGGCTATAATGGCAGCTAATCTGGAGGTTGGGACATTGAGCCCCTAAATTCTGTTGAATCACCACTGCCAACAGAACTAGCCCTCTGGCTCCCATCTGACGAGATTACTCCAGCTTTGTCTGCTAGCCAACTTCCTCAGTAAAACTATAACTTCTACCTCATCTGATGAGATAAACACAGCTGTGTCTGAAGAGTCCTTGTCTGAGACATTGCCTGGGGCAGTGCCTGGGGCATTTCCTGAGGCTGATGACTTGCAAGATATTGCTGAATGTCCCCAGGACACACCTTAACAACCCATTTGTGCTTCTAGACCTATAACTAGACTTATGTCCCAGAGAGCCCAAGAGGTGAATTACAAAGTGTGACCTACGAAGAGGTACACTACACTCCAAAAGAACTACTGGATTTTTCTAACATATACAAACAGAAACCTGGGGAATATGTGTAGGAATGGCTATTAATGGTGTGGGATAATGGTACAAGGACCATAAAGTTGGATCGGTCTGAGTTTATTGATGTGGGCCCACTAAGCAGTGATTCTTCATTCAGTGTTTCAGCTTGAGAGGTTAGAAAAGGATCTAATAGTTTATTTGCTTGGTTGACTGAAACGTGGACCAAGAGGTTGCCTACACTAAATGAAGTTGAAATGCTAGAACTGCCTTGGTATAAGAGCCCTAGTGACACAGTGGTTAAGCCCTTGGTTGCTAACTGAAAGGTCGGTAGTTTGAGCTCAAGCAGCTCTGGGGGAGAAAGTTGTGGCAGTTGGCTCCTGTGAAGATTACAGTCTTGAAAACTCTATGGGGGCAGTTCTACTCTGTTCTATAGGGTTGCTATGAGTCAAAATCAATTCGAGGGCGATGGGTTTTTGCCTTGGTATACTGTAGAAGAGGATATCAAAAGGCTTAGGGAAATTGGAAAGTTAGAGTGGATTTATCATGTTAGACCCACAGACCCACCCAGAGAGTGCCCAGAGGACACTTCTTTCACCACAACGCTGAGGAATAAATTTGTGAAGGGAGCCCCAGCATCCTTGAAGACTGCTGTGATTGCTCTTCCCTGTAGGTCAGATTTTACAGTGGGAACTGCCCTAACTGAATTAAGACGCCTAACTACTGTGGAGGTGATTGGATCCTGGGGTGGCAGGGACCAAGTGGAGACACTTAATTGCCAAAGACAAGGTGGGCGTGGTTACCTTAATGGACAGCAGAGTCAAAGCAGTAATCAGAATAGTCTGACTATCATGGATTTATGGTGTTGGCTACTTAGTCATGGTGTCTCTAGGAGTAAAATAGATGGAAAATTTACTAAATATTTACTTGATCTGTAAAAGTGGAATAATTCTAGGTCAAGTAAACAGCAGTCTAACTTCAACTGCCAAAATAGAGAATCAGTTCCCAGACTTGTACCAGTTTACAGACCCACAACCCCTTGTATGAAGGGGAGGCCGGGTGCCCTTAAGGAAGGAACCCACTACACTGCTAAAAATTTATATGGTTTATCTTTCTCTCAGCCTTCCCCAAAGGGATCTACAGCTTTTTATGAGTGACTATTCATTGGGAAACAGAAATAATCAGAATTTTCAAGGATTACTGGACACTGGCTCTGAACTGACACTAATTCCTGGAGACCCAAAACATCACTGTGGCCCACCAGTCAGAGTCGGGATGCATGGAGGTCTGGTTATTAATGAAGTCTTAGCGCAGGTCCATCTCACAGTAGGTCCCTGAACCCATCCTGTAGTGATTTCCTTAGTTCCAGAATGCATAATTAGAATAGACATACGCAGCAACTGGCAGAACCCCCACATTTGATCCCAGACAGGTGGAGTAAGAGCTATTACGGAGGCTGAGTAAGGTTGTAGGAATGTCAGCGCTGCTCTTTACTGCTGGACTCCACAAAGGACCTGGCTAGAATCATCTCCAGGCACTGTTTCAAATGCAGCCTTTCTCGGTCGGCCGGCCTGGGAGCTGCTGTGGCAGAGCGTGCTTACAGGACTGTGAATATGTCCTGTCCTCCACTCATATGAGGCTGTAGTCCTCATGCCTCATATTTGCAAGGTCAATAAAATTCAGCAAAAAATGAAAATGATAGCAGGAAGTAGCTGCTATCTGAGCTCAGACTCTGAGCACAAGGCTGCTTCAGTTTTAAGAGGTTCAAAGGCTGATGGGGCAAAGGATTGACGATTGTCAAGTCATAAAATTGAGTTCGTTCATCAGACCTGGTGGTGCTAGAAAGAGAGGATTCCCATGAAGCTTGAAACAGATGCAATTTTAGAATGAACAACAACAAAAATGAACTAAAATAAAGTTTACAGCCAAGAAAGCCCTATGTAGAAGTCTTCTCTGTGTCACATGGGGTTGCCATGAGTTGGAAGCAACTCCATGGCAACAGGTTTGGTTTGATTTTGGTTCTTTATACAACTGGTGAGAAATGTATGGAATTCTTATGACTACAAACGTAAGTAAGAAATAAATTCATGGTTTTGTAGCTCTGTTCCCTGAACTTGGGAGCCATGATGCAAGCAAGTACCAATTAATTTCAGTAATATCTACGTCTAGGGGGGATCTGGTCATTTCTCTACATCAGAAAGCCTGGAGGAAGATGAAGGGGAGTCCAGGGAGCCTACAGCCTGTCTAAATGAGGATGAAACTTAGAGCAGCTGGGAGAAAATTTGGTCTTGGATTGGAGGCCAGGACAGCCTTCACTTGTTTTAGGTGTTTAATCTCTCCTCTGAGCAGCTTCCATTGGCCTACGTTGTTTTCAGAAGTGGCATAATCCAGAGTATCCCCAGATCTCGTTTGGACCTCTGTTGAAGAAGTTATCACTTGGCAGTTCAATCACTCAACAAATATCTAAGTGCTTACTGGGAATAATGCAGTGAGCAAAACAAACCCAGTTTCTTAAGAGTCCAATGGGGAGATGGGTATTAAAATAACAATAAAAATTAGGTAAATAATGACAAAGATGATCTATATGTCCTCCCCACTAGACTGCGTGCTTTTCAAAGGCAAAGACTTCCACTTCTTATTCATCTCTTTATCCCAGCCCCTGGGATATAGTAGTAGATGCTAGCAAGTGAAAATCAAGAGGTCCTTCATTGTGTGGTTGACTGTTTCATCTGGTTTGGGCCAAAGGGATTTAGGAAGAGAAAGTATGTGGAGAAGCTCATGAGCTCGCAGGGAACAGCTTCTTCAAGGGCTTACAAAATAGTTGGGTGGCAGGTATATAAGCTACCTCTTCTGACAAGAGGTGCGGGTGCCCACTGAGGGATCAGGTGACATACCTGAGCTGCCTGTTGCACGAGCTGCTGAATAGAGTTCTGCCCTAGTCTGCCTGTGAGAGATTCAGACAGCCTGGCCAAGCTGTGAGGGGTTCTAGGCACCCTCTCTGCAGCTCTGCTGTTACCACACTATTAACAGCCATAGAGTACAGCAAAGAGCCTACAAACTGAATTGTGGTGACCTGATGTTCCCGATAGGAGTCTGTGGGTGGTGCAAAAGGTTAATGTACTCAGCTGCTAACCAAAAACTTGGTGGTTTCAGTCCACCCAGAGGTCTGGCGATCTACTTCTGAAAAAATCATCCATTGAAAACCCTATGGAGCACAGTTCTACTCTGACACACTTGCGGTTGCCCTGAGTTGAAATTGATTTGATGGCTGTCTTAGTCTGGGTTCTCTAGAGAAGCAAAACCAGTAAAGTATATAAATATATATATATAGAGAGAGATTATATCAAGGAAACAACTCCTGCAATTGTAGAGGCTAGAACATCCCAAGTCTGTGGATCAGGGTAGAGGCCTCTCCCAAGTCACACAGCCCCAGAAGATGGCAAGATTGGCAGGTCAGAGAGCAAGGCTCCCACTCACAGGCTGTGCAGATCGACGAATCCCAGGTTTGACAGATAAGCTGACAGCTCAAGTCCCAAGAATGGGAGATGAGATGACAGGAAACAGCCACAGGATCCAGAGAGAGCAAAAAGCCAGAACGTCTGCTTATATACAGATGCGGGCCACACCCCCAAGGAGACACCCTTTCATCTGATTGGCTACTCACAGTATATTCAATCACTGGAGTGATTACATTAAAACCCTGAGAATCATGGCCCAGCCAAGGTGACACACAATCTTAACCATCACAGTCCACCCCTTGTAAACCTGGCACATGTACACATCTCCTTAAACCATGCATAATCTCTGAATAAAGACAATTAGAAACTCATATTTGCGCCTAGCATGATACAACTAACACATGTACAATCAAAAACGCACTAGCCCCATTTACAAGTTATATTTTATAAGTGAAGGAAACAAAAATATTTGATGCACACATACAAAGTACAAATACTCATAACAATTACAGTCCCCGTTTCTGCAACTGGTTACGTGTCCGTAACTGGTATTTAGAACTACCTTCTTCCACCACCCATTCTGTATTCTCTTTGCCCTCAGCAAGCACCTCGGCTGGTCATGGTTCTTTGCCTGGTGGGGTGACCCAAATCTTCATTCCTGAAGGGTCTGGGTCATTAATAGTCATGTCAGAATTAGGTTGCTGTAGTTTTCCATTGACTTTAATCACAGGGCATGGTAATACCAAGAGACACCCCACAGAATCTCCTACATTCCAGACATACTCTTCTTTACCTCCATTATGTAATATCAGTCTGATTTCCTCTTGGTAATCAGAATCAATCACACCAGCCAGTACGGTAACTCCCTTCTTTGCCTGTTGATCCAGAGGCATAAGGAGCCCAAAGTGGCCAGGTGGCATTCTTAACTTCCAGTTCAATGGAATCAGTGATGTGTCTCCAGGTGGGAGCATTCCTCTCTTTGGAGCTAAGACCTCTAGGCCTGCAGAGCATAAGGTCGAGGGGACAGAGAGCAAAAATCTTGCAAGAGGGTCACTAGGGTAATAGTGAGTGGTAACACTCCCATTTCCACCCCTTGATTCCTGGATCCGTGAATCCTGGCTATGGGAGAAACAGCACCATATATCGGATGCTGGTTTAAAGCATATACAGCCTCCTGGAGAACATTGCCCCAACCCTGCAAGGTATTGCCACCTAGCTGGTGCCGTAATCATGTCTTTAGAAGGCCATTCCATCATTCTATCAATCCAGCTGCTTCAGGATGATGGGGAACATGGTAAGACCAATGAATTCCATAAGCGTGGGCCCACTGCCACACTTCATTTGCTGTGAAGTGAGTCGCTTGATCTGAGGCAATGCTGTGTGGGATACCATGATGGTGGATAAGGCATTCTGTAAGTCCACGGATGGTAGTTTTGGCAAAAGCATTGCATGCAGGGAAGGCAAACCCATATCCAGAGTAAGTGTCTATTCCAGTAAGGACAAAACGCTGCCCTTTCCATGATGGACGTGGTCCAATGTAATCAACTTGCCACCAGGTTGCTGGCTGATCACCTCGAGGGATGGTGCCATATCGGGGACTCAGTGTTGGTCTCTGCTGCTGGCAGATTAGGCACTCAGCAGAGGCTGTGACCATGTCAGCCTTGGTGAGTGGAAATCCATGCTGCTGGGCCCATGCATAACCTCTATCCCTGCCACCATGGCCACTTTGTTCATGAGCCCATTGAGCAATGGCGGGAGTAGCTGGAGAAAGAGGATGACTGGTTTCCCCATAACACATCATCCTATTCACTTGATTGTTAAAATCATGATCTGCTGAGGTCACCCTTTGGTAAGCATTCACATGAGACACAAATATCTTCACTTCTTTAGCCCATTCAGAGAGGTCTATCCACATACCTCTTCCCCATAAATCCTTGATTCCAATTTTCCAATCATATTCCTTCCACGTCCCTGACCATCCAGCCAAACCATTGGCCACAGCCCACGAATCAGTATATAATCGCACATCTGGTCATTTCTCCTTCCAAGCAAAGTGAACAACCAGGTGCAGTGCTCGAAGTTCTGCCCATTGTGAGGATTTCCCTTCACTACTGTCCTTCAGGGAGGTCCCAGAAAGGGGCTGTGGAGCTGCCGCTGTCCACTTTCGAGTGGTGCCTGCATATTGCGCAGAACCGTCTGTAAACCAGGCACGAGTTTTCTCTTCCTCAGTCAACCAATCATAAGGAACTCCCCATGAGGCCATAGGTGCAGACTGGGAGATGGAAGGTAATGTGACAGGAGTGGAGACCGTGTGCATTTGGGCCACTTCCTCATGCAACTTACTTGTGCCTTTGGGTCCTGCTCGGGCCTGATCTCAAATATACCACTTTCATTTAATGATGGAGTGTTGCTGTGCATGTCCAACTTTATCGTTCTGTGGGTCAGACAACACCCATTTCATCATGGGCAGCTCAGGCCTCATGGTGACTTGGTGTCCCATGGTTAAGTATTCAGTCTCTACTAAGGCGCAGTAACAAGCCAAAAGTCGTTTCTCAAAAGGAGAATAGTTATCTGCAGATGATGGCAGAGCTTTGCTCCAAAATCCTAAGGGTCTGTGCTGTGATTCACAAATAGGGGCCTGCCAAAGACTCCAAACAGCATCTCTATCTGCCACTGACACTTCAAGCACCATTGGATCAGCTGGATCATATGGTCTAAGTGGCAGAGTGGCTTGCACAGCAGCCTGAACCTGTTGCAGAGCCTTCTCTTGTTCTGGGCCCCACTCAAAATTAGCAGCTTTTCGAGTCACTTGATAAATAGGCTGAAGTAGCACACCCAAATGAGGAATATGTTGCCCCCAAAATCCAAAGAGGCCCACTAGGCGTTGTGCCTCCTTTTTAGTTGTGGGAGCAGCAAGATGCAGTAACTTATCTTTCACTTTAGAAGGAGTGTCTCGACATGCCCTACATCACTGGACCCCTAGAAATTTCACTGAAGTGGAAGATGCCTGAATTTTTGTGGGATTAATCTCCCACCCTCTAGCACGCATATGTTTTACCAAAAAGTCCAGAGTCATTGACACTTCTTCCTTACTAGGTCCAATCAGCATAATGTCATCAATCTAATGGACCAGTGTGATGTCTTGCGGAGGGGAAAGGCGATCAGGGTCCCTGTGGACTAAATTATGACATAGGGCTGGAGAGTTAATGTAACCCTGAGGTAGGCAAGTGAAGGTGTATTGTTGGCCCTGCCAGCTGAAGGCAAACTGCTTCTTGTGGTCCTTTGAAACAGGTATGGAGAAAAAGGCAGGTCAATAGCTGTGTACCAGGTACCAGGAGATGTATTAATTTGCTCAAGCAGTGAAATTACATCTGGAACAGCAGCTGCAATTGGAGTCACCACCTGGTTAAGTTTTCGATAATCCACTGTCATTCTCCAAGATCCATCCGTTTTTTGTACAGGCCAAATAGGCGAGTTGAATGGGGATGTGGTGGGAATCACCACCCCTGCATCCTTCAAGCCTTGATGGTGGTGGTAATCTCTGCAATCCCTCCAGGAATGTGGTATTGCTTTTGGTTTACTATTTTCCTAGGTAGGAGCAGTTCTAATGGCTTCCACTTGGCTTTTCCCACCATAATAGCCCTTACGCTATTTGTCAGGGATCCATTGTGGGGGTTCTGCCAGTTGCTGAGTATATCTATTCCAATTATGTATTCTGGAACTCAGGAAATCACTACAGAATGGGTTCAGGGACCCACTAGACCTACTGTGAGATGGACATGAGCCAAGATTCCATTAATAACCTGACCTCCATATGCCCCCACTCTGATTGGTGGGCTACAGTGACATTTTGGGTCTCCTGGAATTAGCGTCAGCTCAGAGCCAGTACCCAGTAATCCCCAAAAAGTCTGATTATTTTCTTTTCCCCAATGAACAGTCACTCTCGTAAAAGGCCATAGATCCCTTTTGGGAAGGCTGGGAGAAAGATTACCAGTAAAAATTTTTGGCAGTGTATTGGAGTCCTTCCTCAAGGGGACCTGGCCTCCTCTTCATTCAAGGAGTTGTGGGTCTTTAAACTCGCTCAAATCTGGGAATTGATTGAGAGACCTTGACTCTCTATTCTGGTGATTCGAGTTAGACTGCTGTTCACTTGACCTAGAATTCATCCATTTGTATAGCTCAAGTAAATATTTAGTAAATTTCCTATCTATTTCACTCCTAGGGACACCATGACTAAGTAGCCAATGCCATAAGTCCATATGAGTCAGACTATTCTGATTACTGCTTTGACTCCTCTGTCCATTACTGTAACCACGCCCACCTTGTCTTTGTCGATTGAATGCAGCCACTTGGCCCCTACTACCAACAGGGTCCAATCAGCCCCATTGTAGCTAGGTGTCTTAATTTAGTTAGGGCAGTTCCCACTGTCAAATCTGACTTACATAAAATAGCAATCACAGCAGTCTTCAAGGATACTGGAGCTCCCTTCACAAATTTGTTCCTCATAGTTGTGGTAAAAGGTATGTCCTCTGGACACTCCATGTGTGGGTCTGTGGGTCTAACTTGATAAATCTACTCCAGCATGCCAATTTCCCTAAGCCTTTGGATACCTTCTTCTACAGTATACCAAGGCAGGTCTGGTACTTCAACCTGATTTAGTGTCAGCCACCTCCTAACCCATGCTTCAGCAACCCAACCAAATAAACTATTAGATCCTTTCCTAACTTCTCGAGCTGAAACATTGAAGGAACAGTCTGTGCTCAGTGGACCCATATCAATAAACTCAGACTGATCCATCTTTATGCTCCTTGCACCATTATCCCACACCCTTAATAGCCATTCCCACACATATTCCCCAGGTTTCTGTTTGTACATATTAGAAAACTCAAGTAGTTCTTTTGGAGTGTAGCGTACCTCCTCCTGGGTCACACTTTGTACTTCACCTTTTGGGGCTTGCTGGGACTTAAGCCTAGTTATAGGTCTAGAAGCCAGAATTGGTAGTGTGGAATTGTTTTGAGAACATTCAGCATTATCTTGTAAAGCATATTTCTCAGACGATGCTCCAGGCAATGATTCAGGCAAGTGCTCTTTAGAGGCAGCTGGGCTAGGGCTAATCTCCTCAGACGGGAGTGGAAGGGCTAATGGTTTTTCTGGGCAGGGTGGTTTAGCAGAAAAACATGAAGTAATCTCTTCAGATGGGACTGGTTCTGCTGGCAGGAGTGATTCAATGGACTTTACAGGCTCAGTGTCCCCAGCTTCCTGATTATATGCCCATATGTCCCCATCCCAAGACTCAGGATCCCATCTCTTCCCAATCAATGCCCTTACTTTAACTTCAGACACCTCTCAAGGTTTGCAATTGAGCTGGCATTGTAATTCAGCAACTCTTACAATTAGACTCTGGGTTTGGTTTTCAGCAATTTCAGCTCTGTTACTACAGGAAATGAGGCTTTCTTTCAAAGCACAAGTGGAAGCCTTGAGGTCATTTATGTGGCACTTGTGCCTTGACTCTGAAGCCCTGAGTGCATCTCTTTCCTTCATCAGTTTGTCTAGTGAAAGTAGGACAAACCAACCAGATTCCTTATACTTCTCATTCTGACAAAGCTGTAGAAAGATATCACACACGTGTTCACCCTGAGCTTCACCTTTCACCAATACCTGATCTACCGGTGGTGATATTTTGCATATTTGTATCGTCACCTCGCTCCGTGGACTAGCAGTGACCTCTTTACTGCTGGAAGCAGAGTCATCAACGTCTTTATGACTAACCAGACTTGAGAACCAATTTTGAAAACTCATCCTTACAATTTTGTTTCTCTAGAACCACTCCCGGTACCAAATGTCTTAGGCTGGGTTCTCTAGAGAAGCAAAACTAGTGAAGTGTATAAATATATATAGAGAGATAAAGATTATATGAAGCAAACAACTCACGCAATTGTAGAGGCTAGAACGTCCAAGTCTGTGGATCAGGGTAAAGGCCTCTCCCAAGTCACACAGCCGCAGAAGCTGGCAAGCCCAAGATTGGAAGGTCGGAGAGCAAGGCTCCTGCTCACAGGCTGTGCAGATCAACGAATCCCAGGTTCGACAGATAAGCTGACAGCTCAAGTCCCAAGAATGGGAGATGAGATGACAGGAAACAGCCACAGGATCCAGAGAGAGCAAAAAGCCAGAACGTCTGCTTATATACAGATATGGGCCACACCCCCAAGGAGACTCCCTTTCATCTGATTGGCTACTCACAGTATATTCAATCATTGGAGTGATTACATTAAAACACTGAGAATCATGGCCCACCCAAGTTGACACACAATCTTAACCATCACAGTGGCAGTCGGTTTAACTGGTAGATGTTTCAGTTACTATTATTGTGTAACAAACACCCCAACTGCAAGGACAGCTTGGGAAGACTTGAAAGACTGGGATCTGGAATCATCTGGAGGCTTCTTCCCTGGTTTGGGATGACTGAAGGCTGGCTCACCTGGGATTATTATCCGGAGCACCAAACCATGCCTCTCCATGTAGCTTGACTTCCTCACAGCATGGCTGCCTCAGAATGGCTGGACTTTTACAAGGCAGCTTGGGGTTTCAAGGGGAGTGTTCCCAGGGAACAAGGTGGAAGTCACGTAGGGTCACTTCCATTATACTCTATTGGGAAAACAGTTATACACCTGCCCAGATCCAAGGGGAAGGTCATAGACCCCACCTCTAAATGGGAGAAGCTGCAAAAAATTTTCAGCTATGTTTTAAAGCCATCTCCACCGGCCAATTTTGCTTTTTCATCCCATGCAAACATTTTTAAAAGAAAAATTTTATTGCAATAATTCACATGCTATAAAATTTACTAATTTTAAGTGTACAATTCAATAATTTTTAGTAAATTTACCAAGTTGTACAACTATCATCATAATCCAGTTTTAGAACTTTTTCATTTCTCCCAATAAGATCCAGTTAATCTCATCCTCAGCCCCAGGCAACCACTAATCTACTTTCTGTCTCTATAGATTTGCCTTTCCCACCCTTGCAGACCTTTAAGGTAAAAGGAGTACTTTACCTTTGAATAGACCTTTCTTTGTGGTCACCCCTCTTCTTATCATGACAAACATGATGCCCTCTTCACTCCCTTTCCTCATAGCGCCATTTAGCTTGACTCTGGTGATCCACCTGGAGAGGAATCATTGGATTCCTCACCTGTAAATTGGGGCTATCAACAGTACCGACCTAGCAGGGTTGTTAGGGGGAACTGGTAGTTCAGTGGTAGAATTCTTGCCTTTCATGGGGGAGACCAGGGTTCGATGCCAGCTAATGCACCTCATGTACAGCCACCACCCATCTGTCAGTGGAGGCTTGTGTGTTGCTGTGCTGCTGAACAGGTTTCAGTGGAGCTTCCAGACTAAGATGGAATATGAAGAAAGGCCTGGTGATCTGCTTCTGAAAATCAGCCAATGAACACTGTATGGATCCCAACGGACTGATTCACAACTGATAATGGGGATGATGCAGGACTAGGCAGTGTTTCGTTCCATTTTGCATGGAGTTGCCATGAGTCAGCGGCAACTTGATGGCAGCTAACAACAAAAAAGGGTTGTTAGGATGGTTACATGAATTAATGAAGGTAAAGCACTTTGAGCAAGGCCTTACACAAAGTAGGTGCTCAATAAAGGAGAACCATTAACGTGCATTAGCTATTTACATACATCTTCATGAGAACACTGTGGGGTCTTAGAGTCCTCATTTTACAGAGGAGGAAGGAGGAGCCCAGAAGTTTCATGGCTTGTAAATGTTAAAGCAGAATTGGAACCCAGCTCTTAACTCAAAAGTGCCCCAAGCTGCCTCTTATTGCCATATATGATTTGGAAATGAAAATACTCATTGCCTGGGACATTCAGAATCTTCAAATATTTTAAGATACGTTCCTGAGAGGAGGGGCCAAGATGGTTGAGTAGTCAGACACTTCTGGTGGACCCTCTTACAACAAAGACCCGAAAAAACAAGTGAATCATACCAGCAGCCTATTTGGGTATATCAAAACAAAACAAGAAGCTGGACACAGTAAGCAAACATAAAACAAATAAATATAATAACTTATTGATGGCTTGGAGACAACAGTCAATATCAAATCACATAAAAAGGCAATCCATGATGGCTTCAGCAACCTCCCAAAATAAAGAATCTAGATGTTTTCCAGAGGAGGAAAATTTCCTAGAATTACCAGAGGAAGAATACAAAAGATTAATATAGAGAACTCTTCAAGACATTAGGCAGGAAAGTAAGCCAAATGAAGAAGATGCACTAAAGCAAATTAAAAAGATTAGAGAAGAGCATACTGACAAATTTAACAGGCTGCAAGAATCCATAGAGAGATAGCAGTCAGAAATCCAGAAGATTAATAATAAAATTTCAGAATTAGACAACTCAATAGAAACTAATAGGAGCAGAATTCAGACAATAGAAGTAAGAATTAGTGAGACTGAAGACAAAGCACTTGACACTAACTTATTTGAGGAAAAATCAGTTAAAAGAATTTAAAAAATGAAGAAACCCTAAGAATTATGTGAGACTGTATTAAGAGGAATAACATACGAGTAACTGGAATACCAGAAAAGGGAGGGATAACAGAAAATATGGAGAATTGTTGAAGATTTTTTGGTAGAAGACTTCCCTGATATCATTAAAGATGACAAGATATCTATCCAAGATGCTCATTGAACCCCACATAAGGTAGATCCCAAAAGAAAGTCACCAAGACATATTATAATCAACCTACAATCAAACTATATATTATAATATATATAGTAATCAAACTATATATTATAATCAAACTATAATCAAAACCAAAGATGAAGAGAGAATTTTAAGAGCAGCTAGGGATAAAGAAAAAGTCATCTACAAAGGAGAGTCAATAAGAATAAGCTCAGACTACTCAGCAGAAACCATGCAGGCAAGAAGGCAATGGGATGACATATATAAAGCCTTGAAGGAAAAAAATTGCCAGCCAAGAATTATATATCCAGCAAAACTGTCTCTCAAATATGATGGTGAAATTAGGTCATTTCCAAATAAACAGAAGTTTAGAGAATTTGCAAAAACCAAAACAAAATTATAAGAAATACTAAAGGGAGTCCTGTGGTTAGAAAATCAGTAACATTAGATAACAACCTAAGACTAGAATACAGGACAGAGCAACCAGATATCAACCCAGATAGGGAAGTCACAAAAATAAATCAAAGCTAAAACACTGAAAATAGGGAAACAGATGTCAATATGTAAAAGATGACATTAAAACAAAAAAGCGGGACTTAAAAAATATACACATAGACTTGGCATATGGAGAGGAAGTCCAGGCGATATAAAGAAATAAAAGACTGCTATAAACTTAGAAAAATAGGGGTAATATTAAGGTAACCACAAAGGAAACTAACAATCCTACAAGTCAAAATAAAAAATTAGGAAAATATAAAGACACAACAAACACAAAATCAACAAAAAAGAAAAGAAAACACATAAAGAAAAACCACTCAGCACAGAAAATTAAGTAGAACTAAGAAACTGAACAACACACAAAAAAAGACATGAAAATCACGGCACTAAACTCATACCTATCAATAATTACGCTGAATGTAAATGGACGAAATGCACCAATAAAGAGACAGAGAGTGGCAGATTGGATAAAAAAAACACAGTCTTTCTATATGCTGCCTACAAGAGACACACCTTAGACTTAAAGACACAAACAAACTAAACCTGAAAGGATGAAAAAATATATATCAAGCAAACATCACTCAAAAAAGAGCAGGAGTGGCAATATTAATCTCTGACAAAATAGTCTTTAAAGTAAAATCCACCACAAAGGATAAGGAAGGACATTATATAATGATTAAAGGGTCAACACACCAGGAGGGCATAACTATAATAAATATTTACGCACCCAACGACAGGGCTCCAAAATACGTAAAACAAACTCTAACAGCACTGAAAAGAGAGATAGACAGCTCCACAATAGTAGTAGGAGACTTCAAAATACCACTTTCAGTGACAGACAGAACATCCAGAAAGAAGCTCAACAAAGACACGGAAGAGCTAAATGCTACAATCAAACAACTTGATTTCATAGACATATATCAAACACTCCACCCCACAGCAGCCAAGTATACTTTCTTTTCCAATGCACATGGAACATTCTTCAGAATAGACCACATATTAGGCCATAAAGCAAGCCTTAACAAAATCCAAAGCATTGAAATATTACAAAGCATCTTTTCTGACTACAAAGCCATAAAAGTAGAAATCAGTAACAGAAAAAGCAAGGAAAAAAATCCAACACATGGAAACTGAACAACACTTTGCTCAAAAACTACTGGGTTATAGAAGAAATTAAGGATGGAATAAAGAACTTCATAGAATCAAACAAGAATGAAAACGCATCCTACCAGAACCTTTGTGACACAGCAAAAGCAGCACTCAGAGGTAAGTTTATAGCAATAAATGCACACATCCAAAAGGAAGAAAGGGCCATAATCAAAACATTAACCCTATAACCAGAACAAGTAGAAAGACAGCAGCAAAAGAAGCCCTCTGGTGCCAGAAGAAAGGAAATAATTAGAGCAGAATTAAATGAAATGAGAATAGAAAAACAATTGAAAGAGTTAACAAGACCAAAAGCTGATTCTTTCAAAAGATCAACAAAATTGATAAACCATTGGCAAAACTGACAAAAGAAAAACAAGAGAGGAGGCAAATAACCCGTATAAGAAAGGAGATGGGTGATATCACCCAACAGACCCAACTGAAGTTAAAAGAATCATAACAGAATACTATGAAAGATTGTACTCTAACAAATTTGAAAACCTAGAGGAAATAGACAAATTTCTAGAAACTCACTACCTACCAAACTAACACATGGTAGAACAACTAAATAAACCCATAACAAATGAAGAGATTGAAAAAGTAATTTAAAAACTCCCTACAAACAAAAAGCCCTGAAGCAGATGGCTTCACTAGAGAATTCTACCAAACTTTCAGAGAAGAGTTAACACCACTACTACTAAAGGTATTTCAGAGCATAGAAAAGGATGGAATACTCCCAAACTCATTCTACGAATCCAACATAACCCTGATACAAAAACCAGGTAAAGACACCACAAAAAAAGAAAATTACAGACCAGTATCCCTCACGAACACTGATGCAAAAATCCTCAACAAAATTCTAGCCAACAGAATTCAGCAACATATCAAAAAAAAATAATTCACTGTGATCAAGTGGGATTTATACCAGGTATGCAGGGATGCTTCAACATTAGAAAAACAGTGTCATCCATCACATAAGTAAAACAAAAGACAAGAACCTCATGATCTTATAAATCAATGCAGAAAAGGCATTTGACAAAGTCCAACACCCATTCATAATCAAAACTCTCAACAAAATAGGAATAGAAGGGAAATCCCTCAATATAATTAAGGGCATTTATACAAAGCCAACAGCCAACATAATCCTGAATGGAGAGATTTTGAAAGCATTCCCCTTGAGAACGAGAACCAGACAAGGATGCCATCTATCACCACTCTTATTCAACATTGTGCTGGAGGTCCTAGCCGGAGCAATTAGGCTAGAAAAAAAATAAAGCGCATCCAAATTTGTAGGGAATAAGTCAAAGTATTTCTTTTTGCAGATGATACGCTGTTATACACAGAAACTCCAAAGAATCCACAAGAAAACTACTGGAACTTATAGAAGATTTCAGCAAAGTTGCAGGATACAAGATAAACATACAAAAATCAGTTGGATTCCTTTACACCAACAAAGAGAATCTCAAAGAGGAAATTACCAAAAAAATACCATTTACAATAGCCCCCAGAAGATAAAATACTTAGGAATAAATGTAACCACAGATGTAAAAGATCTATACAGAGAAAACTACAAGACACTACTTCAAGAAACTAAAAGAGACCTGCATAAATGGAAAAACATACCTTGCTCATGGATAGGTAGACTCAACATAGTGAAAATGTCAGTTCTACTGAAAGCGATCTACAGATACAATGCAATCCCAATCCAAATTCCACTGGCATTTTTTAATGAAATGGAGAAACAAATCACCAACTTCATATGGAAAGGGAAGAAGCCCCAGATAAGTGAAGCATTAGTCAAGAAGAAGAACAAAGTGGGAGACCTCACACTACTTGATTTTAGAACCTATTATACTGCCAAGGTAGTCAAAACAGCCTGGTATTGGTACAACAGATACACAGACCAATGGAACAGAGTTGAGAATCCAGACATAAATTCATCTACCTATGAGCAGCTGATATTTGACAAAGGCACAAAGTTCATTAATTGGGGAAAAGACAGTCTCTTTAACAAATGGTGTTGGCATAACTGGATATCCATTGGCAAAAAACTGAAACAAGACACACACCTCAGACCAGGAATAAAAACTAACTCAAACTGGATCAAATACTTACACATAAAATCAAAACTAATAAAGATCATGGAAGAAAAAATAAGGACAATGCTAGGAGCCCTAATACATGACATAAGCACAATACGAACCATAAGTAACAATGCACAAGCACCAGAAGAGAGACTAGATAAACAGAAGCTATTAAAAATCAAACACTTATGCTCATCAAAAGACTTCACCAAAAGAGTAAAAAGACATCCTACAGACTGGGAAAAATTTTTGGCTACGACAAATCTGATCAGCATCTAATCTCTAAAATCTACAAGATACTGCAAAACCTCAACAACAAAAAAGCAAATAACCCAATTAAAAAATGGGCAAAGGATATGAACAGACACTTTGCCAAAGAAGATATTCAGGGGCTGACAGACACATGAAGAAATGCTCATGATCATTAGCCATTAGAGAAATGAAGATCAAAACTACAATGAGATATCATCTCACCGCAACAAGGCTAGCACTAATCCAAAAAACACAAAATAACAAATGCTGGAGAGGTTGTGGAGAGACTGGAACGCTTATACACTGTTGGTGGGAATGTAAAATGGTACAACCGCTTTGGAAATTGATTTGGCGCTTCCTTAAAAAGCTAGAAATAGAAGTACCATACGATCCAGCTATCCTGCTCCTTGGAATATATCCTAGAGAAATAACGGCAGTCACACGAATAGATATATGCACACCCATGTTCATTGCAGCACTGTTCGCAATAGCAAAAAGACAGAGACAACCTAGATGCCCATCAATGGATGAATGGATAAACAAATTATGGTATATCCACACAATGGAATATTACGCAACGATAAAGAACAACGACGAAGCTGTGAAACATTGTATAACATGGAGGAGGCTGGAACTTACTATGCTGAGTAAATTTAGTCAGTCACAGAAGGACAAATACTGTATAAGAGCACTATTATAAGAACTCAAGAAATGGTTTAAACACGGAAGAAAACATTCTTTGATGGTGACGAGGGTGGGGAGGGAGGGTGAGTGTTATTTACTAACTAGATAGCAGATAAGAATTATCTTAGGTGAAGGGAAGGACAGCACACACTACAGGGGAAGTCAGCACAACTGGACTAACCCAAAGCTGAGAAGTTTCCTGAATACAGTCAAACACTTTGAGAGACAGAGGAGCAGGGGTTGGGGTCTGGGGACCATACTTTCAGGGGACATCTTGGTCAATTGGCATAACAAAGCTTATTAAGAAAATGTTCTGCATCCTACCGCAGTGAGTGGCACCTGGGGTCTTAAAAGCTTGCAAGCAGCCATCTAAGATGCATCAGTTGGTCCCAACCACCTGGAGTAAAGGAGAATGAAGAACACCAAAGACACAAGGAAAGCAGTAGCCCAAGAGACAGAAAGGGCCACATAAACCAGAGACTCCATCAGCCTGAGACCAGAAGAACTAGATGGTGCCTGGCTACCTACCACCAATGACTGCCCTGCCAGGGAACACAACAGAGAGTCCCTGATGGAGCAGGAGAAAGGTGGGGTGCAGAACTCAAATTCTAGTAAGAAGACCAGACTTAATGGTCTGACTGAGACTGGAGGAATCCCGGAAAACATGGCCCCTGGAGTCTCTATCAGCCCAGAACTAAAACAATTTCAGAGGCCAACTCTTCAGACAGGGATTGGACTGGACTGTGGGACATAAAGTGATACTCATGAGGAATGTGCCTCTTAGCTCAAGTATATACAAGAGACCAAAAGGGCAGCTTCTGTCCGGAGGTGAGATGGGGAAGGCAGAGAGGGTTAGGAGCTGGTGGAACGGACACGGGGAATCAGAGGTGGAAAAGAGGAGTGTGCTGTCACAGTATGGGGTGAGCAATTAGGGTCACATAACAATGTATGTATACATCTTTGTATGGGAGACTAACTTGAAATGTAATCTTCATTTAAACTACAACAATAAAAATAAAGAATCCTTCAATATCGCAACTCGAGGTTTGAATTTTTTCTTCAGTTCTTTCAGCTTGAGAAATGCTGAATGTGTTCTTCCTTTTTGGTGTTTCTATCTCCAGGTCTTTGCACAGGTCATTATAATACTTTACTTCATCTTCTTGAGCTTCCCTTTGAAATCTTCTGTTCAGTTCTTTTACTTCATCATTTCCTCCTTTTGCTTTAGCTACTGGACGTTCAAAAGCAAGTTTCAGAGTCTCTTCCAACATTCACGTTGGTGTTTTCTTTCTATCCTGTCTTTTTAATGCCCTTTTGCTTTCTTCATGTATGATGTCCTTGCACAACTCGTCTGGTCTTCAGTCATTAGTGTTCAACATGTTGAATCTATTCTAGAGATGGTCTCAAAATTCAGGTGGGATATACTCAAGGTTGTACTTTGGCTCTAGTGGACTTGTTCTAATTTTCTTCAGTTTCAGCTTGAACTTGCATATGAGCATTTGATGGTCTGTTCTGCAGTCGGCCCCTGGCCTTGTTCTGACTGATGATGTGGAGCTTTTCCATCATCTCTTTCCACAGATGTAGTCAATTTTATTCCTATGTATTCCGTCTGGCGATGTCCACATGTATAGCCATCGTTTATGTCATTGAAAAAAGGTATTTGCAACGAAGAATTCATTGGTCTTGCAAAATTCTATCATGCAATCTTCGGCATTGTTTCTGTTACCAAGGCCCTATGTTCCAACTACCGATCCTTCTTCTTTATTTCCAACTTCTGCATTCCAATCACCAGTAATTATCAATGCATCCTGACTGCATGTTTGATCAATTTCAGAATGCAGAAGTTGGTAAAAATCTTCAATTACTTCATCTTTGGCCCTAGTGGTTAGTGTGTAAATTTGAATAATAGTTGTATTAACTGGTTTTCCTTGTAGGAGTATGGATCTTACCCTATCACTGACAGCGTTGTACTTTAGATCTTGAAATATTCTTTTTGATGATAAATGCAAAGCCATTCCTCTTCAAGTTGTCATTCCTGGCATAGTAGACCATATGATTCTCCAATTCAAAATGGCCAATACTAGTCCATTTCAGCTCACTAATGCCTAGGATATTGATGTTAATGCATTCCATTCCATTTTTGATGATTTCCAATTTTCCTAGATTCATTCTCCATACAGTCCACGTTCCAAATATTAATGGATGTTTGCAGCTGTTTTTTTCTCATTTTGAGTTGTGCCACATCAGCAAATGAAGGTCCTGAAAGCTTGACTCTATACATGTCATTATGGTTGACTCTACTTTGAGGAGGCAGCTTTTCCCCAGTTGTATTTTGAGCGCCTTCCAACCTCAGGGGCTCATCTTCCAGCACTGTATCAGATGATGTTCTTCTGCTATTCATAAGGTTTTCACTGGCTGATTCTTTCAGAAGTAGACCATCGGGTCCTTCTTCCTAGTCCTAGTCTGTCTTACTCTGGTGCACGTTCAACCATTTCAGGAGGTAGCATATGATCAGGAATTGATGGTACTGAAGGAAGAAGTTCAAGCTGCACTGAAGGCACTGGCAAAAAACAAGGCTGCAGGAATTGACGGAACACCAATTGAGATGTTTCTACAAATGGATGCAGTACTGGAAGTGCTCACTTGTCTATGCCAAGAAATTTGGAGACAGCTACCTGGCCAACCGACTGGAAGAGATCCATATTTATGCCTATTTCTAAGAAAGGTGATCCAACTGAATACAGAAATCATCGCACAATTTCATTAATATCACAGGCAAGTGAAATTTTACTGAAGATCATTCAAAAGTGGCTGCAGTATATAAACGGGGAACTGCCAGAAATTCAAGCCGAATTCTGAAGAGAATGTGGAATCAGGGATATCATTGCTGATGTCAAATGGATCTTGGCTGAAAGCAGAGAATATGGGAAAGATGTTTACCTATGTTTCATTGACTACGCAAAGCCATTTGACTAATTTGTTATGTGGATCATAACAAATTATGGATAACATTGTGAAGAATGGGAACTCCAGAACACTTAATTGTGTTCATGAGGAACTGGTACATAAATCAAGAGGCAGTCATTCAAACAGAACAAGGGAGTACTGCATGGTTTAAAGTGAGGAAAGGTGTGCATCAGGGTTGTATCTTTTCACCATACTTATTCATTCTGTGCGCTGAGCAAATAATCTGAGAAGCTGGACTATATGAAGAAGAACGCAGCATCAGGATTGGAAGAAGACTCATTAACAACCTGCATTATGCAAATGACACAACCTTGCTTGCTGAAAGTGAAGAGGACTTGAAGCACTTACTAATGAAGATCAAAGACCACAGCCTTCAGTATGGATTGATTACACCTCAACGTAAAGAAAACAAAAATCCTCACAACTGGACCAATAAGCAACCTCATGATAAACAGAGAAAAGATTGAAGTTGTCCAGGATTTCATTTTACTTGGATCAACAATTAACGTCCACGGAAGCAGCAGTCAAGAAAATAAAATATGCATTTAATTGGGCAAATTTGCTGCAAAAGACCTCTTTAAAGTGTTGAAAAGCTCAGATGTCACCTTGAAGACTAAGGTGAGCCTGACCCAAGTCATGGTATCTTCAATCACCTCATATGCATGCAGAAGCTGGACCATGAATAAGGAAGACCGAAGAATTGATGCCTTTGAATTGTGGTGTTGGGCGAAGAATAGTGAACACACCACGGACTGCCAAAAGAACTAATAAATTCTGTCTTGGAAGAAGTATAACCAGAATGCTTATTAGAAGCAAGGATGGCGAGACTTCGTCGCACATACTTTGGACATGTTATCAGGAGGGATCAGTCCCTGGAGAAGGACATCATGCTTGGTAAAGTAGAGGGTCAGTGAAAAAGAGGAAGATCTTCAACGAGATGGAGTGACACAGTGGCTGCAATAATGGGCTCAAGCATAACAAGGATTGTAAAGATGGCACAGGACCCGGCAGTGTTTCGTTCTGTTGTACGTAGGATGGCTATGAGTCAGAACTGACTCAACGGCATCTAACAACACAACAACAGTATGGATGGAGCTTGAAGACATTATGCTGAGTGAAATAAGTCAATCACCAAAAGACAAATACTGTATGACCTCACTTATACAAAAATGCAAGAAAAGGCAAATGTACAGAGCCCACAGTTTCTTAGTGGTTACCAGGGCAGAGTGGGAGGAAGGAAGGGGGTAATTGCTGATGAAGTACGGAGTTTCAGTTTACAGTGATGGAAAAATCTCATTGATTAAGGGTAGGGTTGCACAGCCAATTTTTGTTAAGCGTTGTCAGTTTGTTGTACACCTGTAAAAAGTTGAATTGGCAAAAGTTGTGTGATAGATATATTTACAACAATGACTGAAAAAGAGCAGCTGCAGAGACTGCTTATGTACAACAAAAAAACTCATAAGATTTGGTTCCTTGGTTTGGAGGTTTAGGGTCATGGTTCCGTGGGACATCGCAGTTAATAGGCCTAATAATGTGTTTAGTGCTTCTGTTTTACCTCCTACTTTGCTGCATATTCCCTAGGGTCTTAAAAGTTTGCAAGCAGTATTCAAGGCACAACAATTGGTCCTTATTCACTTGGAACAACAGAGGAAGAAGAAGAGTCAGGAATAGGAGGATGTAGTGGAATGTGTGGTTAATTGCCTCCATGAAAAACTGCCCCCTTTGCCATGAGACCAGAAGAACAGGGTGGTGCCCGGCTACCATTACTGAACAGTTTGATCAAAGATTCCACAGAAAAATCCTGATCAAAAGGAGAGGACAGAATTTCAAATTCTCATGGACTCCAGAATTTCTGGAGCTATGGAGGGTAGAGGAACACCTGAAACTATTGCCCAGAGATAATCTTTAAACCTTAAACCAAAACTATCCCCTAAAGTCTTCTTAAGACCAAACAATAAATTAGCTTAACCAGTAAAAAATGTTTGCCTTGACCATTATGCTCTTTTAAGAACTATTTATATGGTATCAAAGTGACAACAACAACTGGAAAGATTATATAGGAACGTTAGGAGGCAGTGAGTTTATGTTAATGGGGGAGCAACAGCTCAGGAAAAGAGGGTGAGAATGGTTGCACAACTAGACGAATGTAATCAATATCACTGAATTGTACATGTAGACACTGTTGAATTGGTCTATGTTTTGCTGTGTATATTCTCAACAACATAAATAAAATTTTAAAATTTAAAGAAATTAATATATTTCTTGTTCTTTTTCATCTTCCATATCCAATCCATAATCTAAGTCCTGTCTACCTTCCTCTCTAAATTGTCCTCAAATCCCTCGCCTTCATTCCTGCCATCATTGTTTTGGCCCAGGCCCTCGCTGGTCATTACGTGGGTTACTTTAGCTGCCTTCTAAAGGGTCTTCCACCTCCAGCCTCACCCTCTTCCACTCCCAAGAAATCCGATTAGCCATCCTCTGATTAAAATTATTTACTGGCTTTGTAGCAGACAACTGTTAAGGCTTCCATTCAGCCCACACACCATCTGCTCAAAAATAGCTGGGACCCTCTTCCTTGGTGGATCCTGAACCCTGAGCTCTGCAGCTGCTGGAAGTCCTGCTCAGCTTCTCAGCCACTGGGTCACAAACCGGCAAAGGTCTGAGGCAAAAGTGATGCTGATGGTCAACCCTCCAGTCCTGGCTGTCTTGGTAGCCCTGTACTCCAATTTTGTCTCCCTAAGCCTACAGTGGACTGCCAAAAGAACAAACAAGTCTGTCTTGGAAGAAGTACAACAAGAATGCTCCTTAGAAGCAGGGATGGAGAGACGTCATCTCACGTGCTTTGGACATGTTATCAGGAGGGATCAGTCCCTGGAGAAGGACATCATGCTTGGTAAAGTAGAGGGTCAGGGTAAAAGAAGAAGACCCTCAATGAGAGGGATTGACATAGTGGCTGCAACAATGAGCTCAAGCATAACAACAATTTTGAAGATGGCAACTGTGTTTCGTTCTGTTGTACATAGGGTCGCTATGAGTCAGAACCAACTTCACAGCACCTAACAACAACAACAACAAGCCTACAAACCACCACCCATCTGTCAGGTTGTCTTCCTGTGGTGGTTTGCATGTTTCTGTGATGTTGGAAGCTACGCCACCAGTATTTCAAATACCAGCAGGGTCACCCATGGGTTCAGCAGAGCTTCCAGACTAAGGCAGATTAGGAAGAAAAACCTGGCAATCTACTTCCAGAAATTAGCCAATGAAATCTCTATGGATCACAACAGAATATTGATCAATGTAATGCTGGAAGATAAGCTCCCCTAGTTTGGAAGCCACTCAAAACATACAGTGGCCAAAACAATGAACTCAAATGTACCAACTACCATGAAGATGATGCAGGGCACAACAGCATTTCGTTCTGTCTGACTCAAAGACAGCTAACAAGTCCACAAAACTGCTGAAAGCTCTACTCACTTTCTTGGCCTCAAAGCCTCTGCTTTCTGCTTGGTTTCTCATCATATGCTAGCACTGAACAGATATTGGCAAACAAATGAATGAATAATCAATACCAGAGAAATTAAAATAAATAAGACAGTCCTGGTCCTTGAGAGGCCCTGAGTCGATGTCTACTGACTCTCACTGTACACAGAATTTACAAACTTGTTGATACGGTCTTAAGGCTCACAGTGTCAGAAGCAGCAATTAGAAAGAGGGTGGGGAGGGAAGAGGAGGACTTGCAGGGAATGGGCCAGCAGACACACTGTTGTTGTTAGCTGCTGTCTCGAACTAGCTCCAAATCGTGACGTACCCATGAACAACAGACGAAATATTGCCTAGTCCTGCACCATCTTCACAATTGTTGGTATGCTCAAGTCCACTGTTGCAGCCACTATGTATTTTGAGTGCCTTCCAACCTAGGGGCCCATCTTCCAGCACTATCAGACAGCGTTCTGTTGTGATTCATATGGTTTTCATTAGCTTATTTTTGACAGTAGATCACCAGGCCTTTCTTCCTAGTCTGTCTTTGTCTGGAAGCTCTGCTGAAACCTGTCCACCATGGGTGATGATGCTGGTATTTGAAATACCAGGATGTCTTCTGGCATCATAGCAACACACCAGCCACCACAGTATGACAACTGACAGGCAGGTGATGGGCTGACACACCAGAGGCTAGAAAACTAAACAGAACAAGAATCAAGAAACACAAAAAGTATAGAATCAGACAATCTTAGATTTTCAAAGATACACAGTGGTGCAGAATCAGATGGTATGGGAATAAAACCATAGACACCCCTATGCAGTAGTCATTCTTTCAACAAATACTCATTAACTGCCTGCTATGTGTCAGCCATTGTGTTAGGCCCTGGGACCCGGCTGTGATGAGGGCAGAGCAGTGAGCTCCTGGAGTTCACAGTCCTCAGAATTTCCCCATGTCTTAGTTCTCTGGTGCTGCTATAACAGAAATACCACAAGTGGGTGGCTTTAACAAACAGACATTTATTTTCTCACAGTTTAGGATGCTAGAAGTCCAAATTCAGAGCTCCAGTTCTAGTGGAAGTCTTTCTCTCTATGTCGGCTCTGGAGGAAGGTCCTTGTCTCTTCAACTTCTGCTTCCTGGTTCCTTGGAGATCTCTATGTGTCTTGGCATCTATCTTAACCCATGTCTGCTTTTAATTGGTGCTTAATCTCTTTTATATCTCAAAGGAGATTGACTCAAGACACAGCCTACGCTAATGCTGCCTCATTAACATAACAAAGACAACCGATTCCCAAATGGGATTATAACCACAGGCATAGAGGTTAGGATTTACAACACATATTTTGGGGGGACACAATTCAATCCATAACACCCTATTAACCACACATCCCACAAACGTGGGTGTCCAAGGTGATGTCTCTAGATCTTCAAGAAAGGGCCATGCTGTGCCCAGTGTATCCTGAGCAGAAAGACAGGCGTTTGTATCACCCACTTCAGAAACATTTTCTCATGACAATATTTTTAATTTTTAATTTCTTTTTCAACTTGGGCTACTAAAAGTGGTGAGTCCTCTCCTGCCCAGAAAGGCTGCATTCAGGAGTCATTCATTCTGCCAGACTGGGCCCTGAGCATTCCCCATGGTTTGACCCAATGGTGCACCACTCAAGGTTGTCACACTGGCTCTCTGGAAAGAGAAAAGCCCTGATGTTTGTGTTTGCCAGTTTCCGTGGTGTAACTACTCCCATTTACACCAAGCTACCGATTTGACATCTCTGAGCACTAAACTGGGAAGAGATGCCCAGGAGCGTACAATTATGCAGTATTTCCACAATACAGTTATCATAAATGTACGTAACCTTCAAAGCTTAGATAATAGTAAAATAACTACAAAATGGAGAATTTTGAGTATTACTATCTTTTTAAAATATCATTTATGTAACTGAAATTTACATAATGTAATTTTGCATAATGGCTAGGTTTAACAACTGGTTTACAAAATTCCTGAAATTTTAACCATCAGCACTCCCAAGCTGATAAGAGCCTGTTCCAGCATGTCACTGGTCCTACTTTGTTTGAACTAAGTTATCCAAATTCAGCACCTCTGCCTCCCAATTTGAACAGGCCTGAGGAGCAGTAAGAGCCTGGGCCACTTACCACCTGAGCCACCTTGGGCCAGTTCCCTAATCTCTCCTCAGGTCCCTCACCTGTCACACACCAGTCCAAGACCCCTCTTTCAAGGCTGTCGTGAAGAGTGGGTTAGGCTCTTGGGTTCCAATAAGGAGCAGCTGCAGTAAGAAAACCAGTTGCTGTCAAATAGATTCTGACTTATGGCAACCTCATGTGTGAGTCCCTGTGTGGTGCAAACAGTTAATGCCTTCAGCTGCTGTCTTAGTCATCTAGTGCTGCTCTAACAGAAATACCACAAGTAAATGGCTTTAACAAAGAGAAATTTATTTCCTCACAGTAAAGTAGGCTAAAAGTCCAAATTCAGGGTGTCAGCTCCAGGGGAAGGCTTTCTGTCTCTGTCGGCCTTCTCATCAGTGTTCCCCTGGACTAGGAGCTTCTCCGCACAGGGACCCTGGGTCCAAAGGATGCGCTCTGCTCCCGGCACTGCGTTCTTGGTCGTATGAGGCTCCCCACTCTCTGCTTGCTTCCCTTTCCTTGTATCTCTTGTAAGATAAAAGGTGGTGCAGGCCACACCCCAGGAAAGCTCCCCTTACATTGGATCAGGGATGTGACCTGGGTAAGTGTGGCGTGAAAATCCCACCCTAATCCTCTTTAACATAAAATTACAATCACAAAATGGAGGGCAACCACACAATACTGGGAATCATGGCCTAGCCAAATTGATACACACATTTTTGGGGGGACATAATTCAATCCATGACAGCTGCTAACCAAAATTTGGAGGTTTGAGTACACCCAGAGGTGCCTCAAAGAAAGGCCTGCTATCTACATCCAAAAACTCAACCATTAAAAGCACTATGGAAAATAACAGTACTACTCTCAAACACATGGGGTCCCATGAGTCAGAATCAACTGAAAGGCAACTGGTTACTGGTATAGTAACATGTGGGAGGCATGTAGATACTAGTGCTTTTGCAATAATGTGTTTCTAAAAGCCCTCAGTTCTGTAAAATTGCCCACTAAACATTTTTAAACAGGATCTATGAGAAAAATAAGATTCACAGCAGACACACCACTCAAAACTCAGGAATCTTGGTAATAAAAATTAAAAGAAAAAACCTAGGAGTCTTTTTTAATAAAAGCAATAACAGCCTAATAAAAATACCTGTCGAGTTAAATTCCCACCAGCATTTGCACCCAGCCTCACGGTCAGCCAATCCCTCACACTCTTAAGACTTAGACTCGAGCTTCCTCCTCCAAGATACAGATCCTGAGAACGTTTGCTCCCAGTAAAGACCAGCTGCATCAGAATTAAAGAGATGATCCCAGGGTAGCCTTCCCTGCCCATCATTTTTAACACAAGGGGAAATGTCTTCCCAGCTTCATCACAGCTGCACTCACAGCTCCATGGGATACCTTTAAAAAATCGGGTGCCTTCAAGTTGACTCCGACTCATGGTGACTCCAATGGCTGATTTTTCAAAAGTAGATCGCCAGACCTTTCTCCCGAGGCACCTGTGGGTGGACTCAAACCTCCAACCCTTTGGTTAGCAGCCAAGTGCCTTAACAGTTTGCACCACCCAGGGACTCCTGAAAGACCTTAATGTTGTAAAAACATGCCGGTTCTCGAAGCTATCAAAGCAGCCACTGCTTGCCCCAAAGGAAGACTTTCTGCAGGACTTGCAGCTGTTTGTTTTTTTTTTTTTTTTTTTTAAGGTCTTCTTATATTTCTGAGGCTTTGTCTTTCATCGTGAGAAAGGTTGCTTTACCCCACCTCTACATAGCTTCAAAACCTTCACATATTGAGAAGGAATGAGTTTGAGTCCTCACATTTTACTGCTATCACTCCCCCAAGCTCATAGGAATTCATTCCTACCACAGAAACCGGGTGAAGCCAAGCTTGCTTCAGCTGCAGCTTAGAAATAGTAGATCTGAAAGAAAATCATTCTACTTCCCCCTGAAAGCCCCACAATTCCTACAGGGCCCTCATGGAGGGGGCTGGGGCTGCAGGAACTGTGGAATCTAAAACATAGCCTTCTTAGCAAGATTCATCCTTCATTAAGCAAGCCTATATTTAGGATCACACATTTCTTTATAAACACTTTCTCTGCACCTGCATGGCATAAAGAAAGAAGAAATGAGTCACTTGATTCCAAGAACGGGCTACTGGCACCAGTTACCATTTCAGACCCCCTACACACACCCTTCCAAAACTACAGTTCTTCATCTGACCACGAAAAGTCATAAAACCTAAACAAAAAACCAAACTTCAAATCCTTAAGAAGTAATAAAAATCCCCAATACCCTCCGGGGACAGGCTTTTCCATTTGTTGGCCGTTTCCATTTGCAAAGCCCTCTCTCGTTCTCATTATCAATCCAATTTAACAAACGTTTACTGTGAGATTACTGTGTCAGCAGAGTTGTATCTAAGGTATGGCAGGTACTGAATCTAGCATGGGCTCATGGCACCACTGGGCAGTTTCTATTAACCAGGCACCAGTCAGCAGCGTTATTTGTGGAAAACAATGCCGACAGCAAGCGATGAAATTACGCCCGTGTCCAAACATCTGACACCTCTCTTTCAGATAAATTTACCATACTGTTAGCTCAAAACTACAAGTCAAGCTTGTTAATCTTTTAATTAGCACATTACCATGCTTGAGGAAGGATGTTGGGCCGACCAGGTTAATAGAAACTGCTCAGGGATGCCACGAGCCCAGGGCCGGTGCGATACCCTAGATCCGCCACTCTCAGGCCCTGTGCTAGCAGCTGGAGATCCAAGAAAGAGATTCTGTTTAGAAAGACAGGGGTTTGTATAATTCAGTTTAGGAAGATTTTCATTAATGTTGTTTTTAATTTTTCTTTTTTTTATTTTGGTTACTGAATGTGGTGAGCCCCCGGCTGTCTTCCTGGAAACTTGGAACCTGAGGCTCCCTCTCCTCAAAAATAATAGCACAGACAGAGAGAAATGAATTACTGTGCAGCTTAAGAGCAGCAACATTCAATAGGTACATAGGTAGAGAAGTAGGACAGAGAAGGGAGTAATAACCTTCATGACCCGGGTCTGGGAGGCCAGGGATGCCTTCCTGGAGAAGTTAATACCTGAGATGGGTTGTGAAGGATGCATAGGAGTTTGCCTAGTGAAACTAGAATTGAAAGGTCATTTCAAGGAAAGGGAATAGCAAGTCAGAAAAATGAAAAAAAGAAAGAAAAAGACAGGATTAGACTCAAAGAACCTCAGAAAACAAAATTATCAGATGGAGATTATGAAATCTTTTGTCAGTACCTCTTAAAGCATGGACTTCAAACCAGCAGCATCAGCACTACCTGAGAACTTGTTAGAGATGCAAATTCTCAGTCCCTGCCCAAGACTTGCAGAATCAGAAACTCCTGGGGGCGGGGGGGGGGGGGGGGGGGGGGCGGGATTTAATAGGACCTCCAGGTGATTCGAATGCACATTCAAGCTTGTCAACCACTGTGCTAAAACAAAAAACCAAATCAGTTGCCATCAAGTCTATTCTGACTCATAGCGACCCTATAGGACAGGGTAGAACTGCCCCCACAGAGTCTCCAAGGAGCTCCTGGTGGATTTGAACTGCAAATCTTTTGGTTAGCAGCCGTAGCACTTAACCACGGCACCAACAGGGTTTCCACCACTGTGCTAGGCAAACATTTTTTTGTCAGTAAAACCTGATTTTGTGGAAGCCCTTTTCCTTAGATTACAAACAAAATTTGTTTTCTGATTATCAAGGTATTACATGTTATTGTAGTGATTGTAGGAAATAAAAAATGTGTCAAAGAAAATACACATCACCTATTTTCCTACCACTCAGAGATAGAAATACTTTGAAGGTTTTTGAAAGTTGTTTTTGAAAAGTGGTTACATCTACTTCCAGCCCATCTCACCCAATCTCACAGTTGATTATCCACATCTTATACTGTTCTCTTGCTTCATGAATGAGTCTTGTCTCTCAGAAAAGCCTGGCAGCTTCTAGGCAACAAGAGCTGGTCAGCACTAACAGAGCCATGGGGACACAGGCTCTGGGAGCTTGAACAGACCTGATGTTCCCATTTCACAGATGAGAGAGCAGAACCTCCCAAGAGCTACAGGACCCACCAGGTGGAGGCAGAATTATATCCAGACCCTGCTCTCCAGAACTCCTTCCAGGACGTGTTCCATTGTGAGGGAGGCCCAGCCAATGCTGTTCTTGATACCTGCTGAGGTCACAGACTCCGCTCTTCCCCTGCCCCTGGGACATCCCAACACATCACCAGGTGGTGAGGCCATCTACAGCCTGACTAGATGATGTCCCCACTCCATCCAGACACAAGCCTCCTGTAAGACACTAAGCCCAGTAGCATCGAACCCACTCTGTTCCTTGGTGGTGCTTTCTAGAGTTTAAAGACGGCTGTCTAGAAATGTAAAATGGTGCAACCACTGTGGAAAACCACTTATTGGTTCCTCAAAAAATTAAAATTACCATATGACCCAGCAATTTCACTCCTAGGTATATATCCAAGGGGCTTGAAAGCCAAAACTCAGAGACTTGTACACCAGTGGTCATTGCAACTATTCACAATAGCCAAAAGGTGGAAACAACCCAAGTGTCCATCAACAGATGAATGGGTAAACAAGATGTGGTACATACATACAATGGAATATTATTCAGCCGTAAATAGAAATTAAATTCCGATACGTGCTGCAACATGGATGGACCTTGAAAACATTGTGTTGAGTGAAATAAGTCGGACACAAAAGGACAAATATTGTATGATCTCACTTATATGAAATATCTAGAAGAAGTAGATGCATAGAGACAAAGTATACGAGTGTTTTCCAAAGCCTGGGAGGGAAGGGAACAGGAGTTACTGCTGAAGGGGTACTGCATTTCTGTTTGGGGTGATGGGAAAATTTTGGAAATGGATAGTGGTGAAGGTAAATTAATGTTACTGAATCGCATATTTAAAAATGGTTAAAATGGTGTATTTCTGTTATACATATTTTACCACAATAAAACTAAAGTTTAAAAAAAGAAGACAGCGGTCTGGTTCTCTTACAGACGGTGAGAGCTGAGTGGGAAACCAACAGCAGCCTGTAATTATTTCATTTCATTTACAGTTATTTAAAATTCAATGCTACAAAATACTAACACCAAATAAGAAATTAATTTTCCTTCATTGGAAGCTTACGAACCTCTAGTTGTGTCAAAAAATTATTTTAACTGCTCTAGGCTTCAGTGAAAGAACACTGTTGGTTTTTCTAACTGTGGAACCATGAACTTGCAGATACAACCAATGTCCACCTAAGATGAAGAGGTGGCCCATCTGGGAGTGGGTGCGAAATCCGCTGCTAGTAAAACCCTGGGTGCTCTATCCGAGGTTGCATACAGAGTTATTTAGGAAGTGTCAGAGAGTATCTATCTCCCCCCTAACAGAAGCTCATTTTTTAAGCTTGGATCCCCATCAGGAGTTTGTCCTTCCAGCCAGCTATAAAAAGAATATAATCCCTCCCAGCATCAAGCCATGTTGAATATTGGCCATACCTATAAACAGAGGCAGTAGACACAGGTAGACACAGGACCACAGAGCCATTTAAAAAAAAAAAAGTTACCACAGCTACCAAGGCCTCCACCAGACTGAGTCCAGCACAGCTAGATGGCTACCAGCTACCACCACTGACTGCTCTGACCAGGATCACAACAGAGGGTTCTGGACAGAGCTGGAGAAGGATGTAGAACAAAATTCTAACATAGAAAAAAGACCAGATTTACTGGCCTGACAGAGACTGGAGAAACCCTGAGAGTATGGCCCCCAGACACCCTTTTAGCTCAGTGGTGAAGTCACTCCCAAGGTTCACTGTTCAGCCAGGGATTGGACAGCCCCATAAAACAAAACGGGACTAATGAGGCACAGCAGTCCAGGGACAAGGACTATAAGGCAGAAGGGGACAGGAAAGCTGATGATAGAGAACCCATGGTTGAGTAAGGACAGTGTTGACACGTAGTGGGTTTCTTAACCATTGTCATAGGGCAATATGTGTACTAACTGTTTAATAAGAAACTATTCTGTTCTGTAAAGCTTCATCTAAAGTGAGAATAGCAGCACAACTGGAAGAACGTAATCGACATCACTGAATTGTACATGTAGAAATTTTTGAAATGGTGTATGCTTGGCTATGTATATTTTTATCAAAAAAAAAAAGTCAAGAAGGGAGAATGTTGACATGCCGTGGGGTTGTTAACCAACGTCATAAAACCATATGTGTACTGACTGTTCAATGAGAAAATATTTGTTCTATAAACCTTTACCTAAAGTACAATAAACAAAATTTTTTTTTAAAAGTGGAAACCACTCCCAGATTAATAAGGGAGGAGTGTGCCCCCCATGTGAAGCCACCCCCCAACCCCCCGGAATGCTCAGTTCTCCCTCTTCTGAGATCCCTCTGCCATTAGCTTGTTATATGAGGAAAAAAAAAAAAAATCTGCCATCTAGTCAACTCCACTCACAGCAACCTTATGTGTCAGAGTAGAACTGTGCTCCACAGCATTTTCAACAGTTGCTTTTTTGGAAGTAGATCTCCAGGTCTTTCTTCCAAGGCACCTCTAGGTGGGCTCGAACCGCCAACCTTTTGGTCAGTGGCCGAGTGTGGTAACTATTTGCACCACCCAGGGAATACGGGAATAGTGGGCATGAGTATCTCCCACACTGACGGTGACCTTCTCCATCTCTAAATCCCTAGGATCAAGTATAACAGGAAGAGAACATAGGTTTGGGTCAGACCAATAGGGGTTTAGTCCTAGCTCCATCTCTTGTGTGTGCGATTCCCGGCAAGTTATCTCACCTTGCTAAGACTCAGTTCCTCAGCAGTAGAATGGGAATAATATTAGCACCACTTCAGAGGCTTAAATAAGTTAAACAAAATTGTATTTGAAAAGCACCTAGCACAATGTCTGCTGCACAGCAAGCACTCAATAAGTGTTAACTACGATTAAGAGGAGTTATGTAAATACTTGTTATCGTTGTTGTTGGTGCTACCAAGTAGGGGCAATTACATCAGTGGGAACCAATCTCCACAGGATGGAGAAAGGTCACACTTAAAGATCTGAGCAGCCCCATCACAATCCCAAGTGGAGACTCAGCGCAAATGAGAGTCACACAAGACCCTCCACTGCCATCTGCCAAAATACTGTTGTAGTAACTCTACAGCTCTACCATAACCCAAAACACCCACTGCCGTTGAGTCAATTTTGACTCATAGCAACTCTATAGGACGCAGTAGAACTGCCCCATAGAGTTTCCAAGGAGCGGCTGCGTGGATTCGAACTGCCGACCTTTCGGTTAGCAGCCGAGCTCTGCCATCCACCAGAGAGCCCCCAGCGGTGTGGAGGGCAGAGTGCAGTGTGACACTGCACGGCCACTGGAGACTTCCATGGCCAGGAACCAAGTCCCAGGGCCTAAGGAGGCCAGAGCTGCCTACAGCCAGCAAGCACCACCCAGGGTCTGTGGGAGCCCATCCACTGAACTGGGCCAGGCAAAGGAGACAGAGGTCAAGACCAGCATCTCCATGTCTCCATAGAAGATTTTGTACTGTTCTATCTGAATTATTTAACCTTGAGGGAGAAACAAAAACAAAAACAAAAAAAAAAAACACAAAAAAGGTAGCAGATATCAGCCTAGGTGTTAAGAATTTCCTTACTGAATATTTTATAAATTTCTCTCCTTGGAAAAATAACCAGTTGCCATCAGATCAACCTCGACTCATGGCAACCCCATGGGTATCAGAGTAGAGCTGTGCTCCATAAAGTTTTCACTGGCTCATTTTGCAGAAGTAGATCACCAGACCTTTCTTCTGAGGCACCTCTGGCTGGACTCAAACCTCCTACCTTTCAGTTAGCAGCTGAGAGCGTTAACCATTTGCACCACCCAGGGACTCCCCTTAGAAAAACAGAGGCAGAGAATTTCTGGTTCTGGCAGAATGGTGGGATAAACTGACATAAAACCCTTCCACAACAAATACATAGAGACTTTGGATAAAATAAAACAAAAAATTTATTTTCCATAAACTATTTTTTAATTTCCTCTGTAAGTCAGATAAGACAGTAATTAGAAACCCAACTTCCAAACAGGGCTTCGGAGGAAATACACCATGACGGATAAGCCTCAACTTCTAAGTAACAAAGAGAAGGGCCAAGAAAACTATGCCCTGGTCTAGTGGACAGAGACCAACATCCACCTGTGAGCAGAGAGAGGTGATTAGCACCACTTTCCTGTCTGGCCACCATGCCATTTTCTTTTCTAATGGATAAGCAAAGGAGAATGGATTAGAATAGACCATATGCAAGTTTCCCAAGCTGATCCAGACGCCATTCTGCAAACTCCCTCCCTACCTTCCCCCCATCTGCCTCCCCTCGTCCCTTACCCTCAACTCTACCCCTGCCATGGGACGTGCCTTTAATGAGCAGTATTTCTGCCAGAAGTAAAATACAGAGTCACATACAAAACAGAGTTCGAAGGCCTCCCTGCCCCCAAATGTCTCTGCCACTAGCCACCAGCAACCTGAAGTGTCACCAACAAAGACTTGGTTAAGCATGTAACTGGCAAGTGGGGACCAGGGCCAGGGCAGGGGGTAGGTTTGGTTTTCCTCTGCGATCTACAGGAGCAGGAGTCCCTGGGTGGTACAAACAGTTCAGCACTCAGTTGCTAACTGAAAGGTTGAAGGTTTAAGTCCACCCAAAGCCCTCAGAAATAAGGCCTGGCAATCTACTTTTGAAAAATCAGCCACTGAAAACCCTATGGAGCAGACTTCTAGTCTGACACACACACGGGGTCCGTGAGTCAGAGTCAACTGGTTTTTCTGTAGGAGCAGGTTGAGAGGGAGGGGGACATAAGAGGTGACAGAGGGCACAGAAGTCCAGGTCTGCAGACCTGGTCATTTGGCTGAGGCCTGGGCACAGACGCCTTGTGGGAATCCTTGAAGCTAACAGCCAGAGAGAGAAGGGTGTGAAGTCAGGGACCATAGTAAATCTGAAAACAGAAAACTAAGAGGATCAATAAAAGTTTAATGAAACATAAACAGGGTCAGGGAGGGCTTAAATAAATTCACAGTCAGTCCATTGCAGGTTGTAAAGCAACAGCTCTGACTCTCCCAGGTTGATGTGGCAAACAGCCGCGCCCCCCTCCCGGGAATCCCTGAATTCCTGCGCGCGGAAACCTCACCCGAGCGCCAGGAAGGGGAAAGGATTTTCCTCTTGTTCCTTTGGAATCGTGGGTCCGAAGTGGGGAAGAGGCTGTCCCCAATATATTGTTGTGGCTGGAGGAAGCTAAGGACGCTGACTGCGGGGCAGGGGGAGGTCAGAGCAAGCCCTGTGATTCGCCCTCAGCTGCAGCCAGGGAGACAGACAGACGGCAGGAGGACAGACTTCTGACACCTCTCCTTGGCCCAGCCATCCCCACCCCTGTCCCAGGCAGGTCGAAGGCTCCTAGCTCAGCTGCCCCCTCCCACAGGGATGCAGGATTATGGCGCCCCCCGCCATGCCACGTGGCGCCCCAGAGCCTCCCTCAGCACTCAAGCCAGTCTGTCCTCCAATACAGGCTCCCCATATGGGGCGGAGGAGGGGTGTCCTACAAGAAGGCCCACACAGGGAGGAGGGCACAGCCCCTCTACTTCCACTCCCCCCCACCTCTGCCTACCCCACCTCCAGGATCCTGCTCAGAAGGGAGGTGCCCCCACCGCAGACTGCCACTTGCCTCCCTCCCCGACCCTCCTGCCCCTCCCCACTCCAGCTGTGTGGCGCTGAGCCCGATGCCGGTGATGGTCAGTTATGGTTTCTTGCTGTGGGAAGGCTCCCTCTGCCATGGCTCCAAGGCACAGTCAGCCCTCAGAGAGGGCGGTCTCCTCTCCCCCAGCATCTGCCAGAATACACACTCCACTTCCTTTGGGGCAAATACCTCTCTCCCAGGGCACCCCCTGGCTCCTTCTGGAGGCCTTTTGTGGTAGGCCTGCTCTTCCCCCCACAGCCCTGTGTGGCCTCGGCCATTAGAAGGTCTTGTAAGAAATCTACATCTGCCCCATGATCCCCAGTCACCCTCATACCTCATAGGCAGTTCTCATGAGGCCTCTCCCCAGCTGGAGTAGAGTGCTCCCCACAGAGCTGCATGGGCTGGAATAAGGGGGAGGGAGCCAACAGCCCTCCCCCACAGTGAAGGAGAGAGAGGGACAGTCACTGCCCTTCAACTCTGCTCTTCCAGCAGACCTGCCCCCACTCCTCGGCAGCTCCAGAAGGAGAGGGGTGTAGAATGACACCGCCCAGGAGACCTGCTCACCCTTCAGGGGCCATTCCTTAGCCACAGGACATGGAGGACATGCCTCTGCCGGCCAGCTTCAGCAGTGCCCCACCATGGCTGCCTGGCACAGAGGTGTGTCAAGGAAGAAACAGACTGAGGATTGGCATCTTCATTTCTTACTGGATCTGAACACTTAGATTTTGCCTGGTCAACTTGAAAAGGTCTGAAGCAGCACATACCCAGACACCAAAATCAGTTGCCTTCAAATCAACTTTGACTCACAGTGATCCCATGTGTGTGACAGCAGAACTGTACTCCATAGGGTTTTCAAGGCTAATTTTTCAGAAGTAGATCACCAGGCCTTTCTTCTGAGGTGCCTCTGGGTAGTGTTTACCTGTGTTTTATTGACTATGCAAAGGCATTTGACTGCGTGGACCATAACAAATTATGGATAACATTGCAAAGAATGGGAATTCCAGAACATTTAATTGTGCTCATGAGGAACCTGTACATAGATGAAGAGGCAGTCATTCGAACAGAACAAGGGGATACTGCGTGGTTTAAAGTCAGGAAAGGTGCGCGTTAGGGTCGTGTCCTTTCACCGTACTTCTTCAATCTGTATGCTGAGCAAATAATCCGAGAAGTTGGACTATATGAAGAAAAATGGGGCATCAGGATTGGAGGAAGACTCATTAACAACCTGTGAGATGCAGATGACACAACCTTGCTTGCTGAAAGCGAAGAGGACTCGAAGCCCTTACTGATGAAGATCGAAGACTACAACGTTCGGTATGGATTACACCTCAACGTAAAGAAAACAAAAATCCTCACACCTGAACCAATAAGCAACATCATGATAAACGGAAAAAAGATTGAAGTTGTCAAGGATTTCATTTTGCTTGGGTCCACAATTAACATCCATGGAAGCAGCAGTCAAAGAATCAAATGGTGCATTGCATTGGGCAAATCTGCTGCAAAAGACCTCCTTAAGGTGTTAAAAAGCAGAGATGTCACTTTAAGGACTAAGGTGCACCTGACCCAAGCCAAGATATTTTCAATCACCTCATATGCATGCAAAAGCTGGACAGTGAATAAGGAAGACCAAAAAAGAATTGATGCCTTTGAATTATGATGTTGGCGAAAAATATTGAATATACCATGAACTGCCAAAAGGACGAACGAATCTGTCTTGGAAGAAGTACAGCCAGAATGCTCATTAGAAGCAAAGATAGCAAGACTTCATCTCATGTACTTTGGACATTATCAGGAGGGACCAGTCCCTAGAGAAGGACATCAGGCTTGGTAAAGTAGAGGGTCAGCAAAAAAGAGGAAGACCCTCAACAAGATGGATTGACACAGTGGCTGCTACAATGGGCTCAGGCATAACAATGATTGTGAGGATGGTGCAGGACCAGGCAGTGTTTTGTTCTGTTGTACACAGGGTTGCTATGAGTCAAAATCGACTTGAGGGCACCTAACAACAACAGATCACTGGGCCTTTCTTCCAAGGTGCCTCTGGGTGGACTTGAACCTCCAACCTTTCAGTTAGCTGCTGAGTGTGTTACCGTTTGCACCACCCAGGGACTCCCACATGCTCAGATAAGGCAGCCAAGAAGACCCCCCCGGGAGCAGGCCAGGCTACGCCTAGTCTTATCAGCTGCTTCTAGCTGAGGAGCGGAGCAGGCTGTTCACTAGGAGGAGAGTCTGGGAGCTGGGTGCCGCCGATGGGAGCAGAGTCTCCATACAGAGCTCCAGCCTTGCTGGGCCCCTTCTCCCTTGCGCTGACCCCTCACTCCCTCTGGCCCTTCCGCCCTGTCCCCTCCCTGCTCTCCTGGACTCACTGACAGGAAAAACACTCACAAAACCTCAAGGAACCCCATGCCTGCTGTAAAACTACAAGAAAGGAGCTTGTGGTAGAGTAGAGCTGCCCCACAGGTTTGTTTGTTTTTGTATGCTCTTGTCTGTAATCTTTAAGAAAGCAAATTGCCAGGTCTTTCTCCCATGGAGCTGCAGGGTAGGTTCGAACCACTAACCTTTTGGTTAGTAGTGGAGCACCATCAGGGCTCATTAGGAAAGGAGCTAGTTGGCTAGAAACTGCTGTCCACATGTGCAGGGGGCCAGGGGACCTTGGGCTAATCTCTGAAGCTGGGTTCCATCATCCATAAAACAGCGACCCCAGTAGGATCGAATGGCTGTGAGTAGGAGACCACCACTGCTCCGTTAAAAAAGATCGCTGTTGATATGAGACTCACGGCAACATGCAGATGCCCAGGCTCCTAGGCGGGTTAGAACTGCCAACCTTTCAGTTAGTAGCCTAGCACTTAGCCATTTGCACCACCTAGAGACTCCATGCTACTCCATTAGAGAGGGGTTGTCAGGAGGAAATCACGGGTCACCAATGAGACAGAACTCTCGTGGAAAGGCAGCTGGATCCCCTGCTGAGCAGCCAGCTCACAGCGGATTAGGCCTGTGGCCCAGCAGCTTCCAGAATAGGGCAGGTATAGGGACTGCTGCCTTCCCCACACCCTCTCCAAGAAGCCCCATAGCACAGGTGTGAGTTAGCAAAGTCACCCCTCCCTGGTGGATGCTGAGGGTGCGCAGGTTGGATCTCAGCCCCCAGGAGCTCCCACAGGCAGTCACTGTGGTAGGGAACGAGCCACAGGTACACAGAGGCGGCTCTCTGAGCTCGCCTTGTCTTCAGGAGCTTGTTCTTATCATCCTACACCAGCTGGCTTCAGTCCGGGCTTCTGCTCACTGCTATGTCAGTGTCTGCCTGGCCGTCGGGGCCACCACAGTCCTTTCTGAGATTGTGACCTCTCCAACAGCTACCCAGCAACCTCTCTCCCTGTTTCTTAGTTCAAGCTGAGAAAAAGAATCTGATGTGTCCAGCTCAGCTGTTATTCCAGGCCACAGTCATAGGTCAGGCACCCTTTAGGCAGCAGCGCTGTAGGTGGGGTGTTCCCTGGACAGAGGTGGTATTTGCAGCAAACCCACTGGCCGACTTGTCCTTAGGTTTAAGGGAGATCTACAACGTGTGGCACCCAGCTCGGCACCGATGCAGGGCAGGTTCCCAGCACCTAAGGGTGCCTCCCCCCTTGATTTCCCCTCACTCAGAGGTAGGATGGCCTTCCTGGAGGCTCCTACAGCTGCCAATGCTCCCCAGACAGCAATGCTCCAGCCCCCCGCCGCCCCACACTTTCTCCTCAGGGCCCAGGCTGCGGGGAGCACTGTGGCTCCGGGCACCTGTGGCCATGGCAGGCAGCGAGTGGCAGCCACATCCTCTTTCACTCTGGAAGGATGCATGGAGGCTTTTAGAAAAGAGACATACTGCCAGCTTTGCAACTTCCCACGCTCTGAGCCAGGGAGAACCAAGCCAGCCCAAATGGCAGTGAAGTAAAAGGTGGTCTCCTTGTCTCCTTGTTCCACCCCGCTCTCTCCCCAGACCACTGTCATGATGGGAGAATAGTTTTGCACAATCCTGAAATTTCATTCCTTCTCCCCAGTTGAAGCCAGGCTCTGATAGGGGCCAAGGAGGGGCCATCAAATGGCAGATAGCAACACGGGAAATGGTGAGGAGGGCCTGAGGACGGTACAATTTTTTACTTTTACTTTCTGAAAATTTAAGAGCCCAGTTATCTCTGGGCCCTTAGCCCTGTGGGCTAGAGCATAACCAGCTTAATACTGTGGGGAGCTTCTGGCCCATTTACCAGTGTGGAATCTCCAACAAGTTATGTCACTTCCCAGAGCCTTGATGTCCTCATCTGTAAATGGGGACTTCAGTAGAACCTAGCTCACAGAGCTGGTGCAAGCTCTAAATGAAGCTGTGTATGTACAAAATTAGCACAGAAACTGGCGTTCACTAAGTTCTCAGTAAATGATGCCCATCGTCCACGTTAGCACACAGAGACCAAAAGCTCCATCACTCGCCCTATTTCACCGTCCACCCAGGGCCTGCACTGCTCAGCAGGTCATAGGACAGGGTTACGTGGCCGGAGAAGCTGTGCGTGAGCCACTGGACCATCACTCATCACTTCTGTGAATATCCCAGGCATCTGCAGAAAGTAAAAGGATTGCTGTCTAAGACAGCTCTATTCTTTGGTTGTTCTGTTGTTTCGCTCTTCCTCTACCCCCAGGAAATTTCTGATCTCTGAAATCCAGCCTTTGGGCAGTTCTCCGATTCATTTCCTGAGTGCACCGCCCATTTCTGGAGAGTGGGCTCACCTAACGCCTGAGGATTTTCATTTTCTTTTTACTGCGTCTTCCTTCTTCATATCCCTCTCCCCCTTCTTCCGCGTCCGGCTGAAGTGAAGGCTTGAGTCTTGGTAATATCGCTGGCCCGCAACCTTCTCTGCAGAGCACCTGGGTGTTGAAATATCATAACCTGTGTGTCACTCAAACCCTCTCCCTGAGCCCGGCGTCCGTCGCGCTGCTCCCAGGGGCGTCAGGAGCAGCAGCGTGAACCTAGGACGATCAGTAAGAGTGGGCGTGCCGCCGTGGGGTGATCAGGGCCAGGTTCACGGGGAGGAGTCCCTCTGGGCTCCCAAAGTCTTACCACCCCTGACCTTTGTCTAAACCTAAAATCTCTTCGTTTGCATCTCCTTCTTGGGGGAGGGAGCATCCCCTATTCTTCAGGGCAATTACACCACCCACTGGAAGGGGCGGACCACGTTCTGCTGTGGGAGCATTTTCAGACCAGTCCCTGAAATGTCAGGAAACATCCCCCTCCCCTCCCCCTCCCCTTGACCCCTGACCCCCAGGTCTCTGTAAAGAAAGCCCTACAGATACATCCCCATCTGACCCAGAAGCTGAAAAGCAGAGTGAAGCTCTGCTCTCGGCTTCCAGGAGAGGGGAAAGAAGGGAAAGAAAGAAAGAAAAGACAAGAGAACTAAATAGAGGTTCCTGGCGGTTATATGGAAAATACAGGGGGCTCTTATACATGCCGTTCTCCCCCCAGCCCCAGTGGTCAGCAGGGGCAGCCTGGGCCAGCACTCACATGCATAGCCCTCCATACAACCTGCTGCAACCCCCTTGCCCCACCAAGATGCCCCTCACTGTTGGGTTTGTTCAGCAGACAGATCTTTATGAAATGTCGGCTCTATGCCAGCCACTGTGGTGCTGCCCCTCCAATCTCACCTCCATGGCCATGGTGGTACAGGGAGGAGGGAGCCTGGGGGGTTCCTCTGGGAAGGAGCAAGACAGGCTGCCTAGGAGGCTGGAGGCCCCAAGAGAGGAGAGAGGCACCCTGGGCTGAAGGTGAACGGGCATGCAGGGATGGGGATGCAGTGACAAAGGGCATGGCTCCCGGGCCAGACTCACAGAGGATGTGCCGACATCTCCAGGCCGGACACCTTGCAGAGTCTTGTTAGAACACCCAACATGAAAACAGATGCTACCAGCCCCTACGTCTGTAACCAAGACGCCTGAACAAGACTGTCTGGACTGAGCTGCCGGCAGGGAAAGCCAGCGGCTCTAATGCCAGCCTGCTGTGCGTTGCAGCCAACCAGCCTCTGACACGCAAGGGCAATCGTTTTATTCTCTCAGTATTGTTGTTTGTTGGCTTGCTCTCATCCTGTTTCCTTTCCTATTTTTGCTTCCTCATTAACATGGTATTCTGCTAAGGATTATGTGTGCTGCAGGAGCTAGGGAGGACCAGCTAGCTTGGGCAGGACCTGGGTTTTCAGGTGGCTGCGACAGCGGTCTTGGCCTTGGAGCCAGGCGAATCACTTGAGTGTAGTGCCATCGTTTGGCCATTTTGAAGAACTGCAACTAAAGTAGGCAGCGCGATGGGCTGACTTGCCTTTAATGCTTGCAAAGCCTCCTTCACTCCTAGTTTAGGGAATTGGCCGTCTAACCAGGCAAAAAGTCTGAGCTGGAGATCATTTATGAGCAAAACGATGATTTAAAATTCTGCTGAACCTACAGGAGTAGTGACTGGGCCAGGAGGCGGAGCTAGGGCCTGATCTACCCAACTGGGAAACTGAAACGGTTAAGAGTAAGATGCGCAAGTAACTCAATCCTCGTTTTATGCAAATACCCTGATAAAGTGAGTTTTACATGTGAAAATAACTCTCTGGTTTCCACCCTTCAGAAAAGTTCAGTGACTCATCATTCGGACCCAGCCCCTCAAGGCGGCCCAGCTCTTCTCTCCGCTAGGCTGTCCACTGCTCACCACCCAGCACTTCCTGCCGTGGGCTGTGGGACAAAGACATAAACTCCGTGTGGGTCTCTCAGCTCCCACTGTGGCCCCAGGCCTGTCTAGGAGCATTTAGTGTGCAGGTGTGGTTTCTCCTGAAAAAGCCCGATCTCCCCTGGGAACCATGAACTCAGGTGACCAATCCCAGGCATTTCTCATTTCCTCTCTCCCTCTCCCTCTCTCTCTCCTCCCCTCTCTCCCTCCCTCTACCTCCATCCCTCCCTCTTTCTCTTTCTCCATCCCTCCCTCTCTCTCTCCCTCCCTCCATCCATCCCTCTCTCCCTCCCTCTCCCTCTCTCCCTCTTTCTTTCCCTCTCTTTATCTCCCTCCCTCTCTCCCTCCCTCCCTCTCTACCTCCTTTTCCCTCCCTTTATCTCTCCCTCCCTCTCTCTCTCCCCTTCCCTCCTTGCCTCTCTCTTTCTCTCTCTGCTTTAACTTCTGGTCAGGGTTTCAATGAGCTGAAAGGTTTTTGAGGGCACTCCCATGTGGTAGAGGTTTAAAAGGCCCTGATGTTGCTGGCAGAATTGTTAACCAGTGAACCAGTGCAAACTTTATCAAAATTACAAATGCATGCATGCTTTGACCCAACAATTCCACTCCTAGGAATATATCCCCCAGAAAAATTCACACACATAATTTGTGTAAGGTTATTCACACTACCATTGTTTTTAATAACAAAATATTATCAGTAACCTAAAAACCAAAACCAAATCGGTGCTGTTGAGTAGATTCCAACTCATAGCAACCCCATAAGACAGAGTAGAACTGTCCCCTAGGTTTTCCAAGGAACGGCTGATGGATTTAAACTGCTGATCTTTTAGTTAGCAGCTGTAGCTATGCCTATCAACAGAAGAATAGTTAAATAAATCGTGGTACAACAATACAATGAAATACTAGGTAGCCATAAGAGAATATGGATTATGCCTCAACATAAAGAAAACTCACAACTGGACCAATAAGCAACCTCATGCTAAACAGAGAAAAGACTGAAGATGTCAAGGATTTCATTTCACTTGGATCCACAATCAACACCCACGGAAGCAGCAGTCAAGAAATCAAAAGATGCATTGCACTGGGCAAATCTGCTGCGAAGGACTTCTGTAAAGTGTTGAAAAGCAAAGATGTCACTTTAAAGACTAAGGTGCGCCTCACCCAAGCCATGGTGTTTTCAATCACCTCATATGCACGGACAATGAATAAGGAAGACTGAAGAAGAATTGACGCCCTTGAATTGTGGTGTTGGCGAAGAATATTGAATATACCATGGACTGCCAAAAGAATGAACAAATCTGTTCTGGAAGAAGTACAACCAGAATGCTCGTTAGAAGCAAGGAGAGTGAGACTTCATCTCACGTGCTTTGGACATTATCGGGAGGGACCAGTCCCTAGAGAAGGACATCAGGCTTGGTAAAGTAGAAAGTCAGCGAAAAAGAAATCTATGAAATGGATTGACATAGTGGCTGCAACGATGGGCTCAAGCATAACAGAAATTGTGAGGATGGCATAGGACAGGACAGTGTTTCGTTCTGTTGTACACAGGATGGCTATGAGTCAGAACTGACTCGACGGTGCCTAACGACAACAACATAAGGGGGTAAAAGAGAAAGATCTCCAAGATATATTGTTATATGAAAAAAGTATACATGGCATGCAAGCATATACAGGTGTATATATATATACTTGTATATACAATTGACTATTTCGAGAAGGGTGCACAAGAAACCAATACTACTGGAGCCTTTGGGGTGGGGAACTGGGTGGCTGTGGACAGAGATGAAAGGGAGACTTTGTGTCTTAATTTAAAAACATATAAGGGTATATGCCTTTTCAAAAATAAACAGAGAAAAGAAAAACTGGCCTCTGTCAAATGAAGGCCGCCCAGGAGTTGGGAGGGGAAGCATCTCATGGTAGATCATAAGCAGAAAATGAATAAGATACATTTTGTAAACAGATTAGCAAGTTTTCTGCTCCTCTCTGTGTTTGCTTCCCTTTGTTGTCCCAGGGCTTTTTTAAAGTACTGAATATTCCAGTCTTGTGTCAGCCAGGTTGCAGGATTTAGTTGGCGATACCAAAAATGCTGAGATGTGGGTCCTGCCTTTGAGGCGTCGCCAGTTTCCTGGGTCAACAAGCACTAATGATGCCTTGTGACTGAAGTCTGGGTTATCTATTGCTAAGCAGCAAAGCATCCAACACTTAGTGCCTTAAAACAAGTATCTCCTTCAGTTCTGTGGGTTAACTGGGATCAGCTGGGCAGTTTTTATTTGGGGTCTTTCATGCAGTTGCAGTCTAAGGCTGCTGGAAGTTGGAGTCATCTGAAGGCTCAACTGGGTTGGGCTTCTTCACTTATATGACAGGCACCACAGCAGAGAGCTGATCCAGCACCTCTCTCTCTCTCTTTCCATGTAGCCTCTCCACATGGATAGTTTGGCTTCCTCACAACATGGCTGCCATGCATGGTAGCTGGCTTTGCCCAGAGTGAGCGCTTCTAGAGATGCACCAGAAGCTTCTGGGCTTCGATGACCTAGCTGTGGAAGTCATGCAGTCCCTTCCACTGCATTGTATTGGTCAAAAGCAAGCCACCAGTCAAGCCTAGACTCAAGAGGAAGGAACAATACCAGGACATGAATACCAGGAGGTGGGGCTCATTAGGGGGTTATCTTTGGAGAATGGCTACCACAGGCTAAGATAAAGACAAGTCCAGGGTGCAATGAGAGCCCAGAGCTCGACCTTGACTGATTCTTCTATCCCAGTGCTTGTTCCAGACTGGAGGTTTTTCATGCTTTTGAAAATAGGTTTTGTAGGAGTTATCATTTGCAACTTCAAATTTGAAGACTACAAATTGAGAAAACCAATCAGAATGATTGTAAACCTTGTTTCTTTTTTACTGTATTAGAAAGACACCTGGCAAAACCCAGTCTCAGAATTAGCTCTATCCAGTCTCAAAACTGAGGAGCTTCTTGTTTCACTGCATTCTTTTGGAATGTTTGGCAGCTTCTGGAATGATAAGGCAGAACTGAAGAAGCCCCCTGGATGGCACTCCCTCTTCCCTTCACAAAGTCCAGGTACACACACACACACACACACACACCCTATAGAATAAGATTGACTTTCTCAACCTCTTCCCCATCCTGCTTTCTTTGAAAAAAGACTATTACCCCTGCTGCATTCTTTCTGTTGGTAACTACCCAGAAATGGATTCAAACAATCATTAACAAGGAAGATATTAAAAAAAGAAACAAACTTTAAAATACTAGTGATATTCATTCTTGGTCATCATTCAGACAAAAATTACATAAATATAATATTATGTATAAATATAATATCTTGTAGAACTAATAAAGAGGCTCTTTTGAACAAGATTTAACGATATTTGGAGGTGATCACAATATATTAACTGCAAAAAAGAAAGATACAAAACTACCCACGGTATAAATATACACAGAAAAAAAAAGATTAGCAGAAAATGTTGACAGTGATTTACTCTAGTGGTAGGATTATGGGAGATTTTTATTTTATTGTTCACACATGTGTGTATTTTGTACCACCACCTGTCTGTCGGTTTGTCATACTGTGCTGGCTTGCGTGTTGCTATGAGGCTGGAAGCTGTGTCACGGGCATTTCAGATACCAGCAGGTTTCAGCAGAGCTTTCTGACTAAGACAGACCAGGAAAAAAGGCCTGGCGACTTACTTCTGAAAATTAGCCAATGAAAACCCTATGGATCACAACAGATATTGTCTGATACAGTGCTGAAAGATGAGCTGCCTAGGTTAGAGGGCACTCAAAATACACAGTGGCCGCAACAGTGGACGTGAGCATACCAACAATCATTAAGATGGTGCGGGACCTGGCAATGTTTCGCTGTGTTGTACGTGGGGTTGCCCTGAGTCAGTGCTGACTAAACAGCAGCTAACAACAACATATTTTGTCCAATAAACATACAGTACTTCTATAATCAGAAAAGAATCCATACATGCATATGTATCTACTGTGGTCTCTTCTCTCAAAACCCCCTGTCGGGCCAAGTTGACACACAATCTCAACCATCAAACCTTCTTTCCCAATTCCCACATTAGAATTTTTCCTTGTCTCCATTCTGAATTAAACAACCTGACCAGGGGCTGCTGGGACAGCAAGTGGTATGTTCCGAAGACCTCCCCAGACCTGAGCCCTGAGGGTGACAACAGCTCCCCGATCTGGATTCCACTCTGGTCCTTGATATTGGTATAAAGGGGTTGGTTAAGAACTTGAGCTAGTTGTGAACACATATGCGGGGCTGGGGTAAGGGGTCGGCATGGTGAGGAGAGCTGTTAAGCTGAGAGTTTTAACAAAGCACATTTGACTGCTAAGAACAAAACCAAAGGAGGAACAGAAGACCAAGCAGAAAAATCCTTTGGGAAACTTTTTAGGTCTGTCCACTCCACATCCTCCTCCTCAAAGTTCGAACATCGTGGACCTCCTGCACCTTGCTGGGCGTCTGTTGTCGTCTTCACCGCCACCACCACCAGCAGCAGCACACCTAGGACATGGTGCATTATCTCATTTCATCTTCCTAACAGCCTATTGTATAGGGATCAGTAGCTCCATTTCAGAGATGAGAAAACTGAGGTTCACGGAAGTTAGGTGAGTGGTTGAACCCAAGGTCTCTGGAGGCAGAAGGACAAGTGTTTGATTGCCAGCTCTGCCACTTCTGGTTGCGTCACCTTGGACAAAGTATTCAGTCTCTCTGAGCCTCTGGCTCCTCACGTGTAAAACAGACACCATAACAGCATCTACCTGTACTCATTTGCTGCAGTATTAAATTACCACAAATTTAGTAGCTTGGAACAGCACAAATATATTCTCTTAACATTCTGGAGGTCAGAACTCCACAGTGAGTGAATCTTATAGGACTAAAATTAGCAAGCTTATTTCCTTCTAAAGGTTCCACGGGAGAATCGGTCTTTGCCTCTTCCAGCTTCTAGAGGCTCCCCTGGCCCCTTCCTCCATCTTCAAAGCCAGCTGTGTGGCGTCTTCTCTTCTCTCTGGCCTCCTGCCTCCCTCTGATAAGGACTTTGTGATGACATTGGGCCCACCCAGATCATCTCCCCATCCCTGAACCCTTAATTTAATCACATCCACCAAGTCCCTTTTGCAATACAAGGTAACATTCATACATTCCTAGGATTAGGATGTGGACATCTTTGGAGGAGGACCACTATTCGGCCTACCACACTACCTGTTGTTGTTAGCTGCTGTCGAGTCAGCCCCAACTCATGCAGTCCCCATCTTCTGATATCTTTAGGATGGACTAGAAGACATCAGTCAAGAAAACACTTTTTGTAATCTTTGTGAAGATGGTAAGTAGTCAGCTTCCTTTACATGTATTTTTCTAACACTCACCAGACTTACTAGTTTGGATAAAATTGGAGATTTTTTTTTTTTTTTTAATCATTGAAAAGCTGGAAATATAGATTACTATTGCAACATGCTATTACCTTTTGCTGTTCATCTGTAATTCGCAGACCCCAGTGTTGACTCCCTGAGATTTCCAGGGACTAGCTGAAATCAAAGAAAACTTGTTATTCCTGTATGATGCTTTTTTTTTTTTTTTAATATTTTATTGTACTTCAGGTGAAAGCTTACAGAGCAAATAGTTTCTCATGAAATAGTAGTACACATGTTGTTCTATGACATTGGTTAACAACCCTACAACATATTAAGCCTCTAAATTCTCAACCTTTTTTTTTTTTTTTAATGAAAATACAGATAGCCAAAGATACACCGTTTCAAAAATTTCTACATTCACAATTCAGTGACATTGACTACGCTATTCCAACTGTGCTGTTATTCTCACTTAAGATGAAGGCTTACAGAACAAAATAGTTTTTCATTTAACAGTTACTACATATGTTGCCCTATGACAATGGTTAACAATCTCACAGCACATCAAGAATATCCTTACTCCACCTTGTGTTCCCTATCACCAGGGGACTTCCTTGTCCCCTTCTGTCTTCTGGCCCTTGTCACTGGACTACTGTACCTCTTTAGTCTCATTTGGTTTTTTTTTTTTTTATTTTATTTTAACACCATTTCAAAACTTTTTACTTACACATTTAAGTGATATTGACTATGCTCTTCCAGTTGTGCTGCCATTCACGCCCAAGATGAAGGCTTACAGGACAAAACAGCCTCCCATTTAATAGTTACTACAAATGTTGCCCTATAGCAGTGGTCAACAATCTCACAATACATCGACAGTGTCCTTATTCAATTTGTGTTCCTTATCATCAGTTTCCTACTCCCCCTCTGCCTTCTGACCCTTGTCACCGGACTCCTGTACCTCGTTAGTCCCATTTAGTTTTACTGGGCTGTCCATTCCCAGGCTTAACATCGAACCTCGAAGGTAACTTCACCTCTGAGCTGAAAGGGTGTCTGGGGGCCACACTCTTGAGGTTTCTCTAGTATTCTTTAGGCCAGTAAATCTGGTCTTTGTTTTTTTTTTTTGGGAGTTAAAATTATGCTCTACATCCTTCTCCAGCTCTGTCCAGAACCCTCTGTTGTGATCCTGGTCAGAGCAGTCAGTGGTGGTAGTCGGGCACCATCTAGCTGTACTGGACTCAGTCCGGTGGAGGCCTTGGTAGCTGTGGACAATTAGTCCTTTGGACTAATCTTTTCGTTGAATCCTGTTCTCTTCATTCTCCCTTGCTCCCGAAGGGATGAGACCAGTGGAGTATCTTAGATGGCCGCTCATAGGCTTTTAAGACCACAGACACTACTCACCAAGGTAGAATGTAGAGCATTATCTTTACAAGTAGTGTCATGCCAGTTGAGCTAGATGTTCCCCGAGACAATGGTCCCCAGAGCCCTCCGTCCAACAACTCAGACCCTCTGGGGGTTTGGATGTGTCTATAGGGCCTCCATGACCTTTCCTTCTGCAGGTTGTGTTACTTTCCCCTGTACTGTGTACTATCTCAACTATCACCCAAGTTACCACTTATCTATTACCTATTTAGTATTCCCCTCCCCCCATCCCTGGTAACCAACAAGGATTGTTACATTTTGCATGTGAATTTTTTCATGGGTTTTTACAATAGAGGTCTCATACAATATTTGTCCTTTTGTGATTGACTTATTTCACTCAGCATAATGTCCTCCAGTTTCATCCATGTTATGAGATGGTTCACAGATTCATTGTTTTTCTTTCTCATTGCATAGTACTCCATTGTGTGTATGTACCATAGTTTGTGTATCCATTCATCTGTTGATGGACATCGAGGTTGTTTCCATCGTTTTGCTATTGTGAACAATGCTGCCATGAACATAGGTGTGCATATGTCTATTCGAGTGATGACTCTTATTTCTCTAGGATATATTCCTAGGAGTGGGATTGCTGGATAGAATGGTATGTCTATTTCTAGCTTTCTGAGGAAACGCCATATCATTTTCCAAAATGGTTGTATCATTTTGCATTCCCACCAGCAGTGTATAAGAGTTCCCATCTCCCCGCAGCCCCTCCAACATTTGTTATTTCCAGTATTTTTGATTCGTGCCAGTAATGCCGGGGTGAGATGGTATCTCATTGTGGTTTTAATTTGCATTTCTCTAATGGCTAGTGATCGCGAGCATTTCCTCATGTGTCTGTTGGCCATTTGAATGTCTTCCTTGGTGAAGTGTCTGTTCATTTCCTTTGCCCATTTTTTGATAGGATTGTTTGTCTTTTTGTTGTAAAGGTGTTGGATTTTCTTGTAGATTATAGAGATTAGACCTTTCTCTGACTTGTACTGTCCAAAAATTTTTTTCCAGTCTGTAGGTTCTCTTTTGACTCTTTTGGTAAAGTCTTTTGAAGAGCATAGATGTTTGATTTTTAGAAGATCCCAGTTATCTAGTTTATCTGTTGTGCTTTTTGTGTGGATGTTTATGGTTTGTATCCTGTTAATGCCATGTATTAAGGCCTGAAGTGTTGGTCCTATTTTTTCTTCTATGAATTTTATAGTTTGAGGCTTTATATTCAGGTCTTTGATCCATTTTGAAGTAGTTTTTGTATATGGTGTGAGGTACGTGTCCTGTTTCATTTTTCTACAAATGGATATCCAGTTTGGCCAGCACCATTTGTTAAAAAGACTGTCTTTTCCCCATTTGATGTATTTTGGGCCCTTGTCAAAGATCAGGTGACCGTAGGTGGATGGATTTACATCTGAGTTCACAATTCTGTTCCATTGGTCAATGTCTCTGTTGTTGTACCAGTACCAGGCTGTTTTGAGTACTGTAGCTGTATAGTAGGTTCTCAAGTCAGGTAGTGTAAGTCCTCCAACTTTATTCTTCTTCTTCAGTAGTGCTTTACTTATTCGCGGTTTCTTCCCTTTCCATATAAAGTTAATAATTAGTTTTTCCATCTCTTTGAAGAATGTTGTTGGTATTTTTATCGGGATTGCATTGTATTTGTAGATTGCTTTAGGTAGAATTGCCATTTTCACAATGTTGAGTCTGCCTATCCATGAGCATGGTATGTTTTTCCATTTATGTAGATCCCTTTGGGTTTCATGCAGCAGTGTTTTGTAGTTTTCTTTCTATAGGTCTTTTACATTCCTGGTCAGATTTATTCCTAAGTATTTTATCTTTTTAAGGGCTGTTGAAAATGGTATTGATTTCCTGATCTCCTTTTCATCGTTCTCTTTACTGGTGTATAGGAATCCAACTGATTTTTGAATGTTTATCTTGTATCCTGCTACTCTGCTGAATCTTTCTATTAGTTCCAGTAGATTTCTCATGGAGTCTTTAAGGTTTTCTATGTATAGTATCATATCATCTGCAAACAGGGAGAGTTTAACTTCTTCATTACCAATTTGGATGCCCTTTATTTCTTTCTCTTGCCTTATTGCTCTAGCTAGAACTTCCAGCACAATGTTAAGTAGGAGTGGTGATAAAGGGCATCCTTGTCTTGTTCCTGTTTTCAAGGGGAATGTTTTCAGCCTCTCTCCATTAAGAATGATGTTGGCTGTTGGTTTTGCATAGATGCCCTTTATTATGTTGAGAAATTTCCCTTCTATACCTATTTTACTGAGAGCTTTTATCAGGAATGGGTGTTGGACTTTGTCAAATGCCTTTTCTGCGTCAATTGAGATGATCATGTGATTTTTTTCTTTCCTTTTATTTATGTGGTGGATTATGTTGATGGATTTTCTAATGTTAAACCATCCTTGCATACCTGGTATGAATCCTACTTGGTCGTGGTGTATTATTTTTTTGATATGATACTGAATTCTATTGGCTAGAATTTGGTTCAGAAGTTTTGCATCTATATTCATGAGAGATATTGGTCTGTAATTTTCTTTTTTGTGATGTCTTTGCCTGGTTTTGGTATCAGCGTTATGCTGGCTTCATAGAATGAATTTGGAAGTGTTGCTTCCTCTTCTATGCTCTGAAATAGCTTGAGTAGAACTGGTACAAGCTCTTCTGTAAATGTTTTGTAGAATTCTCCAGTGAAGCCATCTGGGCCAGGGCTTTTTTTGGTTGGGAGTTTTTTTATTACCTTTTCAATCTCTTCTCTTGTTATGGGTCTGTTCAGATTTTCAATATCACTTTGTTGTAGTTTGGGTAGGCCGTATGTTTCTAGAAATTTATCCATTTCCTCTAGGTTTTCAAATTTGTTGGAAAATAGTTTTTCATAATATTCTGTTACAATCCTTTTTATTTCGGTTGGGTCTGTTGTAATGTCCCCCATTTCATCTCTTATTTGGGTTATTTGTGCCCTCTGCTGTTTTTCTTTTGTCAGTCTGGCCAGTGGTTTGTCGATTTTGTTGATTCTTTCAAAGAACCAACTTTTGGTTTTGTTGATTCTTTCTATTGTTTTTCTTTTCTCTATTTCATTTATTTCTGCTCTGATCTTTACTATTTCCTTTCTTCCGGTGGTTGTAGGCTTTTTTTGTTGTTCTCTTTCTATTTGAGTTTGAGTTCTGTAGTTAATGGTTTGATTTTGTCCCTTTCTTCTTTTTTGATATGTGCATCTATTGCTATAAATTGTCCTCTGAGGACTGCCTTTGCTGTGTCCCAAAGGTTTTGGTATGATGTGTTTTCATTTTCATTTGATTCTAGGAATTTTTTAATTCCATCTCTGATTTCTTCTATTACCCATTGATGTGTAAGCAGATTATTATTCAGTTTCCATGTGTTTGATTTTTTTTTCCTTGCTCTTTCTAGTGTTAATTTCTACCTTGATGGCATTGTGGTCAGAGAAGATACTGTGAATTATCTCAGCATTTTGGATCTTGTTGAGGATTGCTCTGTGGCCTAAGATGTGGTCTATTCTGGAGAACGTTCCATGTGCATTGGAAAAGAATGTGTACTTTGCAGCGGTTGGATGGATTGTTCTATATATGTCTATGAGGTCCAGTTGGTTGATTGTGTCCTTTAGGTCTTCTGTATCTTTGCTGAGTTTCTTTTTAGTTGTTCTGTCCTTTACTGAGAGTGGTGTGTTGAAGTCTCCTACTATTATTGTGGAACTGTCAATTTCTCTTTTCAGTGCTGTTAGAGTTTTTTTATGTATTTTGGAGCCCTGTCATTGGGTGCATAGATATTTATTATGGTTATGTCTTCATGATGGATCATCCCCTTAATCATTATATAGTGTCCTTCTTTGTCTTTTATGGTAGATTTTGTTTTAAAGTCTATTTTATCTGAGATTAGTATTGCCACTCCTGTTCTTTTTTGATAGTTGTTAGCTTGGTATGTTTTTTTCCAACCTTTGATTTTTAATAAATTCACATCTTTGTTTCTAAGGTGTGTCTCTTGTAGACAGAAAATTGATGGATCCTGTTTTCTTATGCATTCTGCCACTCTCCGTCTCTTTATGGGTGCATTGAGTCCATTTACGTTCAGTGTAATTATTGATAGATGTGAGTTTGTAGCTGTCATTTTGTAGTGCTTTTTTTTGTGATGCTGAAGTTTTCTTTGTTCTTCCTACTCTCTTGTGCTAAGTTACTTTTGTTTGTGGATTTTGTGTTCATTTCTTTTGTTTTTGTAGGTTTTGTTTTTGTTGAGACTCTATGTTTTTCGTCTTTATTTTTATGAGTTGGTTTGTTAATTTTTTTTTGTGGTTACCATGAATTTTACCCTTATCTTTATAATTTTGAAGTAGTCTACCCTTACTTGGTGTCGCCTTGCCTTCCTCTCCTTTAGAAGGTTCTATACCTATGCCATTTGTTCCCTGTTTCATTGTTTTGATGTTGTTGTCATCCTTTGATTGATTTCTCTGATTCCCTGTTGTATTTCTTTTGTTTTTGGAAAGTCCTCTGTAGTTAAGTTCCTAGAATGGTATCTGGTTCATGTGAACCTGCGTCCTAAGTCCTAGGTCCTGTCTGAGGGCTGAAGCTGTTTGTCCTCAGATCGAAGAACTCCCTTTAATAATTCTTGTAAGTTCAGTTTGACTTTTGCATATTCCTTTAGTTTCTGTTTATCTGGAAATGACCTAATTTCACCATCAAATTTGAACGAGAGTTTTGCAGGATATATTATTCTTGGCTGACAATTTTTTTTTTTCAAGATTTTATATATGTCATCCCACTGACTTCTTGCCTGCATGGTTTCTGCCGAATAATCTGAGCTTAGTCTTACTGTTTCTCGTCTGTATGTGACTTCTTGTTTTTCAAGAGATGCTCTCAGGATTCTTTGTTTGTCTTTAGTTTTGGTGAGTGTGAATATGATATGTCTTGGTGATTTTCTTTTGGGGTCTCTTCTATATGGGGTTCGTTGAGCTTCTTGGATGGCCAGCTTTTCATCTTTCATGATATTGGGAAAGTTTTCTCTCAGCAGTTCGTCAATGATCCTCTCTGTGTTTTCTGTTTTCTCCCCCTGTTCTGGGATGCCAATCACTCGTAAGTTTTTGCTTTTAATTGTGTCCCACATAACTCTCAGGGTCTCTTCATTTTTCTTTGTTCTTTTTTCTGAGTTTTCCTGAAACAAAGTTGTATCCAAGTGTTTGTCTTCAGTTCCACTGATCCTGTCTTCCATGGTTTCAGATCTACTTCTCAGCCCTTCTATGACACCATCCATTTCCGAAATCGTGTTGTTTATCTTTTGGATTTCTAATTGTTGTTTTTGTATAATTTCGAGTTGTGAATTTATTTTGGCATTTTGTTCTTCCATCATCTTCCTGAATTCTTCCAATTTTTTGTCTGTATTTTCCATAAATTTGTCTATTTTTTCCTCATGTTTGTCAGCTTTTTGCCTCAGTTCTTGGAAAATTCTGAGTATTAGTGATTTGAGTTCCGTATCAGGTACTTCTAGCGCATTTTCTTCCACAGGAGAGTTATCTGGTGTTTTAATTTGGACGCCTATTGGAGCCATCTTGTCTTGTTTTTGTAAATGTTTTGATATTGTTTGCTGTTTTCAGGGCATTCAGTAGATATTTCTCTCGTTTATTGATTGTAGATTTTTTTTTTGTTTTGTTTTGTTTCGTCCTTGTGGTACAGCTGGGCAGATCTACCTGAGGAGGAGCCACTGGGACGGGTTGCTTGTGGCACTCACCGCAGCCACCAGGATGGTCGGTAGTCAGTGTTGGGCAGGTTCCAATAGGGCATGCCTGCACAGCTTGGTGGTGTGATGTCTAGTGCACGGTGCAGGTAGGTAGGGTGCAGCGGGAAGATGGTTATGTGTGAAGCTAAGCTGGATATGGGAGAGAGGAGAGAGGAGGAGGAGCAAAAAGCATACAAACATAAAAGAATGCTAGGGGAGCTTGTCGTTGGAATGTACAGATGAGAGACTATGGGATGGAGGAAACCAGAAGGGGGAAGAGAAAGAAAAGGAAAGAATGACCAAATAAAAATCAGAAAAGTTAAAGAACTGCAAAGTTCCCAGGGATCCCACCAATGCAGCTATGAGGTCTGGGGGAGTCGGTCTCAGTTTTCACAGCACAGCCTGGCCAGAAGGTACAGAGGCATACATTGTCTGGTATTCAGGGATCAGAAAGAGAAGGAAGAGATAGAGAGATGAGAAATTAAGCAATGAAGAAAGACAAAAGGGAAAAAGAGGGAAAAGATGACAAAACTAATCAAAAAAAGAAGAAAAATAAAATTAAAAAAAAAAAAAAAAGCAACACCAGCAGTCAGTGCCTACAAATGGGACCCAGAGAGCCCCCACTCAGGGGCGCGAATTCCAAGAAGCCGGCAGTCTCGGGGTTAAGAGACCATGGCCACGGGAAGCAGAGGGGCCAAAGAACAAAGGCCCGGGATCTCACCAGCGCAGCAGCTCAGACCCGGACGCAGCCACACGCCCGAACGCAGCCCCACAGCCCCACAGGAGAGAGCAAAGACTGCACTTGGAACCAGGCACCCAGGCAAAAGGAGGGGGAGGCGGCAGAAAAAGCCCCGCCAACGGCCAGCAAACGGCTCCCAGAAAGCCGCCAGCCTGGGCGCACAGAATCCAAGCACCGGCGCCCCCCAGCCCAGGGACCCTGGCCACAGAAAGCAGGGGAGCCCCAGCCGAGGCGGAGAGGGGTGGGGGGTAGGAAAGCGTGCACCGCAGTTTACCGGTCATTCTGTCTCCCACCGGATGCTCTGCAAGGCTGCTCTCCCGTTCGCTGGTCTCCGATAGGAATCCAAGATGGTGGATCCGCGCTGCGTTAGCTGGTAAGGAATCTCTGCATGAGTCTCTCCTCGCTCTCCGTTCTCTTTTAGTATTCTCACTCCGTTTGGTGTTTGGCTGAGTTCTTTATCTCTTCATTTGGTGTTCTAGGGTTTCAGGATTGTTGATTCTCTGGTAGGCTTAGTTTTTCGGATCTTTGCTGTGGAGGGATGGCGTGGTGCTTCTGCCTAGAGCGCCATCTTGCCCCTGTATGATGCTTTTTGAGAAATTTATCATTTATTTATAAATATGTATGTATGTAGATGTGCCATCGCCCAACTTCAGCATTCGACGAGCCATGGCTGATCCTGTTTCCTTAGACCCCAACCCATCTGCCTCCCTCCCTCCTTCCAATGTGCCTGTGGAGCAAATCCTGGAAGCCTTTTTATTACAACTATAAATATGTAGGCTCTATCTGAAAAGTAAGACTTTTAATGCATAGAACGTCATCATCAGACCTAAAACAAGAACAATAATTCCTTAATATCATTAGATGGGCAGTCAGAGATCAACTTTACAATTGTCCAGTGAATGTCAGGAATGATTGTTTTACAGACTGAGTCAGGATGCAAGTAAGTTTCACACATTATAATTGGCTTATAAATTGGCTAATATGTCTCTGAAATCTGTCTTTCGGTTTCTCCCTTTCATTGCACCCAATTTATCTATTTCAGGAGGTTTATGTGTCCTGTGGAGTTAGTCACATTTTGGATTTTGCTGATCATGTCCCTGTGGGGGCCTTTCAAAGCCTCCTCTGTTATCTGTATTTCCTGTGAGTGGGTAATTGAATCCAGACCAGTTATCTGATTCCGGTTTGATTTTCTGTAAATGCTACTTCAGAAGTGGTACCTAAAAGTAGGATTTGTTCATTTGCTTTTTCTCATTACCAAAGGAATTATTCAGTGTAAGACTACAGTTCATTCAAAGAAGAAAAAAAGTGTAGTAGGACAGATTCTTGTAGATAGTTTACACTCTATATGTTGTGTTTTTCTTTTTTCTTTTTTTCATAAAATGCAAGCACACTGCACACTCTTGCTTTAGAAATTGAGTTTCCTTCACTTAAGAAAATGGCATTTGCATTGCTCACTTAATCGTCTCATTCTCCCCAAGCTGCTAAGTTTGGTCTTGGTAGTCTTTCTGATTCTTCATTTTATTAGAGCAGCTTCTCAATATGAACTGGAGTTGGGATAGATTTTCTGTGTTGACACCACAACTTACATCAAATTGAGGAATAATTTCCTAATTTGTTCATTCTACATTTCAGCCTTTAAGTTAATAGAGGTAATAATTTCTTTCATGTATGAGTGATGCTTTCTTGCAGATGATGAGAAAATAGTCATCTAAGATTTGTGTTGTCACATCTGCTTTCCCCTTCCCCCTACTTACTATCCCCCTCCTAATTGTTTGCAGGCATTTATAAACCATCCTGGCTGAAGAATGTGATGGTCAGAGCCACAGTGGACTCAGCTATAAGGTAGGTCTAAACACAGGGTGCTAGGCCTGAAGTGCTGGACCAAGACATTAGGATTTCATTTCATGTGCACTGGGGGCTGTTGAAAGGCTGTGAGGAGGAAAGTGGCATACAGAAAATTCTATTCTAAAAGGCTTAATCTGGGAAACTTGTGCAGGACTCAGGAGAAGAAAGACACATGAGTAGGTGTAAGAAGGACATTAGGACAGTCCAGACTTGTGGCCATGAGAGCCTTAGCTGACAAGGGAATAATGGGAAGAGGAAGATGGCCAGGCTGTACAGGACTGTGGATGGAGACATGTCCAGGCTTGGCTGAAGAGTGGACAGTATGGGCACAAACCCTTCCCATTGGGTGCCATTAGAGAATTATAGGAGCCTGGGCCTCCTATAGGAATGACACACAGGTGAAGGCTGGCACTTCAAATGAACACAGAGATGTTCAAGGAAGCAACTGACCTGAGGCTGAGGTTGAAGGATTAGATTTTGGATATAAACCCACAGACCCAATGAGTGCAAAACCTGCAAAGGATCTGAGGAATCAGCCAGGCTACTGGCTACTGCAAGTGCTGCTAGGACCCCCAGGGTCCTCTAGCAAGGACCACCCTGAGGCTTGGGACATGACTACAGGAAAAGACTGAAGTGTCTGGGTTCTGCTTCTTGTCCCCTCAATGACTTCACCCCACTCTAAACACACCTATGTTTATTCATTTGACTAAAGGATTGTAGGTCAAAAGAAAACATTTGGAAAACCATATCAAAGTTTAAAGTTTGGAGACTGAGTTTTTGGAGGAGAGTAACTTTCCCAAAATCACACAGGCCCAATGCTTCCTCCTCTAATACAACTGATTTGGAATAATTTCAAAACACCCAGTGCGAATGTCCAGCAGTCAGTGGGAAACATGTAGCTGACCATCGAGGTACCGGTGGAGTCCTTGTTTGTTCCTTCACAGACAGGATGTGGACCTGCTGTACCCTGGGCCTGCTGGGAGCTCACAGGACCCCAGACACACTGTGCCTATCCTACCACAGAAAGACTCAACAAAACCCATGCCTGCAGACAGGTGAATACGAACGTGAATGAGAAAGGGAACTTGAGAGACAAGAGGCTTGAGGAGAAAGTGACGGATCAGGGCGTGGTTTCAACCTTTTTTTTTTTTTTTTTTTTTGCTTATTTGTTTCAACTCTTTTGAGCCTAATTTCATTTTTCTATGTTTTCTTCTGTCCAAGAATTTAAGGATATCCCCTTTGTGGGAAGGAGTTACAGGAGAGGCTAATGTTCATAAGCATGATTTTTCAAATGAAAGAGTCCACTACACTGTACCCCTACTTTGAAATCTCAGATCCAGATTTTCATTTCCCAGTAGTACTTTTTTTCTCTTTTCCTAAGAAATAAAGTATTTTACCTATAAACCCTATACCTGTTGCTGTCTAGCCGATTCCAAGTCACAGTGACCCTATAGATACTAAAAAGTATCACAAGGTATACACTATCTGACTCCTGAAATGAATCTGTTTCTATAGTATATTGTTTATGCCTCCAGATGCAAAGCAGTCCCACAGCTGGTCCAAATTACCAAGCTTTCCTTTACAGATGCAAGCCAAATACATACGCTGCAACTGTCTTAATCAAAAAATCTACCTGTATCTGTGGAAGTATATATGCCTTTCCTCTTAAAATGAACTATGTGCCTTTTTTAGACAAACTTCCACTTATTTCTAGGTCCTCTCTCTTTGTCTACTGAGGCCCTCACACTTGGAAGCCAAAGAACACAACTCTAGCAGTTTTTCCATGTACTGGAGCAGTTCCAACAATATTCAAACAGATGTAGCCTTCAACGATAAAACAAAAGATCACTGCCTACGTTCTGCCAGAGAGTGCCCAATTTGTGAATCCCTTTAACTGCAAAACTCCTTAAAAAGGTTATCAAGAATATGATAACTACCACGTTGCCAAGTCGAACAGTTACTGTTACATTCTCATACCGACTATGTCTGACTTGATCGCTTCCTTCTCCTTGAAACTCTTCCTTTGACTCCCACACTCAGTGATCCCCCATTACTGGCTACTCCCTGCCCATCTCCTTCTTTTAGTGCTTCAAAGCTCAGATCCTGGATCTCTTCTGCTTTCGTTTACAGTCTTTTCTCATGTGATCTCAGTCTCTCCGTGGTAGTCTGAACTTGTATATTCAACTACCCTCTCCATTGTTAAATCAAGATGTCTAAGGGGCATGTCAAATATGTGAGCAAAAACCAAAGTCTTGGTATCTTCCGTCTCCCTCAATCATCTCCATATCAGCAAATCAGCAATTCAATTATTGTTCAAAACTCATAAAGTCATCCCCTTCTTGTCTCGTACATAACATTTGGTATCGAGTACTGAAGTCTTCATATCAAAATACTCCCAGAATTAGACTACTATTCACCTTCTCCATTTCTACTCTCAACCAGTTATCTGCATCTCTAAGCTCCTTATGATTTTCTCCCTGCTTCTACCCGTAAAACCAGAATTATCCTTCTAAATGCAAGTCACGTGATTCCTATGCATCTAATTGCTTCCCATCTCACTCAGAGTAAAATCCAATCTCCTTTCCATGACTTATGAGATTCTGGGTCACTTGCCTCCTGCTGACCTCCTTGACCTCATCCTTTATTCTTTTTCCCTTTACACTTCTGAAGTCACACTGGTCTCCTCAATGCATTGAGCATACAAGCATGCTCTTGCCTGGAGCATTTGTCTTCGCTGCCCCCTTTTTCTGCTATGTCTTTTGCTAGATAGTCTCATAGATCATCCTTCAGATCTGTAAAAATGACCCAGAGGTATTCCCTGATCAACCTCCACCACGCCCCTGTCCATCAGTCCACATGCTTTATTTTCCTTTCTTTTTCAACACGTCATCAGCAATTAATATGTCTTTTTCTTCCTACTAGAATATAAGCTCCTTAACAAAAGGAGTTTATTTTCACTCATTGCTGTTGCATAGTGCCTGAGAATCTTTTGGCAAATCTTAGGCGCTCAAATACTTGTTGAATGAATGGTGAATAAATGAATGTCTTCACTAGGCCCTGGAAAAGGGAGAGTCAAGGTAAAAAGAATTTCTTGAGACCAAAACTATCCCCCCAAATGAAAAGCTGTTCAAATTGAGATGAACTGAAACGGTTGAAGATCACCCAAAAAGAATAAAACAATGGATCTTACGAAGAAGGTCCTGACTCAGATGTTTACTACCCTGAAAAATAAGTCAGGATGTCTGACTGCTTCTGATTTTTCTTGATGTACATTTAAACTCAAATCAGGCCCTCCCACTGAGGTGCCCAAGGTTTCTGTATATAAAAGTTTGATGGGGTGATTTGATCCCTGAGTTCTATCACTACAATTATGAATCTTGCTAAATGTGTCTTAAAAGATGTTCCTGGATTTATTCAGACAAGGATTAAATGAGTGGAAATTTGAAGAGATGATGATGTTATTAAATAAAAATGTAGCTCTGTATTTACACTGCAATATGTGACTTTGCTAGATGATAAAAGCATTAGTAGCCACCAATCTTGCCAGGTTTCCTTCCAAACTAGAAGTTAACACAATTTTGCTCTAATCTGCACTAGTTTCACACACAGATGGTGCTCGGGATATTGTTGAATCATACCCAGTCTAGTCAGTGTTCAGAGATTAATCTGGGTCCCCATCCTCTGACAATGGTGTTCCAAAAGAGACATGAGGCAATGCAGATCTAAGTGTTTATTGTAAAAACACTAACTCTACAGCTACTTCCATCAGCAAGGTAATATCTGGAACAGTCTGAAGTTTGTTCCTTGAATTTTCACATTAACCAGATAGGGAAACTTTAACCATACGATACAATATTTTCATCTGAAACTTGGTCTATCACACTTTGCACTTAAGATTTGAATCTAGAAGTGTTCCTGAAGGAAGCAACACAACTGAATGTCTAGAACAACAGTGTAAAGAGGAGATGGAAAACATCAAGGTTTGGACTTTGATTCCTTAGCATAATGACCTAAAATCATTTATATGTACTTTAATGAATACTTTTTCACTTTAAGGCAATGACAGGGCATATAGCTAATTGGTTATAGTAGGAGAATGTGACTCGGGTTTTAAAAACAAATTGAATTTAGACATATTAAAATAATCTAAAACTATGAGACAAAAACATCAACAACAACAACAACAACAGCCAAACGCGTTATCATCAAGTTGATTCCAACTCATAGCGACTCTATAGGACAAAACAGAACTATCCACAGGGTTTCTAAGACAGTAATCTATACAGAGGCATGTTCAGTGACCATAATGCACCAATGACAGAAAATTAAACAAAATCTGCCAAAACAACAGCAAAATACCACACACGAAAACAATCCTTTGTAGACATTGTGAAGTTTAAAAATTGTAAAAATATGCATGGCAGGCATCAGACTTTGCCTTACTTCAGGAGGAGGAGAGAGAATCACCAACATCAACCCAAGGCTGATTCCTATGAAGTGGAGGTCAGACATGCCTGTTCCTTCCAACTTTTTTTTAACCATTCGGACAGCAGCCATCCCTGGGGCAGCACTCTCTACTTCTCTGCTGAGTTCAATAATCCATGACAATGGCCACAGAGCTCACAGATGATACTCATGATTTTGGGGTTTACAGTGGAAGTAACACTTGCAGTTCAGGCTCAAGGATACTCAGAATACAATTTTTCCATCAGGACAGCCTCTTCCCAACCATGCTCGCAGGCATGACTCTCCCTGGCCCTAGGCCTCTCCACAAAGACATTCAGCTCTCTCTCTGTATGGGTCTGGAAGCCCACTGTGCCGTCTCCTTCTACCAGGTCTCTGCTGCAGGGTGTCTCCTGCCACCACTTCTCATCGCCTTCAGGGTTACAGCTTGTTCTCTTTCTCTCTCAGTCTTCTTCCAGGAGCTTCTCAGTGCAAGGACCTCGGGTTCAAAGGATGAGCTCTTCACCCCTGGCTTTCCTTCTTGATGGTGGTAGGATCCTCTTCTCTGCTTTGGAATTGGCTCTCTTTTAAGGCAAAACTGACCAATCCCCTTGGTAGGCCACAATTACGCTATCACATAGTCTCACCCAATCATCTGGATGGGACTTACAAGACCATGGCTGGAAAGGCCACACAAAAGTAATCAATTACCACGCAGGCCACCCCTTGGCTTTCTAGCCATGTTTCTTTCATATTTGGAGGATAACTTCCCTCTCCCAATTTTTTTTACCAGTCCCAAACCGTCATTAATAATTAGTCTTTCAATAGGGCAAAGAGTCCACAGGATGAGGTTACTCAGGTACCAGCCATTCAGGTCTGCTGCAGGTGTTTGTCTGATCTGGTCAGATTCTCCAAAAGTCACCTCGTCTTCACCCTTTCTGGCCTCTAATAAAATTAACTGAGAGAAGATTTTTCCCTTGCTCTGATCCTCACGAGGTATCAGCATAGCAAATGGGGCTTTAGGTTCGGCCATTCTACTCGAGTCCAACAGAGCCTCCCCCTTAGTGCACTCTTTCACACATACAGCTTCTACAAATACAGATTTCACAATCACAATTAACCCAGTCAACAATCAACACTCACAGCTGAATCATATAATCCTACCAGCAAATCCCTACCCTCTCTTCCCCAGTCCCATCAGGAAAAGAAGAATCTCTTCAGTGGAGAGCCTCCCTTGTACCCCTCATTTAATGTAAGCTTATTCATGAAATTGTGTAAGCCAGACACTTCATGTCTTTATCTGTCCCTGTTTTAGATAGCCAGTGTTTAAATTGCCCACACATATCAAACCAGCACTCTGAGGAGGTAAGCATGTTCCTTGGTCTTGAAGAATCTCCTGTTCTGGTGGGACTTGGAGCATCTGCATCCAGAGGCAAAGTCCAGTCCAGTCCAGAGCAAGCATCAAATTGCAGCAATCCACACCAGCTCACGGTGTCAAACATCTTTCTCTTCATTCAGTCAGCTTCTGGTCAGCTCATCCCTAGCCATCCAAGCTAGGCCACAATGGATAGCAGTCTCAGGCTCAAGAGTTCACACACACTTCCTGGCACTTCAGACAGCCTCTTCACACACTCTCATCCTTAGACCCCTTGGGTGAGGTCAACAGGTTCCACCTGTAAACTTCAGGAGTCTAACAACTCCTTTTACTCTTGACCAGCCAGCCCTTCCTCTCTCTCATCTCTAGCCCCCGTGGGCTGGATCAAAGGGTGCCAATGGAACATGTTCAAACTCAGCCTGTCTATTATTGCAATTCCTCCACTTCCAATCATTAGTAGACCCAGGTGGTCACCACAAGTGAGCAGACCAAGCTGTCTACTTGCAAGCTCCCTTTAACTTCCAGGCCTGGAAGTTTTTGATGGACACTGACTTTTCCTGCCTTGATGCATCCAACAGCAAACTGCTTGCTTGAAATTAAAAAAAAAAAAAGTCACTTTTTTCTGCAGATCCTTGCTTCAAATGCAAGTCTTCTGTTCTCTCAGCAGTTCTGCGTGGTCCTGAATGTCTTTTCAAATGAAAATCGGGGTGCAGCTTAGGTTTTCAGCCTAAGTCCCCACTCTATACACAGGTCTACCACATTCAAATCAACAGCCTGTGTTTCTCTCTGGCAAATCCTAGTTCTTCCTTTAGCATATCCAATCAAGTAATGGCTGAGGCGGAGTTACATGTTCTCTATAATCTATAATACCCAATATTAATTTCTAGTGTACCTTTAGGTCTGCTTTACAACATTATGTAGGAGAAACTTTCAATATCCATAGTACATTAGATTCATGCATAATCCTAAACACATAGCCCTTTTAAAACATTCCAGTTTAGTCTTCTCTACACTTTAACTATCTTCCCATTCAAATGCATATGGCTTTGGGCCTCTGGCTGGGTGGAAGAAGACCCTAGCCCCTATCAATCCTCCTGCTTCTCTGGCCTCTCTTTTTGCCCCAGACCACTCCAGGTGCAGCTTTTCAGCCCTTACAGGTAGCAACAACAAAAACAACCATCCAAGATTCAAAAGTTTCAATTCCCACACCCCTTTGTTCTTTCTCTTACAAAGTTCCCTGCTTTCATGAGTCTGGAGCCATTGCAAAGAAAGCTGCTGATGACACTAACTGTGAAAACTGCTTGTGGGCAGCGTCTGACCTACTCCAACCCCACAAGAGGGAAGGAGAACCAAGCTATACAGTGCAAGACCGACTCCCATAAGGTGGAAATCAGAGAGGCATACTCTTTCCACCACCATCTTTACTAATTCTGACACCAACTGTCCCTCGCACAACATTCTCTACTTCTCTGCTGGGTTCAAAAATTCAGTGTAATGGCCACACAGAAATCACAGACCATACTCAGGATTATGGGGTTTATTGGGGAAGTTACAGTTACAAATCATGCTCAAGGACACTCAGAATACAGTGCTTCCATCAGGACAGCCTTTTCCCAACCACGCTCACAGGCATGACTCTCCCTGGCCATAGGCCTCTCCCGAAAGGCACTCAGCTTTCTGTCTCACTGGGCCAGGAAGTCCAAGGCACTGATTCCTGCTGCCAGGTCTTCGCTGCCAGATCTCTCCTGCCATCGCCTCTGACCTTCTTCAGAGTTACAGCTTCCTCTGTCTCTGTCTTCTGCTTCCAGGAGCTTCTCAGAGCAGGAATTTTGGGTCCAAAGGAAGCACTCTCTACTCCTGGCTGTTCTTCCTTCATGGTGGTTAGATGCTCTTCTCTGCTCTGGAATCAGCTCTCTTTTAAGCCAAAACTGACCAATCCCCTTAGTGGGCCACAATCACCCTATCACACAGTCCCGCCCAAGCACCTGAGTGGAAGTTCAAAAACCATGGCTAGAAAGGCCACACATAGTAAACAATCGCATGACAGTACATTGGACTCATTTTTCAAATGAAGTCTCTAAAAATCACATAGGAGCAGACTGGTAAAGAACAAAATAAATAGCAAGAACATTTTCATAATTATGACTTCTGTATTTGGAAGAAATCTATAGCACTGTTCTTGTTTTGCCATTTCACAGGAATCATGGAGTTTAGTGGAAGATACTGCAGTACCAGAAAACTCTACGGTAGCATCTGTGAGAAGTCTTACAAACGTGGACATTCCACCAGAGTCAAAAGAAAGAAGTTTGCATCAACAAGAGTTTATTACACTATTACTTGAGCAGATTGAACTAAAAAGGAACAATACTTCTATGCAGATGCCTCAGAAGTGCCTTGGATTCCCTAATGTCAGTTTTGCAGACATTACCAGGTTTTATGATTTTGCATCAGATATTAGTGAGTTTATTTCACTGTAATTTCACTATTTTCCCAAAAGCTATACACACCTACCAAATCTATAGACATGAATTACTAAAATACCTAATTTATTAAGTAATGATTTGCTCTGTGGTAGACACTCTGCTATGCATCAAAGTACACGATCATTGTCTACAGTGATAGATTACCAGTGAAGACCTGGATAATTACAGCAATGTGTCATACAGGAAGTTGCAGGTAGTTAGGGAAGTAAATAGCAGGGAGTATCTAGGGAGATGAAAAAAATTGCTGTTGAATTGATTTAGGACTTTTAAGTAGAACAGGGAGCAGCTTGGGTCTTTTTTAAGCTTTTTTTGTTGTACTTCCGGTGAAAGTTTACACAACAAATAGTTTCTCATTAAGCAGTTAGTACACATACTGTTCTATGACAGTGGTTACCAACACCACGACACGTCAACACGGTCCCTTCTCAAACTTGGGTTCCCTATTACCAGCTTTCCTGTCCTCTCCTGCCTTCTAGTCCTTGTCCATTGACTATTGTGTCCCATTAGTCTCGTTTTGTTTTACAGGGCTGTCTAATCTTTGGCTGAGTGGTGAACTGCCGGAGTGAATTCATTACTGAGCTAAAAGGGTGTCTGGAGCCCATAGTCTCAGGATTTCTCCAGTCTCTGTCAGGCCAGTAAATCTGGTGTTTTTTTGTGAGTTAGAATTTTGTTCTCAATTTTCCTCCAGCTCTGTCCAGGATCCTCTGTTGTGATCCCAGTCAAAGCTGTCAGTGGAGTTAGCCGGGCACCATCTGGTTGTACTGGACTCAGTCTAGTGGAGGCCGTGGTAGTTGTGGTCCATTAGTCCTTTGGACTAATCTTTCCCTTGTATTTTGTTTTCTTCATTCTCCCTTGTTCCCGAAGTGGTGAGACCAGTGGAGTATCTTAGATGCCTGCTCACAGGCTTTTAAGACCCCTTAGATGCCTGCTCATAGGCTTTTAAGACCCCAGACGTTACTCACCAAGGTAGAATGTAGAACATTGTCTTTATAAACTGTCTTATGCCATTTGAGCTAGATGTTCCCTGAGACCATAGTCCCCACAGCCCTCCGCGCAGCAGTTCAGTCCCTCAGGGAATTTGGATGTGTCTGTAGAGCTTCCATGACCTTTCCTTGTACAAGTTGTGCTGGTTTCCCCAGTACTGTGTACTGTCTCACCCTTCATCAAAGTTACCACTTATCTGTAGTCTATTTCGTATTTCCCCCCACCCCTCCCATCTCTTGTAACCAACAAAGATTGTTTCTTTTTGTGTGTAAACTTTTTACTGAGTTTTTACAGTAGAGGTCTCATACAATATTTGTTCTTTTGTGATTGGCTTATTATTTCACTCAGCATAATGTCCTCCAGTTTAATCCATGTTATGAGATGCTTCACAGATTCATCATTGTTCTTTATCATTGCATAATACTCTATTGTGTGTATGTACCATAGTTTGTTTATCCATTCATTTGTTGATGGGCATCTAGGTTGTTTCCATCATTTTGCTACTGTGAACAATGTTGCAGTGAACATGGGTGTGCATGTGTCTATTTGTGTGACAGCTCTTATTTCTCTAGGATATATTCCTAGGAGTGGGATTGCTTGATCTATGGTATTTCTATTTCTAGCTTTCTAAGGAAGTGCCATATGCATTCCCACCAGCAGTGCATAAGAATTCCGATCTTCCCGCAACCTCTCCAACATCTGTTATTTCCAGTGTGCTTGACTTGTGCCAGTAATGCCAGGATGAGATGGTATCTCATTGTGGTATTAATTTGCATTTCTCTAATGGCTAGTGATCGTGAGCATTTCCTCATGTATCTGTTAGCCGCTTGAATATATTCTTTGGTGAAGTGTCTGTTCATTTCCTTTGCCCGTTTTTTAATTGGAGTATTTGTCTTTTTGTTGTAAAGGTGTTGGATTTTCCTGTAGATTTTAGAGATTAGACCTTTGTCTGACTTGAAATGTCCATAAATTTTTTCAGTCTGTAGGTTCTCTTTTTACTCTTTTGGTGAAGTCTTTTGATGAGCATAAGTGTTTAACTTTTATAAGATCCCAGTTATCTAGCTTGTCTTCTAGAGTTTGTGTGTTGCTGGTTATGGTTTGTATCCTGTTAATGCCTTGCATTACAGCCTCTAGCGTTGATCCCATTTTTAATTCTATGAACTTTATAGTTTTTGGCTTTATATGTAGGTCTTTGATCCATTTTGAATTAGTTTTTGTGTATGGTGTGAGGTATGGGTTGTGTTTCATTTTTTTGCAGATGGACATCCAGTTTGGCCAGCACCATTTGTTAAAAAGACTATCTTTTCCCCATTTGATGGACTTTGGGCCATTGTCAAAGATTGGGTGATGGTAGGTAGATGGCGTTACATCTGGGTTCTCAATTGTGTTGCATTGGTCATGTATCTGTCGTTGTACCAATACCAGGCTGTTTTGACTACTGTAGCTGTATAGCAGGTTCTGAGGTCAGGTAGTGAGTCCTCTTACTTTATTCTTCTTCTTCAATACTGCTTTGCTTATCTGGGGCTTCTTCCCTTTCCATATAAAGTTAATGATTAGTTTTTCCATCTCTTTAAAGAATGTTGTTGGAATCAATGTAATCCCCCACATAAATAAAAGACAAGAACCACATGATCTTATCAACTGATGTCTTTACATTTGACAAAGTCCAACCCCATTCATGATAAAAAATCTCAGCAAAATAGGAATGGAAGGCAAATTCCTCAAAATAATTAAGGGCATTTCTACAAAGCCAACAGCCAACATCATCCTAAATGGAGAGAGTTTGGAAGCATTCCCTTTGAGAACGGAAACCAAACACGGATGCCCTTTATCACCACTTTTATTCAACATTGTGCTGGACCACCTAGCTAGAGCAGTTAGGCTAGAAAAAGAAAACAGGCATCCAAATTGGTAGAGACAAAGTAAGTGTATCTCTATTTGCAGATTATATGATCTTATACATAGAAAAACCCAAAGAATCCACAAGAAAACTACCAGAACTAATAGAAGATTTCAGTAACGTTTCAGGTCACAAGATAAACATACAAAAATCAGTTGGATTCCTTTACACCTACAAAGAGAACATTGAGGAGGAAATCACCAAATCAATACCATTTACAATAACCCCCCAAAAGAGAAAATACTTAGGAAAAAATCTAACCAGAGATGTAAAAGATCTGTACAAGGAAAATTACAAGACACAACTGCAAGAAAGCAAAAGAGACCTGCACAAGTGGAAAAACATACCTTGCTCATGGATAGGAAGACTCAAGATTGTGAAAATGACAATTCTACACAAAGCGATCTACAGATACAATGCAATCCCAATCCAAATTCCAATGGCATTTTTTGATGAGATGGAGAAACAAATCACCAACTTCATATGGAAAGGGAAGACACCCCGGATAAGTAAAGCATTACTCAAAAAGAAGAACAAAGTGGGTAGCCTAACATTACCTGATTTTAGAACCTATTATAGCATCACAGTAGTCAAAACAGCCTGGTACTGGTACAACAACAGATACATAAGCCAATGGAACAGAATTCAGAATCCAGACATAAATTCACCCACCTATGAGCAGCTGATATTTGACAAAGGCCCAAAGTCCGTTAAGTGGGGAAAAGACAGTCTCTTTAAGAAATGGTGCTGGCATAACTGGATATCCATCTGCAAAAAACTCAAACAAGACCATACCTCACACCATGCACAAAAACTAACTCAAAATGGATCAAATACTTAAATATAAAATCAAAACCGGTAAAGCTCATGGAAGAAAAAATAGGGACAATGCTAGGAGCCCTAATACATGGCATGCACAGAATAGGAACCACAAGTAACAATGTACAAGCACGAGACGAGAGACTAGATAACTGGGAGCCCCTAAAAATTAAACACTTATGCTCATCAAAAGACTTCACCAAAAGAGTCAAAAGACAAGCTACAGACTGGGAAAAAAATTTGGCTACGACAAATCTGATTCGCATCTAATCTCTTAAATTACAAGATACGAAAAACCTCAACAACAAAAACATAAATAACCCGATTAAAAAATGGGCAAAGGATATGAACAGACACTTCAGCAAAGAAGATATTCAGGCGGCTATCAGACACATGAAGAAATGCTCACGATCTTTAGCCATTAGAGAAATGCAGATCAAAACTACAATGAGATATCTCACCACAACGAGGCTAGCATTAATCCAAAAAATGCAAAATAACAAATGCTGGAGAGGTTCTGGAGAGACTGGAACACTTACACACTGTTGGTGGGAATGTAAAATGGTACAGTCACTTGGGAAATCAATTTGGCGCTTCCTTAGAAAGCAAGAAGTAGAAGTATTGTAAGACCCAGCTATCCCGCTTCTTGGAATATATCCTAGAGAAATAAGAGCTGTCACATGAATAGATATATGCACACCCATGTTAATTACAGCACTGTTCACAATAGCAAAAAGATGGAAACAACCTGGGTGCCCATCATTGGATGAATGGATAAATAAATTATGGTATATCCACACAATGGGATACTATGTAATTATAAAGAACAATGACGAAGCCGTGAAACATCTTATAACTTGGAGGAATCTGGAGGGCATTATGCTGAGTGAATTTAGTCAGAAACAGAAGGACAAATATTGTATAAGACCACTATTGTAAGAACTCAAGAAAAGGTTTAAACACAGAAGATAACATTCTTTGATGGCTACGAAGGTGTTGAGAGAGGGTGTTAGTTACTAAGTAGATAGTAGATAAGAATTATGTTAGGAGAAGGGAAGGACAGCACACACTACAGGGGAGTCAGCACAACTGAACTAAACCAAAGCTAAGAAGTTTCCTGAATACAAGCAAACACTTTGAGGGACAGAGTAGCAGGGGTAGGGGTTTGGGGATCATGCTTTCTAGGGACATCTAAGTCAATTGGCATAAGAAATCTTATTAAGAAAATGTTCTGCATCCTAGTTTGGTGAGTGGCGTCTGGGGTCTTAAAAGCTTGCAAGCAGCCATCTAAGATGCATCAATTGGTCCCAACCACTTGGAGTAAAGGAGAATGAAGACCATCAAAGACACAAGGAAAGTATTGACCCAAGAGATAGAAAGGGCCACATAAACCAGAGACTCCATCAGCCTGAGACCAGAACTAGATGGTGCCTGGTTACCCCCACTGACTGCCCTGATAGGGAACACAACAGACATTCCCTGATGGAGCAGGAGAAAGGTGGGGTGCAGAACTTAAATTCTAGTAAGAAGAAAAGACTTGATAGTCTGAATGAGACTGGAGGAACCCCGGAAAGCATGGCCTCCAGATTCTTTATCAGCTCAGAGCTAAAACAATTTCTGAGGCCAACTCTTCAGATGGATTGGACTGGACTGTGGGAGATAAAGTGATACTCGTGAGGAGTGTGCCACTTAGCTCAAGTAGATACAAGAGACCAAAGCGGCAGTTTCTGTCCAGAGGTGAGATGGGAAGGCAGGGTTAGGAGCTGGTTGAATGGGCATGAGGAATCAGGGTGGAAGGAGGAGTGCACTCTCACAGTATGGGGAGAGCAATTAGGGTCAGGTAACAATGTATGTATAAATTTTTGTATGGGAGACTAACTTGAAATGTAAACTTCATTTAAACTACAACAATAAACAACAAGAATAAAACCAAAAAAAAAAAAAAAGAATGTTGTTGGTATTTGGATCAGGATTGCGTTATATTTGTAAATTGCTTTGGGTAGAATTGTCATTTTCACAATGTTGATTCTACCTATCAATGAGCATGATATGTTTTTCCATTTATGGGGCCCCTTTGGGTTTCTTACTTTAGTGTCTTGTGGTTTTCTTTGTATATGCTTTTTACATCCCTGGTAAGATTTAGTCCGAAGTATTTTATTTTTTTAGGGGCTATTATAAATGGTATTGTATTCCTTATTTTCTTTTCAGTGAGTACGAAAGACTGAGACGAATAGATGCACTTGAATTATGGTGTTGGCGAGGATTATTGAACGTATCATGGACTTTCAGAAGTAGTTAGAAAGTCTTTCTTGGAGGAAGTACAGCCAGAGTGCTCCTTGGAAGCAAGGATGGTGAGACTTCATCTCAGGTAGTTTGGAAATGTTATCAGGAGGGATCAGTCCCTGGAGAAGGACATCATGCTTGGTAAAGTAGAGGGTCAACGAAAAACAGGAAGACTCTCCAGGAGATGGATTGACACAGTGGCTGCAACAATGGGCTCAAACATAACAACGATCATTAGGATGGCGCAGGACCAGCATTTCAGTGTTTCCTTTTGTTGTACATAGGGTTGCTATGAGTAGGAACTGACTTGATGGCACCTAACAACAACAACTTTTAGTCTCTTGTACTAGTGTTTTATATCTTTCATTGTCTTTTACAACTTGTTTAGGTTTATTCCTAGGTATTTTATCATTTGGGGGGCCATTATAAGGTTATTATTTTATTGATTTCCTTTTCAGAGTATGAAACCCTACTAATTGGTGTGTTGACCTTGTAACCTGCAACATTGCTGAAATCTTCTATTAGATCCAGAAGCCTTCCTTTGGAATCTTTGGCATTTTCTATGTATAGGATTATGTCATCCACAAATAGGCATAGTTTTATTTCTTCCTTTCTAATTTGGATACCTTTTATTTCTCTTTCTTGCTTTTTTCCAATGGCCAGCACTTCCAGTGCAGTACTGAATAAGACTGGTGATAATGGGCATCCTTTTCTCATTGCCATTCTCAAGAGGAAGGGTCTCATCCTTTCCTCATGGATAATAATGTTGGAAGCTGGTTTTGCATATATACCCTCAATTATGTCAAGGAATGTCCCTGTTATTCCTATTTTGCTGAAAGCTTTTGTCAGAAAAGGGTGTTAGGTTTCATCAAATGCCTTTTTGACATCAAATGAAATGATCATGTGATTCTTTTACTTGGTTTTATGTGATGAATGGCACTGATTGATTTTCTAATTTTGAGCCACCCTCGCATTCCTGTTATGAATTCTACTTGATCATGATGTATTATTTTCTATGTGGTTAATTTCTGTTTGCCTGAATTTTGTCAAGAATTTTTGTGTCTACATTCCTGAGGGATATTGGTCTGTAATTTTCTTTTTCGTGTTGTCTTTACCTGACTTTGCTATCCAGGTGATGATGGCTTCATAGAATGAGTTAGGGAGCATTCCATTCTCTTCTATGTTTTTGGAGAGTTTCAGTAGAATTGGTGTTAATTTTTCTCTGAATGTTTGGTAAAATTCCCTGGTGAAGCTGTCTGGTTCTGGGCTTTTGTTGTTGTTATTGGGAGTTACTTGATGACATCTTTAGTCTCTTCTTTTGTTATGGGTCTGTTTAGCTTTTCTCTTTCTATTTGTGTTCGTTTAGGTAGGTAGAGTGTTTTTCCAGGAATTTGTCCATTTCTTCTAGGGCACAGTCCGCCAACTTGACTTTATAGACATATATAAATCAGTTCACCCAACAGTTGCTAAGTACACATTCTTTTCTAATGCACATGGAAAGTTCTCCAGAATAGAACACATTTTAGGCCACAGAACAACCCTCAACAAAATTGAAAACATTGAGATAATACAAAGTATCTTATCTGACCACAACTCATTAAAATTAGAAATTAACAAGAAGAGCATGGAAACAAAAATCAATTACATGAAAACTGAATTAAAAACCACTTGGCAATAGAACAAATCAGATATGGAATAAAAAATTTCATAGACTAAACGAAAATGAAAACACATCATACCAAAATCTTTGGTACACAGCAAAGGCAGTCCTCAGAGGTCAATTTATAGCAAGAGACGCATGCTTCAAAAAAGAAGAAGGGGACACCACTCAAGCATATAGAAAGAGAAGAGCAAAAAAAAAAGCCCACAGCCACCAGAAGAAAGGAAATAATAAAGAGCAGAGCAGAAATCAATTAAATAGAGAATAAAAAAAAAATAGAAAGAATCAACAAAACCGAAAGCTGGTTCTTTGAACAGATCAACAAAATCCACAAACCACTGGACAAATTGACCGAAAAAAAAAAAAAAAAAAAAAAGGAGTGGATACAAATAACCAAATAAGAAATGAAATGGGGGACATTGCAGCAGACCCAACTGAAATAAAAAAGATCATAACAGAGTATTATGAAAAACTATACTCCAAAAAATTTGAAAACCTATAGGAAATGGACAAATTTCTAGAAACACACTACCTACCCAAACTAACACAAAATGATGTTGAAAATCTCAACAGGAGAATAGATTGAAAAGTTAATAATAATAAAAAAAAACTCTCAACAACAAAAAAGCCGTGGTCCAGAAGGCTTCCCTGGAGAATTCTACCAGTCATTCAGAGACGAGTTTACACCAGGACTATTCAAACTATTTCAGAATATATAAAAGGAAGCTATACTTCTAAATTCATTCAATGAAGCCAGCATAACCCTGACACCAAAACCAAGCAAAGACACTACAAAAAAAAAATTACAGACCAATATCTCTCATGAATATAGATGCAAAGCTCTAGCCAATAGAATTCAGCATCATATCAAAACAATAATACACCATGACCAAGTACGATTCATATCAGGTATGCAAGGATGGTTCAACATTAGAAAATCAATCCACAAAATCCACCACAGAAATAAAAGCTAAGAAAAGAATCACATGATCATCTCAATTGACACAGAAAAGGCATTCAACAAAGTCCAACACCCATTCCTGATAAAAATTCGCAATAGAATAGGTGTAGAAGGGAAATTTCTCAACATCATGAGTGACATCTATGCAAAATCGACAGCCAACATCATTCTTAATGAAGAGAGGCTGAAAACGTTTCCCTTCAGAACTGGAACAAGACAAGGATACCCTTTATTTCCACTCCTATTTAACATTGTGCTGGAAGTCCTAGCTAAAGCAAAAAGGCAAGAAAAAGAAATAAAGGGCATCCAAATTGATAATGAAGAAGTTAAACTGTCCCTGTTTGCAGATGATATGATACTATACATAGAAAACCCCAAAGACTCCATGAGAAAACTGAAACTAACAGAAAGATTCAGCAAAGTAGCATGATACAAGAGAAACATACAAAAATCAGTTGGATTCCTATACACAAATAAACAGAATGATGAAAAGGAAATCAGGAAAGCAATACCATTTATAATAGCCCCTAAAAAAATAAAATACTTAGGAATAAATCTAACCAGGGATGTAAAAGACCTATACAAAGAAAACTACAAAACGCTACTGCATGAAACCAAAAGAGATCTGCATAAACAAAAAAACATACCATGCTTGTGGATAGGTAGACTCAACATTGTGAACATGACAATTCGACCCAAAGTGGTTTAAAATGAGAATGCAATCTCGTTCCAAATAGCAACAATATTCCTTAAAGAAATTGAAAAACACATCATTAACTTTATGTGGAAAGGGAAGAAGCCTCAGATAAGTAAAGCACTATTGAAGAAGAACAATAAAGTAGGAGGACTTGCACTATCTGACCTCAGAACCTACTATACAGCTATAGTACTCAAAACAGCCTGGTGCTGCTGCAAAGACAGAGACATTGACCAATGGAACAGAATTGAGAACCCAGATGTAAATCCATCCACCTACCGTCACCTGATCTTCGACAATGGCCCAGAGTCCATCAAATGGGGAACAGACAGTCTTTTTAACAAATGGTGCTGGCAAAACTGGATGTCCGTCTGCAAAAAAATAAAACAGGACACATACCTCACACCTTACACAAAAACCCATTCAAAATGGATCAAAGACCTAAATATAAAGCCAAAAACTATAAAGTTCATAGAAGACAAAATAGAATCAATGCTAGAGGCCCTAATACACAGCATTAACAAGATACAAACCATAACCAACAACACACAAACTCCAGAAGATAAGCTAGATAACTGAGATCTTCTAAAAATTAAATACTTACGCTTATCAGAAGACTTCAAAGAGTAACAAGAGAACCTACAGACTGGGAAAAATATTTTGGGTATTACAAATCAGAGAAAGGTCTAATCTCTAAAATCTACAGGAAAATCCAACACCTCTAGAACAAAAAGACAAGTAATCCAATTAAACAATCAGCAAAGGAAATGAACAGATACTTCACCAAAGAAGACACTAAAGCAGCTAAGAGACATCTGAGGAAATGTTTTCAATCACCAGCCATTAGAGAAATGCAAATCAAAACCACAATGAGATACCATCTCATCCCGGCATTACTGGCACAAGTCAAGAAACAGGAAATAAATGTTGGAGAGGCTGCAGGGAGATCAGATCTCTTACGCAGTGCTGGTGGGAATGCAAAATGGTACAACCATTTCAGAAAACCATATGGTATTCCTTCAAAAGCTAGAAATAGAAATACTATATGATCCAGCAATCCCACTCCTAGGAATATATCCTGAAGAAATGAGTCATTACACGAATAGACATATGCACACCCAGGTTCACTGCAGCATTGTTCACATTAGCAAAAAGATGGAAACAACCTAAATGCCCATCAACAGATGAACTGAGAAACTATGGTAGGTACACACAAATGGAATATTATGCAGCGGTAAAGAACAATGTTGAATCTGTGAAGCATCTCACAACGTGGATGAATCTGGAGGGCATTATGCTAAGTGAAATAAGTCAATCACGAAAGGACAAATATTGTATGAGACCACTCTGTAAAAAGTCATGAAAAAGTTTACATACAAAAGGAAACAATCTTCGATGGTTATAAGGCAGTTGAGGAGCGAGGATGGGAAAACACTAACTAGACAATGGATCAATGGTAACCTTGGTGAAGGGTAAGACAGTACACAATACTGGGGAAGCCAGCACAGCTTGTCCAAGGCAAGTCGATGGAAGCTCCATAGACACATCCAAACTCCCTGAGGGACTGGGTTGCTGGGCTGAGGGCTGTGTGGACCACGGTCTTGGGAAACATCTAGCTCAATTCGAGTAACATAGTTTATAAAGAAAATGTGCTACATTTTACTTTGGTGAGTAGCGTCTGTGGTCTTAAAAGCCTCTGAGCAGCCATCAAAGATACTCCACTGGTCTCACTCCTTCGGGAGCAAGGGATAATGAAGAAAACTAAAGACGCAAGGGAAAGATTAGTACAAAGGACTAATGGACCACAACTATCACGGCCTCCACCAGACTGAGTCCAGTACAGCTAGATGTTGCCTGACTACCACCACTGACTGTTCTGACAGGGATTAGAATAGAGGGCCCAAGACAGAGCTAGGGAAAAATGTAGAACATAATTATAACTCATAAAAAAAGACCAGATTTACTGGCCTGACAGAGACTGGAGAAACCCTGACACTATGGCCCCTGGACACCCTTTTAGCTCAGTAATGAAGTCACTCCCGAGGTTCAGATTAGACAGGCCCATAAAACAAAGTGAGACTAAAGTGGCACACTAGCCATACAGGTCAGGGCTTTTTTTTTTTTGTAGGCAGTTTTTTAGTAACCTTTTCAATCTCTTGTTATGGGTTTATTTTGTTGTTCTACCTCTGTTTGTGTTAATTTAGGTAGGTAGTGAGTTTCTAGAAATTTGTCCATTTCCTCTAGGTTTTCAAATTTGTCAGAGTACAATTTTTCATTGTATTCTCTTATGATTCTTTTTATTTCAGTTGGGTCTCTTGTGATATCACCTGTCTCATTTCTTATACGGGTTATCTGTTTCCTCTCCAGTGTTTCTTTTGTCAGTTTGGCCAATGGTTTATCAAATTTGTTGATCTTTTCAGAGAAACAGCTTTTGGATTTGTTAACTCTTTCAATTGTTTTTCTATTCTCTATTTCATTTAATTCTGCTCTAATTCTTATTATTTCCTTCCTTCTGGCACCTGTAGGCTTCTTCTGCTGCTCTTTCTACTTGTTCCAGTTGTAGGGTTAATGCTTTGATCTTGAGCCTTCCTTGTTTTCAGATGTGTGCATTTATTGCTATAAACTGACCTCTGAGCACTGCTTTTGCTGTGTCCCAAAGGTTCTGGTAGGATGTGTTTTCATTCTTATTTGATTCTATGAATGTCTTTATTCCATCCTTAATTTCTTCTATAACCCAGTAGTTTTTGAGCAAGGTGTTGTTCAGTTTCCATCTGTTTGACTTTTTTTTTCCTTGCTTTTTGTGTTGTTGATTTCCACTTTTATGGCTTTATGGTCAGAAAATATGCCTTGTACTATTTCAATGTTTTAGATTTTGTTAAGGCTTGCTTTATGGCCTAATATGTGGTCTATTCTGGAGAATGTTCCATGTGCATTGGAAAAGAAAGTATACTTGGTTGCTGTTGGGTGCAGTGTTCTGTATATGTCTATGAGATCAAGCTGGTTGATTGTAGATTTAGCTCTTCCGTGTTTTTGTTGAGCTTCTTTCTGGATGTTCTGTCCTTCACCGAAAGTGGCGTGTTGAAGTCTCCTACTACTATTGTGGACCTATCTCTCTCTTCAGAGCTGTTAGAGTTTGTTTTATGTATTTGGGAGCCCTGTTGTTGGGTGCTTAAATATTTATTATAGTTATGTCCTCCTGGTGTATTGACCCTTTAATCATTATATAGTGCCCTTCCTTACCTTTTGTGGTGGATTTTACTTTAAAGTCTCTTCTGTCAGAGATTAATGTTGTCACTCCTGCCCTTTTTTGAGTGTTGTTTGCTTGATATATTTTTTCCATCCTTTGAGTTTTAGCCTGTTTGTGTCTTTAAGTCTGAGGTGCATCTCTTGTAGGCAGCAAAGAGATGGATCATGCTTTTTTATCCAATCTGCCACTCTCCGTCTCTTTATTGGGGCATTAAGTCAGTTTATACTCAGCGTAATTATTGATAAGCATGAGTTTATTGCTGTCATCCTGATATCTCTTTTTGTGTGCTGTTCTCAGTTTCTTTGTTCTCAATTTTCTGTGCTGAGTCATTTTGCTTTGTGTTTTTTTTCCATCTTTTCTTTGTTGTAGATTTTCTGTTTGCTAGGTCTTTACATTTTTCTACTTTTTTATTTTGATTTGTAGGATCATTAGAGTCCTTCGTGGTTACCTTAGTATTTACCCCTATTTTTCTAAGTTTGTACCAGTCTTTTATTACTTTATATTGCCTTAACTTCCCCTCCGTATAGAAATCAGTATCTGTATTTTTTTTTAAGTCCCTCTTTTTTTGTTTTAATACTATCCTTTTTTACATATTGATATCTGTTTCCCTATTTCCAATGTTATAGCTTTGATGTATTTTCAATTTCTGTATCTGAGTCAATATCTTGTTGCTCTGTCCTGTGTTCTAGTCTTGTGTTGGTAGCCTGTGTTATTGATTATCTAACCGTAGGACTCCCTTTAGTATTCCTTGTAATTTTGGTTTGGTTTTTGCAAATTCCCTGAACTTCTGTTTATCTGGAAATGCCCTAATTTTGCCATCATATTTGAGAGGCAGTTTTGCTGGATATATAATTCTTGGTTGGCAGTTATTTTCCTTCAAGGCTTTAAATATGTTATCCCATTGCCTTCCAACCTGCATGGTTTCTGCTGAGTAGTCCAAGCATATTCTAATTAACTCTCCTTTGTAGATGACTTTTCTTTTATCCCTAGCCGCTCTTAAAATTCTCTCTTTATCTTTGGTTTTGGTAAGTTTGATTATATGTCTTGGTGACTTTCTTTTGGGATGTACCTTATGTGGGTTTGATGAGCATCTTGGATAGATATCTTCTCATCTTTCATGATATCAGGGAAGTTTTCTGTCAACAAATCTTCAACCATTTTCTCTATATTTTCTGTTATCCCCCTCTCCCCCCGTTCTGGTACTCCAATCACTCATAGGTTATTTCTCTTGATAGAGTCCCAGATGACTCTTAGAGTTTCTTCATTCTTTTTAATTCTTTTATCTGATTTTTCCTCATATAAGTTGGCTTCAAGAGCTTTATCTTCAATGTCACTAATTCTAATTTCTACTGCCTCAATTCTGCTCCTATGACTTTCTATTGAGTTGTCTAATTCTGAAATTTTATTGTTAATCTTCTGGATTTCTGACTGCTGTATCTCTATGGATTCTTGCAGACTATTAAATTTGGCATTATGTTCTTGAATAACTTCTGTAAGTTCCACTACTACTGTGTGTGCATGTTCCCTGGCTGTTTATCTTCATGTTTTTTATTTCTATCTTCATAGTATTATGGCCAGGGAAGATGTTTTCTATGATTTCAGATTTTAAAAATTTATTGAATTTTTTTATGTGCCCTAAGATATGATCTTTTCTGGATAGTTTTCCAAGTGCATTGAAGAAGAATGTGTATTGTGTTACTGATGTGTAGTATGCTATATATATGCCTGTTAGGTCCAATTGGTTAATAGTGTTATTTAGGTCTTGTATATCTTTATTTATTCTATTGCTAGTAGTTCTATCTTTCATTGACAGTGATATATTAGAAGGTCCTACTATTATTGTAGAAATGTCTATTTCTCTCTTCAGTTCTGTTAAAGTTTGCTTTAAGGGATCTGGTATTGGGTCCAAAAATATTTATAATTGTTATTTCTTCCTGGAGAATTGACCCTTTTATCATCATATAGTGAACTTTTATCATGATATACTGTCCTTCTTTTCATCTTATAATAGATTTTGACTTAAAGTATGTTTTGTCAGGTATTAATATTGCCACTCCTGCCCTCTTTTGGTTCCTATTTATTTGGTATGTTTTGTTTTCCCAACCTTTGATTTTCAATCTATTTATGTCATTGTGCTTAATGTATGTCTCTTGTAGGCATCATATTGCTGAGTCTTTTTTTTTTTTTTTTTAATCCATTCTGCCACTCTCTGTCTCTTAACTGATGGATTTAATCCATATGGAACTTCTTTAACTACACCAATCATTCCACCTTTTGTTTTGATGTTGTTAATTTCAACTTTGTATCTCAGAATCCATGTAGTCAGTTTTTAACTTTATTTTACTGTTGTGATGTCTTCACATGTCTTGGTATCAGAGTGATGCTGTCATTTGTTTTAACCTTAGGTTGTTGTTTGTTTGCTTGACCCATCTCCTCCTGCTTCTTCAAGTGATTTGCGATTTTCTGCTGTCTTTGAAGATTTAAATATTTTATGTATGTCTATATAATAAAAATCTCTATTATATATAATAAAACCTTATTATATATGTATATAAACATATATATCATATGTTTAACTGACTTTGTTTTTTATTTGTTTGGTTGATTTGTTTAATATATTAGGAGCTTGGCCTCTTCTTTTTTCAATTACATTGCTTCTTTTTATTTTTATTTTTTAATTGTTTTATGTTACTATTCTATGTGTGACTCTGTTTCTGTCAGTTGACTGAGTATGCTTTTCTCTCATTTATAAGTATGGTGTGTTGCACACACCCAGGGATCCTATGTCCTTAGGCATGTATGACTTCCATTAGAGGACTGGATGGACGTGTGAGATCAGATCCCTTCCCTGATGTGAGCCACTCGGTGTCTGGTGGTCAGGATCCATTCACAGTTTATGAGGAATAGCTCATTCCCTTCTTTGGTGTGAATGTCTAGTGTGGCCCCTGGAGAACAGGATGGGCCCTGGGCAGGGGTGGGGGCCAGGGCCTGTGTAGGCAGGCCAAGCAGGGGTGGGTAGGTATCTGATTGAAGGGAGAGAGCACGAGACACAGGGGCAGGAAAATCATCTGAGTAAGGGCAGGGGTACAGGGAACCAGAGCTAGGTAGCCGGGCTGAGCAGGGGGAGAAGTGTTCAAGGGAAGAAAATGAAGAGTGGCCTGAGGTGGTTTTGGGGATATTTCTAGTTGTTGCTCTGCTGGCTACTACTCAAAGGGCATCTCCAGCCATATTCCTGACCAGCAATACCCAGCCCTAGTTCACTCCCTTGTCTGCATTCACTAGGGACACTGGATCTCTCCTTCTCCCTCTTTCTGTTTCCCTTTGACCTTCTGCAGAGGTGCTTTCCCTGTCTTATCTATCCATCATCCAGAGGCTCCAGTGATTCAGACTACCTTAATTTGTTCCAGTAGCACTTCCTCATATTTCCCTAATGTCAAAGTTATGACACTCCCATATGTTGCTCCTTGGACTTGGTCAGACCAAGAACAAGTTCTCCTTACCTATTTTCCTTCCAAGTTTGTTTACCAAGTACCTCTGCCTCCATCTGTGTTTTCCGTGAAGTTGTCTTTCTGGGCTTCTCACCTGATGTCTTAGGCTGGGTTCTCTAGAGAAGTAAAACCAGTAAAGTATATAAATATATATAGAGAGAAATTTATATCAAGGAAATGGCTCATGCAATTCTGAGGCCAGAATGTCCCAAGTCTGTGGATCAGGATAGAGGCTTCTCCTGATTCACATATCCACAGATCTGGTGAACCCAACAATGGCATGTTGGAGAGCAGGGCTCTTGCTCACAGGCTGTGAAGACTGATGAATCCCAAGATCAGAAGGTAAGCTGCTAGCTCAATTCCCAAGAACTGGAGGTCAGACCAAGAGGAGGCAACTGCAGGATCCAGAAAGAGCAAAAGCCAGAATGTCCACTTATATACTAATGCAGGCAATACACCCGAGGAAACTCCCTTTCAACTGATTGGCTACTCACAGCATATTCCATCATGGGGTGGGGGGCAATCACATATAAACACTGAGAATCGTGGCCTAGCCAAGTTGACATGCAATCTTAACCATCACACCCAGGGATGATACATGCTGCCATCTCTAAATGGCCACTCTGTGCTGAACAGCAGGCAGGTAAGAGATGTTCTGTGGTTCTCTGTGGTTCTCTGTGTTCCCACTAGTTTCTAGCTGTCCTTCCAGTTGTTGTGTCATCTGATTCTTCAGCCCACTGTTTGATGTTGAGGGGTCCAAAGTTGTTATTTGTGTCTCTTTTACCTAGTTTCTCAAGTCTTTGTTGTATGGAGATGTTACAGTGAGTCTAGCTGAGCTGTCATCTTAACCAGAACTCCCACAATATTTTTAATTTTAAAACAAACTAATAAGTGTGTAGTCATATGACATGGGCAGGAAGTGATATTCTTAGACTCCAGAGATTTATATTGAGAACAGACAGGAGGTTACATAGTTTGTTCCAACTTAGTTTACAAATCAAGAGATTGATAACAGCAACACCAGAGAATCAAAGAACCTTGCTAATCAACTCTGGGTTAGTTTATGTTTAGATTTAGGAATATGCATGCCTTTCTGGTGCTTTGTGCTGATGTTAGCCTTCTGTAGAAAAGTTCCGTCTAGATAATGCTTTTTTATTGCTTGCCAGTTAGTATTTTTATGATTAAGAGATTCAGCAGAATCTGTCATCTCATAGTATGTAGTTCTAAAACATCAATAAAAAGCTCACACATAAGGAACACTTATGTGCAGACAAATGATTCACATATTTAGCTCATTGATATTCAAACACCACCACGCTGATATTAATGTAATACCCCTTTTTAGAGAAGAAAATGCAGCACAAAAAGGTTCTAGTGCAGAACAAAACATTCTGGAGATGATTAGATCTTTAAATATGCAATGGTTCATAGAATAAAAAGCAAGTAGAGTATTTAAAATTATTAAATTGGACGTTCTCCAAACTGAGTTAAAGTATTCCTTCATTTATGGGTTATAAACATGGCTCTTCTAATAAAAAATGATTAAATTTTGTATTCTAGTATTTTTTATTGTCATAACTGTTAAGTACTCTAAGTCAAATATGTAAAAGAGTTTCTTAAACAATAGTAGTACAAATTGCAAAATGTGAAGTTTATTTACATCATCCAACTTGTAGTTTTCTGTTATTATATTTAGGTAATAATAACACTAGGCAAGTATTTTTTTTATTTTGAAAATTTGAGACAGTTTTTTTTTAAATGAAACAACCCGATGAAATCCTCCTTTTTTTGAATTAAGTGGTATGAAGTATGACATCCATATGCAGCTTCCTGTAGTGTCCTAACAACTTTGCAGAATTGAAATCTATCAACAGGAAGAAAGTATTTTTTCTAAGTTGTTTTAGAAACTTGTTTTACTTTACTTTTTACCTATATATTACTTTCATGTTTCTCCCTTCTCTGCTTGTAGGCACTATTGATTAATTTCAGTACCAACATTTCAACACAATTAAGTGTAAAAGTAAAACATAGAGATATAATGAAGATACTTGATCTATCTTTCAGGTAGATAAAAACTAATTGTTTTTACAATAAATAGCACATTCCAATTAACCATAAACTGGTTTTAAACTTCAACTGTGATCTTTCTTTAATACTGACGAGTGTTAGACTTTTCTTACTGTCATTCTCAACACTTTCTTAATCTTATGGCATATGGATTTAGGAGGAGTGAAAAATGAGCCTTAAATGTGATCTAAATTCAAGGATTTGAGCATACAGGAGTATGTCAAAGAAGGTTGACTTGGTCCTTAGGAAGCTTGTTATTTACTTAAAAAGATTGACTGTATGTGAAGTTCTATGAGTCTGTTAGTGTCTTTATAGTAAAATACATGCTTCTACCTTTCTCCCATGCTTATTAATTATTCTTGGAGGAATGTCAAAATCTCCTGCTAAGACTGATTCTTAGTTATCTGCCAAAATTCTTCATCATTAATTTCTTTGGGCATAGTAAACTTAGTTTTTTGAGGGATTGCCCCATTTTACACTATCTGGCTCCCCAAATGAATCTGTTTCTGTCGTCTATTGTTTAAGCTTCTAGACACAAAGCAGTTAGTTCAAAAGCTGGTCCAAATTACTAAACTTTCTATTATAGAAACAAGCCAAATTTATAGGATGCAAGTCTTTTAACCTACAAATCTACTTTTGTCTGTTCCTTTCCTCTTGAAATGAACTATATGCCTTTCTTTAAATAACTTTCCACTTATTTCTAGATCCCCTCTCTTTGTCTACTGAGGCCCTCACACTTGCAGGACAAAGAACACAACTCTACCAATTATTCCCTGCACTGGATCAGTTCCCACAATTTTCAAATAAATTATAACCCCCATCTATAAAACAAAAGAGCATTCACTACAGCCTATGTTCAGTCAGAGAATGCCCGAGTCATGATTCCCTTTAACTGAAAAACTCCTTAAAAGGTCTCTTAGTAATTTCTTAAACACCACGTTGCCTGTGGACACAAGGTTTTTGTTCTTAGCTTCACTTCTGGGAAGGAGCCCTAGGGACACACTGTTAAAGTGCTCAGCTGCTAACAGAAAGATTGGCTGTTGGAATCCACCAGTGGCTCTGTGGGAGAAGTTGTTGCAATCTGCTGCATAGAGATTTCCAGCTATGGAATCCCTAAGCGGTCGCTTTGAGTTTGAGTAAACTCCAAGGCAGAGGGTTTTTTGGTTTCGGTTTCACTTCTGGGCTCTCAGATATACACATGCTAAATACAGTCTAAACTTACTGGTGGGTCCCACAAATAATTTCTGAGAAAACTGATTATTAAGCATTAATTACTATGGATTACAATTAATTTCAGCTTTGATTCTTTTTTTATGTATTGGGAGATATGTTTTAGAAAGTTATGAAAACTCACTGAGGTTTTATTTAAACAATTTTAAGTCTCAAGTTTTTTATTCATTACATCATTGAATATTTAAAGTCAGCTAATAAATGCCTATATTATGACCACTAGCTCATAAGTACCTTGGACTCATTTCTCAAGTGAAGTCTCTAAAAGTCACATGGGGCTGTTTGGTGAAGAATATAATCATTAGCAAGAATATTTTCATAATTATGACTGTATTTAGAAGAAATTTATATCACTGTTATTATTTTGCTAATTCACAGGAATCACAGAGTTTAGTAGAACCAGAAAACTCTTCAGAAGAACCCTCTGAGGAGACCAGTCTTATAAACCTGAAAGTTCCACCAGAATCAAAAGAAATAAATCTTCACCGATAGAATTTATACTAAAATTACTTGAGAGTTAACCAAAAATTAACAAAAATTCTATGCAGAAGCCTGAGGCATTTCTTGGATGGATTAATGTCAGTTTAGATGACATTAGGAGTATTTTTATGATTCTGCATCAGGTACTAGTAAGTTTATTTCACTGTAAATATATTTTTCCCAGAAGTTTTACACACCTACCTTATATATAGACATGAATTAATAAAACATAGTAATTCATTCAGCAATGATATGTTCTGTGGTAGAGACTCTACTAGGCATCAAGGGTACATGATCATTGTCTACAGTGACAGAGTATTTGTAAAGACCTGGATAATTATAACAAGGTGAAATAGAGGAAGTGCAGGTAGTTAAGAGAGCAAATAGGAGGGAATATCTAGGGAGATTAAAAAAACAAAAAAGCAGAAAAAAAGCTGTTGTTCTTCAATTGATTGAGACTTACAACGACCCTATAAGAAAGGGTAGAACTGCCTCACAAGGTTTCCAATGCTATACATTTTTACTGAAGCAAACTATCACATGGTTCTTCAGCAGAGTGGCTGGGGTGTTCAAACCACTGACCATTCAGTTAGCAGCCAACCACTTAGCCACTGTGCCACCTCTTCCATCTACAGCATCGCAGAAAGGAGAATAAGCATACCCTATTTTTATGAAAATAATGTGCGCCTTCTATGCTTGTTTGCCAACTGCTCCTTACCCCTGGGAAGTATTTTCATAAGTGTTGATATGCCTTTTATTCCCCACATGTTGCTGTAAGAAAAAGAGCATAGTATGCTTATGAAAATACCTCGCGGGGTAAGGGGTTCGTTGAAAATAAAAGATAGAAGGAGAGTGTGTTTTTTTTTTTTTCTTTTTTTGTAAAAATATGGCAATTGCTTTTCAAAGTGGATTTTATTCTGAACTACAAAGCACCCATTTCATGGGAGTTTAATCTTCTGGATGAAGACAAAGGAAATCCACTGGGAATCTTTGAATATAGGTGTGGTTCTCAGGTATTTGTAATCTGTTCACAGGCTACCCTACAAATAGTTTCTTCTGAAACAGTGTACTACCATGGTATACCATTATTGTTGTTACTAGGTGCCTTTGAGTCGGTTCCGACTCATAGTGACCCTGTGTACAACAGAACGAAACACAACTTGGTCTTTCGCCCTCCTCACGATCATTGTTATGCTTGAGCCCATTTTGTTGCAGCCATTTTGTCACTCCATCTCCTTGAGGATCTTTCTCTTTGTCGCTGACCCTCTATTTTACAGAGCATGATGTCCTTCTTGGGGACTGATCCCTCCTAATAACATGTCCAAAGTATGAGAGATGAAGACTCACCACCCTCTCTACTAAGGAGCATTCTGAATGTGGAATGAGGAATATCTTTGTTGACGTCAGAAGGAGCACTGCTGAAAGCAGAGAATACCAGAAATATGTTTATCTGTGTTTTATCGACTACACAAAGGCATTTGACTGTGAGAATCATAACAAATTATGGATAACGTTGTGAAGAATGGAAGTTCCATAACAATTGTGCTCATGAGGAAACTGTACATAGTTGGTATATCATGGGTACTTTCAATTTAAATAAGTGATAAGACTCACAGAGTAATAACTATGTGGCAGTCACTCTTTCACATGCTCTACAACATGAAGCTTTTTGATCCTCAGTGTAATTGGAATTATCGTGTGGTGGGCATTGTACTTATCTCCATGCTACAAATAGTGTAACTGACAGCTCAAGGTCACACAGTAAGTGGCAGTGATATGACCTCTAGAGTAGGTTTGGTAGGCTCTGGACATGTGCTATATTTATCAGGGATAGCATCAATAGACTCAAACATAAACAACAATTGTGGGCATGGCACAGAACACAGCAAAGTTTTGTTCTGTTATGCACAAGGTCACTATGTGTTGGAACCTTCTATATTGGCACATAATAACAACAACAGCTTTAAGAAAGGAAAGATCTTCAGCCATCCTGGTGTGATAATCCCAACATCAGTCCCTGGTTCCCTACAGGGACAGTACTTGGGAGACATATGGTTGTCTATCAGATTAGACAAGTACATGTCAGTCAAAGTTTTCCTAGTAGTGTACAAATGAGAAACATCAATTAGACAAGGGATTTATGCTGACTAGTCCATTACAGAGATCATGGGGTGGGGTTGTGCTTGTATGAGGTGCCTGTCAGAGTCATCTGGAGGACTTTTCACAGGTCATAAATTCTACTTAAGAGGACCGAAGGAGACATGATGGTCTAGTGGTTAAAGCGCTTGGCTGGTAAACGGAAGGTCTCAGGTTTGAACCCACCAGCCGGTCGACGGGCAAAAAATGTGGTAGTCGACTTTACAGCATTCCGGGAGGCATTCTGTGCTGCGAGGCTGAGAATACCGCTTTACAGACGGTATCGCTAAAGGAGAAGAGAAACCCTGTTTCTCCCGTTTGGGAATACGAATGAGGCAGAGCCGCCGTTTTCCTGAGTAAAAGCTGTGTTAGCAGCAAGTGTAAGTCCCCAATTCAGCGCATGAAAGAGAAAGCAAAATACAGCATTCTTCTTCAAGCTGCTTAACTGAATCTACTGAAGTTTTCAGTTTTGTTAGAAGAAACAGTCCGCCCACCACCAGCAGCTTTCTCAAAGGTTGTCTCAGTGGGATAGACTGGAGAATGCCTGCCTTGCACATATTTGAATCCCTGGTTTTCAAAGGGAACTTTGCATAACAGGCAATGAAATTACCTTTGGCATTCATAGCAAAACAGGCACATTGTTTGTCTTCAGTGAGAGGATGGCAGATGAGGTTCAGTTTTCCTGACAAAACCTTGTGTGCTTAACGCGAGCACGTAGCCCCTTTCCTGCCACAGAGAGGAAGCAAAGCCAGTTGTTTTCAGTCTGGGGGATGAAGTGAGAAGGATTCACTTACTGTGTTTGAAAATCCCTCTGTGTTACATGCCTAGGAAAGTTGCCTGTGCATTGTCTACCTGGGTAAAGGGATCCACTTTTCTCCCTTTCAAGTAGTTGAACCCATTCAGGGTTTGCAGCATTCCTGGAGGCATTCTGTGCTATGCAGCCAAGAATTCCCCTTATTGACAGTATCCATAAAGGAGAAGAGAAACTGCTTTTCTCCAGTTCTGGTATAGGACCGTGGCAGAGCCGAGGTTTTGCTGAGTAAAGACTATTGTTAAGCAGCAGGTGTAAGTTCCCAATTCACCGCATGAATGAGAAAGCAAAATACAGTGTTCTTCAAGCTGCTTAACTGAATCTACCGAACTTTTCAGTTTTGTTAGAAGAAACAGTCTGCCCACCACCAGCTGCTTTCTCAAATGTTCTCTCAGTGAGATAAGACAGCAGAGTGCCTGCCTTGCAAGTATTTGAATCCCCTGGTTTTCAAAGGGAACTTTGCACGACAGGGAATGAAGGTACATTTGGCATTCAAACCAAAACAGGCAGATTGTTTGTCTTTAGCTAGAGGATGGCAGAAGAGGTTCAGCTTTGCTGACTAATCCTTGCGTGCTTAATTAACGCAAACACATAGCCCCTTTCCTGCGAGAAAAAAGCAGCAAAGCCAGTTGCTTTCAATCTGACGGATGAAGTGAGAAGGATTCACTTACTGTGATTGAAAATCCCTCAGTGTTACATGCCTAGGAAAGTTGCCTGTGCATTGTCTACCTGGGATCCACTTTCTCCCTTTCAAGTCGGTGAAACCATTCAGGGTTTACAGCATTCCGTGAAGCTTTCGGTGCCTCGCAGGCGAGAATGCCGCTTTAGAGACGGTATCACTGAAGGAGAAGACAAACAGCGTTTCTCCCGTTCTGGTATATGACCACAGCAGAGCCGCAGTTTTGCTGAGTAAAGACTATGTTAGCAGCAAGTGTCAGTTCCCAATTCACCACATGAAGGGGAAGCAAAATACAGTGTTCTCCTTCAAGCTGCTTAACTGAATGTACTGATGTTTTCAGTTTTGGTAGAAGAAACAGTCTGCCCACCACCAGCTGCTTTCTCAAAGGTTCTCTCAGTGGGATAAGACTGGAGAGTGCCTGCCTTGCAAATATTTGATCCCCTGGTTTTCAAAGGGAATTTGCTTAACAAGGAATGAAGCTACATTTGGCATTCGAAGCAAAACAGGCACATTGTTTGCCTTCAACTAGAGGAAGGCAGAAGAGGTTCAATTTTGGTGACTAAATCTTGTGTGCTTAATGTGAGCTCATAGCCCCTTTCCTGCCAGAAAGAGGAAGCAAAGTCAGTTGCTTTCGGTCTGTGGGGTGAAGTGAGAAATATTCACTTACTGTGTTTGAAATTTCCTCTGTGTTACATGCATAATAAAGTTGCTTGTACATTGTCTACCTGGGTAAAGGGATACACTTGTCTCCCTTTCAAGTCGGTGAAACCATTCAGGGTTTACAGCATTCCAGGAGGCATTCTGTGCTGCGCAGCCGAGAATGCCGCCTTACCTTCCGTATTCAAGCAAAAGAGGCAGATTGTTTGCCTTCATCTAAAGTACATCAGAAGTGGTTCCATTTTACTGACTAAACCTTGTATGCTTAACCCGAGCATCTATCCTATCCCCTGCAAGGAACAGAAAGCAAAACACAGTGATCGCATTCAAGCTGGTTAACGTAATCGACTTAAGATATGAGTTTTGATAACACAACACAGTCCTCACACTGTCTAGAAGCTTCCTCCAACATTCTCTCAAAGGGAGAAGGCTGGAGAGTGTCTTCCTTTCAAAGACTTGAATGCCCTTTCTTTCCAAGTGAACTTTGCATTACAGGGAAACAGGATACCTTTCGCCTACTTGAAAGAAAAAGTCAGATTTTTCTGCCTTCAGCTAAAGCACGGCAGAAGATGTTCAGTTTTGATGACTAAACCTTGTGTTGTAAGCACGTGCATGTTTCCTGTTAAGTGCAAGAAAGAGAGACTACAAGACAGTTGTTCTCAGTCTGGTGGATAAGGTCAGAAAGATTCACTTACTGTGTTTCAAAATCTGTGTTACATGCCCAGGAATGCTGCTTGTGCATGCTCTCCCTGGAGAAAGATTTTGGGTTTTCTCCCCCTGGACTTCTTGAATCCCTGTGGCTTTTGCAGCTTTCTGGGAGGCGCTCTTCGCTGCATGGCCAAGAAAGCAGATTTTTCAGGCAGCATCTCTGAAGGAGAAAACAAAGTGCTTTTCTCCCGTTCTGGTATACGACAGCAGTAGAGATGTAGTATCGCTAAGGAAACTCTATGTTAGCAGGACACGTATGTTCCCAATTCACTGCATGAAAGAGAAAGCAAAATACAGTGTTCTCATTCAAGCTGGTTAACATATTGCACTGAAATTTTCAGTTCTGATGGAACCGTCCTCACACCACCACCTGCTTTCTCAAACGTTCTCTCAGTGGGATAAGATGGCGAGTGTCTGGCTTGCAAGTACTTGAATCCCCTGGTTTTCAAATGGAACTTTGCATTACAAGGAACAAAGGTACGTTTTGTATTCTAAGCAAAACAGGCTGATTGGTATGTTCATCTAAAGAATGACAGAATCGGCTCAGTTTTGCTGACTAACGCTTAGTGCTTAACAAGAGCATTTATCCTGTTCCCTGCAAGTAAGAGAAAGCAAAATACAGTGTTCTCATTCAAGCTGGTTAACTTAATCCACCTTATTTTTCAGTTTTGTTACAACAAACAGTCCTCATACAACCAGCGGGTTTCTCAAATGTTCTCTCAGTGGGATAAGGCTGGTGAGTGTATGCCTTGCAAGTACTTGAATCCCCTGGTTTTCAAAGGGAACTTTGCATTACAGGGAATGAAGGTACATTTGGCATTCTAAGGAAAACAGGCAGATTGTTTGCCTTCAGCTTGAGGATGGCAGAAACGGTTCGGTTTTGCTGACTAAACATTGTGTGCTTACCACGAGCATGTATCCTATTCCCTGCAAGAAAGAGAAAGCAAAAGACAGTTGCTCTCAGTCTGGGGGATGAAGTGAGTAGGATTCACTTACTGTGTTTGAAAATCCCTCTTTGTTACATGCCCAGGAATGTTGCCTGTGCAGCGCGGCTGAGAAAGCAGCCTTACAGGCGGCATCACTGACGTATAAAATAAAGCACGTTTCTCCCGTTCTGGTATACGACAACAGTAGAGGTATACTTTAGCTACGCAAACACTATGCTAGCAGGATGTGTATGTTCCCAACTCACTGCATGAAAAAGAAAGCAAAATACAGTGTTCTCATTCAACCTAGTTGACTTATTCCACTGAAGTTTTCAATTTTGGTAGAACAAACAGTCCTCACTCCACCAGCTCCTTCCTCAAAAGTTCTCTCAGTGGGATAAGACTGAGTGTCTGCCTTGCACGTACTTGAATCCCCTGGTTTTCAAAGGGAACTTTGCATTACAGGGAATGAAGGTACCTTTGGCATTCAAACAAAACAGGCAGATTGTTTGCTTTCAGCTAATGGAAGTCAGAAGTGTTTCAGTTTTGCTGACTGAAACTTCTGTGCTTAACACGAGCACGTATCCTATTCCCTGCAAGAAAGAGAAAGCAAAAGACATTTGCTTTCAGTCTGGGGTATGATGTGAGAAGTGTTCATTTACTGTGTTTTACAATCCCTCTGTGTTATAGGTCCAAGAAAGTTACCTGGGTAAAGAGTTTGACCTTTCTCCAGTTCGAGTACGTGAAGCCCTGTGGGGTTTACAGCTTTCCTGGTGGCGATTTGCACTTGCATAGGTGAGAATGCGGCCTTACAGATGGCATCTCTGAAGGAGAAAACAAACGCGTTTTTCCCGTTTTGGTATACAACAACAGTAGAGGTATAGTTTTGCTAAGTAAACCCTATTTTAGCAGGGCGTGCATGTTCCAAATTCATTGCATGAAAGAGATAGGAAAACACAGTTTCTCTGATATGGCTTGAGTGAGTCAGAATGATTAGCTTACTGTGTTTGAAAACACCTCTGTGTTACTTGGGAGTGGTGGCTATTCGTTCTCTATGGGGGTAAAGTGTTGCACTTTCCTCCCATTCAAATATATGAAGGCGTAGGGTGTAGAGAATTTTGAGGTAGTACTCTGGACTGCCTATTTAGAATGTGCTTTACAGGCAGAATCTCTGAAGGAGAAAACTGTGTGTTTCCACATTCAACTGTAGGATGGCAATAGAGATGTGGTTTCGCTAAGTAAACAGTGTGTTACCAGAACATGCATGCTCCCAATTCACTGCATAAAAGAGAAAGCAGAATACCGTTTCTCTCACTCAGCTTAAGTCAGTCAGAAGGAATAACATTCTGTGTTTGAAAATCCTTCTGTGTTACATGCAAGAGAGCGCTGCCTATACTTTCTCTATGGTTTTAAAGTGTTGAACTTTTCTCCCATTCAAATATGTGAAGTCATATGGGGTATAGGTGTGTTGAAGCCGTACTCTGTGCTGTCTGTTTGTGAATGTGCTTTACAGACTGAATCTTTGAAGGAGAAAACAATGCGTCTTTTCCCATTCAAGTACAGGACAACAATAGAGATGTAGTTTTGCTAAGCAAACACTATGTTACCAGAACCTGCGTATTGTTCACAATTCACTGCATTAAAAAGAAAGTAAAATAGAGTTTCCGTCACTTGGCTTGAGTAAGTCAGAAGGAATAACTAACTGTTTGAATACCCCTCTGCGTTACATGCAAGAGATGATTGCATATACATTCTCTACGGGGGTAAAGTTTTGAAGTTTTCTTCCATTCGAATACATGAAGCCATATTGAGTGTAGACGTATTGAAGCAGTACTCTATGATGTTCTTTCCTGAATGTGACTTACAGACCGAATCTCTGAAGGAGAAAACAATGCATGTTTCCACGTTCAACTACAGGACAGCAGTAGAGATGTAGTTTCCCTAGGTAAACACTGTGTTACCAGAACCTGCATGTTCCCAATTCACTGTATACAAGAGAAAGCAAAATACAATTTCTCTCACTCGGGTTGAGTAAGTCTTAAAGAATAACTCACTGTGTTTAAAACCCCTCTTTGTTACATGCAAATGAGGGTTGCATATACATTCTCTACGGGGATAAAGTTTTGAAGTTTTCTTCCATTCAAATACATGAAGCCTTATGGGGCATAGATGTGTTAAAGCAGTACTCTGTGTGCCCATTCGTGAATGTGCTTTACAGACAGAAATCTCTGAAGCAGAACACAATGCGTGTTTCCCCATTCAAGTACAGGAGGGCAGTTAAGATGTAGTTTCACTAAGCAAACACTGTGTTACCAGAACCTGCATGTTCCCAATTCACCGTATGAAGGAAAATCTAAAATATAGGTTTCTCAGTCTAGTTGTTTAACTTAATCAAGTTGATTATGGTATTTCTTTTGGTAAAACACCATAGACACAGGATTGAAAACTTTTCTTACACATTCTCTGAATGGTAAAAGAATGTCAAGTTTCTCCCTTTCTTGTTCTTGAAGCCTCAGGAGTTTCAGTTGTTTTCCATAGAAACTCTGTGTTACTGTGACTGAATGTGCCTTTCTCATTCTAGGAAAAACAAGGCAGGTTGTTTCCCGTTCTACTACAAGATGGCAAAAGTCATGTAGTTTTGTTGAGTATACCTTCTGTTGTAAGCACGTGCATGTTTCCAGTTCACTGCACAAAAAAGAAAGCAAAATACAGTTTCTTTCATTCTGCTTGACTAAGTCAGAAGGATTAACTTACTGTGTTTGAAAACCATCTGTGTTACATGCAAGAGAGTGTTGCTTATACATTCTCTACCAGGGTAAAGTGTCTAGCTTTTCTCCCATTCAAGTAGATGACGCCATACGGGGTTTAGATGTCTTCAAGATGCACTTTGTGCTGCCAGGCCTTGAATGTGCTGAACGAGAAAACAATGCAAGTTTCTCCCGGTCAAGCATAGGACAGCAACAGAGATATACTTTTGCTAAGTTAACACTGTGTTACCACAACACGCATGTTCCCAATTCACTGCATGAAATACAGACCAAAATACAGGTTTTTCATTCTAGTTGATTAACTTAATCAAGTTGATTAAGTCATCTGTTTTGATAAATCACTGTTCACACAAGATAAAAACCTTTTTTACACAGTCTCTAAATGGTAAAAGAATGTCAAGTTTCTCCCTTTCCACTATGTGAAGCCCCCGGAGTTTCAGATGTTTTCTATGGGAACTCTGTGTTACTGGACTGAATGTGCCTTTCTCCTTCTAGACAGAACAAGGCAGATTGTTTCCCATTCAACTACAGGCTGAGAAAAGCGATGTGGTTTTGCTAACTAAACCTTCTGTTGAAAGCAGGTGTATGTTTCCAATTTACTGCATGAAAGAGAAACCATGATACAGTTTCTCTCATTTGGCTTGCTTAAGTCAGAAGGATTAACTTACTGTGTTTGAAAATCTCTCTGTGTCGCATGCACAAGAATGTTGCCTATACATTGTCTCCGAGAGTAAAGCGTATAACTGTAACCCCTTTCAAATACGTGAAGCCATACAAGATTTAGGTATTTTCAAGCAGTACTCTGTGCTGCATGTTCATGAATGTGTCTAACAGGCAGAATCTCTGAAGGAGAAAACAATGCAAATTCCTCCTGGGCAAGGACAGGACTGCAATAGAGATGTACTTACGCTAAGTTAACACTCTGTTACCAGAATCTGCATCTTCCCATTTCACTGCATCGAAGAGAAACCAAAATCCAGGTTTCTCATTCTAGCTGATTAACTTAATCAAGCTGGTTATCTGTTTTGATAAAACACTGTTACCACACGATGGGAAACCTTTCTTGCACATTCTCTGAATGGGAAAAAAAAAAATGTTAAGTTTCTCCCTTTCTGATATGTGAAGACCCCAGGCTTTCAGATGTTTTCTATGGGATCTCTGGTTTACCGGGAAAGAATGTGCCTTTCACATTCTAGAAAGAACAAGGTTGATTGTTTCCCATTCAACTACAAAACGGCAAAAGTGATGTGGTTTTGCTGACTAAGCTTTGTGTTGTAAGCACGTGCATGTTTCCAATTCACTGCACGAAAGAGAAAGCAAAGCACAGCTTCTCTCATTCTGCTTGAGTAAGTCAGAGGAATTAACTTACTGTGTTTGAAAACCCCTCTATGTTACATGCATGAGAGTGTTGCCTATACATTCTCAGCATAGTAAAGGGTATAACTTTAATCTCATTCAAATACATGAAGTCATACTGGATTTAGATGTTATCAAGCAGTACTATGTGCTACCCTTTTATGAATGTGCCTTACAGACAAAATCTCTGAAGGAGAAAACAATGTGAGTTTCTCCCAGTGAAGTATAGGACAACAATAGAGATGTAGTTTCCCTAGGTAAACACTGTGTTACCAGAACGTGCATATTCCCAATTCACTGCATCAAAGAAAAACCAAAATAAAGGTTTCTCGGTCTAGTTGATTAACTTATTCAAGTTGATTATCTGTTTTGATAAAACACTGTTGCAACACGTTTAAAAACACTTCTTATACATTCTCTGAATGGGAAAAGAATGTCAAGCTTCTCCCTTTCCATTACCTGAAGCCCCCAGGCTTTCAGATGTTTTTATGGGATCTCTGGTTTACCAGTGATGAATGTGCCTTTCATATTCTAGGAAAAACAAGGCTGATTGTTTCCCATTCAACTACAGAATGGCAAAAGCTATGTGGTTTTGCTGATTAAGCCTTGTGTTTTATGCACATGCATGTTTCTAATTCATTGCTCAAAAGAGAAACCAAAATACTATTTCTTTCACAGTGATGAGTAAGTCATAAGGATTAAGTTACTGTGTTTGAAAACCCCTCTGTGTTACATGCACAAGAATGTTGCCTATACTTTCTGTACCAGAGTAACGGGTATAATTTTAATCCCACTCAGATATGTGAAGTCATACGGGATTTAGACATTTTCAAGCAGTATTCTGTGCTGCCCATTCTTGAATGTGCCTTACAGACAGTATCTCTGAAGAAGAAAACAATGTGAGTTTCTCCTCGTGAAGTGTGAAGTACAGGACAACAATAGAGATGCAGTTCCCCTAAGTAAACACTGTGTTACCAGAACGTGCATATTCCCAATTCACTGCATCAAAGAGAAACCAAAATACATGTTTCTCATTCTAGTTGATTAACTTAATCAAGTTGATTATCTATTTTGTTAAAACACTATTGCAACATGATGAAAACCTTCCTACACATTCTATGAATGGGAAAACAATGTCCAGTTTCTCTCTTTCTGATACATGATTCCCCTAGTTTTTCAGATGTTTTCTATGGGAACACTGGTTTACCTGGAATGAATGTGCCTTTCGAGTTCTAGGAAGAATGAGGCAGATTGTTTCCTATTCACCTAAAGAACGACAAAAGTGATGTAGCTTTGCTGACAAAACAGTATGTTGCATGCAGGTGAATGTTTTTAATTTACTGTACAAAAGAGAAACCTACTGCTAGAGCAAGTCAGAAGGATGAACTTACTGTGTTTGAAAACTCCTCTGTGTTACATGCATGAGAATGTTGCCTATACATTCTCTACCAGAGTAAATGGCATAACTTTTCTTCCATTCAAATAAGTGAAACCATACGTGATTTAATGTTTTCAAGCAGTACTCTGTGCTGCCCCATTCATGAATGTGACTTACAGACAGAATCTCTTAAGGAGAAAACGATATGAGTTTCTCCCATTCAAGTACAGGACAGCAATAGAGATGTTGTTTGGCTAAGTATACACTGTGTTACCAGAACACTCATGTTTCCAATTCACTGCATGAAACAGAAACTAAAATACAGGTTTATCATTCTAGCTGATTAATGTAATCAGGTTGATTAAGTTATCTATTTTGATAAAACACTGTTGCCACACGATCGAAAACCTTTCTGACACATTCTTTGAATGGGATGACTGTCAAGTATCTCTCTATGGTACGTGAAGCCCCTATGTTTTCAAATGTTTTCTATGGGTTCTCTGGTTTACAGGGCATGAATGTGCTTTTCTCTTTCTATGAAGAACATGGCAGATTGCTTCCCATTACAAGTACAGGACAGCAAAAGCAACGTGGTTGCCGACTAAACCTTGTGTTGTAAGCACGTGCATGTTTCCAATTCACTGCTCAAAAAAGAAACTGAAATACTGTTTCTCTCATTCTGCTTGACTACATCAGAAAGATTAATTTGATGTGTTTGAAAATCCCTCTGTGTCACATGTACGAAAACGTGGCCTATACATTCTCTACCGGGGTAAATAATTTGACTTTTCTCCCTTTCAAATTTTCCATGTTTTTAAGATGCACTTTGTCCATCCCAGCCATGACTGTGAATTACAGATAGAATCTCTGAAGAAACAATGCAAGTTTTTCCTGTTCAAGTATAGGGTTGCAGTAGAAATGTAGTTTTGCTAACAGTCTGTTACCAGAATGTGCATGTTCCCAACTCACTGCATGAAAGAGAAACTAAAATACAGTTTTATCATTTTAGTTGATTAACTTAATCTAGTTGATTAAGTTATCTGTTTTGATAAAACACTGTTCCCACACTACCAAAAAACTTTCTTATACAGTCTCTGAATGGCAAAAGAATGTCAAGTTTCTCCCTTTCAAGTACATTAAGCCCCCAGTTTTTCAGTTGTTTTCTATGGGAACTTTGGGTTACCGGGAATGAATGCACCTTTCATCTTCTAGGAAGAGCAAGGAAGATTGTTTCCATTCAAGTACAGGATGGCAAAAGCAATATAATTTTGCTGACTAAGCCTTGTGTTGTAAGCACGGGCATGTTTCCAATTCCCTGCATGAAAGAGAAAGCAAAATACAGTTTCTCTCATTCTGCTTAAGTCAGAAGGATTAACTTACTGTGTGTGAAAACCCCTCTGTGTTACATGTGCAAGAATATTGCCTATACAATCTCTACCAAAGTTTATAACTTCTCTCCTATTCAAATAAGTGAAGTCATATGGGATTCAGATGTTTTCAAGCAGTACTCTGTGCTGCCCAGCTGTGAATATGCCTGACAGACAGAATCTGTGAATTATAAAACAATGTGAGTTTCTCCCATTCAAGTATAGGATGACAACAGAGACATAGCTTTGCTACATAAACACTGTTACCAGAAAATGCATGTTCGCAATTGACTGCATGAGACAGAAACCAATATACATTTTCTCTTATTCGAGTTAAGTCAGAAGGTTTTGTCTGTTTGTAAAAAAAAAAAAAAAAATCCTCTGCAAAGATGCCTAAGAACCATTCTCTGAATTGGAAAAGAATGTAATGTATGTCCCTTTCTGGACGTGAAGCCACCAGGGTTTTAGACGTTTTCAATATGTTTTGGATTGCTGGGACTTGCACGTACCTTCACATTCTTTGAAGGAGAAAGCAATGCAGAGTTTTTCCCGTTCAAGTACATTAACACAAAGCAAAGTAGTTTTGCTAAGTAAAACTTGTATTATTAAAAGATGCATGTTCCCACTTCATTGCATGAAAGAGAAACCAAAATACAGTTGCTCTCATTCCACTTGATTAAGTCAAAGAGTTTTACCTGTTCTTAAAAAACAATGTTCGTACATGCTTTCACATTTCTGAATAAGAAAACCATGTCATTGCATTGTCAAGAGGTTCAAAGCACTGTCTGAGCAGGCCAGGTACCTCTTTTCCACTTACTTGAGGACATCAGTAGGCAAGGTATCCCCACTGAGGGTCTATACACTCTTTTTATCCCTCTCTCTGTCTCTGTGTCACTTCTGTGACATCTCTTAATTGTACCTCTGAGAAATATCACAACAAAGAGAGCATGAGGAGCCTAGCGCTGGAAGGGGGAATGCCTCTGGCCCTATTTGTTGCCCATGGGCATAGAATAGTAGGAAGCCCATATGAATGGTCTTCAGGGTCTGCAGCCTGATGGGGCAGTTACAGTAGGGGTGGACCCTAGCCAGGTGGAGCTTGTGTGCAGACAACAGCCCCTCCAGCCACTGCACCTTCCACTGATACTTGTATCTCTGGAAGAGGCAGAGAAAATACACATATACCCACGAGAGGCCTCTCCTGGGTCTGAAGATCACCATCTGGTCTCCACCATTTCATCTTCTCGGCACCCACCTGGCATGTACCCATAAACTCTGCCTTTCTAGATGAATGCCACATTCACCTAGGACCCACAGTGTGCCACGCAGCCAAGCGTAGGACCAGCAAAACCAAGTTAAACACCTATTTGCATTTTTTTGCTCTCAGTTTCTCCACAGCCCATGGAAGTTTCTCCACAGCCCATCTCCTGGAAGCCATGGCTGGAAATCCTGTGCCTCCCCGGGCCTGAGGAGTGTTTGTTACTACAAAACACAGTTCTGAGCTGCCTGTTGCAAAAGCCAATACTGAGAGGAGTGAGGTGAGCAGCTAGAGTGTTTTATTGTATATTGATATACAGGAGACAGAGGTGAATCAGCTCCTCCAAAATCTGTCTCCCCCTCTGGTGGCTGATCAGAGGATTTTACAGGGACAAGGCCAGGGTCTGAAGAATCTGCCGAATATTAGTCCTCCCTTGAGGTGGCACAGTGACCTCATTGCAGGCATGTTGACCTTCTTCAGGTATTCTTGAGATCCTCTGACACCATCCTGGTTTCAGTCATAAGATGGTTCCTTTGTTCAGTGGTCTCACCGTCAGATTTTATCTCTTGTTGTCCTACCTCCCAAAGAGGAACTTAGGTTAATTTTAAACCTTTATAGAGTCATGGAATAACAAAAGGGAGAGAGAAGAGAAGGGAAAAGCAAAATCATTGGGGTATGCAAAAATTAACTATGCAAGCTATGTAGTAACAATACCACAATATCCTAGATGCTAGGCCTACACAGCCTCTTTCCCACACAACCCCTTTCATGTTGATGTGAGGATATGGATGACAAGCATTCCACAAGCTGGAAGGAGACTTGGGCCCTGGTCTGGCTGGCTATGGGGTTTTAGGACTTCTGGCACCTGGGCTTTGGCCTGAGCTCCCGTGAGTGTGTGCACTCCAGCTACATTTCTCCTCCCATCACTCTGATTCCGCCTCCACCAGTTATCAAAGTCTGGAGGTGACCATTGTAGCACTGACAGCAGTGCCACAGGTCTGTAGATATTGAGGCTCAGGCTGATCTTGGCTGTCTTCTGCCCCAGGCAATGGCCTCAATGCTTAAAGTCCCCATTGATTACACTTGGGCCGTGGCAGACTTTATTCCTGACCAACTCAGAGGTCTTGGGTGAGGGTCTGCAGGCCAGGCAGGCCAGGTTAATGGCTGGTGGGTGAAGCTAAGGCTTGTTTACCATTACCATGGAGACAGCCTCCAGAAACAGTGGGCGGAGCTTCTGATGGGGCCAGGTCAGAAATATTGAGCCAATAGGAGAGAGTTGGCCAATTTCCCGGGGCCCTTCTTGATGGCCTGTGAGACTTAGCAGCTATTTCTACCAGTGGCCAGAGACATTCAGCACACCCAGGGAAAAGCTTTCCAGAAGAGAACCCCTGATGTCGAGAGGTTCAAGGCACTGGGTGAGCAGGCCAGGTACCTCTTTTCCACTTACTTGAGGACATCAATAGAAAAGGTATCCCCACTCAGCTTCTATACTCTGTCTCTCTCTTTCTGTCTCAGCATCGGTTCGGTTCTGTGACATCTCTTAATTTTATTCCTGAGAAATATCAGAAGAAGGATACCAGGAGAGGGAACCTAGAACTGGAAGGGGGATCATCTCTGGCAGTATTGGTTGCCTGTAGGTATAGAATAGTAGGTAGCCCATCTTAATTGTCTTCATGGTCTGGACTTTAAGCATTGGGGCCATTGCCTGGGGCAGAAGATAACCATTGTTAACCTGATCCTTGACATCTGTAGACCTGCGGCATTGCTGTCAGTGCTACAATGGTCACCTCCAAATTTCGATAACCTGTGGAGGCAGAATCAGAGTGATGGGAGGAGAAATGTAGCTGGAGTGCACACACTCAAGGGAGCACAGGCCAAAGCCCAGGGACGTGTCAGGAGTCCTAGAACTCCATAGTCAGCCAGACTGGTGCCACAGCTCCTTCCTTCTAATGGGACACTGGTCATCCATATCCCCACATCAATAGTCCTCATGCCTCCAGGGATACAGGATTTCTGGCCCTGTCTTCCAGGAGCTCACACATATGCAGTGTGCCATGGGATTTTGTGGAGAAGCAGACGTCATAAAAAATACAAGTGGGTCTTTCATTTGACTCTGTTGGTCCTGTCCTTGGCTGAGTGACATGCTGTGGGTCCTAGGTAGATGTTAATTTCATCTAAAAAAGCATAATTTACAGGTGAGTATCAGATGCATGGTGAGAAGATGAAATGGTGGAGACCAGATCATGATCTCCACACCCAGGAGAGGCTTCTCACAGGTACGTCTGAATTTTTTCTGCCTTGTCCACTTGAAGGGGTTTCTGGATAAAAAACTATCAGGAGAAGGAGCAGTGGCTGGAGTGGTTCCTGTCCGCACACTATCTTCATGTGGCCAGAGTCCGCCCCTGTCATAGCTCCCCTTTTAGGCCCTAGACCTGAAGACTATTCAGATGCGCTTCCTACTATTCCATGCCCATGGGCAACCAATACTACCACAGGCATTCACCCTTTCAGATCTAGGCTCCCTCTCCTGCTCTCCTTCTTTTGATATTTCTCATGAATACAATTAAGAGATGTTACAGAACTGACACACAGAGAGAAAGGGAGAGATAATAGATGCTATTATAGCTATTATAGATGGTCTCAAGTAAGTGGAAAACAGGTAGTTGGCCTACTCACCCAGTGCCTTGAACCTCTCGACATCCAGGGCTCCCCTCTGCAAAGCTTTTCCTTGGGTGTGCTGAATTCCTGTGGCCACTGACAGAAAGAGCTCCCCTCTACAAAGCTTTCCCCTGGGTGTGCTGAATTCCTGTGGCCACTGCCAGAAATAACTGCTAAGTCTCATAGGCCATCAAGAAGGGCCCTGAAATTGGCCAGGCTGGCTATATCTCTCTTATTGGCTCAGTGGGTTGCAGATCCACATTGAACTTTGAGGGAGAGTGAAATAAACTTTTAGTGGTTCAGGGTTACACGTCACTGCAGCATACCTTAGCTTATTCTGACTAAGCAAACTGTAATGTTAACTTTGCAGGATCATGAGGATAAATAAGAAGATGAATGTAAAACAGTAGAAACAGTGCCTGGCAGAGAGAACTCACTCAGTAAACATTTGCTTGCTCTCTACTTTCAAAAAGTGCATTTTGTCTGTAAAGATTAATTACTGTCCAGGAGCTGTTGCAGACCCCTTTATGATAATATATTAGGGTTAGGATCTAGCCTTAGACATCTGAAAAGTTGAAGGATGGGCATAACCTGCTCAGCAGAGGCCTTCAGACTTCATGAAGACAGCATCTATCACCCACATAAAACAGTACAGACATTTTACAAGACCTAAATTCAACTCAACCCATTTCCCCAGGAGTGCAGAAAAAGGCAGATGGGAGGAAAATAACCTGTGGATGTCAGATTTTATTCCTGGCATATTATTGTAAATTTCTCTTTGGGTATCTTGTTGCCAGAGGTCTTGCAAATGGTGACTGAGGAGCATTACCCAGGATTTTAGGTGAGGACTTGCTAGAGCCCTAAAAAAGATGTTCTCAGACACCATGCCATCCACAGTCAGCATCCTATGCTTCAGGGCCCTGAGACATGACTTCATGATGACCCTATGTGTGCAGGGCAGAACTGTGCTCCATAGGGTCTTCAATGCCACAACCTTTCAGAAACAGATTGCCAGGGCTTTCCTTTGAGGTGCCTCTGGGTGGGTTCAAACCACCAACCTTTTGGTTAGTAATCATGCATTTATCTGTTTATACCCTGCCATGAGTCAGAATTGACTCAAAGATAACTGGTACTGGTAGACATGACTTAGGCCAATATTGTGTATTAAAGAAGAGAACCTGAGGCTCAAAGGAGGAAAAGGCTTGCCCTCGGTCCCACTGCCGGTAAGTGGCTAAATCAAACACTGCTCCTGCCTCCCGGAGCTCCCCAACAGCCACCTGGACTGACCATGCTTTTGCTTCAGGTGCGCTGGTGGCCAAACTTTCACTCAGACTCCAAGAATACAAGCTTCCACCAACACCCCTTCCACCAAGCTTCCTCCACCCCTATAGCCCATTCCACCGCCCTCCCTTCACTTCCATGATGGCTGGCTGTGACAGCATAGCCTAGTGGCTGCGGAAGAACAAGAACTTGGCTGCCTTGTAGATATTCCAATAAACAAAGGTGCCGCAAGTGGAGAAGACAGTCCAGTCACATCTTCCCTAGATTACCTGCCTGAATGGGTTTTGTCCAATGCCAACACTAAACTCAGGCTTGGCAAACGTTTCAGTGTCCATTTCACCATGATTTCTCTGGATTGATGTAGCTATTAAAAGTCAGCCCTACTTTGGCAATCAGACAGAAAGCTATAATCACCCCAGGCTCTTCCAAAGGACCTTCCAAAGAACATCATTAATTCTGAATAAAGCTCTCCCTTACCAACACTTTCCAACTATAGTCTTGCCATTCCTATTTTATGTTACAGAATTCTTCTGCCATTTAATTTTTAAAAAGTCTACTTTTAAAAACACATATATTTGTCTGAGTAGGCTAAGTAACTGAGATAATTTTTGAAAATTAAAATACTAACCAAAAGACAGGAACAAAGCAACTTCCCTTCTTCCTTTTTTCTCCCTTCATGAGCACCTTCCTTAATACATATATTGTATTTGGAAAGGGTCAATACATTTTGCTATTCTTCAGATCTGGGGGCTTGTTACTTGGAACTCTTGATCCCCTCAAAAAGGGGAAGTTTCTGGCATCCAGGGTGAGGAGAGAGCTGAACACCTATTTGGCCTGGCCCAAAGGCGGGAGCTCCTGCAGGATAGCAAATGCAGTTCAGAGAAGTTCTGCTCAATGTAGTTTCCTCCATCTCATTACATTCCCCATGATATCTTCGGCCCCTTATAGATGGGCTGCCAGGCAACAGCCCTGTTGATCTGTTTCTTACTCCAGCCAGTTCTACCACCCACTTCGTGCCAGGAGAGTTACATTCTTCATATCATGTCATCCTCACCAAGAACCCTGTGCAGTAGCAATTACCTTGTTTAAAGAAGAGCAAAGAGGCTCATAGAAATTAAGCAAGTGTCTTAATGTCCCAAGCTGGGATTCAAATCCACAGGTCTACCCGGGCCTGGTGGCTCAGTGGTTAAGAAATATGGCTGCTAACCAAAAAGTCGGCAGTTTGAATCCACCAGCCACTCCTTGGAAACCCTATGCGGAAGCTGTACTCTGCCCTATAGGGTTGCTATGAGTTGTAATCGACTCCACGGCAACGGGTTTGGGTTTTCTGTTTTTCTGGCTCTAAAGCCTTTTCGCGCACGCCCCAAGTATACAAGCTTCCACCAACTCTCTCTCTTCTCAAGATGGCTCCTTCCGCAGCGATCCCGCTTTTTGGCTCCCTCCCCCTCCCCTGCACGGTGGCCAGCAGTGGCAACACAGTCGGTGACCGGGGCCAAAGCGGAATTTGTCTTGTAGATCTTCCAATAAACGAAGACCATCACGCCAAGTGGCAGGTAGAAGACGCTGCAGGTGGAGAAGACTGGCGTAGGAGGTTTCCTGGTTCACCTGACAGCTCTGGAGCTGTACGTCTTACGCCTCGCCCCAGCAGAAGAGCGGAGGCACCAGGACAATGAACGCCCATCTGGAGCGCAGAGGTGAGGCAGCGGGTTCACAGCGTGTACTGCAGGTGGCGCGTGATGGTCCAGTAGTGGTCCAGCGCGATAGCCGCCACCTTCCAGATGCTGGCAGTGCAGCACAGCAAGTCGAAGGGGATCCACAAGTGGCAAAGGCTCCGGCCCAGCCGCCTGCGCCGCCTGGCTAACAGCTTTCTCACCAGGCTCAGTGGCATCACCACCGCCGCCACCAGCACGTCCGACGCTGCCGTTAAGGCAACCAAGTTGTGCAGCACGCAATGGAAGGCGCGGACGCGCAGGATGGTGACGAGAACCATCAAGTTCCACAGGAAGGTAGCCGCAATCAGCAGCACCAGCAGCGTCACCACGAGCACCGTAAGGACGGAGAAGAGAGGTTCCCGGCCAGCCAAGACCGCGTCGCTGGGAGTTCACCCGACGACCCCGAACAGGCTTGGACTACTGAAGGCCTCGGGTCTTAGGGGAAGCACGACACGTGCGGCGACCACCGAAAGGTTTACTGCCTCTATGACGCGGCGCGCAGGATCGGGTCTCCCCAGGGCTTGAGCGGGAGGGGACATTGCGTGCCCGGGGAGAGGAGCGGAGTCCAGGTCATCCTACCTGGTCCCTCCTTCAGGACTGCAGACGCTGCGCCCCAACGCCCTTTTGGCGCCTGTGCCTGGAGCCCTCAATCCAGCTCTGCTCCGCGCTCCAGGCTCTCCCACCTCTCCTCGCCGTCCCCGGGGCAACCGTCTGCCTGCCGGAAGGCTGGGAATTTGAGCGCGTAGGGCGGACTGGGAGACAGACCCCACCACCATGCTTTTGGCGACTTGGGCCCGGTGGCACCGGGAGTGGGAGGTGGAATTCTGGAACACCCGCCCATAGGAGTCGGCTTTCACTCTGTCCCAGCGGGTCTCCTGCCTCTGTCGAGCAGGTTTTGGATAGTGTAGGAATTCCAGAGCAGCCACCTTCGCGGATCCTCCTGCCGGTGTGGTGGCAAGGCTTGACATTAGGGAAACAGAGGGGCCTGCCCTCTCCTGGCCAGAGCGCTTCTAGGTTTCTTGTGTCTTGATCCCACATATACCCGAAAAGGGGGCTCAGGTAGGTATTCGGGTGTATAAAATAGAAAGCTCCTAACCCTGGCTGCATCCTGCCGCTTCAGGCGCAGCACTTCTGCTGAGCAAGGGCTTGATCGTGTCTTGAGAAGTTCATTCTTCTGCTCTATGCAGAAAAGAAAGCGGTTTCTAAGTAAGTTTGCAGAGATCTGGAAGAGGGACGGAAGGTGGGAGTTTACAAGTTTTTCGCCAGCTCTAACCGTGCACCCATCATATCCCCACCCACAACACACACACGGGCCCCACGTTTCAGCCTCTAACATTCCTGACTAGTAAGGCTTGTATATGTCTTCCAAATCATATACAGTTTAAAGCTCAAGTTATTTTGTTGGCTCTTGGGCAAAGGTAAAAACCAACTAAAATAAACAAAGAAAAACCAGTTGCCAGTGGAGTCCGCCCAACTCCTGGTGACACCATCTGTGTCAGAGTAGAACTGGGCTCCATGGGGTTTTCAATGGCTGATTTTTCAGAAGTAGATCACCAGGCCTTTCTTTTGATGTGCCTCTGGGTGCACTTGAATTTCCAACCTTTTGGTTAGGAGTGGAGTGTGTTAACTGTCTGCACCACCCAGGGACTCCAAAAACCAATAGAAAAACCAAACCAAATCCAATTTAAAAACCAAACCAAACCCACTGCCATGGAGTTGATTTCAACTCATGGTGGCCCCATTCATTACAGAGTAGAATTGCTTTATAGAGTTTTCTTGACTTTATGGAAGCAGATTGCCAGGACTTTCTTCCGAGGCACTGCTGGGTGGGTTGGGACCGCCAACCTTTATGTTAGTAGTCTAGCCCAAACATTTATACCACCCAGGGATTGGAAACCAATTAAAAAGTGAAATTCCCCTAACCATCCCCTCTCATTTTTAGTCTCACACACTTTTCTTAAAATAGTGTAATATAATTAAATCAACATAAAGCTCCTTTACCACTAGTCCTGGGAACAGAAGCAAAACAAAGAACACTCAGCCCAAGCTGCCACTTCTCTTTTCATTGCATCAGGACTGGCAGTCAACCACAGGCTTCTCATGAATACCCTAGGAGCAGGATAGGACCCCAGACTAAGCAAGGTGCTCAAGGGAGCTGGGAGTGGGCCTTGCACCGAGAGTCAGCTCCCTGTAAGACAGCCTTTTTTTGGAACGGCCACCTAGGCTGCAGCAGGTGCGTGGGGTTTCTTCCCTAGTCCTGGAATGCCCCTGCCTCCTAGCAGTCCCATCCCTGGCAGTTGGGGCAGTCTTGAGGGGATGGACCCTGCAAGGATGTTGTTCTCCCTCACTCGCCTCTCCTCATCTGTTCACAGAGCAGGTACTTTCTACTTTCTGGATACAGAGAAGTAAACTTGGTGTGACTGACTTCTTGCTCACACAGACTTGATAACACGCTCATGGGGCATAAAAAGCAACATAGAGACCAAAGTTTATTAGCGCTTACCAGAGACAGGTGGGCCAAAAGGTTGGTGGTTCGAAATCACCCAGAGGTGCCTCGGAAGAAAGGCTTATTGATCTACTTCCAGAAAATCACAGCCGTTGAAAACCATATGGAACTCAGTTCTACTTTGAAACTCATGAGGTTGCAATGAATCAGAATCGGCTCAACTGCAACTGGTTTTCGAGGCAGGTAGGAGGGGGAAAGGGGCATTATTGCTTAAGAGATATTGAGTTTCTGTTAAAGGTGATGCAAAAATTTGGAAATGGATAGTGGTGATGATTACACAACATAGCAAACATAGTTAATGTCACTGAATTGTACACTAAACAGTGGTTGAAATGGCAAATGTTTTGTTATATACTTTTATACCACAATAAAAATTTTTTTTAAAAGCAGCACAAAAGAATCAAAAATACTTTGACTTACAGGCTTAAGTATTGAGTGACTGATAAAAAGGCAGGCTGTTCAGGGATCACAGAGATGGGGGAAGTTGTGGTCAGGCAAGGCTTCCTGGAGGAGGAATCTGTTGAAGTTTTACTGAAGTGTAGAGAAGGGATTAGGATATTGGACAAGATGAATGGAGGGCTGGACCTCCAAACAGGCTGGCCTGGCCTGAGTGTGAATGGCTGGAGTTGAAGTGGGCAGGAGTTGATCCTGCAGAGTGTCAACACCAGGAAGCAGTGTTCAGACCTGACCATGAAGAAAACTGGGTTTGGGGCGATTTTAAGAAAATTTACATGGTGAAGAGAGTCCTTTGGAAGGAAATCGTGACTAGTCTTTGAAATATTTTTACAGTAATTTTCTTTCCATGTTATTGAACAAACATTGTACGGGCAAAGAAATTAAAAATGGCAAAAGCATTCATATTGCACCACTCACATACATAATATGCTTTTACTTTCCAGTCTTTGCTCCTATCCACATACATTTTCATGTCTTAAATCAATTTTTTGGGGAGATTTTTCTTAACACTTTTTATGTTGCTATACATTCTCTTTATACTTTTGCACCATTTTTTAGTTGGGAGACTGGGCAGCTTGGGCTTTCTGAGACTCAGTTTCCTCATCTTAAACACAAGGATGATTATACCTGTCATGAGATTGCTACAAAAATAAAATTAGGTAAAACCATCAGCACAGGATTCAGTAACTGTTTGATAAATGATGACTACTGCTACTACTTTTAACTTCTAGTCTAAACCTTAAAATTCAGTTATCTTCCGATCTTTTGATGTAGATCATGCTTTTACATGGTTTTAATCTCTCAAACCTTTGTAACAACAAAACATTTTTCACACACTTTATTTTACTTGATCTTACCTGCAGCCTTTTTAGGCATCATTCCCATTTTGCAGATGAAGAAACTGAGAGAGGTTTCTTGACTTGCCATGTGACTGATAACTGGGACAAAATTCCTCTGACCCCAAACTCTCTCCCTATTTTTCCATGACACCAAGCTGCCCTCCATACACTGGACTTGGAGTTCAGCCTGATTATTTTAACTTTTACAGAAATCATTTTATATAAACAGTCCATATGCTTGTCATTCTATAAAGCTGTATTTTGTCTCAATTACAGGCCAGCTTCTCTCTCTTCATATTTGACAGCTCTCACCATTGAGCACTGCAGTCCAGCCACACTGGCCTCCTGGCTCGTTGAACGTGATAAGTGACTTCCAACTCGCAGGGTTTTTTCATGTGCTGTTCCCTGGGCCTGGGATGCTCACCTCTCAGATAGGTGTGCATGGCTCATTTGCTTACTTCATTTGGGTCTCTGCTTCATTTGACTGTCGCCACCTCAGACAGATCTTCCCTGACCATTGTTCCTACAGTCAATCACTCTATCCAAAGGTGGGGACCTCCTTGTTCTTTTCCCCACTACTTGGCTTTACTTGTCTTCACAGCACTTCACAGAAGTGATCTTATTTATTTAATCTGTTTTTTACTATCTGCCTTCCCCACTAAAAAGTAAGCTTTTCTTAGGCAGGGACTTGATTCACTGCTAACTTTAATAGGAGTCCCTGGGTGGTGCAAATGCTCACCTGCTGACTGAAAGGTTAGAGGTTGGAATCCACCCAGAGGCACCTTGGAAGAAAGGCCTGGCAATTATGGAGCACAGTTCTACTCTGCCACTCATGGGGTTACCATGAATCAGAGTCGACTCAGTGGCAACTGGTTAATAATCCTTAGCAACTAGTTCTATGCCAGGCACATAGTGGGGATTCAGTACTTAAATTAAGTTGTTGAAAGAATGAATGAGAGATTGTCAGAAGAGGTGATTCACAAGCCCTAAGCACCCCTTCATGTTCTTTTTGGGTGTGCTAAGAATTCAAGGCCCTGACTGCTCATTTCCCAAGCCATTTCTCAGAGTTGTATTTGTAGCAAGCAACCTTACAGGCTGAGGTAAACTCTCCCCCTGGATAAAGAGCAGACTTGGGATGATTTCCTCAAGCTCAGTGTCTTTAACACAGCACACTGGGTGTGTAAACATCCATCAGGGGCCCTTTCTGTCACCACCAAGGGACTTGAGTGACATGGCCAACCAGAGCAAACAAACATGAAACATGAAGCTTTTTCCTGGAGTATTAAAGTCCTGTGTCTCTGACCCAGGAGTCTTGTGTCTTCTGCCAGCATCCACGAAAGAGTAGCAGGCTAGCTTATTAGCATACAAGTAGGGAAAAATCTTAGACTGCACAGGAGTTAACAGGCATTTACTGATTTTTCATAATTACAATTATCAGAAATTTTTTTCTCTTTTGGGATTATTTACCAGACACATTGCCTCCCAAATTTAATAACTGAGTTAAAATGTAGGAACAATGTGATTGCTCTTTACATATTTCCAAACTGTACCTTGGAGAGATTTAATGGATTCACTGTTCTCTTAGCCCTGGCTTTGAAGAGACAAGAGATACTGACTGACTTGACAAAATCAATTTTGCATCAATGGCGAAAAAAATTTAATTGATATATAAGATATATTTTAATTGTTTTAATTTGCATTTCTTTAATGGTTAAAAAGACTGTGTTTTTCCAAGTGGTGATTTATTATCTGCATATCCTTGTATAGATAATAAGACTCTTGTATAGATAATAAGCAAGGATGGCAAGAATTTGTCTCACATACTTTGGACATGTTATCAGGAGGGATCAGTCCCTGGAGAAGGACATTATGCTTGGTAAAGTAGAGGTCAGCGAAAAAGAGAAAGATTCTCAACAAGATGGCTTGACACAGTGGCTACAACAATGGGCTCAAGTATAACAATGATTGTGAGGATGGCACAGGACCGGGCAGTGTTTCATTCTATTGTACATAGGGGTCACTATGAGTCAGAAGTGACTCGACGGCACCTTGTGGACAAGTGGTTCATCTCCTTTTAATTACTTTATAAAGGAGTCTGGGTACTGATCTTAGTGTTCTGGAAGGTGCAGTTAAGCACTTAACTACTAACTGAAATGTTGGCTGTTTGAACTCATCCAGAAGCATCTTGGAAGAAAGTCCTGGTATCTGCTTCTGAAAGGTCACAGCCTTGAAAAACCTATGGAGTGCAGTTCTACTCTGCACATGTGGGGTTGCCATGAGTCAGAATCGACTTGACAGCAACTGGTTTTGTTTGGTTTTGGGTACTGACCTTAGGGATATTTATTAATTTTAATGTATATAGAGGGCATATTTTCATTGTCACAATTTTTTCTCTGTTACTGTCCTCTTTTTTGTCACTCTGTCTTTAAAGTGTTAAAAAGCAAAGATGTCACCTTGAAGACTAAGGTGCACTTGACCCGAGCCATGGTGTTTTCAATTGCCTCATATGCATGTGAATGTTGGACGATGAATATGGAAGGCTGAAGAAGAACTGATGGTTTTGAATTATGGTGTTGGTGAAGAATATTGAATATACCATGGACTGTCAAAAGAACGAACAAATTTGTCTTGGGAGAGGTAGAGCCAGAATGCTGCTTAGAGGCAAGAATGGCGAGACTGCATCTCACAGACTTTGGACATGTTATCAGGAGGGGTCAATCCCTGGAGAAGGACATCATGCTTAGTAAAACAGAGAGTCATCGAAAAAGAGGAAGACCCTCATCGAGATGGCTTGACACAGTGGCTGCAACAATGAGCTCAAACATAGCAACAATTGTGAGGATGGCACAGGACCGGGCAGTGTTTCGTTCTATTGTACATAGGGTTGCTACAAGTCAGAATCAACTTGATGACACCTAACAATAACAACTAACAACATCTATTTTATTATATTTTGTTGAATAAATTGTTATTTCATTTAATGATAGAATACATTGATCTTGTCTCTGTCAATGCCCTCAACTTACTCAGTAATCACAAATTGCTTTCCTGTCCTCTATTTCTTTTATTGAAGTTTATGATAAATAAAGAGCATGGAACTCTGATCCTTATGGAGCGTTGTGGTAAGTAGTAGGAGATTGTAATTCAGCCTTCTCATGCCCATGCTCTATGTAATCCTGTCCAGTGCAGCCCAGCCCTAATTATTTAGACCTTATTAAGTACAAGACATTGTGGTGGCACAAAGATGGGTAAAATGTTATTATGATCCTTGGAGGATCTTTCATTTACCAGAGAACAAAATCCATTTACCTAACAACTGTAATGCAACAACATGTGCCAACAGCTTATTAGAAGTCTATATAAGGATTTCTAGTCATGGGGGCAGGGGTAAGTAATCACCTCTGATGAGGAGAAGCTCAGGCTTCTAGGGGAAGGTGACTTTGGATCTGGACCCCAAAAGATGAATAGGATTTTCATGAACAGAGGTGGGAGAAGAGGAGGAGGGAGGCACACCTGGCAGGAGGAAGAGGTGATTAAAGGCTAGGAGACAAAAGAGCAAAGGCAACAAACTGAGCAGAGAATGATCAGGAAGTGAACAACGTTGATTAAATGTTAGTTCCTTCACTTCTGGTTCATCAATTGTTTATTTAAAAGAAAACATAAGTTTTATTCAGATGATCCTTTCATTTCTCTTTACTACTTCCATGTATCTCCCATTATGATCATTCTGGGTTGTATTAAAAAGTTTGTTTGTTTTTTTTTAAATATTTTGCCATTGTGTTCTTCCAGGTGATTTTAAATATTATTTCAGCTAGGATTTTTTCCTACTTGTTCATCTGCTCTCAGACCAAGTGTTACCTCCCATCTTAGTTCTCTAGTGCTGCTGTAACAGAAATACCACAAGTAGATGGCTTTACAGAACAGAAATTTATTTTCTCACAGTTCAGGAGGCAAGAAGTCCAAATTTAAGGTCTCAATCATGCAGGTCCCTTCCTTGTAGGTTGTCTTGGGCATTCTTTTTTTCCTTGGCTTGTAGACAATTTTCACATGATGTCTGTCTTCCCTGTTTGTGCTTGCCCCTGTGTGTAATCTGTTCTTTTTATAACTCAGAACTGATTAGGTTTAGGATTCACCCTACACTGGTATGACCTCAGTTGATTGATTACATCAGATTGCATTATGAGAAGTGGTTATATTACATTAGATTCTATTACATCCGCAGGTATAAGGATTAGGAGTCCAACACATATTTTTGGAAGGACACAATTCAATCCATAACACCTCCTTTGAGAAGCTGGTCCTGCTCTCCACATCTGCTTCACCCCCAAACCCAACTGGTGTCCCTGAAGCTGCAGTGCTGGGATAGGGACACATCTCTGCCTCTCCACTAGACGACAGGCTCCCTGAAGGTATGCCCTAGGCTTCTCCCAGCTCTCTTCCCATCTACATAAGGCCTGGCATGGGCTTAGTAAACCTGCATGAATGCATGAATGCATGAAAGAATGAATAAATGAATGAATGAACAGGATAAGAAGAGAACCAAGGGAGTTCACTGAAGATGAAGAAGAGCTGAGGGTGTTTAAGGATATCCGGGAAGACACTTGATCATAGACAGGTGAGGAGAAGGTATCTGCTGAGGATAAAGCCAAGTAGAAGTAAACAAACAGCAAAAGACAAGGGAGGACATATGTCTTAGGCTGAGTTCTCTAGAGAAGCAAAACCAGTGAAGCATATGTGTATATGTATATATATGTGTGTGTGTGTATATATATATATAGAGAGAGAGAGATTTATCTCAAGGAAATGGTTCACATGGTTGTACAGACTCACCAAGCCCCAAGTCCATAGGTCAGGAGTCAGGCCGAAGGCTTCTCCTGACTCATGTAGCTGCAGGGGCTGACGAACCCCAGAGTGGCAGGTCAGAAGACAAGCTGCTGGCTGACAGGCTGTGGAGACTGATGAATCAAAGATCAGCAGGTAAGACAGCAGGCTGCTGGCTCAAGTTCCAAGAATCAGAGGTCAGACAATGATGAACCAGATGCAGGATCCAGAGCCAGCAAAATCCAGCAAGCTTTGCAAGAAAATCCATATATACTGGATGCAGGACACACCACCGAGAGAACTGTCCCTACAACTGATTGGTTGATCACATCAGATCACATCATGGATGTAATTACATCATTACATAGCTGCCAAATTACATCATTACATAACTGCCAAACTATAGCATTACATAAGGCCAAACCACGGAGAATCATGGCCCAGCAAAATTGACACACAACCTTAACCATCACAGTCCACCGTTTGCCAACTTGGCACCTGTACACATCTTAAACCATACACAATCTCTAAATAAAGACATTTAAGAAGTCATACTCTTGCCTAACATGATACAACTAACATGCATGCAACAGAAGATGCACTAGCCCTGTTTACATCTTATATTTTACAAGCAAAGAAAACAAAAATATTTGATGCACACATACAGGGAAGGAATACTCATAAAAATCACTGTCCTTGTTTCTGCAACTGGTCATGTGGTCGTAACTGGTATTTAGAACCAGCATCTTCCACCACCCATTCTGTATTCCCTTTGACCTCAGCTTGTCATGATTCTTTCCCTGGTGGGATGACCCAAACCTTCATTCCTGAAGGGTCTGGACCATTAGTAGTCATATTGGGATTGGGTTGTTGTAGTTTTCCGTTGACTTTAATCACAGGGCATGGTAGGACTAAGATACGTCCTAAGGGATCTCTTGTATGCCAGGTGTAGTCTTCTTTACCTCCAGTATGTAATATAAATCCAATTTCCCCTTGGTAATCAGGATCAATTACAATAGCCAATACAGTAACTCCCTTCTTTGCCTGTTAATCCAGAGGCATGAGAAACCCAAAGTGGCCAGGTAGAAAACTTCCAGTTCAATGGAATCAGTGCTGTGTCTCCTGGTGGGAGCATTCCTCCCTTTGGAACTAAGACCTCCAGACCCACAGAGCAGAGAGTCACAGGGACAGGAGGCAAAAATTTGTGAGTGGATCACTAGGGATAATAGTGAGTGGTGCCACTCCCTTTTCTACTCCTTGATTCCTGGGCCCGTGAATCCTGGATATGGGAGAAACAGCATTATATATCAGACGCTGGTTTAGAGCATATATAGCCTCCTGGAGAACACTGCCCCAGCCCTGCAAGGTATTTCCACCTAGCTGGTGCCATAATTGTGTCTTTAGAAGGCCATTCCATCATTCTATCAAGCCAGCTGCTTAAGGATGATGGGAAACATGGTAAGACCAGTGAATTCCATGAACATGGGCCTATTGCTGCACTTCATTTGCTGTTAAGTATGAGTCCCTTGATTCTAAGCCATGCTATGTGGGATACCATGACAGTGGATAAGGCATTCTGTAAGTCAACAGATGGTAGTTTTGGCAGAAGCACTGCATGTAAGGAAGGAAAATCCATATCCAGAGTTTAAGTGTCTATTCCAGTAAGAACAAAAAGTCTGCCCTTTCTATGATGGAAGTGGTCCAATGTAGTCAACCTGCCACCAGATTGCTGGCTGATAACCTTGAGGAATGGTGCCATATCGGGGACTCAGTGCTGGTCTCTGAGGCTGGCAGATTGGGCACTCAGCAGTGGCTGTAGCCAAGTTGATCTTGGTAAGTGGAAGTCCATGTTGCTGAGCCCACGCATAACCTCCATCCCCGCCACCACGGCCACTTTGTTCATGAGCCCATTGGTCAATGATAGAAGTGGCAGGGGAAGAGGATGACAGTGGTCTACAGAATGTGTTATCCTATCCACTTGATTGTTAAAATTCTCCTCTGCCGAGGTCACGCTTTGGTGAGCATTCACATGAGACACAAATATCTTCACTTCCTTTCAGATTGACCTATCCACATACCTCTTCTTCTTACCTCCTTATCTCCAAATTTGCAATCACGTTCCTTCCATGTCCCTGACTATCCAGCCCAAAAATTGGCCACAGCCCTTATCCGTATACAATTGCACATCTGGCCATTCCTCCTTCCAAGCAAAGTGAAAAACCAGGTGTACTGCTAGAAATTCTGCCCATTGGGAGGATTTCCCTTCACCACTGCCCTTCAGGGAGGTCCCAGCAAGGGGCTGTACTGCTGCTGCTGTCCACTTTCGAGTGATGTCTGCTTATCACGCAGAACCATCTGTAAACCAAGCATGAGTTTTCTCTTCCTCAGTCAACTGATCATAAGGAACTTCCCATGAGGCCATAGGTGCAGACTGGGAGATGGAAGGTAACGTGACAGGAATGGAGACTATGGGCATTTAGGCCACTTCCTCATGCAACTTGTGCCTTCAGGTCCTATTTGGGCATGATCTTGTGTATACCACTTCCATTTTAATGACGGAGTGCTGCTATGCACGTCCAATTTTATGAATCTGGTCAGGTAACACCCAGTTCATGATGGGCAGCTCAGGCCATATGGTGACTTGGTGGCCATGGTTAAGCATTCAGTCTCTACTTAGGCCCAGTAACAAGCCAAAAGCTGTTTCTCAAAGGAGACTAATTATCGGATGGCACGGTTTTGCTCCAAAATCCTAAGAGTCTGCCCTAAGATTCACCAATAGGGTTCTGCCAAAGACTCCAAACAGCATCTCTATCTGCCACTGACACTTCAAGCACCATTGGACCAGCCAGATCAAGTGGTCCAAGTGACAGAGTGGCTAGCATGGCAACCTGAACCTGTTGCAGAGCCTTCTCTTGTTCTGGGCCCCACTCAAAACTATTAGCAGCTTTTCAAATCACTTGATAAACAGGCCAGAGTAGCACACTCTAATGAGGGATATGTTGCCTCCAAAATCCAAAGAGGCCCACAAGACATTGTGCCGTCTTTTTATTTGTGGGAGGGGTTAGATGCAACAACTTATCCTTCACTTTAGAAGGAATATCTTGACATGCTCCACACCACTGGATCCCTACAAATTTCACTGAGGTGGAAGGTGTCTGAATTTTTCTTGGGTTAATTTCCCACCCTCTAGCACACAAATGTTTTACCAATAAGTCCAGAATCATTGACACTTCTTCCTTATTAGATTCAATCAGCATAATGACATCAATGTAATGACCAGTGTGACATCTTGTGGAAGGGAAAGGCGATCCAGGTCCCTGTGGACTAAATTATAACATAGGGCTGGAGAGGTGATATACCACTGAGGTAGGACAGTGAAGGAGTATTGCTGGCCTTGCCAGCTAAAGACAAACTGCTTTTGGTGTCACTTCAAAACCAGAATTGAAGAGAAAAAGGTATTGGCCAGATCAGTAGCTGCATACCAGGTACCAGGAGTTGTGTTAAGCAATGAAGCTCAAGCAATGAGGCCATATCTAGAACAGCAGCTGTAATTGGAGACTCCATCTGGTTAAGTTTTTGATAATCAATTATCACTCTCCAAGGTCCATCTGTTTTTTGCACAGGCCAAATAGGCAAGTTGAATGGGGATGTGGTTGGAATCACCACCCCTCCATTCTTCAAGTCCTTGATGGTGGCGGTAATCTCTGCAATCCCTCCAGGAATGAAATATTGCTTTTTGTTTACTATTTTCCTAGGTAGGAGTTCTAATAGCATTTGCTTGCCTTTTCCTACCGTATTAGCCCTTGCTTCACATGTCATGGATGCAATGTGGCAGTTCTACCAGTAGCTGACTATATCTATTCCAATTATGCATTCTAGAACAGGGAAAATCACCTCAGGATGGGTTCAGGGACCCACTGGACCTACTGTGAGATGAACTTTAACTAAGACTACTTTAATAACCTGATCCTCCATATACCCTCACTCTGACTTGTGGGTCACAATGATGTTTTGGGTCTCCTGGAATTAGTGTCAGTTCAGAGACTGTGTCCAGTATCCCCCAAAAGTCTGGTTATTTCCTTTTCCCCAATGAACAGTCACTCTCATAAAAGGCTGTTGATTTCTTTGGGGAAGGCTGGGAGAAAGAGTAACAGTATACATTTTTGGCAATGTAGTGGGGTTCTTCCTCAAGGAATAGGGGGCATGTAAACTGGCTCAAGTCTGGGAATTGATTGAGGGGCCATGACTCTATTCTCTTGATTTGAGTTAGATTGCTGTTCTCTTGAGCTAGAATTCTTCTGCTTGTACAGATCAAGTAAATATTTAGTAGTTTCCATATATTTCACTAATACAAACACCATGACTAAGTAGCCAATGATATAAGTCCATACGAGTCAGACTATTCTGATTACCGTTTTGATTCTGCTGTTGAGTGCTGCCAATTGGCCCCAACTATCACAAGTTCCAATCAGCCCCATTGTAGTTAGGTGTCTTAATTCAGTTAGGGCAGTTCCCACTGTCAAATCTGATGTACATACAATGGCAATCACAGCAGTCTTCAGTGATGCTGGGTCTCCCTTCACAAATTTGTTCCTCACAGTTGTAGTAAAAGGTGTGTCTTCTGGGCACTCCACGTGTGAGTCTCTGTGTCTAACTTGATAAATCCACTCTAACATGCCAATTTCCCTAAGCTTTTGGATACCTTCTTCTACAGTATACCAAGACAGGTCTGGTACTTCAGCTTGATTTGGTGTAGGCCCTCACATTGTCCGTGCTTCAGTGAACCAATCAAATAAACTATTAGATCCTTTCCTAACTTCTCAAGCTGAAACACTGAATGAAGAATCTGTGTCTAGTTGTCCCATATTAATAAAGTCAGACTTATCCAACTTTATGTTCTTTGCACCATTATCCCACACCCTTAACAGCCATTCCCACACATATACACCAGGTTTCTGTCTGTACATATTAGGAAAGCCAAGCAGTTCTTTTGGAGTGTAGTGTGCCTCCTCCTAGGTCACAGTTTGTAATTCACCTTTTGAGGCTCGCTGGGACTTAAGTCTAGTTATAAGTATAGAAGCAAAAATGGGTGGTGGGATGTGTTATGAGAACATTCAGCAATGTCTTTTAAGGCATCTGCCTCAGGTGATACCCCAGACAATGACTCAGTTGCCTCCCCAGGTGATGGCTGAGACACTGCCCCAGGGCATATTTCAGACAAAGGCTCTTCAGGCAAGGCTGGGTTAATCTCATCGGATGGGGGTGGAGGGGTTAATAGTTTTACTGGGGAGGGTGGCTTAGCAAAGGTGACGTAATCTCTTCAGATGGGATTGAGAGGGCTGGTTCTGTTGGCGGGAACAATTCAATGGAATTTAGGGGCTCATTGTCCCCAGTTTTCTGATTATCTGCCCATAAGTCCCCATCCCAAGTTTCAGGATCCCATTTATTTCCAATCAATTCCCTTATTTTAACTTCATACACCATTTGTGGTTGGGAATTCAATTGGCATTGTAATTTAGCCACCCTTAAGATAAGACTTTGTGTTTGGTTTTTGACAATATCAGCTCTGGTACTACAAGAAAAAGCCTTTCTTTCAGTGCATGAATGGCAACTTTGAGGTCATTTATGTGGTGCTTGAGCTTTGACTCTGAAGCCCTGAGCTCATCTCTTTCTTACACCACTTTCTCTAGTGAAAGTAGGACCAACCAACTAGCTTCCTTATACATATCATTTGGACAGAATTGTAGACAAGTATCAAACATTGGATTACCCAGAGCCTCACTTCTCACCAATACTTGATCTATTGGTGGTGATATTTTGTATATTTCTATTGCCACCTCATGCCACGAATTAGCAATGCCCTCTTAACTACTAGAAGCAGAGTCATCAGCATCTTTAAGACTAGCCAGACTCGAGAACCAGTTTAGAAAACTTATCCTTACAATTTTGTTTCTCTAGAACCACTTTGGTACCAAATGTCTTTTGGTTAGTAGCTGAGCTCTTAACCACTATGCCCCTAAGGCTCCCTATATTTATATGTTGTTGTTGTTAGGTGCCATCAAGTTGGTTCTGACTCGTAGTGACCCTATGTATAAAAGAATGAAACACTACCCATTCCTGAGCCACCCTCACAATCATTATGCTTGAGCTCATTGTTGCAGCAATTGTGTCAGTCCATCTTATTGAGGGTCTTCCTCTTTTTCACTGACCCTCTACTTTACCAAGCATGATGTCCTTCTCCAAGGACTGATCCCGAGATAGATAGGGTTAACTGTGCTGGTGGAATAAAAGAGCTGTTAAAAGATTATGACCTAGAAGTTGGGTAAACAGGAACCACATCCTGTCAACATAAAATAAGGTTAGAACAACCCATGAATTACTACTCCTCCTTAGTGTTTTTCTAGTCCTTTTCCCCTTCTTACAGGCTCCCCATGTGCAGAAGAACAAACTGTGACTGCTGTTTTGACCCACCGAAGGGGGCGAAGTAGTGCAGCAGATCAGTGAGCCTGTGCCATATCCCATTGTAAGTGATGCCAAGGGCTGCCTAGGGGACTCCATCTTGAATATCAGTGGGTTCCATCTTGGATTCCAGATGCACGTGCAACCTAGTTAGTATCCACTGCCATTCCGAGAAGTACTCACCCCTTCAAAGAAACCCACTGAATATTCATTGTTTCATTATCTCCACCGAACCTATATAAGCCCTAGCCTTGCTTCACCCTTCGAGTCAGTCTTTTGGAGAAACATGAGCCCCAACTAACTCCTTTTACTTGTCACAAGTAAAATAAACCTGTCAGAGCTGAACTCAAACATTGTCTACTCTGTATATTCTTATAAGAGAAAGACAAGGACCCACTGAGTCTGTAGGGCTTCTTCTGTGCCCTTGGTGGTACCTGGTGACTCTGGCAGGACTCATTTAGCCCCGGGTTGGAGGACGCGAGTGAACTCAGCCCATGGAATCCAGACCCTTGGAAAGGCAAGTGGCTGCCTGGACCTCCTTATTCGGTGCCTCTTCGAAGCGGTGAGATTTCCTTGGGCTCGACTCTTCACTTGCACCCCACTCTGACAGGTTTAGGTTTCTCTTCCCTTTGATCTCCCCACTTTCGCTTCCTAGTCTTCACCCTTTGTCTATAACACTTTTCCGTAAAGTGCTTAGGTTTGTGGAAGGGTTGAAGACAATAGATGTCTTCTGATCAAAGAGTGAAAACTTCACCCTGCTGGGCCTGATCAGCCTGAAAGCCTTTGGGCTGGTAAGGTTAGGATGGTGAGAGGTTCGAGTCCTCAAGAAACATCTGAAGGTGGGTGGTGAAGGGTTCGAGTCCCAAAGAAACACCTGAATTTTTGAGACCCCAAGATATATCCTCCCAGCCCGATTCGGCTGCCTACAGGAACGGTGTGAACATTTCCCTAGGCCCGGGCGGATGGTGAGAGGTTCAAGTCCTCAAGAAACACCTGAATTTTGTTCTAAAATCTCTGCTTAGGTGCCATCTTTCCTTTTCTCTTCCGCCTCTGCTTAGGCGCCATTTGGTGGTGACTAAAGTTAACGCTGGCTGAAGTTTGCCATCTCTGTAAAGTCTCATCCACAGAAGAACTCAATGAGTGGTGGGAAGACTGTAGTGGGTGGCTGGGTCCTTACTTTACAGGTGGGTCAGCGACTAGTTCACCCATCACCCACTAGAGAACTGCCACCCCTATGTAAATTGGCCTCTCCCTCTTCTCTTTCACCGTTTCCACACTGTACCATCCAAAGTATGTGAGACGAAGTCTTGCCATCATTGATTCTAATAAACATTCTGGCTGTACTTCTTCCAAGACAGATTTGTTCGTTCTTCTGGCAGTTCACGGTATATTCAATATTTTTTGCCAACACCATATTTCAAAGACGTCAATTCTTTGCCTTTGAAAGAGAGAGATTTATCTCAAGGAAACAGCTCACATGCTTGTAGAGGCTGGCAAGTGCCAAGTCCATAGGTCAGGCATCAGGCTGGAGGCTTCTCTTGACCAACCCAAGATCAGCAGGTCAGAAGGTAGGCTGCTGACTCAAGTCTCAAGAACCAGAGGTCAGATGATGATGAGCCAGATGCAGGGTCCAGAGTGAGCAAAATCCAACAAGCTTTGCAAGAACGTCCATATATATTGGATAGAGGCCATACCCCTGGAGAAACTCCCCTTACAACTGATCGGCTGATAACATCTGATGGCATCATGGAAGTGATTACATCATTACATAATGGTCAAATTACACCATTACATAACTACCAAATCACTGAGAATCAATGGCCCATCCAAGCTGACACACAATCTTAACCGTCACAACATATAAAGAGTTCAAACAGGCAACAACAATTGGAAAAAAACAAAACAAAACATGTTTGTAGTCAGAGAAGATGTTCTGATAGGTGAAAGAAGAGCTCCTGTGTTGCAGCTCAAATATCACCTCCTCAGAATGGCCTAATTCAGCAGTTCTCAAACTTCAGCTACATCAGAATCACCTGGAGGGCATGTTAAACTAGATTCTTGGGCCTCACCTCAAGAGCTTCTGATTAGGTCTGGGATAAAGGCTGAGAATTTGCATTTTCAACAAGTACTGAGATGATGTTGATGCTGCTGATCTGTGGGCAGCACTGCCTGCTACCATTGTAGCTCTTTTCTACTCCTAACCACCAAGACAAACAAACAAAAACCAAACCAGTTGTCACCGAGTTGATTCCAACTCATGGAGACACCATCTGTGTCAGAATAGAACAGTGTTCCATAGGGTTTTCAGTGGCTGGTTTTTTGGAAGCAAATCTCCAGGCCTTTCTTCCAAGGCACTTCTGGGTGAACTAGAATCTGCGACCTCTTTTTTTTTTTTTAATGAAACCTAACCTTTTTTTTTTATTGTGCTTTAAGTGAAAGTTTATAATTCAAGTCAGTTTCTCACACAAAAATTTATACATACATTGCTATGTGACCCTGGTTGCTCTCCCTATACTGTGACAGCACACATCTCCTTTCCACCCGATATTTTCTGTGTCCATTCAACTAGCTCCTAACCCTCTCTGCCTTCTCATCACGCCTCCGGACAGGAGATGCAGATTTAGTCTCATGTATCTTCTTGAACTAAGAAGCACCCTCCTCACAAGTATCACTTTATGTCCCATAGTCCAGTCTAATCTTTGAAGAGTTGGCCTTGGGAATGGTTTCAGCTCTGGGCTAACAGAGAGTCCGGGGGCCATGTCTTCCAGGATCCCTCCAGTCTTAGTCAACCTATTAAGTCTGGTCTTTTTACCAGAATTTGAGTTCTGCACCCCACTTTTCTCTTGCTCTATCAGCGGCAGTCTGTTGTGTTCCCCGTCAGGGCAGTCATTGGTGGTAGCCGGGCACCATCTAGTTCTTCTGGTCTCAGGCTGATAGAGTCTCTGGTTTATGTGACCCTTTCTGTCTCTTGGGCTAATATTTTCCTTGTGTCTTTTGTGTTCTTCATTCTCCTTTATTCTAGGTGGGTTGGTACCAATCAATGCATCTTAGATGGCTGTTCGCTAGCTTTTAAGACCTTAGACACCACTCACCAAAGTGGGATGCAGAACATTTTCTTAATAAACTTTGTTATGTCGATTGACCTAGTTGTCCCCTGAAACCATGGTCCCCAGACCCAAGCCCTGCTACTCTGTCCCTTGAAGTGTTTGGTTATATTCAGGAAGCTTCTTAGCTTTTGGTTTAGTCCAGTTGTGCTGACTTCCCCTGTTGTGTGTTTTGTCCTTCCCTTCACCTAAGATAATTCTTGTCTACTATCTAGTTAGTGAATACCCCTCTCCCTCTCTCCTCACCCACGTAACCATCAAAGAATGTGTTCTTCTGTGTTTAAATCTTTTCTTGTGTTCTTAAAATAGTGGTCTTATGCAATACTTATCCTTTTGCGACTGACTAAATTCACTCAGCATAATGGTTTCCAGATTACCACGTGTTGTTGAAGATGTTTCATGGATTAATCATTGTTCTTTATCATTGTGTAGTATTCCGTTGTGTGAATATACCATAATTTGTTTATCCATTCATTGGCTGATGGGCACCTAGGCTGTTTTTGTCTTTTTGCTGTCTTGAACAGTGCTGCAATGAACATGGGTGTGCAAATATCTATTCTTGTGATGGCTTTTATTTCTCTAGGATATATTCCAAGGAGTGGGTTTGCTGGATCGTATGGTACTTCTATTTCTAGCTTTTTAAGGAAGTGCCAAATCAATTTCCAAAGTGGTTGTACCATTTTACATTCCCACCAACAGTGTGTAAGTGTTCCAGTCTCTCCACAACCTCTCCAACATTTATTATTTTGTGTTTTTTAGATTAATGCTAGCCTTGTTGGGGTGAGATGGTATCTCATTGTAGTTTTGATTTGCATTTCTCTAATGGCTAATGATCGTGACCATTTCCTCATGTGTCTGTTAGCCGCCTGAATGTCTTCTTTGGTGAGGTGTCTGTTCATATCCTTTGCCCATTTTTTAATTGGGTTATTTATCTTTTCGTTGTTGAGGTTTTGCAGTATCTTGCAGATTTTACAGATTAGACGCCAATCGGATTTTTCATAGCCAATTTTTTTTTTCCCATTCTGTAGGTTGTCTTTTGACTCTTTTGGTGAAATCTTTTGATGAGCATAAGTGTTTGATTTTTAGGAACTCCCAGTTATCTAGTTTCTCTTCTGGTGTCCGTGCGTTGTTAGTAATGTTTTGTATTCTGTTTATTCCATGTATTAGTGCTCCTAGCGTTGTATCTATTTTTTCTTCCATGATCTTCATCGTTTTCGATTTTATATTTAGGTCTTTGATCCATTTTGAGTTAGTTTTTGTGCGTGGTGTGAGGTATGGGTCTTGTTTCAGTTTTTTGCCATTACGCCAGCACCATTTGTTAAAAGAGTCTGTTTTTTTCCCCAATTAATGGACTTTGGGCTTTTGTCAAATATCAGCTGCTCATAGGTGGATGAATTTACTTCTGGATTCTCATTTCTGTTCCATTGGTTTATGTATCTGTTGTTGTACCAGGATCAGGCTGTTTTCACTATTGTGGTAGTATAATAGGTTCTAAAATCAGGTAGTGTGAGACCTCCCACTTTGTTCTTCTTTTTCAGTAATGCTTTGCTTATCCAGGGCCTCTTCCCTTTCCATATGAAGTTGGTGATTTGTTTCTCCATCTCATTAAAAAATGCCGTTGGAATTTGGAGTGGGATTGCATTGTATCTGTAGACCCTTTAGGGTAGAATAGACATTTTCACAATGTTGGGTCTACCTATCCATGAGCAAAGTATGCTTTTCCACTTACGCAGGTCTCTTTTAGTTTCTTGCAGTAGTGTCTTGTAGTTTTCATTTTATAGGCCTTTTACATCTCTTGTTAGATTTATTCCTAAGTGTTTTAACTTTTTGAGGGCTACTGTAAATGGTATTGATTTGGCAATTTCTTCTTGGAAGTTCTCTTTGTTGGTGTAGAGAAATACACTTGATTTTTGTATGTTTATCTTGTATCCTGATACTTTGGTTCTCCTGGCTCTATGATCTGTTCCCACCAACCCCAAATCAATTTTCTCATACGAAAAATGTGAAAAATTTGCCATCTTCAACCTCAGACAGAGCAAAAGTCTCTGGATAGTTGAATAACAGTAATTTTTAGCATAGCAGAGGAATATTCTTTTAATTGTGAAATTTCAATTTAAACATAATTGAAAAAAATGTAGGTTAAAAATAGTCCTATAAAGGCAGATGGCTTTATGATACTATGCCGTATGTTAACATATAGAGGATAGATATCTATCTCTATTTATTTCCAACTAAAAGGAGCCCTGGTGTTTTAAGTACTCAGCTGCTAATCAAAACCCGGCAGTTCAAACCCGCCAGCTGCTCCATGGCAGAAAAGACCTGGTGATCCACTCATGTAAAGATTATAGCTAGGAAATCCTATGGAGTAGTAATACTTTGTTTGTTTTTTAAAATAATTTATTTTGTTGTTGAGAATATACCCAGCAGAATGTACCACAATTCAACAGTTTCTACTTGTGCAATTCAGTGACATTGGTTACATGTACTCTGTTATACAGGGTCACTATGAATCAGAATCAACTCGACACACAGCAATAACATCTCCAACTATAGAGTTAAAAGTGTACCTGGCTGAGACTTGCTGTTGTTGTTGTTGGTGTCTCTCAAATAGATTTTGATGCATGGTGACTCTATTTGTGCAGAAAAGAACTACTCCATAGGATTTTCAGACTGTGACCTTTTGGAAGCATATCGCCAAGCCTATCTTCCTAGGTTCCTCTGGGTGGGTTCAAAGCACCAGCATTTTGCCTAGCTGTCTTAGTTATCTAGTGCTGCTATAACAGAAATATCACGAGTGTATGGCTTTAACAAAGAGAAATTTATCCTCTCACAATCTAGGAGGCTAAAAGTTCGAATTCAGAATGTCAGCTCCAGGGGAAGGCTTTCTCTCTCGGTCGGCTCTGGGGGAAGGTCCTTGTCATCAATCTTCCCCTGGACTAGGAAATTCTCACGGTAGGGACCCTAGGTCCAAAGGATGTGTTATTCTCCTGGCACTGCTTTCTTGATGGTATGAAGTCCCCCGTGTCTCTCTGCTCACTTCTCTCTTTTATTCTCAAAAAAGATTGATTTAAAACACAATCTAATCTTGTATATTGAGTCCTGCCTCATTAACGTAACTGCCGCTAATCCCATCTAACTAACATCGTAAAGGTGGGATTTACAACACATAGGAAAATCACATCAGATGACAAAATAGTGGACAATCAAACAATACTGGGAATCATGGACTAGCCAAGCTGACACACATTTTTGGAGGACACAATTCAATCCATAACATTCCACCCTTGGCCCCAAAAAATTCATGTCCCTGCCACAAGTAAAACACATTTGCCTCATCATATTATAGCAAAAGTCTTAAATCAAGTCCAAAATACAAAAATCCCTCTTCATCTGTGAAATCTAGAATACAAGTTGTCTGCTTCCACAGTACAATGGTGGAACAGGCAAGGCAGACATTTCCATTACAGATGGGAGAAATTGGAGGGAAAGAAAGATAACAGGCACTAAGCAAGTCAGCAGAACACACTACATTAGCCGTCAAGGCTTGAAAATAATCCTCTGTTTTCTGAGACCATTTAGACAATGTTCCTGCCCTCCAGACTCTAGGTTTTGGCCACAATCTCTGGATACTGGTGGAGGCAGAATGGCCCTGGGCTTCAGCCTGCCTTCCAGGCCCACTGGAATGGCAACCCTGCTCCCTCAGCTTTGGGGAGCCCCATTCTCCTAGTCCACCTGAGTGATGACTCCACCCTTTGAGACTGAGGTAGCTCAGCTTCCTGTGTTTCTTGTCTTTTCAGCTTCTACTTATTGGTTTCTTGGCCTCTCAGCCCCTTGGGCCTCACCGCAAAGCTCTTTAGCTCCACCTGGAGGCACACCACTCAGCCAGTAACCTTCAGCCAGAAGACACTCAGCTCTTTTACTCTTTGGGTCTGCAAACCTAGCTCCACTGATAAGTTTCCAGAGGCACCCCACTCCACCAGGAAGCCTCCTGCCAAATGCACTCAGCTCTTTTGCTCCATGGTTCGGCTCCAGCACTGTCTCACAATGGTCTCCTACTTCTGCTGTTGCCATTTTTTCTACTGCTGCTTCTCACCATCTGTGCCATCTCCAGTGTAAACAGCTCTCCTCACTTCCTTCTGAGTCCTCACCAGAATTGTCTTTGATGTCCATAATTCCACCAACAGTCTCTTCAAGGCAATCTAGATTTTTACTATTAGGTACTTTAAAATTCTTCCAGCCTCTGTCGATTTCAAAACCATTTCCACATTTTAGGTATCTGTAGAGGAGCATTCCACTCCCAGTACCAAATTCTATCTTAGTTTTCTAGTGCTGCTATAACAGAAATTCCACAAGTGGATGGCTTTAACAAAGAGAAATTTATTCTCTCACAGTCTAGAGGCTAGAAGTCCAAATTCAGGGCTCCAGCTCCAGGGAAAGTCTTTCTCTGTCAGCTCTGGGGAGAAGATCCTTGTCATCAATCTTCCCCTGGTCTAGGAGCTACTCACACACAGGGATCCCAGGTCCAAAAGATGCACTCTGCTCCCAGCACTGCTTTCTTAGTGGTATGAGGTTCTCTGTCTCTCTGCTGGCTTCTCTCTTTTATATCTCAAAAGAGATTGATTTAAAACACAACCTAATCTTGTAGATTGAGTCCTGCCTCATTAACATAACTGCCGATAATCCCACGTCATTAACTTCGTAGAGATAGGATTTACAATACATAGAAAAATCACATCAGATGACAAAATGGTGGACAATCACAAAATACTAGGAATCAAGGCCTAGCCAAGTTGTCACATATTTTGGGGGGATACAATTCAATCCATAACAGATCTTTTCTGCATTTTAAGCAGCTTATCAGAAGGCAGAGTTGGGAAAGAAAAGCTGTAATGAGGTTCTAGAATTCCCCACACTACCCCTCCAGACTTATTTGCACCCTGTACCCTGCTCAAAGCCTCATGGAGCTCAGAGTGGCAAAGACCAAGCAATTCAGCGCCAGATCCTAAAATGAAACCATCAGTCCTAGAATGACCAAGACTTAATAGATGCAATTTCTAACTCCAGAGGAGCAAAAAAGAAAAGTACTTGACCCCAAAATGAAACAAAGAACTCCAAGGCTGTTAATTTGGAAATGTCAGTTAGTAGAGATTTAAAAAAATAGTCATAGCAAGGCAAGATGATACTTACAGAGAGAGAGCCATAAAGAAATATCCTACTAATTTGTTGTTTGTTGGTAAATTTTATCCATAAAGTTTTAGAGCAAAGCACCAAATATATTGAAAAAGGCATAGGTTTAAGTATAGATTCTAAGAGAAATCCTTCACTTACTGTCCTGTCCTATACTCCCAGATGAAAAGCCCAATTCTGTTGAAGTTCCTGAGGGCAGAAGGCATTCTGATTTCTGGAAGCACTAGACACTCATTTCTCCTGGGGAGTTCTGAGATGAATTCAAGTTCTCCAGCTGCAGAGAAAGCCTTGGTGGTGATGACTGGAGACTCTAAACGAACTTCAGAAATTGGAAGGAGGAATGATACTTTCAAGTCTCTCAGATCGCTGTCCCTTGCTTTCTCCTCCCTGCCTCTCCTCCATCATTTTGATCTTTCTCCTCTCTGGAATTTGATTTCCTATGGGTAGTGGGAGAGATGGCCACTACCACACCCCTTCTGTGGTGTTTCTTTGATGTTTACCATTTCTGATTCCAAAGTATTCCAGGCACCTTCTTTTTATCTCACAAGGTCTGAACTTCTGTCTGAGTTTTACAGAAAGGCTGGTCTCTGGACCCTCTTACTTTAGACAAACTTAACTTTTATCTTTAAAAATATGGCTTGTGAGCTGGATATTTTTCCATCTATGAAAATTTCTTTGGTCTCCTTGCAGAGAATACAGAGACTTCCACATTTCTTTCTTTGCTTTTCTCCCACTCTTCTTCAGTAGCTCTACATATTTACCATGTGACCCAAGGTTCCTTTGCTAACTCTGTGTGGGGAAGAAAGGGACTCCAGAGCCAGATAGCCTTGGGTGCACATCTCAGCTCAGCCCAACTTGGTCACTGACCAGCAGAGCACCCTTTTGTGAAGACACTTTGCACCTCAGTTCTCTAGCCTCCTAGAGGGATGTGTTCTAATGAAGGCAGTTACCAAGAGTGCAAATGGTTAACATACTTGGATGTTAATCAAAAGTTTGGACGTTTGTGTCCACCCAGAGTTGCCTCGGAAGAAAGGCTTGCCATCTACTTCTGAAAAATCAACCATTGAAAAACCTGTGGAGCCCAGTTCTACTCTGATACACACGGGGTAGCCATGAGTTGGAATTGACTCAATGGCAACTGGTTTGGTTTGCTCCTTAGGGGAAAATCACCAGTGGGGAGTGAAGAAAGAAGGTTTGGGCAGAGGGAGAGGCTGGGCTGTGACACAGACTCAACCAAAGCCCTGGCTCCCCCCACTGCAGGGCTCTGAAGCTGTAATGGCCCTTATGAGTTGTCTCAAGTTGGGGTGAGGCGACTGGGCCTTTATTCCCTTGTATTGATCAGGGACCCTTGTGGTACAGTGGTTAAAAGCTCAGTTGCTAACCAAAAGGTTGGCAGTTTGAATCCACCAGCCGCTCCTTGGAAACCCCATGGGGCAGTTCTTCTCTGTCCTGTAGGATCTCTATGAATTCTATGAGAATTCACGCGGTGGCAACGGGTTTTTTTGTTTTTTATTGTTCATGGCTGAGGGCTGTTCCTGGGAAGTGGCTGTGACCTTGAACAAGGGGACTCCCTTCAGCTAAGGCAATTTACAGACAGGGCTGAGGTGTGAGGTCTGTCTGTCACTGCTTTCCAGGACTCTGGGGACAAGCCCTTCAGTCCTGAAAGAGGGATCTGGAAAGTGCATCATGGTGGAGTTTCTCCCCTCTGTAAGGTAGGTGGTTTTCACTGTGTCATTCACAGTCTAAGTAAATGTGACCTACGGATGTCAAAACGTCAATCTGATCTTGTCTGTGACCAGGATTGGGTGATATCAGAACTGCCCTCAATTGACCTGTGTGGCTTCTTAGCATGTTAGCCTCATTTCCTCTTGTCATGGGCATCAGGATGCTTAGAACCATATTTAATTCATATTTGTAGAAATCATTTTTGCATATTTATTTTCCCTGCCTTTACTATAATTTTAACAAAGTAGCTTTATTTCTATTATTTATTGTTTTATTAAATTGTAAATCTTCCCGGAAATGAGCGAATTTTAAGTCACTCCTGAAGGACTGAAGAAAAAAAAATAACCAAAAGATTTCACTTGACTTAAGCTGCTTTAAAGGAGCTTACATTCTGTGTTATGAAGCTCTCCTTCCAAATTGCTTTTCACCTCCCAGATGATCTTGTCATGGAGGATTTTCTTGCATTCTCTGTTTTTCTTTTTCAAGTCTCTTGTGTTATGCCTGCATGGTCGAGTGGAGATTTTTCCGTTTCCTGGGCAACTTGACAGGCGAACTCATTTTAGTCAAAAAAGGCTGCTAGTCCTTGTCTGTTTTGAGTAACATTTATATTCTGTTGGCAAGATATGGAGCTCCCTGTATCCAAATGTTCTTTATTGAAGGTGAAATGATACAGGCCAAAGGCAGCCACCACAGTCAGCTCCACCTCTCACCCTGCTAGGACTGACTCCACGGCAAATGCTGAAAATGCTCAGATTATATCTTTAAAAAGTTTTCCAGTGAAATATTATCCACTATTTCCACTAGTAACTTTGGGAAGAGAGAGGAATTTTCAGGCTAATGGTAGTTAGTTACAGTGGAAAAGAAAAATTGATCTGTTTTTTGGATGGTTTGAGCATAAGGAAGGGGAAGGTAACTTCTGAGTGTTGTTTCCAAATTTACCAAAAATGATGCATGCAGGCACGTCAAACATGTACATAACCATCCGTCAATAAATACTTTTTGTGAAAGGAACCAATTTGCTGAAATAAATTGATAAGCTGGTCAGCAATTTCAGACTCTTGGTGTGTCTTTGGTAAGTTTAAGAAAGGGAGCCAAGATGAATTTCCCTACCAAATATACTAATATTTTCTTAAAGCAAAAATCTTGTATTAATCGTATAATCTTTGGTTCATGTATGTACCTTTCTGTCCTTACTTCCTGTCTATCTACCTACCTACCTGTCATCTATCTATCTATCTAATCTATCTATACCTATCTATCTATATCTGTCCAATCCATCCATCCATACATCCATCCATCCATCCATCCATCCATCCATCCATCCATCCATCCATCCAACCATCCATCCATCCATCTAAATAAAAGCACTTGTGAATACCCCATCTTACACGAGAGCTAGGTACTCAAGAGCTAGGACCTTGACAATAACTTCTATATAGCTCTGTGGTATCTTCCATCCTGTTCTCCTGTCTCCCTCCGCTTAAGATAACGACCTCTCTGAATCTTGTGCTCATTGTTCTTTTGTTATTCTTTTTATTTAGTTTTCTCTCAGCTCTATGCACTCTCAAAATGTATTTTTTTTTTTTTTTAACTACTTTGTAACTTTACTCAAAGTATACCTGGCTGTTTTAATCTTTCGTGACTTACCTTTTTCACTTTCTATTGCTAAGATGCATCCATAATGTTGCTTTTAGTTTCATTTTTGACCAGTGTGTGATCTTACATTTATGATTTATACTCAACGTTTGCAAGCTGCATAGGACTGTTGTGATCTCACCAACCTCTAATCTCACCCTTCTCTGGACTCTGAAACCTTCCCTCAATTAATGTCTGTGCTAGACAATGTATGATTATAATGGAATCACGTACTATGTGCATTTAACTTGAGTGAATTCAAAACAGGGAGAAATAAAAAAAAATTTCCAAAAATTCTCCCTGTGTGCAGACACTGTTAACTGCCCATGCAGCCGTTACCTCCTCCTTCCTTGCAAATAGGACTTTTTTTGTTCATGTAGATGCTGATGTCAAATGGATCTTGGCTGAAAACAGAGAATAACAGAAAGATGTTTACCTGTGTTTTATTGACTATTGACATTAGACTGTGTGGATCATAATAAACTATGGATAACACTGTGAAGAATGGGAATTCCAGAACACTTAATTGTGCTTATGCAGAACCTGTATGTAGACCAAGAGACAATCATTTGAACAGAACAAGGAGATACTATGTGGTTTAAAATCAGGAAAAGTGTGCATCAGGGTTTGCCATGGATTGAATTGTGTCCCCTCAAAATATATGTTAACTTGGCTAGGCCATGATTCCCAGTACTGTGTGGTTGTTTTCCATTTTGTGATTTGGCATATTTTTCCTATGTATCGTAACTACTAATCTCTGCCTGTGGTTAATGAGGCAAGATTAAATTATGTTAAAGAGGATTAGGGTGGGATGCACACCCTTACTCAGGTCACAGCTCTGATCCAATGTATGGGGAGTTTCCCTGGAGCATGGCCTACATCACCTTGCATCTTATAAGAGATAAAAGGGGAGAGAAGTGAGCAGAGAGGGACCTCACACCACCAAGAAAGAAGTACTGGGAGTGGAGCATGCCCTTTGGACATGGGATCCCTGTGCAGAGAAGCTCTTAGACCAGGGGAAGATTGATCACAAGGACCTTCCCCTAGAACGGACAGAGAGAGAAAGCCTTGCCCAGGAGCTGATGCCTTGAATTTGAACCTCTAGACTCCTAAACTGTGAGAGAATAAATTTCTCTTTGTTAAATCCATCCACTTGTGGTATTTCTGTTATAGCAACACTGGATAACTAAGACAGGGTTGTTTCCTCTCATCATTCTTATTCAGTCTGTATGATGAGCAAATAATTTGAGGTGCTGGACTATACAAAGAAGAACGCAGCATCAGGATTGGTGGAAGACTTATTAACAACCTGTGATATCTGGATGACACAACCTTGCTTGCTGAAAATGAAGAGGATTTGAAGCACTTACTGATGAATATTAAAGAACACAACCTTCAGTATGAATTACACCTCAACATAAAGAAAACAAAAATCCTCACATCTGGACCAATAAGCAACATTATGATAAACAGATAAAGTATTGAAGTTGTTAAGCATTTCATTTTACGTGGATCCACAATCAATCCTCATGGAAGCAGCAGTCAAGAAATCAAACAACATATTGCATTGGGAAAATCTGCTGCAAAAGACCTCTTTAAAGTGTTAAAAAGTAAATATGTCACTTTGAGGACTAAGGTGGGCCTGACCCAAGCCATGGTATATTCAATCACCTCATATGCATGGGAAAGCTGGACAATGAAAAAGGAAAACTGAAGAAGAATTGATGCCTTTGAATTATGGTGTTGGTAAAGAATGTTGAATATATCATGGACTGCCAGAAAAATGAAGAAATCTGTCTTGGAAGAACAGCCAGAATGCTCCTTAGAAGTGAAGATGGTGAGACTTTGTCTTGCGTACTTTGGACATGTTATCAGGAGGGATCAGTCCCTGGAGAAGGAGAAGGACATCACGCTTGGTGAAGTAGAGGGTCATCAAAAAAGAAGACCCTCAATGAGATGGATTGACACAGTGGCTGCAACAATGGGCTCAAACATAACAATGATTGTGAAGATGGCGCAGGACCAGGCAGTGTTCCGTTCTGTTCACTATGAGTTGGAACCGACTTGACTGCACCTAACAACAGCAACAACTTATGTGGGGATGTGCTCAGGGTTGAGGCACAGCCTCAGAAGGTGACTAATGATTGATCTAAGCCAGTAGCTGTCAAACTTTCTTATGCACCAGAATCACCTGGAGGGCTTGTTAAAACACAGAATTTTGGACCCCTGAACCAGTGGTTGTCAACCCTGGCTACATATCAGAATTACCAGGGGAGATTTACAAACTACCAATGTTTTGGCACTGCTCAAGACCAATTGAATCAAGCTCTAGAGGGTAGGTCTCTGGCATCAGCTCTTAGTTAAAGCTTCCCCAGGTGATTATAATGTCAATCAAATTTGAGAACACCTGGCATGATAAATCATGGTAACTTTCTTTTTTCCAGGATGGACGCAACCTGTTCTGGCAAATGAGATGTAAGGGGAAGTCTGATAGAATACTGCTTCTCAAACCTCTGTGTGAATCACCTAGGGATCTGGTTAAAATAAAGATTTTGATTCAGTAGTTCTGGGGTGAAATTCTACATTTCAAAAAGCTCTCAAGTATTCACGATGTTGCTAGTCTATGGTCCACACATTGACTAGTATGGAGCTAGGGAATTGGCACAACCAGTTAAGTGCTCAATCTCATGTATTGTAGAACAAAATGTTGTCTTGTCCTGTGCCATCCTTATGATCACTGGTATATTTGAGCCAATTGTATTGGCTATTATGTCAGTCTATTTCATTGAGGGTTTCCCTCATTTTTGATGACCCTCTATTTTACCAAACATGATGTCCTTTTCTTGCAATCACTCTTTCTTGATGATGTATCCAAAGTAAGTGAGTCAAAGTCTCACCACTTTCACTTCTAGAAGCATTCTGGTTGTATTTCTTCTAAGACTAATTAGCTAATTCTTTTGACAGTCCATGGAATATTCAATATTCTTTGCCAACATCACAGTTTGAATGCGTCAATTCTTCTGTCTTCCTTTTTCACTGTCCAACTTACGCATATGAGTTGATTGAAAAGACCATGGCTTGGGTCAGATTCACCTCAGTCATCAAAGTGACATCTTTGTTTTTGAAAACTTGAAACCTAAATATTACTATCATACTTACTTTAATACAATAAAATGTCCATTAAAAAAAAATCTTTTCTTTCACTTATCAGTTTGGCAAATATTAAGAAGAATGGTAACAGCATAGTGTTGGTAATAGTATAGGAAAAAACACACTCTTATCCTATGGTGGGAGTGTAATTGGTACCATCTTGAGGGCAATTTGGCAATATGTAGTATATTAAATTAAAAAGAACATATGAACAGACACAAACACACACGTTTACTTGATATTCAAATTACAGGAATTTATCTATAAATGTATGTACAAGAAAGTGCAATGCAGCATTGTTTATAACAATGAAAATTTAGGAACATCAATAAATTAAAAAAATAAAGTACACAAATATAGAAATATATTAATAATTAATAAAAATTATTTCTACAATAGCCTAGTCAAATTGTGGTTTATCCTAACAATAAAATAATAGGTAGACACCAAATTTATTGACAAGGCCACATTGCTAAAAGAAATGTTACAGAACAGTATATACAGTATTCTGGTTCTTTCTATAAAATCTATATATTTATATTGCGTGCACATGTAAAGAAAAATGTCTGGAAGGATAAATAAAAAAATTAGGATTATCTTTTTTTTAATTGTGGAGACAGAGATGTAACAAAACATTTGCCATTTCAACCCTTTTTATGTGTATAATTCAGTGACATTATAATTACATTCACTGTGTTGTGCAACAGTCACCATTATCCATTTCCATTTTTGCATCACCCTTAACAGAATCTCCGTATCCCTTAAGCAATACCCTTCCATATCTTCCCCTTCCACCTGTCCCTGGTAACTACTAATACACTTTGATCTCTACGCAATTGCCTATTCTGGATATTTCATAAAAGTGGTATCAGACAATGTTTGTCCTTTTGTGTCTGACTTATCTCACTCAGTATAATGTTTTCAAGGTTCATCCATGTTGTAGCATGTATCAGAACTTCATTTCTCTTTATGGATGAATAAAATTCCATTATATATGTATACTATATTTTATTTATCCATTCATCTGTTGATGGACACTTGGGTTGGTTCCTCTTTTTAATTATGCTTTAAGTGAAAGTTTACAATTCAAATTAGTCTCTCACACAAAAATTTATACGTACATTGTTATGTGCCCCTAGTTGCTCTCCCCATACTGTGACAGTGCACTCCTCCTTTCCACCCCAGATTTCCTGTGTCTATTCAACCAGCTCCTGACCTCTCTGCCTTCTCATCTCGCCTCTGGACAGGAGCTGCCATTTAGTCTCATGTATCTACTTGAGCTAAGAAGCACTCTTCACGAATATCATCTTATGACCCATTAAAAAAAAAAACCAACCAAACCTATTGCCCTTGAGTCGATTCTGACTCATAGCGACCCTATAGGACAGAGTAGAACTGCCCCATAGAGTTTCCAAGGAGGGCCTGGTGGATTTTAACTGCCGACCTTTTGGTTAGCAGCCATAGCACTTAACCACTATACCACCAGGGTTTCCTTATGACCCCATAGTCCAGTCTAATCTTTGTCTGAAGAGTTGGCCTCAGCAATGGATTTACTTTTGGACTAACAGAGTGTCTGGGGGCCATGTCTTCTGGGTGGGGGTGGGGGGTTCTATCTTTGGACTTTTGCAAATAACACTGCAATGAACACTGATGTACAAGTATCTGTTTGAGTCCCTGTTTTCAATGATTTGGGGTATATACCTAGGAATAGAATTGTTGGGTAATAAAGTTCTATGCCTAACTTTTTGAGGAACTTCCATATTGTCTTCCATAGTGGCTGCGCCATTTTACAATCCTACCAGCAATGGATAAGGGCTCCAATTTCTCCACATTCTCACCAACACTTGTTATTTTCCATTTTTCTGATAGTAGGTATCTTAGTGGGGGTGGAGTGGTATCTCATTGTCATTTTGGTTTGTAGAACACATAAAGAACTCTTAAAACTTAACAGTAAAAAGACAAATAATCCAACTTAAAAACAGACAAAGGACTTGAATAGACATTTCTCCAAAAAAGATATACAAATAGCCAATAAGCATATGAAAAGATACTCAACATCATTAGTCATTGAGAAATGCAAATCAAAACCACAATGAGATACCACTTCTTACCTGCCAGGATAGCTATAATTAAAAGTCAGTTAATAATAAGTGTTGGCAAGGGTGTGGAGAAATTGGAACCCCCATACACTGCTGGTAAGAATAAATGATGTAGCCATTTTGGAAAACAGTTTGGCAGTTCCTCAAAAAGTTAAACAGTTACCACTTGACCCAGCAATTCTACTCCAAAGAGAAATGAAAACATATGTGCACACAAAAACTTGTACAAGAATGTTCACAGCAGCACTATTCATAACCAAAAGGTGGGAATAACCCAAATCTCCATCACCTAATAAATGGATAAACAAAATGTGGTATATACACATACTATGTATGGAATATTATTCAGGCATAAAAAGGAACAAAGTGCTACAACATTGATAAACCTTGAAATTATGGTAAATGAAAGAAGTCATATATTGTATGGTTCCATTTACATGAAATGTCCAGAATAGGCAAATCTATAGAGACAAGAGAGTCGATCAGTGTTTGCCTACAGTAAGAAGGATGGAGGAATTAGAAGGTGATAGCTAAAGGATACAGGATTTCCTTTTGGGGTGATGAAAATGTTCTAAAATTAATCAATTTATTGGTTCCACAACTCTGAATATACTAAAAAACCATTCAATTGTACACTTTCAATGAGTGAATTGTATTGTATGAGAATTGTATCTCAAGAACACTACCAAAAAAGGGTTCATAGAGTCTAGATGCCTCCAACCCCTTCTGACCTTATGGTAGGCTCCTTGCCCTCATTCATTTACAGTGAAAAACCTCCCGATTTTACCTGCTGTTCTCAAATCAGCCTGTTGACTATTTGTGGTGTTCTCCTGTTCTCAGGCCCACAAGCTGCGATAGTATTTACCTGTCTCTTCTGCACATTGTCAATAACAAGCAGGCTTGTGGCTGTTGGTGCTCTGTTCCACTCACTTGTATTTTGGGATTCAAGGGAATATTCTGTCACCTACTTTTGCTGTAAATGCTGTCCATGGGTTTTTCGTTTTGCCCTCTAGTTGCTCTGTTCATATGTGGGGATTCAGAATGATCTAAAAGTACCTTAGCATTGCTGCCACAATCTTCCTAAAATTCCAGTAGGGATGTTTCATAAATAGCACTGGTCTTAAATATTTTCCCCCAGTTTACATTTGCTGCTTGTCACCTAAGCAGCATGGATGGGTGACTTGGAGACAGGGGGCTGAGGGAATTTAGGGGATCATCTGTAGCTTTCCAAGCCGCCTTCTGCATGAGCTGCTGCCACACTTTCTGCTTACCCAGGAAATTTGTCTCTCTGTTTTTACAGCCTTGAGGGGCTGTGGAATGATTGGACCATCTCAGGATGTTATTAATATTTTCTCCTAGGCTTCCTCAACAGTGAAATCCAGTTGGCTTATTTCTCAGAAAATACTGCTACGATTATCTATTCTGGAACGTAAAGTGGTTACTCAGAGTCGGGGAAAACGAAGTTGGACTAAAAAAACGGACCACCTCAACCACTCAGCCACAATGAATTACCAAAAAGCACTTGAAAAAATTAAGGGGAACAAACAAATGTAGGTACATTGCTGCTTTCATTCCATTATAGATGAGAAAGACTTTAATCCAACTGGAGTTATCAGATGACAATTGTCTTAGGCTGGGTTCTCTAAAGAAGCAAAACGAGTAAAGCATGTAAATATATATATAGAGAGATTTATATCAAGGAAATAGCTCACGCAATTGTAGAGGCTAAAATGTCCCAAGTCCATGGATCAGGGTAGAGGCCTCTCACAATTCATGGAGCCACAGAAGCTGGGGAACCCAAGGTCAGCAGGTTGGAGAGGGGCTCTGGCTCCCAGGCTGTGAAGGTCAATGACTTCCAAGATCAGCAGACAAGACTGCAAGGTTTCTCCTGATTCACGTAGCTGCAGGGGCTGGCGAACCCAAGGTCAGCAGGTCGGGGAACTGGACTTTTGCTCCCAGACTGAGAAGTTCCATGAATTCCAAGATCAACAGGTAATCTGCTAGCTCAAGTCCCAAGAACCGGAGGTGAGACAACGAGAGTCAGCTGCTGAGTCTGGAACAAGCCAAAAACCTTGGCAAGGCGAGCAGGCAGAAAGTAACCAGTGGAAGGCAGAGAGATGAAACTGAGGGGGCGGTGAGCTGACACAGGCTTCGCTTCCGCCAGTACCACTCAGCAGATTCCATCATGGGGGTGATCACAATATTATATGACTGCTAAAACACTGAGAATAATGGCCTAGCCAAGCTGACACACAATCTTAACCATCACAACGATTCTCTAAAGCAGGGACTGTTGGTGAATTTAATTCCTTGCCACACTGAAGTTTGCACAAGTGTCTACAATAAGACTGCCAGATGTCTCATTTGGGGTTAGAACATAGCTGTTTTAAAGTTTCTTCAATTTCAGTAGAGGTCCATTAATATTTAAACTCGAGTTTCAATAGCTGTGAAACCCCATCTAAGGTTAAATGCACAAACCCAGTCTTTTACAGGTTCTCCTTTACAAAAGGTGCCAAGAATCCCAAGAAATGTTTGTGTATATCTACAAATAAGTCCTTTTACTGGAAATGCAGAAAGGTCCTTATTATTTTCCTATCGTTGCTGTAACAAATTACCACAAGTGAAGTGGCTTAAAACAACACAATTTATTATTTTACATTCTGAAGGTCGTTAAGTCCAAAACGGGTCTTATGGAGTTAAAACCAAGGTGTTAGCAGAGCTGTGTTCCTGCTCGAGGCTCTGGGGGAAGAGTTGGTTTCCTTGCTTCTTCCAACTTTTAGAGGCTGCCTGAATTCCTTGGCTCACGGCCTCTCTCTTCATCTTCAAAGCCAGTGGTGTAACATCTTCAAATCTCTCTCTGACCTGTGCTTCCATCCGTACGTCACCTTCTCTGCCTCAGGCCCTCCTGCCTTCATCTTACAAGGACTCTTGTGATTATATAGGGTCCATTTGGATAGCCCGGGAGAATCTCCCCAGCTCAAATGCCTCGACTTAATCACATCCACAATGTCCCTTTGCCGTATAAGGCAACATACTCACAGGTTCTGGGGATTAGAACGTGGACACCTTTGGGGGGCATTATTCTGCCTACCAGAGACCCCAAGAGCTCCCAGATATACCCCTCCTAGCCACAACTTGCTCTCTGCACATGGGCTCCTGTGGAGCCGGGACTCTTTCAAGCCCTGGTGCCCAGGGAGTAGAATGCTCCTCCTACACCTTAAAGTCAAAGGTGTCCAGGTTTGCTCTTATGAAACAAACACATCTGATGTATAAGTTAGGGTGGGCAAGAAGTCCAACAGCAAAGTGGCTTGAGCCCTAAATGTTATAGTACTTTGTATATACAACCTGATGTAACAATTTTTTTAACTTATGTAAATTTTTAAACAAAAGTTGAGAGTACTATAAACACCAATATTCTCACGATTTTGATTCAACAGTTAACATTTTACTTTTTTCTGCTTCAGTTAAAAACTTCAGCTCTAATTCCCCAGCATGCATATCCTAAGAATATTATTCTATATAACCACAATATCATAATCAAAGGAAAGAGAATTAATAATAATCCCGTTTTTGTTAGCTGCCATGGAGTCAGCCCTCTAACTCATGGCGATCGCATGCACAATTGGACTGTTGTGATCTATAGGGTTTTCACTGGCTGATTTTTGCAAGTAGATCGCCAAGTCTTTCTTTCTAGTCCATCTTAGTCTAAAAGCTCTGCTGAAGCCTGTTCATATCATAGCAACACGTAAGCCTCCACTGACAGAAGCGTGCCCCACATTTGGGCTGACAGAACAGCACACTCGTATGAAGGCCAGGCCATTCACTTACTATTATGGACTCTCTTCTGAGCTTCTGCTTCCTCATTGTAAAACTGGGACACTACCATCCTTCCCAGGGCTGTCCCACACCCTGACTGCCTCCAGGGGGCAGTAGCGGTTCAATGGTAGAATTTTCAGCTGAGCTCCATAGGGTTTTCTTGGCTGTGATCTTTATGGAAGCAGATTGACAGGCTTTTCTTATTCAGTACCACTGGGTAGGTTCAAACAGCCAACGTTTAGGTTAGTGGTGGTGTTGGGTGCCGTCGAGTTGATCTGAGTCAGCGACCTTACGGGACAGAGTAGAACTGTCTCAGGGTTTCCTAGGCTACTATCTACAGGAGCAGATCGCCATGTCTTTTCTCCCATGGAGCTGCTGTTGGGTTCGAACCACTGACTTGTCAGTTAGCAGACGAGCCCTCAGGACTCCTTACCAGGTTAGTAGCCAAGTATAAACTACTTGTGCCACCCAGGGTACTGCAGAAGAAAGGCCTGTCACCATGAGTTGGACTTGGCAGCAATGGTTTTTGTTTATTGGCCTAAAGCATCTGAAAACGAGACTTTCTGATGGTGGGCAGACGGTGTGAGAAAAGTAGTCCTTCTGTTTTTCACCTCTTGCCCTGTTTTTCTGGTGTTCTCAGTAGTGCCAATAGCTCTACTGCCTAAAAGCTGACTCTCCCAATTTTGTGCTCTCACATGCATTACTGCATTTAATCCTTGTGGATACCATGACTTGCTCCCTTTCTACAGATGAGGAAACTAAAGAGAGGGAAGTCACTTGCTCAGAGCCTCACAGCTAGGAAGTGGTGGAGCCTGGATTCAAACCAAATTCTTCCTGACCCCAGCCTCTAGTGCCTTACACAGGTCTGATGACTCTCAGCCCTGCCCTTTTCCAGGGAGTTCTGAGTAATCCCTTAGGCCCCACTTTTCTCCTGCCTCCAAAACGATGTATCCAGACCAGCTTCTCCATAATCTGCCCACCTAAGAATAAAAACAGCTAACATGCAAAGTGCATTGTCCCAAGCACTTTACGTGTGTTAACTCATTCGATCACATTCTACTTTCATCATTTTACACATCAAACAAGTCCAGAGATGTGAGTGGCACAGCTGGAATGTGAATCCAAGCACATTTTAACCACTATCTAATTTACAAAGAAACAGATCCTTTTAGTCTTGGCTAACCTGGCCAAGACTAAAATAAATTTAGATATACCAAAACCCACTGCCATCAAGTCAATTCCAACTTACAACCCTTTAAGATAGAGTAGAACTGCCCCATAGGGTTTCCAAGGAGCGGCCGGTAGATTGCAATTGCTGACCTTTAGTTAGTACTCATAGCCCAGAGGTGCCAAAGATTTCTGGTTGCCTATCCATGCTGCCTTCTAACTTTCGTGGCTGTAGCCACTTGACCCCACCCACTCATCAAGCCAACACCCCCCGACTCCTGCAGCAACCAGGCTCTCAGCAAGGAACCTAAGGAGCCCTTCTCCCTGAGCTATGAGCCCTGAAGATAGTCTTGCCCTGAGCTTGTCTCTGATTCTAGTCCCTCACATCTGAATCCTGGCCAGGGGGCCAAATGCCACATCCAGATGTCCTGCTGCCAGACTCACATAGCAGGGACCTGATACAAGCCAAGTTATCATGGTAGGACCAATCTCTCTAATGTTTTTACTTTTCTCACAAAACCTTTGTAGATTTGAGTTACTCATACTGGGGTCTGTCGCAGCGGCGATGGTAATCGGGACGGCGAAGACAGTAACCAACTGCACAACTCTTACAGAGAAGTGGGGCCAGGAGGTCAACTCTGAGGAGTTGACCCCCACTTCAGTCCCAGGAGTTTATTTTATAGTCAATACAGCAATCAATAAGGCAATTTAACAAAACAATGGGCTTTGAGTACAGGCAAGGAAGAAGGAACTCAGGTAATCAAGTCAATCAGTAAAGGGACAATAGGTTTGGGAGAACACATCCGGACAAGTCTCGACATGTTGGAGACAAGTCTCAACATGCTGTGCAGCATAGGGGCCTGTGGGGGCTGCAGTTGTCAATAGTGCAGCCATGTTTAAATGGCATATATCCCCACATTTCCCCCCCTTTTGTTTAGTTAATGAAATAAGAATCAAGAGGGTTTTTACTGGTCCAACAAGTGTCTGATAGGACAAAGTAAAATGTTCTCTACGAGATAAAGTCAAAGATTATCTCAGCTACTGTCTCTACACCTCAGGGCCTGGCGACTTAGTGAGTCCTTGTGAGCCCAGCTACGGCTGGGGCACACTCCATATGTTTAAGGAGGAGAAGTAGCATAGCTATGAGTAACACCTGGACTTAGTTGCCTAGATGGCGGCTATGGCAAGCTCTTTAAACTCACGGTGCTGGTTTTCCACCGGATACCATCTGGTTTTTCACCAGGTTGTGAGTAACTTAATGCCTGGGCTTAAGTTTCCTAGATGGCGGCATAGCAGTCTCTTTAAACTCACGGTGCTGGTTTTCCACCGGATACCATCTGGTTCTTCACCAGGTTACTAAATAAGAGCGATGCTCTTATCAATTGCATAGCCGGAGCGAGCGGACTCAATGTGCCTTTCAGGTGTGTAAGACAACAGAGGATGATCTTATGAGGATAATAATCCTCTACACTAGTAATATCCTGATTGTTGGACCCATGGGATTCCTCTGACTCTCATTTTGTTAGGTAAACACTAACCTTTAACATCCACTGAAATTATTATTCTTAAAGGTTTAAAGATTTATAAAGGCTCAAAGATTCATTAACAATCAAACAAACATTGATTTACACAAATTCACTATCAATTGGAAAGGAATCATCTAACTTAGAAATCTATCTATACAGAAGCATCTAACTAGGAGAAGCAGAAAATATAGAGGAGTTTACACATAACAAATTTTCATTGGGAGCTTACTGACTAACAAAATACAGGTAATTACTGATTATCAAAATAATAGCATAGGAAGGGCCTTCTTAAGGGGAGGTCTTTATCTTTCCCATCTCGTTTATGTAACTGGTATCGAATGGTCCAGGCGAGGAAGGCTGACTTCTGTTGACGATGAGAGGCTTTCAGGGAGTAGAGACAGCGGATAACTACTACAAAGAGGCACAAAACTATTAAACATCCTATAGCAAAAAGGATCCAGACACGGAGATTGAGTCCAGAGAACCAATGTGTGGGATTAAGCCAGTAGGCAGAATCATTAAGTGTATTAAGTGTAGCCTTTGATTGTAATCTCAAGAGCTGTTCTTGTAATTGAAATTGTAATTTTTGAATATCACTTTTCAATGGAGAAGCGAAGCTAGACAAAAGATTATTTTTAACATCCTTCCAGGAATCATTATAAGGAAGGGCTGTAACACAGAAGCGAGTGTATTCAGCATCACAGGTTAATTGAGAATGTTCCCATAAGGCTTCTTGTCGTTCTCCAAGCCAAAGGACTGAGGCTTCTAAAGCACCCAGACGCTTGAGGATCTCTTGATCAATATGTACCATAGTTTGCATTTCAGAAGTAACATTTAGCATATAAGTATTAAACTTTCGGGCGGTTTGAATGGATTGAGAAAGAGCCACGGCGGCGGTAGCAGCAGTGGCGGCAATAGCAGTGGCTGTAATAATAGAAGCGATAAGGATTCCCAAAAATCTTTTAGTCCGCATTTTCTGTAATGCGTTAACAACCTGAGCAAGAGGGGAACTATCTTGCCAGGGGCGTGTAAGGTTAACAGGTAGCCAAAGGTGGCTTCTTTGGTGGAGAACAAATACAGAACTGATATTAAGAGTAGAGACATTTTGTCTAGATTAACATGGTGAAATCCATGTAGAACCACTGGATAGAGTTAATTGAAAAGAGGTATTTATTTTAATAATATCTGGAGGGTTAGAGGTTATAGCAAAAATGTATGGTCTGGATGTACATATAAGTACAGAATCATGATCATGAAGGGTCCATCGTAATTTTGGGAGTGGATTATTGGCATTTTTTGTCCCCCTGGGAAAGTCCCCTGAACGGAGAGTTCTTTCAAAGAAGGGGAGTCCCAATCACCATGAAAAAATATTTAAAGGAGAAAATTGCCCACCTGGGTAGCGTAAACGAAGAATGGGTCCAGCTAAGCCGGGGTTCCAGGATTGAGAGTGTCCTAGATAATGATATGGAGTTGTCCATTGCCAGGTAGAAATATTTGGTAATAAAATTAAACCATGAGGACCCCAATTTTCTAAGGAAATATTGAAAGCGAGAGAATAAGAAGAGAAATTAGTAGTACTGCAGGTAACCCAGGTATTATCGATAGGGTCTGTAAGAGATAGTTGGGGATGTTGACAGACAGGAATAGAAGGGGGTGAATGGGTAATAAAGGCACTGTTAGTACTGAAAGTGCCGTTAACACCTATAGCCTTAATAAAAATTTGTTTAGAATAGGCTGGTATACGATAGGTGTCCTTATAGTAGATATGATTCATATACCATTGTTCTAATATAGGTACACAGTGTGAGCTTGGGTAGTAAAGCATAAAGGAAGGGCATCAGCATAAAGTATCCAATTTGTTGATAATACAAACCAACCTTCTTCAGAAGAATTAATGAGTGGCTTAAAATAAGCTAAATATTGTCCTCCTGTAACAGAGGTATCATTAGAGGAAAGAGGGGGCTCTGACTCTTCCCATGTGACTGGATGGAAAACAGGAGGATTAAGAACATGAGCCCAGTAAGTGGTTGAAGCAGAAGCTGTTAATATTTGGAAAAAGACAAAAATATACACCTGAGATTTAGCAATGTAAAGAGAGTACCGGTAGTTAAGAATGTTTCTTCAGCCCTGGAGAAAGAGGCTTTTAACAATCCCAACAACTGAGTTTTGTGTTGACGCTGTTCAGGAGAAAGAGAATTCCCCATAGTGAGGAGGAAACGGAAAAATGAAGAGAAGAATGATAGGAAAGTTCCTGGCCTGAAGCCTGAAATCCCTTGAGAGCGTTCGGGAAAGCCCTGCCGCCCTTGAGTTGTAAAACCCAGCCTGAATTGAGAGCGTTCGGAAAGGCCTCCGGAAAGCCTCGCCACTCTCGGGCTATGAATCCTAGCCTGATATGGACGCGCGTCCTATACTTACTGCTTTCTGAAGGGATTGGAGCGTGAGGATCTATGGTCTCTCTTCTTTCTCTTAGAAGCTCCCTCACACGGGGCACCATCTGTCGCAGTGGCGACGGTAATCGGACGGCGAAGACAGTAACCAACTGCACAACTCTTACAGAGAAGTGGGGCCAGGAGGGTCACTCTGAGGAGTCGACCCCCACTTCAGTCCCAGGAGTTTATTTTATAGTCAATACAGCAATCAATAAGACAATTTAACAAAACAATGGGCTTTGAGTACAGGCAAGGAAGAAGGAACTCAGGTAATCAAGTCAATCAGTAAAGGGACAATAGGTTTGGGAGAACACATCCGGACAAGTCTCAACATGTTGGAGACAAGTCTCAACATGCTGTGCAGCATAGGGGCCTGTGGGGGCTGCAGTTGTCAATAGTGCAGCCATGTTTAAATGGCATATATCCCCACAGGGGTCAACAACAGCAAGACAAACTGGGGTACTAGTATGCTCAGACAGGGACAGGCAGCCTGGTATAAGCAGCTATCTAAGAACCCAAATGCAGGCAGACCAAGCAAGAGTTAAAAAAGCACAGTAATAAATACAAGACTGATGGAGTTATTTAATGACACAGGAACATACTATGAAACAAAGTGGTTACATAGTGGGTAGAAGATGACTTCACTTTTGATTAAAAGTGTGAAGACGCATAGAAAAAACCAGGGTTTATCTATCAAAATATCAAGTGTTGTGATCTGTTCCGTGATAAAATATTCTTCCCTGTGCTTTTGTGTATTTTTTGGAACATGATTATTTCTGAAACAGAAAAGGAAAAAAAGTTACTAGAGAAAGAGTTAAACTAAATGCCAAGAATGAGGACCCCAAGAAGCCAAGGCAGGAACCCAGCCGTCAAAGTCTGAAATCCAGGACAGGCCAGCCAGAGGCCAGCAGTCAGGCCTAGATGGGGAACAGCATTTTCTTTTCCCTCCAGGACATATTATCAGCCTGTTTCCTCCACATTTGATGTTCTCATCAGTGTACACTGAGGCACTTATACTTAATAGCCTCTGTAGGAATATTTATTGGCACACAGCAAAATGATGCCAGCCAACTTCTTCGAATTGCTATAAAATGTATCTATTTTATAGTTAATATACTACACAAAACACAGTAGAAATCAAATGCTTCTAGAACAAAAATCTGACTAAACCACTCGCTTTTACCACTTTTTTGACCTGTTTATTTTCACTGTACTGTACATTTACTTTTGTTTCATGGATCTGGAAGAGATACTTTTTCTCACAAATACACTAACATGAATGCATGTTGAGCAGTGGCTGTGTGATGGCCCGGTTATAAGGCTATATTAACAGTTAGCCATGTCTTCTAGGTGCTCTGCAGAATCAAAAGTTTGCCAAAATCCAAACCACCTTGAAATGAACTGATTTGAATGAGGAGTGTTGCCATCCTTGTGTCTTTACTAGGTTACCAAATACAGAACACAGCAGAATAGCAAATCCATATTGGTGTAAACGAGGTTCCTAAATCCCAGATTCCCCTCCTCACCCCAAAATATTAAGACTGCTAGGGGCACTTTATTTAAATAACAATGACAATCCATTTCTTGCTCATAAAAAAAAAAAAAAATTAAGAAAGGCTCATATTTTAAAACATATTAGCAGTATATAAAAATCAACACCACTTTTAACCAAAGATACTCCCTAGATATTTCCCAAAGTTCTCTGCCCTTTTATACTGTAGCATTTTCAGGAGGGGTTAAGAATGACTGTTAAGGTCCAAAAAACAAACTGGGACTATTTTTGGCACTACCACCAACACCACCTGCGTGGTACACTAGTTCACCTGCCTTTTATGGCAAGTTAGCGTAAGTAATTAATTCCACAAAAACCTGCAGACACCAGGAAGAAAAGGCACAGAAAGAATTATATTAAAACAATAACATAAATTTGAGGGGAAAAAATTTAAAATAAAATATTTTATCATCACAACAAAGACCAAAAATATTTCTTTGCCCTTGGGCAACCAAAAAAAATTTAACTGTTTTATATCCTTCCCCCCTACCAAAAAAAATAAAAAATACAAAAGATCTGCTGGAACAGCCCTCAGTGCTTGCAGGTGGTCAATTTATATTCTTGATTAAATCAGTCCAAATCCTAAAGGCTACAAAAATTTCCCTGTTAGAGCAACGGGGAGAAAATCCATTTTGGGACAGTTATTGAAGATGAAACAAGATGTGTCTTCAGTGTGAGAACTGCCTGCTGCCAGGTGATTTCTTGCTGATGTTTTTAAAGATCTTGGACTTCTCAACCTTTTTGGCTTTCTGGTAGCCGAATCCACCACCTCCTCCTCGCTTCTTACATTTGCCTTCATTGCTGTTCACGTCTGAAGGTGAATGTTAAGGAAATCAAGCAATACACAGATAATGAACTCCAATCTAACATCTCCATAGAGGAAACAACATGTACACTATTGTCCTCCTACCACAGCCCTTCCCTTAGCAATGAAGAGAAAACGTGTGAACACAAGCCTCTGTGATAAACTACCAGAAAACCAGGAGTAGCCACATGATTGGGGATTAAAATTAGGAATGTAAAAGTCACATTACTTATTTTCTCCACACAATGTGATTCAAGATAATTACTTACACAAACAGGCAACTTAGCCGGAATCTATGTGAACACATTAAGAAAAAGTCCCTATTATCAAAACAAATGACTTTCACTTCCGTTTGGAACTGATCCAGGGATGCTTCACGAAGTGGTAGAGCTTTCTTCCCTTCATATAACTCAATATGCTACTTACTAGAGCAGACATTTACTAAATACCTACAATGGGGAAAGCCACCCAAAATTTGGTCTTCTTCCCTCAGGCATTACCGCCAGAACACTGAAAACTGGTGTTTAGCTGTTTAGCTTGTTTTACCTGGTTCAGTTTCTTCTGTAGATCTGATAACAAAGCACACATTATAAACTGCAACAGAATCAACTGGAGGCATTCTCTTTGGCTTTATCTTTGCCACACTTGAATTCTGTTTTCTTTTGCTGATCCTGTCTCTTCCTTGTCTAAAATCCTTCAATGGCTCTAGGAGGATAAAAGTGTGTTGAAATGTCCCCTCCTCTCTTCAGCTTCAGACACAACCATGTGAGCCCTGTCACTTTACCTCTCTGTACTTCAGCCTAGGCACAAACAGTTACATGCTTGACTGCTAACTGCAATGGAAAACCTTATGGAGCACAGTCCTACTCTGCAATACATGGGGTCACCGTGCATTGGAAATGACTCAACGGCAACTGGTTTGGTTCTTTTTTTGTGCTTCTGCCTGGAATGTACAACTTCCCCTGGCTTCTAGTTCCTGCCATTCAAATTTCTTTGTCCTTTTTAAGGCCTGAGCTGTAGGTACTTAACTTGTCCTGTGCTCACAAGGACAAGCAGACATTCACCAGGTGAGCACCCGGGCTTCCAGTCCTCAGCCACAGACCACCAACCCAAGTGCTACGACCAAAGTCACTTCTGTCAAGCTTTTATCCCTTAGTTCTTGGATGAATTCTTAACAGAAAAAAAAGGATACTAAGATCAACGAAAGGAGGCACCTTGAAACCAAATGACAGAGCAACTTGAGGCAAATCTAAATTATTAACGTTAAAGATTTGTTTCAGAGAATGGGAATCATATGCTCGAATGTATGACTTATATGCTTCCTGGGCTGACTTATGAAGGAAGTAGTTCCTTTCAATCAGTTGTTCAAGCTGAAATGGAAAGAAACATTGATTTTAATAAAATAAAAAACTGTCATCTGCCCTAAACATGTAGATTTCACACACCATAGAACAAAGCCATCCCACAGAAAACATTTCTTCAGATCTACTTGCTCCAGGCTTTGGGACATCTGCCAAGTCTTGCTTCAGTAACAACAATGACAAAGTTCTTGGAAGGAAGGGGATGAAACAAAGTAGTGAGCACAGGAGCATGGTGAACCAGCACAGCAAGATACCATAAAGATCACAGTCCAAACTCTTCAGTCTATGAAAAGTGGAGACTCAGAGGACAGTGACTGCCCACGGAAGCACTAGAAAGGCAGTGCCAGGACTCTTATAAACGCAAAAGAAAAAAGAGCATACCTGAGACTGAATATCAGAAATTTTGGACCAGGAAAACTCAAATTCACTTAGAGGAACCTAGAAAACAAAGTATAAAGGTTAAGTGAACCAGGATGGATCAACACTGAAGAGTTTAGATAAATGAAGAATTCTGAGATGAATGAAACAGCTGGGGACATGATGGAGCCTGGGCAGTGGTGGCCTCGACGCAGCTCATAGGTACTGAAGGCCAGGAAGGACAACCAGGCCTGTGGAACTCCCTGGGACAGTCATTAAAATCTGCTCCTCTAGGCTCCCAGCATTCTGGAGGTTCACACAAATCATGCTAGCGAACAGGCATTTCCTTCTTCCTGAAAGGAAAGGCAAGGCAAGGAATTGGGCAGGGACACTGAGTTGGTAAAGCACTTTTAGCTAAATAAGGATTTCTATGATCCTGATTATTCGGAGTGATGAAGCATTGTTACGGATGGAACCGTGTCCCCTCAAAATGTGTTGGAGCCCTGACCCCTATACCTGAGGATATAATCTCCCTTGGGAATAGAGTTTCACTGTGTTAATGGGACCGTGACAGTGTGGAATGTGCCCTAATCACCCGTGGGGGTGGGAAGGAGTATGTCACATGGAGATGGCTGAGGAACTGAGAACGCCAGGGCTGTAGAAGCTGAGACAAGGATACTAAGGCTCTTTCCCCACAGTCCACTGAGAGAGCCTTCCCCCAGAGCCAGTGCCCTGAATTCAGACTTCTAGCTTCCCAAACTGGGAGAAAATAAATTTGTTCTTTAAAGCCAGGCACTTGTACTTCTGTTATGGCAAAACTAGGAAACTAAGACAAGCAGGAGAGCTGCTCTACCACCACACTGCCCTGCGACTACAAACTTCTCCAAGAAGGATTTGCTATCATTCATCATTTACTAGATACTGCTAAAGCGCCCAGCCCTGTACTAGGCGCTGGCACCTTGCCCAGACAGCTTGTGTCTGTGGGGCAGACAGATGAGTGAAGAAGTGATAACTCAATGAGTACCAGGTGCTCAGGAACATAACGGAGGGGTAGCAGAGATGGCTTCCCTGGAGAGACAACACCTAGCTCAAATGGAAGCATCCTAGACAACCAAGAAAAGGGCATTCTAGAGAAAATGTGCATAGGCCACAGGTAATTTCAGGGAGCTGCATGTAAAGAGCTGGTGGAGGAATCTCCATCTGGCTAGACTATATGAGGGAGGCTGAGAAGGCAAATATCAGGGTAGCAAAATAAGACCTGACAGGTATTCACAAGATCTAGCAACAAAAAGGCCAAGGATGATTCTGAGGAATTCAGTTTTAGTGGAAGGGAATGAGGTCAAAGCTAGAATATGGTGGGTTGGGGATTGAATGGGAGGCAGTTTGGGAAAAACAGAACCACTCTTCCAAACGGGCAGACTTAGGAAAAGCAATAGGCAGTAGCTGTACTAAAATATAGGGCTATGGAGATAGGTTTAGGGTTGAAGTTAGCCTTTTCACAGTGAGAGTCCTGAGCTGGTAAAGAGCTAACTGCGAGTGAGAGACTCAAGGTAATACATGAACCTCGATGAATAAGGGACAGAGGAGGAAGAGGAAGGAGTCAATGGCGACCCCCACTTCAGCTGAGGTAGCAGGAAAAGGTACTAGAATGAAGGAGAAAACAGTGGGGCGAGGGAGTGGAGCAGGAGGTGGAGATGACCAGGTGTTGGGGAGCTTCAAGGGAGTGGAAAAGGTTTCAAACAGGGCTATAGGAGTGGGAGAAGACACTGGAGACACAAGAGGCACTGCTGAGCAACACAGAGCTTGAGGCCGAGCCATTGGGCAGCTTTCTGTCCACACCTCCTGGGCCAACACCACATACCATCTCACTTGCTGACTGTTTCAATAGCACTGCACCAACTCACTCTTCTGACACATCAAGAAATGGCACTTAAGGCCATCTGCATTGGCAAATAGCCCCCACAAGAGGACTCTGTTTCCAACTTAAAGAGTTTCCAGGCCAAGATCTTTACCTTGGATTGCTTCAAGTAACGAAGGAAACCCAATTCTTCTGGGCGCAAAATGAGCAAGGCATGCCCTCTTCCATTTAGGCCTCTGGCTGTTCTACCCACACGATGTATATACTCCTGTGGTGGGAAAAGATAACCTGGGTTAATGACGACTCCCACACACCCTGTTAACAATGTATTTGCATTTTCAGGATGTACGTGGTGGTCAGAGGACAGTCAGAACATCTGTATCCAGCCAGTGTAGATGTTTCCCCACAGGGCTGTGTCACAGAGACCCTTCACCATAAAGCTGTTCCTCTACTTCTTCTGGCACGCACCACCCCAAACAGGTTGTTAACAGCACAATGAACAAGGCCAAAGGAAGGCTGGACATGAAGGTCACATTAACACTATCATCTAATAAGTGTGCTTCATCTTTCAAATGCTCCCCGCCCATGGTACATGCTAGTTGACAATTTATATAATCCATTGTTTACTGAAAATACTTTAGTGAAGCTTCTACTACAAAACCACATCCATCTCTTTAATTTCCTTCTGATGCCTGTTGCTCTTAACAGATCACCCCAAGGATATAACATTCTAACTCAGTCCCAATACCTCTCAAATGTCCATGCACACACACCTCTGGGTCCTGTGAAGCCCTACCTACTTAGCACCAGAGAAATACTTCAGTCACTGTGCAGCACAGCACAACTTGAATAACTAAGGGATAAACCTCGTGTATGTAAAACGTGATTATTTCTCAGGGAACCCAGAGAGGAAGTATACCCTTTAATGTACAACCTAGAGAGGAAGTGCACCCCTTAATGTAGAACCCTTCTAGAGAAAGCCCAAGGATGCCAATTACCTTGGGGTCATCTGGAGGGTCATACTGAACAATCCAGTCGACTTCAGGAATATCCAGACCTCGAGCTGCCACATCTGTACACAATAATATCCCCGAATCTGCATTGCAGAATTGAAAGAATGTGGTTGTTCTCTTATTTTGCTTCTGCCTTCCCTAGAATAAGATAAAAACACCCATTAGAAGAGCTTAACCTTTTTTATTTCAAGTTCACTCCCCGGCCTATGTGGATGGTATCTCTCACTCCTTAGTGGCCCTCTCCCCTCCCCGCCCAACACAACTCCCTGTACACAGGATCAATATCCAATGTTGACCAAACTACTTAGAACCAAGTTTAGAGGAGAGAGCAATACTGCAACCCCCATAATCTATACAGCTTGACAAGCATAACCTGTTTAAACAACAACAAAAACTTATCATCACTTACATGAATGGCCAAGACATGCAAATCAATGTAGTTCAGCAGCTCATAGTGGTATTTAACAGACTTGCAGGATGAAAAGAACACCATTAGTTTCTTCTTTCGGTTTTTTTTAAGGAATGTAAAGAGCAGAAGGAATCTTCTTTCAGAGGCACAAACAACGTATCCCTAGAAGTGGTTCAAGTGAACGGATACACACTTATCAGACAGACGTTTTCAGCTTCATGATCAGTAGAACTTTATAGAAAACAGATAAATACAGTATTGCATACATACTGCCACTCTAAGCTAGAACAAAACTGCTGCCTTGATTATAACAAAGTGTTCCTAAAATAACTTTTTCAATGACTTTAAAGATGATTTCTAAAATAAGGCCCATGTTAACTCTCAACTGGTTACAATCCCTGACACTTAACACTTTTTTATATAAACTGACAGCCCAAGAGATTCTTGGAATGTGATTAGTAATGCCTTCCACATGGCATGAAGCATTAAATGACAGAGAAAAGAGAGCTGATCAAATTAGAGTTTACAACACTGCACACCTTGAGTCACACAATGTCCAAGTTCACTATATATGAATTAAAAGTTCACTAACCCATTGGCTTTCTAGATGATCTGCAAAATAATTATAAGGAATCACCAAATTAGACCCTTTAAGGTTAAGATATGAATGGAAAGTACCTGCTCAAGACCATCCACTGTTGCATTGGCCTTATCATCGTCAACACCAACATACAAGGGCTCCTTTTTCAGAGAAATCCTTGCCAGGTCTTCAACTTTTCGAGTTTGTGTGGCAGAAAAAAGCATGGTCTGTCTGCGTACTGATACATATAAAAATAATGCAAACCTGTTAGGAAATCTTCATCTCTTCATAACTACAAGTACCCTACGTAGAAACATGAGGACTGGGAGCCATGACGTCACTACAGATTCTACAGATAAGGGTAAGATGGGAATATCACCAACAACTTTATGACTATTATACGTTTGACAACTTGGAAGAAATTGATAAATTCCTTGAAAAACACACTGTTAAAGCTCACTCAAGAAAAAAACAGAAGACTCGAATAGCCTTATAGCTATTAATAAAATTATAGTTAACACCTTCCTGTAAAGCTGTAGGCCCAAACGGCATCACCAATTCTAAACAAACTCTTCAGGAAATCAAAGAGGAGAATTTACTTCCCATCTCATTCTTTGAAACCAGCATTACACTGTCTTGAACTAAACTGTGTCCCCCAAAAAATATTTATTGGAGTTCTAATCCCCATACTTGTGGGTGTAATCCCATTTGGGACTAGGGTCTTCGTCATGTTAATGATACCACATCAGTGTAGGAGTGTCCTAAGCCTAGACACTTCTGAGTTATAAGGAGCAGCACAGACACAGAGACAAGCAGGTGGAACTCAGCAAGGAACTGAGGAACAGCAGGGTTACAGAAGCTGAGACAAGAATCTCCCCCTAGAGTTGACTCAAAAATAGCCTTCCCTACTTCTGAGTTACAAAAACAGCAGAGTAGCTACATAAGCAAGCATATATAAGGGGAAGCTATTTGAAGACAAAGGAGGCAGATGAATGAAATCTACAAGCCCATGAAATCCAAGAATTGTAGTATGGGGCAGTTCTACTCTGTCCTATAAGGTCCCTATGAGTTGGAAAACTTGACAGCATGCAACAAAAGCTAAACTAGATACAGAAGGATCTCCCTAGAGCTACACACTAAATCAGATTCCTGGCCTCCTGAGCTGTGAGAGAATGTTTCTTGATGTTTAAAGCTGCCCACTTGTGGTATTTCTGTTACAGTAGCATCAGCAAACTAAGACACTCTCCCAACAAAAATCTTACGACGACACTACAAATACAGACCAATATACCTCAGGAACGTAGGTAACAACACTTATGAATAAAATTTTAGCAATACATAAAAAGGATAATACTTTATGACCAAATGAAGTTTATCCTAGAATGCAGGGTTGGCTTAACATTTGAAAATCAATCAATATAATTCACCATACCAACGAACAAATTAAAAACGAAAAACCATCTGATCATCTCAATAAACACAGAAAATGCATTTGACAAAATCTAACAAATATTCCTGATAAAAACCGTCTGGAAACTAGAAAAGACTCTTTCCTAACCTGATAAAGGGATATATACGAAAAACCTACAGCTAAAATCACAGTTAATGGTGAAAGATTGAGTGCTTTCCCTCCTAAGATCTGAACAAGACACTGATCTTAGTGTCCACTCTTGCCACTTCTATTCAACATTGTGTCAGAGATTCTGGCCAGTACAACCAGACAAGAAAAAGTTAAATGAACTGAATCTGTATTTGTAAATGACATGATCGCCTACGTAAAAATCCAAAAGGCTAGGGTCATCTGGAGGGTCATACTGAAAAATCCAGTTGACTTCAGAGACACAATATTTAAAAAAAAAAAAAAAAAAAAAAAAAAAAAATCAATTGTACTTTTACATATGAGTAAAGAACAACTAGAAATTGAAGTTAACAGAAGGCAGCAAATCTAAGGCTACCTGTGGGATGTTAGATAAGATTATAATAACTAACATGGAGAGAGAAAAATAGACATGTGTTAAGACTGTTTAATTTGCATTAAAATCTCTAAAATGTCAAACTACCATAACAAGTTACTATTAAATTCCTAGCTGGCGAAATGGTTAAATGCTCAATTACTAACTGGAAGGTTGGGGGCTCCAACCCACCCAGAGACAGCTGGAAGAAAGGGCTAGCAACTGAAAACTCTGGGAGGAAAGTTCTACTCTACACACACAGGGTTGCCCTGAGTCGGAACTGACTTGATGGCTATAGGTTTTTCTGTGGCAGTTTGATGCTTGTATTTCAAACTCTACCTAAGGCTGACTGGCACAACTGCTTCATCTATCATACAATTTTGATATCAACATACAGTTTTCCTGTAGGAATGACCCTTGGCTACCTCCAGTAAGTACTTTGCAAGCCTCATGCAGATGCTACCTACTAACCTGGTATAAGTTTAATAATTTGCTTTAATTCCTCTTCAAATCCAACATCCAAGATACGATCAGCCTCATCAATAACCAGACACTGTAGGTTTTTATACATAAACCCTGGGGTATTCTAACAAGACAAAGGACAGAGAAAAATTTGTAAGTTGCCAAGTTTATGTTTCACACAAAATGAGACAGGCACACCTAACAGTGTTCTTTTACCTGCATGTGGTCCAAGAGGCGGCCTGGTGTGGCCACAATGATGTTGATCCCGTTAGCAAGTTTCTGTGCTTCAGCAGATCTGTTACTGCCCCCCATGATCAACCCATATGTGTGAACGTGGTGCGTCATTAGCTCCTTTAGCACACCAAAAGTCTGCATGGCCAGCTCCCTGGTAGGTGAGAGAATAAGGGCTCCTGTTCCTAAAAAGTAAAAAATGATATAAATAGTAAAAGTCAAAGTTGGTTGCCATCACAAGCCTGTAACAGCTACAAAATAAAGTTCTAGTGAGATAACGAGACAAACAGATACAAATCTTACCATTCCTGGGCATAAATTTTAATTTAACAATGAGTTCAACTGCAGGGATGAGAAATGCCAGGGTTTTGCCACTGCCTGTTTTTGCAGCTGCTAGAAGATCCCTAAGTATTAAAAATGGAAAGAAGGAGAAACACACTTAGTGTACTCACTCAACAAGCATTTTTGGAATACATACCATGTACTATGCACGTAGTATGTTTTAGGAACCCAGGCTACAGCACAGATAAGAAAAAGCCTTTGCCTTCTTTGTCACTGATCAATCACCTATGTTATATACTGTACCTGTTTCAGGAATAAAAATCATGATACAAAACATAAATGAACACCTTACTCCAAACATTCATAAATAAGGCTTTTAAGGCAGGTTGTACCATAACGCAATACACTACGCAAATGAACAAGCGCACACTGGTATTTTCTTCGCAATCTACTAGCACTACAAAGACACCAGTGCCCAAGTGCTCATGTTAGGCGTACCTGCCTTCCAGAAGTGGTCTGATACTTTTATGCTGAATTTCAGTCATGTTCGTAAAGCCCATTTCTTTTATCGCCTTCAGAGTGTTTTCATTGACAAGATTAGTTAGAGAAGTAAATGAAGTATCCTCAAAAGCTCCTAAACAGAAAACAGTTCAACATTAGCAAATTTATCTTTCTTTTTTTTTTTTTTTTAAGTTAACACTGATATATTTGCCAGTGATTAGTTTTGATGACTGAAGGCATTACTGGGTTGAGTCAAGCTCATAAAAGCTTCTTATAGCAAAAGACTAAAACCCCCAATCGCTGGCACATGGTAATAATAAGAAATAGTAAAAACAGTAAGAAAATTTTTTGAGGTTTTTCCATTGCTGATGGCTATTTGATTTAAAGTCCAGAGCCTACAGTGTAACAAAGGAAAAATGGGTGGAGAAGAGGCACAATCAAGGGGCTTAATTATTACTAACTGAGCCAGTATGAAACCTCCAGGCTTCCAGGCCTGTGATTTTCCCATTCCATCATGGAACGAGTGAGCTTTAGAAGACAACAAACTAAAATAACCAGGCATCCTAGAAACTATCTGTGGGCATATGAAAATATCAGGAGTAGAGAAAGGGAAAAAAAAGAGAAAGAAGCATGAAGAACTAAAGCACCACAAAGTGGAAGATAAAAAAAAAAAATACAGGAAGATATAAAAACATGTTGTCAACATTTACTTTTTTCCACTAAAAGCCACAATGGAAACATCACACCATATAATCTAGAGAGGACTGACATTTTTAAGAAAATAGAAAATATATCTTGAAAACTTTCTGGAAGCTACCTGTGAGTCCCAGGGGCAGGCTGGGCACTTCGCTGTCATCTTCGTCACCTGGCTTCTCCACCCTTGTTTCTGCTTCTGCAGGAGCCTCGGCACCACCTTCTTCAGATGCCTCTTTGTCTTCAGCTTTTACTTTTTTTATGTCTTTGATTTTAAAGGATAAAACACAATTTAAAAAACACCAAATGAGATCACAAAATAAAAGACTTATGATACAAAAAGGTTATGAATTCATTTCCCAAAGCTCAAAACATACCCAGTTTTAATTTGCTAAGAATCTCTTTTTCAACAGACTAAAACTTGTTTCATCTGTGTAAAGATTTGCTTATACTTAAAAACCCAGAGTACATATAGGTCTGCCAACAAAAAAAAAAATTATTTTTTAGGCTTTCTAATACATTGTACCTTCTCTTTAAGTGACCCAAAATTTTATTTTTAAAGTTCATCTAAATAATTTAAGGAAACTAATTACACCAAATTCCATACACTTTATTGGGAAAAAAACAAACCAAAACAAAAAACAGGCACATTTGATTAACATAATGGTTTTTTAAAACACATTACGAGCGCTGACTTTTCCTCCTGTGCTCATTAAAACGTCGATTTTCTATAAAACCTATTTTGTTTTAAAAATGAAAGAAAAAAACCAACAAGCAGTAAGGAAGGATTTTAGGCATAAAGAGAACAGAAAAACCAAAGACTCTTCAGGAAACTAGAGATAGACAATAAAGCAAGGGCAGCTAGCTGGGTGATATAAAATGAAACGGTCCTTGGTTGTAAGTGGCAAGGGGGACAAAAGGTAAGGCCTCCTCCTAGCTTCTTACTTCTACACTGAATAGTCCACAATGTGATCCTAAACTACCTTTCCAGCCTGACCTCCTATTACTTTCTTAAATACTCCACTCTGGGTCAAATGGGTTAACCAACACGCTGGCTTTTTCAGAAACGTATGGCAGTTAGTGATGCTAGTTAGAACAGAACGGATCTAGACCAGAACTCAGGGCTGGCCTCTCGCCTGCACCTTACTGTCTTCCTTCTGGGAACTGGCCAACTCTGCAGGGCCCATATGTTCAAAAGCCACAGGTACTATGAGCTGGTCTTCATGGCTCATCACTTCTCTTTCCTCAGAATAATTCTTAAACCTTACTACTAGAATTAAATCTCCCACCTGTGATTCAATGCCTGAATGTAGAAATTATGCCTCTGGCATAGCACAGTGAGAACCCTAAAGGCAACAATCATTTTAGGATAAGCTTACACTTACTTCATTTCAGAACTGGAATTCCTAATCTGCATGCTTTCCCTGATCTTCTTTCACTGCTTATTTAAGCAGTTTCTCGTAACACACAAATGTGTTAGTTTATAAGCTGCATGAAGACAGCCAGGCATACTTGGAAAAGTTCAACACTCTTTTCTTAACAAAACCTTTATTTCAGATGAGATAGATGATTAGGATATTCTCATCTAGAAGTCAGCAAACTTTTTCGGTGAAGGGCCAGATATATTAGGCTTTACAGGCCATATGGTCTCTAACGCAACTTTGCTGTTGTAGTGGTCAGTGTAGCCATAGAGATAGAGTCCTGATAGTCTGCTGATCCCTGTCCTATGCTACCTCTGAATCTCTGCTTGTTCTCATTGCAACCAACATGTCTATTCCTCCACCTGAGCTCATTCAAATCCATTCATCTTCAAAATAAATAAAAAGCACCCCCCCAACACCATCCTCCTCATTCTACTCACTTGCAAATTAACATTTCATGATATTTTACATACTTTACACGTCTAAATTATCACTAAGTCTCCTTTCAGGGGAGGGGTAATTTGTTAGGGAAAAGAAAGGAATGGGGTAAAAAAGTGAGAAGAATCATTAATGCAAAGTCCCTTGATACATACAGGCTGGGGAACACAGAATCTATTGCCAGCCCAGATTTCTTTAGTGTTAGTAATTCCACACTCCTGTTAGCAAACAAGTACCCTAAAACATTGCTATTCTGTGTTTATTATAAAACACCCAGCTAATGGCCAAAGAGAAAAGCAAAATTTCTGGAATTCCAAGGAGACTGTTAATCTAAGTGTGGTGTTTTCTTCAAGGCTGTTATGTAATGTAAAAGCACGAGATACGGCTCAATATTAAAACAAAAACAGTTAATCTTTTGTCCCCCAATAAAAATGTTACCTTTGGCTACCAGGCTAATTTCTGGTGTCCTGGTAAGGACAGGGGATTCTTGTGTGTCACATACACATACAGTAATAATAACAGATGGAATGTGGAGGGGTAACTGAAATATTGAATGGCTGAACTTCAAAGACAACAAAGTACCTACCAGGCCCAGCAACATCCTCCATTTTTCTCTTTTTCTTCTTTTTCTTTTTTGATTCTGAATTGGGAGGCTGTGTTGTTGCTTCCCCATTGGTTAAAATGGCAAATTTCTTGGGGGATTTTTTCATTTTCACATTTTCCAGTGTTTCTTTAGGCATGTCTCCATTTTGGGCTTCTGACAAGCCTGCATTCATATACTGTTTTAGGGATTTTTTATCTTTTACACCTCCCACTGTCTCTTCACACACATCTCCATTTTGGGCTTCTGACAGGCTCACACCTGAGGCCCCTGTTTAAAAACAACAAAAGTTATGGCAAAGAAAATGTTTACTTAGAAACACTGAAATCTCAACCAAGAAATTCTATGGCTTTCAGAACTGAAGTTATTTAGCTTTTTCTTCCCCTTCATGTACATTATTAAAACCATGTACAATTTTATGGTGTTCTAGTACAACAAAAGTATCCTTTAAAAAAAATGCTGGAAAGGAGAAAGCCTGCACTGAGGTCTTCTCTTCAAAAGCACACATCTCCTTCCTTAAGGAGTTAAGTCTGGGACAGAGAAACTTCAATGAGGTCAGATGGGGTCAGGCAACAGCAGTTACAAAATAAACATTTTAATATTACATATTTGATAAACATGACTGAAATACTGAAAAAAAAACATCTTATTTACACAATTATGGCTTCTCATATAAACGAAACCTACAAACATTCCACTCAACTTTCCTAGAAGGCAGTGAACTGAGTATTTGATGAAACCACTTATTTGTCCAAATATTTACCATACACAAACGCCTCAGAATATCTTTACAAAAGTTCTGTTTATATACAGCAAAACATTTAAGCAACCACATATTTTCTTCAAACTGTTATCTATACCTATACCTATAAATTGCAGCATAACTCAATAGAACTTGGAAATAATAGTAGAACTTCAAAAATATATTCCTTAAACCCACAAACCAGTCTAGTCACTTCCTCTAGGGTTTATTTGAATACCTACTGGAGTGAGGGCATTTTGCTTCCAACATTGCCCTCGGAGATTTTCATCTTATTCGGAACTCAAAAGGTTAATGCAATTACTTCAAGATCGCCAGCCTGCTATCAGGAAGTTAGGACTGCAAATGACATTCCTGTAATTCCTTTTCATTTAAGTCTTTGTGCAGTACACAAACACGTTGCAGCTCTTAAGGAATTTATAATCTAGGGTTGCAAGTGTGAGACTGCGTTCGACGTGCGCAGGAAACTTTTGGAGCTGAAAATCAGAAGTGCTGAAAAACTCAAGGGGTAGGCAGAAGGAGAGAGAGCAAGGAAAACACGACTATTCTGGAAGAAATACACAAGTTGACGATATGGAAGGAAGGTGCGTGGGGATGAGAAAACTCCACCTGTCTGGCTCGAAATGGGGGCAGGGTGGGGGTGAGGGGGGATCTGAAGGTGGCGAGGGAGTTAGATGGGAAGGGTGTGGGAAGGGTGGAAATGGAAAAGGCCGGTCTAGATGGGAAGCGCTACCGGAGGCCTAGGAGAAAACTCAAGAGGCTTCCTATTCCAACACTGTGAAGAGAAACTGATGCTTAGGTCAACGGCAGATCGGGGCCAAGTAGCCAGTCGGCATCAGCACGGAACACGACTTAACTCTGTCCCGGGCTGCCTTTCCACGCTCAACAATCGCACGTGTTTTTGGGGAAGCTGCTCGCGCCACACCAGAGGCGCATGGGTTCTTATATACCACGACCCGCGCCGCTCCGCCACGCAGTCGCGCCATGGCCCACGCGTGGGCCTTTTCAGGAACCGTAGCCGCGGGGAGGCCCAGCGCATCTCACCCTGTAGCTTTAGGTTTCGCTGCCGCAATTTCAGGTTCCGCTTCTCGATCTTCTTTCGCAGGAGTTTCATCGGTAGGTGAGACATGATGTCGGAAGAAAGCTTTCACCACGGCGCCACAGACCAGCTTCTCAGCTTTCCTGGCTGAAGTTACTTCTTCCGGGCCGCACGTGCGCGCCTCGGCCAACCGGAAATACCTCCTGAGAACAGCTCCCGCCCCGAGAGGGAATGCTTCCGGGGCGCGTGCGCGACGGTGCAGTTGGTTTCCGCATCCTTTGCAGCGCCCTCTAGGGGAGCGGAGGCCTGGCCACGCACCGAGTTACATTGGAGGGAACTGGTGCATATAGAGCGATTGGGAGTTTTGGGAGTATGAGCTACTCGTAGAGGGAAACTGAAGAGACAAGGCCAAGGGGAGAGATTCTCCGTTTTTATGTTCCTACTCTCTTTGGATCCTGGACTATTTGGGAAGTTGAATAAAACTAAATTTCATGTGTCAGTGTTCCAAACTCAAGTTTGACTGTGCTCCTCAGTCAGAAATTCACCCCATGTGACTCAATACAGACACACATAAATATGAGATTTTCTAAAAACAATACGTTTACACTTGGTTCCACTCTGATAATTTTCCTTCCATTCCATCCTAGATTATTCTATTCTTAGTCCACTAAAAATGCTAATCACCATTGTGTGAGGGCACTCTAAAACGAGGTGCTTGGCATGATTAAAAATGACTGCCCTAGATCTGAATCAAAACTCAATTTTTTAAACTAAACTTTCGTCTTCTATTTTAAGTCCTTTTTTATACCTTCTTAAGAATAGAAACTGTTACATATGACTTCTTGTAAAACTTTAACCACCCTCAGCAAACAGTGGAAGGGGCAAAAAAGTGGTTTGTGAAGAAATGTTTGTCAGTAAATGTTTGTCAAGATGGTCCCAGGAAAATACTTTTGCAGCTTGTTTGGGCAAAAATGTGTAGGTAAATATGTAGAAAATCTCTTGCTAGGTTGGCTCCAGAAAGTCTGTGTTAGAAAATAGATCAGCTACCCTGAGAGTATAGCCCCTGGACACCCTTTTAACTCAGTATTGAAGTCACCCTTCAGCCAAAGACTAGGCAGGTCCATAAAACAAAACAAGACTAAATGGGCACACCAGCCCAGGGGCAAGGACGAGAAGGCAAGAGGGAGCAGGAAAGCTGGTAATGGGGAACCTCAGTTTGAGAAGAGGAGAGTGTTGACATGTTGTGGGGTTGGCAACCAATGTCACAAAACAGTTTGTGTATTGTTTATTGAGAAACTAATTTGCTCTGTAAACCTTCATCTAAAGTACAATAAAAAAAGAAATCAAACCAAAAAAAAGAAAATAGATCAGCTAACCTAGTCATATTTTAACTTGCTTGTCTTGTAGCCATGTGTAAACCCAAGCCCCCATGATTGTAGTCACATACTCCCTACCTCATTTTATTGTATAAAAGGCTTGTCCTTTTTTCAATGAGTTGAAACTCTTTGCAATTTTGCTAAGGTTCTGTCCAATTCAAATCATTATATTCCTTCAATAAGACTCTTTTACTTTTAACAGGCTCAGAGATTTTACTTTTTGACACTATACATTTAAATCAATTTTACTACAGCATTAATGGATTGGCTGCAGTTTGGAAAACAGAGGTTTCAAAATCCCCAAAGCTCACCCTCCAGGAGTCCAAGACAAATTGCAATCTTGCTAGCCAGTAGGGATCTTTTTTTGGAAGGGAGAAAGGGAGGGAGGATGTAAATGTTTAATTTTTTAAAAAATGTGTTACTAACATTAAAAATTTGAGAGAGTTCACATAAATTTTTATTAAAAAATTGGCCTCAATGGACTCAAATTCTCCTCAGCAATAATGAATCTGATCTGAATAGGTGCTGAAAGAGTCAATGAAAGCAGGATTAATTTGTATACATGGGGTAGCAGGACAATGAACCCCTAGGTATTAGACATGATCCTACAGAGGAAGGGAGAGGGAGAAACTTGGAAGGGAGCTTAAACAAAATGTGAATGACTTAACTGAGAAATAACATTGAATTGGACTGGAAAACCAAGACAACAAACAAAACAGACAAACCATGATGTGCTTAGATTAAGTTGTAATAATTATGCAGGTTGAAGAGTGAGCAATAAATTTAAACATACGTACACATATACACATACATTATACAATCATATTTTAGTTTAAATATATATGTATTTATACATATGCATATGTGTGTGGATGTGTGTTTGTGTTTGTATTGTCACATGATTACACACCTGTGCATTGAGTCTATGACTTTTAAATTCATATCCATTACTTTTAGGTACAACAACTAGCATAATTTTTTCCGTATTGAAGGTGCTCAAAAAGCATATTTCCTTTCTGTTGTCAATTAAATTTGTGGATCTGCTAATTCTTTGGTAATAATGGAAGCATATTCCCTTTTCCCTACTGTGTGACCCTTTTCCAGCCAATAGAGACTCTTTCCCTTGAGGTTTGGCAGAATCATTTCCACAAGACCACAAAACCCATAGTTTAGGTGTGTCCAAGATGTTTATATCAGGGAAGCTAGTCCCTTAAGCTACGTTAAAATGCTTGATTTTACGGATTGATAACTGTCTTAGGTATCTAATACCGCTATAACAGAAATACCACAAGTGGATGGCTTTAATAAAGAGAAATTTATTCTCTCACAGTCTAGTGGGTTACAAGTCAAAATTCAGGGTGCCGGCTCAGGGGAAGGCTTCCTCTCTCTGTCGGCTCTGGAGGAAGATCCTTGTGATGCATCAGTTTTCCCTTGGTTCGGGAGCATCTCAGCTCAGGAACCTCAGGTCCAGAGGATGAGCTCTGCTCCCAGCACTGCTTTCTTTGTGGTATGAGTTTCCGTGTGTCTCTGCTTGCTTCTCTCTTTTATATCTCAAAAGAGACTGGCTTAAGACACTATCTAATCTTGTAGACCTCATCAGTATATCTGTCGCTAATCCATCTTACTACATCATGGTGATAGAGTTTACAACACATAAGGAAATCACATCAGATTACAAAATGGTACACAATCATACAATACTGGGAATCATGACCCGGCCAAGTTGACAGATATTTTGGGGGGACACAATTCGATCCATGACAATAAACTTTCAAAGTAATAGCTAAGACTACTGATGCCAGTTGTTCTGGATTTTTACGAGAAGCATGAGGGATGATTATTACTGTCTTAGTTACCTAGTGCTGCTACAACAGAAATGCCACAAGTGGATGGTTTTAAAGAAGAGAAGTTTATTTCTTCACAGTAAAGTAGGCTAAAAGTCCAAATTCAGGGCGTCAACTCCAGGGGAAGGCTTTCTTTCTCTGTCAACCTTCTCATCAATGTTCTCCCGGACTAGGAACTTCTTGGCATAGGGACCCTGGTCCAAAGGACGCGCTCTGTTCCTGACAGTGCTTTCTTGATGGTATGAGGTCCCCAATTCTCTGTTTGCTTCCCTTTCCTTTTATCTCTTACAAGAGATAAAGGGTGGTGCAGGCCACATCCCAGGGAAACTCCCTTTACATTGGATCAGGGATGTGACCTGAGTAAGGATGGTGTTACAATTCCACTCGAATCCTCCCTAACATAAAATTACAATCACAAAATAGAGGCCAACCACACAATTCTGGGAATCATGGCCCAGCCAAATTGATACACACATTTTTTGGGGGACATAATTCAAACCATGACAATGACTTTCCATCACTTATCAAAATTTAGAGTGGGAGTTATTTTAACAGAATTTCCAAGACCAGGTCAGTAGTTACTCTAGCAGACAAACAGGTATAATTGGGCTGGATACTCAGAAAATATCTATGAGTGTTTCATGAGATGATAATCATGTGCCTTTGAAAATCCTCTTGCGTCACACTGCTAGAGCCTACCCCAGTATCCATTTAATTTATGTTTAGGTCTTTCAAATGTCTTGCTTGGACCCCCTTTCATGGAGGCATCCTTCCCCAGAATATATTCATTTATCATTTATTCACTCATTTAGCAATTATTTTTTGAGCAGCATTTGTGTCAGACATTGTGTTAAGTGCTGAAGATAAAATGGTGGACGAAACAGACATGGCTTACCTTCAAGGAGCCTACAGAGTACTGGGGAAGAGAGAAAATTTAAAAAATTATGGTGAACTATGATGTCATTGTTAGTTGCCTTTGCTTGAGTCGACTCCAGCTCATTGCAACCTTGTGAAAAACAGAACTAAAAGCTACCCATCCTGCGCCATCTTCACAGTCGCTGGTATGCTCAAGTCTGTTGCATTCATTGTGTATTTTGAGTGTCTTTCAACCAAAGGGGCTTATCTTCTAGCACCAAGTTGGACAATTTTCTGCTGTGATCCATGGGGTTTTTCATTGGCTAATTTTCAGAAGTAGGTCACCAGGCTTTTTTTCTAGTCTGTTTTAGTCTGGAAGCTTTGCTGAAACCTGTCCACCATGGGTGACCATGCTGGAATTTGAAATACCAGTGGCATAGCTTCTAGCATCATGAAATATGCAAGCCACCAAAGTATGACAAATTGACACATAGGTGGTCTATGGTACAACTATGATAAGTGTAGTTATTAGGGAAGCACACGATAGGATAAATATCCTAGTCTGAGAATGAGGATAGAGTCTTTTATTTAACACCCACTGTGAATAGGCACTGAGCTAGGGCAGGCAGAAGAGAGAAGGGAGATGCTTTTACTTGCTATCTTGGTCATCTAGTGCTGCCATAACAGAAATATCACAAGTGGATGGCTTCAACAAAGAGAAATTTATTTTCTCACAGTCTAGTAGGCTAGAAGTCAAAATTCAGGGGAAGACTTTCTCTCTCTTTTGGCCTTCTCATTAATCTGCCCTTGGTCTGGGAGCATCTCAGCACAGGAACCTCAGGTCCAAAGGACATGCTCTGCTCCCAGCACTGCTTTCTTTGTGGTATGAGGTCCCCAATTTTCTGCTTGCTTCCCTTTCCTTTTGGCTCTTGTAAGATAAAAGGTGGTGCAGGCCACAACCCAAGGAAAATACTTTATATTGGATCAGGGATGTGACCTTAGTAAGGGTGTTATGATCCCACCCTAATCCTCTTTAACATAAAATTACAATCAGAAAATGGAGGACAACCACACAATACTGGGAATCATGGCCCAGCCAAATTGATACACATATTTTTTGGGGACATAATTCAATCCATGCATGACACTTGCCTACTTAAAATATTTAATTTTAATATGGACCATTCATAATCCATATCATTCTTTCAATTTTTGAGATCATTAAACCTTAGACAAATGTTCACATTGTAAAAAGCAGATTTGTGTGTAGTTTCTTTTCATTCAAATAAAAAATGTTCCACTTCACTTGGAAAAGAAATCAGTCTATTTTGTCAACACCTTGGAATGGTGAGTAGAAATAACTGATTCATCCTCTCCAATCACTGCATTAGAACTCTTGAAGTGATTTTATAGGAACTTTCAAATGCTATTTTCTACACGGTTAACCACTTTACAGTGTATGGGAACTTAACAAGTGCTGCATTCTTGTAAATAATATTTCCTTCACGTGGCTTTATTTTCCTACACCAGATTCTGGATCTATGTATTTCTATATTGTATTAAGCAAATGGTAGGGCTTAAGAAATATCTTCCTCAATAAATTCATGGATGTGAGAAGGAGAGCATTTGAAAGAACATTGACACAGTCCACTTCAAGTCATTATTATTTTATTGGTCACTGGAAGAGTACAGAAGTACATAACAGAAACCTTTCTCTAAAGTCAAGAAATTTATTCATTTATTACTTTTTTTTCTTAAAGTCATCTACTCTGTGCCAAGAACTGTTCTGGGCCCTGGTGATCAGACAAGCAAAGTTCTTGTTTTCAGGGAACTTAGAGCCTAGAGACTGGGAGACAGATAATAAACAGGTAAACAAATTATTGAACAAGGCGACTTTATGTGGAGCTAAGTGTTGCGAATAAGGCATTGGTGGTTCAGTGGTAGAATTCTCACACGCCATGTGGGAGACCTGGTTTGATTCCTGGCTGTCTTAGTCTGGGTTCTCCAGAGGTACAAAACCAGTGAAAACCAAACCAACCAAACCCATTGCGATCGAGTTGATCCTGACTCAGAGTGACCCTGTTGGACAGAGTAGAACTGCCCCATATGGTCTCCAAAGAGTGGTTAGTGGATTCGAACTGCTGACCTTTTTAGCTCTTAACCACTGTGCCACCAGGGCTTCATGTAAATATATAGAGAGAGAAATCTACTTCAAGGAAATGGCTCATGCAATTTTGGAGGCTGAAAAGTCCCATATCCATGGTCAGGTCACTGGCTGAAGACCTCTGCTGGCTCATGTGGTTGTAGGGGCTGACAAAACCCAAACCTGCAGGTCAGGTGGCAGGCTGGAGTCACTCCTGAAGTTTACCCTTCAGCCAAAGATTAGACAGGCCCATAAAACAATAATACACGTAGCTCAACCATATATACAATACTAAATGTGCACACTAGCCCAGGGGCAAGGACAGGAAGGCGGGGGTGGGGGGACAGGAAAGCTGGAGAATGGAAAAGGGGAACCCAAGGTCAAGAAGGGGAGAGCGTTGACACGTTGAAAAGTTGGCAAACAATGTCACAAAACAATACGTGTATTAGTTATTTTATGAAAAACTAATTTGCTCTGTAAACCTTCATCTCAAGCACAATTAAAAAAAAGGGGGAAATATGTATATATATATTTGTAATATCTCGCAGGGCTGGTGCAGTGTTCTCCAGGAGGTAGTATACTTGTTATATATTGTTGTTGTTGTTAGGTGCCGTTGAGTCAATCCCGACTCACAGTGACTCCATGAACAACAGAACAAAACACTGCCTGGTCCCATGCCATCATCACAATTTTTGTTATGCTTGAGCCCATTGTTGTGGCCACTGTGTCAATCCATCTCATCTATCTCATTGAGGGTCTTCCTCTTTTTTGCTGTCCCTGTACTTTACCAAGCATTTATTTTATATATGTATATATATATATATATATATATATATATATGTATATATATATATATATATATATATATATTTTGTTTATTTATGTTTATGTTTGTATATATATGGAGCCCCGATGGCACAGTGATTAAGAGCTTGGCTGCTAACCAAAAGTTCAGCAGTTCAAATCCACCAGCTGCTCCTTGGAAATCTTATGGGGTAGTTCTACTCTGTCCTATAGTGTTGCTAATAGTCAGAATAGACTCGATGGCAATGGCTTTGTTTTTGTTTTTTGGTATATATATACACACACATACAAACATACATATAACAAAACAAATAAATACTCATAAGAATTACAGTCCTTGTTTCTGCAACTGGTCACATGGTTATAGCTGGTAGTTAGAACTACCTTCTTCCACCATTCCATATTCCCTTTGCCCTTAGCAAGCACCTCGGATGGTCGTGGTTCTTTGCTTGATGGGGTGAACAAAACCTTCATTCCTGAAGGTTCTGGGCCATTAGTAGTCGTGTCAGAATTGGGTTGCTGTAGTTTTCCATTGACTTTAATCAAAGGGCACGGTTGTACTCAGAGACGCCCTAATGGAGCTCCTGTATTCCCTACATACTCGTCTTTACGTCGTTTATGTAATCAATCTGATTTCCTCTTGGTAATCAGGATCAATTACACCAGCCAATATGGTCACTCACTTCTTTGCCTACTGATCCAGAGGCATGAGATGCTCAAAGTGGCCGAGTGGCATTCCTAACTTCCAGTTCAATGGAATTAGTGTTGTGTCTCCTGGTGGAAGCTTTCCTCACTTTGGATCTAAGACCTCTAGAACAACAGAGCATAGGTTCACAGGACAGGAAGCAAAAATTTTGCAAGTGAATCACTAGGGGTAATAGTGATACCACTCCTATCTCTACCCCTTAATTCCTGGACCTATGAACCTGGCTGTAGAAGAAACAGCACCATATATTGAACATTGCTCCTGCCCTGCAAGTTATGGCCCCTAACTGACACTGTAATTGTGTCTTTAAAAGGCCATTCCACAACAACAACAAAACAAAAATTAATTAATTAAAAAAGGCCAGTCCATTGTTCTATCAAGCCAGTTGCTTCGGATGATGGGGAACATGTTAAGACCAGTGAATTTCATGAGCTTGGGCCCATTAACACACTTCATTTGATGTGAAGTGAGTTTCTTGATCTGAAGCAATGCTGTGTGGGATACCATGATGGTGGATAAGTCTTTTGGTTATCTAGTGCATATCTGTGTCTTATAAATTTTAAAGGATTATAAGAGCTTAATCTCATATTTCATTCTATTCTCTCTCCTGCTGCTTTTTCATGTGTGAAACCATTTTTATCTGCCAGGTTTCTAAGAAGTAGCACTGAACAATACTTGTCTCCCCTTTCTCATTAGTCAGGGTGCATGAAAATTTTATTAAAAAATAAATAAAAAGGTCTTCTTGAAAAGGCAACTAAGACATGATGGGAGCCGTGGTGGTGCAGTGGTTGAGAGCTATGGCTGCTAACCAAAAAGATTGGCAGTCCAAATTCACCAGCTGCTCCTTGGAAATCCTATGGAACAGTTCCATTCCATCCTGTAGAGTTGCTATGAGTCAGAATCGACTCAGTGGCAAAGGGTTTGGGTTTGTTGGTTTAGTGCTGCTATACCTGTTGCCAATTGATACCTCAAGTGGGTGGCTTTAACAAACAGAAATTTATTTTTTCACAGTTTAGGAGGCTAGAAGTCTGAATTCTGAATACTGGCTTTAGGGGAAGGCTTTCTCTCTGTGTCAGCTCTGGAGAAAGGTCGTTGTCTCTTCTGAGCTGCTCCTGGGAGATCTTTATGTGACTTTGCATGTGTCTTTCCCCATCTCTGCTTCTTTCCCTTGCTTGTTTAATTTCTTTTATATCGTAAAAGAAATTGACTTAAGACACACCCTACACTAATCCTGTCTCATTAGCAAAACAAAGATAACCTATTCCCAAATGGGATTATAACCAGAGGTGTAGGGATTAGGATTTACAACACACATTTTTTTTGGGAGGCACAATTCAATTCAAAACAATAAGGCATTCTATAAGTCCGTGGATGGTAGTTTTGCCAGAAGCATCACATGCCAGGAAGGCAAATCCATATCCAGAGTAACTGTCTATCCCAGTAAGAACAAAACGCTGCCCTTTTCATGATGTAGCAGTCCAATGTAATCAACCTGATACCAGGTTTCTGGCTGATCACCCCAAGAAATGGTGCCATATGGGGGACTCTGTGTTGGTCCCCACTGCTGGCAGATTAGCAATCAGCTGTGGCTGTAGCCACGTCAGCCTTCCAAAGTGGAAGTCCGTGTTCCTGAGCCCATGCATAACCTCCATCCTTGACACCATGGCCACTTTTTCATCAGCCCATTGGGCAATGACAGGAGTGGCTGACTGGTATCCACAGAATGCATCATCCTATCCACTTGATTGTTAAAATCCTCCTCTTCTGAGGTCACCCTTTGGTGAGCGTCTTAGTTATCTAGTGCTGCTACAACAGAAATATCACATATGCGTGGCTTTAACAAACAGAAGTTTATTTTCTCACAGTTTAGGAGGCTAGAAGTCTGAAGTAAGGGTACCAGCTCTAGGGGAAGGCTTTCCGTCTCTATTGGTTCTGAGGAAAGTCCTTGTCTCTTTGAGCTTCTGCTCCTGGGAGATCTTCATCTCTCTTCCCCCATCTCTGCTTCCTAGCTTGCTTGTTTAATCTCTTCTATATCTCAAAAGAGATTGACTCAAGATACACACTATACTAATCATCTTGCCTCAATAACATAACAAAGACAACCCATTCCCAAATGGGATTATAACCACAGGCATAGAGGTCAGGATGTACAACACATATTCAACCCATAACATTCCACCCTTTGGCCCCTATAAATTCATGTCCTTGTCACATGCAAGACATATTCATCCCATCACATCATCGCAAAAGTCTTAAATCAACTCCAAGTCCAAAATCTCTTCTCCTGAATCATCTAAATCAAATATGGGTGAGAATGTAGGCATATTCCATCCTGGGAAAAAAAATCCCTCTTCATCTGTGAACCTGTGAAATCTAGACTACAAATTATTATCTGTTTCCAAGGTACAATGGCGGAACAGGCAAACGGTGGACATTTTCATTACAAAAGGGAGAAATTGGAGGGAAAGAAGGGATAACGGGCACCCAGCAAGTCCAAAACCCAGCAGAACAATTTACACTAGCTCTCCAGGCTTGAAAATAATCCTCTGTTCTTTGGGACCATCTGGACAATGATCCTACCCTCCAGACTTTGGGTGTTGTCCATGTCCTCTGGATTCTGAGTGGAGGGCCCTCGGCCCTGGGCTTCAGCTTAGACTTCCAGGCCCACTGAGACAGCAACTCTGCTCCCTAAGCTTTGGGTGACCCCATTTTCCTAGTCCATCTGAGTGGCGACCCCACCCTCTTGGCCCCAGCAGGCCCCATTCTTCTGCCCCTTGGGCATAGCATCCTAAAATTCTTGGCAGTGTAGTGAGGTCCTTCCTCAAGGGAACCTGGCCTCCCCTTCATTCCAGGGGTTGTCGGTGTGGAAACTGGCTCAAGTCTGGGAATTGATTGAGGGGCCATGACTTTATTTTGGTGATTCAGGTTAGACTGCGGTTCACTTGACCCAGAATTCTTCCACTTGTACAGCTCAAATAAATATTTAGTAGGTTTAACATCTATTTTACTCCTAGTGACACCATGACTAACTAAAGAATGCCATAAGTCCATTCAAGTCAGACTATTCTGATTACTGCTTTGACTCTACTGTCCATTACAGTAACCACACCCACCTTTTCTTTGGTAATTAAGTGCTGTCACTTGGCCCCTGCCACCCCAGGATCCAATCACCTCCCACTGTAGTCCCCAAAACCAAACCAAACCAAACCTGTTGCCATTGAGTCGATTCTGACTCACAGCAGCCCAACAGGACAGAATAGAACTGCTCCATAGGGTTTCCAAGGAGCAACTTGTGAATTCGAACCGCTGACCTTTTGGTTAGCAGCTGAATGCTTAATCACTTCACCACCAGGCCTCCCCCATTGTAGTTAAACCCATTGCCGTAGAGTCGATTCTGACTCTTACAACCCAGCAGGACAGAGTAGGACTGCCTCATAAGGTTTCCAAGGAGCACCTGGTGGATTTGATCTGTCAATCTTTTGGTTAGCAGCTGTAGCTCTTAACCACTACACCACCAGGGGTTAGGTGTCTTAATTCAGTTAGGGCAGTTCCCACTGTAATATCTGACCTACATTGAAAAACAATCACAGTGTTCTTCACGTATGTGGGGTTCCCTTCACAAATAGGTTCATCACCATTGTAGCGAAAGGTGTATCCTCTGAGAACTCCCTGGGTGGGTCTGTGGGTCCAATATGATAAATCTACTCTAATATTCCAATTTTCTTTAGTTTTGGATAACTTCTTATACAGCATACCAAGGCAGTTCTGGGATTTCAACTTCATTTAGTGTAGGCTGTCTTTCAGTCCACATTTCAATCAACCAACCAAATAAACTATTAGATCCTTTTCTAACCTCATGAGCTGAAACACCGTTAGCAATGTATAGTCAAAGCACTGTAGAAAATCACAAGGAATGTGGAATATTATGCAGCATTTTTCTGAAGTCCTGCTTACTGGGCCTATGTCAGTAAACTCAGACTAATCTAAATTTATGTTTCCTGCACCATTATCCCCTACCCTAGCCATTCCCACACTTATTCCACAGGCTTCTGTTTGTATATATTAGAAAAATCAAGAAGTTCTTTGGAGTGTAGCATATCTTCTAATGGGTCATACTTTATAATTCTTGGGGCTTGCTGGGACTTAAGTCTAGTTATAGGTCTAGAAGCAAAAATGGGTGCTAGGGGGTGGGTCTTGGGGACATTCACCAATGTCATGCAAGGAGTCTACCTCAGGGAATGCTCAAGGCAATGACCCAGGTACCACCCCAGGCAATGCCTCAGGCAAGGACTCTTTACACACAGCTGGGTTAATCTCATCAGATGGGAATGGAAGGAATGATTTTATGAGGGAAGATGGCTTAGCAGGCAAAGTTGGATGAAACTCTTCGGGTGGGAGTGAGAGGTCTGGCTCTGTTGGCAGGGGTGATTCAATAGAATTTAGGGCTCAGTGTCCCCAACTCCAAGATTATCTGTCCATATCTCCCCATCCCAAGTTTCAGAATCCCATTTCTTCCCAGTCAATGCCCTCACTTTAACTTCAGACACCATTCAAGGTTGGGAATTCAATTGACGTTATAACTCAGCTACTCTTAGGATAAGACTCTGGGTTTTGTTTTCAGCAATATCAGCTCTGTTACTATTGTCAGATCTTTCTTTCAGGGCACAAACAGCAACTTTCAGGTCTTTTATGTGGCACTTGAGCTAGGGATCTGAAGCTCTGAGCTCATATTTTTCTTTCTCCACTTTGTCTAGTGAAAGTAGGACCAACCAACCAGCTTCATTATACTTCTCAGTATGACAAAAATATTGAAAGATATAAATACACGATCACCCAGAACCTTGGCTCACACAAACATTTGACCCAATAGTGGTGATGTTTTGTGTATTTCTAGTGCCACATCACATCATGGATTAACAGTACCATCTTTATTACTGGAAATAGAGTCATTAGTGCCTTTAAGTTTAGCCAGACTTGAGAGTCAATTCTGAAAATTCATCCTTAAGATTTTGTTCCTCTAGAACCACTCTTGGTACCAAATGTCTTAGTCCGGGTTCTCTAGAGGAGTAAAATCAGTGAAGTGTATATAAATACGTATACAGAGAAATTTATTTCAAGGAAATGGCTCATGAAGTTGTGAGAAATGGCTCCTGTTACTGTGGGGGCTGGCAAGTCCCAAATTCGTGGGTTAGGCAACAGGCTGAAGACCTCTGCTGGCTCACATGGTTGCAGGGGCTGATGAATCCAAAACCTGCAGCTCAGGAGACAGGCCGGCACCTCTGCTGGCTCACAGGGTTGCAGGAGTTGGTGAATCCAAAGTCTGCAGGTCAGGAGGCAAACCAGAGACTTCTGCAGGCTTGCATTCCTAGAACTGGAGATCAGGTGATGAGAAGAGTGCAGGGTGGAGAAACGAGAGTGAGCTTTGCCAGAACATCCGTTTATATACTGGAGGCAGGTTACCCCCCTGAGAAAACTCCTCTTTCAACTGATTGGCTGCTTACATCAGATCACAAATGGAAGGTGATTCTATAGTGTCTGCCAAACCACTGAAAAGCATAGCCTAGCCAATCTGACACATAACATTAACCATCACACCGGCCAATGCACCTCATTCACAGCCACCACCCATCTGTCAGTGGAGCCTTGCATGTTGCTATGAAGGTGAATAGGTTTCAGTGGCGCTTCCAGACTAAGACAGACTAGGCAGAAAGACCTGGTGATCTATGTCTGAAGATCAGGCAATGAAAATCCTATGGATTTAATCCCCAGCTGGTCATCAGGATGGCCCAGGATCATGGAGATGGCTTAGGATCTCATGAGTTTGTCAGGAATCAGGGGCTGACTCAATGGCAACATCAACCAGTGCTGGGAAGACGTTAAAACAAGATAAAGTAATCTGACAGAGAGGTGTGGGTTGGGGGACAGGAGAGTGTGGCATTCCCCAAGATTAGGGACCTAGGGATGCTCTCCCTGGTGGGAGATATTTTTGTGGAGACTTCTCTAATATGTCAAAGTCAGCCATGCAAAGATCAGGCATCAGAGAAGAGGCTGACAAAGACAAGCCTAATACACTGGTAAATACAAGAGAATAAAAGCAGAGTTGTAGCCAAGTTCTATTTTCAGGGAAGAGAGTTGAGGGACTGGGCCAGGCATGGGGATTGAGGCTTGCACTTTGGTGGAGGCCAAGAGAGGATGAAAACAGTCAAAGGACAGCTTCTTTTCATGATCTACACTCTCAGTCTTTCTGTGGGACACTGATGATTGAACCACAGACTGATCCTTGCTTCTCCACTGCAATGTGGAAATAAGACATCAGACTTAGGATTTATTCTTGAGTACACTTTGTATTTGGAGTGATTCTAGATTTACAGAAAGATAGCAAAGATAGTACCACAAGTTTCCATGTACCCTTTAACCGGTTTCCCGCAATGTTGACAATTTACATAGCTATGATGCATTGGTCAAAACTAAGACATTAATACTGGTAAATTGCTATTAACTAAACCGTAGACTTTATTTGCATGTTATCAATTTTTCCTCTAATGCACCTTTTCTGTCCCGGGATCCAAGCCAGGAGACCACACCGTATTTAGGGAATTTTAAAAAGGATGTTTACTATTTCCTAAAAAATTTGCAGGAAAAAATGAAGGGAGTGACTGCCAGCCAGAAGCTGGTGACTTCCACATTTCAGTTCTTAACCTGTCATTTTTATGGTAATTTATTTTATGCCAGTCCATGATTTCTCCAATCTCACCCCGTAATTTCCAGGAGTAGTGTTGGGATTCACATAATAGTTCTTTAATACTAATTTCAACAACCATCATGTTGACATATTTCATTACAAGATTTTGAAAATGCACTACTTTTGGAACATGTCCTTAGGGAAGCAGCTACTTCACTATGGTGGAAAGAATAGTGATCTCAAGTCACAACCAACTGATATTATGTTATTTATCAAACTATCCTGTGTTATTGTTATTGTCCTTGTCTTAACTTCTCAAGTACATTTTACCTCCTGAAGATAGAAATACTACCTCATTTATCTTTAGAGACCACACACACTTAGTACTTCCCATTCATTCACTATTTCTTTCAATTCAGATCTATTAATCAATGATAATGTGCTAGGTAATTGGCTAAAAACCTGAGACTGGTTGCCTTGGAGTGTATTCTGACTCATGGTGACCCATGTGTTTCAGATAGAACTGCACTCCATAACGTTTTCAAGGGCTGTGATCTTTTGGAAGTAGATCACCAAGTCTTTCTTCCAAGGTGCTTCTGGATGGATTCAAACCATCAACCTTTTGTTTACTGGCCAAGCACTTAACTGTTTGCACCACCCAAAGACTCCTGGGTAACTGGCTATGTGCGCATAATGTAAAGTTCAATCAGTCACAGCTCCCACCCTCAAAATGCTCACTGTCAGAGACATAGTCATTCACATTTAGACTTCCAGTGTCCAGTATAGTACCTGACATTTAGTAGACGCTTAATGTTTGACATTGTGTAAGAAATCGTCTCTGACAGCAGGATGAGAAGATAGACGTGAGATGATCAACAGTTCAGTCGGCACATTATGATGGTCTTCGGGATAGAACAGAGTGAGTTTAGATCTTTTTTCTGAGAAAGAATTGACATTACTGGGTGACCAGTTGGATGCAGAAGTTAAGTGAGAAGGAGTTGAGGTTGCTTCTGAATTTTCCAGCTTGGAACGTGTTGTATAGAACACAGTAAGAGGAAAAAAAAAAAAAAAAGGAAGATGGTGGAGAGGAGGAAGGGGAAGGAGAAAGTGAGTTTAGTCGGAGAAGACTTACATATAGTTGTTGTTAGTTGCTGTCAAGTGGACCTGATTCATGGATACCTCATGCACAATGAACTGAAATGTTAGCCTAGGTTAGTGTATGCCCAGGTAGCTGCTATGGGGTTAATTTCTCCCCTTTATCTTGGGAAACTCACTTCTGTGACTATGAAAGAAGAATGTTTATTCTCTTCTATCTTTTCATTTGACTTGCCTTATGTCTGTGTGAGAGGAATAATCAACTGGCACCCTTAATACACACATGCATATTGTAGGCCATGGCGCCAAACTGGCCAGTTAGGAGCCACTTCCTCAGGCTGTATAACCTTATATGAAAACTAGTGCTGTTGAGTCAATTCTAACTTATGTTGACTCCATGTGTGTCAGAGTGGAACTGTACTCCATAGGGTTTTCAGTTGCTGATTTTTCAGAAGTAGATTGCCAGGCCTTTCTTCTGAGGTGCCTGTGGGTGGGCTCAAACCTCTAACCTTTCAGTTAGCAGCAGAGCACATTAACTTTTTGCACCATCCAGCAACTCCATAACCTTGTATAACCCTGCTTAAATTTTTGTGCTTCATTTTCTTATCTTTAAAATGGGGATAATATACATTACTTTATAGAGTTTTTGAGAGAATAAAATGAGTAAATACATGTAATGTGCTTAGAACAGTCCCTGTCACACAGTAAAAGCTCAGTAAATGTTGGTTAGTGTTATTTGGAATTTCCTGTGATTTGCTATTTTGTGTCTGTAAAGAAAGCCTTATGCAGGCTGTAGGTAGCTGGAGAGCTCATCAAAAATGTGCTTATTGGAGGACGTGTTCTTGGTGTCACAGGGACCATGTCTTATTATGTTGGCCTCTCCAGCATACACTGCAGTGCCTGACACATAGTCAGTACTCAACAGGAAATGAATGAATGGATAAATGTATTAGCATGCTCTCATTCTTGCTTTAATCCTTGGCTGCCCTCTTCAGTACACACATCAGAGGCACACAGTACATTTCAGACCTTGGTGTGATATTCTCTAAAGAGCTAGAGAAAAAGGAAGTCTCTTGGAGGCACAGATTTTAAACAATAAAGTACCAAAGATCTTTTACTACATCACCACTCCATAGATGTCTGCTTAGAAAGCTACACATTGCCTTGTAGTTGTGAACATTGTTGTTATTGTTTGCTGCTGTTGAGTTGGCCCCTGACTCATGGCAACCCTATGGAAGCAGATTGCCAGGCCTTTTCTTCCAAGGAGCTGCTGGGTGGGTTCGAACTGTCAACATTTTGATTAGCCAAACCCAAACACCAAACCCATTGCCGTGGAGTTGATTCCGACTCATCGCAACCCTCATTGTGCAAAGAGTTAATGTGCTCAGCTGCTAACTGAAAGGTTAGAGGTTTGAGTCCACCCACAGGCACCTCAGAAGAAAGGCCTGGCAATCTACTTTTGAAAAATCAGCCACTGAAAATCCTATGGAGCACAGTTTTACTCTGATACACATGGAGTAGTGCAAGCTCTTTGTGCCACCCAGGCTCCTTAGTTGAGAACATGCTTCTACAGTTTCCACTTGAAGTAATATTTTCACTGCAAATTTTTATACTTGTTGTCAAGGCTAGCAAGGAGGGTCAGCTGAATAATGAGCAGATTAATCAAAATTTCAGATCCTGCTTCTAGCTCATAACTTACAGACTGACAGGTTCATAGCCCTTATAATCATAATTTTCCCTAGGGTAGAGGGTTTTTCTGTAATAAGCTACTCTTTTTTTTTTTTTTTGACATGAAAGTTCCTAATAAAAGGATTACAATCTCTTTTTCTTCAATAGACTATACCTCAATCCTTTACACCGATTCAGCTATCAGAAAAATAAATTTTTTAAACAGGATCCACCAATATGATGTCTACTAGAGACACATCTTAGAAACAAAGATGTAAAGTCCAACACCCATTCCTAATAAAAACTCTCAATAAAATAGCTATAGATGGGAAACTTCTCAACATAATAAAAGGCATCTATGCAAAACCAATGGCCAACATCATTCTTAATGGAGAGGCTGAAAACACTCCCCTTGAGAACAGGAACAAGGCAAGGATGCCCTTTATCACAACTCGTATTTAATATTCAAGGGAAAGAGAAAGATTAGTCTAAAGGACTAATGGACCACAACTACCAAGACCTCCACGAGACTGAGTCCAGTACAAGTAGATGGTGCCCGGCTACTACCGCTGACTGCTCTGACAGGGATCACAACAGAGGGTCCTGGACACTGCTGGAGAAAAATGTAGAACAAAATTTTAACTCACAAAAAAAAAAGACCAGACTTCCTGACCTTACAAAAAATGGACAAACACTGAGAGTATGGCCCTCGGACACCCTTTTAGTTCAATAATGAAGTCATCCTGAGGGTCACTCTTGCCAAAGATTAGACAGGCCCATAAAACAAAATGAGACTAATGAGGCACAATAGTCCAGGACAAGGACTAGAAGGCAGGAGGGGACAGGAAAGCTGGTAATAGGGAACCCAAATTAGAGGAGGGAGAGTGTTGACATGTCATGGGGTTGTTAAGCAATGTCATAAAACAATATGTGTACTAACTGTTTAATGAGAGACTATTTGTTCTGTAAACCTTCATCTAAAGCACAATAAAAAATTTAAATAAAACTGCTTCTAGAACTTATAGAGAAACTTAGTAAAGTTGCAGGATAAAAGGTCAACACACAAAAATCATCTGGGTTTCTATAGTTAAAAATCTGAAAAGGAGATTAAGAACACAATTCTATTTACAACAGCATCTTAGAGAATAAAACACCTAGGAATAAATTTAACCATGGATGTGATAGATTTTTGCAATAAAAATTATAAAACACTGCTGAAATAGATTAAAGAAGACCTAAATAGGTGGAATGAAATTCCCTGTTCATGGCTTGGAAGACTTAATATAGTTAAAATGTTAATTCTTTCCAAAGCAATCTGTAGATTCAGTGCAATCTCAATCAAAATTCCATTAGCATATTTTCACAGAATTGGAAAAACTAATCTTCAACTTTATTTAGAAAGGCAAGAGACCCCAAACAGACAAAGCAATTTTGAAGAAGAACAAAGTAGTAGGCCTCACACTTCCCAATTTCAAAACATGTTACACAGCTACAGTAATCCAAACAGCCTAGTGCTGGTTTAATGATAGACACATAAACCAGTGGAATAGAATTGAGAATCCAGGAATAAACCCATATATCTATGGTCAACTGATTTGCCACAAGAGTACTAAGTCCATTCAGTAGTGTGTCAAGTGTGTCAAGGCTAGGCCATGATTCCTAGTATTATGTGGTTGTCCTCTATTTTGTGATCTGAAGTGATTTTCCTATGTGTAGTAAATCCTAATCCCTGTCTGTGGTTAATGAGAGAAGATTAGGTTATGTTAAAGAGGATTAGAGTGGGATGCAACACCCTTACTCTAGTCACAGCCCTGATCCAATGTAAGGAGAATTTCCCTGGGGTGTGGCCTGTATCATGTTTTATCTTACAAGAAATAACAGGAGAGAGAAGTGAGCAGAGAGAGACCTCATACTACCAAGAAAGAAGAGTTAGGAGAAGAGCATGTCTTTTGGACCTGGGATCCCTGTGCTTAAAAAGTCCTAGATCAGGGGAAGATTGATGACAATGACATTCCCCCAGAACCGACAGACAGATAAAGCATTCCCTGGGAGTTGGTGCCCTGAATTCGGATTAATAGCCTCCTAGACTGTGAGAGAATAAATTTCTGTTTGTTAAAGCCTTCCGCTTGGGGTATTTCTGTTACGGCAGCACTGGATAACTAAGAAAATGAAGAAGTAACATTCTCTTCAACAAATGGGACTGGCAAAATTTTATTTCCACATGCAGAAAAATGAAGCAAGATCCATACCTCACACCATGCACAAATACTAATCAAAATGGATCAAGGAGCCAAAAAGTTAAATCTAAACCATAAAGTTCTTGGAAGAAACTATAGGGGCAAAGCTATGATATCTAATTTTTTAAAATAATAGATTATCAAACACAACAATCAATGCGTTAGCAATGGAAGACAAAATAGATAATTGGGACCTCATAAAAATTAAATACTTACATTCATCAAAAGGCTTATCAAAAGAGTAAAAAGATAGCCTACAGACTGGGAAAAAATCTTTGGGAACCATATATCATATATCCAATATGGGCCTCTCTCAGTCATCTGGTGCTGCTTTAACAGGAATACCACAAGTGGATGGATTTAGCTAAGATAAGTTTATTCTCTAACAGTCCAGTAGGCTACAAGTCCAAAATCAGGGCATCACCTCCAGGAGAAGGCTCTCTCTCTGTCGGCTCTGGAGGAAAGTCCATACCATCAGTCTTCCTTTGGTCTGGGAGCTTCTCTGTGCAGGAACCTCAGGTCGAAAGGACGTGCTCTGCTCCTGGCACTGCTTTCTTGGTGGTATGAAGTTCCCATATGTCTCTGCTTGCTTCTCTCTTTTATATCTCAAAAGAGATTGCATTAAGACACTATCTAATCTTGTCAGCCTCATAAGTATAACCTCATCACAGTGATAGAATTTACAACACATACGGAGATCACATATAATCTCATCATAGCGATAGAGTTTACAACACACAAGGAGATTACATCAGATTACACAATCATACAACACTAGGAATCATGACCGAGCCAAACTGACAGGCATTTCTGGGGGACACAACTCAATCCAAGACAGGGTCTAATATACAAAAAATATACAAGACCTCTACAACTTAACAACAAAAAGACAAATAACCTAATCCAAAATAGAGGTGTCGTAGATCGAATTGTGTTCTGCCAAAATATCTGTCAACTTGGCTATGCCATGATTCCATGTACTGTGTGATTGCCCACCATTTTGTCATCTGATGTGATTTTCCTATGTGGTGCAAATCCTATCACTATGATGTTAATGAGATGAATTATCAGCAGTTGTACTGATGAGATCTACAAGATTAGATTGTGTTTTAACTCAATCTCTTTTGAGATATAAAAGAGAGAAGCAAACAGAGTCACGGGGACCTCATACCACCAAGAAAGAAGCACTGGGAGCACAGCACGTCTTTTGGACCCGGGGTCCCTGTGCTAAGAAACTCTTCCACTGGGGGAGATTGATGACAAGGACCTTCCTCCAGGGCCAACAGAGAAGAGAAAACCTTCCCCTGTAGCTGATGCCCTGAATTTGGACTTATAGACTAATAGACTGTGAGAGAATACATTTCTCTTTGTTGAAGCCATTCACTTGTGATATTTCTGTTATAGCAGCACTAGATAACTAAGACAATGGACAAAGGACGTTGGTAGACATTTCACCAAGGAAGATGTTCAAATGGCCAATAAATACACGAAAAGATATTCAATGTCTTTAGCCATCAGAGAGATGCAAATCAAAACCAAAATGCACTGCCATCTCACTCCCATAGATTGGCTAATAGAAAAATAAAACACAGAAAATAACAAATGTTGGCAAGGATGTGGGAAAATTGGAACACTTATTCATTCCTCGTGGGAATGCAACATGATACAGCCATTGTGGAAAATCTAGTTTGAAGCCTGCCTCTGCAATTCTACAATGACACTTTGGCCTCTTGTTAAAGTTTTGACTGTTTGTGACACAAACAATGCAGGGATCTGGGCCTTAGCTTAAGTTAACAATATTACTATCTTAAACTGCTTTTAAGAAATTCATTCAGTGAATGCCTATGCCCTAACTCACTAACTCCTAGCCAGCTGGCCATGTCTACATTTCAAAAGACCTCAGGTTGGAGCTGATCTAACCTCCTTCCTAACTAAATGATCGACTTTTACCTTTCAAGGACTCCAACTAGCGTTGACCTGGCCTACAATCAATCACTAAGACCCCATATCAGGAATGTTTACATGGCTTGCTTTAGAAACATTGCTTTAGTCAATTTGTATCGGGAAATAAAGAGATAGATGTTAGGCTAGATATTGATGTTAGGAAAGTTTGTAGTTTGACGACCCCTTGCAAATTTTTCCTTCCTTCCCCTGTATCCCCTTGGATGTGAAACCATTTGCCTTTGTTTGTTCTACCTGATAAATATCTCACTGCTATCCTTGCAAGTTAGCACATACACTGCAGCCTCTTGTCTGAATGCCCTTGTTGCATTCCATTTCATGGAATGCCATTATTGCTCATCCTTTGATAAAAATCGTTTGCTTTTATTTCTAGCAAAGTGTAAGTCTGGAGTTTCTCTAAGACAGTACCTTCCTGGTAAATTGAATACATTTTCTTTTTCCTTAGTGTCTTAGTTTTCTAGTACTACTATAACAGAGGAAACCTTGGTGGCATAGTGGTTAAGAGCTACAGCTGCTAACCATAAAGGTCAGCAGTTTGAATCCACCAAGAGTGCCTATAATGGAAATACCACAAGTGGGTGTCTTTAAATAATAGAAGTTTATTTTCTCACAGTTCCTGGAAGCTAAAAATCCAAATCAGGGTCTCAGCCAAGTCGATTCGTTCTTTGTAGGTAGCGCCAGGTGTCCCTCAGTTCCTTGGCTTGTATAAGATCCTTACGTGGCCTCTGTCTTCCCGTATGTGTGTGTGTGTGTGTGTGTGTGTGTGTGTGTATGTGTCTGTGTATGGCCTCATGAACATAACAAAGAATACCTTATTTCCAAACAAGGTTACATCCATGGGTATAGGGGTTAGGATCCCAAAGCATATTTTATGGGAACACAAATCAATCCATGACACTTAGGAGCTACATAGTTGAGCCTGCACTTTCATTTCCAGCAATAATAAGAGCCAAACCAGACAGTTTGGGATGATGGCAGTAAGTCTTTACACAGACCTTCAAATATGGACAAAAGACCAGAATACAAATCTAGAAAAAGTATCAAAAGAGCTTCCAGTTCAATTTACTGCTTTCAGGTTATTCACAAGTAGTGTGAGTGGCCAGGGCCATAGGACACCCAGAAATGAGTTCAGATAGCTACTGCTTTATTTTGCATGTGATTAAAATCAGACCCAGAAAAAGTGACCAGTTTACTCTAAGTTACAAAACATATCAAGAACTAGCCAAAATCACGCTGGACTCATGATGGGGTAAGAGAGAGCTTATTCTGGCACAAGTCACAGGTGAGAAAAGATAGATATTTCTTGATATCAGATCCTAAAATCTTTCTCATTATAAATGATATATGTTTAAGTCTCTTCTCTCAATATACTCTCATGATTTAGGAGGAGGTATTTATTATGCTGCATAAACCCGGCCCAATTTATTGAAAATTTTGACAGCAGGTAATAGGTCCAAAGGGCAAACAGGTAAGATTTCTGCAGTAGGATAGAGACTTCTAGAAGGGAGAACTCTGAGAAAAAAATGTAATGCCATGGTTCTGTTATGTCCAGGACAGCATGACTTCTCTTTAAAATTAAAAAAACAGCAGATAATAAATTACTTAAGTAAAAACAAGACAATTAGAATCTCTGAGAAAGATAAAAAGCTACTTGTCTCTGTCATGAATAATATTTACATGAGTATAATGAGGTAAGCATGGATTAGTAATCAAAAACAGTAACATAACTGTATCAGGAAGCGTTAGGGGATTCCCAGTGTAAAGAGATAAAGGCTTCCTGTCATTACAGAAAGTCAAAAAAGTCTAAAAGTTTAGAAGTAAGATATAAGAATATACGTTTGGAAATATGGTATTTATCAAAAGAAACAGCTTAGAACATTATAGGAAGTTGTCTCTTGGGTGAAGACTGGAGTGTGAGGCTTATTTTTTATTGTAAATGTCACAATACTTTTTTCTTTTTACCATATACAGCTATTACTTCCATCACTTTTTAGTACTTAAGTTTCTGAGGGACCAATAATTGAGTCCATACAAGCTTTGAAAGGATCTGTCTAATTCTGAATCCTGTTAAAAATAATATGGCTTCACATATTGTTTAGGTCCCCAAAAATCAAATTCTCAAAACCTCAAATACAGTGAGGAACTATAGCAACTGTTGATATATTTTTTCAGAAGTCAGTTTAGAAACTAATTGTAGACTAGAAACTTGAAGCTCATAGCCATAATAACAAGAGGCAAAGTGCACATTTCTGAATGGCTTCTTGGCTACAAGTACTTTACTCACTGAAAAGTATGAGCCAAGTCTGCATGTTTAGCCCATATTTCTGAATGTATGTGTGTATGTGTATGTGTGTGTGTATTCCTTATTATATCTTCTAAAAAATTTATTAATTTTTTGTTGTTTTTTTTTAAAAAAAACTTTCATTGTACTTTAGATGAAGGTTTCCAGAACAAATAGTTTCTCATTAAACAATTAGTACACATATTGTTTTATGACATTGCTTAACAACCCCATGACATGTCCACACTCTCTCTTCTCTAATTTAGGTTCCGTGTTACCAGCTTTCCTGTCCCCTCTTGCCTTCTAGTCCTTGTCCTGGGCTATTCTGCCCCATTAGTCTCATTTTGTTTTATGGGCCTGTCTAATCTTTGGCAAGTGTGACCTTGGAGTGACTTCATTACTGAGCTAAAAGAGTGTCCGAAGGCCATACTCTCAGGGTTTCTCCATTCTCTGTCAGGCCAGTAAGTCTGGTCTTTTTTAGAATTTTGTTCTACATTTTTCTCCAGTTGTGTCCCGGACCTTCTGTTGTGATCCCTGTCAGAGCAGTCAGTGGTGGTAGCCAGGCACCATTGACTTGTACTGGACTCAGTCTGGTGGAGGCCATGGTAGTTGTGGTCCATTAGCCCTTTGGACTAATCTTTCCCTTGTATCTTGTTTTCTTCATTCTCCCTTGTTCACAAAGGGATGAGACCAGTGGAGTATCTCAGATGGCCACGCACAGACTTTTAAGACCCCAGACGCTACTCACCAAGGTAGAACGTAAAACATTTTCTTTATAAACTATGTTATGAGAACTGAGCTAGATGTCCCCTGAGACCATAGTCCCTGCAGCCCTCAGCCCAGCAATTCGGTTTCTCAGGGACTTTGGATGTGTCTATGAAGCATCTATGACTTTAACTTGGTCAAGTTATGCCAACTCCCCCCAGTATTGTGTACTGTCTTGCACTTCACCAAAGTTACCACTTACCTATTGCCTATTTAGTGCCCCCCCACACTCCTCCCATCCCTCGTAACCATCAAAGATTGTTTCTTTTTGTGTGTAAACCTTTTCATGAGTTTTTACAGTAGTGGTCTCATACAATATTTGTCCTTTTGTGATTGACTTATTTCACTCAGCATATTGCCCTCCAGATTTATCCATGTTATGAGATGCTTCGCAGATTCATCACTGTTCTTTATTGTTGCGTAATACATTGTGTTGTATGTACTGTGGAATGTTTATCCATTCATCTGTTGATGGGCATCTAGGTTGTTTTCGTCTTTTTACTATTGCAAACAATGCTTAAGTGAATGTAGGTGCGCATATGTCTATTCGTGTAACGGTTCTCATTTCTCTAAGATATATTCCTAAGAGTGGGATTGCTGGATAATGTGGTATTTCTATTTCTAGCTTTCTAGGGAAGCGCCATATCGTTTCCCAAAATGGTTGTACAATTTTGCATTTCCACCAGCAGTGCATAAGAGTTCCGATCTCCCGACAGCCTCTCCAACATTTGTTATTTCCAGTTTTTTTGATTCGTGCCAGTAATGCCGGGGTGAGATGGTATCTCGTTGTGGTTTTGATTTGCGTTTCTCTAATGCCTAGTGAATGCGAGCATTTCCTCTTGTGTCTGTTGGCCACTTGAATGTTTTCATTGGTGAAGTGTCTGTTCTCTTTGCCCATTTTTTAATTGGATTTTTTGTATTTTTGTTGTGGAGGTGTTGGATTTTCTTGTAGGTTTTAGAGATTAGAACTTTGTCTGACATGTACTGTCCAAATTTTTTTTCCCAGTCTGTAGGTTCTCTTTATACTGTTTTGGTGAAGTCTTTAATGAGCATAAGTGTTTAATCTTTAGAAGATCTGAGTTATCTAGCTTATTTTCTGGGGTTGGTATGCTGTTGGTTATGCTTTGGGTCCTGTTAATGCCATGTATTAGGACCTCTAGCATTGATCCTATTTTTTCTTCTATGAACTTTATACTTTTTGGTTTATATTTAGATCTTTGATCCATTTTGAATTGGTTTTTGTATATGGTGTGAGGTACTGGTCCTGTTTCTTTTTTTTTGCAGATGGACATCCAGTTTTGCTAGCACAATTTGTTAAAAAGACTGTCTTTTCCCCATTCGATAGACTTTGGGCCCTTGTCACAGATCAGGTGATCACAGGTGGATGGATTTACATCTAGGTTCTCAATTCTGTTCCATTGGTCAATGTATCTGTCGTTGTACCAGTACTAGGCAGTTTTGACTACTGCAGCTGTATAGTAGGTTCTTAGGTCAGGTAATGCAAGTCCTCCTACTTTATTCTTCTTCAATAGCGCTTTACTTATCTGGGGCTTCTTCCTTTTCCCTATAAACTTAGTTATTAGTTTTTTCATCCCTTTAAAGAGTGTTGTTGCTATTTGGATGAGGATTGCATTGTATTTGTAAATTGCTTTGAGAAGAATTGTTGTTTTCATAATGTTGACTCTACCTATCCACGAGCATAGTATGTATTTCGTTTTATATAGATTTCTTTTGGTTTCTTGCAGTAGGGTTTTGTAGTTTTCTTTTATAGGTCTTTTACATCCCTGGTTAGATTTATTCCTAAGTATTTTATTTTTTTTAGGGGCTATTATAAATGGTATTATTTTCCTGATTCCCTTTTCATCGTTCTCTTTATGGGTGTATAGGAATCCAACTGATTTTTCATGTTTATCTTGTATCTTGTTATTCTGCTGAAACTTTCTGTTAGTTCCAGTAGTTTTCTTGTGGAGTCTTTTGGGTTTCCTATGTGTGGTATCATATCATCTGCAAACAGGGACAGTTTAACTTCTTCATTACCAATTTGGATGCCTTTTATTTCTTTTTCTTGCCTTATTGCTCTAGCTAGGACTTTCAGCACAATGTTAAATAGGAGTGGTGATAAAGGGCATCCTTGTCTTGTTCACGTTCTCAAGGGGAATGTTTTCAGCCTCTCTCCATTAAGAATGATGTTGGCCATTGGTTTTGCATAGATGCCCTTTATTATGTTGAGAAATTTCCCTTCTATAGCTATTTTATTGAGATATTTTAAAATCAGGAATGGGATTGGACTTTGTTGAATGCCTTTTCTGTGTCAATTGAGATGATCATGTGATTCTTTTCTTTCTGTTTATTTGTGTGGTGGATTACCTTGACTGATTTTCTAATGCTGAACCATTCTTGCATACCCGGTATGAATCTTACTTGGTCATGGTGTATTTTTTTTGATGTGATGCTGAATTATGTTGGCTAGAATTTTGTCGAGAATTTTTGCACCTCTATTCATGAGAGATATTGGTCTGTAATTTTTTTTTTTTTTTTCTGTGGCGTCTTTGACTGGTTTTGGTATCAGGGTCATGCTGGCTTCATAGAATGAATTTGGAAGTGTCACTTCTTTTTTCTACGTTCTGAAATAGTTTGGGTAGTGCTGGTATAAGCTCTTCTCTGAATGTTTTGTAGAATTCTCCAGTGAAGCCATCTGGGCCAAGGCTTTTTTTTTTGTTGGGAGCTATTTTTTTTTTTTTTTAATTACCTTTTCAGTCTCTTCTCTTGTTATGGGTCTGTTCAGATTTTCAACATCACTTTGTGTTAGTTTGTGTAGGTATTATGTTTCTAGAAATTTATCCATTTCCTCTATGTTTTCAAATTTGTTGGAGTATAGTTTTTCATAATACTCTGTTATGATCCTTTTTATTTCAGTTGAGTCTGTTGTAATGTCCCCCATTTCATTTATTATTTGGCTTATTTGCATCCTCTCCTGTTTTTCTTTTGTCAGCTTGGCCAGTGATTTGTCGATTTTATTGATCCTTTCAAAGAACCAACGTTTGGTTTTGTTGATTCTTTCTATTGTTTTTCTATTCTCTATTTCATTTATTTCTGCTCTGATATTTATTATTTCCTTTCTTCTGGTGGCTGTGGGCTTTTTTTTTGCTGTTGTCTTTCTATTTGTCAGAGTTGTGTAGTTAATGTTTTGATTTTGTACCTTTCTTCTTTTTAGAAGTGTGCATCTATTGCTATAAATTGTCTTCTGGGGACTGCTTTGCTGTGTCCCAAAGGTTTTGTTGTGATGTGCTTTCATTTCATTCTCATTTGATTCTATCAATTTTTTGATCCCATCTGATTTCTTCTATTACCCAGTGGTTTGTAAGCAGGGTGTTACTCAGTTTCCATGTAATTGATTTTTTGTCCTTGCTCTTCCTGTTTTTAATTTCTACCTTGATGGCGTTGTGGTCAGAGAAGACCCTTTGTATTATCTCAACGTTTTGGATTTTGTTGAGGGTTGCTCTGGGGGCTAAGATGTGGTCTATTCTGGAGAATGTTCCATGAGCATTGGAAAAGAATGTGTACTTTGCAGCTGTTGGATGGAGTGTTCTAAATATGTCTATGAGGTCAAGTTGGCTGATTGTGCCCTTTAGGTTTTCTGTATCTTTGCTGAGTGTCTTTCTAGATGTTATGTCCTTTACCAAGAGTGGTGTGTTGAAGTCACCTACTATTATTGTGGAACTGTTACTTTCTCTTTTCAGAGCTGTTAGAGTTTGTTTTATGTATTAGGGAGCCCGGTCATTGGGTGGGTAGATGTTTATTATGGTTAAGTCTTCATGCTGGATCGTCCCCTTAATCATGATATAGTGACCTTCTTTGTGTTTTATGGTGGATTTTGTTTTAAAGTCTATCTTATCTGAGATTAGCATTGTCACTCCTGATCTTTTTTTGTAGCTGTTTGCTTGATATATTTTTTTCCATCCTTTGATTTTTAATAAATTTACATCTTTGTTTCTAAGATGTGTCTTTAGTAGACAGCATATTGATGGCTCCTGTTTTTTTTTATTCACTCTGTCACTCTCTCTTTATGCGTGCATTTAGGCCATTTACATTCAGTGTACTTATTGATAGGTGTGAGTTTATTGCTGTCATTTTGTAGTGCTTTTTTTTTTTGTGGTGCTGACATTTTCTTTGTTCCTTTTACTCTCCTGTGTTGAATTCCTTTGGTGTGTGGTCTTTTTTTGCATTTCTTTTGTTTTTGTAGGTTTTGTTTTTACTGAGACTTTATGTTTTTCCTCTTTATTTTTATAAGTAGGTTTGTTAACTTTCTTTGTGTTTACTGAGAAATTTACCCTTATCTTTCTAAGTTTGAAGCAGTCTATTATTACTTGGTATTGCCTTACCTTCCTCTCCATTAGAAGGTCCTATACCTACACAGGTTATTCCCTCTTTTATTGTTCCCATGTTGTTGTCATTTACAGATTAACATTTCTGGTACCCTGTTATAATTCTTTTGGTTTTGAGAGTTCATTTCCTAGGTTGGTATCTGACTGATACAATCTTGCATCCTAGATTCAGCCTGTGGTCTGATATTCTTTGTTCTTAGACTGAAGGATGCCCTTTAAAAATTCTTGTAAGTTTGGTTTGGTTTTTACATAGTCTCTTAATTTCTGTTTATCTGGAAATGTCCTAATATCACCATCATATATGAATGAGAGTTTTGCAGGATATATTACTCTAGGTTGGTAATTTTTTTCTTTCAACGTTTTATAAATGTCATCCCATTGCTTTCTTGCTTGCATGGATTCTCCTGAATAATCTGAGCTTAGTCTAATTGTTTGTCTTCTGTGTGTGACTTTTTGTTTTTCTTGAGCTTTTCTCAGGATTTTTTGTCTTTAGTTTTAGTGAGTGTGATTATGATATGCCTTGGTGACTTTCTTTTGGGGTCTATCTTATATGGGGTTCGTTGAGCTTCTTGGATAGTCAACTTTTCATCTTTCATGATATTGGGGAAGTTTTCTGTTAGCAATTCTTCAATGATCCTCTCTGTGTTTTCTGTTTTCTCCCCCTGTTCTGGAACTCTGATCACTGGCAAATTTTTGCTTTTGATTGTATTCCGCATATTCTCAGGGTTTCTTCATTTTTCTTCATTCTTTTTTCTGAGTTTTCCTCAAACAGAGCTGCTTCCAAGTGTTTTTCTTCAATTTCACTGATCCTATCTTCCATCATTTCAAACCTCAACCCTTCTATGACACAGTCCATTTCTGAAATCCTGCTGTTTATTTTCTGGATTTCTAATTGTTTTTGTATGATTTCTAGTTGTGAATTTATTTTGGTGTTTTACTCCTGTATTAATTTCCTGAATTCTTTAATTGTTTTGTCTGTATTTTCCATGAATTTCTCTGCTTTTTCCATGAATTTGTCTATTTTTCCTCATTTTTGTCTGCTTTCTGCTTCAACTCTTGGACAATTCTGAATACTAGAGATTTAAATTCCCTCTCAGATAGTTCTAGTGCCTTTTCTTCTACTGGAAAGTCACCTGGTTATTTTGGACCCCTACTGGCACCATCCTGTCCTGATTTTTAAAATGTTTTGTTGTTGCCTGCTCTTTGTGACATTCAGTAGATATTTTCTTCATTTATTGATAGAAGATTTGTTTGTTTCCTCCTTTTTTTTTTTAATTTGGCTATGTCTGAGCAGGCCAGCTGTGTGTTCTTTGCTGTTTGTTTGTCTGTGTGCATGATACTTTTTGCCTCTTTCTCTAATTGGCAGGGTCAGTTGCTCAGATATGGTACAGTTGCTGGGATGGGTTGTTTGTGACCCATACTAAGGCTGACAGGGTAGGCCAGGAATCAGTTCAGGGCAGGTTCTAGTAGGCTATGCCTCTGATGTTCGAGGGTGTGTTGTTCAGTAATGCTGCAGGTAGGCAGGATGGAGGGCGGAGATTGTGATGTGTGGAGCTAAGATGGGTATGGGAGGGAGGAGAATGGAACAGGAGCCAAAAATATAGAAACATAAAAGAGTGCTGGGGAATTTGCTGTTGGAGTGGAGACACGAGAGGCTCTGAAATGGATAAACAAAAAGAGGAAGAAGAAAAAAGGAAAAAAATGAATAAATAAAAATTTGAAATAAAAAACAAAAGCTCCCAGAGATCCCACTGGGGCAGCTACGAGGTCTGGGGAAGTTGTTCCCAGGTTTTGAAGTACAGCCTGGCTAGAAGTTGTAGTGCCAGGTATTCAGGAGACAGGAAGAGAAGGAAGGTATAGAGAGACAAGAAACTGAGTAATGAAGAAAGACAAAAAGGGAAAAAGAGGGAAAAGAAAATGAAACAATTTTTTTAAAAGAACAAGAAAAACCACACAAAAAAAGAAATGCACTCAGGGATCCCTCTGTGCATCTGTGCAAGCTGAGGGGGTAGGTCCCAAGCTGCACAGCTTTGCTCGGCCAGAATGGGCTCCCAACTAAATAAAAGAAAAAGAAAACAAACAAACAAACAACAACAAAAAAAAAAACACCAGGATCCCAGCAGCATGGCAGCACGGATTGGGAAGCAGATTCACACTCCAGTGGAGATCCACAGCCCCTCAGGGAAAAAGCAAAGATGGTGCATGGAGCCAGGTATTTCAGTGAAAAGAGGAGGAGGTGGTGAGAGGTAAGGAAGAAATCTGAAGAAGCAGAAAAAAGCAACACCAGCAGCAAACAAATGGCACTCAGGGAGTCTTCCAGTGCGAGTGGGTGGAATCCAAGCAGCTGGTGCTTCCTGCCCAAGAGACTGTGGCCACAGGAAGCAGAGGAGGCTGAGTGGGGCTGAAGAAGGATGGGGGGTGGAAATCATATATTGCTGGTTACTGGTTGTTCTGTCTCCTGCTGGAGGCTCCGTGAAGCTTCTTTCTCTTACTCCCTGTTCACTGGTCTCTGATAGGAGTCCAAGATGGTAGATCCATGTTGCATTAACTGATAGCGGACCTCTACATGTATGTCTCCTCACTTTCTGTTCTTTGTCAGTTTCTTATTCCATACGGTGCTTGGCTGAGTTCTTTATCTCTTCATTTGATATTTAGGGTTTCAGGATTGCTGTTTTCTCTGTTTGGCTTAGTTTTTCGGATCTTTGCTGTGCAGGGACAGCGCGGTGCTTCTGCCTAGAGCACCATGTTGCAGAAAGTCTCCCCAATACCCTTTTGTGATAAAAACTCTCAACAAGGTAGGAATAAAAGAGAAGTTCTTCAATATAATTAAAAGCATTTATGAAAAACCAACAACCAACATTAGACTCAGTGAAGAAAGATTGAGTGCTTTCTCCTTGAAAACTGAAATGAAACAAGGATGTCTGCTCTCATGACCTCTATTCAATATTGTAGTCATTTATACCCTGAGAAATAAGGCAAGAAAAAGAAATAAAAGATATCTAAATTGGAAAGGAATAGGTAAAACTATCTCTATTCAAAATAACATTGTCCTGTATGGAGAAAATCCCAAAGAATCCACTAAAAAGCTTCTAAACTGGACTTCTTGGCAACATGGCACTATAGACAGAAACATCATGCCTTCCTTCCGCAGCAAAGACCCGAAAACTAAGTCAAACAGAGACGAACATTTATCCTGAAACCCTAAGTATCAAAGAATTGTTAAAGAACTCAGCCAAGCACTGACTGGAATAAGAAACTGACAGAGAACAGACAGCAAGGAGAGATATGTGCAGAGGTCTCTTATCAGCTAACACAGAATGGATTCACCATCTTGGACCCCTGTCGGAGATTGGAAAACAGGGAGTACGGGAAAGCAGCTTCACGGAGTTCCCAGCAAGAGACAGAACCACCAATAACCAGCAATATAACTTTCCCATCCCCCATCCTTCTTCACCCCCACTCAGCCTCCTCTGCTTCCAGCATCCACAGTCTCTTGGCAGGGAGGCATGAGCTTCAGCCTTGTGCCACTTGGATTCCACCATCCCACACTGACCCGCTCCCTGAGTACCAATTTTTTGTTGCTGGTGTTGCTTTTTTCCGCTTCTTTTGCTTTCTTCCATACCTTTCACCACCTCCCCCTCCTTTCTCTCAAATACCTGGATCCATGTGCCATCTTTCCTTCTTCCTGAAAGGCTGTGAAATGCCACTCAGCTGTGGAACTGCTTCCTGGCAGGAGCTTCCAAGCTGGTGGGATCCCCAGGGCTTTTTGTTTGTTCTGATTTGTTCTGTTTTGATTTTTTTTCTTTTTCTTTTCCTGGCTTGTGAGCCCCTTCTAGCCAAACTGTACTTTAGGGCTTGGGAGTTACTCCTTCATTCCACGCAGCCATACAGTGGAATCCCTGAGAGCAGTTCTTCCTTCTTTTTTTGTTTTCTTTGTTTTCTGTTTCGTTTCGTTTTTGTTTTCATGTTTCTTACAAGATTATTAAAGAGAGTCCTTCAATCTAAGAACAAACAACTTCAGCTCACAGGCTGAATCTAGGAGGCAGGATCATACCAGCCAGATACCAATCTAGAAAATGAACTCTCAAGGACTATCCAAAACCAAAAGAAATACAACAGAGAATCAGAGCAGTTAATCTGTAAATGACAACAACATAAGAACAATAAAAGAGGGAATAAACAGTGTAGGTATAGAACCTTCTAATGGAGAGGAAGGCAAGGCGATACCAAGTAATAATAGACTGCTTCAAACTTAGAAAAATAAGGGTAAATTTCACAGTAACCACAAAGAAAGTTAGCAAACCTACTCATAAAAATAAAGAGGAGAAACAGAACGTCTCAGTAAAAACAAAACCTACAAAAACAAAAGAAATGAAAAAAAAAAAACACAGATAAAAGGAACACAGCACAAGACTGTAAGAGGAACAAAGAAAACCTTAGCACCACCAAAAAAGAGCACTTTGAAATGACAGCAATAAACTCACATCTATCAATAATTACACTGAATGTAAATGGCCTCAATGCACCCATAAAGAGATGGAGAGTGACAGAATGGTTAAAAAAACAGGATCCATCAATATGTTGTATACAAGAGACACACCTTAGAAATAAAGATGTGAATTTATTATAAATCAAATGTAGGAAAAAATTATATCAAGGTAACAACTACCAAAAAAGATCAGGACTGGCAATACTAATTTCAGATAAAATAGACTTTAAAACAAAATCCACGATAAAAGACAAAGAAGGGCTCTATATAATGTTTAAGGGGATGATCCATCATTAACGATAATAAACTTCTATGAACCCAATGACGGTGCTCCATAATACATAAAACAAACTCTAACAGTACTGAAAAGAGAAGCTGACAGTTCCACAATAATAGTAGGAAACTTCAACACACCACTCTCAGTAAAGGAGAGAACATCTGAAAAAAAAGTCAGTGAGGATACAGAAGACCTAAAGGGCACAATCAGCCAACTTGATCTCATAGACATATATAGAACACTTCATCCAACAGCTGCAAGTTACTCATTCTTTTCCAATGCACATGGAACATTCTCCAGAATAGACCACATCTTAGGCCACAGAGCATTCCTCAACAAGATCCAAAACTTTGAGATAATACGAAGTATCTTCTCTGACCATGATGCCATCAAGGTAGAAATTAAAAACAGGAAGAGCAAGGAAAAAAAATCAATTACATGGAAACTAAATAACACCCAGCTTACAACCACTGTGTAATAGAAGAAATCAGATGGAATAAAAAAATTCCTAGAATCAAACAAGAATGAAAACACATCATACCAAAATCTTTGGGACACAGCAAAGGCAGTCCTCAGAGGACAATTTATAGCAATAGATGTGCACATCAAAAAAGAAGGGACAAAATCAAAAGATCACACAACTCAAAAAAAACAGAAAGAGAACAGCAAAAAAAGCCCACAGACACCAGAAGAAAGGAAATAATAAAGATCAGAGCAGAAATAAATGAAATAGAGAATAGAAAAACAATAGAATCAACAAAACCAAAAGCTGGTTCTTTGAAAGAATCAACAAAATCGAGAAACCACTGGACAAACTGACAAAAGAAAAACAGGAGAGGAAGCAAATAACCCAAATAAGAAATGAAATGGGTGACATTACAACAGACTCAACTGAAATAAAAAGGATCATAACAGAATATTATGAGAAACTATACTCCAACAAATTTGAAAACATAGAGGAAATGGATAAATTTCTAGAAACATAATACCTATCCAAACTACAAGAAAGTGATGCTGAAAATTTGAACAGACTCATAACAAGAGAAGAGATTGAAAAGGTAATAAAAAAAAAAAAAATTCCCAACAAAAAAGCCCTGGCCCAGATGGCTTCACTGGAAAATTCTACAAAACATTCAGAAAAGAGCTTATACCAGTACTACTCAAACTATTTCAGAACACAGAAAAAGAAGTGACACTTCCAAATTCATTCTATGAAGCCAGTATGACCCTGATACCAAAGCCAGTCAAAGACGCCACAAAACAGAAAATTACAGACCAATATCTCTCACGAATATAGATACAAAAATTCTCAACAAAATTCTAGCCAACAGAATTCAGCATCACATCAAAAAAATAATACACCATGACCAAGTAGGATTCATACCAGTTATGCAAGGATGGTTCAACATTAGAAAATCAATCAACATAATCCACTACATAAGTAAAAGGAAAGAAAAGAGTCACATGATCATCTCAATTGACACAGAAAAGGCATTCAACAAAGTCCAATACCCATTCCTGATTTCAAAATATCTCAATAAAATAGCTATAGAAGGGAAATTTCTCAACATAATAAAGGGCATCTATGCAAAACCAATGGCCAACATCATTCTTAATGGAGAGAGGCTGAAAACATTCCCCTTGAGAACATGAACAAGACAAGGATGCCCTTTATCACCACTCCTATTTAACATTGTGCTGGAAGTTCTAGCTAGAGCAATAAGGCAAGAAAAAGAAATAAAGGGCATCGAAATTGGTAATGAAGTTAAACAGTTCCTGTTTGCAGATGATATGATACTATATATAGAAAACCCTAAAGACACCATGAGAAATCTACTGGAACCAATAGAAAAGATTCAGCAGAGTAGTAGGATACAAGATAAACATACAAAAATCAGTTGGATTCCTATACACCAATAAAGAGAATGATGAAAAGGGAATCATGAAAACAATACCATTTATAGCAGCCTCTAAAAAATAAAATACTTAGGAATAAATCTAATCAGGGATATAAAAGACATATATAAAGAAAGCTACAAAACACTACTGCAAGAAACCCAAAGGGATCTAAATAAATGGAAAAACATACCATGCTTGTGGATAGGTTGACTCAATATTGTGAAAATGTCAATTCTACCCAAAGCAATTTACAAATACAATGCAATCCCGATCCAAATACCAACAACATTCTTCAAAGAGTTGGAAAAACTAATCATTAACTTTATACAGAGAGGGAAGAATCCCCAAATAAGTAAAGCACTATTGAAGAAGAATAATAAAGTACGAGGACCTGACCTCAGAAACTCTATACAGCTACGATAGTCAAAACAGCCTGATACTGGTGCAATGATAGATACATTGACCAATGAAACAGAATTGAGAACCCAGATGTAAATCCATCCACCTACAGTCACCTAATCATCGACAAGGGCCCAAAGTCCATCAAATAGGGAAAGACAGTCTTTTTATCAAATGGTGCTGGCAAAACTGGATGTCCAACTGCAGAAAAATGAAGCAGGACCCATACCTCACACCATATACAAAAATTAATTCAAAATGGATCGAAGACCTAAATATAAAGCTAAAAACTTTAAAGTTCATAGAAGAAAAATTAGGATTAACGCTAGAGGCCCTAATACACAGCATTAACAGAACACAGACCATAACCAACAGCATACAAGCCCTAGATGATAAGCTAGATAGTGGGATCTTTTAAAAATTAAACTCTTATGCTCATTAAAGACTTCACCAAAAGAGTAAAAAGAGAACCTACAGACTGGGAAAATTTTTTGGACATTACAAGTCAGACAAAAGTCAAATCTCTAAAATTTACAAGAAAATCCAGCACTTCTACAACAAATAGGCAAATAATCCTATTAAAAAATGGGCAAAGGAAATGAACAGACACTTCAAAAAGAAGACATTCAGGCGGCCAACAGAAACATGAGGAAATGAGAAACATGAGGAATTAGACATTGGAGAAATGCAAATTAAAACCACAATGAGATACCATCTCACCCTGGCATTACTGGCACGAATCAAAAACACTGGAAATAACAAATGTTTGAGACGGTGTGGGGAGGTCGGAACTTTTATGCACTCCTGGTGGGAATGCAAGATGATATAAGCATTTTGGAAAATGATATGGTGCTTCCTTAGAAAACTAGAAATAGACATACCATATGATCCAGCAACCCTACTCCTAGGAATATATCCTAGAGAAATAAGAGCCATGATACTAATAGACATACACACACCCATGTTCATGGCTCTATTGTTCACGATAGCAAAAAGATGGAAGGAACCTAGATGCCCATCAACAGATGAATGATAAACAAACTATGATACATACATACAATGGAGTATTATGCAATGATAAAGAACAATGATGAATCTGTGAAGCATCTCATAACATGGATGAAACTGGAGGACATTATGCTGAGTGAAATAAGTCAATCACAAAAGGACAAATATTGTATGAGACCTCTATTGTAAAAACTCATGAAAAAGTTTACACACGAAAGGTAGCTATCTTTGTTAGTTACGAGGGATGGGAGGAGAGGTGGGGGGGATACTTAATAGACAATAGATAAGTGGTGTCTTTGGTGAAGGGTGAGACAGTACACAATACTGGGGAAGCCAGAACAACTTGTACAAGGAAAGGTCAAGGAAGCTCCAAAGACACATCCAAACTCTTTGAGGGACTGAATTGCTGGGCAGAGGGCTGTGGGGACTATGGTCTTGGGGAAAATGTAGCTCATTTGACATAACACAGTTTACAAAGACAATGTTCTACATTCTACCTTGGCGAGTAACGTGTGGGGTCTTAAAAGCCTGTGAGCAGCCATCTAAGATACTCTACTGGTCTCACCCCTTCGGGAGCAAGGGAGAATGAAGCGAACAGGATACAAGGAAAAGATTAGTCCCAAGGACTAGTGGACCACATTTACCAAGGCCTCCACTGGAATGAGTCCAGTACAGCTAGATGGTGCCCAGCTATCACCACTGACTGCTCTGACCGGGATCAAAGCAGAGGGTTCTGGACAGAGCTGGAGAAAGATGTAGAACAAAATTCTAACACACACATAAAAGACCAGATTTACTGGTCTGACAGAGACTGGAGAATCCCCGAGAGTATGGCCCCCAAGACACCCTTTTAGCTCGTGGTGAAGTCACTTCCGAGGTTCACCATTCAGCCGGGGATTGGACAGCCCCATAAAACAAAACGAGAGTAATGAGAAATAGCAGTCCAGGGACAAGGACTAGAAGGCAGAAAGGGACAGGAAAGCTGGTGATAGGGAACCCAAGGTTGAGTAAGGGCAATGTTGATGTGTAGTTTGGTTGTTAATCATTGCCATAGGTCAACATGTGTACTTAATGAGAAACTATTTTGTTCTGTAAACCTTCATCTAAAGTGAGAATAGCAACACAACTGGAAGAACGCAATTGATGTCACTGAATTGTGCATGTAGAAAGTTTTTTGAAATGGTGTATCTTTGACTATGCATATTTTCACCAAAAAAAAGAAAGGTCGAGAAGGGAGAGGGTTGACATGTCGTGGGGTTGTTAACCAATGTCATGCAACAATATGTGTACTGACTGTTTAATGAGAAACTATTTGTTCTGTAAACCTTCACCTAAATTACAATTAAAAAAAAGGAGAAAAAAAAAAAAAAAAAGAAAAGAAAGGGTGTTGGATTTTATCAAATGCCTTTTCTGCATCAATTGAGATTATCAAGTGATTCTTTTCCTTTGTTCTATTAATGTGGTATATTGCACTGCAACCCTGAAATAAATCCCAGGTGATCATGGTGTATAATTCTTTTAATATACTATTGGATTTAGTTGGCTATATTTTGTTGAGTATTTTGATATCTATATTTATAAGGGATATTGGTCTGTAGTTTTGTTGTGGTGTCTTTGGCTTTTGTATCAGGGTAATGTTGGCTTCATAGAAAGACTCTATCTTTTAGAAGATTTTAAACAGGATGGTGTTAATTCTTTTCTAAATGTTTGGTAGGATTCCCCAGTGAAGCCATCTGTACAGGAGTTTTCCTTTATTGGGAGCTTTTCTATTAATAATTCATCTCTTCACTTATTATGGGTTTGTTGAAATTTTCTACTTCTTCTTGAGTCAGTTTAGGTAGGTTTTGTGCTTCTAAGAAGTTTTCCATTTAAACTAAGGTTTCACGTTTGCTCGAGTACAGTTGTTCATAGTATTCTGTTATGATCCTTTTTACTTCAGTTGGGTCAGTTGTAATCTCTCCGTTTTTGTTTCTTATCTCGGTTATTTGCATCTTCTCTCTCTTTTTTCTTTGTCGGCCTAGCTAAAGGTTTGTCAGTTTAATTGATCTTTGCAAAGAACCAATTTCTGGTTTTGTCTCTACTGCTTTTCTATCCTCTATTTTATTTGTTTCTGCTCTGATCTTGGTTATTTCCTTTTAGTACATTTAGGCTTAGTTTGCACTTCTTTGTTTAGTTCCTCAAGTTGTAGAGTTAGACTGTTTATTTGAAATCTCTCTTCTTTTTTAATGTAGGCATTTATTGCTGTAAAATTCCCTCGGCAGAATGCCTTCACTGTGTCCCATACATTTTGATCTGTTGTGTTTTCAATTTTGTTTAACTCTAAGTACTTTATTATTTTTTTTTTACTTCTGTTTTGATTTCTTCCTTGACCCACTGGTTATTTAGTAATGGATTATTTAATTTCCATCTATTTGTGTGTTTTCTAGTTTTCCTTCTGCTATTAATTTCTAATATTACTACTTTGTGGTCAAAGACATGAGAGTAAGTTGAGGGAAGGTTGTAGTTTATTTTGCTTGAAACTTTAAAAAGAGTTGCTTACAATCTTGGAAAAGCATGTTACTGTTGGCAAAGCTGCTTATGGCATCATTTGAGTCACCAATACAACAAAACTTGTATTGGTCTGTATTTGGGGTTCTTCCATTCATAGTGATCGTATCTTTGGGTACAAGCATGTGATTACTTTATTGGGTCTTTTCATGGAGTCAGGACTAAGCATTTATGTATTAAAATATAAATAGCTTTCTTTTTACTTCTCCTTTATATTACATTTTGAGCACTACATTGATTGTTTTTTAAAATTATGTGTATAGGGAGGTTATATGAATTGCAAATTTAATTTTAGAACAGTAAAGGAGATATCACAAAACGTGTTATAAAAAGCAGTGTTGGGACTCATGGACTTGAGAAGCATGAGAGTATTAACAAAGAACTTTTGTGAACAAGTAACCCCTCATTCGAGGGCTGAATAATGAGCTGGGGTTAACTAGGCAAAGATAGGAGGCGAGTGAAGGGGTGGAGGTGATGTACAGTGTCAGACAATGAGAGCATGTCTTGTGTAAGATGGAGCCAGTAGAATTTAAGCAACTGAAAGAAAGCTTATATGGCTGGTGCTCAGAAGGCAAGGTAGAGAGAAATGTGAGGTGAGGACGGTAAGTTGCATAGAGGCTAGTTGCCTCCCAGGACTGGTAAACTAAATTAATTAGACCTTAGTTTTAATCTCAAGGTAAATGAAAAGCCACTGAAGGGCATGCAGTGCGATAATCAAATTTTTATTTTGAATAAAGACTGCCTGCAGTGTGGAGAAAATATTGGGGGCAGGGAGGAGGGATACAGGGTGAATGTGGGGGAGACATAGTCCCGGTGAGATATGACTATTAGCCTGGGTTAGGGTTGTGGTAGTGGTTATGAGAAAAGTGAACACATTGGAGAAATACTGAACAGGTAAAATAGGTAGGCTTTGGAATGAATTGGTTATTGGTTATGGACAGGAGGGGGAGGATGGCGTCAAAGTTGACTCCAGAGGATTTTGACTTGTGCAATACAATAGCAAAGCCACTCTCTTCATTATGGAACTCTGGAAGAAGACCAGCTTTGATTCTGGTAAGAGCACACGTGTGACCTTGGAATGTTGAGATGGTAATGCTTTTGAGCCACAAAGAGGAGATGCTGGGGAGACAATTGGAGCTAAATCTAGCCAGATGTATAAATTTGTGAATCACTTATGTAATTTAAGCTCCAGTCTTGCCTGCCATTGCACAGGGAGAGAGTGCAGAGTAAAAAGAGAGAAGAGCCCAGGACTGAGCCTTGAGAAACTCCCACAGTGCTGCGGGGCAGTGGCTCCTACAGGGCCAGCAGCACTAGCAGCACTTGTGTAGTTGTTAGCAATGCAAATTCTTGGGTCGCACCCCAGACCTGCTGAATGAGAAACCCTGCGGGGTGGGGGTTCCTACTGTCTGAATCTTTCCAAGCCCTCAGGAGATACCGATGCTTCTCAAAGTGTGAGAACCACTGGTGTAAGAATGGGAGGCAGTAGCCAGAGAACCCCAAAACAAACCCGTTGCCGTGAATTCCAACTCATAGTTACCCTATGAGTAGCCAGAGATGTTGGAGGGGAAAGAAGAGAATGTGGTGTTACTGACGCCAAGAATAAAAAAAATGTTTTGAGAAAGTATTAGTCCACAGCAAAATCTCCCTGAGAAGTCCACCAGTAGATTTTGGATCTCTGACAGTTGGGCAACATGGAAAAACTTTAACTTACCAATGTTATAACTCCAAAGTTTCTCCATGCAAGTCAGTTTTTATAGTTTCTGTCGGCTATGAGAATTCAAAATTTATAATTGGCTGCAACCCTGACATATTAAATAGTGGGATAGAGTTTATTACGGGCTATACTACAATCTTACACCTTCCTTTTATTTCTCCTTTATATTACAGCTTTTACAATATATAGTTTTTCAAAATTTATAACACACAATGGGGGAGAAATAGTAGAAATAGAAGAAGGTGGGCATAGAAAGTGACCCTTTAAAATCTGGGTTTGGTCACAAGTTGGCCAGGACTGCATTGCTCGGAGCCCCTGGGAATAAGGCATTATGTATGTAATGGTTTTCAACTTTGACTTCTCATAAGAATATCCTGGGGAGCTTTTTCAAAGTACTGCTGTTTAGACCTCACCCTGGGTCAATTAAATCAGAATCTCTGGAAGTAGGCAGACACTCTTATTTTTAAAACACTCCCCAGTTTACTATAATGTTCAGCCAGTGTTGCCAACCCTTCAGCATGTTCTTTGGTGAGTTCAGTTTCTGCTAATTAGACTATCTATCTTTCAGGTAGTTTTTAGAAGAATGGTTTATTAGATCCACCTCATGTGGCTAGGTAGAGGATTCTAAATTTAATAGGCCATTGAGTAGCACCTTTTGTTTTTTATTTTCATTCCTGATGAAAATCAGCTATATCCTCTTTTCTAGCCTGTTAAATCTACCACTCATCATTAGCAATATATTACCACTTGAAAGGTTTAAGTCAACGGTAAATCCTTTGTCAGTGCTGAGAATGTACTACTCAGTAAGTAAATAAATCAATTCTATGTAGAATTATGAGTTTATGTTAGAACTATCCACAGTGTTGTTCAAGGTATATGATTTCCATAAGGAAATGTTCTTATAAATTATTTTGTTTGATTGTTATTTTGGGCTAAAATTATCTAAAGAGGTAGACAGGTTAAGATTATTTGGGTCAAGGTACAAAATGTTCATTTTTTTTTAAGGTGCAGCAAATTGAGAGGTAAGAAAAAAATGTTTGGTTTTCAGAAATGACTGAAATAGAGAAGCTATATACGTTTAAGATGCTAACAGTCATGTAGAGGGGCTATTAATTTGTAAACCCGTCTTGGCCCAGGCTGCTTTAGCTTATTTGATTTATCATTTTTCTCTTTCAGCCATCGGCTATAAATAACCACCAGGGGGCGCTAAAAGCGTGTCTGTCTGATTTCAAGGATCCATTCTTTCTGCGAAGGCAGCTAATTAAAGATCCACAGCACAAATAGAGGGTGCTGTGGTCTATATTTAAAGTCTGGCTTTCTCCTACAGACATTTTCACCCAGAAAGTACCAGCAGCTGCTGAAATGACTTTGATGTGCCCTAGGTTTTATCAATTTTTTATTGTGGTGTTGAATAATCTTGTATGCCTTGGCCTCTTTTTGATGGACCAAGGTTTTGTATAAATTTTATATTAGTTACAGCAAGAAAAAAAGGTTCATTTCTTCTTAAATTAAAGGGAAATAGAAAAAAGTTAACTTTTGGTTCTCCATCTAGTTCTGAGCTAGAATAGCTGAGGATTTGCGAGGTCAGCAATGAGTGTGTGGTGAGTTTTCTTAACACCCTGTTCTTTGTACCGTACCTATCCTGAGCCTTCCTGCACCCAGTGACTGTCGAGTAGACTCTGACTCATGGCGAACCCCTGTATGCCAGAGTATAACTGTGCTGCACAGGGTTTTCAATGGCTAATTTTTCAGAAGTAGATCACCAGGCCTTTCTTCTGAGGCACCTCTGGATGGACTTGAACCTCTAAACTTTTGGTGAGCAGCAGAGGGTGTTAACTGTTTCCACCATTTAGGGAGCCCAAGTCTTACTTTAGTTCTTCTATTTCAAGAATCCTGAAATATTTTCAAATGAATAATTAATTGCAGTACCTACAAGGCAACTTTTAATTGCTCAAAAGGGATATGATTTGTAGCTGTATGTTTATTATTCTGGGCAGTTCATTTAAATTTTGGGGGAAATATTTCTCATATTCAGATAGCTCCCTAGATTAGGCTTCAGTTTCAAAGTATTGTTTTTTTGATTTAAACTATCTCTTTTTGGAAGAAGGAATTCACACTATTTAAAATGAGACAGGTAATAGGTACTATTAGTTTATTTTATTGTTTATTGTGCTATAAGTGGAAGTTTACAGTTCAAGTCAGTTTCTCGTACAAAAATTTATACACACATTGTTATGTGACCCTAGTTGCTCTCCCTATAATGTGACAGCACACTCCTCCTTTCCACCCCGGATTTCCCGTGTCCATTCAACCAGCTCCTGTCCCTTTTTGCCCTCTCATTTTGCCTCCAGACAGGAGCTGCCAATTTAGTCTCCTGTATCTACTTGAACTAAGAAGCATTCTCTTTGTGAGTGTCATTTTACGTCTTATAGTCCAGTCTAATCTTTGTCTGAAGAGGTGGCTTCAGGAATGGTTCCAGTTCGGGGCTAACAGAGTGTCCGGGGGCCATGTCTTCTGGGGTCCCTCTAGTCTCAGTCAGACTATTAAGTCTGGTCGTTTTATTAGAATTTGAGTTCTGCACCCCACTTTTCTCCTGTTCCATCAAGGACTCTGTTGTGTTTCCTGTCAGGGCAGTGATGAGTGGTAGCCAGGCACCATCTAGTTTTTCTGGTTTCAGGCTGATGGAGTCTCTGGTTTATGTGGCCCTTTCTGTCTCTTGGGCTACTATTTTCCTTGTGTCCTTGGTGTTCTTCATTCTCCTTTACTCCAAGTGGTTGGGACCAATTCATGCATCTTAGATGGCCGCTCGATAGCTTTTAAGACCTCAGATGCCACTCACCAAAATGGGATACAGAACATTTTCTTAATAAACTTTGTTATGCTGATTGACCTAGAAGTCCCCAAAACCATGGTCCCCAGACTCCTGCCCCTGCTACTCTGTCCCTCAGAGTGTTTGGTTCTATTCAGGAAACTTCTTAGCTTTTGGTTTAGTCCAGTTGTGCTGACTTCCCCTGTATTGTGTGTTGTCTTTTCCTTCACCTAAGATCATTGTTATCTACTACCTAGTTAGTGAATACCCCTTTCCATCCCTCCCAGCCCTCGTAACCAACAAAGAATGTTTTCTTCTGTGTTTAAACCTTTTCTTGCTTTCTTACGATAGTGGTCTCATACAATATTTGTCCTTTTGAGACTAATTCCACTCAGCATAATGCCTTCCAGATTCATCCATGTTATGAGATGTTTCACAGATTCCCCATTGTTCTTTATCATTGTGTAGTATTCCATTGTATGAATATACCATAATTTGTTTATCTGTTCATCTGCTGATGGGCACCTAGGTTGTTTCTGTCTTTTAGCTATTGTGAACAGTGCTGCAATGAACTTGAGTATGCATATATCTATTTGTGTGATGGCTCTTACTTCTCTAGGATATATTGCAAGGAATGGGGTTGCTGGATAGTATGGTTCTTCTATTTCTAGCTTTTTAAGGAAGTGCCAAATCGATTTCTAAAGTGGTTGTCCCATTTTACATTCCCACCAGCAGTATATAAGTGTTCCAGTCTCTCCAGAACCTCTCCAACATTTACTATTTTGAGTTTTTGGATTAATGCTAGCCTTGATGAGCTGAGATAGTATCTCATTTGTAGCTTTGATTTGCATTTCTCTAACGGCTAATGATCGTGAGCATTTCCTTACGTATCTGGTAGCGGCCTGAATGTCTTCTTTGGTGAAGTGCCTGTTCATATCCTTTGCCCATTTTTTTAATTGAGTTGTCTTTTAATCATTGAAGTGTTGCAGCATCTTGCAGAGTTTAGAGACTAGATGCTGATCAGATTTATCATAGCCAATTTTTTTTCCCAGTCTGTAGGTTGTCTTTTTACTCTTCCGGTGAAATCTTTTGATGAGCATAAGTGTTTGATATATAGGAGCTTCCAGTTATCTAGTTTCTCTTCTGGCGTCTGCGCATTGTTAGTAGTGTTTCGTATTCTGTTTATGGCATGTATTAGTGCTCCTAGCATAGTCCCTATTTTTCTTCCATGATCTTTAACTTTTCCGATTTTATATTTAGGTCTTTGATCCATTTTGAGTTAGTTTTTGTGCATGGTGTGAGGTATGGGTCTTGTTTCAGTTTTTTGCAGGTGGATATCCAGTTATGCCAGCACCGTTTGTTAAAGAGACTGTCTTTTCCCCAATTAACAGACTTTGGGCCTTTGTCAAATATCTGTCTTTTCAAAATTATGTCTGGACTCTCAATTCTGTTACACTGGTCTATCTATCTGTTGTTGTACCAGTACCAGGCTGTTTTGACTACCATGGCGGTATAATAGGTTCTAAAATCAGGTAGTGTGAGGCCTCCCACTTTGTTCTTTTTCTTAAGTAATCTTTACTTATCCAGGGCCTCTTCCTTTTTGTATGAAGTTGGTGATTTGTTTTTCCAACTCATTAAAAAGTGCCATTGGAATTTGGATTGGGATTGCATTGTATCTGTAGATCAGTTTGAGTAGAATAGACATCTTCCTATTCATGAACAAGGTATGTTTTTCCACTTATGCAGGTCTCTTTTGGTTTCTTGCAGTAGTGTCTTGTAGTTTTCTTTGTATAGGTCTTTTACATCTCTGGTTAGATTTATTCCTAAGTATTTTAGCTTCTTGGAGGCTGTTGTAAATGGTATTGATTTGGTGATTTCTTCTTCAAAGTTCTCTTTGTTGGCATAGAGGAATCCAACTGATTTTTGTACTTTTAGCTTGTATCCTGATACTTTGCTGAAATCGTTTATTAGTTCCAGTAGTTTTCTTGTGGATTCTTTGGGGTTTTCTGTGTATAAGATCTTATCATCTGCAAATGTAGATACTTTTACTTCTTCCTTACCAATTTGAATACCCTTTATTTCTTTTTCTAGCCCAATTGCTCTGGTTAGGACCTCCAGTACGATGTTGAATAAGAGTGGTGATAAAGGGCATGCCTTTCTGGTTCCTGTTTTCAAGGGGAATGATTTCAGACTCTCTCCATTTAGGATGATGTTGGCTGTTGGCTTTCTATAAATGTCCTTTATTATGTTGAAGAGTTTTCCTTCTCTTCCTATTCTGTTGAGTTTTTATTACAAATGGGTGTTGGACTTTGTCACATGCCTTTTCTGCATCAATTGATAAGATCTTGTGGTTCTTGTCTTTTGTTTTATTTATATGATGGATTACACTGATTGTTTTTCTAATGTTGAACTATCCTTCCATACCTGGTATGAATCCCAATTGATCATGGTGAATTATTTTTTGATATGTTGTTGAATTCTACTGGCTAGAATTTTGTTGAGGATTTTTGTGTCAATGTTCATAAGGGATATTGGTCTTTAACTCTCTTTTTTTGTGGTGTCTTTACCTGGTTCTGGTATCAGGGTTATGCTTGCTTCATAGAATGAGTTTGGGAGTATCCCATCCTTTTCTGTGCTCTGAAATACCTTTAGTAGTGGTGGTGTTAACTCTTCTCTGAAAGTTTGGTAGAATTCGCCAGTGAAGCCATCCAGGCCAGGGTTTTTTTTTTGTTGGGAGTTTTTAATTACCTTTTCAATCTCTTCTTTTGTTATGCATGTATTTATTTGTTCTACCACTGTTTTTGTTAGTTTAGGTATGTAGTGAGTTTCTAGAAATTTGTCCATTTCCTCTAGGTTTTCAAATTTGTTAGAGTACAATTTTTGATAGTAATCTGTTATGATTCTTTTAATTTCAGTTGAGTCTCTTGTGATATCACCCATCTCATTTCTTATACAGGTTATCTGCTTCCTCTCCTGTTTTTCTTTTGTCAGTTTGGCCAATGGTTTATCAATTTTGTTGATTTTTTCAAAGAACCAGCTTTTGGTCTTGTTAACTCTTTCAATTGTTTTTCTATTCTCTATTTCATTTAATTTTGCTCTAATTCTTATTATTTCCTTTCTTCTGGTGCCTGAGAGCTTCTTTTGCTGCTCTCTTTCTACTTGTTCCGGTTGTAGGGTTAATGTTTTGATTATGGCCCTTTCTTCTTTTTGGATGTGTGCATTTAATGCTATAAACTGACCTCCGAGCACTGCTTCTCTTGTGTCCCAAAGGTTCTGGTAGGATGTGTTTTCATTCTCATTTGATTCTAGGAATTTATTTATTCTATCCTTAATTTCTTCTAGAACCCAGTAGTTTTTGAGCAAGGAGTTGTTCAGTTTCTGTGTGTTTGATTTTTTTTCCTTGCTTTTTCTGTTGTTGATTTCTACTTTTATGGCTTTATGGTCAGAAAAGATGCTTTGTAATATTTCTGTGCTTTGGATTTTGTTAAGGCTTGCTTTATGACCTAATAGGCTGTCTATTCCGGAGAATGTTCCATGTATGTTGGAAAAGAAAGTATACTTGGCTGCTGTTGGGTGGAGTGTTCAGTATGTGTCTATGAGATCAAGTTGGTTGATTGTAGCATTTAGCTTTTCTGTGTTTTTGTTGAGCTTCTTTCTGGATGTTCTGTCCTTCACTGACAGTGGTGTGTTGAACTCTCCTACTACTACTGTGGAGCTGTCTTATCAGTGTGTTAGAGTTTGTGTTATGTATTTTGAAGCCCTGTTGTTGGGTACATAAATATTTATTATAGTTATGTTTTCCTGGTGTATTGACCCTTTAATCATTATGTAGTGTCCTTCCTTATCCTTTGTGGTGGATTTTACTTTAAAGTCTATTTTTTCAGAGATTAACATTGCCACTCCTGCTCTTTTTCGAGTGTTGTTTGCTTGATATATTTTCTCCATCTTTTGAGTTTTGTTTGTTTGTGTCTTTAAGTCAAAAGTATCTCTTGTAGGCAGCATATAGATGGATTGTGTTTTTTTATCCAGTCTTGCCACTGTCTGTCTCTTTATTGGTGCATTTAGTCCGTTTACATTCAGCATAATTATTGATAGGTGAGTTTAGTGCTGTCATTTTGATGTCTTTTTTTGTGTGTTGTTGACTGTTTCTTTGTTCCACTTAATTTTCTGGGCTGAGTCATTTTTCTTTGTGTATTTTCTTTTCATCTTTTCCATTGTTGTTGGTTTTGTGTTTGCTGAATCTTTATATTTTCCTAGTTTTTTATTTTGACTCATAGGATTGTTAGTTTCCTTTGTGGTTACCTTCATATTTACCCCTATTTTTCTAAGTTTATATCAGTCTTCTATTTCTTTATATTGCCTTGACTTCCTCTCCATATGAAAAATCTATGTCTACATTATTAAAGTCCCTGTTTTTTGTTTTAATGTTGTCATCCTGTACATATTGACATCTCTGTTTCCCTATTTTGAATGTTTTAGCTTTGATTTACTTTTGTGACTTCCCTATCTGGGTTGATATCTGGTTGCTCTGTCTTGTGTTCTAGTCTTGGGTTGTTATCTGATGTTACCGATTTTCTAACTGGAGGACTCCTTTTAGTATTTCTTGTAATTTTGGTTTGGTTTTTGAAAATTCCCTGAACTTTTGTTTATTTGGAAATGCCCTAATTTCACCATCATATTTGAGAGACAGTTTTGCTGGTTATATAATTCTTGACTGGAAGTTTTTTTCCTTCAAGTCTTTGTATATGTCATCCCATTGCCTTCTTGCCTTCTGGTTTCTGCTGAGTAGTCCGAGCTTGTTCTTATTGATTCTCCTTTGTACATGAATTTTTGTTTATCCCTAGCCTCTCTTAAAATTCTCTCTTTATGTTTGGTTTTGTCAGGTTTGATTATAATATGTCTTGGTGACTTTCTTTTACGATCTACCTTATGTGGGTTTCAGTGAACATCTTGGTTACATATCTTCTCATCTTTCACAATATCAGGGAAGTTTTCTGCCAACAAATCTTGAACAATTCCCTCTGTATTTTCTGTCATATCCCTCTGTTCTGGTACTCTGATCACTCGTAGGTTACTCCTCCTGATAGAGTCCCACATAATTCTTAGGGTTTCTTCATTTTTTTTAATCCTTGTATCTGATTTTTCCTCAAATAAGTTGGTGTCAAGTGCGTTATCTTCAGTCTCACTAATTCTGACTTCCATTGCCTCAATTCTGCCCCTATGACTTTCTCTTGAGTTGTCTAATTCTGATATTTTATTATTAATCTTTGGTATTTCTGATTGCTGTCTGTCTATGGATTCTAGCAGCCTGTTAAATTTGTCATTATGCTCTTCTCTAATCTTTTTAATTTCCTCTATTGTGTTTCCTGCATTTTGCTTAATTTCCTTCCTAATTTCTTGAAGAGTTCTGTATATTAATCTTTTGTGTTCTGCCTCTGGTAATTCCAAGAAATTTTCCTCTTCTGGAAAATTCCTAGATTCTTCATTTTGGGAGCTTGCTGAAGCCATCATGGATTGCCTCTGTATGTGATTTGATATTGACTGTTGTCTCCGAGCCATCAATAAGTTATTAGATTTATTTATTTTATGCTTGCTTACTGTGTCCTAGCTTCTTGTTTTGTTTTGTTATGCCCAAGTAGGCTGCTCGTTTGAGCTAGTTTGATTATTGGCACCTTTGAAGCTGTAATGTCCTGTCACCAGGTGGTTAGATCTGTTACTAGGTATGTGAGCTCAAGAGTCCACCCACTCCTCCTGTATGTATTCAGCTCAGGTGCCCAGGTAGATACACACTAAGTGTGTGGTGTAGGCTCTCACTTACAGTCGTAGTCCTAGACAGACATGGATGATTGGTGTATGCACAGGCATCTGGCTGCAGCAGGGAGACACACTCTGAGCAAGGCAGGGGGCAGATGGCCACCCCCGAGTGTCCAGGAGGAAGACGTGTCCCTGTTCCCTACAGTGTATAGGTGGGTGTGTTTTGTAGCTGGACTATGAGCAGCTAATGCTGTTGGCTGTAAGGACTTGGGGGGACCTCTTATTAATGGGCCCCTATTGCAGGTGGCTAGGTGGTGTGGGTGGAGCCACCAGTCCTCAGGCCCTGATGTGTGTAGGTGACGACCCTCCTTAATGGTCAGAGAAGTGTCAAATGTCAAGAAAGTGCCACTTCACAGCTGAAACAGTTGAAATTAGATTTCTGGTATATACCCTGTTGTACTGTGGTAATGAAGGCCTACTCTGTTGAGATGTGCCCACACAAGTCTATGCAGGGGGAAAGGCACTCAGACTCTGTGGATCTCTTATGTTTGTGCCTAGGCAAAGGAGCTGTGCCTATCCTGGGTTCCTAGCTTAGGGCAGCTCACAGTTTATTTTTTCCCGTTTGTTAATTTGTTCACTCTCCAAGGCAGGGAGAATGGCTCCGTGTGTGTGATGGATTCTACTTCCGGCTCAGGGGACTCGGCAATTGCTGAAGCTGGTCCAGGACCCAGTGCAGAGCAGGGAGCAGGGAGGTAAATGGGAGAGAGGTTTTTCCCTAAGGAGGGTGTGTTTTTGATCCGCTTGGTAAGCCATATGCAGTTACTTATCTTTTGTGGAGGGCTGCTTCTCACTCGTTCTGGGTGGCTGTGTAGACTCTCTGGTTCTGGGTTTTTCCCGGTGTGGAATACGCACCTCCCGAGCACGGCTGCTTGCATGCCTCACCTCTCACTCCCGAGCTGCTGAGGCCTGAAGGGCTCAGGCTCTCCCCAGGTCAGGTCTGGCAATTCCTCACGGCTTCTGAAAGGTGTCTCCCTCCCCCTGCCACTCATTTGGGTTCCTCAACTCTGCCTTTGATGTTCAGGCCTCCCAAATTGCCATATATAATCGAATCACTTGTTTTTTTAGCTCTTCGTTGTAAGGGGGACCACTGGAAGCATCTGACTACTCTGCCATCTTGGTCCAGCCTCCTGAAGCATAATTATTCTTAAGTATTAGAATTTTATAGTTGTACTGAAACCTACGTTCAGTTAAAAATTAATTTGACTTTACCAAATGCAGATACTTAATAATATATGACTATATCCTAGTAATGTTTGAATAAATATAAAAATAATCCTGAAAATTCTCTGACCCTGCATTCATAGATAAATAGGATTACCACTTGGCAGGAATTGGCAGATGTTTAAGCATCACAGATCTGGTGGGTAGAGATGACTTTTAGGGAACTTTGGTGGTTCAGTGGTAGAATTCTTTGCTTCCATGTAGGAGACCTGGGTTCAGTGTTAGTCCATTGTCACCATGAGTTTAGGAGTTAACAGAGATGACCTTTATGATATTGTCCACTTTTCAGATTTTATATATAAGTGAAACCAGTACTATTCTATGTTCAGTACCATCAAAAATGTGGGTTTCCCAAGCCTTACAGTTTCTTTACAGACAAAATGTTTTTGCAAAATGAAATAAACTTCAAGTTTGATTTGCAGGTGCTTAAAATGCCCTAGAGAAATATCTAGTCAGGATTAAGTTCTTGAACTGACTTTTTTCCTACATCTAGTCCTTGGTTGTAACTGATTCTGTATTACTTTGTGGTTTGCTTGCTGTATGTCTATATGTATGTCTTAGATTTTTCTTTCATCAATGCATTTAATGTATTCTTTTACTCAAAGCTCTCAGCAGTCAAGAAATCAAAATATGCATTGCATTGGGCAAATCTGCTGCAAAAGACTTCTTTAAAGTGTCAAAAAGCAAAGATGTCACCTTGAACACTAAGGTGCACCTGACCCAAGCCATGGGTGTTTTCAATTGCCTCATATGCATGTGAAAACCAGACGATGAAAAAGGAAGATCAAAGAAAAATAGACGCCTTTGAATTATGGTGTTGGTAAAGAATATCAAATATACCATGGACAGCCAAAAGAACGAAAAAATTGGTCTTGGAAGAAGTACAGCCAGAATGCTCCTTAGAAGGAAGGGTGGCAAGACTTTGTCTCACATACTTTGGACGTATTATCAGGAGGGATCAGTCCCTGGAGAAGGACATCATGCTCGGTAAAGTAGAGGGTCGGCGAAAAAGAGAAAGAACCTCAACCAGATGGATTGATACAATAGCTGCAACAATGAGCTCAAGCATAGCAATGATTGTGAGGATGATGCAGGACTGACAGTGTTTTGTTCTGTTTTACGTAGGGTCACTATGAGTCGGAAGTGACTTAATGGCACCTAACAACAACAACAACTCATAATATCAGCAAATGATGTCAGTTTGCTAAGATGGTCACCATTAAGTAAAGCCCATGTCTTTGATTCAAGAAAGTGCCTCTCAAGCACTCACTAGTCCCTGGGATCTTGATTTACTCACATTTCTATCAGGTCTGGTGACTTTGATTTCCCCCTCTATAGAAGCCACAAATGTTGTGAGGGGAGAGAACAGTTAGAGGTACAAAAGTGAGAAGGAAACTATAAAACATACTCAAGAAATATATCATGAAAGTATTTGGAATAAAAGTTGATAATGCATTCTCTTGCAGATGTGGAAATTGATACCTGAAATTGGCTCTAGAAGCAAGTACAGTTTATTTTGTCTATATAATTAATATATTTAATATTAAAAAGGTTGTTTATTTTCTTGAAGGTAATTGATTAGATTATTTATTGTTTTATGTGTTGACTGTCTATTGCCAGGTATGAGGCAGAGCTAAGCATGAAATCTGGTTATATACATATATGCATATATATACATCTACACACACAACATATATACAAAAAAGTATACAAAATAGAAATGCACAGCTCCATGATTTATTACAGAGGTTAAGAAACTTTTTATGTAAAAGGCTAGACAGTAAATAAATATTTTAGGCTTTGCAGGTTATATGGACTCTGTCAAAACTACTCAACTCTGCCATTGTGATGAGAAAGTAGCCATAGATAATAACTACACAAATGAGTGTGGCTGTGTTCCAATAAAACTTTATTTACAAAAACAGATGGTAGTCTGGATTTGGTCCACAGGCCAACCCTGATTTGTTACAGCACAAACTTCAGTGTTACTACTACCCAGGACAAGAAATATGATCTTGCTAGCACCCCAGGAGACCCCTCTATGTGTCCGTTCCCAACCCTTACCATTCCTCCCCTCACTTCTATCACTCTTGTCCTGATTTTTATGGTAATACTTCCTTCTTTTTTTTAAAAAAAATTTTTTTTGGAGTTTATTAGCTAAGCAGACATCCCTAAACAAACATACATTAAAGGATTCATACAGTTATATTTTCTGTTTTTGCTTAGCATCATTTCTATGAAGTGCATCACTGTTGCATGAGGTGGTAGTTTGGTCATTATCATTGCTGTAAAGAATTTCATTATGTGAATATACCAACATTTCTTTTCCCGTTCTAAGTGGATGGACATCTGACAGTTGTTTCCTGGCTTTGGTTGTATGAAAAATGCTCCTATAATTTACTGGGTGCAATGTGCTTCTATTTCTATTAGGCGTAGGTATAGGGGTGGAATTGCTGAGTATGCTTTGTACTTCCATTTTAATAGAAAATAACAAGTTTTCCAAAGTGGATGTACTAACTTATACTCCTCCCAGCAGTGTACAGGAGTTCCCCTTGTTCTATATCAGGGGTCAGCAAACTACAGCCCACAGGCCAAATCTGGAGTGGACACCGGAGGGGCCTAGTCCAGGGAGCCCTGTAGGCTGAACCAGGAAGCCCCCTTGTGTATTTTCCTTCCTCAGTGTCCAGCGTCTGAGTCCCTACTGCCCAGGGCCTGCTCTGGTGCCTGCCTATACCTTGCAGACCCCATTGTTGGTAACTGCTGGGGGACCAAGGGGTGGAATCTCAGTCAGCTGCTCAAATTGAAACATCCAGCTTTTCTAGGAGGAAAGGGCATGCTGGAATCTGCCTGTCCCTGGGACAGACTGTGAAACTGACCACAGAGGCTGCCCCTCACCTCCAGGCCCACCTGGTCGCCCCATCTAGGGTCAGTTGCTCTTCCTCCTGGGAACTTCTCCAGCCAACCACTACTGGGATGGCCCACCCCTGTCGAATGTGGCAGGGCAGGCCAGGAGTTTTCTCTCTTGTTAAGTAAAGACCTACATAAATAATATCCTCAATTTTTACTCTTGACCACAGTGCCTAAAATATTTACTATCTGGCACTTTACAGAAAAAGTTTGCTGACTCCTATTCTACAGTCTGGAGTCCCTGGGTAGTGTAATGATTAATGTCCTCAGTTGCTAACCAAAAGGTTGGAGGTTCGAGTCCAGCCAGGGAGCCTCAGAAGAAAGGTCTGGTGAGCTACTTCTGAAAACCAGTCACTGAAAACCCTATGGAGCACAGTTCTACTGTGACACACATGGGGTCGCCATGAGTCACAGTTGACTCAATGGCAACTGGTATTGTACAGTCTCCTCAACACCTGGACGTTGCCAGTCTTTTCCGTTTTAGATATTCTGGTTGGCTATAATTATAATTACATAATCATACTGCCCTGTACTTGTAGTTTTTATTTCCCTGATTTCTAAAGACATTGAGTACTTCATCATGTTTATTGGCTATTTGGATTTTATCTTCCATGGAGTTCAGGTCTCTTGACTATTTTTCTCTGGGCTTGTCTGTCTTGCTTAGGAGCCCTAGTGGTGCAATGGGTAAAGCACTTGGCTGCTAACTGGAAAGTTGGTGGTTTGAACCCACCAGCCACTCCAAGGGACAAAGATGTGGCAGTCTACTGCTCTGTCCTATAGGGTTGCTATGAGTCGGAATCGACTCGACAGCAATGGATTTGGTTTGGGTGGTCTTTTGCAGGTAGGTAAGAGTTGTTTACATGTTCTGCATATAAGCCATTGTCATTTATCTGTTGCAAGTTTCTTCTTCCACTGTGGTTTGCCTGTTTTACTCTCTTGATGGTATCTTTTGATGAACAGAAATTCTACATTTGTATTTATCAATCTTTTCCTTTATAGTTATTATGTTTTGTGTCCTGTTTAAGAAGCCTTTTTTAAAAAACTGTTATGGGTTGAATTGTGTCCTCCCACCCAAAAACGTAAGTTGGAATCCTAACCCCATACCTGTGGGTATAATCTAATTTAATGTAATCACTTTCCATAATGCAATCTAATGTAATAAAATTATTTGATCAGTTGAGGTCAGACCAGTGTAGGGTAGGCCTAAATCACTTCTGAACTACGTAAAGAGCAGCATGGACACAGAGACATTCACAGGAGAAAACAGATGACATGTGAGGATCGTCTACAAGGAATACCAAGGAACCAAGGAACACCCGGGGTTACTGACAAGGAAGGAATCAACACAGCTGAAGCCCTGATTCAGACTTTTAGCCTCCAGAAATGTGAGAAAATAAATTTCTGTTCTTTAAAGCCACCTACTTGTGGTACTCCTGTTACAGCAGCACTAGGAGACTAAGACACCTTGATCAGGCAACAATTTCCTGAAGTTTGTGTCTAGAACTGTGGCTCTCAAACTTTAGAGTGCATCAGAATCACCTGGAGGGCTTGTCAAACCACAGCTTGCCGGCTTACTGCCAGACTTTCTGCTTCAGTAGATTTGGAGTGAGACTGGAGAATTTGCATGTCTAACAAGTTCCCAGGTGATGCTGACACTGTTGGTCTGGATCACACTTTAAGAATCACTGTTCTGGAAGTGTTGTTGTTTTGCCTTTCACACGTATATCTAGGATCCAACTGAAACTGAAATAAGAATTTTTATTCTTTTCATATGGAAATCCAAGGAACATTTGTTGAAAAGACTGTCTTCTCTCCACTGTTCTGTAAACCAAGTGTAAAAACGTGCATGAATCTGTCTCTGGGCTTTCTAGTCTATTCCATGCATCTCTTTGCCTATCCGTGGGCTAGTACCACCTGTCTTAATTACTGTACCAGTATCCTAAGTCTTGCTACATGTGGAGCAACCTCCCACCCTTTCCTTTTCCTTCAGTATGCATTTATGACTATCTTGACAATTCCCTCTCTCTCTCTCACACACACACACTAACTTGCACAGACATACACCTTACTAGAGCTTTCATTAGAAGTGTATTGAATCTATAGAACTTGTTTGGGAAAATTAACATATTTACAACACTGAATTTCCTAATGCAGTATTTCCCAACCTTTTTTCCTTACACGCCATTAAGCAGCCTCTTTAAGACATTTTTTCCTTATCATCCCCTAATGAAATTGTAATACCATAGATATACTGTATATCTGTGCTTTACACATAAAAAGAGTAAGATTTTTCACCTCCCCCTTAAGAACCAATTGTGCCTCCAAATGTGTGTCCTAATCTATGGTATCTGCCGTCACCAGATACCGTTGAGTTGATTTTGACTCATGGTGACCCCTTGGGTGTCACAGTAGAACTGTGCTCCATAGGATTTTCAATGACTGACTTTTTGGAAGTAGATTGTCAGGACTTTCTTCCACGGTGCCCCTGGGTGGGCTCAAACCTCCAAGCTTTTGGTGAGCAGCTGAGTGCTTAACAGTTTGTGCCACCCAGGAAATCCAGTTCATAGCATAACCTTCCATTTATTTAGATATTCTTTGATGTCTCTCAATAATGCTTCATCATTTTCTGCGTAGCAGTTGTGGACTAATCTGTGTTTAGATTGGTTTTCAGGTATTTGATATTTTGGAATGTTAGGGTTCATGCCCTTCTAAGTCAGCTGTGTAGCCCCCATCTGGGCTCAGGTGAACAGGTATGCTGGCTGCTGTGCAGGGCACTGTGGCCTCTTGGCCACATACCTGAGTGCCTGCCCACTGCCTGCCCCACCTCATCAAGTTCTGATTTGCAGGCACCATTTCCCAGGCAATCCGCTTGAAAGTCCCAGGCTAATTCCAAACTCATTTGTCATTTGTGGCTATAAAAGAAAATAATATATGTGATGTAAAATGTGGAACGGGTATTTGGAAAGGAGAGCCACGTCTTGGAAAGGGTTCCTAATGAAGGCATAAACAACAGTAATGTTTTTTTCCCCTCTGTGGTTTACAAGAAGAATGTGAAAATGTATCAGTAGATGGCATTGTTTCTTAACAGATAAAGCCACACTGGTGGAGTAGAACTGAGGAGAAACACTAAACTGTTAAACTGGACTTAAGAATAATATAAATAAAACTTAAAAAGTTCTGTAGAATCCCTTGTGATCTACTTCTCTGGTGAGCTTAATTAAAGGCAATGAAGAAGCTGGAACTCCTTCACCCCCTCTTACTTTCAGTGAACTGTTGCTCTAATTGTGTCTTTTCTCAGACAGTGCTAAATTCAGTGACAGTGTATCATACAGTTGGCATGGCCAGAATACAATCACCAGACAAAAGTCCCAGGTGCCTTCCCATGTGCTGCCCTGTACTCTGGACAGAAGGCAGTGCTGTTTTCATTTCAGAACCATCTCTGTGAGAGACAGTATGCTCAATTGAGCATGGAAGGAATAAAATCCCAAACCTCCCCTCAGTGACTTTCCAGGGCAACAGAACGGAAGATCTGGGTTTGAATCCTGCTCCTGCCACATATTAACTATTTGACTTTGGACAACTATTTAATCTCTCTGACCTTGGTTTTGTTACCTGAAAAAATGGAGATAATTGCTACATCATAGAGTTGTAGTGATGATTCAGAGAGGCACTTGTTGCTTGCCGTTGAGTTGGCTCTGACTCGTGGTGACCCATGTACAACAGAAGTACAAGTTGCATGGTCCTGTGCCATCTTCATCAACACTGATATGCTTGACTACATTGTTGTGGCCATTGTGTATTTTGAGTGCTTTCCAACCCAGGGGGCTCATCTTCTAGCACTATATCAGACAATGTTCTGTTGTGGTCTATAAGGGTTTCCTTGGCTAGTTTTTGGAAATAGATTACCAGGTCTTTCTTCCTAGTCTCAGGCTAGAAGCTCTGCTGAAACCTGTCCACCATGGGTGACTCTGCTGGAATTTGAAATACTGGTGGCATAGCTTCCAGCATCATAGCAACATGCAAGCCACCACACTATAGCCAGCTGACAACCGGGTGGTAGGTAGAGCACTTAGCCTGGCGCAAAGAAGTGACAACATGTTGTTGTGATTATTCCATGCTCTCTGGGACTTTGAAAGTGGCATACAAAGTAGACTTTGTAGGTTGTAAGTGGTGACTGTTGTGTTCCCAGGGAAAAAACTTCATTGAACCTAGCCACATATATTGCTCTCAGGGTTGAGCTCTACAACCCAGGCATGTGGCCTTAAGACATCTTCACTCCTTGGTTCCCCTGAAGTGGTTTCAAAGAACACCAGTGTCCCAGACCTAGCGATTCTGATTTACTGGGTCTTGGGCAGGCCAGGTCTCCAGGTAAATTTAGCGGCAGTGGGCTGGAAAGCCCTGTGTACAAGGGTGTCATCTTTACCGGGTCTCTGGCTTGTTGTGTGGCTGAGGTATCTGTGAGATATCAGATTGGATCATTTCCTCCAGGGACTGTGTAGGCAGGTTGCTGACAGGCACCGTTGACAGTGGATTCCAACTTGGTGGAAGTATGGTTAAAATATGAGGGGTATGCTTTCTCTCAGATGTGCTTCCTGAAAGAGAAATAAAGCTCTGTGAGCAAATCATAGAGAGCATCATGAAATGCTCTATTTCTTTCTCCCTTTTCGCTGTCTTTGTTTCTGCCTGTGTTTGTATGTATGTCTGTCTGTTCTGTTTCTGTCTTGTTTGCCTGAATCTGTCTGTCTGTTCTGTTTCTTTCTGTCTGCCTCAATCTGTGTGTCTCCCTGCTCTGTACCGGCCTATCTGCATATGTTTCTATCTTACCTGTTTCTGTCACTGTCTCTTGATTCCTTTGTCCTGGTGGGGCCTGATTTAAGTACTCGAGGGTCTCCATGGGGGTCTGTATGTTCTAGGTCACAGAAGTTGTAGGTTGGCAGACTCAAGGTCAAATTTGGCTCTTGAATATTTCCTGTGTTCTTCCTGCCTTACCCCTCTCTTATATGCAGCCAGCTTCTCTGTGTACATTACTGCCTGACCCCTTCCTAGGTCATGACCAGGTATGAAAGCACTGGATTTGTGACTCCTTTTCTATCTGTTCTGATGGATATAGGATCAAAAAGGTAGATTGAATATCATTTATTTTTGTCATTGAGAAAATAAAAATCTGTTTTAAACTTCCACTGACAGTATTACTCAGCTAAAAGAATTCTGCATTTTGAATACCCACCTATCTGGTTTCTTCTCAGTCTTTTATCTTGAGAAGAAAGCTCACCTTCTGATTTTTAATCTGCAGAAAGAAGAAGGTTGCAGTCACTTGTGCTCTGTTTGCTAGGGTGAACCCCAGGTTGGGTTTGTGGGTCCATCATCCCTCAAGTAGGTATCCCTGGATGGTATAAATTGTTACTGTACTTGGCTGGTAACTGAAAAGTTGGACATTGGAGTTCATCCAGAGGAAACTCAGAAGAAAGGGCTGTAATATTACTTCATATGTAAACATCACATTTTGTTTATCCATTCACCTGCTGATGGACATTTTGGCTGTTTTCACCTTTTGGCTATTGTGAATAGTGCTGCAGTGAACATTGGTGTACAGGTTTCTGTTTGCTTTCCTGCTTTCTTTTTTTCTGGCGGGGGGGGTGTATAACTAGGATTGGGATTGCTGGGTCGTAGAGTAGTTCTATGTTCAACTTTCTGAGGAACCACCAAACTGTTGTCCTCATAACTGTAACATTTTATATTCCCATCAGCAATGGATGATTGATAGGGTTTTCAATGGCTAATTTTTTGGAAATAGATCTCCAGGACTTTCTTCCGAGGCACCTCTGGGTGAACTCCAAGTTCCAGTCTTTCAGTTAGCAGCTGAACGTGTTAACCATTGGTACCACCCAGGCGCTCCTGCTGCAAGACATTTCCTGACAGTCTTCTCTCTCTTCACTGACCTGTAAGCTCCTTGGGAGCAAGGTCATCTTGTTTTTGCATCCCCAGGATCTAACACAGGCTTAAATCATAGTGGGTACTCAGTTAATGATTTTTGAAGGGAGTAAGGGATTGAAGATAGAAATGTATTGCCTGGTTTCGTTTTGCAAGCAGAGGCTTTGAAGCCCACAGACTTGTGTTCAAATTCTTTTTCAGACATTGACCACTATAATAGATAAGCTACTGAATTTTTTTTTTTAACATTTTATTGTGTTTTTGGTGAAGGTTTGCACAGCAGTTTAGATTCCTATTTAACAATTTCTACACAAATTATTCAGTTACACTGGTTACATTCTTCACAATTTGTGAATATTCTTAATATTTCCATTCTGGTTGTTCTGTTTCCATCAATCTAGTTTCCCTGCTCCCTTACATTCTTATTTTTGTTTTAAAGTAATTGTTGACCATTTGGTCTCGTATAGATAATTTTTTAAAGGAGCACAATACTCATGGATGAATTCTTTATTTTGTGAGTCAATCTGTTATTTAGCTAATAGGTGACCTTAAGGGCTAGGTTCTGTTCAAGGTTTAAATAGTATCTCAGGGCAATAGTCTTGGGGAGACTTCCAGTCTCAACCAGTCTAGTAAGTTTGTTTTTTAAGGTTTTTTTTAGGAATTTGAGGTTCTGTTCCACATTTTTCACACATTCTATTAGGGTCTGTTTATTGTGACCCTGATCAGAATGGATGATAATGGTAGCCAGGCACCATCTAGTTCTTCTGGTCTCAGGGTAGATGAGGTCATGGTTTGAGGAGACCATAAGTCTTGCAGACTAGTTTCTTCCTTGACTCTTTGGTTTCCTTCTTTCTCTTTTGCTCTGGGTGAGTAAAGACCAATCGTTGTATCTTAGGTAGCTACTCTCAACCTTTTAAGCTACAGAAATTTCTTGATGCTCAGCTTCCTCAGCTGTCAAGAATGGAGATAATATAACCTATTTTATAAAATTGTTGTGAGGAGCAGATGTGACAAAGCATAGTACCAGGCACTTGGTATTTGACCAATAAGTGGCCATCATTATTATTGCTGCTAGTAACAATAACAATGGCAAGATGACCACATAGCCTGAAGCATGTAGCAAGGGTATAATTCCATATAGCTCTTCTCTACATTTTCCAAGGCTCACTGCTGATGCTTAGCTCTTAACTATGTAATCAACACAGTTTGAGGTACTCAATTTCTTTCTCCTTACTCTCACACTGTAGTTTTTTCTTCCCCATCATTTCATTCTTTACTCATTCAATATGACTTTTATAAAGCCCACCCAAGCCTTTATCTCTTTTCTAGAATTTGGTTCTTCAAAGAGTAAGATTACCTTCTCATCAAAATCTCTTCCAAATGAAAATTGGTATTCAATTATTTGAGTTTATAGTTTTATGTGGCCAAGGGGCTAACTGATTTTATAAACAAGGTCTGTGATCATTTGAAAAATTACAGAAAATTGACACAGAGTAGAGGGTTTTTTTTTTTTTTTTTTTTTTTAACCTTTGGCCAAAGAAAATAGCAGAAGCCCATAAATGCTTGTAACTCAATTTTTTTTAAAAAGTAAATTCGTTTCCATGGCACCATTTGGTGAGGAGATGTTCCAGTTATTTATTGCCTAACAAGCCACCACATAATTTAATGGCTTAAAATAACGATAATTATTTATTTTACTCATGAATCTGAAGCCCAGCAGGGCCTGGTAGTGAGATCACATCTCTGTTCTATGTGCTGTCATCTGGGGTAGCTCTCTACTGGGGCTGGAGGACTCACTTCCAAGGTGGGCCACTTACATGAATGACAAGACTGGGAGCTCAGCCAGACTGTGGGTGAGGGTCTCAGGTTTTCCCTATGTGGACCTCTGCATAAAATGTTGGGCTTCCTCACAGCATGGCAGCTGAGTTCCATGACTGAAATCTCAAGAGACAGAAAGGAAGTGGAGGCTGCCAGTTGCTAAGGCCTGGACTTGGAAACTGGCACAGTATCACTTTTTCCTTCATCTGTTGGTCAAGGAGTCACAGAGCCCAGATTTTAGTCAGGGGGAGGGCAGCCTAGACCCCACCTCTTGACTGGAGGAGTGTCAAAGAATTTGGGGGCCATGTTTTCAATCTGGAACAGCAGTTGTTTTAGGTCAGAGGTTCTCAAATCTGGCTGATTTTAGAAACGCTTTGGAGGTAAAAATAAAATACCAGTGTTTGGAGTCACCTCAAAAGATTCTGATTTAATTTGGTAGTGTGAGACCTGGGCATTGTTTGTTTGTTTTTTTTTTTTTTTAATTTTCAAGTGATTCAAATGTACAACCGGGTCTCTGGGCCAAAGTTTTTATGTCCAGGGATTGACAAAAATGGATTCTGGGTGTAAAGCTGTGAATGGTGCTCCTCCTCCCATTCAGAGCCTGATGGAAGGAAACACAACTTAAGAAGTTGACTCAAGAGTTGTTCCAACACCACTGCTTAAAAGATAAATTACTTTTGAATGAGTATAGAGGGAAAACTTTCAAGTAAATGGACCTGCCATCGTCACACGTGCTTTTTTTCATATTACATTTTACCTGAAGTTTGTAAATATTGCAAAAAAAAAAAAAATCAATAATGCTGTCATGTTGCCATAATCTAATTTGTCTTTTCTGATTATGTGAAGCGTAAGTACGCTTTTGGCATCACATTTCCAGACCTCAGAGAGCAATGTTAAACATTTACAGTGCACTTAATCATCTTTCAGAAATGTACAAAGGCATAGTGTCTCATTAATAATTATTAAATCATTGAATCACACAAAAGGATACATTCCCCTCTTTATTACATAGTGACCAATAACCACAAAAACATGGACTGTTTGTGATGCATGGCCAGCACATCAGATTGTGGAAATCTGCTTGAGGAAATTAATAAAAAAATCTTATTAAAGGACAGGGTTTTAGAAAAGAAGAAAACATGCATATGGATTATTGCAATATTCAGTCAGGACAAATAGATGTCCCCACCCTGCTGAGAGTCAGGTTAAAATTTAGTCAGGTAACTGCTAGGGGTGAAGAGATGTGAAAGGAAATGATCTTATTTGCTTTGGAGGCTAGATAACTTATTTCTAAAACCCAACTCTGGACGTTTATTCGTAAGTATACATATCATTTTATGAATAAAAGAGGTACATATTTTGATTTGGAATGAGGCTGGGATGGAAGGTTACATTCTGAAATTTTTCAGGCTTGGGTTTTATTTCCTATGCTGTTCATGGGGATTTTTTATTTCATAAGATTTTAATACCAGGCAATGTCATTTTCATAACAAGTAATACAAGAATTGGATTCCTTCTTGCAGATTCCACCCCCTACACCCACCCCCTGCATATTCAGCCTGGAGAATTAAAGTTTTAGCTTTAAAAAAAATTGTAGGCTTACTTCCCTTTACTGTAGCTGACATGATATAAAATCTTATTTTTCATTTTCAACATTAAGCTCTTCATTTGGGTCATAGTTAAGTTTCACAATTGCATGATCCATCAACCAAGGTGTTGGTTCAAGGTGGTGTAGGATTGCTATGGGTGTAACATGCAGTCAGTCTTGGCCTGGTCTGACATTCTATGCCAGTAAGATTCCTGGAGCCAACTTCTAGAGACTTTCACCCCTTGTTCTTCACTATGCCACAGATTGTCTTCGCAAAGTCTTGAAAGCCTTTTGGTATTCTTTCAGCTCGGGATCAGTAATTGCATCCTTTCCTGCCATCAGTTGTGGCTCTGGCCCACAGGCCTGGGAACATGGTGGACTGAAGCACTTGTTAGTTGTTATTTGTGGGAAAAACCATCAGAAAGTCTTGCTTGTTTTACTAATTTTCACTAAGGTTTTAGGAAGTAATTTCACATTTAAAGTGCCTCTTGAAATTTGGTAGGATTCAGTTCCATGTTAATTTGTCTGAACAAATTAGTGAAATTGTGCTCCTCTCTTGTCCAGAAATGATTTAAAACACTTGTCATAATACATTCAATTTTTCAAAATAGCATAAATAGAAGCAAGTGGGAAACAAGACAAAAAAATGACTAGTATGGATATAAAGAGGAGCCAGGAATGGTGCCAAAACAAAAACGTTGACCATACACAGTCTGTTAACTCTTCTAACAGATGGGCCTCAGGTTGCTCTTGAAGAGGGATAGTTAATTGGTTATATAATTCAGAGTCTGTAAGATTAAAAATAAATCCCTTCCTAAGGAGGTACATGATTCATTTTGATACTATGACAAGAACAACATTCCTTCCGGAGTCTCCCTAATCAGCATGCTGTATAATGTGGCAGTGTCATCAACTGCCTCATCCTAGATACATGGCATTTCATTGGGGTGTCTCTTATTGTGTCTCTCAGTGTAGACTGATGACGTCACACCATAGCCCAAGTTAGTGAAATCCTTTCAATGGAAGGAGGGTGATAAAAGGAAGAGAGACTGAAAGCACAGTCTTAATTCACAAATCTCTTCTGCTGGTCTAGCTTAATCCAGTACCATTCAGGTACTGGTGGTTCACTGGTAGAATTCTCACTTTCCATGTAGGAGATTCTGGTTTGATTCCTAGCCAATGCACCTCATGTGCAGCTACCACCCGTCTGTCAGTGGTGTTGCTGTGATGCTAAACAGGTTTCAGTGGAGCGTCCAGAATAAGATGAACTAGGAAGAAAGGCTTGGTGATCTACTTCTGAAAATTAACCAATGAAAACCTTCTGGATCACAACGTCTGATGTACAACTGATTGTGGGGATGGCACAGGACCAGGCAGCACTTTGTTCCACAGTGCAGGGGGTCAACAAGAGCTAGGGGCCAACTTGATGGCAGTTGACAACAACTGCTTAATCCAAGAGTAGATTTTACCTGCAGGAAAGGATAAAAAGGAGACTCCATTCACCCTCCAAACGACATTTTTTTTCCTCTAAATTGACCTTTTGATAAATACCAGAAGGGAGCATCATGTTTAATGTTACACTTCCAGGCAAATGCTTGGGCTTTGGGTGTCTTATGTTGCCGTTTAAGTGTGGAACCAAAAAGGCCCTATCAGACGGTGGCTGGGTTATAAGGTCAACATCCTGCGAAAACTGAGGTGCTGAAAGGGCACTTACCTGATTCCATGTCTATTATGCTTCTGCTAGGAGGTGAGCTGAAAGAATATTTGTGCGCAGGAGCAGAAGGTTGAGCTGTGTTTTACTATCTGTGAGTGCTTTGGCAATTACTGATGCAGGAACATGAGAATCAAGAAGATGAGCTGATGAACGATAACAGTGAAGGTGAGCCATTGCCAAAGGCAGAGGGAGTGAAGAAGTAAGATGATTGATTTGTAATGATTCCAAGATACATCTAAATGGAGCTTCTGGCAAAGCAAATGGTTCACTCTTCCTTTTTTATTTACACGGTACTTATCTTTTGGGCACTAACATGTGGTCAGCGCTATGCTAGGTACTGGACATGTCAAGAGAGGAAAAAAAATCCATATGACTGGGTTTTAGTTTTCATTTTCATCTTCCACAGATAGATCCATATTCCTGTTGCCTCCCACTGGAAGTTTTGGACTCAGAATTTGTTTTCTGGCTTCTTAGTAGCAACGACCTTTAGAGAGTAGGGAACTGAGGCTACTGATGTTGTCATATGAAGACTTCCATTCTATGCTCTGCTAATGACAGAGGTCCTGGTGTCAAGGAGAGCATTTTTTTCATTCTCTTGTTTTTAAATTGAGTAAAAGACAGTAGTTAGGGATCACAGTCAGCAACACAGATATGAGAGGGTCATTCTATCTTCCTTACTGCAGTAATTGTTAGGAAGCCATAGTTTCATGCCAAATGATTTTGAGTCCCAATTACTGAGTCTGAAAGGCTGTTTTTCAAATCTCAGTAATGGTGGAAAAAGATCCTTTATTCTTATAGGCCAGCAGGGAATGAGCAGTACAAGAAGTTCTCATTAAAATTTCCCTTCTCCTTTTAAAGAGATGATCAAAGACATCTCAGAGTTACCATCATTTTATGGGATGTATGCATTATCAGACCTAGCACATAGGAAGACTTGGATCTTTGCAGAGACACATGGACGTTCACAGAATAAGAGAACATTCAAGCTGGAAGGCAGCATCTAGCCTAACCTCCTCATTTTGCAGATGAGGAAGCTATGTTTTAGAATGGGAGCATTACCTACAAATGTCACAAAGCTAATGGCAGAGCAAGTATTGAGTTCAGGGCTCCTCTCTCTGAATCTAGACAGACAGATAGATAACTGACATTGAGCTGACCTCGACTCATGTTTACCTTATTTACAATAGAATAAAATGTTGCCCTATCCTGCATCATCCTCACAATCATCAACAAGCTCAAATCCATCATTACAGCTATTGTGCCAATCCAACTCATCGAGGGTCTCCCTTGCCCTTGGTGGCCCTCTACTTCACCAAATGCTAGGTTCTCCTCCATTGATTGATCCTTCCTGATGATGTGCCCAAAGCAAGCGAGCTGGACAGTGTTCTGTTGTGATCCATAGATTTTCATTTGGCAAATTTCTGCAATCAGATTGCCAGGCCTTTCTTCCTAGTCTGTCTTAGTCTGGAAGCTCTGTTGAAACCTGTCCACCGCGGGTGACCTTGCTGGTATTTGAAATATCCGTGGCATAGCTTTTAGCATCACAGTAACACGCAAGCCACTACACTACAACAAACTGACAGACGGGTGGTGGTTTCTGAATCTTGTGACCTGCCAATTATGTCTAGTAGGATGCTGGTTGCCTCATTCCTCCTTGCTCCCTGAATCCCCATTTTTTAGTGCAGTAATGTGCCCAGGCCCGGGGGATTAATTGTGATAAACTTGGTCATCATTATTGCGATGGCTTATAGGCATGTTCTTGTCTGTGACACGTAAGAGGAGATTTGCTGACTCCTTTTGGAAAAATTTTGCCTCTCTTACAAGAGGGAGGCACTTGAGAATAGAGTCCTTTTGCTAATACCACCTTGTTATTTAGATACTGTCATAAGAGGACATAATGTTTTGAGCTGTGGCAGCCATTTGTGACTCTAAGAGGAAATTGTTGCCATCATACTGAATTGGCAGAGTGGAAAAAGAAAACCAGTCTCATCCCTGATGGCATCATTGATCTTTTGAGCAAGTCTGTGACTGACTGCCTTTTCTTGTTAGGACTCTCCTTTGGGTCAAGCCAGGTAGGAAGGCATGTGGTATATTCAAGAATAAAGGGAACAGTGCAACTGGAGAGCAGTGAGTGTGAAAGAGCATAGCAGGAGATGAGATTAGGTGGTAATGCGAGGCAAATCAGGTAGGATTTTGTAACATGGTTAGGATATTTGGTTTTTACTCTGAGATGTAAAGTCATTGGAGGGTTGTGAGCAGAAGCATGATGTACTCTGATTTATGTGTAATAGGATCACTCTTGCTGATATGTTGAGAATAGACTGTGTGGCTCTGTGAACCAGGGAGACCTGTTAGGACTTTTCTGATATAACCCAGGGGAAAGATGGCAGTAGCTTAGACCAGCGTGGTAGTGGTGAAAGTGATGGGAAGTCATCAGATGGTTCTGGGTACATTATAAAGGTAAAGACAAGAATATTTTTTGATAGAATATGAAGACAGATAGGTAGGTAGGTAGGTAGGTAGGTAGATAGATGGAGAGGAGTCAAGATGACGCCAAGATTTTTGGCCTGAATAACTGTAAGAATAAATTTGCTATGAAGTGAGACGGGAAGATTGCGGTAAGAAAAGTTTCAGGGGGGAAGATGAGGAGTTCTGTTCTGGACATGTTAAGTTTGAGATGCTTATTATTAGACTCACATGGAGTCCCTGAGTGGCGCAAATGGCTAAGTGCTCAACTACTAGCCAAAAGGTTGGCAGTTCCAACTTACCCAGAGGTGCCTCGGATAACAGGCCTGGTGATCTGCTTCCAAAAGGTCAAACCCTTGAACACCCTATGGAGAAGTTCTACTCTATTACACATGGGGTGATGAGGAGTCAGAATCTAACAACAACAGCAGCATTAAACTTACATGTAGAGATGCTGAGTTGGCTGTCTAACATTTATTTATTTTTTATTTTTTCTCATTCAAAAATTGATACGTACATTGTTATGTGACTCTAGTTTCTCTCCCCATACTGTGACAGCACACTCCTCCTTTCCACCCCTGATTCCCCACGTCCATTCAACCATCTCCTAGCTCTCTCTGCCTTCCCATCTCATCTCCGGACAGAAGCTGCCCACTTAGTCTTTTGTATCTACTTGAGCTATGAGGCACATTCCTCACGAGTATCACTTTATGTCCCACAGTCCAGTCCAATCCCTGTCTGAAGAGTTGGCCTCAGAAATTATTTCAGTTCTGGGCTGATAGAGAATCCAGGGGCCATGCTTTCTTGGGTTCCTCCATTCTCAGTCAGACCATTAAGTCTGGTCTTCTTACTAGAATTTGAGTTCTGCACCCCACTTTTCTCCTACTCCATCTGGGAGTCTGTTTTTTTCCCTGTCAGGGCGGTCATTGGTGGTAGCCAGGCACCATCTAGTTCTTCTGGTCTCAGGCTCAAGAAGTCTCTGGTTTATGTGGCCCTTTCTGTCTCTTGAGCTAATACTTTCCTTGCGTCTTTGGTGTTCTTCATTCTCCTTTACTCCAGGTGGTTGGGACCAATTGATGCATCTTAGATGGCTGCTTGGAAACTTTTAAGACCCCAGACACCACTCACCAAAGTAGGATGCAGATTTTCTTAATAAGCTTTGTTATGCCAATTAACCTAGATGTCCCCTGAAAGCATGGTCCCCAGACCCCTACCCCTGCTCCTCTGTCCCTCAAGTGTGTGACTGTATTCAGGAAACTTCTTAGCTTTGGTTTAGTCCAGTTGTGCTGACTTCCCATGTACTGTGTGCTGTCTTTCTCTCTTCACCTAAGATAATTCTGTCTACAATCTAGTTAGTAAATAACGCTCACCCTCCCTCCCCATCCTCATAACCATCAAAGTATGTTTTCTTCTGTGTTTAAACCTTTTCTTGAGTTCTTATAATAGTGGTCTTATATAATATTTGTCCTTCTGTGACTGACTAAATTCATTCAGCATAATGACCTCCAGCTTCCTCCATGTGATATTTCATGGCTTCATGGTTGTTCTTTATCATTGGGTAGAATTCCATTGTGTGAATATACCATAATTTGTTTATCCATTCATCCCCTGATGGGCACCTAGGTTGTTTCCATCTTTTTGCTATTGTGCCCAGTGCCTCAGTGAACATGGGTGTGCATATACCTATTCGTGTGACGGCTCTTCTTTCTCTAGAATATATTCCAAGGAGCGGGATAGCTGGATCATATGGCACTTCTAATTCTAGCATTTTAAGGAAGCGCCAAATCAATTTCCAAAGTGGATGTACCATTTTACATTCCCACCAACAGTGTATAAGTGTTCCAGTCTCTCCACAACCTCTCCAGCATTTATTATTTTGTGTTTTTTGGGTTAATGCTAGCCTTGTTGGGATGAAATGGTATCATTGTAGTTTTGATTTGCATTTCTCTAATGGCTAATGATCATGAGCATTTCTTAATGTGTCTGTTGGCTGCCTGAATATCTTTTTTTGCTGAAGTGCCTGTTCATATCCTTTGCCCATTTTTTTACTTGGGTTATTTGTCTTTTTGGTGTGAAGGTTTTGCAGTATCTTGTAGATTTTAGAGATTGGATGCTGATCGGATTTGTCGAAGCCAAAACGTTTTTCCCAGTCTGTGGGTTGTCTTTTTACTCTTTTGGTGAAGCCTTTTGATGAGCATAAGTGTTCGATTTTTAGGTGCTCGCATTTATCTAGTTTCTCTTCTGGTGCTTGTGTACTGTTACTTATGGTTCGTATTGTATTTATGCCATGTATTAGGGGTCTTAGCGTTGTCCCTATTTTTTCTTGCATGATCTTTAATGTTTTTGATTTTGTGTTTAAGTCTTTGATCCATTTTGAGTTAGTTTTTGTGCAGGGCGTGAAGTATGGGTCTTGTTTCGGTTTTTTGCACGTGGATATCCAGTTATGCCAGCACCATTTGTTAAAGAGACTGTCTTTTCCCCAATTAATGGACTTTGGGCCTTTGTCAAATATCAGCTGCTCATAGGTGGATGAATTTATGTCTGGATTCTCAATTCTGTTCCATTGGTCTATCTATCTGTTGTTGTACTAGTACCAGGCTGTTTTGACTACTGTGGCAGTATAATAGGTTCTAAAACCGGGTAGTGTGGGGCTTTCCACTTTGTTCTTTTGAGTAATGCTTTACTTATCCGGGGCCTCTTCCCTTTCTGTATGAATTTGGTGATTTGTTTCTCCATCTCATTAAAAAATGCCATTGGAATTTGGATTGGGATTGCATTGTATGTGTAAATCGCTTTGGGGAGAAATGACATTTTCACAATGTTGAGTCTACCTATCCATGAGCAAGGTATGATTTTCCACTTATGCAGGTCTCTTTTGGTTTCTTGCAGTAGTGTCTTGTAGTTTTCATTGTGTAGGTCTTTTACATCTCTGGTTAGACTTATTCCTAAGTATTTTATCTTCTTGGGGGAAATTGTAAATGGTATTGATTTGGTGATTTCCTCTTCGAGGTTCTCTTTGTCGGTGTAAAGGAATCCAACTGATTTTTTGTATGTTTCTCTTGTATCCTGATACTTTGCTGAAATCTTCTAATTAGTTCCAGTAGTTTTCTTGTGGATTCTTTGGGGTTTTCTGTGTATAAGATCATATCATTTGCAAATAGAGATAATTTGACTTCTTCCCTAACAATTTGGATGCACGTTGTTTCTTTTTCTAGCCTTATTGCTCTGGCTAGGACTTCCAGCACTATGTTGAATAAGAGCGGTGATAAAGGGCATCCTTGTCCAGTTCCTGTTCTCAAGGAGAATGCTTTCAAAGTCTCTCCATTTAGGATGTTGTTGGCTGTTGGCTTTGTATAAATGTCCTTAATCATACTGAGGAATTTCCCTTCTATTCCTACTTTGTTGAGAGTTTTTATCAAATGGGTGTTGGACTTTGTCAAATGCCTTTTCTGCATGGATTGATAAGATCTTCTGGTTCTTGTCTTTTGTTTTATTTATGCGATGGATTACACTAATTGTTTTTCTATTGTTGAACCATCCCTGCATACTTGGTATGAATCCCAAATGATCATAGTGAGTTATTTGTTTGACATGTTGCTGAATTCTATTGGATAGAATTTGGTTGAGGATTTTTGTGTCAATGTTCATGAGGGATATTGGTCTGTAATTTTCTTTTTTTGTGATGTCTTTACCTGGTTTTTGTATCAGGGTTAAGCTGGCTTCATAGAATGAGTTTGGGAGTATTCCATTCTTTTCTGTGCTCTGAAATACCTTTAGCGGTGGTGGTGTTAACTCTTCTCTGAAAGTTTGGTAGAATTCTCCAGAGAAGCCATCCAGGCCAGGGTTTTTTTTGTTGGGAGTTTTTTAATTACCTTTTCAATCTCTTCTTTTGTTATGCATGTATTTAGTTCTACCTCTGTTTTTGTTAGTTTAGGTATGTAGTGAGTTTCTAGAAATTTGTCCATTTCCTCTAGGTTTTCAAATTTGTTAGAGTACAATTTCTCATAGTAATCTGTTATGATTCTTTTAATTTCAGTTGAGTCTCTTGTGATATCACCCATCTCATTTCTTATACGGGTTATCTGCTTCCTCTCCTGTTTTTCTTTTGTCAGTTTGGCCAATGGTTTATCAATTTTGTTGATTTTTTCAAAGAACCAGCTTTTGGTCTTGTTAACTCTTTCAATTGTTTTTCTATTCTCTATTTCATTTAATTCTGCTCTAATTCTTATTATTTCCTTTCTTCTGGTGCCCAAGGGCTTCTTTTGCTGCTCTCTTTCTACTTGTTCTGGTTGTAGGATTAATGTTTTGATTATGGCCCTTTCTTCTTTTTGGATGTGTGCATTTAATGCTATAAACTGACCTCCGAGCACTGCTTCTCCTGTGTCCCAAAGGTTCTGGTAGGATGTGTTTTCATTCTCGTTTGATTCTATGAATTTATTTATTCCATCCTTAATTTCTTCTAGAACCCAGTAGTTTTTGAGCAAGGTGTTGTTCAGTTTCCATGTGTTTGATTTTTTTTTCCTTGCTTTTTCTGTTGTTGATTTCTACTTTTATGGCTTTATGGTCAGAAAAGATGCTTTGTAATATTTCTATGCTTTGGATTTTGTTAAGGCTTGCTTTATGATCTAATAGGTGGTCTATTCTGGAGAATGTTCCATGTATGTTGGAAAAGAAAGTATTCTTGGCTGCTGTTTGGTGGAGTGTTCGGTATGTGTCTATGAGATCAAGTTGGTTGATTGTAGCATTTAGCTCTTCCGTGTTTTTGTTGAGCTTCTTTCTGGATGTTCTGTCCTCTACTGATAGTGGTGTGTTGAACTCTCCTACTACTATTGTGGGGCTATCTGTCTTTTCAGTGTGTTAGAGTTTGTTTTATGTATTTTGGAGCCCTAGTGTTGGGTGCGTAAATATTTATTATAGTTACATCCTCATGGTGTATTGACCCTTTAATCATTATATAGTGTCCTTCCTTATCCTTTGTGGTGGATTTTACTTTAAAGTCTATGTTTTCAGAGATTAATATGGCCACTTCTGCTCTTTTTTGAGTGTTGTTTGCTTGATATATTTTCTCCATCTTTTGAGTTTTAGTTTGTGTCTTTAAGTCAAAAGTGTGTCTTGTAGGCAGCGTATAGATGGATTGTGTTTTTTTATCCAGTCTTGCCACTCTCTGTCTCTTTATTGGTGCATTTAGTCCATTTACATTCAGCATAATTATTGATAGGTGTGAGTTTAGTGCTTTCATTTTGATGTCTTTTTTTGTGTGTTGTTCACAGTTTCTTTGTTCCACTTAATTTTCTGGGCTAAGTCATTTTTCTTTGTGTATTTTCTTTTCATCTTTTTCATTGTTGTTGGTTTTATGTTTGCTGAATCTTTATATTTTCCTAGTTTTTTTATTTTGAGTCATAGGATTGTTAGTTTCCTTTGTGGTTACCTTCATATTTACGCCTATTTTTCTAAGTTTATATCAGTCTTTTATTTTTTTTTATATCGCCTTGACTTCCTCTCCATTTGAAAAATCTATGTCTACATTTTTAAAGTCCCTCTTTTTTGTTTTGATGTTGTCATCCTGTACATATTGACATCTCTGTTTCCCTATTTTGAATGTTTTAGCTTTGGTTTACTTCTGTGACTTCCCTATCTGGGTTGATATCTGGTTGCTCTGTCTTGTGTTCTAGTCTTGGGTTGTTATCTGATGTTACTGATTTTCTAAGCAAAGGACTCCTTTTAGTATTTCTTGTAATTTTGGTTTGATTTTTACAAATTCCCTATACTTCTGTTTGTCTGAAAATGCCCTAATTTCACCATCATATGTGAGAGGCAGTTTTGCTGGTTATATAATTCCTGGCTGGCAGTTTTTTTTCCTTCAAGGCTTTACATATATCATCCCATTGCCTTCTTGCCTGCATGGTTTCTGCTGAGTAGTCTGAACTTAGTCTGATTGACTCTCCTTTGTAGATGAGTTTTCATTTATCCCTAGCCTGTCTTAAAATTCTCTTTTTATCTTTGGTTTTGGCAAGTTTGATTATAATATGTTGGAGACTTTCTTTTGGGATCTACCTTATGAGGGGTTCGAAGAGCATCTTGGATAGATATCTTCTTGTCTTCCACGATATCAGGGAAGTTTCCTGCCAACAAATCTTCAACAATTCTCTCTGTATTTTATGTCATACTTCCTGTTCTGGTACTCCCATCACTTGTAGGTTATTCCTCTTGATAGAGTCCCACATAATTCTTAGGGTTTCTTCATTTTTTTTAATCCTTGTATCTGATTTTTCCTCAAATAAATTGGTGTCAAGTGCATTATATTCAGTCTCACTAATTCTGACTTCCATTGCCTCAGTTCTGCTCCTATGACTTTCTCTTGAGTTGTCTAATTCTGATATTTTATTATTAATCTTTGGGGTTTCTGATTGCTGTCTGTCTATGGATTCTTGCAGCCTGTTAAATTTGTCATTATGCTCTTCTCTAGTCTTTTTAATTTCCTCTATTGTGTTTCCTGAATTTTGCTTAATTTCCCTCCTAATTTTTTGAAGAGTTCTGTATATTAATCTTTTGTATTCCACCTCCGGTAATTCCAAGAAATTTTCCTCCTCTGGAAAATTCCTAGATTCTTCATTTTGGGAGCTTGCTGAAGCCATCATGGATTGCCTCGGTATGTGATTTGATATTGACTGTTGTCTCCGAGCCATCAATAAGTTATTAGATTTATTTATTTTATGTTTGCTTACTGTGTCCTAGCTTCTTGCTTTGTTTTGATATGCCCAAGTAAGCTGCTCGTTTGAGCTAGTTTGATTATTGGCACCTTTGAAGCTCTAATGTCCTGTCACCAGGTGGTTAGATCTGTTACTAAGTATGTGAGCTCAGGAGTCCGCCCACTCCTCCTGTATGTATTCAGCTCAGGTGCCCAGGTAGATAGGCACCAAGTGTGTGGTGTAGGCTCTCACTTACAGTCCTAGTCCTAGACAGGCATGGATGATTGGTGTAGGCACAGGCATCTGGCTGCAGCAGTGTGGCACTCTCTGAGCAAAGCAGGGGGCAGATGGCCACCCCCGAGTGTCCAGGAGGAAGGTGTGTCCCTGTTCCCTAGAGTGCGTAGATGGGTGTGTTTTGTAGCTGGACTATGAGCAGCTAATGCTGTTGGCTCTAAGGACTGGGGGGCACCTCTTTTTCATGGGCCCCTATTGCAGGTGGCTAGGTAGTGTGGGTGGAGCCACCAGTCCTCAGGCTCCTGATGTGTGTAGGTGAAGACCCTGCTTAATGGTCAGAGCAGTGTCAAATGTCAAGAACCTACCACTTCACAGCTGAAACGGTTGAGGTCAGAGTTCCGGTATATACCCTGTTGTACTGCAGTAATGAAGGCCTACTCTGTTGAGATGGGCCCACACAAGTCTATACAGGGGGAAAGACACTCAAAGTCTGTGGATCTCTTATGTTTGTGCCTAGGCAAAGGAGCTGTGCCTATCCTGGGTTCCTAGCTTAGGGCAGCTCGCAGTTTATTTTTTCCTGTTTGTTAATTTGTTCACTTTCCAAGGCAGGGAGAATGGCTCCGTGTGTGTGATGGATTCTACTTCCAGCTCAGGGGACTCGGCAAGTGCTGAAGCTGGTCCTGGACCCAGTGCAGAGCAGGGAACAGGGAGGCAAATGGGTGAGAGGTTTTTCCCTAAAATGGATGTTTTTGATCTACTTGGTAGACCGTACCCAAGTACTTACCTTTCACCAGTGAAGGCTGCTTCTCACTGGTTCTGGGTGGCCATGTAGATTCTCTGGTGCTGGGTCTCTCCCAGTGTGGAAAACGTTCTTCCCGAGCACCGCTGCTTGCCTGCCCCTTTGCTCACCCACAAGCCGATCAGGTCTGAAGGGCTCAGGCTTTCACCAGGTCAGGTGTGGCAACTCCTTGCTGCTTCTGAACCGTCTCTCCTTCCTCCTGCCACTCAGTCTGATTCCTCAACTCAGCTTTTGATATTCAGGGCTCCCAGATTGCCATATATAATCAAATTGGTTTTTTTTGGTCTTTGTTGTAAGAGGGTCCTCCGGAAGTGTCTGACTACTTTGCTATCTAGGCCCCGCCTCCCTGGCTGTCTAATATTGAAGTCTGGAGTTCAGAAAAGAAGTCCATGCTGGAGATCTAAATTCGGGAGTTATTATCACATTGATAGAATTTAAAGCCATGTAAGTGAATTCTTCTAAAAGAGAATGATTATAGGTAGAAAAGAAGCAAGATCTAGAGACTGAACTCTGGAAACCTCGAACACTTAGAAATGGGAGAGAAGAGAAACTGGAGACAGAATCAACAACCAGGATGGTAAGAGGAAAATTAAGAGAGGACTGTTCTGGAAGCCAAATGAAGAAAATATTCCAAGGAGAAAAGAATAATAAACTGTGAACAGTGTCATGTGGGATTGACTCAATCTCGCATTTCAGGATACAGTGGGATGCTCAGGGTCTCCTCTCAAGATTTTTGAGTAGTCTTGTTGGAGGCGGGATGGCTTATATACCTCCAAGTTGCCTCTGGCTCCAAAGTCTGCTTATTTAGTTTTAATCTCTACTCTGCATCTTGACTTCTCTGTGCACTGTCCCTTTTTGCTTGTATATCACTATATTGGAGATCTCCCTGACCATCTCTCTCCACAGTTCACTAACTTCAGTGGTAGACTGAACTGAAGATTTAAGGACATCTGGAAGTAACATCACAGGACAGCACAGCACACAATGGAGTATATCAGTCACGTTGAACTAAGTTATGCTGTGGTAAAAAAGAACCCCAAATCTTAGTCACGTAAATCAACAAATATAACTCACCCCATGAACATATACAATTTGTACATTTTGCTATATGTAAACTTTACAAAAATATTTTATTGGGTTTTTGATGAAAGTTTACACAGCAAATTAGGTTCAGATTTCACAATTTCTATACATATTGTTCAATGGCATTGGTTATTTTTTTCACAAAACATCAGAATTCTCATTACTTCCATTCTGGTTGTTCTGTTTCCATTAATCTAGCTTCCCTGTCCCCATTTACCTTCTCATCTTTGGTCTAGGGTAAATGTTTACCATTTGGTTCCATTTAGATGATTATTTAGAGGAGCACAGTACTGATGGGTGGTGCTATTTATTTTATGAGCCAATCTATCATTTGGTTGAAAGGTGACCTCCGAGAGTGGTTTGAGTTTCAAGTTTAAAGAGTATCCCAGGGCAATAATCTTCAGGGTTCATCTGGTCTCTACCAATCCAGTAAGTCTGGCTTTTTTTTTTTTTTTTTTTTTTTTAAAGGAATTTCAGTTTTGTTCTACATTTCTCTTCCACTCTATCCATGATTGTCTATTGAGTCCCTGGTCAGAATGGTCAGTAGTGCTGGCCAGGCACCATCTAGTTCTTCTGGCCTCAAAGTAGGTGAAGCCATTGTTTGTGTAGATTATTTGTTCTATAGACTAGTTTCTTCTTTGAGTCTTTGGTTTCTTTCTTTCTCTTTTGTTCTGGATAAGTAGAGACGAATAGTTCTGGCTTAGATGACCACTTGCAAGCTTTTAAGACCTCAGACGCTACTCATCAAACTAGGATGTAGAACATTTTCTTTATGGTCTGTACTGTGCCAATTGAGCGAGTTGTTCCACGAGACTATGGTCCTAAGCCCTCAAACCCAGTAAACCGATCCAGTGACGTGTTTGGTTATGTCTAGAAAGTATCCATAACTTTGCACCCTATGTGCTTTATTTTATATTTGGATATATATGCAGCACACATAAACATGTATGTACTCTATATGTAAACTTGCCAAAAAAGAACTCTAAACAAATAGAGAACTCTAGGTAGTGATATACACACTGAAGTATTTAGGGATGAAGTACTGATGTCAGCAACTTACTTTGAAAAGTGCCAAAAAAATAAAATGGATTGATGAGTGGATAGCAGAATGAAAGAATGGGTAGACACATGATGAAACAAATATAGCAAAATGTTGATTAAAGGGTCTAGGTGGTGGGTACAGAGATGCTTACTGTAAAATTCTTTCAACTTCTGAATATTTGACCATTTCCATAATAAAAGATTGGTAAAGCAACAACAAATACAGCTTATGTTATATATCATCATGGGATGAGCAGGGGACTCTACTCACCATGGATGCTCAAGGACCTAGGATGATGGAGTAGCTCATCTTCAATGTTTTGGATTGCCAAGGCAGAGGGGAAGAGAGCTCTGGAGGCAATTAAGCACACTGAATGGAAAGTGACTCATGTCACTTCTGGCAGCTTTTTAGGGAGAACTAATCATATGGTCCCACTCTATTTCAGGGGTCCAGGAAGTACACCTCAACCATGTGCCCAGAAGTGGGAGAAATGGAAATATTTCCTGAACATCACTGTGACTTCTACGTGAATGGTTGGATGTCCTTGTTCTTTAAATCCCCTCTGCCACTCCCCATCTCTGGGGAGTTGTCACTGGCAGTATGTGCTATTCCAGCTCCAGCTTCTTGCTGTGTTGTTGGGTTCTCTGTGTCTTCTCCCTTCTCCTTCCTAGCACACTTTTTTCCTTCTTTTTGATTTCTTATGTATAACAGTTAACTTTCTGTAGCTTTAGCTCTTCTAAGACTATGCCTATAGGGCCTCAATTTATGACCAAATATGCCCATGGAGCTTGTTTTACTTATTTATCTTTCCCTCAGAGTAGTTCTATGATTACTCTCAGAGTAACCACCATGCCTCCTCACCTTTCTCCCTGCTTCCCTGTGGTGCTTGTGGTGCTGAGAACTGGGTGTGATTTGGCCTCTGTAACTTGTGAGGCAGTTTGGCATAATGGTTAAGAGCGTGGAGTCTGCAGATTGATTGCCTGGTTTAAGCCCCAGCTCCCCCATTTCTCTGCTGTGTGATGTGGGAAAATTACATCTCAGTGCATCAGAGTTATCATCTGTAATAGGGGGATGCTAATGATATTACTGAGATCCCTTGTGGTACAAACAGTTTTCACTTGGCTGGTAACTGAAAGGGTGATGATTGGAACCCACTCAGTGGCCCTGTGGAAGAAAAGCCCTGGCAATCTGCTTCCATAAAGATTACAGCCAAGAAAACTTTATGGAGCCGTTCTACTCTTTAACATCGGGCTCACCATGAGTCAGAATTGTCTTGACAGCACAAGACAGCAACAACAATGATATTACTTACTTCACAGGGCCATTGAGAGAATTAAATGAGTTAACAAAGGAAAATGCTTAGCTCTGCACAGGCTTAATAAGTGGCAGCTATTATTATTACTGGAATCCCTGGGTGGTGCAGAGGGTTAATGCACTTGGCTGCTAACTGAAATGTTGGAGATTCAAGTCACTTCTTTAAATGTTTGGTAGAATTCCCCAGTGAAGCCATCTGGTCCAGGAATTTTTTTTTGAGTTTTTGAGTACTTATTCAATATCTTCACTTGTTATGGGTCTATTGAGATTTTCTAGCATCTTGGAGGTTCAAGTCCACCAGAGACAACTTGGAAGAAAGGCCTGGCAATCTGCTTCCAAAAAATCAGCCATTGAAAATCCTGTAGTGCACATTTCTACTCTCACACACATGGGGTTGCCATGAGTCAGAGGAGACTTGACGGCAACTGGTTTATTATTAGTACCAGCAGTAAGTTACCTTAACCAAACCACTTAACCCCTTAGAACTGTTTTTTTTTTTTTCCACAAGTAAAACAAATACACACTGTCAGTGCCATCTCTGGATGACACCAAGTACTTCTGCATAAAACTGCTCCTTTGTAATGATTTTCTTTCCTGATCATGGCACTGCTGGGAGAGATAAATGAGCAGCTCAGATCTTGTTCAGATCGCCGTCCCTAAAATGCAGGGACTCTTCATACCTGCACAGCTCACAGTGATGCAAGCCACTGCTCGATAAAGACCTGATAATGAAGATGTCCTTAGACCTCCCTTTCTCCAAATGTCATCTGGATCCCTGTTGAACTTATAAACAACCAAAATGTTTGAAAGTTTGAAAGAAGTGACTATTGTACAGTTAGAGAGCCTTATACAGGTAGAGAGACCTATACTGAGTTTTGATCTCTTTTTCCTTCCTTTCTTCTCTTCTCCCTTCTAATGACTAAATGCATATGCCTGGCACTGTGCTAGGTACTGGGGGTAAAGTAATAAATAAACATGTTGCTGACTCTCACAGGACTTAGAATCAATGGAGATACAGATAAGTAATCAAATAACTATAGCATAGCTTAACTGGATCAGAATGAGTGAAAATTACTGAATTTATCCCCCAGAAAATGTCTATGATTATAAACCTCTCTAAATATATCATATATGTCTTAAGATGAACAACATATATCATTTAAGAATAGGCAATCTTAACCTGGGACATTATTAAAAATCACTTTATATCCATCAATTTATATGGTCCTACAGCATCTCTGGGAGGTATTTATTCATTTATCTCTCCATTCATCCATTCATATATCTTTCCATTCTTTCTTCCTCCCTGCCTCCCTCCCTTCCTTCAATCTTTCCATCCATCCATCCATCCAAATTTATTGAAATGCCTTCTATGTTCTAGGCCCTGTACTAGATGTTGGGTATGTAATATGTGGTTGTAGGTTGTAAAATAGGGCAAGTCAATAGATAAGCTCACAATTATAGAGATAAGTGTGGCATAGTGAGAGGTATAGATGTTTTCCAGAGGAAGAAGTTGTTCTGGTTATCTATTGTTATGTAACAATTCACCCCAAAACTTAGCATCTTAAACCAAGAATAGTCATCTCTAACGGTTTCTGTGGGTCAGGAATTCAGGAGCATTTCAGCCGGGCAGTTCTGGCCTAGGGTCTCTATGAAGTTGCAGTCAGGTAGTGGCCAGGGCTAGGGTCATTGCAAAGGCTTATTCACTCACACGTCTGGTGCCCGTGCAGAGAAGCACAAACAGGTGGGAGCTAGAGTAGCTGGAGCAAATGAGGACCTTTGGACTTCTCTCTCCATCTCTATTTGGTTATACCACATGATCTCTCTCCCTTGGTGGCTTCATGATCGCCCTGATAGATATACTTCTTACATGGTGGCTCAGGGCTCTAAAGCTGCATGTCCCCAAAGAGGACATGAGGCATAAGACTTTATTACCTTTTATAACCTAGCCTCAGGCCTTAGACAGCAAGGCTTTCGTGCATTCTGTTCTTGGAGTCAGTCACAAAGACTTGCTCAAGTTCAAGGGGAGGGAAAATACTGTACCTCTTGGTAGAGGATAGAATGGCAAGTTTCTGGAAGAGCATGTGGGACTAGAAACATTGCTGAGGCCCTTTGTAGAATATGCAACCTGTCACCCATTACCCATTGCCATCAAGTCATTTCTGCTTCATGGTGACACCATGTATTACAGAGAAGAATTGTTCATAGGATTTTCTTGGCTGTAATCTTTAAGGATGCAGCTCTCCAGGCCTTTCTTTTAGGTTCAGCTGGGTGGGTTCAAACTGGCAACCTTTAGGTTAGTAGTCCAGTGCAAATGTTTGTACTACAGAAGGACTCTACTATCTGCCACAGCAGAGTCTAATTTTCCTTAATGAAGATGTGTGAAGAGGCAGTGTCAAGGAAGCCTCCACAGATGATGTGACGCTTGGAAAAGGTTTGAAGGATGGGTAGTAGTTTAAAGTCTGGATTAGGTAGGTAAAACATTTATTATCCTCATTTTATATACGGCGAAACATGCAGAATAGAATTGATAAATACATGTAAGGTCATGAGATCTCATAATGGAAATGCTGGACCTTCTCTCTTGACCTTAAGCTCAGTTTTTGAAACAGCCAAGAAATTCTCACCCAGAGAGGCATTTCCTCCCTCCAGCTCCAGGAGGCAACCCAGAATCTCCAAGAGAGGTGCCTGAGTTATTTATCAAAAGGAAATATGCACTATACAAGGTGAGAAACACTGGATTAGATCTCTCTGTTGTAATTTATTGTAGACTGTCTTGTGTTGAATTTTTGACTCTAAAATATATTGTTTAATTAACTGGGAATCCTTATACAAAATCCCAGATATAGAAGTATGCTGGTCTCTACGTGGTACAAATTGTTGGTGGTCGGCTACTAACTGTAAGGTTACTGCTTTGAATCCACCTAGTGGCACTGTGGAACAAAGGCCTGGCAATCTGCAATCAAGTAAGATTATAGCTGTTAAATGCCCTATGGAGTGCAATTCTACTCTGACACATATGGACTTGCCATGTCAGAGTCAACTTGACAGCAATGCTCTTTGGTTTTACGCAGTTTGCTTGAATTTAAGGAGGGAAAGAAATCCTTTACTTCATAGAGTTAATTTCCTAGGGAGTTCCCAGGTAAGGGAGTTCCCAGCTCGGCTGTCAACCAAAAGTTCAGTGGTTTGAAACCATTAATAGCTCTGTGGGAGAAAAGACCTGGAGATCTGCTCCTGTAAAGAATACAGCCTAGGAAACCCTATGGAGCAGTTCTATTCTGTCCTATAGGGTCGCTATGAGCCAAAATAGACTTGACAACACACAACAACAAAAACAGTGACTTCCTGTTTTTCACTCATGTGCATCTTCTGTAAAACTCTGGAGCTTGTTGAATGAGGAGAGTACTCTCTTTCTTTAGAGATCTTCAGGCAAATAAAGCTTTATTGTGAACTTGCTGTGTGCCAGAAACTGTTACATGTTGGAGGAATAAAGATGCACACTGGCTAGCATGTCCTCTCCAAGAGTTCACATGCAGTTAATTTGAATATCAAACAACAAATGCTGTGATATAGACAAGCGTGGTCTGCTATGCCAGTGTTGAAATTGGTCTTGGGGAAAAGGGTTGTCCTGCTGGAGGGGATGGTGGGCAGTCAGGAAGGATGTGTAGTTTACTGCCAGGCTTAGCCAGGGGGAAGCCGGCAGAATAAAACAGCAAAATCTTTCAGAGTTTCATGCAATCCACTGTGGACTAAGGTAAACACCTGTAAACCCAGTGCTGTTGGGTAAATTCTGACTCATAGTGTAGAACTCATAGAGTAGAACTACCCAATAGGGTTTCCAAGGAGTAGCTGGTAGATTCAAACTGCTGACCTTTTGGTTAGTAGCCAAGCTCTTAACCACTGTGCCAACAAGGGTCCAAGGTAAACATGGTGACTAAGAGTCAATTCTTCTCCTTCTAGTGTAGTAGGTTTCATATGTCCTACACTAGTGAATTTCCTTAGCCAATATCTCCTTGTACCTTTATGAATCAGATATAGAACTGGTACAAATCTATTTTCTCATTTCCTTAAAAAAATATTATAAATACATAAAGTGAGTAACATTGACTACATTTCAAGTCCTCATTGTATGGTTTGTAAAGCTGAAATTTCTACCCTTGATCAATATTAATTTTCTAGTTGGTCTGGGTTTGGGATTCATGGAGTACTCAGTCTTTAAGAGCTAATTGCTTTGGATCTTCCAGGGAGGCTTTGATGCCACTTTAGTTATTTATTTGTTTATTGTTGTGCTTTAAGTGAAAGTTTACAATTCAAATTAGTCTCTCATACAAAAATTTATACATACATTGTTATGTGATCCTAGTTGCTCTCCCTATACTGTGACAGCACACTCCTCCTTTCTGCCCTTGATTTCCCGTGTCCATTTAACCAACTCCTGACCCTCTCTGCCTTCCCATATAGCCTCTGGACAGGAGCTGACCATTTAGTCTTATCTATCTACTTGAACTAAGAAGTACACTCTTCATAAGTATCATTTTATGTCCAATAGTCCCGCATAATCTTTGTCTGAAGAGTTGGCCGTGGGAGTGGTTTCAGTTATGGGCTAACAGAGAGTCTGGGGGTCATGTCTTCCAGGCTCCCTCCAGTCTCAAACAAACCACCAAGTCTGATCTTTTTACTAGAATTTGAGTTCTGCACTCCACTTTATCCTGCTCTGTCAGGGACCCTCTGTTGTGTTCCCTGTCAGGGCGGTCATTGGTGGTAGCCAGGCATCATCTAGTTCTTCTGGTCTCAAGCTGACGAAGTCTATGGTTAATGTGGCTCTTTCTGGGCAAATACCTTCCTTGTGTCCATGGTGTTCTTCATTCTCCTTTACTTCAGGTGGTTGGGACCAATTGACGCATCTTAGATGGCTGCTCCCTAGCTTTTAAAACCCCAGACGCCACTCACCAAAGTAGGATGCAGAACATTTTCTTAATAAGCATTGTTATGCCAATTGACCTAGAAGTCCCCTGAAAGCATGGTCCCCAGACCCCTGCCCCTACTACTACTCTGTCCCTTGAAGTGTTTGATTGTATTGAGGAAACTTCTTAGCTTTGGTTTAGTCCAGTTGTGCTGACTTCCCCTGTAGTGTGTGCTGTCCTTCCCTTCACCTAAGATAATTCTTGTCTACTGTCGAGTTAGTGAATAACCCTCTCCCCCCTCCCCACCCTTGTAACTATCAAATAATGTTTTCTTCTGTGTTCAAACCTTTTCTTGAGCTCTTATAATAGTGGTCTTATACAATATTTGTCCTTTTGTGACTGACTAAATTCACTTATCGTAATGCCTTCCAGATTCCCCTATGTTACGTTTCACAGCTTCATGGTTGTTCTTTATCATTGGGTAGAATTCCATTGTGTGAATATACCATAATTTATCTATTCATCTGTTGATGGGCACCTAGGTTGTTTCTGTCTTTTTGCTATCGTGAATAGTGCTGCAATGAACATGGGTGTGCATATATCTATTCGTGTGATGGCTCTTATTTCTCTCGGATACATTCCAAGGAGTGGGATTCCTGGATCGTATTGTACTTCTATTTCTCGTCTTTTAAGGAGGCACCAAATCAATTTCGAAAGTACTTGCACCATTTTACATTCCCACCAAGGGTGTATAAGTGTTCCAGTCTCTCCACAACCTCTCCAGCATTTATTATTTTGTATTTTTTGGATTACTGCTAGCCTTGTTGGGGTGAGATGATATCTCATCATAGTTTTGATCTGTATTTCTCTAATGGCTAATGATCATGAGCATTTCTTTACGTGTCTGTTAGCTGCCTGAATATCTTTTTTGCTGAAGTGCCTGTTCATATCCTTTGCCATTTTTTTAATTGGGTTATTTGTATTTTTGGTGTTAAGGTTTTGCAGTATCTTGTGGATTTTAGAGATTAGATGCTGATCGGATTTGTCATAGCTAAAATTTTTTTCCCAATCTGTAGGTTGTCTTTTTACTCTTTTGGTGAAGTGTTTTGATGAGAGTTTAAGTGTCTGATTTTTAGGAGCTCCCAGTTATCTAGTGTCTCTTCTGGTGTTTGTGCATTGTTGCTTATGGCTTGTAATCTGTTTATGCCATATATTAGAGTCCCTAGTGTTGTCACTAGTTTTTCTTTCATGATCTTTATCATTTTATATTTTATATTTAGATCTTTGATCCATTTTGAGTTAGTTTTCGTGCATAGTGTGAGGTATGGGTCTTGTTTCAGGTTTTTGCAGATGGATATCCAGTTATGCCAGCACCATTTGTTAAAGAAAGTGTCTTTTCCCCATTTAACAGACTTTGGGCCTTTGTCAAATATCAATTGCTCATAGATGGATGAATTTACATCTGGATTCTCAATTCTGTTCCATTGGTCTATCTGTCTGTTGTGGTACCAGTACCAGGCTGTTGTGACTACCATGGTGGTATAATAGGTTCTAAAATCAGGTAGTGTGAGGCTTCGCACTTTGTCCTTCTTCTTCAGTAATGCTTTATTTATTCAGGGCCTCTTCCCTTTTTGTATGAAATTGGTGATTTGTTTCTCCATCTCATTAAAAAATGCCATTGGAATTTGGATGGGATTGCACTGTATCAGTAGATTGCTTTGGGTAGAATAGATATTTTCACAATGTTGAGTCTTCCTATCAATGAGCAAGGTATGCTTTTCGACTTATGTAGTTCTCTTTTGTTTTCTTGCACTAGTGTCTTGTAGTTTTCATTGTATAGGTCTTTTACGTCTCTGGTTAGACTTATTCCTAAGTATTTTATCTTCTTGGGGGCTATTGTAAATGGTATTGATTTGATGATTTCCTCTTTGAAGGTCTCTTTGTTGGTGTAGAAGAATCCAACTGATTTTTGTATGTTTATCTTGTATCTTAGCTTAATTGCTCTGTCTAGGACCTCCAGCACAATGTTGAGTAAGAGTGGTGATAAAGGGCATCATTGTCTGATTACCGTTCTCAAGGGGAATGCTTTCAGATTCTCTCTATTTAGGATGATGATGGCCGTTGCCTTTGTATAAATGCCCTTAATTATGTCTCTGTTGAGAATTTTTATCATGAATGAGTGTTGGACTTTGTCAAATGCCTTTTCTGCATTGATTGATAAAATCATGCAGTTCTTGTCTTTTGTTTTATTAATGTGATTGATTACATTGATTATTTTTCTAATGTTGAACCATCCCTGTATACCTCATATAAATCCCACTTGATCATGGTAAATTATTTTTTTGATATGTTGCTGAATTCTATTGGCTAGAATTTTGTTGAGGATTTTTGCATCAGTGTTCTCTCTGTCTGCTTATTGGTGCATTTAGTCCATTTACATTCAGCATAATTATTGATGGGTATGAGTTTAGTGCTGCCATTTTGATGTCTTTTTTTGTGTGTTGTTGACTGTTTCTTTGTTCCACTTAATTTTCTGGGCTGAGTCATTTTTCTTTGTGTATTTTCTTTTCATCCTTTTCATTGTTGTTGATTTTGTATTTGCTGAGTCTTTATGCTTTTCTTGTTTTTTATTTTGACAAGTAGGATTGTTGGTTTCCTTTGTGGTTACCTTAATATTTACCCCTATTTTTCTACTTTTATATCAGTTTTTTATTTCTTTATATCACCTTGACTTCCTATCCATATGAAAAATCTATGTCTACATTTTTAAAGTCCCTCTTTTTTGTTTTAATGTTGTCATCCTGTACATATTGACGTCTCTGTTTCCCTATTTTGAATGTTTTAGCTTTGATTTACTTTTGTGACTTCCCTATCTGGGTTGATATCTGGTTGTTCTGTCTTGTGTTCTAGTCTTGGGTTGTTATCTGATGTTACTTATTTTCTAACCAGAGGACTCTCTTTAGTATTTCTTGTAATTTTGGCTTGGTTTTTCAAATTCCCTAAACTTCTGTTTATCTGGAAATGCCCTAATTTCACCATCATATTTGAGAGACAGTTTTGCTGGTTATATAATTCTTGGCTGGCAGTTTTTTTCCTTCAAGGCTTTATGTATGTCATCCCATTGCCTTATTGCCGGCATGGTTTCTGCTGAGTAGTCCGAGCTGAGTCTTATTGACTCTCCTCTGTAGATGACTTTTTGTTTATCTTTAGCCGCTCTTAAAATTCTCTGTTTATCTTTGGTTTTGGCAAGTTTGATTATAATATGTCTTGGTGACTTTCTTTTGGGATTTACCTTATGTGGGTTTCAATGAGCATCTTGGATAGAAATCTTCTCATCTTTCATGATATCAGGGAAGCTTTCTGCCAACAAATCTTCCACATTTCTCTCTGTTATTTCCTGTTATTCCCCTTGTTCTGGTACTCCAATCACTCATAGCTTTTTCCTCTTGATAGAACCCAACATGATTATTAGATTTTTTTCATTTTTTAAAAACTTTTATCTGATTTTTCCTCAAATAAGTTGGTTTCAAGTGCTTTATCTTCAGTCTCACTAATTCTGAGTTCCATTGCCTCACCTCTGCTCCTATGACTTTTTATTGAGTTGTCTAATTATGAAATCTTACTACTAATCTTCAGGATTTCTGATTGCTGTCTCTCTATGGATTCTTGCAGCCTGTTAAATTTGTCATTATGTTCTTCTCTGATCTTTTTAAATTCCTTTATTGTAAATTCTGTTTTTTGCCTAATTTCCTTCCTGATCTCTTGAAGAGTTCTGTATATTAATCTTTTGTATTCTGTCTCTGGTAATTCCAAGAAATTCTTTTCCTATGGAAAATTTCTTGATTCTTTATTTTGTTAGCTTGCTGAAGCCATCCTAGTCTGCCTCTTTATGTGATTTGACATTGACTGTTGTCTCCGAGCCATCAATAAGTTATTATATTTATTTATGTTTGCTTACAGTGTCTAGCTTCTTGTTTTGTTTTGATATGTCCAAATAGGCTGCTTGTGTGAGCTCGCTCAATCACCAGTGCCCTGAAGCTCCAACATTCTATTACCAGGTGGCCAGAACCACGACTAAGTTTGTGAGCCCAGGAGTCTGCCCACTCGTCCTTTGGGTTCAACTCAGATGTCCAGCTAGTCAGCCACCAAGTGGGTGGTACAGGCTCTCACCTACAATCCTAGACATGCATTGGTGTTTGATGCAGGCACAGGCATTCGGGTGCATCAGGGGGTCACACGCTGAGCAAGGTGGGGGCCTACAGCTGCTCCCGAGTGTCTGGGAGGAAAGCGTGTCCCTGTTCTCTAGAGCACATAGGTTGGTAGGTTTTGCAGCCAGACTATTAGTACCCAATGCTTTTGGCTATAAGGACTAGGGGTCACCACTTATTCTTGGGCCCCTCTCGCAGATGGCTAGGTCCTGTGGGTGGAGCCACCAGTCCTCAGGCCTCTGATGTGAGTAGGTGAGGACCCTGCTTAATGGGCAGTGTCAAATGTCACAAACCTGCCACTTCACAGCTGAAACAGTTGAAGTTATACTTCAGATATATACACTGTTGTACTGTGAAATGAGGGTCTACGCTGTTGGAATGGGCCCACACAAGTCTATGCAAGGGTGAAAGGCATTTAAAGTCCTTGGACCACTTAAGCCTGCACCTAGGCAAAGGAGCTGGGCCAACCCTGAGTTCCTGGCTTAGGGGAGCTGGCAGCTTATTTTCTTCCCTGTTTGTTAATTTGTTTCCTCTCCAAGACCTGGAGAATGGCTCAGGGTGCATGACGGTTTCTACTTCTGGCCCAGGGGATAATGCAATTGCTGAAGCTGGCCCGAGACACGGTACAGGGCAGGAATCATGGAGGTAAATGGGAGAGTGATTTTTCCCAATGGGGGGTGTTTTTTGATCCACGCAGTAGGCTAGACCCAAATACTGATCTTTAGCTGATTGACTGCTGCTTTTCATTGATTCCAGAAGTCTGAGCAGACTCTCTGCTGCTGAGCCTCTCCTGATGTGGAAAACATCTCCTCAGTGCCACTGCTTTCCCCACTGCATACATGAGCTGATCCTGCCTGAAGGGCTCTGGCTCCCACCAGGTCAGGTCTGTAAACTCCTAGTGCTGCTGAACTGTGTCTCCCTCCCCCTGCCACTCAGTCTGATTCCTCAACTTTGCCTTTGATGTTCAGGGCTCTTAGACTGTTATGTATAATCGATTCACTCGTTTTTTGTCTTTGTTGTAAAAGGGACCACAGGAAGCTTCTGACTACTCCACCATCTTGGCCCTGCCTTAATGCCACTCTGAGTGGTTTTATTTGCAGTCTCCTCCTCAGGCTGGAAGAGTGGCTGTGTCTTGCTTTAATAGTAACTTCTCAGTTTCCAATAAAATTGATTTGTAGTCATTACAGAAAGTGGAACAAGATCTTCAGACAGGACTTCCAGGCAATGTGGTGCTATAGTCAGAAGTACCAAGCTGTTCCCCCAACAGCAAGATCGGAAAAACTAAGTCAAACAGAGTCACACATCAATCCCGAAACCCTAAGCCTCAAATGAAGAGATAAAGAACTCAGCCAAGCACCGAATGGAATAAGAAACTGACCTAGAACAGAGAGCGAGGAGAGACAAATGCAGAGGTCCCCTATCAGCTACTGCAGCATGGATCTGTCAACTTGGACTCCTATCAGAAATAGGGGGTAAGAGATTGCAGCTTTATGGAGCTTCAAGCAGGAGATGGAACAACTGGTAACTGGCAATATAGGCTTCCCCACCCCCTACCATTCTTCACTCCCACTTGGCCTCCTCTGCTTCCTGCAGCCACAGTTGCTTGGCTGGGAAGCACCAGCTTCACCCTGGTGTGGCTTGGATTCCACCCGCCTACACTGGCCAGTTCCCTGAGTGCCTTTTGTTGGCTGTTAGTGTTGCTTTTTCCTGATTCTTTGGGTTTATTCCTTACCTGTCACCACCTCCCCCTCATTTCTCTCAAATACCTGGCTCCATATGCCATCTTTGCTTCTTCCTGAAAAGCTATAAAATACCGCTCACCTGTGAAACTGCTTCCTGGCCCGTGCCACCATGCCGGTGGGACCCCCAGGGCTTTTTTGATTGTTTGTTTGCTCTGATTTGTACTGTTTTCTTGTTTTCTTTCTTTTTTTTCTTGGCTTGGGATCTCCTTCTAGCCAGGCAGTACTGCGCAGCTTGGAAGTTAACCCCTTACTCTGTGCAGACGTGCAAGGACATCCCTGGGAGTATTTCTATTTTCTTGGTTTGTTTTTGATTTTATTTCCTTGTGTTGTTTTCTTCTCTCTCTTATTCCCTATATGTCTTTCTTCATTTCCAGTTTCTTGAGTTATTCTTTTTTTCTTTTACTCTTTTTCTTTTTTTTCATTTTTATTTTTCCTCATTTCTCAGTCTCTCATCTCTCCACTCCAGTAACAAGCTCTGTTAGCACTCTTTTTTGTTTGTGTGTATGTTTTTGGCTCCTGTTCCTCTCTCCTCTCTTTCGTCTTTCCCATACCCATCTTAGGTCCACACATCACAATCTATCCCCTCCTTCCTGCCTACCTGCACCATGTGCTGAACATCACACTCCCAAGCAGCACAGGCACTGCCTACTGGAACCTGCCCTGCACTGATTCCCAGTCCTCGCTGTCAGCCCTGGTACGTGCTGCAAACAACACCTCCCAGCAACTCCCCCTCAGTTGGGCCTGCCCTGCTGTACCATACCTGAGTGACTGACCCTCTCCATTGATGAAGAAGGTGAAAAGTATCGTGCCCACAGATGAGCAAACAACAAAAAATGCACAGCCTGCCTGCTCAGACATAACCAAATAAAACAAAAAAGCAGGATGAAACAAATAAATCTATAATTGATAAATGAGGAAAATAACCACTGAATGCCCAAAGACAGCAGACAATGTCAAAACATTTACAAAAACAGATGGTTCCAGTAGGCATCCAAAATAAAACAACAAATGATCTTCCAGTAGAAGAAAAGACATTAGACCTAACTAATAGGGAATTCAAATCTCTAATATTCAGAATTATCCAAGAGTTGAAGCAAAAAGCAGACAAAAATGTGGAAAAAATAGAAAAATTCATGGAAAAGGCAGACAAATTCATGAAAAATACAGACAAAAAATGGACGCATTCAGGAAAACAATACAGGAACAAAATGTCAAAATAAATTCAGAACTAAAAATCATACAAAAACAACAATAAGAAATCCAAAAGATAAACAACAAGATTTCAGAAATGGACAGTGTCATAGAAGGGCTGAAGAGCAGGTTTGAAACGATGAAAGCTAGGATCAGCAAAATTGAAGACAAACACTTGGATACAATTCTATATGAAGAAAAATCAGAAAAAGGAACAAAGAAAAATGAAAAAACTCTGAGAATTATGTGGGATACAATGGAAAGCAAAAATCTTTGAGTGAGCAGAGTTCCCAAACGGGGAGAAAACAGAAAACACAGAAAGGATCATTGAAGAATTTCCTACAGAAAACTTCCCCAATATCATGAAAGATGAAAAGCTGACCATCCAAGAAGCTCAACAAACCCCATATAGGATAGACCCCAAAAGAAAATCAGCAAGGCATATCATAATCACACTTGCTAAATTCAAAGACAAACAAAGAATCCTGAGAGCAGTTTGAGAAAACCAAAAAGTCACATACTGAGAAGAAACAATAAGATTAAGCTAGGATTATTCAGCAGAAACCATGCAGGCAAGAAGACAATGGGATTCAAATGGCCAACAGACACATGAGGAAATGCTCACGATCACTAGCCATTAGAGAAATGCAAATTAAAACCACAATGAGATGCCACCTCACCCCGGCATTACTGGCACGAATCAAAAACACTGGAAATAACAAATGTTGGAGGGGCTGCGGGGAGATGGGAACTCGTATGCACTGCTGGTGGGAATGCAAAATGATACAACCATTTTGGAAAATGATATGGCGCTTCCTCAGAAAGCTAGAAATAGACATACCATTCGATCCAGCAATCCCACTCCTAGGAATATATCCTAGAGAAATAAGAGTCATCACTCGAATAGACATATGCACACCTATGTTCATGGCAACATTCTTCACAATAGCAAAATGATGGAAACAACCTAGATGCCCAACAACAGATGAATGGATACACAAACTATGGTACATATACACAATGGAGTACTATGCAATGAGAAAGAACAACAATGATTCTGTGAAGCATCTCATAACCTGGATGAAACTGGAGGACATTATGTTGAGTGAAATAAGTCAATCACAAAAGGACAAATATTGTATGAGACCTCTATTGTAAAAACCCATGAAAAAGTTCACACACAAAATGTAACAATCTTTGTTGGTTACCAGGGATGGGAGGAGTGGGGGTGAAATACTAAATAGGCAATAGATAAGTGGTATCTTGGGTGAAGGGTGAGACAGTACACAATACAGGGGAAACTAGCACAACCTGTACAAGGAAAGGTCATGGAAGCCCCATAGAAGCATCCAAACTCCCTGAGGGACTGAATTACTGGGCGAAGGGATCTGGGGACTATGGTCTTGGGGAACATCTAGCTCAATTGGCATGACACAGCTTATAAAGACAATGCTCTACATTCTACCTTGGTGAGTAGTGTCTGGGGTCTTAAAAACCTGTGAGCAGTCATCTAAGATACTCCACTGGTCTCATCCCTTCAGGAGCAAGGGAGAATGAAGAGAACAGGATACAAGGAAAAGATTAGTCCAAAGGACTAATAGTCCACAGCTACCAAGGCCTCCACCCGATTGAGTCCAGTACAGCTAGATGGTGCCCGGCTACCACCACTGACTGCTCTGACCAGGATCACAACAGAGGGTTCTGGACAGAGCTGGAGAAGGATGTAGAGCATAATTCTAACACACACACACAAAAAAAGACCAGATTTACTGGCCTAAAGGAAACTGGAGTAACCTGGAGAGTATGGCTTCCAGACACCCTTTTAGCTCAGTGGTGAAGTTACCTCCGAGGTTCATGGTTCAGCCTGGGAGTGGACAGCCCTGTAAAACCAAATGAGACTAACAAGGTACAGGAGTTCAGTGACAAGGGCCAGAAGGCAAAAGGGGACAAGGAAGCTGGTGATCAGGAACCCAAGGTTGAGTAAGGCTATGGTTGACGTGTTGTGAGATTGTTAACCATTGTCATAGGGCAACATTTGTAGTAACTGTTAAATGAGAAACTATCTTGTTCTGTAAGCCTTCATTTTAAGTGAGAATAACAGCACAATTGGAAGAGCGTAGTCAATGTCACTGAACTGTGTATGTAAAAAGTTTTAAAATGGGGTATCTTTGGCTATGTGTATTTTCACCAAAAAAAAAAAAAAAAAAAAGGTTGAGAATTTAGAGGGTTAATATGTTGTGGGGTTGTTAACCAATGTCATAAAACAACATGTGTACTACTGTTTCATGAGAAACTATTTGTTCTGTAAGCCTTCACCTGAAGTACAATAAAATATTTTAAAAAATGTAAAAAAAAAAAAAAGAAGACAATGGGATGACATATATAAAACCTTGAAAGAAGGAAATTTTCAGCCAAGAATAATATATCCTGAAAAACTCTCATTCAGATATGATGGTGAAATTAGGACATTTCCAGATATACAGAAATTAAAGGCCTACGTAAAAACCAAACCAAACTTACAAGACTTATTAAAGGAAGTCCTTCAATCTGAGAACAAACAACAACTGACCACAGGCTGAATATATGACATAGGATTGTACTAGCCAGATACCAACCTAAGAAATGAACTCTTAAAGACTATGCAAAACCAAAAGAATTACAACAGGGAACCAGAGAGGCTAATCTGTAAATTAACAACATCAGAACAATAAAAGAGGAAATAAATGATGTAGGTATAGAAACTCTTAACGGAGAGGAAGGCAAGGTGATACCAAGTAATAATAGACTGGTTCAAATCTAGGAAGATAAGGGTAAATTGCAAGGTAACCACAAAGAAAGTTAACAAATCTACTCATCAAAATAAAGAAGTAAAACTAAAGTCTCAGTAAAAACAAAACCTACAAAAACAAAAGAAATGAAAAAAAAAATCCACAAACAAAAGGAATTCACCACAGGAGAGTTAAAGAAAACGTCAGCACCACAAAAAAAAAAAAAAAAAAAAAAAAAGCACTACAAAATGCAATCCCACTCCTAGGAATATATCTTAGAGAAATAAGAGCCATCACATGAATAGACATATGCACACTCATATTCACTGCAGCACTTTTCACAATAGCAAAAAGATGGAAACAACCTAGATGCCCATTAACAGATGAATGGATAAACTACGGTACATACACACAGTGGAGTATTATGCAAAGATAAAGAACAATGATGAATCTGTGAAGCATCTCATTACATGGATGAAACTGGAGGTCATTATGGTGAGTGAAATAAGTCAATCACAAAAGGACAAATATTGTATGAGAACTGTACTGCAAAAACTCATGTAAAGGTTTACACACAAAAAGAAACAATCTTTGTTGGTTATAAGGGACAGGAGTGGTGGGGGTAATACTAAACAGACAATAGAAAAGTGGTAACTTTGGTGAAGGGTGAGACAATGCACACTAATGGGGAAGCCAGCACAACTTGTGCAAGAAAAGGTCATGGAAGCTTCATAGACACTTCCAAACTCCCTGAGGGACTGAATCACTGGGCAGAGGGCTGTGGGGACTATGGTCTCAGGGAACATCTAGCTCAATTGGCATAACACAGTTTATAAAGGCAATGTTCTACATTCTACCTTGGTGAGTAGCGTCTGGGATCTTAAAACCCTGTGAGCAGCCATCTAGGATACGCCACTGGTCTCACCTCTTTGGAAGCAAGGGAGATGAAGAGAACAAGATACAAGGAAAAGATTAGTCCAAAGGACTAATGGACCACAGCTACCATGGCCTCCATCAGACTGAGTCCATTACAGCTAGATGGTGCCTAGCTACCACCACTGACTGCTCTGACCGGGATCACAATAGAGGGGCCTGGACAGACCTGGAAAAGGATGTAGAACCAAATTCTAACACACACAATAAAGACTAGAATTACTGGCCTGAAAGAGACTGGAGAAACCCTGAGAGTATGGTCCCTGGACACCCCTTTAGCTCAGTGGTGAAGTCATTCCCGAAGTTCAACGTTCAGCCGGAGATTGGACAGCCTCATAAAACAAAACGGGACTAATGAGGCACAGCAGTCCAGGGACAAGGACTAGAAGGCAGGAGGGGACAGGAAAGCTGGTGATCGTTAACCTAGGTTGAGAAGGGACAGTGTTGATATGTAGTGGGGTTGTTAACCATTGTCATAGAGCAATATGTGTACTAACTGTTTAATGAGAAACTATTTGTTCTGTAAACCTTCATCTAAGGTACAAAAAAAAAAAAAAAAAAAGAAAGAATTATCTATGTGAGATCAAATTGACAAGAGCAACTCAAAAGGTTTGATGGGAAGTCTAGAGGGTAGTGACTTGAATACAATGGTTATGGAATAATTTGGAAAAGGATAGTGAGAACAGCAGCACAACTGGAAGGATATAATTGATGTCACAGAATTGTACATGTAGAAACTTTTGAAATGGTGTAAATTTGGCTATGTATATTTTCACCAAAAAAAAGTTCCTCCAAGGTTGAGAAGGGAGAGTGTTGACATGTTGTGGGGTTGTTAACCAACATCATAAAGCAATATGTGTACTGACTGTTTAATGAGAAACTATTCTGTAAACCTTCATCTAAAGTACAATAAAGAAAAATTAAAAAAAAAAGGTCTTTAGACAGAAACTCCAGAGCCTGGGCTTCAGTTAGAGGCTTCACATCTCCATCTCTAGTGATGCTTTCTTAGCTAACTCTCAGAGGTCCATCCTATCTCTGGCCCTTAAATGTGCCTGGGCCACCAACCACATGCCATAGAAAGGCTGGTACAAAGACAGCCAGTCACAACTTAAGTTCCTGACATTAGGGGAATATCTGCCTAAGTTATGGCATAGTCATGCCACTAAACACATTACTGTGGTGAAAGCAAGTGCAGTTCTCTGGCTATTTTAACAGAGAAAGGTCTCTAAGATGTTTTCTTGAGAGAAAAAAGCAAACTGCAGAGCAATATATGATACCATTTATGAGAAAGTTACTCCCATAAAATAGTACTGTATATTTTAGTGGGTACACATATATGAATGCAAATGTGAGGGAAAGCTCTGGAAGGAGACATACCAAAGAGTAGCAGTGGTTATCTCTGTGGAAGGCAGGACTGGGAGCGGAGTTGGACTTTCTTGTAATAATTGAGAATTTTTGCTAAGTATGTTTTTGTTGTTGTTTATAAGATCATATTCATGTATTACCCATGTGGTTTTAAAAATTTAAGGGAAGCCAGGAACAGATGACTGTTTCAGTCAATGGTTCCCAGCAACCCCGAGATGGTGTGACAGACCCACCTGCTCAAATGCTAGCCCTGCTGCTCATGCTGTCATTTTTAGCTTCTGTCGAGTCAGCCCCCAACTCATGGTTACCCCATGCAAAAGGGGAGTGGACCACTGTGATCCATAGGATTTTCATTGCCTGATATTCAGAATTAGATTGCAAGGCCTTTTTTCCTTGTTTATCTTAGTCCAGAAGTTCTACAGAAACCTATTCAGCATCACAGCAACAAGTAAGTATCCACTGACAGATGGATATAACTGTGCATGAGGTGCCTTGGCCAGGAACTGAACCTGGGTCTCCCACATGAAGGTGAGAATTCTACTACTGAACCACCACTGTTCCCTGCAGTCACTCATAGCTATGTTAATTTTAGCAAGTCGTTTATCTCCCCTAGTCCGATAACAACATTTCTGGGTTGTTGTGAGAATTACATTTGATAATTCATAGAAGTACTAGGCTCACTGAACAAATGGCAAATATTTTTCTTCATGCTCTTGTATTTTGGACCCTGGCATGGGCCTCTTCAGCTTCAGACACCCACTTGCAGTCTCCTATTGTTCTTTTGTTTTGGGTTCCTAGAAAACTAGGCCTCTAATTGAAGTTCCCCTGAAACTTCTGTTGAGACAATCCCTCTTCCAGTCCCACCTTCAGCCATACAGAATTCTACCTGCAAGGTTAACTGCCTCCCTTTAGGCAGGTGGGGGCCCAAAATTATCAGCATCATTTATATCCTCATCTGATTAACACAACAGAGGAATGTTTTCATTTCCTGGCACATTCTGGGGCTTAAATCTTCTCTGGCAATTCTCCTGAAGTTGTTCTTTGTGTGGGAAGTGGGCATTTGTAAATCAACAGCAGTTTTGTGTGAGAGCAGAAGTAGAAAGAGACATGCATGCATCTGGTCCAAAGAAGGCAGGCTCTTCTGGGACAATTTGGCCACACTGGCCGTGCGGGTGTGAGCTGTTGTTATTGTTGCTGGGTGAAAACCCCAGGTTCTGCTTGGCATGACTCCTCTCAGCCAGTACACGAGAGACTGAGGTGAGAGAGTGAAAATGTGTCTTTATTTTGTTGTGCAAGGGAAAGGAACAGTCGGGGCTGTTGCTGCCAAGACTGCTCCATGTGGGTGAGGGGGAAGGTTACTTTGAAGGGGTTTACAAGTAGGAAGTTCATACAAGTTACATCAGCAACATTTTTAATCATACTATGCAGGCACAGTGGGGTTTACATATAACTTCATGCATCGCATGTTCAGAAAATAGCAGTTAAACTCCACCCACAGGTGGGGAAGTTACTGTGTATGAAGTATTTAATGAGCTGAAAAGGTTATCTGAATGCCGACATGATGCCTAAACTGGTTTCAGCCAATTTCCTCTAGTTTTGGGCAGCAGTTAAGAAGAGGGGAACCAGGATTTAATGTAAAGTTATGGGGCATTCCAAGCAAGCTGCTTGAGGCAGTGGAATTTTCCGAACCCTGGGGACCTCTGTCTTATTATTAGTTGCCATCTAGTTGGCTCTGACTCATGGCAACCTTGTGTATAACAGAATGTAATGTTGTCTGGTCCTGTGCCACCTTCATAACTGTTGGTATATTTGAGTCCATTGTTGCAGCTATTGTATCAGTTCATCTCACTGAGGGTTCCCTTGTTTTCGCTGACCCTCTGCTTTATCAATCATTATATCCTTTTCTAGTGATTGGTCTTTCCTTATGACGTGTCCAAAGTAAGTGAGCCAAAGTCTTGCCATCTTTGCTTCTAAGGAGCTTTCTGGTTGTATTTCTTCCAAGACTGATTTGTTTGTTCTTTTGGCAGCCCATGGTATAGTCAACATTCTTCACCAACACCACAGCTTGAATGCCTCAGTTCTTCTTCTGTCTTCCTTTTTTGTTGTCAAATGTTGGCAAATTTTGGCGATTGAAAAGACCACGGCTTGGGTTAGGTCCACCTTAGTTATCAAAGTCAGAGCTGTGTTTTATAAAAATTTAGAGGTCTTTTGCAGCATATTTTCCCAATGTAATATGTTATTTGATTTCTTGACTGGTGCTTCCATGGACTAGTAAGAAAGGCCTGATGATATAATTCCAAAACTTAGCCAATGAAAACTTTATGGGTCACAGCAGAATATTGCAAGAGAGGAGAGACTGCCACATGAGCACATTCATGGGTCATGGAGGGCCTGTGTGGGACAAGAAGGTTTTAGTCCACTTCTTTATACATATTTTATTTTTTACAAAATCATTTTCCTATTGAGTTTTCCAGGATGATGAGGAATGTGGCTATTTAACTCCTTATGTTTCCCCCCCACCCCAGAGCACCATACCTACAGAGAGATTTTGCTGCATGCTTGTTTATTTGTAGAGTGTTTGAGACCCAGATTTCTTATTGTCCTTCATTCTTGTTAGTAATGTAAAAAAAAAAAAAAAATGCGAATTTCTTTGTTCATGGAGACTAAGAGTTTTCTGTGGGCATCTTTGGAGGCATGAGCATTCAATGTGCAGAGGTTTCTACACTGACTGCTGGAAGGATTGACTGTGCCCACAAATGGCCTAGGCAGCTGCTGAATGGTGAGATTTTAGAGGCTCTGGCCTCTTTGCCCAGGAAATATCCTCTCTCCTTCTTCGTGCTCTTGCCATGTTGCCTGAAACTCCTACTAAGTCTCCACCAAAGGTAGTTCCAATAAAATGCAAAAGTTGGCTAGAGTTTTCGTGTAGTAGTGGTCCCCCTAAATGCTCTTGAAAAAATAACTGATAGGCATGGCATTAACTATTACCTATCAGACATTAACAATATAAATTGGCACAGTAAAGGTTTTAAAGATGTTCTCAAGTAAATAAAGTTGTTTGTTTAACCAGGTGTAAATGATTTTTGTGTAAACTCTTTTATTGTCTTGAGAACCAGTGTTCTCAGAGCACTTGTTAGGATATTTATTCTGTGTTATCAGTGACACTTACCCAACACTGGTGGAACTAATTTTTTTTTTCCCCTGTTGCCCTAGCAAGTGTCTCAGAGCTTAGGACAAGGGGAGGGACGACATTAAGAAAGGAGCAAGCCATGGAGTTTGCTCCAGGGGAGGTGTTTGTCTGGTGGTGCCCAATGTTCCTAGAGAGCCCTGCTTAATTGATTAGCAGGAGGGAAACCACTTAACACTATCACTTTAACATAATTGCCCAAAGTTAATATTAACTTCAAGAAAACATGTGCTCAGCTATTGATAGTGATTAAGTTGTTTCAGGGTTTTCTAGCAAGCTGGGGATCCTCATATGACTTTTATGGAATAAAATTCAAATGGAATTCTATACCAAATCCTACGTCATTCCTTCCTCCTTCTCCTCTTCTTCTTTGTCTTCTAAGTCATCTCCTCTTCTTTCTCCTCCCCCTCCTTCTTCTTCCTCTCCCTTCCTCTTTTTTCCCTTCTTCTCCTTCCCCTCTCCCTTGCTTTCCTTCTTCCTTAAATGCTCAGTCCACTTTTCATTCCAGACCCCAATTTGCCTACTAAGGAAAGCTTTCTTAGTTAACCAGTTTTAAATAGTCCAATGACTTCTGACTTCACTGTTATCCCTTATGTGTAGAGCTCTTAAAGTTGTATTGCTTGACAGATTTTTTTATTTTTATTCCTAAATGAAGCTGAGACAGTAGAGATAGTGACTAAGACAATAGACCTTGGAGTCAGATAGACCTGGGTTCACATGCTGGCTCTACTGTGGTCGATTGTAGCCTGGTTGGTCCAGTCTCCATTTCCAGCTTCCTTATCCCTTGTCTAACTCTGTTACCCATCCATTGCCATCGAGTCAATTCTGACTTATAGAAACCCTATATAACAGAGTAGAATTGCCCCACAGGGTTTCCAGGGAGTGGCTGGTGGATTCGAACTGCAGACCTTTTGGTTAGCAGCCATAGCTCTTAACCACTGCACCACCAGGGCTCCCTTACTCTGTTAGAGAGGCAGCTAAAGGCTTGATTTCCTGGTGCCTGCTCCAACAGTTAGGAGTGACCACTGATGTCATTCTGGTAGATTAATTATTACTCATTGATATTATTGAAAAATACATTGAGGGAGGAGGGACAGGTTGTGGCTCATACACTATGGGATGCTGGTTGTATTTGCATTTTCCTTTACAGCCATTTCTTCTACTTCCATGGGCATTCTGGAGCTGTCTGCACAGAATTTGTAAGCTCTTTTACTGAAATCTTATTGAAACCTTACTCCTTGCACAGTAGAATTTATTATTACTGTAGTTGGCATCCACATGCCCCTCTTAGCAAGTCCTCGGGACTGAAGAGTCAAAAGGATCTTGGCGTATGGTGCTCCCAGCCGTACGTCTAGAACTGTCTGTCTCCTTTTGCTTCTGGGTCTGGGGTGAGTTAGCACTGAGCATGACCCAGGATTGCAGGGTCCCGGAGCAGGTAGGCTGAGCAGTGGAGGCAGTAACAGCTGGAGCAGTGGATTGCCAAGTCAGCGCCTGGAGGAACCAAGGCTGGATTTGGAGAAACAGGTGAAGTATCAAGCCTGAAGGATAACATTAGGATGGAGAACAGCAAGATCAGCATACCTGAAAAAAAAAAACGGTGTAGGAAAAAACCCCAAAAAGCCAGTTAACATCGAGTTGACTCCAACTTATGGTGACCTCATATGTGTCAGAGTAAAACTTTGCTCCATAGGGTTTTCAGTGGCTGATTTTTCAGAACTAGATCACCAGACGTTTCTTCCAAGGCATCTCTGGTGGACTCCAACCTCCAACCTTTCAGTTAGCAGGTGAGTACGTTAACTAGTTCGCACTGCTGGGGATTCCAAATGCTCAGAGAAGGCAGGAAGCAGTGCACCAGTGGTGACTGTGAATACACTTATTCTGAAATGGCCCTTGTGAGCTAAGCACTGGCAGAAGGGTGCCCTAGTTTCACTTAGGTGGCTTGTCACCATAGGGCTTCCACCAGGTTTTCCCTGCAGGTCTCAGTTAGTTGACAGCACAAAGATGTGTTGTCTGCTCTCCTTGCCTATTTCCCTGGATTTTTTTTTTTTCCAGCTTTGCAGAAGCTGGCACAATTGAATACACATTGGCTTCCCCACTCAGCCCCTCCAGGCATTTAAACGATATTTTTATCATCCTGTTCCACTGAGTGTGACTCCTTAACCCTCTGCCAAAGATCACTCGGTGAAGGAAGCCAAACATAGTGGTTTTTGAACTGTGTTGGCTCTCAGCATTAAAGCCATTGTCTGAGCACAAAGCACTGAGCACTTCCCTGTCACTGCGTCAGGAAGCCAGCTTGCCCCTGGCTTCAGTGGGACTCAGATTTGTAGGTGGATGGCTGACTTCTGGGTTGTTTTCTGCTCATGAGGAATGGTCTTGGATACTTTTTAAGATTAAGAGATGAGGAGCTCAATTATTTTTTATATCCACACTGGTGGCCTGTGGTCTACATTCTACGTAAATGGATCTCATAGAGGACTGCCTGCTGTAGGATTCAAATTTAGAAGCAGGCTATGCAGAATGTATGTGTTCGCTGAGCAGGCTGGAGCAGGCAGCACTCTCAGCCTTCGTCCTGGGCTTTATTTTGCTCACATTCAGCTTTTTGCTGTGTGCTGTCTGCTTCCAGAGCCTCTGTGCATGTTGAAGCTGCACAGGCATACAAGTTGCGCAAGTTCCACACTGCAAAAACATGCCTCATCCAAGGGTGCTCGGTTATGTTGAAAACACGGCTTTGTGTGCTTATTACAGATTATAATTACTTATTATAAAATAATAATAACAAATATTCTTATATTATTGTTAAACAATAACATTACATATTAAATAAAAATATTACATATTAAATAAAACATTGTAAAGTAAGAATAATAATAACTTACTGGCAGATGGCAGTAAGTGTCTTGTTTTAACAAATATGGACACTTTCCTGACAGATGGAGTGATGTGTCTTGAGGAAGGGATATTTTTCCTCTATTTTTTTCACAAAGACCCCAAATGGGCTAGCTTTAGAAAACTTGAAAGACTAAGATTTTTTCCTTGTCTGAACCTATGAAGGTAGCCAGGAATCTGTGTGGCCTTACCTAGATATTGTTTGGTAGGTGGGAGCCCATTGAGGATGAGAGGAGAGAGGCCTTGCTGGGAGTTGAGGAGGCAGCATTGGCTTCATGCTTTGCCCCCCAGAAAATGAGGATGGCTTCCTTATGACCAGAAGGGAGTTGGGAGCTGGGGTGGTCTTCATGAGAAATGGAGATCAGTCCCTGCTTGACCATAGCACCCAGGATGGAGTGGAGGCTCCACTGAGCCATGGAGAACAGAACTGTTTAGAAATCTTGGCCAATGTTCTCTGAGGTCCAGCTTGGTATAGGAAGGGAACATTTGACTTTCTAAGAGGACCTTGCCAACTTGGGCACTATGCTTCTTAGCAGCAACCCATAGGGACATCAGCACATGGGTCCCTTCCTCAAACTTTCAGGTCTGTGTAGCCCCTCCCCTCCTCCTTAGGGCTTCTGTATAAATCTACCTGATATTGAGTGTCTTACCAAATTAAATATGACATTAAAATAAAGCAACGTGATATTTCTTCCACTGAAGTCCAGTGGATCAAATTTATATGCCCTACATCTGAGAACCCATCATTCATCTGTCAGCTTGTCATACTGTGGTATCTTATATATTGCTATGATGCTGGAAGCTATGACAATGATATTTCAAATACCAGCATGGTCACCCATGGTGGACAGGTTTCAGCAGAGCTTCCAGACTACGACAAACTAGAAAGAAAGGTCTGATGATTTACTTCCAAAATTAGCCAATGAAAGCCCTATGGATCACAACAGAATATGGCCCAGTACAGTGCTGGAAGATGAGCTCACTGGTGTGGAAGGCACTTGAAACACACAGTGGCCACAACAATGGACTCAAGCATACCATTGATTGTGAGGATGGTGTAGGACCGGGCAATATTTTGTTCTGTTGTACACGGGGTTGCCATGAGTTGCAGTCACTCAGTGGCAGCAAACAATCCACCTGAGAGCAGACGATGTGCTTCACTCAGAATTACAATATTTTTGAAGCAGGTCTCTAGTGCCAGTCCCTGAAGGCAAGTGTGACACATGTAGTCTGCCTTCGGTATTTCTTCACTTTCTTTCAAAAAGTACCACCTTCCATTCAGCTGTGTCCTCTTCTTCACCTCAGGAGCCTAACACCCATCTGGTGCCTGTTGGCTGATCCGGGCCCCACTTCTGGTGAGATGCACCCCATGCTCTCCTCTGTGCCTCACTCCCAACCCTATCCCAGCATCCATGTCCTGTGACACATCCCTTCCCAACCCACCCTGTGGTAAGAAATCCAGAGCGATGCATCAATGATTTATGGTGAATTAATAGATTACTCTGCTGTCAAAGACAAAAACAAGTCTGAGACCAAATTAACAAAGTCTGTTTATTCCTAAGCCTGCAACTGCAAGGACTCATCTGCTGTCACTTTTGTTTCAGTAGGAGTGTGAAGGCGTTTGAGAGGCTTTATAGAATAAAAAGAGCAAAACTTGATTGGTGCACATTCAGTTAAGGTGGTTTTCTGATTGACCTTTAACTACATTTGGCAGTCTTTAATTGGTTTACTATCCTTTTTACATGATGAGGGAGTTTTCAGGTTGGCCAGAATTGGGAGGATTTTTCTGCTGTTTTATGGCTATCTTCACAATATTTGTTAACTCTGGGGGCAGAGCAGGATATCTGGGCTGGGCAAAAGCCAGACAAAACTTCCTTCCTTTGTGCAAGAATGTGTTGTTATTAGTCCCAAGAATGCAAACTCTCAAGGAACTGTTTTACCCTATTGAGATTCTGTTTGAATTAAGTTATTTCAACAGCAGCAGCATCAACAACAAAAATAAGAGACAGAAAAAAAAAAATCTGTTTACTGAGCAATTGCTAAGTACAGATAGTACGAGGAAAGCGTAATGATTGTCATTTTGATGATAGAGATGCTGAGGCTCAGAGTTGTTGAGTGAACAGACAAGGCTCTTCAGCTATTCAGCTAGGAAGAGTCAGACTTGAGATCCAGGCCAGATTGGTCTTTCAACTGTGCCATTTCTTCATGGCTTAAAATCAAGGAGGAGAGTAATGGCAGAAATTCAGGCCTTAGGGCAGGGCTTGTGGGGTAGCAGTTTTGGGTAAGGAGACTTTCTTAGTCAGGTTTCTCTAGAGAAACAGAATCACTGAGATATAAAGATACAGATAGATATAGATATATCACTTGAGAAACACAATCAGTTATATCTATCTAGTAACTATATTATATACATACATATATAAAGATATAGATAGATGCAGATATATTGCCTGAGAAATATAATCAGTTATATCTATCTAGTAACTATATTATATACATACATATATAAAGATATAGATAGATGCAGATATATCGCCTGAGAAACACAATCAGTTATATCTATCTAGTAACTATATTATATACATATATATATAAAGATATAGATAGATGCAGATATATTGCCTGAGAAACACAATCAGTTATATCTATCTATCTGTCTGGTATGTATATATATGTATACATATACAGAGAGAGAGAGAGATTGATTTTAAGGAATTGGCTGGTGTGATTGCGGGGGCTGGCAAGTCTAAAATCTGTAAGTCAAGTGACAGGCTGGAGATTCCTGCAGTCTTCTGTCCCAAAACCCATAGGGAGGTGTGGAGGAGCTCTGGTGAGATGTGTATTTAGAGTCTAGAGGCAGAATACACTCTAGAAAAAATTCCCTTTTTGCTCTTAAGGCTTTCAACTGATTGGATGAGGCCCACCCATGTATGGAGGTCATCTGTTTTACTCAAGGCCAACTGGTTTAGCCACAAGTAACTGCTTCATCTATACCATCTAGACAAGCGTTTGGCCAAACAACTGGGCACCATAGCCTAGCTAAATCGCAACATAAAGTTAACCGTCACAGAGCCCTTCTTGGATCTAGATCAAACCTCCTGTTTGTGCCAAACTTTGGGAACCCACTTGTAGGTCTAGTTTTGCATGTAGAAACCATCTATTCGGAAGTTTAACGTTCTTCAATTTTAGCTGTGGTTGCTTTAGAGAAAATTGCCAAGGGTGCTCTAAGAAGAGGTGGAGATAGCTGGAAGGTTGAAGGGCCTGGAAGGAACAAGTAGATTGGCAACCAACTGTCACTAAGTGCATTTGCTACTTAGATCTTTAGACAAAAGATTATTTAAAAAAAAAAATTACTATTAAAATTTTAAAAGGAAAAAAAATTAGCAGTAGAGATGAATATTCAGGTTCCAGAATTTTCCTCCTGATATACAGTTGAGTGCTTTTTTCCTTGAATTTTCAAGTCAGTCACATCACTCCACCCAGTACTTTTATGGAGAGTGTCCTTACTGCCTCAGGAATTTGACACTGGGCTAAGATGACAGGGCACTGTGTTGAAATCTCAGCTTCTCTATAGTGGAGAGAAGTGACAGCAACTGTCCAAGAGAAGGCCATTTCTTTTTAAGTGTGTTATGTGATGGAACTTGATTGTGCTCTGTGGCTTGTTGTAAACTCTCTCTTCTGTCAGTCTCCTTGTCCCTACAACCCAATACCCTGTATCAGATGCATGAAAGCCTTACGCTAGCGCTCCCTTCCCTACACCCTCTTAGCATTCAGACTTGGTAGGTGGCAGGGAGCAGCCATTGGAGGAGAGAGGGTCAGTCTGTTTGGCCTCTGGATATTTCCAGGATCTTGCTGGCTTTCCCTTCAAGTCACCAGGTTGATTCTATCTGCAAATTAAGTGTGTTATGAGTAGTGAAAGCCACCCAAGGCAACTGATTTTAGTTACAGCTCAGGAACAGACCCCTCTGGATGCAATGAGGGAACTGAAATCAGGTGTTAAGTCAGGGGAGGGGCAGGGTAATTAGAAGTTTCCTCCACTCTCCCCCAGATGCTTAATGAATAAGGATGGGAGACCAGAGACCAATAAACAGATGTCACTGTTGTTTGTAAATTTTATTGTGGAGGAGAAGAAAGGTTATGACGTAAATCAAAGCAAAAAGCTAATACAACTTACAGGTTACTTTTTAACCACTGCCAGTCAATGTTCTTTTCCCAAACAGTGTTTTGCTCTGTCCCAATTACTTAGAAACTTATCCTCTCCTTCCCCAGAGCTCTTGAGTGATATTGTTGCTGTCGTTAGGTGCCTAGTAGTTTTGACTCACAGAGACCCCCTGTGACAGAGCAGAACTGCCCCACAGGGTTTTCTTGGCTGTAATCTTTATGGAAGCTGATCTCCAGGTCTTTCTCTTGCTGTGCTACATTGAAAAAGTGTAAATGATATTCCTTCCTTCTTCCTAGTGAAAGGAAACCCTGGTGGCATAGTGGTTAAGAGGTATGGCTGCTAACCAAAAGGTCAGCAGTTCAAATCCACCAAGCACTCCTTGGAAACCCTATGGGACAGTTTTACTCGGTCCTATAGGGTCATTGCCATGAGTCAGAACCGATTCCAGGGCAATGGATTTGTTTTGTCTTTTTTTTTTTTTTTCTTTTGGTTTTCCTAGGGTAAAGGGAGTCTCAAAGCATGATGAGTCCCAAACTCCCGGCACGAACCATAATTTTAAGGATGCTAAGAGAGTATAAAGGTCCCCGGGTGGTGCAAGCTTGACTACTAACCTAAAGGTTGGTGGTTCGAATCCACCCAGCAGTGTAGCAGAAGAAAGGCCTGGTGATCTTCTTCTGTAAAGATTACAGCCAAGAAAACCCTATGGAGCAGTTCCAAAAGAAACCAAATCAAACTCATTGCTGTCAAATCGATTCTGACTCATAGTGACACTATAGGACACAGTGGAACTGTCCCATAGAGTTTCCAAGGAGCAGATGGTGGATTCGAACTGCCAACCTTTTTGTTAGCAGCCGTAACTCTTAACCACTACAGCACCAGGGTTTCCTGGAGCAGTTCTACTCTGTAAGAATTGAGGACAACTTTTTTAAGTGTATAGAGCCTGGGACCCTCTTGTTTCTTTGGCTCCTATGAGAGATACCGCAGAAAGAAGGCCTCCTGGCTACATTGAGAGCAGCCTGGTGGTTCCTAAGCTAGAAAGCTGAGTTCTCCTCCTCTTGCAAACTGCTTAGAGCAGTTTTGTATTAACCTGCCACCAGCTGAGGTCCCTGACTGCTGAGATGGAAATAAAGTTGGCTTTGATCCTGTTCCCAGTTCAGTTGGAACACTATCTCTCCTGGGATTGTGGGACGGAAGCCTCTGCTTTCTTGGATTAATTCAGTTTGGAGTATGTTGCTTTCCCACGTGTACTGAGTGCAGATCTCATCCCTTTTTCAAACTCTTCTCTGCGCCCCTACCTCTACAGCTGCTGTCACGTGTTAACTGACTTTAGTCATAAAAATGCAGACAACCTAAAATTGAACAATATTCTTTAAAATGCCTTCACCATTTTACCGACCTGCTGTAGAGAGAATTGTGTCCACCCAAATTATGTGTTGAAATCCTAGTCCTTATGCCCTGGTAGAGCAGTGGTTAAGCGTTCAGCTGCTAACTGAAAGGACAGCAGTTCAAATCCACCAGCCACTCCTTGGAAACCCTATGGGGCAGTTCTACTCTGTCCTATATGGTCGCTATGAGTGGGAAGGGACTTGATGGCAACTTTTTTTTTTTAATACCTGTGGATGTAATGAAGTTTGGGAATAGGGTTTTATTTGTTATGTTAACAAGGGCATAACAGTGGAGGGTGTGTCCTAAGCCTAAACATTTCTGACTGGTATAAACAACAGCTTAGATACAGAGGCAAACAAGCACAAATGGGGGAAGAGAGAGCATGCAGGAACCTTTCCAAGGAACTGAGGAATGCTGGGGCTGTAGAAGCTAAGACCAGGATCTTCGTCCAGAGACCGCAGAGAGAGACACTTCCCCTATAGCAAGTGGCTTGAATTTGGACTTCTAGCCTCCTAACTGAGAAAATTAATTTTTGTTCTTTAAGGCCACCCACTTGTGGTATTTCTGTTACAGCAATAATAGGAAACGCAGACACTACCCAAGTTTAGCCTCCTAGTGTGTTGCCTGGAGCTTCTCACTCTTGTTCTGGCCCCTTCTTTTTATTTGCTTATTTCACCTCACTCTTGTACTCCTAACCCCTTCCCACTCAGAAACAACAAAAGCTGAAAGCACTCAGCTCAGCTCCGGGTCTGTTCGCCGCACAGCATCATGTTCTGCAGCTCAGTGGCTCATGAACAATGGCCTCAGCCTTTCTCCCTCCCACTAGTGTCTGCTGGAAGGCAAAAGGAGCAGTAGAGAGATTTTGTCCCTTACTGATATGTCTTATGCTATTCCCCCAGCTCCTCTGCGAAAGTGGAAGCCCCTGGAGTCAGTTTTGGTTTTGGTCATTTTTCCTTTTTGATTACCAGTATCTCACTGCATCGCGGGTCTTAGAGGTTGAGCCAAGCATGCTTCTTATACTCTGAGATATGTCTATACCAAACTTGCTGTGGTGGAGTTGATTCTGACTCATGGTGACCCCATGTATTACAGAGTACAACTGCTCCATAGGGTTTTCTTGACCGTAATCTTTATGGAAGCAGATCACCAGGCCTTTCTTCTGGGGTACCACTGACAGGGCTCTAACTGCCAACCTTTAGGCTAATAGTCAAGTGCAAACCAGTTGGGCCACCCAGGGACCTTGTGTCTGTATAATGGTTCTCAAAATGTGGTCCCTGGTCCAGCAGCTTCCTCTGGGAAACAGTTGGGGATGCAAATTCTTAGGTCCCATCCCAGCCCTACTGACTCAGAGACTCTGGGAGTAGGACCCAGCCACCTGTGGTTTAACAAACCCTCCAGGTGATTCTGATGCAGGCTCAAGTTTGAGAAACACTGAACTAATCGATGGGCCTAAAAGACTTTGGGCAGAGAACATTAGCAGTAATAAATCAGTAACTAAAGTACAAGCAAATTACTATAGGTCTTACTATAGAGTTGATGATTGTCAAGAAGCTGAGGGCCTTATGGGTTGTACCAAGTGGGGGCAAAGAGTTACTAGAAATTAACATTTACTGAGAACTGTGTGCTGGGCACTGCTGTAAGCAGTTACATAGTAACTAATTGTTGTACCTTATTCCTTACAATAATCCTATGATAGAAACATTATTATCCTCATGGAGACACAGGCATAGAGGAGTTAAGTAGCTTGCTCAAGGACACACAGGCAAGTGGCGGAGCCAGCAAGTGATGGTATGATTCCAGAGCCCTCGCTCCTACTTCTCTGCCATACCCTTTCCTTGTCACCACCTTCTGTTGAAAGACATTTTTCCTTCTTGCTTAGTCTTTTCCCATTGGTAATGGAAGAAGCAAACTCAAAAGACTGTTAACTACTCTGCTTGGAAGGAAAGGAAGTCAAGAAGATATGGAGTCATTTCTATGGATCTCTTTATTTATAAATAGGAAAGAAAAAATTAGGTGACAGCATACTAAAGGGGAGGATCCCCGGTGGCACAGTGGTTAAGTGCTCAACAGCTAACCAAAAAGTCGACAGTTCAAACCCACCGGCTGCTCCAAGGGAGAAAGATGTAGCAATCTGCTTCTGAAAAGATTTACAGCCTTGGAGACCTATGGGTCAGTTCTACTCTGTCCTATAAAGTCACTATGAGTTGGAATTGACTAGACGGCAACGGGTTTTATACTGAAAACCCAACCAAATCCATTGCTGTCGGGTTGATTCTGACACATATCGATCCTATAGGACAGAGTAGAGCTGACCCATAGGGTTTCCAAAGAGCGGCAGGTGGATTCAAACTGCTGACCTTTTGGTTAGTAGTCTAATGCTTAACCACTGCACCATCAGGGCTCCTTTATACTGAAACCTGACCTGAAATCAGGTAGGTGTGGGCTCCAGGCACTGCCACCTGCTGACTGATTCTGTGACTGTGGGCAAATTCCTGTTCCTCCCTGTGACATAGGTATAATAACATACATATCAGGGTTGTTGTGAGATTTAAAAGAGCCTACATCTGTAAAGCTTTTGCCTCAGAGTGAATAAATCCAAAAATATGAATCCTCCCTTGCCCTTTTATTCTATGATTTCCTTCAGGAAAAGTTTTTATGGAATACCCCTAGAGAAAAATAAATGACAATGAAATGATGATTCCACACTATTCTCTTCCTCCTCTGGGAGGAGATTTCAAAATTTCTGATTGCTTGTATACCTAGAAATGTGCCAAGTTAGATACCTTTTGAATCCAAACAACCAACCAACTAACCAACCAGTTGCGGTGGAGTTGATTCTGACTCATGGCGACCCCTTGTGTGTCAGAGCAGAACTGTGCTCCGTAAGATTTTCAAGGCTGATGTTTGGAAAGGAGATCTCCAGGCCTTTCTTCTGAAGTGCCTCTGGGTGACTCAAACCTCCAAGCTTTCAGTTAATAGCCGAGCATGTTAATTGCTTACACCACCCAGAGACTCCACCTTTTGAATAAAACAAACCTGTAACCAAACCCATTGCCATCCATTCGATTCTGACTCACAGTGACCCTACAGGACGGAGTAGAACTGCCCCATAGGGTTTTTAAGGAGTGACTGGTGGATTTGAACTGCTGACCTTTTGGTTAGCAGCCGAGCTTTTAACCACTGCGCCACCAGGGCTCCACCTTTTGAATAGATGACCCTAATCAAATCTCTGGTCTCATGGATTGTCAGAATGTAGAGGGAGTTATTTACTTATACTCTGTGCCTGTGGACTGGTGCTCACCTCCATGACTGGCATACAGAGCTGCTCTCAGGAGCATCTGTATCCTAGATAAAATCTTCACCAGTAAACCAAATATTGCCAGTTTCTCTAGGGCCCCCTCACTGGCCTATTTAGAATCTGTGCCTTCCTAACATCTCAAGACCCCTCAGCAGCCAATGGCAGGAGCAAGTGTTCTTCAGACAAAATGTGTGAGGGAGATAAATTCACCCTGCAGTGTTTAATTTTCTTCAGGAATCTTGCTTCCAAATCCCTGCTGAACTTAAAATGATTAAGGTAATAAAAAAGCTTTGTCATTTCACTGGCCTACCATTGACCCTCATAAAAAAGTCATCATGAACTTAAAATTTTAGTGTGTGGTTACTAATATCATTTTAATTTTCCATATTCTTTCTCTAGTGATTATGTTGCTTCAAATAATTTTTTCTCAATGACTACCTAGTGTATATTATATGCAATTCCTGGAGTTTCAAAGAAACTTTCTGCTGGTCTCAAAGAGTCTTCTACTCTCATAGAGAAAATGCATAGCTTTTGTGCCCAGCTTAAATGTACATTTTTGTGACAAAAGCGCCCTGATTCTCTATTCTCAGCCCACAAGTTTTGGGGAAATGAATCCAGGTTCCAGGGTGTATCATTTGATGTATGCTCTATCATGAAAGGATGCAAGCATTAATGCATTGTATCTTCCTGGCCACAGTGATGGCTTCAGAAACAGGCCCGAGACCCACTTTAGGTCTGTTGGGGTCAATAAGACCCTACTCAGGGTCTGTAGATACAATATTATGAGAGGTGGATTCTCTTTCTTCCTCTGGAATGGATATTATGTTGAAGGGAATATAAGCTGCAGGCGATCCTGAGGATCCTGAGGAAAAAGTCATCCAAGAGAAAGTAGAGTTAAGAGATGGTTCCTGGTGACATTGTTCAGGTCCTGAAACAAACCCCAAATTAATTTTACCCCTAGACTCTTCAGTTTATTTAATCCAATTATCTTGGTTACGAGAGCTGCTGTAACACAAATAGCACTAATGAGGGACATTAAAGAATAGAAATTTATTATCTCATCGTTTTAGAAGCTAGACATATGCACACCCATGTTCACTGCAGCACTGTTCACATTAGCAAAAGAGATGGAAATCACCTACATGACCATTGACAGATGAATGGATAAACTATGGTACATACACACAGTGGAGTATCATGCAAAGATAAAGAACAATGATGAATATGTGAAGTATCTCATAACATGGATGAAACTGGAGGACATTATTTTGGCATCTACCCTAGGGGAGGTCAGTTCTTGTTGGTAGCCCTGGGCATTCCTTGGCTTATCAATGATTCCTCACATGGTCTCTTCCCCTTGCGTATGTCGGTGTCTGTGCTGTTGTTTTGATAGTACACCACTCAGAATAGGTTAGGTTTAGGATCCTCCCTACTCTGTTATGACCTCATTAACATAACAGAAAAAGCCCTTATTTCCAAGCAGGGTATATTTACAGGAACAGGGGTTAGGATTTCAATGTACCTTTTGGATGAATATAAATCAATTTATAACACCAATAAATTCTCTCTTACTTCAACTAGTTGGATCAAATTATCTGCTATTTGTAACTTTTAGGAGTCCTGACTTAATAACTATTAATACATTCTCCTTTTTTTTTTTAACTTTATTGTGTTTTAGCTGAAAGTTTACAGTGCAAATTAGTTTCTCATTCAAAAATGTATACACAGATTGTTTGGTGACATTGGTTGCAATCCCCACATTATGTCAGCACTCTCTCCCTTTCCCTTTCCACTCTAGGTTCTCCATGTCTATTCATCCAGTTTTCCTGTCCCTTCCTGCCTTCTCATCCTGCTTTTGGTCAGATGTTGAACGTTTGGTGTCATAAACTTTTTTTTTTTAATGTATTTTAGATGAAGATTTACAGAGCAAACTAGTTTTTCATTAAACAATTAATACACACATATTGTTTTATGACATTGGTTGCCAATGCCAGGACATGTCAACACTCTCCCCTTCTCGACCTTGGGATCCCCATTACCAGCTTTCCTGTCCCTTCCTGCTTTCTTGTCCTTACCCCCAGGCTGGTGTGCCCATTTAGTCTCATTTTGTTTTATGGGCCTGTCTAATCTTTGGCTAAAGGGTGAACCTCAGGAGTGACTTCATTACTGAGCTAAAAGTGTGTCAGGGGGCCATACCCTCGAGGTTTCCTCAGTCTCTTTTGGGTCAGTAAGTCTGGTCTTTTTTTTGTGTGTGTGTGACTTAGAATTTTGTTCTACATTTTTCTCCAGCTCTGTCCAGGATCCTATATTGTTATCCCTGTCAGAGCAGTCTGTGGTGGTAGCTGGGAACCAGCTGGTAGTTGTGGTGCATTAGTCCTTTGGACTAATCTTTCCCTTGTGTCTTTGGTTTTCTTCATTTTCCCTTGCTTCAGATGAGGTGAGACCAGTGCAGTATCTTAGATGCAGGCTCACAAACTTTTAAGACCTCAGACATTACTCACCAAAGTAGAATGGGGTCTCATATACTTGATTGAACTAAGAAGCACATTCCTCACATATGTTATTATTTGTTTTTTAGGCCTGTCTAATCTTGGGCTGAAAGGTAGGCTTTAGGAGTGGCTTCAGTTCTGAGTTAGCAGGGTGTCTGGGGACATAGTATAGGGCTTCCTCCAGTCTCTGTCAGACCAGCAAGTGTCACCTTTTTTTTTTTTTTTTTGGTGAAAATATACATGGCCAATGTTACACCATTTCAAAAGTTTCTACATGTACTGTTCAGTGACATCGATTACATTCTTCCAGTTGTGCTGCTATTCTCACTATCCTTTTCTGAATTATTCCATCACCATTACCTTCAACTCACTGCTCACTGCCCCCTAGCCCCTAGGCTTCCCATCAAACCTTTTGGGATGCTTTTGTCAATTTGATCTCACATAGATAATTTTTTTTTTTTTTTTGGTAGCTTAGATGAAGGTTTGTAGAACAAATATTGTCTCATTAAACAGTTAGTACATACATTGCCCTATGACAATGGTTAACAACCCCACGACATGTCAACACTGTCCCTTCTCAAGCTTGGGTTCCCCATCACCAGCTTTACTGTCCCGTCCTGTCTTCTAGTCCTTGTCCCTGGACTGCTGTGCCTGATTAGTCCTGTTTTGTTTTATGATGCTGTCCAATCCCCGGTTGAACGTTGAACTTCAGGAGTGACTTCACCACTGAGCCAAGACGGTATCCAGAGACCATACTCTTGGCATTTCTTCAGTGTGTCACGCCAGTAAATCTGGTCTTTTTTTGTGAGTTAGAATTTTGTTTTACATCCTTTTCCAGCTCTGGCCAGGCTGCTCTATTATGATCCTGGTCAGAGCAGTCAGTGGTGGTAGCCGGGCACCATCTAGCTGTACTGGACTCAGTCTGTTGGAGGTCATGGTAGCTGTGGTCTTGTTCTCTTCATTCTCCCTTTCTCCTGAAGGGGTGAGACCAGTGGAGTATCTTAGATGGCTGCTCACAGGGTTTTAAGACTCCAGATGCTACTCACTAAGGTAGAATGTAGAACACTGTCTTTATGAACTGTGTTATGCCAATTGAGCTAGATGTTCCCCAAGACCATGGTCCCCACAGCCCTCTGCCCAGCAGTTCAGTCCCTCAGGGAGTTTGGAAGTGTCTATGGAGCTTCCATGACCTTTCCTTGTACAAGTTGTGCTGGCTTCCCCAGTATTGTGCACTGTCTTACCCTTCACCAAAGTTACCACTTATCTGTTGTCTATTTAGTATCCCCCCCACCCTTCCCATCCCTCGTAACCAACAAAGATTGTTACTTTTGTGTGTAAAATTTTTCATGGGTTTTTACAATAGAGGTCTCATACACTATTTGTCCTTTTGTGATTGACTTATTTCACTCAGCATCATGTCCTCCAGTTTCATCCATGTTATGAGATACTTCACATATTCATCATTGTTCTTTATCTTTGCATGATACTCCACTGTGTGTATGTACCATAGTTTATCCATTCATCTGTCAATGGTCATGTAGGTGATTTCCATCTCTTTGGCTAATGTGAACAGCGCTGCAATGAACATGGGTGTGCATATGTCTATTTGTGCGATGGCTCTTATTTCTCTAGGATATATTCCTAGAAGTGCAGTTGCATTTTGTAGTGCTGATGTTTTCTTTGTTCCTCATACTCCTCCTGTGCTGAGTTCCTTTTGTTTGTGGATTTCTTTTTCATTTCTTTTGTTTTTGTAGGTTTTGTTTTTACTGAGACTTTATGTTTTTCTTCATTTTGATGAGTAAGTTTGTTAACTTTCTTCGTAGTTACCTTGAAATTTATCCTTATCTTCCTGGATTTGAACCAGTCTATTATTACTTGGTATCGCCTTACTTTCCTCTCCTTTAGAAGGTTCTCTACCTACATTGTTTATTTCCTCTTTTATTGTTCTGATGTTGTTGTCATTTACAGATTAACCTGTCTGGTTCCCTTTTGTGATTCTCTTGGTTTTGGATAGTCCTAGGTTGACATTTTGTTCCTGTATTGTTTTCCTGAATTCTTCCATTTTTTGTCTGTATCTTCCATGAATTTGTCTATTTTTTCCTCATATTTGTCTGTTTTTTGCTTCATCTCTTGGATAATTCTGAATATTAGAGATTTGAATTCCCTATCAGTTAAGTCTAGTGCCTCTTCTTCTACTGGAAGGTCATCTGGTGTTTTATTTTGGATGCCTACTGGAACCATCCTGTCCTGTTTTTGTAAATGTTTTGATATTGTCTGCTGTCTTTGGGCATTCAGTGGTTATTTTCCTCATTTATCAATTACAGATTTATTTGTTTCATCCTGCTTTTTTGTTTTGTTTGGTTATGTCTGAGCAGGCAGGCTATGCATTTTTTGTTGTTTGCTCATCTGTGGACACAATACTTTTCACCTCCTTCTTCAATGGAGAAGGTCGGTCATTCAGGTATGGTACAGCAGGGCAGGCCCAACTGAAGGGGAGTTGCTGGGATGTGTTGTTTGCAGTGCGTACCAGGGCTGACAGTGAGGACTGGGAATCAGTGCAGGGCAGGTTCCAGTAGGCAGTGCCTATGCTGCTTGGGAGTGTGATGTTCAGCACATGGTGCAGGTAGGGAGGAAGGAGGGGATAGATTTTGATGTGTGGACCTAAGATGGGTATGGGAAAGACGAAAGAGAGGAGAGAGGAACAGGAGCCAAAAACATACACACAAACAAAAAAGAGTGCTAAGGGAGCTTGTTATTGGAGTGGAGAGATAAGAGACTGAGAAATGAGGAAAAACAAAAATGAAAAAAAGAAAAAGGGTAAAGAAAAAAAAGAATAACTTGAGAAACTGGAAATGAAGAAAGACATACAGGGAATAAGAAAGAGAAGAAATCAACACAAAGAGACAAAACAAACAAACAAACAAAAAAAACCAAAACAAGAATATAGAAATTCTCCCAGGGATGTCCCTGTATGTCTGCACAGAGTAAGGGAGTAGCTTCTAAGCCACGCAGTACTGCCTGGCTAGAAGGAGCTCCCAAGCCTAGAAAAGAAAAAGAAAACAAACAAAAAATCAAACAGAACAAATCAGAGCAAACAAACAAACAAAAAAGCCCCGGGGGTCTCACCAGAGTGGCGGCACAGCCGGGAAGCAGTTACACAGTCCAGCAGTGGGTTGCACAGCCTTTCAGGAAGAAGCAAAGATGGCATTCGGAGCCAGGTATTTGAGACAAAGGAAGGGGAGGTGGTGAGAGGTAAGGAAGAAATCTAAAAAGCAGAAAAAAGCAACACCAGCAGCCAACAAATGGCACTCAGGGAGCTGGCCAGTGTGGGCAGGTGGAATCCAAGTGGTACTGGGGGGAAGCTTGTGCTTCCTGGCCAATAGACTGTGGCTTCAGGAAGCAGAGGAAGCTCAGTGGGGGTGAAGAAGTGTGGGGGGTGAGAAAGCTTATATCGCTTGTTACCAGTTGTTCTCTGGAAGCTGCTGGAAGCTCTGTGAAGCTGCTTTCTAATACTCCTTGTTCGCGGATCTCTGATAGGAGTCCAAGATGGTGAATTCATGCTGTGGTAGCTGATAGGGGATTTCTGTATGTATCTCTCCTCGTGCTCTGTTCTCGGTCAGTTTCTTATTCCATTTGGTGCTTGGCTGAGTTCTTTAACTCTTATTTGCTGCTTAGAGTTTCAGGACTGACATGTGACTCTGACTTAGTTTTCCTGATCTTTGCTGCGGAGGGATGGCGTGGTGCTTCTGACTATACCGCCATGTTGCCCGGAAGTCTTTTTGGTCTTTTTTTTTAAATTTGAATTTTGTTCTACATTTTTCTCCTGTGCTGTCCGGAACCCTCTATTGTGATCCCTGTTGGAGAAGTAGGTGGTGGTAGTGGGGTACCATCTATTTCTTCTGGGCTCGGGATGGTGGAAGCTGTGGTTCATGTGGTTCATTAGTCCTTTGGGTTAATATTTTTGTCTGGTTTCCTTCATTCCTTTTTATTCTGGATAGGATGGGATCAATAGATGTAACTTAGATGACTGCTTGTGAGCTTTTAAGACCCCAGATGCTACTCACCAAAGTAGGATGAATAATATTTTCTTTATGAACTATGTTATACCAGTTGACCTAGATGTCACCGAAGACCATGGTCCCAAGTCCTCATCCCCAGTAACTCAGTTCGTCAAGGTGTTTGGATGTGTCTAGGAAGCTTCTATGGCTTTGCTTTGGTCAAATTGTGCTAACTTCCCCTACATTATGTGTTGTCTTTCCCTTCACCATAGTTAACACTTGCCTAGTATCCAGTTAGTGATTTCCTTTCCCCACTCCTCCCTCCCTTGTAACCAACAAGATAGTTTTTTTCTGTGTGTAAATCTTTTCTTGGGTTTTTATTTATAATAGGGGTCTCATATAATATTTGTTGTTTTGTGATTGACTTAGTTCACTCAGCATAACACCCTCCAGGTTCATCCATGATTTGAGTTGTTTCCTGGATTTATCGTTGTCCTTTATCATTGCATAATATCCCAAATTATGTACCATAATTTGTTTATCTATTCATCTGTTGAAGGGCACTTAAGCTGTTTCCATCCTTTTGTTATTGTGAACAATGTTGCAATGAACATGAGCATGCGTACATTTATTTGTGTGATGGCTCTCATTTCTCTAGGATATGTTTCTAGTAGTGGGATTGCTGGATCATATGGTAATTCTATTTTGTAGCTTTTTAAGGTGGTGCCGTATAGTTTTCCATAGTGATTTTACCATTTTACATTCTCACCAGCACTGCATAAGAGTTCCAATCTCCCCACAATGTCTCCAACATTTGTTATTTTCTGTTTTTTTGATTAGTGCTAGTAATGTTGGGTTAGATGGTATCTCACTGTAGTTTTGATTTGAATTTCTCTAATTGCTAATGATTGTGAGCATTTCTTCATGTGTCTGCTAGCTCCCTGAATGTCTTCTTTGGTGAAGTGACCATTCATATCTTTTTCTCATTTTTTAATGAATTATTTGTCTTTTTGTTTTTGAGATATTTAAGTATTTTATAGATTTGAAAGATTAGACCCTTGTTGAAGGATATGTAGCAGTCAAAAATTTATTCCCAGTTTGTAGGTTCTCTTTCTACTCTTTAGGTGAAGTTTTTTTGATGAGCATAACTGTTTGATTTTTAGGAACTCCCAGTTATCTAGTGTCATGATTTGAATTATGTCCTCCAAAAAATGTGTGTATCAATTTGGCTAGGCCATGATTTGTGGTTAATCTCCATTTTGTGATTGTAATTTTATGTTAAAGAGGATTAGGGTGGGATTGTAATACCACCCTTACCCAGGTCACTTCCCTGATCCAATGTAAAGGGAGTTTCCCTACGATGTGTCCTGCACCACCTTTTACCTTACAAGAGATGAAAAGAAAGAGAAGCAAGCAGAGAATTGGGGAACCCATACCATCAAGAAAGAAGCACCGGGAGCAGAGCTTGTCCTTTGGACCTGAGGTTCCTGTGCAGAGAAGCTCCTAGTCCAGGGGAAGACTAATGACAACAAAGACCTTCCTCCAGAGCCAACAGAGAGAGAAAGCCTTCCCCTGGAGCTGACAACCTGAATTTGGACTTCTAGCCTACTAGACTGTGAGAAAATAAATTTCTCTTGTTGAAAACCATCCACTGTGGTATTCCTGTTAGAGTAGCTCTAGATGACTAAAACATCTAGTTTCTCTTCTGGTGTTTGTACATTGTTTGTTATGGTTTGTATTGTATTTATGTCATGTATTAGGACCACTAGTGTTGTCTCTATTTTTTCTTCCAAGATCTTTATTATTTTACGTTTTACATTTAAGTCTTTGATCCATTTTGAGTTAGTTTTTGTGTATGGTGTGAAGTATGGGTTCTGTTTCATTTTTTTACAGATGAACATCCAGTTTTGCCAGCACCATTTGTTAAAAAGACTGTTTCTTTTCTCCATTTAATGGACTTTGGGCCTTTGTCAAAGATTAACTGACCACAGATGGATGGATTTACATCTGGGTTCTTGATTCTGTTCCATTGGTCTATGTATCTGTCATTGTACCAGAACCAGGCTGTTTTGACTACCATGGCTGTAGTATAGATTCTGAGACAAGAAAGTTCTTCTTCTTAAATAATGCTTTGCTTATCCAGGGCCTCTTTGTTTTCCATATAAAGTTGGTGATTAGATTTTCCATCTTGTTAAAGAATGCTGTTGAGTAGTCAGAACTGTCTGGTACCGGTACAATAATAGATACATAGACTAATGGAACCAAATTGAGAATCCAGACATAAATTCATCCACCTATGAGCAGTTAATATTTGACAAAGGCCCAACGTCCTAATTGGGGAAAAGGCAGTTTCTTTAACATATGATGTTGGCATAATTGGATATCTATCCGTAGAAAAATGAAACAAGACCCATACCTCTTACCATGCACAAAAACTAACTAAAAATATATCAAAGACCTATATATAAAATCTAAAACAATAAGGATCATGGAAGAAAAAATAGGGAGAATGCTAGGTGCCCTAATACATGACATCAACAGAATACAAAACATTATTAACAATGCACAGATGCCAGAAGAGGAACTAGATAACTGGGAGCGCCTAAAAATCAAACACTTATCCTCATCAAAAGACATCACCAAAAAAGTCAGAAGACAACCTACAGACAGGGAAAAAAATGTTGGCTATAAAATATCTGATCACGATCTAATCTCTAAAATCTTCAAGATACTTCAAAATCTCAAAAATACAAATAACCCAATTAAAAAATGGGCAAAGGATATGAACAGGCACTTCACCAAGGAAGACATTCAGGCGACTACCAGATACATGAGGAAATGCTCATGACCATTAGCTGTTAGAGAAATGCAAATCAAAACTACAATGAGATACCACCTCACCTCAACAAGGCTAGCATTAATCCAAAAAACACAAAATAATAAATGTTGGAGAGGTTGTGGAGAGACTGGAACACTTATACACTGCTAGTGGGAATGTAAAATGGTACAACCACTTTGGAAATCTATTTGGCACTTCCTTAAAAAGCTAGAAATAGAAGTACCGTACGATTCAGCAACCTCACTCCTTGGAATATATCCTAGAGAAATAAGAGCCATCACACAAATAGATATCTGCACACCCATGTTCATTGCAGCACTGCTCACAATAACAAAAGGATGGAAACAACCTAGGTGCCCATTAACAGACGAATGGATAAACAAATTATGGTATAGTCACACAATGGAATGATAAAGATCAATGATGAATCTGTGAAACATGTCATAACATGGATGAATCTAGAAGGCATTATGTTGAGTGAAATTAGTCAGTTGCAAAGGGACAAATATTGTATGAGACCATTATTATAAGAACTCAAGAAAAGGTTTAAACACAGAAGAAAACATTCTTTGATGGTTATGAGGGTGGGGAGGGAGGGAGAGGGTTATTCACTAACTAGATGGTAGACAAGAACTATCTTAGGTAAAGGGAAGGACAACACACAATACAGGGGAAGTCAGTACAGCCGGACTAAACCAAAGCTAAGAAATTTTCTAAATACAACCAAACACTTCAAAGGACAGAGTAACGGGGGCAGTGGTCTGGGGACCATGGTTTCAAAGGATATCTAGGTCAATTGGCATAACAAAGTTTATTAAGAAAATGTTCCACATCCCACTTTGGTGAGTGGTGTCTGGGGTCTTAAAAGCTAGTGAGTGGCCATCTAAGTTGCACCAATTGGTCCCAACCCACCTGGAGCAAAGGTGAATGAAGAACACTAAAGACACAAGGAAAATATTAGCTCAAAAGACAGAAAGGGCCACATAAAACCAGAGACTCCATCAGCCTGAGAGCAGAAGAACTAGATGGTGTGCAGCTACCACCAATGATGGCCCTGATGGTGAACACGACAGACAGTCCCTGTTGGAGCAGGAGAAAACTGGGGTGCAGAACTCAATTGTAGTAAAAAGACCAGACTTAATGATCTGACTGAGACTGGAGAGATCCTGGAAGACGTGGCTCCCAGACTTTCTGTTAACTCAAAACTAAAACCAATAAGGAAGCCTACTCTTTAGACAAAAATTAGCCTGGACTATAAGATATAAAATGATACTCGAGAAGAGTGTGCTTAGCTTAGGTATCTACATGAGACTAAACGGGCAGCTCTTGTCTGGAGGTGAGATGAGAAAGTAGAAAGGGACAGGAGCTGGTTGAATGGACAAGGGAAATCCAAGGAGGAAAGGAGTGTGCTGTCACATTATAGGGAGAGCAACTAGTGTCACATAACAATGTATGTATAAATTTTTGTATGAGAAACTAACTTGAACTGTAAACTTTCTCTTCAAGCAGAATTAAAAAAAAAAAAAAAAGGATGCTGTTGGTATTTGGGTGGGAATTGCATTATATCTGTAGATTGCCTTGTGTTGAATTGACATTTTCACAATATTGAGTCTTCCTATTCGTAAGCGTAGTGTGCTTTTCCCATTTATGTAGGTCTCTTCTGGTTTCTTGCAATAGTGTTTTGTAGTTTTCTTTGTATATATCTTTTCCGTTCCTGGTCAGATTTATTCCTAAGTATTTTGTCTTCTTATGGGCTGTTATAAATGGTATTGTTTTCCAGGTCTAGATTTCCTTTTTGAAGTTCTCTTTGTTGGTGTATAGGATTCAAATTGATTTTAGTATGTTAGCCTTGTATCCTGCTACTCTGCTAAATTATTCAATTAATTTCAGTAGTTTTCTGGTGGAATCTTTGGGGTTCTTTGTGTATAGTATCATATTACCGGCAAATACGGATAGTTTTACTTCTTCTTTTCCAGTTTAAATACTTTTTATTTCTTTTTCTTGCCTTATTGCTCTAGCTAGGACATTCAGCACAATGTTAAATAGGGCTGGTGATAAAGGGCATCCTTTCTTGTTCCCATTCTTAGAGGGAATCCTTTCAGCCTCTTTCCATTGCGAGTGATGTTGGCTGTTGGTTTTGTATAGATACTCTTTATTACATTGCAGAATTTCCCTTCTATTCCTATATTTTGAGAGTTTTTATAGGAATGGGTGTTGGACTTTACCAAAAGCCTTTTCTGCATTGATTGAGATGATCATGTGATTCTTTTCTTTTTTTCTGTTTATGTGGTGGATTATGTTGATTGATTTTTCTAATGTTGAATCATCCTGCATACCTGGTATGAATCCCATTTGATCATGGAGTAGTATTATTATTTTTGATATTATGCTGAATTCTACTGGCTAGAAGTTTGTTGAGAATTTTTACATCTATATTAATGAGATATATTGTCAGTAATTTTCTTTTTTGTGTGGTGTCTTTGCCTGCCCTTTGTATCGGGGTTATGCTGGCTTCATAGAATGAATTCAGGAGAATTCCTTCCTTTTCTATGATCTGAAATAGTTTTATCAGTACTAGTGTGCGCTCTTCTCTGAATCTTTGTTAGAATTCTCCAGTGAAGCCCTGCAGACCAAGTTTTTTTTGGGGGGGGTGGGGGGAGGGGTAGTTGTTTTAATTACCTTTTCAATCTCTTCTTTTGTTATTGGTCTGTTCAATTTTCTATCTCAGTTTGTGTTAGCTTAGGTAAGTAGTGTGTTTCTAGAAATTTGTCCATTTCCTCTAGGTTCTCAAATATGCTGGAGTACAATTTTTCATAGTATTCTGTTACAATCCATTTTATTTCAGTTTGGTCTGTTGCAATGTCCCTCATCTCATTTCTTATTTTGGTATTTGCTTCCTTTCCTGCTTTTCTTTTATCAGTTTGGCCAATGGTTTGTTGATCTTTTCAAAGAACCAACTTTGGGTATTGTTGATTTTTTTAAACTGTTTTTCTGTTCTCTATTTCATTTATTTCCTTTCTTCTGGTGGTTATGGGCTTCTTTCACTGTTCTCTATTTGTGAGTTACAGAGCTAATGTTTTGATATTGGCCCATTCTTCTTTTTTGATATATGTGTTTGTAGATATAAACTGACCTCTGAATACTGCCTTTGCTGTGTACCAAAGGTTTTGGTATGACATGTTTTCATTCTCATTTAAATCTAGGAATTTTCTTATTCCCTGTTTGATTTTTTCTGTTACCCAGTTGTTTTTAAGCAGGATGTTATTCTGTTTCCATGTATTTGATTTTATTTCCTTGCTCTTCCTGTTACTGATTTTTACTTTCCTGGCATTGAGATCAGAGAGAATGCTTTGCATTATTTCAGTGTTCTGAATTTTATTGAGTGTTTCTTTGTGGCCTAAAATGTGGTCTATTCTGGAGAATGTTCTATGCACATTGAAAAAGAATATACACTTTGCTGCTGTTGGGTGGAGTGTTCTATATATGTCTATGAGGTCAAGTTGTTTGATTGTGGACTTTAGTTCTTCTGTATCTTTGTTGAGTTTCTTTCTAGATGTTCTGTCTTTTACCAAATGTGCTGTGTTGAAGTCTCTTACTATTATTGTGGAACTGTCTATTTCTCTTTTCAGTGCTGTTGAAGTTTGTTTTATGTATTTTGGAGCCCTATTGTTGGGTACATAGATATTTATTAAGATTGTATCTTCTTGGTAGACTGTTCCTTTAATCCTTATAATACCCTTCTTTGTCTTTTATGGTTGATTTTGCCTTATAGTCTATTTTATCTGAGATTGGTATTGTCACTCCCACACTTTTTGTTACTGTTTGCTTGATTTATTTTTTCCATTCTTTGATTTCTAATATATTTATGTCTTTATGTCTAAGCTGTGTCTCTGTAGACAGCATATGGATGGTTAGTGCTTTTTTATCCACTCTGTCACTCTCTGTCTCTTTACAGGTGCATTTAAGCTATTTACGTTCAGTGTGATTATTGATAGGTATAGGTTTATTGCTGTTGTATTGTGCTTTTTTTTGTGGTGCTGACATTTTCTTTGTTCCTCTTTCTCTCCTGTGCTGAGTTCCTTTGGTTTGTAGAGTTTCTTTTGCTATTATAGATTTTGTGTTTACTGAGTCTTTATGTTTTTCTTCTTTTTTATTCTGATGAATAGGTTTGTTAACTTTCTTTGTGGTTACCTTGAAACTTACCCTTATCTTCCTAAGGTTGAATCAGTTTTTTATTACTTGATATTGCCTTGACTTCCTCTCCATATGAAAGTTCTATACCTACATCATTTATTTCCCCTTTTATTGTTTTGATATTGTTGTTATTTACATATTCACATATCTGTTTCTCTGTCTTATGTCTTTTGGCTTTTTTTTAATATTGAGAGCTCTTTATCTAGGTTGGTATCTGGCTGATGCTTTCCTGTGTTAGACTCCAGTTGTTGTTTGAGTTTGTTGGTTCTTTAACTGAAGGACTGTCTTTAATACTTCTTATAAGTTTAGTTTGGTTTTTTACGAATTGCTTTAATTTCTGTTTATCTGGAAATGTCCTAATTTCACCATAGTATTTGAGAGAGAGTTTTGCAGGCTATGTTATTCTTGGTTGACAGTTTTTTTTGTTTCGAGGTTTTATATACATCATCCCATTGCCTTCTTGCCTGCATAGTTTCTTCTAAGTAGTCAGAGTTCAGTGTTATTGTTTCCCCTTTGTAAGTGACTTTTTGTTTTTCTTGAGCTGCTCTTTGGATTCTTTCTTTGCTTTTAGTTTTGGTGAATATGATTATGATATATGTTGGTGACTTTCTTTTGGGACCTAACCTATATGGGGTTTGTTGAGCTTCTTGGATGGCCAGCTTTTCATTGTTCATGATATTTGAGTAGTTTTCTGCCAGAAAATCTTCAACAGTCTTCTCTGTGTTTTTAATTTTCTCCCTCTGTTCTGGAACTCTGATCACACGCACATTTTTGCTCTTGTGTCCCTTAGGTTTTCTTCATTGTTTTCTCTGATTTTTCTTCAAAGTGCTGTTCATGGATTTGTCTTCAATCTGTCTGATTCTGTCTTTCATTGTTTCAAATTTGCTCCTAAAACCTTCTGTTGAGTTGTCCATTTCTGAAATTTTATTGTTTATCTTTTGAATTTCTAGTTGCTGTTTTTCTAGGATTTCTAATTGTTTATTTATTTTGATGTTTTGTTTTTGTATTATTTTCCTGAATTCTTCTATTGGTTTTTCTGTGTTTTACTTGATGTTGGCTATGTTTTTTGTATGTGTTTTCCATGATTTTGTCTGTTTTTTCCCTTGGTTTTGTCTGTGTTTTCCTTGATCTCTTTCCTAATCTCTTGGAGACCCCTAAATATTAATCTTTTGAATTTTGTATAGGGTAGTTCCACTGCCTTTACTTCTACCAGAAGATCATCTGATTCTTTATTTTGGTGACTTGCTGGAGCCATTTTGTCCTGGTTTTTTATATGTGTTGATATTGTCTTGTGTCTCAGAGACAGTCAGGAATCTTTTTATTGATTGATTGATTGCATGTTTATTTATTTATTTGACATATCAGGACAGGTGAGCCAGATTGATTTGCTGCTTGTTCATCTGTGAGCATGATAGCTCTCAACACCTTGTTCAGGTGGGCTGGGCAGCAGCAGGAAGAGTGAGCCTGCTTCACTGTACACTGGTTTGGCGAGGTGGCTGAAGGTGGACAGGGCAGGCACTGTCTGCCTCCTCATGTTGGTCCAGCAGTTTGGGAGCATTCAAGGCCCCTCACCAGATAGGCAGGCATGTCGGATGGGAAGTATTATGGCTTGCTTCCCATCATTCAGTAGTTTGTCAAGTGGTGGGATAGGAGGGTCAGTGTGGCCCAGTGCAGCAACAAACCTGAACATAGAGAATGCTCTAGCTGAAGTGGCACAGTGAGGGCTGGTGGGAAGGGGAGAGTGGCATACAAAACTAAGTTGGAGGGAAAAAGAAAATAAAAGAAAGATAAAGATTAAAAAATGGTAACTGGTGATTGGGGATGGTGCCAACACGGTGCTGGTGAGAATCTTGAGGAGGTGGTGTACAGGGTTAGATGGGAGGGAGAAAGAAAAGACAGAAGAGAAAGAAAGAAAAAAAGGCAAACAAAAACAAAGTCAGCATGGCAGGACCCAGCAGGTAGGGGCATGGTGTACCCAGGGTGGTGGCAGGCAAGTGACTATCTAGCCCACAGCAGTATGGCATGGCCTGGTGGGAAGGCAGGAAGGTACCTTGCAGGGCTAAGTGGGAGGGAGGAAGAAAAGGAAGAAATGGGAAAAAAATGGCATGACAGAGCCGATTGGTGGGGACGAAGTGGACTTGGGACAGTTGTGGGCTGGGGGCTCTCTAGCCAAACGGTGTGGCTTGGCCTGATAGGAAGGGGTGGAGACGGTGTACTGGGCGAGCTCGGGGGGAGAAAGAAAGGGAAGAAAGAGGGGGGAAACAGCATTGTGGGAGCCAGTGGATGGAATCAGGGTGGACACAGGATGGCAGTGGGCCATTGGCTCTCTAGCTGAGTGGTGTGGTGTGGCCCACTGGGAAAGGGGCTGATGGTGTATGGGGTTAGGTGGGAGGGAGAAAGAAAAGGAAGAAAGGGAGAAAAATGGTGCAGTGGGAGCTGGCGGGGGAGTGCAGGGCAGACCTGGGGTGGTGGCAGGCTCGTGGCTCTCTACCCGTGAGGTGCAGAGTGGCCTGTAGGGAAGGGGTGGAGGAAGCAAACAGGGCAGAAGAATGAGGGGTGGGAAGCCTTGTTTCTCTGGTTACTAGATTCTCTATCTCCTGTTGGGAGCTCTGTGAAGTTGTATTCCCATACTTCCTGTCCAGAGTAGTTGCTGGCCTTCTGCCAAGATGGTGATAGTGTACCATGTTAGTTGGCAGGGAACCTCCATTCTGTATCTCTCCTTGTTCTCTGTTTTCCGTCAGTTTCTTCTTCCATTTGGTATTTGATCTAGTTCTTTATTGCTTCATTTGATGCTCAGGGTTCCAGGATTGACGTTTGTATCTGTTTTCCTTAGTTTTTTGAGTCTTTGCTGCAGAGGAAAGGCATGGTGCATCTGTCTATAGTGCCATGTTGGCTCCTAGTTTTCACATTCTACTTTTTGATATGTTAGAATCATATAATTTTAGACCTGGAAGGAGCCTAATAGATCATCTAGTTAAGGGACTGGTAAATTTTTTTTTAAAGGGCCAGATAGTAATTATTTTTGGCTTTGTGGACAATGTGATCTCTGTCACAACTACTCAACTGTGCCATCAGCTTGAAAGTAGCCATAGACAATAAGTAAACAAATGAGCCTGGCTGTGTTTGATAAAACTTTACAAATTTGCATGGCTGGCCTGGAAGTTGTGGTTTACTAACCCTTGATCCAGCTGAAGCTTTCTTATTTAACAGTGAAGAAACTTAGGCTTAGAGAAATTAAGTGACCTGCCAACAATAGGCCATTTTATTCCTGGTCAAGCTAAGACCTTTGTCTTTTGACTTTCCTTGTACTCCATGTTGCCACCTCTTAACATAGCCTGGCTTGATGCAAGTTTGAGATTGAATGACCTGGGGGACAATGAAACAGACTGGTCTGAATTTTTGAAGCTTCTGCCCATGACAACAATTGAGATGAAAACCTGAGCTGTGTTCAGTCAGCATGGATTAGGTTTTAGGTGGAGCAGCCTTTTGGAGATTGTTGGACTTTCTATCTTTGCTTACTGGAAAGGATTACAAGAAAAGGTTTGGTCTTTTAGGGTTCAGACTGGACTCCAAGCATTTCCTGGGATGAAGATATTTTCATAAGGTGAGAGGAATTTGCATCTTCTTATCAACTTTTTGTTGCTGGATGACAGAATGAGGACCTGTTCACCATTTAGATCATCAGTTCCAAGCACTTACACTTTTTTCTGTTTTTAATTTTCTCCTGAAACTTGTCTTCTGAATCCTTGCTCTTCGCTTCCTTTGCCACTGTAAAACTTCTATTATTGATATGATTTACTCTCTGCTCCGCTCTCTGATTAGGTGTATATCTGGGATTCACTACAAGAGTTTTCACTTGTTGCAATATTCTTTTGTAATCCCATTTTCATGTGTGTGTGTATGTACGTGCTCTCTCCAAACCAAACTCAGGAATGTTGACTTCTATTCATTTAGTTTCCCTCTCCTTGAATAAGATTCCGGTTGTGGCAGTGGCTCTATAAAAACTGTCTGGCAACTCACTGGTGCCTTTGTGTGTGTATGAAAACCACACAATACAGAGTATGAAGTGATTACTCAAGAACATACTGTTTCTATATCAGAGTGGAAAGATGTCAAATGGTGTGCCACACTGAAATTACCATGGTCCTATGCACTAGAGGGTAAACCCTTGTAGCATAGTGGTTAAGAGCTATGACTGCTAATCAAAAGATAGGCAGTTTGAATCCACTAGACTCTCCTTGAAAACTCTATGGGGCAGTTCTACTGTCTTATATGGTCTCTATAGTTGGAATCAACTTGACAGTGCTGGGTTTGGTTTTTTTGATGCACTAGAGGGTGCAGTGGTTAGGAACTATGGCTGCTAACCAAAATACTGGCACTTCAAATCCACCAGCTGCTCCTTGGAAACCCTATGGGGCATTCTACTCTATCCTACAGGGTCATTGTGAGTCGGAATTGAACTGATGGCAAAGGGTTTGGTTTTGGTTTATGCACCAGAGGATCAATTTTATGCTGTATTCCAAACAGAAAGTACCAATCTCATTGCTTCAGCCTGCAGAGGAGCTAACTCCTTAGAAAACGTAACTTCTAAGGAGCATGAAGATCATGTAGTTTAGAGAGACAGAGAGCTGCAATAGTGTGTGGCCATTCCTCAGATCAACAAACAAGCAAAGAAGGTTGCCATTTTTTTTGCAGACGTATTGGATGTAAATTGGTGATTTGAACATGGCTGAACAACTTCTCAGAATACCCCATGATTCCTCACAAAGGATCTAAAAAGCAAGATCTAAAGCAATCCCCTACACAGAGAGGATTGACCCACAAAAGAATCCCCAGGACCTGGAAGTGTAGTCTAGTCTCAAACCATTTTTTTTAGCCACATTGGCTTTGTTAAACATTTGACAAATCTTTACTGAGTGACTATTATATAGCAGAATTATTATTAGTCTTTTGGTAAGAATGAAATGGAATGTATATCAGAGCCTATTACTCTTTGTGGTTCATTGGATACTCATGTATATAGTAAATTGTTTCTGATATAGAGTGTGGGACCAACCATTCAACAAATTCTTTTATAGTCTTTATAATATCATTTCCAGTGAAGACATCTAGGCATTATATGCAGAGCTATATTCAGATGCCCTGATTAGGTGGTCTTCATCTGATTTTTAGTCAAGATTTTGTAGTCTAGAGTGTAGATAAACAATCTTCTTACAGGAGTCTATCTTAACAAGACTTATTTCTGCCTTGGCCTACTGTACTTTACACTAGCACATGAACAAACTACCATCTTGACATATATTTTCATGGCTTTTTATGGAGAAACTGCTGCTGACAATCTTTACTGCTGAAGAGTTATGTCTTGTGTCTATGGAAGGCTAGAAAACAATGCTTCCAGCTGCAATCATTCATCTCCCCAAAACACCATCGGTTCTTTTCAAAAAAGAGTCATTTTTTCCAGCTGGTTTTGAGAAGGTGCGATTCACTTCCACTATAAGGTTAGCCCCTAGAATGCATCAGTCCAGATTATGCATTTCTCCAGAAGGCTGACCCAGAGCAGCCTTGATACCTTTCACTCCCTTCTCAGCTGTCATTGTCCCCATGTTGGGGACCTCATCAGATACTCCATGTCCTCCTGATGCCCTTGATAATTGGGGCATACATCCTAGGTTACCTTCTTTGGAAAGAACACTTTTTGGGGACCAACATAGAATGAGTGACTGCTATGTGCTAGACACTGAGAAGTCTACATTTGATATTCACAGCAAGTCCATGAGCTAGGCACTCAAGTCCAATTTACAAATGAGGAAATTGAGGTTCAGAGATTTTAAGTCACTGTTCAGGTCAGTCTGATTCTGAAGGTGTCTTCTAGTAAGTACACTCGAGAGTTCTCTACTTTTTGCTTTCCTCTTTAAATACAGTAACATTTACCTAGACCATTGTCCAATTATTTTGAAATATGATTGCTATTTCTCAAACCCATAGTTTTTGATTAAAAACATTTTTTTGCTAAGGTGATAATGATTGATTTTACCTTTCCTAGGTGTATTTGCATTTTAAGAGTTTGCTCACCTAATCAATAAGTACTTTAATATTTATAAACAAGCAGAATAGCTGCGGTGATTAACTCTCAAGGTTTAAGTCCTGGCTCTTCCCTTTACTAGTTGTGTAATTTGGTTAAGTTGCTTTAGTTCTGTGTCTCATCACAATGATATAATTGTGAGAATTAAATAAAATAGCATATAGCTTTTAGAACAGTGTCTGGCATATAGTAAGAGTTTAAAAAGTTCTTTGAGAGAGAGAGTGAGTGACTCAACAGGCACATACTCTGTGTCAAGTACAGGGATGCTGTGGTGGTTAATTTTATGTGTTAACTTGGCTAGGCTATGGTTACCAGTGGTTTGTACAAACACTAGTCTAGTTCTGTGACGGAAGGAATAAATCAGTTGGCCTTGGGTAGAGCAGATTAGGTAATGTAATGTAATTACTTTCCATGATGCAGTCTAAATTAATATAATCAATCAATCAGTTGAGGGTCATACCAGTATGGGGTAGATCCTAAACCAAATCACATCTAAGTTATAAGAAGACCAGAATAGACACAAATACACACATAGAGGAAGACAGACAACATGTGAGGATCTTCTACAAGCAAAGAAATGCCACTAGAAACGAGGAGAGAAGCTTACAGAAAGTATCAACATAGCTGAGCCTCTGATAAAAACTTTTAGCCTTCAGAACTGTGAGAAAATAAGAAGGATCAGTCTTTGGAAACTATGGCCTTGGTGATAGAAATGATGTCAGAGATTGTATGATAGAATTTTGCAAGACTGACTTACTCATTGCAAATACTTTTTTCAACAATGTAAATGGTGACTATACAAGTGGACATCACTGGATGGAAAATACAGGAATCAAATTGACTATATCTGTGGAAAGAGACAATGGAAAAGCAGAACAAGGCTAGGGGCTGACTGTGAAACAGACTGAAAGTTGACCAACAATTGCTCATATGCAAGTTCAAGTTGAAGCTGAAGAAAATTAAAGCAAGTCCATGAGATCCAAAATATGACCTTGAGTATATCCCACCTGATTTGGAGACCATCTTAAGAATAGATTTTACACACTGAACACTAGTGTTTGAAGACTGGATGAGTTGTGGGAAGAATATCATACATGAAGAAAACAAAAGATCATTAAAAAGACAAGGAAGAAAGAAGAGACCAAAATGGATCTCATAAGAGACTGTGAAACTTGCTTTTGAACATAGAGTAGCTAAAGTGAAATGAAGAAATTATGTAAAAGAGCTGTACAGATTTCAAAGGGCAGCTCAAGAAGACAAAATAAAATATTACAATGAAAAGTGAAAAGATCTGGAATTAGAAAACCCAAAGGGAAGAACATACTTGGCATTTCTTAAGCTGAAAGAACTGAAGAAAAAATTCGAGCCTTGAGTTGCAGTTTTGAAGGATTTTATGGACAAAATACTGAACAATGCAAGAATCATCAAAAGCAGATGGAAGGAATACACAGAGGCACCGTACCAAAAAGAATTGGTCAATGTGCAGATGTTTCAGGAGGGAGCATATAATCAAGAACTGATGATATTGAAGGAAGACATCTAAGCTGCACTGAAAGCATTGACACAAAACAAGGCTCCAGAATTGATGGAATACCAATTGAGATGTTTCAACAAAGAGATGCAGCGATGGAGGTACTCACTTGTCTACGTCAAATTTGGAAGCGAGTTAACTGGCCAACCAGCTGGAAGAGATCCATATTTGTGCCCATTCCAAAGAAAGGTGGTCCAACAGAATACAGAAGTTATTGAACAATATCATTAGTATCACACATGAGTAAAATTTTGCTGATGATTGTTCGAAAACGGTTGCAGCAGAACATCGATAGGAAACTGCCAGAAATTCAAGCCAGATTCAGAAGAGGACATGGAACCAGGGATATCATTGCTGATGTCAGATGAATCTTGGCTGAAAGCAGAGAATATCAAAAAGATGTTTACCTGTGTTTTATTGACTATGCAAAGTCATTCGACTGTGTGGATCGCAACAAATTATGGATAACTTTGCAAAGAATGAGAATCCCAGAACATTTAATTGTGGTCATGCAGAACTTGTACACAGACCAAAAGCAGTCATTGGAACAGAGCAAGGGGCTACTATATGGTTTAAAATTAAGAAAGGTGTGTGTCAAGGTTGCACTCTTTCGCTATACTTATTCAATCTGTATGATGAACAAATAATCCAAGAAGCTGGTCTATATGAAGAAGAATGTGGCCTCAAGATTGTGGAAGGCTCATTAACCACCTGCAGTGTGCAGATGACACAACCTTCCTTGCTGAAAGCAAAGAGGAGTTGAAGCACTTATTAATGAAGATCAGAGAGTACAGCCTTCAGTATGGATTATACCTCAACATAAAGAAAACAAAAGTCATCACAATTGGATCAATAAGCAAAGTGGTGACAAATGGAGAAAAGGTTGACGTTACCAAGGATTTCATTTTACTTGAATCAACAATCAACGTCCATGGAAGCAGCAGTCAAGAAATCAAACGACGTATTGCATTGGGCAAATCTGCTGCAAAAGACCTCTTTCAAGTGTTAGAAAACAAAGGTGTCATTTTGAAGATTAAGGTCAGCCAGACCCAAGCCATGATATTTTCAGTCACCACATATGCATGCCAAAACTGAACTATAACCAAGGAAGACAGGAGAATTGATGCCTTTGAATTATAGTGTTGGTGAAGAATGTTGAATATACCATGGACTGCCAGAAGAATGAACAAGTCCGTCTTGAAAGAAATGCAGGCAGAGTGCTCCTTGGAAGCAAGGATGGCAATGCTTCATCTCAAGTACTTTGGACGTATTATTAGAAGGGACCAGTTCCAGGAAAAGGACATTGTGCTTGGTAAAGTACAGGGTCAGTAAAAAGAGGAAGACCTTCAATGACATGGATTGACACAGTGGCTGCAATGTGGTCAAATGTTATGATTGTGAGGATGACACAGGACTGGGTAGTGTTTCGTATACATAGGATTGCTACAAGTGAGAATGGACTCTATGTCACCTAACAACAACAACACCAACAGCTAATTAAGACAGATATTATAGTGACATTAGCTCCTCAACTCAGATCTAGGATGACAGAACTTTGGCTACTTCAGAAAAATTTTTTTGTTCATTTGTTTGTTTTTGGCAATAAGAAAAATACAATAAAATAGTTGAAGTGTACTGAACACATTGTATGCCAGGCTCTAAACTAAGAGTTTTACTTGGATTATCTCATTTAATCCTCAACAATTCTATGTGGAACCATTATCCCCTTTGTATAGAAAGGCGACCTAGGAGGGGAGCTGGGATTTGGCCCCAGGCAGTCTGACTGCAGAGCCTCCCTACGCTTAACAACACTTCTTAGCTCTGGTGCTTACAAGTGATGTCATTCTCTCACACCGCTCTCCCTGTCAGAGTTCTCCAGCCTCCTCACCCTCTCTGGCCTTCTTTCCCATATTAGTGCATGGTAATTTGTTGCCAGCCTATTTTTCTTTTTAAACCAGTGTGGTCTGTGTTAGAGAGCTTTGTGGGGATGAGCAACCGGACACTTGGCTGGGGCTACCGTTTATAGAAGAGATACAAAGGATGAGCAACTAGCAAGTTGGCCAAATATGAATATTTATATTTTTCCAGATAATTAACTATGGCAGCTTGCAAGTGAGATATTTGCCAGTGCTCGTGAACATTACTCAGCAATGTTATCTTTTGATTAAACAACATATGTTCTCTGATAATGCATCTGCATTAGGATAAAGACAAAGGAGCCAAGAGGCTCACAAATTGGAATTTCTTAGATTTGGTGGCTGTCAGCCAGATTCTTGTGTATTTCAGGACTTTCAAGGAAGAAAGTGAGACTAGGGTTCTGTTGATTATGCATTGTTCTTTTCTAAATCACCTACAATCAATATTGTTAGTGTTAATAATGGCAATACTACTCTATGCAGAGAACACTGGACTAAATTTGGTAGCAGGAAAGAAAATGAGTAGTTTCATGAATTAGGGTTTGGTGACTTGGTTAGACCTACATGGCTGGGCTCCACCCAGAGTCTGACTCACTAGGGCTGGGCTGGTTTGAGATTGGCTAATGTAAAGTTTGGCAGTTTGAACCCACCCAGTGGGACTGTGGAAGAAAAGCCTGGTGAACTGCTTCTGTAAAGACTACAGCCAAGAAAATCCTGTGGAGCTCAGTTCTACTCTGTAACACACAGGGTCACCATGAATCAGAATCAACTTGAGGGCAATGGGTTTTGTTTTGTTTTTTGGGGGTGGAGCCCAAGAATCTTCATTTCTAACAAGCTCCCCAGTGCTGCTGGTGCTGCTGGTTTGGGAGCCTGCTGGTCCAAGAACCACTGACCGCGGTTAAGGTTTGGAATATGGAAGTCAGCACATGTAGATAATGGTTGACCTGAGGTTCCACAAGATATTCAAGATGTGTTTCTTCTAGCATATTCTGAAAGATTCATACGGATTTTCATTTATTAAGAGTCCCAGTGGATTGATGAACAGTATCTGGCATAAAATCAATTTTGTGGTTAGCCAAGAATTGTAAACTGGACCCTAATTATAAACTTGCAAGTTATTTTTCCTGCTGTTGCCATAAACAGATCTTCAGAAATACGTGAAAAAGCAGCATGCAAGAGAAAATGCCCATGTGTGGACATCACAGTGGCTGAGCCAGTGCTGTGTGTTCAGTTGATTGGTTCATTGGTCAGTGTAGTTGTCGCCATTCAGGACTTTTCTCAGCAACTCCTCAGTTCCTCACGGGCTTCCTTCTTAAGAAAAGCACTCCGGATGGGACCCAACTTGGTCTGCATTCCAGAATTATGGGACCATAGCATTATTTTTGGGTTATTTGGGTGATTTATTAATACTCTAGGACAGTTACAAATATTGTAAAAAATCTAAATTCAAACCAAACCAAATATGAAAATAAAACCAGATTGCCTAAACCATGGCTCATTGCATGGCAGTCCACATCAGCAAGTATTATTTCTAGAATAAAAAGAGTCAGGCTCACTTTTAGATGGGGATTAAAACTATGGCACATCAGGAGTTCCGGCAAAATGGCAGTCTAGATAGACGCACCAGCAAAGATCCAAAAAAATAAGCCAAACAGAGAAAACAACAATTCTGAAACCCTAAAACATCAAATGAAGAGATGAAGAACTCAGCCAAGCGCCAAATGGAGTGAGAAAACTGACAGAGAATGGACAGCTAAGAGAGAGTCATGCCGAGGTCCTGTATCAGCTAATGCAGCGCGGATCCACTATCTTGGACTTCTATCGGAGATCAGCAAACAGAGGGTGCAAGAAAGCAGCTTCACGGAGCTTCCAGCAGGAGACAAAACAACTGGTAATTTGTGATATATGCTTTCTGACCCCCCACCCTTCTTCACACCCACTCGGCCTTTTCTGCTTCCTGCTGCCACAGTCTCTTGGCCGGGAAGCACCGGCTGCTTGGATTCCACCTGCCCACACTGGCTGGCTCCCTGAGTGCCATTTGTTGGCTGCTGGTGTTGCTTTTTTCCACTTCTTATGATTTCTTCCTTACCTTTCAACACCTCCCTCTCCTTTCGCTCAAATACCTGGCTCCGTGTGCCATCTTTGCATCTTCCTGAGGGGCTGCGGAGCTCTGTTTGAGTGTGGAACTGCTTCCCGGTCTGGGCTGCCATGCTGGTGGCATCCAGGGCTTTTGTTTGTTTTGAATTGTTTGTTTCCTTTCTTTCCTCTTTCTCCAGGTGGGAGCCCATTCTGCCTGGACAGTGCCGCTTGGCTTGGGACCTACCCTCTCGACTTGCCCAGATGCCCAGGAGGGATCCCTGAGGGCATTTCTTTTTTCATTTTTTTTTCCATTTTTTTTGGGGTCTTTTCTTGTTCTGTTCTTTTTTTTTACATTTCTTTCCCTCTTTTTCACTTTCTGACTTTCTTCGTTACTCAGTTTCTCGTCTCTCTATACCTTCCTTCTCTTCCTGTTCCCTGAATACCTGGTGCTGAATACCTCTAGGCCTTCTAGCCAGGCTGTACTGCAACACCTGAGAACAACTTCCCCAGACCTCATAGCTGCACTGGTGGGATCCCTGGGAGCTTTGCTGTTCTTTTTCATTTCTAATTTTTATTCATTCTTTTCTTTTTTTTCTTCTTCCCTTTTTTGTTTTTCTCCATTTCATAGTCTCTCATCTGTCCACTCCAAAGGCAATGCCCTTATCACTCTTTTTTGTTCGTATGTTTTTGGCTCCTGCTCCTCTCTCCTCTCTCCCATATCCATCTTAGCTCCACACATAAGAATCTCCCCCCTCCATCCTGCCTACCTGCACTGTGTGCTTAACATCACACCACCAAGCAGCACAGTCACGGCCAACTGGAACCTGCCCTGCACTGATTACCAACCAACCCTGGTGGCTGTAGTAAGTGCCACAAACAACCCATCCCAGGAACTCCTCTTCAGCTAGACCTACCCTGCTGTATCATACCTGAGCGACTGACACTACCAACTGGAGAAGGAGGTGAAAAGTATCGTGCCCACAGATGAGCAAACAACAAAGAATACACAGCCCGCCTGCTCAGACATAGCCAAATTAAAAAAAAAAAAAAAGGATGAAAAAAACCAAATCTACAATCAATAAACGAGAAAAATAACTACTGAATGCCCCAAAGACAGCAGACAATATCAAAACATTTAAAAAAACAGGACAGGATGGTTCCAGTAGGCATCCAAAATAAAACACCATATGACCTTCCAGTGGAAGAAAAGGCACTACAACTACCTGATAGGGAATTCAGATCTCTAATACTCAGAATTATCCAAGAGTTGAAGCAAAAAGCAGACAAAAATAAGGAAAAATAGACAAATTCATGGAAAAGACAGACAAACTCATGGAAAATACAGAAAAAATGAAAGAATTCAGGAAAATAATGCAGGGACAAAATGTCAAAATAAATTCACAACTAGAAATTATACAAAGACAACAATTAGAAATCCAAAAGATAAAAAACAAGATTTCAGAAATGGACAGTGTCATAGAAGGGCTGAGGAGCACATTTGAAATGGTGGAAGACAGGATCAGTGGAATTGAAGACAAACACTTGGATACAACTCTGTTGGAGGAAAACTCGGAAAAAAGAGCAAAGAAAAATGAAGAGACTCTGAGAGTTATGTGGGATACAATCAAAAGCAAAAATTTACAAGTGATCAGAGTTCCAGAACAGGGGGAGAAAACAGAAAGCACAGAGAGGATCATTGAAGAACTGCTGACAGAAAACTTCCCCAATATCCATGAAAGATGAAAAGTTGGCCCCCCCTAGAAGCTCAACAAACCCCATATAAGATAGACCCCAAAAGAAAATCACCAAGACATATCATAATCACACCCTCCAAAACCAAAGACAAACAAAGAATCCCGAGAGCAGCTCGTGAAAAACAAGAAGTCACATACAGAGGAGAAATAATAAGACTAAGCTAGGATTATTCATCAGAAACCATGCAGGCAAGAAGTCAATGGGATGACATATATAAAACCTTGAAAGAAAAAAAATGCCATCCAAGAATAATATATCCAGAAAAACTCTTGTTCAAATATGATGATGAAATTAGGACATTACCAGATAAACAGAAATTAAGGGAATATGTAAAAACCAAACCAAATTTACAAGAAATATTAAAGGGAGTTCTTCAATCTGAGGACAAACAACTTCAGCTCACAAGCTGAATCTAAGAAGCAGGATCATACTAGCCAGATACCAATCTAGGAAATGAACTCTCAAGGGCTATCCAAAACCAAAAGAAATACAACAGGGGATCAGAGCAGTTAAATCTGTAAATGATAACATCAGAATAAAAAAGGGAATAAACAGTGTACGTATAGAACCTTCTAATGGAGAGGAAGGCAAGGCAATACCAAGTAATGGTAGACTGCTTCAAATTTAGAAAGATAAGGGTAAATTTCATGGGAAACACAAAGAAAGTTAACAAACATACTCATCAGAATAAAGAGGAAAAACATAAAGTCTTAGCAAAAACAAAACCTACAAAAACAAAAGGAATGAAAAAAAAATCAACAGGCAAAAGTAATTCAGCACAGGAGACTAAGAAGAACAAAGAAAATATCATCACCACAAAAAAAAAGCACTACAAAATGACAGCAACAAACTCACATCTATTAATAATTACACTGAATGTAAATGGACTCAGTGCACCCATAAATAGACAGTGAAAGAATGGGTGAAAAACAGGATCCATCAATATGCTGTCTACAAGAGACACACCTTAGAAACAAAGATGTGAATTTGTTAAAAGTCAGAGGTTGGAAAAAATATATCAAGCTAACAATTGTCAAAAAAGAGCAGGAGTGGCAATACTAATCTAAACTAGACTTTAAAAACAAAATCCACCATAAAAGACAAAGAAGGACACTATATAATGATTAAGGGGACGATCCAGCATGAAGACATAACCATAATAAACATCTCCCCACCCAATGACAGTGTTCCAAAATACATAAAACAAACTTTAACAACACTTAAAAGAGAAATTGGCAGTTCCACAATAATAGTAGGAGACTTCAACACACCACTCTCAGTAAAGGACAGAACAACTAAGAAGAAACTAAACAAAGATACAGACTGCCTACAGGGCACAATCAGCCAACTTGACCTCATAGACATACATAGAACACTCCACCCAACAGCTGCAAAATACAAAATGCACATGGAATGTTCTCCAGAATAGACCATATCTTAGAACATAGAGCAATACTCAACAAGATCCAAAAGGTTCTTCTCTGACCACAATGCCATCAAGGTAGAAATTAACAACAGAAAGAGCAAGGAAAAAAAAAATCGATTACATGGAAACTGAATAATACCCTGCTTACACATCACTGGGAAATAGAAGAAATCAGAGATGGAATAAAAAAATTCCTAGAATCAAATGAGAATGAAAACACATCATACCAAAACCTCTGGGACACAGCAAAGGAAGTCCTCAGAGGACAATTTAAAGCAATAGATGCACACATCAAAAAAGAAGAAAGGGACAAAATCAAAACATTAACTACACAACTCAAACAAATCAAAAAAGAACAGCAAAAAATGCCCACAGCCACCAGAAGAAAGGAAATAATAAATATCAGAGCAGAAATAAATGAAATATAGAACAGAAAAACAATAGAAAGAATCAACCAAACCAAAAGTTGGTTCTTTGTCGACAAAAGAAAAACAGGAGAGGAAGCAAATAACACAAATAAGAAATGAAATGGGCGACATTACAACAGACCCAACTGAAAGAAAAAGGATCATAACAGAATGTTATGAAAAACTATACTCCAACAAATTTGAAAACCTAGAGGAAATGGATAAATTTCTAGAAACACACTACCTACCCAACTACAACAAAGTGATGTTGAAAATCTGAACAGACCCATAAGAAGAGAAGAAATTGGAAAGGTAATAAAAAACTCCCAACAAAAAAAGCCCTGACCCAGATGGCTTCACTGGAGAATTCTACAAAATATTCACAGAAGAGCTTGTACCAGTACTACTCAAGGTATTTCAGAGCATAGGAAAGGAAATAACACTTCCAAATTCATTCTATGAAGTCAGCATAACGCTGACACCAAAACCAGGCAAAGAAACCACAAAAAAGAAAATTACAGGCCAATATCTCTCATGAATATAGATGCAAAAATTCTGAACAAAATTCTAGCCAATAGAATTCAGCATCTTAACAAAAAAAAATAATCCACCACAACCAAGTAGGATTCATACCAGCTATGCAAGGATGTTTCAGCATTAGAAGATTAGTCTATGTAATCCACCACATAAATAAAAGGAAAGAAAAGAATCACAGGATCATCTCAATTGATGCAGAAAAGGCATTTGACAAAGTCCAACACCCATTCCTGATAAAAACTCCCAATAAAATAGGTAAAGAAGGGAAATTTCTCAACATTATAAAGGGCATCTATGCAAAACCAATGGCCAACATCATTCTTAATGGAGAGAGGCTGAAAACATTCCCCTTGAGAACAGGAACAAGACAAGGATGCCCTTTATCACCACTCCTATTTAACCTTGTGCTGGAAGTTCTAGCTAGAGCAATAAGGCAAGAAAAAGAAAGAAAGGGCATCCAAATTGGTGGTGAAGAAGTTAAACTGTTCCTGTCTGCAGATGATATGTTACTATACATAGAAAACCCTAAAGACTCCATGAGAAATCTAGTGGAACTAATAGAAAGATTCAGCAAAGTAGCAGGATACAAGATAAACATACAAAAATCAGTTGGATTCCTATACACCAATAAAGAGAACGATGAAAAGGAAATCAGGAAAACAATACCATTTATAATAGCCCCTAAAAAAATAAAATACTTAGGAATAAGTCTAACCAGGGATGTAAATGACCTATTCAAAGAAAAGTACAAAACACTACTGGAAGAAACCCAAAGGGATCTACATAAATGGAAAAACATACCATGCTCATGGATAGGTAGACTCAACAGTGTGAAGATGACAATTCTACCCAAAATAATTTACAAATACAAAGCAAACCCGATCCAAATACCAGCAACATTCTTCAAAGAGATGGAAATACTAATCATTAACTTTATATGGAAAGGGAAGAAGCCCCAAATAAATAAAGCACTATGGAAGAAGAAGTTGGAAGTTGGAAGACTCACACTACCTGACTTCAGAACCTACTATACAGCTAAGGTAGTCAAAACAGCCTGGTACTGGTACAACGCAGATACATTGACCAATGGCACAGAATTGAGAACTCAGATGTAAGTCCATTCACCTACGGTCACCTGATCTTCAACAAGGTCCCAAAGTTCATCAAATGGAGAAAAGACAGTCTTTTTAACAAATGGTGCTGGCGAAACTGGATATCCATATGCAAAAAAAATGAAACAGGACTCATACCTCACGCCATATACAAAAACTAATTCAAAATGGATCAAAGACCTAAATATATATGACTATTTTGCTTCCTCTAAACAAGAAGGATATATTCCTGAATATTTCAATTAAATTTTAAGCTTCTAACTTTAATAAAGTTTCATTAAAACAAGACAAAACAACAACAACAAAAAAAACTATGGCATGTCAGACACAGCATGGTTAGAGACAGAATTTCCCTAGAATTCTTAGACTCCTTCTACTGGTTTATTCTAAGGTGACTGAATCAGAATCATCTTCCTTGTCTTTTACATCCCACTGCTGCTTTAATTCCCTTTTTCTGGCCCACAGCATCATAAGGACTAGGCATAAACCAAACCAAACCCATTGCCATCGAGTCAATTCCTACTCACAGTGACCCTGTAGGACAGAGAGAACTGCCCCATAGGGTTTCCAAAGAGTGGTAGGTGGATTCAAACTGCCAGTCTTTTGATTAGCAGTTGAGCTCTTAACCACTGCTCCACCAGGGCTCCTGAGGACTAGGCATATGTCAACTTTAATCAATAGTCAAGTTGTCCAGGCTGTTGGATTCTGAAATGAGGTCTCCGAATAGTTGTGAGGCAACAGGGGGACACTGAGGTATCTAATTAAGATATTTGCCTAAGCCAGTGGTTCTCATCTTGGGGTGATTTTGCCCCCCAGTGGAAGTTTGGCTGTGTCTGGAGACATCTTTCATTGTCACAATTGGAGGGGGGAGTGCTATTGACAGCCCCAAACCAAACCAAACCTGTTTTCTTGAGTCGATTCTGACCCATAGACACCTTATAGGACATAGTAGAACTTCCCCATTGGGTTTCCAAGGAGCAGCTGGTGGATTCAAACTGCCGACGTTTTGGTTAGCAGCCTGAGCTTTTAACCACTTTGTCACCAGGGCTCCATTGACAGCCCACAACAGCACAAATTTATCCAGCTCCAAATACCAATAGTCCTATGTCATGGATTGAATTATGTCACCCAAAAAATGTGTGTATCAATTTGGCTGGGCCATGATTCCTGGTATTGTGTGATTTTCCTATATGTTGTAAATCCTGCCTCTGTGATGTTAATAAGGGAGGATGGGTGGCAGTTGTGTTAGTAAGGCAGGACTCAATCTAGAAGTTTGGATTGTGTCCTGAGGCAATCTCTTGAGATATAAAAGAGAGAAGCAAACAGAGAGACAAGGGGACTTCATACCACCAAGAAAGCAGTGCGAGGAGCAGAGCGTGTCCTTTGGACCCAGGGTCCCTGCGGGGAGAAGCTCCTAATCTGGGGGAACATTGATAAGAAGGCTGGCAGAAAAAGAAAGCCTTCACCTGGAGCTGACCCCCTGAATTTGGATTTTTAGCCTACTTTACTGTGAAGAAATAAATTTGTCTTTGTTAAAGCCATCCACTTGTGGTATTTCTGTTATAGCAGCACTAGATAACTAAGATACTCTATGTTTGAGAAATGTCCCTGGGTGGCACAAATAGTTTGCGCTCAACTGGGTTTGAACCCACCCAGTGGCATCAAGGAGAAAGGCCTGGCAATCTGCTTCTATAAAGATTACAGCCAAGAAAGCCCTATGGAGGAGTTCTGCTCTGTAACACATGGAGTCGCTGTGAGTCGGAATAGACTCGATGCCAATTGTTTGAGAAACTCTGGCATAAGGAATGGAGCCGAGGTGCCCTTAGTTCACTGGATGCCTTGGGAAGGATAAGTCATCATAGCTTGTGATGTCTCGGTTAAGCCAAATGATCTAAGAGGCCCACAGAGTGACTTGACAGCCCTTGGTGCTGGTGAGTCAACCAGGGCACAGGTAGGAAGGTGTGTTCTCATCCATCCGTGCAGAACCCAGCCCGCACAGGGAATGTGGCCTTCACTCTGAAGTCTGAGAAATAAACAGGCCCTTTCCCCTTATCGCAGGGAGCTGCAGGAGTCATAAAATGGCATTTTGAAGGCAGAGTTATGTTTCTTTCCCTTCAAACACAGTGTTCAGTTAATTTATTCTGCCTGGATGTGGAGCAGACCCATGCTGGACAATGTGTGGAAATGCATGCCTATACCTCATTATCTCTAATGGGAGTTTCTTGCTTGCAGATTTAGTGTCCTATTTGGTCTGCTTGTATAACACCTGTCAGTTGACCACTTTCCTGCTATGCCATTAATATTTAACTAACGCTATTTAAATGTCAGACTGCACGTACAGCAATATTAAAACACATCTTTCAGTTTCTGTAGACGGTGATGCAGAGGACTGGAAGTGGAAACTTGCAGGAGACAGAGAAGAGGTAATATTGCTACTGGGGAGGGAGAAGCAGCCACATCTATTTCCATTGTATTAGTATCACTTAGTACCTAAGGTTGCTGCTGCTCCTTTTTTGTTTTTCTGGACAGAAATCTACATCTTTTGGTTGAATTGTTGCAAAGCCTAACTGTGGGGTGTGAATTCTACCTAGACTAACCCTGAGTGAACTGGAGAGGCGGGGAGCTTGTCTCGAGGCCTCCTTCAGGGTTTCTGTCCCTCTCCCACTGCCTGAGGCCTGCCTGCTTCCCTCCACTATCTCCCTTCTTAAGTCTTGGTCACTCTTATCTCTGTAGTCTACTTAAGTCTCATTTCCCGGGAAATGCCTTGCTCTGGGTTTCTCTGCCTGCTTTTGTCTGTTGTGCCTCTCATTCTTAGTAGAGGGAACTCTTCTCCATCCTTGTTGCCTTGTGAAGGAGCTCATGGACAAATTTACACCTGAGGTAAATAAGGAAGGATATGGTAGTAAACATTTGGAGTCCCTGGGTGGTGCAGACAGTTAACATGCTCTGTTGCTAACAGAAAAGTTGTAGGTTTGAGTTCACGCAGAAACACCTCGGAAGAAACGCCTGTGGATCTACTTCCAAAAAAATGAGCCATTGAAAACCTTATGGAGTACAGTTCTACTCCGACATACATGGGGTCGTCATGAGTTGGAATTGACTTTACGCTAACTGCTTTTATGAGGATTGGTGGTTCGGTGGTAGAATTCTTGCCTTCCATGTGGGAGACTGAGGTGTAATTCCCAGCTAATACACCTCATGCACAGTCACTACCCATCTGTCAGAGGAGTGTTGCTGTGATGCTGAATGTATTTCAGTAGAGTTTCCAAACTCAGATGTACTAGGAAGAAAGGCCTGGTGATCTAGTTCTGAAAATCTGCTAATGAAAACCTTATGGATCACAACAGTCTGATCCACATCAATCGTGGGGTTTATGCAGGACCAGGCAGTGCTTTGTTCCATTGTGCATGGGGTCGTCATGAGTCGAGGCCAACTTGACTGCAAGTAACAACAACAAAGGAAACATTTGCCAGTTTTCGGCCACTCAGCATCCACCCTCTGCCGCTCCTTCTATGAGGTCTTGGTGTGACAATAAACTCAGGTGCCTGACTCCTACCATGGCTAACAGGAGACTCCCATCCTTTCCTTCCAAGTGCGTATTCTCCCATGGGACGTGAAAGTAGGATTCATTCCTCTCAGTGGTCTCTCCCTGAGATGACTGTTCCTGATCCTTGAAGCTTTCTTGGTTCTTCCTGTAGACAAACCTGGTTAAACAATGGTCCATTAATTCTGCGCTCCCTTATTCTGTCCTTCTGAGAACTTACCTTTTGTCGAATAAAACAGAATACCAAATGGGCCTTTTCGTGTTGTCTGAGAATTTTGTCTGAAAATCAAAGCTGAGAAACAGTATTTGACCAACACGCCACAAGGTTAAACTACTTTTGTGACCCTTAGTTTTTTGCCACTTCTTGCCTTTATTAGAAAGGCTTGTTAGAAATGTAACAATCTTTGTTGGTTACCAGAGATGGGAGGGGTGGTGGGGAAATATTAAATAAGGAATAGATAAGTGGTATCTTGGGTGAAGGGTGAGACAGTACACAATACAGGGGAAACTATCACAACTTGTACAAGGAAAGGTCCTGGAAGCCCCATAGACACATCCAAACTCCCTGTGGGATTGAATTGCTGGGTGGAGGGCTGTGCGGACCATGGTCTCGGGGAACATCTAGCTCAACTGGCATGACACAGCTTATAAAGACATTGCTCTACATTCTACCTTGGTGAGTAGTGTCTGGGGTCTTAAAAGCCTGTGAGCAGCCATCTGAGATACTCCACTGGTGTCTTCCCTTTGGGAGCAAGGGAGAATGAAGAGAACAGGATACAAGGAAAAGATTAGTCTGAAGGACTAATTGTCCACAGCTACCAAGGCCTCCGCCAGACTGAGTCCAGTACAGCTACATGGTGCCCGGCTACCACCACTGACTGCTCTAACCAGGATCACAGCAGAGGGTTCTGGACAGAGCTGGAGAAGGATGTAGAGCATAATTCTAACTCACAAAAAAAGACCAGATTTACTGGCCTAAAGGAGACTGGAGAAACCTCGAGAGTATGGCCCCCAGACACCCTTTTAGCTCAGTGGTGTAGTTACCTCCAAGGTTCACTGTTCAGCCCGGGAGTGGACAGCCCCGTAAAACCAAATGAGACTAACGAGGTACAGGAGTCCAGTGACAAGGGCCAGAAGGCAGAAGGGGACAAGGGAGCTGGTGATAGGGACCCCAAGGTTGAGTAAGGATATTGTTGATGTGTTGTGAGATTGTTAACCATTGTCATAGGGCAACATTTGTAGTAACTGTTAAATGAGAAACTATTTTGTTCTGTAAGCCTTCATCTTAAGTGAGAATAACAGCACAATTGGCGGAGCATAGTCAATGTCACTGAACTGTGCATGTAGAAATTTTTGAAATGGTGTATCTTTGGCTATGTGTATTTTCACCAAAAAAAAAAAAAAAAGGTTGAGAATTTAGAGGGTTGATATGTCGTGGGGTTGTTAACCAATGTCATAAAACAACACGTGTACTACTGTTTCATGAGAAACTATTTGTTCTGTAAGCCTTCACCTGAAGTACAATAAATAGATAAATAAATTTAGGGGGAAAAAACAGGCTTGTTAGTTTCCTATTGTGGCTGTAACAAATTATCACAGACTTGGTGGTTTAAAACAACACAAACTTATTATCTTACAGTTCCAGAAATCAGAAATCTGACATGGGTCTCACTAAGCCAAAGTCAAGGTGTTGGCAGGGCTGCGTTTCTTCTTGGAGGCCCTGAAGGACAGTATGTTTCTTTGTCTTTTCCTGCTTCTAGTTGCTGCCCCTATTCCTTGACTCATGGCTCTTTTCCACCTTCAAAGCCAGAATTTGTGTCCCTGCGACCTCACTTCCATTGTCACGTCTCCTTCTCTCTCACTCTCCTGCCTTCCTCTTCCTCTTATAAAGACTTTGTGATTACGTTGGGCCCACCCAGATAATCCAGGACAGTCTCCCTGCTGCAAGATGCATAGCTTAATTGTATTTGCAAAATCTCCTTTGCCATGTAAGGTGACATATTCACAGGTTCCAGGGATTAGGGTGCGGGGATCTTTGGTAGGCCATTATTCTGCTAACCGTAAAAGGGAGAGGATTTTTTCCCCCACTAATTCGTTCCCTATATATTTTTTCTTTTCCTTTCTGCTGTTTTTGGTAACTTTTTAAAGTCGTAAAATAAAACACATATCTAGAAAACCAGAACTTATAGTCTAGTGAATTATCATAAAGCAAACGCCCTTTTAACCAGGTTAAGAAACAGAACTTTGTCAGCTACCCAAGAAAGCCCCCAATTTGTCCCATCCCAATCACAGCCCCTTCCCTCTCTCCCACTGTAGCCTAACTTTTTAGTAATCAGGCTTTATCCCTCAAGTGTGCATCTCAGACGCTGTAGTCTTGCTCATTTAAAAAACTTAATATGGCTGTTAAATCTCTTTCTATCTCTATTTTTCTACTCTGACACACGTGGGGTCACCATGAATTGGAATTGACTTGGCAACGGAGACTTAAAAATATATCTTGAGTATCTTTCCTTATTAATACATATACATGGAAAGCTCTTTTTTTTTTTTTTAAAAAAACAGATGATTAGAATTCCACTGCATGGATGAACCATAATTGATTTAATCAGTTATCTTGATAAGCAGGTTGGTTGTATCCAAGATTTTCCTATTCAGATAAGGCTGCAAAGAATAAGTGTGTGTATGTGTGTGTGTGTTTGCATGTTGGAACTTCTGTGTCAAAGCGGGGGCAGGGGGAGAGTTTTTCTTTACTAATACAGGTACCCCAGTTGGGATGGAAGGAAACCCTGGTGGTGTAATGGTTAAGTGTTTGGCCGCTAACCAAAAGGTCGGCTGTTCTAATCCACCAGGTGCTTGTTAGAAACCATATGGGGCTGTTCTACTCTGTCCTATAGGGTCACTAGAGGTCAGAATTGACTCGACAGCAAAGGGTTTCGGTTTGGTTTACTTGGGATGGAAGGAGCCCTGGTGGTGCAGTGGTTAAGAGTTAGGCTGCTAACTGAAAGGTTTGAACCACCAGCTGCTCCATGGGAGAAAGATGTGGCAATCTGCTTCTGTAAAGATTACAGCCTTGGAAACCCTTTGGGGCAGTTCTACCCTGTCCTACAAGGTTGCAGCAATGGGTTTTTGATTAGTTGAGATGGGAAATTTTAGCTAGCACTCCCTTTCTGTGCTTTCACTAGCTCTGATTCTTTTGCCCCAGACAATATCAGGCCTTCCAGAGGGTAAGTCTTTATAATTTAAGAATTTGAGGAAAGTAAAGGCAGGAAGAGGGGCCACTGGTAGCTCAATGTTTGAATTCTCTCCTCCCATGTAGGAAACTCTGGTTCAAATCCCTGCTTATGCACCTCAAGCACAGCCATCACCCATTTGTCAGTGGAGGCTTGTGTATTACTATAATGCTGAGCAGGTTTCAGCAGAGCTTCCAGGCTAAGATGACTAGGAAAAAAGACCTGGCAATCTACATCCAAAAATCAACCAGTGAAAACCCTATGGATCATAATGGTCTGATCCCCTTGTACCTGGGGTCACCAAGAGTCAGGGGCTGACTCAGTGGCAGCTAACAACAACAAAGACAGGAAAGAATGCTTAGTCTAGAGTCTGGTATCTCTGCATAGAGTGTGATGAGGGTGTCCTTAGGAAGAGGGGACTGATATTGCTTCCTTCTCAGATTTTAGATCACTTTTCTCATGCAAGGAGCTGGAGTAATAACACCAGCCCCCAGAGTTATGAGGCTAAAATGAGATTGGAAAGGAGTTCTCAGTACATAGGTGCTTGATAAATGTTAGCCACACAGCAGTTCTGTTAGCAAGGATATTTGATGGGCCTTTGCTCAATTCACTTCCTCCTTACTACAAAGAGAAGTATGACAGGTGCCAGAGGAGCAGTAGCTGAACAAAACCATGTGTTGGTGACCATTGTTCTTAGTGTGTGGTCTCAGAAGATCCAGTGACTCTATGTCTCAGTGTTCTCAGTTGATGCCATGTACACAGGTTTGATGCTGGGACAGCCTCCCCCCTCCTTTAGCAGAGCACCAGCTGGTCAGGCTGATGAAGTCTCTGGTCTATGTGGCCCTTTCTGTCTCTTGGGCTAGTACTTTCCTTGTATCTTTGGTGTTCTTCATGCTCCTTTACTCCAGGTGGTTGGGACCAATTGATGCATCTTAGATGGACACTTGCAAGCTTTTAAGATCCCAGACTCCACTGAACAAAGTAGGATGCAGAAGATTTTCTTAATAAACTTTGTTATGCCAATTGACCTAGATGTCCCCTGAAACCATGGTCCTCAGACCCCCGCCCCTGCTACTCTGTCCCTCAAAGTGTTTGATTGTGTTCAGGAAACTTCTTAGCTTCGGTTTAGTCCCATTGTGTTGAAGTCCCCTGTAGTGTGTGCTGTCCTTCCCTTCACCTGAGGTAATTCTTGTCTACTATCTAGTTAGTGAATAACCCTCACCCTCCCTCCCCATCCTCGTAACCATCAAAGAATGTTTTCTTCTATGTTTAAACTTTTTCTTGAGTTCTTATAATAGTGGTCTTACACAATACTTGTCCTTCTGTGACTGACTAAATTCACTCAGCATAATGCCCTCCAGATTCCTCCATGTCATGTTTCATGGCTTCATAGTTGTTCTTTATCGTTGTGTAATATTCCATTGTGTGAAGTTACCATAGTTTTTTTATCCATTCATCCATTTATGTGCACCTAGGTTGTTTCTATCTTTTTGCTATCGTGAACAGTGTTGCAATGAACATGGGTGTGCATATATCTATTCGTGTGATGGCTCTTATTTCTCTAGGCTATATTCCAAGGAGCGAGATTGCTGGATGGTATGGTACTTCTATTTCTAGCTTTTTAAGGAAGCACCAAATCGATTTCCAAAGTGATTGAACCCTTTTCTATCCCCACCAAGAGTGTATAAGTGTTCCAGTCTCTACACAACCTCTCCAGCACTTATTATTTTGTGTTTTTAGATTAATGCTAGCCTTGTTGGGGTAAGATGGTATCTCATTGTAGTTTTGATTTGCATTTCTCTAATGACTAATGATCGTGAGCATTTCTTCATGTGTCTGTTAGCCACCTGAATGTCTTCTTTGGAGAAGCACCTGTTCATATCCTTTTCCCGTTTTTTATTTGGGTTATTTGTCTTTTTGTTGTTGAGGTTTTGCAGTATCTTGTAGATTTTAGAGGTTAGATGCTGACTGGATTTGTCACAGCCAAAAATTTTTTTCCCAGTCTGTAGGTTGTCTTTTGACTTTTTGGTGAAGTCTTTTGATGAGCATAAGTGTCTGATTTTTAGGAGCTCCCAGTTATTTAGTCTCTCTTCTGGTGCTTGTGCATTGTTACTTATGGTTCATATTGTGTCTAGGGCATGGAGAATTTTAAGTAAGAGAGTGACCTGACTGTATTGGTGTGTAGAAAGAGCATTCTGGTAACAGTGTGGTAATGGATGGAGGAGGAAGACACTGAGTGAGAAGCAGGTGAGGAGTGTCCCCTAAATCTGTGATAGTGGGGATGGGAGGCTGTGACCCACAAGAGAGAGAAAAGAGGAATTGGTGATGGGTGAGGGAAAGGGCAAAGGGCAGAGTCCTGATGACTTCCAGGTTTTTGGTTTGGATACTGTCTTAGTCATCTAGTGCTGCTATAACAGGAAAACCACAAGTGGATGGCTTTAACAAAGAGAAATTTATTCTCTCACAGTCTAGGAGGCTAGAAGTATGAATTCATGGTGCCAGCTCCAAGGGAAGGCCTTCTCTCTCTGTTGGCTCTGGCAGAAGGTCCTTGTCAGTAATCTTCCCCAGTCCAGGAGCTTCTCAGTGCAGGGACCCTGGGTCCAAAGGATGGGCTATTATCCTGGCTATTGTTTCTTGGTGGTATGAGGTCTGCCTGTCTCTCTGCTTGCTTCTGTATTTTATATCTCAAAAGAAATTGGCATAAGACACAACCTAATCTTGTAGATTGAGTCCTGCATCATTGACATAACTACCTTTAATCCTGCCTGATTAACATCATAAAGGTAGGGTTTACAACACATAGAATAATCACATCAGATGACAAAATGGTGGACAATCACACAATACTGGGAATCACAGCCTAGCCAAGTTGACACGTATTTTTGGGGAACACAATTCAATCCATGACAGATACCAAACCAGTTGCTGCGGAGTTGATTCCAACTCATTGCAACCCTGTGCCTATCAAAGTAGAACTGTGCTCCATAGGGTTTTCAATGGCAAATTTTTAGATGTAGATCACCAGGCCTTTCTTCTGAGGTGCCTCTGGGTGAACTTAAATCTCCAACATTTTGGTTAGCAGCAGAGCATGTTAACCGTTTACACCACCCAGGGACTCCTTGGCTTGGGTAGCAGTGCCATTTTTGAGCTGAATGCACAGGAAGAGAAGCTGGTGCTGCCTGAAGGCTGAAGAGTTCAGTTTGGCAGTGGCTTTGAGTTGCCTGAGGGATGTCCAAATGGAGCTGTCCAGTAGTCAGTTTGACAGGTGAGTCTGGCTTGGGAGTGCGATCAGGGCTGATGACAGCATAAACCAGTCTCCATTTATGTTCTTTTGCCATATTTGTTTATTTTTCTGTAAATATCCTTCTCTTTCTTTCATGTCTGCATCCTCTCCTACTCCTTTACAGCTGCCTTCTTCTGTGGTGAAGGCCATGCCACCTAGCTCTTTATATTTCCCCCAAACCCAAGACTCCTATGATGGTGTTCCTCTCTAGTGGGTCCTTGATAACTACTACTGCCTGCTTGTTCAATCAGAGGTGAGTTGCTAATGTCTGAAAGTAGTAAACTAGCTGTCATGGATTAAATTGTGTCCCCCAAAAAATGTGGGTAGCAACTTGGATAGGTCATGATTCCCAGTATTGTATGATTGTGTTATCTGATGTGATTTCCTTATGTGTTGTAAACTCTACCACTATAATGAGATTATATGTGATCTCCTCATGTGTTATAAATTCTATCGCTGTAATGAGGTTATACTGATGAGGTTGACAAGATTAGTGTCTTAATGCAATCTCTTTTGAAATATAAAAGACAGAAGTGAGCAGAGACACCGGGGAACCTCATACCACCAAGAAAGCAGTGCTGGGAGCAGAGCGTGTCCTTTGAAGCTTCCAGACCAAAGGAAGACTGATGACATGGACTTTCTTCCAGAGCTGATGGAGAAAGCATTCCCCTGGAGGTGATGCCCTGAATTTGGACTTGTAGCCTGCTGGACTGTGAGAGAATAAATTTGTCTTTGTAAAGGCATTCACTTGTGGTATTTCTGTTGGAGCAGCACTAGATGACTAAGACCCTAGCATTTCTGGCCTCTGATGGATACGGAGTCCACTAGCTACACTCATACGTAATGAAAAGATAGATTAAATGTTTCCTCTTTGATTACAGGAATAATCATCAATTATGCAACTGTTTGTTTTGTCAGAAGTTCTCCTGGCTGAAATTCTCAAACTGTGTCCTTTTAAAGCATTCAGTGGCAGATTTCCACAATGTCACCCCCACCACCAAGCCTATCTCTCACTCACACATGCCCACAGTTTCTCTGTCTATTGGGATTAATTAACTGTTGTCCGGTCCCTTCTGTATGGCTGCCTACAATCCTATAGGCAATGCCCTGGTAAGAAATCGAGTTGAAGAGAAGAAAGCAAAAGCCTCTTCCGTGTATTGTTTGGATATTGTAGAAGAAGCCTCATGGCAGAAATCTCCCAAACTTCGTCATTTCTGACATATTATCAAAGAAGAAGAAAGACTTGTCTAATGGGGTGAGTGATCCTTCGTAAATTCAATAATTCCTTTGAAAAAACATTCACATTTCCTGCTGCCACCATCTTTTTCAAGTGGGTTGTATATAAAAACAGGGCCCTCTGGCTTCATATTTATACTATATGTGTATTCTCTTTTAAATGTGAAAAAATATGCCTCATTTCTCTCTGAGTGTCTGGTCTGTTGATCTTATTGTGTCCAATTGTAGTCACTGAGAAGACTAAAGTTAGTCTGTCTGGGTTAAGAGTTAAGTAATGCATGGAACCTAAAGGTACAAACATACATTTTAATGCAGTCAGAGGCTTCGTGTTCCTGAGAGCAGATAAATCATGGAAAAGAATAATAAAAAAAAATATATCCCATGCTTTCTCAGCATGGCTGAAACAGTGCCATGAGTCTGTGTGGAATTGCTCACAGAAATCCTGTGACATGAAAGCCGTTGGTGTTTGGAGACATTTCATCTGTTTATCACAATTTACTTTGTGAGAACCGAGTGGGTATTTCATTAAGGGGCAAGACATGTGTTGCCTTCAGGTTTGTGTTTGCCCTTAGTGTATTCCTTCTCCAGTTCTGACTGGCAGTTCTTGTTTAATAGCACATCTGAGAGAGTCCTGAGTCAGGGAGGGGAGCAAGATGACTCTCTCCAAGGCTGCCGTGTGGCAATGGTGGTGGGAGATGGCTTCTGCAGTCAGGCTACACCTGCCCACCGCTGGCAGCAACTGTGAGGCATCATGGGAGTTCTAGGGCATGGACACTTTCTTTATCAACTTTGGGGTAAAGCTTAACTGATTTTGGACATTTAAAATGCACCCCAAGAAAACATCTCCTTCAAAGAGCTGCCTTTTTCCCTTGAATTTAGCTAAATGTCCCTCTTTTGCATTTCTGTAGACTCCATCTTGTCACTCAAAGAATACTGAAATGATCTGTTTGTTTTTGTCTCATCCACCAAACTGTTCACTTCTAACTGGAAGGGACTGTGCCTTATTCATTCTTGTACCCCAGGGCCTGGCCCTGGTAATCTACTTCAAAAAAACCAGCCACGGAAAACCTTACAGAGCACAGTTATACTCTGATACACGTGAGGTTGCCATGAGTGGGAATTGACTCAAAGGCAGTTGGTGAAAGACACTAAAGGAGGGAGAGAGTGTGTGCACACAAATAGTCAATAGTCAATTTTGTGACATTTGTTAGCATTGACCTATTTTAACTATCCTTGCTTAGACACCTGCCAAGGATAAATCAAAGACTGGCCTCCTCATTTCTGTGTAACAGTGAAAGATGGGGAGGTACAAAATGACCTCGCATATGGGAGGCAGTCATGATGAAAGATGAAGTTAGCACTTACGATTTCTGTTTCCATTGTCAGAGAATTGTCCACCATCTGCTGGAGACTCTTGGCACAAGAGCCGGATACATCAAACCATAAGTGAACTCTACTTGAATAAAGTATGACATGTAGAAATCTAAATGGACCACAAAGACCAATTAAGGTGTGTCTACTCATATTACAAAGGTATGTACTAAAACTGAAAGAACAAATGCCAGAATTCCTGGAAACATGTTCCGAGACATCAAAAATAACAATCTTTTTTTGATTTTTTTTCTTTTTTTAAAATTGTACTTTAGATGAAGGTTTACAGACCAAATAGTTTCTCATTAAACAGTTAGTACACATATTGTTTTATGACAATGGTTAACAACCCCACAACATGTCAACACTTTCCCTTCTAGTGACTTCATTACTGAGCTGAAAGGGTGTACGGGGGCCATACTCTTGGGGTTTCTCCAGTCTCTGTCAGGCTGGTAAGTCTGGTCTTTTTTTGTAAGTTAGAATTTTTTTGTATATTTTTCTCCGGCTCTGCCTGGGACCCTCTGTTACAATCCCAGTCAGAGCAGTCAGTGGTGGTAGCCGGGCACCATCTAGTTGTACTAGACTCAGGCTGTTGGAGGTTGTGGTAGTTGTGGTCCATTAGTTCTTTGGACTAATGTTTTCCTTGTATCTTGTTTTCTTCACTCTCCCTTGCTGCTGAAGGGGTGAGACCATTGGAGTATCTTAGATGGCTGCACACAGGGTTTTAAGACCCCAGACGCTACTCACTAAGGTAGAAGGTAGAACATTTTCTTTATTAACTGTGTTATGCCAGCTGAGCTAGATGTTCCCCAAGACCATGGTCCCCACAGCCCTCCAACTAGCTGTTCAGTCCCTCAGGGAGTTTGGATGTGTCTACGGATCTTGCATAACCTTTCCTTGTACAAGTTGTGCTGGCTTCCCCAGTACTGTGTACTGTCTCACCCTTCACCAAAGTTACCACTTATCTGTTGTCTATTTAGTATTTTTACCCCCACCCCTCCCATCCCTTGTAACCAACAAAGACTGCTCCTTTTGTTTTTAAACTTTTTCTTGAGTTTTTACAGTAGAGGTCTCATACAATATGTGTCCTTTTGTGATTGACTTATTTCACTCAGCGTAATGTGCTCCAGTTTCATCCATGTTATGAGATGCTTCACAGATTCTTTACTGTTAAGTAATACTCCACTGTGTGTATATACCATAGTACCATAGTCTGTTTATCCATTCATCTGTTGATGGACATCTAGGTTGTTTCCAACTTTTTGCTGTTGTGAACAATGCTGCAGTGAACATGGGTGTGCATATGTCTATTCCTATGACGGCTCTTATTTCTCTGGGATACATTCCAAGGAGTGGGATTGCTGGATCCTATGGTATTTCTATTTCTTGCTTTCTAAGGAAGCACCATATCGTTTTCCAAAATGGTTGTATCATTATGCATTCCCACGAGCAGTGCATAAGAGTTCCGATCTCCTCGCAGCCTCTCCAACATTTCTTATTTCCAGGTTTTTTGATTAGTGCCACTAATGCCAAGGTGAGATGGTATCTCACTGCTGTTTTAATTTGCATTTCTCTAATGGCTAGTGATCACTAGCATTTCCTCATGTATCTGTTGGCTGCTTGAATGTCTTTTTTGGTGAAGAGACTGTTCATTTCCTCTGCCCATTTTTTAATTGGATTAGTTGTCTTTTTGTTGTAGAGGTGGATTTTCTTGTAGATCGCCCTTTAATCATTCTATAGTGTTCTTCTTTGTCTTTTATGGTGGATTTTGTTTTAAAGTCTATTTTATCTGAGTTTAGTATTGCCACTTCTGCTTTTTTCTGGTAGCTGTTTGCTTGATATATTTTTTTCCATCCTTTGATTTTTAATAAATTTATGTCTTTGTTTCTAAGGAGTCTCTCGTAGATAGCATATTGATGGATCCTGTTGTTTTTTTTTATCCATTCTGTCACTCTCCATCTCTTTATGAGTGTATTGAGGCCATTTACATTCCATGTAATTTTTGATAGGTGTGACTTTATTGCTGTCATTTTGTAGTGCTTTTTTTTTTGTGGTGCTGATGTTTTCTTTGTTCCTCTTACTATCCTGTGCTGAATTCCTTTTGTTTGTGAATTTTTTTTCATTTCTTTTGTTTTTGTAGACTTTGTTTTTACTGAGACTTTATGTTTTTCCTCTTTATTTTGATGAGTAGGTTTGTTAACTTTGTGGTTACTGTGAAATTTACCCTTATCTTTCTAAGTTTGAAGCGGTCTATTATTACTTGGTATCACCTTGCCTTCCTCTCCATTAGAAGGTTCTATACCTACACTGTTTATTCCCTCTTTTATTGTTCTGATGTTGTTGTCATTTACAGATTAACTGCTCTGATTCCCTGTTGTATTTCTTTTGGTTTTGGATAGTCCTCGAGAGTTCATTTCCTAGATTGGTATCTGGCTAGTATGATCCTGCTTCTTGTGAGCTGATGTTGTTTGTTCTCAGATCGAAGGATTCCCTTTAATAATTCTTGTAAGTTTGGTTCGGTTTTTACATATACCCTTAATTTCTGTTTATCTGGAAATGTCCTAATTTCACCATCATATTTGAATGAGAGTTTTGCAGGATATATTATTCTTGGCAATTTTTTTCTTTCAAGGTTTTGTATATGTCATCCCATTGCCTTCTTGCCTGCATAGTTTCTCCTGAATAATCTGAGCTTAGTCTTATTGTTTCTCCTCTGTATATGACTTCTGGTTTTTCTACAGCTGCTCTCAGGATTCTATGTTTGTCTTTGGTTTTAGCAAGTGTGATTATGATATGCCTTAGGGATTTTCTTTTGGGATCTATCCTATATGGGATTCGCTGAGTTTCTTGGATGGCCAGCTTTTCATCTTTCATGATATTGGGGAAGTTTTCTGTCAGCAGTTCTTCAATGATCCTTTCTGTGTTTTCTGTTTTCTCCCCTTGTTCTGGAACTCCGATCACTGGCAAATTTTTGCTTTTAATTGTAGCCCACATAATTCTCATGGTCTCTTCATTTTTCTTTGTTCTTTTTTCTGAGTTTTCCTCCAACAGAGTTGTATCCGAGTGTTTATCTGCAATTTTGCTGATCCCGTCCTCTACCGTTTCAAATCTGCTCCTCAGCCCTTCTGTGACACTGTCCATTTCTGAAATCTTGTTGTTTATCATTTGGATTTCTAATTGTTGTTTTTGTATGATTTTTAGTTGTGAATTTATTTTGGCTTTTTGTTCCTGCATTATTTTCCTGAATTCTTCCATTTTTTTTGTCTGCAATTTCCATGAATTTGTCTTTTTTTTCTCAATTTTTGTCTGCTTTTGGCTTCAACTGTTGGATAGCTCTGAATATTAGATATTTGAATTCCCTAACAGGTAGTTATAGTGCCTTTTCTTCTACTGGAAGGTCATATGGTGTTTTATTTTGGATGCCTACTGGAACCATCCTGTCCTGTTTTTAAAAACTTTTTGATATTGTCTGCTGTCTTTGGGGCATTCAGTAGTTATTTTCCTCATTTATTGATTGCAGATTTGTTTGTTTCATCCTGCTTTTTTTTTTATTTGGCTATGTCTGAGCTGGTGTGCTGTGTGTTCTTTGTTGTTTGCTTGTCTGTGTGCACAAAACTTTTCACCTCCTTCTCTAATTGGCAGGGTCAGTCAGTCAGATACGGTACAGCAGGGCAGGTCTAGCTGAAGAGGTGTTTCTGGGATGGGTTGTTTGTGACACATACTGTGGCCAACAGGGCGGGCCAGGAATCAGTGCAAGGCAGGTTTCAGTAGGCTGTGCCTTTGCTGCTTGAAGGTGTGATGTTTAGTGCACAGTGAAGGTAGGCAGGATGGAGGGAGGAGATTGTGATGGTGTGAAGCTAAGATGGGTATGGGAAAGAGGAGAGAGTGGAGAGTGAAAAACCAGAGTCAAAAACATACAAACAAAAAAGAGTGCTAAGGGACCTTGCCATTGGAGTGGAGAGATGAGAGACTGAGAAACGGACAAAAACAATAACGAGAAGAACTAAAAAAAGAAAAAATGAATAAATAAAAATTAGAAAGAAAAAAGAAAAGAAAAGCCCCCAGGGATCCCAACAGTGTGGCTGCAAGCTCTGGGGAAGTTGCTATCAGGCCGTGATGTACAGTCTGGCTAGAAGGGATAGAGGTGTCACTCAGGGCCAGGTGTTCAGGAGACAGGAAGAGAAGATAAGTATAAAGAGATGAGAAACTAAGCAATGAGGAAAGACAAAAAGGGAAAAAGAGAGAAAAGTAAAGAAAACAAATAGAATAAGAAATCTCCCCCCCAAAAAACAGGAAAAAAATGCAAGAAAAAATAAGGGATCTCTCTGTGCATTTGCACAAACTGAGTGGATACGCCCCAAGCTGCACAGTACTGCCCAGGTAGAAGGGGATCCCAAGCCGAGAAAAGAAAAACAAAACAAACAAACAAATCAAAACAGAGCAAATCAGAGCAAAAAAGCAAACAATCAGTAAAGCCTGGTGGTCCCACCAGTGTGGCGGCATGGGCCGGGAAGCAGTTTCACAGTTAAGCAGTGTTTTGCAGCCTTTCAGGAAGAAGCAAAGATGGTGCACGGAGCCAGGTATTTGAGAGAAAGGAGGAGGAGGGTTGAGAGGTAGGGAAGAAATCCAAAGAAGTGGAAAAAGCAACACCAGCAGCCAACAAAAGGCACTCAGGGAGCAGACCAGTGAGGGCAGGTGGAATCCAAGCAGCAGGTGCTTCCTGGCTAAGAGACTGTGGCTGTGGGGGTGAAGAAGGTGGGGGATGGGAAAGCATATATCACTGGTTACTGGTTGTTCTGTAACCTTCTGGAAGCTCCATGAAGCTGCTTTCCCATACACCCTGTTCACCGATCTCTCATAGGAGTCATGATGGTGGATCTGTGCTGCTTTAGCTGATACAGGACCTCTGCATGTATTTCTCCTCACTCTCTGTTCTCTGTCAGTTTCTTATTCCATTCGGTGCTTGGCTGAGTCTTTATCTCTTCATTAGATGCTTAGGGTTTCAGGATTGCCATTTTCTCTGTTTGGCTTGGTTTTTCTGATCTTTGCTGTGGAGGGACGGCTTGGTGCTTCTGTCGATAGTACCATGTTGCCCAGAAGTCCAAAAATAACAATCTTATTGTGTAGATTGTTTTTTTTTTTTTAAAGGTTTACTAAAAAAAGTTTGGAAGGTTTATTTGTTTTCAACCATGAATTATGCAGGGGTGGTGGGGTTATTGTTCTAGATACGGTGTGGAGAAAATGACCTTTCAGAGTTGCTTGGATGTTGTGATTGCACTGCAGCAAAATTGGGATTCCATATAAATGTGATCAGAGCCTGTTTATGTAAGACACCCACTAACACGTGAACATATGGGAGGAACACAGACACTGACAAATGTATAGATTACATCGTTATGTTTGTGTGACTTCTGTTTTATACATCTGCCACAGGGAAAGAATGAAGCCTGGGATTATCTTTATCTTAGACTGGCAAATGAATGTGTAAAACTTGGAGAAAAAGCAGGCATTGTATTTACCAGAATCTCATAAAACTACCAGAAGCTGTAGGCAAATGTGTTACGATCAATTTCTTAGTGCTTGAGAATGTTATTAACATTTCAATTGTAACTGCAAATAACGTGATATTTGAAAACAAATACCAAGTATGTTTCTGTCTGGAAATGTTTTAACCTTTGTCTTTATCAATAACTCTAAATCTCTTCACTCCACAAGAGGCTCTGACATTTTATTTCCAAAATATGATTTTACCTTCTGGCACACAACTTTTCTACTCCCTTACCCTCTTCTACAATAAACAAGCAAGCAAACAAACAGACACACATCACCCCAAACCTTAACAGTTCCTTGTGCTGTGATGGCTCCAACTCAAAAGTTGTTTCGACTCCTTAGCAGAATCGTTTTCAACATGCTGTGTTTGGTGCTCCAGCTATCATGCTAATCTTGCTGCTTTTCTGAGAAGAGTGAGTAGTAGAAATAGAATCCACCTTTTATTATAATTATTATTTTTTAATCAGTAAGGACCGTGACCCTAGAGTTGGCTTTTTTTCTTGCAACTCTTGGATTCCCTCTGTCTTTGTGGAGTCTTTCTGGGTGAATCCTAGATTCAGTGAAATTGTGCCTCTTGCCACTCAGTGAAGAAAGTGCATCTGACATGAGACTGTCATACTGTCATACTGCTCTTTGGCAACTGGATCCTCACTTCTGCATGAGACTCCTTTCTGTCCTCTCCTGTCATGTCCCCTTTACACCCACTCTTCCATACTCAAGCCAACATCTGTTTTTTGTTACTTCCTCTCAGCCTGTAATTTTACCTTCTGCTTTGCTGAGAAGACTGATGTCTTTCAATGTGAGATCTCTCAAATAATTAACTCCCTTGCCCTTATGTTTGGTAGAAAACACAACTCAAAATGGCAGTGGCTCAAACAGGATAATGTTTATTTTTCTCTTAGGTATAAAAAGTTAGGAAGTCAGTAGTTCGGGGCTGTACATTGGCTCCACGATCCTCAGGAACCTAGACACCTTCTAGCTCAATGCTCTCCTGCATGATGGGTGTGAGTTTTATCCTCATGACCCACAATAGCCGCTGGAGATCCAATGATCATATCTACATTCCAGCTGGTAGGATGAGGAAAAGGTGGAAAACAGATATGTCCATTCTCTTTAAGAACAAACCCCAGAAGAAAGGTCTGGCAATCTACTTCCAAAAAATCAGCCACTGAAAACCCTACAAAGCACAATTCTACTCTGACACACGTGGAGTTGCCATGACTTGGAGTTGACTCAGCTGCAACTGGTAATAGCAAAATAAATAAATGAATAAATAGATTAACTAATTAAAAAAAAAAAAAAACCCAACACATCACATCATCTTACACATTATCTTACAATTCACCCAAATTAGTCCCATGGCTTTACTGAGTCTGGAGAATGCAGTCTATTCTGGGTGGCCAAATGCCCAACAAAAATGCCAGGGGTTCTTTCTCTAAGGAAGAAGGGAAGAACAACTGCAGGTCACTCCATCATATTTCTGTGTAGTCACCCATTCTCTGCCTTTATTCTTTTGCTCAAAGAAAATGGGTCCCTCCTCCTTTCCAAGGTACAACTTTTCATATGTGCCTGTGATCCTACCCCCTTTCTAACCATGTGAAAATGTGTATTCATTTTAGGTTAAGCGTGTTCATTTCTCTTAGTATCTCTGACAACAGACATTTCCCCTGTATCTATCATTTATCACATTTCATTTCTTTGAAGTTGAAGCTATTCCATAGAGGTTTATGCATTGTGTTTAATAAATAATGGAACATTTCTCTTCTGCCTGTCTCCTACCCTTTTGGATTTTTTAAACTTGCTTTAATCACACACACACATATTCACTTTTTAGATGCTCTATTAATGTTACTATTTAAAAGTGGATACATTGATTAGGAATACATTATTAGTCTCAGTAAATAGTAAACCCATTCTTCTTCATTTTGGCTGGGCTATTTCCATCTCAGAGATTACCTGTAATCATGTACCACAAGGGCCACTTGGGAGTGGATTTCTATTCTGAGATAAAATGTTAGCTAGTCCACTATCACTTTCTTAGTTCTCTTCCTAGTTATCTCACTATTTCATCTCGTTTTTCTCTTACTGTCCATTGTGCTCTCTCTTCAAGTTCAGACTTAAGTCCTCTGCTCCTCTTTCTTTATTTCCAGTTCGGTGCTGACCACATCCATTTCAGGGCTTCCAGCAATGCCTCTGTTTATCAAGGACTAAGAGTGTGGTCATGGGCTAGAGTCTTTCCCTGGGCCTCTGCTTCCTTGTCTATAAAATGGGGAAGGTGACTTTGTTTTTCCTCTCACCTATACCTTTCATCTCAGAGTCTGTAACCAGCCTCCTGCAAACAAATCTCTTCCTGAGATAAAGAGTAGAGGATATTCTCCATCATAAAAATGCTTACCTTATGAAACAGAGGAGAAGTTATAGATTGAATTGTGTACCCCAAAAATGTGTGTTGAATTGCTGGCCCTTGTACTTGTGGTTATGATCCTGTTTATAAATAAGAGTTTTATTTTGTTAAGTTAATGATGATGTATCAGTGTAGGATGAGTCCTAAACCTAATCACTTCTAAGTTATAAAAAGATCAGAATAGATATAGATCCACATACACTGGGGAAGAGAGATGTTCTATGAAGACTATCTACAAATCAAGAAATGTCCAGAGCTACTGACAAGGGAGGAATCAACATGGCTGAGACCCCAATTTAGACTTTTAGCCACCAGAGCTGTGAGAAAGTAAATTTCTGTTCTTTAAAGCCACCCACTTGTGGTATTTGTGTTACAACAGCACAAGGTAACTAAGATGGGGAAAGATGGAACATCCTCGAGTTAGTGAAGGTAGGCAAGAGATTTGGAAATTCTCCGCCATCCAGTTGAGTTCTCTAATTTTGCTTGACTGTTAGGCCTTGTTTAATTAATTTTTTAATTAATTTTAGCCACCTCATAACTTTAGTGCCTACTATTTCCCACAGAAGCCGTTCGCTCCAGTCCAACAAGTCTTTGCTAATACTCTTGCTTATTTCCACCTCTGTGTCCCTGTTGCCTTGCACACCTTCTCTCCTTCTTTCCTTTTACGTTTAATTCTTAAGGCCTAGTGTTTCTACTCCTGATTTCCTTATGCTTTCTTTGATTCTTCTGGCCCTCATTAAGTCCTACTTTTGTTCTTAGAATCTGTACCTTACAGTGATCCCTTAGCTAACCTGTAATTATTACGTACGTATTCACTTTTTAAATTGGGCTCTAAGCATTGGAGATCAGGTGCCACTTATTAGAATGTCTGCCAATGTTAGGTGTCTAAGGTCAAAGATTACATGGTACCTTTTCTCCCATAGACCTGTTAGTGGTGTGCTGTCCTTTCTTCTGTACCAGCTGAGAAAGTCTTCCTGAATGTCTTGCTGCTTCAAAATTCAATGCTTTTATCCAGACCAAATTAAAAAAAACATTGCTGTCGAATCGATTCTGACTCATGGAGACACCATGTATTATAGAGTAGAACTGCTCCATAGTGTTTTCTTGATGGTGATCTTTACAGAAGTAGATCTCCAGGCCTTTCTTCCATGACACTGCTGGGTGGATTTGAACACACTAACCTTTAGGTCAGTAGTGGAGTGCAAACCATTTGTGCCACCCAGGGACATTTTCACTCATATGATCCCCCTGTATTTTTACACCCCCCCCACCCCCACTGTTGTTTATTAGCCTCACTCTTACTGCTTCAAAACTTCAGCTCGATCCTGTAAGCTTGGGTGTACTTATCTCTCTAGACTCTAAGCTCCTTGAGGGCAGTGACTTACAATGCTTGGCATGCAGTAGGTGCTCAAGAAATGTTCAAAGAATGGTCAAATGAATAAGAGACCCAGCCGGCTTTTCACACTTTATACTCTCTTCCATCCAAACCTCACTAACCCTATTTTATCTTGAAGGCTGATGTCTTAGAGCACAAAGAGGGGCAGAGTGTGCAATGAATTATGGATTTCATTGCATCCTTGTAGAGACAATCTGAATATTTTCTATGTGGGTGCTTGAGTGAACCAAATTAGCCCTTGCTTGTCAAATCCTACCTGTCTTTGTGCTGCAGAAGAAAGTATAAGAAGTGAGAACTGGAATTCTCTTGACCTTTTCAAATCTTCAAATAATGATTTTCTAGACAGTTAAGGCTAAATTGGTATCGGATCTCAGCTCAGGAGCAGAAAGGCTTTACTGGCTGCCTGTGTATTACTCGCTGCTTCATTTTCTCCTCCTGTTCGTGGTGGAGGGAACTAAAACTCTGATGGTCAGATTAGGTGGTTCTAAGCCTCTGCCCCTTGCCTGCTGCTGCAGATGTGAGCATTAGGCTTATCTAACAGTTCAGGTGAGGAGGTCAATAATTTGAACACTTGAAGAAATAACTGAGGTAATAAGATCTTTAAACTAAGGGGCCTGTGAATTTTTTTTAAAAAAATCCACAGCCAAAGCCAAAACAAAAGTAAACAAAGAAAAATCCTTACCCTGGGCTTCTCAGCCACTGAGCAGAGGGTCATCTACCTGGGATAATGTACAGGTGCTGCTGAAGTTATCTACTTCATAGAGCTGCCATCATATCTAAATTTCCTCCTTTAGTTGTATCTTTGAGTTAAGGTATCAGTCCAAGATAGGTAGACAGATAAATAGACAGATAACTGCCATTGAGAGGACTCTGACTCATGGTGACCTTATGTACAACAGAAAGAACTGTTGCTGGGTCCTGAGTCATCCTCATGATCATTGGCATATTCTTATCTTTCTCTCCCTTCTTACTCAAAGATAGCAAAAATAGACGGATAGCTGCTGTTGTTGAGTCAACTCCAGCTCATGGTGGCTTTTTGTTGAACAAAACGAATCATTGCCCAGTCCTGCATTAACCTCATGATCACGGGCATGTTCGAGTCCATTGTTGTGACTACGGTGCTAATCCAGCTCACGGAGGGTCTTCCTCACCCTCACTGGCCCTCTACGGCACCAAACATGATGTTCTCTTCCAGCGATTGATCCCTCCTGATGACGTGTCCAAAGCAAGCAACTTGGACAATGTTCTGTTGTGACCTATAAAGTTTTCATTGGCTAATTTTTGGAAGTAGATCACCAGACCTTTCTTCCCAGTCTGCCTTAGTCTGGGGAAGCTCTGCTGAAACCTGTTCACAATGGGTAACCTTGGTAATATTTGAAATACGGGAGGCATAGCTTCCAGTGTCATAGAAATATGCAAGCCACCACAGTACGACAAACTGACAGATGGGTGGTGAATACTGGCCTAAACTGATGCTATGTGTTAACTGGGAGACATCCTGCTGTTGACTGCCATTAATATGACTTTCATCTAGGAGTTCCATTGGGTTTGGAGGAGCTGGGCCAGGAGACAGATTTTCATGGGGAAAGGAGGCTGGCAGTGATCCAGAGGTCAGGGACTACTGCTGATTGCTTGCTTTCATTGTATCACGTGGGGAAAGCAATTGGAGGGCAGTGTTTGATCTTCTGGAAGGGAGAGATCAGTGATTGGGAGACGAGACCCTTAAAAGCACAAGTAGCGTGCTTCTCTGTGTTGCCAAGACTAGCCATGGCCTCTTCAAAGCACCCTTATCAAGGACTTTTAGTTAATCTGCATTTATTGGTGCCTTACGTCTGGAGGGGGAGATGAGAATTGGGAGGCCAGATCAAATATTTAAAGTCATCTGACTTTATTCAGTTTAGTGGTTGGCCTCAGTATACAATGTGCTTTTTCTGTAACTGCTCCTCTCTTCTGTGTTATTAATCCTCTTATGAATGGCTTTTAATATCAAATCATATAATTCTGCACCGTCTGGGATAAAGTGCTAGGAGAAATAGGCTCCGGATATTTATTCCCCTAGGATTTAGCAGAAATCAACCCTTATTTTTTTTTTTCCTGCTCTGTAACCATAGGATAGAGTATCATTGCATGTGACTGTCACAACAGAGTGATTTTTTTTTTCTCAATACCAGTAAACCAAGATTGGTTTTTGTGTAATTATACAAGTAAAGAATCTGATAGTCACAGTGAACCACAAGACAAAGCCTAAATAAGACCACACAAACACTAATACACACAAATATTAATAAGATGCTGAGATGTTTGAATAGGATTGTAGTCAGTCTCTCTCAATCTCAATCTGTCTCTCTCTCTGCTTCAATTATAGAAGGAAGGGGCTCTGTAGATATCACATGGTCACTTTCTCCTGTAACCCTTTCATTTCACTAAAGTGCTCTCTGTTGGGCCACATTAGGTTCAGAGTAGCATTTACCACTACTCTTTAATTAACTTAAATGAAAGATTAAATCATTATTTATATGGAATTTATGTAAATTTTTACAGCTCTCACTTTCAATATGTTAAAATGATATGACCGTTCTGTTCAAAAACTGACCAGTTCTAGCCTGCAAAGTGTCCCAAGCATAGACGATCAAAGCTCCTTTATCTTCTATCTTGAAGAGACAATCATGGGCTTCACTCTAAGAGGCCATTGATAAAGCCTAGTATGAAGTCAGGTGGCTGAGTGGTGCAAATAGTTAAGCAATTGACTGTAAGCCTAAAGGTTGGTGGTCTGAATCCACCCAGAGGTGCCTCAGAAGACAGGCCTGGTGATCTGTTTCAGAAAGATCACAGTCTAAAAACCTTATGTTGCCATGAATTGGAATTGACTTGATGGCAACGAGCAACAATAGTATGAAATCATACTGGAAACACATTTTTTATGATCAGCAACCCAAGAAGTCAGAGGATCTGTAGTCCAGAGAAGAAATGGCTAATGTGGGAAGGTATTAGTTATATTGAGATATTTAAAGTATTGCCATGTTGAGAAGGGATAGACTTTGTCTAGAACTTGGACTGATGTCTAGAAGTTCTGGGAAGGTAGATATGAGCTTATTATATGGAAAAACTACTTAATCAGAATTGCCCAGTGAAGAAATGAGCTCTCCGTCGCTTGAAGTATTCAAGAAAAATCTGTACACTCACTTGTAAGGAATGTCGTAAGCAAGATTAGGCTGGGTTATCCTGTACCTGCATTTCACATGAGGTTTTCTCTAGAATTAACTCTCAGAAAAGCAGGGATTATCTTATCTTTGAATCCTTACACAAGAGATACTATAGATTTTCTGTTTGGGGAAGACACATAAGCTTGAAAATACTTTAATGGAAACTACTTTGAATGCTCATGAACTCAAATAATGGAATCAGGAAAACAGGAGGCAAAGGAATTTCACAAATTTTTGGTAATTGTATCTTTGTGTCTCATTTCACAATTCAAAAATATCGATGTTATAAATAGATAATTTAAAAATCATGTAACCAAGCAATATTTACCAATTTTTTTTTATTGCCTCAAATGAGGGAGGGATGCTACTGACACCTAGTGGGTAGAGGCCAGGGAAGCAGCTAAACATCCTGTGATGCACAAGACAGTCCCCCAGGACAAAGACAGCCAGCCCAAAGGTCAATAGTGACTCAGTGGAGAAACACGCTTTATGGAGGTCATGGATATAACTACAAGAATGACAAAAAATTGTCCTAGTGACAACATCGTATGGAGTCATAAACTGCTATACTTAAGCTTTCATGGACGGAGAGATGATGTGTTTTGAAGAACCATGCTGTGTGGCTCAAAAAATGGCTTTGGTGACTGCAGACATTCTGTCGGCTATAATGCATGTGAGCAGTTCTCAGAAAGCTGTTTCATTCACAAAATGTAGCGAAAAAAGCAATTTTTCTAAATCAGTATATTGTTATTGTATATATGATTTTAAATCTTTGTAACTAATTTAATAATATAAATATTGTAGTCGCTTGGTAATTTAATCTACTCTCAAGTTAATATATTGAAGTGGGTCAGAAACAATTTTATGATCTCGTTGGGCAAACGGCCCCGTGCCTCCTACTCAGGCTGACCTTGTATTTGGGTGAATATGGAAAGCCGTATTCCAGGATCTTGAGCTCTCTCACTGTGTGTGTGTGTGTGTGTGTGTGTGTGTGTGTGTGTGTGTGTGTTTGGTCATGGCATGGTTGTCTGGTGCCATGGTATGAAATTCCTTCAATGTTATGAATCTGCAAGTAACTTCTAAAGGTGATCAAGTCTTTCTAACTTTTATTTGCTTTAAAAATGTACATATTGTAAAATTCAGTGCATTCTGAGGGTCTTGACAAATGCATACAATCGTGTAACCATCACCACAATCAAGATGCAGAATAGTTCCATCACCCCAAAATTCCCTCACGTAGCCCCTTTTAATCAGTCCCTTCCCCCTGTTATGGATTTAGTTGTGACCCCAAAAATATGTGTTGTAAATCTTAACCTCTATGCCTGTGGTTATAATGTTACACACTTTTACAAGTAGAATTCTTATTTTCAAAATAAACTCTTATGCAGAAACCCAACATATAAAACAGACACAGGCTGAGCTGCTCTGATTGGATCCCAGAGTCCACCTGTTCCGTCTTCCTTTGGCCCCAACCAGGGCTCCAGGGATTTTTCTGACAGTCAACACCACCGATCAAATTCTTCCACCTGTCAAATGTTTTAGTGAGCCATACAGTGTGCCAGGCTAGTAGCTGGAGAGAAGGGAATGGACAGATATGGTCCCTACCTTTAGTAGACAGACAGCAATATACAAATAAAATGTAAAACTGAAGATTTTCTAAGTGTTAAAATGGAAAATTACATGGTCCTTTGGGTGGAAAAGAAGTTTGAGCTGAGGCAAGAATGATGCTGCCTCTGACGGAATTGTCTCTGGCCATCACTTATGTTCTAGGCGGCTTCATGAAAGTCTCAAGGTGGAGGAAAGCGCATTTGAAGAATAGGAAATCCTGAGAGGCTGGAGCATGGTGAACAAGACAGGGAGTTCCTGGAGAAGTAGGCAGGGGCTAGACCCAACAGAGCATTGTGTACCACTATATATGTAAAACTTCATTTTAAGATTTGGGTTTTCATTAACGGGGTGACGTGAATGATCAGATTCTCTTTATTTCTCTCTCTTTCTTCTCTTTCTCTCTCCTTCCCTCCCTCCCTCCCTAGCTCTCAATTATGCAGAATGGATAAGAGTGTGTGTTGGGCAAATGCAGATGGGGAGTGAGAAATGAAAAAGCTGGACCAGGGAGGTGAAGGTAAAAATAAAGACAAGTGAATGCATTAAAGGTACGCGGCATTGGAGGCAAATGAATGCTAGCCTGTCTTTGGGATAAGGAAGAGTGTCAATGAGGTCTGCGGGGGTTTCTAGCTCAAGTGACTGTGTTTACCAAGATGATTCCCTCTGGAGGTGGATGAAGTTTAGGAGGAGATTCAAGAGTCCACTCTCGGACATGTTAGATTGTGGAGCCTGGATGATATCCAGGCAGATGTAAAGGCCTTGAGCTCCAGAGTTTACCTTCCAACCATCATTTACTTATTCTTTGGAAACGCCTACCATGCCTTTGTTCCTGAGCTATGTGTTAGTGTAAAAGTAGAGCTAGGATGTGCTCCCTATCCTGGATGCACTGGAGAAGAAAACGGGATACATTTGGATTAGTGTTGTCAAAGAAATAATGCTCATACCACCATGGGAGCTCAGCAGATGATATGATTTCTTTTGCCTGAGGAGGTCAGGAAAGCTGTTTCCAGCTCTAGATGAAGGGTTTTGCCATTTGGAAAGTGAGAAGAACAACATTCTAGGGAGAGAAAACAGTCTGTGCAAAGTTTCCAAGGTGTGAAAATTGATGACTCACAAAGGTTAGTTTGGTGTAGAAAGGCAATAGTCTGTGTATTGTGGGAAATGGCTGGAAATGAGGCCTTTGGGATAAGAGTGTGAAGGAGAATCCAGGAAGGGCCATAGGAGGGAAGGGACACGAGAGGATCTGTGGCCACAGACTGCAGTGTGGATTGGAGTGGAAGGGATGGAGGTCAGGGAGACTGGCTGGAAGAATATTGCAGTTGTCCAAATGAGAGAGGAAGGACTAAGGACTGTGCTAATAGGGATAGAGAGAAAGGATTATTAGGGATTTAGGAGGCAGAGTCTACTTGTCTTGGTGACTGAAGTGATGAAGAGGACAAGAGATTATGTTGTTCCTATTTTGAACAAACAGGTGGTAGAGATGCTGTCGACTACCACTGCTGGCTTTATCTCAGAAACAGTTTTGTGGTGAAGGCAGTAAGTTATATTTTGGATGTGTTGCGTGTGAGGTTCCCCAGGGGCAATCAGAGTGATGTGAGCCTGTTGTCTCTCCTCTGATTTTTCTAGCGTGTTGTAACTGCATCTATACTGCATTGCATTCTTGCATTCCAATGATTTGTTTATGAGTCTCTTTTTAGATTGTGGATATTCTCCATGAAAGGAACTGGGTCCTGTTTTCCTTTTCTTTCCAGTGGATATTTGTAGAGCAAAGTCTTTCAAACTTTTTTTTTTTTTTTTTTTTTTACTGTTGCCTTAGTTATCTAGTGCTGCTATAACAGAAATACCACAAGTGGATAGTTTTCAACAAAGAGAAGTTTATTTCCTTACAGTAAAGTAGGCTAAAATTCCAGATTCAGGGTGTCAGCTCCAGGTGAAGGCTTTCTCTCTCGGCCTTCTCATCAGTGTTATCGGGGACAAGGAGCTTCTCGGCACAGGGACCCCGGTTCAAAGGGCGCGCTCTGCTCCCGGCACTGCTTTCTTGATGGTATGAGGTCCCCAATTCTCTGCTTGCTTCCCTTTCCTTTTATCTCTTACAAGAGTTAAAAGGTGGTGCAGGCCACACCCCAGGGAAACTCCCTTTACACTGGATCAGGGATGTGACCTGAGTAAGGGTGGTGTTACAATTCCACTCTAATCCTCTTTAACATAAAATTACAACCACAAAATGGAGGACAGCCACACAATTCTGGGAATCATGGCCTAGCCAAATTGTTACACACATTTTTTGGGGGACACAGTTCAATCCATGACAACTGTAGTATACAATAAGAAAAAAATTTTACATCGTGCACAGACACACATTTAAAATATACCTAAAACAGAAGTTTCACAAAACACTTATCTATAGCATCCGCAATTCAACTCCACTTCTCTCTTCTCCTCTCCTCTTTTTCTTCTCTAGTCTAGTTTAATTTAAATAGTTAACAATTTTCTATATTCACTTCTATCACTTGTCTATCAGTTTGTCATACTGTGGTGGCTTGTATGTTGCTATGATGCTGGAAGCTATGCCACCAGTATCTCAAATACCAGCAGGGTCCCCCATGGTGGAAAGGTTTTCGTGGAGCTTCCAGACTAAGACAGACTAAGAAAAAAGGCCTGGTGATCTTCTTCTGAAAATTAGCTAATGAAAACCATATGGAACACAACAGAACATTATCTGATATAGTGTTGGAAGAGCCCCCTACGTTGGAAGGCATTACATAGGAGCCGAAACAATGGACTCAGACATATCAAAGATTTTGAAAATGGCCCAAGACCAGACAACTCTTTGCGTCCATGAGGTTGGAGCCAACTTAGCAACAACAACAACAAAATAGTCCTTTCAGGACGCTATGGGTTGCGGTTCACAACTTGTAACCCTTAGATGCAGAGCACAGGCTGCCATAAAGATCCTGAAATTTGTAGTCAGAAGGACTTGGATTTGAATTCTACTCTGCCACTGAATAGCCATGTGACCTTGGACAAGTCATTTAATCTCTCTGAGTCTCAATTTTCTTATCTGTAAAATGGGGATAAATGCCAGTTAGAGTGAAGATTAAATGAGAAAATGAATGCTTATAAATGAAATTGGTAGTATTAGTTTCCTATTGCTGCAGTAACAAATTACCACAAAATTAGTGACTTAAAACAGCACAAATTTATTATTTTACCATTTTGGAGGTCATAATTCTGAAACAGATTTTATGGGGCTAAAATCAAGGTGTTAGCAGAGCTGTGTTTCTTCTGAAGACTCTAGAAAAAAAATGTTTCCTTGCTTTTTCCAACTTGTAGAGGCCACCTGCATTCCTTGGATCATGGCCCCTTCCTCCATCTTTAAAACCAGCAGGGTAACATCTTAAAAAATGTCACAGACTCTGATTTTCTGCCTCCTTCTTCCATATTTGGAGCCCTGGTGGCACAGTGGTTAAGAGCTTGGCTGCTAACAAAAAGGTCGGCAGTTCTAATCAACCAGCCACTCCTTGGTACCTCTATGGGACAGTTCTGCTGTGTCCTATAGGGTTGCTATGAGTCAGAATCGACCCAACAGCAATGGGTTTGGTTTAGGTTTTCTTCTATATTTAAAGGGCCCTTGAGATCAAATTGGGCTCACCCAGATAACCCAGGATAGTGTCTGTAATTTAGAGTTAGCTGATTAGCAAACTTAATTCCATTTGCAACCTTAATTCTCCCTTGCTATACAACAAAACATATTCACAAGGTCTGGGGACTAGGAGCCCTGGTTGCACAGTGGTTAAGTGCTCAGTTGCTAAATGAAAGGTCAGCAGTTTGAATTCACGAGCTGCAGTGTGGGAGAAAGATGTGGAGTCTGCTTCCATAAAGATTTACAGCCCTGGAAAGCCTGTGGGGCAGTTCTACTCTGTCCTGTAGGGTTACTATGAGTCAGAATTGATGGCAAGGAGTTTTAGTTTTGTTACTCTGTCTACCATACTAGTACTATGAGTGGAATCTCACTGTCTCACAGACATTCAGTTAATAACACTGAGGCTCTCTTAACTCTGAGATTCTGTGAGATTAAAAAAACATAAAATTTAAACCAGTGCAACACAAAACAAAACAAAAAATGTAAGTCTTTAATTACACATTCAGGGGCAGGGCCAAGATGGCAGAGTAGTCAGATGCTTCTGGTAGACCCCCTTACAACAAAGACCCGAAAAAACAAGTGATTCGATTATATATGGCAGTCTGGAAGCCCTGAACATCAAAGGTAGAGTTGAGGAACTGGACTGAGTGGCGGGAGGAGGATGAGATGGTTTGGAAGCAGCAAGGAGTTGCCAGACCTGACCTGGCAAGAGCCTGAGCCCTTCAGGCCTGATCAGCTCGTGGGTGAGCGAAGAGGCAGGCAAGCAGCTGAGCTCGGGAGGTGTGTTTTCAGCACTGAAAGAGACCCACGCCAGCACCTACATGGCCAGGCAGAACCAGTGAGAAGCAGCCCTCCATGAAAGATAAGTACTGCACAGATCAAAAACACCCCCCTTAGGGAAAAACCTCTCTCCCATTTACCTCCCTGCTCCCCACTCTGCACTGGGTCCTGGACTGGCTTCAGCAAATGCTGAGTCCCTGGGCAGGAAGTAGGATCCGTCACAAGCCTGGAGACATTCTCCCTGCCTTAGAGAGTGAACAAATTAAGAAACGGGAAAAAATAAACTGCCAGCTCCCCTAAGGGCAGACCCCAGGATCGGCACAGCTCCTTTGTCTAGGCACAGGGATAAGGGAGCCACAGACTTTGAGTACCTTTCCCCCTGCATAGACTTGTCTGGGCCCATCTCAACAGCGTAGGCCCTCATTACTGCAGTAAAACAGTGTATATACTGGAACCCTAACTTCAACTGTTTCAGCTGTGAAGTGGCAGGTTCTTAACATTTGACACTGCTCTGCCCATTAAGCAGGGTCTTCACCTACCCACATCATGGGCCTGAGGACTGGTGGCTCCACCCACACCACCTAGCCACCTGCGAAAAGGGCCCATGAATAAGAGGTGCCCCCCAGTCCTTACAGCCAATAGCATTAGATGCTCATAGTCCTGCTGCAAAAGCCATCCACCTACACACTCTAGGGAACAGGAACACTCCTTCCTCCTGGCCACTCGGGGGTAGCCGTCTGCCCCCTGCCTTGCTCAGAGTGTGTCCCCCTGCTGCAGCCAGATGCCTATGCCTACACCAATCACCAATGCCAATCTAGGACTGTAAGTGAGAACCTACACCACACACTTGATGGCTATGTACCTGGGCACCTAAGCTGAATCCATACAGGAGGAGTGGGTGGACTCCTGAGCTCACATACTTAGTAATAGATCTAACCACCTGGTGACAGGACATTAGAGTTTCAAAGGTGCCAATAATCAAACTAGCTCATATGAGCAGCCTATTTGGGCATATCAAAACAAAACAAGAAGCTAAGACACAGTAAGCAAACATAAAATAAATAAATATAATAATTTATTATTGACTCAGAGACAACAGTCAATATCAAATCACATAAAGAGGCTTCAGCAACCTCCCAAAATAAAGAATCTAGAAATTTTCCAGAGGAGGAAAATTTCTTGCAATTACTGGAGGTAGAATACAAAAGATTAATATGCAGAACTCTTCAAGACATTAGGAAGGAAATTAAGTAAAATGCAGAACATGCAATAGAGAAAACTGAAAAGATTAGAGAAGAGCATAATGACAAATTTAACAGGCTGCAAGAATCTATAGAGAAACAGCAATCAAATCCAGAAGATTAACAATAAAAATTCAGAATTAGACAACTCAATAGAAAGTCATAGGAGCAGAACTGAGGCAAAGGAAGTCAGAATTAGTGAAATTGAAGATAATGCACTTGACACCAACTTATTTGAGGAAAAATCAGATAAAAGGATTTAAAAAAATGAAGAAACCCTAAGAATTATGTGGGACTCTATAAAAAGGAATAACCTAAGAGTGACTGGAGTACTAGAACAGAGGGCTATGACAGAAAATACAAGAGAATTGTTGAAGATTTGTTGGCAGAGAGCTTCCCTGATATTGTGAAAGATGAGAAGGTATCTATCCAAGATGCTCATCGAACCCCACATAAAGTAGATCCCAAAAGAAAGTCACCAAGACATATTATAATCAAACTTGCCAAAACCAAAGATAAAGAGAGAATTTTAAGAGCAGCTAAAGATGAACAAAAAGTCATCTACAAAGGAGAGTCAATAAGACAGCTCAGACTACTCAGCAGAAACCATGCTCGCAGTAAGGCAATGGGATGACATACATAAAGCCTTGAAGGAAAAAAACTGCCAGCCAAGAATTATATATCCAGCAAAACTGTCTCTCAAATATGATGGTGAAATTAGGGCATTTCCAGATAAACAGAAGTTTAGGGAATTTGAAAAACCAAGCCAAAATTACAAGAAATACTAAAGAGAGTCCTCTGGTTAGAAAATCAGTAACACCAGATAACAACCCAAGACTAGAACACAAGACAGAGCAACCAGATATCAACCCAGATAGGGAAGTCACAAAAGTAAATCAAAGCTAAAACATTCAAAATAGGGAAACAGAGATGTCAATATGTACAGGATGAGAACATTAAAACAAAAAAGATGGACTTTAAAAATGTATACGTAGATTTTTCATATGGAGAGGAAGTCAAGGTGATATAAAGAAATAAAAGACTGGTATAAACTTAGAAAAATAGGGGTAAATATGAAGGTAACCACAAAGGAAACTAACAATCCTACAAGTCAAAATAAAAAACTAGAAAAATACAAAGGCTCTGCAAACACAAAATCAAAAACAATGAAGAAAATACATAAAGAAAAATGACTCAGCACAGAAAATTAAGTGGAACAAAGAAACTGTGAAAACACACAAAAAAAGACATCAAAATGATAGCACTAAAGTCATATCTATCAATAATTAGGCTGAATGTAAATGGACTAAATGCACCAATAAAGGGACAGAGAGTGGCAGATTGCATTAAAAAACACAATCCGTCTATATGTTGCCTACATGAGACACACCTTAGACTTAAAGACACAAACAAACTAAAACTTAAAGGATGGAAAAAAATATATCAAGCAAACAACACTCAAAAAAGAGCAGGGGTGGCAATATTAATCTGTGCCAAAATAGACTTTAAAGTAAAATCCACCACAAAGGATAAGGAAGGACACTATATAATGATTAAAGGGTCAATAAACCAGGAGGAAATAGCTGTAGTAAATATTTATGCACCTGAACACCAAAATACGTAAAACAAACTCTAATAGCACTGAAAAGAGAGACAGACTGCTCCACAATAGTAATAGGAGACTTCAACACACCACTTTTGGTGAAGGACAGAACATCCAGAAAGAAGCTTAACAAAGACATGGAAAATCTAAATGCTACAATCAACTAACTTGATCTCATAGATATATACCAAACACTCCACCCAACAGCAGCCAAGGATACTTTCTTTTCCAGTGCACATGGAACATTCTCCAGAATGTACCACATATTAGGCCATAAAGTAAGCCTTAACAAAATCCAAATCATCGAAATACTACAAAGCATCTTTTCTGAACATAAAGCCATGAAAGTAGAAATCAATAACAGAAAAGGAAAGAAAAAAAAAAAATCAAACACATGGAAACTGAACAACATCATGCTCAAAACCTACTGGGTTATATAAGAAATTAAGGATGGAATAAAGACATTCATAGAATCAAACAAGAATGAAAACACATCTTACCAGAACCTTTGGGACATAGCAAAAGCAGTGCTCAGAGTTCAGTTTACAGCAATGAGTGCACACGTCCAACAAGAAGGGCCATAATCAAAACATTAACCCTACAACTGGAACAAGTAGAAAGAGAGCAGCAAAAGAAGCCCTCAGCGCTAGAAGAAAGGAAATAGTAAGAATTAGAGCAGAATTAAATGAAATAGAGAATAGAAAAACTTTTGAAAGATTTAAGAAGACCAAACGCTGGTTCTTTGAAAAGATCAACAAAATAGATAAACCACTGGCCAAACTTCCTAAAGAAAAATGGGGGAGTAATTACACATTCAACATTAAGCCAGATTCCCAATTTACATTTAGGAAACTGATATTTGAACCATATTACAGGACTTTGCATTTAACTGTGTTAAACAGCAGCTTAAGATAATTTTGAATCTGGCCCTCACCATTAAAGCATGTTCTTTAAATGATTTGTTGCAACTGAGAACTTGCTTTGCATGATTTCAATGTCAATGTTCAAGTCAACGATAAAAATTTTGAGCAGTCCAGAGTCTTCTGAGGTGCTTCTAGGGGACTTCCTCTACTCTGAGACTGATCATTAATTAATACATCTGTTTGAAATGAGAGGGAGGAGGAGACGGGAGAGGAAGGAGAAATAAGAGAGGAGAAGAGACTGAATAAGAGCAAGGTGCATGTCTGAGAGTATGACAAAAACAGGAGCATTTTCTGGGGATTGGTGTCTTGGGAAAAAAAAGCAGAGTTATAAGAAGACCAAATTTCAATAAATGTTAGATATTATTATTATACATATTTTCAGCATTTCTCCTAGACTACACATGGAGGCTTGTACAAGGATCTTGCCGCTTGATACTGGAAAATCTGCCTTCCCAGCTGATAAGATTAAAGGGCTAAATCCCTGAACAATTAACTAACCTGCAAGCCTGAAATGAAGGACAGGGCCTAGTTCCCCGGCACCTTGGCTGCAAGGAAATTTGAAAGGAGGGTCAACAACAGCACAACAGGGCTCTGAGAGCTCCTGAAGAACCTTCAGCAGCACCGAGAAGGAGACATAGGGCTGGGAGTTGGGAGCTATGAGGGAAAGTTTATTGCAGCTCTGCCTCTTCCCAGGAGAGGTGATAAAGTAAGTCACCATGTCCTGTAAAATCTGGCTCTTTGATTTCATTTGGGCTTCTCCCTTCTCCAGCTACACATTTCTTTAAAGGATGTCTACGCCCATCCCTGCCCCTGGGGAGGAGAGTTTTGGGGACACCCTTGTGCCTTTCAACAAATCCTCGGTCACCCCAGAGTGGAAGTATGATGTATCTGATTAGTGAGAGAGGTAAGACGTAGAAATTCTCACCACTCATCCCAATGTTTGGCCCATGTGACATCAAACACAAGGATTTTTGCAGCGATCTGAACAGCAGATTGAATTTTCAGGCTCCATCTGCCCTTCCCCACTGATGAATTATCAATTTTACGTTTTCCAGATATTTTGGCTCTAGATGAATGATTGAATTGCAGAGTTGTCAGCTGGATGTTTGACATCATATTTATTCAGGTTAGGACTATTCTAGAATAAGAGGCTTTTTATTCTTCTAAAACCATGAGCAGAAGCCTTGACAAGCACATTTCTATAGCCTAGTCTACTCCAGAGTAGACCCTCAGTAAAATTTGTTGAATTTAAGAGATTCAAATGCTTTCCAGTAGACTTTTGTACCCATTTACTTGACTCCTGGAAGTTATGCAAATAATTTGGGGCGGGGGAAGTGAACCTGCCTCTTTTGTGAGAGTAAGATTTCATAAGGATAAGAGCACAAGCTTTGGAATTAGATCCATGATCAAATATTCACTTGGGTGCTTACTTACAAGCTATACAACATTTTGATGTTGTTATTACTGCCATCAAGTCAGCACCCAACTTATGGAGACCTCAGACACAATGGAACAAAATGCTGCCTGGTCCCGTGTTATCCCCATGACTGATTGTGGATAGGATTGTTGTGGTCTATAGGATTTTCACTGGCTGATTTTTGAAGGTAGATCACCTGGCCTTTCTTCCTAGTCCATCTTAGTTTGGAAGCTCCACTGAAACCTGTTTAGCATCACAGCAACACAAACCTCTACTGACAGACAGGTGGTGGCTGTGCATGAAGTGCATTGGCCAGGAATTGAACTCAGGACTCCTCCATGGAACCACCAATGACCCTCATGTGACCTAATAACAACAGCAGAGAAACTTACCCCAGAGAGTATCTGGTTCTCACCTCTCTCACTAATCAGGTAAACCATACTTTCTCTCTGTGGTGACTGACTGAGAATTTATTGAAAGGCACAAGTGTGCCCCCAGTGCTCTCCTCCCCAGGGGTAGAGATGGGGTAGACGTCACACCTTTACAGAAATGTGTAACTGGAGAAGCTCAAATGAAATCAAAGAGCCAGACTTTACCGGACACGGTGTCTCTATTGTGATATGATTCTATTATTTGCTAATCATCCATTTACCTGCCAGTTGCTCCCATACTATGATAAGCACCTTGAGGGCAGGTACTCTCTTATTTGACTCTGCAGTGTGTCTTCCTCCCACAATGCCTGAAGCAGAGTAAGAACTCAAAACTGTTTGCTGAATCAAGGTCGCATGTTTTCTTTTGTTTTTGTTTGCATGTTCTGTCTCCCCCAGTACAGCACAAAGTCTTTAAGAGAAAGATTGTATCGTATTCATTTTTGTCAAAGCCAGTTGCTGTTGTGTGGATGCTGACTCATGGCAACCCCACGTGTGTCAGAGTAGAACTGTGCTCTGTAGGGTTTCCAATGGCTGATTTTTCAGAAGTAGAATACCAGGCCTTTTTTAACAAGGCGCCTCTGGGTGGACTCAAACCACTAACCTTTTGGTTGGCAGCTATTTACACCACCTGGGAACCCCCAGACGTTCACCATAGCTGGAGGACATCCTTCCCTGTGCTTGAATTCTCCTCTACTATCTCTGGAGGAAGCACAGGCATCTTCATGAGTAGAGGAGAGGGGTAGATGTGCTAGGTGAGAAAATAGGGGGGAAAGCTCTCCTATTAAACGCAGTTAAGAGTTTCGTCTGTTGCTTGGGACTGAACAGTTTTATAATGAAAAAATATTTGGGGCCTGAAAGTAGAGGATTTTTTAAATTATGTAAAATCAATAGGAAAAGTTTTTTTAATCTGAGGGAGAATTAGTCCCACAAAGCAGCTTTGAAAGAGCAGAAGGGGAGAAGAATAAAAAAACTTTTTTCTGCTGCACTTCCTCTTTTAAACATATGGTTTCACAAGCATTGAATACGACTATTAATCAAACTATCTGATTGTATTAACATCGTGTCTCTGAAACAGAACAGTAACCTGAAATATATAATCGAGAGATGTCTTTTCTTGAGCAGTGTCACAGAATATGAAACTCTGAGTAGCATGTTTGTTCTCCTGATTGATACAGAATACGGCCAGAGCACAGGCTCATGAGGCTTCTGTGCATTTAAAACAGTGCCTTCACAAAATTAATTAATTGTAACACAAAATTGCTTAATAGTTAGAGCTCTGAGAAAAATTTAACAATAATTTTCCTAAATGCTTTTTATTGCCTGCAGCAATAAAACAGCAAAACTAGAAAGATTTTCCTGTGTAAAACATGTTCCATGAAGAAGCAAGGAATTACATTTTTATCAATTGCACTTAATACCTTTTTAGAATGGTTGTGTTTTATACACCTCTAAAATGTTTTGCTTTATCTCCTGTCCCCTCTGCGAGACCAGCTAATAATGAGGTGATAAGCTCACTAATTATGGACACTGTAGGTTCTGGAAGGTTTTCTTGACTGGAGTCAATGGGCCCCATCATTATCTGAGGCCATCGCACTGAGTTAAGTGTCTTTCAGGATGGATTTTCAGAGAATCACACTATGACTTCCTCTTCATCAGTATAGCTCTGTGGGAGGTGTTTTTGAGTAATGGGTAATTACAGGCTTCTTAGTTGTCTATGGAGATGACAGCCCCCCAAAAGCCCTACATTTCTTTTTCTGAAAAAGTTTTTTAGTGAAAACGTATACAACAAAACATACACCAATTCAGCAATTTCTACATGTACAACTCAATGACATTGGTTACATTCTTCAAGTTGTGCCACCTTTCTCTATATCCTTTCCCAAATTGTTTCACCACCATTAACATAAACTCACTGCCCCCCTAAGCTTCTCATTTAACCTTTTGAGTTGCTGTTGTCAATTTGATCACATATAGATAATTCAAGGCAAACATTCTTTTTTAAAATATTTTTTATTGTAATTTAGATGAAGGTTTACAGAACTAACAGTTTCTCATTAAACAGTACACATATTGTTTTATGACATTGGTTAATAACCCCACGACATGTCAACACTCTCCCTTTTCCACCTTGTGTTCGCTATTACCAGCTTTCCTGTCCCCTCCTACTTTCTAGTCCTTGTCCCTGGGTTGTTGTGCCCCATTAGTCTCATTTTGTCTTATGGGGCTATCTAATCTTTGGCAGAAGAGTGAACTTCAGGAGAGACTTCATTACTGAGCTAAAAGGGTGTCCAGGGGCTATACTCTCATGGTTTCTCCAGTCTCTGTCAGTCCAGTAAGTCTGGTCATTTTTTGTGAGTTACAATTTTGTTCTACATTTTTCTCCAGCTCTGTCTGGGAAACTCTGTTGTGATCCCTCTCAGAGCAGTCAGTGGTGGTAGCTGGGCACCATCTAGTTGTAGTGGACTCAGTCTGGTGGAGGCTGTGGTAGTTGTGGTCCATTAGTCCTTTGGACTAAGAATTCCCTTGTATCTTGCTTTCTTCGTTCTCCCTTGCTCCAGATGAGGTGAGACCATTGGAGTATCTTAGATGGCTGCTCACAGGCTTTTAAGACCCCAGATGCTACTCACCAACGTAGAATGTAGAACATTGTCTTTATAAACTATGTTATGCCAAATGAGCTAGATGTTCCCCAAGATCATGGTCCCCACAGCCCTCCGCCCAGCAATTTGGTCTTTCAGGGAATTTGGATGTGTCTATGGAGCTTCCATGACCTTGCCTTGTACAAGTTGTCCTGGCTTCCTCAGTATCGTGTGCCTTCTTACCCTTCACCAAAGTCACCACTTATCTATCTAGTGTTCCTGCCCCACCTCTCCCCTTCCACGTAGCAATCAGATTGTTTCATTTTTTGTGTAAACTGTTTCACAAGTTTTTATGGTAGTGGTCTCATACAATAATTGTGCATTTGTGATTGACTTATTTCACTCAACATAATGCCCTCCAGATTCATCCATGTTATGAGATGCTTCGCAGATTTCATTATTGTTCTTTATCGTTGTGTAATACTCGATTGTGTGTATGTAAAATAGTTTGTTTATCCATTCTGTTGATGGGCATCTAGCTTGTTTCCATCTTTTTGCTATTGTAAACAATTCTGCAATGAACATGGGTATGCTTATGTCTATTCGTGTGACGGCTCTTATTTCTCTAGGATATATTCCTAGCGGTGGGATTGCTGGATCATATGGTATTTCTATTTCTAGCTTTTTAAGTGTCACTTTGTTTTCCAAAATGGTTGTATCATTTTGCATTCTCACCAGCAGTGCATAAGAGTTCTGATCTCCCTGCAGCCTCTACAACATTTGTTATTTCCAGTTTTTTTGATTTGTGCCAGTAACGCCAGGGTGAGATGGTATCTCAGTCATCTAGTGCTGCTCTAACAGAAGTACCACAAGTGGATGGTTTTAACAGAGAAAAATTTATTGTTTTCACATACAGTAGGCTACAAGTCCAAATTCAAGGCATCAGCTCCAGGAAAAGGCTCTCTCTGTTGGCTCTGGAGAAAGGTCCTTGTGATGCCTCAGTCTTTCCTTGGTCTGGGAGCATCTCAGCACAGGAATGTCAGGTCCAAAGGACACTCTCTGCTCCCAACAATGCTTTCTTGGTGGTGTGAGGTTCCCATGTGTCTCTGTTCACTTCTGTCTTTTATATCTCAAAAGAGTTTGCATTAAGACACTAATCTTGTCAACCTCATCAGTATAACCTCATCACAGTGATAGAATTTATAACACATGAGGAGATCACATGTAATCTCATCATAGTGGTAGAGTTTACAACACATAAAGAAATCACATCAGATAACACATAAAGAAATCACATCAGATAACACAATCATACAATACTGGGAATCATGACCTAGCCAAGTTGCTACCCACATTTTTTGGGGGACACAATTCAACCCATGACAGATGGTATCTCACTGTGGTTTTGATTTGAATTTCTCTAATGGCTAGTGATTGCTAGCATTTCCTCATGTGTCTGTTGGACGCTTGAATGTCTTCTTTTGTGAAGTGTCTGTTCATTTTCATTAACCATTTTTTAATTGGATTATTTGTCTATTGGTTGTAGAGGTGTTGGATTTTCTTGTAGATTTCAGAGATTAGAACTTTGTCTGATTTGTAATGTCCAAAACTTTTTTCCCAATCTGTAGGTTCTCTTTTAACTCTTTTGGTGAAGTCTTTTTATAAGCATAAGTGTTTAATTTTTAAAAAAGATCCCAATTATCTAGCTTATCTTCTGGAGTTTGTGTCTTGTTCGTTATGGTTTGTATCCTGTTAATGCTGTGTATTACGGCCTCTAGCATTGAACCTATTTTTCTTCTAAGAACTTTATAGTTTTTGGCTTTATATATAGGTCTTTGATTCATTTTGAATTAATTTTTGTATATGGTGTGAGACATGGGTCCTGTTTCATGTTTTTGCAGATGGACTTCCAGTTTCACCAGCATCATTTGTTAAGAAGACTGTCTGTTCCCCATTTGATGGACTTTGGGTCCTTGTCAAAATCAGGTGTCCATAGATGGATGGATTTACGTCTGGGTTCTCAATTCTGTTCCATTGGTCAATATATATCTGTCATAGTACCAGTACCAGGCTATTTTGACTACTGTAGCTGTATAGTAGGTTTTAGATCAGGTAGTGCAAGTCCTCCTACTTTATTCTTCTCTTCAATAGTGCTTTACTCATCTGGGGCTTCTTCCCTTTCCATATAAAGTTAATGATTAGGTTTTCCTTCTCTTTAAAGAATGCTGTTTGTATTTGGATTGGTGTTGCACAGTATTCGTAAATTGCTTTGGGTAGAATTGTCATTTCCACAATGTTGAGTCTACCTATCCATGAGCATGATATGTTTTTCCATGTAAGTAGATCTCTTTGGGTTTCTTGCAATAACGTTTTGTAGTTTTCTTTGTATAGGTCTTTTATATCCCTGGTTAGATTCATTCCTAAGTATTTTATTTTTTTAGGGGCTATTATAAATGGTATTGTTTTCCTGATTTCCTTTTCATCGTTCTCTTTATTGGTATATAGGAATCCAACTGATTTTGTATGTTTATCTTGTATCCTGCTAGTCTGCTGAATCTTCATGTTAGTTCCAGTAGTTTTCTAATGGAGTCTTTAGGGTTTTCTGTGTATAGTATCATATTATCTGCAAATAGGGACAGTTTAACTTCTTCATTACCAATTTGGGTGCACTTTATTTCTTTTTCTTGCCTTATTGCTCTAGCTAGGACTTCCAGTACAATGTCAAATTGGAGTGGTGATAAAGGACATCATTGTCTTGTTCCTGTTCTCAAGGGAATGTTTTGAGCCTCTATCCATTAAGAATGATGTTGGCCATTGGTTTTGCACAAATGCCCTTTATTATGTGGAGAAATTTCCCTTCTTTACCTATTTTATTGAGTTTTTGTCAGGAATGGGTGTTGGACTTTGTCAAATGCCTTTTCTGCATCAATTAAGATGGTTCTTTTCTTTCCTTTTATTTATGTTGTGGATTATGTTGATTGATTTTCTAATGTTGAACCATCCTTGCATACCTCATATGAATCCTACTTAGTCATGGTGTATTATTTTTTTTGATATGATGCTGAATTCTATTGGCTAGAATTTTGTTCAGAATTTTTGCATCTATATTTATGAGAGATATTGGTCTGTAATTTTCTTTTTTTTGTGTGGCTTCTTTGCCTGGTTTGAATATTGAGGTTATGCTGGCTTCATAGAATGAATTCGGAAATGTCTCTTCCTTTCTATGTTCTGAAATAGTTTGAGCAGTATGGGTGAAAGCTCTTCTCTGAATGTTTGGTAGAATTCTCCAGTGAAGCCATCTCAGCCAGGGCTTTTTTTGTTGGGAGTTTTTTTTGTTACCTTTTGAATCTCTTCTCTTGTTATGAGTCTGTTCAGATTTTCAACATCACTTTGTGTTAGTTTGGGTAGATAGTGTATTTCTAGAAATTTATCCATTTCCTCTAGATTTTCATATGTGTTGGAATATAATTTTTCATAATACTCTGTTATGAACCTTTTTATTTCAGTTGGGTGTGTTGTAATGTTCCCCGTTTCATTTCTTATTTGCATCCTTTCCTGTTTTTCCTTTGTCAGTTGATTTTGTTGATCCTTTAAAAAAAAACAACTTTTGGTTATGTTGATTCTTTCTATTGCTTTTCTATTCTCTATTTCATTTATTTCTGCTCTGATCTTTATTATTTCCTTTCTTCTAGTGGCTGTGGGCCATTTTTTTTTTGTCATTCTATTTCCCTTTGTTCTAGTTCTGTAGTTAATGTTTTGATTTTGTCCCTTTCTTCTTTTTTGATGAGTCCATCTATTGCTATAAATTGTCCTCTGAGGACTGCCTTTGCTGTGTCCCAAAGGTTTTGGTACGATGTGTTTTCATTCTCATTTGATTCTAGGAATTTTTTGATTCCATCTCTGATTTCTTCTGTTACTCACTGGTTTGTAAGCAGGGAGTTATTCAGTTTCCATGTAATTGATTTTTTTTCCTTGTTCTTCCTGTTGTTAATTTCTACCTTGATGGCATTGTGTTCAGAGAATATACTTTGTATTATCTCAGTGTTTTTGATTTTATTGAGGGTTGCTCTGCAGCCTTGAAGATGTGGTCTATTCTGGAGAACATTCCATGTGCATTGGAAAAGAATGTGTACTTTGCAGCTGTTGGGTGGAGTATTCTACATATGTCTATGAGGTCAAGTTGGCTGATTGTGCCCTGTCAGTAGTCTGTATCTTTTTTGAGTTTCTATCTGGATGTTCTGTCCTTTACCGAGAGTGGTGTGTTGACGTCTTCTACTATTATTGTGGAACTGTCAATTTCTCTTTTCAGAGCTGTTAGAGTTTGTTTTATGTATTTTGGAGGACTGTCATAGGATGTGTAGATGTTTATTATGGTTATGTCTTCTTGATGGATTGTCCCTTTATTCATGATATGGTGCCCTTCTTTGTCTTTTGTGGTGGATTTTGTTTTAAAGTCTATTTTATCTGAGATTAGTATTGCCACTCCTGCTCTTTTTTGGTAGCTGTTTGCTTGATATTTTTTTCCAACCTTTGATTTTTAATAAATTTATGTCTTTGTTACTAAGGTGTGTTTCTTGTAGACAGCATATTGATGGATCCTGTTTTTTTATCCATTCTGTCACTGTCTGTCTCTTCAAGGGAGCATTTAGGCCATTTACATTCAGTGTAGTTATTGATAGGTGTGAGTTTACTGCTGTCATTTTGTGGTGCTTTTTTTTGTGATGCTGACGTTTTCTTTGTTCCTCTTATTCTCCTGTGCTGAATTGCTTTTGTTTGTGGATTTTTTTTCATTTCTTTTATTTTTGTAGGTTTTGTTTTTACTGAGACTTTATGTTTTTCCTCTTTATTTTTATGAGTAGGTTTGTTAGCTTTTTTTGTGGTTACCATGAAATTTACTTGTATCTTTCTACCTTTGAAGCAGTCTATTATTACTTTGTATCACCTTGCCTTCCTCTTTTTTAGAAGGTTTTATACCTACACCATTTATTCCTTCTTTTATTGTTATGATATTGTTGTCATTTATGGATTAACTGCTCTGATTGCCTGCTGTATTTCTTTTGGTTTTGGGTAATTCTTGAGAGATCATTTCCTAGATTGGTATCTGGCTGGTATCATTTGTCCTAGATTTAGTGTGTGAGTTGAAGTTTTTTGTTCTCAGATTGAAGGACTCCCTTTAATAATTCTTGAAAGTTTCGTTTTGTTTTTACATATTCCCTTAATTTCTGTTTATCTGGAAATGTCCTAATTTCACCATCATATTTGAACAAGAGTTTTTCAGGATATATTATTCTTGGCTGGTATTTTTTTTTTTCTTTAAGGTTTTATATATGTCATGTCAATGCTTTCTTGCCTGCATGATTTCTGCTGAATAATCTGAGCTTAGTCTTATTGTTTCTCATCTGTATGTGACTTTTTTTTTTTGTCTAGCTGATCTCAGGATTCTTTGTCTTTGATTTTGGCGAGTGTGATTATGATATACCTTGGTGATTTTCTTTTGGCGTCTATCCTACAGGGAGTTCTTTGGCCTTGGATGGCCAACTTTTCATCTTTCATGATATTGGGGAAGTTTTCTGTCGGCAGTTATTCAATGATCTTCTCTGTTTTCTGTTTTCTCCCCCTGTTCTGGAACTCCGATCACTGGCATATTTTTGCTTTTGATTGTATCCCACATAATTCTCAGGATCTCTTCATTTTTCTTTGTTGTTTTTTTCTGATTTTTTCTCAGAGTTGTATCCATGTGTTTATCTTCAGATTCACTGATCCCGTCTTCCATTGTTTCAGACCTGCTCCTCAGCCCTTCTATGACACAGTCCATTTCTGAAATCTTGTTGTTTATCTTTTGGATTTCTAATTGTTGTTTTTGAATGATTTCTAGTTGTGAATTTATTTTGATATTTTGTTCCTGCATTATTTTCCTGAATTCTTGCATTTTTTTGTCTGCAATTTCCATGAACTTGTCTGACTTTTCCATGTATTTGTCTTTCTTTTCCTCATTTTTGTCTGCTTTTTGCTTCAACTCTTGAATAGCTCTGAATATTAGAGACTTGAATTCATTATCAGGTAGTCTAGTGCCCTTTCTTCTACTTGAAAGTCATTTGGTGTTCTATGTTTGATGCCTACTGGAACCATCCTGTCTTGTTTTTGTAAATGCTTTGATATTGTCTGTTGTCTTTGTGGCATTTGGTAGTTATTTCTCTCATTTAGTGATTGCAGATTTATTTGTTTCATCCTGTTTTTTTTTGTTTTATTTGGCTATGTCTGAGCTGGTGGGCTATGTGTTCTGTTGTTTGTTGTTTGCTCATCTGTGTGCACAATACTTTTCACCTCCTTCTCCACTTAGCAGTGTCAGCCAGTCAGATATGTTACAGCATGGCGGGTTTAGGTGAAAAGGAGTTGTTGGCATGAGTTGTTTGTGGCACTTACTATGGCCACCAGGGCGGGCCAGTAATCAGTGCATGGCAGGTTCTGGTAAACTGTTCATGGGCTGCTTGGTGGTGTGATGTTCAGTGAACAGTGCAGGTAGGCAGGATGGAGGGAGAAGATTGTAATTTGTGGAGCTAAGATGGGTATGTGAGAGAGGAGAGAAGAACAGGAGCCAAAAACATACAAACAAAGAAAAAAGAGTGCTAGGAGAGCCTACTGTTGGAGTGGAGAGATGAGAGACTATGAAATTGAGAAAAATAAAAAGGAGAAGAAGAAGAAAAAAGAAAAGGAAAGAAAAAAGAGTAAATAAAAATTAGAAAGAAAAAAGAAAAGCAAAGCCCCCAGGGATCCCAACAGTGTGGCTGAGGTCTGGGGAAGTTGCTCCGAGGCTGTGAAGTACAGCCTGGCTAGAAGGCATAGAGGTGTCACTCAGCGCCATGTATTCAGGGGACAGGAAGAGAAGGAAAGTACAGAGAGATAAACTGTGATGAAAAAAGACAAAAAGGGAAAAAGAAGGAAAACAAAACAAAACAAATAAATTAGAAAAAAATAACAAGAACCCCCCCCCCCCAAAAAAAAAAAAAAAAAAAACAGAGAAAAGAACAAGAAGAAAAAAAATGCCCTGAGGGATCCCTCTACACATCTGTGCAAACTTAGGGGTTAGTTCCCAAGCCACTCAGTACTGCCAGGCTAGAATGGGCTCCCAATTAGAGAACAGAAAAAGAAAAGAAACAATTCAAAATGAACAAACAAAAAAGCCCCAGTATCTTACCAGCATGGCAGCAAGGCTGGGAAGCAATCTCACGTTCAAGTGGTGTTTCACAACCTTTCAGGAAAAAGCAAAGATGGCTCACGGAGCCAAGTATTTGAGAGAAAGGAGGAGGAGGCAGTGAGAGGCAAGGAAGAAATCTAAAGAGCAGAAAAAAAGCAACACCAGCAGCCAACAAATGGCACTTAGGGAGCCGGCCATTGTGGGTCAGTGGAATCCAAGTGACACCGGGATGAAGTCGATGTTTCCCGGCCAAGAGTCTTTGGCTGCAGGAGGCAGAGGAGACCAAGTAGGGGTGAAGAATGGTGGGGGGTGGGAAAGCCTATATCACTGGTTCCTAGTTGTTCTGTCTCCTGCTGGAAGCTCTGTGTAGCTGCTTTCTTGTACCCCCGTTCGCTGGTCTCTGATAGTAGTCCAAAATGGCAGATCTGTGCTGGGTTAACTGATAGGGGACCTCTGCATGTATCTCTCCTCACTTTCTGTTCTCTATCAGTTTCTTATTCCATTCGGTGCTTGGCTGAGTTCTTTATCTCTTTATTTGATGCTTAGGGTTTCAGGATTGCCGTTTTCTCTGTTTGGCTTAGTTTTTCAGACATTTGCTGTGGTGGGATGGCGCAGTGCTTCTGCCTATAGCGCCATCTTGCCCGGAAGTCTATTTTCCAACTGTGTTTGTAATTTCTTGTTGAAACATTTGTACGATGGCTGATTTAAATCTTTGTCAGACAATTCTAATACTTTTTTTTTTTAACCTGAGGATTTGTGCCTTTGTTTTATTTTTATTATTTTTTTAAAATTCAAGTTGGGATTCTCCTGACTCTGTATGATGAGTGATTTTCAATTAAAACCTGAACATTTTGAGTATTATGTCATGGGACTGTGATCTTATTTACACCTGTGTTTTAGATGGGTTTTTGTAGCAGTGCTTCGGCAGGGGAGGGGGATCTCATTATTCCTAGGTACAGGTGGACTCAGGTTTCTCATTTGACCTATGTTGACATTCAAGAAGTAGGGAGCTCCTCATTACTGTTGGACAGGTGTAGATTTCTGACTACTCACTAGGTCTTTGCTGATACCACCTTCTCTTGGAAGGGTAGTAGTGCCTTTTACTGCTCCCCATGTGGCTTTCACTGACAGTATGGGGGAGATGATGCTCTCATTAATGCTGGGTAGTGGTGATCCATCCATATCAACCTTCTCTGATACCACCTGGGTAGGGTGATTTGGGACACCTTTTATAGTTTGAAGAGGATGGAATTCCAGGCTCCCCACTTGGTCTTTGCTGATATGGGTGGGGGTGGGACCACAGTTTTTTCTGTGGTGTTTGGATGGCATAGAGACATTATTGCATAAAAGTTTTCTGTCTTACGAGGCAGCCTCTTTCCTGGTCCTTTCAGTAGGGAGGGCAGGCTTTTGTTGGACTGTTTCATTGGCACCCATCAGTGTTCCAGGTTTCTGACTTCTTCAGCTCCAAGTCTGGGATAAATGGGGCAAAGAGAAAACCCAGGGAACTCACCGTTGTGTTGTTCTTCAGGCCCCCAGTTCCCTAGCCAGTCTGCCTCCTTTGCTCTACTTGTAAGAGTTTTCTCATTTGCTTTTATTTTATGGGCAGCGTGCAGGGTTTTAGTTGTACATAGCAGGAGGAACAGGGAAAAGTATGTCTACTCCATCTTGCCAGAAATGGGAGTTTCTCTCTGCTTCCTTTAAAAAAAAAAGGCATTTTTTAATTATAAACTTTTTACAATCAAATATTAAGTATATCAATCTCTGACTGTCAGAATTTAGTGTATTTTTGTATATGTGGTTATGTACATGCTTTTCCAAGAACTATGCTGGGCACTTAAAAAAATCATATTGATGATAGTGGTGATGGTGACAATGATGAAGAAGAAACTACTGGCTAAAATGAAGTACTTAAATCCTTGGCCACTTCTAATAATCAAGCTGTCTCCTCTTGCCATGGATAATTGAGTTAGTTAAGGGAGAGTTCAGAATTGGAAGCTGATTTAACTCCTGTTCGCATCCTCAAAAGAAGCCAAGGGGGAAGCAAGAATTTCTGGGGACTAATCAGGAGGCTCCTGGCAGCACAATGTGTGCCTTGGCCTCCAGGTAGGCTTGAGTAATTCCTGTTAGAGATCCATGCTGGTGCTGCTAATAGACATTAGTGAGGTTTTACTGCCTTGAACTTATAACTGCAGTGAACAGCCTGCCCTTGTTAAAATTCTGGGGACCAGACCTTTAAGACCCGAATCCTGCAAAGATGAGACTCTCCAGGGACTCAGAGACTTGGGGTTTATATGGCACTTCCAGATAGCTACTGTGCTTTCTGGCAACCAGAAACAGGGGTGGCCCTTAGGAAAATTATGACATTTGGGATGATTGTCTTGGATGATTCCACCTCCAATTCTTGCCCTTCATTTATGTATTCATTGAATCATCTATTTATTCCATTTTTCATTCACTTATTAAATTACAGCATTATTTTCAGGAGGCATGGGGGAAACAGAAATGAAAAGCATTCTTTTCCTGAGAGGATGATAGTGGACAGGGAAAAGAGGTAATGATGATTACATGTAGAGCCATGATGGAGAGAAGCACACAATATTGCTGGAGTGGGGAGCGTGCTTATCCCTTCCAGACTACGGATAGACCATCAGGAAAGACTTTCCTAAGGAGGTGACACTTGAGCTGAGTCTTGTTGGGGGAAAAGGAATTAACCACATAAAGAGTACTCAGGTGTGTGAGGCTGACCTCTGCAGTGGAAAGAGCAGCCCGGATGGTGGGACTCCTTGGTGGGAAATGTAGGGTGTGCTGAGAGGTTAGACTGAAGAGGGTGTGAGGGCCTTAGTATCAGGCTACCACGCCCAAATTTTAGCTTAAAGACAATGGACAGCCATGAAAGGCTGTCATGCAGGAAAGTGGCACTTTATGTTTCGGGAAGATCATTCTTACTATCATGTGGAAGAGGGATGGATTGGGGATGGATGACCCTCTGTCTTAAGTGTGGTCCCTGGCTACTTCCGTCTTGGAGAAATCCAGTATGCTCATTTTCACTAAAGTGAAAATGGTAAAGTGCTTGGCTACTCACCAAATGGTTGCTGGTTTAGATTCACTTGGAGGTGCCTTGGAAGAAAGGTCTGGTGATCTACTTCTGAAAGATCACATCCATGGAAAACTTTATGGAGCTCAGTTGTACTCTGCAGCACATGGGGTCACCATGAGTCTGCATCTACTCTATGGCAATTGTTTTCTTTTTCCATTTGCACTATGATATTAGTGACTGTATGAACCCAAGAGCAGTATTTTTTTTTTAATTGTAAATGAGGATTGGGAGAATGGAAAACAGTCCCAATTTTGAGGTGAGTCCTCAAGCCATATCATACTTTTGCTGAGGCTTAATACCTGCTGGCCTTTATTTCTTTTAAGTCATAGATAACTAAGAGTTACTATCATCAGATACATTCTTTTCAATCTGTCTGTTTATGTAAACAACAGGTAACAGGGAGTGCCTGTCTTGTGAGTTGGGAAGGTTGTCCTGAATGAAAAAATAACTGTTTTTCAATGTTTTGGAAAGATGATAGAACTGCTTGTAAAAGAGGGGGAAAATGAAGGTCACTTCCCATTCATTTTCTCTTTTTTTTTATTAAACTGTGAATCAAACTTTGAAACACCCTGTCTTAGTTATCTAGTGCTGCTATAATAGAAATACCACAAGTTGATGACTTTAACAGACAGAAATTTATTTTCTCACAGTTTAAGAGGTTAGAAGTCTGAATGCTGGCTCTGGGGGAAGTCTTTCTGTCTCTGTCAACTCTGGAGGAAGGGTCCTTGTCTCTTCTGAGCTTCTGCTCCTGGGCAATCTTCATGAGGGTTGGCATCTCTCTTCCTGCCTGTAATGGTTAAGATTGTGTATCAACTTGGCTGAGTCATGGTTCTCAGTGTTTATATGTGATCACCCCTGTGATGGGATCCGCTGTGAGTAGCCAATCAGTTGAAAGGAAGTTTCCTTGGGCATGTGGCCTGCATCTGAATATAAGTGGACGTTCTAGCTTTTTCATGCTCTGGATCCTGCAGCCACCTCCTGTTCATCTGACTTCCAGTTCTTGGGACTTGAACTAGTAGCTCACCTGCTGATCTTGGGTTTGCCAGCCCTTGCAGCAGTGAATCAGGAGAAGCCTTTTGGTATTGCCTGCTGATCTTGGGATTCATTGATCTTCACAGCCTGTGATCAAGAGTCCTGCTCTCTGACCTGCCAATCTTGGGTTTGCCAGCCCCTGTGGCTACATGAATCAGGAGAAGCCTCTATCCCAATCCACGGACTTGGGACATTCCAGTTTCTACAGTCCCGTGAGCTGTTTCCTTGATATAAATTTCTCTCTATATTTATACGCTTTACTAGTTTTACTTCTCTAGAGAACCCAGCCTAAGACACTGCCGTCTCTACTTTGCTTGCTTGTTTAAGCTTTTTTATATCTCAAGATAAACCCTACACTAATCTTATCTCATTAACATAACAAAGACAACTCATTCCCAAATGGGATTGTAACCACAGGCATAGAGGTTAGGATTTTTACAACACATATTTTTGGGGGATATAATTCAATCTGTAACACACTCAGTGAAGCAGAAACGGAAAAACACAAAACGAAGGGTGTCTGGGACATAACTAGTGAATTTAGGGGTTGGGGGTGGGGGGTGGGAGGGAGTATTTGCTGTCCCCAGGGAACACGTGCGCTTTCATCAAAAAGAAGAGAAAAATAAGTTCTCCAGCTTCCTAAGTCCCGAGGCTGAGTTTAATTAAGTCAAGCAAGGAAAAAGAGAAGTGATAACTAAAACCTACATCTGTAGGAAACTGCCCTAGAGAAGTTAGAGGTGTGCAGGGCTGGTAATCATCATTACATGAGAGATGAGCTATGTCAAGAATAGAGGGTGTCATGTGGACAATATAATAAAGCACCACATGGGAGGAGATAGTATAATCCAATACCTTTTATAATAGCAGAATGAAGATGTAGGGTGCATGCATGAGTACTGGTTCTTTGCAGTTTGACAAATGGATCCTAGGTGTCTTCCTCTTTATCAACCTGGGGGATGACAAGTGGTGCCTGCAGGGCCATGTCCTTGGCTCAGGGCCACCTGACAGTTTTATTGGCTATATAAAAGAGGAGCACACAGTGATGGATAGTTTGTATGGTAAACGATCTTGGGAAAAGGAAATATGGGCTGAAACATAACAAGAGGCAAAAAAGATACCGAGAACAAATGGAAAGCCAGGTTATCAAGTGCAGGATGGTGAACCCAAGTTTGCCACTTTACGGTTGGGTGACTTTGGGCATGTCACTACTTCTGAATTTGTCAGTTAGTAAACAAATGGGGTTAAAGTGCACCTACCTCATAGGGTTGTTACAAGGATTAAATGAATTAATATTTGTAAGGCATTTAAACAGTGTCTGTCACTTTGAAGACTAAGGTGGGCCTGACCCAAGGCATGATATTTTTAATTGCTTCGTATGCTGGACAATGAATAAGGACGACTGAAGAAGAATTGATGCATTTGAATTACGGTGTTGGAGAAGAATATTGAATATACCATGGACTGCTAGAAGAACGAACAAGTCTGTCTTGGAAGAAATACAGCCAGAGCGCTCCCTGGAAATGAGGATAGCAAGATTTCATCTCACGTACTTTTCAGAAGGACATTGTTCTTGGTAAGGGAGAGGGTCAACAAAAAAGAAGAAGACCTTCAATGAGATGGATTGACACAGTGCCTGCAACAAATAGTAATGATTGTGAGGATGGTGTAGGACCAGGCAATGTTTCATTTTGTTGTACATAGGGTTGCTATGAGTCAGAACCAACTCTATGGCACCTAACAACAACTGGCACAAAAAAAACAGAACATAAAAAAGAATTAAAAAAACTCTCATGGTGAGGTTTGTGTGCCTGAGTCATTGGAATGTCTGGGGACCCAATATAAGAAGACCCAAATAAAAATCATTGTTGGGTATCTGTGAGCCAACTTGTAGAAGAGTCTAGAGTCAAGGTAGTAGAAATCAATACTAGCATCCAGTGGAGCGTTGGAAGGATGAGAATAAAAAATGGGAGACTGTCTTAGGCTGAGTTTTCCAGAGAAGTGATCTTAGGCTGAGTTTTCTAGAGAGGTGAAACCAGTGAAATGTATATATATATATATATATATATATATATATATATATATATATATATAAACCAAAAAACCCATTGCCATCAAGTTGATGCCAGCTCATAGCAACCCTATAGGACAGAGGAGAACTGCCCCATAGAGTTTCCAAGGAGCACCTGGTGGATTTGAATTGTTGACCTTTTGGTTATCAGCAGTAGTGCTAAACCCACAGGGTTTCCATATGTATGTATAGAAAGAGATTTAATTCAAGGAAATAACTCACACAGTTGTGAAAGCTGGCAAGTCCCAAATCTGTGGGTCAGGCATCAGGCTGGACGCTTCTTCTGACTCCTGTTGTTGTGTTGTTGTTGTTAGGTGCCATTGAGTCAATTCTGACTCATAGCTACCCTATGTACTACAGAACAAAACACTGCCTGGTCCTGCTCATCCTCACAATCATGGTTACGCTTGAGCCCATTGTTGCAGGCACTGAATCAATCCATCTTGTTGAGGGTCTTCCTCTTTTTCACTGACCCTGTACTTTACCAAGTATAATGTACTTCTCCAGGGACTGATCCTTCTTGATATAACATGTCCAAAGTATGCTGTTGTAGGGGCTGACGGATCCAAAATTGGAAGGTCAGATGGCAGGTTGCTGGCTCATGGGGCTTTGAAAGCTGGCGAATCCTCAAATCTGCAGGTTAGGTTGCAGACTGTTGGCTCACATCCCAAGATGATGAGGAGTCAGATGCAGGATCCAGAGCAAGAGTGAGCCTTGCTGTAAAATCCATTTATGTACTGGAGGCAGGCCACATTCCCAAGGAAACTCCCCTTTCAGCTGATTGGCTGCTCATAGCAGATCTCATCATAGAGGTGATTACATCATATCAGATCTCATCATGGAAGTGATTACATTATATTACATTATGGAAGAGCAATCAGTCCAACGTCTGCCAAACCACTGAGAATCATGACCTAGCCAAGATGACACATAACATTAACCATCACAGAGGCTAAGCCAAAAATACACCACCCGTCTGTCAGTTTTGTTGTACTGTGGTGGCTTGCATGTTATTATGATACTGGAAGCTATGCAACCAGTATTTCAAATATGAGCAGGGTCACCGATGGTGAACAAGTTTCAGCAGAGCTCCCAGACTAAGACAGACTAGGAAGAAAGGCCTGGTGGTCTACTTTAGAAAATTAGCTAATGAAAATCTATGGATCACAGTGAACATTGTCTGACTTGCTTGTTCATCAGAACAAATAACTTGTTGGAAGAAGACATTGTGTTTGATGAAGCAGAGGGCCAGTGAGGGCGAGGGAGAACCTTGGTGAGATGGACTGGCACAATAGCCACAATGATGGACTCGAACAAGCCGGTGATCTTTTTTAACTCTTTTTTTGTTCATTGTAGTTTAAGTGAAGTTTACATTTCAAGTTAGTCTCTTATACAAAAATTCATACATACATTCTTATGTGACCCTAATTACTCTCCCTATACCATGACAGTACACTCCTCCTTTCCACCCCTGATTTCCCATGTTCATTCAACCAGCTCCTAACCCTCTCTGCCTTCTCATCTCACCTCTGGACAGAAGCCACCCTTTCAGTCTCATGTATCCACCTGAGCCAAGAAGCACATTCTTCACAAGTATCATCTCATGTTCCACAGTGCAGTCCAATCTTTGTCTGAAGAGCTGGCCTCGGAAACTGTTTTAGTTCTGGGCTGACAGAGAGTCCGGGGGCCATGCTTTCCAGTGTTCCTCCAGTCTCAGTCAGAAAATTAAGTCTGGTCTTTTTCCTAGAATTTGAGTTCTGCACTCCAGCTTTCTCCTGCTCCATCAGGGACTCTCTGTTGCGTTCCCTGTCAGGGTGGTCATTGGCAGTAGACAGGCACCATCTAGTTCTTCTGGTCTCAGGCTGATGGAGTCTCTGGTTTATGTGGCCCTTTCTGTCTCTTGGGTTAATACTTTCCTTGTGTCTTTGGTGTTCTTCATGCTCCTTTACTCCAGGTGGTTGGGACCAATTGATGCATCTTAGATGGCCACTTGCAAGCTTTTAAGACCCCAGATGCCACTTACCAAAGTAGGATTCAGAACATTTTCTTAATAAGCTTTTTCATGACAATTGACCTAGATGTTCCCTGAAAGCATGGTCCCCAGACTGCTGCCACTGCTACTCTGTCCCTCAAAGTGTTTGGTTGTATTCAGGAAACTTCTCAGCTTTGGTTTAGTCCAGTTATGCTGACTTCCCCTGTAGTGTATGCTGTCCTTCCCCTCACCTAATATAATTCTTGTCTACTATCTAGTTAGTGAATACCCCTCACCCTCCCTCCCCACCCTCATAACCATCAAAGAATGTTGTCTTCTGGGTTTAAACCTTTTCTTGAGTTCTTATAATAGTGGTCTTATACAATATTTGTCCTTCTGTGACTGACTAAATTCACTCAGCATAATGCCCTCCAGATTCCTCCATGTTATAAGATGTTTCACAGCTTCATCATTGTTCTTTATCATTGAATAGTATTCCATTGTGTGAATATACCATATTTTGTGTATCCATTCATCCATGATGGTCACCTAAATTGTTTTCATCTTTTTGATATTGTGAACGTGCTGCAATGAACATGGGTGTGCATATATGTATTTGTGTGATGGCTCTTATTTCTCTAGGATATATTCCAAGGAGAGGGATTGCTGGATTGTATGGTACTCTATTTCTAACTTTTTAAGGAAGCATCAAATTGATTTTCAAAGTGGTTGTACCATTTTACATTCCCACCAAGAATGTGTAAGTGTTCCAGTCTCTCCACAACCTCTCCAGTATTTATTATTTTGTGTTTTTTGGATTAAAGCTAGCCTTGTTGGGGTGAGATGATATCGCATTGTAGTTTTGGTTTGCAGTGCTCTAATGGCTAATGATCGTGAGCATTTCTTCATGTGTCTGTTAGCCACCTGAGTGTCTTCTTTGGCGAAGTGCCTGTTCATATGCTTTGCCCATTTTTTAATCGGGTTATTTGTCTTTTTGTTGTTGAGGTTTTGCAGTGTCTTTTAGATTTCATGCCGGTGATCTTGAGGATCATGCAGGGCTGGGCAAGATTTCAATCTCTACTACTTTAGGTCACCATGAGTCAGAGTCAACTTGACAGCAGCTAATAACAACGTAAGCCTAGAGCCAGGGTGGACTCAAGAAGGCATAAAATCATAATCAGTCTGGATCAAGCTGAGGGCAAGTATAAATTCCCAGTAGGCAGTGCATTTGTGTCAATTTTTTATTGCCTAGAACAGTACCAGGTACATATACTAGGCACTCTCTAAGTATTGGTTGAATCAATGACTGAAGTGTTGAGTGGGCTATGGACATGATGGCCTGGTATAAAGGAACAGAATCAGGGTGGACAGCTGTTAGAAGGCAGCAACCTTAAAGCTCAATGGCATTCCCACAGTAAGTAATTTGGGTTCTCTGGAATGTCCAGAATCCAAATATCCTGACATAGGGGATGGTAGAAGAAGCCCAAAGTAGAATTAAAGCAATGAGAAATAATATTTCTGAAGAAACAAAATATGACTTGAGTGACTAGAATTACTGAGGTAGAGCAAGGAAGGCTGAGGAGCGTCAATTAATGTCTCTCTCTCTCTCTTTCCCTTCCTCCTTCCTTTCTTCCTTCTACGTGTCTGTCTTTCTTTCTTACACCAATCTACCCTGAGTTGATGTAAAGAAAGTGGTTACCAGCTAATTTTATTCTCTCTCGTGGACAAGGCGAGGACACAGTCAAGTGAGATTAAGAGACAGCAGAGATATTTGGTTGCTTTAAAGAATTCCTTGCTAGCAAAGAGTGCTCAGTTTTGAAATCTGCCAGTTACTGAGGCAAAGAGGCAAACTCTCATCTAAGAAATCCATGCTAATTGTATAAATTCTTCACTCTCTAGAATGCTGTAGGAGCCCACACAGAGCAGGAGAATGTATAAGGTAACCATAAAGGGCCTTCAATCCCTGGGACAATATGGAAGTGAAGACTTCCTCAAGAGGTCCAGACTTGCAAAATGGAATTGGAGGCTGGGGAGGCAAGAGGAGGAAGTCCAAAGACCTGGTCAAAGCCAGTGATAGCATTCTCTCCCCAGCAGATCAAAGAAGAGAGGACTGGATCCTTGATATTATTCATTCTGAGTTTTTAGCCTTTTTGGGACATTGTGACAAAGATGCATAGGAAGATGGTGGTCGGGGGTGGAGGTGGAGGTGGAGGTGGTGTGTGTATGTAAATGTGGTGTGTGTATGTAAATGTAGTGAGTGTATGCGAGTCTGTCTGTGTGTGTGTGTGTCTGTGAATATGTGTGTCTCGTCTATCTAAATGTGTGTGTGTGTAGATGAGAGTCAAAAAGAGGGATCTGTGAAGCTGTATTATCAAATGCTGCTAAAGTGCTTAGAGATCCTCAGTGTGTTGCCATGGCAACACGGAAGTCTATCTCAGAGACAAATGGTAGGAGACTGGAGAAAAGGGCACAGACAGTCACATTTAAGATCTTTTTATAATCTGCTGTTTTTGTACATTTGGGAGAACAAGCACACTGAGAGTGAGCAAAATACTCAGAAATATATCAATGGTTATTTTAGTAAAAAAGAAGCAATTGGTAATAGTGCTTTTGTTTTATATAGCTTTCACACAACATATAGGTTATTTCCGAGACTCTGTCTTTGACTTCTTACTTTACTTCAGCTTGTGTACCAATCAGTTCTTGTTAAATATTTATGGACTTCACAAAACTTAGCAGCTTGCAGCTGTCCTCACCTAAAGGATAAAGCAGAGACTTTTCATTTTAATTAAGTAACTATGTGAGCAAAGTATCTACCCTCCAGGGAAAATATAAGAATTAAAATATGTAAAGCAATTTTTTAAAAGATAAAACCATCTTTTACATTTGGTAGTTTTTATTCTCTTTGGTAGTTGAATATGATAGTGAAATTAGAGTGTTGTCTTTTGAAGTTTCTTAAGGCTGGACATATTTAAACATTTCAGAATTTCTTCTAATAAGATACAAGTGGTGAACACACAGTTTTAGCCCTTGTTATGACACAAAATCACTTATCATCTTTCATTACTTAGAGTCTTTAACGTAAGTGTCTCACAACCAAGTTGTAAAATGACAAAGTAACACTGAAAAATGCAGGAGTTGGGGGAAATTTGCTAAACTAGATGTTTGACATTGAATGTCGCAAACATCCAGCTGAAAAAGAGAGGTTTTTCTCTTTTCATGAAATAACTGCCTTAAGCTTAATAGCTATACTTACTCTTTGCATTGAGCATTTGAGGTTGGTGTGAAAAATCACAGTGAGATTGGACAAGCCCCTTTCCCTCTCTGGATCTGAATCTCAGCCATACCATGTAAGGGTTGGACAAGTTATTTCTTGTCCAACTAAGGACCTAAGAGTCTGAATCAGGTGTCAGCAAATGAAGGACCATGAACCAAAGCCTGTCTACTGCCTGTTTTTGTACTGCCCCACAAGCTAAGAAGGGGCTTTATATTTTTAAAAAATTGGGTAAAAATTAAAATAAGAGTAATATTTCATGATATGTGAAAATCACATAAAATTCAAATTTCAGAGTCCATAGTTTTAGTTTATTTGAACACAGCCATGTACATTTCATGCTACAATGGCAGAGTTGAGTAGATGTGACAGAAACCATCTGGCCCGCACAATCTAAAATATTTACTGTCTGGTCCTTTGCAGGAAGAGTTTGCCAGCCTCTGTTTAAATGATTCTGAATCAATTAAAAAGAATCAGCCAAACAAGCTTTTATTTGTTTGAATGGTAATGCTCTTCATAGAAAAATTGATTATGTATTTGGACAAAAATCTTTGCTAATTTTTTGCTCTGTTATTAAAGGAAAATAATATTATTTTCTTCAAACAAGCCAGATGACTTATGCATATGGACCAACTTCTCTGCATATTTTTTCTGTTCTCTGCTTCACCTCAGTAGAGTTAGGTGGGTGGGTGAGTGAATATCATGTATTGACAAAAGGTTCCATTTCCTCTGGTTACCTTGGAATGACGTCACCATGCTTGCATCTCTCAAACCCAAGTCCTTAGGAAGAACTTTTGAATGGCTGAAACACAAGTGAGACCAGTTATTAACAGAACAACTGAAGAACTAACATTTATGGATCCTCTGCTTTGTGGCAGCATTAGGCATTTGCATGCATATTTTTATTTATTCCTTTCAACGACTTCACGAGGAAAGACGGAAAAACCAGCAGTCAGAGAGATAAGATAGCTAGTAAGTAGAGGAGCCACCACCTGTCTGACAGTTGGTTGTACTGTGATGGCTTTCATGTAGCTATAATGCTGGAAGCTATGCCACCAGTATATTCTAGAAAGAAAGGCCTGGCAATTTACTTCTGAAAATCAGCCAATGAAAATTCTATGGATCACAGAACATTGTCTGATATAGTGCTGGAAGATGAGCATCCCAGGTTAGAAGACACTCAAAATATACAGTGGCTGCAACAATAGACTTGAGCACACCAACAACTGTGAATATGGTGCAGGACTGGATGACATTTCTTTCTGTTACACATGGGTCACCATGGGTCAAAGCTGACTTGATGACAACTAACAACAACACAAGTAGAGGAGGGTGGATTCAAACCTCGGTCTGTCTGATTTCAAACCTCATATTCTTTCCAAGTTAACTTAATATTTACAAAGATAATTCTCTCTTTCCAGTAAGGGTGTCCCCCAAGGAAACACAAATAAGGCCAGAAGACTACTAAACATTGGATCAGAGCCAGCTCCAGGAACTTCTCTCAGTCTATCTGGATAAGTTTCTCAGAGTCAGTGCTGGCAAAACATTCGCTAAAAATTTTCCACTCTCTGTTTTCAATGATCAGAGCTCCTTTCTCATGACATGTTATGTGGGCTGTGTTTTTCATGCTATTTACTCTGCCTGGCACACTCTCTACCATCACTTTGTGTTGTTGATGTCTCACCTATCTTTAAAGACTAGTTCCCAGAAAGCAGAAAAGGGCCAGGAGCCTTGAAACATTTTTATTGCCCATTACCAAGTGTCACCTCCTCCATCCAGTGTTAACACTCTTCTTAACTCCAGCAGATCACATCTTTCTCCAAGCTCTGTTTGTACTTATGTTCAACTCTCCATTCTACTGTGTAGACTGGAAGCTTCTTGAGGTCAGGAATAGTGTCTTCTGCCTTCCTACCCCTGTAGCACTGAGAACAGTGCCTTGTAAAGGCAATAAGCAATTACTGAGAAGGATTCCATGGGGCAGAATTCTATTCTGTAAATGTACCCACCACCTGGTTGCTGAGCGCCAACTCTGGGCCAAGGCCAACAAGAAGAAGTTGAATGCAAAGCTGAGGGGTCTGTGTTTATTTTGGTAGAAAAGGGGAAGATTTGAGCTGGTGTATGACATCCAGTCACAGAGATTTTGAAAGAGATTATTGAGCTGCCTGGGAAGAAAACCTCTCTATGTCACCTAGGTCTTCATATTATGTCTATTCCAGGAGGCTCTGGCCCTTCACTTGTGGAAGCTCTAGCCGTAGTTCAGTCAGCTCCAACTTCCCGTGTTCTGTTCTTGATGCCCATCCCGACCTCTATGCAGCTGCGAAGAGACAGAGTGGCTAGTAGTGATGAGTACTTGCTCTGGGATCAATAGATTTGTATTTTCAGCTCCGGTTCTGTCAGTGACAAGCTGTTTAAGACCTTGGGCATTTACTTAAGTTCTCTGGACCTCAGTTTCCTCATTTGTAAAGTAAGAGTAATACTAGCACTTGCCTCAAAGAGTTGTTCCAAGTATTAATGGGAAAATGCATATAAAGCATTTACATGACAGCAATTATACTTATGACATTAAGGTAACAGAAAAGCTACTCAACCCTGGTTGCTCTCCGGTGACAGGAGTGCTTGTAAATTGAATAGTTGACATTTTCATTCTCTGTGTGGGTGGTTGATCTAGGCATTTGGGAGGGGAGCGATACAGGAGAAAACTTGAGAAGTCCTATTCACCCCTCCCACCACCCTGTCTTCACCCCTCCTCTCCTGCTTCTGCCCCTGTGCTGTGGGTAATAGTATAAATACCTTCCATTTATTTTCCTCTGCAATGCCTTTGCCATATTGGAGTGAGCCATTTTAGGCATCCATTTATGGCACTCTTCAGAGAGTCATCGACACTGCAGTGCTGGGTGCATGAACCACATGTTCGTGAGCCTTCTGAGCTGCACAAAGTGGGACCCTAGCCCCTGTCACAACCCCAATCCCTGACCCCTACCTCATGTGAAGTGTGGGCTGGGAGGTTGGACTGCGAGGTGCCTGTTCTCTCTTTCTAGGCTCTAGTCAGAGAATAATAATGAAAACCATTTTGAGCATTTACTATGGGCCAAATGCTGTTTCTGGGTAGTGCAAATGGTTAGTATGCCTGGCTGCTACCCGAAAGGTTGAAGGTTCAAGTCCACCCACAGGCACCTTGAAAGAAAGGCCTGGTGATCTACTTCTGAAAAATCAGCCATTGAAAACCCTGTGGAGCACAGTTCTACTTTGACACACATGGGGTTGCCATGAGTTACAATTGACTCGACAGCAACTGGCATTGACTGACACTGTTCCAAGCACTTGACATATGTTATCTCATTTAGCCTTCACAACTATGCCCATTTTAGAAATGTGGAAATGGCTATAGAAAAGTTAAGTAACTTGTGTAAGATCATACAGCTGGCAGAGAGAAGAATCAAACCCAAGCCATCTGGCACTAGAAGCCAAGCCAAGACAAACCTGAGTGGGTTGTTTTTCAGCTACCAAGAGTTCTTTCCAAAATCTCTGGCAGAAGAATTTGCAGCCTTTGATAATACACTTTTGACTCAGGTGTTGCAATTTAGATCTGCAGCTATATTTCCTTAGAGGAAAACATTCTAATTGGGACAGGATCATACTTGAAATCATTTAAAAACTCACTTGATAGCTATAATTGTCTTTTAGAATTAAAACCCTTTCTCACATTGTCCTCCAGAAAACTTTATTTCTGAGTTCTGGGTGCTGGGGGCTGGAGGAAGTTGGAGGTGGGGAGTTAGATGAGCTGTGAAAATAAGTAGATTTTCTCTGAGGTCTAATCCAGTAATCATGCAGAGCAAAACTGGATCATGCTTGCAATTCAGTTTTTACTATTTGCATTGAGAAATGTTGTTGGCAGAGTTGTGAGCAGAAGAGAGGACATTGCAAATCATTACTTAATGGGAACAAAGTGAGTGGTATTTTAATGGGGGGGGATGGGCAAGGTGCAGCATCTGAACTGTTCAATTTAGTTAATGTAGCTGCAGCTGTAATGACAAAAGTGGTAGCAGAGAATATTAAAGGAAGCATTTGTGGGAAGGAATTTGAGTTTAAGTCATAATGATGACTGTATGTTTGCATACAGGATGAGGAGCGAAGTGCAAAGCCTGAGTTCTTGTTCATTGCGTGTGAAGTAGTTTTCACCCCAAAATTGATGCTGATGATAGAAATTTCAGGAAAATGATAAACCACTGGGTGAAAAATTTAGGGCTGGCCAGCTCTTGTACCCTCCTTGAAGTTTGCTTGGAGCTTTGGGTGCAATCTCCTCCTCTGTGTGATGGTCCCTGTCCTGAAGTTACTTTTATGTCCCAGAACATCCTGAAGCTACTTGGAGACTTAACCTCTGCCCAGTTTTCTTGGCATATCAAACCCCATTAAATGCTAAAATTCTGAAGAAAACATCAAGAAGGTGATGTTTTCTAGATTTTTTTTTTTACAGTGTTAGATTGAGATTGTTTCTGTCCAGTACTTTTTTGCTCATATTCTCTTTCCCTTGCTCTTGCTCTGTCTCTCTCTCTCTCTACTTGTCTTTGTTTCTCTCTCTTTCTCTCCTTTATCATTTCTCACATTCACAAAATTGTCTTTCAGAAAGAGGCTTTGCTCAAAGCCTGTCATTCATTTTGGGGCCCTTCTCCATTAGGGTTAACAAATTTATGTTCTCTACCCACTGAACAGAGCCCTGGTGGCGCAGTGGTGCTAAGAGCTCGGCTGTTAAACAAAACGTCAGCAGTTCAAATCCACCACTGCTCCTTGGAAACCCTATGGGGCAGTTCTACTCTGTCCAATACGGTTGCTGTGGGTTGGAATCGAGTCGATGGCAAAGTGGTTTTTTTGTTTGTTTTTTACCCACTGAGCAGGAAGCAAACCAGACATCTAACCTTTCCAGCAAACAAAAGATTCTGATGTCATGAGGTCCTTTTATCTAACCTGAGCTTACCTCCTCCATTTTCATTTGGGTCAGGTGGAATTCATTTTCCTGAAGCCACTCTCGGAAAGCACAAGGAAGTGAAAACGGTGGAGTGGCCCTGGGTGGGGTTGAACAAAGAGAAGGTGAACTCTGTCCCAATGAAGCAAGGAGGTGGAGGTGTGGGGTAGATAGAGGAAACCGGGAACAAGGGGCCTCTAGATCTTCTCTCTCTGTGAAATTGCCTCACTGACTTCTGTTCTTGCCTCAGCACGTTTTTTAGTTACTTTTTTTTTTTTAATGGTAGCTTTATTGAGATATAATTCACATACAATTAATCCATTTAAAGTGTGTAATTTAATAGTTTTTAGTATATTCACAGTTGTGCAACATCATCACAATCAATCTTAGAACTTTTTTATCACTCCAAAAAGACACCCCATACCATAAGGCAGTCACTCCTCCTTCTCCCCTTCCCCACAGACTGAGGCAACCACTCATCTATTTTCTGTTTCTATGGATTTGTCTATTACAGACATTTCATACCAGTGGAATCATACAATATCTGGCCTTTTGTTTCTTTCACATAGCATAATGTTTTCAAGGTTCGTCTGTGTTGTAGCACGTATATATGTGCCACATTTTGTTTATCCATTCATCAGTTGATGGGCATTTGGTTGTTTCCACATTTTGGCTATTATGAACAGTGCTGCAATGAACATTTGTGTATGAGATTTTGTGGGGACATATGTTTTCTTTTCTCTCAGTTATGTACCTAGGAGTGGAATTTCTAGGTCATATAGTAACTCAATGTTTAACCTCTTGAAGAACTACCAGACTGTTTTCCAAAGCTGCTGCACCATTTATCACAGGGTTTCTGCAGCTACTAATTCCTTTGCTCCCTTTCTGCATTGCCTACTCCTTCTTCAGATCTCACCTCAAACGATACTTCCTCAAGGACAACTTAGCTGACCATCAAGACTAGTTCAGGTCTCTCTGTTATATGTCCTTATAGCAGCATCTTTTTGTGTGTGAATATTTAATTAATTTCTGTGTAAGTATTTTATTAACTGAGGCTCTCGGTGCCTCAGTTTATCTATTTATACATTTATCTGTAAATTGGGGGTTGTTGTTTTTGTTGTTAGATGTTGTTGAGTTAATTCCAACTCATGGTAACCTTACATACAACAGAACGAACTGTTGCCGTGGCTTGCATCATCTTCACAATCACCAGCATGTTTGAGTCCATCCTTGTGGCTATTGTGCCAATCCATCTCACCAAAGGTCTCTCATGCCATCATTGCCCTTTACTTCACCAAACATGATGTCCTCCTCCAGTGATTGATCCCTCTTGATGACGTGTCCAAAGCAAGTGACTCAGACAGTTTTCTGTTGTGATCCATAAGGTTTTCATTAGCTAATTTTCAGAAGTAGATTGCCAGGTCTTTCTTCCTAGTCTGTCTTACACCTGAAGCTCCACTGAAACCTGTCCACTGTGGACGGCCCTGCTGGTCTTTGGAATACCGGTGACATAGCTTCCAGCATCACAGCAACACACAAGCCACCACAGTAAGACAAATTGACAGATGGGTGGTGGAAAATGAGGTTAATAATAACAAAATCACATGCAGGGAACTCTAGAGGTAAAGTGCATAGCAGCTTGAGGTCGATAGCATAGTACAGCAAAAGATGACAGTTACACTTTTCATATTTAATGTATGGAATGTGAAATTAGAACCATGATTACACATTGAAAAAAACATGAACCAAATATGACTGGTTATTTTCAAAGTTTCCTGTTACTAGCTACTTGATACTTATTTTATATGTTTTGTTGCCTAGGAGAGCTTATGATCAGAAAATAGACCACTGAGATATAAGAAAACATAAAGCAAAGAAGATATAAGCAGAGAGAATTCTGTTAATTTATTTGAGTTTGGATAAGTATTTGTATTGGGAAAAACAGTTAACATTTTATTTTAGAAGGAAAGACCTTGGTCCAGTTCAAGGAACACCAGGACTGGGTGGGACATACTTTATGAACCACAACTCTTAACAACACACATATGATTTTTTTTATTTTTGGCCCCCTTGCACATCGTTTTGTGCCTGAGATTCCTGGGAAGCCAATAGCTACATTTGCTTAAGCTTCTTTTCTTTTTTTTTTCCCCTGAAGCTTGGTCAAGGCCCAGGCCAAGCCAAGGCTAAGGCCAATATCCCAGCATGGCAGTGATTCTCCCTAGCTGAGAGCGGGCTGCCTGATCTGTTTCTCAGCAGTTCACCAACGCTAGGCTCTGCACAGAGAACCATCTGAAGATGAGAGTTGGCAGCATCCCACTCACTGCCCGTATTTGTCAGCTTTGTTGCTAGAGATTAAAGAGGAGATGTTGGTAAAGGCCCGTTGATGACCTTGGTGACCAGAAAGGGAGGAGCTGGAATCTCAAAGCCTCCAATTAAGGGAAGGCAGATCAGGGCTTTGGAGATTCCTTCCATTGCTAGATTCTGAAGCTCTTCTATGCTAAGTGTTGGGAGAGTGCAGACCAAAGAGAGGGAAGCACTCCTTTCTCTTGGGAGCTGCCAGAGAAGAAATGGTAGAATCTATTAGGAACTGTCCTTGAGAATCTCCTCAGTTGATGGGAGAGTCACCACATGTACACACACATACAACACACACACAGCTCCAGCACCATTGCAAAGTCTTCATTTTCTTCTTCTGGTCTTTTTTAACTTCCAAGTCCTCCACTGTACACCCTACCTGAAGCTCCTCCCTGGGGCATCCACCAGCTCCCCTGGTCTGTGGCCTGACTTGGATACTGTTGGTGTCCGGCCCAGATCCCAGATGCTGCATTCACCCCCAGCTGCCCTGCAGGTTGGCTGATAACAACTTACTGCAGTCTCTCTCTCAGCCAACGAAAGCCTTATCTGAGAGGCTGGGCTGTGCTGCCCCTCCTCTGTTCCCCTCTTACCTCAGGGTGGACCAATTCTGTGGTGCAATTTGTGGCCCATATCCCCCCTACTGGAGTCAGACTGGAGCCCTGGTGGTATATTGGTTAACAGCTTGGCTGCTAGCCAAAATATCAGCAGTTCAAATCTACCAGCTCCTTGAAAACTTTATGAGGCAGTTCTACTCCATCCTATAGGTTGACTATGAGTCAGAATTTACTCGATGGCAAAGGGTTTGATTTTTTTGGTTTTGGAGTCAGACTGAAGCCCATCTCCAGCTGAGACCACACCTTGTTTAGCTTGTTCCTGGCCCTATCCTTCTCCCCTCACCTCCTTCTCCAGAGAGCACGCTCACTGTAAATCCCTTGAACAAGAAGCCCATGCCAGGCCCTGCTTTTTGGGAGCCTACCTGAAGGGTTGCCTGTGCTCAAGCCTTCTCGCTGCTTTCCCTTCAATTAAGACCTGCTTACAAATTCCAATCTCTACTGGATGGGGTGTATTAATAATTAATCATAAATAAATCCTCCTGGTATATTTGTAGGCTGATATGTTACTCTTTCTTGGTAACATAATACCTTTAACTCTGCTAAGAATTTATTTTGTTTTTAGGAGTTGTTTAAGTAGCAATCCCAGTGGGAAAATGCCAATGAAGTTTTATCAGTGTGGCAAGGAGGAGAGGAAAGGGATTTTTTTCTTTTTTTTTTTAAAATTAGGTGGGCCTTTCAGCATCTACTCTAGAAAGACTTCCTGAATCACTCTCCCCTCATTACTCCTACACACCAGTGGATTGATCTTTCCCTCCTTGATCTCCAGGTTTACATAACCTGGGGATACGTCTTTATTACACTTAAGTTGCATTGCAATTATTTGTTTTCCTAGCTGTCTGTCTCACTAGATGGGGAATATCTAGAGAGCTGAGGACTTATTTAATTTATCAGTATATCCCCAGTGCCTAGCACAGTGCCTGGCACCCAGTAGGAACTCAAGTGATGTGTGTGATTAAAGGAATTAATAATTCAGATCACATCCACTTTCATATGTGATACCTTCTCCTCCACATCCATATATATTGGCATTTGGACACATAGAAAGAATATATAAAATATTTATGGTGGCTTGAAATATTTAGAATATTAATCGATTGTTTTTTTTCCCCTGGTAGTTCCCAATATTTTCAGCTGGAAAAAGATTCCCCAGGCAGAGGGAAGAGAATAGAAAACACCCTGGAGGGTATGGTCTAGGCTGGACTCAATATAGACTTGTGGCCCAGGAGCAGAGAGATCCTGCCATGACTTTCCCTGATGGGTCTTCTTGTTGGAAGCAAGTCCCAGAGAGAAAAAGGACACTGGTGAGTCTACAGAGAAGGGGTCTTACAAAGGAATCCAGAGTTCCCTGTGAACTAGGCTGGCTTAGAAAAAGCAATAGACCTTTGCTAAACACCTGAAGCATACAAGCATGCTAGAACTCAGGGGCCCAGTCATATGATTATAAGATATGACTCAACATCTGTCTATCTGCTTGTAACAGCTGAGGGCTAACCAGATGGAATAAACCTTTGGAAGAGGAAGAACGCTGAGCTCACCAAAATTGCTTTGCTACCCTTGTAGAACAGAGACTCCAACAAGGGAATAAAGTTCAGTTATAGAAATTTTCCTAAAGAGTTGTGCTTAGTGCACAGTTGAACTTGGGACTGAAAATTTTCTTTGCTTTATGCTTATAAGGAGTAAAACTGAAAACTGCTGACAAATGAATCTGGAGTCAACAGTGGTCATACGTGTCAAGGAGATTTCAACTAAAGGAAGGCCTAGGGTCTGGGGCTTGCATGGCTCCTGAGAGTTCATGGACTGAATGAAGTCAGGGCTGAGTTCCTGGGGTATGCACTGGTTGCAATGAAGACACAAGGACAGGAAAATGATAGGTGATGTAGTCTCTGGGGCTTTTTCAACTCCAAGCACACCACCCACGAGCATCTTATAAGCATAACAGAGGAGGCCCAGGCATTAAAAAAAAGCCAACCAGATGAACTCCGGCAAAGACGCATCCCAAGGCCCTGTTGTGCCGAGCATACTGAAACTGCAGTTGCTGTGAAAACTGAAAACCCTGTCAAGTTCTCACTTGCCTTAAGTCAGAAAGGCAGCCTGGAAAACTTCGCTTGATAAATCTAATCATTTTTTTTTCCCCTGGATACTCTTGGGGAGATTCAAGACTGCTTGGAGAAATGGATATCAATACACACAGACATCTGTACACAGACATAAATGCATACAGATAAACACCCACATGCAGACATAAAAATACAGACACTATCATTTATTGAATACTTACTTTTTGGAGGTTCCATATATGATTTTACACACATTATCTCATTTTATTCTCCCTTTAACCATCAAAGATGTGCTATATTATTCTAATTTTACACAAGATGAAATTGAGACAGAGTGGTCAAGTAAGTTACATAGGGCCACAGAGCTAGGAAGAGGCAGGCCTTCTTACACGATTATGCACAACATCTCTGATCCATCTGTAGGTTGGGTGGCTCATTTTTAATTCCTGTATATCAACATTATTGGCAAGAACTAGAAGGGAATGATCCTAACATAATCGTATGGAACAGGAAGACAGGAGCTCTGGAGAAACAGGGAGTGAATGTATGTGTGTGTGCGTGCATGCCCTCATGTGCTTTTTTGAATTGAAGAGAACTAAGAGCCCTGGTGGTGCAGTGGTTAAGAGCTTGGCTACTAACCAAAAAGGTCAGTGGTTTGAATCCACCAGCTGCTCTTTGGGAACCCTATGGGGCAGTTCTACTCTGTCCTACCAGGTCGCTATGAGTCAGAATCGACTCGACAGCAAAGGGTTCTTTTTTTTTTAAAAGAGATTATCTAACATGTTAATTTCACATATGTGGAAAGAGCAGCTCAGAGAAGAAAGTGACTTGGCCAAGGGCCCATGACCCAGTGAGCAGTGGTGCTGTCCTGGCTCCCTCTAGAAAGGGGAGGCAGTGGTAGGAAAAGGCAGGGAGGGGCACAGCTGGCTCACTCTTCCTGAAGCAGCTCTCAACTTTGTACTTTGACTGTAACGTGACTTCTCAGAACACCAGACACCCCTGTCTTAAGATGAAGGCACAGGCCTATTTTCCTAAGCCAAATTTAAATGGATTTTGGATTACCTTGTATTGTTTAGGAAGATCCTCTTTGTGCTGGTTGCTTTGAAGTTTCCCAGTGTCCAAGAGTCCCGAGTCTCCTTTGGAAGCTGTATTACAGAATGTTCTGAAAGTTTTTCTCCATCTCTGAACAGGCAGATCCCCAGTCACTCATCAAACAAACCCTGCTTACCTCCCTTTCCTGGGCACCAGGCAGGCCCCAAGGTACAGAGAGGAGCAAGTAGCTGTTCTTAGAGAGTCAGCCTAGCCCTCACCTCTCATACTGGTGAAACTTGGAGGCATTAGTAAGTATTTTTGTTACACAAAATTTAAAAAATATGAAACAGAAAGAAATAGAAAAAAAAAATACTTTCCACTCAGATTTACTGTTTTTAGAAATAAAACTTAAATATGGTTAAAGTTTGCTGTATATCTCTCCCAGTTCCATTCTTCTCTCTCAGAGGTAAGCGCACTGGTGACATTGGTTAACTCTTCTACACGTATATCACATTTTTATTATATATTCATATGCACATAAAATGTAGCCTTAGAAATTATAAAACCATTATATAAACTAAATTCTATGTTTAATATAATACAGTGAAACGAACCTAACCCGTTGCCATCGAGTCAATTCCAACTCATAGCAACCCTATATGACAGAGTAGAACTGCCTCATAAGGTTTCCAAGGCTGTAACCTTTATGGACGCAGACTGCCACATCTTTCTTCCTTGGAGCAGCTGGTGAATTCAAACTGCTGAACTTTTGGTTTACAGCTTTAACTACTGTACCACCTAGGCTTCTTCTTAATATAATATAGTTTATATAATTTAATATGTATATAATGTAATATGAGCCTGGGTGGTGCAGTGGTTAAGAGCTACGGCTGCTAACCAAAGTTCAGCAGTTTGAATCCACCAGCTGCTCCATGGAAACCCTATGGGGCAGTTCTACTCTGTCCTATAGGTTAGCTATGAATCAGAATCAACTTGATGGTAACAGGTTGGGTTTTTTGTTTTTATAACATATTCTCTATAAACACTTTAAAATTAAATATGAAAATTGATCTAATAAAAATTAAATTATATATACATATAAGCTGTTTATATCTAAATACTATACGTAAATGTTATATTATATGTATTATATATATTATATGTAAATGTAAACTTTATATTTATATAAGTATATATAAGTGCTATATGTGGATTAAAATTTGTGCCTTATATTTTGTATATAAACTAAAATTTACAAAATTTATATATTATTTGTATCATGGTGTAACTTGCTTTTCTGTTCAACATTATATTTTTATTTCTATACCTTTTGGTGCATATTGATTCCCTTCATTCATTGAAACAGCTGTAGAATCTTCCTTTGTAGGAGTGTGCCACAAGTAATTTATGATTGCCCTGTTGTTTGCAAAGTAAAGTTGTTTGCATTTCTCAAGATTGCAAACAGTGCAGGCACATATTCCTGTGCCAGTCTCTGTGAACAAGAGCAAGTGATTCCAGGACAGATGCTTGGACAATAATCAGAGGCAGATTACCCAATAGGCAAGGTATGCATGGGCTTAATTGTGCTTATTTACTAATCTGTAGTAACGTGAAGTTGTGCACTACAGATTAGTAAGTAAGCACAATTAAACCCGCTTACCTTTCTCAGTGTAAACCAATGCACAGTGTGTTTACTGGTTAATCTGCCCCAGCTGGACATGGGACTGCTAGGCCAAGAGTATGACTACTCTCACCTCACTATCGTCTGATTGTTCTCCAAAAAGGTTGTGTTTTTCATCCTACCACCAGCAGGAAATTAAACCCCCATCTCTCTGCATCTTTTTTACCACCAGCCCTTCTCATTCTTAAACTTTGTTGCCAAATGGGTGGGTGTGAAATGCTTTCTCATTTTTTTTTTTTTTAAATAGACTATTTTTTTAGAACAGTTTTCGGTTTACAGAAAAACTATGCAGAAAGTAATAGAGTTCTCTAACAGAATTCTCATATCTCCACTCTCCTCTGCACACTGTTTCTCCTATTAACATCTTGCATTTGTGTGTTACATTTCTTACAATTGGTGAACCAATAGTGATACATTATTATTAACTAAAGTCCAAAGTTTACATTAGGAGCCATTCTTTGTGTTGTACAGTCCAATGGGTTTTTGACAAATGCATCATGTTGTTGGTTTTTCATTTGTATCTTCTTGACTACTCATGAAGTTGACAATCCTTTTATATGTTTATCGACCCTCTGAGTATCCTGTTCTGTGAAATACCTTTTCATAGCTTTTGTCTGTTTTTCTCTTGGGTTATCATCTTTTCCTTATTAGTTTGTAGGAGTTCTTTATATTCTGGATTTGAATCCTTTGTTGGTTCTGAGCCTTATAAATGCTTCTCTCCGTCCGTGACTTGTCTTTCCATTTTGTTTTATTATGTGGAAGTTTTAAATTTTGATATAGTCAAATTTAGCAGCCATTTTCCTTATAACATATGCTTTGTGTATTTTGTTTAAGAAAATCTGTCCCTACCCTGAGGCCATACACATAGTCTCTTATGCTTCCATCTAAGATATTTAGAGCTTGGGTTGTCACCTACCTCTGACTACTGACATTGCTCCCTTTGAATGGTGGGGTCTGTGAGCATCTGTGGGAATTTCTAAATTCTTAATTAGAACAATTCAACAGCTAGACAATTTGAGTTTTGCTGCTAGTGATTCCAGATTATTCTCTTTCATAGTGTATATTGTAGTGCTTAATTAAGGGTGTAAGTTCTGGAGTCAGAGTGCCTGGATTTGGATCTCTCCTTTGGGCAATTTACTTAAACTCTCTTTGGGGAATATACTATCCTGCTGATCTCTCAGGGTTGCTGAACAAATTAAATTAATTAATACATGCCAAGCACTTAGAACAGTTCCTGGTACATTGTAAGAGCCAAGTATTATCTAATATTACTGTTGTTAGTATTATTTTCTCATTATTACTACTCAGTTTACATCTACCTCTGGATTGGATTTCTCAGGGCTACCCGGAGACATTAAACCAGTAACCATTTAATGCTGAGTTGCCCCGACTCATGGTGACCTCATATGTGTCAGAGTAGAACTGTGCTCTGCAGCATTTCAATGGCTGATTTTTTAGAAGTAGATTGCCAGGGCTTTCTTTGGAGTCACCCTGGGGTGGACTCAAATGCCAATCTTTCAGTTAGTAGCTGAGTGCATTAACTGTTTGTGGCACCCAGGGACTTCAAATCTGCCATTCTCCACTTGCTTCCTTATGTCTAATCTGAAATCTCTTTGATCTGCTTGAGCACATGACACCTTTAGGAAATTCATCTTCTGGGTGCTCAGGGACTTAGAATGCCAATGCTACAATCATTACATCTTGTGCTCCAATTTGCTGGTACCAGATATTTCATCTCATATAGCTTTCAGAAAAATTAGAGAAATAAAGGTTTCAAGGGGTCAAGTACTATCTGAGTTCAGACAGAGTTATTGTCCTTTAGGTCTCCCATATGAGAAAGATGTATTAACACAGATGACTTGCGAGGCCTTTGTAGGGTGTATATGTTGTGATTGTTTGCCCAGTACCCTTTCCCTTCTTCTGGTTTAGCTTCCCTCATTCTTATGCTTCTCATAAAGGCTGCCAATCAAAGCATCACCTCTCTTCCACCCACAGCATTGGGCATGTCACCAAACTGGATTATCCCTCTGGCCATATTAGAGACCTTTCCTGGGATTTTTCAGAACGTGAGCTGCTAGAGAAAAGCCCTTTCCTTCCTGGGTGGCATGCAAAGATGGGCATGGGAGGTGCTGGCCAAATGATTGTATTATAGGCCATAGGTTTGCTTGGCTGATATAAGATTTTTCTTCTCATAAATCCATAGTCATGGAGAAGCCCAACAGAGAAGAAAGTTGGACTTAGAGAGAAGCAGAGAAGACAGACATCATCCTGGGGATACCTGAGTACCGTAATTTGCAAGGTCCTCATAGATGCTGAGGCACCTGACTTCCAAGCATAGATTAAGTTCCTGTGCTGAGTCTGTGAGCTGGTGAAGTACATTTATAACTTCCTTTTATCTTTTAAGGAGGTTCCAGTTCAGTTTCTGCCACTTACAACTTAAAGACTTGTCTATTACAGACATTTAGAAGTACAATGGAAAGATTAATGGCTTTAGTATCAGACCTGGGTCCAGTTCCTAGTTTTGCCAATTAGTATGTGTGGCTTTGATCTATGACTCAGTTTCCTCATCTTTAAACTGTGGAAGATAAACACTTTCTAAGGTTGTATAATGTAATGAATTTAAAGTGACTAGAATAACTCTTTGCACAGAGTAGGAACTAACTCTTTGTCACTACTTCTATTACATTAAGTGAGGATTATTCAAATCTTTTAAAAATTTTATTGTGCTTTAGGTGAATGTTTACAGTATAAATTAGTTTCTCATTCAAAAATTTATAGACACTGGGAAGGGCCAAGATGGTGGAGTAGTCAGATGCTTCTGGTGGTCCCTTTTACAACAAAGACCTGAAAAAACAAGTGAATCAATTATATATGACAATCTAAGGGTCCTGAACATCAAAGACAAAGTTGAGGAATTGGACTGAGTGCCAGGACTGAGAGACAGTTCAGAGTAGTGAGGAGTTGCCAGACCTGACCTGGTGGGAACTGCACCCTGCAGGGTGGATCGGCTGGTGTGCATGGTGAGGCAATCAGTGGTGTTTGGGAAGTGTTTTCCACATCAGGAGAGATCGAGTGGCAGAGTCTGCCCAGGCCTCCAGAGCAAGTAAAAAGTGGCGCTCAATTGGCGAAAGATAAGTACAAGCATTTAACCTAATGTGTGGATCAAAAAACACCTCGTTTGGTAAGAATCTCTCTACTATTTACCTCCTCCCTCCCTGCTCTGCACTGGGTCCTGGGAGGCATCAGAGATTGACGAGTCCCCTGGGCTGGAATTAAGACCCGTCACACTCCCTGAGCCATTCTCCCAGCCTTGGAGGGGGAACAAATTAAAGAACAGGAAAAAATAATCTGCCAGTTCCCTTAAGATGGGAACTCAGGGAAGGCACAGCTCCTTTGCCTAGGCACAAGCATAAGGGGCCCAAGGACTCTGAATGCCTTTCACCCCTGCATAGACCTGTATGGACACATTTCAACAGTGTAGGCCCTTGCTAGTACAGTACAACAGTGTATACACCTGAAACCTAACTTCGCTATATCAGGTATATGGTGGAGTGACAGGTTCATGACATTTGACACCATGCTGCCCATTAAGCAGGGTCCTCACCTACTCACATCAGTGGCCTGAAGATTGGTGGCTCCACCCATGCCACCTAGCCACCTGCAACAGGGATCCAAGAATAAGTGCTGCCTCCCAGTCATATAGCCAACAACACTCAGTGCCCCTAGTATGGCAATAAAACCCACCCACCTATGCACTCTAGGGAACAGGGACACACTTTCCTCCCAGACACTCAGGGGCAACCATCAGCCCCTGCCTTGCTCAGCATGTGACCCACTACTGCAGCCAGATACCCTTGCCTACTCTAATCACTCCTGCCCATTTAGGACTGTAAGTGAGAGCCTGCATCACATACTTGGTGACTATCTGGACACCTGAGTTGAATCTATACAAGAAAAGTAAATGGACTCATGGGCTCACATATCTAGTAATGGATTCAACCACCTGGTGACAGGATGTTAGAGCTTCAAAGGCACAAGTAATCAAACTAGCTCAAATGAGCAGCCTATTGGGGCATATAGAAACAAAACAAAACAAGAAGCTAGGACACAGTAAGCAAACATAAAATAAATAGATATAACTTATTGATGCCTCAGAGACAACAGTCAATATCAAATCACATAAAGAGGCAGATCTCAATGGCTTCAGCAAGCTCCCAAAACAAAGAATCAAGAAATCCTCCAGAGGAAGAGAACTTCTTAGTATTACTGGAGGTAGAATACAAAATATTAATATACAGAACTTTTTAAGAGATCAGACAAAACGCAGAACAAGCTGAGGAACACACAGACAAAGAAATAGAGGAACTTAGGAAGGTTATAGAGGAGCACTATGACATATTAAACAGGCTGCAAGAACCCACAGAGAGACAATAAACCAAAATCCAAAAGATAAACAATAAAATTTCAGAATTAAACAACTCAATAGAAAGTCATAGGAGCAGAACTGAGGCAATGGAAGTCAGAATTAGTGAGACTGAAGACAAAGCACTTGACACCAATTTATTTGAGAAAAAATCAGATAAAAGAACTTTCAAAAATGAAGAACCCTAAGAATTATGTGGGATTCTACCAAAAGGAATAACCTACGAGTAATTGCAGTACCAGAACGGCGGGGATAACAGAAAATACAGAGAGAATTGTTGAAGATTTGCTGGCAGAAAAAGTCCCTGATATTGTAAAAGATGAGAAGATATCTAGTCAAGATGCTCATCAAACACCACATAAGGTAGATCCCAAAAGTCACCAAAACATACTATAACCAAACTTGCCAAAACTGAAGATGAAGAGAGAATTTTAGGAGCGGCTAGGGATAAACAAAAAGTCATCCACAAAAGACAGTCAATAAGACTAAACTCGGACTACTCAGCAGAAACCAGGCAGACAAGAAGGCAATGGGATGACATATATAAAGCCTTGAAGGAAAAAAAAAAAAAAAAATGCCAGGCAAGAATTATTTATACACCCAGCAAAACTGTCTCTTAAATATGATGGTGAAATTAGGGCATTTCCAGATAAACAGAAGTTTAGGGAATTTGCAAAAAACAAACCAAAATTACAAGAAATACTAAAGGGAGTCCTCTGGTTAGAAAATCAGTAACAACAGATAACAACCCAAGACTAGAACACAGGACAGAGCAACCAGATATCAACCCAGATAGGGAAGTCACAAAAGTAAATAAAAGCTAAAACACTGAAAATAGGGAAACAAAGATGTCAATATGTACAAGATGAAAACATTAAAACAAAAAAGAGAGACTTAAAAAATGTAGACATAGATTTTTCACATGGAGACGAAGTCAAGGCAATATAAAGAAATAAAAGACTGGTATAAACTTAGAAAAATAGGGGTAAATGTTCAGGTAAACACAAAGGAAACTAATACTCCTATAAGTCAAAATAAAAAAAAATAAACAAGAAGAACATAAAGACTCAGCAAATATAAAATCAACAACAATGAAAAAGATGAAAAAATGCATAAAGAAAAATGACTGAGTACAAAAAATTAAGTGGAACAAAGAAACTGTCAAAAATACACAAAAAAAGACATCAAAATGACAGCACTAAACTCATACCTATCAATAATTAGGCTGAATATAAATGGACTAAATGCACCAATAAAAAGACAGATTGTGGCAGAATGGATATAAAAAAAAAACAAAAACCCATGATCTGTCTATATGCTGCCTACAAGAGACACACCTTAGACTTAAAGACACAAACAAAAACTCAAAGGATGGAAAAAAAGAATATCAAACAAATAATAATCAAAAATGATCAAGAGTGGCAATATTAATCTCTGTCAAAATAGACTTTAAAGTAAAATCCACCACAAAGAATAAGGAAGGACACTATATAATTATTTAAGGGTCAAGACACCAGGAGGACATAACAATAATAAGTATTCAGGCACTCAGTGACAGGGCTCCAAAATACATAAAACAAATTCTAACAGCATTGAAAAGAGAGATAGACAACTCCACAATAGTAGTAGGAGACTCCAACACACCACTTTTAGTGAAGGACAGATCATCTAGAAAGAAGCTCAATAAAGACATGGAAGATCTAAATGCCACAAGCAACCAACTTGACCTCATAGACATATACAGAACACTCCACCCAACAGCAGACAAGTATACTTTCTTTTCCAATGCACATGGAACATTCTCCAGAATAGACCACATATTAGTCCATAAAGCAAGCCTTAACAAAATACAAATTATCGAAATATTGCAAAGCATCTTATCTAAACATAAAGCCATAAAAGTGGAAATCAGCAACAGAAAAAGCAAGGAAAAAAATTAAACACATGGAAACTGAACAACAGCTTGCTCAAAAACTACTGGGTTATAGAAAAAATTAAGGATCGAATAAAGAAATTCACAAAATCAAATCAGAATGAAAACACATCCAACGAGTACTTTTGGGACACAGCAAAAGCAGTGTTCAGAGGTCAATTTATAGCAATAAATGCACACATCCAAAAAGAAGCAAGGGCCAAAATTGAAACATTAACCCTACAGCTCAAACAAACAGAAAGAGAGCAGGAAAGAAGCCCTTGGGCACCAGAAGAAGGAAATAATGAAAATTAGAGCAGAATTAAATGAAATACAAAATAGAAGAATGCTTGAAAGAATTAACAAGACCAAAAGCTGTTTCTTTGGAAAGAACAACAACATCCATAAACCATTGGCAAAACTGACAAAAGAAAAACAGGAAAGGAAGCAAATAACCTAAATAAGAAATGAGATGGGTGAGATCACAAGAGACCGAACTGAAATTAAAAGAATCATAACAGAGTACTACAAAAAATTGTACTCTAACAAATTTGAAAACCTAGAGGAAATGGACAAATTTCTAGAAACACACTACCTGCCTAAAGTAACACAAACAGAAGTAGAACAACTAAATAAACCTATAACAAAAGAAGATACTGAAAAGGTAATGTAAAAACTCCCAACAACAACAACAAAAAAAGCTCTGGACCAATGGCTTCACTGGAGAATTCTACCAAACATTCAGAGAAGAGTTAACACCACTACTACTAAAGGTATTTCAGAGTATAGAAAAGGATGGAATACTCCCAAACTCATTCTATGAAGCCTGCATAACCTGATAGCAAAACCAGGTAAAGATACCACAAAAAAAGAAAATTACAGACCAATATCCTTCATGAACATAGACGCAAAAAATCCTCAACAAAACTCTAGCCAATAGTATTCAACAACATATGAAAAAAATAATTCACCATGACCAAGTGGAATTCATACCATGTATGCAGGGATGGTTCAACATTAGAAGAACAATCAATGTAACCCATCATATAAATAAAAGACAGTAACCACAGGATCTTATCAATTGATGCAGGAAAGACATTTGACAAAGTCAAACAACATTCATGACAAAAATTCTCAGCAAAATAAGAAGAGAAGGGAAATTCCTCAACATAATAAAGGACATTTATAGAAAGCCAACAGCCAACATCATCCTAAATGGAGAGAGTCTGAAAGCATTCCCCTTGAGAACAGACACCAGACAAGGATGCCATTTATCACCACTCTTATTCAGTATTGTGCTGGAGGTCCTAGCCAGAGCAATTAGGCTAGAAAAATAAATAAAGAGCATTCAGATTGGTAAGGAAGAAATAACAGTGTCTCTATTTGCAGATGATACGATCCTATACACAGAAAGCCCCAAAGAATCCACAAGAAAACTACTGGAACTAATACAAGATTTCAGCAAAGTATCAGGATACATGATAAACATAAAAAATCAGTTGGATTCCTCTACACCAACAAAGAGATCTTCGAAAAGGAAATCACCAAATCAGTACCATTTACAATAGCCCCCAAGAGGATAAAATACTTAGGAATAAATTTAACCAGAAACGTAAAACACCTATACGAGGAAAAGTATAAGACACCGAAAGAGACCTACATAAGTGGAAAAACATACCTTACTCATGGATAGGAAGACTCAACATTGTGAAAATGTCTATTCTACCCAAAGTGATCTACAGATACAGTGCAAACCAAATCCAATATCATTTTTTAATGAGATGGAGCAAGAAATCACCCACTTCATATGGAAAGAGAAGAGGCCCTGGGTCAGTAAAGCATTACTGAAGAAGAACAAAGTGAGAGGCCTCACACTGCCTGATTTATGAACCTATTATACAGCAATGGTAGTCAAAACAGCGTGGTACAGGTACAACAACAGATACATAGACCAATGGAACAGAACTGAGAATCCAGACTTAAATTCATCCACCTATGAGCAGCTAATATTTGACAAAGGCCCAAAGTCCATTAATTGGGGAAAAGACAGTCTCTTTAACAAATGATGCTGGCATAACTGGATATCCATCTTCAAAAAAAAAAAAAAAGAAACAAAACCCTTACCTCACACCATGCACAAAAACTAACTCAAACTGGATCCAAGACCTAAATATAAAATCTAAAACAATAAAGATCATGGAAGAAAAATAGGGACAACGCTAGGAGCACTAATACATGGCATAAACAGCATACAAACCATTGCTAACAATGCACAAAAAACCAGAAGAGAGACTAGACAAATGGGAGCTCCTAAAAATCAAACACTTATGCTTATCAAAAGACTTTACCAAAGGAGTGAAAAGACAACCTACAGACTGGGAAAAAATTTTTGGCTAGGACAAATCCAATCATTGTCTAATCTCTAAAATCTGCAAGACACTGCAAAACCGCAACAACAAAAAGACAACCCAATTAAAAAATAGGCAAAGGATATGAAAAGACACTTCACCAAAGAAGACATTCAGGCGTCTAATAGATACATGAGGAAATGCACACAATCATTAGCTATTAGAGAAATACAAATAAAAACTACAATGAGATACCATCTCACCTCAACAATGCTAGCATTAATCCAAAAAAACACAAATTAATAAATGTTGGAGAAGTTGTGGAGAGACTGGGAACACTTACACTTTGCTGGTGGGAATGTAAAATGGTACAACCACTTTGGAAACCAATTTGACGCTTCCTTGAAAAGCTAGAAATAGAAGTACCATATGATCCAGCAATCCCACTCTTTGGAATATATCCCAGAGAAATAAGATCCATCACACAAATAGATATATGCACACCCATGTTCATTGCAGCACGGTTCATAATAACAAAAAAAGGAAACAATTTAGGTGCCCATCAACCCAGCAATCCCATTCCTTGGAATATATCCTAGAGAAATAAGAGCCATCACACAAATAGATATATGCACACCCATGTTCATAGCAGCAGTGCTCACAATAACAAAAAGATTGAAACAACCTAGGTGCCCATCAATGGATGAATGGATAAACAAATTATGGTATATTCACACAATGGAGTATTATGCAATGATAAAGAATAACGGTGAATCTGTGAAACATCTTATAACATGGATGAATCTGGAAGGCATTATGCTGAGTGAAATTAGTTGCAAAAGGACAAATATTGTATGAGACCCCTATTGTAAGAACTCAAGAAAAGGTTTAAACACAGAAGAAAACATTCTTTGATGGTTACAAGGGTGGGGAGGGAGGGAGAGGGGTTATTTACTAACTAGATAGTAGATAAGAATTATCTTACGTAAAGGGAAGGGCAACACACAATACAGGGGAAGTCAGTACAACTGGACTAAACCAAAAGCTAAGAAGTTTCCTGAATACAACCAAACACTTCAAGGGACAGAGTAGCAGGGACAGAAGTTTGGGGACCACTGTATCAGGGGACCTCTTGGTCAATTGACATAACAAAGTTTATTAAGAAAATGTTCTTCATCCCATTTTGGTGAGTGGTGTCTGTGGTCTTAAAAGCCAGTGAGCGGTCATCTAAGATTCATCAACTGGTCCCAACCCACCCGGAGCAAAGGAGTATGAAAAACACCAAAGACACAAGGGAAATATTAGCTCAAGAGACAGAAAGGGCCACATAAACCAGGCCATCAGCCTGAGACCAGAAGAACTAGATGGTGCCTGTCTACCACCAATGACCACCCTGACAGGGAACATAACAGAGTCCCTGATGGAGCAGGAGAAAGCTGGAGTGCAGAACTCCAATTCTAGTAGAAAGACCAGACTTAATGGTTTGACTGAGACTGCAGGGACCCTGGAAGATATGGCCCCCAGGCTCTCCATTACCCCAGAACTAAAACCATTCCAGAAGCCAACTCGTCAGATAAAGAATAGACTGGACTATGGGACATAAATTGATACTCGTGAAGAGAATGCTTCTTAGCTTAAATAGATACATGAGACTGAATTGGCAGTTCTTGTCTGGAGGTCAGATGAGAAATCAAAAAGGGACAGGAGCTGGTTGAATGGACATGGGAAATCCAGGATGGAAAGGAGGAAGGAGTGTGTTATCACATTACAGGGAGAGCAGCTAGTGTCACATAGCAATGTGTGTATAAAGTTTCCTATCAGAAACTGACTTGAACTGTAAACTTTCAGTTAAAGCACAGTAGAAAAAAAATTTATACACACATTGTTTGATGACATAGGTTGCATTCCCCACAATGTATCAGCAATCTCCCCTTTCCCTTTCTACCCTGGAGTCTCCGTGTCCATTCATCCAGAGTTCCTGTCCCTTTCTGCCTTCTCTTCTTTGCTTTTGGGTAGGTGTTGCTCATTTTGTCTCGTGTACTTGACTGAAATAAGAAGCACGTTCCTCATGTGTATTATTTTTGTTTTATAGGTCTGTCTAGTCTTTGGCTGAAAGCTAGACTTCAGGAGTGGCTTCAGTTCTGAGTTACCAGGGTGTCCAGGGGCCATAGTCCCAGGGATTCTGCCAGACCAGTAAGCCTCGTCTTTTTTGTGAATTTGAATTTTGTTCTACATTTTTATCCCACTCTGTCTGGGACCCTCTCTTGTGATCTCTGTCAGAGAAATTGGTGGTGGTAGCTTTGCACCATCTAGTTCTTCTTGGCTCAGGCTGTTTTGACTACCATAGCTGTAGAGTAGGTTCTGAAATCATGTAGTTTGAGGCCTCATACTTTGTTGTTTTTCTCCAATAATGCTTTGGTTATCTGGGACCTCTTTCCTATCCATATAAAGATGATGAATATTTTTTCCATCTAGTTAAAGAATGCTGTTGGTATTTGGATTGGTATTGCATTATATTTGTAGATCACTTTGGGTAGACTTGACATTTTCACAGTGTTGAGTTTTCCTCTCTATGAGTGTAGTATGTTTTTCCATTTATGTAGGTCTCTTTTAGCTTCTTGCAGTAGCATTTTGCAGTTATCTTTGTATAGGTCTTTTACTTCCCTAGTTAGATTTATTCCTAAGTATTTTATATATTTAGGGGATGTAATAAATGGTATTATTCTCCTGATTTCCTTTTCGATGTTCTCTTTGTTGGCATATAGGAATCCAACTGATTTTTGTATGTTGATCTTGTTTCCTGCTACTGTGCTGAATCTTTGTTAGTTCTAGTAGTTTTCTTGTGGAATCTTTGGGGTTCTCTCTATATAGTATCATATCATCTGCAAATAGGGATAGTTTTTACTTCTTCCTTTCCAATTTAGATGCCCTTTGTTTCTTTTCCTTCCCTTATTGCTCTAGCTGTTGTAGTTGTTATTAGAAGACATTGAGTCAGTTCCGACTCATAGTGACTCTATGTACAACAGAAGGAAACACTGCCTGGTCCTGTGCCATCCTCAAAATTGTTGCTATGCTTGAGCTCATTGTTGCAGCCATGGTGTCAGTCCATCTCACTGAGGGTCTTTCTCTTTTTTGCTGACCCTCTGCTAGGACAATGTGAAATAGGAGTGGTGATAAAGGGTATCCTTGTCTTTTTCCCATTCTTAGAGGGAATGCTTTCAGCCTTGAGAATGATATTGGCTGTTGTTTTGTATAGATGCCATTTATTATGTTGAGGAATTTTCCTTCTATTGCTATTTTATTGAGAGTTTTTATCAGGAATGCATGTTGGGCTTTATCAATAACTTTTCTGTGTCTATTGAGATGATCATGTGATTATTTTCTTTTGTTCTTTTTATGTGGTGGATTACTTTGATTGATTTTCTAATGTAGAACTATCCTTGCATAGCTGGTATGAATCCCACTTGGTTGTGATTTTTTTTTTTTAATATGATGATGAATTCAATTTGCTAGAATTTTGTTGAGAATTTTGCATCTATATTCATGAGAGATGTTGTTCTGTGATTTTCATTTTTTGTGGTGTTTTTGCCTGGCTTTGGTATTGGGGTTATGCTGGCTTCATAGAATGAATTCAGTTTTCTTTTTTTTTTCTTTTAAAGCAAAAAGAAAGGTTTTATTCAGCATATGTTCCAAGAGGCAAAAGTAGGAAACAGACAAGCATGCTGCCAGAGCCATGTCTGCCTGAGTCCAAGGAATATTACAGAATAAGCAAAAGTGGAAAAACAGACAAGCATACTGCCAGAGCCATTTCTGCCCAAGTCTGAGGAAATATTACAGAATCATCATCATATAGTAACAATACAAATGGGTAAAATCATTGAAAGCTTTACCATTTTACAGATTGGCTAAAAAACCACTAAATCACCATGATTCTACATTTTTTTTTTTTTAATATTTTATTGTACTTCAGGTGAAGGCTTACAGAACAAACAGTTTCTCATGTAACAGTAGTACACATGCTGTTTTATGACTTTGGTTAATAACCCCACAACATTTTAACCCTCTGAATTCTCAGCTTTTTTTTTTTTTTTTTGGTGAAAATACACATAGCCAAAGATACACCATTTCAATACTTTTTACGTACACATTTAAGTGACATTGACTATGCTTTTCCAATTGTGCTGCCATTCTCACCCAAGATGAAGGCTTACAGGACAAAACAGCCTCCCATTAAACAGTTACTACAAATGTTGCCCTATAACAATGGTTAACAATCTCACAACACATCAACAGTATCCTAACTCAACTTGTGTTCCTTATCATCAGCTTCCTACTCCCCCTCTGCCTTCTGGCCCTTGTCACTGGACTCCTGTACCTCGTTAGTCTCATTTAGTTTTACTGGGCTGTCCACTCCCAGGCTGAACAGTGAACCTTGAAGGTAACTTCACCTCTGAGCTGAAAGGGTGTCTGGGGGCCATACTCTCGAGGTTTCTCCAGTCTCCTTCAGGCCAGTAAATCTGGTCTTTTTTTTTTTTTTTTTGGAAGTTAGAATTATGCTCTACATCCTTCTCCAGCTCTGTCCAGAACCCTCTGTTGTGATCCTGGTCAGAGAAGTCAGTGGTGGTAGCTGGGCACCATCTAACTGTACTGGACTCAGTCCCATAGAGGCCTTGGTAGCTGTGGACAATTAGTACTTTGGACTAATCTTTTCCTTGTACCCTGTTCTCTTCATTCTCCCTTGATCCCAAAGGGATGAGACCAGTGGAATATCTTAGATGGCCGCTCACAGGCTTTTAAGACCCCAGACACTACTCACCAAGGTAGAATGTAGAGCACTGTCTTTATAACCTGTGTCATGCCAATTGAGCCAGGTGTTCCCCGAGGCCATGGTCCCCAGAGCCCTCCGTCCAACAACTCAGTCCCTCGGGGAGTTGGGATGTGTCCATAGGGCCTCCATGACCTTTCCTTGTGCAGGTTGTGTTAGTTTCCCTTGTACTGTGTACTGTCTCACCTCTCACCCAAGATACCAGTTATCTATTGCCTATTTAGTATTTTCCCCTCTCCCCTCCCATCCCTGGTAACCAACAAGGATTGTTACATTTTGCATGTGAGTTTCTTCATGGGTTTTTACAATAGAGGTCTCATACAATATTTGTCCATTTGTGATTGAATTATTTCACTCAGCATAATGTCCGCCAGTTTCATCCATGTTATGAGATGGTTCACAGATTCATTGTTGTTCTTTCTCGTTGCATAGTACTCCATTGTGTGTATGTACCATAGTTTGTGTATCCATTCATCTGTTCATGGACATCAAGGTTGTTTCCATCGTTTTGCTATTGTGAACAATGCTGCCATGAACATAGGTGTGCATATGTCTATTCGAGGGATGACACTTATTTCTCTAGAATATATTCCTAGGAGTGGGATTGCTGGATCGAATGGTATGTCTATTTCTAGCTTTCTGAGGAAGGGCCATATCATTTTCCAAAATGGTTGTATCATTTTGCATTCCCACCAGCAGTGTATAATAGTTCCCATCTCCCCACAGCCCCTCCAACATTTGTTATTTCAGTATTTTTGATTCGTGCCAGTAAGGCCGGGGTGAGACGGTATCTCATTGTGGTTTTAATTTGCATTTCTCTAATGGCTAGTGAACGTGAGCATTTCCTCATCTGTCTGTTGGCCATTTGAATGTCTTCTTTGGTGAAGTGTCTGTTCATTTCCTTTGCCCATTTTTTGATAGGATTGTTTGTCTTTTTGTTGTAGAGGTGTTGGATTTTCTTGTAGATGACGGAGATTAGACCTTTGTCTGACTTTTAATGTCCAAAAATTTTTTCCCAGTCTGTAGGTTCTCTTTTGACTCCTTTGGTGAATTCTTTTGAAGAGCATAGGTGTTTGATTTTTAGAAGATCCCAGTTATCTAGTTTATCTGTTGGGTTTTGTGTGTTGATGTTTATGGTTTGTATCCTGTTAATGCCATGTATTAAGGCCTGAAGTGTTGGTCCTATTTTTTCTTCTATGAACTTTATAGTTTTAGGCTTTATATTCAGGTCCTTGATCCACTTTGAAGTAGTTTTTGTATATGGTGTGAGGTATGGGTCCTGTTTCATTTTTCTGCAAATGGATATCCAGTTTTGCCAGCACCATTTGTTAAAAAGACTGTCTTTTCCCCATTTGATGCACTTTGGGCCCTTGTCGAAGATGAGGTGACCGTAGGTGGATGGATTTACATCTGGGTTCTCAATTCTGTTCCATTGGTCAATGTCTCTGTTCTTGTACCAGTACCAGGCTGTTTTGACTACTGTAGCTGTATAGTAGGTTCTCAAGTCAGGTAGTGTGAGTCCTCCAACTTTATTCTTCTTCTTCAGTAGTGCTTTACTTATTCGGGGTTTCTTCCCTTTCCATATAAAGTTAATGATTAGTTTTTCCATCTCTTTGAAGAATGTTGTTGGTATTTGGATCGGGATTGCATTGTATTTGTAAATTGCTTTAGGTAGAATTGCCATTTTCACAATGTTGAGTCTGCCTATCCATGAGCATGGTATGTTTTTCCATTTATGTAGATCCCTTTGGGTTTCATGCAGCAGTGTTTTGTAGTTTTCTTTGTATAGGTCTTTTACTTTCCTGGTCAGATTTATTCCTAAGTATTTTATCTTTTTAGGGGCTATTGAAAATGGTATTGATTTCCTGATCTCCTTTTCATTGTTCCCCTTACTGGTGTATAGGAATCCAACTGATTTTTGAATGTTTATCTTGTATCCTGCTACTCTGCTGAATCTTCCTATTAGTTCCAGTAGATTTCTATTGGAGTCTTTAGGGTTTTCTACGTATAGTATCATATCGTCTGCAAACAGGGAGAGTTCAACTTCTTCATTACCAATTTGGATGCCGTTTATTTCTTTTTCTTGCCTTATTGCTCTAGCTAGAACTTCCAGCACAATGTTAAATAGGAGTGGTGATAAAGGGCATCCTTGTCTTGTTCCTGTTTTCAAGGGGAATGTTTTCAGCCTCTATCCATTAAGAATGATGTTGGCCATTGGTTTTGCATAGATGCCCTTTATTATGTTGAGAAATTTCCCTTCTATACCTATTTTACTGAGAGCTTTTATCAGGAATGGGTGTTGGACTTTGTCAAATGCCTTTTCTGCGTCAATTGAGATGATCATGTGATTTTTTTCTTTTCTTTTATTTAAGTGGTGAATTACGTTGATGGATTTTCTAATGTTAAACCATCCTTGCATACCTGGTATGAATCCTACTTGGTCGTGGTGTATTATTTTTTTGATATGATACTGAATTCTATTGGCTAGAATTTTGTTCAGAATTTTTGCATCTATGTTCATGAGAGATATTGGTCTGTAATTTTCTTTTTTTCTGATGTCTTTGCCTGGTTTTGGTATCAGCGTTATGCTGGCTTCATAGAATGAATTTGGAAGTGTTGCTTCCTCTTCTATGCTCTGAAATAGCTTGAGTAGAACTGGTACAAGCCCTTCTGTAAATGTTTTGTAGAATTCTCCAGTGAAGGCATCTGGGCCAGGGCTTTTTTGGTTGGGAGTTTTTTTTATTACCTTCAATCTCTTCTCCTGTTATGGTATGCTTAACTGGTTATACCATCCAGGGACCACTGGCTTTTATACTACATAGGTGGTTGCTGTCAGGGTCCAATGGGCTTTATGTCAAGGTAGGTATGGATCTAAGAACTGCTGCTGGAAATAGAAACCTCTCTAGGTATCTAAGGTGTCCTTGGGTGGTGGAAATGGTTTTATACTACCATACATTTACTTCATTTATTCCAGGGTTTCTCAACTTCAGCACAATTGATGTTCCGAACTGGATAATTCTTTGTTGCAGGAAGCTTTACTGGGAATTGTAGGATGTTTAGCAGCATCCTTGGCCTCTGCTTACTAGATACCAGTAGTACCCCCACCTCCACTCATGATAATCAAAAATGTGTTCAGACATTGCAAGACTGTCCCTGGTTGGGAATTACTGATTTAGTCAATCAATATGCATATGATTTTTGAGCAACTGTTGTCATCACTCAGAAGATGAGAGGGAGGGAGAGTTCTAATGTTTATAAAAATCTGTTTTATCCCAGGCCATGTTTCAGATGCCACATAACCCTGTCCATGTTAAGGCCTGTGCAATGGAACAGGAATTGACTCAAGAGATAGGCAGAGCTGAGCAAATCCTGAACCTACAGGATCTGTGTGGCATGGACAATGACTTAATTTCTGCTGGTTTATATGTTTTCCTTTGTAAACTTGGCCTAACTTTCAGGGAAGCTGCAAGGATTAACAGAAGTAATTTATGGCACGTATTTATTGTTATTGTTAGGTTCCGTCAAGTTGGTTCCGATTCATAGTGACCCTATGTATGACAGAACGAAATGCTGCCTGGTCCTGTGCCATCCTCACAATTGTTGCTATGTTTGAACTCATTGTTGCAGTCACTGTGTCAATCTATCTCATTGAGGGTCTTCCTCTTTTTTGCTGACCCTCTACTTCACCAAGCATGATGTCTTTCTCCAGGACTGGCATATATTACCAGTGATTAGGCACATTTACATTCCCATGGGTGGGAACATGCCCTTTCTTTTTTCTCCAACCCACCAGCTCCAATTGGGCAGTCAGTGCATGCCATATTGCCACATCCAGTTCTCCCTTTCCTGCCTTCCTCAGGAAGAGACGCCAGAAGAAAAGGACCATATCTTCAAGGGCTGTGGAGAAAGCGAGTGATGCAAAAAGCCTAACACTTCTGAGAAGCTGGGTTTTCTTTCTCATTGACAGGGCTGCTAACAGGTCCTTTAGCAACACAGAGGCTAATTACTTGCCTGGAGTGAAGGACAGTGTGTCATTTGCTTGTTCCAGCTTTTCTCAGGGCAATAAATCACAGCTATAGGACTACAGCTGCATTTTATTTAATAAAGATTTTAAAGAAAAAAAAAAAAAACTTTTTTCTTGTTTTTATTGGAAATGTCCAGTCATTTGTGTCTCTTCCACCTGGGGCCCTTAACTGAATGTGGCCCACACCAGAAGCCACTCTTGGCATTTCAGAGTTCAGTTGTCTGCATTCAATTTTTATCTACACCACCTTCCCACTTGTCTGTTGGGCCCCATAGTTCCTTGTTCTCATCACTGTAGTGCTCCAATCCCTTGACTCAACTCCTCAGTTTCTGATGACCAAAATGAGGCTCTCTTCAACTTTGCCAATTCAGTAGTTCAGTTGGCCTTGCTTGCCTGGCTCTGACCCTTGGCACTGCTGCTTCAAACAATCTTGCAATTGTCTGCTGGTTCCCACATAGCTGAGGTGCTCCTGCTTTCCCCCTCACCTGTCTCATATATTAGGTCCACACTACCTGCATGGTCCCACTGGACCTCCCCATCAGGTGAGACCACCACCCATCTCTCAGTTTGTGGTAATTTGCATGTTGCTGTGATGTGGAGCTATGCCACCGTTATTTCACATACCAGCAGGGTCACCCATGGTAGACAGGTTTCAGTGGAGCTTCCAGAAGACAGACTAGGAAGAAAGGCCTGGTGATCTACTTCTGAAAATCAGCCAATAAAAATCCATGGATCACAACAGAATATTGCCTGCTACAGTGTTATAGTCCCTTAGTTTGGAAGGCACTCAAAATACAGTCATAGCCGACTTGACTTGATGGCAGCTTACAACAGCAGGTAAATGATGTCAGACCTTTGGAGTGAGGCAACAAAACAGAATGGTGGAGCTTAAACATCAGAGATGGTTTGGCTTATTTTACGAAAGCCAGAACTCTCAGTGAAGAACATCTGTGCAAACAGTAGCTTAACTTCTCCTCTCACTCTGATGTATATAATTCATGTTTGTCTTATTCCTGGAATGTATGGCTCCTTTTTAATCACTATTTCACAATGATTCCAAGTCACTCACCTAAAATGAAACCACTGACATCCTTTGACAAAAGAGAGGTAATAGGACTTAATAGGAAAGTTTAAGGAGCTAGGATTTTACAGCTGGAAGGAGAAGGTTGAGGGATTGGCGTGACCAGTCTGTTGCTATGTAACAGCACAGGTAGTCTGGGAGGATTTGCCAAAGGGCAAATAGAAAGGCACATTTACTTTGGGCATGACTTACCTTTCAGAGAATAAGAGAATGCCAGAACTGGAAGGCGCCTTAGAGACCAGAGTGCAACCTTTGTTTTTCTACCTAGGACAGCAGGATCCAAAGAAAAGAAATGACTTGCCCAAGTGCATACAAGTATTGAGTAACATGACAGAGGCTGGAACCCAAGTGTGAACTCCCAGTCCATTGACTTAGATAGATCTGAATGGGAGTTTTCATTGCCTGCAAGACTTACATTTTTTCTTTTTTTTGGAAGCAGCTATGTGGGTGTCCTTTGCATCTGTTTGTATTGCATTAGAACCTGGGCAGGGGATGGGGGGTTGTCTATAATGATGTTGACTTGTAGTTCCAGTCCTCTGTGTGGATGAAAGCAAATGAACAGGTGAATTACTCTATCTTGGAAGACAATGCCTCCTGGTTTGTGAGTGAACTAACGTGAAGTGTGAGCTTGGGCATGACCATGCTGCTGTGAATTCCTCATACTCTTTCCTGATACCCATCACCTCACCTATCTTGCTAACTCCTCTGTCTTTTCAACCCTAGTCTTCAGTGGGCAGTGCTTCAATTCTCTGAAGAATTGCCTGCCCCAACTAACTAAACCAGTTACCATCAAGTCAATTCTGACTTATGGTGACCCCATCTATGTCAGAGTAAAACTGTGCTCCGTTAGGTTTTCAATGGCTGACTTTTCAGAAGTAAATCACCAGACCTTTCTTTCTAGGGACTTCTGGGTGAACTCAAACCTCCAATCTTTTGGTTAGCAACTGAAAGCATTAACAGTTTGCACACCACCAGGGACTTAAAATTATCTCATAAATTAATTCATTCTAGAGATAAGAATAACTAACATGAATTTTATTGTTTACTTTTCCTAGGTTTTGCATTTCAGCAGCAGGATTTCTAGGACTATAAAGCTTTGAAATAATTGTTCTCAAACATGGCTGCACGTTCTAATCACCCAGGGAATTTAAAAAAAACACTGGTGCCCAGAGTCCCTACCCCTCAATATTCTGATTCAATTGGTCCTGGCAAACTCTCCAAGTATACAGATATTTTTGAAAACCTTTGTCTAAATATAGAGGATGACACCCCCAAAGGATTTCAGCTTCCTATGGGCACCAGGTGAGTACCTGAGTGGGACAAAAGGTTAACGTTCTCAGCTATTAACCAAAAAGTTGTAGGCTGGTGTCCACTCAGAAGCACAAAAAAGAAATGTTTTGCCCAAGGCTACTGCAAGGTGAGTAAGTGCCAGAGATGGGCTTCAAACTCAGGATGGTCTGCTTTGGAGATTCACTTTCTTTCCTCCTAAAACCAGTGCTGTTCTTTCCTCCTTCAGTAGAATTCTAGAATGTTGATGGTCACCTTTCAGAGGTCCTGTTTGGCACTAGCTTAGTTGCTTCCTGCCAGGGTCTCACACAAGCCTGGGTTCCCAGGGGCTTCATTATGTGCTTCATGACTATTTTCATTGGAGTTGGTCCGGGGCAGCCCTGGTGTCCCATTGAAAAATTAAAGGTATCAGGGTGGCTCTTTTATTAAAGAGAAATTTTTGCTTCCTGACTGTAACCCCAAAGCCATCACTTTTAAAATGAACACCTCCTATGTATCAGTTCTTACGAAAGGCATTTTATATATGTGATTATATTTAATCCACATAACAACCCGTTCAATCTGTATAATTTTATAGATGAAACAGAGTCTCTGAGAGGTTGAGAAAATTTCAAAAAGCCATATAGTTACTAGACAATATATGTACATGTGATATCTTACTGCTGGCCAGTTAGTAGCTGGTCACCATCATTGAACAGGATCAAATACCTTAAATTTATGATTATTTAAAAATTTGTAAGTGGTATGATTGTGGGTGAACTTCTGGTAAATTTGAGAAAATCGAAGAAGAAAAGAACACTAGATGCTATCACCATTTTGGCATATTTTCCTTTTGTGTGTGTGTGGTGTGTGTGCATACCATTTAAACTATACATGTTTCAAAAATATTTACTCATTGAAAAATTCTTGGATGTTGGCAGTGTCATGATATTAAGCTTCCACTACCACTGAAAATAAAACTTCAGTGAACTGGAGATTATTTCACCAACTGTTTACAGAATATTTATGGTACACTAGGCACTGAAGTTTCAGAGATAAAAATCACCCTCAGGGAACACACAATTGTGTGTGTGGGGGGTGGGGGGCACGCAAGATTGTGCAAGTGTGTGTGAAATAGACAAGAAAATGCAAAATTATAATGCAATATGGTAAGTGCTTCTACAAGCCCTGGGCACTTTGGAAGTCACAGGAGACATGGCAAAGGGAGAGGTTGCTGTCAACATCTTCATTACCTGGAGCAGGTAACATACGAGCTGAGTATTGCAACAAGAGTGGACGATAGCTAGGTGAGCAGGTAGAAGAGGACTGCCCAGAGAGAGAGACAGCATGTGCAAAAACTCCAAGGCCTTAGATAATTATTTCTGAATGCAGGACTCTGACCTCCATTTTGTCCAGGAGAAATATCACTCTGAATACATCTTCCTCTATGCCAATAGAAACGAAAAGCTATGGACCCATCAGCAGAACAGCTTTCTCTTCTACCTGTCCCACGGAGTTGTTTAGAATTCTAAGCTCATTCTTCTGGGAGAAAGTCACAGGCCTTTGCTGTATCCAGTGGGAAACATATTTTTTACCAATGGTGGAAAATCTGTTTAATCCTTTGCACATAATAGACCATATGCTAGCATGGGGCTGGGAGGTGACAGGATAAAGGCAGAGAAAATCATTTGCCACTGGTGCGGGTGATGAATGTATCAGGCAGGTCTTTGTTCTGGGAAAGAGTATAGACTCAAGTGTGCTCAGGTGGGATGAGCTCTGCCCCCACTGCGAATGCCATGGCAGTTATTAAAGAGATAATGTAAGGCAGGCATACTTCTTGCTTAATGAAACATTTAAAAGGGCAAAGTCCCTGCCCTAGTTTCCTCTTAAAATGAAAGGGAAAAGAACCAAAGTTATCTTTGTCTGACCAGATCAGTTAAAAAAATCATGAAGCCATAAAAAACATCTTTAGTACGTTGAAATGTCATGTTTTCATCCAAACTTCAATGCTTTTTCCCTCTTTTGCTGCTGCCTCATTGCACACCGCGCCTAGAGGCAGCTGGTTAAAAATGCATGTGAAGAACAGTAATTAGTGATTGCAGTAGCTAACCTTGCAGGGTAGCTTACCATGTGCTTTTGCACAAGTATTATTTCATTTTCTCAACAACCTCGTGGGGCAGGGTGATACGTTGAGAGGGCTTGGGGAAGTTAAGGAACTTGTCTATTGACACACAGCTGGCAAGCGGCAGAGCCAGGGCTCAAACCCAGATCTGTCTAAATTCAGGCCCTGAATAACTTTCTCTGCACCGATTTGCTTGCTAAGTTATGTAGATCTAGGGTGTCATTGTTGTCACAATGGGTGTTCTGAAAAGGGAGAGATAAGTGTGAACTGGCATGCTCAGGACTCTATATCAAAGGATCTAGAATTTGGTGATTGAAGCAGAGGATGTGGGGAGGATATGACTTACGGCTAAGCACAGACTTGGGCTGTAGGTCACCCCAGCCATCTCACCTTGCCAAGGACACTGCTTTGCCAGCTGTCCTTGCTCTCTTCCTGGCTCACCTCTTGTTCATTTCTTTTGAATTATTCCCATCATCATTTAAAAAATCGTAGTCATGAGGTTCCGGCAAGATGGCTCTCTAGGCAGAAGCACCATGCCGTCCCTCCACAGCAAAGATCCGAAAAACTAAGCCAAAGAGAGAATGCAACATACCTGAAACCCTAGAACATCAAATGAAGAGATAAAGAACTCAGCCAAGCACCAAATGGAGTGAGAATACTGAAAGAGAACGGAGAGTGAGGAGAGATTCATGCAGAGGTCCCCTACCAGCTAACGCAGCGTGGCTCCACCATCTTGGACTCCTATCGGAGACCAGAAAATGGGGGTACGAGAAAGCAGCCTGACGGAGCGTCCAGTCGGAGACAAAACAGCCGGTAATTTGCGGTGTGCGCTCTCCCACCCCCCAGCCCTCTTAGCCCCGGCTCAGGCTCCTCTGCTTCCTGCGGCCACAGTCTCTTAACCGGGAAGCGCCGGCTGCTTGGGTTCCACACACCTGAGCAGGTGGCTCTCTGGGTGTCATTTGTTGGCTGCTGATGTTGCTTTTTTTTTCTTTTCTGCTTCTTTGGATTTCTTGCTTGCCTCTTGCTGCCTCCCCCTCATTTCGCTGGAGTGCCTGGCTCCGTGTGCCATCTTTGCTTTTTCCTGAGGGGCTGCAGAGCTTCATTCAAGTGTGGAGCTGCTTCCCGGTCTGGGCTACCATGCTGGTGGGATCCTGGGGCTTTTCTTCATTTTGAATTGTTTGTCTGTTTTCTTTTCCTTTTCTTGAGTTGGGAGCCATTTCTGGCCAGGCGGGAGCTGCGTACCAGGGAGACTCCCCTTCAGCTTCCACAGACATGCAGAGGGATCCCTGAGGACTTTTCTTTTTACGTTGTTTTTCTTTCTTTTTTTTGATTTGTTTTGTTTTCTTTTCCCTCTTTTTCCCTTTTGTCTTTCTTCATTGCTCAGTTTCTCGTCTCTCTGTATCTTCCTTCTCTTTCTGATCCCTGAATACCAGGCATTGTATGCCTCTGCACCTTCTGGCCAGGCTGTGCTGCGACACCTGAGAGCGACTTCCCAAGACCTCATAGCTGCATCGGTGGGATCCCTGGGAACTTTGTGGTTCTTTAACTGTTCTGATTTTTATTTGTTCATTCTTTTCTTTTCTTCCTCTTCTCCCTTCTGTTTTTCTCCATTTCATAGTCTCTCATCTCTCCACTCCAAAGGCAAGCTCCCCTAGCATTCTTTTTTGTTTGTTTGTATGTTTTTGGCTCCTATTCCTCTCTCCTCTCTCCCATATCCATCTTAGCTCCACACATAACCATCTCCCAGCTGCATCCTACCTACCTGAACTGTGCACTTGACATCACACCACCAAGTAGTGCAGGCACGGCCTACTGGAACCTTCCCAGCACTGATTAATGCCCCATCCTGGTGGCTGTAGTGAGTGCCACAAACAAACTGTCCCAGTGGCTCCTCTTCAGCTAGATCTGCCCTGCTGTACTACATCTCAGTGACTGTACCTGCTAGTTGGAGAAGGAGGCGAAAAGTATTGAGCGCAAAGACAAGCAAACAACAAAGAGCATGCAGTCTGCCTGCTCAGACATACTAAAATATTTTCTTTTTTTTTTTTTAAAAAGGGACGAAACAAACAAATCTACAATCAATAATAGAGAGAAATATCGACTGAATGCTCCGAAAACAGCAAACAATATCAAAGCATTTACAAAAACAAGAGAGGATGGTTGCAGTAGGCTTCCAAATTAAAACACCAGATGACTCTCCTGTGGAAGAAAATGCACTAGAAGTACCTGATAGGGAATTTAAATCTCTAATACTCGGAATTTTCCAAGAACTGAGGCAAAAAGCTGACACACATGAGGAAAAAAATAGACAAATTCATGGAAAATACAGACAAAAAATTGGAAGAATTCAGGAAGATGATGCAGAAACAAAATGCCAAAATAAATTCACAACTAGAAATTATACAAAAACAACAATTAGAAATCCGAAAGATAAACAAGATTTCAGAAATGGACGGTGTCATAGAAGGGCTGAGAAGCAGATTTGAAACCGTGGAAGACAGGATCAGTGGAATGGAAGACAAACACTTGGATACAACTCTGTTTCAGAAAACTCAGAAAAAAGAACAAAGAAAAATGAAGAGACCCTGAGAGTTATGTGGGACACAATTAAGAGCAAAAATTTACGAGTGATTGGCATTCCAGAACAGGGGGAGAAAACAGAAAACACAGAGAGGATCATTGAGGAACTGCTGACAGAAAACTTCCCCAATATCATGAAAGATGAAAAGCTGGCCATCCAAGAAGCTCAACGAACCCAATATAGAAGAGACCCCAAAAGAAAATCACCAAGACATATCATATTCACACTCACCAAAACCAAAGACAAACAAAGAATCCTGAGAGCAGCTCATGAAAAACAAGAAGTCACATACAGAGGAGGAACAATAAGACTAAGCTCAGATTATTTTGCAGAAACCATGCAGGCATGAGGCAGTGGGACGACATATATAAAATCTTGAAAGAAAAAAATTGTCAGCCAAGAATAATATATCCTGCAAAACCCTCATTCAAATTTGATGGTGAAATGAGGTCATTTCCAGATAAACAGAAATTAAGGGAATATGTAAAAGTCAAACCAAACATACAAGAATTATTAAAGTGAGTTCATCAATCCGAGAACAAACAGCTTCAACCCTCAGGCAGGACCTAGGATGCAGGATCGTAGGAGCCATATACCAACCTAGGAAATGAACTCTCAAGAACTATCGAAAACCAAAAGAAATACAACAGGGAATCAGAGCACTCAATCGATGGATGACAACAACATCAAAACAATGAAATAGGGACTAAACGGCATAGGTATAAAAGCTTCTAATGGAGAGGAAGGGAAGGCAATACCAAGTGAGGGTAGACTGTTTCAAACTTAGAAAGACAAGGGTAAAATTCATGGTAACCACAAAGATAGTTAACAAATCAACTCATAAAAATAAAGACAAAAACCATAAAGTCTCAGCAAAAACAAAACCTACAAAAACAAAAGAAATGAAAAAAAATCGAGAAACAAAAGTAACTCAGCATAAGAGAGTAAGAAGAACAAAGAAAACTTCAGCACTACAAAAAAAAGCACTACAAAATGACAGCAACAAACTCACATCTATCAATAATTTCACTGAATGTAAATGGACTAAATGCACCCATAAAGAGACGGAGAGTGAAAGAATGGATAAGAAAACAGGATCCATCAATATGCTGTCTACAAGAGACACACCTTAGAAACAAATATGTGAATTTATTAAAAGTCAAAGGTTGGAAAAAAATATATCAAGCTAACAACTGTGAAAAAAGAGCAGGAGTGGCAATTCTAATCTCAGATAAAATAGATTTTAAAACGAAATCTACCATAAAAGACAAGAAGGACACTATATAATGATTAAGGGGATGATCCATCATGAACACATAACCATAATAAACATCTACACACCCAATGATAGGGCTCCAAAATACACAAAACAAACTCTAACAACACTGAAAAGAGAAATTGACAGTTCCACAATAATAGTAGGAGACTTCAACACACCACTGTCAGTAAAGGACAGAACAACTAAGAAGAAACTCACCAAAGATACAGAAGACCTAAAGAGCACAATCAGCCAACTTGACCTCATAGACATATATGGAACACTCTATCCAACTGCTGCAAAGTATGCATTCTTTTCCAATGCACACGGAACGTTCTCCAGAATAGACCACATCTTAGGCCACAGAGCAATCCTCAACAAGATCCAAAACGTTGAGATAATTCAAAGTATCTTCTCTGACCACAATGCCATCAAGGTAGAAATTAACACTAGAAATAGCAAGGAAAAAAAATCAACTACATGGAAACTGAATAATACCCTGCTTACACATCACTGGGTAATAGAAGAAATTAGAGATGGAATCAAAAAATTACTAGAATCAAATGAGAATGAAAACACATCATACTAAAACCTTTGGGACACAGCAAAGGCAATGCTCAGAGGACAATTTATAGCAATAGATGCACATATGAAAAAAGAAGAAAGGGACAAAATCAAAACACTAACTACAGAACTCAAACAAATAGAAAGAGAACAGCAAAAAAAGCCAACAACCACCGGAAGAAAGGGAATAGTAAACATCAGAGCAGAAATAAATGAAATAGAGAACAGAAAAACAGTAGAAAGAATCAACAAAACAAAAAGTTGATTCTTTGAAAGAATCAACAAAATCGACAAACCACTGGCCTGACTGACAAAAACAGGAGAGGACACAAATAACCCGAACAAGAAATGAAACGGGGGACATTACAACAGACCCAAGTGTAATAAAAAGTATTATAACAAAATATTATGAAAAACTATACTCCAACAAATTTGAAAACCTAGAGGAAATGGATAAATTTCTAGAAACACACAGCCTACCCAAACTACTACAAAGTGATGTTGAAAATCTGAACAGACCCATAACAAGAGAAGAGATTGAAAAGGTAATAAAAAAACTCCCAACCAAAAAAAGCCCTGGACAAGATGGCTTCACTGGAAAATTCTACAAAACATTTACAGAAGAGCTTGTACCAGTTCTACTCAAGCTATTTCAAAGCATAGAAGAGGAAGCAACACTTCCAAATTCATTCTATGAAGCCAGCATAACGCTGATACCAAAACCAGGCAAAGACATCGTAAAAAAAGAAAATTACAGACCAATATCTCTCATGAATATAGATGCAAAAATTCTGAACAAAATTCTAGCCAATAGAATTCAGCATCATATCAAAAAAATAATCCACCACGACCAAGTAGGATTCATACCAGGTATTCAAGGATGGTTCAACATTTGAAAATCAATCAATGTAATCCACCACATAACTGAAAGGAAAGAAAAGAATCACATGATCATCTCAGCTGACACAGAAAAGGCATTCAACAAAGTCCAACACCCATTCCTGATAAAAACTCTCAATCAAATAGGTATAGAAGAGAAATTTCTCAACATAATAAAGGGCATCTATGCAAAACCAATGGCCAACATCATTCTTAATGGAGAGAGGCTGAAAACATTCCCCTTGAAAACAGGAACAAGACAAGGATGCCCTTTATCACCACTCCTATTTATAATTGTGCTGGAAGTTCTAGCTAGAGCAATAAGGCAAGAAAAAGAAATAAAGGGCAACAAAATTGGTAATGAAGTTAAACAGTTCCTGTTTGCAGATGATATGATACTATACATAGAAAACCCTAAAGACTGCATGAGAAATCTACTGGAACTAATAGAAAGATTCAGCAGAGTAGCAGGATACAAGATAAACATTCAAAAATCAGTTGGATTCCTATACTCCAGTAAGAACAATGATGAAAAGGAAATCAGGAAATCAACACAATTTTCAATAGCCCCTAAAAAGATAAAATACTTAGGAATAAATCTGACCAGGGATGTAAAAGACCTATACAAAGAAAACTATAAAACACTACTGCATGAAACCCAAAGGGATCTACATACATTGAAAAACATACTACGCTCATGGATAGGCAGACTCAACATTGTGAAAATGGCAATTCTACCCGAAGCAATTTACAAATAAAACACAATCCCGATCCAAATACCAACAACATTCTTCAAAGAGATGTAAAAACTAATCATTAACTTTATATGGAAAGGGAAGAAGCCCCGAGTAAGTAAAGCACTACTGAAGAAGAAGAATAAAGTAGGAGGACTGACACTACCTGACTTGAGAACCTACTATACAGCTACAGTAGTCAAAACAGCCTGGTACTGGTACAAAGACAGATACATTGACCAATTGGAACAGAATTGAGAACCCAGATGTAAATCTAATCCACCTATGGTCACCTGATCTTCAACAAGGGCCCAAAGTACATCAAATGGGGAAAAGACAGTCTTTTTAACAAATGGTGCTGGCAAAACTGGATATCCATTTGCAAAAAAATGAAACAGGAACCATACCTCACACCGTATAGAAAAACTCCTTCAAAATGGATCAAAGACCTGAATATAAAGCCTATAACTATAAAGTTCATAGAAGAAAAAAAAGGACCAACACTTCAGACCTTAATACATGGCATTAACAGGATACTAACCATAACCATCAATGCACAAAACTCAATAGATAAGCTAGATAACTGGGATCTTCTAAAAATCAAACGCGTATGCTCTTCCAAAGACTTCACCAAAAGAGTCAAAAGAGAACCTACAGACTGGGAAAAAATTTTTGGACAGTACAAGTCAGACAAAGGTCTAATGTCCATAATCTACAAGAAAATCCAACACCTCTACAACAAAAAGACAAATATTCCTATTAAAAAAATGGGCAAAGGAAATGAACAGACACTTCATCAAAGAAGACATTCAAATGGCCAAGAGACACACGAGGAAATGTTTGCGATTACTAGCCATTAGAGAAATGCAAACTAAAACGACAATGAGGTACCATCTCACCCCGGCATCACTGGCAGAAATCAAAAACACTGGAAATAACAAATGTTGGAGGGGCTGCGAGGTGATGGGAACTCTTATGCACTGCTGGTGGGAATGCAAAATGATACAACCATTTTGGAAAATGATATAGCGCTTCCTCAGAAAGCTAGAAATAGACATACCATTCGATCCAGCAATCCCACTCCTAGGAATATATCTTATTTCTTTAAATAAGAGTCGTCACTCGAATAGACATATGCACACCTATGTTCATGGCAGCATTGTTCACAATAGCAAAATGATGGAAACAACGTAGGTGCCCATCAACAGATGAATGAATACACAAACTATGGTACATACACACAATGGAGTACTATGCAACGAGAAAGAACAACAATGATTCTGTGAAGCATCTCATAACATGGATGAAACTGGAAGACATTATGTTGAGTGAAATAAGTCAATCAGAAAAGGACAAATATTGTATGAGACCTCTATTGTAAAAACCCATGAAAAAGTTCACACGCAAAATGTAACAATCTTTGTTTGTTCCAGGGATGGGAGGGGTGGGGGGGAATAATAAATAGACAATAGATAAGTGGTATCTTGGATGAAGGGTGAGAAGCACACAATACAGGGGAAACTAGCACAACCTGTACAAGGAAAAGTCATGGAAGCCCCCTAGACACAACCAAACTCCCTGAGGGACTGAATTGCTGGGCGGAGCGCTCTGGGGACCATGGTCTCGGGGAACATCTAGCTCAATTGGCATGACACAGCTTATAAAGACAATGCTCTACATTCTACCTTGGTGAGTAGTGTCTGGGGTATTAAAAGCCTGTGAGTGTCCATCTAAGATACTCCACTGGTCTCATCCCTTTGGGAGCAAGGGAGAATGAAGAGAACAGGATACAAGGAAAAGATTAGTCCAAAGGATTAATTGTTCACAGCTACCAAGGCCTCCACTGGACTGAGTCCAATACAGCTAGATGGTGCCCAGCTACCACCACTGACTGCTCTGACCAGGATCACAAAAGAGGGCTATGGACAGAGCTGGAGAAGGATGTAGAGCATAATTCTAACTCACAAAAAAAAAAAAAAAAAAGACCAGATTTACTGGCTTAAAGGAGACTGGAGAAACCTCGAGAGTATGGCCCCCAGACACCCTGTTAGCTCAGTGGTGAAGTTACCTCTGAGATTCACTGTTCAGCCTCTGAGTGGACAGCCTCGTAAAACCAAATGAGACTAATGAGGTACAGGAGTCCACTGACAAGGGCCAGAAGGCAGAAGGAGACAAGGAAGCTGGTGATAGGGAACACAAGATTGAGTAAAGATATTGTTGATGTGTTGTGAGATTGTTAATCATTGTCATAATGCAACATTTGTAGTAACTGTTAAATGAGAAACTATTTTGTTCTGTAAGCCTTCATCTTAAGTGAGAATAACAGCACAATTGGAAGAGCGTAGTGAATGTCACTGAACTGTGTATGTAGAAATTTTTGAAACGATGTACCTTTGGCTGTGTGTATTTTCACCAAAAAAAAAAGGTTGTGAATTTAGAGTTAATATGTTGTGGGGTGGTTAACCAATGTCATAAAACAACATGTGTACTACTGTTTCATGAGAAACTATTTGTTCTATAAGCCTTCACCTGAAGTACAATAAAAAATATATATAAAAAAAATCGTAGTCATAAAATAAATTCCCTCCTAACTCACTTTGGAGCCCTGGAGGTGCAGTGGTTAAGCGTTTGACTGTTACCCAAAGGTTCAGAATTTGAATCCACCAGCTGCCCTTTGGAAACCCTACAGGGCAGTTCTACCCTGTCCTTAGGGTCGCTATGAGTAGGCGTCTACGTCAATGGGTTTTCGGTTTTAACTCCACATTCCTCCTCCAGCTAACATTCCATTTCTTTCCTTTACTGATGGCAAAACTCAAAGAGTTATCTTTGCTGGCCTCCACTACTCTTATTTTTTCGTTGAACTCATTGTAATCAGGCTCTTGTCTTCACATCTCAATAAGATCATTCTTGTCTAGCTCACCAAAGACCTTTGTGCCAGTGAATCTAATGGTCATTTCTCAGTCTGTCTTACTGAAACTATTAGCAGCATTTAACCAAATTTCCTTCTTGAAAACACTTTGGTTTCACTAAGTCTCTAGGACACCACTCTTTCTCTGTCTTGCTACCTCCTGGCCACTGCTCAGCCTCCTCTGTGAATCCATTCTTGTATTAGTTAGGAATTACGTTTGGCTGTTAATAAGAGAGTTCTGAAGTACAGTGATTTAGCCAAGGTGTTTCTCTCTGTCTCATTAACATGAGTCCTTCAAGTAGGTTGTCCAGGGCCACCAAGTATCCTCAGTGTCCCAGCCTCCTCCTACCTACTCTGCTATCCCTGCTACATGGCATCCATTCTCCATGCTGCTTCACAGAATGAAAATGGCTATTAGGCTTCTGGGTAATATGACGCTATAAACAGAAGCACCATACTGTCCCTCTGCACCAAAGATCTGAAAAACTAAGTCAAACAGAAACACACATCAATCCTGAAACCCTAAATATCAAACGAAGAGATAAAGAACTCAGCCATGCACCAAATGGAATAAGAAACTGACAGAGAACAGAGAGCAAGGAGAGATACACACAGAGGTCCCTATCAGCTACCACAGCACGGATCCACCATCTTGGACTACTATCAGAGACCTGTGAACAGGGGGTATGAGAAAGCAGCTTCATGGAGCTTCCAGCAGGAGACAGAACAACTGGTAACCAGTGATATACACTTTACCACTCCCAACCCTTCTTCACCCCTACTTGCCCCCCTCTGCTTCCAGAGGCCACAATCTGTTGGCCGGGAAACACTGGCTTTACCCTGGAACAACTTGGATTCTACCCACCTGCACTGGCTGGCTCCCTGGGTGCCATTCGTTGGCTGCTGGTGTTGCTTTTTTTCCATCTCTTTAGATTTCTTCCTTACCTCTCACCATCTCCCCCTCCTTTCTCTCAAATACCTGGCTCCATGTGCTATCTTTGCTTCTTCCTGAAAGGCTGTGAAACACTGCTCGACTGTGAAACAGCTTCCTGGCCTGTGATGCTGTTCTGGAGGGACCCCGGGGCTTTTTCTGTTTCTTCTGATTCGTTCTGTTTTGATTGGTTTGTCTGTTTCTTTCTTTTTTCTTATTGGTTTGGGAGTCCCTGCTAGCCGGGCAGTACTGCACCGCTTGGGAGCTACTCCCTTTCTCTGCGCACACTTGCAATAGCATCCCTGGGGACATTTCTTTTGTCTTTTTTTGTTTCTTTGTTTTGTTCTTTTCTCTCTCTTTTTCCCTTTCTTCATTTCTTAGTTTCTCATCTCTCTATACTTACCCTCTCTTCCTGTATCCTGAATACCTGGGACTGTGTGACACCTCTACCCCTTCTAGCCAGGGTGTACTTCACGGCCTTAGAGGAACTTCCCCAGTCCTCGCAACTGCACTGGTGGGATCCCTGGGTGCTCTTTTTTTTTATTTTTTATTTATTCATTTTTTTCTTTTACCCTTTTTCCTTTTATTTTTTTTGCTTTTTCTCCATGTCCCAGTCTCTTGTCTCTCTACTCCAATGGCAAGCTTCCTTAACATTCTTTCTTGTTTGTGTGTATGTTTTTGGCCCCTGTTCCTCTCTCCTCTTTCCCATACCCGTCTTAGCTCCACACATCACAATTTCCCCCCTTCTTCCTGCCTACCTGCACTGTACACTGAACATCACAACACCAGGCAACACAGGTACCCCCTACTGGAACCTACCCTGCACTGATTCCCTGCCTGAACAGTCGGACCTAGTGTCTGTGACAAACAACCCATCTCACAACTCTCATTCAGCTGGACCTGCCCTGCTGTATTATACCTGAGCTACTGACCCTGCCCATTAGAGAAGGAGATGAGCAAACAATAACGCACAACCCGCCTGCTCAGACATAATCAAATAATAAAAAAAAGCAAGACAAAACAAACATAGCTACAATCAATAAATGAGGAAAATAACTACTGAAGCCCTGAAGACAGCAGACAGTATCAAAACATATACAAAAACAGGACAGGATGGTTCCAATAAGCATCCAAAATAAAACATCAGATAAATTTCCACTAGAAGAAAAGGCACTACAACTACCTGATAGGGAATTCAAATCTCTAATATTCTGAGATACCCAAGAGTTGAAGCAAAAATCAGAAAAAAACGAGGAAAAAATAGACAAATTCATGCAAAATACAGACAAAAAATGGAAGAATTCAAGAACATAATTCAGGAATAAAATGTCAAAATAAATTCACAATTAGAAATCATACAAAAACAACAATTAGAAATCCAAAAGATAACAAGATTTCAGAAATGGACAGTGTCATAGAAGGGCTGAGGAGCAAGTTTGAAATGATGGAAGACAGGATCAGCGAAAATTGAAGATAAATACTTGGATACAACTCTGTTCAAGGAAAAATCAGAAAAAACAAGGAAGAAAAATGAAGTAACTCTGTGAATTACGTGGGACACAATCAAAAGCAAAAATTCATGAGTGATCAGAGTTTCAGCAGAGAGGGAGAAAATAGAAAACACAGAGAGGATTATTGAAGAACTGCTGACAAAAAACTTCCTCAATATCATGAAAGATGAAAAACTAAACATCCAAGAAGCGCAATAAACCTCATATAGGATAGATACCAAAAGAAAATCACCAAGGCATATCATAATCACACTCTCTAAAATTAAAGTCAAAGAAAACATCTTGAGAGCTGCTTGAGAAAAACAAAGTCACATACAGAGGAGAAACAATAAGACGAACCTCGGATTATTTAGCAGAAACCATGCAGGCAAGAAGACAATGGGGTGACATATATAAAACATTGAAGAACAAAAATTGCCAGCCAAGAATAATATGTCCAAAACTCTCATTTAAGAGCAGTTCCAGCAAAATGGCGCTCTAGGCAGAAGCACCATGCCGTCCCTCCACAGCAAGGATCTGAAAAACTAAGCCAAACAGCGAATACAACAATCCTGAAACCCTAAAACATCAAATGAAGAGACAAAGAACTCAGCCAAGCACCAAATGAAGTGAGAAAACTGACAGAGAATGGAGAGCGAGGAGAGATTCATGCAGAGGTCCCCTACAAGCTAACACAACATGGATCTGCCATCTCGGACTCCTATCAGAGACCAGCAAACAGGGGGTATGAGAAAGCAGCCTCACGGAGCTTCCAGCAGGAGATAGAACAACCGGTAATTGGCGTTACATGCTTTCCCACCCCCCACCCTTCTTCACCCCAACTCGGCCTCCTCTGCTTCCCGCGGCCACAGTCTCTTGACTGGGAAACAGCGGCTGCTTGAATTCCACACACCTGAACCGGTGGCTGTCTGAGTGCCATTTGTTGGCTGCTGGTGTTGCTTTTTTTTCCACTTCTTTTTATTTCTTCCTTGCCTCTCCCCACCTCCCCCTCCTTTAGCTCAAGTACCTTGCTCTGTGCGCCATCTTTGCTTCTTCCTGAGGGGCTGCAGAGTCCCGGTAATTTGTGATATATGCTTTCCCACTCTCTACACTTCTTCACCCACACTCGGTCCCTTCTGCTTCCCACGGACACAGTCTCTTGACCAGAAACACCAGCCCACACTAGCTGGCTCTCTGAGTGCCATTTGTTGGCTGCTAGTGTTGCTTTTTTTTTTTTTCTTCTACTTCTTTTGACTTCTTACTTGCCTCTCGCCACCTCCCCCTCCCTTCGCTCAAGTACCTGGCTCCGTGCGCCATCTTTGCTTCTTCCTGAGGGGCTGCAGAGCTCCATTCAAGTGTGGAGCTGCTTCCAGGTTTGGGCTGCCATGCTGGTGGGATCCCAGGGCTTTTGTTCATTTGTTTGTTTTGAATTGTTTGTTTGTTTTCTTTTCCTTTTCTTGAGTTGGGAGCCCTTTCTGGCCAGGCTGAGCTGCGTGGCAGGGAGACGCCCCTTCGGCTTCCACAGACTTGCAGAGGGATCCCTGAGGGTATTGCCTTTTACAGATTTTTTTTTTCCTTGTTTCTTTGGGGGCTTTTCTTGTTTTTTTTTTATTTTAATTTTTTTGTTTTCTTTTTCCTCTTTTCCCCTTTTTGTCTTTCTTCATTGCTCAGTTTATCATCTCTCTATATCTTCCTTCTCTTACTGTTCCCTGAATACCTGGCGTGGTATACCTCTACAACTTCTAGCCAGGCTATACCGCAACACCTGAGAGCGACTTGCCCAGACCACATAGCTGCACCGGTGAGATCTCTGGGAACTTTGTGGTTCTTTAACCTTTCTGATTCTTATTTATTCATTCTTTTCTTTTCTTCGTCCTCCCCTTTCTGTTTTTCTCCATTTCATAGTCTCTCATCTCTCCACTCCAAAGGCAAGCTCCCGTAGCATTCTTTTTTGTTTGTATGTTTTTGGCTCCTGTTCCTCTCTCCTCTCTCCAATATCCATCTTAGTTCCACACATAAAAATCTCCCCACTGCATCCTGCCTACCTGCACTGTGCGCTTGACATCACACCACCAAGCAACACAGGCACATCCTACTGGAACCTTCCCTGCACTGATTACCAACCCGCTTTGGTGGCTGTAGTAAGTGCCACAAACAACCCATCCCAGTAACTCCTCTTCAGCTAGACCTGCCCTGACATACCATATCTGAGTGACTGACCCTGCCAGCTGAAGAAGGAGGCGAAAAGTATTGTGCCCACAGACAAGCAAACAACAAAGAACACCCAGTCTGCCTGATCAGACATAGTCAAATTTTTTTTTCAAAAAAGGGATGAAACAAACAAATCTACAATCAATAAACAAGAAAAATAACTACTGAACCCCCGAAGACAGCAGACAATAACAAAACATTTATAAAAACAGGACAGGATGGTTCCAGTAGGGGTCCAAAATAAAGCACCAGATGATTCTCCAGTGGAAGAAAAGGCACTAGAACTACCTGATAGGGAATTCAAAACTCTAATACTCAGAATTCTCCAAGATCTGAGGCAAAAATCTGACAAACATGAGGAAAAAATAGACAAATTCATGGAAAATATGGACAAAAAATGTGAAGAATTCAGGAAAATAATGCAGGAACAAAATGCCAAAATAAATTCACAACAAGAAATTATACAAAGACATCAATTGGAAATCCAAAAGATAAACAACAAGATCTCAGAAATGGACGATGTCATAGAAGGGCTGAGAAGCAGATTTGATATGGTGGAAGACAGGATCAGTGGAATTGAAGACAAACACTTGGCTACAACTCTGTTTCAGGAAAAATCAGAAAAAAGAACAAAGAAAAATGAAGAGACCCTGAGATGTGTGGGACAGAATCGAAAGCAAAAATCTGTGAATGATTGGAATTCCAGAACCGGGGGAGAAAACAGAAAACACAGAGAGGATCATTGAGGAATGGCTGACAGAAAACTTCCCCAATATCATGAAAGATGAAAAGCTGGCCACCCAAGAAGCTCAAGAAACTCCATATAGAAGAGACCCTAAAGTAAAATCACCAAGGCATATCATATTCACACTCACCAAAACCAAAGACAAAGAATCCTGAGAGCAGCTCATGAAAAAGAAGAAGTCACATACAGAGGAGAAACAATAAGACTAAGCTCAGATTATTTGGCAAAAACCATGTAGGCAAGAAGGCAATGGGATGACACATATAAAATCTTGAAAGAAAAAAATTGCCAGCCAAGAATAATATATCCTGCAAAACCCTCGTTCAAATTTGATGGTGAAATGAGGTCATTTCCAGATAAACAGAAATTAAGGGAATATGTACAAGTCAAACCAAACTTACAAGAATTATTAAAGCGAGCTCTTAGATCTGAGGACAAACAGCTTCAGCTCACAGGCAGAACCTAGGATGCAAGATCGTATGAGCCAGATACCAACCTAGGAAATGAACTCTCGAGGACTATCCAAAACCAAAAGAAATACAACAGGGAATCAGAGCAGTTAATCAATAAATGACAACAACATCAAAACAATAAAAGGGAATAAATGGCATAGGTATAGAACCTTCTAATGGAGAGGAAGGCAAGGCGATACCAAGTAAGGGTAGACTGCTTCAAACTTAGAAAGATAAGGGTAAAATTCATGGTAACCACAAAGAAAGTTAACAAACATACTTAAAAAAAAAAAAAAGGAAAAGCATAGTCTTAGCAGAAACAAAACCTACATAAACAATAGAAATGAAAAAAAAAAAATCCACAAACAAAAGTAACTCAGCACAAGAGAGTAAGAACAAAGAAAACTACAGGACCACAAAAAACAGCACTACAAAATGACAACAAACCCATATCTATCAATAATTACACTGAATGTAAATGGACTCAATGCACCCATAAAGAGACGGAGAGTGAAAGAATGGATAAGAAAACAGGATCCATCAATATGCTGTCTACAGGAAACACACCTTAGAAAAAAAGATGTAAATTTATTAAAAGTCATAGTTGGAAAAAAATATATCATGCTAACAACTACCAAAAAAGGGCAAGAGTGGCAATTCTAATCTTAGATAAAATAGACTTTAAAACAAAATCTACCATAAAAGACAAAGAAGGACACTATATAATGATTAAGGGGATGATCCATCATGAAGACATAACCATAATAAACATCTACACACCCAGTGACAGGGCTCCAAAATACATAAAACAAAGTCTAACAACACTGAAAAGAGAAATTGACAGTTCCACAATAATAGTAGGAGACTTCAACACACCACTGTCAGTAAAGGACAGAACAACTGAGACGAAACTCAGCAAAGATACAGAAGACCTAAAGGGCACAATCAGCCAACTTGACCTCATAGACATATATACAACACTCCATCCAACTGCTGCAAAGTACACATTCTTTTCCAATGCACATGGAACGTTCTCCAAAATAGACCACATCTTAGGCCACAGAACAATCCTCAACAAGATCAAAAACGTTGAGATAATTCAAAGTATCATCTCTGACTACAATGCCATCAAGGTAAAAATTAAGAATGGAAAGAGCAAGGAAAAAAAATCAACTACATGGAAACTGAATAATACCCTGCTTACACATCACTGGGTAATAGAAGAAATCAGAGATGGAATCAAAAAATTCCTAGAATCAAATGAGAGTGAAAACATATCATACCAAAACATTTGGGACACAGCAAAGACAGTCCTCAGAGGACAATTTATAACAATAGATGCACATATGAAAAAAGAAGAAAGGGACAAAATCAAAACACTAACTACAGAACTCAAACAAATAGGAAGAGAACAGCAAAAAAAGCCCACAACCACCGGAAGAAAGGAAATAGTAAAGATCAGAGCAGAAATACATGAAATAGATTACAGAAAAACAATAGAAAGAATTAACAAAACCAAAAGTTGTTTCTTTGAAAGAATCAAAAAAATCGACAAAACACTGGCCAGCCTGACAAAAACAGGAGAGGACACAAATAACCCAAATAAGAAATGAAATGGAGGACATTACAATAGACCCAACTGAAATAAAAAGGATTATAACAGAATATTATGGAAAACTACACCCCAACAAATTTGAAAACCTAGAGGAAATGGATAAATTTCTAGAAACACACGGCCTACCCAAACTACAACAAAGTTATGTTGAAAATTTGAACAGACCCATAACAAGAGAAGAGATTGAAAAGGTAATAAAAAAAACTCTCAACCAAAAAAATCCCTGGCCCAGATGGCTTCACTGGAGAATTCAACAAAACATTTACAGAAGAGCTTGTACCAGTACTACTCAAGCTATTTCAGAGCATAGAAGAAGAAGCAACACTTCCAAATTCATTCTACAAAGCCAGCATAAAGCTAATACCCAACCCAGGAAAAGATGTCACAAAAAAAGAAAATTACAGACCAATATCTCTCAAGAATATAGATGCAAAGATTCTTAACAAAATTCTAGCCATCAGAATTCAGCATCATATCAAAAAAATAATCCACCACGAGCAAGTAGGATTCATACCAAGTATGCAAGGATGGTTCAACATTAGAACATCAGTCAACGTAATCCACCACATAAATAAAAGGAAAGAAAAGAATCACACGATCATCTCAATTGATGCAGAAAAGGCATTTGACAAAGTCCAACACCCATTCCTGATAAAAACTCTCAATCAAATACGTATACAAGGGAAATTTCTCAACATAATAAAGGGCATCTACGCAAAACCAATGGCCAACATCATTCTTAATGGAGAGAGGCTGAAAACATTCCCCTTGAAAACAGGAACAAGACAAGGATGCCCTTTATCACCACTCCTATTTAACATTGTGCTGGAAGTTCTAGCTACAGCAATAAGGCATGAAAAAGAAATAAACAGCATCCAAATTGGTAATGAAGAAGTTAATCTGTCCTTGTTTGCAGATGATATGATACTATACACAGAAAACCCTAAAGTCTCCATGAGAAATCTACTGGAACTAATAGAAATTCATCAGAGTAGCAGGATACAAGATAAACATTCAAAAATCAGTTGGATTCCTATACACCAATAAGGAGAACGAGGAAAAGGAAATCAGGAAAACAATACCATTTTCAATAGCCCCTAAAAAGATAAAATACTTAGGAATAAATCTGACCAGGGATGTAGAAGACCTATACAAAGAAAAGTACAAAACACTACTGCAAGAAACCCGAAGGGATCCACATAAATGAAAATACATACCATGTTCATGGATAGGCCGACCCAACCTTGTGAAAATGACAATTCTACCCAAAGCAATTTACAAATACAATGCAATCCCGATCCAAATACCAACAACATTCTTCAAAGAGATGGAAAAACTAATCATTAACTTTATATGGAAAGGGGAGAAGCCCCGAATAAGTAAAGCACTACTGAAGAAGAAGAATAAAGTTGGAAGACTCACACTTCCTGACTTCAGAACCTACTATACAATTACAGTAGTCAAAACAGCTTGGTACTGGTACAATGATAGATACATTGACCAATGGAACAGAACTGAGAACCGAGATGTAAATCCATCCACTTATGGTCACCTGATCTTCGACAAGGGCCCAAAGTCCATCAAATGGGGAAAACACAGTCTTTTTAACAAATGGTGCTGGCAAAACTGGATATCCATTTGCAAAAAAAATGAAACAGGACCCATACCTCACACCGTATACAAAAACTACTTCAAAATGGTTCAAAGACCTAAATATAAAGCCTAAGACAATAAAGTTCATAGAAGAAAAATATAGGAGCAACACTTCAGGCCTTTATACACGGTATTAGCAGGATACAAACCATAACCATCAACGCAGAAAACCCAATAGATAAGCTAGATAACTGGGATCTTCTAAAAATCAAACACCTATGCTCTTCAAAAGACTTCACCAAAAGAGTCAAAAGAGAACCTATACACTGGGAAAACATTTTTGGACAGTACAAGTCAAAGGTCTAATCTCCATAATCTATAAGAAAATCCAACACCTCTACAACAAAAAGACAAATAATCTTATTAAAAAACGGGCAAAGGAAATGAACAGACACTTCACCAAAGAAGGCATTCAAATGGCCAACAGACACATGAAGAGATGCTCACAATCACTAGCCATTAGAGAAACGCAAATTAAAACCACAATGAGGTACCATCTCACCCTGGCATTACTAGCACGAATCAGAAACACTGGAAATAACAAATGTTGGAGAGGCTGCAGGGAGATCAGAACACTTGTGCACTGCTGGTGGGAACGCAAAATGATACAACCATTTTGGAAAATGATATGGCGCTTCCTTAGAAAGCTAGAAATAGATATACCATATGATCCAGCAATCCCACTCCTAGGAATATATCCTAGAGAAATAAGAGCCGTCACGTGAATAGACATAGGTACACCGTGTTCACTGCAGCATTGTTCACAATAGCAAAAAGATGGAAACAAGCTAGATGGGCATCAACAGATGAATGGATAAACAAAGTATGGTACATACACACAATGGAGTATTATGCAATGATAAAGAACAATGATGAAACTGTAAAGCATCTCATAACATGGATGAAACTGGAGTGAAATAAGTCAATCACAAAAGGACAGATATTGTGTGAGACGTCTACTGTAAAAACTCATGAAAAAGTTTACACACAAAAATAAAAATCTTTGTTGGTTATGAGGGATGAGAAGGGAGAGGGAAAACTAAATAGACAATAGATAAGTGGTAATTTTGGTGAAGGGTAAGACAGTGCACAATACTGGGGAAGCCAGCACAACTTGTACACGGCCAGGTCATGGAAACTCCATAGACACATTCAAACTCCCTGAGGGACTGAAGTGCTGAGCTGAGGGCTGTGGGGACCATGGTCTCGGGGAACATCTAGTTCAACTGTCATAATGTAGTTTATAAAGAAAATGTTCTACATTCTACTTTGGTGAGTAGTATCTGGGGTGTTAAAAGTCTGTGAGCAGCTATGTAAGATATTCCACTGGTATTACCCCTTCAGGAGCAAGGGAGGATGGAGAACACAAGAAACAAGGAAAAGATTAGTCCAGAGGACTAGTGGATGACAACTACCATGATCTCCGCCAGACTGAGTCCAGTACAACTAGATGGTGGCCAGCTACGACCACTGACTGCTCTGACCAGGATCACTACCGAGGGTCCTGGACGGAGCTGGAGAAAAATGTCAAACAAAATTCTAACTCACAGAAAAGATCAGATTTACTGGCCTGACAGAGACTGGAGAAACCCTGAGAGTATGGCCCCTGGATACCGTTTTATCTCAATAACGTAGTCACTCCCAAGGTTGGCTGTTCAGCCAAAGATTAGACAGCCTCATAAAACAAAATGAGACTAATGGGCACAACATTCAGGGACAAGGACTAGAAGGCAGGAGGGGACAAGAAAGCTGGTAATAGAAAATCCAAGGTTGAGATGGGACAGTGTTGATATGTCGTGGGGTTGTTAAGCATTGTTATAAAACAATACATGTACTGTTTGATGAGAAATTATTTGTTCTGTAAACGTTCATCTAAAGTACAATAAACAAAAGACAAAAAAGAAAATGGCTATTGCAGCTCTGGTCATCACAACTACTTCCAGGCAGAAAGAAAAGGAAAAGGAGGGGAAAAGTGTGCACTTTCAGGCTGAGTCAGCCTCCTTTAATAGGTTACCTGGATGTGCTACTTAACAACTTATATTTATAAATCATACACTGTACTTTTCTACAAGGGGATCTGGGAAATGTAGTTTTTTCAAAGGTTGGAACATTGTTGTCCTCTAATAATACCAAGGTTCTTTAATAGAAAGTAGGGAAAATGACACTGGAAAGGTAACTAGAAACTTCTGCCACATTAGTCACAAGCATGACCTCTAGTTTTTTAACTTCTTATCTTCTCTATCAACACTAGCTCCGTAAGTATCCTCATCCTCTATATATACAATCCTAACTCCCCAGATTATTTCTCCAGTTCCAATCTTTCTTGTTAATGCCGAACTTGAATATTTGGTTACCTGCTTTATGTCTCCACTTAGATGTCTAACAGCTAACTCAAACTTGATAGATCCCAAGCTGAACATGCGATTCTCCCCTTTAAATTGTTCCACCTAACCATCTTCCTCATCTCAGTACCTGACAATGCTGCATCCACTGGTTACTCAGGCCAGGAAAGAACCATGGAATTTTCTCTCTCTCATACCCCACATCCACTTTTCGGGAAGTAATCAAATAATCCTCCCACTCCCAACAAAAATAGTACTCACTAATTTCTTCATTTATGCAGTTAGCAAACACACTGCATTGGCATTATGAAAGCGTAAGGATTCAGGTCTCCTACAGAGAAGTAGGTTGTCAGTCTGTCTGACCCTTAATATAGAAAGCTTCCCCAATTCTTGGAGCTGTAGACCTCAGCCAAACAGGGCAGCAGAGCCAATCTACTTCAATAGAGCTGTTGAGTTTTTACTTTACATTTACCTTAACTGATGGTTGGGTTCAAGTTATGCTTTGTGGGAAATTTATTCCCTCCTGGAGTTGCTTCTGCCAACAGAAGGGAGACTATCATTTCTTCTTGGTATGATTTCCAACTCAATCTTCTCTGTCTTTGAGAACTCAATTGCAACCACACAACCATTCCAAATTTCATCCTGGTCAAATCAAATGCTGCACTTATAATTTAACCACCATCCCCTTAACTCCTCTTGTTCTCCTTATTTTCTTAGCTTCTCCATTATGGAAGATTGATTTTCGTCTCTTTCCAGTTAGATTCTCAAGTCTATGTCTTTGGAATTCTGGTTAGGGAACATCTTATTTCTTCATAATGTGCGTGTGTGAGTTGGCATATGTTTTTAACTCACATATATAGGATACCTAGAACAGGGTCTTTCATATTTACATATAAAATGCTTGCAATAAAAAAATCAAATGTAGTTCAAAATAACTTGGAAGTGTATGACTTATATTTTCATCCTGGTTCTTGCTCTAATGGGATGTATGACCTTATTTAAGTCCTTTCCCCTTTTTAAGCTTTGTAATAAATAGCTCATAAGAAATCTTTCAATGATTAGATCGTTTAGTACTTAAAAAGAAGCAGCCATTACATACAAGAGGAGATTTATTATTCTTCCATTGCAGGAAATTGTATAAATCTAGTACAGTAAAATTTCTATTAATAAAAAGTAAACCATAAAGTTTTATTTCTATTTTCCACTTTTCAGGAAGTAATCAAATGATCCTCCCACTCCCAACAAAAATAGTGATTACTAATTTCTTCTTTTATGCAGTTAGCAAACACACTGCATTTCTTGTTCATAACAAAACGGTTATCAAAAATTTAGAATTATACCCGTTTATCACCACTCCTATTTAACATTGTGTTGGACGTACTAGCTAGAGTAATAAGTCAAGAAAAAGAAATAAAGGGCATCCAAACTGGTAATAAAGAAGTTGAACTGTTTGTGGATGATATGATACTATACCTAGAAAACCCTAAAGACTCCACAAGAAATCTACTGGAACTAATAGAAATTCAGCAGAGTAGCAGGATACAAGATAAACATACAAAAATCAGTTGGATTCCTATATACCAATAAAGAGAACGATGAAAAGGAAATCAGGAAAACAATACCATTTATAATAGCCCCTAAAAAAAATAAAATACTTAGGAATAAATCTAACCAGGGATGTAAAAGACCTATACAAAGAAAACTACAAAACTCTACTGCAAGAAACCCAAAGGGATCTACATAAATGGAAAAACATACCATGCTTATGGATAGGTAGACTCAACATTGTGAAAATGACAACTCTACCCAAAGCAATTTACAAATACAACAGAATCCCGATCCAAATACCAACAACATTCTTCAAACAGGTGGAAAAACTAATCATTAACTTTATATGGAAAGGGAAAAAGCCCCAAATAAGTACAGCACTACTGAAGAAGAAAAAGAAGGTTGGAGGACTCACACTACCTGACCTCAGAACCTACTATGCAGCTAAGGTAATCAAAACAGCCTGGTACTGGTACAACGACAGATACATTGACCGGTGGAACAGAATTGAGAACCTATATATAAATCCATCCACCTACGGTCACCTGATCTTCGACAAAGGCCCAAAGTCCATCAAATTGGGAAAGGACAGCCTTTTTAATAAATGGTGCTGGCAAAACTGGATATCCATCTGCAAAAAAAATGAAACAAGACCCATATCTCACGCCATATACAAAAACTAATTCAAAATGGATCGAAGACCTAAATATAAAGCCAAAAACTATAAAGTTCATAGAGGAAAAATAGGACAAACGCTACAGGCCTTAATACACGGCATCAACAGGATACAAACTATAACCATCAACACACAAACCTCAGAATATAAGCTAGATAACTGGGATCTTCTAAAAATCAAACACCTATGATTTTCAAAAGACTTCACTAAAAGAGTAGAAAGATATCCTACAAACTGGGAAAAAATTTTTGGACAGTACAAGTCAGACAAAGGTCTAATCTCCATAATCTACAAGAAAATCCAATACCTCTACAACAAAAAGACAAATAATCCTATTAAAAAACGGGCAAAGGAAATGAACAGACACTTCACCAAAAAAGACATTCAAGTGGCCAAGAGACACATGAGGAAATGCTCACGATCACTAGCCATTAGAGAAATGCAAATTAAAACCACAATGAGATACCATTTCACCCCGGCATTACTGGCACCAATCAAAAACACTGGAAATAGCAAATGTTGGAGGGGCTGCGGGGAAATCAGAACACTTATGCACTGCTGGTGGGAATGCAAGATGATACAACCATTTTGGAAAATGATATGGCGCTTCCTTAGAAAGCTAGAAATAGACATACCATATGATCCAGCAATCCCACTCCTAGGAATATATCCTAGAGAAATAAGAGCCGTCACGTGAATAGACATAGGTACACCGTGTTCACTGCAGCATTGTTCACAATAGCAAAAAGATGGAAACAACCTAAATACCCATCAACTGATGAATGGATAAACAAAGTATGGTACGTACACACAACAGAGTACTATGCAATGAGAAAGAACAATGATGCATCTGTGAAGCAACTCATAACATGGATGAAACTGGAAGACATTGTGCTGAGTGAAATAAGTCAATCATAAAAGGACAAATATTGCATGAGACGTCTATTGTAAAAACCCATGGAAAAGTTCACACACAAAAAGTAACAGTCTTTGTTCGTTACCACGGATGGGAGGGGTAGGGCGGAAATACTAAATAGGCAATAGATAAGTGGTATCTTGGGTGAAGGGTGAGACAGTACACACTACTGGGGAAACCAGCACAACTTGTACAAGGAAAGGTTATGGAAGTTCCATAGACACATCCAAATTCCCCGAGGGACTGAATTGCTGGCAGAGGGCTGTGGGGATCATGGTCTTAGGGAACATCTAGCTCAGTTGGCATAACACAGTTTATAGAGGAAATGTTCTACATTCTACCTTGATGAGTAGTGTCTGGGGTCTTAAAAGCTTGTGAGCAGCCATCTAAGATACTCGACTGGTCTCATCTCTTAGGGAGCAAGGGAGTGTGAAGAGAACAGGATACAAGGGAAAGATTAGTCTGAAGGACTAATGGACCACAGCTACCAAGGCCTCCACCAGATGGAGTCCAGTACAGCTAGATGGTGCCCAGCTACCACCACTGACTGCTCTGACCGGGATCACAACAGAGGGTTCTGGACAGAGCTGGAGAAGGATGTAGAACAAAATTCTAACTCACAAAAAAAAAGGACCAGATTTACTGGCCTAAAGGAGACTGGAGAAACCCGAGAGTATGGCCCCCAGACACCCTTTTAGCTCAGTGGTGAAGTCACTTCCAAGGTTCACCATTCAGCTGGGGAATGGACAGCCCCATAAAACCAAATGGGACTAATGAGGCACAGCATCCAGGGGCAAGGACTAGAAGGGAGAAGAGGACAGAAAAGCTGGTGATAGGGAACCCAAGGTTGAGTAAGGATAGTGTTGATGTGTTGTGAGGTTGTTAACCATTGTCATAGGGCAACATGTGTACTGTTTAATGAGAAACTATTTTGTTCTGTAAACTTTCATCTAAAGTGAAAATAGCAGCACAATTGGAAGAGCGTCGTCGATGTCACTGAACTGTGCATGTAGAAAGTTTTGAAATGGTGTATCTTTGACTATGTATATTTTCACCAAAAAAAAAAAAAAAAAAAAAGGTCGAGAAGGGAGAGGGTTGACATGTCTTGGGGTTGTTAACCAATGTCATAAAACAATATGTGCACTTCTGTTTCATGAGAAACTATATGTTCTGTAAACATTCACCTGAAGTACCATAAATAAATAAATAAAAAATAGATATAGAATTTAGACTTGGAAGAGACTTGCATTGGTGAGGATTGAATTCAGATGTGATAGAGAGAAAACTATGATTAAGGGCGACAGAGGTTTCTTTCTTTTTCACATATTGTTTCCAAGATAAGCAACACAGACTGCAGTGACATTTTACGTTTTCTGGGACCCAGGCTCCTCCTCTCTTGCTGCTCCAACTCCAGCATAAAGTTTTGCTTGTCTGCATGATCCAGCATTTCTTTCCACTACCTCTGCATCCCAACTCTCAAGATAGAGTAAATGGGCTAAGAAGACAATACCAAAAAAAAAAAAAAAAACACCCAAAAAACAAACCCATTGCTGTGGAAATGATTCTGTCTCATAGTGACCCTATAGAACAGAGTAGAATTGCCTGTAGGGTTTCCAAGGAGTGGCTGGTGTATTTGAACTGCTGATCTTTTTTTTAGCAGCCGAATGCTTAACCAGTGAGCCATCAGAGTTCCAAGAAGACTATGGCCAGTTCTTTTATGGATATGACCCAAAGTTGTACCTATCACTTCTGCTCACATTCCATCATTGGTAATTAGTCATATGACTTAGTCACATGCCCACGCTTACCTGCATGGGAACCTGGGAAATACAGTTTGTATTCTGTGTGGCCAGGTGCTTAGCTGAAAATTAGAGGTTTTATTACAATGAGAAAAAAGAGAGAGTGGATATTGGGGGCAACTAGCAAGTTCTGCTACTCTAATTTTATAGATTGGCAAACTGAGGCCAACAGATGTAAAATATATGGTCCCAGGCATGACAGCCCTCTCATGGCAGAAGCAGGCTTAGAGCCCAGGTCACAGTGGTATGCAGGAGAAAGCATGGCTTTGGAGTCTGACAGACCTGAGTTAGGATCTCCGTTCTGCCAGTTACTAATTGTATAATTTGGAGAAAAATTTTCTAACCTTTTTGAGGTCTTCTTTGTAGAACGAGGATAATGTCTTTCTCAAAGGTTTTCTGGACTGAGGATGGTGAGACTTCGACTGGCTGATTTTGGACACCTCATCAGAAAAGACCAATCACTAGAAAAGGGCATCATGACTGGTAAAGTAGGAGCTCAGCAAAAACAAGGGAAACCCTCAATAAGATGGACTGACACAGTAGCCACAACAATAGACTCAGACATACCAATAATCATGAAGTTGGTGCAGGACAGGGCAGCATTCTATTCTGTTACACACAAAGTTGCAATGAGTAGGAGATGATGTGAAGGCAACTGACAACAACAGCAACTCAGTTAATGTATAAAAGCAGCCTTCAGGGAATCCAACACGTGGTAAGTACCAAATGATAGGTCCCCACACCCCCAACCCTGCCCATTTTCCAGTTATGATTTGATGCTACATAATATGGATTTATTTAAACATATACAGCATGTTTATGGAAAAACATATGGAATATTTCTCACGCTCAACTCAAATCTCCTTTCACATCTGTATTTCTCTCCATTAGAGTTAATATTCAGTTATGATTCTGAGACACGTTAAGAAACGGGCACAAAAAAGGAAGAGATTTTTGGGAAAGCTTCAATTATCCTGAAAATTTAAGTTAACCAGAATCTCCCGTTCCTTGATCATTCCAGTTATGTAACTGATTATTTAACATTATTTTTGTAACACCTTGTATCCTGTTTATAGGCTTTATGTTAATGTTTTTTATTATTTTGACTCTTATTTTCTTTTCTGTGATATTTTTATCCCCAAATCCCAATTTCAACATCTGCATTTTGTTTTTCTTCTAATAAGTTTTGGAGTTTAAAGTGAATTAGTTTCCAAAGTTTAGAAGAAATTAGGTCAACTATTTTAAAAATCAGAGGATGCAGAAAAATTGTTGTTGTTTGTATCTAGTTCAGACTTTTTCTTGAGTTACTTGAAAAAATAAGCTCTTTCCAAACTCTTTTTTTTTTTTTTTTTTATGGAAAACTACCCAAAAGGGCATGCATGGATTTACTTGGGAGAAATCCCCCCAGTCTGGGGAGAAATCACTCAAATTCAAACCATATGTGATATATAAAGTAGCATTTTGAATAGTCATAGGATGATGTGAAAATCAGATACCCAGAAAACTAAGTCTCATAGAAAGAATTGCAGTGGAAACGGCAGAACGAATGTCACACCCCTAATGCACAATGCTGCAGCTCTATCCCGTGCCTTGTTTCCCTGTATGGGATTGCTAGGGAACACTCCTGCTCACAAACGTGGAAAACACGACCTCATTCTAATTACATAAGTCATTTTGCAAGGAAAACAAATTTTAGCTCAATATCTTTCTGAATGAATTTTAATTCTGGTAATGTGACACTATTATTCTTGTCCCTTCCTTTTTCTTAGCTTGTTTTTGCAACATCAGCATTTTGATTTGTTTCTACTTGTTCTTAACTCTTGGGTGAAATTGCCTCTGAAATGTATTGGATGTTTGTTTGCAACCTGCACATTTACACATCTTTTTTTTTTTTTTGAAAGCTCCTGTTGTTATGCCAAATACTTCTCTTTTTCTACTTTCATTCATCTTGTTAGTATCTTTGTCAACAGATTTGTCTCAGAGCAATCTAAATTATCTTTAATTTCTTTTAGTGAAGGGAAGAAAAAATTGGACAGCTTCACATCAAGCGCTGTATTTTACCTCACTTTTGGAATGCATTTCACATCCTTATTCTGGCACACCCGGTCAGATCATTTTAGCATTATTCATATCCATTTATGTTGTTAATGGATTTTCTGTTGCAAATTATCTACAGAATACATATTACAAATACTTTTTACATCTATATGAATTGATTCATACACCCATGATATTCAATCGGCCTTTTGGCTTATGTCAACAAGTTGTTTAAAGAAAGGAGTTTCTTTTCCTTTTGGAAGCAGCTAGCTAATAGCAAGCACAACAGACTGGTAGTTAAACTTAATTCCAGAATACTCTCTGTGTAGATAGAGCTGGAGGACTCTTCTGTCACCCTCAAGTGTTAAACTTGAGTCTAAGAATTTGAGGATGGAGAACTTGGGGACCTTTGGTGGGTCAATGACTCCTTCACAGCTACTTTTGTGTTCAGAAATTGAAAGAATGGCTCCAGCAGACCAAACAAAGACAACGTCAATGACCTTATTCATTTCTAATTAAAGACTAAATGCCAGCTCCAAAAAGAAACTGAAAGCAGGTTCTTTTTTCCTAAACCAGTGCTACTCAAAGTGTTCCCATGGGCCAGACTGGTGTGCAAACTCTTTGTTCACGTGAGACAAGAACAGAAACTAAGAGTAAGTGTTTTCAAACTGTTATAGTCATCTGATGTTCCTGTGACATCCAAGGGCATGATTAGTGACTTGCCTTATTGAACAGAATGAACACCAGTTTGGATGCTGTTGAATTCATGCGGCATAAGTTGCATACTAGTCATGTGCAGCAGAACTGCGTATCAGTCCAAGATGGATTTGAAACAAACAAAAAATTGGTCATTATCAACACAGAGTATAACAAACAATGCTGTAAGCAAGGAAGAAATTAACAAGTAAACAAAATAAAACTTTAAGGTTGCTTTACATCTCCATATACCTGTGGAGAGGGGAGAAAGGGGAGTCCTGGTCTAGGGAAGGGCACAAGTGATAGCTCTTATAAATCCAGTGTATGGCCAATGCTGATGGTGGAGGGAAATAGGTTGGCATTGTCTAGACATCCATGAGTCCCTAAGTTTCTATGTGTCCATCAGCCCTATTTAGTCAAAGAACAGTAATTCTGGCTATAAATTCTGGCAGGTGTGACCACAACTGCATGGGTCTGAGCATGGGTCTTGTCGCTTGAGGCTGTCTTGGGTAGAGCATCAAGGTATCTTCACTTTTATGGGACTACCTAAATCTCCCTAAGGCTCTCACCAAGAGCAGGCAGGTATTAGGCGTAGCCTAAGCTTGTGTGAACTCATCAATCCTCCCAAAGTATATTGAAAAAACTAACCATTCTTCTTACAATTCAAATACAGTAGTCCCCCGTTATTCGCGGCGGACACATTACAAATCCTCCCATGGATGCCTGAAACCGCAAAGAGTACCAAACCCTACCTATGCTATGATTTGTCCTATACATACATACCTACGATAAAGTTTAATTTATAGAGTAGGCACAGTAAGAGATTAACAACAATAACCAATAACACAATAGAACAATTATAACAATAAACTGTAGTAAAATTTATGTGAATGACGGAGCAGGATGGCGTGAGATTTCATCACGCTAGTAATCATTTAACGTTTTCGAACCCTGGTTGACCGCTAAGTAAAACCACGGAAAGTGAAACCAAGGATAAGGGGCTGGGGGCTACTGTACTGTATTTGCAGTACTACAATAAGTTTATACTGCTTTAGCATATAGACTTCAGCTATGTTAGGATAGAGTCTAGGGACTAAAGAGAGAAAGTCTTATACAAAGTGACATTTCTTGATAATGTACAATTAATTCCGTTTACTTTATCTGTTTCTCTGGAAATGCTTTTAGGGTTTCCGTTTTTGGAATTTTCAGCATGCAGCTACTTAATTTTTATTTTAGGGGATAATGTATATACTCATAAAATTGATAATTTTTTCCTTATGCTTGGTCCCACCTTCAAATTCCCTTGCTCCAAGATCCCACTGTGTTCTCAGAGACGTTCAGTAAATTGAATGTTAGAGATGTAAAGCATTTTATAACATGTCTTTAAACACCTCAGCTAACCATGGCTGAGACGTCTTTTTAAAAAATTTACCCTATTGCTTTATGTTTTAACTCCATTCATGAAAGCTGGCCAGTATTGTTAATTGGCTCGCTCCAATCTATATTTATCCCATTCTCCCTTGGTACCTCTGAATGTAGTGGCTGGACATTCAAATATTCTTTTACCCAGCCTCCCTTGTAGCTATGGATGGCCATAGGCCCCAATTCTGGCTCATAATCTTACACCGAATTCTGCTGAGGGATTCAGAAGAATCATTTGCCTTTCTGATAAAAAAGAACGGGTACGGCTAGTATGGCTCTTCTCTCTTCTTCTGCTCTGAATAAGGATATGATGGCAGGGGCTACTGCAGCCATCTTACATCCATGGCTAAGAGAAAAATAAGCCCCTATTTGTTAAAATAATTATATTCAATTTTCTATTATAAGCCAGCTGATTGATTTCCTTACTGATTTGGAAACATTATACTTTGAACAACACGTATTTACAAATTCCCAGAGAGCTTTCCTCAAATTTCATTTCAGAATGAATTAGAATATGGCAGAACACTTGGATCTGACTCTTTTGGGTCCCAATATGTATTTTAATTTCAGCCAATCAAACCTGTGTAGAACTGAAGCTCTGTGGTTCAAGTTGAATTTCTTCACAGTCTTCCAAGGCTAACATACAAAGATTTCTACTCTTGTACGGCTATCTATTTTACCTTCCTCAATTTTCATTTCACAGTTCTAGAGTTTCTCTCTCTTTTTTCTTTCCAATTTCAGGTATCTAAGATTTGAGTCGAACTAAATCAAAATTATTTTCATTGTAGAAATATATGTAGAAGTAAATCCACTGATATTAGAATTTTGTTTAAAGGCTATTTATATAGTTCATATTCATATTTGTAATTATATTTTTAAGAAGTTCATGTTCCCATTTAGGAATAAAGATTCAGAGAAGGAATTTGAAGCGAAGCACAGCACTGATCTGGAAGAAACTGAAAGCAACAGAGTGGAAAATAAAACAGAGGGTAACAAAGTTATTCAGTGAGTTGGATGGTTCTGTCAACAAGTTCTAGTTGGCTCAGGGACTCTCATTAAGTCACCCTGTGCAGATGCCTAGTCTGCCTCTCATCTCTTCTCCATGGTTCTCTGTGTGATCACTCAGTATAGTACTGATCATGCTGAGTAGTAACTTATTTGTTCATACGTTGTCTTTCCTACAAGGAGTCCTGGTGGCACAACAGTTAAGTGTGGTTAAATGCTTGGCGGTTAACTGAAAGGTTGGCAGTTGGAAACCACCCAGTGGATACGTGGGAGAAAGACCTGGCAATTTGCTCCTGTAAAGATTACAGCATAGGAAACGCTATGGAGGAGTTCTACTCAGTTGCATGGGGTCACTATAAGTTGAAATTGACTTGACAGCACTCAACAACAGCAGTCTTTCCCACTAGGCTGGGAGACCCTTGAAAGCAGCAACTGTGTTCCTGCATCCACATTACTGGTCAGGCACCTGCACTTACTGGGTTCTCAAAGAAGATTTACCAACAGATGGAAAGAATGAAGGAATCACATAGAATGTGAGAAATAAAGATATGCATTTCTAGAGTAAGGTATTAGAGGTATTAGAGGTATTAGAGGATAGGTAGTGTAAGTAACTGTCTTCAGGAAACATGTAGTTCCTTTTCTTTGACTCTCCTTAGGAAGATGATTGAGTTCATGGGTATTCATCTTGATTTTTTTCTTTTTCTTTTTTTTGTCACAAATGAGGGTGTGTAATATGGGATAAATGATGTAAAGTTTACTACAAAGCTTGCCATGTTTTGCCTTACCCTTCTTTGTTTTTCTTTCTTTCTCATTTATCCGTGCCCTCTCCTTTCTGGGGGCCTTGAACACTTATATTATCTCTTGGATATTGGGCTCTCCAAGCTGGGAGTACCCTAAAGACAACAGCATGAGGCCCAAAATGTTTCTTATGTCTCTTCTCATCAAACTTTACCAAATTTATCACCTATCTCTTAGTCCTTTGCTCTTTGCTAGGTTTAATCACATAAACCACTGTGATCTAAGGTGTTAATGATTATTAGTCAGCAAGGTTTCTTTGTTTTACTATTTTTGCGTTTGTAAAATATTCTTCAGAACCTTAATCCAAGGAATATGTGGTGGATGCTGTGGTGCATTGCCCAGCTCCCCCCCACCCCAGTATCTAAGCAATTGTTACCCCAGTGTTGGCTGCTGATGGCTCTCAGTGGCGTGCCTCCCCCAGAATCACACTTGACCAACATTTGTGCCTCCTTCCTGGGGACTCCCACATTCAGTGCTTAGTGATGCAAAGGCCAGGCCCTCTTGTCACATTTGGGGACAACTCTGAAAGACTCTCCTCATTACAGAGCTCCATGTGGATTTTGCTGAGGTCTCTATTCCAGGTGAATTGAAGTTCAACTTCTCTCTCTGCCCAACCCTGCTTCCTTCAGTCCCTTAGAGGCGGTGGTCTTGAGCACACTCCCCAATAAAACTCCTGCATGCAAATCTCTGACCTTAGACAGTTGATGTAAGAAGTGGTACTAGGAAGCAGTCTCTTAAATGGGATTTTGGAGCTATGTCACCTACCAGCTGTATGGCAAGGAGGACACTATCAGTGATGGTAGGTGGACCCTCTGATAGGCTGTAGGTATAATTATTGGAACTGGGATGGGATAGCAGTAGATGGTGCAATAACTCAGATATTTGGAAAGTATAGGGGAAGTAATGAATATAATAACTACAGAATCAGATAGCTGTTGCTAAGTGCAATCAATATACTGGAGAAAGACAATGATGATGAAAGTTGAAGGTGATTAATCACCAATTTATGGTAAACTATGACAGTAGAGGGCTGCCTTGGCAGCATCTAAAAAAAGACTCTAAATCTTTTGCAACTGAAGACCAGGCAAAGCTGAGGATCAGGCCCAGGAATAATTATAAAGGTAGTGGAACTTCAGAGAAGGTTAAGTTCTAAGTGTTAGCTTGAAATCCCTGCTTTCCCTGTATCTTCTGGCCTGCAGAAGTAGAGTACTTCTTTCTTAAAGACAATGATGAAGCTTTTGCCTGCAAGATAATATGTGCCGGCCTTGGGACAAAACCCCATCACCCTTCTTGACCACCAGATCAATAAATAGGACAAATCAAATCATAACTTGACCTGGAAGGTCATGTCAGTTAAGGGAGAAAAGGAACTATATGCTGAAGGAACTGCAGAACTATTACATACCCACAGAAGCCCTGGAGGCTGTGCTAACAAGCTGCTGGGGTGGCTCTTGGAAGCTTAGAGAAAGCAATGACAAGTAAAAAATGCCAGAACTCCTGTGGCAGACAATAGAAGAAATGATCAGAAAAGTGGCATATTAGAGTGGGATATTTTGAAAAGCAGGGAAACTGACTGTGTTCTTTAGGAGGACCTGTAAGACACTCCATTCACCAAAGCAATAAAGTATGCACTGGTGGGAGGAGAACTAGCACACCTAGGAATATCAGTGGTCACTGTCTTCCATAGGCTGGTAGGAGATGCTGTTACAGAACCGGACTTCCTGATTGCAGTGGGGATGATAGGATCTCAAAATAGTAGAGGCTCAGCGGTGGCACTTTATCAGAAGAAAAGAGGATGAAATCATTGTAATGAATGATTGGTATTTAGGAATGGCAGCCAGGGGCATCACACACAGAGAGTTATAAAAAAACAAAACCAAACTTGTTGCCATTGAGTCGCTTCCGACTCATAGTGGATGACAGAGAGTGATAGAGATGGTTAATAGAATGTGGAGATCCTAGGGGCAAGATCGGTGGGCAACAAACAAGGCTAGTGCTGAATCTATACACTTAAAATAAATCAAGAATTGATGATCAATAGGTTGAGGGCAGCCTGCAAAATAAAATATCATAACCACTTGCCCAGTTTCTGGACTTTAGCCACTTCTGAGACCTGGAACTCATTGATTGAAGGAGAAGCCAGGTCCTAAGGAGGAAAGGTATATGGTAATGATTCCCTTGTCTTACAAAGGAACCCACAGTCATTTACCTGGGTAATTGTATACTAGGAGAAGGGGAATGCCCAGACATTTTGAGGACTGTTGATCACAACACCCAGGTTCATGTTGATATATAGGGAACCTAGATATCATTTTGACCCTCTGTTAGAGTGGGCACATATGAAGGTCAGGTACTAGGTGGAGTCTTGACATAGTTTGGGTCACATGGGCCCATGGGTCCACCTAATAGTCATTTTCTTAGTCCATTAAATGTAAAATCAAAGTGGACATACTTGGTAGTTAGCATAAATCTTATATTACTTTCTTGGCCTATGGGAAAAAGGGCTATCACAGTGGGTATATTAATTTCCTAGCATTTCTGTAACAAATTACTATAAACTCAGTGACTAAAAACAACAGAAATTTATTCTCTTACAGTTCTAGATACCAGAAGTCTGAAATCAAGGTGTTGGTATGATTGATTTGAAACAGTCTAATACATGGTGATATTGCCTTGATTTCCTCTCCATACGGAAATTCTATAACTATACCATTTATTCCTCCTTTTTGTTTTGAAGTTATCATTGTTTACAGCTTAACATCTCTGGCTTCCTGTTATCAGTGTTGCTGCTTTATTTTACTTTTGTGAAGTCTTTATCTGGGTGATACTGTGTGTGCCTTTATCTCGGACTGTTGCATGATGTCAATGGTTCTCTGTCTTAAGAACTCCTTTTCATATTCCTTGTAAGGCTTGTCTGGCTGTTTACAAATTCCCCTAATTTCTGCTTGTCTGGGAATGTGCTAGAAAGAGAATTTTGTTGGATATATGATTCTGGGTAATTCTTTCAGGATTTTATATATGTCACCTCATTGTCTTCTTGCCTGCATGGTTTCTGACACGAAATCAGCACTTAGTCTTATTGGTTCCCCTTCGTAAGTGATATTTTGTTTTTCATGAGCTGCTCTCAGGATTCTTTCTTTGTCTCTGGTTTTGGAAAGTTTGATTATAATATGTCTTGGTGAGTTTCTTTTAGGGTCCATCCTGTATGGGGTTCATTGAGCTTCTTGGATGGAAATCTCGTCTTTCATAATATTTGGCAAGTTTTATGCCAATATATATATTCAAAGATTCTCTCTGTACTTTTTTTTCTCCTCCTCTTCTGAAATTCCTATTACATGTAAATTATTCCTCTTGATGGTGTTCCACATAACTCTTAGGCTTTCTTCATTCTTTTTTCTGATTGTTCCTCAAACAAATTAGTATCAAGAGATTTGTCCTCTACTTCACTGACTCTTTCTTCCATTGATTCAATTCTACCCCTGTGAGTGTGTGCATGGATCACCTGGCAAGGCAGGGCAGTCATTGTGGGCACGTGCCACTGGCCGATGGTCTGTCAGAATGGGAGTGTGAGCCACTGGTCACTGGGCAGGCTCGTGCCCCTGGTCACCATACAGGCAAGGCAAGGGGGAACACTTCTGGTCACTGGAAGAGTGGAAAGGGAGGGTGTGGAGCATGTTCTGGTCACTGCTGTGAGCACTGGGGCACTCCCCTCAGAGTGCAGCTGGTGATCAGAACCTGGTCTCAGGGTGTTGTCCACACTCCAGTTGGGTAGGGGAGATCTCCAGCCACCACTCGACAGATCTTCCCCTCTGTAGGCACCGCCCTCCCAGTCAACCAGGGACCACTTCTGGTGAGTAGTTCTGCCCCTGTTTTCTGGCTTCCTCCCTGCTCTGTGGTCACCTGGATCCCTGGAGCTCTTGCTGCCTTCCTGCACTTTTCCTCCTTAGATTTATTTCATATTCTGCTCAACTTGCTTCACTCCAGGTTTGTCTACACAATATCTCTATTTCATATTGGAAATTTCATGAATTTGCCTTCCTGTGCTCCTTGTTTAGGAATGTTGCTTGCTTTGTTTCAAGATGGCTACACTGCACCAGGCTGGCCGGCAGGGTGCCTACAATCTGTAAACATCCTCATTCACTCTTTTCATTCAATTCCTCCTTCCACCTGATGTTTGATCTAATTTTTCATCTTTCCATTTGCTGTTCAGGGTTCCAAGATTGTCATGTGTATATCTTTCACTTGGTTTCTTGGGTCTTTGCTGTAGGGAGACGGCTTGGTGTGTCTGACTAAGCTGCAATCTTGGGTCGTCTTTGGTAAGGATCTTTTGAGAGCAAGTAGAAATTTCCTTCAAATATTATCATGTAGGTGGGTGGTGGACCCTTTTTGTGTGACACAAGGTTGACTCTCCCGTGGGGAAATGTTTCCTTAGAAGAATGGAAACAACATTCCAGGAGAGGAGATAGATGAGCAGAGCTTTCTCATATATGTTTGATTTAAGCCTTCAGCAAATGGGTATTGTCTTGATAGTTATTATGTTTTACTTTGTGGCATATAATCAAGTTTAGAGGATCTAAGAATTAATATTTATTTTAAAGAAACCATAGCTCATTCTTTGGGCCAACTACTATTAATACTAATTCATAGTTTATATAAACACTGGTGAGAAATTATGATAAAATGAAAAGAACTTGACTTTGGAATCAGAAAAGCAAGAATTTTAATCCCAACTTGCCATTTACAATTTGTATTTGGCCAAATCAAATTTTGAGGGCTTCAGTTTTGTTAATCTCAATAAAGGAACTAATTATATCTACCTCATAGGTCTTTGTGATGATTAAAGAAGATAACTGGGAAAAGAAAAAAAAAATGCCTAGGGAGCCCTCTTGCTTGGTGGCACAGACAAAGGAAGTGGCTTCCCAGATGAGTGGCTCTGCACAGCCTGTCTAGAAGGAGCAGAGATGGCACATGGTGCCAGGTATTTGAGAGAAAGGAAAAGAAGAAGGTAGACCAGTGCTGACACATAGACTCATTCTTTTGCTCAACAGACATTTATACAGTATAAATATATATTAAGCGGCAAACATTTATTATGCACTAGATCTTGTGCTAGGCTCTGGCAGAGAAGATGGTCAAGACACAGAACGTATTTAAAGCAGTTCACACTTGGGAGTAAGAGACACATAGAGATGAGGGAGTTGGATGAAAGATGATTTACAGAAGGAGCCCTGGTGGAACAGTGGTTAAGCACATCTGCTCTGTGGGAGAGAGATGTGGTAGTCCACTTCTGTAAAGATTATAAACTTGGAAACTCCATAGGCAGTTCTACTCTGTCCTGTACGGTCGCGATGAGTCAGAGTTGATTCAACAGCAATGGGTTTTGTTTTTGGTTTAATTTGTTTGATTTGAGGTATGGTAATGCTCTATATCTTCCAATGGTTTTTTGAAGTAGGCTGGGCTGGATTAAGGGTGTGGCACTTAGATGGGTTTCCAGGTAAATAATCTGTAAGGGATTAAATCATCCCGAGGGGAGATTGAGGGTTTAGTGGCAGAATTCTAGCCTTCCATGCAGGAGACCTAGGTTTGATTCCTGGACAATGCACTCATGCGTAGCCACCACCTGTCTGTCAGTGGAGGCATACATGTTGCTATGATACTGAACAGTGGAGCTTTCAGACTAAGATAAACTAGGAAGAAAGGCCTGGTGATATACTTCTGAAGATCATCCTATGGAAGTCCTATGGGTCACAATGTCCCAATCCACAATGCTTGTGCATGGAATCACCATGAGTTGGAAGCCAACTCAACCACAGCTAACAATAACAACTATAAAACATCCCAGGATGAGATGAGGAAGACTGTCTTTCCCAGAGAGAGTGGGTTCATACACATTTGAAACCAGAGCTGAACTGCTGGAGTTGGTGGAGAAGTAAACGAGCATCATCACCTCAGTCTTCCTTCTGTGTGCTTCTGGACATGATTCTCAGCTTCTCCTCTACCTAAGCCTTGGGCAAATATTTAAAAAAAAAATAGTTTTGAAGGAACAGTGATTTATGAGCCTGCCATGGGTGCCCATGTGTTTTAGTTTTAGGCCATTTCTAGTAAAGAAAACAAGGCTTAGGAGAGTAAATTTTATTTCACATTAATTTTCAGGTGGCAGACCGATGCCGGGGACTCAGTCCTGTCCAAAAAAACCAGTTGCTGTCAAGTTGACTCCAACTCATGGTGACCCCATATGTGTAAGAAGAGAACTGCATTCCATAGGGTTTTCAATGGCTAGTTTTTCAGAATTAGATCAACAGGACTTTCTTTCAAGGCACCTCTGGGTGGACTCAAACCTCCAACCTTTTGGTTAGCAGTTGAGTGTGTTAACCTTTTGCACCACCCAGGAACTCCCCAATCCTCTCAGATTCCTTGCTAATTTTATCATGCCTTCTTTCAGCATTTAAGTACATGGATCTAAAATACTGGCAAAAAGAAAAAAAAAAGCATATATGACAATAGCATAAGCTCTTAGCATGGATTTTATTTAAACAAGCTTTGTCGTGGTCATTTTGTTGTCACGGTTGCCCCAATCGATGAGATGGATAGATGGTCTCGAGGCGGCAGCAGATTTTATTAAAGTGTTCCTGCTGCTGAAAATTAATTACAAAGCTTTCCCTTTTCTGGAGGAAATAAGAGTGCGCAGATGAGAGTGCATGGCTTCCTATGATATCCAGATAAGATTAGTTTGCTGAAGATCATATTAAAATCCCATTAAAGAGACAATTCTGCTCCAGCCCCCCTTCTCTTCAGGCAAGTTCTAAGCGAGTTGATGAAAATTGCTCGGGGATGACATATACACATTGGGCACCCTGTGGAGATACAGGGTGGGGAGGATGGGAGTGGAGATACTCCCGTAGCCCTGTTCATCACAGGCACAGAATCTGTGTCCACGGTCCGTTACTTAGAGACGACAGTTCCTGACTCTAAGGAGAGAAGACTTTAGGAAGAAATGATAATAGGATGAAAGGATCAAGAGACAGAGGCACTGAGGTCATATCCAGAGAGGATCTGGGAAATCATTAATTCATTTTTTTCTGTGACAAGGATAATAATATTAATGTTTAAGTATTTATAGCCTTCCCTCAAGCCTGTTTCTGAGGAGGAGGGATTCTTTGCTCCCAGGAGGCTACTGAGCCTGGATTTTTGTTGTGCTGATCTAAGTAATCGCTGTAACTTTCGAGTTGGAGCTGAGGAAAATAAAATTAATTTTCATTAGGAAGAAATGGGAGTGACTCTTAGAATGCCCAAACAGGGTCACAGGCTGGTTGGAGTTTTGAGAGAGCAAAGGAGAAGCCTGGGGAGAGACAAAGAAGGGAGACTGAGAAGGGCTGTTGTGATGACTGGGCCTTTGGGGAGTCAGGCAGATGCTGAGACCTGCCATGTAATTAATTACCCTTTGCATTTCTTCAGGGGAGTTCTTTGAGGATCCAAAGTGTTTTTCAATAATTTTTTGGATGTAGAACTGGCTTTACTGAAAGGCCATGATTTAGCCATGGTATGGTTAAATTTCATTTGGGTTATTAAATGTGTTAAAAAACCAAACCTGTTACCGTTAAATTGATTCCAACTAATGGTGACCTCATGTGTTACAGAGTAGAATTGCTCCATAGGGTTTTCTTGGCTGTGATCTTTAGAGAAGCAGATCACAAGGCCTTTATTCCGTGGTGCCTCTGGGTGGGTTTGAACTGCCAGTCTTAGGTTAGTAGTCCAGTGCAAACCGTTTGCGCCATCCAGGGACCTCACATCTTGTTATTACTGTTCATTATAGTCATCAAATATTCTTGAGTGCTAGGTGTTTTTTTGGAGCCCTGTGGCACAGTGGTTAAGAGCTTGACTGCTAACCAGTCGGAGGTTCAAATCCACCAGCCACTCTTTGGAAACCCTATGGGGGCAGTTCTACTCTGTCCTGTAGGGTTGCTATGAGATGGAATTGGCTCGATGGCAAATGGGTTTTTAGGTGTTTATTAGAGATGCAGAGAGGATGGATATATAGACTTTCCTCCCAAAAATTTCATAGTCAAGTCAGGGACATGTAAACAAATAAACACAATTCAGTGCTTATTGGTGCAATAGGTGCTTCAGTAGACCTAAGCACGGGGAACAAAAGAGATACAAGGAAGGGGCACCTTTATGTGGATAGTCAGAGAAGGCTTCACAGGGCAGGGGCCTGGGGCAGGACAGTTTTGAGGGGTCAATACTTTTAAGTCTTGCCTGAGCTTTTCTTTGTGTGTTTCCCATTGGTTGCAAAAGCGTCTCTACCTTCCCTAGTTCCTCCTTACATCCTGGGAGAATTTGATGCTCAAATTTTGTATGACTTTCTCTCCTGATTACCAAAAAACCAAACCTGCTGCTGTCGGGTCAATTCCAATGTCCCTGGGTGGTATGTGTTAATTTAGGACTACTAACCTAAATCAGACGACATACTGCATCGGACAAATCTACTGCAAAAGACCTCTTTAAAATGTTAAAAATTAAAGATGTCACTTTAAGAATAAGGTGCTCACATTTTCAATTGCCTCTTATGCATGAGAAAGCTGGAAAATGAATAAGGAAGACTGAATAATTGACAGCTTTAAATTATTGTGTTGGTATAAAGAATATTGAATACACCATGGAGTGCCAGAAGAACGAACAAATCTGTCTTGGAAGAAGTACAGCCAGAATGCTCCTTAGAAGCAGGGATGATTAGACTTCATCTCATATACTTTGGACATGTAATCAGGAGGGACCAGTCCCTGGAGAAGGACATCATGCTTGGTGTTATGGATTGAGTTGTGTCCTCCCAAAATGTGTGTCAACTTAGGCCGTGATTCCCAGTATTAGGTGATTGTCTATCATTTTGTCATCTCATGTGATTTCTTATGTGTTGTAAATCCTACCTCTAGTTTTTTAATAAGGCAAGATTAGAGGCAGCTATGTTGATGAGGCAGGACTCAATCTACAAGATTAGGTTGTATTTTAAGCTGATTTCATTTCTTTAAATTGAGCTTTAAGTGAAAGGTTACAGTTCAAGTTAGTTTCTCATACAAAAATTTATACACACATTGTTATGTGACCCTAGTTGCTCTCCCTGTAATGTGACAGCACACTCCTCCTTTCCACCTGAGATTTCCTGTGTCCATTCAGGCAGCTCCCGTCCCTTTTTGCCTTCTCATCTCACCTCCAGACAGGAGCTGCCCATTTAGTCTCATATATCTATTTGAGCTAAGAAGCACTCTCTTCACGAGTATCATTTTATGTCTTATACTCCAGTCTAATCTTTGTCTGAAGAGTTGGCTTTGGGAATGGTTTCAGTTCTGGGCTAATGGAGAGTCTGGGGGCCATGTCTTCTGGGGTTCCTCCAGCCTCAGTCAGACCATTAAGTCTGACCTTTCGACTAGAATTTGAGTTCCGCGCTCTGCTTTTCTCCTGCTCCATCAGGGACTCTCTTTTGTGCTCCCTGTCAGGGTGGTCGTTGGTGGTAGCCGGGCACCATCTAGTTCTTCTGGTCTCAGACTGATGGAGTCTCCGGTTTATGTGGCCCTTTTGTCTCTTGGGCTAATATTTTCCTTGTATCTTTGGTGTTCTTCATTCTCCTTTGCTCCAGGTAGGTTGGAACCAACTGATGCATCTTAGATGGCAGCTTGCTAGCTTTTAAGACCCCAGACACCACTCACCAAAATGGGATGCAGAACATTTTCTTAATAAACTTTGTTATTCCAATTGACCTAGATGTCCCCTGAAACCATGGTCCCCAGACGCCTGCCCCTGTTACTCTGTCCCTTGAAGTGTTTGGTTCTATTCAGGAAACTTCTTAGCTTTTGGTTTAGTCCAGCTGTGCTAAATTCCCCTGTATTGAGTGTTGTCATTCCCTTCACCTAAGATAATTCTTACCTACTGTCTAGTTAGTAAATACCCCTCTCTCTCCCTCCCCACCCTAGTAACCATCAGATAATGTTTTCTTCTGTGTTCTTACAATTGTGGTCTCATACAATATTTGTCCTTTTGTGACTGACTACTTTCACTCAGCATAATGTCTTCCAGATTCGTCCATGTTATGAGATGTTTCACAGATTCACCATTATTCTTTTTTTTTTACTTTCTCTTTCTCTTTTTTAAATTGTTGTAATTAAATGAAGTTTACATTTCAAGTTAGTCTCCCATACAGAATTTTTTTTACATACATTGTCATGAGACCCCAACCGCTCACCCCATGCTGTGACAGCACACTCCTCCCCTCTGTCCCAGATTCCCAATGAGCATTGAACCTGCTCCTAACTCTCTCTGCCTTCCCTTCTCACCTCTGGACAGGAGCCACCCCTCTGGTCTCTTGTATCTACTTGACTAAGAGGCACATTCTTCACAAGTATCACTTTATGTCCCACAGTCCAGTCCAATCCCTATCTGAAGAGTTGGCCTCGGAAATTGTTTTAGTTCTGGGGTGATAGAGAGACCAGGGGCCATGCTTTCTGGGGCAACTCCAGTCTCAGTCAGACCATTAAGTCTGGTCTTCTTACTAGAATTTGAGTTCTGCATCTCATTGTTCTACTGCTCCATCAGGGACCTTCTGTTGTGTTCCCTGTCAGGACATTCATTGGTGGTAGCCAGGCACTATTTAGTTCTTCTGATCTCAGGATGATGAAGTCTCTGGTTTATGTGGCCCATTCTGTCTGTTGGGCTAGTACTTTCCTTGAGTCTTTGGTGTTCTTCGTTCTCCTTTACTCCAAGTGGTTGGGATCAATTGATGCATCTTAGATGGCCGCTTGCAAGCTTTTAAGACCACAGATGCCACTCACCAAAGTAGGATGCAGAACATTTTCTTAATAAGTTTTGTTATGCCAGTTGACCTAGATGTCCCCTGAAAGCATGGTCTCCAGACCCCACATCCCTGCTACTCTATCTCTCAAAGTATTTGATTGTATTGAGGAAACTTCTTAGTTTTGGTTTAGTCCAGTTGTGCTGGCTTCCCCTGTAGTGTGTGCTGTCCTTCCCTTCACCTAAGATGATTCTTATCTACTATTTAGATAGTGAGTAACACTCACCCTCCCTCTCCATCCCCATAACCATCTAAGAATGTTTTCTTCTGTGTTTAAACCTTTTTTTGTGTTCTTATAATAGTGGTCTTATGCAGTATTTGTCCTTCTGTGACTGACTAAATTCACTCAGCATAGTAAGTTCCAGCTTCCACCAAGTTATGCGATATTTCACATCTTCATCGTTGTTCTTTATTGTTGCATAATATTCCATTGTGTGGCTATACCATAGTTTGTTTATCCATTCGTCCATTGATGGGCACTTAGGTTGCTTCTATCTTTTTGCTATTGTGAACAATGCTGTGATGAACATGGGTGTGCATATATCTATTCGTGTTACAGCTCTTGTTTCTCTAGGATATATACCAAGGAGCGGGATAGCTGGATCGTATGGTACTTCTAGCTTTTTAAGGAGGCATCAAATCAATTTCCAAAGTGGTTGTACCATTTTACATTCCCACCAACAGTGTATAAGTGTTCCAGTCTCTCCACAACCTCTCCAGAATTTGTTATTTTGTGTCTTTTGGATTAATGCTAGCCTTGTTGGGGTGAGATGATATCTCATTGTAGTTTTGATCTGCATTTCTCTAATGGCTAATGATCGTGAACATTTCTTCATGTGTCTGTTAGCCACCTGAATATCTTCTTTTGTGAAGTGCCTGTTCATATCCTTTGCCCATTTTTTAATTGGGTTATTTGTCTTTTTGCTGTTGAGGTTTTGCAGTATCTTGTAGATTTTAGAGATTAAACGCTGATTGGATTTGTTGTAGACAAAAAAAATTTTTCCCAGTCTGTAGGTTGTTTTTTTACTCTTTTAGTGAAGTCCTTTGATGAGCATAAGTGTTTGATTTTCAGGAGCTCCCATTTATGTAGTCTCTCTTCTGGAGTTTGTGCATTGTTACTTAAGGTTTGTATGGTGTTTATGTCATGTATTAGGGCTCCTAGCGTTGTCCTTATTTTTTCTTCCAAGATCTTTATCATTTTTGATTTCATATTTAAGTATTTGATCCATTTTGAGTTAGGTACATGGTGTGAGATATGGGTCTTGTTTCCGTTTTTTGCATATCAATATCCAATTATGTCAGCACCTTTTGTTAAAGAGACTGTCTTTTCCCCAATTAATGGACTTTGGGCCTTTGTCAAATATTAGCTTCTCCTAGGTGGATGAGCTTAAATCTGGATTCTCAACTCTGTTCCATTGGTTTATGTATCTGTTGTTGTACCAGTACCAGGCTGTCTTGACTACCGTGGCAGTGTAATAGGTCCTAAAATCAGGTAGTGTAAGGCCTCCCACTTTGTTCTTCTTCTTGAGTAATGCTTTATTTATTCAGGGCCTCTTCTCTTTCCATATGAAGTTGGTGATTTGTTTCTCCATCTCATTAAAAAATGCTGCTGGAATTTTGATTGGGATTGCATTGTATCTGTAGATTGTTTTGAGTAGAAATCACGTTTTCACTATGTTGAGTCTACCTATCCATGACCAAGGTATATTTTTCCACTTATGCTGGTCTCTTTTAGTTTCTTGCAGTAGTGTCTTGTAGTTTTCTCCATAAAGATCTTTTACATCACTGTTTAGATTTATTCCTAAGTATTTGATCTTCTTGGGGGCTATTGTAAATGGTCTTGATTTGGTGATTTCCTCTTCAAGGTTCTCTTTGTTGGTGTAAAGGAATCCAATTGATTTTTGTATGTTTATCTCGTATCCTGAAGCTTTGCTGAAATCTTCTACTGGTTCCAGTAGTTTTCTTGTGGATCCCTTCGGGTTTTCTGTGTATAAGATCATATCATCTGCAAATAGAGATACTTTTCCTTCTTCCCTACCAATTTGGGCGCCCTTTATTTCTTTTTCTAGCCTAACTGCTCTGGCTAGGACCTCCAGCACAATGTCAAATAATAGTGGTGATAAAGGGTATCTTTGTCTGTTTCCTGTTCTGAAGGGGAATGCTTTCAAAGTCTCTCCATTCAGGATGATATTGGCTGTTGGTTTTGTATAAATGCCCTTAATTATACAGAGGAATTTCCATTCTATTCCTATTTTGTTGAGAGTTTTTATCATGAATGGGTGTTGGACTTTGTTGAATGTCTTTTCTGCATCGATAGATAAGATCATGTGGTTCTTGTCTTTTGTTTTATTTATGTGATGGATTACATTGATTGTTTTTCTTAATGTGGATCCTTCCCCGCATACCTGGTATAAATCCCACTTGGTCATGGTGAATTATTTTTTGATATGTTTTGCTGAATTCTATTGGCTAAAATTTTGTTGAGGATTTTTGCGTCAATGTTCATGAGGGAAATCGCTCTGTCATTTTCTTTTTTTGTGGTGTCTTTACCTGGTTTTGGTATCAGGGTTATGCTGGCTTCATAGTACGAGTTTGGGAGTATTCCATCCTTTTCTATGCTCTGAAATACCTTTAGTAGAAGTGGTGTTATCTCTTCTCTGAAAGTTTGGTAGAATTCTCCAGTGAAGCCATTGGGCCAGAGCTTTTTTTGTTGGCAGTTTTTTAATAATCTTTTCAAACTCTTCTTTTATTATGGGTTTATTTAGTTGTTCTACCTCTGTTTGTGTTAATTTCGATAGGTAGTAAGTTTCTAGAAATTTGTCCATTTCCTCTAGGTTTTCAAATTTGTCATGGTACAAATTTTCATAGTAATCTGTTATGATTCTTTCAATTTCAGTTGGGTATGTTGTGATATTACCCATCTCATTTCTTATACGGGTTATCTGCTTCCTCTCTAGTTTTTCTTTTGTCATTTTGGCCATTGGTTTATCAATTTTGTTGATCTTTTCAAAGAAGCAGGTTTCGACTTGTTAACTCTTTCAGTTGTTTTTCTATTCTCTATTTCATTTAACTCTGCTGTAATTCTTATTATTTCCTTCCTTCTGGCACCTGTGGGCTTCTTTTGCTGCTCTCTTTCTACTTGTTCCAGTTGTAGGGTTAATGCTTTGATTATGAGACTGTCTTATTTTTGGATGTGTGCATTTATTGCTATAAACTGACCTCTGAGCACTGCTTTTGCTGTGTCCCAAAGGTTCTGGTAGGATGTATTTTCATTCTCGTTTGATTCTATGAATTTCTTTATTCCATCCTTAATTTCTTCTATAACCCAGTAGTTTTTGAGCAAGGTGTTCAGTTTTCATGTGTTCGATTTTTTTTTCCTTGCTTTTTGTGTTGTTGATTTCCACTTTTATGGCTTTATGGTTGGAAAAGAAGCTTTGTAATATTTTGATGTTTTGGATTTTGTGAAGGCTTGCTTTATGGCCTTATGTGTGGTCTATTCTGGAGAGTATTCCATGTGCTTTGGAAAAGAAAGTATACTTGGCTGCTGTTGGGTGCAGTGTTCAGTATATGTCTATGAGATCAAGTTGGTTGATTGTAGCATTTAGCTCTTCCATGTCTTTGTTGAGCTTCTTTCTGGATGTTCTGTCCTTCACCAAAGGGTGGGGTGCTGAATTCTCCTACTACTATTGTGGAGCTCTCTCTCTCTCTCTTCAGAGCTGCTAGAGTTTGTTTCATGTATTTTGGAGCCCTGTTGTTGGGTACATAAATATTTATTATAGTTATGTTCTCCTGGTGTATTGACCCTTTAATCATTTTGTAGTGTCCTTCCTTATCCTTTGTGGTGGATTTCACTTTAAAGTCTATTTTGTCAGAGATTAATATTGCCACTCCTGCATTTTTCTGAGTGTTGTTTCTTGATATATTTTTTTCCATCCTTTGAGTTTAAGTCTGTTTGTGTCTTTAAGTCTAAGTCGCATCTCTTGTAGGCAGCATATAGATAGATCATGCTTTTTATCCAATCTGCCACTCTCTGTCTCTTTATTGGTGCATTAAGTCTGTTTATATTCAGCATAAATATTGATAGGTATGAGTTTAGTGCTGTCATCCTGATATCTCTTTTCGTGTGTTGTTCACAGTTTCTTTGTTCTCCTCAATTTTGTTTGCTGAGTTGTTTCTCATTATGTATTTTTTTTCCATCTTTTTCTTTGTTGTAAATTTTGTGTTTGCTGGGTCTTTATGTTTTTCTACTTTTTTATTTTGATTTTTAGGATTGTTAGATTCCTTTGTGGTTACCTTAATATTTACCCCTATTTTTCTAAGTTTATACCAGTCTTTTATTACTTTATATCACCTTAACTTCCCCTCCATATAGAAAATCAATGTCTCCTTTGTTTAAGTCCCTTTTTTTTGGTTTTAATATTATCCTTTTTAACATATTGATATCTGTTTCCATATTTTAAATGTTGTAGCTTTGATGTATTTTCGATTTGCACATCTGAGTCGGTATCTGGTTGCTTTGTCCTGTGTTCAAGTCTTGTGCTGTTAGCAGGTGTTATTGATTATCTAATCGTAGGACTCCCTCTAGTATTTCTTGTAATTTTGGTTTGGTTTTTGCAAATTCCCTGAACTTTTGTTTATCTGAAAATGCTCTAATTTTGCCATCATATTTGAGAGACAGTTTTGCTGGATATATAATTCTTGGCTGACAGTTATTTTTCCTTCAAGGCTTTAACTATGTCATCCAATTGCCTTCTAGCATGCATGGTTTCTGCTGAGTAGTCCGAGCTTATTCTAATTGACTCTCCTTTGTAGATTACTTTTCTTTTATTCCTAGCAGCTCTTGAAATTCTTTATCTTTGGTTTTGGTAAATTTGATTATATGTCTTGGTGACTTTGTTTTTGGATCTACCTTATGTGGGGTTCAGTGATCAGCTTGGATAGATGTCTTCTCATCTTTCATGATATCAGGGAAGTTTTCTGCCAACAAATCTTTAACAATTTTCTCTGTATTTTCTGTTATCCCCCCGGTTCTGGTACTCCACTCACTTGTACGTTATTTCTCTTGATAGAATCCCATGTAACTTTTAGATTTTCTTCATTCTTTTTTATTATTTTATCTGATTTTTCCTCAAATAAGTTGGCATCAAGAGCTTTATCTTCAATGTCACTAATTCTAATTTCTACTGCCTCAATTCTGCTCCTATGACTTTCTATTAAGTTGTCTAGTTCTGAAATTTTATTGTTAATCTTCTGGATTTCTGATTGCTGTCTCTCTATGTATTCTTGCAGCCTGTTAAATTTGTCATTATGTTCTTGAATAACTTTTATGTTCCACTACTACTGTGTCTGTATGTTCCTTGGGTGTTTCTACATTCTGTTGAATTTCCTTTCTTATTTCTAGAAGAGTTGTGTATATTAATCTTTTGTATTCTGCCTCTGGTAATTTCAAGAAATTCTCTTCCTCCAGAGAATTTATTGATTCTTTATTTTGGGAGCGTGCTGAAGCCAACATGGACTGACTCTTTATGTGACTTGATATTGACTGTTGTCTCAGAGCCATCAATAATTTATTATAATTTTATTTTGTATTTGCTTAGTGAGACCTAGCTTCTTATTTTGTTTTGTTTTGATATGCCCAAATAGGCTGCTTATGTGCTATAGTTTGATTTTTGACACCTTTGGATCTCTCATGTCCTGTCACCAGGTAGTTAGTTCTGTAACTAAGTATGTGCACACAGGAGTCCGTTAAATTTTCCTATACGGGTTCAGCTTGGGTGTTCAGGGAGTCGGTCACCAAGTGTGTGATGCAGGCTCTCACCCCCAGTCCTAGAGAGGCATGGGTGATTGGTGCAGGCACTGGACTCTGCCTGTGGTAGGAGATCACGTCCTGACCCAGGCATGGGGCTGATGGCTGCCCCTGAGAGTCTGAAAGGAAAGCTTGTCCCTATTCTCTAGGGTGAGTAGGTAGGTGAGTTTTGCAGTCAAACTATGAGCACCCCACTGTGTTGGCTGTAAAGACTGGAGGGCACCACTTTTTCTTGGACTCCTGTATCAGTAGACTAGGCACTTTACTTGCTATCACCAGTCCTCAAGCCCCTGCTGCAGATTGATAAAAGTGCCTACCTAAGGGGAAGGGCTGTTTTGAGGGTCACAAATCTGCCAGTTCACAACTGAAGCAGTTGAAGTTAAACTTAAGATGTTTGCCCTGTTGTACTGTGGCAGTTAGGACTAACCCTGTTGAGATGGCTACCCACAAGTCTATACAGGGATGTAAGGCACTCAGAGTCTGCGGACCCCTGATGCTTGTGCCCAGCAAAGGAGCTATGCTGACCCTGTGTTCCTGGCCTAGGGGAACCAGCCGCTTACTTGTTCTCTCTCCAAGGCCAGGAGAATGGGTCAGGGCACCTTTTGGGATCTGTTTCCGGCCCAGTGGACTCCTGGTGCAGTGTGGAGGGAGGAGGTAAAAGGGAGAGAGTTTTTTCCCAAATGGGCTTTTTTTTTTTTTTTTAATCCCCATGAAAGGGTGCACACATGTACTTATCTTAGCCTCTTGGGAGCTGCTCTTCACTGGTTTGGAGTGTCCAAGCAGAATCTCTGCTGCCAGGTCTCTCTCAATGTGGAAACTGCTTCCCGAGCACGCACACAGCACAGCTGTTTGCTTGCTTCACTGTCAACCGGCGTGGCTGCAGCACTGCAGTTTCACTGCGGTGGCTTTGGCCCTCCTCACCTCTTCCAAACGGTCTCCCTCTCCTGTATCACTCAGATGGATTTCTCAGCCTTGCCTTGTTCAGGGCTCCCAGATATACACATAGAATCGAATCACTTGTTTTTCCAGGTCTTTCTTGTAAGAGGGATATAGGAAGTGTCTAACTACTCAGCCATGTTGACCACGCCTTCTTCACCATTGTTCTTTATCATTTAGTAGTATTCCATTGTGTGAATATACCGTATTTGTTTATCCATCCATCCGTTGATGGACATCTAGGTTGTTTCCATCTTTTTGCTATTGTGAGCATTGCTGCAATGAACATGGACGTGCATGTATCTCTTTGTGTGATGGCTCTTATTTCTCTAGGATATATTCCAAGGAGAGGGATTGAAGGATCATTTGGTACTTCTATTTCTAGCTTTTTAAGGAAGTGCCAAATCGATTTCCAAAGTGGTTGTACCATTTTGCATTCCTACAAGCAGTGTATAAGTGTTCCAGTCTCTCCACAACCTCTCTAGAATTTATTATTTTGTGTTTTTTGGAGTACTGCTAGCCTTGTTGGGGTGAGATGTATCTCATTGAAGTTTTGATCTGTATTTCTTTAATGGCTAGTGATCATGAGCATTTCCTCATGTATTTGGTAGCCACCTGAACGTCTTCTTTGGCAAAGTGCCTGTTCATATACTTTTCCCATTTTTTAATTGGTTATTTATCTTTTTGTTTTGAAATGTTGCAGGATCTTTTAGATTTTTGAGATTAGTTGCTGATCAGATTTATCAAAGCCAAATATTTTTTCCCAGTATGTAGGTTGTCTTTTTACTCTTTTGGTAAAGAATTTTGATCAGCATAAGAGTTTGATTTTTAGAAGCTCCTAGTTATCTAGTTTCTCTTCTGGTTTCTGTGCATTGTTAGTAATGTGTTGTATTCTGTTTATGTCATGTATTCGTGCTCCTAGCATTGTACCTATTTTTAATTCCATGACCATTATTGTTTTAGATTTTATATTTAGGTCTTTAATCCATTTTGAGTTAGTTTTTGTGCATGGTGTGAAGTATGGGTCTTGTTTCATTTTTTTGCAGGTGGATATCCAGTTATCCCAGCCCCATTTGTTAAAGAGATTGTCTTTTCCCCAATTAACGGACTTTGGGCGTTTGTCAAATATCTGCTCACAGATGGGTGTATTTACATCTGGATTCTCAGTTTGGTTTCATTGGTCTACGTATCTGTTGTAGTAGTACTAGGCTGTTTTCACTATCGTGGTGGTATAATAGGTTCTAAAATCAGGTAGTGTGAGGCCTCCCACGTTGTTCTTCTTCAGTAATTCTTTACTTATCTGGGGTCTCTTCCCTTTCCATATGAAGTTGGTGATTTGTTTCTCCATCTCGTTAAAACTGTCATTGCAATTTGGATTGGGATCGCATTGTATTTGTAGATCGCTTTGGGTAAAATTGACATTTTCACTATGTTGAGTCTACATATTCAAGAGCATGGTATGTTTTCCCACTTATGTAGGTTTCTTTTGGTTTCTTGCAGTAGTGTCTTGTAGTTTTCTTTGTATAGTTCTTTTACGTCTCTCGTTAGATTTATTTCTAAGTATTTTATCTTCTTGGGGGCTATTGCAAATGGTATTGATTTGGTGATTTCCTCTTCAAAGTTGTCTTTGTTGGTGTAGAGGCGTCCAACTGATTTTTGTGTGTTTACCTTGTATCCTGAAACTTTGCTGAAATCTTCTATTAGTTGGAGTAGTTTTTTGTGTAGTCTTTGGAGTTTTCTGTGTATAAGATCATATCATCTGCAAATAGAGATACTTTTCCTTCTTCCCTACCAATTCAGATGTCCTTTATTTCTTTTTCTAGCCTAATTGCTCGGGCTGGGAACTCCAGCACAATTTTGAATAAGAGTGGTGATAAAGGGCATCCTTGTCTGGTTCCTGTTCTCAAGCGGAATGCTTTCAAAGCCTCTCCATTTAGGATGATGTTTGCTGTTGGCTTCGTATAGATGCCCTTAATTATTTTGAGGAATTTCCTTTCTATTCCTATTTTGTTGACAGTTTTTATCATGAATGGGTGTTGGACTTTGTCCAATGCCTTTTCTGCATCAGTTAATAAGATCATGTGGTTCTTGTCTTTTATTTTATTTGTGTGATGGATTACATCAATCGTTTTTCTAATGTTGAACCATCCCTGCATACCTGTTATGAATCCCACTTGATCATGGTGAATTATTTTTTTGATATGTTGCTGAATTTTATTGGCTAGAATTTTGTTGAGGATTTTTGTGTCAATATTCATGAGGGAAGTTGGTCTGTAATTTTCTTTGTTTGTGATGTCTTCACCCGATTTTGGTATCAGGGTTATGCTGGCTTCACAGAATGAGTTTGGGATTATTCCATCCTTTACTGTGCTCTGAAATACCTTTAGTAGTAGTGGTGTTAACTTTTCTCTGAAAGTTTGGTAGAATTCTCCAGTGAAACCCTCAAGGCCAGGGCTTTTTTTTGTTGGGAATTTTTAAATTACCTTTTCAATCTCTTCTTTTGTTATAGGTTTATTTAGTTGTTCTACTACTGTTTGTGTCAGTTTAGGTAGGTAGTGAGTTTTTAGAAATTTTTCCATTTCCTCTAGGTTTTCAAATTTGTTAGAGTACAATTTTTTGTAGTATTCTGTTATAATTCTTTTTATTTCAATTGGGTCTGTTGTGATATCTCCCATCTCATTTCTTATTCAGGTTATTTGCTTCCTCTCCTGTTTTTTGTTTGTCAGTTTGGCCAGTGCTTTATGAAATTTGTTGATCTTTTTAAAGAACTAGCTTTTGGTCTTGGTAACTCTTTCAATTGTTTTTCTATTTCATTTAATTCTGCTCTAATTTTTATCATTTGATTTCTTCTTGTGCCCAAGGGCTTCTTTTGCTGCTGTCTTTCTGTTTGTTCCAGTTGTAGGGTTAATGTTTTGATTTTGGCCCTTTCTTCTTTTTGGATGTGTGCATTTATTGGTATAAACTGACCTCTGAGCATTGCTTTTGCTGTGTCCCAGGGGTTCCAGTAGGATGTGTTTTTATTCTCATTGGAGTCTGTGAATTTCTTTATTCTATCCTTAATTTATTATATAACCCAGTAGTTTTTGATCAAGGTGTTCTTCAGTTTCCATGTGTTTGATTTTTTTTTCCTTGCTGTTTCTGTTATTGGTTTCTACTTTTATGACTTCATGGTCAGAAAAGAAGCTTTGAATATTTCGATGCTTTGGATTCTGTTAAGGTTTGCTTTATGGTCTAATATGTGGTCTACTCTGGAGAATGTTCCATGTGCATTGGAGAAGAAAGTATACATGTCTACTGTTGGGTGGAATGTTCTATATATGTCTATGAGATTAAGTTGGTTGATTGTGGTATTTAGATCATCCATGTCTTTATTCAGCTTGTTTCTGGGTGTTTTGTCCTTCACTGGAATTTGTGTGTTGAAATCTCCTACTAGTATTGTGGAGCTGTCTGTCTCTCTTTTCAATGTTGTTAGAGATTTTTTTTTATATTTTGAAGCCTTGTCATTGGGTGTCTAAATACTTATTATGGGTATGTCCTCCTGGTGTATTGACCCTGTAATCATTATGTAGTGTCCTTCCTTATCCTTTGTGGTGAATTTTACTTTAAAGTCTATTTTGTCAGAGGTTAATATTGCCACTTCTGCTCTTTTTTGAGTTTTGCTTCCTTGATATTTTTTTTTCAGCCTTTGAGTTTTAGTTCGTTTGTGTCTTGAGGTCTACAGTGTGACTCTTATAGGCAGCATATAGATGGATCATGTTTTTTATCCATTCTGCCACTCTCTGTCTCTTTATTGGTGCATTCAGTCCATTTACATTCAGCATAATTATTGATAGGTATGAGTTTAGTGCTGTCATTTTGATGTATTTTATGTGTTGTTCACAGTTTCTTTGTTCCACTTAATTTTCTGTGCTGATTCGTTTTTCTTTATGTATTTTCTTTTCATCTCTTTCATTGTTGTTGATTTTGTATCTTCTGAGTCTTTATGTTCTTCATTTTGATGTGTAGGATTGTTAGTTTCCTTTGTGGTTACCTTAATATTTACCCCTATTAGTCTAAGTTTAAACTAGTCTTTTATTTTCTTTATTTTGCTTTGAACTTCTCTCCATATGAAAGATCTATGACAGTATTTTTTGTCCCTCTTTTTTGTTTTAATGTACTCATCTTTTACATATTGACATGTCTTTTTCCCTATTTTCAGTGTTTTAGCATTGATTTATTTATGTGACTTCCCTATCTTGGTTGATATCTGGTTGCTGTGTCCTGTGTTCTAGTCTTGGTTTGTTATCTGATGTTACTGATTTTCTAACCAGAGGACTCCCTTTAGTATTTCTTGTAATTTTGGTTTGGTTTTTGCAAATTCCCTAAACTTCTGTTTATCTGGAAATGCCCTAATTTCACCACCATATTTAAGAGATAGTTTTGCTGGATATATAAATAATTCTTGCCTGGCAATATTTTTCTTTCAAGGCTTTATATATGTCATCCCATTGCCTTCTTGTCTGCCTGGTTTCTGCTGAGTAGTCCGAGCTTAGTCTTATTGACTCTCCTTTGTAGCTGACTTTTCATTTATCCCTAGCCAGTCTTAAAATTCTCTCTTCACCTTCAGTTTTGGCAAGTTTGATTAAAGTATATCTTGATGACTTTTGGGATCTACCTTAAGTAGGGTTTGATAAGCATCTGAGATATATATCTTCTCATGTTTCACAATATCAAGGAAGTTTTCTGCCAACAAATCTTCAACAATTCTCTCTGTATTTTCTGTTTTCCTCCCATTATGGTACTGCAATTACTCATAGATTATTCCTCTTGATAGAATCCCACATAATTCTTAGGGTTCTTCATTTTTTAAAGTTCATTTATCTGATTTTTTCTCAAATAAGTTGGTGTCAGGTGCTTTATCTTCAGTCTCACTAATTCTGACTTCCATTGCCTCAATTCTGCCTATGACTTTCTATTGAGTTGTCTAATTCTGAAATTTTATTGTTAAACTTTTGGATTTTTGTTTGCTGTCTCTCTATATATTCTTGTAGCCTGCTAAATTTGTGGTTGTGCTCTTCTATAATCTTCTTAAGTTCTTCTATTGCTTTGTCTGCATGTTCCTTGGCTTGTTCTGCATTTTGTCTGATCTGCTTCCTGATATCTTGAGGAGTTCTGTATATTAATCTTTTATATTCTACCTCTGTAATTCCAAGAAATTCTCTTTCTCCAGAAGATTTCTTAATTATTTGTTTTGGGAGCTTGCTTAAACCATCATGGTCTACTTCCTTTGTGACTTGATATTAACTGTTGTCTCTGAGCCATCAATATGTTATATTTATTTATTTTATGTTTGCTTACTGTGTCCTAGCTTCTTGTTTTGTTTTGATATGCCCAAATAGGCTGCTTCTGTGATCTAGTTTGATTATTGATACTTTTGAAGCTCTAAGGTCCTGTCATCAGGTGGTTAGATTTGTTACTAAGTATGTGAGACCAGAATTCCATTTACTTTTCTTGTATGGATTCAACTCAGGTGTCCAGGTAGCTCTCACCTACAGACCTAGATGGGCAGGGGTGATTGGAGTAGGCAGAGGTATGTGGCTGCAGTAAGTGGTCATGCGCTGAGCAAGGCAGGGGGCTGACTCTTGCCTCTGAGTATGTGGGAGGAAAGCATGTCCCTGTTCCCTAGAGTTTGTAGGTGCGTGGCTTGTGCAGCCGGACTATGGGCACCCAATGCTGTTGGCTGTAAGGACTGGGAGGCCCTGCTTATTCTTGGACCCCTGTCACAGGTGGCTAGGTGGTGTGGGTGGATCCATCAGCCCTAAGGCCCCTGATGTGAGTAGGTGAGAACCCTGCTTAATGGACAGAGCAGTATCAAATGTCACAAACCTGCCACTCTAACATATAGATGATACAGTGGAAGTTAGACTTCAGGTGTATACCCTGTTGTACTGTCCTAATGAGGGCCCACACTATTGCAATGGGCCCACTCAGGTGTATGCAGGAGGGAAAGGCATTCAAGGTCTGTGGAGCCCTTATGCGTATGCCTAGGGAGCTGTGCCTGCTGTGAGTTTCTGTCTTAGGAGAGCTGGCCGATTATTTTTTCCTATTTGTTAGTTTGTTCCCTCTCCAAGGCCAGGAGACTGGCTCAGGGTACGTGATGGGTTCTACTTCAGGACTAGGGGATGTGGCCATCCCTGAAGATGGCCAGGGACCTGGTGTAGAGTGAGGAGGGAGCAGGTAAATGGGAGAGTGGTTCTTCCCAAATGGGGTGTTTTTTTTATCTGCACTATAGGTTAGAAGACACATGTACTTATGTTTTGCTGACTGAGTGCTGCTTTTCACTGGTTCTGGAGGCTTGAGTAGGCTTTCTGCCACTCAGCCTCTTCTGATGTGAAAAATGAGTCCTGAACGCCACTGCTTGTTTCACCATGCATACCAGCCAATCCGACCTGCAGGGTGCCACTAGGTCAGACCTGTAGCTTCTGAACCGTCTCTCCTCCCTCCTGCCACTCAGTCCAATTCCTCAACTTTGCCTTGGATGTTCTGGGCTCCTAGGTTGTCATATATAATCAGTTCACTCACTTTTTCGGGTCTTTGTTGTTAAGAGGGACCGCCAGAAGCGTGTCACTATTCTGCCATCTTAGCCCTGTCTCCTAAGTCAATCTCTTTTGAGATACAAAAGAAAAAAGCATGCAGAAAGACAAGGGGATCTCATACCACCAGAAAAGTAGCACCAGGAGCAGTGAGCCTTCTTTGGACCCAGGGTGCCTGCTCTGAGAAACTCCTAGACCAGGGCAAGATTGATGACAAGGACCTTCCTCCAAAGCCTACAAAGAGGGAAAGACATCTCCTGGAGATGGCACTCTGAATTTGGACTTCTAGCCTCATAGACTGTGAGAGAATAAATTTCTGTTCGTGAAAGCCATCCACTTGTGGTATTTCTGTTTTAGAAGCAGTAGATAACTAAGACACTAGATAAAGTAGAGGGTCAGCAAAAAAGAGTTAGAACCTCAATGACATGGATTGACACAGTGGCTGCAACAATTGCTCAAGCATAGCAAAGCTTATGAGGACAGCACAAGACCAGGCAGTGTTTTGTTCTGTTGTACATGGTGCTGCTATGATTCAAAACTACTCGACAGCACCTAACAACAACAGCAACAACCTAAGGGTTGGTGGTTCAAACCCATTCCATGGTGCTGTGGAAGAAAGGTCTGGTGATCAGCTTCCAAAAAGATTACAGCTAAGAAAATCCCATGGAGTACTTCTACTCTGTTAACTCATGGGTTTACCATGAACCTCTGCTGATAAGAGGTGGTGATTTATATATATTTTTTTAAAAAGTGCAAAAAGGGACAATCTTTAACATTTGGAGTCTCTGATCACTTTTGTTTTGAGTACCTTCATGGGGACAGCATTGGTAGAGCCTTGGCTGAGATCTTATTGTGAGAATATGTCTCACTTTCATTTGAGGTTGTAATTCAAAAGAATAAATTCTCAACGGGCCTGTATTCACTGACACTATTAAGTCCTGGTGGTGCAAATGGTTACCACTCTTGGCCGCTAACCAAAAGACTGGTGGTTCAAGCCCATTCAGAGGTGCCTCAGAAGAAAAGCCTGGAAATTTACTGAAAAATCCACCACTGAAAACCCTATGGAGCACAGTTCTACTCTGGCACACAAGGGCTCACCGTGAATCTGAATCAACTCAATGGTAACTGGTTTTAAGATTAAAAAATGGAATGAAATTCAGTCATTTGGGATTCTTTGCCTCTTTAGGTATTTCGGAAACCCTGGTGGTGTAGTGGTTAAGTGCTACAGCTGCTAACCAAAGGGTCAGCAGTTCTAATTCACTAGGCGCTCATTGGAAACTATGGGGCTGTTCTACCTTGTCCCATAGGGTAGCTATGAGTTGGAATTGATTCAACAGCAATGAGTTTACTTATTTTGGAGCGCGGGTGGCTCAGAGGTTAAGGGTTTGGCTGCTAACCAAAAGGTCAGCAGTTCGAATCTACCAGCCGCTCCTTAGGAACCCAATGGGGCAGTTCTGCTCTGTCCAATAGGGTTACGATGAGTCGGAATCTACTCGACAGCAACCAGTTTTTTTTTTTTTTAAATGGGTTGCTGATTTTATTTTGAAATTAACATATTTTCTGTTGTTAAAGGTTTTATTTAAACATCTTAGGTCACTTTTTAAAAAGTATAAGAATACAATTTAATAAAATATAAAACAACATAACAATACATAGGATTGGTTAAACCAAAAGTTAGTTCTTTAAAAAAATGTATAAATGTTACACACACACACACAGACAAATGTAAAATAAAATCTATTAGTAAAAACACCAATTGTCTAACAGCACTTTTTTTTTTTTTCAGGGCGGTAGTATCAATTGGGGGGGGAGGAGTTTTTTTCTTTATATTTTTCAAAAGGTTTAGCATTTTCTGAAAATGAACATGCCCTACGACTGACTTTGGTAATTAGAAGAAAAGATAAATTAATATTATGTGTATAAACTTGGTACAGGAGTCAGCTGGATGAACATATGCATAAAACATAGATCACTGCTTAACCATTTCCTGAGGTTTAACTCTGCCCGGGGGTTTCCCCAAATTCTCAAATCACTTTGTAAACACAACAGAAGAAGTAAGGGTAGAATTCTTGTAAAGTCAAAGTCTTAGAATCCCACCATGTTGAAATTTCTCCTTGGTTCTAATTTAGGAAAACCCTTCAGAAGATCAGGGTTGTAAGGTGGACTCTGTTTTGGCTCCCTCATTAGTGTCCTGATGAGGCGAGCATGCCATATAAAAATATATCCCTGCTTGCAGAAGGCCTCACATGGTTAGAGGTTCTAGCTGGAACAAGTTGGCAATGGGAAGAGAAAGAAAAGAAGTACGAAAACATTAATTTCTCCAAACTTCTAATCTGGGAATGTGAAGGCAAAATAAAAAAAATAAAATAAAGTAATTCCTGTATTTTACTCTTCTCTGTATCTGTATGTCATCCCTCTTTGACCAGAGTAATTTCTTTGCCCCATAATAATAGAACATTCAATATAAACTTCTTTAGCTGTGCCAGGAAATGAGACTCAAATAATATACTCATATCAGAAAAAAAAATTACAAAAGTTGGACAAAAGTACTGTATAAAATCCATCCCAACAGCCCTTTCTCAGATTCAAATCCGCATATAGTTCATCTCAGTGGTGTATCCCCACAGTGCCACTTATAGGTGCATTAAGAAATGTGGCCAGTGTCATCCCATGATTGGCTGTGGACCAGAAAATTGTGATCCATAGGGTTTTCACCGGCTGATTTTTGGAAGTAGGTCACTGGCCTTTCTTCCCAGTCTGTCTTAGTCTGGAAGTTCTGTTGAAACCTGTTTAGCATCATACCAACACTCAAGCCCCCAATAACAGATGAGTGGTTGCTGTGCATGAGTAGCATTGGCCAGAAATCGAATCCGGTCCTCCTGCATGGAAGGTGAGAATTCTACCACTGAACCACAGTGAACATTTATAGAGTCCTTACTGTGTGTGTGCCAGTAAATACTTTACATATATTATATACATATGTAAATACTTTGCATATATTAGCTTATTCACTCTTCATAACCATCCTGTGAAGTAGGAACTATTATCATCCCAACTTTATACATAAAGAAATGAGGTACAGAGGGTTAAAAGAATTGTCCAAGGTCATACAGCTAATAAGTGACAGAGCTGGGATTTGAACCTGGGTAGTCTGGCTAAAAAAACTTCCTCAGTGATACAAATGGTTAAGTGCTTGGCTACCAGCCGAAAGGTTGGCAGTTGAATCCACCCAGAAGAACCTTTGGAAGAAAAGCCTGGTAATCTGTTTCCAAAAGATCACAGCCATTGAAAACACTATGGAGCATAGTTGTACTCTGAAACACATGGAGTCACCATGAGTCAGAATCAGTTCCACGGCAACTGATTTTTTTCTTTTCAGTCTAAGGATGACACAACCTTGCTTGCTGAAGAGGACTTGAAGCACTTACTGATGAAGATCAAAGACTACAGCCTTCAGTATGGATAACAACTCAACATAAAGAAAACAAAAATCTGCACAACTGGACCAGTAAGCAACATCATGATAAATGGAGAAAAGATTGAAGTTGTCAAGGATTTCATTTCACTTGGATACACAATTGACACCCATGGAAGCAGCAGTCAAGAAATCAAACGACGCATTGCAACAGGCAAATCTGCTGCAAAAGATCTCTTTAAAGTGTTAAAAAGCACAGTCGTTACTTTAAAGACTAAGGTGCCTCTAACCCAAGCCATGGTATTTTCAATTGCCTCATGTGCGTGGGAAAGCTGGGCAATGAATAAAGAAGATCGAAGAATTGATACCTTTGAATTATGGTGTTGGTGAAGAATATTGAATATACCATGGACTGCCAAAAGAACGAACAAGTCTGTCTTGGAAGAAGTACAGCTAGAATGCTCCTTAGAGTTCTATGTACTTTGGACATACTTTGTGATACTTCGTCTCACACATTTTGTTATCAGGAGGGACCAGTCCCTGGAGAAGGACATCATGCTTGTTAAAGTAGAGAGTCATCGAAAAAGAGGAAGACCTTTGACAAGATGGATTGACACAGTGGCTACAATAATGGGTTCAAGCAAGACAACTATCATGAGGATGGTGCAGGATCAGGCAGTGTTTTGTTCTGTTATACATAGGGTCACTATGAGTCAGAACCGGCTGACAGCACCTAACAATAATAACAAGGTCATACACTGTTGGTTGCTGTGGAGTTGGATCCTACTCATGGAGACCTTATGTATAGCGCAACAAATTTGCTTGATCATGTCCTATCTTCATGATTGTTAGTATACTTGAGTCCATTTTTTGTGGTTGTTGTGTCAGTTCATCTCACTGAGGGTTTCCCTCATTTTTGCTGACCCTCTACTTTACCAAACATGAGGTCACATATCATCTAATAATTGGATATAGAATATTAGATTAATTGCACTATATAATAAAGGAAATTTCTTTTAGGGATTTTAATTTTATGGAGTTGAGGGACAAGTGTAAACCTTTCATGTGATTGGATATCTGCAAGAACAACTAAGGAAGATTCATGGCCAGAGAAAGAGGGGCTGGGGGCACTTCAGTGTGGATTACAGAGAGTGCCTCTGATCAATTTCGGAAGGCTCTTGGATGATGAGAGATTTCTTTATTCTCAGAGGATGACTAAAGCAACAAACTCTGGAAAGAAAGAAAGAAGAACTTTCTGTCATTTTCTTAAAGCTTAGTTTGTACATGGCTGCTAGTAGTAATCTGAATGTATCTGCCTCAAGAGATTTGACCAAGTACATAACCAACTATGAATATTACTATTTTAATTTCATGTTTATAGAGCAACAACAGTATCCTTGGCGCTGTAGAGATTCAAAAAGACATCATTCCTGCCCTGAGGGTTTACAATGCAAACAGTCAGACTTGCAATGTTTTACCTGGTCCCAAAGTTTGAGTGGTGCACATCTCTCTCTCCACTTCTATACATCTTAAATTAGCATGTACTCCCAGGGTGATTAACGTCCAACATCAGTCACATTGATTTTACTCAATGCTTTATTTAGCCAGGGAAAAGTAGAATGTGTCTAATTTTTTTTTTCTGTTCAGCAGTTATACATCAGAAATGATATTCACCAACTTTTATGTATGTGGCAATCAGCTGCTTCCATTAGGTTTCCCTGTTAAGCTGAAATGTCAGCTCAAGAATTGAAAGGGTGAGAAAGAAAAGCTGGGAGAATCCATTTACCTGTAAACTCACTGTCTGGAGTTCTAGCCATTTTCTGTGTGACTGTCAAGGACAGGTGGGCATCGTTCATTCCCTGTTGGAGTAGGGAGGAAGGGATTAGTGAGCTTCTAGAAGGGGAGAAGGCACCAGGTTCATCCCTTTGCACATGTTATCTCATTTAATATTTCCAGCTACCGTGGGGGGTAGCTATCTTACAGTCAATGAATCTGAGGCTCAGAGAGGTTATATGACTTGCTCAAGATCACACAGCTAGCAAAGGTGGGCTGTGATTAGAAATCCAAAGTCTTGCACTATGATCGAACCACTGTTGTGGATAACACATGTTCAGAATCAAATATTGACTACCTTTACAGTATTCTGTTGGTGTAATAATTTACACTACTCTCTCTGATAGAGGAAAGAACTCAATAGAGGAATGGCTAACTATATTATGCTTCATGTATATTTTGAAACGCTGTACAGCACTTTTAAGAATGAGGTAAAGTTCAATGGAAAGATATATCAAAAACATACTGTTAAGTAAAGAAAAATTGTTGTCTAATTTTTAAAAATTGTTAAAAATCTATCTGTATTTGTATGTGTGCATATATTGATTGACTTACATTGAAAGAATTAAACAGATGCATATTAAGTCTTTAATAGTGGTTAATAATAAGGATCATAAGGTTTAAGGGGAGAGAGGTAGGTGAAAGGTGACGTTCACATTTTACTCTATATACTTTCGTGTTTGAATTTTTACAATGAGAATGTACTCGTGTAAGTTGCATAACTGTATAATTAAAACTAATCAATTTAAATGTTACTACTACAGATGCATGTGGAAAGAGCCTGAAAAAAGGAAGAAATTTAAAAATAAAAACAATTGCATGTTTGCTTTTGTTCGAAAAAAGAAAAATAAAAGAACTTATGACTTCTAGCCTTCCCCTCATATTTCTGTTAAACACTTGACAACTGCGATGTTTTCATTGAAGGTTAACATTTAATCAGAGGCTACAATTTAAATCTTCACTGGTATCCTCCTTTAGCAGCAGATATGAGCCTCTCCCTTGCTCTGGGGCTCAGCGCATGCCTTGTGTAGGAGCTTAAGTGTTATATGCTCCTGAGACTCCTGAAGAAGGAAGAGCTGCCTACAACAGAGGTAGGCTGGCAGACAAGTCACAGTTTGATCATCAGTTAAAACTTCAGCAGGTAGATTAACAAAATGTACATACATACAATGGACTATTACTCAGTCATAAAGAGAAAGAAAGTTCTAATGCATGCCACAACATAGGTGAACCTTGAAAACACTATGCGGAGCTAAATAGGTCAGTTGCAAAAGGACAAACACTATATGATCTCACTTATATGAAATAAGCCAGTATATAGAAACCAAAGATTATTGGTAGTTATCAGGGGCGGAATGGAGAGGGAAAGATGGGGGGTGGTGCTTAGGAGGCATTGAATTTATGGTAATGGTGCTGGAAAAATTTGGAAAAGGATAATGATAAAGGTTGCACAGAATTAAGAATGTAACCACTGAATTGAACAAGTAAAAATTGTTGAATTGGTGAAGGTTTTATTGTGTATATTTTCATCACAAACAAAACAAAACAAAACAAAAAACTTTAGCAGGGCAGTCATCTGAGGTCAAGAATGGCATAGGGACCTGTATGAATGGGATGAAGATTGAAGGGCACCAAGTGACTTCACCATCTAACTGATCTCATCTGTGCCAAGAAGTTCCTCAGGTGCCCTATTGAGCTTGCACACCATCAACTTCTGACCCCTGATCTTTATAAAACTCCCATTTGACTACCCGGTGGTTAAACTAGTTGTTTTCTGATGATAACATAGCAGTTAACCCCTGTTCCACCGCTGACACCAATAATTGCACCTAAGTAATTTGAAATTACCTGCCTTTGCATTTATGGAAGATGCTATTGTTCAATTGTCAGTCTACAACTAAATCTGAAAAGAACCAGCCTTTAGGTATGTTGACCTCACAGCGTAAATGCTGGGATTAATATTAGGCTTGAGAAAGAATTGGCTTGTTACAGAAGTTTCAGTAACTTGAAATATAAAAAGCTCACTGTTTATTCAATAAATTTCAGCGAACATCCATTGTGGGCAAAGCGCTCTGCTGGGCATCGCAGCTCAAATAGGTGGCTATTTGGCCCCTTTGTGAAGAAATACCAGGTGTACTCAGTGAATTCTGGTTTTTTTAATTCATATACTTCTTTGTCTCAAATGGTCAGTGGGATTTTAAAGTCTCTGTAAGTGGACATTCAGGGCACAGATCCAAACTTCTCATTACAATAGTGCCTAACCGATGACCAAAGAGTTCAAGAGAAATTCAGGACAGCTAAAGAAAAACAAAACATAAAAAAGAACAACAACTACAAGACTGTAAGAGACAATCCAACGTGGGGCAGAGAAACTTGTAAATATTTTTTAGTGGGCTGAGAATGATTTCGTGGGGGATTGGGAGTGATTTTGGTATTATGGAGCTTTGTGAGGAAGTCCCTGAATGTCTGGAGATTTCTGTTTCCTTTTTGGAAGAATTTCCTGTCAGAAAGACCCCTGATCCCTACACCTGCTTCCCACCCTTACCTGTACCAACAACCTCTGCTTCCCACTGTGCTCATGGCTGAGACTGGCCTCCCTCCTTGTGCCTGGGATCCTATCCTTTCTCACATACCTAGGGACATTGCTCCAGCATCCATCTCCTCTCGCACCTCATCCATTTTTTTCTTCTCCTGGATCATTCCTACTAACATGCTTTAATATCTCCCATCTTGAATAACACTCTCTGTTAGTTTCAATCTCCTCCAGCTTCCACCCTACTTTGCTTTTTAGCAAAACGTCTCAAAGTGTAGTTAGTACTTCCTCAGTGCCTCCTTTTTCATGAGATCACTCACAGCAGGTTTTTGTCCTCACCATTCCAGTAAATGCTCCTGTTAAGGTCATCGATGACTCACACATTCCCAAATATAATGGTCAGTTTTCTTTCCTCTTCTTATCTAACCAGTTTCGTGGTAACATTTGAAACATTTGTTCACATCTTCCTTCTTAAAACATATTCTTCTGTGGCTTCTAAGACACCCCCATCTCTAGATCCTCTAGATCCCTGCCTATCCCAGTGGCCCCTCCTCCTCACGCTCCTGTGCTGAAACCTTCTCCTCTTCCTGACCTTTAAATGTGAGAGGGTCCCAGGGCCCAGTCCGCTATCTTTTCTGTCTAGTCTTATTCCCTGGATGAATGCATCCAATCCCATGCTTTAAAGACCATCTACACACTGAAGACTCTCCCACACCTTGGAGTCATTACTGACTTACCCTTCTCATTCACCCCCACATTCAAATCCATCAGCAAACCCTGATGGTGCCTACCTTCTGATATATGTCTAGAACTTCACTGCTTCTTAGTCCCATTACCTTGACCACCCTGGCTCACTTCATACTGTTACCAAACCCGGGAACGTGGGTCCTTGGCTGGTGCATTCAGGCTTGCCAATGATCTGCACACCGATCTTTGAAAATGAGAAAGTAACTTTATTGCATTGGAATGCGCACAGCAAGGAGCTGGGAGGATGTTCCTTGGATCTGTCTCTCCGAGCTATGGGGAAGCAGGGCTTATATGTGATTTGTGCAGCAAGATAGTGACCATGCAGGCGTACCAGGGAGGGAAAATTGTAGAACGCGGCCAGGAAACAAGAGGTGACCTGGTTTTTGTCTGACCTCTTGCTTCAGAACAAGGTCTGGGTGATACTTTTCCTTCTGATTCGTTCCACTTGTTGCTTCGTCCACTGTTGAGGTCAATTAATGGTCACAGCTGGCCCTTCTGTGCATGTGGGGCAGGCCAAATCTCACTTGGACTAGTTTAAGGACTAATGGAAATTTACTGGCATTGGTAGGGTCAGGTTACAATACCTCACCTGGACTGCTGCAGTGACTTCCTAACTGGTCTCCCTGTCCCCACTCCTCATTCTCCTACCATTTATTTTCCCCATGGCTGCCCTGTGAACTTCAAAAGGCAAATATGATTATGTCACTTTTGCCTAGAGCTGTTATGTCCAGTAATTTCCCATCACACTTAGGAATCCAATTCTTTAGGTTGTTTCATAACTCTCTATTTTATCTGCCCTCTGGATAACATCCTTGCTTTCGTCTCCTGTGTTCCTCAAACCTACCAAAGTTCCAAGAACCTGCTAGGCTTTTGCACTGGCTGCTCATTTTGTCTACAGTGCACTTCCTACATACACATGTGTGACTCACTTTCTAACTTCACTTGGGCCTCTGCTCAAGTGTCACCTAATCAGAAATGCCTTCCTTGATCCCTCTGTGTGATATCACCCCCCCCCCCATTCTTCTCTATCTTCTTATCCCACATTATTTTTCTTCCCACACTTTACCACTAACCTGTTACATATTTATTTGTTTATTGTCTATCTCTCCAGCTGGGATCAGGGATTTTGTCTTCCTTATTCATCCCTATGTCTCTGGCACTTAGAACTTTGCTTGACACACAGGTGATGCTCAGTCAATCTTGGCTGAGTAGATGAATAAGAAAATTCATGAATGAGAGAATTAATGAGCATCTGACTTTAATAGATTCCAGCCAGTAGAGAACGAGGTAATATCTTTGTTGAATCCTTTTGAATCATGGTTTTGGGGAGTATGTAAATAGGTAGACACAGGGTGACTCAGAGACAGCCTTTCAGATTATCACTGATTAATAAATCCCACAGTAAGAATGGTATTATTTTATTTTCTTTAAAGATAGGGAAACTGAGGTGAGGAATCAAGCCATTTCTTGAAATTACTCAAGTAGTAAGTGGTGGGAGGCTGGGAGGATTTAAGTGTAGGCCTGAAGACCCTGGAGTCTGTCACATGCCCCTCAGTCTAACCAAGGAAAGAAAGTGCCTGAGGGACTCAGGAAGCTTTACCCTGCAGCTGCTCTCACATGCCCCACAATATTACATCCTCGGTGCCCAACTGCTGTGAGCACCAGAGGCAGAGCCATGGTTAGAGTCATAAATTGTGGTCAATAGAACATGTGAGTTGAGTGTGGATTTGATGAAGATGACAGACTTCCACAGGAAAAGAGTTGGTGGTGCAAGCCTGAAGAAAATCATTTGAGAAAATTGATATGGGTTTGGGGGAATTTCTCCCAAGTAGCATAAGCTTGGGAGCTCTCACATGTGAGGGCTTGTGCAGACACCAACACGCTTTAGTCCTTTAGCCTCCCTGCAAACTGTGAACTTCTTAGAGTTAATGACAATGAGAAGTACATAGGAGGGAGAGGCTCTGAGCAGCTTGAAGGAAGGTGACACAGACACACGGGCAGTTCTCAGAACAGAGGGAGGTATTGCAAATGATTGTGGGGATATTTGTTAACATTGTATTGAAGTATAACCAAAACCTAAAACCAGCCCAGTTGCTACTGAGATGATTCTGACTCATGGTGACCCCATGTCTGTCAGAGTAGAACTGTGCTCCATAGGGTTTTCAGTGATTGAGCCTTTGGAAGTAGATTGCCAAGCCTTTTGTCAGAGGTGCCTCTGAGTGGACCTGAATCACCGACCTTTTGGTTAACAGCCAAGTATGCTAACTATTTGCACCACCCAGGGACTCCTCTTTGCATAGACCTCTGTTATTCAGTGCGTGGCTCCCTAACTGGTAGCTATGGAATCACTTGAGAACTTGTTAACTTGTTAGAAATGCAACTTCTTGGTTCCCACACCAAAAAACAAAACAAAACAAAAAACAACAGTTGGTGTTCATGGCAATACTGTACTTTGTAGGGTATTCAAGGCTTCCTTTTAGAAGCAGATTGCCAGGCCTTTCTTCCAAGACACTTCTGGGTGAGTTTGAGCCACCAACCTGTCAGTTAGCAGCCCAGTACTTAACCATTTGCACCACCCAGGGACTCTGAACTCCACCCCAGACATGCTGAATTAGGAACTTAAGGGATGGGTGCCCAGCTGTGGATGTCTGCACAAGCCCTCAGGTGATTTGAGGCTCACATTTGAGAGCTCCCGAGCTTATGCTAGTCTTTCTTCCCAGTGGTGTAACCTATCTTTATCTTTTCTCTCTTTATTGTTTTATCTTATCTTTTCCCCATGTATCAGGATTTTCTATATTTCTTAAGGTTGTACTTAATTGCCTTCACCTTCACGTAGCTTTCTCTGATCACCCCAGCCAACAAGGATTGCTTCAAATTATGACCTTACATTCCTAGTTGTCTTTTCCTTGTGTGCATGTCCTCTGTCTCTGGGCTATACTGGAAGCTTCCTGCTGTTTGCTACACTTATCTGTAGTCCTTACAGTCCTTTGTACATAAGAAGTGCACAATAATGTGTGTGTGTTGGGGGGGAGTGATGATGGAACACTGAGCCTAAATATTTTATTTCTGACTGTCCATCATTTTACATGCCTATGTGTAACATAAAAATGAAAGAATTCTTCTGGTAACAAAGGGGAAATCTGTTTTTATTTTGTTATATTGCACCTTGTTCCAGGAAGGATTTAAGGAGGCTTAAATAAAGTGGCAAAATAACATATACTAGTAATAAGCTAGTTAAAAAAAAAAAGAAAAAAAGGAAAAGCAAAGTTAGGGACATAAAATGAATCCAGGAATGAGACCCATACAAAGATGCTACTGCATAGTACAATGCACTAACTACAAATCAACCAAAAATTTAGCTCTTCAGTTTCTTATTAAGGGTTTGGAAAACAATGGCTTTTTAGTCAAAAAAAAATAGTCAAAATAGATTTGCCTTTCATGCAGTAATGTCAACTCCAAAGTTATTTCCTGTATCTTTTCCCTGCCTTTGGATTAGTCAAATGATTGCAACATGCCTAGAAGCCATCCTGGATCTTCTTGAAAAGATTACAGAACATAATGGTCCTCATCACCACAGATGGTAAGGTGATCATTATTGTCAGTAAAGACAGCAGAACATTCCACCTCCTCTCCTTAGCCATGGGAAACCACTGAGGGTCTGGGAAATATCACAAAGGAAGCAACCAGATGGAGGAAGAAGGAAAGCAAAAAGACCTGACCTCTGTCTTGTGTATCATCTCCATTGTCAGCAAAGGTATGTATTACAGTGATTGGGTACCTCTAAGCACTGTGGTTAAGTGTTTGGCTGCTAACAAAAAGGTGGGCAGTTCGAATCCACCCGCTGCTCCTTGGAAACACTATGGGGCAGTTCTATTCTGTCCTGTAGGCCCACTATGAGTTGGAATTGACTCAACAGCAATTTTTTTTCTTTTTGTCTGTTTGTTTTATTTTTGGGTACCTGTATGTTTTACAGCTATTTTTGGATTACAGTAACAGAAACTCATTTAAACTGGCTGGAGCACAAAATGGGAGTTTATTATGAGAATAATGGAGTGCTTCAAGGAATGTGCAAAGGCTGCAGGAATGGACTGGAACCAGAAATGAACTCAGGAATGGACTGGAAACAATGGACTGAGAGCTGAAGGGAGTATTTTTATTAGTTCCCTGTCACCTCTGCTTCTCTCACTGCATTATGTTTCTTCTTTCTTAGTAACTAGCTTTCTAAGCCCCTCATTCCACAGGTGGGTGGAAAGTGGCCACCTTAGTAACCATATTACAAACTCTAGTCACCCAGGGGAATGTAAATTGCTCTTGGTCTCAATTCCAGATTCCACTGGAGGAAACTTTCAGTCATGGTCCACCCCTGGTCCAATAAGTTGAGGTTGGGGGCATCAAATGATAGAAACATGGCTTTCAGAAGCGGCTCCTGTTTGTTAGGGTCAGTAGTGGCAAAGGGGAAGGGTTGTAGGAAGGGCAGGCATTCCATGACTACACAGTATTAGAAATGTTCTGTTGGGTTATCTGTATAGAGAACCAAGGCCTTAACTTCTAAAGAGGTTCTGAGTCCTGCGTTTAAATGGTAAGAGCATGTGTACTTGAAATGTACAGTTATTCTCCCTCACATCACCTCATTTTATTTTTACAACACTTCCATCTGGGTAAGGAGATTGTAGTTCTCTATTTTGTATTCAGAGAAATGAAAGCCCTGAGAATCAGAGTGATTTATCCACAGTCACACAGGTGCTCACCAACAGGGAAGGACTAGGAGTCAAAAAATAGTTTTAGACTTATCTCTACCACTCAGTGGTTTGTCACTTGGTCAAATCTCATTTACCCTCACTTTTCTCATCTATAAAAAGGGTTAATTATTCCATGCGAAGCCTGTGCACAGAGTGATTGAAAGAATTAGATGAGTGTTTCTCAAATCTGGTTGGTCATCATCATCATATACCAAAAAAACTAAACCAGTTGCTGTCAAGTTGATTCTGACTCATGGCAACCCCATGTGTATCAGAGTAGAGCTGTGCTCTATAGGGTTGTCTTTTTAAAATTTTGTTGTGTTGTAGGTGAAAGTTTACAGCACAAGTTAGTTTCTCATTCAAAAATTTATACACAAATTGTTTTGTGACATTGGTTGCAATCCCTGAAATGTGTCAGCACTCTCTCCCTTCCCCTTTTGAGCCTTGATTCTCCATGGCCACTCATCCAGTCTTCCTGTTCCTTCCTGCCTTCTTATCTTTGCTTTCAAGCAGGTGTTGTCCATTTGGTCTCGTGTACTTGATTGAACTAAGAAGCATGTTCCTCACGTGTGTTATTGCTTGTTTTATAGGCCTGTCTAATCTTTGACTGAAAGGTGGATTTCGGGAGTGGCTTCAGTTCTGAGTTAGCAGGGTATCTGGGGGTCATAATCTCAGGGATTCCTCTAGTCTCTGTCAGACCACTAAGTCTGGTGTTTTTTTTGTGAATTTGAATTTTGTTCTACATTTTTCTCATACTCTGCCTGGGACCCTCTATTGTGATCCCTGTCAGAGCAGTTGCCCATAGGATTTTCAATGGCTTTTTGGAAGTAGATCACCAGGACTTTTTTTCAAGGTGCTGCTGCCTTTCAGCTAGTAGCTGAGTGCTTAACCACTTGTACCACCCAGGGACCCAGTTTTAGAGATCTTTAAAACAAATACAGATCCCAGGACTTCAGCCCCTGTATATTCTGATTCAGTAGATCTGTGGTAGGGCCCAAGTGTGTGTTCTTATAAAAGTTCCTAGGAAATTGTGATCATCAGCCTGGATTGTGAATCTTTCAACAGCTTGAGATAGTGGTCCATAATTCACAAGGTATGGTGTAAAAATACATTATGACCGAAGTGGCAGAGTTGGGACAATCTGTAGATCCTATGTTGTTGTTATGAGGTGCCATCAAGTCAGTTCCAACTCATGGTGACCCATAAATTTTCACTGACCAATTTTATTGGAAGTAGATTTCCAGGTCCTTCTTCCTAGTCTATCTTAGTCTGGAAGCTCTACTGAAACCTCTCCACCATAGGTGACCCTGCTGATATTTGAAATATTGGTAACATAGCTTCCAACATTACAGCAACACGTAAGCCACCACAGTATGACAAACTGACGGACACATTGCGTTTAGATCCTGTACTAGATACAAATTGCTTTCTTCTCTATGATTATTTAAGGTGATGGCTTAAGAGATAGTGGGGAAGAAGGGGCACTCATTTTAGGAGAAGGCCATATGTTTAAGTGTGTGTGAGTGTGTGTATATGTGTGTGAGAGAGTGTATGTGTATGAGAGAGAGTGTGTGTGGGGGGAGCAACAGCAATGCGTGAAAGGTGTGGTTAGGAGGTTGTTCTTCTGCTCTTGGTGGAAGAGGTGTAAAGAATATTTCCTGGGCTCAAAGGGGCAATGGACCTATGAACCAGCCTCTCCAAACCTTATGGAAACCTTAATCTATATTAATATTTGTAATGTCTCTACTACAAACCATTTTAGATACACTACATTTAATTTCCAAAAAACAACATGTGATGTAGGTACAATTGTCTCCATTTTATGAACAAGAAGCTGAAACACAGAGTTTTTCTTTTGTCTGTGGTCAGACACATTGGAGGCGGTGGGGCTGGGATTCATATGTAGTTTTGGTTTGGGGAAATTTCCCAAGTGACAAAGCTTTGGAAAGATACCAGAATAACCAGAGAATGTTGACAGAAAAGCATTGATATCACCGCTAAGACTAATAAACACATTTTGGGGACTACTTCTTTCTGCCAACACATTATCTACTTTTTCCTTTGTTAGATGCTGGCTATCTTGGATACTAAATAATATGGGGTTGTTTTTAAGCCAGGCTGATACCTTAGCCCGACTAATAATAATAGAAGCAGTGGTATTAGTAGTTTATTACCCATATGTCGGTTTGTCATACTGTGGTGGCTTGTGTGTTGCTATGATGCTAGAAACTATGCCCCAGTATTTCAAATACCAAGAGGGTCACCCATGATGGACAGGCTTCAGTGGAGCTTCTAGACTAAGACAGACTAGGAAGAAAGGCTTGGTGATCTACTTCCAAAAATTAGCCATGAGACATAACAGAGTTTATAAAGAAAATGTTCCAAATCTTACAAGAGTAGCATCTTGGACCTTAAAAGCTTCTGAACAGCCATCTAAGATATTTCACTGGTCTCATCCTTTCTGGATCAAGGGAGAAAGAAGAAAACCAAAGACACAAGGGAAAGATAAGTCCAAAGGACTAATGAACCACAACTACCACAGCCTCTGCCAGACTGAGTCCAGCACAACTAGATGGTGCCCGGCTACCACTTCTGACTACTCTGACAGGGATCACAATAGAGGGTACTGGACAGAGCTGGAGAAAAATGTAGCACAAAATTCTAACTCACAAAAAAAAAAAAAAAAAAAAAAGACCAGATTTACTGGCCTAAAGGAGACTGGAGAAACCCCTAGCGTATGGCCTCTGGACAGTCTTTCAGCTCAGTAATGAAGTCACTCCTGAAGCTCACCCTTCAGCCAAAGATTGGACAGGCCCATAAAGCAAAATGAGACTAAATGGGCATAGCAACCCAGGGGCAAGGATGAGAAGGCAGGAGGAGACAGGAAAGCTGGTAATGGGGAACCCAGGGTCGAGAAGGGGAAACAGTTGACAAGACATGGAGTTGGTAACCAATGCCAAAAACAATATGTGCACTAATTGTTTAATGAGAAACTAATTTCCTCATCTAAAGCACAATAAAAAAGTAAAAAAACCAAAAATTAGCCAATGAAAACCCTATGGATCACAACAGCATATTGTCAGATACAGTGCTAGAGGATGAGCCCCCTAGGTGGAAAGGGACTCAGAATACACAGTAGCTGCAACAACGGACTCCAGCATACCAACAATAGTCAGAGTGATGCAAACCACGTTTTGCTCTGTTATACATAAGATTGTTATGAATCAGAGCCAACTTGATAGTAACTAATACTAATAACTAGTAGTAGTATCTGCCATTTATTGCTCACCCTTTATTAATCAGACATGGTGTTAGTTTATCGCTATTAGTGATTCTATAAGGTTGGTATCAATAAGCCTATTTTACAGCTGAAATTGAGTCTCAGGGAAGCTAAGTAAGTAGCCCAAGACCACAGACTTTTTAAAACATTTTTTGTTTATTGCTGTAGTTTAAATGAAGTTTACATTTCAAGTTAGTATCCCATAAAAAAATTTATACATACATTAAGTGACCCTAATTATTCTCTCCATACTGTGACAGCACACTCCTCCTTTCCACCCCTGATTCCACATGTCCATTCAACAATCTCCTAGTTCTCTCTGCCTTCCCATCTCACCTCCGGACAGAAGCTGCCCATTTAGTCTCTTGTAACTACTTGAGCTAAGAGGCACACTCCCCACAAGTATCACTTTATGTCCCACAGTCCAGTACAATCCCTGTCTGAAGGAAACTGTTTTAGTTCTGGGCTGTTAGAGAATCCATGGGCCATGCTTTCCAGGGTTCCTCCAGTCTCAGTCAGACCATTAGGTCTGCAAGACGACAGTCTTTATAAATGCACGGGTAAGGATTAATAGAATCCAGGACTGTATACCACAGTTTCCATTGCTCCCTGGATGACATTCTCTAAATAAATTACTGTCAAGCCTATTCTCGCTCATGCTGTGTATCAGAGTAGAACAGAGTAGACAACATATGTATCAGAGTAGAACTGTGCTCCATAGGATTTTCTTTTTCTAAACATTTTGATTTATTTATTTATTTTCTCCGTAGGGTTTTCAATGGCTGATTTTTCAGAACTGGATCACCAGGTCTTTCTTCCAAGGTTCCTCTGGGTGGACTTAAACTGCCAACCTTTCATTTAGAAGCTGAGTGTGTTAACCATGTAGCTTAAAATTTTTCCATCTGCCTTTCCTCTGTCTCAGCAAGGCTCTTCATTTCTTATTTAGCTGGCATTTTATTGTCGGATTCAGAAAGTGAAAGAGGCATAGGCTGTACTTGTGTGTGGCCCTTTACAGGCAGAGTCTCAAAATTTATTAAGTGTCTCTTGGAGTTAGTCAGGGAAGTAATTAACACTAGGTCTCTGAGGGCGCTGTAAGCCTTCAAGGACTGGCATTGGAAAGTCAACTGTTCATCATTAGCACATGATTAAGCAGCTTATCATGCGAAGGCAGTGCTTGTCGAGTGAATGCACTTATCTTTATTTATTTCAGGGCTGATTTTGTTCTATTTTCCCCATAAAGGCTGGAGAGAATGGATAAGGTGCCACCCACAACGGCAAGCACAGGAGGGAGGTCTCTAGTGGTAAGCAGGGGCTAGATAGAGGAGCGATATGGATTGGAATGAAGGTATCGATGACATGGTGAGGTAGGTATCATCCCTATTTTTCTTTTTATCCGGTGAGAGATAAAGATCAGGAAGATTGAATAATTTGCCTAATATTACATAAGTAGCAAGAAAGGGAGTAGGGTTTTGTTTTAATCCCACCCCAAATTCCAGCTTTTACACCTTAGACCTGTTGGCAGGACACTGAGGCAAAGATCAATACCTAGAGTCGTCAATACACTATCAAAATGGAGACGGAACCGGAAGAGGAGGGGTCAAGAGGTTGACCAAAAAGGAAGAGATAGGTGTGGCAGATGGTATTTTCTAAAGATGGTCCCACTTCTGTTTATCCCATCCCACTTGCCCTTCTTATAATGGAACATTGATGCTCTGTCATCGAGAGGTAGGGTCTGTGTTCCCTCTACTTTAACCAATGCAGACTTCTGTAACCATTTCAACCCACAGAATATAGCAAAACTGATGCTGTGTGACTTCCAAGGCTAGGACATAGAAGGTTACACAGCTTCCAGCTGGCTCATTTGCTCACTCTTAGAACAAGTGCATTGGAAACCCTGAGCCAACACGTAAGAAGTCTGACTACCCTGAAGCCACTACACTGCAGAAACTGCCTGGAGAGACCACACAGAGATAGAGAGAGCTGCTCAGAGGCTCCAGTGGTTTCAGCCCTCAGCTATTTGAGTCTCCCCAGCCCAGATGCCAGACATGTGAGTGAGTGAGCTTTCAGAAGTTGATTGTAGCTCTCTACCTTTAAGCTGACCTAGCTATCACAGAATGGAGTGGAGGCAAACCTGTTCCTGCTAAGCCCTACCCAATTGGAGATTTGTAAGCAAAATAAATACTGTTGTTGTGCAAGCCACTACATTTTGGGTGTACTTTATTACACAGCCATAGTAATTGCTGAAATACTTATTGAAGTTATATTTCAGAATCTAGGTCTATAAGGTCTGAACATCCATCTAGGTGTTCATTTCATGCAGGTTCAGGCACAAAGTCTTAAATGAGCCAAGGATGCCACACAATATTTGACACTCTTCCAAAGAGGGTTCAGAAATGGCTATCTTCATAGGATCCCCATTAGTGTCCTGGCATTTTGTGGTTTCAGCCTTGTACACGTAAAATCATCATTGTCAACACAAGACAATACATTCCAGAGGAGGTAAGATGGCTCCAGGATGGGACACTTGAGGAAACCTGCCAGAGCAGTTGTGATTTGAGCTAAGTTTTGAGGATTTTGTTTGGCACAGGATCAGCAGGGCACCCCAATCAAGGAATTGTGTTGGGTAAGACACGTTGTAGGCATGCTTACAGTAAGCTTATGCTCTGATGGAAAGACTACCCTGGCGAGAAAGAAGGGTAAAATATGGGGGAGAGGCCAGGGACAGGCTCAGATGATTACTTGATTTTGCCTTTAATCTATCTGAGAGGATTCCTAAAAAGAACGTTTCTGACACACAGAGAGCTAGATTCACAGGAGAGGGAAAGGACAAGGCTTCCTGAGAAAGAGTAAGAATTCTTGTTAACTTTATTAAACAAGCATTCCCTAGGATTACAAGATTCCCAGATCTTGGTCTGGTATCATGGGGAATACCACTTTATGTCTTATGTTAGTGGGCCAGGTAAGGAAAGAAGAGTTCAAAGTGAATGTATCTTCTCTGTTGGGCCCTAGATGGCACCCCTTCCAATATTTTTTTAGATTCTTGCTCTCAAAATTAACTCTTCCTTCCCAGGTCTGTTTAATCTCTCCTCTCCTGCTGCTTTTAAACACAGTTATTTTTCAACACAGATATCTTTTCTTCCCTCCCCACTGGCATTGTTCTTGAACAATGTATCTACTGAGTTGATTTACTTTTCAAAACTGATATGTGCTACATCATAGATAAACCTTGCAAACATTGCATTAGGTAAAACAATTTAGTCACAAAAGGATGAATATAGACCAAAGTTTATTGGTGGTTACCAAGGGTGGGCAGGAGCTAGAGGGAAATGGGGGACCCATTGCTTAGGGGACACTGAGCTTCAGTTAAGGATGATAGAAAAATTTGGAAATGGATAATGGTGATGGCTGAAGAACACAATTAATGTTACTGAATCATACATGTGAAGAATGTTGAAATGGCAAATGCTGTTACTTATATATTTACCAAAATAAAAGATGGCTTCCCTTAACTCCTTTTAATCCAGTCCCAACCATGGAGCTTAGAGTATTTCTATTATCTACATATTTCCAGTGTCAACAGTGATTGACAATGGTCTCTTTCTCTGTGGCCATCTTCTCTGAAGCAACATCATTCCAAATTGTCTTCCTACCTTCCTGCCGACTTCAGTCTCTTCACTCTTGTCTTGAGACTCTTGTGCTGCTTCTTTCTTCCCTTCCTGAATGCAAGTTTCCCAAGCTTGTTAAAAGATCTCTCCTCTTCTTTACACCTTCTTCCTCGAAAAATCCATTCATGTTTGCAGGTTCAACTATGACTTTTAAGCAAACAACTCAATCACCTTAACAATGGCAACCACCATGCACGGAGCACTTTTATGTGCTGGATACTATGCCATGTACGTTACAACCATTTAGTAAATCCCTGTGAAATTGCTGTTATATCATCATTTAACAAGTAAGCAAACAGGCTTACAGAAGTTAAATAACTGTGGCTAATCAAGACTTGTGGGGGCAGTGGTGTTTCAGGGGTATAATTCTCGACTTCCATGCAAGAGACCCAGGTCAAATTTTGGGCCAATGCACCTCGTGCATAGCCATCACTGGTCTGTCAGTGGAGGCTTGTGTGTTACTATGGTGCTGAAAAGGTTTCAGTGGAGCTTCCTGACTAAGATGGACTAGGAAGAAAGGCCTGGTGATCTACTGCTGAAAATCAGCCAACGAAAACCCTATGGCTCACGATGGTCTGAGATGCAACTGATCATGGGGATGGTACAGGACAGGGCAGCATTTCATTCTGTTGTGCATAGGGTCACCATGAGTTGGGACCGACTCCATGGCAGCTAACAACAACAATCAAGACCCTTTTTTGTCTGACTTTGAAGTCAGTGCTCTTGGCTATTATGCAAATTGACTGTTTCAGATGCTCCGGTCTCCTGAGCTCCCACATGTCATCTGTTACCAAATATTCTCACCTGGATGTCTGTCTCTCATTTCTATCTTATTATGTTCAAAACCTAACACCCTCTTCTCACAAAATCGTAACACCCTCCAAACTCCTGAAACATTTTGTCAACCATTCTGCTATTTTCTCAACACCCTTTTTAAAGACGACTTTACACACCAACATGACAAGAACAAACAGGTCAAACCGAGGATGAGTGATCACCAGTGGGGTGAACAACACCGCATCCCTCAGGAGTGTGACCCGTACAGGAATTCCTGAGTCAGAGCACAAGCTGCCTGGGACCAGAGGACAGTTTTGACCTCTGCAACTTCAAGAAAGTGCATTCAGTGCTTGAAAAGGGGATTCAGAGAGTAGAAGATTGCAGTGTGATCCCCAAACACAATTATCAGGCCTCTCTGGTGTCCTTTTCAGCAATCTCAAGAATTTTCCTCTCCCTCTTCTCACACCAGACCAGACAAGAGTTCTCCATTGCTCCTGGATCATTGATTGTGGAATGTCAGAACAGAGTGCAACCTTAAGAATTATTTTAGGCTAAGCTCTTTCTTTTACAGATGAGGATATGGAGGCTCAGGAAGATGAGGTGTCACCCCTCCATGAGGTCTACCATGACTGTGGTATTAAAAATTGCAAAAGATTTCCTCCCTGCCTCCATTCCAGACCCTCCTCACCCTGCTCTTTTTCTTTCCCATGGCTAGCGTGACCTCACACTCCTGTTTGCTCAGGACAGCTCTGGTTGACATCTGTTGTTTCAGGGTAACTATTAACAATGCCTGCTTTCACTTCCAGAAGTATCCCAGTTTGAATGGCACATACATATAATTAACGTATTTATTGTTTCTTGTTTGATCTTCCCCCTTAGGTCAATGAGGGCACGGATCTTAGTTTTGTTGATTGCTGTATTCCCCATAATTAGAATAGTGAAACCACATAGCAAATAATACTGATAGATAGGCTTCTGACCTTCTGCCCTTCCTCCTTCTAACTCTACCCAAATCGGGGCAGTGGGGGAGGAGGGGGTGGTGGGTTGGGGGCATGGCGGAGTTCCTGTGTGGTGCAAATAGCTAAGGTGCTCTGCTGCTAGCCGAAAGGTTGAAGGTTTGAGTCCATCCAGGGGCACTTGGAAGGAAGTCTTGGAGATCTACTTACAAAAATTCAGCCACTGAAAACCCTATGGAGCTCAGTTCTACTCTGAAACACGTGGGGTCATCATGAGTCAGAACTGATTAGACAGCAACTGGTTTTTGGAGGCATGGCAGGATGGAAGATGAAATGAAGTAAGTGGAGTTCAGTCAAGCAAAAAGCCTGTGCCTGCAAAACTTTAGAGCAGCATGAGGGTGGCTTCCCAGCACTGTAAAATCTTTTTTTTTTTTCAGGTCTGTGAGGAATGCAGAGGAAGCCAGGGAAAGAAAGGACAGAATGAGTAACCTTCTAAGAAAACTGATTTCTTCTTGCTTATTTTGCTCCTCTGCCACCTGGCTTCCTCCACACTTCCCTTGTCAGCCCTTGGCCTTGCACTTGTTCTCCAATCGTAATAATTCTTCACTTCACTAGTTCTGTGTGATGTAGAGTCATCAGTTGATGGTAAAGATTAAGTAAAAAGACTCCTTAGAATTATCTTAAACCCAATGAAGACTGTAATTTATGGAAGTGGGCATTTAGATTAAAAAAAAAAAAAAAAGTGACTCCTCCCTTTATCCTCCAAACTCCCTGCCCACTCTCTCCAGAAAGATGCAAGGAGGCAAGGCTGTTTTTGCCAGGAACATATTTTCTGCCTTTATTTCATCCTTGAGAATCCAATGCTGGAACACTGGTGGATTACCAGTGGTGTCGCGGGCTTGTTGACATTTTGTGTGCCTAGCTCTGTGAAGCTATCTGTCTTAATGAAGTTAAATTATTGTAACTTTCATAAAGACAGACAGCATGTAGCCAGTTCAGACTGGGTTCTTTCACTTAGCAATATGCATTTAAGTTTCCTCCATGTCTTTCCATTGGTTGATAATAATCCATTTCTTTCTTTTTTTCTTCATTTTTTTATGTGTTAAATAGCAGTTGTAACAAAACATTTTCCATTTCAACAATCTTGACATGTACAGTTCAGTGACATTACTTAGAAGACAGTGAGCTTCTGTTAAGGGTGATGGAAAATTTCAGGAAGAGTTAACGGTGACGGTTGAACAACATGATGAACATATTTAATGTCAGATTAGGCTTTTATCACTGTTTCTCCACTGAAACCACTGTTGTCAAGATTACATGTGACCTTCACACTGGCAAACCCAAATGTATTTTCTTTTATATATATATATATATATATATATATATATATATATATATATTTTATTGTACTTCAGGTGAAAGCTTACAGAGCAAATAGTTTCTCATGAAATAGTAGTACACATGTTGTTTTTTTTGACATTGGTTAACAACCCCACAACGTATTAAGCCTCTAAATTCTCACCCTTTTTTTTTGATGAAAATTACAGATGGCCAAAGATACACCGTTTCAAAATTTTCTACATTCACAGTTCAGTGACATTGACTACGCTCTTCCAACTGTGCTGTTATTCTCACTTAAGATGAAGCCTTACAGAACAAAATAGTTTTTCATTTAACAGTTACTACACATGTTGCCCTATGACAATGGTTAACAATCTCACAGCACATCAAGAATATCCTTACTCCACCTTGTGTTCCCTATCACCAGGGGGCTTCCTTGTCCCCTTCTGTCTTCTGGACCTTGTCAGTGGACTATTGTACCTCTTTAGTCTCATTTGTTAATTTTTTATTTTATTTTATTTTATTTAAACACCATTTCAAAACTTTTTACTTACACATCTAAGTGATATTGACTATGTTCTTCCAATTGTGCTGCCATTCTTGCCCAAGATGAAGGCTTACATGACAAAACAGCCTCCCATTTAATAGTTACTACAAATGTTGCCCTATAGCAGTGGTCAACAATCTCACAATACATCGACAGGGTCCTTATTCAATTTGTGTTCCTTATCATCAGTTTCCTACTCTCCCTCTGCCTTCTGGCCCTTGTCACCGGACTCCTGTACCTCGTTAGTCCCATTTAGTTTTACTGGGCTGTCCATTCCCAGGCTTAACATCGAACCTCGAAGGTAACTTCACCTCTGAGCTGAAAGGGTGTCTGGGGGCCACACTCTTGAGGTTTCTCTAGTATTCTTTAGGCCAGTAAATCTGGTCTTCTTTTCTTTTTTTTTTTTTGGGAGTTAAAATTATGCTCTACATCCTTCTCCAGCTCTGCCCAGAACCCTCTGTTGTGATCCTGGTCAGAGGAGTCATTGGTGGTAGCCGGGCACCATCCAGCTGTACTGGACTCAGTCCCGTGGAGGCCTTGGTAGCTGTGGACCATTAGTCCTTCAGACTAATCTTTTCCTTGTATCCTGTTCTCTTCATTCTCCCTTGTTCCCGAAGGGATGAGATCAGTGGAGAATCTTAGATGGCCGCTCATAGGCTTTTAAGACCCCAGACACTACTCACCAAGGTAGAATGTAGAGCATTATCTTTATAAGTAGTGTCATGCCAATTGAGCTAGATGTTCCCCGAGATCATGGTCCCCAGAGCCCTCCGTCCAACAACTCAGTCCCTCGGGGGGTTTGGATGTGTCTATAGGGCCTCCATGACCTTTCCTTGTGCAGGTTGTGTTAGTTTCCCCTGTACTATGTACTATCTCATCTCTCACCCAAGTTACCACTTACCTATTACCTATTTAGTATTCCCCCCCCCCATCCCTGGTAACCAACAAGGATTGTTACATTTTGCATGTGAATTTTTTCATGGGTTTTTACAATAGAGGTCTCATACAATATTTGTCCTTTTGTGATTGACTTATTTCACTCAGCATGTTGTCCTCCAGTTTCATCCATGTTATGAGATGGTTCACAGATTCATTGTTGTTCTTTCTCATTGCATAGTACTCCATTGTGTGTATGTACCATAGTTTGTGTATCCATTCATCTGTTGATGGACATCGAGGTTGTTTCCATCGTTTTGCTATTGTGAATAATGCTGCCATGAATATAGGTGTGCATATGTCTATTTGAGTGATGACTCTTATTTCTCTAGGATATATTCCTAGGAGTGGGATTTCTGGATCAAATGGTATGTCTATTTCTAGCTTTCTGAGGAAATGCCATATCATTTTCCAAAATGGTTGTATCATTTTGCATTCCCTCCAGCAGTGTATAAGAGTTCCCGTCTCCCCGCAGCCCCTCCAACATTTGTTATTTCCAGTGTTTTTGATTCGTGCCAGTAATGCCGGGGTGAGATGGTATCTCATTGTGGTTTTAATTTGCATTTCTCTAATGGCTAGTGATCGCGAGCATTTCCTCATGTGTCTGTTGGCCATTTGAATGTCTTCCTTGGTGAAGTGTCTGTTCATTTCCTTTGCCCATTTTTTGATAGGATTGGTTGTCTTTTTGTTGTAGAGGTGTTGGATTTTCTTGTAGATTATGGAGATTAGACCTTTGTCTGACTTGTACTGTCCAAAAATTTTTTCCCAGTCTGTAGGTTCTCTTTTAACTCCTTTGGTGAAATGTTTTGAAGAGCATAGATGTTTGATTTTTAGAAGATCCCAATTATCTAGTTTATCTGTTGGGTTTTTTGTGTTGATGTTTATGGTTTGTATCCTGTTAATGCCATGTATTAAGGCCTGAAGTGTTGGTCCTATTTTTTCTTCTATGAATTTTATAGTTTGAGGCTTTATATTCAGGTCTTTGATCCATTTTGAAGTAGTTTTTGTATATGGTGTGAGGTATGGGTCCTGTTTCATTTTTCTACAAACGGATATCCAGTTTTGCCAGCACCATTTGTTAAAAAGACTGTCTTTTCCCCATTTGATGTATTTTGGGCCCTTGTCAAAAATCAGGTGACCGTAGGTGGATGGATTTACATCTGAGTTCTCAATTCTGTTCCATTGGTCAATGTATCTGTCGTTGTACCAGTACCAGGCTGTTTTGAGTACTGTAGCTGTATAGTAGGTTCTCAAGTCAGGTAGTGTCAGTCCTCCTACTTTATTTTTCTTCTTCAGTAGTGCTTTACTTATTGCGGTTTCTTCCCTTTCCATATAAAGTTAATAATTAGTTTTTCCATCTCTTTGAAGAATATTGTTGGTATTTGTATCGGGATTGCATTGTATTTGTAGATTGCTTTAGGTAGAATGGCCATTTTCACAATGTTGAGTCTGCCTATCCATGAGCATGGTATGTTTTTCCATTTATGTAGATCCCTTTGGATTTCATGCAGCAGTGTTTTGTAGTTTTCTTTGTATAGGTCTTTTATATTCCTGGTCAGATTTATCCCTAAGTATTTTATCTTTTTAGGGGCTATTGAAAATGGTATTGATTTCCTGATCTCCTTTTCTTTTTTTTTTTTTTTTTATATATATTTTATTGTACTTCAGGTGAAAGCTTACAGAGCAAATAGTTTCTCATGAAATAGTAGTACACATGTTGTTTTTTTTGACATTGGTTAACAACCCCACAACGTATTAAGCCTCTAAATTCTCACCCTTTTTTTTTGATGAAAATTACAGATGGCCAAAGATACACCGTTTCAAAATTTTCTACATTCACAGTTCAGTGACATTGACTACGCTCTTCCAACTGTGCTGTTATTCTCACTTAAGATGAAGCCTTACAGAACAAAATAGTTTTTCATTTAACAGTTACTACACATGTTGCCCTATGACAATGGTTAACAATCTCACAGCACATCAAGAATATCCTTACTCCACCTTGTATTCCCTATCACCAGGGGGCTTCCTTGTCCCCTTCTGTCTTCTGGACCTTTTCAGTGGACTATTGTACCTCTTTAGTCTCCTTTGTTTGTTTATTTATTTATTTATTTTTATTTTATTTAAACACCATTTCAAAACTTTTTACTTACACTTTTAAGTGATATTGACTATGCTCTTCCAATTGTGCTGCCATTCTCGCCCAAGATGAAGGCTTACAGGACAAAACAGCCTCCCATTTAATAGTTACTACAAATGTTGCCCTATAGCAGTGGTCAACAATCTCACAACACATCGACAGTGTCCTTATTCAATTTGTGTTCCTTATCATCAGTTTCCTACTCTCCCTCTGCCTTCTGGCCCTTGTCACCGGACTCCTGTACATCGTTAGTCCCATTTAGTTTTACTGGGGTGTCCATTCCCAGGCTTAACATCGAACCTTGAAGGTAACTTCCCCTCTGAGCTGAAAGGGTGTCTGGGGGCCACACTCTCGAGGTTTCTCTAGTATTCTTTAGGCCAGTATACCTGGTCTTCTTTTTTTTTTTTTTTGGGGAGTTAAAATTATGCTCTACATCCTACTCCAGCTCTGCCCAGAACCCTCTGTTGTGATCCTGGTCAAAGGAGTCATTGGTGGTAGCCGGGCACCATCCAGCTGTACTGGGCTCAGTCCCGTGGAGGCCTTGGTAGCTGTGGACCATTAGTCCTTCGGACTAATCTTTTCCTTGTATCCTGTTCTCTTCATTCTCCCTTGTTCCCGAAGGGATGAGATCAGTGGAGTATCTTAGATGGCCGCTCATAGGCTTTTAAGACCCCAGACACTACTCACCAAGGTAGAATGTAGAGCATTATCTTTATAAGTAGTGTCATGCCAATTGAGCTAGATGTTCCCCGAGATCATGGTCCCCAGAGCCCTCCGTCCAACAACTCAGTCCCAAGGGGGGTTTGGATGTGTCTATAGGGCCTTCATGACCTTTCCTTGTGCAGGTTGTGTTAGTTTCCGCTGTACTATGTACTATCTCATCTCTCACCCAAGTTACCACTTACCTATTACCTATTTAGTATCCCCCCCCCCTCCCATCCCTGGTAACCAACAAGGATTGTTACATTTTGCATGTGAATTTTTTCATGGGTTTTTACAATAGAGGTCTCATACAATATTTGTCCTTTTGTGATTGACTTATTTCACTCAGCATGATGTCCTCCAGTTTCATCCATGTTATGAGATGGTTCACCGATTCATTGTTCTTTCTCGTTGCATAGTACTCCATTGTGTGTATGTACCATAGTTTGTGTATCCACTCGTCTGTTGATGGACATCGAGGTTGTTTCCATCGTTTTGCTATTGTGAATAATGCTGCCATGAACATAGGTGTGCATATGTCTATTTAAGTGATGACTCTTATTTCTCTAGGATATATTCCTAGGAGTGGGATTGCTGGATCGAATGGTATGTCTATTTCTAGCTTTCTGAGGAAACGCCATATCATTTTCCAAAATGGCTGTATCATTTTGCATTCCCACCAGCAGTGTATAAGAGTTCCCGTCTCCCCGCAGCCCCTCCAACATTTGTTATTTCCAGTGTTTTTGATTCGTGCCAGTAATGCCGGGGTGAGATGGTATCTCATTGTGGTTTTAATTTGCATTTCTCTAATGGCTAGTGATTGCGAGCATTTCCTCATGTGTCTGTTGGCCATTTGAATGTCTTCCTTGGTGAAGTGTCTGTTCATTTCCTTTGCCCATTTTTTCATAGGATTGGTTGTCTTTTTGTTGTAGAGGTGTTGGATTTTCTTGTAGATTATGGAGATTAGACCTTTGTCTGACTTGTACTGTCCAAAAATTTTTTCCCAGTCTGTAGGTTCTCTTTTAACTCTTTTGGTGAAATCTTTTGAAGAGCATAGATGTTTGATTTTTAGAAGATCCCAATTATCTAGTTTATCTGTTGGGTTTTTTGTGTTGATGTTTATGGTTTGTATCCTGTTAATGCCATGTATTAAGGCCTGAAGTGTTGGTCCTATTTTTTCTTCTATGAATTTTATAGTTTGAGGCTTTATATTCAGGTCTTTGATCCATTTTGAAGTAGTTTTTGTATATGGTGTGAGGTATGGGTCCTGTTTCATTTTTCTACAAATGGATATCCAGTTTTGCCAGCACCATTTGTTAAAAAGACTGTCTTTTCCCCATTTGATGTATTTTGGGCCCTTGTCAAAAATCAGGTGACCGTAGGTGGATGGATTTACATCTGAGTTCTCAATTCTGTTCCATTGGTCAATGTCTCTGTTGTTGTACCAGTACCAGGCTGTTTTGAGTACTGTAGCTGTATAATAGGTTCTCAAGTCAGGTAGTGTGAGTCCTCCAACTTTATTCTTCTTCTTCAGTAGTGCTTTATATTCGAGGTTTCTTCCCTTTCCATATAAAGTTAATAATTAGTTTTTCCATCTCTTTGAAGAATGTTGTTGGTATTTGTATCGGAATTGCATTGTATTTGTAGATTGCTTTAGGTAGAATTGCCATTTTCACAATGTTGAGTCTGCCTATCCATGAGCATGGTATGTTTTTCCATTTATGTAGATCCCTTTGGGTTTCATGCAGCAGTGTTTTGTAGTTTTCTTTGTATAGGTCTTTTATATTCCTGGTCAGATTTATTCCTAAGTATTTTATCGTTTTAGGGGCTATTGAAAATGGTATTGATTTCCTGATCTCCTTTTCATCGTTCTCTTTACCGGTGTATAGGAATCCAACTGATTTTTGAATGTTTATCTTGTATCCTGCTACTCTGCTGAATCTTTCTATTAGTTCCAGTAAATTTCTCGTGGAGTCTTTAGGGTTTTCTATGTATAGTATCATATCATCTGCAAACAGGGAGAGTTTAACTTCTTCATTACCAATTTGGATGCCCTTTATTTCTTTCTCTTGCCTTACTGCTCTAGCTAGAACTTCCAGCACAATGTTAAATAGGAGTGGTGATAAAGGGCATCCTTGTCTTGTTCCTGTTTTCAGGGGGAATGTTTTCAGCCTTTCTCCATTAAGAATGATGTTGGCTGTTGGTTTTGCATAGATGCCCTTTATTATGTTGAGAAATTTCCCTTCTATACCTATTTTATTGAGAGCTTTTATCAGGAATGGGTGTTGGACTTTGTCAAATGCCTTTTCTGCATCAATTGAGATAATCATGTGATTTTTTTCTTTCCTTTTATTTATGTGGTGGATTACGTTGATGGATTTTCTAATGTTAAACCATCCTTGCATACCTGGTATGAATCCTACTTGGTCGTGGTGTATTATTTTTTTGATATGATACTGAATTCTATTGGCTAGAATTTTGTTCAGAATTTTTGCATCTATATTCATGAGAGATATTGGTCTGTAATTTTCTTTTTTTGTGATGTCTTTGCCTGGTTTTGGTATCAGCGTTATGCTGGCTTCATAGAATGAATTTGGAAGTGTTGCTTCCTCTTCTATGCTCTGAAATAACTTGAGTAGAACTGGTACGAGCTCTTCTGTAAATGTTTTGTAGAATTCTCCAGTGAAGCCATCTGGGCCAGGGCTTTTTTTGGTTGGGAGTTTTTTTATTACCTTTTCAATCTCTTCTCTTGTTATGGGTCTGTTCAGATTTTCAATATCACTTTGTTGTAGTTTGGGTAGGCCGTATGTTTCTAGAAATTTATCCATTTCCTCTAGGTTTTCAAATTTGTTGGAATATAGTTTTTCATAATATTCTGTTATAATCCTTTTTATTTCAGTTGGGTCTGTTGTAATGTCCCCCATTTCATTTCTTATTTGGGTTATTTGTGCCCTCTGCTGTTTTTCTTTTGTCAGTCTGGCCAGTGGTTTGTCGATTTTGTTGATTCTTTCAAAGAACCAACTTTTGGTTTTGTTGATTCTTTCTATTGTTTTTCTGTTCTCTATTTCATTGATTTCTGCTCTGATCTTTACTATTTCCTTTCTTCCGGTGGTTGTAGGCTTTTTTTGTTGTTCTCTTTCTATTTGTTTGAGTTCTGTAGTTAATGTTTTGATTTTGTCCCTTTCTTCTTTTTTGATATGTGCATCTATTGCTATAAATTGTCCTCTGAGGACTGCCTTTGCTGTGTCCCAAAGGTTTTGGTATGATGTGTTTTCATTTTCATTTGATTCTAGGAATTTTTTAATTCCATCTCTGATTTCTTCTATTACCCATTGATGTGTAAGCAGATTATTATTCAGTTTCCATGTGTTTGATTTTTTTTCCTTGCTCTTTCTAGTGTTAATTTCTACCTTGATGGCATTGTGGTCAGAGAAGATACTGTGAATTATCTCAGCATTTTGGATCTTGTTGAGGATTGCTCTGTGGCCTAAGATGTGGTCTATTCTGGAGAACGTTCCATGTGCATTGGAAAAGAATGTGTACTTTGCAGCGGTTGGATGGATTGTTCTATATATGTCTATGAGGTCCAGTTGGCTGATTGTGTCCTTTAGGTCTTCTGTATCTTTGCTGAGTTTCTTTTTAGTTGTTCTGTCCTTTACTGAGAGTGGTGTGTTGAAGTCTCCTACTATTATTGTGGAACTGTCAATTTCTCTTTTCAGTGCTGTTAGAGTTTTTTTTATGTATTTTGGAGCCCTGTCATTGGGTGCATAGATATTTATTATGGTTATGTCTTCATGATGGATCATCCCCTTAATCATTATATAGTGTCCTTCTTTGTCTTTTATGGTAGATTTTGTTTTAAAGTCTATTTTATCTGAGATTAGAATTGCCACTCCTGCTCTTTTTTGGTAGTTGTTAGCTTGATATATTTTTTTCCAACCTTTGATTTTTAATAAATTCACATCTTTGTTTCTAAGATGTGTCTCTTGTAGACAGCAAATAGATGGATCCTGTTTTCTTATCCATTCTGCCACTCTCCGTTGCTTTAGGGTGCATTGAGTCCATTTACGTTCAGTGTAATTATTGATAGATGTGAGTTTGTTGCTGTCATTTTGTAGTGCTTTTTTTTGTGATGCTGAAGTTTTCTTTGTTCTTCTTACTCTCTTGTGCTGAGTTCCTTTTGTTTGTGGATTTTGTGTTCATTTCTTTTGTTTTTGTAGGTTTTGGTTTTGTTGAGACTTTATGTTTTTCGTCTTTATTTTTATGAGTTGGTTTTTAACTTTTTTTGTGGTTACCATGAATTTTACCCTTATCTTTATAATTTTGAAGCAGTCTACCGTTACTTGGTATCACCTTGCCTTCTTCTCCTTTAGAAGGTTCTATACCTATGCCGTTTGTTCCCTCTTTCATTGTTTTGATGTTGTTGTCATCCTTTGATTGATTTCTCTGATTCCCTGTTGTATATCTTTTGTTTTTGGAAAGTCGTCTGTAGTTCAGTTCCTAGAATGGTATCTGGTTCATGTTAACCTGCGTCCTAGGTCCTAGGTCCTGCCTGAGGGCTTAAGCTGTTTGTCCTCAGATCGAAGAACTCCCTTTAATAATTCTTGTAAGTTTGGTTTGACTTTTGCATATTCCTTTAGTTTCTGTTTATCTGGAAATGACCTAATTTCACCATCAAATCTGAATGAGAGTTTTGCAGGATATATTATTCTTGGCTGACAATTTTTTTCTTTCAAGATTTTATATATGTCATCCCATTGCCTTCTTGCCTGCATGGTTTCTGCTGAATAATCTGAGCTTAGTCTTATTGTTTCTCCTCTGTATGTGACTTCTTGTTTTTCACGAGCTGCTCTCAGGATTCTTTGTTTGTCTTTAGTTTTAGCGAGTGTGAATATGATATGTCTTGGTGATTTTCTTTTGGGGTCTCTTCTATATGGGGTTCGTTGAGCTTCTTGGATGACCAGCTTTTCATCTTTCATGATATTGGGAAAGTTTTCTGTCAGCAGTTCCTCAATGATCCTCTCTGTGTTTTCTGTTTTCTCCCCCTGTTCTGGTATGCCAATCACTCGTAAGGTTTTGCTTTTAATTGTGTCCCACATAACTCTCAGGGTCTCTTCATTTTTCTTTGTTCTTTTTTCTGAGTTTTCCTGAAACAGAGTTGTATCCAAGTGTTTGTCTTCAGTTCCACTGATCCTGTCTTCCATGGTTTCAAATCTACTTCTCAGCCCTTCTATGACACCGTCCATTTCTGAAATCTTGTTGTTTATCTTTTGGATTTCTAATTGTTGTTTTTGTATAATTTCGAGTTGTGAATTTATTTTGGCATTTTGTTCTTGCATCATCTTCCTGAATTCTTCCAATTTTTTGTCTGTATTTTCCATAAATTTGTCTATTTTTTCCTCATGTTTGTCAGCTTTTTGCCTCAGTTCTTGGAAAATTCCGAGTATTAGTGATTTGAGTTCCGTATCAGGTACTTCTAGTGCATTTTCTTCCACAGGAGAGTTATCTGGTGTTTTAATTTGGACGCCTATTGGAGCCATCTTGTCTTGTTTTTGTAAATGTTTTGATATTGTTTGCTGTTTTCGGGGCATTCAGTAGATATTTCCCTCGTTTATTGATTGTAGATTTTTTTTTTTTTTTCGTTCTTGTGGTACAGCTGGGCAGATCTAGTTGAGGAGGAGCCACTGGGATGGGTTGCTTGTGGCACTCACCGCAGCCACCAGGACGGTCGGTAGTCAGTGCTGGGCAGGTTCCAATAGGGCGTGCCTGCACCGCTTGGTGATGTGATGTCTAGTGCACGGTGCAGGTAGGTAGGGTGCAGCGGGAAGATGGTTATGTGTGAAGCTAAGCTGGATATGGGAGAGAGGAGAGAGGAGGAGGAGCAAAAAGTGTACAAACTTAAAAGAATGCTAGGGGAGCTTGTCGTTGGAATGTACAGATGAGAGACTATGGGATGGAGGAAACCAAAGGGGGAAGAGAAAGAAAAGGAAAGAATGACCAAATAAAAATCAGAAAAGTTAAAGAACTGCAAAGTTCCCAGGGATCCCACCGATGCAGCTATGAGGTCTGGGGGAGTCAGTCTCAATTTTCACAGCTCAGCCTGGCCAGAAGGTACAGAGGCATACATCGCCTGGAATTCGGGGATCAGAAAGAGAAGGAAGAGATAGAGAGACAAGAAATTAAGCAATGAAGAAAGACAAAAGAGAAAAAGAGGTTAAAGATGACAAAACTAATCAAAAAAGGAAGAAAAATAAAATTGAGAGAAAAAAAAAAAAGGGCAACACCAGCAATCAGTGCCTACAAATGGGACTCAGAGAGCCCCCACTCAGGGGCGCAAATTCCAAGAAGCCGGTAGTCTCGGGGTTAAGTGACCGTGGCCACGGGAAGCAGAGGGGCCAACGAACAAAGGCCCCAGGATCCCACCCGCGCGGGAGCGCAGACCTGGAAACAGCCACACGCCCGAACGCAGCCCTACAGCCCCGCAGGAGAGAGCAGAGACGGCACTCGGAACCAGGCACCCAGGCAAAAGGAGGGGGAGGCGGCAGAAAAAGTCTCGCTAGCGGCCGGCAAACGGCTCCCAGAAAGCCCCCCGCCCGGGCGCGCGGAATCCAAGCACCAGCGCCCCCCAGCTCAGGGACTCCGGCCACGGAAAGCAGAGGGGCGAACAAACAAAGGCCCCAGGATCCCACCCACGCGGGAGCCCAGACCTAGAAACAGCCACACGCCCGCACACAGCCCTACAGCCCCGCAGGAGAGAGCAGAGACGGCCTTCGGAACCAGGCACCCAGGCAAAAGGAGGGGGAGGCGGCAGAAAAAGGTTCGCTAGGTGCCAGCAAACGGCTCCCAGAAAGCCTCCAGCCCGGGCGCGCGGAATCCAAGCACCGGTGCCCCCCTGCTCAGGGACTCCGGCCACGGAAAGCAGAGGGGCGAACGAACAAAGGCCCCGGGATCCCACCCACGCGGGAGCCCAGACCTAGAAACAGCCACACGCAGTCCTACAGCCCCGCAGGAGAGAGCAGAGAGGGCACTCGGAACCAGGCACCCAGGCAAAAGGAGGGGGAGGCGGCAGAGAAAGTTTCGCTAGCTGCCAGCAAACGGCTCCCAGAAAGCCGCCAGCCCAGGCGCGCGGAATCCAAGCACCAGCACCCCCCAGCCCAGAGACCCTGGCCACGGAAAGCAGGGGATTCCCAGCTGAGGCGGAGAGGGGTGGGTGGTGGGAGAGCGCGCACCGCAGTTTACCGGTCGTTCTGTCTCCGACCAGATGCTCTGCAAGGCTGCTCTCCCGTTTGCTGGTCTCCGATAGGAATCCAAGATGGTGGATCCGCGCTGCGTTAGCTGGTAAGGAATCTCTGCCTGAGTCTCTCCTCGCTCTCCGTTCTCTTTTAGTATTCTCACTCCGTTTGGTGTTTGGCTGAGTTCTTTATCTCTTCATTTGGTGTTCTAGGGTTTCAGGATTGTTGATTCTCTGTTAGGCTTAGTTTTTTGGATCTTTGCTGTGGAGGGACGGCGTGGTGTTTCTGCCTAGAGCGCCATCTTGCCGCAAAATGTCCCAAATGTATTTTCAGTTTTCATCTTATTTGCCTCCTCCTTCTGAAACTCTTTCTTTACTTGGCTTCTGGGACTCCTCTCTCTTCTGGTTCTCCTCCCACCTAATTGACTGCTCATTCTTGGTGTCTTCCTCAGTTTCCTGACCTGTAAATGTTACAGTGCCCCAAGGCCCAGCACTCAAAACTCTTCTCTAGCTATATTCACTCCCAAAATAATCTCATTTCATCCCATGGCTTTAAATCTCATCTATATACTGATAACTCCTACGAATTCTGTGAACGCTAGACTTTTATATCCACTTGATAATTTGCCTTCCTGACCAATCTGCTTAAATCTCTAACAGTTGTTTAAATTTAATATTTCCATAATTGATTTCACTTCCCCCAGTAAATCTATGTCTCCTGCAACCTTCCTCATCTCAATAAATGGCACTTCAAATTCAGTACATGCCACTTCTATTCTTTCAACTTTTCAGACCAAAGAACTTGAATTGTACTTGATTCATTCTTCTCTTTCTCCCATATCCCACATACCTACTATATCAGCAAATTCTGTTCTCCTTTGAAATATATTGTGGAGCCAGATCATTTCTCACTATCTTTCCTCCACTCTGTCCTAAACAATTATCATCTCTTCCCTAGAATATTTGCTTTAACCTTGGATACCCAACAGCAGACAGAACAACCCTTTTATGACAGAAGTCAGATTATTCCAGTCCTCTGCTCAAATCTCCTCAACTCTTCTCTTGTAGAGTATAATCCACACACATTATCTCCTGCAATACTCTGTACAAACTGGCCTGCCACTAACACTCTGACCTAATTTCTACTGTGCTCCCCCTTGTTGCACTCCTGCCACACCTGTTCTTTGTTCTCAGAACATGTTAAGAATGTCCCAGCCTCAGGGCCTTTGCAGTGGTGAATTCCTCTGCCAAGAAAACTCTTCCTCAAATCTCTGAGCAGCTGGCTTCTCCACTTCCTTTAGACCTCCATTTGCATGTTTTATATAACATAGCATTGCACCGTTATAATCTGGGCACTCTCTATCTGCTTTATCCTTCTTTACTATTTTTCATACTGATGGTTGTTGTTGTTATTAGCTGCTGTTAAGTTGATTCCAACTCATGGCGATCCCAAGTGTGCAGAGTAGAATTGCTCACTCTATAGGGTTTTCAAGGGGTTATCTTTCAGAAGCAGATTACCAGGACTGTCTTCCGAGGTGCCTCTGGGTGGGTTCAAACAACCAAACTTTTGGCTAGTAATCAAGTGCTTAAATGTTTTACACCTAGAATATTATATATTTATTTGTTTATTGTCTATCTCCACTCATACAATTGAAATACTGACAATCAGAGATATTGTCTATTTTATTCACTGATATAGTGACAGACATCTAGTAAAGGATCCTTACATATTACTTGAATATTTGATTTTTGAAAAGTATCCATTAGACACACCCTAACGAACTACATGGATGCCACTGGAGACCTTACTAAGAGCTATTTCTGTTGAAGTGAGTCAAAATCAAATGCTTAGTGAGGAAATGGAGAAAGTAAGAATAAAAATATTTTTCAAGTAGTTTGGCTTTAAAGAAGAAAGAGGCAGGGTGAAATTAGAGTGGAATGTTTAGCTAAGTAAGGGTAGCTTATTTTTTAAGATGGGCAATATTTGAGGATGTTCAAATGTCAATAGAGAAGATTCAGTTTAGAGTGAAATGCCAGTTATATCGGAAAAATAGACAAAAAGCAATACTAGGATGTTCCTGAGAAGAAAGATGATGTGTTATTCAAAGAAGAGAAGCAGAGTTTGGTCTTAAAGAGGAGAATGGATGCAGATGTAGTTAAGGTTGGAGGCCTTTTTCTTATGGCATCTTTCTTCTTTGTGGGGTTGGTAATGATATCATCTTCTGAGAGTGAGAGAGTAGATGGGGATAAAGCAGTGTGGGTAGGAGGTTTGAGGAAATTGGAGAAGATTCATAATAGTCATCATGGAGAGTAGACGCATGAGCTCAGCAGTGTGGGGCAGATGGATTTCCAGACAGGGTGAGGGACCATTTGAAGCTGGTCAGTATGAATTCATAAAAAACTAATATATTCTGTTATGTCTGGCATCACTCAACTGTTCTGGTAATAGCATGCAGAAAGAGGAAATAGAGCAATGATGAAGAACATGGTCATCAGAGATGAGGACGCTAAGGAATTGAGATGTTCAGGGGTTTGATATGTCATCATATATACAGAGAATTCATCCAGGGTGATGTCAGGAGTTAGCATGGAGAGACATGCTGAGCTAGTAGACCAGTTAGGCTAGACTGCAGTGGGCGATCTGGGTTTGAAGTTGGCTAGAATGATGGCTTGGGTATAGTTAGGTAATTTTCACTTTGGTATCTCCTAGACCAGCAAAGAATGTAAGGGAAATTGAAAATGGAAATGAAAGTTTGGTGTTTCTTGATGTCTTCCTGGTTCCTCATAGAAGCATGGTGGAACTCTCAACAACCTGCACAGAGTGAGGAGTCTGCCAGGCTAAAAGTGAACAGAATTCAGATTTCTCTGCCTTTTACACTGTTTGGATAGAAGGCACCTCATCAGCATTCAAATGTTCGTTCTGTGACTGTTTAAGGAAATTCTTGTGACCTCAGTACGTTCTTCTGCCTTCTATTCTTCATCAGTCCTCAATAACTCTGTAGATGACTGTGGTAACAAGGGGAAGTGGATCATATAAGCGAATGTCTTACACTTCAAAGGAACAGAAGGAATTGTCTAAAAAGACAAGGGGAGAAAACTAGACCTGGGTGTGAAGGGATTAATAGCTTCCCATATAGAAAGCCTGGCTTCAGTAAAATCCAGGGTACAGTTAAGATGAGCAGATAGAAGAATTTATCTAAGAAGTTGTTGAGACACTGGACAGTTTTTAAATATAATTTATTTTATTTTTGTCATCGTTGTTGAGAATATACACAGCAGAACATACACAAATTCAACATTTTCTACATGTACTATTCAGTGACATTGAATTGTACATTCTTCGAGTTGTGCAACCATTCTCACTCTCCTTCTCCAAGTTGTTCCTCCCCCATTAACATAAACTCACTGCCCCCTACATTTCCTATGTAATCTTTCAGGTTATTGTTGTCACATGGATTCCATATAGACAGATCTTTTTTTTTTTGAATTGTACTTCAGGTGAAGGTTTACAGAACAAATAGCTTCTCATTAAACAGTCAGTTTTATAACATTGGTTAACAACCCCACAACATGTCAACCCTCTCCCTTCTCGACTTTTTTTTTTTTTGGTGAAAATATGCATAGCCAAAGATGCACCATTTCAAAAATTGCTACAAAGACAGTTCAGTGACATTGCCTACGTTCTTCCAGTTGTGCTGCTATTCTCACTTTAGATGAAGGTTTACAGAACAAAATAGTTTCTCATTAAACAGTTAGTACACTTGTTGCCCTATGACAATAGTTAACAAACCCACTACAAGTCAACACTGTCCTTACTCAACCTTGGGTTCCCTATCACCAGCTTTCCTGTCCCCTTCTGCCTTCTAGTCCTTGTCCCTGGACTGCTGTGCCTCATTAGTTCCATTTTATTTTATGGGGCTGCCCAATGGCCGGCTGAACAGTGAACATCCATAGTGACTTCACCACTGAGCTAAAAGGGTGTCTGGGGGCCATACTCTCGGGGTTTCTCCAGTCTCTTTCAGGCCAGTAAGTCTGGTCTTTTTTTGTGTGTGTTAGAATTTTGTTCTACATCCTTCTCCAGATCTGTCCAGAACCCTCTGTTGTGATCCTGGTCAGAACAGTCAGTGGTGGTAGCTGGGCACCATCTAGCTGTACTGGACTCAGTCTGGTGGAAGCCTTGGTAGCTGTGGTCCATTAGTCCCTTGGACTAATCTTTCTCTTGTATCCTGTTCTCTTCATTCTCCCTTGCTCCAGAAGGGGTGAGACCAGTGGAGTATCTTAGATGGCTGCTCACAGGGTTTTAAGACCCCAGACACTACTCACCAAGGTAGAATGTAGAACATTGTCTTTATAAACTGTGTTATGCCAAATAAGCTAGATGTTCCCTGAGACCACGATCCCCTCAGCCCTCCGCCCAGCAATTCAGTCCCTCAGGGAGTTTGGATTGTATATGGAGCTTCCATGACCTTTCCTTGTACAAGTTGTGCTGGTTTCCCCACTACTGTGTACCGTCTCATCCTTCACCAAAGATACCACTTATCTATTGCCTATTTAGTATTTCCCCCCCAACCCTCCCATCACTCATAACCAACAAAGATTGTTACTTTTTGTGTGTAAACTTTTTCATGGGTTTTTACAATAGAGGTCTCATACAATATTTGTCCTTTTGTGATTGACTTATTTCACTCAGCATAATGTCCTCCAGTTTCATCCATGTTATGGGATGCTTCACAGATTCATCATTGATCTTTATTGTTGCATAGTACTACGTTGTGTGTATGTACCATAGTTTGTTTATCCATTCATCTGTTGATGGGCATCTAAGTTGTTTCTATCTTTTTGCTATTGTGAACAATGCTGCCATGAACGTGGGTGTGCATATGTCTATTTGAGTGACGACTCTTATTTCTCTAGGATCTATTTGTAGGAGTGTGATTGCTGGATCATATGGTATGTTTATTTATAGCTTTCTAAGGAAGCGCCATATCATTTTCCAAAATCGTTGTATCATTTTTTATTCCCACCAGCAGTGCATGAGAGTTCTGATCTCCCCGCAGCCCCTCCAACATCTGTTATTTACAATCTTTGTGATTGGCACCGGTAATGCCAGGGTGAGATGGTATCTCATTGTGGTTTTAATTTGCACTTCTCTAATGGCTACTGATAGTGAGCATTTCCTCATGTGTCTGTTGGCCGCTTGAATGTCTTTTTGGTGAAGTGTCTATTCATTTCCTTTGCCCATTTTTTAATAGGATTTTTTTTTTGTTGTTGTAGAAGTGTTGGATTTTCTTGTAGATTATGGAGATTAGAACTTTGTCTGGATTGTACTGCCCAATTTTTTTTTTCCCAGTCTGTAGATTCTCTTTTTACTCTTTTGGTGAAGTCTTTTGAAGAGCAGAGGTATTTGATTTTTAGAAGACCCCAGTTATCTAACTTATCTTCTGGGGTTTGTGTGTTGATGGTTATGGTTTGCATCCTGTTAATGCCATGTATGAGGGCCTGTGGCATTGGTCCTATTTTTTCTTCTATGAACTTTATAGTTTTTGCCTTTACATTTAGGTCTTTGATCCAGTTTGAATTAGTTTTTGTATATGGTGTGAGATATGGGTCCTGTTTCATTGTTTTGCAAATGGATATCCAATTTTGCCAGCACCGTTTGTTAAAAAGACGGTCTTTTCCCCATTTGATTGACTTTGGGCCCTTGTCAAAGATCAGGTGACCGTAGGTGGATGGATTTACATCTGAGTTCTCAATTCTGTTCCATTGATCAATGTATCTGTTGTTGTACCAGTACCGGGCTGTTCTGACTACCGTAGATGTACAGTAGGTTCCGAGGTCAGATAGTGTGAGTCCTCCAACTTTCTTCTTCTTCTTCAGTAGTGCTTTATTTTTTTGTTAATGATTAGTTTTTCCATCTCTTTGAAGAATTTTGTTGGTATTTGGATCGGGATTGCATTGTATTTGTAAATTGCTTTGGGTAGAATTGTCATTTTCACAATGTTGAGTCTACCTATCCATGAGCAGGCTATGTTTTTCCATTTATGTAGATCCCTTTGGGTTTCATGCAGTACTGTTTTGTAGTTTTCTTTGTGTAGGTCTTTTACATACCTGGTTAGATTTATTCCTAAGTATTTTATTCTTTTAGGGGCTATTATAAATGGTACTGTTTTCCTGATTTCCTTTTCATCGTTCTCTTTATTGGTGTATAGGAATCCAACTTACTTTTGTATGTTTATCTTATATCCTGCTAGACTGCTGAATCTTCATGTTAGTTCCAGTAGTTTTATCATGGAGTGTTTAGGGTTTTCTATGTATAGTATCATATTATCTGCAAATAGGGACAGTTTAACTTCTTCATTACCAATTTGGATGCCCTTTCTTTCTTTTTCTTGCCTTATGGCTCTAGCTAGAACTTCCAGCACAATGTTAAATAGGAGTGGTGATAAAGGGCATCCTTGTCTTGTTCCTGTTCTCAGGGGGAATGTTTTCAGCCTCTCTCCATTAAGAATGATGTTGCTGTTGGTTTTTCATAGATGTCCTTTATTATGTTGACGAATTTCCCTTCTGTACCTATTTTATTAAGAGTTTTTATCAGGAATGGGTGTTGGACTTTCTCAAATGCCTTTTCTGCATCAATTGAGATGATCATGTGATTCTTTTCTTTTCTTTTACTTATGTGGTGGATTACCTTGATTGATTTTCTAATGTTGAACCATCCTTGCATAACTGGTATGAATCCTACTTGGTCATGGTGTATTATTTTTTTGATAAGATGCTGAATTCTATTGGCTAGAATTTTGTTGAGAATTTTTGCATCTATACTCTTGAGAGATACTGGTCTGTAATTTGCTTTTTTTGTGGTGTCTTTGCCTGGTTTTGGTGTCAGGGTTATGCTGGCTTCATAGAATGAATTTGGAAGTGTTCCTTTCTTTTCTACGCTCTGAAATATCTTGAGTAGTACTGGTACAAGATCTTATGTGAATGTTTTGTAGAATTCTCCAGTGAAACCATCTGGGCTGGGACTTTTTTTGTTGGGCGTTTTTTTTAAATTACCTTTTCAATCTCCTCCCTTGTTATGGGTCTGTTCAGATTTTCAACATCACTTTGTTGTAGTTTGGGTAGGTATTGTGTTTCCAGAAATTTATCCATTTCCTCTAGGTTTTCAAATTTGTTGGAGTATAGTTTTTCATAATACTCTGTTATTATCCTTTTTATTTCATTTGGGTCTGTTGTAATGTCACCCATTTCATTTCTTATTTGGGTTATTTGTGTCCTCTCCTGTTTTTCCTTTTTGTCAGTCTGGCCAGTGGTTTGTTGATTTTGTTGATTCTTTCAAAGAACCAACTTTTGGTGTTGTTGATTCTTTCTATTGTTTTCCTGTTCTCTATTTCATTTATTTCTGCTCTGATGTTTATTATTTCCTTTCTTCTGGTGAATGTGGGTTTTTTTGCTGTTCTCTTTCTATGTGTTTGAGTTGTGTAGTTAACGTTTTGATTTTGTCCCTTTTCTTCTTTTTTGATGTGTGCATCTATAGCTATAAATTGTCCTCTGAGGACTGCCTTTGCTGTGTCACAAAGGTGTTTGTGAGAGGTGTTTTCATTCTTATTTGATTCTTGGAATTTTTTGATTCCATCTCTGATTTCTTCTATTACCTAGTGGTTTTTAAACAGGGTGTTATTCAGTTTCCATGTAATTGCTTTTTCCCTTGCTCTTTCTGTTGTTAATTTCTACTTTGATGGCATTGTGGTCAGAGAAGATACTGTGAATTATCTCAGCCTTTTGGATCTTGTTGAGGATTGTTCTGTGGCCTAAGATGTGGTCTATTCTGGAGAACGTTCCATGTGCATTGGAAAAGAATGTGTACTTTGCAAATGTTGGATGGAGTGCTGTATATATGTCTATGAGGTCAAGTTGGCTGATTGTGCCCTTTAGGTCTTCTGTATCTTTGCTGAGTTTCTTTTTAGTTATTCTGTCCTTTACTGAGTGTGGTGTGTTGAAGACTCCTACTATTATTGTGGAGCTGTCAATTTCTCTTTTCAGTGCTGTTAGAGTTTGTTTTATGTATTTTGGAACCCTGTCATTGGGTGCTTAGATGTTTATTATGGTTATGTCTTCATGCTGGATCGTCCCTTAATCATTATATAGTGTCCTTTTTTGTCTTTTATGGTGGATTTTGCTTAAAAATCTATTTTATTTTAGATTAGTATTGCCACTTCTGCTCTTTTTTGGTAGTTGTTAGGTTGATATATTTTTTCCAACCTTAGATTTTTAAGAAATTCATGTTTTGTTTCTAAGGTGTGTTTCTTGTAGACAGCATATTGATGGATTCTGTGTTTTTATCCATCCTGTCACTCTCCATCTCTTTATTGGTGCATTGAGTCCATTTACATGTGAGTTTATTGTTGTGATTTTGTAGTGCTTTTTTTGTGGTGCTGATGTTTTCTTTGTTCTTCTTACTCTGCAGTGCTGAATTCCTTTTGTTTGTGGAATTTTTTCTTTTGTTTATGTGGGTTTTGTTTTTACTGAGACTTTATTTTTTTCTTCTTTATTTTGATGCGTATGTTTGTTAACTTTCTTTGTGGTTACCGTGAAATTTACCCTTATCTTTCTAAGTTCGAAGGAGTCTATTATTACTTGATATTGCCTTGTCTTTCTGTCCGTTAGAAGGTGTATACTTACACCATTTATTCCCTTTTTTATTGTTATGATGTTGTTGTAATTTAGAGATTAACTTATCTGAATCACTGTTGTATTTCTTTTGGTTTTGGACAGTCCTTCCTAGATTGTTATCTGGCTGGTATGATCCTGCGTCCTAGATTCAATGTGTGATCTGAAGTTGTTTGTTCTCAGATCGAAGGACTGCCATTAATAATTCTTGTAAGTTTGGTTTGGTTTTTACATAGTCCCTTAATTTCTATGTATCTGGTAATGTCCTAATTTCACCGTCATATTTGAATGAGAATTTTGCAGGATATATTATTCTTGGCTGGCAATTTTTTTTCTTTCAAGATTTTATATATGTCATCCTATTGCCTTCTTGCCCGCATGGTTTCTGCCAAATAATCTGAGCTTAGTCTTATTGTTTCTCCTCTGTATGTGATTTCTTGTTTTTCATGAGCTGCTCTCAGGATTCTTTGTTTGTCTTTGGTTGTGGCAAGTGTGATTATGATATGCCTTGGTGATTTTCTTTTGGGGTGTATCCTATATAGGGTTCATTGAGCTTCTTGGATGGCCAGCTTTTCATCTTTCATGATATTGCAGAAGTTTTCTCTTGGCAGTTCTTCAGTGATCCTCTCTGTGTTTTCTGTTTTCTCCCCCTGTTCTGGAACTCTGATCACTTACAAATTTTTCTTTTGATTTATCCCACATAATTCTCGGGGTCTCTTCATTTTTCTTTGTCCTTTTGTCTGAGTTTTCCTCAAACAGAGCTGTATCCAAGTGTTTGTCTTTAATTTTCCTGATCTTGTCTTCCACCATTTAAAATCTGCTCCTCAGCCCTTCTATGACACTGTCCATTTCTGAAATCTTGTTGTTTATCTTTTGGATTTCTAATTGTTTTTGTATAATTTCTAGTTGTGAATTTATTTTAGCATTTTTTTCCTGTATTAGTTTCCTGAATTCTTCTATTTTTTTCTGTATTTCCCATGAATTTGTCTATTTTTTCCTCATTTTTTCTGCTTTTTGCTTCAACTCTTGGATAATTCTGAGTATCGAGATTTGAGTTTCCTATCACGTAGTTCTAGTGTCTTTTCTTCCACTGGAAAGTCATCTGGTGTTTTATTTTGAACCCCTACTGGTACCATCCTGTCCTATTTTTGTAAATGTTTTGATATTGCCTGCTGTCTTCTGGTCATTCAGTAGTTATTTTTCTCATTTATTGATTGTAGATTGGTTTGTTTCATCTTTTTTTATTTGGCTATGTCTGAGCAGGCAGGCTGTGTGTTCTTTGTCATTTGCTCATCTGTGGGAACAATACTTTTTGCTTCCTTCTCCAATTGGTAGTGTCAGTCACTCTTATATGGTACATTTGGGCTGGTCTAGCTGAAGAGGAGTTGCTGGGATGGGTTGTTTGTGGCACTTACTACAGCCACCAGAGTGGTTCGGTAATCATTGCAGGGCAGGTTCTGGTAGGTCTTGCCTGTTCTGCTTGGCAGTGTGACGTTAAGCGCACTGTGTAGGTAGGCAGGATGGAGGGGGGAGATTGTGATGTGTGGAGCTAAGATGGGTATGGGAGAGATGATACAGAGGGGAGAGGTACAAGAGCCAAAAGCATACAAACAAACAAGAGTGCTAGGGGAGCTTGCTGTTGGAGTAGATAGATGAGAGACTATGAAATGGAGAAAAACAAAAAGGGGAAGAAGAATTAAAGAAAAGAATGAATAAATAAAAATTAGAAAGAAAAAAAGAACATCAAACCTCCCAGGGATCCCACTGGCATGGCTATGAAGTCTGGGGAAGTTGTTCCCAGGTGTTGAAGTACAGCTGGCTAGAAGGTGCAGAGGCATTCAGCAGCAGGTATTCAGGGGACAAGAAGAGAAGGAAGGTATAGAAAAACAAGAAACTGAGTGATGAATAAAGACAGAAAGGGAAAAGAAAACAAAACAAATTTTAAAAAATAGAACAAGAAAAGCCCAACCCCCCCCAAAAAAAAAAGAAAAAGAAAACATGAAAAAGAAATGCTCTCAGGGATCCCTCTGCACGTCTGCACAAGCTGAGGGGGTAGATCCCAAGCCGCACAGCACTGCCCAGCCAGAACATGCTCCCAACTCGAGAGAAGAAAAAGAAAATAAACAAACAATTGAAAACAAAGAAACAAACAAAAGACCCGGGATCCCACCAGTGTGGCAGCATGGACTGGGAAGCAGTTCCACACTCGAATGGAGCTTCACAGTCCCTCATGAAGAAGCAAAGTTGGCACACGGAGCCAGGTATTTGAGCAAAAGGAGGCAGAGGTGGTGAGAGGTAAGGAAGAAATCAAAAGAAGCAGATAAAAGCAACACCAGCAGCCAATAAATGACTCTCAGGGAGTCAGCCAGTGTGGGAAGGTGGAATCCAAGCAGCCAGTGCTTCCCAGCCAAGAGACTGTGGCCACGGGAAGCAGAGGAGGCAGAGAAGGGGTGAAGAAGGGTTGGGGTGGGAAAGCATATATCACCGTTTACCGGTTGTTCTGTCTCCAAATGGAAGCTCTGTGAAGCTGCTTTCTCATACCCCCACTTGCTGGTCTCTAATAGACATCCAAGATGGTGTATCCATGCTGATTTAGCTGATAGGGGACCTCTGCATGAATCTCTCCTCGCTCTCCGTTCTCTATCAGTTTTTTACTCCATTTGGTGCTTGGCTGAGTTCTTTATCTCTTTATTTGATGTTTAGGGTTTCAGGATTGCTGTTTTCTCTGTTTGGCTTAGTTTTTCAGAACTTTGCTCTGGAGGGACGGCATGGTGTTTCTACCTAGAGTGCCATGTTGCCAGAAATCCCCATACAGACAGACCTTAAAAGAGCACAATGCTTAAGGCAGACATTCTTTACTAGTTAAGCTAAGCTATTGTTTGTTTTTAAGAAGACTTCAAGGGATATTTTTGGTTTCAAGTTTAGAGATTTTCTCAGGGCAATAGTTTCAGGGGTTCATCCAGCTTCCATGGATCCAGAAAGTCTGAATTCTATGATAATTTGAAATTCTGTTCTGCATTTTCCCCATTTTGATCAGGATTCTTCTACAAAATCTTTGATCAAATGTTCAGTAATGGTAGCCAGACACCATCCAGTTCTTCTGATCTCATGGCAAAGGAGGCAATTATTCATGGAGGCAATTAGCCACACACTCCATTTCCTTGTCCTATTCCTGACTCGCCTTCTTTCTCTGTTGCTTCAGGCAAATAGAGACTAATTGTTGTAATTTGAATAGCTGACTGAAATTTTTTAAGACCCAAGAACTATGTGAAGAATAACTAGGAGGTAAAACAGAAACACTGAACATGTTATTAAGCTAATTGACTGGGATGTCCCATGAAACCATGCCCCTAAAACTTCAAATCAAGGAATCAAATCCCATGAGGTGTTTCATTGTACATAAGCCACCGCATCAACTACTTTTTTTTTTTTTTGGTTGTTGTAAATATATCTATTACTCAACTTTTGTCAATTCAACTTTTTATAGGTGTACAACTGCAGAGTAGATTTTATTCTCATCTTACAGATGAGGAATCAGAGAGGTGCCTAAGACCACATAGCTAGTCAATAAAGATTGTTGTCTGACTACTGGACACTGGAGAATTTTCTCTACGTGGCAATCATAAATGGTTGTTTTTAAGAATCTGGGGGTTCTGGAATCAGATGACCTGAATTCAAATCCCTATACTCTCAGTTGGTACTTGTATGACCTTGGACACTTGATTTAACTCTTTGATGGCAATTCCAGCAGGTACAGTGGGAAGATGTTTAAAGTCAGGAAAGAGTGGAGGGCTAAATGTGGTCAAGGAGGTACCCGTCATGGCTAGAGATTGTGGCATAGTAAAAAGATGAACCAGTGGGTTTACACTTTGGCCACTGACCGATGAAAAGAGTGCTAAGTGGTATTTTGTATGTGGTCTCAAGAGTGTCACTGTGCTTAATCCTGGGATTATGTCTATTCCCACACCTACTATCTAAATGTGTAGAACAGTCACATAAAGAAAAAAAAAATGTATGGACCAAGGGAAATAGATGTAATGATAAAAATTCATGGTGATTTTAAAGAAGAAAATCAAGGAATGATTTTAGGAATTTACATCACAAGATCAGATAACGCTCTGAAGACATCTCTGAAAACAAAGATATGACCCTTTTGCAACCATCCACATTAAAACAGGTTACATTTACTAGGATTTTCCATAAAGCATTCCATATTTTACTCAAATTTTAAAAGCACAGTTAATATCAAACTCTCCTATTTTTCTTATTTTCAGTGGAGAAAAATCTCAATTTATTGCTTTGCAATATGAAGAACATGGTATTTAATTTCATAGCAAATGAGTTTTTCTATTTTCATATACTGTTCAGTTCAATTTTGTGAGATTTCCTACTAAAGGTATTATAAAGCCATGTTGGAACAATAGGCATGAAATATGCTTCTTAAACCTTGTACACACTTGTGATGGAGCCCTCTGCTTCACACGATCAGTGTTGAAATTGCCCTTGAGAATAAGCAGCCCTTCTGTTTCAGCAACTTTGCTATAATACAGACACTAGTCAAAACAATGACATTCACAAATGAAAAATATCTCTGCACACTGAAGATTGAGTCATTGGAATACTGCTAGCCAGAATTTTTGTTAGTCAGCATTTTTGCACATGTACAGAATAGTTACAGTAACTATAATAAATTGACATTTGTATTGGCTTTTGGAGTTTCTGAGTGATACTACATCTTTTATTTGATTCTCAGAAAACTTTGTAAGTTAGGTGGGGTTATTTTATTAGTGGAGTCCTTGTGTGGCACACATGGTTAACATGCTTAGCTGCTAACCAAAAGCTTGGAGGTTTCAGTCTACCCAGAAGGACCTCAGAAGAAAGACCTGGTGATACGCTTTTGAAAAATCAGCGTTTGAAAACTCTGTGGAGCTACTCTGACACACATGGAATCACCATGAGCTGGAGTCGACTCGACGGCAAGTGGTTATTTTATTAGTTTTAGAGCAATCTGAGTTATCAACTTCAAATGACTTGTCCTAACTCACGCTGCTAAAGGGTGGTGGAGTGGGGATGCCAATTCACCTTTTTTTAAATTTCAACTTCTTTGCTTTTGCACAGTTCCTTTTGGAATATCGCAAAGATTTAATTGAGTATACTTTTAGTATTAAGTGTATTTCTTTTGAAATTGCTTTGATATGATGTTATGGATAACAAAAACCAAACCCACTGCCTTTGAGTCTATTCTAACTCATAGTGACCTTGTAGGCCAGAGTAGAACTGCCCCATAGGGTTCCCAAGGAGTGGCTGGTGGATTCAAACTGCCGACCTTTTGGTCAGCAGCCAAGCTCTTAACCACTGTGCCACCAGAGCTCCAGATTATATAGGTAGTAACTATTAAACCAAAGTATTTGCTTTTCTATTCTTTACCCTGCCAGGGAACAAAACATTTGTTTTGTTATTACATATAAGAGTTCAAGTCAGACTCTGAAAGGGAGTATGCATGTGAAAGCTGGACATTGACTAAGGAAGACTGAAGAAGAATTGATGCCTTTAAATTATGGTGTTGGGGAAGAATATTGAATATACCATGGACTGCCAAAACAACAAACAAATCTGTCTTGGAAGAAGTACATTTTAAACACATCACAACAGAGGGTCCTGGACAGAGCTGGAGAAAAATGTAGAACAAAATTCCAACTCACAAAAAATGACCAGACTTGCAGACTTGACAGAGACTGGAGAAACCCTGAGAGTATGGCCCCCAGACACCCTGTTAGCTCAGTAAAGAAGTAACTCCCGAGGTTCACTCTTCAGCCAAAGATTAGATAGCCCCATAAGACAAAATGAGACTAATGGGGCACAACACCCCAGGGACAAGGACTAGAAAGTAGGAGGGGACAGGAAAGCTGGAAATAGGGAACATCAGTTCAAGGAGGGAGAGTGTTGACATGTTGTGGGGTTGTTAACCCATGTCGTAAAACAATATGCAATATGTGTACTAACTGTTTAATGAGAAACTGTTAGTTCTGTAAACCTTTATCTAAAGTATAATAAAAAAATTAAAAAAAAAAGAGTTAAGTCAGTTTTATGATAGAAAAGTCACTAGCATGTTGGGCTATTTTGGGCAAGCAAGTGGCTTTTCGATATTTCTTCTTGTCTAAGTGCTGGAAAAAAAGAGAGGGTTTGGCTGCTTGTGGAAATTATGTGTCTGAAGCAGGGAAGTTACCCAGCATATTAAGTGAATCAATGCCCTCATTAATATTTGGGGATAGGTTCAACCTGCTTATTGATCTAGCAAAGACTTTTATTCTCTTCATATTTGGAAGAAAAAGGCATTAGCAACTGGCTGCTTTCAGTAAATTTCCTGATCAAATGTGATTTAGTCATTTAAAAGACGGAATGGATGAAGGAACAAAATATTACACATACCTAAACATACACACACACAATATGTTCTAACACATTTCCACAGACATTAGCTCCCACACATCATTCTTCACAGCACATACAATCTCCGCAAATATATCTCCAATATGATATTCCATCATGTTTACACAGACATACCTAGACACAAACACACAGATATATACACTTCCCTATGCACCTCAACATAAAGAAAACAAAAATCCTCACAACTGAGCCAATAAGCAACAGTATAATAAACAGAGAAAAGATTGAAGTTGTCAAGGATTTCATTTTACTTGGATTCACAATCAACACCCATGGAAGCAGCAGTCAAGAAATCAAAAGTGAATTGCATTGGGCAAATCTGCTGCAAAACACCTCTTTAAAGTGTTAAAAGCAAAGGTGTCACTTTAAGGTCTAAAGTTTACCTGACCCAAGCTATAGTGTTTTTGATTGTCTCGTATGCATGTGAAAGCTGGACATTGACTAAGGAAGACTGAAGAAGAATGGATGCCTTTAAATTATGGTGTTGGGGAAGAATATTGAATATACCATGGACTGCCAAAACAACAAACAAATCTGTCTTGGAAGACGTACAGCCAGAATGCTCCTCAGAAGCAAGGAAGGCCAGACTTCATCTCACATACTTTGGACATGTTCTCGGAAGGGAGCAGTCCCTAGACAAGAGCATCATGCTTGGTAAAGTAAAGGGTCAATGAAAAAGAGGAAGTCTGTCAATGAGATGGATTGACATAGTGGCTGCAACAATGGGCTCAGTCATAAAAATGATCATGAGGATGGGGCAAGACAGGGCAGTGTTTTGTTCTGTTGTACATAGGGTCACTACGAACCGACTTGACGGCACCGAAAACAACAACACACATCCATATTTTAAACACATCTACATAGATAACCCCTAACACTCACCCACTTTCATGTGTTAACACTGTTTTACAATCCTCAGGATATATACCTCAACAATTCCCACACACATATCACAACCACTCACACAACATATGCAACTGTCAACAACATATACACTGACATGCTGTTCTTGTCCTCTTCACCCATACACTGATACACACACTGCTTTTAATTCCTGTGTCCATACAATTGTCCTCTGCCTAAAAGATGCTGAAGCTTGTTCATGCATTTCAGGTAGCTAATTTTCTATTTTACAAGCACAAATCTCCCTTGATCCTTGCTAATCTAGAAGATGCTGTTATCAGGGATGAAAAAAAAGCAGAATAAATAAATGACTCTCCTCCACTTTTCATTCACGAGGTAAGTCTATGTTCCTAGATAAACAGATTAAGCAGAGGAGTTTAGAAGAGTCTAGAAAGGAGAATAGGGACACTAAAGGGATATATTTCTTCTTTGTGTTGTGCACCTGGAAACAAAATACTTCTCCAGCCAAGCTCTTTATTCAAAAGAGCTGGCTACTCCCAGATCTATTTTCAGCTTTGGTTGAAGGGTGAGGTCCTTGAAGATTTCCATCTCTTCTTGGAGGCCTAGCAATGCACTCACAAGAATGATGTATTTGGGATATAGTTGTTTTTTAGCGTAATAGTTGCTTTTGGATTGTGTAGTCCTTTGACTCTGCCAAAAAATGGATTTTTAACCTCTGATTTTAATTGATAATCTGCTCACTCTACAAATATTGAACATCCCTCGGTTGAGCTTGGGCTTATGAAAAGACTTTGATAAATATTTCAAGGGGTCCTGCTTAGAGACTAACGCAGGAAATGGGCCGGACGTACTTCGGACATCATTGTGGAAGCCTGAACACAGGCTTATATCTGCAGCAAGGAAGAGTAAATTCTTGATTTGTGTTGGAGATTGTTTTACAGTTTTATTCTCAAGGCTTAGTATCATTATGACACTTTTAGGGAAGGCTTCTCTGATATTCAGCAAGAACTACTCTCCCTACTCCACCCCTAGCTCACTTTGCACCTCTCTTATGCACGTGTCAGGAGTTCTTAGATTAGTTAGTAAACTCCCTGACTTCAGGGTGTGTTTCAGATGTTTGGACTTGGCAATGTTGCCGTTAGTTGCCCTTGAGTAGGCTCCAGCTCATGGCGACCTTATGTATAAATAACTAAATGTTGCCTGGACCTGTGTCATCTTCATGATTGTTGGTATGTTTGAGTCCATTATTGTGACTGTTGTGTCAATTCATCTCATTGAGTGTTTCTCTCATTTTTACTAATCCTGTACTTTACCAGATATGATGTTCTTTTCTGGCGATTGGTCTTTCCTAATGACAGGTCCAAAGTAAGTGAGCCGAAGTCTCACCACCCCCACTTTTAAGGAGCATTCTGGTTGTATTTCTTCTAAGAGTGCCTGGCAAATCATGGATATTTAAAGCATTCATTAAATGAATTAATTTTACTTTGTATTGTAACTATTTATACACATCTCACCCTTTATATTATAAGTCCCTAGACTGGATCTTTTATTTATCTTTGTATTCTCTAAACCCTTAGCATAGAGTCTTAAATAAGATAGGTATTGGAAAAAAAAAGTGAACTAAGTAAATATTAAATAAATATGCCTTTGAATATGGATGACTATTTTAAGCCCTTATGCTTTTGTTAAAATTACTAGTACATATATGTAAGTGAAAACAAAGCTTGCATTTCCACATGTATATGTGACCATCTCATCCTGCATTTCCTGGTTAAGACTCAAATGGAGTCACTCATTTATCTGCTGATACTTATACTTTTCCCCACAAATGACTATTTTCCAAAATATAAGTGTAAATAGAATTTAAAAGTTGAAATTTCCTGTTGTTCTGGGTAATGTAAGATCTCATAACAATTTATGCCTCATTTTTATAGGTGTCTTAAGGATTGGAGAGGCTACAGAAGGGAATGAAAGGAATAATGTGGGATACTTCCTGAAGGACCTGTACTTGAATTAAATTGTATAGGAGGCTAGTAATGTGGCTTTTATGAATGGCATGTTAAGTTAGAAAAAAAAAATTGATGTCACTTAATTGTACATGTGAACATTATTGAATTGGCAAATGTTGTTTTTTATATATATATATATATTTACAACAATTAAAAAAGAAAAGAAAGAAATATAGAATTAAGGTTGTATTCATTTATTTAAAAATTTAAGAAATTTTCATCAATTCTTTCTGTGTACTAGGTATGGAGGAAACAAAGGTGGAAAGGACGTGGTTCTTGTTCTCAAGAGCTTATCGTTTAATAGGGGAGACAGACACATAAACAAAGATGTAGAATATAATACAAGCAGTTATCACATACATGTGCACATGGCTAGAGAAAGTGTTACGTATTAAATTGTGTCCCCCCAAAATATGTGTAGTAAATCCTAACCTCTATACCTGTGGATGTAATCCCATTTGGGAATAGGGTTTTCTGTGTTATGTTAATGAGGCCATATTAGAGTAGGGTGTGTCTTAAGCCAATCACTTTTGAGATGTAAAAGAGCAGATTAGGCACAGAAGGAAGCAATCATGAATGGGGAAAGATAGATGCCACATGGAGATAAAATTTCTGTTCATTAAAGCCACCTACTTGTGGTATTTTTGTTTCAGCAGCACTAAGAAACTAAGACAGAAAGCTTCCCAGAAAAGAGGATACTTGAAAGATAAGTCAGACTTTGCCAGGCAGTTTTTTGGCAAAGGGAATACCAGGTACAGGTTCACGGAGGGCTCAGACTCATGCAGCATTTTGGGACTGGCAGGCACCTGGATGTGACAGAACAGAGATGAAGTTGGAAAGATGAGCTGGAACCTGGTCATGATAACCTTAATTAAGATTGGGATTATAACATTAGGCAAATGCAAGCATGGGGTACTTAAGGATCTTAGTCAGAAGAGCTACATGATCATATTCCGTTACAGAAGTTCAGTCTGATGGCAATGTGGAGAATGAAAACTGGATGCAGGAGATTAAGAACCTAATATAAATATCTATTTGAGAAATGAAGAGTGCCAGAACTGAGGCAGTGATAGTGGGGATGGAGACTTGTTTTGGACATAAACCAACAGGACATGGTGACTAAATCAAAGAGATCAGTAAGAAGATGCAGATTGCAGATAATTCCCAGGCTCTTCACATGGGAGGAGCCCTGGTGGTGCAGTGGTTAAGAGCCACCGCTACTAACTGAAAGGTTAGCAGTTCGAATTCACCAGCTGCTCCTTGGACACCATATGGGACAGTTCTAGTCTGTCCTATAGGATTGCTATGATTTGGAATCGACTCAATGGCAACGAGTTTTTTGTTTTTTTTTTTTTTTTTTACAGTTGCTGGTAGCTTTCGCTGAGACCGGGATTGGGGGATGGGGTGGTATACGGAGAAGAAAGGAGTTCTGATAAGGAGGGTGGAGTGGGCAGAAAGTGACAACTTCAGTTTCTGACTTGCTTAGCTGGAGGTGGCAGCGATTTAGCTTGGTGGAATGATATGGTAGATAGCCTGGAGTTGGCAGAGAAGTCTATGTTGGAGATGAGGATTTAGGGATCAGCAGACAGTAGACAACAGTCGAGACCAAAGGAGAAAATATGATTTCCTAGAGAGTGGGTGTAGCATGAGAAGAGGAACTACAGAGGAATCTTGGAATGTACCGACATGTAAGAGGAGAAAGAGGGACCCAGACAAAGATGGCTCAGGAAGGACAAAGGAGAGGTATCACAGAATCCAAGAAAGGAGAGAGTATAGTGAGAGAGAGAGAGAGATCAGTGGGGTCAAAGGCTCAGTTCCGTGCTGAAAAATGCATTGGATTTGTCAAGTAAACTCATTGGCTATGTTTATATGCACATAGAGAAAGTTGTGGAAGAAAAGCTATTTGATCTTTGCTACCTCACAGGCATGCGAGAACAAAATGGGGAGGAAGAGTCTGTTAATTGTTTCCTTTAAAATCTAGGAACTGTTTAATATGTATAATGAATGACTGTTATTTTTGGAGTAAAAGAGGGAATTTATTGATTGACTCTTAGTTTAATTAGAGTTAAAGTGTTTAATAATATTGTACCCCAAAATGTCATTTAGATGACCAAAGGTATGTAAAAATGGTTAGAAAAATTATGACACACTTTGGAAAACAATGAAGGTACAGTCAACAGACAGAAATGTAGCACAGTACTTTCAAGATAATGGTGCAGTTGGGATTGAACCTAGGAAAGGAAGAGATTACGCCTAGAAAACAAGTGGACAGGATTTGCCCTCAGAGCCCTGAAGAATATGTGAGCTTTGAGTGGCAAGGACTGGACCTAAGGCAGTTGTTGATGGGTGAATGAGGACTGAGGGGCTTTAGTGTTGAGGGAGCCAAAGGGGTCAGGAAACTGCCTTTAAATTTGGCTTAGGGAAGATTTTTTTTTTCTTTCCTTTTTTTTTTTTTTTTTTCCTGGTACAAAAATATTTGAACAAGGACCAAATCACACAATTTTTTATAGAACCTATGTTACAAATCAAATGTGGGCAAATTCTCACGGACATGTGGGTGAAGATGTGAATTTCGGCATTAAAAAAAGAAGAAAAAGTTGACCTTAGTAGTTCAGGAGAAGTGGGAGGTGATGCAGTTTGGAGAAGAAGTTTTGCAGCAACTGAGAGGAGAATGGAGAGGAGTATGGTAAGCAGCTGCTAAACGTGGAGGTTGAGATGAGTAAAGATTTGCATATTTTATTTTTAAAGGTACAGAAGAACCGACCATGTTATTGAGGGAGAGATGAAATGGAGAAAGAGGTTGGCAGTACCAGAGAGAAAGAGGATAACTGATGGAGTGGGATTCTTAAAAAACTTTAGGAGGGCGTGGGATCCAGATTAGAATTGATATCTGCTGGTAGGATGAATCAAACTTATGTTTTTATTTTCTTTGGCTTTTATCTTTTCTTTTTTTAATTCCAAAACACTATGTTATAAATATAGTATTCTGTGATCCATAAGTAGGGTGAGATGATGTATCTGTCAAAGCAGGGCCCTTTTGAGAATTAAATGAGGTACTAATAACAATTACAACAAACAAAGAATTGAGAGTGCTTGAGGCTAACCAGGGCTGTGGTCACATTCTCCACAGGAATAGGAGTGACCTGATACTGACTTTCATGCTTAGTGCATATAGCCTCTTCAGACAGAGGGAAGGTATCTCCTGGAATCATCCTGACATGCACAAGTAATGGTATGTAATTAACAAACTTCACAAATAATGGCATGTAATTAACAAACTTCAGGCTTGCACTGGAATCCCTGGGTGTTGCAGACACTTACTATGCCTGGATGCTAACCAAAAGATTGGAGGTTTGAGCCTACCCAGAGGCTCCTTGGAAGAAAGGCCTGGCAATCTACTTCCGAAAAATCAGCCATTGGAAACCTCATGGAGCACGGTTCTACTCTGGCATACATGAGGTTGCCATTCTTTGGAGTCGGCTTGATGGCAACTGGTTAACATTGCCATAGGAGCACACTTGGTACCTGTGTCCCCCACCCCCGCCAAAAAAAAAAAAAAAAAACCCATTGCCATTGAGTCGATTCCGATCCCCAAGTCCCCAGCAAATGCCAAGACAATGATAGGCCTGTTTTTTCCACTCTGGGAAATCAATTTACCTTCCTGGATATGTGTAGGACACTTATTGATCTTGACTACTTTGGGTTGGGAATAGTGTGTGGGAGAAAGCCATCTTACAATGAAGGACATTACTTTTATAATCACTTCTTTATATTTTTAATCCCTTGCTTGAAAGTGGTCAAGTGCTTCAGACTTGCAGCCAACCTGTAGTTTTTCTTCCTGTCACCTGGTTTCACATTCATTCCTGCTGGTTAGGATGGATCAAAACCTCCACCTTGACCTTGGACAGCTGGATAAATTTCATGTAGGGCTGTCTCTTGAAACAATAAATTGCTTTCTTCTCTGAATTGAAGTATAATCCTTTCTCTGACAAATGGAGCCCACCAACTCCCACCTATCTGAAATTGAAAAAGAAGGGACATTAGATTTTTTCTAAAGTCCTTTTGAAAAAGAATCATAGAGATGGACTTTCTGTGTGTGTGAAACTTAATGACAGTACCTAATAACTTCAGTATATTCCATCAAATGTTTTGGAGAGCAAGGCTGCTGTCATTGATTTTTGCTTGTTACAGTTCTCAAAGGAATAGACTTTGACCCAGAATATTCATGTGTCCTATATTATTGCTCTCTTTCAGGCTGGAGGAAGAACAAGACAGGACTTTCTGCAGATTAAAATAAGACAAAATAATTTTATTTCCATGTAGGAGGAAAAAAAAAAAAAAAAAAAACAACCCTGTGTTAACCTATGTTTAGTGTCTAGGTTCAGATATGAAGTGAACACACTTGTAACTGGCTTAATACTGACATTTGCTTCCTAGACTGGCTCAACATCCATTTCAGAAAGTATTTAGGAAACTGTCTCTATCCTCTACATTTTGCTGAGTGCTATGAGAAAGGCAAGAGAGCGCTACAGCAGTTTATCTCTGAACTCTGAAGCTTCTATCTCAGGGTCTAGAGAGAAGACACAGATAAAACTAAGAAATGGTGTGTATTAAATGCTAAAGTAATCTGAGTTCTAGAAAATTTAGATAAGTCTCTTTGGTACACCCATTGCCCTTGAGTCAATTTTTGACTCATAGTGACCCTGAAGGACAGAGTGGAATTGCACCATGGGTTTCCAAGGAGCAGCTGGTGGATTCAAACTGCCTACCTTTTGGTTAGCAGCCAAGCTCTTAACTACTGGGCCTCCAGGTATAGGTAGTAGTAAAGGGCTATAAACAAAACAAAACTAAGTTGCTGTCAATCAACCCTGACTCCTGGCGACCTCATGTGTGTCAGGGTAGAACTGAGCTCCATAGGGTTTTCAATGGCTGAATTTTTGAAAGTAAATTGTCAGCACTTTCTTTAAAGATATCTTTGGGTGGGCTCAACCTCCAACCTTTTGGTTAGCAGCCAAGCTCCTTAACTGTTTGCGCTACCCAGGGACTCTGCCATGACCCTGCCGTGCCCAGCACCCCCACCCCTCCGCAGCTCTGATTTGGGTAGAGTTAGAAGGAGGAAGGGGAGGAGGTCAGAAGCCTATCTATCAGTGTTATTTACTATACGGTTTCACTATTCTAATTATGGGGAATACAGCAATCATCAAAACAAAGATCTCTTCCCTCATTGACCTAGGGGCAAAGGTCAGACAAGAAACAATAAATACGTTAATTATATGCATGTTAGAAAGTGGTAAGGAAGATGGATAGGGTCACCAGGTGGTGTGCCATTCAAACTGGGATACTTCTGGAAGTGAAAGGAGGCACTGTTAATAGTTATCCTGAAACAACAGATATCAACCAGAGCTGTCCTGAGCAAACAGGAGTGTGAGGTCACGCTAGCCATGGGAAAGAAAAAGAGCAGGGTGAGCAGGTTCTGGAATGGGGGCAGGGACAAAATCTTTTGCAATTTTTAATACAACAGTCATGGTAGGCCTCATGGAGGGGTGACACCTCATCTTCCTGAGCCTCCATTTCCTCATCTGTAAAAGAAGGAGCTTAGCCTAAAACAATTCCTAAGGTTGCACTCTGTTCTGACATTCCACAATCAATGATCCAGGAGCAATGGAGCACTCTTGTCTGGTCTGGTGTGAGAACAGGGAGAGGAGGGTTCTTGGGGTTGCTGAGGGGGCCAGCAGAGAGGCCCAATAATTGTGTTTGGGGATCACACACCGCAATCTTCTACTCTGTGAACCTCATTTCCAAGCACCTTCTTGAATGCAGCTTCTTGAATTTGGACAGGTGAAAATTGTCCTCTGGTCCCAGGAAGCCTGTTCTCTGACTCATGAATTCCTGTATGAGTCTCACTCCAGAGTGATGAGGTGTTGCTTCCCCCACTGGTGATCACTCATCCTCTGTTTGATCTGTTTGTTCTTGTCATGATGGTGTGTAAAGCCATCTTTAAAAAGGGTGTTGAGAAAATAGAATGGTTGACAAAGTATTTCAGAAGTTTGGAGGCTGTTATGATTTTGTGAGAAGATGGTGTTAGGTTTTTCTTCCTAATAATATTTTAGTGTGTTTTCAGTGAAAGTTTACACAGCAAATTAGTTACCATTCTGACAATTTGTATACAAATTGTTCAGTGACATTAGTTATATTTTTCACAATGAGTCAACACTCTCTTTAAGGGTGTTCTGATTGTTCATTTCCAGTGCTCTAGTTTCCCTGTCCCCTTACCTTCTCATCTTTGCTTTAGAGTAATTGTTGACCTTTTGGTCTCATACAAATGTTTTTTTAATGGACCTCTGTGCTAATGGGTAATATCCTTTATTTTTTGTGTCAGTCTGTTATCTCATTAAAAGGTAACCTTAGGGGATAGCTTCAATTCAAGGTTTAAAGTGTATCTCAAGTCAATTGTTTCAGGGAGTCCTCTAGTCGTAAGTGGTGAGTGAGTGTGGACTTTTTAAGAATTTGCTGTCTGTTCCATGTTTTTCTTCCATTTTATCAGGGTCCACCTATTGTGGCCTGATCAGAACAGTTGGTATCTAGTTCTTCTGGTCTCAGGGTAGATGAGTCCGTGGCTTGTGTAGGCTAATAGCCCTGTAGACTGGTTTCTTCTCTAAGACTTTGGGTTCCTTTATTCTCTTTTGCCTCTGATGAGTAGAGACCAATAGTTGTGTCTTAGACAGCTGCTCACAAGCTTTTAAGACCCCAGAAGCTACTCACCTCACTAAGATGCAGAATATTAACTTTGTGAGCTATATTATGCCAGTTGACTGAGTTGTCCCATGAAACTAAAGTCCTAAGGCTTCAAACCCAGAAAACCAGTCTCACAAGGTATTTGGCTACATCTGATAAATATCTATAACTGTGTCTTCTATGAATATATATGCATGCACACACATATCTGTATGCAAATGAACACGTGCTTTGAGGAGTTAGGTTTTGAACATAATAAGACAGAAATGAGAGAAGGACATTCAGGTGATGTCTAGTGGCATATGATATGTTAGTACTAAGGAGATGATTTTTTTGGTATCATAATTTATATAATACATGATAACAATCTATTAATATGACATCTCAATTCAACATAGGATTTTTCTGCCTTAATTTTATGCCAATTAATTTATTAAGTCATCAAAATTAATATTTTTAACAATTTCATTTTTAAGTGATATAATTGAAAGTGATGTCAGTCACTCTTTTTTAATTTATTGTGCTTTAGGAAAAGTTTACAGTGCAAATTAGTTTCTCATTCAAAAATGTATACACACATTGTTTTGTGACATTGGTTGCAATCCCCGAAAAGTGTCAGCATTCTCCCCCTTTCCACCTTGGGTTCCCCATGTGCATTCATCCAGTTTTCATGTCCCTTCCTGCCTTTTCGTCTTTGCTTTTGGGCAGGTGTTGCCCATTTGGTCTTGTATACTTGACTGAACTAAGAAGCACATTCCTCATGTGTGTTACTGTTTGTTTTATAGGCCTGTGTAATCTTTGGCTGAAAGGTGGACTTTGAGAGTGGCTTCAGCTCTGAGTTAGCAGGGTGTCTAGGGACCATAGTCTCAGGGGCTCCTCCAGTCTCTGTCAGACCAATAACTCTCGTCTTTTTTTTTGTGAATTTGAATTGTGTTTTACATTTTTCTCCCGCTTGGTCTGGGACCCTCTGTTGTGATCTCAGTCAGAGCAGTTGTTGGTGGTAGCCAGGCACCACCTATTTCTTCTGGGCTCAGAGCGGTGGAGGCTGTGGTTCATATGGTCCATTAGACCTTCGGACTAATAATTTCTTTGTGTTTTTGGTTTTCTTCATTCTCCTTTGCTCCACACAGGATGGAACAAATAGATGTATCTTAGATGGATGCTCACAAGTTTTTAAGACCCCAAATGCTACTCACCAAAGTAGGATGTTGAACATCTTCTTTATGAACTATGTTATGCCAGTTGACCTAGGTGTCACCCGAGACCATGGTCCCCAGCCCTGAGTTCCAGTAACTCGGTCCCACAAGATGTTTGGATGTGTTGAGGAAGCTTCTATGACTTTGCCTTGGTCAAGTTGTGCAGACTTACCCTATATTATGTGTTTTCTTTCCCTTCAACATCTTTTTGCTATTGTAAATGATGCCTCAGTGAACACGGGCATGTATATGTGTATTCGAGCAATGGCTGTTACTTCTCTAGGATATATTTCTAGGAGTGGGATTGCATTTTATAGTGCTTGTTTTTCTGGTGCTGACATTTTTCTTTGTTCCTCTTACTCTCCTGTCCTGAGTTCCTTTTGTTTGTGGATATTTTTCTTCATTTCTCTTGTTTTTATAGGTTTTGCTTTTACTGAGACTTTGTTTTTCTTCTTTATTTTAATGAGTAGGTTTGTTAACTTTCTTTGTGGTTACCTTGAAATTTACCCTTATCTTCCTAGATTTGAACCAGTCTATTATTTCTTGCTATCGCCTTGCCTTCTTCTCCATTAGAAGTTTCTATAACAACACCATTTATTCTCTCTTTTATTGTTCTGATGCTGTTTTCATTTACAGATTAACCTCTCTGGTTCCCTGTTGTAATTCTTTTGGTTTTGCATAGTCCTTAAGAGTTCATTTCTTAGGTTGGTGTCTGGCTAGTACAATCCTGTGTCCTATATTCATCCTGTGGTCTGCTGTTGTTTGTTCTCAGATCAAAGGACTCCCTTTAATAAGTTTTGTAAGTTTGGTTTGGTTTTTACATAGTCCCTTAATTTCTGTTTATCTGGAAATGATCTAATTTCACCAACATATTTGAACAAGAGTTTTGCAGGATATATTACTCTTGCCTGGCAATTTTTTTCTTTTAAGGTTTCATATACGTCATCCTATTGCCTTCTTGCCTGCATGGTTTCTGCCAAATAATCTGAGCTTAGTCTTATTGTTTCTCCTCTGTACGTGACTTTTTGTTTTTCTCGAGCTGCTCTCAGGATTCTTTGTCTTTGGTTTTCCCAAGTGTGATTATGATATGCCTTGTTGATTTTCTTTTGGGATCTATCCTATATGGGGTTTGTTGAGCTTCTTGGATGGACAGATTTTCATCTTTTATATTGGGGAAGTTTTCTGTCAGCAATTCTTCAATGGTCCTCTCTGTGTTTTCTGTTTTCTCCCTGTGTTCTGGAACTCTGATCACTCACAGATTTTTCCTTTTGATTGTATCCCACGTAATTCTCACGGTTTCTTCATTTTTCTTCATTCTTCTTTTCTGATTTTTCCTCAGAGTAGTATCCAGGTGTCCTCAATTTTGCCAATCCTATCTTCCATCGTTTCAAACCTGCTCCTCAGCCCTTCTATGACACTGTCCATTTCTGAAATCTTGTTGTTTATCTTTTGGATTTTTAATTGTTGTTTTTGTATGGTTTCTAGTTGTGAATTTATTTTAGCATTTTGTTCCTGTATTATTTTCCTGAATTCTTCCTTTTGTTTGTCTGTATTTTCCATGAATTTTTCTATTTTGCTCCAACTCTTGGATAATTCTGAATATTAGAGATTTGAATTCCCTATCAGTTAGGTCTAGTACCTTTTCTTCTACTGGAAGGTCATCTGGCGTTTTATTTCGGATGCCTGCTAGAACCATCCTGTCCTGTTTTTGTAAATGTTTTAATTGTCTGCTGTCTCCAGGTCATTCATTGGTTATTTTCCTCATTTATTGATTGTAGATTTGTTTGTTTCATCCTGATTTTTTGTTTTATTTGGTTATGTCTGAGCAGATGGGCTTTGTGTTCTTTGTTGTTTACTCATCTGTGGGCACCATATTTTTCACCTCCTTCTCCAATGGGCAGGGTCAGTCACTCAGGTATGGTACATCAGGGGAGGCCCAGCTGAAGGGGAGTTGCTGGGAGGTGTTGTTTGTGGCATGTACCAGGGCTGACAGTATGGACCAGGAATCAGTGCAGGGCAGGTTCCAGTAGGCCATGCCTGTGCTGCTTGGGAGTGTGATGTTCAGTTCACAGTGCAGGTAGGCAGGAAGGAGAGGTTAGTTTGTGATGTGTGGAGCTAAGATGGTTATGGGAAAGGTGAGAGAGAGGAGAGGAACAGGAGCCAAAAACATACACACAAACAAAAAAGAGTACTAAAGGAGCTTGCTATTGGAGTGGAGAGATGAGAGACTGAGAAATGGGGAAAAACAAAAATGAGGAAAAAAAAGAAAAAGGGTAAAAGAAAAAAAATGACTAAATCGAGAAACTGGAAATGAAGAAAGACAAAAAGGGAATAAGAGAAAGAAGAAAAGAAAACCAAGATACAAAATAAAAAACCAAAACAAACAGAAAACAAAACCAAAAAAAAAAAGAAAAAAAGAGATGTCCCCAGGTATGTCTCTCTGCATCTGCACAGAGTAAAGGAGTAACTTCCAAGCCGCGCAGTACTGCCTGGCTAGAAGGGGCTCCCAAACCAAGAAAAGAAAAAGAAAACAAACAAATCAAAACAGAACAAATTAGAGCAAACAAACATAAAAGCCCTGGGGCTCCCACCAGCATGGCAGCAGGGGCCGGGAATCAGTTTCATAGTCGAGTGGTGTTTCGCAGCCTTTCAGGAAGAAGCAAAGATGGCACATAGAGCCAGGTATTTGAGAGAAAGGACGGGGAGGTGGTGAGGGATAGGGAAGAAATCTAAAGAAGTTGAAAAAAGCAACACCAGCAACCAACAAAAGGCACTCAGGGAGCCAGCCAGTGTGGGCAGGTGGAATCCAAGTGATACCAGGGTGAAGTTGGTGCTTCTCGGCCAAAAGACTGTGGCCACAGGAAGCAGAGGAGGCTAAGTGGAGATGAAGAAGGGTGGGTGGTGGGAAAACCTATATGGCTGGTTACTGGTTGTTCTGACTCCTGCTGGAAGCTCCATGAAGCTGCTTTCTCATATCCCCTGTTAGCTGATCTCCCATAGGAGTCCAAGATGGCGGATCCGTGCTGTGGTAGCTGATAGGGGACCTCTGCATGTATCTCTCCTTGCTCTCTGTTCTCTGTCAGTTTCTTATTCCATTTGGTGCTTGGCTGAGTTCTTTATCTCTTCATTTGATGCTTAGGGTTTCGGGATTGATGTGTGACTGTGTTTGACTTAGTTTTTCTGATCTTTGCTGCAGAGGGACGATGTGGTGCTTCTGACTATAGCACCATGCTGCCCGGAAGTTCTACTCATTCTTTTATTTTCTGATTTTTTGATTCATGCCAATAATGTTGAGGTAAGATGCTATCTCGTGACATCAGTTCCTCTTGGCAAATGCAAGATAACAAATGATTTTTTATAATTTTTAATTTTGAGCAGGATCTTCCTGCTGATGCAACTGTTACTAGAGCTATTAAAACTATTTTATAGGTTGTGACAACATTGGGGTAGATTTCTGATAAATAATTTCAAAATATTAATTAGTACATGTAGATCTGAAGATTCTTGCAGAACAATTGTTCTAAACAGATTTAACTCCTCATGCCAACCAGTTTAAGTATGAAATTAATTTTAAATTTAAGTTTATACAATAATATCTTAATGTTTTCTCTAATATTTCCTATAAGTTGTGGAAGTTGTAGAAGTAATGGAAAGTGGCTTCACGGTTTGTATGTAGTTCATAATGCTTGTTCATGCATTTTGTTGCTGCATCTTCACTGCAAGGAAAATTAATATTAAAATTGTCTTTCTCATTAAATTCATCAAAAACTTCCTATGGTGTTCTTTTCTATCAAATCTGATCTTTAACTTTAATTTCTATTTTTAAGTCTGTAGATATTTTCTTTGCAATGTTACAGCAGTTTGAAAACCAGAGATTCTAAAATCTTTAAAGAATTCAGAAAACTCCCTGATATACTATATTGCAATGTCCACGTACACATTTTTATTTTGTAATAATTTACTAACAAATTTATGGTCTGAGCACCTGTGGTTCCTGTAATAGTTGTGTAGATGTAGCAGGATGGGCTCTGGGGATAGAAGGGCAATTCTGCCTCCCACCTTGGGGTCTTCCTCTTTTTCAAAGCTATTGCCATTCCTGCCACCATTGTGGCTTCTGCTGCTGTTGTCACCATGGCCACTTCCAACTGAGCCCGTGTCCCAGTCTATCCATCCCCTCAGGGCCTCGTGTTGCCCCAGCCTATCCCAGGTGTGTGTGTGCATGCCAAGTGGCCAAGCCCACTGTTTTTCCTGCCACCATGTTACAGAGGAATTAACTGAGGCATGGAGAAGACAGGTGGCAAGTGTTAATTTAAAAAGTTAGCAACAGGCTAAGGACTTGATCACTATTTCCTGATGGACTTTTATCTCACTTTTTTTTTTCCTACAGACAATACTGTGTCAGAAAATTCATAAGGACTTTGACTTACTGCTAGACTAGTCTTAGCTAACCAAGACAGATGACAGTTTTGCACAATCATTTGGTTTTAGAACTGATGAAAACTTGTCTCTGTGGTTGGGTTTATTTGCTAATGGAATGGCTTAGTCTAAGGATATGAGGTTATGAAATGTTTTACCACTCCCTAATATCCATCACCATTTTTCCAGCTTCCTATAGAAGATTTATTGCCATTTTTCCAGGCTTGTCTAACAACTTTTCATAATTTTTCCCGTATCCTAAAACTTTCTCATCATTTTTTTCTGGCCCTGTTTAACAGTTTCTTGCTGCCTACCTTGTGGTCCTAAAACCAATTTCATATATTTTAGATTATTGTCATATCAGCACCTCACTTTCAGTATTAACTATTTTTCCTGTTATCTATTGCCACAATAACGCTACATAATAAATAGTTACAATACTTCAGTAGCATATAACAATAAACATTGACATAACTCTTGGGTCTAGTTGATCTTAACTTGGTTCGGCTAATCTTAGTTGGACTCACTCATGTGTCTTCGTCAGCTGCAGGTCTGCAAGGTGGACCTACTGATCTTAGATGGGTTGCCTATGTATCTGCATGTTGCTTGACTGTTGGCTAATCAAGGATGGCCTTGACTGAGACAACTGGGCAGTGTGACTCTGTTCCATGTGTCTCATCTTCCAGTAGACTGTGTTCTCATGTGATGGTAGAAGGCAAGCACACAAATAAAAATCTGCAACACTTTTCCAGTTTTCTTTGTGTATCATGCCTGCTAACTTCCCACTGGCCAAAGCAGGCAACATTGCTAGCCCAGATTCAAAAGATGGAGAGTACCTGTTGTCAATTCTTTTGGGTATATACCTAGGAGTGGAATTGCTGGGTCAAATGGTCATTCTATGTTTAACTTTTTGAGGAACCTCAACTTTTTGAGGACCCTCAATTACATTGAGGTGCTTCTGTTTATTCTTTCTGAGGAGTTATTTTTTTTTTTTTTTTGGAAAGGGTGCACTATTTCCATAGCAGCTGCACCAATTTTATTTAATCAAACATGAATGTTCACAACAGCACTATTCCCAATAGCCAAAAGAGTGGATTGTGGAGTCAGACTGCCTAGGTAAATTTCCTAGCTGTGTTACTTCAGACAAATTACTTAACCATTTTGTGCTCAGTTTTCTCATCTGTAAAAGGGGGATAAGAGTACCTAATACTTAATTTTGTAAGAAGGATTGTTTGAAATTATACATAAAAATGTCTTAGCATAGTATGTGGCATTATAGTGCTCACTAAATATTGACTATCATCATGATTCCTGTTTTATGTTTTCAAATACTGAGACTCAGAGATGCTGAGTACTTTGTGTGAGGTCATACAGCAAATAAGATGGGGAGCTGGATTTGAATGTAGATATGATTACAAAGTTTTAACACACTTTCCAACCCAGCCAAATCATCACAGTTCAAACAGCTCCAGGAACTGGCTATGCTCAGCCTGGGAATATGAGGTTTAAGGGGACCTGATAACTCTCTTCTTATATCTGAAAGGATAGCTGGTGATAGAATGTATAGACATATCCTGTAGGGGGCTTATTACTTTCAGGATGCCATTCGTAAAGTACCGGGAGACTTTCCTACTTAGCCTGTTCCTTCATTGAAGACTACTTCCTAACATGAGTTAGTTGTGCTCAAGAAAGACATAAATGATTTGTCTTTCAGGAGTGACATTGAAGAGGGCTCAATGGGGGCTGGGGAAGAGCACTCCAGGGACAAATTCTCAGTGGGTTGCTGTGAGTGTTAGTTAGGCACGAGATGACAGTTGATTAAAGTCAGCCCTAGTGGATTCATTCAACCAACAATCAACATATATCGAGTGCTGCCTAATCTTAGGCATTGTTCTGGATGCTGAGATTGACCACTGAACAAAACTGATTATGAGAATTGTCGTGGAGAGGAGAGAAAGTGCTATGATGGGAGAGATTGCAAACTCTGACAGATCACGATTTAGGTAAGAAATGCGTGGTAATAGAACTCTGCCTGCAGTTCCTCAGGGGCACTGCACCACTACAGCAGAAGTCACCAAACTTTCCTTCACACAGTCACATGACCAATGCCATACACAAGGGAGACTTTCCATAGATATCTTGGTCTCATCTTGCCTGCTTATTGACATGTTTCTTACAACTTCCTTTTGCTCCCGCTCAAAAAAACTTGTCAAAAGTGAGTAACTAAGGATTATGAATATTATATAGGGCTAACTTTCAATTCGTAGTATATAAAAACAGCCAGTCATATAAAAACTTCAGCTATTTAAGTTTGTACTTGTAATGTCGCACTTATGAACTAGCTCAATCCTGGTTATGAAATACCAATTTGTTTCTTGACTGGTAAACACAATGTTTGGAAAACTTTGGCTAGTAGAATAAAGTCCAAATTAATTAGCATTCATTAATGCAACACCCTCCATGGTGTCTTCTCTGCTTAACTCTCCCCCAAGTCACATTCCTGACCTATTCCTGAACTATGTGGTAGAAGCAACATGGCACACATCATCCTATTTCTAGCCTAAGTGCATGTTTTCATGCTCTTCTACCTTTCTGAAATGACATCCTCTTCTTCCCTCCTCCTCCTTGGACTAACTTTGATGAGCTTTAAGGATCCAGTTCAGCCATCATTTCCTCCAGGAAATCTTTCTTGCCTTTCCCAGTCTGCTGATCCAGGTTCTCCTCTGAGTTCTCACAGCATCCTATGAATAACTATCCTTTCCACACCATGCAGCTACTTTATATTTTTATGTATAGCTTTCCCACTAAACTGTGAGTTCCTATGGGAAGCACTATGTCTTGCTCAACCTTGAATCCCCACAGTCTAGCACAGTGTCTGACACACTCAGTACATGTGTGTTGATCATTCAATTAAGGGAAAAGATAATGAATGAATGATGAGAATATGGGCAGACAAATACAGTGCAAATTTTAAGTCTAAAGTGAGTGACAAGTAGGCAAGCTTTACTTCATGCAGTAGACTATGGATTGGCTTAACTGTCTCTTTCATGCTTGAACACCCAGGAAGACAGAAGAAATTTCTTCCTGGAGGTATTGATACTATTGATTTCCAGTCAAGGATGCTGCTGATTCGATTATCTTCCCATTCTTCTACCACCCTTTTTCTTAATTCAAAATGCTTAACACATAACTATTCAATTGTTAATAAGCAGGAATAAGTATGTCATTAATTTTAAAATACTTTGTTCTGAGGATGGACTGTCTATAAAATTTCAGCAGTGGCTGTACAATTATTAATGAATTTAATTTCCAGTGTTAAACACATTATAATTTGAGGCTCAGTTTATGTGCTAGTTGAAGTTTTGCCCAGAGAAGAGTATGCTTTCTTGGACTGTCATCATCTGTTTATTTATTTCTGGCTTTCCTTTTGAAAAACACCTCTCCTAAAAATGAACCATCTGTGAAGAAGAGTCAGCAAGAACATGGAACCCATTGGGCTTAAAAGTGCCAATGGAGTTGGTGTTTGCCCAGGATTATGATGGCTGACTCTGATATTAAGGGACATATACAGACAGACCTTCAGCTTTTGTTCCCTATGTGACTTTGAGCAAGCTATTTCACGTCTTTTGGCCCTACTTTCCTCATCAGATAAAATGAGGATTAATATTACTTATACCCAAATGAGACCCCTTGTGGCACAGTAATTAACATCTCATTTGCTATCCAAAAGGTCGGCAGTTCAAATCCACTAGCTGCTCCTTGGAAATCCTATGAGACAGTTCTACTCCGTCATTTAAGTTGAGTTGGAATCGACTCAATGGCAAAGGATTTTTTTTTTTTTTGAGATATATTTAAAGATCTGGTACATAATAGATGCTCAATATTTTGTGCTAATATTATCATCTTTACTACAACAGGGTGAGGATCTCTACAACTAACTTTGGGCTAAGTGATGAGTATATTGAGATTCAGGCTTAACTCTAACTCCTCCTTGATCTGCAGCTTCGTTTGAATGCACCAACTTTGAGCTTTTATTCTTGCAGCAACTCGTCTCTTACTACCCTTTCGATCCATCACCTACTGCTCCAGGTTGTGAAATGAGAAGGGCTGTCATCTGCTAGGGCTAAACCACTAAGGAAAGGGAAACTTGTGGGCCCAGGACCTTGCTTACGTGACCTCTTGGGGCTCTTCAATGGCTTCCTATTAGCAGAGCTCATTTTCAAAACCACGAATAAAAGCAGGCACGTGCACACTTCCTGTCCTTCATTATGTGCTTTTCCTGTGCTCTCTGGAATTGTATGATGCAGCAATCTGAAGAAGAGAGGAGGCATGGTGGAGGGCAAGAGCTCTGTGCTATTTGATTGCCTCCACTGTAAGCTGTAGAATTAACAGCTCGGCTTTGTGTCCCGCTAATTACCTACCACATCCACCAGACAAGTCTTGTACTCCTGAACTAGAGTTAGCAGGGAGCATCCACCTTCCTACCTAATTGAAAGGCAGCTGAGGGGACAAGCTGTTCATGTTACACAACTGTAAAAGGCTTCTGGGGTTTGTGTTTGCAGTTCTCACTGAGGAAGCCAGTATCTCAGTTCAGAACATAGGGCCTAGATTTAATCAATTCACTGTTTCTTAACAAGTTAAAGGCAGGAGGGTTTTTAGGTCAGCTTGCATGGGAGGCCAATTTTGGTTCGTTGGGTAATGAGTTTCATAAATACAGGATAAAAGCCCTGGATCACAGGAAGGGTCCAAACTGCAGAAAACACCATTTAACTGGACTCCTCTATTTACTGGAATTGTTTTGTTTTCAGCTTTAGGAGAAAAGGCTAAATGAGACTACTTCAGCCTAATAGTGTGCTTTTTCCCAAAATAGGAACTTGGAATATATGACTTAGAATTAGTACACTGTCTCCATGTTCCCTTACAATAATGTCTAATGTTCTGAGTGATAATTTTGAGGTTGTGAATGACCTAGATTAATTAACAGAAGATTGAATTGTTTTCTGTAAGTTCAATAGAGATCAGCTTTAGCAGTAGACAGGAGTCTTTGCCTATGATTTCTGAGGCATTTGTACAATACCATCTTTTTACTTCTTCCATGCTTAAAGTCCTTTTAATTGGACATTCATTACTCCTCTACGATAAAGTTCAGATCTCAAATCTGATAAAAAAAGAGGCAATATTTAGACTTGCACACTCTGCTGTAAATCACTTTACGAGGCCTTTCCTTAGTTTCCTGAGTAGGAAGGAAGTGAGACAGATGGCTTTGGACCAGGGCTTTGAATCTGTTCGAAACGGTTCTGTCACGGCTGTTGTAAACAAGGGCAGTGGACGTGTTGCACAGCAAACAAATTTGTTGCCTGTCAGATTTTGACCCCAGTAGGAAACAAATAGTAGTGCCCCCCTCAAAAATGGTGACTTGATCTTGCTGCTTTGAATGTTTCCGGAGACTGATTGGGAGATTGTACTATTGCAGAGACACATGTTCAAAACAGAGTGGCTGGCCACCATCTGTGAGCGGGGCACTGCTCTTTGTTTCCTACTGGGCTCAAAACCCGATGGGCAACAGATTTGATTGCTATGCAACGCATATGGCTGCCCTTGTTTACCACAGCCATAAATAAACCCTTTCAAAAGGATTCAAAGCCCTGCTTTGGACACCTGGATGGGGAAGTGGCGCCACCTAGAGGGAGGCAGAATCACGTTGCAGAAGGGAGACAGGCTCAGCTCTGGTCCCCCTTCTAATCCTCTCTCTGTTAGTTAAATGAATATCCAGATGTCTGTTGGCTTTCATTTCTCAAGCCCGAATCAATCAGATGGTAATGTAAGTGGATATAGTTTTAAAAGAAGTGGTTTCAGAAATAGTTCTTGCTTTTTTTTTTTTCTTTGCAAAGGGGGTATATGAGGGTTAAAGCTAAAACTAAAAATGTTTTATAACAAAATTAGGTATCAAACACCTTGAATGTCTTTAGGGAGCAATCAGACTAATAGTAATACACTAGTCAGGTACTATTAAATCCCAAAACTGAAATGTAGAAAATTTAAATAATTTTCCCAAGATCATACATCTAGAGACCAGGAACCACTTTGTTAACTGTCTCTAGTCAATTAGATGGTCTAAAAGCTGGATAATGAAAAAGGAAGACAGAAGAAGAACTGATGCATTTGAATTGTGGTGTTGGCAAAGAACACTGAATATACTGTGGACTACCAAAAGAATGAACAAATCAGTCTTAGAGGAAATACAATCAGAATGTTCCTTAGAAGTATAGATGGTGAGACACTGGCTTACTTACTTTGGACACATCATCAGGAAAGACCAATTTCTAGAAACGGACATCATGTATGGTAAAGTACAGGACAAAAGAAAATGAGGAAATCCCTAAATGAGATGGATTGACACAATAGCTACAAAATGGACTCAAACATACTAACGATCATGAAGATGGTACAGGACTGGGCAACATTTCATTCTGTTATACATAAGGTTGCCATGAGTCGGAGTCGACTCAACAGCAACTAACAAGTCCTCTGCAGTACACTTGTGTGCACCACAGGATACATGTGATGGACTTCTTAGGCTTTAGGGGGTTCTTGGTTTGCTCTCCCCCTCCCCAAGGCTACTAGCATAAAAGACTGCATCCTGCCTTATATACTAGTTAGCTGGCTGAAGCCTGGTTCCCATTTTTTTCCTGTTCATTCTGCCTTTTCCTAAGCTGGGTTGCTCTTTGCCCTAGTCGTGAATGGTGAAATTCTTTAGGTGAACTGACTTGGTATTTGACACCCTCCTTTTCATGCTTTTCTTCTCCAAAGCCACCTTCCTGATATAGCTATTTTAAGATTTATTTCATTCTTAATGCTGGTTTGATATTAGGCTGGGTTTACCTGCTCCCTGTTGACTCTCTTGAAAACAACTGAAGTTTTCCTTCTGTTTCTGTACTTGTCTCTAATTATACCCCCTTCTTCCTTACAATTATGCCAGCCCTGTCCTGGGCTTAAAAGAGTCACGATGATCAAGTGGCCCAATCCAATGAAAATAGATTTCCAAGAACATTGGATGAAATAAAAATTTCAAGTAATTTGTGATCTATTACACCAGAAGTTGCTTTTTTTTATTATCTGAGTATTCCAATTAATGAGTTTTGCTCTCATTTGCCAAAATTACTAGACCAAATAAAGGGACAAAACGCAGCATTCTTGAGATGTTTAAGTGGTGTTTTTGATCCCGGAGGTTTGGGATTGACTGTGTAGAGTAGACGAATTGGGCTGTTTGGGTCTTATGAAATACCACAAACCAATGTTACCTTTTTGGAGAAGATGAGGAGTACCTCACAAATGTTACAAGATGCTCACAGCCCCACTGAGCAGGGCATGAAATATTTACCGTCTCCTTTTAGGTGAGAAGGAAAAGCCCTCATTAAAGTTTCTTATTTACATTTCCATCAGTCAGCCTGCTTTCTAGTTTGGGCCATGTTCTCAAATTGTTCAGAGTTTATACCTTTAGGAAATGAATTGTGAGGAAGCCTCTATAATACATATGTTGAATTTTTCCTATACTGGGATGGTTGGGGAAAGCCTGAATGCTTTTTGGACAGGGGAGACAGTTCATTTCTGCCTATGTAAGGAGTCCAATTCTTGCAGAAAGGCCTAGGTACACAATGGCCACTTGCACTATTGCCCTTATAGAGAGTAACCACCTCCTCCACAACTTAGAGAGCTTAACCAGCAAAGATAAATGGTAGTGAATGCTGACTTCATCTATCTTAATCTCTGAGTGTACTGTAGTTTGCTAAATATTTTTGAGTGAGCTGCCATATTTTTATATGCAAGCTATACTTCACGTACAAGGAAGCAGACTATCTATGTTAGCTCTCTCCCACTCAAACAAGGAGCCCTCTGATTATTATGTATGTTCACTGTGATGTGCAATTTGTGGCACACTGATTTGTAGTTTACACCTCCTATAATTATTTTTACAGGTTAGCACTTAATTATTCTATTTGTTTTGGGGATGACTGCATCATCTTCTTTGTTTGCTTAGAATTTCCTGGAGGACACACGCATTAAACATTCATTCAGCAAACATTTGTTAAGTGCCTCCTAGGTATCAGACACTATGCTGAGTGCTAGGGATACAAATCTAATCATATCATTCTTGTTGTTAAGGTTCTCTTTAGAGAGATAAATAAGTAAATAAACCGCAACAACAGCAATGACAACAACAGCAAAAAAAAAAAAAAACGGTTGCCATAGAGTCAATTCCATGTGTGTCAGAGTAGAACTATGTTCCACAGAGCTTTCAATTTTTTTTTTTTTCAGAAGTATATTGCCAGGGCCTTCTTCCGAGCCTCCTCTGGATGGACTTGAACTGCCAACCTTTTGGTTAGCAGCCAAATGCCTTAACTATTTGAGTCGCCCAGGGACCCCCAAATAAGTAAATAGAGGGTCATAAATATGTGTGTGTGTGTTTGCCTGCAGTAACAAAAGAGGGCCTAAAGTGGATTGTACAAACTGTGCTTGCCCTTGCAGGAGAGGTAAGTGCAGAGAAAAGTCATTTGCAGTCCTCAGTCTCATCTACAAGCCTTCCAGGAGAGCTGAAGAAGATGCTTCAGGAAAAACCAGGGGAAGATTTTGGAGGCTGAGAGAGAGTTAGAAATGGAGGCAGGAAATAAGAAGCAAATGAAGAGACAGTGACAGAGAGAAATAGAGACAGAGAAGAGGAAAGGAGGCAAAGGGTGAGAAAATATAGTTTCAGTCCCTACCTCTAAGGAGTTCACAATCTAAACAGCCAATTGAGCAGAAAATAGAAAAACATAACAATAATGCAAGCACGATTGTGAGACAAACCACTGAAATGAAGGAAGGAGAAATCTAACTCCAAATGTCATCACTTCTGACTCATTTTGGAGTTAATAATGGGTGACCTGGTCAATGGATTGTGCTCTGAAACTGGTGGTGCTGGCTGAGAAGTCTTACCCTTCCTCCCAGAATCCTCTGCACCAGGAAGTTCTTGTCCTTGGCTGTGGATGGTTCTGGATGCTCCACTCTAGGTGACTGACCTGACCTTTGTCACTGCATGTGAAAACCTAAAAGCATGACTTCAAACCTGTAGTGCCCTTACTATTGCTCTAACACTGGATGGCCTGCTTTAAAAATCTTGTGAGTTTATTTTGCTCTCATTCATGTTATGAGCCTGGGTGGCACAAGCCGTTTGTGATTGACTGCTAACCTAAAGGCTGGTGGTTTGAACCCCCTCAGCAGCACCATGGAAAAAAATCTGGTAAACTTCTTCCATAAAGACTACAGTCAAGAAAACCCTATAGAGCTGTTCTACTTTGTAACACATGAGGTTGTCATGAGTCGGGGGCTGACTGGATGGCAGCCACCAACAACAGCAAAAACAAGCACAGTTCCTGTTGTTTTTATTCTTCAAAATTGTTCATAATTTTTCCCCCTGATCATTATTTATAAAAGCTTAATTTAATTATTCAGGGATAGACCATGTCCTGGTCACCAAATTCAGAGAATGTTACCCATCCCAGCTTGAAATCAGAAACTTGATTTGATTCATCTCCCTTAGTGCCAACTGAATCCATTTGCACCTTTTTTCCCTATTGCCACTGCCTTGGCTTAGATTCCTTTCCATTCCTCCCTCTCTTTCTCTCTCCTTCCCTTTCTTCCTTCAACCATATATAACGACTTGAAGTTGTCTATACACATTTAATCTCTCCCCTGCACTTTTACATATGTTATTCCTCGTATCTGGAACTTTCTGCCTCCTCACCATTACTTCTACATCAAAGAACATGAGTGCCTGCGTGCACGTGTGCACACACATACACACACACACACACACACACACACATCTTCACCTAGCTAATGTTTACTTCTCCTTTAGGAATCAGCTCAAGTGTCTTTTCCTATGGGAAGATTTCATGACCTCCTCCTTACCTAGGCTGAAAATCTCTTCTGCTCCAAAAGCACCTTAAGTATTCTTAGCGGCACCAAATTGTATTATTACCATTGCTGTTATTATGTGTTGATAGTGGGTCTCTCTTACTCTACTACTGTACATTTCTTGAGAGTAGGAGTTTAGAAACTGTGTCATCGTTTTGTAGTCTCAGTGATCATCACTTAGCAGAGGCTCACAAAAAATGAGTGAATCGGTTAAAGCATTAATTAATTCTTGCTTGGAGTTTTTCTTTCCCATATATTATAGAGACCTTGCTCAAGTAGAATGATGATTTAGCACTGAGGCCCAGGATCCCTGTTTTCTGCTCAGGCACCACTCATAATTTCAGCAACAGTCCATTACTGAAGTTCGTCAGTAGGTGCCTTTTTGTAGCATAAACATCACCTGTGTGTGAGTGTCCTGCACACAGCGGTGACTCAGTGTACATTTGTGTAGTTGTGTTTTTCAGTGACTGACGACACTGCTTTTATTTGCAAAGGCAAACTCCAGCAGAAACAGCTCATACCTCTTGTAGAGCAGGGATAGCAGTAGGTGTAAGGTTGAAACGGTTCCTAACAGGCACCTCTTCTAATTATTTTGCATACTGTGTCCTCCCACCCCACAATCCTGCAGTTAATAGATGACTATGAGTGGAAGCAATACAACTACAAGGGTTCTGACAGGTTTGCCTGCAAACATCACAGCATTAGCTCAAATGTGCATGTAGTTTGAGATTTCTTTGACTTTCAACTTCTGGAGTGGTGAATCAATGCTTATGAGCGTATCTTTTTCCCTAGCAGGTGCTAATGTGATTCTCCATTCAACAATCTCTACTTAAATATTTAAGAGGAAGTTTCCCTGGGTGCAGGGTAGATGCAAAGCAGTGATACCTGGAAGAAAGGAAACTATTAGTGGTGTTTTCATGCTTCTCTCATGACTTCTAACTGGTCAACTTGTAAATCATATATGCTTACATGAATTTTTCATTTACTTTTTTCCTTCAGTACATAGGAAAATGCTATTTTATAAACTGAGTCCAAAATGAAATTATAGTTAACCAAATTCAACATCATTTATTGAAAAAATACATCAGCTTGATTTCAGGAATCTAAGAAAGCTTTAACCTTGTAAAAATCTACTAATTACTATAATTCACTGTACTAATGGATAAAGAAAAAAATCATGTTTATCTCAAGAGAAGCAAAACAAAACAGCATTTCATAAGGTTTGACATTTACTTGTGATAAAACATTTAGAAAAATATAACCAGAAGGTAATTTCCTTAATTTGACAAAGTTTCTACACAAACATCTTAGCTAATGGAGAAACTTATGATATATTTCTTTGAAGAGCAGATCAAGAACAAGACAAGAATGCTGTATCACTGTGATCATTTAACATAGTATTAAAAGTCCTGGATGACTAAATAAGAGACGAAAAATAAAAGGTGTAAGAATGAAAAGGGAAGAGACAAGATTTTATCTCTTAAAGATGATATGTTTATCTATATAGATAATCCAGTAAATTCTAGACATATTATTAGGACAAAGCAAAGAATTCTAAAAGGTTGTCAGATACCAGATCTATTAAGAATAATCAATTTCATCCTTCAGCAAAAATCTCCTTCACAAAATAACGTTTTTAACAGGAAACCAAAACAATAAAAACAACTATGAGTTCATTGTTATCTTTGCAGAGAAAAAATTAGAAAGTATTTTATAAGGCCTAAAGACATGGAAATTTATACTAGATATATGATGGAATAACCTAACTTATAAAGATGTTGTCTCCTAGAATTTACAAATTCAATGTGGTTCCTGTTGTCTTAGTCACCTAGTGCCTGCTCCAACAGAAATACCACAAGTGGATGGCTTTCGTAAAGAGAAATTTATTTTCTCACAGTCCAGTAGGCTACATGTCCAAATTCAGGGCGTCAGCTCCAGGGGAAGGCTTTCTGTCTTTGTCGGCTCTGGAGGAAGGTCCTTCCTTGTGTGGTGCATCAATCCTCCCTTGGTCTAGAAGCATCTCAGTGCAGGTCCAAAGGACGAGCTCTGCTCCCAACACTGCTTTCTTGGTGGTATGAGGTTTCTATGTGTCTCTGCTCGCTTCTCTCTTGTATATCTCAAAAGAGACTGCATTAAGACACTATCTAATCTTGTCAACCTCATCAGTATAACCTCATCACAGTGACAGAATTTACAACACATAAGGAGATCACATATAATCTCATCATAGTGATAGAGTTTACAACACATAAGGAAATCACATCAGATTACACAATCATACGACACTGGGAATCATGACCCAGCCAAGCTGACAGATATTTTTGGGGGACACAACTCAATCCATGACACCTGTAAAAATTCCAGGAGGAATATCTTAGTAACTCGACACATATTCTAAGCTATTATGGGAGAATAAAAGGTCACACATGGCTAGGTCAATTTTGAAAGAGAAGAGCAAAGCACGGGCTTGCTATACCAGATATGAAGGCATACTAATTTACTATAAGTTATCATGATAGAAACAATGTGGTATTAATACACATGGAGAGGTTTCCAAAGTTAATTATAAAATTTTAAGATTAAATCTTATACACTACTTGATCTTTCATTGTTTAACTTATTGAATTGCTTTCTTACATGAGTAGGGGTAAATTTCAATTTTTAATAACTCCAACTCACAAGAAACTTCAAAAGCTGAAGATTTTGGTGCTCTATTTGTTGAATAATTTGATTAAACATTTTTAATTGGTTCTTAACAAAATACATCCAAAACCTTGAGGATTTAACAAAAAATCAATACCATTGTAAGACACTAAGTTTCATTTACAAAGTACTTCTTCAAAGGCTCAAACATTTCTAAAATTTTATTGATGTTGGATGGCAAAGGGAGAAAGTTCATACTGAGATACTTTTTGGTGTTCAATATTAATTTCATAACAAAAATTTTGTAGTTCAGTTACTGTAACAGGATATATACACAAATTAGTAGAATATCATAGTTGGATAAGATTATGAATTATTTGTGCACAATACCTTTTTCTCCATAAGTTTCTCAAATTGCTTTGTTTCTTAAATGTGCTTGTTTCAACAATGCGCTCCACCAAAATTTGTATTTTTACTATTACCACAAAAACAAATAATTTTATCTCAAAATTGAATGTTTTAACTCAGCTAACAATAGCATTTTAATACTGTCTGATGTTACTTCTAAAGTAAAATGAATTCCCAAAAACTTTACTTTGTTTCCAGAAATTGAATACAACATTGGGCCATTACTAGAATGAATTAATTTTTTAAAAATTATTTATTTTGTTGTTGTTGAGAATATATACAGCAAAAGAAACACCAATTCAACAGTTTCTACACGTGCCATTTAGAGGCATTGATTACATTCTTCAAGTTGTGCAACCATTCTCACCCTCCTTTTCTGAGTTGTTCCTCCCTCATTAACAAAAATTCACTGTCCCTAATCTTTCGAGTTGCTGTTGTCAGTTGGATCCCATACAGATAATTTTTTTTAATTGTTGTGCTTTAAGTGAAAGTTTACAATTCAAGTTAGTCTCTCATACAAAAATTTATACATACCTTGTTTTGTGACCCTGGTTGCTTTCCCTATCCTGTGACAGCTCACTCTTCCTTTCCACCCCGGATTTCCTGTGTCCATTCAGCAAACTCCTGACCCTTTCTGCCTTCTCATCTCGCCTATCAAGACATATGAATTAGTGGTTATATATGTACTATACCATTATACGCATGGCAGCGTAATCGCTTTTTATACAAGAGAAATGAGATACACGTTGCATGTGGAAAGCTGTTGTGTTCACTACATCCAGTTACATCTCTGATGGGGATTTCTGAATTTGTGGGACCATAGTCATATATGCAGTTGGATGCTGCCCGAAGGAAATTATGTGATGCTTGACTGTATTATAATTTAAGTTCCCACATCCTTTAGCAAATTATTGTTATTCTGAATATAGTAAAACTTTTCCAAATGTGGAAAGAGTAAACTCTTATTAATTGTATGCTTTCTCATTATTTCTTCACTTTCATCCAATGAGTATCTCGAAGGAGATTTCATCCATGTAAGGCTTAATTTTAGTTCAAACAAGCTGAGAACTTTTGTGATTACAACGGATACATGATATGTCAAAATAAATGGAAGCTGGTAGGGGTTATCACTATTATTTTCTTTTACAGAAAGGGAAACACTCCTGGCTGTGCCATGTAGTATTGGACCCAGAATCATTATGTCTCCTGCTTTCCCTTCTACTCTTCCTGGCTCCTGCCATGGGCAGTATGGACAATTTCTTTCTTAAGTATAAGCCACAAGGGATGGGGCTCGGATATCCCTAGCACAATTAAAAATTTGTAACTCAGTTGACCTGGCTAATCCTAATCAACTTGAAGTTTTCATTGTATAGGAGTTTAATTATGTTATTTCATTGTCTTTACTGGTTGCAACATGGAGGCAGTGGTAGAATTCTCGTTTTGCATGTGGGAGACCTGGGTTCAATTCCCAACCAATTCACCTAATGTGCAGCCACCACCTGTCTGTCAGCGGAGACTTGCATATTACTATGATGCTGAACAGGTTTCGGTGGAGCTTCCAGACTAAGATGGACTAGGAAGAAAGGCCTGGAGATCTAGTTCCAAATATTGGCCAGTGAAAACCCTATGGATCACAGCAACCTGATATACAACTGATCATGCGGATGACACAGGACCTGGCAGCATTTTGTTTCATTCTGCATAGGGTCACTGTGAGTCAGGGCCTATAATGGCAGCTAACAACAGCAACATTGTTTGCAAATAGAACCACAAGATCTTCTTCAATTTCAAAGTTCCTGTCTGGGTTGAAGAGAAGACCAGAGCTTGGAGATCAGATCATGTACTAGTTTGCCATGGTATCTGCAGCAAGCTTTAGTTTTTGAGGGCTCAGATTCTTTTGAGTAAAATAGAACAGTGCTTACTTCATGTACGCACAAGGTGGTGATGCCTATGAATAACCTTCAAAACTTAAGAAGCACCAGACAAGTTTGAGGTGGTTTTTATATTTTTCAGGAAGCTAATTTATAAATAGAGGAATAAAATTGACTCATTTAATTATGTTGGTAGTTTTTAGCAGTGATTTCTCACATGACTAAACTTAATCTATTTCTCTTCAAGGAAAAAACATAGTTTGAAAGTTTCTACCATCACAATCAGGTTGTAATTCCTTTTTATTCTGTTATCATTATCTGAATCAAGCTAGTATCAACATTTTATGAAAAAAGATGTATATATTCATTTACACAGCAAACACCTGTAAGCCAGGATGATAAGCCTAATGATAGCAATGGATACTATTTGTATGTAGATGCCCCTAGGTTGTGCAAAAGGTTAACATGCTCAGCTGCTAACTAAAAGGTTGGAGATTCAAGTCTCCCCAGAGGAGTCTCAGAAGAAAGTCCTGGTGATCTACTTCTAAAAAATCAGCCATTGATAACCCTGTGGAGCACAGTTCTAATTTGACATACAACGGGTCACCATGAGTCAAAGTCGAGACAGCGATAAGTGGTTAAGCGTTATTTTTGAATTGGCTCATTGAATATTCAGAATGACCCCTTGACTATACTCAATTTATATCCATTTTACATACCCATGAACTATGGTCTAGAGAGGTTAAGCTGGTTCTTAACCAACAATGGCTTGTCTACACTCCTTAGAGAGGCAGTGTTGTTAGGTCCATGGGCCTTGAAGTCATATATGCCTGATTTTGAATTTCTTTTTAAGTAACTCAGAGTGAATTATTTAAGATATGTGAACCTCAGTTTCTCCTTTTGTAAAATGGTGAAAATAAGTAAATGCTCGCCAATAGGTTGTAGGTGGAGATCAAATGAGATTTGTGGGGCATTCACTACATAGCTTAACACATTATAAACACTCACTGAAAGGCAACTGTTATAATGATTATTACTTTTGTTGTTATTACTTTAATGATGATGTTCTTAATAGTTGGTAATGTTACAAAAAGTAAGACAAGATCCCTGACTTCAAAGTGTTTAAAATAAATAGTTCTTCTGTATTTTCCTTTAATCTGCTATAATTATTGCTGAACATAATCTAGAAAGTATGTCAGTAGCAGGGACAGAATACCCAATAAGAAAGGTATGTAACAGGCTTACTTGTGCTTACTTACTAATTCGTAGTGCACAATTTCACCACACCAAGAAAATTGTGCACTACAGATTAGTAAGCAAATACAAGTACGCTCATGTGTGCCTTGCTTACAGGTTAATCTGCCCCTGGTCAGTAACCTTGGTTCTGAATTGTTAGGCTTGCTTTTGCATCTATCCATTACCAGCCTTAAAAAAACTCAAACTTGTTGCCATCAAATTGATTCTGACATGTGACACCATGTGCTACAGAGTACAACTGCTCCATAGGGTTTTCTTGGCTGTAATCTTTACAGAAGCAGATAACCAGGCCTTTCTTCTGTGGTGCTGCTGGGTGGGTTTGAACCATCAACCTTTACATTAGTAGTCAAGTGCAAACCTTTTGTGCCACCCAGGGACCTTTTTGTTACGAGACTAGTTCTTCTCATTTTCATTCTCACTGCCTTCTCTGGGCCTGTTGCAGGACCTTCGTGTCACTGAGGCTTTGGCTCACCCTTGAGAGTGATTCTGCTTCTTCTTCAAGGTTTTGCTGCCTCAGGCTGCACTGGGGACACCTTCATGCTCTTACCCAGGCACATACCATTTCTCCACACCCCTCTGTTATCCACTGCTTCCTAGAGGTAGCCTGTAACCTAGCAGGGGATAGTCAGAGGAGGTCCCTTTTGGTTGCAGAATTAGTGGGTTCTTACTCTGTACTAGACACAGTGGAAATGAGCCATATGTGCTTCGTGAATGGCTGTCCAGAACTTGAAAGAGTACTTGGAACTAGGTGATGCTCATTAACATTTACCAAAGGGATGCATCTTCACAACAATCCCAAGAAGTAGGTGTTGTTATCCACATGTTAATAAAATGTGCAGACCAAATCTCAGAATCATTAAGTCATGTGCCCAAGGTCACCTGGTAGGTTGATTCAGGATTTGTATTTACGTAGTCTTACTCCAGAGTCTGTCACTCAGTCACTGTGAGATATGGCCTCCCACAATGCCTTTGAGTCTCTGGGAGAAGTCTGCTTCTTCTGAGTGATCAACAAAGGTCCTGGCTAGAGTTAAAAGCCAGATTGGACTGCAGCATGGTGTATAAGGAGTGAGCTGTGACATATGGCCTCCTGGATGCCTTTGTGCTCCAGAGCCAGCAGCAACTGGTCAGAGCTAAAAGCTAGTCTGGTGGTGCCCCACTGTGTGTAAGGAGTGAGCTGCCTGTTGCCTGCGATGCTGTTCAATTTCCTACTCCACATCTCATGCTGGTTTCTATTGACACTTTGGCCATGCCCTCTAGTTACATTAATTGGAGACAATTTTGCTACCAAATAGCCTCCATCCCTAATATATGAAAATTAAGGGTGACATTTTTTAGCATCAGAAGGTCCTAAAACCCTGGTTATAAATTTAGATGTGGTGCCTTAGTCAACTCGAAATATATAAATGACTTACCCTGATATTATGTTTTTAAACTAAGCTGACCTATTATCATGTGGCTAGAAATCCATGAAAACAATCATTAGTCTTCAGAACCCTGTTTTATGTGATGGCCTGACACTCTCTCTTAGCTCTTCCTATGCACCTACTCCAACTCTGACATTTCCTGGTTTTGATGATTCGTCTTTTTTTTTAATACTCAGCATTCTGTAGAATATCACTTGTACTAATTTTGGGGTTCTCTTTCATTTATTTAATTAATTATTTCACTCATTCACTAATTTAGGGCCTAGAAGATCCAATTTATTTAAATTTTAATCTTGATCCTGTTACTTCTTTGAATATACATAAGTTTCTAATCTCTCTAAATTTAGTTTATCTTTAAAATGAGGATAATATTAATATCTGTCTTGTAGTAATATTGTGAGGATTAAATGAATTAATATATATAAACTGCTTGGAACATCACCTGTCACATAGTGGGGTATATATATGTACGCTATTCTTGTTATTATTATCATTTACTCCTTCATTATGTATTTATTGGAAAAGCTATATACCAGGAAACCCTGGTGGAGTAGTCGTTAAGAGTTTGGTGGCTAACCAAAAGGTCGGCAGTTCAAATCCTCCAGGGCTCCTTGGAAACCCTATGGAACAGTTCTACACTGTCCTATAAGGTTGCTACGAGTCTGAATCTACTTGACGTCAACAGGTTTGCTATATACCTGGCACTATGCTCTCTGTCTCTGTCTCTGTCTCTGTCTCTCTCTCTCTCTCTCTATATATATATATATGAGCCCTGGTGTCACAGTGGTTAAGAGTTCAGCTGCTAACAAAAGATTGGCACTTCGAATCCACCAGCCACTCCTTGGAAACCATATGGGGCAGTTCTACTCTGTCCTATAGGGTTGCTGTGAGTCAGAGTCGACTCGAAGGTAACAAGTTTGGTCTTTGGGTTTATGCTATACACTAGATGGACAATGCACACCCTCTTGGACCTTACAGTTTATTAGGGATATAATTAAACAAGAGAAAAAAGTACAATTATGAGTTATACTGTTGTTGTTCCTGTTAGGTGCCATCGAGTCGATTCAGACTCATAGAGACCCTATGTACAACAGAATGAAACGCTGCCCAGACCTGCTCCATTCTCACAATCGTTGCTATGCTTCAGCTCATTGTTGCAGCCACTATAAAGAATGTCGAGTATAAAAAACAAAAACAAAAACAGATGAATCATCAAAACCAGGAAATGTTATAGAGTTGGAGAAGGTGCATAGGAAGAGATAAGTTGAGAGTGTCAGGCCATCACATAAAACAGGGTTCTGAAGACTGGTGATTGTTTTTCATGGATTTCTAGCCACATGGTAATTGAGGGTCTTCCTCTCTTTCACTGACCCTCTACTTTACCAAGCATGATCTCCTTTTCCAGCAACTGGTCCCTCCTGGTAACATGTCCAAAGTATATAAGACGAAGTCTCATCATCCTTGCTTCTAAGGAGCATTCTGGCCGTACTTCTTCCAAGACGGATTTGTTCGTTTTTTTGACAGTCCATAGTGTATTCAGTATTCTTCGCCAACACCACAATTCAAAGCCATCAGTTCTTCTTTGGTCTTCCTTATTAATCATCCAGTTTTCCCACGCATAAGAAGTGACTGAAAGCACCATGGCTTCAGTCAGGCACACCTTAGTCTTCAAGGTGACATCTTTGCTTTTTAACACTTTAAAGAGATCTTTTGCAGCATACTTGCCCAATGGAATGCATCTTTTGCAGCCGATTTGCCCAATGGAATGTCTTTTGATTTCTTGACTACTGCTTCCATGGGTGTTGAATTGTGGATCCAAGTAAAATAAAATCCTTCCTAACTTCAATCTTTTCTCCATTTATCATGATGTTGTTTATTGATCCAGTTGTGAGGATTTTTGTTTTCTTTATGTTGAGGTGTAATTCATACTGAAGGCTGTGGTCTTTGATCTTTATCAGTGAGTGCTTCAAGTCCTCTTCACTTTCCACTAGTAAGATTGTGTCATCTGCATAACGAATGTTGTTAATGAGTCTTCCTCCAATCCCAATGCCTGTTCTTCTTCATATAGTCCAGCTTCTTGGATTGTTTGCTCAGCATACATGTTGAATAAGTATGGTGAAAGGATAAACCCAGACGCACACCGTCCACGCTGTATTCCCTTGTTCTGTTCGAACAACTGCCTTTTGATCTATGTACAGGTTTCTCATGAGCACAATTAAGTGTTCTGGAATTCTCATTCTTTGCAATGTTATCCATAAATTGTTATGATCCACACAGCTGAATGCCCAATGAAACACAGATAAACATCTTCCTGGTTTTCTCTGCTTTCAGCCAGGATCCAACTGACATAGGCAGTGATATCCCCGGTTCCAAGCCTTCATCTGAATCTGGCTTCAATTTCTGGCAGTTCTCTGTCAATACACTGCTGCAGCCATTTTTGAATGATCTTCAGCAAAATTTTACTTGTGTGTGATGTTAATGATATTGTTAGATAATTTCCACATTCAGTTGAATCCCCTTTCTTGGGAATAGACATAAATACTGATCTCTTCCAGTGGGTTGGCCAGGTAGCTGTCTTCCAAATTTCTTGGCATAGACAAATGAGCACTGTCTGCTGAAACATATCAGTTGGTATTCTGTCAATTCCTAGAACCTTATTTTTTGACAAAGCCTTCAGTGCAGCTTGGACTTCTTCCTTCAGTACCATCGATTCTTGATCATATACTACCTCCTAAAATGGTTGAACGTCTACCAGTTCTTTTTGGTATAGTGTTCCTGTGTATTCCTTCCATCTTTTGATGCTTTCTATGTCGTTTAGTATTTTCCTTGAAGAACTCAATATTGCAATTCGAGGCTTGAATTTTTTTTTTCAGTTCTTTCAGCTAGAGAAATGCTAATTGTGTTCTTATCTTTTGGTTTTCTATCTCCAGGTCTTTGCACATGTCATTATAATACTTGGTCTTCTCAAGCTGCCCTTTGAAATCTTTTGTTCAGCTCTTTTACTTCATCATTTCTTCCTTTCACTTTAGCTACTTGACCTTCAACAGCAACTTTCAGTATCTCTTCTGCATCCATTTTGATCTTTTCTTTCCTGTCTTTTTAATGACCTGTTGCTTTCTTCATGTGCAATGTCCTAGATGTCATTCCACAACTTGTTTGGTCTTCCATCGTTGGTGTTCAATGGGTCACCCAGGATCCTCACCTGGGGATCTTTTAAAAATGTAGATTCTGATTCAGTATATCTGGGGTGGAAACCCAAATTCTCAGCAGGAGGTTGAACCAGAATGAACTGGCTAGAAACCCTGGTCTGGGATGGGTCCAAGATGTGCATTTCAAACAAGTCCCTGGATGTTGCTGCTGCTGTTGGTCTGGGAACCACTTGAGAACCAATGCTCTATGCATGCAGCCAGAGGAGAGTTCTTCTAACTCAAGTTTCAGGAGTGTGGGATGAGTATTTGAGAGTTCCTGGTGGAGGGGACAGCATGTGGAATGACCAGAGACAAGAGAGGAAGGTATGTATATGAAGCTGATCTCCATACCTTCTTACACTCCAGCCACTGAGGGGTGGCCTTTGGTTTGGACCAGTCTGCCCAGTGTGTTGGCCACAATGTGCCTAGCTAGGCATATTACCATATGAAATGCCATCAGTCAGGCTGCCAGGAGTAAATGCCTGAACCCTGGGGTGAGAAATTTTCCTCTCTTGTTATCTTTGCATAGTGGCAGTGAGCATGAATCTTCCAGGACTTATATTGTATCATATGTACTATTGTTTTCCCTGTAGAGTTTCTTACATTGTCATTGTTATTCAGCCCCTGTAGCTCAGCTCCAGCTGGACACTGTAAGCCTCCAAGTTGGTAACTTTTGTAATGACACCCAATGGATCAGGCTGCCTAGTAATTTATATAAGACTCATCTGATGACTAAAAGACATGTTTAGGTTCTTCCAGGAACTATCTGTTTACTCCGCTTTGACACTAAGAATTACACTAAGGCTGAAACTTAGTGTAGAGATCAATACCAAATGGATTTATTTAGCACATGCAGGAGAAAATGGCACAAGTGTTTGTTAACCTGATGACATTTTGTGCTGTTATTGAAAGTTCATTATTTAACTAATATCTCTGCCCAGGAAGGCCAGACTTTGAAATTTTAGTAGGTATTCTGACTGAAGCAGAGGCCATAGCATATGAATCTGAATACTGACTTTTTTTAAATTCCTGTACAGCATGTAGCCAAATATTGATGCTGTGTTTTAGAATTTAGACTACACAGATTTTGCCCTCTCCTCTCTCTTTTATCATGGAGTCAAGGCAGAGGCCATCTTAATTTCTTGTTGTTGAATTGGCCCCTAATTCATGGCGTCCCCACGCACAACAGAATAAAATGCTGTCTGGCTCTGTGCCATCCCCATGATTGGTTGGGGATCAGACCATTATGATTCATAGGGTTTCACTGGCTGATTTTTGGAAGTAGATCTCCAGGCCTTTCTTCACAGTCTGTCTTAGTCTGGAAGCTCCTCTGAAACATGTTTAGCATCATAGCAACATGCAAACCTCTACTGATAGACAGGTGGTGGCTGCACATGAGGTGCACTGGCTGGAAATTGAACCCGGGTCTCCCGTGTAGAAGGAGAGAATTCTACCACTGAACCACCAACACCCTCTCTTAATTTCTTAGAATGATTTTATTTCTGTGTCCATAAAACTCAACCTTTTATTTTTCTAAGTCATATGCCAAGGCTATTTCCTCCAGGTTGATCTGGTCTGGTTCTTTTTTATGGAGTTTAAGGCCAACAGACAGTTCACCAAGTTACACAGTCCTGGGCTGGGGGCTTTTATTGCATGTGGATGTCCAGTTTTTACAGGAACATTTGCTGAAAAGACTATTCTTTTCTCCACTCTAGGGCTGGGCTAGAACAGGGTGGGCAGTTGCAGAGTATGTGGAAGCAGGTATAGTCTGAGAAGCCAGTGTAAATTGAAGATGTATGTCATGAGATCATGAAACAGATCTAAGAGATGAGTGAAAAATGGCAGGGCATGACACGAGGAGAACAGAACAAGGAGGAACTGGGGTATAAGATGGGTCCAATTGATACGTCTAGATAGAGACCCTGTGGGATAGTCTCATGCCTTGCATTGGGTTGGGTGGTCCAGGAATGAGTTGGACTGCACTCACTAGTTAACCTCATCTTATCTATCAGTACACCCTGATTTTATTGTATATTCTGATGAAACTTACTTTGATTAAACAGCCACAATTAAAGTATTTTGAGACATTTAAGTTATTTGGAATCATGTCATTTTCCTTAAACAAAATTCCAAAACAAACAAACACACAAAAACAACAGCAGTAAAAACAATAAGAAAAAAACCTTTAAGAGCATATCCTGCCCTAAGTGATGATGGAAGGTTATTTTCAGGGGTCATTGGAGAGTACTGAACAATTAATTGCATTTTGGCAGGTTCTAAGGAACTCTACTAACCAGGAGATAATCAGAACAGCCATGTTATGATATGGGGAGGTGGCTGAATAGTATTCCACTGTGTGGATGTTTGCTTTTCCATTCACCAATTAAAGAACATTTGGGTTGTTTTCAGTTTTTTTTCAGTTCTGAATAATGATGCTGTATACATTTGGAGCCCTGGTTGCGTAGTGGTTAAGAGCTTGGCTGCCAACCAAAAGGTTGGCAGTTCCAATCCACCAAATGCTCCTTGGAAACTCTATGGGGCAGTTCTACTCTGTCCTATAGGGTCGCTATGAGTTGGAATCGACTAGACAGCAATGGTTTTTTTTTTTGTTTTTTTTTTTAAATACACATTTGTGTACTGGTGTTTGTGTGAACATAAGTTTTTACGTCTCTAGAATAAGTACCTAGAAGTGGAATAGCTGGGTTATGTAATAAGTGTATGTTCAATTTTATAAGAAATTTTCAAACTGTTTTCCAGAGTGGCTGAACAATTTTGCTTACCCACCAGCGACGTATAAGATTTCTTGTTGATCTCCATCCTTGTTATCACTTGATATTATCAGTATTTTTTATTTTAGCCATTCTAATAGATGTGTAGTGGTATCTCATTATGAATCTAATTTACATTTCCCTAATGACTAATGACTCATTTGTTCCGTTGTACATATGGTCGCTGTGAGTCAGAACCACTTGAAGGCACCTAACAACAAAGACCAATGATTATAATCATCTTCTAATATGTTTATTTTCCATCTGTATATCTTCTTTGATGAAGTGTCTTTTGCTCGTTTTTAAAAATAGATCGTTTTCTTATTGTTTAATGTTGAAAATTCTTCATATTTTCTGGATACAGGTCCTTTGTCTGATACATGATTTACAAATACTTTTCCCTACTCTGCAGTTTCTTTTTATTCTCTTAACTGTGTGCTTAGTAGATCAAAGTTATTAGTTCTGATGAAGTTCAATTTATTGATTATTTCCTTTTTTTTTTTTTTGCATTCTTTTTTTATTGTATTTTAGATGAAGGTTTACAGAACAATTAGTTTCTCATTAAACAGTTAGTAAACGCATTGTTTTATGACAATGGATAACACCTCCCAACATGTCAACAATGTCCCTTCTCAACTTTGGGTTCCCTATTACCAGCTTTCCTGTCCCCTCCTGCCTTCTATTCCTTGTCTCTGGACTGTTGTGCCCCCTTAGTATCATTTTGTTTTATGGGGCTATCTTTGGCTGAACAGTGAACCTCAGGAATGACTTCACTACTGAGCTAAAAGGGTGTCTGGGGGCCATACTCACAGGGTTTCTCCAGTCTCTGCCAGCCAATAAGTCTGGTATTTTTTTTTTTTTTTTTTTTTTTTGGTGAGTTATAATTTTGTTCTATATTTTTTTCCAGCTCTGTCCTGGATCCTCTGTTGTGATCTTGGTCAGAGCAATGGTAGCCCAGCACCATCTAGTTGTACTGGACTCAGTCTGGTGGAGGTTGTGGTAGTTGTGGGCCATTAGTCCTTTGGACCAATCTTTTCCTTGTGTCTTGTTTTCTTCATTTTCCATTGCTCCCAAAGGGGTGAGATCAGTGGAGTATCTTAAATGGCTGCTCACAGGCTTTTAAGACCCCAGACACTACTCACCAAGGTAGAATGTAGAACATTGCCTTTATAAACTGTTATGCCAATTGACCTAGATGTTCCCTAAGACCATGATCCACACAGCCCTCTGCCTGGCAATTCAGTCCCTCGGGGAGTTTGGATGTGTCTACAGAGTTCCATGACCTTTCCTTGTACAAGCTGTGCTGGTTTCCCCAGTAGTGTCTACTGTCTCACCCTTCACCCAAGATACCACTGTTTAGTATTTCGTCCCTACCCCTCCCATCCCTGGTAACCAACAAAGACTGTTACTTTTTTTGTGTGAACTTTTTCATGGGTTTTTACAATAGAGGTCTCATGCAATATTTGTCCTTTTGTGATTGACTTCTTTCACTCAGCATAATATCCTCCAGATTCACCCATGTTATGATATGCTTCACAGATTCATTGTTCTTTATTTGCATAATATACCATTTTGTGTATTTACCACAGTTTGTTTATCCATTCATCTGTTGATGGGCGTCTATGTTGTTTCCATCTTTTTGCTATTGTGAACAATGCTGCAATGAACATGGGTGTGCATATGTCTATTCATATGATGGCTCTTATTTCTCCAGGATCTATTTGTAGAGGTGTGATTGCTGGATCATATGGTATTTCTATTTCTAGCTTTCTAAGGAAGCGCCATACCATTTTTCAAAATGGTTGTATCATTTTGCATTCCCACCAGCAGTGCATAAGAGTTTGGATCTCCCCACAGCCTTTCCAATGTTTGTTATTTCCAGTTTTTTTTGATTCATGCCAGTACTACCAGGGTGAGATGGTATCTCATTGTGGTATTAATTTGCATTTCTCTAATGACTACTGATCGCGAGCATTTCCTTTGTTGGCTGCTTGAATGTCTTCTTTGGTGAAATGTCTGCTTATTTCCATTGACCATTATTTAATTGGATTATTGGTCTTTTTGTTGTAGAAGTGTTGGATTTTCTTGTAGATTTTAGAGATTAGCCCTTTGTCTGACTTGTAATGTCCAAAAATGTTTTCCCAGTCTGCAGGTTCTCTTTTTACTCTTTTGGTGAAGTCTTTTGATGAGCATAAGTGTTTAATTTTGATGTGATCCAGGTATCTACCTTACTTTCTGGAGTCTGTAAGTTGTTGGTTATGGTTTGTATCCTGTTCATGCCATGTATTAGGGCCTGTAGCGTTGGTCCTATTCTTTATTCTATGAACATTATAATTTTTGGCTTTATATTTAGGTCTTTGTTCTATTTTGAATTAGTTTTTGTATGTGGTGTGAGGTATGGGTCCTGTTTCTCTTTTTTGCAGATGGACATCAGTTTTGCCAGCACTATTTGTAAAAAAGACTGTCTTTTCCCCATTTGATGGACTTTGGGCTCTTGTCGAAGATCAGGTGACTGCAGGTGGATGGATTTACATCTGGGTTCTCAAACGTGTTCCATTGGTCAGTGTATCTATCCTTGTACCAGTACCAGGCTGTTTTGACTACCGTAGCTGAATGGTAGGTTCTGAGGTCAGGTAGTGCCAGTCATCCTACTTTATTCTTCTTCTATTGAGTGCTTTACTTACCCAGAGTTTCTTCCCTTTCCAAATCAAGTTAATGATTAGTTATTCCATCTCTTTAAAGAATTTTGTTGGTGCTTGGATCAGGATTGCATTGTATTTGTAAATAGCTTTGGGTAGAATTGTCATTTTCACAATGTTGAGTCTACCTATCCATGAGCATGTTTTATTTTCCCATTTATGTAGATCTCTTTTGGTTTCTTGCAGTAGTGCTTTGTAGTTTTCTTTGTATAGGTCTTTTACATCCCTGGTTAGATTTATTCCTAAGTATTTTATTTTTTTTAGGGGCTATTATGAATGGAATTGTCTTCCTGATTTCCTTTTCATCATTCTCTTTATTGGTATATAGGAATCCAACTGATTTTTTTGTGTTTATCTTGTATCCTGCTACTCTGCTCAATCTTTCTGTTAGTTCCAGTAGTTTTCTCGTGGAGTCTAGGGTTTTCTATGTATAGCATCATACCATCCACAAACAGAGACAGTTTAACTTCTTCATTATCAATTTGGATGGCATTTCTTTCTTTTTCTTGCCTCATTGCTCTAGCTAGGACTTCCAGCACAATGTTAAATAGGATTGGTGATAAACGGCATCGTTGTCTTGTTCCTGTTCTTAAGGGGAATGTTTTCAGCCTCTCTCCTTTAAGAATGATGTTGGTCATTGGTTTTTCATAAATACCCTTTATTATGTTGAGAAATTTCCCTTCTAGAGCTATTTTATTGAAAGTTTTTATCAGAAATGGGTGCTGGACTTTGTTGAATGCCTTTTCTGCATCAATTGAGATGATCTTGTGATTCTTTTCTTTCCTTTTATTTATGTGGTGGATTATGTTGATTGATTTTGTAATGTTGAACCATCCTTGCATACCTGGTATGAATCCTACTTGGTCGTGCTGTATTATTTTCTTGATATAATGCTGAATTCTATTTGCTAGTATTTTGTTGAGAATTTCTGTAACTATATTCATGAGAAATACTGGTCTGTAATTTTTTTTTTTTTTTTTTGTGGTGTCTTTGCATGGTTTTGGTGTCAGGGTTTTGCTGGTTCATAGAATGAATTCAGCAGTGTCGCTTCCTTTTTTATTTTTTTTATTGTTGAGTTTAAATGAGGTTTACTTTTCAAGTTAGTCTCCCATACAAAAATTTATACATACGTTGTTAAGTGACCCTAATTGCTCTTCCCATACTGTGACAGCACACTCCTCCTTTCCACACTGATTCCCCATGTCCATTCAACCAGCTCCTAAGCCTCTCTGCCTTCTCATCTCACCTCCAGACAGAAGCTGCCAGTTTAGTCTCATGTATACACTTGATCTAAGAAGCACATTCTTCACAAGTATCATTTTATGTCCCACAATCCAGTCCAATCTTTGTTTGAAGAGTTGGCCTTGGAAACTGTTTTAGTTCTGGCCTGATAGAGAATCCGGGGCCCATGCTTTCTGGGGATCCTCAAGTCTCAGTCAGAACATTAAGTCTTGTTTTCTTACTAGAATTTGAGTTCTGCACTCCACCATTCTCGCTCCATCAGGGACTCTCTGTTTTGTTCCCTGTCAGGGCGGTCATTGGTGGTAGCTGGGCACCATCTAGTTCTTCTAGTCTCAGGCTGATGAAGTCTCTGATTTATGTGGCTCTTTCTGTCTCTTGGGCTAATACTTTCCTTGTGTCTTTGGTGTTCTTCATGCTCCTTTACTCCAGGTAGTTGGGACCAATTGATGCATCTTAGATGGCCGCTTGCAAGCTTTTAAGGCCCCAGATGCCACTCACCAAATTAGAATGCAGAACATTTTCTTAATAAGCATTGTTATGCCAATTGATCTAGATGTTCCCTGAAAAATCATGGTCCCCAGACCCCTACACCTGCTACTCTGTCCCTCAAAGTGTTTGATTGTATTCAGGAACTTCTTAGCTTTGGTTTAGTCCAGTTGTGCTGACTTCCCCTGTAGTGTGTGCTGTCCTTCCCTTCACCTAAGACAATTCTAACCTACTATCTAGTTAGTAAATAACCCTCCCCCTCCCTCCCACCCTCGTAACCATCAAAGAATGTTTTCATCTGTGTTTGAACCCTTTTCTTGAGTTCTTATAATAGTGGTATGATACAATATGTGTCCTTCTGTGACTGACTAAATTCACTCAGCATAATGCTCTCCAGATTCCTCCATGTTATATTTTGCAGCTTATCATTGTTCTTTATGGTTGTGTAGTATTCCATTGTGTAGATATACCATAATTTATCCATTCGTCTGTTGATAGGCACCTAGTTTGTTTCCATCTTTTTGCTATCATGAACAGTGCTGCAATGAACATGGGTGTGCATATAGCTATCCGTGTGACAGCTCTCATTTCTCTAGCATGTATTCCAAGGAGCAGGATAGCTGGTTCGTATGGTACTTCTATTTCTAGCTTTTTAAGGAAGTGCCAAATCAATTTCCAAAGTGGTTGTACCATCTCACATTCCCACCAACAGTGTATAAGTGTTCCTGTCTCCCCACAACCTCTCCAACATTTATTGTTTTGTGATTTTTGTATTAATGCTAGCATTGCTGGGGTGAGATATTTCATTGTAGTTTTGATCTGTATTTCTCTAATGGCTAATGATTGTGAACATTTCTTCATGTGTCTGTTAGCTGCCTGAATGTCTTCTTTGGTGAAGTTCCTGTTCATATCCTTTGCCCACTTTTTAACTGGGTTATTTGTCTTTTTGTTGTTGAGGTTTTGCAGTATCTTGTAGATTTCAGCGATTAGATGCTGATCAGATTTGTCATAGCCAAAATTTTTTTCCCAGTCTGTAGGTTGTCTTTTGACTCTTTTGGTGAAGTCTTTCGATGAGCATAAGTGTTTGATTTTTTTTTCTGCATGAACAAGGCGCTGAGAAAAAGTAGCTTTTGAGTGGAGACAAAGAGGGAAAATACAACACTAGCTTTTGTCTCCTCGAATAAAGGATTGGCTAGGGCTTATAACGGTTTTTAGGTGGGAAAAGGCATCATCTTTATTCATGAAAGAGGCGGGGTTATGAAGATTAGGTTTGCCTGTAAGAAGTAATTAAAGATGGAACCTGTAACAAAGACTCCTTGGACTGGACGGTAGGACTTATTATGGGGTGCCGTGCCTGCACAGTTCACCCTTGATGTCGGCTGGATTCCTGTCATGGGTCTGCCGGTCACTTTGCGGATGTCTGCACATGCTCCAGGGACAAGATTGGGCCAGTTCTTCTGAAAAACGTCTTAAGGAAGTACATTGAGAGTTGGGTGGGTTGTTCTTTCATTATTTCATGTTCTAAGATAATGGGTCTTGTGTCATTAGTTAAGCACGTGTTTTTAGTTCAGGATCCTTTGCCTAGGGGCTCAGTCCCTTTTTCCCTTTCCTATCTCATTCCCCCCGAGAGACTTCATACTCATAATTCTTTATGAGGGCGTACTGGCAGAGGTTTCTTCTTCTGTAACTTCTTCAAGCTGACACTGGGTTGTTGGCCTGCCTAGCAGAGTAAAAATCTCTCCTTACTCTATTTAATGGTTGGGATGGCTCTTCAACAGGGAGGAGCTGAAAGCTCTGCATAACCCATTAATTTTAAGTGGATCTGTTGGTGTGTAGATGAGATGAATCAGGCGAGTAGTTTAAAAAAAGGCACGGGCAGAAAAGAAGCAAGAGGAGAAGGGTAACTGCGGGTCCCTACAGGGGTAAAAACCAAATTGGTGAAGGTAAAAGCCTTTATTCTGTTGCCAGATGCTATTGCTGTCTCTTGGTCCTTGAAGCAGACCCAGCAGTTAGGCTGGCTTCCAAGCTGTAAGTCTGGGACAGCTGTATCAGAGAGTTGTCCTCACATTGGGACTTCTGCTCAATTAAAGTGAAAAGGCAAGTGAGGAGGAGGAGCACATGCAAGGGGCTTGCCATTTTTGCTTAGAGTTTATACCTAGCACGGTCAAAAATGGTCCTTCCTGGGAGGATTTCCTTGATGGCAAAAGGAAAACAATATTTGTTTTGCAGAAGAGCAAACAGCATTCCCATTAGAGTAGGAAGGTCAGGCATTACTTGTCTCTGATCTTTTTTCCTTCTTAACAGGAACTTCAGGTCTTCCACGGGCTCACAGGTGTACTGATGTTTTCCAGTAAGCGTGCCTTCTTCAGGCTGAGCATCCTGTGGGACATAAAGTTTAACTCGGCAGTTATGTACCCATGGGGTGACTCCCCTTAGCTTTACTGTAGTTGGTGTTGTAAGGACAACCTGGACGGACCCTGTCCACTTTCTGTGGAGATGACTCTCAGGTGCGCTCTCTCTCCAAGTTTTTAAGAGCACTGCATCTCCTTGTTCATAGGCATGACAGCTCCCTTTGTTGGGGGCAGGTAACATGTTATTCTCATATTTTCTGATGGCTTTTTGGACTTGCCCTAGGTTAATTAAGTACTTTATTGATTGGCTTAATTCTGGGTCAATAATTACATTTGTAGTCAGGAAGGGATGCCCATATAGCATCTCATAAGGGCTGAGTTTTAGGTTACTCCTGGGGGCTGATCTTACTTGAAGCATTGCAATTGGAAGCATTTTTATCCAGGACTCTTGGGTCTCCTGACAGCTTTGCAAGTGTTCTTTTTAAAGTTTGGTTCCTTCTACCTTTCCTGAAGACTGAGGCTGCCAGGCAGTGTGTAACTTGCAGTTTATTCCCAGGGCACTAGAAAGGTTTTGGGTTATCTTAGCCACTAATGCTGGGATGTTATCTGATTGTAAGGATTGAGGAAGTCCAAACCTGGGGATTATTTCTTTTAACAGGGCCTTCACTACTTCTATGGCCTTTTCTGTTCCAGTGGGAGAGGCCTTTACCCATCCAGTGAAGGTGTCTACAAAAACCAAAAGGTATTTAAATCCCTGTTTGGGGGGTAATACTGTAAAGTCAAATTGCCAGTCTTCCCCCGGGTAGATCCCCTATGTTGAACTGTGTTAGCTAGCAGGGGAACAACTGGTTGAGATTGGAAAGTTTTTCTCTGACAGATTTCACAGCCTCTTATTACTTGCTTAACTGTCTTATGCAGGTTGTTTCCCCAGAAGTGAGGTTTGAGGAGGGTCAGGAGAGCGTCCCTTCTAAAGTGGGTAGCATCATGGATTCCCTTAACCACCTTCCACTGCATAGACTCAGGGTTGAAGAAAACCCTTTTTTCATTTGCTAGCCATCTTCTAGGGTTAAAGGTGAACCTTGCTTCTTCTGCTTTGCTTTCTTCCTTACTCAAATACTGGGGATATTCTGGTAAGGGACCATAGGGAATTAGGACTAATGTCTTTTCTTTTTCTAGGCTCTTAGCAGCCCGTTTGGCTGCTGTTTTTGCCTTATTATTTCCCCAAATGACATGGCTTTCACCCTTTTGATGTCCCTTGCAGTGAATGACTGCTACTTGTTCGGGGAGGTAGATAGCTTCCAATAATTCCAGTATTAGTTCTTTATATTTTACAGGGGAGTTTCTGACTGTAAGCATTCCTCTTTCCTTCCATATTGCAGCATGTGTGTATAAGATTAAATAGAAGAACTTGGAATCTGTATAAATATTTACAGACTTTCCCACTCCTAGCTGTAGAGCTCGTATAAGAGCAATTAATTCTGCCTTCTGTGCTGAGGTGTCAGGTAGGAGGCCTTTAGCTTCTATGACCTGAGTTAAACTAACAACCGCGTATCTGGCTCTCCAGACCCCTTGATCAACAAAGCTACTCCCATCAGTAAACCACTCTTCATCAGCATTATCTAAAGGGGTCTCTCAGAGATTGGGTCTGCTGGAGTAAACTTCCTCACTGGTCTCTACACAACTGTGTTCTAGCTGAGATGTTGTGACTCTTGGCAGGAGAGTGACTGGATTTAGAGTACTGCAAACCTTTAAGGTAATTTCTGGGGTAGCTAATAGCCTGATATTGGGTGATTCTTCCTCCCAACAACCACTGTCCTCCTTTCACCTCTAGAACCATTTGGACTTGGAGAGGTGTAAGGACTTCCGTAGGTTGTCCCATGGTGAGTTTTGAGGCTTCAATTACCAATAGGGCAGTGGCCGCTACCACCCAGAGGCACCCTGGCCACCCTTGGGCTACCGGGTCCAATTGTTTCGAAAAATAGGCTACAGGCCTAGTCACCAGTCCTACATTCAAGGTAAGGACCCCTAATGCAATTCCTTGTCTCTCGTGCACAAACAGCTTAAAAGCCTTTTCTAGATTTGGGAGTCTGAGGGCAGGAGCCCTTCTGAGATCCAATTTTATCTTTTTGAAGGCCTGCTGACACTTGGGTCCATTCTAGGGGCACCTTCTTCTCCCCTTTTAAAGCCTCGTATAATGGCTTTGCTGTAAGTCCAAAGTTGGGGATCCATATTCTACAAAATCATGCCATTATCAGGAAGCCTCTAAGTTGCTTTCTGGTGGTGGGGACAAGGAGGTCAACAATGACCTGCTTTTGGTTGGGTGCTAGTGCTCAGCTTCCTGGGGTTAAAGTTATTCCCAAGTACTGTACCTGACTTTGAGATATCTGGGCTTTCTTGGGGAGACCCGATACCCACGGTCTCCCATAAAGTTTAAGAGTACGATGGGTCCTGTCAGACCCTTCTTTTGTTTCACTAGCTAACAACAGGTCGTCAACATACTGAAGAAATTTGCTCCCAGGCAAATGAAGCTCCCTCAATTCCTTAGCTAATTCATTTCCAAGTAAACGGGGAATCTCTGAAACCCTGAGGCAACCTGGTCCATGTGTACTGGGGGGTTTCTAGGGTGTCAGGGTCTCTCCACTCAAAAGCAAAAAGATACTGGCAGTCAGGATGCAATGCTATGCAAAAGAAAGCATCTTTTAAATCTAAAACTGTAAAGTATTGGGTATTTCCTGGAATTTGGGTTAAGAGAGTGTAAGGGTTGGGAACCATAAGATGTATGGGAATCACTGCTTCATTCACAGCCCTAAGGTCTTAAACAAATCTATAGCTCCAGTCAGGCTTTTCAACTGGGAGAATAGGGGTATTGCATGGGGATTGGCAGCCCCGAATTAATCCACGCTTTAAATAATATTCTAATATTGGTTTTACTCCTTTCTGAGCTTCTGGTCTCAGAGGATATTGTCTTTTCCAAGGGTAAGGTAAGTTTGGTTTTTGTTTTATAAGTACAGGATTTACATTTCTAGCTTTTCCTGGGGTAAAGATGTTCCATATCTCCAGTGATACTCGTTTTAGAATCTCTTCGGGAGGCGAGACTTTGAATTCAAGGGCTCTTTCTTCCCCTAGTAAGAGGAGGAGTTTTGGTTTTTCATCACTCTCACTTCTAATCTTTTCTCATCAAAACTTACAAAAGCATCCAATTTGTCAAGCAAATCTCTCACTAGTAAGGGAATTAGACATCCAGGGATATAAAGAAAGGAATGGCTTAAAATGTTAGGTTCTATTTCACAATTAAAGGGAAAAGTGAATTTCCTTACCTTAGGCTTCCCATCAACCCCAGTGACTGTACATTCGTGGTCAGAGAGTCAGTCACAAAGTTGGGTCATGACAGAGTAGGCAGTTCCTGTGTCTAGTAAGAGAGCGGTTGTTCTACCTGCCACATCGATGGTAACCCGAGGCTCTGCTGGAGTGATGTTGATGGCCATGTGTCTGGGAGCTGAGCGGTCCTTCGGACCTTGTCAATCAGAGTAGTCAGTTCCACCTTCCAGGGAAAGTTTACCCAGGAGGGGTCTCTGGGGTCCTCTGCCACAGCTTTTCACTCTGGAGAGCTCTGGGCAGTCCTTCTTCTAGTGACCCTCCTTCAAGCAGTTCCTGCACTGGTTTGGCCCCATCTTTGCTGGCTGCCATGATGAGCTACCCGACAGCCCAGGTCTTCTTGGCCCCTGTGGGTTACCTTGAGGTGGTCCATGCAGAACTGCTGCAAGCATTTGGGCATTTGCAGTGGCCATCAATTGGGCTTGCTTACCCATCCTTTTCTATTCATTCTCCTCTTATGCTCAGCCCCTATTATTAAAGACTTTAAAGGCCTTCTCTACCAGCTTTGAAGGTGGGGTCTCAGCTCCTGCCTCTAGCTTTTGTTTCTTCCTCCAAATGCCAGGGGCTGACTGGGTGATAAACTGCATGGCTAGCAGATGCTGCCCTACCAGAAAATCAGAGTCATTGTTAGTATACTTCCTGACTGCCTCAACTAGTCATTTAAGAAACACTTCTGGGTTTTCTTCCTTCCATTGTATTACCTCCTTTACCTTATCATAGTTAACTGGCTTGACAACACATTTTTTCATCTCTTCTGACAGGCAAGTTAGCATATGTCTCATCTTAGCCTGTTCTATGTGATCTTCAATGTCCCACCAGGGATCCATCTCAGGGACTGGTTCTCCTCCTGGCCTATAAATGTTATGGTGTGGGTTAATGGGGGTTAGTGAGTCTGCATGTTCCCTGGCTTTAGTCAAGATTCTAGATTTCGCATCTGGGTTGCAACAGTGAGTTAAAATGACATTTACGTTGCTCAAAAGTTAGACTAAGCTTGATAAATTCATCTTTGAACTTATCAGGATCTTCAGAAAAGCTCCCATATCTCTCCTTACATAGTCCCAGATTGGAGGCTGAAAATGGGACATGTACTCTGGTGGTTCCCCCAATTCTATCTACCACTTGTCTCAGAAGGAGCAACTTATCTACTGTTGGTACTGGGGGGGGGGGGTATAATCTGCTTCTAGACATAAGTACCATAGAGGAAGGTGGGGGACAAACTAAGGGGTTAGGTCCGGCAGGTATAGGAGTCAGGCTAGGAAGTGGAGGAGTACACTTGTCTGGGCTGGTGGAGTTCCTACCAGCTTCTCCATGAGGAGTAACAACTCCATCTCTGGGAATTATAGGGAGGGGGGTCTGTAGAGGACAGCCTTTCAGGTGCTGAGGGGGCAGCTGGACAAGGTGGAGCCTGAAAGGAAGGGTCCATGAGCATGTCCTCTCCTCCTGGCTTCAAAACAAAAACTTCAAAGGACTTTTCCTTGGGGGTTTTTTAATCTACATTTGGTTTTTAGATTGAGGTCTAAGTACAAGTCTATGAATGCCTGGACATAAGGAATCTCTCCTTACTTCCCTTGTCTTTTGCAAAAGAGATCTAACTGTAAAATGGTATTGTAAGAGAGACTACCACGTTCTGGCCACTTTTCTTGATCTCCTAGGGTATATTGTGGCCAAGCTGTATTGCAAAAGAATATAAGTTTCTTTGTCTTTAACCTATAGAGGGCAAAAAAAAAGACCAGTGATTTAGTAAGCACCTCAGAGGACAGTCTTTAGGGATGCTGGGTCTGGCTCCCATTTTGGTACCTTTTATGATCAATTATTACGAGTCCTGGCAACGGATGAACTCCTTGGGATCAGACCTTTTGATGCACTTCAAACCTGATGCTATCAAAGAGGCCTCGGTCCTTTAGAAACTGGTAGCTGGCAAGATCCCTGAGCTTGCGGGGCCCTCCCTTAAAAGATAATTGCCGTTGGTTGCTAGTGTTTAACACCAGGTCTAATTTGCACCAGGTCCAGGTCTGACTAACAATAAGACCCGCCCTTGTTGGGAGGTTGAATGACAATGACAAACATGTTGGACCAGGCAGCAAAATAGGGGAAAAAAATTCTAAACGGAAGTCAGTTGAATTTAAATACCAGGTACTGAGTTTACGATTTTCACAAATGCAGTAATGGTACTGAACTGGGTGACAATTGAGAATCCAAACCCTACAAGAGTAGTTACAAACTTGGGGCCCCCATAGGTGGGGGCACAGGAATAAAAAATAATGGGGCATTAGAAACGCACTAACTGGATAAAATGCCAGGGCTATCACCTGCCAATTGGCACTAAATCAAAAGAGGAGTAAAGTAAGAAGGAAAGTGAAATGAGGAAGAAGAGAGGGAATGAGTAAAAGTGACAGAGGGAGTTGAAATACCCTGGGTCAGAAATGTCAGAGGCAGCCAGGGTGAGACTAAAGAATGGCAGTCAAAATGGCATCCAAATAGAGGCAGGAAAGAGAAAGGAATGATGAAAAGAAGAGGGAAAAGTGGCGCCCAAAACGGCGTCCAAACAGATGTGGGAAAGAGAAAGTAGAGATGGGAAGAAGAAAGAAAAATGGCACTCAAGATGGCGACCAAATAGAGGCAGGAAAGAGAAAGGAATGATGGGAAGAAGAAAAAATGGCACCCAAGATGGCGTCCAAAGAGAGAAAGTCAGTAGGTCTTACAGGTGTTGGGGCCAAGTCACTTCACTGCAGACACCAGGTCTAAAGGGTCTCGGGGCCAAGCCCCTCACCACAGACTACACCAGGTCTCAACCGAGGGGAGTCACTCCACTCGTGAGACTCCCGGATTGTGCAGGTCCAGGCAGGAGGCTTTTCAACCCTATCTGGGATGGGTATCTATTGAACACGCCTGATTTACCCAGAAGCCAGAGGGACTCGTGTCTCTGTTTCAAAGTATAAGAGAGATCCTCCGTTCATGAGGAAGACTGGACGAGAGAAGCAGGTGCGGAGATCTGCTCACTGGAGGGAGGGGCACAGGATGTAACAGAGGCTGGTGTTAACTTTCATCGCGACCAGATGGTGCCTAAGCTGAGGCTGGAAGAGGAAAGGAAAGATGGCATCAAAGATCGCGCCTAACATGGGACAGGAAGATAAAAGAAGATGGCGCCAGACAACAACATATACATCGGCCAAACCTAAAGTAGACAGAAAAATAACCCAAGTTCCCGGCTCTCCCCAGGAACTGAGAAATAAAGCAAACATAATAAAACAATGATGTTCCAGAGCCCGGGCAGGTATTTGGGTCTTTATACTCCCCTCGTCTCTTGAAGACCTAGTCCTATCAACAGGGCATCTCTCCCATATCTTGGAAACCGCGTTCCTCAACGGAGAGTAGTGACTCTGCAAGACAGAGCCACTCTGCTTGCTGTCTCCAGACTGACCAGGTCTGGACAGGCGCCTTTTTCAAACTTGCCAGGTTGAGAGGCGTCTATTACAGCCACCCACATATCATACAAAACAACCCAGAAGATAAAGGAGAAGAATGTAAAGGAGCAAGTGAAAAAGGAATGCTAAGAGAGATTTGCCGACACAGAAATAGGGGGCTGAGAATAGAAGTTGAGAGGTCACTCACCAAGAGGAGGGACGCAGGACAAAATGAGTTCTGGCAGCTGCTCCTCCGTCCCCTGTGGTCTAAGTCTCCTGAGTTCATGCGCTGAGCTCCTCAAAGATCTTTTGAACCTGGCAGGCTCACCAGAAAACTGTTGCCAGGGTTTGCTGCCCAATATGGGCAGCCCCTATGAGGTTCTTGCCTTCTACTGACCAAGAATGACCAGGAGAGGCTCAAGTTTTCTGCACGAACAAAGCTTTATTGAGAAAAAGTAGCTCGCCAGCGGAGACAGAGGGACAATAAAAGGCTATCCTTTGTCTCCAAGTGTTTGCTTTTTAGGAGCTCCCAGTTATCTAGTCGCTCCTCTGCTGCATGTGCATTGTTATTTATGGTTCGTATTGTGTTTATGCCATATATTAGGGCTCCTAGCCTTGTCCCTGTTTTTTCTTCCATGATCTTCATCATTTTCATTTTATATTTAAGTCTTTGATCCATTTTGAATTAGTTTTTGTGCATGGTGTGAGGTATGGGTCTTGTTTCAGTTTTTTGCAGATGGAGATCCAGTTATGCCAGCACCATTTGTTAAAGAGACTGTCTTTTCCCCAATTAACGGACTTTGGGCATTTGTCAAATATCAGCAGCTCATAGGTGGATGAATTTATGTCTGGATTCTCAATTCTGTTCCATTGGTCTATGTATCTGTTGTTGGACCAGTACCAGGCAGTTTTGACTACCGTGTTGGTATAATAGGTTCTAAAATCAGGCAGTGTGAGGCCTCCCACTTTGTTCTTCTTCTTGAGTAATGCTTTACTTTTCTGGGGCCGCTTTTCTTTCCATGTGAAGTTGATGATTTGTTTCTCTATCTCATTAAAAAATGCCAGTGGAATTTGGATCCAGATTGCATTGTATCTGTAGATCGCTTTGGGTAGAAATGACATTTTCACAATGTTGAGTCTACCTATCAATGACCAAGGTATGTTTTTCCACTTATGCAGGTCTCTTTTAGTTTCTTTCACTAATGTCTTGTAGTTTTCATTGTATGGGTCTTTTCTGTCTCTGGTCAGATTTATTCCTAAGTATTTTATCTTTTGGGGGCTATTGTAAATGACATTGATTTGGTGATTTCCTCTTCAAGGTTCTCTTTGTTGGTTTAACGGAAGCCAACTGAATTTTGTATGTTTGTCTTGTATCCTGAAACTTTGCTGAAATCTTCTATTAGTTTCAGTAGTTTTCTTGCAGATTCTTTGGAGTTTTCTATGTATAAGATCCTATCATCTGCAAATAGAAATACTTTGACTTATTCCCTACCTATTTGGATGCACTTTATTTCTTTTTCTAGCCTAATTGCTCTGGCTAGGACCTTCAGCACAATGTTGAATAATAGTGGTGATAAAGGGTATCCTTGTCTGGTTCCTGTTCTCAAGGGAAATGCTTTCAAAGTCTCTCCATTTAGGATGATGTTGGCTGTAGGTTTTGTAAAAATGCCTTTAATTATATTGAGGAATTTCCCTTCTATTCCTATTTTGTTGAGAGTTTTTATCATGAATGGTTGTTGGACTTTGTTGAATGCCTTTTCTGCATCGATTGATAAGATCATGTGGTTCTTGTCTTCTGTTTTATTTATGTGATGGATTACATTGATTGTTTTTCTAATGTTGAACCATCCCTGCATACCAGGTATAAATCCCACTTGGTCCCGGTGAATTATTTTTTTGATATGTTGCTGAATCCTATTGGCTAGAATTTTGTTGAGGATTTTTGTGTCAATTTTCATGAGGGATATAGGTTTGTAATATTTTTTTGTGTGTGATGTCTTTACCTGGTTTTGGTATCAGGGTTATGCTGGCTTCATAGAATGAGTTTGGGAATATTCCAGCCTTTTCTATGCTTCGAAATACATTTAGTAAAAGTGTTGTTATCTCTTCTCTGAAAATTTTGTGGAGTTCTCCAGTGAAGCCATCCAGGCCAGGAATTTTTTTCTTGGGAGTTTTTAAATAACCTTTTCAACCTCTTCTTTTATTATGGGTTTATTTAGTTGTTCTACCTCCGTTTGTGTTAATTTAAGTAGGTATTGAGTTTCTAGAAATTTATCCATTTCCTCTAGGTTTTCAAATTTGTAAGAGTACAATTTTTCATTGTAATCTGTTATGATTCTTTTAATTTCAATTGGGTCTGTTGTGATATCACCCATCTCATTTCTTATACGGGTTCACCTGCTTCCACTCCTGTTTTCCTTTTGTCAGTTTGGACAAAATCAATTTTGTTGATGTTTTCAAAGAACCAGCTTTTGGACTTGTTAACTCTTTCAATTGTTTTTCTATGCTCTATTTCATTTAATTCTGCTCTAATTCTTATTATTTCCTTCCTTCTGGCACCTGTGGGCTTGTTTTGCTGCTCTCTTTCTACTTGTTCCAGTTGTAAGGTTAATATTTTGATTATGGCCGTTTCTTCTTTTTGGACGTGTGCATTTATTGCTATAAACTGACCTCTGAGCACTGCTTTTGCTCTGTCCCAAAGGTTCTGGTAGGATGTGTTTTCATTCTCGTTTGATTCTATGAATTTCTTTATTCCCTCCTTAATTTCTTCTATAACCCAGTAGTTTTTGAGCAAGGTGTTCAGTTTTCATGTATTTGATTTTTTTTCCTTGCTTTTTCTGTTGTTGATTTCCACGTTTATGGCTTTATGGTCAGAAAAGATGCTTCGTAATATTTTTATGTTTTGGATTTTGTTAAGGCTTGCTTTATGGCCTAATATGTGGTCTATTCTGGAGAATGTTCCATGTGCATTGGAAAAGAAAGTATACTTGGCTGCTGTTGGGTGCAGTGTTCGGTATATGTCTATGAGATCTAGTTGGTTGATTGTAGCGTTTAGCTCTTCTGTGTCTTTGTTAAGCTTCTTTCTGGATGTTCTGTACTTCACTGAAAGTGGCGTGTTGAAGTCTCCTACTACTATTGTGGAGCTGTCTATCTTTCTTTTCAATGCTGTTAGAGTTTGCTTTATGTATTTTGGAGTCTTTTCTTTGGGTGTGTAAATATTTATTATAGTTATGTCCTCCTGGGGTATTGACCCTTTAATCATTATATAGTGCCCTTCCTTATCCTTTGTGGTGGATTTTACTTTAAAGTCTATTTTGTCAGAGATTAATATTACCACTCCTGCTCTTTTTTGAGTGTTGTTTGCTTGATATTTTTTTCCATCCTTTGAGTTTTAGCCTGTTTGTGTCTTTAAGTCTAAGGTGCATCTCTTGTAGGCAACATATAGACGGATCATGCTTTTTAATCCAATCTGCCACTCTCCGTCTGTTTATTGGTGCATTCAGTCTGTTTACATTCAGTGTAATTATTGATAGGTATGAGTTTAGTGCTGTCATCCTGATATCTCTTTTTGTGTGTTGTTCACAGTTTCTTTGTTCACCTTAACTTTCTGTGCAGAGTCATTTTTCTTTATTTACTTTTTTCATCTTTTTCATTGTTGTAGATTTTGTGTTTGCTGGGTCTTTACGTTTTTCTACTTTTATAATTTTGATTTGTAGGATTGTTAGATTCCTTTGTGGTTACCTTAATATTTACCCCTATTTTTCTAAGTATATACCAGTCTTTTATTACTTTATATCTCCTTGACTTCTCCTCCATATGAAAAATTGATGTCTGCATTTTTTAAGTCCCTCTTTTTTGTTTTAATGTTGTCCTTTTTCACATATTGATATCTCTGTTTCCCTATTTTCAATGTTTTAGCTTTGATGTATTTTTGACTTCCCTATATGAGTCAATATCTGGTAGCTCTGTCCTGTGTTCTAGTTAGCGTTATTATCTGGTGTTATTGATTATCTAACCGTTGACTCCCTTTAGTATTTCTTGTAATTTTGGTTTGGTTTTTGCAAATTCTCTGAACTTCTGTTTATCTGGAAATGCCCAAATTTTTCCATCATATTTGAGAGACAGTTTTGATGGATATATAATTCTTGGCTGGCAGTTGTTTTCCATCAAGGCTTTGTATATGTCATCCCATTGCCTTCTTGCCTGCATAGTTTCTGCTGAGTAGTATGAGCTTATTCTAATTGACTCTCCTTTGTAGATGACTTCTTTTATCCTTAGCCATTCTTAAAATTCTCTCTTTAACTTTGATTTTGGTAAGTTTAATTATAATATGTCTTGGTGACTTTCTTTTGGGATCTACCTTATGTGGGGTTCAATGAGCATCTTGGATAGATATCTTGTCATCTTTCATGATATCAGGGAAGTTTTCTGTCATCAAATCTTCAACAATTTTCTCTGTATTTTCTGTTATCTCCCCCTGTTCTGGTACTCCAATCACTCGTAGGTTATTTCTCTTGATAGAGTCCCACATGACTCTTGGTGTTTCCTCATTCTTTTTAATTCTTTTATCTGATTTTTCCTCAAATAAGTTGGCATCAAGTACTTTATCTTCAATGTCAATAATTCTAACTTCTACTGCCTCAATTCTGCTGTTATGACTTTCTATTGAGTTGTCTAATTCTAAAATTTTATTTTTAATCTTCTGGATTTCTGATTGCTGTCTCTCTATGGATTCTTGCAGCCTATTAAATTTGTCTTTATGTTCTTGAATAACTTTTTTAAGTTCTGCTACTACTTTGTCTGGGTGTTCCCTTGCTTTTACTGCATTCTGTCAGTTTTCCTTTCTAATTTCTAGAAGAGTTCTGTATATTAATCTTTTGTATTCTGCCTCTGGTAATTCCAAGAAATTCTCTTCTTCCAGAGAATTTATTGATTCTTTATTTTGGGAGCTTGCTGAAGCCATCATGGACTGCCTGTTAATGTGATTTGAGATTGACTGTTGTCTCTGAGCCATTGATAAGCTATTATAATTTTATTTTACATTTGTTTAGTAAGTCCTAGCTTCTTGTTTTGTTTTGATATGCCCCAATAAGCTGCTTGTGTGTGCTAGTGTGTTTATTGGCACCGTTGAAGCTCTAATGTCCTGTCACCAGGTAGTTAGTTCTGTAACTAAGTATGTGCACACAGGAGTCTGTTAAATTTTCCTGTATGGGTTCAGCTCAGGTGTCCAGGAAGCCAATCACCAAGTGTGTGGTTCAGGCTGTCACCTACTGTCCTAGAGAGAGATGGGCGATTGTTGCAGGCACTGGACTCTGGCTGTGGTAGGGGATCACGTGCTGAGCCAGACATGGGGCTGACAGCTGCCCCTGAGAATCTGAAAGGAAAGCGTGTCCCTATTCCCTACGGTGAGGAGGTAGGTGAGTTTTGCAGCCAGACTATGAGCACCCCACTCTGTTGGCTGTAAAGGCTGGAGGGCACCACTTTTTCTTGGACTCCTGTAGCAGGTGACTAGATGGTTTAGGTGACATCACCAGTCCTCAAGCCCCTGTTGCAGATCGGTAAAAGTGCCTACTTAAGGGGCAGGGCTGTTTCGAGGGTCACAAATCTGCCACTTCACAGCTGAAACAGTTGAAGTTAAACTTCAGATGTTTGCCCTGTTGTACTGTGGTAGTGAGGGCTTATGCTGTTGAGATGGTTGCCCACGAGTCTATACAGGGGTGTCAGGCACTCAAAGTCTGCGGACCCTTTATGCCTATGCTTAGCAAAGGAGCTGTGCTGACCCTGTGTTCCTGGCTTAGGGGAGCCAGTGGCTTATTTGTTCCCTCTCCAAGGCCAGGAGTATTGTTCAGGGCTCTTTTTGCGATCTACTTCTGGCCTAGCGTCCTCCCTGTGCAGAGCATGGAGGGAGGAGGTAAAAGGGAGAGAGGTTTTTCTCAAATGGGCTTTTTTTTTTTTAAATCCCTGTGAAAGGCCACGCACATGTACTTGTTTTTAGCCTCTTGGGGGCTGCTTTTCACTGGTTCAAATTGTCCAAGCAGAATCCCTGCTGCCGGATCTCTCGATGTGGAAACTGCTTTCGGAGTGCATGCACAGCTGTTGCCCGCTTTGCTGTGGGCCCGGCACAGGTGAAGAGTTGCCATCCTGCCACTGCCGTTCTGGTGCTGCTGACTTCTTCTGAACCATCTCCCTCTCCCCTCGCCTCTCAGTCCGATTCCTCAACTTTGCCTTCTTCAAGGCTCCTAGATATTCATATATAAGCAAATCAATTGTTTTTCCAGGTCTTTGTTGTAAGAGGGATGTAGGAAGTGTCTGACTACACCACCATCTTGCCCCTGCCCCCCCACTTCTGCTCTTTTTTGAGTGTTGTTTGCTTGATATATATTTTCTGTCCTTTGAGTTTTAATTTCTTTGTATATTTAAGTCTAAGTTGTGTCTCTTGTAGGCAGCATATAGACGGATCGTGTTTTTTCTCATTCTGCCACTGTCTGTCTTTATTTTTGCATTTAGTCAATTTATATTCAGTGCAATTATTGATAGGTATGAGTTTAGTGCCTTTTTTGCGTGTTGTTCACAGTTTCTTTGTTCCACTGAATTTTATTTGCTGACTTGTTCTTCTTTATGTATTTTCTGTTCATCTTTTTCATTGTTGTTGATTATGTGTTTGCTGAGTCTTTATATTTTTCTAGTTTTTTATTTTGACTTGTAGGATTGTTAGTTTCCTTTGTGGTTACCTTAATATTTATCCCTATTTATACCAATATTTTATTTCTTTTTATCGTCTTGACTTCCTCTCCACATGAAAAAATCTATGTCTACTTATATATATATATATAATTGTACTTCAGGTGAAGGTTTACAGTATAGTTTCTCATGAAACAGTAGTACACATATTGTTTTATGACATTTGTTAACAACCCCATGACATGTCAACCCTCTCCCTTCTCAACCTTTTTTTTTGTTAAAATATACATAGCCAAAGATTATGTCTACATTTTTTAAGTCCCTCTTTTTTGTTTTAATGTTGTCATCTTTTACATCTTGACATCTGTTTCCTTATTTTCAGTGTTTTAACTTTGATTTACTTTTATGACTTTCCTATCTGGGTTGATATGTGGGTGACCTATCCTGTGTTCTAGTCTTGGGTTGTTATCTGATGTTACTGATTTTCTAACCGGAGGACTCCGTTTAGTATTTCTTGTAATTTGGTTTGGTTTTAGTAAATTCCCTATACTTCTGTTTATCTGGAAATGCCCTAATTTCACCATCATATTTGAGAGACAGTTTTTCTGGATATATAATTCTTGGCTGGCGGTTGATTTCCTTCAAGACTTTGTATATGCAATCCCATTGCCTTCTTGCCTGCATAGTTTCTGCTGAGTGGTTGGAGCTTATTCTTATTGATTCACCTTTGTTGATGACCTTTTGTTTATCCCTAGCCACTCTTAAAATTCTCTCTTTATCTTTGGTTTTGGCAAGTTTGATTATAATATGTCTTGGTGACTTTCTTTTGGGACCTACCTTATGTGGGGTTCGATGAGCATCTTGGATAGATATCTTGTCATCTTTCATGATATCAGGGAAGTTTTCTGCCAACAAATCTTCAACAATTCTCTCTGTATTTTCTGTTACCCACCACCCCCTTCTGGTGCTCCAATCAGTCATAGGTTATTCCTCTTGATAGAATCCCACATAATTCTTAGGGTTTCTTCATTTTTTAAAATCCTTTTATCTGATTTTTCATCAGATAAATTGGTGTCAAGTGCTTTGTCTTCAATCTCACTAATTCTGACTTCCATTGCCTCAGTTCTGCTCCAATGACTTTCTATTAAGTTGTCTAATTCTGAAATTTTATCGTTAATCTGGATTTCGATTACTGTCCCTGTATGGATTCTTGCAGCCTGTTAAATTTGTCATTATGCTTTTCTCTAATCTTTTTAATTTCCTCTATTGCGTGTTCTGCATTTTGATTAATTTCCTTCCTAATGTCTTGAAGAGTTCTGTATATTAATCTCTTTTATTCTGCCTCTGATAATATCAAGAAATTTTCCTCCCCTGGAAAATTTCTAGATTCTTTATTTTGGGAGCTTTCTGAAGCCATTGTGGATTGCCTGTTTATGTGATTTGACAGTGACTGTTGTCTGCAAGCCATCAATAAGTTATTATATTTATTTTATGTTTGCTTACTGTGTCCTACCTTCTTGTTTTGTTTTGACATGCCCAAATAGGCTGCTCATATGAGCTAGTTTGATTATTGGCACCTCTGAAACTCTAATGTTATGTCACCAGGTAGTTAGATCTGTTACTGGGTAGTTGAGCTCAGGAGTTCACCCACTCCTCCTGTATGGATTCAGCTGAGGTACCCAGGTAGATAGCCACCAAGTGTGTGGCATAGGTTCTCACAGTCCTAGACAGGCATGGGTGATTGGTGTAGTCACAAGCATCTGGCAGCAGCAAGGGGACACACTCTGAGCAAGGCTGCGAGCTCACAGTCACCACCGAGTGTCCAGGCAGAAGGCATTCCTGGTTCCCTAGAGCAGGTAGGTGGGTGGGTTTTGCAGCCGGACTATGAACACCTAATGCTGTTGGATGTAGGGACTGGGGGGCACCTCTTATTCATGGGCCACATCACAGGTGGCTAGGTGGCATGGGTGGTGCTACCAGTTCTCAGGTCCCTGATGTGGGTAGGTGAAGACTGTGCTTAATGGGCAAAGCAGTGTCAAATGTCAAGAACCTGCCACTTCACAGTCGAAACAGTTGAAGTTAGAGTTAGCCTGTTGTACTGTGGTAATGAGGGCCTACGTTGTTGAGATGAGCCCACACAAGTCTATGCAGGGGGTAAGGCACTCAAAGTCCATGGATCCCTTATTCCTGTGCCTAGGCGAAGGAGCTGTGCCTACCCTGGTTTCCTGGCTTAGGAAAGCCTGCAGTTTATTTTTTCCCGTTTGTTAATTGTTCACGCTCCAAAGCCGGGAGAATTGCTCAGGGCATGTGACAGATCCTAATTCTTATCCGGGGGACTCAGCAGTTGCTGAAGCTGGTCCTGGACCTAGTGCAGAGGAGGGAGCAGGGAGGTAAATGTGAGAGAGGTTTTTCCCTAAAGGTGGTGTTTTTGATCTGCTTGGTAAGCCGTACGCAAGTACTTATCTTTCACCGATCCAGGGCTGCTTCTCACGGGTCTCAGTGGCCGTGTAGACTCTCTGGCGCTGGCTCTGTCCCGGTGCAGAAAATGCACCTCCTGAGGACGGCTGTTTGCCTGCCTCACTGCTCATCCCTGAGGTGATCAGGCCTGAAGGGCTCAGGCTCTTGCCAGGTCAGGTCTGGCAACTCCTCGCTGCTTCCAAACCGTATTCCCCCACCACTGCTGCCACTCAGTCCAGTTCCTCAACTCTGCCTTTGATGTTCAGGGCTCCCAGATTGCCATATATCATCTATTCACTTGTTTTTTAAGGTCTTTCTTGTAAGAGGGTCCACCAGAAGCATCTGACTACTGTCGTCATCTTGGCCCCTCCTCTCTTGCTTCCTTTTCTAAGTTCTGAAATAGCTTGAGTAGTACTGGTATAAGCTCTTCTCTGAATGTTTGGTAGAATTCTTCAGTGACGCCATCTGAGCCAGGGCTTTGTTTGTTGGAAGTTTTATTTTATTACCTTTTCCATCTCTTCTCTTGTTATAGGTCTGTTCAGATTTTCAACATAACTTTGTGTTAGTTGGGTAGGTATTGTGTTTCTAGAAATGTATCCATTTCCTCTAGGTTTTCAAATTTGTTGGAGTATAATTTTTCATAATACCATTTTATGATCCTTTTTATTTTAGTTGAGTCTGTTGTACTGTCCCCAATTGCATTTCTTATTTGGGTTATTTGTGCCCTCTGCTGTTTTTCTTTTGTCAGTTTGGTCAGTGGTTTGTCAATTTTGTTGATCCTTTCAAAGAACCAACTTTTGGTTCTGTTGATACTTTCTATTGTTTTTCTATTCTCTTTTTCATTTATTTCTGCTCTGATCTTTATTATTTCCTTTCTTCTAGTGGCTGTGGGCTTTCTTTGCTGTTCTCTTTCTATTTGTCAGAGTTGTGTAGTTAATGTTTTGATTTTATCCTTTTCTTCTTTTTTGAGGTGTGCATCTATCGCTATAAATTGTCCTCTGAAGACTGCCTTTGCTGTGTCCCAAAGGTTTTGGTATGATGTGTTTTCATTCTCGTTTGATTCTAGAATTGTTTGACTCCATCTCTGATTTGTTCTATTACCTAGTGGATGGCAAGCAGGGTGTTATTCAGTTTTGAAGTAATTGACTTTTTTTCCTTGCTCTTCCTGTTGTTAATTTCTATCTTGATGGTGTTGTGGTCAGAGAAGATACTTTGTATTATCTCAGTGTTTTGGATTTTGTGGACCATTTCTCTGTGGCCTAAGATGTGGTCCACTCTGGAGAAAGGTCCATGTGCATTGGAAAAGAATGTGTACTTTGCAGCTGTTAGATGGAGTGTTCTATATATGTCTATGAGGTCAAGTTGGTTGATTTTCCCCTTTTGGTCTTCTGTATCTTTGTTGAGTGTCTTTGAGATGTTCTGTCCTTTACTGAGAGTGGTGTGTTGAAGTCTCCTACTATTAGTGTAGAACTGTCAATTTCTCTTTTCAGTGCTGTTAGAGTTTGTTTTATGTATTTTGGAGCCCTGTCATTGGGTGCATAGATATTTACTATGATTATGTCTTCATAGTGGATCATCCCCTCAATCATTATATAGTGTCCTTCTTTGTCTTTTATGGTAGATTTTGTTTTAAAGTCTATTTTATCTGAAATTAGTATTGCCACTCCTACTCTTTTTTGGTAGCTGTTTGCTTGATATCTATGTTTCCATCCTTTGATTTTTAATAAATTTACATCTTTGTTTCTAAGGTGTGGCTCTTTTAGACTTCATTTTGATGGACTTGTTTTCTTTTTGTCCATTCTGTTATTCTTTGTGTCTTTATGCGTGCATTTAGGCCATTTACTTTCAGTGTAAATATTGATAGGTGTAAGTTTATTGCTGTGATTTTTTGTGGTGCTGACATTTTCTTTGTTTCTCTTACTCTTCTGTGCTGAATTTGTTTCGTTTGTGGGGTTTTTTTTTTTCCATTTCTTTTGTTTTGTAGATTTTGTTTTTACTGAGACTTTATGATTTTCTTCTTCATTTTCATGAGTTGGTTTATTAACTTTCTTTGTGGTTACCTTGACATTTACCTGTATTTTCCTAGGTTTGAACCAGACTATTATTACTTGGTATCACCTTGCCTTCCTCTCCATTAGAAGGTTCTGTACATACACCGTTTATTGCCTTTTTTATTGTTCTGATGTTGTTGTCATCTACAGATTAACCTCTCTGGTTCCCTGTTGTAATTCTTTTGGTTTTAGATAATCCTTGAGAATTCATTTCCTGGGTTGGTATCTGGATAGTATGATCCTGCACCCTAGATTCAGCCTGTGGTCTGATGTTGTTTGTTCTCAGTTTGAAGGACTCCCTTTAATAATTCGTGTAAGTTTGGTTTGGTTTTTACATAGTCCCTTAATATCTGTTTATCTGGTAATGTCCTAATTTCACTATCATATTTGAATGAGAGTTTTTCAGGATAGATTATTCTTGGCTGGCAATTTTTTATTTCAAGGTCCATTTCCTTCTTGCCTGCGTGATTTCTGCCGAGTATTCTGAGCTTAGTCTTATTATTTCTCCTCTGTATGTGACTTTTTGTTTTACTCGAGCTGCTCTCAGAATTTTTTGTCTTTGGTTTTAGCGAGTGTGATTATGATGTGTCTTGGTGATTTGCTTTTTGAGTTTATCCTACATGGGTTTCTTTGAGTTTCTTGGATAGTCAGCTTTTCGTCTTTCATGATATTTGGAAAAATTACTGTCGGCAGTTCTTCAGAAATCCTCTCTGTGTTTTCTGTCTTCTCGCCCTCTTCTAGAACTGTGATCACTATATACTTTTGCTTTTGATTGTATCCTACATAATTCTCAGAGTTTATTCATTTTTATTCATTCTTTTTTTCTGATTTTTCCTCAGAGTTGTATCTAAGTGTTTGTCTTCCATTTTGCTGATCCTATCTTCCGTCGTTTCAAAACTGCTCCTCAGCCCTTTTATGATGCTGTCCATTTCTGAAACCTTGTTGTTTATCTTTTGGATTACTAATTGTTGTTTTTGTATGATTTTTAGTTGTGAATTTATTTTCACATTTTGTGCCTGTATTAATTTCCTGAATTCTTCATTTTTTGTCTGTATTTTTCATGAATTGGTCTGCTTTTCCATGAATTTGTCTATTTTTTCTCATTTTTGTCTGCTTTTTGCTTCAACTCTTGGATAGCTCTGAATATTAGAGATTTGAATGCCTTATCAGGTAGTTCTAGTGACTTTTCTTCTACTGGAGGGTCATCTAGTGTTTTATATTGGATGCCTACTGGAACCGTCCTGTCCTGTTTTTGTATATGTTTTGATGTTGTATGCTGTCTTCGGGACTTTCAATAGTTATTTTCCTCGTTTATTGACTGTAGATTCGTTTGTTTCATCCTGCTTTTTTGTTTTATTTGGTTATGTCTGAGCAGGTGTGCTGTGCATTCTTTGTTGTTTTCTCGACTGTAGGCATGATGCTTTTTGCCTTCTTGTTCAATGGGCAGGGTTAGTCACTCAGGTATGGTGCCGCAGGGTAGGTCCAGATGAAGAGGAATTGTTGGGAAGTGTTGTTTGTGGTACATACTACGGCCAACAGAGTGAGTCGGGAATCAGTGGAAGGTAGGTTCCTGTAGTCCATGCCTGTGCTGCTTGGGGGTGTGATGTTCAGCGCATGGTGCAGACAGGCAAGAAGGATGGGTGAGATTGTGATGTGGGGAGCTAAGATGGGTATGGGAAAGAGGACAGAGAGGAGAGAGGAACAATAGCCAAAAACATACAAACAAAAAAGAGTGCTAAGGGAGCTTGCCATTGGAGTGGAGAGATGAGAGACTGGGAAAGGGAGAAAAACGAAAAGGTTAAAAAAAGAAAAAAGGTAAAAGAAAAAAATGAATAATCAAAAACTAGGAAAAAAAAAGAAAGAAAGAAAGGCAATTTCCCCAAGGATCTCACCTGTGTGGCTGTGAGGACTGAGGATGTTGCTCAAAGGCCAGTAAGTATAGCCTGGCTAGAAGGGGTCGAGGTTTCACACAACACCAGGTATTCAGTAGACAGGAAAAGAAGTTAAGTGTAGGGAGATGAGAAACTGAGAAATGAAGAAAGACAAAAAGGGAAAAAGAGAGAAAACAAAACAAAACAAAAAATCAACCCACCCCAAAAAAAAACTCCAAAAAGGGAAAAAAAATGCCTCCAGGGATCCCCCTGCACATCTCGCAGATTAAGGGAGTAGCTCCCAAGCCGCGCAGTACCTCCCAGCTAGAATGGGCTCCGAAGCCGAGAAAAGAAAAAGAAAACAAACAAACAAATCAAAACAGAGTAAATCAAAAGAAACAAAAAGCCCCAGGGATCTCACCAGCATGGTGGCACAGGCTGGGAAGCATTTTCACAGTCAAGCAGTATTTTTCAGCCTTTAAGGAAGAAGCAATGATGGCACTCAGAGCCAGGTATTTGAGAGAGTGAGTGTTACGGAAGAAATCAAAAGAAGTAGAAAAAGGCAATACCAGAAGCCAACAAATGGCACTCAGGGAGCCGGCCAGTGCAGGTGAGTGGAATCCAAGAGGCACCAGGGTGAAGTCAGTGCTTCCTGGCCAAGAACTGTGGCCGCAGGAAGCAAAAGAGGCCAAGTGGGGGCAAAGAAGAATTGAGGGTGGGAAAGCATATATCACTGGTTACTGGTTGTTCTGTCTCCTGCTGGAAGCTCTGTGAAGCTGCTTTCTCATACCCCCTGTTCACTGATCTCCCTTGGGGACCAAGATGGCAGATCCACACGGCATTATGTAATAAGGGACCTCTGTATGTATCTCTCCCCTCTCTCTGTTCTCTGTCAGTTTCTTATTCCTTTTGGTGCTTCGCTGAGTTCTTTCTCTCTTCATTTGATGCTTAGGGTTTCAGGATCAATGTTTGTCTCTGTTTGACTTAGTTTTTCAGATCTTTGCTGTGGAGGGACGTTGTGGTCCTTCTGTGTATAGCATCATGTTGCGTGGAAGTTGACTCTTTCTTTTATTGATCTTACTTTTGGTGTCATATCTAAGAACTTTTTTTTCCTGACTCAAGGTCATGAAAATTTTTTCAAATATTTTCTTCTAACATTTTTATAGTTTTACATTTAGGTTTATGATCTATCTAGATTTTTATATACTGTGTGATGTGCATGTGGATTTCCTGTAGCATTTTTGGAAAACACTACCCTTTTTCCATTAAATAGCTTTTGCACCTTTTAAAAAAATAAGTTGGTCATATTTTATTGGATTTATTTCTGGATTTTTAAACTATTATGTTGGTCTATGTGTTTCTTTTTTCACCACTACAATGTTGTCTTAAATACTGTAGCTTTATAATGTATCTTAAAATTAGATAATGTGATTCCTCCAAATGTGCTTATCTTTTTCCAATTTGTTTTGACTATTCTAGTTCCTTTGTCTTTCAATTTAATTTTAGAATCAGTTGGTGTATAAATACAAAGAATCCTGCTGGGATTTTGATTGGGATTTCATTAAATCTATGATTTGGCTATAATTGATATTTTAACTATATCAAGATTTCCAGTCCATGCACACAAAATATCTCTCCATTTATTTAGATCTTCTTTTTTCTAAACTTTATTTTGTTGTTGTTGAGAATATACACAGCAAAACATACACTAATTCAACAGTTTCTACATGTACAATTTATTGACATTGATTACATTCTTCGAGTTGTGCAACCATTCTCACCCTCATTTTCCAAGTTGTTCCTCATTCATTAACATAAACTCATGCCCTCTAAGGTTCCTATCTAATCTTTCCAGTTGCTGTTGTCAAGTTGAACCCATATAGATTGTTCTTAAAAGAAAATAATGCTGAAGGCAGACCTTTTTTTTTTTTTTTTTTCCTAGTGAAGCTAAACTATTGTTCAGTTTTAAGATAACTTCAGGGGATATTTTTGGTTTAAAATTTAAATATTATCTCAGGGCAATAATTTCAATGGTTTATCCACCCTTCATCGCTCCAAAAAATCAGAGCTCATGAGAATTTGAAATTCTATTCTGTGTTTTCTGCCTTTTGATCAGAATTCTTCAATAAAATGTTTGATCAAAATGTTCAGTAGTGGTAGCCGGACACCATTACTTCTAGTCTTATGGCAAAGGAGGCAGTTGTTCACGGAGGCAATTAGCCACACATTCCATATCATCCTCCTATTACTGACTCTCCTTCTTCTGTTGCTCCAGGTGAATAGAGCTCAGTTGTTGTGCCTTAGATGGATGCTTGTAAGCTTTTAAGACTCCAGGCACTACACAACAAAGTAGGATGTAGAACAGAAGCACTCACTATGTTATTAGGACGATTAACTGAGATGCCCCATGAAAACATAACTCTAAACCTCCAGACCAAGGAACCAAATTTCATGAAGTGTTTGGTACTACATAAGCAGCCTCAGTAGCTGCTTTAAAAAAAAAAAAAATTACTGTGGTTTATGTGAAAGTTTACAATTCAAGTTTGTCTCTCATAGAAAAATTTCTACATACATTGTTATGTGACCCTAGTTACTTTCCCTATACTGTGACAGCACACTCCTCCTTTCCACCCCAGATTTCCCGTGTCCATTCAGCCAGCTCCTGACCCTCTCTGCCTTCTCATCTTGCCTCTGGACAGGAGCTGACCATTTAGTCTCATGTAGGTACTTGGGCTAAGAAGCACACTCTTCACAAGTATCATTTTATGTCCATATTCAAATCTAATCTTTGTCTGAAGACTTAGCCTCGAGAATGATTTTCATTTTGGGATAACAGAGAGTCTGGCCATATTTTCTGGGGTCCCTCCAGTCTAGGTCAAATAATTAAATCTGGTCTTTTTGCTAGAATTTGAGTTCTGTACCCCACTTTTCTCCTGCTCCATCAAGGACTGTTTGTTGTGCTCTCTGTCAGGGTGGTCATTGGTGGTAGCCAGGTACCACCTAGCTCTTTTGGTCTCAGGCTGATGAAGACTCTGGTTTATGTGACCCTTTCTGTCTCTTGGGCTGATACTTTCCTTGTGACTTTGGTATTCTTCATTCTCCTTTACTCCAGGTGGGTTGGGACCAATTGATGCATCTTAGATGGCTGCTCCCTGGCTTTTAAAACCCCAGACACCACTCACCAAAGTAGGATTTAGAACCTTTTCTTAACAATCTTTGTTATGCCAATTGACCTAGATGTCCCCTGAAACCATGGTCCCCAGACTCTTGTCCCTGCTACTCTGTCCTTCCAACTGTTTGACTGTATTCAGCACATTTCTTAGCATTGGTTTAGTCCAGTTGTGCTGACTTCCCCTGTACTGTGTGTTTTCCTTCCCTTCACCTAAGATAACTCTTGTCTACTATCTACTTAGTGAATAACCGTCTTCCTCCCTCCCCACCCTTGTAACCATCAAAGAATGTTTTCTTCTGTTTAAACTATATCTTGAGTTCTTACAATAATGGTCTCATACAATATTTGTCCTTTTGCCACTGACTAAAATCACTCAGCATAACGCCTTCCAGATTCCTCCATGTTATAAGGTGTTTCAAGGATTCATCCTTATTCTTTATCGATGCATAGTATTCCATTGTATGAATATACCATAATTTCTTTATCCATTCATCCATTGATGGGCACCTAGGTTGTTTCCATCTTTTTACTATTGTGAACAGTGCTGCAATGAACATGGGCATGCACATATTTATTTGTGTGATGGTTCTTATTTCTCTAGGATATAGTCCAAGGAGCTGGATTGCTGGATCATATGGTACTTCTATTTCTAGCTTTTTAAGGAAGTGCCAAATCAATTTCCAAAGTGTTGCACCATTTTACATTCCCACCAAAAGTGTGTAAGTGTTCCAGTCTCTCCACAACCTCTCCAACATTTATTATCTTGTGTTTTTTGGATTAATTCTAGCCTTGTTTGGGTGAGATGATATCTAATTGTAGTTTTGATTTGCATTTCTCTAATAGCTTATGATCATGAGCATTTCTTCATGAGTCTTCTTTGGCGAAGTGCCTGTTCATATCCTTTGCCCATTTTTTAATTGGATCATTTGTCTTTTTGTTGTTGAGGTTTTCCAGTATCTTGTAGATTTTAGAGATTAGACGCAGATCGAATTTGTCGTAGCAAAATTTTTTTCCCAGTCTGTAGGTTGTCTTTTTACTCTTCTGGTGAAGTCTTTTGATGAATATAAGTGTTTGATTTTTAGGAGCTCCCAGTTATCTAGTTTTTCTTCTGGTATTTGTGCCTTGATACTTACGGTTTGTATTCTGTTTATGCCATGTATTAAGGCTCCTAGCATTGTCCCTATTTTTTTTCCAAGATGTTTATCACTTAAGATTTTATAATTATGGCTTTGATCCATTTGGAGATAGTTTTTGTGCTTGGTGTGAGGTATAGGTCTTGTTCCAGTTTTTTGCAGATGGATACCCAGTTATGTCAGCAACATTATCTTCTCCCCAATTAACAGACTTTGGGCATTTGTCAAATATCAGATGCTCATAGGTGGATGAATTTTCACCTGGTTTCTCAATTCTTTTCCATTGGTCTATGTATCTGTTGTTGTACCAGTACCAGGCTGTTTGACTACCGTGGCGGTATAATTGTTTTGGTGATTTCATCTTCAAAGTTATCTTTGTTGGTGTAGAGGAATCCAACAGATTTTTGTATGTTTATCTTGTATCCTGATACTTTGCTGAAATCTTCTATTAGGTCCAGTAGTTTCCTTGAGGATTCTTTGGGGTTTTCTGTGTATAAAATCATATCATTTGTAAATAGAGATACTTTTACTTCTTCCTTACCAATTTGGATGCCCTTTATTTCTTTTTCTAGCCTAATTGCTCTGGCTAGGACCTCCAGCACAATGTTGAATAAGAGTGGTGATAAAAGATTCCTTGTCTGGTACCCATTCTCAAGGAGAATGTTTTCAAACTACTTTCATTTATGAAGATGTTGACTGTTGGCTTTGTACAAATACACTTAATTATGCTGAGGAACTTCCCTTCTATTCCTATTTTGCTGAGAGTTTTTTTTTTTTTTTTAATGAATGGGTGTTGGACTTTGTCAAATGCCTTTTCTGCATCAATTGATAAGATCATGTGGTTCTTGTCTTTTGTTTTATTTATGTGATGGCTTACATTGATTGAGTTTCTAATGTTGAACCATCCCTGCATACCTGGTATGAATTCCACTTGATCATGGTGAATTTTTTTTTTTTTTGAATATGTTGTTGAATACTATTGGCTAGAGTTTTGTTGAGGATTTTTGCATCAATGTTCATGAGAGATATTGGTCTGTAATTTTCTTTTTTTGTGGTGTCTTTACCTGGTGTTGGCATCAGGGTTATGCTGATGAGTTTGGGAGTATTCTGTCCTTTTCAATGCTCTGAAATACCTTTAGTAGTAGTGGTGTTAACTCTTCTCTGGAAGTTTGGTAGAATTCTCCAGTGAAACTGTCAGGGCCAGGGCTTTTTTTGTTGTTGTTGTTGAGAGGTTTTAAATTACCTTTTCAACTTCTTTCGTTATAGGTTTATTTAGTTGTTCTATCTTTGTTTATGTTAGTTTAGGTAGTAGTGAGTTTTTAGAAATTTGTCCATTTCCTCTACATTTTCAAATTTGTTTGAGTACAATTTTTCCTAGTATTTTGTTATGATTCTTCTAATTTCAGTTGGGTTTGTTGTGATATCACACATCTCATTTCTCATTCATGTTATTTGCTTCCTCTCCTGTTTTTCTTTTGTCAGTTTGGCCAATGGTTTATCGATTTTGTTGATCTTTTTAAAGAAAAAGCTTTTGGTGTTGTTAAATTTTTAAATTGTTTTTCTATTCAGTATTTCATTTAATTCTGCTCTAATTCTTATTATTTCCTTTCCTCTGGCACCCGAGGGCTTCTTTTGCTGCTCTCTTTCTACTTGTTCCAGTTGTAGGGTTAATGTTTTGATTTTGGCCCTTTCTTCTTTTTGGATGTGTGCATTTATTGCTATAGACTGACCTCTGTACACTGCATTTGCTTTGTCCCAAAGATTCTGGGAGAATGTTGTGATGGTTACAATTGCGTGTCAATTTGACTGGGCCATGATTCTTAGTGTTTATATTTGATCACCCCTATGATTGAGTATGCTGTGAGTAGCCATTAGGTTGAAATGGAATTTCCTCAGGGGTGTGGCTTGCAGCCAAATATAAGCAGATGTTCTGGCTTTTTGCTCAGTCTGGATCCTGTGGCTGCCTCCTGTTCATCTGTCCTCTGGTTCTTGGGACTTGAGCTGTCAGCTTATCTGCCAATCTTTGGATTCATCAATCTTCACAGCCTGTGAGAAGAGTTCTGCTTTCTGACCTGTCAATCTTATATTCGCTAGCCCCTGCAACTATGTGAATCAGGAGAAGCCTTACCGACTCGCCTGCCAATCTTTGGATTCGTCGATATTCACAGCCAGTGAGCAATACCCCTGCTTTCCGACCTGCCTATCTTGGGTTTGCCAGCCCCTGTGGCTACATGAATAGGCAGAAGCCTCTATCCTTATCCATGGACTTAGGACGTTCCAGCCTCTACAATCCCGTGAGCTGTCTGTTTGATAGAAATCTCTCTCTATATTTTTATGCTTTATTGGTTTTGCTTCTCTACAGAACCCAGCCTAGGACAGAATTATTTTCATTTTCATTGGATTCTGTGAATTTCTTTATTCCATTCTTAATTTCTTCTGTAACCCAATAGTTTTTGAGCAAGGTGTTGTTCAGTTTCCATGTGTTTGAGTTTTTTCCTTGGTTTTCTGTTATTGATTTCTACTTTTATGGCTGGATGGTCAGAAAAGATGCTTTGTAATATTTCAATGTTTGGATTCTGTTAAGGCTTGCTTTATTGCCCGATATGTGGTCTATTCTTGAGAATGTTCCATGTGCATGGGAAAAGAAAATGTACTTGCCTGTCATTGAGTGTAGTGTTCTGTATATGTCTATGAGATCAAGTTGTTTGTGGCATTTAGATCTTCCATATCTTTCCTGAGCTTCTTTCTGGATGTTCTGCCCTTCACGGAAAGTGGTATGTTGAAGTCTCCTACTACTACTGTGGATCTGTCTCTTATTTTCAATGCTGTTAGAGTTTGTTTTGTGTATTTTGGAGCCCAGTCGTTGGATGGTAAATATTTATCTTGGTTATGTCCTCCTGGTGTATTGTTCCTTTAATCATTATATAGTGTCCTTCCTTATCCTTTGTGCTGGATTTTACTTTAAAGTCTATTTTGTCAGAGATTAATATTGACACTCCTGCTCTTTTCTGAGTGTTGTTTACTTGATATATATATTTTTTCATCCTTTGAGTTTGAGTTTGTTTTTGTCTTTAAGTCTAAGGTGTGTTTCTTGTAGGTAACATATAGAAGGATCATGGTTTTTTTTGTTTTTTTAATCCATCCTGCCACTCTCTGTCTCTTTATTGGTGCATTTAGTCCATTTACATTCAGTTTAATTTTTGATAGGTATAAGTTTAGTGCTGTCATTTTTGTGTTTTGTTCACAGTTTCTTTGTTCCATTTAATTTCCTGTGCTGAGTCTTTTTTCTTTATGTATTTTCTTTTCATCATTTTCATTGTTGTTGATTTTGTATTGCTGAGTCTTTATGTTTTTCTTGTTTTTTATTTTGACTTGCAGGATTGTTAGTTTCTTTTGTGGTTACCTTTGTATTGACCCCTATTTTTCTAAGTTTAAACAAGTCTTTCATTTCTTTATATTGCCTTAACTTCCTCTACGTATAAAAAATCTATGACTACATGTTTTCAGTCCCTCTTTTTTGTTTCAATATTATCATCTTTAGATATTGACATCTCTATTTCCCTATTTTCAGTGTTTTAACTTTGATTTACTTTTGTGACTTCCCTATCTGGGTTGATATCTGGTTGCTCTGTCCTGTGTTATAGTCTTGGGTTGTTATCAGATGGTATTGATTTTCCAACCATACAACTCCTTTTAGTATTTCTTGTAATTTTGGTTTGGTTTTTGCAAATTGCCTAAACTTCGGTTTATCTGGAAATGCCTTAATTTCACTATCATATGTGAGAGACAGTTGTGCTTGATATATAATTCTTGGCTGGCAATTTTTTTCCTTCATTGCTTTATAGGTGTCATCCCATTGCCTTATTGCCTGCATAGTTTTCTGCTGAGTCATTTGATCTTAGTCTTATTGACTTTCCTTTGTAGATAATTTCTCGTTTATCCCTAGCAACTCTTAAAATTCTCTCTTTTGCTTTGATTTTGGTAAGTTTGATTATAATATGTATTGGTGACTTTCTTTTGTAATCTACCTTATGTGGGGTTCGATGAGCATCTTGGATATATATCTTCTCATCTTTCATCATATCAGGGAAATTGTCTGCCAACAAATCTTCTACAATTCTCTCTTAATTTTCTATTGTCCCCCCCCCCCCCCCCCCGTTCTGGTACTCCAATCACTTGTAGGTTATTCCTCTTGATAACTCTCACATAATTCTTAGAGTTTTTTTCATCTTTTTAAAATTCTTTCATCTGATTTTTCTTCAAATAAGGTGGTATCAAGTGCTTTATTTTCAAACCCACTAATTCTGACTTCCATTGCCTCAATTCTGCTCCTATGACTTTCTATTGAGTTGTGTAACTCTGAAATTTTACTGTTAATCTTCTGGATTTCTGATTGCTGTCTCTATGGATTCTCGCAGCCTGTTAAATTTGTGATTATGCTCTTGAATAACCTTCTTATTTTCCTGTATTGCTTTGTCTCTGTGTTGCTTGGCTTGTTCTGTGTTTTGTCGGATATCCTTCCTGATGTCTTGAAGAGTTCTGTATATTAATCTTTGTATTCTACTTCCGGTAATTCCAGGAAATGCTCTTCCTCCGGAAAATTTCTTGATGCTTTATTTTGGGAGCTTGCTGAAGCCATTATGGTCTGCCTCTTTATGTGACTTTATAGTGACTGTTTTCTCCAACCCATCAATAATCATCTATTTTATGTTTGCTTACTGTGTCCTAGCTTCTTGTTTTGTTTTGTTTCGATATGCCTAGATAAACTTCTTGTGTGAGTAAGTTTATTATTGGCACTTTTGAAGTTCTAATGCCCTGTCATCAGGTGGTTAGATCATCAGGTGGTTACTAGGTATGTGAGCCCAGGAATCTGTTTACTTTTCTTGTATGAGTTCAACTCAGGTGTCCAGGTATTCGGTCACCAAGTGTGTGGTGCAGGTTCTCACCTATAGTCATAGACAGACATAGGTGATTGATGTAAGCACAGGTATCAGGCTGCAATAGTGGGTCATGCACTGAGCAAGGCAGGGGGCTGACAGCTGCCCTGAGTGTCTGGGAGGAAAGCGTGTCCCTGTTGCCTAGAGTGCATAGGTGGGTGTGTTTTGCAGCCAGACTATAAGCACACAATGCTGTTGGCTGTAAGGACTGGGAGGCACCACCTATTCTTGGACACCTGCCGTGGGTGGCTAGATGGCATGGTTGGAGCCACCAATTCTCAGGCCCCTGATGTGGGTAGGTGGGGACCTTGTTTAATGGGACCAGCAGTGTCAAATGTTACTAACCTGCCACTTCACCATAGAGCTGATACTGTTGAAATTGGGCTTCAGTTATATACCTTGTTGTACTGTGGTAATGAGGGCTTATGCTGTTAAATGAGCCCACACAGCTTTATGCAGGGGTGAAAGGCATTCAAAGTCTGTGGACCCATTATGCCTGTGCCTAGGCAAAGGAACTGTGCCTACCCTGAGTTCTTGGCTTAGGGGAGCCAGCAAGTTATTTTTTCCTGTTTGTTTGTTCCCTCTCAAAGCCAGGAGAATGGCTCAGGGAGTGTGATAGGTCCTATTTCTGGTCCAGGGGACTTGGAAATCACTGAAGCTGGCCCAGGAACCTGTGCAGAGTGGGGAGGGGGCAGGTAAATGGGAGATAAGTTTTTCCCAAAGAGGGTGTTTTTTGATCCACATAGTAGGTCAGAAGCAAGTACTTACCTTTTCTTTATTGAGAGGTGTTTTCCACTGGTGGTTGATGTCTGATTAGACTCTCTGCTGCTGGGTCTCTCCTGATTTGGAAAACGCCCCCTGTCACTGCTTGCCTCACCACACACCAGCCTGAAGGGTGGTGGCTTCTGCCGGGTCAGGTCTGGCAATGCCTTGCTGCTTCCGAACTGTCTCTCCCTCCTCCTGCCTCTCAGTCCAATTCCTCAACTTTGCCTCTGATGTTCAGGGCTCCTAGCTTGTCATATACAATTGATTAACTTGGTTTTTCAGGTCTTTGTTGTAAGAGGGAGTACTGGAAGTATCTGACTACTCTGCCATCTTGGCCCCCTACTTTTTTTTTGTCAACGTTGTAAATATATCTATCACACAACTTTTGCCAATTCAACTTTTTACAGGTGTATGACATTGACAACAATTACAATAACCAGATGTGCAACCCTACCCTTAATGAATATGATATTTCCATCATCATTAATCTTCCTTCCCCCCCACCCCAGTCCTGCCCCTGGTAACCACTAATAAACTTTGGTCTATATATATTTGTGTTTCCTTGTCTTTCTATATGAGGGCATACAATATTAGTCTTTTTGTGATTTGTTTATTTGACTTGGCTTAATGTCTTCAAGTTCAGACTATACTGTAACATGTATCAAGTCTTCATTCCTGAGGCAGAGCCACCATGGCACTCTAGACAGAGGAATTTTGTGGTTCATCTGCAGCAAAGACCCAAGAAACTAAGTAAAACAGATGCAAATGTCAATCTTGGAACCCTAAGGATCAAATGAAGGGATAAAGAACTGAATAAAACACCAAACAGAAGAAGAAAGGGAAAGAAAACAGACAATGTGGAGAAATATGGAGTTGAGGTCCCCTGCCAACTAACACGTCACAGTTGTTTTCATCTTGGAACATAGCCAGCAATGACTCTGGACAGGAAGTATAGGAAGGCAACTTTACAGAGCTCACAACAGGAGACAGAGCACCCGCCCCAATGCCACCTCCCAATCAGTTCCCATCGGCTCCAGGTCTGCGCCTTCCCCACCTGCCAGCTACCCTTTTTTTTTTTTCCTCTCTCCTTTCTCTTTTCTTTGTTCTTCCACATAGCCCCATAGGCCACTGCAGAGTTTCCAATGGTACTGGCCATACTGTCATGGCTAAAGTTTCCCTGGTTCAGGCCTGCCACCATTCCAGGCCCACATTGACCCTCACCTCCTGCCACAGGACCAGCTGCTGAACAGAAGGAAGAAAGCCCATACCACTCCCCATCCAAAACTCCTCCCTCTCTGGCAAGGGTTTGAATAATCTCACATTGCTAGATCCACATCAGGAGGCAGATAGAGCCTGCCAGATCCACCCTCAGCCACCTTGCGAAATCAGGGTACAGGGAAGTGGGCTTTGTCTGCCTGCTGCTACCCTGCCCATGCAAACAAGGTGGTGATAGCAATTGTGGCCAAAGAAGAGCAAGAAGCAAAGCATGACTGGCCTGCCTTCCCTGACATATCAAAAGAAAACAAAGAAGCAGGATGAAACAAATGAACACATAATCAATAAATACAGACTGTAATACCTTAATATCACTGAGACAGTACACAGTATCAAAACATATTAAAAAAGGAGGACAAGATGGGATAGACCCCAAAAGAAAGTCACCAAGATATATCATAATCACACTTGCCAAAACCAAAGACAAAGAAAATCCTGAGAACTGCTTGAGAAAAAGGAAAAGTCATTAGAGAAACCATGCAGGCAACAGGGTAATGGGATGACATATATAAAACTTTGAAAGTAAAAAAAAACTGCCAACCAAGAATGCTATATCCTGCTAAAACTCTCTCACAAATACAGTGGCAAAATTAGGACATTTCCAGATAAAGATAAATTAAGGGAATTTGTAAAAACCGAACAAAACTTACAAGATATATTAAAACATCAAAATAATACAAGGCATTCTCTCTGATCATGACACCATAAAAGTAGAAATCAGTAACAAGAAGAGTAAGGGAAAAAAATAAAATACATGGAAACTGAATAACACCTTGCTTAAAAACAATCAAGTAATAGAAAAAAATCAAAGAGAGAGTCAAAAAATTCCCAGAATCAAATAAGAATGAAAACACATCATACTGAAACCTTTAGTACAGCAAAGGCAGTGCTCAGAGGTTAGTTTATAGCTATAAATGCACACATCAAAAAAAGAATGCCAAAATCAAAATATTAGTCCCACGACTTGAACAAATAGAAAGAGAACAGCAAAAGAAGCTGACAGTTAACAGAAGAAAGGAAATAATAAAAATTAGAGCAGAAATAAATGAAATAGAGAATAGAGAAACAATAGAAAGAATCAAAAAGACCAAAAGTCAGTTCTTTGAAAGGACCAACAAAATCGATAAACCATTGTCCAAACTAACAGAAGAAAAACAGGAAAGGAAGCGAATAACCCCAATAAGAAATGACATGGGGGACATTACAAAAGACCCAACTGAGGAGACTTCCCGGCAACATGACAGTATAGACAGAAGCACCATGCCGTCACTCCACAGCAAAGATCTGAAAAACTAAGTCAAACAGAGACAAACATCAGTCCTGGAAACCTAAGTATCAAATGAAGAGGTAACGCAGCCAGGCCTGAATGGAATAAGAAACTGACAGAGAACGAAGAGTGAAGAGAGTTATGAGCGGAGGTCCCCTATCGCCTAATGCACCACAGATTCACCATCTTGGACTCCTGTCAGAGATTGGCGAACAGGGAGTACGGGAAAGCAGCTTCAAGGAGCTCCCAGCAGGAGACAGAACAACCAGTAACCAGCAATATATACTTTTCCACCCCCCACCCTTCTTAACCCCCACTTGGTCTCCTCTGCTTCCTGTGGCCACAGTCTCATCGCCAGGAGGCACTGGCCTAGGCCTTGTGCCCCTTGGATTCCACAAGCCCACACTGGCTGGCTCTTTGAGTGCCATTTGTTTCTTGCTGGTGTTGCTTTTTTCCACTTCTTTCGGTTTCTTCCATACCTCTCACGACCTCCCCCTCCTTACTCTCAAATACCTGGCTACATGTGCCATCTTTGCTTCTTTTTGAAAGGCTGTGAAATGCCGCTCAACTTTGGAATTGCTTCCCGGCCCGCACCGCCATGCTGGTGGGTTCCCCCGGGCTTTTTTGTTTTGGTTTGTTTGTTTTCTTTTTCTTTTCTTGGCTTGGAAACCCCTTCTAGCCGGACTGTACTGTGATGCTTAAGGGCTACTTCCCTAGTATGTGCAGCTGTGCAGTGGGATCCCTGGGGACATTTCTTTTTTCTCTTTTTTCCTTTTTGTATTTCTTCATTTCTCAGTTTCTTGTTTCTCTATACTTACATTTTCTTCCTGTCTGCTGAATACCTGGCACTATGTGACACCTCTACCTCTTCTAGCCAAGCTGTACTTCACGGCCTGGGAACCACTTCTCCAGTCGTTGCAGCTGCACTGGTGAGATCCCTGGGGGCTTTTTAAATTTTTTTTCTAATTTTTATGTATTTATTTTATCCTTTCTTTTTTTTTTCTTTTTTGTTTTTCTCCATTTCTTGGCTTCTCATATCTCCACTCCAATAGCAAACTCCCTTAGCACTCGTTTGTTGTTTTTGTTGTTGTTTGTTTTTGGCTCCTGTTTCACTCTCCTCTCTCTCCTCTTTCCAATACCCATCTTAGCCACATACATCACAATCTCCCCTCTCCTACCTGCCTACCTGCACTGTGTGCTGAACATCACACTCCCAAGCAGAACAGGTATGGTCTACCAGAACCTGCCATTCACTGATTCCCAGCTTGCCTGTCGGCCCTAGTACGTGCTACAGACAACTCATACCAGCAATTCTCCTTCAGCTGGACCTGTTCTGCTGCACCACACCTGAGTGACTGACCCTGCACATTGGACAAGGAGGTGAAAAATATGCTCACAGACGAGGAAACAACAAAGAATGCACAGCCCGCCTGCTCAGACATAACCAAATATAGCAAAAAAGCAGGACAAAAAAACTAATCTACAATCAATAAACGAGGAAAATAATTACTGAATGTCCCAATGACAGCTGACAATATCAAGACATATACAAAACCAGGACAGGATGGTTTGAGTAGGCATCCAAAATAAAACACCCGATGACTTTCCAGTAGAAAAAAAGGCACTAGAACTACCTGATAAGGAATTCAAATCTCTAATATTCACAGCTATCCAAGAGTTGAAGCAAAAAGCAGATGAAAATGAAGAAAAAGTAGACAAATTAATGGAAAAGGCAGACAAATTCATGGAAAATAAAGATAAAAAATGGAAGAATTCAGGAAAATAATACAGGGAAAAAATAACAAAAAAATTCACAACCAGAAATCATACAAATACAAAAAATAGAAATAAAAAAGATAAACAACAAGATTTCAGAAATGGACAGTATCATAGAAGGGCTGAGGAGCAGGTTTGAAACGATGGAAGACAGGATCAGTGAAACTGAAGACAAAAACTTAGATACAACTCTGAGGAAAAATCAGAAAAAAGAACGAAGAAACCCTGAAAATTATGAGGGATACAATCAAAAGGAAAAATTTACTAGTGATTGAAGTTCCAGAACAGGGGGAGAAAGCAGAAAACACAGAGAGGATTATTGAAGAACTGCTGACAGAAAACTTCCCTAATATCATGAAAGATGAAAAGCTGACTGTCCAAGAAGCTTAATGAACTCCATATAAAATAGACCCCAAAAGAAAATCACCAAGGTATATCATAATCACACTCGCTAAAACCAAAGACAATCCTGAGAGCAGCTCGTGAAAAACAAAAAGTCACATACAGAGAAGAAACAATAAGACTAAGCTCAGATTATTCAGCAGAAACCATGCAGGCAAGAAGGCAGTGGGATGACATATATAAATCCTTGAAAGAAAAAAAAAACTGTCAGCCAAGAATAGTCTATCCTGCAAAACTCTTGTTCAAATATGATGGTGAAATCAGGACATTTCCAGAAAAACAAATTAAAGGACTATGTAAAAACCAAACCAAACTTACAAGAATTATTAAAGGGAGTCCTTCAAACCGAGAACAAACAACTTCAGCTCACAGGCTGAATCTAGGATGCAGGATCATACCAGCCAGATACCAACCTAGGAAATGGACTCTCAAGGACTATCCAAAACCAAAAGAATTCCAATAGGGAACCAGAGAGGTTAATCTGTAAATGACAACAACATCAGAACAATAAAAGAGGTAATAAATGGTGTAGGTATAGAACCTTCTAATGGAGAGAAAGACAAAGTGATACCAAGTAATAGTAGACTGGTTCAAACTAGAAAGATATGGGTAAATGTCAAGGTAACCACAAAGAAAGTTAACAAACCTACTCATGAGAATAAAGAAGAAAAACATAAAGTCTCAGTAAAAACAAAATCTACAAAAACAAAAGAAATGAAAAAAAAATCCACAAACAAAAGGAATTTATCACAGGAGGGTAAGAGAAACAAAGAAAATGTCATCAACACACACACAAAAATCACCACCTAATGACAGCAATAAACTTACCCCTATCAATAATTACACTGAATGTAAAAGGCCTAAATGCACCCATAAAGAGACAGAGAGTGACAGAATGGAAAAAAAAAAATCTATCAAAATGCTGTCTACAAGAGACACACCTTAGAAACTAAGATGTAAATTTATTAAAAATCAAAAGTTGGAAAAATATATCAAGCAAATAGCTACCAAAAAAAGAGCAGGAGTGGCAATACTAATCTCAGGTAAAACAGACTTTAAAACAAATTCCACCTTAAAAGACAATAAACATCTACACACCCAATGACAGGGTTCCAAAATACATAAAACAAACTCTAACAGCACTATAAAAATAAATTGACGGTTCCACAATAATAGTAGGAGATTTTAACACACCACTTTTGGTAAAGGACAGAACAACTAGAAAGAAACTCGACAAAGATACAGAAGATCTAAAGGGCACAATCAGCCAACATGACTTCATAGAATTCTATATAGAACACTCCGCCCAACAGCTGCAAAGTACACATTCTTTTCGAATGCCCATGAAACATTCTCCAGAATAGACCACGTCTTAGGCCACAGAGCAAGCCTCAACAAAATCCAAAAACTGAGATAATACAAAGTATCTTCTCTGACCACAATGCCATTAAGTTAGAAATTAACAGCAAGAACAAGGAAAAAAAAAATAAGTTACATGGAAATGGAGTAACACCCTGCTTACAAACCACAGGGTAATAGAAGAATTCAGAGATAGAATAAAAAAATTAATAAAATCAATCTAGAAAGAAAAAATATCATCCCAAAACCTCTGGAACACAGCAAAGACAGTTCTCAGAGGGCAATCTCTAGCAATAGATGCATACATTAAAAAAGAAGAAAGGGATAAAATCAAAATATTAACTACACAACTCAAACAAATAGAAACAGAACAGCCAAAAAAAAAAAAAAAAAAAGCCCTCAGCCACCAGAAGAAAGGAAATGATAAAGATCAGAGCATAAATAAATGAAATAAGGACTAGAAAAACACTAGAAAGAATCAACAAAACCAAAGTTGGTTCTTTGAAAGGATTAACAAAATCGACAAACCTCTGGCCAAACTGACAAAAGAAAGAAGAGGATGCAAATAACCCAAATAAGACATGAAATCGGGAACATTACAATAGATCTAACTGAAATAAAAAGGATCATAAGAGACTATTATGAAAAACTATACTCCAACAAATTTGAAAACCTAGAGGGAAATGGATAAATTTCTAGAAACACACTACCTACCCAAACTAACACAAAGTGATGATGAAAATCTGAACAGACTCATAAGAAGAGAAGAGATTGAAAAGGTAGTAAAAAAAACTGCCAGCAAAGTGCCCTGGCTCAGATGGCTTCACTGGAAAATTCTACCAACATTCAGACAAGAGCTTACACTAGTACTACTCAAACTATTTCACAACCTAGAAAAGGAAGCGATATTTCTGAATTCTTTCTATGAAGCCAGCATAACCCTGATACCAAAACCAGGCAAAGATGCCACAAAAAAGGAAAATTACAGATCAATATCTCACATGAATACAGATGCAAAAATTCTCAACAAAATTCTAGCCAATAGAATTCAGCATAATATCAAAAAAGTAATACACCACGACAAAGTAAGATTTATATTATGTATGCAAGGATGGTTCAACGTTAGAAAGTCCATCAATGAAATCCACCACATAAAAGGAAAGAAAATAATCACATGATCAACTCAATTGATGCAGAAAAGGCATTCAACAAAGTCCAACACCCATTCCTGATAAAAACTCATAATAAAATAGCTATAGAAGGGAAATTTCTCAACATAATAAAGGGCATCTATGTAAAACCAACAGCCAACATCATTCTTAATGGAGACAGGATGAAAACATTCCCCTTGAAAATAGGAACAAGACAAGGATGCCCTTTATCACCACTCCTACTGAACATTGTGCTGGAAGTCCTAACTAGAGCAATAAGGCAAGAAAAAAAAAATGAAGGACATCTAAATTGGTAATGAAGAAGTTAAACTGTCCCTATTTGTGGATGACATCATACTATACATAGAAAACCCAAAAGACTCCGTGAGAAAACTACTGGAACTAATAGAAAGATTCAGCAGCGTAGCAGGATACAAGATAAGCATACAAAAATCAGTTGGGTTACTATACAACAATAAAGAGAACAATGAAAAGGAAATCAGGAAAACAAATACCATATATAATAGACCCTAAAAAAATAAAATACTTAGAAATAAATCTAACCATGGATGTCAAAAATCTGCACAAAGAAAACTGCAAATCACTACTGCAAGAAACCAAAAGAGATCTACATAAATGGAAAACATACCATGCTCATGATAGGTAGACTCAACATTGTGAAAATGACAATTCTACCCAAAGCAATTTACAAATATAATGCAATCCTGATCCACATACCAACAACATTCTTTAAAAAGATGGAAAAACTAATCATTAACTTTATATGGAAAGGGAAGAGGTCCCAGATAAGTCAAGCACTATTGTATAAGAAGAATAAAGTAGGAGGACTTGCACTACCTGACCTGAGAACTTACTACACAGCTACGGTAGTCAAAACAGCCTGGTACTGCTACAATAACAGACACATTGACCAATGGAAGAGAATTGAGAACCCAGATGTAAATCTTTCCTCCTACTGTCACCTAATCTTTGACAAGGGCCCAAAGTCCATCAAATGGAGAACACAGTCTTTTTAACAAGTGGTGCTGCCACTACAGGATGTCCATCTGCAAAAGAATGAAATAGAACCCATACCTCACACCATATACAAAAACTAATTCAAAATGGATCAAAGACCTAAATATAAAAGTATAAAGTTCATAGAAGAAAAACTAGGATCAACGCTAGAGGCCATAATACATGGCATTAACAGGATACAAACCATAAGCAACAACATACAAACTCCAGAAGACAAGGTATATAACTGGGATCTTCTAAAATTAAACACTTATGCTCATCAAAAGACTTCACCAAAAGAGTGAAAAGAGAACTTACAGACTGGGGAAAAAATTTTGGCCATTACAAACCAGAAAAGGTTCTAATCTCTAAAATGTACAGGAAAATCCAACACCTCTACAACAAAAGACAAATAATCTATTTAAAAATTGGGCCAAGGAATTGAACAGACACTTCACCAAAGAAAACACTCAAGTGATCAACAGACACATGAGGAAATGCTCACAATCACTAGTCATTAGAGAAATGCAAATCAAAACACAATGAGATACCATCTCACCCCAGCATTACTGTCACGAATCAAAAAAACTGGTAATAGCAAATGTTGGAGAGGCTCTGGGGAGATCAGAACTCTTACGCACTGCTGGTGGGAATGTAAAATGATACAACCATTTTGGAAAATGATACGGCGCTTCCTTAGAAAGCTAGAAATAGAAATACCATGTGATCCAGCAATCCCATTCCTAGGAATATATCCTAGAGAAATAAGATCCATCCCATGAACAGACATATGTGCACCTATGTTCATTGCAGCAGTGTTCATTAATATAAAAAAAAAAAAATGGAAACAACCTAGATGCCCATCAACAGATGAGTGGATAAACAAACTATAGTACGTATGCATGGTGGACTATTACACAAGGATAAAGAACAATGATGAATCTGGAAGGCATTATGCTGAGTGAAATAAGTCATTCACAAAAGGACAAATATTGTATGAGATCATTACTGTAAAAACTCATGAAAAGGTTTACACACAAAAAGGAACAGTCTTTGATGGTTACCAGGGAGGGGAGGGTTAGGAGGGGAAACACTAAATAGACAATAGATAAGTGGTAACTTTGGTGAAGGGTAAGACAGTACACAATACTGAGGAAGCCAACACAACTTGTATAAGGCAAGATCATGGAAGTTCCATAGACACATCCAAATTCCCTGAGGGACCGAATTGCTGGGCTGAGGGCTGTGGGGACAATGATCTCAGGGAACATCTAGCTCAATTGGCATAATATAGTTTATAAAGAAAATGTTCTACATTCTACTTTGGTGAGTAGCATCTGGGGTCTTAAAAGCCTGTGAGCAGCCATCTAAGATACTCCAATGGTCTCACCCATTTGGGAGCAAGGGAGAATGAGGAAAACAAGATACAAGGGAGAGATTAGTCCAAAGGACTGATGTACCACAACTATCATGGCCTCCACCAGACTGAGTCTAGCACAACTAGATGGTGTCTGGCTACCACCACTGACTGCTCTGACAGGGATCACAACAGAGGGTCCCAGACAGAGCTAGAGAAAAATGTAGAACAAAATTCTAACTCACAATAAAAGACCAGACTTACTGGCCTGACAGACACTGGAGAAACACTGAGAGTATAGTCCCTGGACACCCTTTTAGCTCAGTAATGAAGTCACTTCCAAGGTTCACCCTTCAGCCAAAGATTAGAGGGCAAGAGGGGACAGGAAATCTGGTAATAGGGAACTCAAGGTCGAGGAGGAAGAGTGTTGACATGTTGTGGGGGTTGTTAACCAATGTTATAAATCAATATGTGTACAGTTTAATGGGAAACTATTTATTCTGTAATCCTTCATCTAAATTACAATAAAGACAATATAAAAGCAAAGAAAACCCTATGACCATCAAAAATGAAAAAAAAGTCCAATTCATTTAATTAAATAAATCAAATTACAAAAAATCCAACTAAAATAAAAAGGATCATAACAAAATACTATGAAAAATTGTACTCCAACAAATTTGAGAACCTAGAGTTAATAGGCAAATTTCTAGAAGCACACTACCTACCTAAACTAATACAAACTGAGATAGAAAATTTGAAAAGACTCATAACAAGAAATTGAAGAGATACTAAAAAAAAATTGCAAACATCAAAAAACTCTGGCCCAGATGGCTTTTCTGCAGAATTCTACCTAATTCAGAGAATCACTCACACCAGTGCTTCCCAAACTATTTCAGAACATAGAAAATTAAGGGATACTTCCATGTTCATTCTATGAAGCCAGCAAAATCTTGATACCAAAACCAGAGAAAGACACCCCAAAAAAGAAAATTACAGACCAATATCTCTCATGAATATAGATACAAAAATTTTCAACAAAATTTTAGCCAATAAATTCAGCATCATATCAAAAAAAAAAAACCAATACACCACGACCAAGTGGGAATTATACAAGGTATTCAAGAATGGTTCAACATTAGAAAATCAATCAATGTAATCCACCACATAAATAGAAGAAAAGAATCACATGATCATCTCAATCTATGCAAAAAAGGCATTTGACAAAGTCCAACATCTATTCCTGATAAAAACTCTCAATAAAATAGGAATAGAAGGGACATTCCTCAACATAATAAAGGGCATCTATACAAAGAAAATGGCCAACATCATTCTCAATGGAGAAAGGCTGTAAACATTTCCTGTGAGAATGGGAAGAAGGCAAGGATGCCCTTTATCACCGCTCCTATTTAACGTTGTACTGGAAGTCCTAGCTAGAGCAATGAGGCAAGAATAAGAAATAAAGGGCATCCAAATTGAAATGAAGAAGTAAAACTATCCCTATTCACAGATGATATGATCTTATACATAAAGAACCCCAAAGATTCCACAAGAAAACTACAGGAGCTAATAGAAAGAGTCAACAGAGTAGCAGGATATAATAAGATCAACATACAAAAATTAGCTGGATTTCTATACACAGGGTTTCCTAGCATCCATTAGACAATGTTGTATTTGTTGCTTTCAACAGTCATACATATTTTTAGAAACTTGAGATGAAGAGTAGTCTGTTCTCTTTGCTCAGATGTTTACCATTTCTGTTGCTCTACCTTTATTCCTAATATTCTAGGATTTTGTTTGCTATAATTTATATTCCACCTGAATAAATTACTTTATCATTAAAAAAAAAATAAGTCTATTATCTTTCATCTGAGAATGCCATTTTATATTAAAATTTTGGATTGTATACTGTACATTTTGAATAGTATGTATTCAATACATAATCAAATTAGATTCTGTTTAAATCATCAGCAGAAGGTCTGATTGTTTTAGCAGTCCATCAATCCACAAAGTTCAGATAGCACATTTAGGCCCACTTTCTGTGGGATCTGGTACCAATGTAAGGTTAGTTTTCAAAATTTTTGTGGTACTGATTCCAGTCAGTTTTAAGTATGTGTAATTTAAGAGTGAGTCCTGAATTTTACACAAAAAAATCTAAGGATTCCCTTTCTCCAGCTCTCTCCTTATGTTATTTCCACCCATCCTGTTCCCAGGGGTCTCCTTTCCTGGCAATCTGGTTATAAAGCCAGGCTTTACCTTTCCCACATTGTTGCCATGGCTCCACCCTGTAGGGTTCACCATGCTGGTGGGGAAGGAGAGGAGTTCTGCCTCTTTGCTTGAGAATTCTTGGTTGCACTTGCCAGTGTGGAAGCAAAGGGGCATCCACTCTTTGTTGGTACTTACTTAGTGTAGGGTGGGGATAATCAAGATGGGTCCACCCTGTGGGGTTCAGTGCCACTACACCAGTGGGGAGTTTTAAGGGTGCCACCTTTTTTCTGGCATTTGCTTGGTATGGGGTGGAGAGAGTCAACACGTCCCCATCCCACCGTATTTGTTCCTGCCACACTGGTGGGAAAGGAAAGGGGTGTTATTTTTTGCTGCATACTTGGCCCAGAGTGGGGAGATTCCAAGGACTCTGCTCTTCAGGGTTCACATCTGCCTTTCTGGTAGAGACAGAGTAGGGCAACACTCCTTTGGTGCTGCTCACCTGGAATAGGGCAGCTGAAGCCAAAAGGGTTCTGCTTCACATGGAGACTCTCTTCCCAGTCCTCTGACTAGAGAGACTGAGCTTTTCTTGGGGGTATTTTCTGCCTACATTTCTTGTCTGTTCTGGGATTCAGGATGCTCTAGCACCCAAGCTGGCATATATAGGAAGCAATAATGTCACCAGACAGTGAAATCCTGGAGTCTTGAAATCTTTATCTGGTCCACCTGCTTTTATCAACCTTTCAGAGTCTTCTGATAGTTGCTGTATGTGTCTTAACCCACAGTAACCAGAAATTCCAAACTACTTGAGAAGGTTGTCTCTACATGCTGATGCTATTTCCCTTCCACTCATTCTTCAACACACTGCAAGCTGTATTTGTCTCAGCACCCCTTTAAATATCTCATCAACATCCACGTTGCTAAATTCAACTGGGTTTTATTTCTCAGAATTTGGAATTCTAATTCTTGTAACATTCTATTCCTTTGCTTTTCATGATCCAATAATCTCTTAATTTTTCTCCTGCCTAGGTGGTGGTTCTTTCTCTGTCTCCTTTGAATGATCAAAATCCTTTGCCTAGGCATTAAATACTATAATTTTTCAAAGATCATCATTAGATTTCTTTTACTCTCTACTCTCTCCCTAAGCAAGTTTAGCTGTGCCCAAGGCTTCAATAACTATATATATGCAGATGACTTATAAACTTACATCATCATCTCAGATTTCTCCTTTGAGCTTCAGACATTAATGTCCACTTGCCTCCTTAATGTCTCAATTTTAAGCTTGACGTGGTCAGAAATGATCTCATGATCATCCATGCAATACCTGATTATTTCCAGTGTTCCTTATCTGTCCTGATCTGTGATCATACCTGATATCCACTTCTCCTTCATCCTTCAATATCTTATATTTCACAATCGATTTCACCTCTTAAAAACCTCTGAAGTATGTTCACTTCTCTTATCTCCACTGTCATGATCCTAGTGCAATCCAGCATCATCTTTCACCAGGATTATCACAAAAGCCTTTTATCTTACATCCCTGCATACCATATCAAATCACAATGAGCTCTTCAAACAATCAGTCTGACCATGTAAACCAGCTTAAAAATTATTTGCTTTTAGAATAATCCTATCTTCTAAACCACAAGGCCCTGTATATCTAGTACTTGCCCAATGCTTCAGCTTGATTAATTTATTCATGCACTTATTCAATAAATATTTATGGAGTGCCTACTATGTACTAGGAGTTGTTTTTTTGCTGGACAATAAAACAAAGTCCTTGTTTTCATGGAACTTACATTCTAGTGGGAGAATACATACACAAAACACATAAATAGAAAATTAAGCTGCACGCCATTTGGTGTTAAGTAATAAGATGCAAAATATATCAACAGACAGAAAATGATGGCGGAGGTGTTATTTTAGTAAGATTTCCAGGGAGAGCATAACTGATAAGGTGACATATGAGCAGTGACCTGAAGAAAATGAGGGAGCAAGTCATGTCAATACTTAAGGGAAGAACATTCCAGGCTTAGGGAACAGCAAATGCAGACTGAATCAAGAATGTGCTTGGCTGTTCAAGGATCAGTGAAAAAGCTAGCGTTGTTCAGTGGAGTGAGTAAGGGGGATTGCAGCAGATGATAGCAGAAAGACTAGGGGTCCAGTTGTATAGGGCTTTGGAGGCCATAATATAGACTTTAGATATAAACTTTTTTTTTTTTTTTTTTTTTGCATCAAGTAAGAAGACAAGGATGGGTTTTAAGCAAGAGGCATCATTCCTCTAAAGAAAGTTGTTGCACCAGAGCCCCCTTTTATGAAACACCAAAGCTTTCTCAGAGCTGCACTGAGGTCTGAGTTTCTTCCTATTGTGTCCTCCTTCCTTCCCCATCTCCTTTCACAGACGTTGGACCTGCATTATGGCCTGAAGCCTTTCCCTGCCTCTTTCTCTTCCCTGACAGTCAATAGATCTCTAGCACTTGTAACTCCATCTTGGCATAGAGTACCCACCTGACACAACCCCCAATTACTAAGTTTTCCAAGGCAATCCATTTTATTCTTTCATTATGTTCTCTCCTTAAATGCTAAAATTCAATTAGTTACCAAGTTTTATTAATTTTGCCAGAAAAAAATGTCCCTCTAATCCAGTTTTTTCTTAAAGGGGTCTTTCCCATGTTCTTGGGGTTCCACTAATTCTCAGGTCTTTTTTCTTTCTTTTAATTTTGATGATCATCTAAAAACAGATTATAGCTCAATGCAACTTTATAAGTAAGCATCATACAATTTTGTTATCAGTCAAGGCCCAATCAGAAGATAGAACCATATCAGCAATTTGAAGAGGAAAAAATTATATAAAGAATCATTAGCTATCAAAAGGAGTAAGAGAGAATGGTAAAGGATACAGAAATAGCGCATGTAAAAAGAAGCTACTACCTGTAGGGTTGAAGGAAATGAAAAAGAAAGGAACTGCGTGCTTAGAAGAGTCCATCCAAGGTTGAGATTGAGACCTCATTGTGGATATGTGGTTGCCAAGAAGCATGTAGCCTACTAGTGGCAAGGAAACTTGCCAGAGGCTGATTCATTGGAATGGCCCTCTAAATGGCTGGAGAATCTTGCTGGACAGTAGAGAACACAGCTGGCCCCAACGTCTGTTGAGGTGAGTACTGCTGGACCTCTCATACCTGATCTACTGGCAGATTCTTCCCAAAACAGCAAATCGGAGCCAGCAGAAAAAGGCCCTTCTTCTTGTTATGCTTGTAGTGCTCCTGCAGTGCCCTCTGTTGACAAAACCTAACGTGGATCCAGCTACTAATAGAGAAATATGTACAGGGTCTGGCTCCAATGTCATAAAGCAGACAAAGTAAGGTAGATTTGGAGCTGAGAGGCAAGAAATTATTACATTCACAAATAAAGGCACACGTTATTACGTTAACAAATAAACAATGGTGCAATGTAATGTCATAGCTTTGTTGTGGTGAAACCCATGTGAATTTGTTCAGTAAAGATTAGTAAGTAAGCACAAGTAAGCCTGTGCTTACTTTGCTTACCGGATTATCTGCCCCTGCCCACCATTTTCACGCACATTGACTTTTGGTGTACTTTTATACCCAACAGCTAACACTTGTGTATCTTTGTCAGAGGATTGCCCTCAGGCTGCCAAGGACTGCTTTCCCAAAGTGACTGGGAAATCATGTCTTTCTAGGGACATCCTCATCCAGTGACTGATGGGTGCATGAGTATAAATATTAGGACTCCCTTGTCCCTGTTTAGGACAACTCTGGAGTGAGAGCTACCGTGTCTTCAGAGCTCTTCTGCAGAATTAAGCCAAAATTAACCTCCATAAGATTTTCCTTGGAATCAGACCCTCACTTGGCATCCTTCCCTTCTCTGTCCCACTTGTCTTTTCCCATAGTGGTTTTTCCTGAGAACCGTCAGTCCAAAAAAACAAAACAAAACAAAAAGCAGTTACCGAGTTGATTCCAACTCATGGTGACTCCATGTGCATCAGAGTAGAAATGCCTTCCACAGGACTTTCAGTGGCTAATCTTTCAGAAGTAAATCACCGAGTCTTTCTTCTGAGATACCTGTGGGTGGATTTGAATCCCTCACCTTTTGGTTAGCAGCTGAACACATTAACAATTTGCACCACGCAGGGACTCCTTCCTGAGAACACTTCCTAATAAGTCTCATTCACAAGAATTCTTGTCTTAGGGACTGTATCTGGGGAAACCAAACTAAGTCAGATGTTATATAAATAAAAGTTTTGCAGTGGTTTGAGAAGAAAAAAGAATGGAATCGTAACATAGTACACAGTAGTACAGAAATGCACATGTATCATGCCATTCAGTATCATATCTATGGTGTGAAGAATTGTATGGATGAGGTCATGGCACATATCAACTTATAATGGATCTCTAGCAGTAAAAGCGTAGCAGTAAATACATAACCTTGGGCAATAACTGGACTAGTCAACTGTTTAATCCAGATTTCAATGATGTCATAATTCTCTTAGAATGCATAAGAACCTAGCTTTACAGAAATACTAGGAGACGTCTCATTAAAACTGTCTTTCTAGAAGGGCTCACCGGCAGAGTTTTGATTAAGTATAGGGTTGGAAACAGAGCCTGGAAGTTATTAATGCTATTTTGTAGAGTATACTTATGCAAATAGTCATTTCTAACACAAGTATTATAAAAGCAGATTAAAAATAAAATGGATTTTGAGGCTATTTTTTTCCCTTAAATGCAACAATGGCAATTTAATTTCAGCAAAACAATATTATCTGTCACTTTAAAATTAATGTTAATTTGAATTTTATCAGTTTCATAATTTTGCTTGTATTTAATTTGAATATAGTTTAGGTTTTATCATTGTATATGAGCTATAAGGATAAGGGATTTATACTTAATTTTATCTCTGTACATTTTTAAGTAATAGTATAATAAAAATAGAGAAGTGTTGATGGCTTTAATACATTTTACTAAAAGAACATATATCACTGAGGTTTGAGAAATAGTTTTCAGAATGAGGTTCTGGAACCACTAGCAGCAGCATTAACTTGGAACTTGTTAGAAATGCAGTCTCTGAGCCCTAGTCCAAAAACAAAACAAAACAAAACAAAACCATTGCCGTTGAGTTGACTCCAACTCATAGCAACCCCATAGGACAGAGTAGAGCTGCTCTATAGGGTTATCCAAGGAGCAGCTGGTGGATTTGAACTGCTGACCTTTTGGTTAGCAGCCAAGCTCTTAACCACTGTGCCACCAGGGCTCCTAGCCCTGGTCCATGCTTGCCAAACCAGGGACTCCATGGGTGGGGCTAGCAGTCTGTGTTTTAACAAGCCCCCCAGGTGATTCTGATGCAGTGAAGTTTGAAAACAGCCACTCTAATCCATCCTCTCTCCCTTGTTCAGTCTCTCATCCTCTCTTGAACCTCCTGGACTACAGTCTTTATACTCCTAATCGTCCTCCACACAACTGTGAGATGTATCTTTCTAGAGCACATTTAATCGTGCCACTCCCCCTTTAAATACCTTTAATGGTAACCTCTTTCACACGGCTTTCTGAGCTGCAAAATGGGACTAACAATTCCCTGCATCAAGTTGTTGTGAGGCTAAGAATAAAGCATTAATTAAATGGTAACTGCCACTATTGCTATCATCCTTCTCCTCATTTTTGCCATCAGCAGTACCATCTTCCGTTGCCTAAAACATTAATTAAAAATGTTTCCTAAGTTCGGGAAATTCTCCACTATATGTGTCTCCGCGGGAGGACAACCTTGGATTGACCAGCCTCCCTAGTCTCAGGCACATTACCTGTGTTAAGACTTTCAGATTCCCTGTCCCTGACTTTGAGTAGGGAGCACATGACTTACTGTTGCAGGGACAGTGAAGGGTTCATGTTGGCAGTGTGGCAGCACCAGGGACAATCAGTCCTCAGGACCAGCAGACATAGAGTTGATCCTGGTGGAACCAGTGTCCAGGATTAGTGGTGCAGTGGTTAAGTACTGGGTTGCTAACCAAAAGTTCTGTGGTTTGAACCCACCAGCCGCTCCGTGGGAGAAAGATGTGGCAGTTTGCTTCCAAAAAGATTTATAGCCTTGGAAACCCTATGGGGCAGTTCTACTCTGTCCTATAGGGTCGCTATGACTCAGAATTGACTTGATGGCAATGTTTTTTTTTTTTTTTTCCTTTTGATGACAGTAGTGAGTATAGAAAATGCCTGACTTACATCCTCCCCAAAGTCAACAACTTTAATAAAGATAAAGCAAAGTGAAGATTGTAATTTCAACTGCTTATGGTTATCACTCAAACCGTAAGAACCTATTCAATTGAATTACAACATAGAAAATTTGTTAATTTTGTATCAGCCCTCTTCTTGGTTGCTCCAAAGACAAAATTTGGGCATATTAAATTCTCTGAATAAATTTGATTGTTTATCCTGTTCAGAGCCCTTAGTGATTTAGATGACATTGACCTCTCACATCACAAAAGTGACACGTCCACAGGACAAACAGGCTCAGAGTTCTGCACGTGAGTAGTGTCTACGCAACACCACAGAAGCCCTGGTGGTGCAATGGTTAAGTGTTCAGTTGCAAACTGAAATGTCAGTGATTTGAACCCACCAGCTGCTCTGTGGGAGAAAGAGGTGGCGGTCTGCTTCTGTAAAGATTTCAGCCTTGGAAACTTTGTAGGGTGGTTCTACTCTGTTGCGTTGAGTGGAATCCACTTGATAGCAGTGAGTTTGGTTTTAGGTTTGGTGGGAGAAGCTATGATACAACAGGGGGGCGTCATCCCAGGAATCACTTTGGGATTGATTTTAGCTGTGGCTTTGACTGCTTAGCTTCTGTTTTTCATGTTATCTTTTTAGGTTTTTAAGAGATTATGTGAGCTACTCCTTATTCATTTAAGCCTTTACCCTCCCCCTTTTTTTGCATAAATCAGCCAGTCAGTATCTGCTGCTTACAATTAGGAAACTTACCCATATAAGCCTCAGACTCTGTTTCCAGATTCATGTCTCATCGCTTCCCTCTCCTCCCTCGCCACAAAACCTAATGCTTCCAAAGTACTGGAGCACTCATAATTTCATAAATGCTGTTGTTAGCTGCTGTGGAGTCGGCTCTGGCTCATGGCGGCTTTATGTATAACAGAATGAAACGTTCCCCGGTCCTGCAGCAATCTTATAAATATATGTACATAATTTCACCCTTCTTTATCTATGCTTCCGATGTTTCCTTTGCCTGGGGAATTCTTATCAGCTATTTTGCCTGGTAAAATCCTATTTATCCTTTGTTGCTGTTAGTCACCATTGAGTCTATTTTGACTCATGGTGACCCCAGGTTTGCAGAGTAGAACTGCTCCATAGAGTTCACGGATATGACATTTTGGAAGCAAATCACCAGGCCTGTCTTCAGAGACTCCTCTGGTTGGATTAGGACTGCCAACTTTTCAGCCTGCAGTCGAGTGCTTAACCATTTGTGTCATCCAGGGACTCTTATTTATCCTTTAAGATCCTCTAATTCCTGCCAGAACTAATCCTCACTACTTATGATTGGATATCTAAGGGATGGCCTACTTGTATTCAAGGTACTGAAATACCGAGATGCTTAGGAAAATGACTAGTAACAAAAGACTTCCTTTAGCTAGTAGACCAGTAGGGAAAAAAATCCCTGCCTATCTTTTCTGTAACTGACACACCTAGTTTTTTAAATATAATTTAGACATTGTAATTTTAACAGAGGAGTCCTTGGGTGGTACAAACGGTTAACATACTCAGCTGCTAACTGAAAGGTTGGAGGTTCAGTCCACCCAGAGGGGCCTTGAAAGAATGGCCTGGTGATCTCCTTCCAAAAAATCAGCCAATGAAAAGCCTATGGAGCCGTTCTGTGCTGACACATAGTGGGTTGCCATGAGTCAGAGACGACTCAATGGCAAAGGGAAGCTGTGATGGAAGGTAATCAATTTTAGCATTATGACATAACCAGTCCACTAAAAACATCACAAAACTGAAACATGGTGAAGATTATTGATAAAAGGAAATAATGTATGAATAAAGTCCCTCTCCCCCGCTTTTTTAACTTAGGTCCCATTCTGGACATTGTGTTTGACTCTCTCTCTTATTTGTGTAGCAGCCATGTAGTTTGGGGTACTGAGTCTAGCTCCAAAGTTGTACCTGATTAGTCTGAGGTATCTGTGGTCATCATTTGTTTAGGAATTCAGACTTAAGCCAGTCACACATGATATTATCCTTGAGTAGGTGAACTATGTTGGCCCAATCTGACAAAAGAGTTTTGGTTCTTTCTCTAACCCACTTCCACTCCCTATCTCCCTAACTTCTTGGACACCAGGAAACATGCAACTTCAATGACCATTATGAGCCAAACTGCAATCCCAAGTTTGAAGCCAATACTGTAGACAACAGAAAAGACAGAACAATTCTGGGTCCTTTGTAACACTGTTGAACGACTAATTCACCAGCCCCAAATCCCACCCCATGCAGATTCACTGCATATAGCCATTTGGTTTGTGCATTGTACAACTCTACTTATGTAGACTGAGATGTAACTGATAGCCCTGAAGTCCTTAGTCTGAGCTTATTGATATTAAAAACAGTATGTTACTTTTAATGCTTAAGGCAATTTGAACTTTTTCAAAGTTATTACTTGCAGATAAAAGTACTGTGATATCTACCTAACACATATTCCCTCATTTCCCTTATTTTGCCACTGCCAAGTGTGTCTGGCTCCCTGGTTACACTGATACCTCCTTGAGGGTAGGAGCACATGTGTCATCTTTGTATAGCTTGCATCTGACCTAGTACCTGGTACATAAGAAGCATTCAATAAATTTTTGTTGAATTTAAATTCAGTTATCTTTAACATTTATGTTCTACTTCCCTATCTGAATTTAATGGTCTGTGGGAAAGAGACAATATATGATAACCCTTTTATATCCCTGGCAACTATTACAAGGCATATTCTCAATAAAATGTTTTGGTTGATAATAATAATTGATACACACCAATTGCCATTGAGTTGATGTCGACTTATAGCAACACTGTAGGACAGAGTAGAACGGCCCCATAGGATTTTCAAGGCTATAAATTTTTGGAAGCACACTGCTGCATTTTTTTCCCGAGAAGTGGCTGGTGTCTTTGAACCACTGACCTTTCATTTAGCAGCCGAGTGCTTAACCACTGCTTCACCAGGGCTCCTTAATTGATATACAGTTACTGTTTATCAAGTACCTACTTTATGCCAGTCATGTCTCCTGGTACTTCAGATATATTAACTCATTTAATCTCTACAAGCAACTTTGAAAGTAAGAGGTATTCTTGCCAATTAAAATCTTAGGAAAACTACGGACCTACCTAAGATCACACAATTATCTTAAGTGTAAGACCAGGAATATAAACTCAAATACATCTGACTCATTGATAAAGATGATAATGATGATGAGGAGACATATGAATTTGTTTCCTGCTCTGATACTCTATAATTATATAACCTTATTCCAAGAAAATAAATCTAGACTTCAGGGAATTCATGTTCGAAAATGAAAATGAGTCTGATGATTTCATTCCTGCCCCAAGACAGCACCCACTCAGAAAGTCAGCAGGTAGTTCAAACTACCCATTTCCTGGGATAGCCTGAAACCCAGTCAAGCAGGGTGGAACCAGAGAGGCAAGACTCAGGGAGAGCACAAGCCTGATGAATATGGTCATGTGCTGCGAAGCCATTTGCTGGGACCTTCTGTTCTGCTCCCATATGCAACCAAAATCAAGCATGAAGCAATCACACCAAGATGCCAATGTCAGATCATCAGTAATGCAATTGTGTAACAATCCTTATCAACTTCATATGCCTAACAGTGTGCCAGACTCTGCAGGAAGTTGAGGAGGAGTAAATGGGCTTACAATGCAACTGGGGAGAGGAACAAAATATACACATGAAAAGATGACTAAGAAATAAGGTGATGTATACTAAAAGCTAAATGCATAGTGTAGGAAGGAAATTTGAGAAAGAATTTGAAAGATCACTGTGGGTTGAGGCAATCAGAAAAAAACTTCAAAGAAAAGACAGAGTTTGACCTGGGCCTTGACAAGTAAGGAATGTTCAGAGAGGTAGAAGGAAGACACGCCACAGGACAATCAATATCAATATGTGGCCAAAATGTTGTTAAGAGAGTGGAGTGAGAAGATCATGGTGTTAGATGGGACAGACTGTTATTTATCTGCAATGCCAAGATAAGGGAATGGAGTTTCCAGAAGTTTTGGAGTGAAGAGACGACATAAGAAACCAGAAGCAAGACTGACTTCATAATGGATGTTATAGACCTGAGTTTTCTTGCATAACTCAAGTTTTGCCAGTTTTTGGGTAAATATGGCATCAAATAAGACTAATACCCAAATCTACTGGTATTCTTCCCCAGGACCTCATCCCTCTGTAATATTACTGTGAGTCTCCTAGATCCACGGTGATTTGCTCTGTCCTCCTTGATGAAAGGGCAACACATCACTACTTCCATTGCTAGCAGGGCTACCATAACAACACTGATACCCTGACATAGGCATTATACCAATGCTGTGTTGAGCTAGGGAGTCACTAGAGTCCTTATCATGTCAAAGTTCTCACAGAAGTGGGCACTTACTGAACTTTTCTCCATTCACTGAACCTTATTCTCATCGGGGCTCATGTCTTTATCGAGGGCCTATGAAAACAGGACTTTCAGCTTCTCTCCTTAGGGTTCAGATATGAGATCTAGGCCAGGCTTGAGTGTCATATCTTAGGTAAAGACTATTTGCCTTCCAAATTCCAGTCATCTGCCAGAACCCTCTGGGTAAAAAAACAAGCAAAAAACCCAACAAATCTTGTGCAAATTGGCTTCTGGCAACTCTGCTCAGCAGTCCGCCAAATGTGCCCAGATACAGATATTTGCAGACTTTTTCCTCGAAGATTAGTTATGCTCTGATAGGTACCAATGGAGAATTGAAGGGGCAGTGTTTACATTTGGGAATCCTTGGATGAGTTGTTGCTTGCTAGACTCTACCTAGTCAAAAACACCATGTCTCTCCCTCTTCTGCGGCACCTGTGCATTCCACAAACACCAAGCTTTCCTTGTCCTAATTATGCCATGCCACGAAAGTGCCTGTAACCAACAACAGCACAGGTAGGTACATGGAAACACACTCAAGTCAGCCTCATCTATAAAGGGTTTGCAGGAATGCAAGGCAGCCAGCCACTGACAACATCACCTCAATCATTTCTCAAGCTTATGCTTCATAAAACTTCAGACTAATAAATTCTGTTTGTCTGACTGGGATGAGAATGCATCAAAGGGAAATGAGGCTACTTGGATGAAACATGGAGAAAAACAAACACATACAGATACACATTGATCTCTGATGTATTTTTTCCTATCAAAACTGTTAACATTGGCTTCCCAATAAAAATTCCCCTGGTGCTTGGAGTTAACCTTGTACATGATTCACATGCTTTTTATTTGCTCTGTGTTGTCTACAAACATTTCCTTCAGGCCCTAAAACACAGTTCCCTTTGGCCTTTCAAATGCAGGCCAAATCATAAATGTCAAGTGGCCAGAGTTATATTATCTGCCTATGTCAGGGGAGCTATTGGTTTTGTATACTTCTTGCTGGCTTGCACTAAGCATCTACCACCAGTATGATGAGATACTAACACTAGAGATTAACACCCAAGCTTGACTGACCTGGATTCCTCAGGGGTTTGGCTTACCTGCTGCAACTCAACCCAGCCAACAGTGAGTTCTAACATTGAAATACCTACTTCAAATTCATTTAGCAGTTTCATAAGGAACATTAAAGCCCTTGGGTCTTGATTGTTTTAATTCAGAGCTAATTCTTTTAGTCAACGATCAAGAACCCTAAATACAACTATTTTCTTAACTGGTATTGTTACAGCATGAATATTTGCAGAGCCAAAACACATCAGTTTTTGAAGCGTTGAGTCCATTAGCCTTTGTCTGCACTGTAAAAAAAAAAAAAAAAAAAAAAATCATGGGTACTCATTCAGCATACAGCCTAAGGACAAGAGCAAAAAGGTAAGAACTGTATCAGTTACCTAGAAAAAGGAAACTGGCAACTCAGTCTGCCTGCCAGCATCCTGGAAAGTTGCATTTAAATAATTTTTCTATGTGCTACGTGTGCCCATTCTACTTGTGGTCATTTATTAATTCCACAAATATTTACCAAGTGTCTGTTATGTTCTGGTTAGGGTTCCTAAGTGGCACAAATGGTTTGTGGATTGATTATTATCCTAAAGATTGGCAGTTTGAACCCACCCAGTGGCACCACAGAAGAAAGACCTGGTGATCTGCCTCCATAAAGACTGTCGTTTTGTGCTGTTGAATTGATTCTGACTCGTAGTGATACCGTAGGACAGAGTGGAACTGCCCCAGAGGGTGTCCTAGGCTGAAATCTTTATGAGAGCAGACTGCTAGGTCTTTTCTTCTGTGGAGTCGCTGGTCTGTTCGAACCACCGACCTTTTGGGTAGCCGCTGAGCATTTAACCATTGAAAACCCAATGGAGCAGTTCTACTCTGTAGCACATGGGGTCACCATGAGTTGAAACTGACTCGATGACAAGGAGTTTGGTTTTTGGCATTACGGTTTGTTACTTCACTATGAATTATAGACTTAAACCTGAGCAAAACACAGTCCTTACTTTTGAAGAACTTGGCATCTACTGGAAGAGAAAGTACACAGGAAATTACAATACAGAATTGAGGGCTGTGATGAGGTAACTAGAGAGTTCTACGGGAATAGACAGGCAGCTGATCTGGCCTTTGTGGGGCCAGAAGTCTGTCAGGCCTAGAATTGTAAACTTACCTTTCCCATCTCACTTTATTCCTGCCTGTCTCCATCTTCGTCACCAATTGCGGGAGGACAGTTTTGCATCTCAGAGGTTATATGCACTAATTGGCAAATCTGGGAGACAGAGCAGCATAACAAGAAAGCATAGAGAGTGTGGAGTCAGAAGGATTGGGTTCAAATCCCAACTCTAAAAGCCAAACCAGTTGCTGCCAAATTGATTCCAACTCATGGGAACCGCATGTGTTTCAGAGTAGAGCTAAGCTCCACAGGGTTTTCAAAGCCTGTGTTCTTTCGGAAGTAGATCACCAGTCTTTTATTCTAAGGTGTGACTAGAATGCCAACCTTGCAGTTAGTAGCCTAGCAGTTAGCCATTTGCACCACAGCGGGACTCAAAAAAAAAAAAAAAAAAAAAAATCCCAGCACTACCTAATTCTAAATGTTATATTGAGCAGTCACTTAACCTCTCTGTGCTCTGCTTTCCTCATCTGTAAGACAGAATATTGCTGATCCTGTCACATAGCGATATTTTGAGGATCAGATGAGAAAGTATATGTAAACCAGCATAGAATAAATCCAAATAGGTGTCAATTTTCACTGCTGTTGCTGCTATTACTACTCTGGCCATATGTAGGACACAATAGATGTCTGGACATTGGAAAATCATTCTATCAGTCCAATCCCTTTGTTTCTAGGGTCTTCCTTCTTGGTCTTGATAAGGTCATTACCAATGCCAGTGGCATCAACAATCTCAGTTTGGTCTATAAATCTCTCAATGTCTTAAATAAAAATAAACATGCTATGATTCAAAAAAATCCTGCCCCCAGAACACTTAACTAGTCCCAATTACATACAAAATGATTCTTATGTTTTCAGAGAGATGGAAATAAAGTAACACAGTAGAAAGATCAATGAGAAAAACCTGTTGAGAAAAATAGGTATCATTTTTACATTAATAACAGGTTTCTCACACTACAGGTAGGCATAACACACTTGAAACACTTTTATTTCTTTTAAAGAGCACCAAGGCAGGAGCAGAGATACTGAAGAGGACAGCAACCTCCCCTACCTGCTAGAAATGGACATGAAGGGAGCTGTGACGGAAATTGCTTCCTGACCTACAGAAGAGCAAAGAGCAAGAATACCTGATGTTCTGGAGGCCAAACTTTTATCAAATCAACTTCTAACAACATTCTGGATAACAGCTTTACTGGGAATCACGGGTAAAGGAGCTTAGGATGTTAAAAATAACATCAAGACTCTCGCAGCGTGAGCTTTGATCACTAATGAATCCAGTGTTCCTGCTATCCAAGTGAGTATGTCCTTTGAACTTCTATGTTTTCAAGAACAGACAGCTATAGAATGAACCAGCCACAAGGCGAGGGTGACGTCCTTGAAATGCATTCATTTTGTGGAAGAAAGGACCTGGGCTGATGCTACTATTACATCACCCTTTCTCTGCTTGTTTTGGCACTTCACAAGGCAAACCACAGGTAATTCTCCTGGAATTAGACCATGACCTCTTTCTGGCCATCAAGTCTTTTAAGTTTGTTGAAGGATAATGTAATTTTTAGTTGTATTTTTGCAGACTACGAAATAGGGAAACTGAATATTTAACATCAGGTATTCCTACTTTTTGCTCCCCTTTGTATCAGAAAGCAAACACCCCAAAGGAGAGCTTCCACTGCAAAAATCAATAGTTTGGTAGGTTAGGTACTTAGAACAATGGTGGAGCCATAGTGCAAAACATTTCTTTTTGGAAATTGCCTTAAGAGTTGTTTTACAACACTCACAAGTCTTTGTCTTTATCAAGGCCATTCCTTATTCAGGATCTGAATTTCTTGAAATCATCACCTAGTAGTTAACAGCTCAGCTGCTAACCAAAAGGTCAGCAGTTTGAATCCACCAGCCGCTCCTTGGAAACCAACCCTGTAGAGCAGTTTTATTCTGTCCTATAGGGTAACTATGAGTCAGAATTGACTTGACGGCAAACGATTTGGCTTTTTTTTTTTTAACCAACCCTACTCCAAACTGTCTTAAGCTGCCTCCAATAGTCAAATCTACCTTGAAAAATATGATTCAGCACCATTTAAAAATATTCAAAAGAAAGACCTTTACAGGTAGGCCCAGAAGAGGGTTCAAAAAATGCTAGAGCAATGTCAACGTCACTGGAGTACATATATAATAAACCTACCAAGTTGTCGAATTTGAAGGGGAGAAACTCTTCCGTTGTTGATGTGTAATTTCTGGTGTGTTTGGCTAGAAAATTGAATCACATTGCCAACTAATCAAACCTGGTTTGCGAATTTATCTTTGGTCTATACGGAGCTATTTATTATTTTACATTCTGTTCTCCTTCCTGTATTTCTTAAATTTCTAGGAGTTATGGACCTACAGTCTTAGGAATGCTAAAAAGCTGCTGCCATCCGGGAAGGAGGCAATTTGATTCATGGTGTATCTCATGTCAGTTTGGTGCAAAAGAATACATTATGATCTTTTCCAAAGATCTTTTATCTATTTGTTTATCTACCTACCAGTTTATCTACTTGTCTTATCTGTATCAGTTTGCCTGTCTGGAAACAGAGACGGAAAGAGAGAAAGAAGAGGAAGACTAAGAAGGAATAAATGGATTAATTTAAGGTCTTCGAGGAACAGGGCGTCTTAGAGCATGACTTTTTGATTTCTAATAAACAGTGCTTTCATATTTGAGGGTTGAAGTCTCAGACAGATTCAGGACAACTGATATCATCTCCAAACTCTACCAAAGTGTTTGCCTCATTCTCCCATCTTCTCAGAGAAGATATTCTAGACACTGCAGGGTTAATATATGGTTAATAAAGGGGTCAAACATTCAAATACAAATTATCTTCAAAGAATTCAGAGTCTCTAAGTTTATATGAAAACCCCTTACTGACTGCCTTCCTTCCCTGTTTAAGCTATATTGTCTATATAGTCACCCACTTCCAGTGCCAAGCACAAAACCTGGTCAATTACCAATAATGTCACCACTAATTTGAAGGTTCCCATCTCTGAACACGTTCTGTCTTTCTACATTACCCTTCTCTGGTATGTCCACTCTAATAGTTCTTCCAGCTATTGACCCAACCACCTTTCCATTGTCCGTCACCACTTTTATGCCTCCTTACCTAGTTTATATTCCATAGCTCCTCAACTCCCTTTCACCTGCATCATACTTGCTGCCAAATCCAGTTCTCTAACCCTATGCTCTTGCACCTAAGCATCTGTACGTGGATACAAATAATGCAAAGTCATGCTGACTGGTCTAAATAACACCTCCCTCCAAAAACAAACAAACAAAACAAACTCGTTGCTGTGTTAAATAATCACTAGTAATTTCAAGTTGGTCCTTATCGCGTTTACTATACTTAACCATATTTCCCTTTCCCATTCTCCAACGCGATTACTTTACACCTCCCTTCAAAACAGGATCTTTGTCACCTTTCTCTCAGCTAATTTCCTTGCTTCTTTTTTATTTACCAGTAAAATAGATTATATATTTTTATTGAATTGGAGGCTGCTTTCACATTAGTTTATTGTTGTTTTCCATCATCAGGTCAACTCTGACTTGTGTGACCTTATGTGCAACAGAACAAAACAGTGCTTGGTCCTGTGTCATTCTCATGATTGTGAGCATATTTGAGTCCATCATTGCAGCGGTTGTACCAATCCATCTAACCGACGGTCTCCTACATCCTCACTGGCCCTCTACTTCACCAAACGTGATGTATTCCTCCAGCAAGTGATCCCTCATGATGATGTCTCTGAAACAAGTGAGTTAGTGCTCTACTGTGATCCATAGTGTATTCATTGGCTAATTTTTGGAAGTAGATTGCCAGGTCTTTCTTCCTAGTCTGTCTTAGTCTGGAAGCTCCACTAACACCTGTCCACCATGGGTAACCCTGCTAGTATTGGAAGTACCTACAGCATAGCTTCCAGTAAACAAATCACGTAAAGTGTAGACAAGCTCAAGATTACAAGTGAGTAGATGCAGCTGCCCTTCCCAGTTTCTCTTAGAAGTACACTAAGTTTAGTTCAATACAGCCTGCATGGATTGAGTGATCTACCAAGTCAAAGGAATCCAGAAGAATGAAGGCTCACTGCCCCTCACAATTTTTAGCTAGAGGAGCAATCATGACAACATTGTAGGGTCTTCCCCACTAACATATAAGGCAGTTCTCTCACAATTCACTAGGCTCCATCTTTAAAATAACACCTGTCTTAGTCCAAGCCACCATCATCCATGGGCTAGGTCATTGCAAAAGTCTCCAATTTTTTTAAAATTGTACTTTAGATGAAGGTTTACAGGAAAAATGGTTTCTCATTAAACAGTATACATATTGTTTTATTACATTAGTTAACAACCCTACTACATGTCAACACTCTCCTTTCTCAAGCTTGAGTTCCTTATTACCAGCTTTCCTGCCTCCTCAGGCCTTCTAGTCCTTGCCCCTGAGCTCATGTGCTCTTCTAGTTTCGTTTTGTTTTATGGGTCTGTCTAATCTTTGGGTGAAGGGTGAACCTTGAGAGTGACTTCATTACTGAGCTAAAAGGATGTCCAAGGCATACTCTTGGGGTTTCTTCAGTCTCTGTCAGGCCAGTAAGTCTGGTCTTTTTTTGTGAGTTAGAATTTTGTTCTACATTTTTCTCCAGCTCTGTCGGGAACCCTCAATTGTGACCACTGTCAAAGCAGTCAGTCGTGGTACCTGGGCACCATTTAGTTGTACTGGACTCAGTCTGGTGGAGGCCATGGTAGTTTTGGTCCATTAATCCTTTCAACTAATCTTTCCCTTGAATCTTTATTTTATTTTTATTTTTTATTGTACTTCAGGTGAAGGCTTACAGAACAAATAGTTTCTCATGAAACAGAAGTACACATGTTGTTTTATGACATTGGTTAACAACCCCACAACATATCAACCCTCTAACTTCTCAACCTTATTTTTTTTTGGTGAAAATATAAATAGCCAAAGATACACCATTTCAAAAATGTCTACAAGCATACCTCAGTGACATTGACTAGACTCTTCGAATTGTGCTGTTATTCTCACTTAAGATGAAGGCTTACAGAACAAAATAGTCTCTCATTTAACAGTTACTGCAGATGTTGCCCTTTGACAATGGTTAACAATCTCACAACACATCAACAATATCCTTACTCAACCTTGGGTTCCCTATCACCAGCTTCCTTGTCCCCTTCTGCTTTCTGGCCCTTGTCACTGGACTCCTGTACCTCATTAGTCTCATTTGGTTTTACGGGGCTGTCCACTCCCAGGCTGAACAGTGAACCTCGGAGGTAACTTCACCACTGAGCTAAAAGGGTATCTGGGTGCCATACTCTCGAGGTTTCTCCAGTTTCCTTTAGGCCAGTAAATCTGGCCTTTTTTTTGTGAGTTAGAATTATGCTCTACATCCTTCTCCAGCTCTGTCCAGAACCCTCTGTTGTGATCCTGGTCAGAGCAGTCAGTGGTGGTAGCCGGGCACCATCTAGCTGTACTGGACTCAGTCCGGTGGAGGCCTTGGTAGCTTCAGACTAATCTTTACCTTGTATCCTGTTCTCCTCTTTCTCCCTTGCTCCCGAAGGGATGAGACCAGTGGAGTATCTTAGATGGCCGCTCAGAGGCTTTTAAGACCTCAGACACTACTCACCAAGGTAGAATGTAGAGCATTGTCTTTATAAGCTGTGTCATGCCAACTGAGCTAGATGTTCCCTGAGACCATGGTCCCCACAGCCCTCCGCCCAGCAATTCAGTCTCTCAGGGAGTTTAGCTGTGTCTATGGGGCTTCCATGACCTTTCCTTGTACAAGTTGTGCTAGCTTCTCCCGTATTGTGTACTGTCTCACCCTTCACCCAAGATACCACTTATCTAATGCCCATTTAGTATTCCCCCCCACAACCCTGGTAACCAACAAAATTGTTAAATTTTGTGTGTGAACTTTTTGTGCATTTCTACAATAGAGGTCTCATACAATATTTGTCCTTTTGTGATTGACTTATTTCACTCAGCATAATGTCCTCCAGTTTCATCCATGTTATGAGATGGTTCACAGATTCATCGTTATTCTTTCTTATTGCATAGTACTCCATTGTGTGTATGTACCATAGTTTGTTTATCCATTCATCTGTTGATGGGCATCTAGGTTGTTTCCATTGTTTTGCTATTGTGAACAATGCTGCCATAAACATAGGTGTGCATATGTCTATTCGAGTGACCACTCTTCTTTCTCCAGGATATATTCCTAGGAGTGGGATTGCTGGATCAAATGGTATGTCTATTTCTAGCTTTCTGAGGAAGCTCCATATCATTTTCCAAAATGGCTGTATCATTTTGCATTCCCACCAAGAGTGCATAAGAGTTCCCATCTCCCCGCAGCCCCTCCAACATTTGTTATTTCCAGTGTTTTTGATTCATGCCAGTAATGCTGGGGTGAGATGGTATCTCATTGTGGTTTTAATTTGCATTTCTCTAATGGCTAGTGATCGGGAGCATTTCCTCATGTGTCTGTTGGTCATTTGAATGTCTTCTTTGGTGAAGTGTCTGTTCATTTCCTTTGTCCATTTTTTAATAGGATTATTTGTCTTTCTGTTGTAGAGGTGTTGGATTTTCTTGTAGATTATAGAGATTAGACCTTTGTCTGACTTTTAATGTCCAAAATTTTTTTCCCAGTCTGTAGGTTCTCTTTTTACTCTTTTGGTGAAGTCTTTTGAAGAGCATAGGTGTTTGATTTTTAGAAGATCCCAGTTATTTAGCTTATCTATTGGGTTTTGTGCGTTGATGATTATGGTTTGTATCCTGTTTATGCCATGTATTAAGGCCTGAAGTGTTGGTCCTATTTTTTCTTTTATGAACTTTATAGTTTAAGGCTTTATATTCAGGTCTTTGATCCATTTTGAAGTACTTTTTGTATACGGTGTGAGGTATAGTTCCTGTTTCATTTTTTTACAGGTTGATATCCAGTTTTGCCAGCACCATTTGTTAAAAAGCCTGTCTTTTCTCCATTTGATGGACTTTGGGGCCTTGTCGAATATCAGGTGACCGTAGGTGGATGGATTTACATCTGGGTTCTCAATTCTGTTCTGTTGGTCAATGTATCAGTTGTTGTACCAGTACCAGGCCGTTTTGACTCCTGTAGCTGTATAGTAGGTTCTGAAGTCAGGTAATGTGAGTCTTCCAACTTTACTCTTCTTCTTCAGTAGTGCTTTACTTATCCAGGGCTTCTTCCCTTTCCATATAAAGTTAATGATTAGTTTTTCCATCTCTTTGAGGAATGTTGTTGGTATTTGGATCGGGAATGGATTGTATTTCTAAATTGCTCTGGGTAGAATTGTCATTTTCACAATGCTGAGTCTGCCTATCCATGAGCATGGTATGTTTTTCCATTTATGTGGACCCCTTTGAGTATCTTGCAGTAGTATTTTGTGGTTTTCTTTGTATAGGTCTTTTACATCCCTGGTCAGATTTATTCCTAAGTATTTTATCTTTTTAGGGGCTATTGAAAATGATATTGTTTTCCTGATTTCCTTTTCATCATTCTGCTTTTTGGTGTATAGGAATCCAACTGATTTTTGAATGTTTAACCTTGTGTCCTGATACTCTGCTGAATCTTTCTATTAGTGTCAGTAGGTTTCTCATGGAATCTTTAGGGTTTTCTGTGTATAGTATCATATCATCTGCAAACAGGGACAGTTTAACTTCTTCATTACCAATTTGGATGCTGTTTATTTCTTTTTCTTGCCTTATTGCTCTAGCTAGAACTTCCAGCACAATGTTTAATAGGAGTGGTGTGATAAAGGGCATCCTTGTCTTGTTCCTGTTTTCAAGGGGAGTGTTTTCTGCCTCTTTCCATTAAGAATGATGTTGGCCATTGGTTTTGCAAAGATGCCCTTTATTATGTTGAGAAATTTCCCTTCTATACCTATTTTATTTAGAGTTTTAATCAGGAATGGGTGTTGGACTTTGTCAAATGTCTTTTCTGCGTCAATTGAGATGATCATGTGATTCTTTTCTTTCCTTTTATTTATGTGGTGGATTACGTTGATTGATTTTCTAATGTTGAACCATCCTTGCATACCTATTATGAATCCTACTTGGTAGTGGTGTATTATTTTTTTGATATGATGCTGAAGTCTATTGGCTAGAATTTTGTACAGAATTTTTGCATCTATATTCATGAGAGATATTGGTGTGTAATTTTCTTTTTTTTGTGACATCTTTGCCTAGTTTTGGTATCAGCGTTATGCTGGCTTCATAGAATGAATTTGGAAGTGTATTCCTCTTCTATGCTCTGAAATAGCTTGAGTAGTACTGGTACAAGCTCTTCTGTAAATGTTTTGTAGAATTCTCCAGTGAAGCCTTCTGGGCCAGGGCTTTTTTTGGTTTGGAGATTTTTTATTACCTTTTCAATCTCTTCTCTTGTTATGGGTCTGTTCAGATTTTTAGCATCACTTTGTTGTAGTTTGGGTAGGCTGTGTGTTTCTAGAAATTTATCCATTTCGTCTAGGTTTTCATATATGTTGGAGTATAGTTTTGCATAATATTCTGTTATAATCCTTTTTATTTCAGTTGGGTCTGTTGTAATGTCCCCCATTTCATTTGTTATTTGGGTTATTTGTGTCCTCTGCTGTTTTTCTTTTGTCAGTCTGGCCAGTGGTTTGTCGATTTTGTTGATTCTTTCCAAGAACCAACTTTTGGTTTTGTTGATTCATTGTTTTTCTGTTCTCTATTTCATTTATTTCTGCTCTGATCTTTACTATTTCCTTTCTTCCAGTGGTTGTGGGCTTTTTTTGCTATTCTGTTTCTATTAGTTTGAGTTCTGTAGTTAGTGTTTTGATTTTGTCCCTTTCTTCTTTTTTTATATGTGCATCTATTACTATAAATTGTCCTCTGAGGACTGCCTTCGCTGTGTCCCAAAGGTTTTGGTAAGATGTATTTTCATTCTCATTTGATTCTAGGAATTTTTTGATTCCATCTCTGATTTCTTCTATTGCCCAGTGATGTGTAAGCAGGGTATTATTCAGTTTCCATGTAGTTGATTTTTTTTTCTTGCTCTTTCTAGTGTTAATTTCTACCTTCATGGCATTGTGGTCAGAGAAGATACTATGAATTATCTCAATGTTTTCGATCTTGTTGAGGATTGCTCTGTGGCCTAAGATGTGGTCTATTCTGGTGAATGTTCCATGTGCATTGGAGAACACTGTATACTTTGCAACAGTTGGATGGAGTGTTCTATATATGTCTATGATGTCATGTTGCCTTATTGTGCCCTTAAGGTCTTCTGTATCTTTGCTGAGTTTCTTCTTAGTTGTTCTATCCTTTACTGAGAGTGGTGTGCTGAAGTCTTCTACTATTATTGTGGAACTGTCAATTTCTCTTTTCAGTGTTGTTAGAGTTTGTTTTATGTATTTTGGAGCCCTGTCATTGGGTGCGTTGATGTTTATTATGGTTATTTCTTCATGGTGGATCATCCCTTTAATCATTATATAATACCCTTCTTTGTCTTTTATTGCAGATTTCGTTTTAAAGTCTATTTTATCTGAGATTAGTATTGTCACTCCTGCTATTTTTTGGTAGTTGTTAGCTTGATATATATTTTTTCCAACCTTTGACTTTTAATAAATTCACATCTTTGTTTCTAAGGTGTGTCTCCTGTAGACACCATATTGATGGATCTTGTTTTCTTATCCATTCTTTCACTCTCCATCTCTTTATGGGTGCATTGAGTCCATTTACATTCCGTGTAATTATTGATAGATGTGAGTTTGTTGCTGTCATTTTGTAGTGCTTTTTTTTGTGGTGCTAACGTTGTCTTTGTTCTTCTTACTCTCTTGTGCTGAGTTTCTTTCGTTTGTGGATTTTTTTTTCCTTTCTTTTGTTTTTGTAGGTTTTGTTTTTGCCAAGAGTTTATGTTTTTCGTCTTCATTTTTATGAGTTGGTTTGTTAACTTTCTTTGTGGTTATCTTGAATTTTACCCTTACCTTTCTAAGTTTGAAGTGGTCTACCATTACTTGGTATCGCCTTGCCTTCCTCTCCATTAGAAGGTTCTATACCTATGCCGTTTATTCCCTCTTTCATTGTTTTGATGTTGTTGTCATCCATCGATTAACTGCTCTGATTCCCTGTTGTATTTCTTTTGGTTTTGGATAGTTCTCAAGAGTTCATTTCCTAGATTGGTATCTGGCTGGTATGATCCTGTGTCCTAGTTTCTGCCTGTGAGCTGAAGTTGTTTGTCCTCAGATCGAAGAACTCACCTTAATAATTGTTGTAAGTTTGGTATGACTCTTACATATTACCTTAATTTTTGTTTATCTGGAAATGCCCTAATTTCACCATCAAATTTGAATGAGAGTTTTGCAGGACATATTCTTCTTGGCTGGCAATTTTTTTTCTTTCAAGATTTTATACATGTCATCCCATTGTCTTCTTGCCTGCATGGTTTCTGCCGAATAATCTAAGTTAGTCTTATTGTTTCTCCTCTGTATGTGACTTCTTGTTTTTCAGGAGCTCCTCTCAGGATTCTTTGTTTGTCTTTGGTTTTAGTGAGTGTGAATATGATATGCCTTGGTGATTTTCTTTTAGGGTCTCTTCTATATGGGGTTCGTTGAGCTTCTTGGATGGGCAGCTTTTCATCTTTCATGATATTGGGGAAGTTTTCTGTCAGTAGTTATGCAATGATCCTCTTTGTGTTTTCTGTTTTCTCCCCCTGTTCTGGAATTCCAATCACTTGCAGATTTTTGCTTTTGTTTGTGTTCCACATAACTGTCAGGGTCTCTTTAGTTTTCTTTTTTCTTTTTTCTGAGTTTTCCTCAAACAAAGTTGTATCCAAGTGTTTGTCTTCAATTCCACTGACCCTGTCTTCCACTATTTCAAATCTGCATCTCAGCCCTTCTATGACATCGTCCATTTCTGAAATCTTGTTGTTTATCTTTTGGATTTCTAATTGTTGTTTTTGTATAATTTCTAGTTGTGAATTTATTTTGGCTTTTTGTTCCTGCATTATTTTCCTGAATTCTTCCAATTTTTTCTGTTTTTTCTATGAATTTGTCTATTTTTTCCTCATGTTTGTCAGATTTTTGCCTCAATTCTTGGAGAATTCTGAGTATTAGAGATTTGAATTCCCTATCAGGTAGTTCTAGTGCATTTTCTTCCACAGGAGAGTCATCTGGTGTTTTATTTTGGATGCCTACTGTAACCATCCTGTCCTGTTTTTGTAAATGTTTTGATATTGTCTGCTGTCTTTGGGGCATTCAGTAGTTATTTTTCTCATTTATTGATTGTAGATTTGTTTGTTTCGTACCTTTTTTTAAAAAAAATTTTTGACTATGTCTGAGCAGGCAGAGAGTGTATTCTTTGTTGTTTGCTCATCTGTGGGCACAATACTTTTCACCTTCTTCTTCAACTGGCAGGGTCAGTCACTCAGATATGATACAGAAGGGCAGGTCCAGCTGAAGAGGAGTTACTGGGATGGGTTGTTTGTAGCACTTACTACAGCCACCAGAGCGGGTAGGTAGTCAGTGCAGGGCAGGTTCCAGTAGGCCATGCCTGTGCTGCTTGTTGGTGTGATGTGAAGTGCACGGTGCAGGTAGGCAGGATGCAGCAGGGAGATTGTTATGTGTGGAGCTAAGATAGATATGGGAGAGAGGAGAGAGGAACAGGAGGCAAAAACATACAAGCAAACAAAAAAGAATTCTAAGGGAGCTTGCCATTGGAGTGGAGAGATGAGAGTCTATGAAATGGAGAGAAACAGAAAGGAGAGGAGGAAGAAAAGAAAGGAATGAATAAATAAGAATCAGAAAGGTTAAAGAACCACAAAGTTCCCAGGGATCCCACTGGTGCAGCTATGAGGTCTGGGGAAGTCACTCTCAGGTGTTGCAGTACAGCCTGGCTAGAAGGCATAGAGGTATACAATGCCTGGTATTCATGGAACAGGAAGAGAAGGAAGTTATAGAGAGATGAGAAACTGAGCAATGAAGAAAGACAAAAAGGGAAAAAGAGGAAAACAAAAGAAAACAAATTAAAAAAAAAAGAACAAGCAATGCCCCCAAAGAAACAGGAAAAATTTTTAAAAAAAAGACGTAAAAAGAAATGTTCTCAGGGATCCCTCTGCAATTCTGTGGAAGCCCAAGGGGAGTCTCCCTGCCACACAGCTCAGCCTGGCCAGAAGGGCCTCCCAACTCAAGAAAAGGAAAAGAAAACAAGCAAACAATTCAAAACAAACAAATAAAAGTTCCGGGATCCCACGAGAGTGGCAGCCCAATCTGGGAAGCAGCTCCACACTCAAACAGAGCTCCGCAGCCTCTGAGGAAGAAGCAAAGATGGCGCATGGAGCCAGGTACTTCAGCGAAGGGAGGGGGAGGTGGCGAGAGGCAAGTAATAAATCAAAAGAAGCAGAAAAAAAAGCAACACTAGCAGCCAACCAATGGCACTAAGAGAGCCAGCTAGTGCGGGCTGGTGTTTCTGGACCAGAGACTGTCCGTGGGAAGTAGAGGGGGCCAAGTGTCGGTGAAGAAGGGTAGAGAGTGGGAAAGCATATATCACAAATTACCGGAGCTCTGTAGCCCCTCAGGAAGAAGCAAAGATGGCGCACGGAGCAAGGTACTCGATCGAAAGGAGAGGGAGGTGGTCAGAGGCAAGGAAGAAATAAAAAGAAGCGGAAAAAAAGCAACACCAGGAGCCAACAAATGGCACTCAGACAGCCACCTGTTCGGGTGTGTGGAATCCAAGCAGCCACTGTTTCCCAGTCCAGAGATTGTAGCTGTGGGAAGCAGAGGAGGCCGAGTTGGGGTGAAGAAGTGTTGGGGGTGGGAGAGCATATATCGCAAATTACCAGTTGTTTTGTCTCCCACTGGAAGCTCCATGAGGCTGCTTTCTCGTACCCACTGTTTGCTGGTGTCTGATAGGAGTCCAAGATGGCGGATCAGCGCTGCATTAGCTGGTAGGGGATCTCTGCATGCATCTCTCCTCACTCTCCATTCTCTGTCAGTTTCTCACTCCATTTGGTGCTTGACTGAGTTCTTTATCTCTTCATTTGATGTTTTAGGGTTTCAGGATTGTTGTATTCTCTGTTCGGCTTAGTTTTTCAGATCTTTGCTGTGGAGGGACGGCGTGGCGCTTCTGCCTACAGTGCCAACTTGCCGGAACTCCCCTCCCTTCCATCTTTAGTTTTATTCATTCTCCCTTGCTCCCAAAGGGATGAGACCAGCGGAGTATCTTAGATGGCCAGTCACAGGCTTTTAAGACACCAGACACTACTCACCAAAGTAGAAGGTAGAACATTTTCTTTATAAACCATGTTATGCCATTTGAGCTAAATGTTCACTGAGACCATGGTCTCTGCAGCACTCAGCCCAAAAATTCGGTCCCTCAGGGAGTTTGGATATGTCTAGGGAGCTTACGTGACCTTGCCTTGGACAAGTTATGCTGGCTTCCCCCTTATGTGTACTGTCTTACCCTTCACCATAGTTAGCACTTATCTATTGTATATTTAGTGTTTTTCCTTCCCTACCCCTTCCCTCACTCATAACCATCAAACATTGTTTCTTTTTGTGTGTAAATCTTTTCATGATTTTTTATGGTAGCGGTCTCATGCAATATTTGTCCTTTTGTGATTGACTTATTTCACTCAGCATAATGCCCTCCAGATTCATCCATGTTATGAGATGCTTCACAGATTCATCATTACTCTTTATCGTTGCATAATATGCCATTGTGTGTATGTACCACAATTTGTTTATCCATTCATCTGTTGATGAGCATCTAGGTTGTTTCCATTTTTTTTGCTATTGTGAACAATGCTGCAATGAACATCAGTGTGCATATGTCTATTTGTCTGATGACTCTTATTTCTCTAGGATATAGTCCTCGGAGTGGGATTACCCGATAACATGGTATTTATATTTATAGCTTTCTAAGGAAGTGCCATATCTTTTTTAAAAATTTTTGTAACTGTTTTCATTTCCACCAGCCACGCGTAAGAGTTCTGATCTTCCCACAGCCTCTCCAACATTTGTTGTTTCCCGTTTTTTTGATTCGTGCCAGTAATGCTGGGGTGAGATGGTATCTCTTTGTGGTTTTGATTTGCATTTCTCTAATGGCTAGTGATTGTGAGCATTTTCTCATGTGTCTGTTGGCCACTTGAGTGTCTTCTTTGGTGAAGTGTCTGTTCATTTCCTTTGCCCATTTTTTGACTGGATTATTTGTCTTTCTGTTGTAGAGGTGTTGGATTTTCTTGTAGATTTTAGAGATTAGACCTTTGTCTGACTTGTAATGTCCAAAAATTTTTTCCCAGTCTGTAGGTTCTCTTTTTACTCTTCTGCTGAAGTCTTTTGATAACCATAAGTGTTTAATTTTTAGAAGATCCCAGTTATCTAGCTTATCTTCTGGAGTGTGTGTGTTGTTAGCTAGGGTTTGTATCCTGTTAATGCCGTGTACTAGGGCCTGTAGCATTGATCCTATTTTTTCTTCTATAATCTTTATAGTTTTTGGCTTTATAGTTAGGTCTTTCATCCATTTTGGATTAGTTTTTGTATATGGTGTAAGGAATGGGTGCTGTTTCATTTTTTTTTTCTTTTTGCAGTTGGACATCCAGTTTTGCCAGAATCATTTGTTAAAAAGACTGTATTTTCCCCATTTGAGAGACTTAGAGCCCTTGTCGAAGATCAGGTGATCATAGGTTGATGCATTTACATCTGAGTTCTCAGTTCTGTTCCATTGGTTAATGTATCTGTCATACAAGTACTAGGCAATTTTGACTACCGCAGCTGTATACTAGGTTCTGAGGTCAGGTAGTACAAGTCCTCCTACTTTATTTTTCTTCTTCAATAGTGCTTTACTTATCTGGGGCTTCCTCCTTTTCCGTATAAAGTTAATGATTAGTTTTTCTATCTCTTTAAAAAATGTTGTTGGTATTTAGAAAAGGATTGTATTGTATTTGTAAATTGCTTTGGGTAGAAATGTCATTTTCACAATGTTGAGTCTACCTATCCATGAGCATGGTATGTTTTTCTATTTATGTAGATCTCTTTTGGTTTCTTGCAGTAGTCTTACGTAGTTTTCTTTGTATAGGTCTTTTACATCACTGGTTAGATTTATTCCTAAGTATTTTATTTTTTTAGGGGCTATTATAAATGGTATTGGTTTCCTGATTTCCTTTTCATCATTTTCTTTATTAGTGTATAGGAATCCAACTTATTATTTTATATTTATCTTGTATCCTACTACTCTGCTGAATCTTCCTGTTAGTTCCACTAGTTTTCTCGTGGAGTCTTTTGGGTTTTCTATGTATGGTATCATATCATCGACAAATAGGGACAGTTTAACTTCTTCTTTACAAATTTGGATGCCGTTTATTTCCTTTTCTTGCCTTATTACTCTAGCTAGGACTTCTAGCACAGTGTTAAATAGGAGTGGTGATAAAGGGCATCCTTGTCTTGTTCCTGTTCTCAAGGGGAATGTTTTCAGTCTCTCTCCATTAAGAATGATGTTGGTTGTTGGTTTTGCATAGATGCCCTTTATTATGTTGAGGAATTTCCCTTCTATACCTATTTTATTGGGAGTTTTTATCAGGAATGGGTGTTGGGCTTTGTCAAATGTCTTTTCTGCATCAATTGAGATGATCATGTGATTTTCTTCTTTCCTTTTATTTATGTGGTGTATTATGTTGATTGATTTTCTAATGCTGAACCATCCTTGCGTACCTGTTATGAATCCTACTTGGTCGTGGTGTATTATTTTTTTGAAATGATACTGAATTCTATTGGCTAGAATTTTGTTGAGAATTTTTGCATCTATATTCATGAGAGATAGTGGTCTGTAATTTTCTTTTTTTATGGTGTCTTTTCCTGATTTTGGTATCAGGGGTATGCTGGCTTCTTAGAATGAATTTGGAAGCATCACTTCCTTTTCTATGTTCTGAAATAGTTTGAGTAGTACTGGTGTGATCTCTTCTCTGAATGTTTGGTCGAATTCTCCAGTGAAGTCACCAGGGCCAGGGCTTTCTTTCTGTTGGGAGTTTTTTCTATCACCTTTTCAATCTCTTCTCTTGTTATGGGTCTGTTCAGATTTTCCACATCATTTTGTGTTAGTTTGGGTAGGCAGTGTTTTTCTAGAAATTTGTCCATTTCCTCTAGGTTTTCAAATTTGTTGGAGTAGAATTTTTCATACTACTCTGTTATGATCCTTTTTATTTCAGTTGGGTCTGTTGTAATGTCCCTTATTTCATTTCTTATTTGGGTTATTTTCATCCTCTCCTGTTTTCCTTTTGTCAGCTTGGCCAGTGGTTTGCTGATTTTGTTGATCCTTTCAGAGAACTAACTTTTGGTTTTATTGATTCTTTCTATTGTTTTTCTATTCTCTATTTCATTTATTTATGCTCTGATCTTTATTATTTGCTTTCTTCTGGTGGCTATGGGCTTCTTTTGCTGTTCTCTCTCTATTTGTTTGAGTTGTGTAGTTAATGTTTTGATTTTGTCCCTTTCTTCTTTTTTGATGTGTGCATCTTTTTATATAAATAGACATCTGAGTAGTGTCTTTGCTGTGTCTGAAAGGTTTTGGTATGATGTATTTTCATTCTTGTTTGATTGTAGGAATTTTTTGATTCTATCTTTGATTTCTTCTATTACCAGTGACTTTTAAGCAGGATGTTTTTTAGTTTCCATGTAATTGATTTTTTTTCCTTACTATTCCTCTTAATTTCTACTTTGATGATGTTGTGGTAAGAGAAAATACTTTGTATTATCTCAGTGTTTTGGATTTTATTGAGGGTTTCTCTGTGGCCTAATATGTGGTCTATTCTAGAGAATGTTTCATGGGCATTGGAAAATAATGTGTACTTTGTAGCTGTCAGGCAGAGTGTTCTATATACTTCTATGAAGTCAAGTTGGCTGATTGTGCCCTTTAGATCTTCTGTATCTGTGCTGAGTTTCTTTCTAGATGTTCTGTCCTTTACTGAGAGTGGTGTGTTGAAGTCTCCTACTATTATTGAGGAACTGTCAACTTCTCTTTTCAGTGCTGTTAGAATTTGTTTTATGTATTTTTGGACTCTGTCATTGAGTGTGTCGATATTTATTATCATTATGTCTTCATGATGTATCGTCCCTTTAATCATTATATAGTGCCCTTCTTTGTCTACAAAAGCCTCCATTTTCACTTTTGCCTTGAATGCAACAGCAGCCCAAATAATACTTTTAAAAAGAAATCAGGGCATGGGCTTTCACTTTTCACAACCTCCCATCCCACTTGAAATAATATCTGAAGTCATCATGATGACCCTACCCAATACCTGCCCAAGCTGACTTCCCAATGTCCTTTATTACTATTCTTCCTCTCTCTCTCTGTGCTTCAGCCCCACGGGCCTTCTTACTGTTGTTCAAACATGCCAATTATTTTCATGCCTCACTTCTTTGCACTCCTTCATCCTTTAGTTCTAATTCATTCCCATGTCTTCACATGGCTCAACTTTCCACTAATTACAATTTCTCCTCAAATTATTACCACCTCAGGAAACTCTCCAATGATGTCTTAAAGAATTGTTTCTGCACACAAATACAGTCACTTTCTATTTTTTTCATATGCTTTATTATTTTTTAGTATTTCTCACTACCTGGTATTATATTATGTGTTTGTTTATTTTTGTCTTCTCCACTAAGATGTTTGAATGGCCACTGAATTCCCTGCACCTAAAATACTGCCCATCACAGATCAAGCACTCAGTAATTGTTGAATAAATGAATGATCAGTCGGCATTATATGTATTCTGGCATATTTTAATTAAAACACTTTGACAGTAATCACCTTCTGTTGTTCTTCCCACCCACCTGTGAGGTAAGTGTTACAGGGATTCTTATGATCATTCCTTAAGGAATGAGAATTATGTCTCATGATTTCATAGACTGCCAAGGATCACTGCTCATGGAGGCAAATATAAGCAGGACTCCTGTCTACAGATTCTTAGTTCTGTCACCACGTTTGGCACTCTCAACCAGGCATACAAAGACTGCCTTTTTATTTATTTATTGTGAGATATCTATATCAATGGGTGGCACAAACCATTGAGCACTCGGCTATTAACTAAAAGATTGGCAATTCAAATCCACTCAGAAACACTTCAGAGAAAGGCCTGGTGATCTGTTTCCAGAAAAATCACAGCCATTGATAACTGTATGAAATGCGGTTATACTTGGCACACGTGGGATTGCGATGAGTCAGAATTGACTCAATGGCAATTGGTGTATAAATATGAGAAAACATTTGCCATTTCAACATTTTTTTATCTGTACAATTCAGTGAGATTGATTACGTTCATCATGTAGTGCATCAATGAACAGTTCCAGGTCTCCTACCAGACTGCTGCTTTGCATTCAAACACTATCTCTCTCCACATTTTTATGGCTTTTCAATCTTTAAGGTTTTCTAAATAAAATACATAATTACAATCCCCATTTAAAAAAAAGGGGACTTCTGGGCAAACCACTGGCCAGACTGACGAAAGAAAAACAGGAAAGGATGCAAATAACCCAAATAAGAAACAAAATGCGCAACATTACAATAGACCTAACTGAAATAAAAAGGATCATAACAAAACATTATGAAAAACTATGCTCCAAAAAATTTGAAAACCTAGAGGAAATGGATAAATTTCTAGAAACACACTACCTACCCAAAGTACAACAAAGTGATGTTGAAAATCTGAACAGACCCATAACAAGAGAAGAGATTGAAAAGGCAATAAGAAAACTTCCAACCAAAAAAAAGCCCTGGCCCTGATGGCTTTACTGGAGAATTCTACCAAACATTCAGAGAAAAGCTTCTACCAGTACTTCTCAAACTATTTCAGAACATAGAAAAGGAAGTGACACTTCCGAATTGATTCTATGAAGCCAGCATAACCCTGATACCAAAAGCAGGGAAAGACACCACAAAAAATGAAAATTACAGACCAATATCTCTCATGAATATAGATGAAAAAACTCTCAACAAAATTCTAGCCAATAGAATTCAACATCATTTCAAAAAAATAATACACCACTACCAAGTAGGGTTCATACCAGGTATACAAGGATGGTTCAACATTAGAAAATCAATCAACATAATCCACCACATAAATAAAAGGAAAGAAAAAAATCACAGGATTATCTCAACTGACGCAGAAAATGCATTTGACAAAGTAAAACACCCATTTCAGATAAAAACTCTCAATAAAATAAGTATAGAAGGGAAACTTCTCAACATAATAAAGGGCATCTATGCAAAACCAATAACCAACAACATTCTTAATGGATAGAGGCTGAAAACATTCCCCCTGAGAGCAGGAAGAAGACAAGGATGCCCTTTATCACCACTCATATTTAACATTTTGCTGTAAGTTCTGGCTAGAGCAATAAGGCAAAAAAAAAGAAATAAGGGGCATTCAAATTGGTAATGAAGAAGTTGAACTGTACCTGTTTGCAGATGATATGATATTATATGTAGAAAACCTTAAAGACTCCATGAGAAATCTACTGGAATTAATAGAAACATTCAGCAGAGTAGTAGGATACAAGATAAACATACAAAAATCAGTTGGATTCCTATACACCAATAAAGAAAATGATGAAAAGGAAATCAGGAAAACAATACCATTTATAATAGCCCCTAAAAATATAAAATACTTAGGAATAAACCTAACCATGGATGTAAAAGAACTATACAAAAAAACTACAAAACACTACCACATGAAACCCAAAGGGATCTACATAAATGGAAAAACATACCATGCCCATGGATGGGTAGACTCAACACTGTTAAAAATGACAATTCTACTGAAAGCAATTTACAAATACTGTGATGGTTAAGATTGTATGTCAACTTGACTGGACCATCATTCTCAGTGTTTTAGCAGTTGTATAATGTTGTGATCACTCCCATGATTGAATCTGCTGAGTGGTACTGGCGGAGGTGGGGACTGTGGCAGCTCACCTCTTTCTCAGTTTCATCTTTCTGCCTTCCACTGGTTACTTTCTGCCTGCTAGCCTTGCCAAGGTTTTTGGCTTGTTCCAGACTGAGCAGCTGCCTCTTGTTGTCTCACCTCCGGTTCGTGGGACTTGAGCAAGCAGCTTACCTGTTGATCTTGGAATTCGTCAAACTTTTCAGCCTGTGAGCAAGAGTCCAGTTCCCCGACATGGTGACCTTGGGTTTTCCAGCCCCTGCAGCTATGTAAATCAGGAGAAACATTGCGGTCTTTTCTGCTGATCTTGGAATTCACTGACCCTCACAGCCTGTGAGCGGGAGTCCCTCTCTGAGCTGTCGACCTTGGGTTCACCAGCTTCTGCTGCTACATGAACTGGGAGAGGCTTCTACCCTGATCTGTGGACTTGGGACGTTTTAGCCCCTATAATTGCGTGAGCTATTTACTTGATATAAATCTCTCTCTATATATATATTTATAAACTTTACTCGTTTTTGTTCTCTAGAGAATCCAGCCTAAGAAAAATACAGTGCAATCCCGATCCAAATACCAACAACATTCTTCAAAAAGATGGAAAAACTAATCGTTAACTTTGTATGGAAGGGGAAGAACCTCCGAATAAGTAAAGCACTATTGAAGAAGAAGAATAAAGTAGGAGAAATCGCACTACCTGACCTCAGAACCTACTATACAGCTACAGGAGTCAAAACAGCCTGGTACTGATACAGCGACAGACACATTAACTAATGGAACAGAATTGAGAACCCAGATGTAAATCCATCCACCTAAGATGAGCTGATCTTCTACAAAGGCCCAAAGTCCATCAAATGGGGAAAAGACAATCTTTTTAATAAATGGTGCTGACAAAACTGGATATCCATCTGCAAAAAAATGAAACAGAACCTATACCTCACAGCATATACAAAAACTAATTCAAAATGGATCAAAGACATAAATATAAAGGCAAAAACTATAAAGTTCATAGAAGAAAAAAACAGGATCAAATGTTAAAGACCCTAATACATGGCATTAACAGGATAAAAGCCATAACTATGAACACACAAACCCCAGAAGATAAGCTAGATAACTTGGATCTTCTTAAAATCAAACACCTATGCTCTACAAAAGACTTCACCAAAAGAGTGAAAAGAGGACCTACAGACTGGGAAAAAATTTTTGGGCATTACAAGTCAGACAAAGGTCTAATCTCCATAGTCTACAAGAAAATCCAACACCTCTACAACAAAAAGACAAATAATCCTATTAAAAAAATGGGCAAAGGAGATGAAAAGACACTTAACAAAAGAAGACATTTAAGTGGCCAACAGACACATGAGAAAATGCTCACCATCAGTAGCCATTAGAGAAATGCAAATTAAAACCACAATGAGATACCATCTCACACAGGCATTACTGGCACCAATCAAAAACACTGTAAATTACAAATGTTGGAGAGGCTGTGGGGAGATCAGAACTCTTATGCACTGCTGGTAGGAATGCAAAATGATACAACCATTTTGGAAAATGATATGGTGTTTCCTCAGAAAGCTAGAAATAGACATACCATTCGATCCAGCAATGCTACTCCTCGGAATATATCCTAGAGAAATAAGAGCCGTCACATGAATAGACATATGCACATCCATGTTCATTGCAGCATTGTTCACAATAGCAAAAAAGATGGAAACCACCTAGATGCTCATCAACAGACGAATGGATAAACAAACTGTGGTACATACACACAATGGCATATTATGCAACGATAAAGAGCAATGATGAATCTGTGAAGCATCTCATAACATGGATGAAACTAGAGGACATTAGGCTGAGTGAAATAAGTCAATCACAAAAAGACAAATATTGTATGAGACCTCTATTGTAAAAACTCATGAAAATGTTTACACACAAAAAGTAAAAATCTTTGTTGGTTATGAGGGATGGGAGAGGTTGGGGGGAAATACTAAATAGACAACAGATAAGTGGTAACTTTGGTGAAGGATAAGACTGTACACAATACTGGGGAATCCAGCACAACTTGTGCAAGGAAAGGTCATGGATGCTCCATAGACACATCCAAACTCCCTGAGGGACTGAATTGCTGGGCAGAGGGCTGTGGGAACCATGGTCTCGGGGAACATCTCTCTCAGTTGGCATAATACAGTTTATAAAGAGAATGTTCTACATTCTACCTTGGTGAGTAGTGTCTGGGGTCTTAAAAGCCTTTGATCAGCTATCTAAGATACTCCACTGGTCTCATTCCTTCAGGAGCAAGGGAGAATGAAGAGAACAGGATACAAGGAAAAGATTGGTCCAAAGAACTAATGGACCACAGCTACCAAGGCCTCCACCAGACTGAGTCCAGTACAGGTAGATGGTGCCTGGCTACCACCACTGACTGCTCTGACCAGGATCACAACAGAGGGTTCTAGAGAGAGCTGGAGAAGGATGTAGAACTAAATTCTAACTCACAAAAAAATACCAGATTTACTGATCTGACAGAGACTGAAGAAACCCTGAGAGTATGGCCCCCGGACACCCTTTTAGCTCAGAGGTTGAGTCACTCCCGAGATTGACCCCTCAGCCAGGGATTGGACAGCCTTATTAAACAAAATGGGAGTAATGAGGCACCGCAGTCCAGGGACAAGGACTAGAAGGCAGAAGGGGACAGCAAAGCTGGTGATAGGGAACCCACGGTTGAGTAAGGACAGTGTTGACTCGTCGTGTGTTTTTTAACCATTGTCATAGGGCAATATGTGTACTAACTGTTTAATGGGAAACTATTTTGTTCTGTAAACCTTTATCTAAAGTGAGAATAGCAGCACAACCAAAAGAACATAATCGACCTAACTGAATTGTACATGTAGAAATGTTTGAAATGGTGTATCTTTGGCTATACATAGTGTCACCCAAAAAAAAAGTTCCTCCAAGGCTAAGAAGGGAGCATGTTGACATGTCATGGGGTTCTTATTCTATGTCATAAAACAATATGTGTACTGACTGTTTAATGAAAAAATATTTGTTCTGTAAACCTTCATCTAAAGTACAGCAAAAAAAATTTAAAAAAAAAACTGATCTATTTTTTTTTAATATCACGTACATTTAATGGCACCATAGAACATTTTTAGCATGATTCCTGACTTCCTTTTACAAAATACAGTCTCTGATTTAGGCTGTTATGTCTTTTGCCATGAGATTAATTTGAGAATATTTTTACCCTGGTTTTATTTGTACATGGCCTTCACCATGTACCTAGTTCATAAACACTTTTAATTATCGAAAAGTAATTTTCTGTGATTTGATGCTTTGCCACATTTTATCTATAGTTTCCATACAATCTTCCTATCAGAATGTCCTCATCACTGTGTGGTATGAGCAGTGAGCTGGTTTCCATGTTGCTAAATGCAGACACAGGTATGTGATTCAAACAACAATTTTATCCCAGCAGTTGGCAATAATTCTAAGTTCACCACCAGCATTTGCCCACCTGACATGGTATCCTAGAGATTTACTGATCATCATGGCAGTGGGTGGTGAACATTATACCTTTCTGTGCTCCTAGTAAAAATTTGACAAAGATAAGCCAGGTTCTCATCACTCAGGGGGAGATCCTAGATAGTGCCACTTGGGGGCTGGAGCAGTTAAAAACCATAAAATCCTAGTTTCCACACAGCTTGTTGCTGTGCTCATGTTCACAAACAAGCTGTCCTTCCCTTGTACACAGCTTTACTTATAGATGCTAGCATGGAATAATGAAATCCCATTTTATGTCTATATTTCCCGCAGCATCATGAATGTTGACATCTTTTTTGCATCTCTCTACCACTAGCACTCACTGTCTAACTGGTTAATGGTTGCCAGTGAATACTACAAAAAGAATTCTCTGTGTATTCACAATTTGTAATATTATAATATAGAAATAAGTATTTTTTCCCTTGGAAATGGACTTTTCTAGTTAATCTCCTGCCATAGAATGAATCCATGATTAGTGTTTGATTTTAAATTTCCCAACAAGGGGGGATGTTTAATATTTAGAAGCAGAGGCTGTCAAGGTAAAAATCAATACATATACGTGTATCTGTACGTACTACACTTACACCTGGATAGTTAGAGAGAAAGTAAAGAAACATTTACAAACTCAAGCTGGTCTGACAGGAATTTAGTCTCAGTGTCTGGCTCATAATGAAATGAGTCAGTACAATGGAAAGAGATTGCTTTCTATTATCAAGGAACACAGCTGTGAAACAGTTGACTCATATTTGGGACTGTACTCAAAATAATGACTATCCTTGCTTCATTCTTCAATGTTGGGTGCCTCTAGATCTACAGATCATTTTCAAATGAGGATTTCTTCATCTAGAAAGACTACTCTTCCTCACTTTCTTCCTGAATGAAACTTACATTTCACTGAAAGATCCAAATCTCAGAAGAAACATAAGTAAAAGGGAAACCTCATTAGTTTCAGGAGCTGTACAGCAACTGGAAGTCATGTGACCTTCAAGATAATCTGGCCATCTCTTTCTTGTCACAGGTGAGGTCTTCTGAGGCCCAGAAGGATGCAGGAACTTTTGCATTATATGTGCCTCATGACCTTTTTCCTGTACCAAGACAATGCAAAATCATTTAGTACAGATTTAGTACAGTGTTTGCTGTGTAATGGCCAAGCTTGTTATAGTCAAGAAAGTTCACACTCTTGAAGAGGAGTCATATTCAGAAAGGAATTTATAGTAATTAAATAGTTGTTAATGGGAGGCGGGGCCAAGATAGTGGAGTAGTCAGACTCTTCAGTGGTCCCTCTTACAACAGAGACCCGAAAAAACAAGTGAATGAATTATATATGACAATCTAGGAAACCTGAACATCAAAGGCAAAGTTGAGGAACCGGATTGAGTGGTAGGGAGAGGGAAAGACAGTTCAGGAGCAGCTAGGAGCTGTCAGACCTGAGCTGGCGGGAACCAGCACCCTGCAGGTTGGATCAGCTGGCACGAGCAGTGAGGCAAGCAGTGGTGTTCGGGATGTGTTTTCCATATCTGGAAAGAGTGAACAGGGGAGAGTCTACTCAAGCCTCCAGAAAGAGTGAAAAGCGGTGTTCAGTCAGCAAAAGATAAGTAAAAGCATCTAACTTATTGCACAGATCAAAAAATTCCCATTTGGGAAGAAACTCTCTCTCATTTACCTACTCCCTCCCTGCTCTGCAAAGGGTCTGGGGCTGGCTTCAGTGACTGCCACTTCCCCTGGGCTGGAAGTAGGACCCATCATGCACCCTGAGCCATTCTCCCAACCTTGGAAAGGGAAAAGATCAACAAAAAGGAAAAAAAAAAATCTGCCAGCTCCCCTGAATTGGGAACTCAGGGTATGCACAGGTTCTTTGCTTAGGCACAGGCATAAGGGGTCCACAAACTTTGAATGCCTTTCACCCCTGCATAAACTTGTGTGGATCCATTTCAACAGTGTAGGCACTCATTAGCACAGTACAACAGGGTATATACCTGAAGCCTAACTTCACTGAATCAGCTGTATGATGGAGTGGCAGGTTCATGACATTTGACACTGCTCTGCCCATTAAGCAGGGCCCTCACCTACCCACATCAGGGGCCTGAGGACTGGTGGCTCCACCCATGCCACCTAGTCACCTGCGACAGAGGTCCAAGAATAAATGTGCTTCCCAGTCCTTACAATCAACAGCATTGGGTGCCCATAGTCAGGCTGCAAAACCCACCTACCTATGCACTCTAGGGTACAAGGACATGCTTTCCTCCCAGACACTCAGGGGCAAGTTTCAGTCCCTTGCCTTGCTCAATGCATGATCCCTACTGCAGCAAGATACTTGTGTCTAAACCAATCAGCCCTGCCAGTCTAGGTCTGTAGGTGACAGCCTGTGCCACACACTTGGTGACTGATAATCTGGGCACCTGAGCTGAATCTATACAAGAAAAGTAAATGGACTCATGGGCTCACATACCTAGCAACAGATTTAACCACCTGGTTACAGGACCTTAGAACTTCAAAGATGTCAATAATCAAACTAGCTCCCAAGAGCAGCCTATTTGGGCATATCAAAACAAAACAAAACAAGAAGCTAGGACACAGTAGGCAAACACAAAATAAATAGACATAATAACTTCCTGATGGCTCAGAAACAACAGTAAATATCAAAGCACATAAACAGGCAAACTATGATGGCTTCAATAAGCTCCCAAAACAAAGAATGAAGAAATCATCTGGAGGAAGAGGACTTCTTGGAATTACCAAAAGTAGAATACAAGAGAGTAATATACAGAACACTTCAAGATATCAGGACAGAGATCAGACAAAATGCAGGACAAGCCAAGGAACATACAGGCAAAACAATAGAAGAACTTAAGAAGATTATAAAAGAGCACAATGACTAATTTAACAGGATGCAAGAATCCATAGAGAGACAACAAACAGAAGTCCAAAAGATTAACAATAAAATTTCAGAATTAGACAATTCAATAGAAATTCATAGGAGCAGAATTAAGGCAATGGAAGTCAGAATTAGTGAGGTGGAAGATAAAGCACTTGACACTAACTTATTTGAGGAAAAATTAGATAAATGAACTTAAAAAAATGAAGAAACCTTAAGAATTATGTGAGACTTTATCAAGAGGAATAACCTATGAGTGATTAGAATACCAGAACAGGGAGGATAACAGAAAATGCAGACAGAACTGTTGAAGATGTGTTGGCAGAAAACTTCCCTGATTTTGAGAAAGATGAGAAGATATCTACCTAAAGTGCTTATCAAACACCACATAAGGTAGATCCCAAAAGAAAGTCACCAAGACATATTATAATCAAATTTGCCAAAACTAAGGATAAAGATAATTTTAAGAGCTGCTAGGGATACACTAAAAGTCATCTACAAAAGAGAGTCAATAATAATAAGCTCTGACTACTCAGCAGAAACCATGCAGGCAAGAAGGCAATGGGATGATATATATAAAGCCTTGAAGGAAAAAAAAAAAAGCCAGCCAACAATTATATATCCATCAAAACTGTCTCTCAAATATGATGGAAAAATTAGGGCATTTCCAGATAAACTGAAGCTTAGGGAATTTTCAAAAACCCAAACAAAATTACAAGAAATACAAGACTTCTCTGGTTAGAAAATCAATAACATCAGATAACAACTCAAGACTAGAACACAGGACAGAGCAACCAGATATACACCCAGATAGGGAAGACCAGAAAAGAAATCAAAGCTAAAACAAAAAAGAAATCAAAGCTAAAATGCTGAAAATAGGGAAACAGAGACATCAATTTGTAAAAGATGACATTAAAACAAAAAAGAGGGACTAAAAAATACAGTCACAGATCTTTCATATGGAGAGGAAGTCAAAGCGATAAAAAGGAATAAAAGATTTGTTTAAACTTAGAAGATAGGGGTAAATATTAAGGTAACCACAAAGGAAACTAACAATAGTACACATCAAAAATAAAAAATAAAAAAAAAACAAGAAAAACGTAAAGACTCAGAAAATACAAAATCAACAACAATGAAAAAGATGAAAACAAAATACATAAAGAAAAATGACTCAGCAGAGGAAATTAAACAGAATAAAAAACTGTCAACAACACACACAAACACACACAGACAAACATCAGAATGACAGCACTAAATGCATACCTATCAATAATTACACTGAATGTAATGGTCTAAATGCACCAATAAAGAGACAGAGAGTGGCAGAATGTATTAAAAAACATGATCCATCTATAAGCTGCCTCCAAGAGACACACCTTAGACTTAAAAACACAAACAAACTAAAGCTGAAAGGACAAAAATAATGCAGCAAGCAAACAATAATCAAAAAGCAGCAGGAGTGACAATATTAATCTCTGACAAAATAAACTTTAAAATCCACCACAAAAGATAAGGCAGGACACTATATAATGATTAAAGGAACAATACGCCAGGGGGACATAACAATAATAAATATTTACACACCCAATGACAGTGCTCCAAAATACATAAAACAAGTTCTAACAGCATTGAAAAGAGAGATAGATGGCTCCACAATAATAGTAGGAGACTTCAAGACACCAGTTTCAGTGAAGGACAGAACATCCAGAAAGAAGCTCAATAAAGGCACAGAAGATCTAAATACAACAATCAACCAACTTGATCTCATAGACATATACAGGACTCTCCACCCAAAGGCAGGCAAGTATACTTTCTTTTCCAATGCACATGGAAAAAAAGCCCTGGCCCTGAGGGTTTCACTGGAGAATTTTACCAAACTATCAGAGAAGAGTTAACACCACTGCTACTAAAGGTATTTCAGAGCATAGAAAATGATGGAATACTCCCAAACTCCAGAATAGACCATGTATTAGGCCATAAAACAAGCTTAACAGAATCCAAAGCATCAAAATATTACAAAGCATCTTTTTTGACAATAAAGACATAAAAGTAGAAATCAATAACAGAAAAGCAAGGGGGAAAAAAAAAAGACACATGGAAACTGAACAATACCTTGCTCAAAAACTACTGGGATATAGAAGAAATTAAGGATGGAATAAAGAAATACACAGAATCAAATGAGAATGAAATCATATCCTGCCAGAACCTTAGGGACACAGCAAAAGCAGTGCTCAGAGGTCAATTTATAGCAATAAATGCACATATCCAAAAAGAAGAAATGGTCAAAATCAAAACAGTAAAAGAAGCCCTTGGGAACCAAAAAAAGCAAATAATAAACATTAGAGCAGAATTAAATGAAATAGAAAATAGAAAAAAAATTGAAAGAATTAAGAAACCAAAAGCTTGTTCTTTGAAAAGATCATCAAAATCAATAAACCACTGGCCAAACTGACAAAAGAAAAACAGGAGATGAAGTGAATAACCTGAAGAAGACATGAGATAGGCGAGATCACAATGAACCCAACTAAAATTAAAAGAAACATAACAGAATACTATGAAAAATTATACTTTAACAAATTTGAAAACCTAGAGGAAACGGACAAATTTCTGAAATATACTTGTACCTAAACTAACACAAACAGAAGTAGAACAACCAAATAAACATATAACAAAAGAAGAGATTGAAAAAGTAATTAAAAAGTCCCAACCCAAAAAAAAAAAAAAAAAAAAAAAAAGCCCTGGCCCTGAGGATTTCACTGGAGAATTCTACCACAGAAGAATTAACACCACTACTACTAAAGGTATTTCAGAGCATAGAAAATGAAGGAATACTCCCAAACTCATTCTATGAAGCCAGCATAAGCCTGATACCAAAACAATGTACAAACACCACCAAAAAAGAAAATTACAGACCAATATCCCTCATGAAGATAGATGCATAAATCCTCAACAAAATTCTAGCCAACAGAATTCAGCAATATATCAAAAAAAAAAAAAAAAAAAAAAAAAAGAAATTCACCGTGACCAAGTGGGATTCATACCAGGTGTGCAGGGACTGTTTAACATTAGAAAAACAATCAATGTAATCCATCACATAAATAAAACAAAAGACAAGAACCAACCACATGATCTTATCAATTGATGCAGAAAAGGCATTTGACAAAGTCCAATACACATTCATTAAAAAAAACTCTCAGCAAAATAAGAATAGAAGGGAAATTCCTCAACATAATCAAGGGCATTTATACAAAGCCAACAGCCAAAATCATCCAAAATGGAGAGAGTCTAAAAGCATTCCCCATGAGAATGGGAAGCAGACAAGGATGCCCTTTATCACCACTCTTATTCAACATTGTGCTGGAGGTCCTAACCAGAGCAATTAGGCTAGAAAAAGAAATACCATACATACAAATTGGGAAGGAAGGAGTAGTAGTATCTCTATTTGAAGATGATATGATCTTATGCACAGAAAATCCCAAAGAATCCACAAGAAAACTACTGGAACTAATAGAAGATTTAAGCAAAGTATCATGATACAAGATAAACATACAAAAATCAGTTGGATTCCTCTACACCAAAAAAGAGAAATTCAAAATGGAAATCACCAAATCAATACCATTTACAATAACCCCCAAGAAGTTAAAATACTTAGGAATAATTCTAACCAGAGATGTAAAAGACCTATACGATAAAAACTACAAGACACTACTGCAAGAAACCAAAAGAGACCTGCATAATTCGAAAAATATACCTTGTTCATAGATAGGAAGACTCAACATTGTGAAAATGTCAATTCTATCCAAAGCGATCTACAGATACAATGCAATCCTGATCCAAATTCCAATGGCATTTTTTAATGAGATGGAGAAACAAATCACCAACTTATATGGATAGGGAAGAAGCCCCGGAGAAGTAAAGCATTACTCAAGAAGAAGAACAAGGTTGGAGGCCATATACTACCTGAATTTAGAAACTATTTTACTGCTACTGTAGTCAAAACAGCCTGGTACTGGTACAAAAAGAGATATATAGACCAATGGATCAGAATTGAGAATCCAGACATAAATTCATCCACCTATGAGCAGTTCATATTTGACAAAGGCCCAAAGTCCATTAATTGGGTGAAAAAACTGTCTCCTTAGCAAATGGTGCCGGCATAACTGGATATCCATCTGTGAAAAAATGAAACAAGACCCATACCTTACACCATGCACAAAAACTAACTCAAAATGGATCAAAAACCTAAATATAAAATCTAAAACAATAAAGATCATGAAAATAAAAATAGCGATGACACTAGGAGCCCTAGTACGTGGCATAAACAGAATACAAACCATTACTAACAATACACAAAAACCAGAAGAGAAACTAGAAAACTGGGAGCTCCTAAAAATCAAACACTTAAGCTCATCAAAAGACTTCACCAAAGAATAAAAATCAACCTACAGACTAGGAAAAAAATTTGGCTATGATAAATTTGATCAGCATCTAATCTCTACAATCTATAAGATACTGCAAAACTTCAACAACAAAAGGACAAATAACCCAATTAAAAAATGGGCAAAGGATATGAACAGGCACTTCACCAAAGAAGACATTCAGGTGGCTATCAGATACCCGAGGAAATCCTCAGGATCATTAGCCATTAGAGAAATGCAAATCAAAGCTACAATGATATACCATCTCACCCCAAAAAGGCTAGCATTAATCCAAAAAACACAAGATAATAAATGTTGGAGAGGTTGTGGAGAGACTGGAACACTTCTTCACTGTTGGTGGGAATGTAAAATGGTACAACCACTTTGGAAATTGATTTGGCGCTTCCTTAAAAAGCTAGAAATAGAAGTACCACATGATCCAGCAATCCCACTCCTTGAAATATATCCTAGAGAATTAAGAGTCATCACACAAATAGATATATGCACGCCCATGTTCATTGCAGCACTGTTCACAACAGCACAAAAATAGAAACAATCTAAGTGCCCATCAATGGACAAATGAATAAACAAATTATGGTGTATTTACACAATGGAATCCTATGCAACAAAAAAGAATGATGAATCTGCAAAACATCTCATAACATGGATTAATCTGGAAAGCATTATGCTAAGTGAAGTTAATCAGCCACAAAAGGACAAATATTGTATGAGACCACTATTGTAAGAACTCAAGAAATGGTTTAAACACAGAAGAAAGAATTCATTGATGGTTACAAGTGTGGGGAAGCGAGGGAGAGGGATATTCACTTACTAGATGGTATATAAGAATTATCTTAGTTGAAGAGAAGGAGAACACACAATACAGGGGAAGTCAGCACAACTTGACTAAACCAGAAGCTAAGAAGTTTCCTGAATACAACCAAACATTTTGAGAGACAGAGTAGCAGGGGTGGGGGGCTGGGGACCATGGTTTCAGGGGACATCTAGGTCAATTGGCATAACAAAGTTTACTAAGAAAATGTTCTGCATCCCGTTTTGGTGAGTGGCGTCTGGGGTCTTAAAAGCTAGCAAGCAGCCATCTAAGATGTATCAATTGGTCCTAACCCACCTGGAGCAAAGGAGAATGAAGAACACCAAAGACACAAGGAAAATATTAGCCCAGGAGACAGAAAGGGCCACATGTACTAGAGACTCCATCAGCCTGAGACCAGAAGAACTAGATGGTGCCCAGCTACCACCAATGATTGCCCTGACAGGGAACACAGCTTTGAGTCCCTGACAGAGCAGGAGAAAACTGGGGTTCAGAACTCAAATTCTAGTTGTTTAAGACTTAATGGTCTGACTGAGACTGGAGGGACCCTGGAAGACATGGCCCCCTGACTCTCTGTTAGCCCAGAACTGAAACCATTCCCAAAGCCAACTCTTCAGACAAAGATTAGACTGGACTATGGGACATAAAATGATACTGATGAAGAAAGTGCTTTTTAGCTCAAATAGATACATGAGACTAAATGGCCAATTCCTGTCTGGAGGTGAGATGAGAAGGCAAAAATTGATAGGAGCTGGTTGAATGGCCACAGGAAATCTGGTGTGGAAAGGAGGAGTGTGCTTTCACATTATAGGGAGAGAAACTAGGGTCACATAACAATGTATGTATAAATTTTTGTATGAGAAACTAACCTGAACTGTAAACTGTCACTTAAAGCACAACTAAAAAAAAAAAAAAAAAAGGTTAAGCACACAAACAGGCAGAATAAAATTCAAGTATGTCTTCCTCCATTGACTGAAGTCTCTTAAAGCAAAGTATTTGAGAATTGCTAGTCCTTTATATCTTTCCTTCACGGTTAACTGCACGAGAATGTCCCTGGTAATGCTCACTTGCTTTAGCATCACATACAGCTCTAGTGAATGTAAGCGGAAGGGAGAAAGTGAAGAACTCTTATTTCTCCTATGTGGCTCATTCTGATTTCCGATGTTCAGAACGAGGCATGCTATTCTTCTTGTTGTTGAGAAAAGAAAGGAATATACTAGAGTGAACATAATCTTAGAATTCTGAGGTATTAATTCCACCCTCTAATAGCTTTGGCAACAGACAAACTACCTACCTTTTAGAATTTCACTTCAGATGTGTCTAGCTATGGAGTATTTAGGATATTGAAGGATCTAAGACCTGGAGGAGACCAGAATCTTTTCATGCCCCATGTGTAACGAGGGACTGGAATATCTCAAATATTGAGTTAATTTTCCCATCTCTCCTCCCTGTCTCCCTCCACTTCTTAGCCGTCATAGACGTGGTTAGATATCAAGTAGAAGGCTGATGAAGGCTGGCTTATAATATATTTATATAAATATCTCAAGCTTTGTCAGGCTTGAGTGTCTCACTACTTACTTCTCAGGGAATTCTGAGTTCTCTATACCTTCAAAATCACTTAAGATTGTGCTGGCCAAGGGTATGTGTCTTGATTTATCTAATGCAACCCCATTACTCATATTGGCCATAAAATCTAAAAAAGGAGTGGTCCTGATTGCTAAAACACGTACATTAACTGTCTATTTCTGTTCAAGTACAGACTCTGCTATCCCATTTAGTTGAACACAATCATACAAAAGGAACTTTCTAATGTAGATGTTGCTTAAAATTCCAAATAATTTAAGAGAAAAACTACTCCCACATCATTTACGTGTCCTTTTGACACCTATGTGTACACTTATGCTTCTTTGAAAGCCAAAAATGTTGTTAAATTCCAAAATGTCTACCAACATCTATTCTGTTTAAGGAAGATTCCCAACCTAAGTTCCACCTCCTCCATAAATCTGCCAGAATCACTTCTGATCTTCAGTAACTTCTCCCTTGAATGAACAACAGATTTGGGCAAATTACCTACCTTTCAGAATTTTAGTTCCTTCATCAAAAATAATTCAATTGTAATAAATAATTTCATTCTAACTTTCAGATTGCAGGCAAATACATACATACATATATATATATATATATATATATATATATATATATATATATATATATATATATGTGTAGTGAATTGAAATTTAATAAGATAGCAATTTTAGTCAGAAATGCCCTTAGACACATGTAACACATACAAACTTGCACACACAGGTGCATATAGACACACACAGAAACATACACAAAATTAATCTTTTGCTTTCCTGATTTTGCCCATTATTGATGTCTAGGAACTAGGAAAGTCACTTCAGATAAGCACAAATGTGTTTGTAGATACTTGCTCATTGAACCCTTTTTAAAAATAGCCAATCAAAATAATTCCATAGTGTCATTATATTATATTCTCAAGGGTCTATTCTACTTAATAACTGGGAAAATATAAAATATATAAAATACATTAAAATTAAAATAGAGGGAATGATTCAAATGAGGTATCTAAGAAGAAGAAAAAAAAAAAAAAACATATCTCAGAAGAAGACAACAATTTTTATCCGCCGAGGAACTACACTCCCCCAAATCACCAGAGCCAATTTCACAGGTCAATTTTACTAATCTTCAGAGATGACTTTCCATCTTTTTGCTATTGTGAATAGAGTGCTGCAATGACCACAGGTGTGCATATGTCTCTTCTATTATATTTGGTTTTATTTTTACGCTGATTAAGTTTGGGTGTATGTGTGTGGAGCTATCTTTATTGCTGAATAAAATTAGGAATTGACAAGCAATCCCAGTACGGAAAGTTAGACTTGGGTAAAAAATATAACGACTCAGAAAATATGTAACTTGTCTCATGGTTAGCACATACCTGGTGGACACAATGTCCCTGATGAGCAATAGAAAAACTATCTGGCATTTTCTCTTGATGAAAACTCTCTGGACACCACATGCCTATTTTCTTGTGTCCCACAAACATTTCTGTGAATGGGGTACACTGTCCCAGGCCCATTCCAAAGCTCACATACAAAGTTTGCATTTCTTTTTGGAAAAAAAAAAAAAACATACTGAGGAAGAAATATGAATGATGAGATGGTCTTTTTCACATTTACTTCCCACTCTGTGATAGTAGCACCAGCAGGGCTGTAAAATAGTGTTCGAGTCTGAAGTCACATACGGTGACTACAGAGACCTCTTTTGATACTTCAGAAGTCATTTTAAATGGGGCCATCCATTTTGTCTCAGTCGTACAACTTATCCAGAACCTGGTACAGTCATCTATTGTTGCCCCGCTGATCACCCAGTCCTGCCATGATTTTTGTGTTTGATCTTGGAGACATTAAACAGCATGGAGAGCAAAAGCATCATTGGATACCCTGCCACCTGTCCTCGTCAACCAACTTGACAGAGAGAATCTTTTTATTTGACATTTACCCACTGCCAGGGAGGGTGTGATGGGGTGAATTGTGTATGTGTGAAGAGTTCAGCAGGGGGTTCAGCCTACAAAAAGATAACCAAGCTAAAACACAGAAAAAGGTAATGCTTTTAAGCAAGGAAGTGATGTCAACTACCAGGTGATCCCTTTAAAGAATGGAGTTCCACTAAGTGGTTTGAACAATTGCTTCATGGGATATCTTCACTTTTTCCTTGAAGGGTCACCTTGATCTGGGAGCTCTTCTCAGTGGACTCAGTGGGTAGTGCCAATACCTCTCTAACTAACAAAGAAATTTTGCTATTTATTTTTTTCATTTGGACTGCAGTACTGAAGTAACTGCCTTGCACAAGGCAGTCTGTGCCTGGGCACTATTATTTGCCATGAAGCTGAGGTCAATAGCAAAGGACTTGGTGCCTGGAGTTGCAGATGGCTGGGATGGACACAGTACCCAACAGTGAAAAAAGCTAGACCACTCTCAGGGGAAACAGGGTGTAGTCTGTACAGGCGAGCAAAAGCAGTGGTAACTGGAGAGAACTGGAAAACCCAATCATCACTAGCCTTCTCACAAGGGAGCCTGGTGTCAGGGCAAGCCCTCAGAACTGAGAGTCTGGAGCTGGTGTTTGTTATTTAATGTTTAACGTTCCTTAATCCTACTTTCTTTAACAGATTCAAGTGAGAACTAGGAAGCTTATATTGAAAAGGGCATGCTGCCTTCTAGTTTCTGAATCATATGGAGTAAATATAAATGTACTTGGGAAAAAAGTTTCCTTTTAGAAAACAGAATGGAAATTCATCCTAATGCAAACAAACTATCCTTTACACAATAATTGATAAGCAACATATCTAAAATCAAAACAGCTTTTTAATTAATTAGAGAAAATGTGTGTTTTTGCTATATTAAGTAATCAAACTAACCTTTATACAATTACCAAAACCAATAAATTAACACCGGTACAATACTATTAACTGAAATAAGGATTTTACTTCAGTTTCTCCAGTTTTTACACCAATATCAACTTTTCTGTTTCAGAATCTCATCCTCATTGTACTCCTCTGTTTAAAAGCTTACAAGGATTTCCTACTGTACTTAGAGTAAAATCCGTTTTTCGAGCCATGTTCTATAAAGCACCACATGCTCTCTGCTCAGCCTCATCTTTCGACATTTTTGCCCTTTGCTATGCTACAGTCTTACTGGTCATCTTTCAGTTTCTTGAATACCCTAAGCTCTTTCCCACTTCAAGGACTTTGCACATCCTGTTCCCTCTGCATGAGGTACTCTTCTTCTGGTTCTTTGAAAGCCTACCTCCTTCTCTTCCTTTAGGCCTCAGCTTACATATCACCTGGACCAACAGCTCTTCTTGCACAGGTCCCCTCTGTAATATTCTGTTTCATCTATTTGCTTATTTCCCTCATAATAACACTTTGCAATTATTTTTGTTCATTTGTCAGCTTACTTTTTCGTTATCTGCCCCACAAGAACATAAGTTCCCTAAGGGAAGGGATCATATCTGTGTTAATTTTCTACTGCTGTCATAAGTTGCCACAACTTTGCAGCTTTTAACAATACAAATTTAATATCTCACAGTTCTGTAGGTCAGAAATAAAATAGTTCCTCTGTTCTCAGTCTCAAAAAGCCAGAATCAAGGTATGAGCAGGTATGGTATACCTCATTGCTTTCTAGAAGCTCTTGGGGAGACTCTGCTTCCAGACTTACTCAGGTTGTTATCAGAATTCAGTTCCAAGTGGTTATAGGGCTGAGATTCCATTTATTTACTGGTTGTCAGCTTGGGGCCATTCTCAGCTTCTCAAGGCCACCCACATTCTCTGGTTCACGGGCCCTTTCATCTTCGAAGCCAGTAGCAGCAGGTCAAGTCCCTCTCATGCTTTGAATCTCTCCTGCCTCTTGTTCTACCACATTTTTCTGACGTCAACTGCAAAAGATTCTTCACTCTTAAAGAAGGGCTCAGGTGATTAGATTGGGCCCACAGGGAAAATGAAGGATAACCTCCCCATCTCAGGATCTGTAACCTTAATCACATATGCAAATCCCTTTTGCCATGTAATATAACATATTCACAGGTTTCAGGGACAAAGGTGTGGCCAACTTGGGGGACTATTATTTGGCCTACCATAATATCTGTCTTGTTGACTGTTCTATCACTGAGGCCTAGCCCAGAGCCTGAATCATGTAGGCATAAAATAATTGAATAAAAAATGATTTGACTCAACTTACTTGAAAATTAGTTCAAGAAAACTAACTGGTTAATCCCAGACACCACAAGGCACCTCACAACTTGTTTCTTCAACTGATGTCTGATGTTGCATCATCACTTGGTCTGCTCCTATCCTCTAACCAGTGGGCTGTTCAATTCCAGATATCAGAAAAATTACACCACTTGGAAAACATTATCAGGCTCTTGAGTTTGCAATGGTAAAAGTAGGGATTTCATCAAATGTATTTCTATAGCTCTGGTAGTTTCTTATTTTGAGTGGCTACTAGAAAAAATAACGTGTATATCACTGAAAAGCTGGAGCTCTACTCCTCTCTAATGTAAATTATCTGCTACCTCCTGTCTCATTCTCTGTGCTGCCGAGTTTGCAGACTTAACTGACTGAGCATTTCACAGAAAAAGACTAATTTCTTGGTTAATTCTTGTCTGAGAAAAGCTTTTCTAGGCTTTCTTTAGTCATGGTGACTCCCTTTTTCCCAGCCTTAACATTTATTCCCTCCCTCCATTCATTGCAGCAGCTGATGTCAATGTGAAGTGTGTGGAACACTGCCTGTGACAATTCTTTGTTATTTAAGTGTGCCCAAGAAGCCTTGTGATAGCTACTGTTTCTTTGACCTGTGATTTTCAACTTGTTCTGTTACTTCACTTTGGTTTACTATCTCTTGAAGACAGTATGGTGAATTTGAAAGAGCGAAGTTTTCGTAATCAGTGAACCTGAATTCAAATTATGACCCTAATTAATTTTTAGCTACATATCCCTTCAAATGCTTGAAACTCAATTTACTCATGGTAATGATATTTCTCTCATGGTGCTCTAATAGGGATTAGTTCATAAAATAGATGCTGAATAAACTCAGAAACAATCTGACAGTAGAGATTTCCCTATGTACTTACAAATCCTCACAATCCAAAAACATACATACTCCTTAGTACAGCCTTATATAAAGTTAGGATCAGTAAAGGTTTTCATTTGGTTTGGTCATTAGGGAAGTAATTTGGTAAATGATAAGAATCAGAAAGCTTAGGTATACAGAATGAGTAAATAGGGGTAGGGAGTTGTCCTAATTAGGGTCAGGGTCCACGAGGGACATAAATTTTTACCAATTTACCTCTTGCTGGGGGAAAAAAACTCAGAAAAACAAAACCAGTTGCTGTCGAATCGATTCCAACTCATGGTGAACCCATATGTGACAGAGAACTGTACTTCACAGGGTTTTCAATGGCTTTGAACTTTTGGAAGTAGATTGCCGGGACTTTCTTCCAAGAAGCTTCTGATTGGATTCGAACTGCCAACGTTTAGGTTAGTAGCCCAGGGCTTAACTGTTTGCATCACCCAGGGACTCATTTGCTGGGAGGAGGAAGGGTTAAAACAATTTTAGTTCAGCTTCTCACCCATCTTTGGCAGCCTCATACATAAATTTTAAAGAAAAGAATGATGTAAGGTGTGGTGAGGTGGGGGGAGAACAAGAGAGAACGAGAGAGTTAGAGAGACACAGGGACAGAGAGACAGAGACAGAAAGAGATCGTTCTAACATTTTTGACAGTTCCTTTCTACACCTGGCCACACGCTTAGAATTTCTCCTCTTGAAACACTCTGGTTTTCCAACCCAACTGTCTCATGTTGCTAACTTTTGTGAGGCGACATGAATCCCTGAGGCACTCTTGGCCTCTCATTCAAAGAAGAAAAACTGTTCAGAAGCTGCTGTTACCAGCCCATTACAAAAAGGAGCAATAAGCATACCTGGAAGCAAGTCTATGGAGAAGCGTCTTAGACTCAGACTCAGGCCAGCTGAGGACTCATGGAGCCCCGGTGAGCTCAGTTACCACCAGTGGAGAAAGCTGCATAGGGCTTTGAGGGAACAAGCAAGTTAAAGACGTCTTGTTTTTCTCCAAACAGGTTTCTGGTAATGTAGGAAGAGACTATGCATTTTCAAATAATAAGGGCTGCTGAGAGTGAGGCTGATGCCCAGTCAGGGTAGGTGAGTGAATCTGTGCTTTCACAGAAAATGAGTAGACACCCTGGCAGGTAAGCTGCACTAGCATGCACTTTAGTTTTTTAAAAATAAGCCTGTGTTTGAGCTGAAGATCAACACCACAGGAATCAAAGCTCACTGCTGGCAGATAAGTATGTTTAGAAGAATAGCATCTTGCTGAAAATTTTACTGGGGAAAAATAGAGTCGATCTTTTGAAAATGTAATGAAAGAGAAGATATGTAGTTGTTTTTCCAAGACTGGATTAGCCTTGAGAACTAAAATCATACCTATGAAAAAACTTGTCCAGAGTAGAATTTTGAACCCCATTGCCATATGTGTTTGTTTTAATCTGAAAAATTAGCAAATGTATTTATTTTTAAAGATCTTTAAAATATATTGTTGCCAGGATCAGGCCTTTGATATCGCTTCTCTTACTAAATATCATCTTCATCAACTAGATAAGTACTTGTGAATTCTTTTCATTCATATCTCCCTTGGGGCAAGAATGAAAGGACATTTTCAAAAAATGTAACGATTAGGCACAGAGAAGGTTGATGAAAATTTTGTCTTGATTCTAGAGAAGATTTAGATAAAAAGGTTAGGGAAAAAAAAATAAATTTAGGAGTAATTTACCCTTAGGATTAACCTTTAGCTATCCCCCTTACCTGCCATATACATGTCTCTCAGATGTATCAATTGATACATGCACACTTGGATTTGAGACCACCAGGGCCTTGGATTTGAGCCCTAGCATAAAAATAGAAACAGCAATAAAAGTTCAAAGTTCAAGTTCCAATTCTTGTCTATTTCTTGTAAGTACCTTTAAACATTCTGAACAAGGACGTGAGGTCCCAGAAACTGGGGAAGAGTCATGTGCAACAGTTGCTCACTGGCTCCAGAATTACTAATGTTGTCCCCCGATCTTCGCTTGTCAGCCCACCTAGGCTTCTGGCAGATGCCCGTTTGAAATTATCTCTGCTCGAAAACCACCACCGCTCACATTTGGGAACCTGGTTATTGGATTGCCTCCCAGGTTTCACTTGACTTAATTTCTGTACCAATCCTCTCTTTGCTTTGATAATTCTGCTTTATACTACAACTGTGGATAAAAAGCATGAAGATCCTGCTCCCAGCCCACCCCACAAGGTATCACTTGGATGAATTTCCCTCCTAAGCTCTTTTAAGAAGGGAAACCACAGGGTGAATGGCCATCACGATGGCTACCAGTATCAAAGGAATTGAGGAGTCTGTGTGGGTGGATGAAGTCTTAGTATTTTATTTAATTTGTAAGATCTAGAGATGCAAACATGCTTGTCAGCAGAGGGAAACTTCCAGAAAAGAAGGGCACAATTAAATGTGCATGATGAAAGAGAACCTGAAAAATTAATCCTGAAAAGATGAAATAGATCTCTTATCTAATAGGAGAATAGAAGATGACAATATATGAAGATACAGAGAAACTGTAAGTTGGGAAGGAACAAAATAGTGTGTTTTGACTGATCTTAATCTGCTCCAGAAATAATGATTACAGATTTGATATATCTGGAAGTGCAATAAAACTCAGAATAATCCTGGACAATGACTGACATTTTTACCAGTATGTTCCTGGTTTCATCCAATACTGAGTAAAATGCTCCACAAAATCTGAATGCTATGAGTTTCCAAGTGTCTGATTAGCATAAATTTCAATCTTTTCCTATAATGTCCACTTACTGCTTCTAAAAGCCCCTGGAAAGAGTCATACAAGTCCCTGATAGGAGTAGGGGTGGGGGACAAGGGTGCGCTCTCATGAATCAGGACTACAGACTGATGACTCCACTGCTGGCTTCACCCAGACCACTCATCTCCAGGGATCTCCTCCATCTTTACTGAGCTTCAGCTTCTCATGGCCAGCTCTTTCAGAGAGGTAAACTATGACAAAGTGACTGGACACCAGTGACAAGGTTATTTCCAAACAATGATTTCTTCTCTAAATGACACACAAGCTTTATGGGGTAGGGAGTTGGGGAGGGAGGTTGGGCCAAGAGTTAGATGGCCAGACACAGCTCTTATCATACCTAGTACAGCCACCAGCTACTTCATCTTCAGCTCCTACCACTCAGTCCAGCCCACTGTATTGAACGTCTTCAGGGGTCTCATTATCTTGTTTCTAATCTGTCCTCCTTCAAAAACTCACGTTCTGACACAGCTATCTATCTATCAACATAGGTTATATATCTCTACTCAAACTGTAGCCCAGATTTAACTTCCCTTCAACAGGACTTCTTGGCCCATGTAATGAAGGGATGTGGAAGAAAATCTATCACCAGGAGTCAGCCCTATGCACAAAGATGGTCTCTAGGAGTCTGGGTGGTCTCCTTCATAAATACCAGCTAACAGTATCTTCTCTGACCCAAAAACTAAACAGGAGAAAGTTTACTACTCAAATAAGCAACAGAGCAAATTATAATTCAAAAAATTTGGAACATCAATTCAGGAATGAATAAAAGGTTAAAGAGCCATGTAGATATACTTAAGACTAGGAAGTTAATTTGAAGAAACCCAAATTACTGGAATTTGGTGACTCTCTCTATAAATGCTTGGCTGCTCCAGATCAGAAGTAGATAAAGAAAGTGGTAGAGGTTGTTCAGAATTTGGATTGCCAAGGAGAGTTCAATGTGTCCAAAAGCGTTACTGTAAATACTATTGTACAGACTATGACAGTAGGAATAATAGGAAAAGCATGTATATTCAGGAAGTTGAAGAGGGCTAAAGAAAATAAGGACCACACAAAATGGAATAGAGATCACCATATAAAGAGGAAAATCCACCTGTTGGAAAAGAGACACAGTAAAGAAACAGTCATGGGTGGAAACGAAATATATCCTCTAAAACTTAGCAAAGAGGGACCTGACCTCACACAGATTTAGAGCTAAAATTTACATTCCTGGTGTGTTTTGGAAAATCCCAAAGAAATTAACATACCCCCAACCATGCCACCTTAGGTTCCCACAGAACTCCCCCCAAATTACCTCACAATTCAATATTTTACAGCACATGATGAAACGAGCCACATTACAATACAATTATTAAACCATATGATAAAACCACCGTAATAAGTGAGAGTCAGAATATAAGACAAAAAATAGAATGAGATCCAGAAGAACTTGAAATAATTGAATTATCAGATACAACATATTCAATAAGTGTGTTTAAGAAATAAAGAATGTAATAGGAAACATAGGAAAGGAACAATACATTCTAAAAATACTTTGGGAAATTACAATCATTGAAATTAAAAACTTATGTCTTGGATCATAATATCTAAAGAAATAAAAAATAGATTTGACATTTTTGAGAAAGCATAGCAAATCAAAAGATGGGAAATATGGGAAAGAATTAAGAGACATAGAGTATAAAATGAGGACAAACATACAATTTGACGAAACGGCTGAGAGATTTTCACAAGTAAAGGAAGAAATGAATCACCAGATTTAGAAACTATTTTAAATCTTTAGTAGAGTTACTGTAGATTTATTGTGGTAAAACTCCACAACACCAAAGATGCGAAGGAATTCTTAAAAACAATCAGAGGGAAAAGGCAGATTACCTACAATAGAACAATAATGAAGTTTGCTATAATCAAAAACTTCTCAGGAGCAAATATAGAAGGCAAGAGACAGTAGTATATTATTTTAAAATTATTGAGAAGAATTAATTGTCAAACTAGGATTTTATGTCCTGATAAATTTTGTCTGAGAACAAGTGAAAAATAGAAATATTTTCAGATTAAAGAATGAGAGGTTTCTGGCCACTCTGCATCTCCATAGTGGCTGCTCCTTTAGGCTGTATCCTGGAATGAGAAGACATATAAAGAAGAGCCACAATTAGAGTCCAGGGTAGAACTGCAAATGACCTGCAACCTACATGCAAATGAGAAAGAAAAAATATTTGTCGTAAGCACTGAGGTTTTAAGTTGTTTATTACCACAACAAAATTGACTAATGCACTAGTGATATATGTTTAAATATAGAAAAATCTTACAAACTATATGGAATGAAAAAGGTAACTTGAAGGATATGTAATATACAATATAATACGTTGTTGTTGTTAAGTGCCTTCCAGTCGGTTCCAGCTCATGGTGACCATATGTACAACAGAATGAAACACTGCCCAGTTCTGCGCCATCTTCACAATCCTTGCTATGTTTGAGTGCTTTATTGAAGCCACTATGTCAGTCCATCTTGTCAAGGGTCTTCCTCTTTTTCACTGATCCTCTACTTTACCAAGCATGATGTCCATCTCCAGTGACTGGTCCCTCCTGATATCATGTCCAAAGTATGTGAGATGAAGTTTCTCCATCCTTCCTTCCAAGGAACATTCTGGCTGTACTTCTTCCAAGACAGACTTGCTCTTTCTTCTGACAGTCCATGGTATATTCAATATTCTTCACCAACACCATAATTCAAAGGCATCAATTCTTCTTTGGTCTCCCTTTTTCACTGTCCAGCTTTCACATGAATATGAGGCAATTGAAAATATCATGGCTTGGGTCAGTTGCACCTTAGTCTTCAAAGTGACATCTTTGCTTTTCTACACTTTAAAGAGATCTTTTGCAGCAGATTTGCCCAATGCAATAATAGCTCCTTTGATTTCTTGATTGCTATTCCATGGTCATTGATTGTGGATCCAAGTGAAATGAAATCCTTGACAACTTCAATCTTTTCTCTGTTTATCATGATGTTGCTCATTGGTGTGGTTGAGGATTTTTGTTTTCTTTTATGTTGAGGTGTAATTCATACTGAAGGCTGTGGTCTTTGATCTTCATCAGTAAGTGCTTCAAGTCCTCTTCACTTTCAGCAAGGAAAGTTGTGTCATTTGCATTTTGCATGTTATTAATGAGTCTTCCTCCAATCCTGATGCCATGTTCTTCTTCATACAGTCCAGCTTCTAGGATTATTTGCTCAGCATACAGATTGGATAGGTATGGTGAAATGATACAACCTTGATGCACACCTTTCCTGATTTTAAACCATGCAGTGTCCCCTTGTTCTTTTTGAATGACTGCCTCTTGATCTATGTACAGCCTCCACATGAGCACAGTTGAGTGTTGTGGAATTCTCATTCTTCGCAATGTTATCCATAATTTGTTATGATTCACGAAGTCAAATGCAATAGAACACAGGTAAACATCTTTCTGGTATTCTCTGCTTACAGCCAAGATCCATATGACATCAGCAATGATATCCCTCTTTCCATGCCCTCTTCTGAATTCTGCTTGAATATCTGGAAGTTCCTTGTCAATGTACTGCTGCAACTGTTTCCGAATTATCTTTAGCAAAATTTTACCTACATGTGATACTAATGATATTGTCCAATAATTTCTGCATTCTATTGGTTAACCTTTCTTTGGAATGGGAACAAATATGGGTCTCTTCCAGTCGGTTGGCGACATATCTGTCTTCCAAATTTCTTGGCATAGATGAGTGAACACTTCCAGCGCTGCATCTCTTTATTGAAACATCTCAATTGGTATTCTGTCGATTCCTGGATCCTTGGTTTTTGCCAATGCCTTCAGTGCAGCTTGGACTTCTTTCTTCAATACCTTTGGTTCTCAATCATATGCTACCTTCTTAAATGGTTGAATGTCAACCAGTTGTTTTTGGTATAGTGACTTTGTGTATTCCTTCCATCCTCTATTAAGGCTTCCTTCATTGTTCAATATTTTGCCCATAGAATCCTTCAGAATTACAATTTGAAGCTTTGAATTTTTTCTTCAGTTCTTTCAACTTGAGAAATGCTGAGCATGTTCTTCCCTTTTGGTTTTCTAACTCCAGGTCTTTGCACAGGTCATTATAATACTTTACTATGTTTTATTGAGCCCCCCTTCAAAATATTCTGTTCATCTCTTTTACTTCATTGTTTCTTCCATTTGCTTTAGCTACTCTACATTCAACAGCAAGTTTCAGAGTCTCTTGTGACATCCATTTTGGTCTTTTCTTTCTTTCCTGTCTTTTTAACAATCTTTTGCTTTCTTCATGTATGATGTTCTTGATGTCATCCCACAACTATCTGGTTTGGTCATTAGTGTCCAATGTGTCAAATCTATTCTGGAGACGGTCTCCAGATTCAGGTGGTATATACTCAAGGTCATATTTTTGCTCTTGTGGACTTGTTTTAATTTTATTCAGCTTCAACTTGAACTTTCAAAAGAGCAATTGATGGTCTGTTCTGCAGTCAGTCCCTGGCCTTGTTCTGACTGATGATATTTAGCTTTTCCATCATATTTTTCCACAGATGTAGTCTATTTGATTCCTGTATATTCCATATGGTGAGGTCCACCTGTATAGCCATTGTATATTTTGGTGAAAAAAAGGTATTTGCAATGAATAAGTGGTTGGTCTTGCAAAATGCTATCATGTGATCTTCCATACCATTTTTATCACCAAGGCCATATTTTCTTCTTTGTTTCCACCTTTCAAATTCCAACCACCAGTAATTATCAATGCATCTTGATTGCATGTTTGATCAATTTCAGACTACAAAAATTGGTAGAAATCTTCAATTTCCTTATCTTTGACATTAGTGTTTGGTGAGTAAATATGAATAATAGTCATATTAACTGGTCTTCCTTGTAGAAGTATGGATATAATCCTACCACTGGCAGTTCTGTACTTCAGGATAGATCTTGAAATGTTCTTTTTGACAAGGAATGCCATGCCACTCCTCTTCAGTTTGTCATTCCCGGCATAGTAGACTGTATATAATATACGATATATAATACACAGTTTTAACCAGTTAACTAGTTGCTGTTGAGTCGACTTCAGCTCATGGTGACCCATGCGTGTCAGAGTAGAACTACCCTCCATAAGGTTTTCAATAGCTGATTTTTTTTGAATTATACCACACCTCTCTTCTGAGGCTGCTCTGGGTGGACTCAAACCTGTAACCTTTCAGTTAGCAGCCTAGTGCGGTAACTGCACCACCCAAAACTCCAAAAGAATACCATATACAGTAAAAGCTGTGAAATTTGAAACATGTGTAAGGTGGAAAACTATCAGAGAAGGAAAATTCAAGTATTTTCCACTAATATAGAGTGATAGAAAAGCGGTAAGACTGAACCTTGTCAAAGGTGGAAAACTTGTGAGACCCGAAAAAACAAGGCAGTTCCATCAGTTCCAGCTGTCACAGGTTTCATTGTATAAATTTGAAATTTGCATCTTTAGTAAAAGTATTGAAAATTCGTGGGAATGATAGGCATCAAACTCATGTAATAGTGGCCAAGAAGAAGGTGAGTGATGGGAATGCAATCAGACTGGTATCTGCAGGGTTTCTAACTGTATTTTTAATATTCTAATTCTTAAGCAAAGTGATCAATATTCATGTGTTCATTGTATTATATGTTATTCATTTGTGTGGTTTTGGAATATTTAATAATGAATGAATGAATAAATAAATAGCAACAAATAGGTTGTGTTTTCAGTCAAAAAATCTGAGTTCATTATCTCACCTCTCCTTCTCACTTACTTGACATATAATCACACCTCACCAAGCCTTAATCTCCTTAAATATGAGAATAAGAATCTTATTGCACTCATTTAAAGTACCTATCATAATATTTCCACCACCCATCTGTCAGTTTGCCGTATGGTGGTGGCTTGCATGTGGCTGTGATGCTGGAAGCTATGCCACAGGTATTTCAAATGCGAGCAGTGTTACTCATGGTGGACAGCTTTCAGCAGAGTCTCCAGACTAAGACAGACTAGGAAAAAAGGCCTGAAAAATCTGCTTCTGAAAAGTAGCCAGTGAAAACCTATGGGATCACAGCAGAACATTATCTGACTTGCTTCGCTTTGGACACGTCATCAGGAGGGATTAATTGCTGGAGGGGGATGTCATGTTTGGTGAAGTAGAGGGCCAAGGAGCGTGAAGGAGACCATCAGTGAAATGGATTTGCACAATAGCTGCAACGATGGACTCAAACATGCCTTTGATCATGAGAATGATGCAGCAATGTTTTGTGCTATTGTACATAAGGTCCCCACGAATCAGAGTCGACTTGATGGCAGCTAACAACAATAATCATAGTATAAAACATTTTAAAGATGCTCAGTAAATGGTAATTTAAAAATAAAGTTTTAAGAAAGAGAATATCAGTAGAATACGATGTTGATATGATGGAAACAATCTTAAAACCTTCTAGAGTGGAATTTAAACCAGAAAAGCAACAGAGAGGCCTGTAATAGTTATCTGAATGCTACAGTGGAGAGCAGTAAGTCTGCAAACTCTAGAACTCTAACTCAAACAGTGAGAACTGGAAAAGTGGCTTTTTCTTTTTTTTGAGATACTTTTAGAGAAATACTGTGGCTAGGGAAAATCCAAATTGTAGTTTGGATGAGATGCAATAGAGCCTCTATAGAAAAGGCATAGGCTTTCAGGAGTTCAGTTTACAGTTAAGCAGGCTTTGTACAGAGCTGGTGCAAGAGTTGGTGAGGGAGCAATGGTCTGTGGAAAGAAGGCACTAAACTGGGTAAGGATGAACTTGCAGAAATCTAGTAGGCAAAGGAAGTTTCACAAACAGCGATAAACTTGGAGAACCAGGAGAACAGAGGTAAAGTGTGGTATATAGGTTTAGGGGTACATTAGTGCTAAAGAAGTGGGAAAAGGTAAGCTCTGACTGGAAGGGAATATTGGCCTTGTACCCCTTTGTTCCCCAGAGTCTCGCTAGAGATTTTCTTTCTTGAGCTATTTACACTGTTAGAACAATGAACACATTCTAAGCTGACAAACAATGGCCCTGTTAGATACCTTGTACTCCATGAAAAGAATTCTGTGACTCCATGAAAAGAGACACCTAGGCAGCCATACCACCACCTATCTGTCAATTTGTCATAGTGTGGTGGCTGGTGTTGCTGTGATGGTGGAATCTATGTCACTGGTATTTCAAAGACTAGCAGAGTCACCCATGGTGGACAGGTTTCAGTGGAGCTTCCAGACTAAGAAAGACTAGGAAGAAAGGCCTGACACTCTACTTCTAAAAATTAGCCAGTGAAAACCTTTTGGATCACAACAGAACATTGTCCAAATGGGTTGCTTTGGGCATGTCATCAGGAGGTATTAATAGCTAGAGGAAGACACTGTATTTGGTGAAGTAGAGGGCCAATGAGGGTGAGGGAGACCCTTGGCGAGATAAATTGGCACAGTAGCCACAATGATGGACTCGAACATGCCATTCATTGTGAAGATGATGCCAGACTGGAAAATGTTTTTTTCTGTTGTACGTAATGTTGCCACGAGTCAGTGTCAACTCTATAGCAGCTATTTATCTCTATCTGGGCAGTGACATATCTTTAAGGCCATTGTTATGGCTTCCTTCAAGCTGACAAACATCTCTTTAGACTAGATACAGAGGTTCTCAATCCTGGTTGCACATTAGAATCACTTGGGTGCTTTAAAAAAATACCTGTGCTTGGGCTTCCATCCTTACCTTAGAGATTCCCAAATACTTGGTCTGGAATGGAGCGCAGTACAAGTGTATTTTAAAAACTTGTCAGGTGGTTCAATTTGCAGGCAAAATATGAAGCCAGGGTCTGGGATTTCTCAAATTACAGTCCACCTGCATGCAGATTTCCAAGCCCCATCTCAAACCCATTGAATCAAAATTTCTGGAGGCTGAATTTTGAAATTGTAGTGTTCTTACATGCTGCTCAAGTGATTCTTATGGACTCAAAAGTTTGAGAACCATTGCCTGAGCTTCAAACATCCAGTTAATTCAGAAGAAATATCTCAGTTGTAACCCTTAAAAAGTTTAGATGGATTTCTCAAGAGGGATCAGAATGAAGGCCAATGTCACTTTATTTGACTCCCACCCATCAATTCCATGAGTTCAATGACCTCCTTTGAGAATTAGCATAGTCTGTACACTCTTCAGTGTGGTCCTTGGAGAATCTGCTTTCAGAGATCCTTGAGCTAAGCCACAATAATGGACTTAGCTCCAACTGACATCTTGTTCTCTGATTTCTCTCCTCAAGCAAATACATGACTTCACACTGAGACTTTACTGTTGATCACAAAAATCTCTGCTATGCTGCTTGGCGGCCTAATTGCATCTCACGTCTCATCAAACACTCTGCTACTTCAGAAAGAGTGAGACTTCTGAGACACCCACAACATAAGAGCAATCACCTTTTCCTTATGAGTCCTTGTAAGTGTTAAGCTCCACTAGCAAGACAAGACTTGTCTTTGCCCAAATTACACACCTCCAGCAATAAACTTCAGTCTAAAAATAGAATCGTTGAAAGAATAGAACAGCCCCTTCAATAATTTTTATTACTTCACTTCACAGTAGTCCATTGAGGAAAACAATTTTTATATTATTTCTATTTGGCAAATATGGAATGTGAAGTTTAGAGAGGTGAACTAATTTGACCACATGGGCTCAGAAACATAGATGTGGAGTTGAACCTTGAACCCAGTTCTCAATAAAACCAAAGCCTGGACTTTGTACTATAACATAGTGCTCTGTGGAATTTAGTGAGAACTAGATTCTAGTACGCACTTGTTGAGTTTCTTTATGAAAATCCTTAAGGAGTTCAGTTATGCTATCTGTAAAAATGCAAGGTTGTGTCTGGATAAAGGGTTAGAAACTGACAACTCTCAGACCACATTAAACCTGAAGACCAGTTTTATTTGAAAAACCCATGTTGTATGTGTGTGTGTACTGAATTTGATTGTCTTTAGGATAGATGTGGTAGTCATTACTTTTGTCAACTATTTCTAATTCTCCCTCTTCTGACTCATAGTTAAATTGCACTTCTCAGCTTTGGATTTATGTGTAGTTGTTCAGGTTGCTTTGGCCAATTATACATATGATGAGGATTTGAAAGCCAGTGCATAAATTGCCACATTCTTGCCTCCTGCCATAGCAAGAGGCAATGTTTGAGATGGTGGCTTCTTTATTAACCTGGGGCCAAGAATGAGAGATGCGGAGCAAAACTTATAGCCAACCCACAGCAAATATGTAGCATTAGCAGGAAATAAACCTATATTAATTATAAGTTTCTAAAATTATGGGGATCATTTGTTATAATAGCATAACCTAGCTTACCCTGAGTGCTATAACAATTGGTACTTAGAAGTGAATTCTATATGACAATAACAACACTGTTATATGTTGAATTGTGTTCAATAAAAGTGAAGGCCAGACATGGAAACAGGGACACACACAGGGGAAAGACAGATGCCATGTGACAAAGGACATAAACATGTCTATGAGTGACCAAAGAATGCCAAGGATTGTCAGCAGCCACCAGAAACAGGTTCAGTCATGGCCAACAAAGCAAAACAGGAACAGACCCAAATGTTTAAAATTTGGGTGATCCAGAGAAATAACTGGAACAGGAAAAATTACCTGGAATGGGAGACACAGAAGAAGCATAGCGAACCCTTTCAGGAACTTGATGCATGAGACTGGATTATTGGCAGCACTGTGGAGAGCAATACACATCAAAAGTGGTGTGGTCAGTGGCCATCTTTAAGCAGGGTGCTGCTGTTTCTGACTCTGCTCAAAATCCAACTTGCAAGAGATTTGGTTTCTATGCAACATGCAAGCTGCCCTTGTTTTCTAAAAGGGAGATTTAAATTTCCACCCAGGCTTCGATTCATAATTTTTCCCATTCCAGTTATTATTCTGGTTCACTCAACTTTTGAAAATTCGAGTCTGTTTTGGTTTTACTTCCTTGGCCATGACTGAACAGGCAAGAACTGGTTTGAAACCCTGGGCATGGAAGAGTTTCTTTCTCAAAGTCCTCAGAAGGAATTGCCATAACTGGTACTCTGATTTGGACTTCTAGCCTCAAGAACTATGAGAAAATATATTTCTGCCCTTTAGGTCCACCACTTTGTGGTGTTTTGTAATGGCAACCTGAGAAAACCAGGATAGAACTTGGTACCAGAGAGAGGGGGTGTTGCTCTAACAAATACCTAAATATGTGGAAATGGCTTTGGAATTGGGTAATGGGCAGGGGTTGGGAGGGTTTTGACTTGGTTGGTACTAAGAGCCTAGATTGCCATGAAGAGTCTTTTTGTAGTATTATGGACATTAAGGGTGATTCTGGTGAGGGCTCAGAAAGAATGGAGGTGAGCTGTGGGGTAAGTATCTATCGTAAGGAACAGAATGTTGCTAGAAATATAGACATTAAAGGTGCTTCTGGTGAGGCTTTAAAAAGAAATGAATATGTTATTGGACACTGGGTACGTCACCCAGAGATGTTAAACCTATAGCTTGATACAGTGACCAGATAGGATTCTGGCGCTGTCTCCCTTAGTCAGGAGGTGAATGTATTTTGTGTGTAAAATGGAGAGTGAACTGAAAATTTGGTGACCAGAAGGTGAGGTTACAAAAGGACATAAGTACTCATCACTAAGTATTTCTGCATTTCTGGTTCTTTACCTTCTGATTCATGGCAGGGTAGCACTTCCTTTGTCCCCCTTAAAATTAGGTATGACCATGAAACTTACCTGACCTATGAAATATGAATGGAATTGGCATATGTGTCATGTCTAAGGAGATGTCTTCAGGGCCAGTGTCTGATTCACCACATTCTCTCTTCTTTGCTCTGCAATAGGACACATTATAAGTAGTGACTGTTCCATCAACCTGCTTCTTGGAGGAAGAAGACATGGAGCAACTCCTTCTGCTGATCTACAGTAAGTACATCATGTTCTCCGTCACTAAGGTTTGGGGTTGTTTGTTATTGCAGTATAACCTAGATTGTCCTGACTACTTCCAAAATATGCACACCCTCATTAGCTGTAGTCTACAACCAACTGCTTCAATATTTTCACAACCTGCCTGCCCCTGGAAAGCATTACGTTTTCAACTCAAGACAATTTGTAACGTTTCCAACACTAAAATTGTGTGTCCTTAACCCATATTTCTCCCTCTGAGAAGAACTTCATTTAAATTTTATCTGACTCTACATTAGAAAATTTACAAACATTAAAGTAAGAAAACCTAGATTTGAGCCTTGACTTCATCATTTACTCGCTGTGTGAACCTTGATGAATAACTTATCCTCTCTTATCATCGATGAACTTATCTATAAAAAAAAGAAGATATAATATCTTCCATACTTACCTGACAAAGTTGGAAGAAAAAGCAAGTGAGGAAATAATATACATGAAAGGATTTAACAAAATGAAAACACTGGGTTATTATTCTAATAATAATTATCTTCACCATTACAAAGTTACTACATACATCAGAAAGCCCTTCCTCTTGTCTATCAAAAATTCCTCACAGCAGTTAAATGTACTTACCTCATTTTCAGTGGAGATAAATTTCCTATTGATTTTCATATGTCTGAAGACTAATTGCTCCTCAGAATTTCTTCATAGGCTGAGTTAGATCCTCAAGCCACAGTCATCAAAGCCACTCAATACATAAAATTAGAATTTTCATACATGTCAGTTTTTTCAATTGTTTTTACCTAAGTGCTTTCCAAATAATAAATCTACATGAAAGATGTTTTTTCCCCCTTAATATACTTACAATTTTGTTTATATCTCTATCATAGTACTGATCTCAATGTGCCTGTATTGTGTTCTATTCTGCCTGACTTTCACATTAAATTGTCAACATTTTGGGGATTATATTTTAAGCATTTTTGTATGTATCCAAATGCTTGATCATAAAAGGTGCTCAATTAATATCTTGGATACAACATATTTAAATTAAAACTTCATAATATTATTATAATACAGGAATAACTTCTAATATATGCTATTTGTTACTAAGCACATATTGACCTTAACAAAAAAGGTTTATAAATTTAACATGACATCTAATGTCATAGCGTGGTGTAGTGAGTTTGAGGGAGTTCGTCTGATCAAGGAAAAAGACATGACCACGAAATAGCAATATTGCACAGCAAGCTATTTACTGGGGACTGCATTGGCAGCCAGCATGCAGGGGGAGGTTCCACACAACAGGAGGTCTTCCAGAGGCAAGGGGCACAGGGAACTGCCAGAAGGGGAAGAGGGCATGAAACCTCCTCCCCCACAATTAGGGCAATATGAGATATTTAAAAAGGAAGACGAGAAGGGAGTGGGGATTTACACACACCTTCACGGCATCCTCCGGGGGCAAGATGAGGAGTCTTGGGTCAGAGCTCTCCGAGGACAGAGGTGTCTTGTTGTTAAGTGACGTAGAGTGGGTTCTGACTCACAACGAATCCACCAGCCGCTCCCTGGAAACTCTATGGGGCAGTTCTACTCCGTCCTATAGGGTTGCTATGAGTGGGAATTGGCTCAGGTAATGGGTTTAGTTTTGGTTTATATATCACGTGGGAAGAGCACAGGATCTGGAGTCAGGCAGTCATCAGTGTGAACCTCAGTTCTGCAATATACCTGTTGTGAAGTCATGTGCGTCCATTTGGCTCCTTGGGGCCTCAGTTAATTTATCTGTAGAATTGGGATTGCAGTATTCCCTGAATTGCCCTGCTGTGGGGTTAATCAAAACAGTTGACACAAAGTTCCTGGTGCACCCAGCTTTCATCCCTTACCTGGATTCATGAAGATGATCTAATTTTCAGAGTATTGATTTTTCCTCCAGGTATGGACTGAAAGTTTTTCTCCTTTCGCCCAAAATTCTCCAAACTGAAAAACTGAGCATTGAAAGAATGCACAGGAAGTCCTGCCTTCTTTTTCAGTCTACGAATTAGCAAGAAGGTTGAGCTAGCATGAATAATACAACTTTTTAAATATCTCATATTGCCCTAGTTGAAACAACCAATATAATTTTTAATTGTCTCACCTCTCATTAAAGGGATAATAAATAGATATGATATCGCATATTATGATATGTTTGCATATACAATATGTATGTTAACGTACATGAATATGCTTGAAGGGAAATGCCATAAAATGTCAATTGATTTAAAAATATATATTGCTATATTGTATTTTTGTTTAAGAAAGATAGAAAGGCTTCAAGCGCTTCACTTTCTTATTTATTTGATCAAAGCATGTAAAAGTCTTCATTTTTTGGTAATATTAACAAGTATTATTAAATTAACCAGTTGAATTGGCGGTTCCTATTTCTAATGGCTTTGCCAATATCTTCTTCAGTTATATTTGACAAATAAAACAGCCAATTCATTCATTCAATTTTTCAATGATGTTTCAAAAACAATATCAAATAAATAATTCACTCCTTTTAAATGTGCACTTCATATTTGCAGAAATGACCTCTCCATCCCATCTGAACTGTGAAGAATATGTATTAAGGCTATATCAAACAACAAAAAGGTACTTTTCTGAGGAAGAAATTTGTTTACTGTAGCTCTTCCTGACTAGTGGTTTAAATCAATTTGATTTAAATCAAAATCATCTGCCACATATCCTTAAATCTATGAATAAAATATTGAATAGTGTACAGAATGGTGTTGATTAAAATTCCTTTTGTTCTTTGCCTCAGACTTCTTTGCTATCTTGCCAGCCTGTATTTGTTCATTACTCCCTGCAATATGACCTCACTTATTCAGTATCAGCAGATACTGGGGCTTGGCCCTCAATAAGCAATATTTCTAAATAATGGCAGCTCACATTTTTGAATCCTAAACTTTTTTGTGTGTGTTTATCACCTTTTTTTTTTTTTTTTTTTTTTGCATAGGACTCTTATAACTACGTTAAAAACCAGTCTCCCTCCATCCAAACTCCCTGAGGGACTGAATAACTGGGCTGAGGACTGGGGACCATGATCTCAAGGAACATCTAGCTCAATTGCCATAACATAGTCTATAAAGAAAATGTTGTATGTCCTACTTTGGTGAGTAGCACTTGGCGTCTTAAAAACTTGTAAGCAGTCATCTAAGATACTCCACTGGTCCCACCCCATCTGGAGCAAGGGAGAATGAAGAAAACCAAAGACACAAAGGAAAGATTAGTCCAAAGGACTAATGGACCACAACTACCACAGCCTCCACCAGACTGAGTCCAGCACAACTAGATGATGCCCAGTTACCACCACTGACTGTTCTGACAGGGATTACAATAGAGGGTCCCAGACAGAGCTGGAGAAAAATGTAGAACAAAATTCTAACTTACACACACACACAAAAGAACAAAATGAAACAGACTTACTGGTCTGACAGAGACTGGAGAAACCCTGAGATTATAGTCCCCGGGCACCCTTTTAATGCAGTACTGAAGTAACTCCTGAGGTTCACCCTTCAGCCAAAGATTAGACACCCCATAAAACAAAACAAGACTAAAAGGGCACACTAGCCCAGGAGCAAGGACGAGAAGGCAGGAGGGGACCAGAAAGCTGGTAATAGGGAACCCAGTGTTGAGAAGGGGAGAGTGTTGCCATGTTGTGGGGTTGGTAACCAATGTCACAAAACAATACATATATTAATTGTTTAATGAAAAACTAATTTGCTCTGTAAACCTTCATCTAAAGCACAAAAAAAAAAAAAAGGGTTGCCCTCAACTTGACTCTGACTCAGGTGACCACATGTGTGTCAGAGTAGAACTCTTTTCTGAAGGGTTTTCAATGGCTGATTTTCCAGAAGTAGATCACCAGGGCTTTCTTCCAACTCACCTCTGGGTGGGCTTGAACATCCAACATTTTGGTTAGCAGCTGAGCGCTTAACCATATGTGCCACCTGGGGACTCCTATAACTATTTAGCACTCTTGAATTTTTTAAATACTAAAAATACTAAAGTATTGACATAGTTGAGCATGTTCTTGATAACTCAAGTTTAACTCCATAGAATGGTAATGAAACTAACTACTGATTTAGGGTATATGTAGAAACCATTGACCTATGAGCAGGTTGGCTTGCTCTTCCACTGACCGAACCTAAATTTCTGAGTCTTTTTATTTCTTTTGCTAGATTTAATCGTCCTTTACTCCCTGTTGGCAAGACTATCTATATGCTATCTGTGCATCCATATTTTAGTCATAGTTAAAAATCACTATGGCTACTACGGAGAGATAAAGCAGGGAGAACTAAGTGAGAAACCGCTGAAAAGATTTTTCTCAAATATTCTAACCCATTACTTATTTATCAGATTGTTGAAGAGGCCAAAAGTGTGCCATTATTGTATTAGTTGAGGATGATTTTTGAGTAATAGGGTTTTATGCAGCATTAGGGCACTGCTTAATTCAGTTCAACCATCCCCAGTTAAAATCTCCTAGATACAAAATTAAACTAGGATCTATTCATTAATTGAATAAATACTTTACACTTAGTCTACTCCAACCACCATGCTAAGCTTGAGAGTGTTTGGGTTCAAACTGGCCTGTGCCCGTGACAAGTTTCCAATGTATTTGAGAAATGAGATATGGACTCCTTACCAATTACCTGTAGCAATAAGAATATCAGAAATGGAAGAATAATTTGTCTGTTCAGATGCGGCAGCAGTAATATGATCTTACATTTATTTCTGCACTTGTGAACTTTTCAGGTTCTTTCATATGCATGATGACATTTGATTGAATCTGTGTCCTTGCACATAAAATAGTGATACTCATCCTTGAGAGGTTGATATGTAAAATAAAATGTATATCAGCTGCTCTGTAATGGCTCCATCTGACCCATGAAAATTCTTTGAGATCCAGGTCATTTGACCACTGTATTTTGTATGAATATGCTCTTTGAATTTGAATGTACTTCTGGTATATAACTTCTAGAATGCTCTGCTTCCCTGTTTATCTTTCTCTCTCCCTTAATAGTTTGCTGCTCGTTGAAGGCAATGGATATTATGGTGAGAAGAAATCTAGTCTTCCCATGGCCTGACTTCACTAATTAATCATTACCCTCCTCCTCTGGGCCTGGAAATGACTTCAGCATCCTTTTTAGGACACATTCAGAGCAGCCACTGCCAGGTATTTGGATTTTAACCCTGAATCTACCTATCAGCCAGCCCTGGATTAGTACAATGATCTCAGATTGCAGATGGAAAAACTGAGGCTTCAAAAGTTGTTCTTTCTGTTAGTGCTACTTTGATGAGTCTCTTTTTAAAACATGAGGAATCCAAGGCTCAGATAAAGGAAGGATTAAAAAAAAAAGAAAATCAAAACCAATTGCTGTCAAGTCAATTCTGACTCATGGTGACCTCATGTGTGTTGGAGTAGAACTGTGCTCCATAAGGTTTTCAATGGCTAATTTTTCAGATGTACATTGCCAGGCCTTTCTTCCAAGCCATCTCTGGGTAGACTCAAACCTCCATCTTTTCAATTAGCAGCCAGGCATGTTAACTGTTTGCACCACCCAAAGTAGGGATACTTTGCTGAAATTCCAGGCTTGCTGAAACCTAGGCCAATGATCTTCCTATTATCATAGGAAGTTTCTGAGAGGTGATGGAGTTTAACTTCATTTTTGATCCAAAATTTTAAAAAAATGTCAAAAAACACTTCTTTCCTCCTGCATGCTAATGTGTTTACTAGAACACTACAAGTTAGATCAAAAGTTCTGACTTTAAACTTAGAATTTGCATTTCTTTTTGCTGACTTAGTATTTGTTCAGCACAAAAGTTGATCCTGAGATTTCCCTACTAATATTGCATTTTTAAGCATCATTGTTTTCCTACATTATCTTTTAATTTAACCAAATATACTAAGAGGCTAGATACATCTGAGAGTTGAAGCCTTAAATATAATCTTCCATAACTTAAAAATATTTCTGTCTGCTCATGTCTACTGAACTCCAAATATTTATCTTAAGGTCAATCTTTCTTTTCCTAGCAATTCAGTGCCAACCTTTAATTTGGCTGGCAACCAAGCCTTCCCCTGTGACTTTGATCCCTGAATGACGGACTGCCTTTAAAAGGCTCATCTTTTATTAGAGCGTGTAATTAAAACGTGAAGTCAAGTGGTGAAATTGTGGCCATGGAGATCATGTGAATACATATGGTCCACTTTCAAGAGAGGTCTGATTTGAGGTCTATTAAAATGAAATTATGCTAGCATTTGTGCTATAAGCCATGTCACAGAACATTTCTGTGAGAATTGCAACACTGTATACTTGATAGATCACACTGACAGATTTGTATGCACCATCCCGTCCACCTAGAGAAATTGCTCCTGCCCCCAGCTCTAACTCCTGTTGTTGTTAGCTGCTTTTGATTCGACCCCTGACTCCTGGCAACCCCATGCACAGCAGAACAGAATGCTTCACAGTTCTGCGCCATTCCCATAATCAGTTGCAGATTGGACCACTGTGATTTACAGGGTTTTCATTTGGATAATTTTTGAAAGTATATTGCCAGGTCTTTCTTCTTAGTCTGTCTTAGTCTGGAAGCTCCACTGAAACCTGTCCACCATAGGTGACCCTGCTGGTATTTGAAATACTGGTGACATAGCTTCCAGCATCATAGCAACGTGCAAGTCACCATGGTACAACAAACTGACAGACAGTGGTGGCCATCTCCCCTTAACTCTACTTAAACTCTATTTTCTTCAACAAATTTTTCTTGGCTTTAGTGGTTTCTTAGTCATCTAGTGCTGCTATAATAGAAATACCACAAGTGGATGGCTTTAATCAAGAGAAATTTATTGTCTCAAAGCGTAGTAGGCTACAAGTCCACATTCAAGGCATCAGCTCCAGGGGAAGGCTTTCTCTTTCTGTTGACTCTGGAGGAAGGTCCTCGTGATGCATCAGTCTTCCCTTGGTCTGGGAGCATCTCAGCTCAGGAACCTCAGGTCCAAAGGACACGCTTTGCTCCCAGCACTGCTTTCTTGGTGGTATGAGGTCCCCATGTCTCTTTGCTTACTTCTCTCTTTTATATCTCAAAAGAGAATGGCTTAAGACACTATCTAATCTTGTAGATCCCATCAATATAACTGCCACTAATCCATCTTATTATATCATAATGATAGAATATACAACACATAGGGAAATCAGGTCAGATGACAGAAGGTAGAAAATCATACAATACTGGGAATCATGACCTAGCCAAGTTGACAGATGTTTTTGAGGAGCACAATTCAATCCATGATAATTAGCATCTATTGCCCCATCCTCATAAATCTATTAAATTATAATCTCTACCACATGGATCATTTCCTGAGGGAATTTTACCTTTGGTGGCTTGTTTAATGTGTCATTTGCCTCCCTAACAAGAAAATTATCTTTTGGAGCTTCCCACCGAAGCACTGGCTCTACTTTATGGTGCTTACTCACCAACAAGTTAGTTTGAACTGGGCAAGACCAGGCTCCACAAATAGTATTATTATTGTGAATGTGCTAAGAGAAAGAGAGCACGAAAACACAACTTGTGGAAAAATTGTTTTTGATATTTCAAAAGAGACATCAAAGAAGTTATCATGGGAAAAAAATACAATAACAGGATTTTATTGGAATGTTTTACCTTTTATTTTATGGTTATATGATGTTTTTACTTTTTTATATTATCTTTTCTGTGTTTGAAACCTTCAGGATTCTAAATGCAGTGCTAGGTACTTTTGACTAAAGTTTCAGACCATTTTACACTAGACTTAGAAGTAGGAGATCTGAATGCTAGTCCTAGAAAAATACCTCTAAGTAGCTTTGTGATTTTTTGCAAGTTGTATGCTCTCTCTGCAGTTCCAAAATGAAAAGTGGTCTCTGGATAGTCTAAGATCTTAAATGGCCAGGGTAAAGATGGCCCACATTTTTAAGTCTTTCATCCACCACTCTCCTCTCCCACATTTATCATTCCATTCCAGCTAGTGTAATTTCATTACGACACGGACCCCAGCATCTGGAAAGCTATCCTGGTTGGTTTTCACCAGCTTTTGTTCACTTCCTTCACCCATGTGACTCAAAATTTGCTTCTTGAAAACAACCTGCCTATGTAAGGAACCCAGGGATGCGTATTCTTCACTTGTGCATAGCTCATTTCTTCAAATTGCTAGTATTTCTTAGTTCCTACAAACTTTTTATAAATTTCCCCAAAATCATAATCTCCATTTTCACCAGGTCTTTGTCTTCTAATACATTTATAACCTCTACAGTGTCTAACAAAATTATCTCCTTATATTGAGAACCAGAACACTGAAGCTCAGGAAAAATTATAAAGATGGCAAAATGGGCTTTGCTTAAACTTTGTTCAGAGAAAGAATATCGACACAGATAGGACTGATTTGTTGTTTAGGGGGAATAATGTTATGCTAAGAATGACAGAAAGAAGATACTGACGGTAGTCTTATTTTCTTCTCATCTTTCTTTCTTCTTCTTCTTCTTTTTTTGTATTTTAAAGGCTGGGCTTTATATTGCTAAAGAGAGAGCAAACACCCAAGAACATTGGGAAGAGAATAAGAAGCACCCAGCTACATTAAACAATAAAGACTCTAGATTAATATCAGTGAAATCATAGGATAGAGTGGGTATAGGATTGCATGCTTATTTTAAATTACTGCTGAGAAATCATCAAATATGAGAGAGATGTGAAAAAGAGGAAGTGGTCTGACAGATACAAGAAATGTGGAGAAGTGGATATCAGTAGCTAGAGACAGGAGCACCCCAAGAGACAGAGAAGTGTAGTGGTCAGGACGACGTGCTCTGGTACCAGCTTGTCCTGGTTTGTATCCTGGTTTAACCACTTTCTAGCTGCCTGACATTAATCAAGTGAATTATTTCTGTGCCTTCTTAGTTGTAAGATGGATGTGGTGATAGATAGATAGATAGATAGATAGATAGATGATAGATAGATAGATAGCTGCCTTTGAGTTGACTCTGACTCATGGTGATCTTACCTACATCAGAACAAAATGCTGCTGAGTCTTGCACCATCTTTACAATTACTGACACATTAGAGTCCATTGTTGCAGCTATTGTCAATCCATCTCACCAAGGGTCTTCCTTGTCCTTGCTGGTCCTCTACTTCACCAAACATGTTGTCCTCCTCCAGCAATTGATCCCTCCTGATGACACGTCCAAAACAAAGGCGTTGCATAATGTTCTATTGTGATCCATAAGGTGTGTTTTTTTTTTTTTTGTGTTTTATCAAGTTTTTGGTGAAAGTTGACACAGCAAATTAGGTTCCCATTTAACAATTTCTACACATATTGTTCGGTGACATTGGTAACATTTTCCACCCTGTGTCAATATTCTCATTATTTCAGTACTAATTGTTCCATTTTCATCATTCTATGCCCCCTACCACCCCGCTTCCAACCTTCTCATCTTTGTCTTAGGATAAATGTTGATTGTTTGGTCTCCAATAGTCGATTTTTTAAAATTATTTATTTTTTAATTTTTTTTAATATAAAAGGAGCACAGCATCATGGGTGATATTGCTTATTTTATGAGCCAGTCTGTTACCTAGTTGAAAGGTGACCTTGGAGCCCTGGAGGCTCAGTGGTTAAGAGTTCAGCTGCTAACCAAAAGGTCAGCAGTTGGAATCCACCAGCTGTTCCTTGGAAACCCTATGGGGCAGTTCTACTCTGCCCTGTAGGGTTGCTATGAGTCAGAATCGACTTGATGGCAATGGATTTTTTGACCTCAGGGAATAGTTTCATTTCAAAGTTTAAAGGGTATCTCAGGGTGATAGTTTTAGGTGTTCCCCATGTCTTTGCCAGTCCAGTAAGTCTGGCCTTTTATTTTATTTTTTTTAAGATTTTGAATTTTGTTTCTAAAATTTTTACCCACTCTATCTGGGACCATCTATTGTGGCCCAGTTAGAACAGTCAGTAGAGGTAGCTAGGCACCATCTAGTTCTTCTGGTCTCTGAATAGGTAAGGCCATGGTTCATGTAGGCAGTTGGTCCTGTAGACTGGTTTCTTCTTTGAGTCCTTGGTTTCCTTCTTTCTCTTTTGCTCCAGATGAGTAGAGACCAATAGTTTTTTTTTTTTTTTTTAATTATTATTTTTTTTTAATTGTTGTAATTAAATGAAGTTTACATTTCAAGTTAGTCTCCCATACAAAATTTTTATACATACATTGTTATGAGACCCTAATTGCTCACCCCATTCTATGACAGAACAATCCTCCTTTCTGCCCCTGATTCCTCATGACCATTCAGCCAGCTCCTAACTCTCTCTGCCTTCCCATCTCACCTATGGACAGAAGCTGCCCTTGGCCTCTTGCATCTACTTGACTAAGAGGCACACTCTTCACAAGTATCAATTTATATCCCACAGTCTATTCCAATCCCTGTCTGAAGACTTGGCCTCAGAAATTGTTTTAGTTCTGGGCTGATAGAGTATCCAGGGGCCATGCTTTCTGGGGCACCTCCAGTCTCAGTCAGACCATTAAGTCCGGTCTTCTTACTAGAATTTGAGTTCTGCACACCATCCTTCTACTGCTCCATCAGAGACCCTCTGTTGTGTTCCCTGTCAGGACGTTCATTGGTGGTAGCTGGGTACCATCTAGCTCCTCTGGAGAGACCAGTAGTTTTATCTTAAATGGGCACTCACAAGATTTTAAGACCTCAGATACTACTTACCAAACTAGGATGTAGAACATAAACTTTATAGACTGTGTTTTGCCCATTGACCAAGATGTCCCACAAGACTATGGTCCTAAGCCTTCAAACCCAGTAAACCAATCCTGAGAGTTGTTTGGTTATGTCTGGGAGGTATCCATAGCTGTGCCCCATATGTGCTTTATTATATGTGTGAATATATGTGCAGCACTCACAAACGTGTGTAGATATGCTCACGTATATCCTCCCGTATACCTTCTTATACACATATATGCATACATATCTCTCTGTGTACCCACTCATATATTTTTTGGTTATTACTGCTGTTGTTGCCAAATTGTTTATGCTATAGCATTTACCAATAATGTCCCTTATTGTTGTTTATTTCTTAGTGTCATCCTTTACTTTGGTTAGATTGTTCTCACTCCACCGCCATTTGGTATTGCCTTTCCCATCGCTAAAATTAACAAGTGTCTACTGTCTAGAGAGTGATTCCTCTTCCCTTCTCCTCCCATCCCTGGTAACCACCAAACAACATTGATTTCTGTGTGTATACCTATTTTTGTTTTTTTATAAAAGTAGAATTATACAATATTTTTCCTTTTGTGCTTGAATTATTTCACTCAGCATGATATCCTCCAATTTCATCCACGTTATGTTTCATGGGCCCATCGTTATTCTTTATAGCTGTGTATTATTCCATCTTATGTATATACCACATTTTTTTAATCCATTCATCTGTTGATGGGAACTTAGATTGTTTCCATCTTTTTGCTATTGTGAATAATGCTCCAATGAACATAGGTGTGCACATGTCTATTCATATCATTGTTATTAGATCTCTAGAGTATATATCTAGGAGTGGGATTGCTGAATCATAGAGTATTTCTATTTCTAGCTTTTTAAGGAAATGCTATACTGTTATTCTTAGTGGTTGTACCATTTTTTACGTACCCATTAGCAGTGGATAATTTTTCCAATCTCCCCACAACCTCTCCAGTTTTTGTTGTTTTCTGTCCCTAAGGTTTTCATTGACTAATTTTCAGAAGTAAACCACTAGGCCTTTCTTCCTAGTCTGTCTTAGCTTGGAAGCTCCACTGAAATCTGTCCTCCATGGGTGACTCTGATGGTATTTGAAACACCAGTGGCATAGCTTCCAGCATCATAGCAACACACAAGCCATCACATTATAAAAAGCTGACAGACAGGTGGTGGGACTTGGTAATAGTTATCTCTTATTGGTTAATGCAAGCACAAAATTAACATTGCCAAGTATGTGGACTAACATCTACCAAATGGGGAACACCCAATACATGTTGACAAAAATTTCTTTTTGACGTGGTTCTTCAAAATTCTTGAACAGACTGAAAAACAAGTGGTATATGAATGCTTTAAGAAGCCCTTGTGGCACAGTACTTAAGTGCTTGGCTGCTAACCAAAAGGTCGGTTGTTCGAACCCACCAGCTACTCTGTGGAGAAAGATGTAGCAGTCTGCTTCTGTAAGGATTTACATGCTTGAAAATCCTCTGGGCCAGTTCTCTCTGTCCTATAGGATCTCTATGAGTTGGAATTGACGAGATGAAAATGGCTTTGGGTTTTGGTTATGTGAGTGTTTAGTAAAGAAAACATTGATTAATAAGACATCACACTGGTTCCTGAGACACCATATTCTTAGTTAAGTGAGACTAAACTCATTACCAATTTAGTAATACACTAGATGACACACCAGTGGCTTTCCACAGTGATAGTCAGTTTATATTCAGCTAAGAATGTAACAACACTTCTTGTAGTGTTCACACAGACATAAAGGGAAAATGAGAGGAGAGCATGAGAGCCCATTAGGAAGAGATGTGAAGGTAGAACAACTTTCCTCAAAGCTCATTGATTGATTAAATGCCTTCAAACTTCCAGGAATCTCTACATGTAGGGCACAGGACTCTTCTCTTGGTCTTACCTTATTTGAAGTTCTTACCCATGACCTGTGTGAAAATAAAAGACAAGATGATTAGGTCTGTATGTCACCCCAAGATAAAAATTGTCAGATAATGGAAAACAGCTCAACAATTTTGATTAAGTGCAATATTACAGTAAAACCAAGAAATTTTATAGAATTATATGTAAAATGCTATGATCAAAAGATATGAGATATATAGCTTAGTAGCAATTCTTGTTTACCAGTGACCTAAAATCTTAAGAGGAACTTGGTGGTGCAGTGGTGAAGCTCTTGGCTGCTAACTGAAAGGTCAGTTGTTCAACTCCACCAGCTGCTCCAAGGGAGAAGATGTGGCTGTCTGCTTCCATAAAGATTTACAGTCTTGGAAACCCTATGGAGCAGTTCTACTCTACTCTGGGTCAGCATTGACTAGATGGCAGGTTTTTTTAAATGCCTTAATATTAGGTAATATGACGTGTTAAGATCACTGTCTTAGTTATCTAGGGTTGCTATAACAGAAATACCACAAGTGGATGGATATAACAAAGAGAAATTTATTCTCTCACAGTCTAGGAGGCTAGAAGTCCGAATTCAGGGTGCCAGCTCCAGGAGAAGGCTTTCTCTCTCTGTCAGCTTTCGGGAAGGTCCTTGACATCAGTCTTCCCCAGTCAAGGAAGGAGATTCTCAGTGCAGAGGCCCCAGGTCCAAAGGATGTATTATTCTCCTGGATCTTGTTTCTTGGTGGTATGAGGTCCCTTTGTCTCTCTGCTCACTTTTCTCTTTTATATCTCAAAAGAGATTGACTCAAGATACAATCCAATCTTATAGATTGAGTCTTGCCTCATTAACATAACTGCCTCTAATCCTGCCTCATTAACATCATAGAGGAAAATCATATTGGATGACAAAATGGTGGACAAACATATGATACTGGGAGTCATGGCCTAGCCAAGTTAACACACATTTTAGGGGGACACAATTCAGTCCATAACAGTCACTAATAGAAAAGTGTTCTTTAGAAAAAGGAGGGGGTACTCCCTCTGTGCTCTCCAGATATGGTGGGAACAAGCCTGGAAAAGAAGCAGAAGCTAACTTTTTACGGCATTTACTATTGGCCAGGCATTGTTTTGACCATTCTACATACATTGACATGTTTTAAGTCTGGGTCAAGTCCTGGACGTGCCATTGTAAATGGAGATTGACAAACCAGGCAAAGTTCAGAGGAGGTAACCAAGATGGTCAGGAGCTAGAAAGGCCCTCAGGGAAGTAATAAAATGAGGGTATGAATAGCTTTAATTGTTTCTTCAAATACCATTCTTAGAAGGAGAACTAGGGACAAGAAATAGAAGTAACAAGGAGGCCCAATTTCAAGGAGTCCTTTTAGTAAGAATAGGGAGAGCTCTCTGACCCTGTGAGTGCCCAGGTTGAGTCTGGGAAATCTCTACTGAGAGGGCATGTGATGCAGACCCTGCTGAGGCTAGCTGCATGACTACTGGGTGTTCTTTCAATTCTTCATTCAATGACTCATTATTAATAAATGATTATTGAATGACTATTTTAAAATGAAAACAAAATAGGATTTAACAATTTTTGACTTTCAACCTAAGCCATAAAATCTCCTTTCACATTACCAGACTCCAAAACCACGAATATGCTCATAAATCACAATTTTAGATGAAACAGATGTAAAATAATAACCTTTTAGGTATACTATCCAGGAAGACGTGCTCTTGTAACCACTCTCTTTTTCAAGTCCATGAAGAAAAGAAGCTTCATTTCCAGCTTTTCCCCTCATTTGATTCCATAAATACTCCATCCCTGGGAACTAAAATAGGGCACTGCACTGTGATCCCTTCCCTGTGTTTTTTTTTTTTTTTTTTAATCTTTCATCTTCACGGAGGTGTCTTACTGAAGGGAGGTGATTATGTGCTATCAAGTGCTTCTGGATTATCAAACTATAGCTCTCCTTAAAAGTCCCTTACCTTACTTAAGGATACAACTCACAGAATTTTTTTTTCCTAAATTTTATTTATTTTGTTTTTGAGAATATACACAGCAAAACACATATCAATTTAACAGTTTCTACATGTACAATTTAGTGACATCGATTATATTCTTTGAGTTGTGTAACCATTCTCACCTCCTTTTCTGAGTTGTTCTTCCCTCATTAACATGAACTCACAGCCACTCTAAGGTTCCCATATGATCTTTTGAGTTGCTGTTGTCATTTTGTATCGATATAGACAGCTCTTAAAGGAACATAATATGCAACGTCTTTTTACTAGGTAAGCTAAACTATTGTTCAGTTTTAAGATGACTTCAGGGGATATTTTTGGTTTAAGGTTTAAATATTATCTCAGGGCAATAGTTTCAGGGGTTCATCCAGCCTCCTTGGCTCCAAAAAGTTTAGAGACCATGAGAATTTGAAATTCTGTTTTGTGTTTTCTCCTTTAGATCAGGATTCTTCTACAGAATCTTTGATCAAAATGTTCAGTAATGGCAGCTGGGCACCATCCAGTTCTTCTGGCCTCATGTCTAAGGAGGCAGTTGTTTATGGAGGCCATTAGCCACACATTCCATAACCTCCTCTTATTCCTGGCTTTCCTTCTTCCTCTCTTGCTCCAGGTGAGTAGAGACCAATTGTTGTGCCTTGGATGTCTACTTGTAAGCTTTTAAGACCCCAGGCACTAGGTATGGCTTCCCTACAAACTTTTCACTCATCATTTATTTACAAACCCAGGGTAAAGCAATGCATTTTCAACTGGCTTCCTATAGACTTTCTGCTGTTATCTTTCACTTCACACTCCAGATAAAAATGTTTGCTTCTGATGCTTTAAGATAAATATGCTGCCTAAACTGTACCTGTTCCAAAAATTCTTAATAGTCTTTCACTGTACCTTCTTCCCCTCTCCGCTCTAAAGTAATGGCTTCTTGAAACCAATGAAAGCCTGGTTCTATTTATAAGGAGGAAACTTTTCCTTTTCCAGAAGATTTTATTATCCTTTGGCATGAAGACAGACCATGGTTTATTGGCTTAAGACGATTTTCAGCAAAATTGTGTCCTCATAACTGCAGAAGTAATTAAGCTCACATGAGAGCTATCTGTCCTGCTGTCACAGATGGGGAAAAAGTCCATAGAGCAATTTAACTTAGGAAATGCTGATGCTAACCCTGACAGGAGATATGCTAGATTGTGGTAGTCGTTTTTCCTCCAACATGTCATTGTCCCCCACTATAAAGTTGAGTCCAATTCTAAAGATAACAAAGACCATTGAACTCAGACAGAAAACGCAACTTCAAAAAGACACTGTACTCAAAGGCCACCAGAAACCAGAGGAAATAAGATGAAGTGGTCTGCATTTATCAGCCTTTTCAGGCAGGAAGCATAGAGGATACTGGTAAGAACGTGGCACTGGACCCAGCTGTCTGGGTTTATGTTCTGCCTCTGCTTCTTGCTAGTTAGTGACTTTAGACAAAATGCTTAACTAATCAAAGCCTCAATTTCTTTTGCTATAAAATGGAGGATATTAGCCATATTGCTTTATGGAGTTATTGGAAGGACTAAATGAAATAGTACAAGTTTCTTCTGAAACTATTGGTTCCCTCTTGGTTTCCTTGTCTAATAAAACTCAGGCACGTTGATATTGCATTCAACGTGCTTCATGATGTAGACTTAGTCTATTTCTCCTATTTCCACTTCTGTCTCCCATTGCAATAATCATCTTTTATCCAAAATAAGAGATAATTTTTTCAAATAAGCAATAACAATATATTATTTTAACCAACACCTCTACAACAAAAGACAAATAATCTAATTTAAAAATGGGCAAAGGAAATGAACAAACACTTCACCAAAGAAGACATTCAAGTGGCCAACAGACATATGAGGAAATGCTCACCATCAGTATCCATTAGAGAAATGCAAATTAAAACCACAATGATATACCATCTCACCCCAGCATTACTGGCACGAATCAAAAACACTGGAAATAACAAATGTTGGAGAGGCTGTGGGGAGATCGGAACTCCTATGCACTGCTGCTGAGAATCCATAATGATACAACCATTTTGGAAAATGGTATGGAGCTTCCTTAGAAAGCTAGAAATAGAAATACCATATGATCCAGCAATCCTACTCCTAGGAATATATACTAAAGAAATAAGAGCCATCACATGAATAGACATATGCACACCCATGTTCATTGCAACATTGTTCACAATAGCAAAAAGATGGAAACAACATAGATGCCCATCAACAGATGAATGGATAAACAAACTGTGGTAAATACACAAAATGGCATATTATGCAAATAAAGAACAATGAATCTATGAAGCATATCATAACATGGATGAAACTGGAGGACATTATGCTGAGTGAAATAAGTCAATCACAAAAAGACAAATATTGTATGGACCTCTATTGTAAAAACTCATGAAAAAGTTTACACACAAAAAGTAACAATCTTTGTTGGTTACAAGGTCTGGGAGGGGTGGGGGGGGAATACTAAACAGACAATAGATAAGTGATAACTTTGGTGAAGGGTAAGACAGTACACAATACTGGGGAAGCCAGCACAACTTGTACAAGGAAAGGTCACAAGAGCTCCATAGACACAACCAAACTCCCTGAGGGACGGAATTGCTGGGTGGAGGGCTATGGGGACCATGCTCTTGGGGAACATCTAGCTCAATTGGCATAACACAGTTTATAAAGACAATGTTCTGCATTCTACCTTGGTAGGTAGCATCAGGGGTCTTAAAAGCCTTTGAGCAGCCATCTAAGATACACCACTGGTCTCACGCCTTCAGGAGCAAGGGAGAATGGAGATAACAGGATACAAGGAAAAGATTAGTCCAAAGGACTAATGGACCATGGCTACCAAGGCTTCCACCAGACTGAGTCCAGTACAGCCAAATGGTGCCCAGCTACCACCACTGACTGCTCTGACCAGGATCACAACAGAGGGTCCTGAATAGAGCTGGAGAAGAATGTAGAACAAAATTCTAACTCACAAAAAAAAAGACCAGATTTACTGGCCTGACTGAGACCAGAGAAACCCTGAGAGTATGGCTCCTGTACACCCTATTAGCTCAGTGGTGAAGTTCATCATTCAGCCAGGGATTGGACAGCCCCATAAAACAAAATGGGACTAATGAGGCACCACAGTCCAAGGACAAGGACTAGAAGGCAGAAGGGGACAGGAAAGCTGGTGATAGGGAACCCAAGATTGAGAAAGGACAGTGTTGACATGCCGTGGGGTTGTTAATCATTGTCATAGGGCAATATGTGTACTGTTTAATGAGAAACTGTTCCATAAACGTTCATTTAAAGTACACACACAAAAAAGAATTATCTATGTTAGATCAAATTGACAACAGCAACTCAACAGGTTTGATGGGAAGTCTAGGGGGCAGTGAGTTGAAGACAATGGTGATGGAATAATTTGGAAAATGGTAGTGAGAATAAGCAGCACAACTTGAAGAACGTAATCGATGTCACTGAATTGTTCATGTAGAAATTTTTGAAATGGTGTGTCTTTGGCTATGTATATTTTCACTAAAAAAGAAAAAGTTCTTCCAAGGTTGAGAAGGGAGAGTATTGTCATGTAGTGGGTTGTTAACCAATGTCATAAAACAATATGCGTACTGACTGTGTAATGAGAAACTACTTGTTCTGTAAACCTTCCCCTAAAGTACAATTAAAAAAAAAATACCAATATATCATTTTAAGACAAATTCTTTGCTTTTAATAGGGAGCGATGGTTGCTGGACAGCTCATTAAAGTCAGAAAAATCCCCATTTGATTGTATATTTGATGCTGAAACAGTCACTCAAGAGAATAATTGATTCATTCTTTGTTTTTGGCATTTTCCACTTTCTTGCAGATCTGTGGCTACATGCCTAACCTTTGTTTCTAGAAAGCAATCTCCTTGAAGAAATGACTGTGTCATTGGCAGGTGGTGGAAAGGGAAGACATTATGCAAAACACTTCACACAGATCATCTGTTTTAATTCTCAGAACAACCTAGAAAGTAGATATTAGTGTCCAAATTTTACAAATGAGAAATCCGAGCCTCAGAACTGCTAAGAAATTTGCCTCTGGTCACTCACCTAGGAATTAAAGACCCAGGTCTCTAGGACACTGAAACCTATATACCATCCACCATATCCAGCTGCCTGCTCTTCACCCTCATACAAACTTGAGAACCCAGAACAAATTAAGCCTTCATTAAATCTGCATGGAATGAGTGAAAAGCCCAGGATGTTGCCTGGTGTAGTGAAAAGATACCAGCCTAGTTCAAGTCCCTGAGCACTGCCTCTGCTGGTAACTTTTTGTAGTCTTAGACAAGTCACTTTGTTCACAAGCCCTCAATTTTCTCATCTGTAAAGTGCAACTAATATTATCTGCTCTAGTTTCTAGAGTTCTTTGAGGATAAAATGGGAGCATCAGTGTGAAAGTGGCTTTAATTTAAGGCTTTTATTCCAATGAAGGCAGAAAACACTGCTGGAGTGACATACAGGACAGTACCCTCAGTTTTCAGGGTCTTCCAAATCTGACTCATGCCCACGACAGGCTAACCATGCCTGTGAGTGTCTTCTGCCCCAAGCAGGAAGTAAGTGTTCAAGAGGCTTCTTGATCTTGGCAGCCGCTACTCAGCTTAAATTTTTTGTTGCCTTATGAGAAAGCAAGTGTTGCCAGTGAAGCTGAAACTTGGGTTAATATGTGAAACGTTCTTATTTTTAAGACATAGAACAGTGTAAACAAAGCACATCTGTACACTAGTTGTTGTTAGGTGCCGTTGAGTCAGTTTTGACCTAGCCACGCTATGTACAAAAGAATGAAATGCTGTCCAGTCCTGTGCCATCCTCATAATCATTGCTATGCTTGAACCTATTGTTGCAGCCACTGTGCCAATCCATTTTGTTGAGGGCCTTCCTCTCTTTCACTGACCCTCTACTTTACCAAGCATGATGTCCTCCTTCTCCAGGGACTGGCCCCTCCTGATAACAAGTCCAAAGTATGTGAGATGAAATCTTGCCATCCTCCCTTCTAAGGAGCTAAGAATTTGAGAATTCAAGTCACAAAATACTACCTGTAGGAGGGACTTTAAGGATCATCTAGTTCAAACCATTGATATGGAAAGCATCTCTTTGTGCTTGTAATATAATAAAAAGAAGGAGATAACTTACGGTTTCATATCTGGTCAGTGGCACAGCTCAGAATCCAATCCAATCTCTTGGCTCTCAGACCCATGGTCCTACTGCAACACTCTGCATTCTCAGTCACAGTGTTAGCAGGCACAAAAGACTAACCAGAAATACCTTTCCCTGCTTCTGACTGGATCTGAAGGTTAAAGAAGACAGGATAAGAAAAGTATTGGATTTAAAGGGATTACATGATTGATTCAATTTAGTGTTTCTTAAGCTACTATGTAATTGAAATCATCTTTATAATATGTTCTCTCCTTCACAAGCACCCAACCTTTTAGGGCCATCACTTTCCTATACCAATTACATTTTTTAGGCCATTGTATTAATTAGGGTAAAAAACACTAGCCAGAAATGCTAAAAATCTCAATAGCATACAGTAAAACATTCTCATTCACACGAATTCCATGGCAGATGTCTGGCTGGATGACTCTTCTGGGAGGAGATCCTCCAAGCATGACTCAGGGATCAGATTCCTTCTACCCTAGAACACCGTTGTCTTCACATGTGGTCACTAAAGTCATTGCAGAGGGCAAGAGGGGGAGACGTTTTCATGGGGTTTGACCTGAAGAAGAAGTACTATACATCATTTCCCCCACATTTCATTGGCCAGAACTGGTTATATGTCCTACCTAGATGCAAGGAGAGTAGGGAATATAGTTTTGTCTGTTCCGAGGAATAAAAAGAAATGGATTGGTAAACATGTAATATTATCTCCATAAAGGATAGAAATAAAGAAAGGAAAAAGAAAAGAAAGGCAAGTATTTTCTGCGAATGTAATTTTCCCCATTGGAAGCTCAATTCTCTATGGCTCATTTATGAAGATTAAGATCTGTGGCTGGAAACAGAATTAATACAGAAAACAAGGCTCAGCCGCAGCTGAAATGGCAAGAGGCAGAGTTTGAGATTGTAGAATGCTTCTCCCCTGCCAACTGGCTTCCAGAAAGGTGCTCACAGGCATAGTAGTTCCCAGATTGCAACATGATCCTCTCAAGATCACCCTCACTGGAAATGTTGCAGAACCTGAAGGGCCAACAAATCAGTCCTTCTCTCAGAAACCACAGACTTCTCAGACTCTGACTATGTCTCGGCGTCTTGCAGGGAGTGGGGTGTGGGAAAAGCTGGTTATTTTCAGAAGATGGGCCAATGTCTCTGGCCTGGCATTCTTCCCTCATAAAGACTTTCTCCTCTGCCATACCTTGGGGAGCTTGGGGTTTTGTTTCACAATCACAGAAGTTTTCCCCAACAATTTTTGGAACCAAACACTTCTTTTGAGTCTGATAGAGAAAAATTAGTTACGAAGTGGGGGAAATAGAATGACCTACGTACAAATACAGTGACTATAACTGAGGGAAAATATCAGACATAGACAGTTGTCTTTAATTAAGAATAAAACAACTAAGCAGCCTTGTACAAAAATATAAGCTTTACCGTTAATATACAGATGAAGTCTCAAGGCTCAGATACCCTTTGAAATGAATTACTCCCTATCTGGCTTATCTTTAGAATCTTAAGATGGGTTTACTTTTATCCACCCCTGTGTCAGGACATTCACCAAACTGTGAACATTTCTTTTCATATCTTTGTTTTTAGTTGCCTAAGCAGAGATTCTCCAAATAATAATCACCATTAAAATGCTGGGAAATCTGAATTTCAGAATCAAGCATCTTAGAACTCAATTTTCCAAGCTGTGGACTGTATTCTACAAGATATTATTTAGTGCTCTGACAGGATGTTATGGATTGAATTGTGTCCCCCCAAAATATGTGGTGGAATCCTAGCCCTATACCTGTGGACATGATCCTGTATAGAGATAGGGTCTGCTTTGTTACGTCAATTAGATCATGTATGAGTAGGTTTGGTTCTAAATCTGATCATTTATGAGTTATTAAAAGAGCGGATTAGATACAGAGACATATAAACATAGAAGAAGATAGATGCCATGTGAAGATTGCCAAGGAACAAAGGAACACGCAGGATTACTGACAAGGAAGGAACTGAAATGGATGAGGTCCCGATTTGGACTTTTAGCCTCCAGAACCGTGAGAAAATAAATTTCTGTTCTTTAAAGCCACCTATTTGTGGCATTTCTGTTACAGCAGCAGTAGGTAACTAAGACAGAGGGATCCAACAGAAACTGCACATATTCTATTTTCTTCTTGGAGCTTCATGTTACATACAATCCCTAGAGATATGCCTCTGGATTTTTCAGTTTCCTAAACCAGTATATTCTATTTTGGCTTAATGAGTTTGAGTTTGGCTTTCTGTTGCTTTCTACTGAAAGAATTCTGAGTGATATACTCACCATGAATGCAGGTGCCCCCACCCTAACATGCTCCCTCTCATTGACAGACAAAGGTATCTCCTCTTTACTTCAACCTAAGTAGTAAAATGTTTTGCTTAGTTTTACCTTGGGGGTCTAATACTTTTGTCCTTCTTGAAGGTTTTTTTCTTATTCTGTTGTTCCTAATTTTCCTTTCTAGGACCTCTTTTCTACTCTCTTGGAGAAAGGATAAAGTTGTCATAGAAACTCTACCCTATTCAGATGAATTAAAGAATTAAAGGGGGTGTCTTGAGAAATGGATTCAGAGACCCTAAGACTTTTTGGGAAGGCAGATACACAATATTGTATTTTGCTCAAATTCGATCTTTTCTAAGAAAACTTCCAGTCTACTGCTGAAAAGAATTAGCCAGTGAAAACCTTATGAATAGCAGCAGAACATTTTGTTCCAGAAGATGAGGTCCTCCGGCATGACTGGGAAAGAGCTGCCTCTCAAAGTAAAGTTGACCTTAATGACGTGGATGTAGTTAAGCTTTTGGGACCTTCATTTGATCATGTGGCATGACTCAAAATGAGAAGAAACAGTTGCAAACATCCATTAATAATCAGAATGTGGAATGTATGAAGTATGAATCTAGGAAAATTGGAAATTGTCAAAAATGAAATGGAACGCATAAATATCATTATCCTAGGCATTAGTGAGCTGAAATGGACTAGTGTTGCCCATTTTGAATCAGACAATCATATGGTATACTATGCTGGGAATGACAACTTGAAGAGGAATGGTGTTGTATTCATCGTCGAAAAGAATATTTCAAGATCTATCCTGAAGTACAATGCTGTCAGCGATAGGATAATATCCATATGGCTACAAGGAAGACCAGTTAATATGACTATTATTAAAATTTATGCATCAACCACTAAGGCCAAAGAGGAAGAATTGGAGATTTTTACCAACTTCTGCAGTCTGAAATTGATCAAACATGCAATCAGGATGCATTGATAATTACTGGTGATTGGAATGCAAAAGTTGGAAGCAAAGAAGGATTGGCAGTTGGAAAATATGGACTTGGTGATAGAAATGACCAGGGAGATCGCATGATAGAATTTTGTAAGACCAACGACTTCTTCTTTGGAAATACCTTTTTTCAACAACATAAACAGCGACTATACACATGGGCCTTGTCAGATGGAATACACAGGATTTGAATCGACTACATCTGTGGAAAGAGACGATGGAAAAGCTCAATATCATCAGTCAGAACAAGACCAGGGGCCAACTGTGGAACAGACCATCAATTGCTCATATGCAAGTTCAGGTTGAAACTGAAGAAAATTATAACAAGTCCACGAGAGCCAAAGTACAACCTTGAGTATATCCCACCTGAATTTAGAGACCGTCTCAGGAATAGATTTGACCCATTGAACACTAATGACCGAAGACCGATGAGCTGTGGAATGACATTAAGAACATCATACATGAAGAAACCAAGAGGTCATTAAAAAGACAAGAAAGAAAGAAAAGACCAAAATGGTTATCATAAGAGACTCTGAAACTTACTCTTGAACCTTCAGTAGCTAAAGCAAAAGGAAGAAATGATGAAGTAAATGAGCTGAACAGATTTCAAAGGGTGGCTCAAGAAGACAAAGTAAAGTATTATGATGACATATGCAAAGATCTGAAGATTGAAAACCAAAAGGGAAAAACATGCTCGGCATTTCTCAAGCTGAAAGAACTGAAGAGAAAATTCAAGCTTTGAGTGGCAATATTGAAGGATTCTATGGGGAAAATATTAAACGACGCAGGAAGCATTAAAAGCAGATGGAAGGGATACACAGAGTCACTATACCAAAAGTAACTGGTGGATGTTCAACCATTTTAGGAGGTAGCATATGATCAGGAACTGATGGTACTGAAGGAAGAAGTCCAAGCTGCACTGAAGACGTTGGTGAAAAACAAGGCTCCAGGAATTGACAGAATACCAACTGAGATGTTTCAACAAATGGATACAGGGCTGGAAGTGCTCACTCATCTATGCCAAGAAATTTGGAAGACAGCTACCTGGCCAACCGACTGGAAGAGATCCATATTTATGCCTATTCCCAAGGAAGGTGATCCAACCAAATGCAGAAATTATTGAACGATATCATTAACATCACACACAAGTAAAATTTTGCTGAATATCATTCAAAAGTGCCTGCAGCAGTATATAGACAGGGAGCTGCCAGAAATTCAAGCTGGATTCAGAAGAGGACGTGGACCCAGGGATATCATTGTTAATGTCAGATGGATCCTGGCTGAAAGCAGAGAATACCAGAAAGATGTTTGCCTGTGTTTTATTGACTATGCAAAGGCATTCAGCCGTGTGGCTCATAACAACTTGTGGATAACTTTGGGAAGAATGGGAATTACAGAACACTTAACTGTACTCGTGAGGAACCTGTACATAGATCAAGAGACAGTTGTTTGAAGAGAACAAGGGGATACTGCATGGTTTAAAGTCAGGAAAGGTGTGCGTCTGGGTTGTATCTTTTCACCATATTTATTCAATCTGTATGCTGAGCAAATAATCTGAGAAACTGGACTATATGAAGAAGAACAGGGCATCAGAATTGGAGGGAGACTCCTCATTAACAACCTGCAAAATGCAGATGACACAACCTTGCTTCCTGAAAGTGAAGAGGATTTGAAGCACTTACTGATGAAGATCAAAGACCACAGCCTTCAGTATGGATTACACCTCAACATAAAAGAAAACAAAAATCCTCACAACTGGATGAAAATCAACATCATGATAAATGGAGAAAAGATTCAAGTTGTCAAGGATTTCGTTTTACTTGGATCCACAATCAACACCCATGGACGCAGCAGTCAAGAAATCAAAAGACCCATTGCATTGGGCAAATCTGCTGCAAATGACCTCTTTAAAGTGTTGAAAAAGGATGTTACCTTGAAGGCTAAGGTGCACCTGACCCAAGCCATGGTTTTTTCAATCGCCTCATAAGCATGCGAAAGCTGGACGATGAATAAGGAAGACTGAAGAATTGATGCCTTCGAATTGTGGTGTTGGCGAAGAATATTAAATATACCATGGACTGCCAAAAGAATGAATAAACCTATCTGGGAAGAAGTACAACCAGAATGCTCCTCAGAGCAAGGATGATGAGACTACATCTCATATATTTTGGACATGTTATCAGGAGAGATCAGTCCTTGGAAAAGGACATCATGCTTGGTAAAGTACAGGTCAGTGAAAAAGAGGAAAACCCTCAATGAGATGGATTGACACAGTGACTGCAACAATGGACTCAAGCATAACAATGATTGCGAGGATGATGAAAGACTGGGCAGTGTTTTTTTCTATTGTGCATGGGGTTGCTATGATTTGGAACTGACTTGACAGCACCTAACAACAAGAAGAAACCTTCTACCCCTAAATCCCTTCTCTGATGACCACATGATGTTATGTCAGATGAAATCACCATTCGGTAGTGATATATTTGGCACAAAATCCCCTGAAAGCTAAACAGACAATCTCTCACACATTGCCTTTGGCCTCTCTTCAACTCTATGTACTCACACCATCCTCTTGAATAACGTATTGGCTGTGCCAACTCTGCTTTCTATATGGATAGAGATGGGATATGAGATGAAGGCATATTATATAGAGAGCTCACTAGGGTCATCTGTCTGCCATACATTCTGCAAGTAGCTTAGAGCCCCAGAGAATGAGGACAAATTGTCATACATTCTAAAATATTCAAGTTAGTCCTTATCCAACCCTTGTTTTTATATACGGGTGAACTGAGGTCCAGAGAGTGAAAAGGAATTGTTCAATGTTTGAGAGCAATTTCCTGGTAGATGTCAACTGGAATGCAGGTCATTAGACATCCTGGTAAGTGATCTTCTACCCTGCTGACACAGGATGACATTTCTGATCCCACATCAGCAGGATTCCCTTGGAGTGATGAAGGACTCCCAGTGGAATACCCCTTTTAAAATTAAAGGCATCATTGGAATATCAGCTGGGAGCCAAAGAACAGATAAAAACTAAGTGTCCTAAGGCCAAGGCCTGAATATGTCTGTAATTTTAGTTTCATCAACACTTAACTGTAATACATTAAGCTAAATGACAAGAGCCAGAGATCATAAGAGTAAAGCATAATATGTTAAATAAATAAAGAACCATGCAGGACCCAGGAGCCAACCAAAAAGATCAAGAAGCCATGAGACGAAGGAACTTCACTTGTAGGTAGAATTGAGAGATGCCTACACTACGTGTTTGGCAAATCTGTCGCCGTCCAGTTGATTCTGACGCATAGCGACCCTATAGGGCAGAGTAGAACTTCCCCATAGGGTTTCCCAGGAGTGGCTGGTGGATTCGAATTGCCAACCTTTTGGTTAGCGGCTGAGCTCTTAACCACTGTGCCACCAGAGAGGACCTTCTTCTCTTTATTCTCAGAGTTGACACCCATTCTATAGAGTTCTTACCTACTCTTTTCTGACTGGTAACTCTGCCTTTCCATTTGGAATATGCTCCTGCACTTTTGTTTGAGAGGTTTGGGCTTTATTTTTCTGCTTGTTAGCCTTAAAAGACTTTAGATCATACCCGTTAAGATTTTCTGACCCAGAATGCTACTATCTGGATCAAGGATAGTTATATTAACACTAATTATAGGAAAAATACTACTTCTACAACTTCCTCCTGATGATTACTACTCCTTCCATTTAAGAACTTACCATATCACAGCCAGTTTACCTATATTATGTGTCACTGTCCTCACTGCCCAAAATCAAAACCAAATCCATTGACAGTGAGTCGATTTTGACTCATAGCGACCCTATAAGACAGAATAGGACTGCCCCATAGGGATTCCAAGGAGCAGCTGGTGGATTCAAACTGCCAACCTTTCGGTTAGCAACTGAGCTCGTAACCACTGGGCCACAAGAGCTCCCTCCAGTGTCAGTGTCCTCACTGCCCAAGGTATGTATAATTCTGTTCTACAGATGAAGACTAAGGCTGAGAGGTTAGTTTAGGCAAGGCCACAAAATCAATGAGTAGCGGGCTGGTGTCCAAACCCAGGAAAAGCTGCCTCTCAGCCTCCAATTTTCCTGTGTGCACTGACCCCACCCCACCTCTAGCTGGTAGATAAGACAAACCCTTCCCATCTACCAGAAGAAGGTTCAGATAGTACCATTCCATCCAGTAATCCCGTGGCTCCTATTAGGGCTTAGGGAAATCTGCCCTGAGAAGACCTTGGTACTGCTAAGAATGTGATTCTCAGAACCTCCTGAGCTCAGCCAAGTTAAATAAAGGTTAAGTTACTGAAGGACAGGCTGTTGTTTTTAAGAATCCAAATGGTTAGATGGCTTTCATTTTAGCCAGTTTAAGATTAATAAAGGGCAAACTGCAGGGCATATTTTACATGTCCCATTAAACTGGTGGGATTAAGTGTGCGCAAGAAGTAATTGTCTTTTGATATGAATAAAGCATAAAAATCCCAGATAGAGAAAGCATGTACCCTTATTTATGGTCCTATGGAGACTCTGCAATTACCACCTTGATATCAAAAAGCGTAATAGATGATAATGCTAAAAGGTACACAGAACAAAAGTCATTGCATCTGTTGAGACTTCTAGGACAGCACACTGTTCTCCATCCTTGGAAGACTCTGCAGTTTCTCTGGAGCACTGACAGCATTCACAGCAAAGGAAGCCAGCCAATCCTAGTGGGGTTGGATATTTATTCATGTTTCTTGGGAGTAGAATCAGAGGACCTCTGGATCACGTTCTTGGTACCCCATTTCCAAAAAACCATCCAGGTTCCTTCTGAGTGGATGTGACTAATCAGATCCCTGTATGCCAATGCTTCCAATTACTTGGAAATCACAGTACTAAATCAGAGTCTTGCAAATGACTAAAAAATTGGACTTTTCCCCTAAGGTCATAATAATTTGAACCTGCTCAAAATGGTACTAAGGCATTAGTGCAAAGGGATGAGTAGCCCAAATAAATCATTTTAAAAAGAATAATCCCTGGAACACTTTAAGTGCAGTAGAAGCTCTATACAAGGAATTTTTTGAGAAAAAAGGAGTCTAAAGAATAAAATATTCTGGATCAGTGAATTTTCACTAGGTTTTTTTTTTTTTTTTTTTTTTTTGGAGGCTTTCAACCATTGTTATTGAAAATTTCTGTGTCCTTTATAAAAATACAGCTGAAGCTATTTGCCATTATGCCATTTGATATCCTTTATTAAAGAATCTGAACAGTAAATTCTTGCTTACATATGCCTTCTTATTCTCCCTTCCCTGCTAACAAGAATTGTTTAACCATATGTTGTTGTTTGTTGTTTTTGCCACAATAACCAAAAGACTAAAGACACATTTATAGCCCAGGAGTTTCAAAACATACTCAATTCTGAAGCTTAAAATTTCACTTCCCTCAGATGGACTCTTCTACTTCATTCTCAAATGTCTTACCTTGTACTGTGCTCTAATTTATAAACTGCCAGAAGTCTTTAGAAAGCTGACAGTGTACAGATCTTAAATCTAAATTGTGGCTGAGAATCTATTCAGCCCCAGGAATCATGGAAATATAAGAAATGGAATGGACTTGAAAGGTCATTTAATCTAACCACCGACCACAACCTTGAACTCCCTCTGATGCATCCTTGCCAGGATCCTGCCCCACTCATATTGGAACAGCCAATGCATCCTCATCCATCCTGCTTTGTGCTTTTCTTGGTCTATCTTGTAATAGACCAGAGCTTTGCTGTTGGGGACTATAACTCAGTGACACCCCATTCGTTTGTTTGAAAATATGCAACCTCAATAATTATTGAATTGAGTCAAATGCCAAATTTGAATTCTTTATCATTGGTAATTATGGTAGGCAGAACAGTGACCCCCAAAAGAAGACCCTGTCCTAATCCCCAGAACTTGTGAATATGCTACCTTACATGGCAAAAAGAACTTTGCAGATGTGACTGAGTGAAGAATCTTGAGATGGGGAGATTATTCAGGTGGGACCAAATCTAATCACAAGGGTCCATCTAAGAGGGAGGCAAAAGAGTCAGAGTCAGAGAGGATTATGTGATAATGGAAGCAGAGGGTAGAGAGGAGAGAGGTTTAAAGTTGTTAGACTACTGTCTTTAAAGATGGAGGAAGGGCCCTGGGACAAAGAATGCAGGCCATCTCTAAACTCGTTAAAACCAAACTTGTTGTTGTCGAGTTGATTCTGACTCATAGAGCCTATAGGACAGAGTAGAACTGCCCCCATAGGATACCCAAGGCTGTAATCTTTACAGAAGCAGATTAGCACATCTTTCTCCCACGAGGCGGCTCGTGACTTTGAACAACCGACCTTTCAGTTAGCAGCCAAGCACTTAAACACTGCATCCACCAGGGCTCATATAGGTAGCCTCTAGAAGCTTGAGAAGGTAAGCAACAAACTGACCCTAGAGCCTCTGGGAGGAATGCCACTCTGCCGATTTGCCCATAAGACCCATTTTGGACTTCTGACCTCCATAACTATAAGATAATAAATTTGTATTTTAAGGCACTGAACTTATGCTAATTTGTTACATTAGCAATAGGAAACTAGGACTATTAATCTTGGCCAACCTGAGGTCATAATTCTTAACTTTGAGCTCACTATAGAGTCTTAGAAGAAAAGAAATGAAGGACATGGGAGTGCTTTTAGTTTTTGTCTACAAGCTTCCTGATAGATGTTTATTTTTTATTAATTAACTTTTTTTCTAAAAGCTAATTATAAATATTTAAAAAATGTTATTCGAGGACTTTAGGTAAGTCAGGATTTAGTGTACTTTTTCCCATTTGTAATTTTTGGTGTATGTATATAATATAGGCCATATATATGCATATACATAGCTATTTTTTATATAAAACATTCTAAACTCTTAAGATTGAAAGGAAAAATGTAAATGCATTTTAAATTTCTAATTGGTATCCATTAAGTCATTTCCCACTTGTGAATATAAATTTAAAAAATATATTATCAGAGAGAAGATGGGGATATAAAAATAATTCCCTTAACAATAATTGCCGTTCTATATTCCAAAATATATCATTTAATTAACAAAATTAATGGCACTAAAATGATAAATTATTTTACATTTATTTATCAAAGCTTCTTAAAAATAGGTAGTAGGAGACAGGGTGGCAACTAGTGAAGATGACAACTTTGATCTAATCATCAATGTCTGAAACTGGTTAAACTGGGATTTTATATCCACATTGAAACCTATATGGAAGGAAAATGTGAAATATGGAATAATCTAGAAGCCTTGCTCATGATTCAAAGTCAGATTTTTAATCAGTCTTGTTTGCCTTAATACAATTTTTGAAGAAGAGATTTTTAAGAAAAGATGTTTGTGAGATTCACAGTTTAAATGATTTAATGGCTTGGCTTCGGTGATCAAGAACTCAATTTAGACCATGTAATGATCCAGTGAAGTGGTAGGATTTTATACAAAAAGCAATCCACAGGGATGTGAAGTAACTGGCTTGAGGTTGTTTAGCTACTCTGAAGAGCAGTGCCTTGAAATCAACTCCCTTGCCACTTGCCCTTTCTGCCACATCCTGCTGCCTCAAAAGGAAGAAATTCTGTGAAGCCCAGAATATCAAACAGCATATTCTTGCAAGTCAAAAAGAAAGCAAATATCAGAGACAAGTCCTCAGAAGAAGGGAGAAAATCATATGCTATTTTACTTTCTAGTGCTCTTCTCCATAAATAGAAGAGCCTCCTCACTCACTCTGGAACCTACTCTACTTATTCCCTCTTCCCTAACACCCTTCATGTTTTGCTCCTGTCTGGAATGCTCCAACACTGTGTCTGCCAGATCAGATCTTCCCAGCTTTCAAGGATTAGTTCAGGCTAAGTATCTTCCAGGAAACTTTCACTGTTCTCTCCATTCTCTGGTTTCCTGTTGGGCCTATGCTTTGGATTACAGTTTGGAAATTGTCGTAGCTTGTTTGGGATACTTGGGCAATAACTATCGCTTCTTGGAGAACTGTTCCTGCCCACAGTCCATGATGAAAGTAGTCAGGAGTGCTAACTAGATTTCTTTCCCAGATAGTTGGAAATCCTTTTGAAGATGAAAAAAATGCACAAAAAATATAAGGAATGCCTATTAGAGAGAGAGAGGAAAAAAAAAAGTTGCCTTTGGGAAAAAAAACAGTTGCCTTTGAGTTGATTCTGACTTATGACGACCACATGTGTACAGAGTAGAACTGCGCTTCATAGGGTTTCAAGGCTGTGACCTTTCAGAAGCAGATTGCCTTGCCAGGCCTTTCTTTCTAGGCACCTCTGTGTGGGTTCAAAATGTTAATCTTTCAGTTAGTAGTCAAGCACTTAACCATTCGCACCAGCCAGGATTCCTGTTGGCTATGCTAAATGTCACACATAGGACATCCCATTTAATTATCACAATAACTTGTTGAAGTTTGGTTGGGTTTGGGGAACATGAGTAAACTGCATTAAGATGTAGCTTTCCACCCTTTGAGCTTCTAAACAATGGGAAAATAGACACAAGGAGATCAAGTGGGAACTCAAGTATTAATTCTATTGTGGGCCAAGTTGTCCCTAAAGATCAAGACCTCTGCTGTAAGTAGATGCGAGGGCTTGGTTCAGAAATGAGGCCAAAGTGAGACTTCTCCTTGCTCTGTAGTTTAAAGTGTTGGCCCACTTGTAACAAGTACTGGGTCCGCCGAGTAGACTCTGTCTTACCCCACCAGCTGCAAAAGGGGTATGTCTGCCTTATAAACTTTCATGAAAGTATGAAAGCCAAAAATAGCTACCCTTCTCATGCAATAGCCTTGTACAGGAGTGCTTGCAGCTTAGTAGTAGGATGTGGAGGCAAAGCACCTACTTAACAGAGAAATTCTGGTCCAAGACAAGAGTTTAGGGGCTGAACAGTCACTTTTAACACAGTTACTCTACCCAAAGATGAAGCGTGCCCAATGAAGATGAATTTTCTAGTTGTGGAACAAGCTCCTCCTCTCTTGGAGATGAGAGCAAGTTGGAGATCTATGTGGAAGATGCTTCCAGAGCCCCTTGGCAGAGAGGAGAAAAAGGCTAAATTTCATTTCTCTGGAGACCAAGGTAGGAATATGGAAGAAAGGAGAGAGGGCAGTCCCTTTGTATAAGGAAACTGAAGCTGAAAACAACAATTGCTCAAAGTAACACATCTAATAAGCTAAGACATACACAAGAGACAATTAAAAGGTCACTAAAACTAAACAGCATGGTATTGATTAGAAGTAAGGAATTCAGAGAAGAATTAGTGTGGGATGCAGTGAGAAAGGAAGGTATATTTAAGTTTTCCTTGTATCCTTGGTGAAAAAGTAGGTAGTATAAACAGTGTAAGTCCAGCACAAATGAATGGGGTTGGTATTGTTTCATCAATACAAACATCACTCAGGACACTTCTAGGTGGTAGGTAAACTCATAAAGTTTACCTTGGAACAACAAACATTCCAGAAAATTAAAGATCTGGAAACCCCAAAGCTCATAACAAATATATGAATTGTCACGGTTTGAATTATGTCTGCCAAAAAATGTGTGTATCGATTTGGCTGGGCTGTGCTTCCCAGAACTGTGTGGTTGGCCTCCATTTTGTGATTGTAATTTTATGTTAAAGAGGATTAGGGTGGGATTGTAACACCACCTTTACCCAGGTCACGTCGTCCCTAATCCAATGTAAAGGGAGTTTCCCTGGGGTGTGGCCTGCACCACCTTTTATCTCTCAAGAGGTAAAAGGAAAGGGAAGCAAGCAGAGAGTTGGGGACCTCATACCGTCAAGAAAGCAGTGCTGGGAGCAGACAGAGTGAGTCCTTTGGACCGGGGTCCCTGCGCAGAGAAACTCCTAGTCCAGGGGGACACCAAAGAGAAGAAGGCTGACAGAAAAAGCCTTTCCCTGGAGCTGACGCCCTGAATTTGGACGTTTAGCCTACTTTGACTGAGAGGAAATAAACTCCTCTTTGTTAAAACCATCCACTTGTGGTATTTCTGTTATAGCAGCACTAGATAACTAAGATACAAATGATAACTATTGCCTGGATAGCTCAATGGAAGGAGGGTGAGATAAAGAGAAAGGTGATCTGGCCATTTTTTAGAGTCTTTGGGTGGTGCAAACAGTTTATTTGCTCAGCTGCTAACCGAAAGGCTGGAGGTTTGAGTTCACACAGCGGCACCTTTGAAGAAAGGCCTGAGTATCCGCTTCTGAAAAATCAGTCTTTGAAAACCTTAGGGTGTACAGTTCTACTCTGACACACATGGGGTCACCATGAGGTGGCATTCAACCTCACAGCAACTGATTACTCTGATTACTCATTTATTTTACATTGAGGGAGCTGCTAGTTTTTTTGTTGTTATTGTTTTATCCTCTGTGTTAGACAAAATAAGATTTGCCTCAGAGAGGGCTGAGCTTTCAGAGGCTCTTTATAACATCAGCTAATCAGACCCATGGAAAGGTAGAAATGAGCTTTGTGTAATTGGGAATCTCAAAGATGATGATAAATACAACAAATGAGAAGCAACAACAGAAAAGAAAAGAAAATGAAGAAAGTACCCTATTAAGCATGCCTTCATTATTTGTATATTAAAAGGAAGAAATCCATTTAAAAATTTAACATACAAAGATAGTACCCTTTTTAATAATAAACTGTCCCTAATATTGTCATGGGAGAACAATAATAATCCTAAACAGTCACTTGTATCATTTTTAACACGTACAAGTGGTATATTCAATACAGGAACATCACAGCAAAATGTGCCATAATGAGGGAACAGAGACACATTACACTCAGTCCATTTCATTATTATGACTGCTTCACAACTATTCCACATTTAGAGGAAACACCTCTCATCTTAATGTGTAGTCCTACTGCTTTAGGACAAGGTAGTCCATGAATGGCAGCAAAACAAAAATAGCAAAACTAGCAGACAAAAGAAGTGGGGTTATCAAACTTTGGTTATGTATGTAATATCAAATTATGAAAGCAGCAACATAGCATTCTCAGGCCCTTTAGAGGCCAACAGGAGTCGGCATTCACAATTGTCTTCTTGTGTCCAGCAAAGAGTCAGGTGAATAAAATCACTGTGGAATTAGAGTGTAAGAAGAGCTGTGATGCCACATCAGGGACCAAGTCTGTATTCATAAGTCCTGAAAACCAACTAAAGGAGGTGGCTGCAAGGTAACCTGCCAGTGTCTCTTCTTGTTCACCATTTCATCCCCAATACTGAATTCAGGCTCTGGTACATAACAGCCCCATCCAAAGTTCTTTGCTGAATCAATGTTGAGAGGCAAGCTTGAAACTGAAGTTCATGCATAAAAAAGCCAAATGTCTTAAGGACAGAAGACTGTGCTTAGGGCTCAAAGTAGAGCCTGTGTCATGCCAGAATGAGGATTGAGTCTGTGGGTATGGGATAGGCTGCTCAGCAAGGCAGAGTTTATTGTACAGTTAATACAGTGGAATTAAGTCAACAAGAGGCCAAGGCCATAGACTCAGACTGGCATCTTCTAGAATCTGCTAAATCCGATAAAAATGAACAGAGTCCTATTCAGTTCAATATTGAAGCTTTATTGAGTATTTACAATTTAGAATGTATTACTACAACTAGGGTGCAAAGATAAATGTGGTTTGGGTCTTCCCCTAGTGCAGTGAAATTAATTACTTTTGTATGTGGGCTTTCTAGACATGGTCTTGTAATTCCCACCCAGTTGATTGTGCAGGACTGTATGATAAGGTAATTGTGGCCCACCAAGAGGATTGGTCGATTTTGTATTAAAAGAGAGCTAATTCCTGAGCAAAAGAAGGAGCCCACCACCACCAATGAAGGAGAGACCCAGCAGCTGAGACCTGGCAGCAGGAGATGGCACAGTGGGCTTCCTGGCCCATGGAATGAGAAAGCTGAGTGCCTTTGAGCAGAGACTGAGGGTCAGGGAGAGGTGGGCCAGGGAGAGGCGTAACTGTGAGCAAGGGTGGGGAGAGGCTGCCCTGATGGAAGAACTATATCCCAAATATTCCCAAGTTTTAATTGTAACTGTTAATTCCCTAATAAACTCCATAATCATGTGTATGGTCTGTGAGTTCTGTGTGGCAATTGCAATGAATTATCAAACCCAGCAGAGAGTGCTGCGGGAGCAATGGCTGGTGTTAGAATTGGTAAAGATGGCGGGGAGAGGAGGCTTGTCTGGACTCCACCTTAAGGGAGTCAACCTTGCATTGTTGATCTTGGTTCCCCTTCCCCCGGTGAAGTTACAGGAGGTCGGACAATGCCCCCAAGTCATTTTTACACTTAATCATGGAGATTTCAGTCTATTAGGATAGACAGGCATTTAAATATTCATCTTACCATAGGAAAATTGAAATGTCTAATCATTAGAGGTTCATCTAAACCAGGATGGAAGCTGAGGGGAGTGATTTGATTCTGACCTGGGCAATCTAGAATGTCTTCAAGAAGAATATGGCATCAACCTATATAAGAATAAATAATGTCACCTAAAGATGGTGATAGGAAAAGAAGCATTTGAGGATGAGGGAATAGCATGGCTTTTAGCTTTTGGGGGAAGTCCCAGGCCCCTTTATGAAGCTAACTAAATGTACATATGAAGTTGTATATAATTTAGCATAAAGCGATCTCATTCATAGTCTCCATGGATGTCTAGATCCATGAACCTGGATCAAGAAATGTTGGGAGAGAAATAGCAAACAACCAGACACAAGGCACTGAAAATATAGGGTAACTGAGTAAGTGACTAGTGAAGTTGGAGGGGAAGTTTGGGGCCCAGTCAAGGAAAGCCTTGAACATCACATTAAAGCTAAGTGAAAAAGAATTGAATTTAGATTTGCTAATAATAATAGCATGGAGCCCTGGTGGTGCAGTGGTTAAGAGCTCAGCTGCTAAGCAAAAATGTTGGCAGTTCGAATCCACCAGGCACTCCTTGGAAACCCTACGGGGCAGTTCTACTCTGTCCTATAGAGTCACTATGAGTCAGAATCAACTCAATAGCAACTTTTTTTTTTTTTTTTCCAAATAATAGCATGAGTTAGAATCAACTAGTCTTGCTCTATCACTTTCTAGTTATCTGGGATTTGACAAGTCATGTAGAAACTGTCTGAGTTTCAACTTCCTTATTATAAAGGGATCTGGTAATACTTACTCAAGGGCTGCATAAGAAATACCTAAATTAATACCCAAGAAGTATTTTCACAATGCTGGCATATTGTAAGAACAAGTTAGTTTTTATTATAATTATTGATATCTGCTGAAATAATTTCTAATTATATTGATGGTAACACTCACTGTCTTAGATGCTACAAAGAAAACAAGCAGGAGGCAGGGCCAAGATGGCGGAGTAGGCAGATGCATCCAGTGGACCCTCTTACAACAAACACCAGAAAAAACAGGTGAATCAACTGTATATGACTGTCTAGGAGCCCTGAAAATCAAAGGCAAAGTTGAGGAACAGGACTGAGGGGAAGGAGGAGGGAAAGATGGCTCAGAAGCAGTGAGGAGTTGCCAGACCTGACCTGGCAAGAGCCTGAGCCCTTCAAGCCTGATCAGCTCATGTGTGAGTGGTGAGGAAGGCAAACAATGGTGCTCGGGAGGTGAATTCCACACCGGGAGAGACCCAGCAGCAAACATTCTACCTGGCCACACAGAACCAGTGAGAAGCATCCCTTGATCACCGAAAGATAAGTAGTTGTGTCTAGCCTACTGTGTGGACCAAAAACACCCCACTTAAGGAAAAACGTCTCTCCCATTTACCTCCCCCCTCCCTCCTCTGCACTGGGTCCCAGACAAGCTTCACCAATTGCCAAGTCCCCTAGGCCAGAAATAGGATCAGTCACATGCCCTGAGCTATTCTCCCAGTTTGGAGAGTGAACAAATTAAAAAATGGGAAAAAACAAACTGCCAGATACACTAGGCCAGGAACTCAGGGTAGGCACAGCTCCTTTGCCTAGGCACAGGCATAAGGGATTCACAGACTTTGAGTGCCTTTCCCTTTGCATAGACTTGTGAGGGCCAATTTTAACAGCGTCGGCCCTCATTTCTACAATACAACAGGGTATATACCTGAAGTCTAACTTCAACTGTTTCAGCTGTGAAGTGGCAGGTTCGTGACATTTAACACTCCTCTGCCCATTAAGCAGGGTCTTTACCTACCCACGTCAGGGGCCTGAGGACTGGTGGCTCTACCCACACCACCTAGCCACCTGTGATAGGGGCCCAAGAATAAGAAGTGCCCCCCAGTCCTTACAGCCAACAGCATTAGGTACACATAGTCCAGCTGTAAAACCCACCCACCTATGTGCTTTAGGGAACAGGGACACATCTTACTCCTGGACACTCGGGGGTGACCATCAGCCCCCTGCCTTGCTCAGAGTGTGTCCCCCTGCTGCACCCAGATGCCTGTGCCTACACCTGTCACTCATACTTGTCTAGGACCATGAGAGCCTACACCACACACCAATCACCCATGCCTGTCTAGGACTGTAAGTGAGGGCCTAAAACACACAGTTGGTGGCTATCTACCTGGACACCTGAGCTGAATCCATACAGGAAGAGCAGGCAGACTCATGAGCTCACATACCTAGTAATATATCTAACCACCTGGTGACAGGACATTAGAACTTCAGAGGTGCCAATAATCAAACTCACACAAGTAGCCTATTTGGGCATTTCAAAACAAAACAAGAAGCTAGGACACAGTAAGCAAACATAAAATAAATAAATATAATAACTTACTGATGACTTGGAGACAACAGTCAATATCAAGTCACATAAATAGGCAGTCTATGATGGCTTCAGCAGTCTCCCAAAACAAAGAATTTAGAAATTTTCCAGAGAAGGAAAATTTCTTGGAATTACCAGAGGCAGAATATGAAAGATTAATATACAGAACTCTTCAAGAGACTAGGAAGAAAATTAATCAATGCAAAACACACAGTGGAGGAAATTAAAAAGACTAGAGAAGAGCATTATGACAAATTTAACAGGCTGAAAGAATCCATAGAGAGACAGCAATCAGAAATCCAGAAGATTAACAATAAAATTTCAGAATTAGACAAAACAATAGAAAGTTATAGGAGCAGAATTGAGGCAATAGAAGTCAGAATTAGTGAGATTGAAGAAAAAGCACTTGACACCAACTTATTTGAGGAAAAATCAGATAAAAGGATTAAAAAAATGAAGATAACCTAAGAATTACGTAGGACTCTATCAAGAGAAATAACCAACAAGTGATTAGGGTACCAGAACGGGGAGTGGTGGATAACAGAAAATACAGAGAGAATTGTTGAAGATTTGTTAGCAGAAAACTTCCCTGATATCATGAAAGATGAGAAGATATCTATCCAAGATGCTCATCAAACCCCACATAAGGCAGATCCCAAAAGAAAGTTACCAAGACATTCACAATCAAACTTGCCAAAACCAAAGATAAAGAGAGAATTTTAAAAGCGGCTAGGGATAAATGAAGAATCATCTACAAAGGAGAGTCAATAAGACTAAGCTTGGACTACTCAGCAGAAACAATGCAGGCAAGAAGGCAATGGGCTGACATACATAAAGCCTTGAAGGAAAAAAATTGCCAGCCAAGAATTATATGTCCAGCAAAATTGTCTCTCAAATATGATGGTGAAATTAGGGCATTTCCAGATAAACAGAAGCTTAGGGAATTTGCAAAAACCAAATCAAAATTACAAGAAATATTAAAGGGAGTCCTCCAGTTAGAAAATTAATAACATCAGATAACAACCCAAGTTTAGATCACAGGACAAGCAACCAGATAGCAAACCAGATAGGGAAGTCACAAAAATAAACCAAAGCTAAAACACTGAAAACAGGGAAACAGATATCAATATGTAAAAAATGACAACATAAAAAGAGAAAAGAGGGACTTAAATAATGTAGACATAGATTTTTCATATGGAGAGGAAGTCAAAGCGATATAAAGAAATAAAAGACTGGTATAAAGTTAGAATAAAAGGGGTAAATATTAAGGAACCACAAAGGAAACTAACAATCCTACAATTCAAATTTAAAAAACTGGAACAATATAAAGACTCAGCAAACACAAAATCAACAATAATAAATAGATGAAAAGAAAATATGTAAAGAAAAACAACTCAGCACAGAAAATTAAGTGGAACAAAGAAACTGTGAACAATGCACAAAAAAAGACAACAAAATGACAGCACTAAACTCATACTTACTAATAATTACGCAGAATGTAAATGGGCTAAATGCACCAATAAACAGACAGAGAGTGGCACATTGGACTAATTGGATAAAAAAACACGATCCATCTATATGCTGCTTACAAGTGACACACCTTAGACTTAAAGACACAAACAAACTAAAACTCAAAGAATGGAAAAAATATATCAAGCAAACAACACTCAAAAAAGAGCAGGGGTGGCAATATTAATCTCTGACAAAATAGACTTTAAAGTAAAATCCACCACAAAGGATAAGGAAGGACAGCATTTAATGATTAAAGGGTCAATACACCAGGAGGACATAACTATAATAAATATTTACACACCCAAAGAAAAGGCTCCAAAATACATAAAACAAACTCTAACAGCATTGAAAAGAGAGATAGACAGCTCCACAATAGTAGTAGGAAACTTCAACACACCAATTTCAGTGACAGAACAGCCAGAAAGAAGCTCAACAAAGACACGGAACAGCTAAATGCTACAGTCAACCAACTTGATCTCATAGACATATACCGAATGTTTCACCCAACAGCAGCCAAGTATAATTTCTTTTCCAATGCACATGGAACTTTCTCCAGAACAGACCACATATTAGGCCATAAAGCAAGCCTTCACAAAATCCACAGCATCAAAATATTACAAAGTATCTTTTCTGACCATAAAGCCATAAAAGTAGAAATCAATAACAGAAAAAGTAAGGAAAAAAAAAATCAAACACATGGAAACTGAACAACACCTTGCTCAACAACTACTAGGTTAAAAAAGAAATTAATGATGGAATAAAGAAATTCATAGAATGAAAAGAGAATGAAAACACTTCCTACTAGAACCTTTGGGACACAGCAAAAGCAGTGCTCAGAGTTCAGTTTATGGCAATAAACACACACATCCAAAATGAAGAAAGGGCCATAATCAAAACATTAACCCTACACTGCAAAAAGTACAAAGAGAGCAGCAAAAGAAGCCCTCAGGTGCCAGAAGAAAGGGAGTAATAAGAATTAAAGCAGAATTAAATAAAATAGAGACTAGAAAAACAATTGAAAGAGTTAACAAGACCAAAAGCTGGTTCTGTGGAAAGATCAACAAAATCATAAACCATTGGCCAAACTGACAAAAGAAAAACAGAAGAGGAAGCAAATAACCCCTAGGAGAAATCAGATGAATGATATCACAACAGACCCAACTGAAATTAAAACAATCATAACAGCATACTATGAAAAATTGTACTCTAACAAATTTGAAAACATAGAGGAAATAGACAAATTTCTAGAAACTCACTACTTACCTAAACTAAAACAAATAGAGAGAGAAAAAATAAATAAACCCTTAAAAAAAAAAAGATTGAAAAGGTAATTGAAAAACTCCCAACAAGAAAAAGCCCAGGCCCTGGTGCCTTCACTGGAGAATTCTACAAAACTTTCAGAGAAGAGTTAACACCACTACTACTACTAAAGGTATTTCAGAGCATAGAAAAGGATGGAATACTCCCAAACTCAGTCTATGAAGCCAGCATAACCCTGATACCAAAATCAGGTAAAGACACCACAAAAAAAGAAAATTACAGACAAATATCCCTCATGAACATTGATGCAAAAATCTTCAACAAAATTGTAGCCAACAGAATTCAACAACATATAAAAAAATAATTCACCATGAACAAGTGGGACTTATACAAGGTATTTAGGGATGGTTCAACATTAGAAAAACAATCGATGTAATCCATCACATAAAGAAAACAAAAGTCAAGAACCACATGATCTTATCAACTGATGCAGAAAAGGCATTGGACAAAGTCCAACACCCATTCATGATAAAAACTCTCAACAAAATAGGAATAGAAAGGAAATTCCTCAAAATAATTAATGGAATTTATACAAAGCCAACAGCCAACATCATCCTAAATGGAGAGACTTTGAAAGCATTCCCCTTGAGAACAGGAACCAGACAAGGATGCCCTTTATCACCACTCTTATTTAAAATTTTGCTGGAGTTCCCAGCAAGAGCAATTAGGCTAGAAAAAGAAATAAAGGCATCCAAATAGGCAGGGAAGAAGTCAAAGTATCTCTGTTTGCAGAAAACTACTGGAACTAATAGAAGATTTCAGCAAAGTTTCAGGATACAAGATAAACATACAAAAATCAGTTGGATTGCTTTATACCAACAAAGAGAACCTCGAAGAGGAAATCACCAAATCAATACCATTTACAATAGCTCCCAAGAAGATAAAATTCTTAGGAATAAATCTAACCAGAGACGTAAAAGACCTATACAATGAAAACTACAAGACACTACTGCAAGAAACCAGAAGAGACCTGCATAAGTGAAAAAAATACCTTGCTCATGGATAGGTAGACTCAACATTGTGAAAAAGTCCATTCTACCCAAAGGGATCTACAGATACAATGAGATCTCTATCCAAATTCCAGTGGCATTTTCTAATGAGATGGAGAAGCAAATCACCAACCTCATATAGAAAGGGAATAGGCCCCAGATAAGTAAAGCATTACTGAAGAAGAAGAACAAAGTGGGAGACCTCACCCTACCTGATTTTAGAACCTATTATACCGCCACGGTAGTCAAAACAGCCTGGTACTGGTACAACAACAGATACGTAGACCAATGGAACAGAATTGAGAATCCAGACACAAATTCATCCACTTATGAGCAGCTGATATTTGACAAAGGCCCAAAGTCTGTTAATTGGGGAAAAGACAGTCTCTTTAACAAATGATGCTGGCATAACTAGATACCCATCTGCAAAAAATTGAAACAAGACACATACCTCACACCATGCACAAAAACTAATTCAAAATGTATCAAAGACTTAAATATAAAATCTAAAACTATAAAGATAATGGAAGAAAAAATAGGGACAATGCTAGGAGCACTAATACATGGCATAAATACAATACAAACCATAAGTAACAATGCACAAGCACCAGAAGAGAGACTAGATAAATGGGAGCTCCTAAAAATCAAACACTTTTGCTCATCAAAAGACTTCACCAAAAGAGTCAAAAGACAATCTACAGACTGGGAAAAATTTTTTGGCTATGACAAATCTGATCAGCGTCTAATCCCTAAAATCTACGAGATACTGCAAAACCTCAACAATAAAAAGACAAATAAACCAATTGAAACATGGGCAAAAGATATGAATGGACACTTTGCCAAATAGTATATTCAGACAGCTAACGGACACATGAAGAAATGTTCATGATCATTAGCCATTAGAGAAATGCAGATCAAAACTATGATGACATATCATCTCACACCAACAAGGTTAACATTAATCCAAAAAACAGAAAATAATAAATGCTGGAGAGGTTGTGGAGAGACTGGAACACTTACACTTTGTTGATGAGAATATAAAATGGTACAACCACTTTGGAAATTGATTTGGTGCTTCCTTAAAAAGCTAGAAGTTCCATACAATCCAGCTATCCAGCTCCTTGGAATATATCCTTGAGAAATAAGAGCTGTCACATGAATAGATATATGCACACCCATGTTCATTGCAGCATTGTTCACAATAGCAAAAAGGTGGAAACAACCTACGTGTTCAACAACAGACGAATGGATAAACAAATTATGGTATATACACACAATAGAATACTGTGCAAGGATAAAGACAGTGATAAAGCCATAAAAAATCTTATAATATGGAAGAATCTGGAGGGCATTATGCTGAGTGAATTTAGTCAGTCACAGAAGGACAAATATTGTATAAGACCACTATTATAAGAACTCAAGAAAAGGTTTAAACACAGAAGAAATCATTCTTTGATGGTTATGTGGGTGGGGAGGAAGGGCGAGGGTTATTTACTAACTAGATAGTAGATAAGAATTATCTTAGATGAAGGGAAGGACAGCACACACTACAGGGGAACTCAGCACAACTGGACTAAACCAAAGCTAAGAAGTTTCCTGAATACAGTCAAACACTTTGAAGGACAGAGTAGCAGGGGTAGGGGTCTGGGGACCATGCTTTCAGGGGACATCTAGGTCAATTGCCATAACAAAGCTTATTAAGAAAATGTTCTGCATCCTACTTTTGTGAGTGGGGTCTGGGATCTTAAAAGCTTGCAAGCGGCCATCTAAGATGCATCGATTGGTCCCTACCACTTGGAGTAAAGGAGGATGAAAAATACCAAAGGCACAAGGAAAGTATTAGACCAAGAGACAGAAAGGGCCACATAAACCAGAGACTTCATCAGCCTGAGACCAGAAGAACTAGATGGTGCTCAGCTACCTCCAATGACCGCCCTGACAGGGAACACAACAGAGAATCCCTCATGGAGCAGGAAAAAGGTGGGGTGCAGAACTCAAATTCTAGTTAAGAAGACCAGATTTAATGGTCTGATTGAGACTGGCCCCAAGATTCTCTATCAGCCCAGAACTAAAACAATTTCTGTGGCCAACGCATCAGACAGGGCTTGGAATGGACTGTGGGACATAAAATGATACTCGTGAGGAGTGTGCCTCTTAGCTCAAGTGATACAAGAGACTAAATGGACAGCTTCTGTCCAGAGGTGAGATGGAAAGGCAGAGAGGGTTAGGAGCTGTTGAATGGACATGGTAAATCAGGGGTGGAAAGGAGGAGTGTGCTGTCACAGAATGGGGAGAGCAATTAGGGTCACACAACAATGAATATATAAATTTTTGTATGGGAGACTGGAAACTTCACCTAAACTATAACAGTAAGCAAAGAAACAAACAAAAATAAAATAAGCAGTATATTTTGGTATTAGAGAAAAGAATAAATTCCAGAAACTTAAAAAAAAATCCAAATGTTTTCCATTGCTTGCAAGGCCCTACGTGATGTATCCCTTGGATCTTTCCTTGATGTCACTTCAGATAATTCTTTCTGTCCATTAGACTCCAGCACTTTGATTTTTCTTGGAAACCCCAAACACTCTCCTGTCTCAGGGCCTTTGTACTTGTTGCCGCCTCTGCCTGGAACTCTCTCCTTCCTGTTCTTTGCATGACTTTCTCCTTCCCTAACCATGCAATCTGCAGCAGCTTCCTGGCTCCTGCTCCCCCTGTTGTTTATCGTGTTCCATATTTTATTTATTTGTTTTTATAGCTTTATCACTCAGTGAAATTTTATTATTTGTTATTTATTCCTTTGTTCACCTGTTCATTGTCCAGTCTACCACTAGAATGCAGGTTACACACACAGCACAGCCTTGCCTATACTATTTGTCCTAAATGTCTAGAAGACTGACTGTCACAGAGTATGCCAAAATATTGTTGAATGAATGGATAAATGGATGAGTGTATAAATAAAGAAGTGGCTTGTTGGAAAAGAAGGTGATTATTCTTTGCTTCCATTCTCTTCCCAACATGCCATGACTGTGACATTTTCCATCAGCTGCGTAAGTGGGAATACCCTACACACAAATGTGCGTCATCACCCTTTCTTCCGTTTGCTTTCTCTTCCTTAGTATATGTCTTGAAAACAATCTTGTCCATTAACTCATTTTGAAGAGAATATTGATACTTTTTAACAATTGTGCAAAGAAGTCATGATAAAAACACAAAACTAAACAATGCATAGCAAGTTTTCCAAAGAGGCCACAGACAACACAAGCTTCGCACTTCTGCTCTTTTAAAAACATAAAATTTGAAGAAGGTGTACTAAACTCAAGGGAATTCAGGGCTGATTAAGGAAAAAGATAAGGCTACAAGAATGCAGTGTCACACAACAAGCTATTCATTGGGGCTGAAGCATTGCCAGCATCATGCAAGTGTTGGTCCCTCACAGCAGGAAGTCTTCCAGAGTCAAGGGGCACAAGGAGCCACCAGAAGGGGAAGAGGGCATGAAAATCCTGGGAAAGGAGAGGGAGGAGGAAGCTTAGATGTCCTACATGATGTCCTCCTGCAGCAAGGTGGGAAGTCTCTGGGTCAGAGAGCTCAGAAGGCAGCAGCACCTTATTGTTTTTTGGGTTTTTTTAATATTTTATTGTACTTCAGGTGAAGGCTTACAGAACAAATAGTTTCTCATGAAACAGTAGTACACATGCTGTTTTATGACATTGGTTAACAACCCCACAACATATGAACCCTCTAAATTCTCAACCTTTTTTTTTTTTTTTTTTGGTGAAAATACACATAGCCAAAGATATACCATTTCAAAAATTTCTACATACACAGTTCAGTGACATTCACTACGCTTTTCCAATTGTGCTGTTATTCTCACTTAAGATGAAGGCTTACAGAACAAAATACTTTCTCATTTAACAGTTACTACATATGTTGACCTATGACAATGGTTAACAATCTCACAACACATCAACAATATCCTTACTCAAACTTGGGTTTCCTATCGCCAGCTTCTTTGTCCCCTTCTGCCTTCTGGCCCTTGTCACTGGACTAATGTGTCTCGCTAGTCTCATTTGGTTTTACAGGGCTGTCCACTCCCAGGCTGAACAGTGAACCTCGGAGGTAACTTCACTACTGAGCTAAAAGGGTGTCTGAGGGCCATACTCTTGAGGTTTCTCCAGTCTCCTTTAGGCCAGTAAATCTGGTCATTTTTTGTGAGTTAGAATTGTGTTCTACATCCTTCTCCAGCTCTGTCCAGAACCCCCTGTTGTGATCCTGGTCAGAGCAGTCAGTGGTGGTAGCCGGGCACCATCTAACTGTACTGGACTCAGTCCTGTGGAGGCCTTCGTAGCTGTGGACAATTAGTCCTTTGGACTAATCTTCCTTGTATCCTGTTCTCTTCATTCACACTTGCTCCCGAAGGGATGAGACCAGTGGAGTATCTTAGACGGCTGCTCACAGGCTTTTAAGACCCCAGATGCCACTCACCAAGGTAGAATATAGAGCATTGTCTTTATAAGCTGTGTCATGCCAATTGAGCTAGATGTTCCCCGAGACCATGGTCCCCACATCCTTCCTCCCAGCAATTCAGTCCCTCAGGGAGTTTGGATGTGTCTATGGGGCTTCCAGGACCTTTCCTTGTACAAGTTGTGCTAGTTTCCCCTGTACTGTGTACTGTCTCACCCTTCACCCAAGATACCACTTATCTATTGCCTATTTAGTATTTCGCCCTACCCCTCCCATCCCTGGTAACCAACAAAGATTGTTACATTTTGTGTGTGAACTTTTTCATGGGTTTTAACAATAGAGGTCTCATACAATATTTGTCCTTTTGTGATTGACTTATTTCACTCAGCATAATGTCCTCCAGGTTCATCCATGTTATAAGGTGGTTCACAGATTCATTGTGGTTCTTTCTCGTTGCATAGTACTCCATTGTGTGCATGTACCATAGTTTGTTTATCCATTCATGTGTTGATGGGCATCTAAGTCGTTTCCATAATTTTGCTGTTGTGAACAATCCTGCCACGAACATAGGCATGCATATGTCTATTTGAGTGATGACTCTTATTTCTCTAGGATATATTCCTAGGAGTGGGATTGCTGGATCGAATGGTATGTCTATTTCTAGCTTTCTGAGGAAGCTCCATATCATTTTCAAAAATGGTTGTATCATTTTGCATTCCCACCAGCAGTGCATAAGAGTTCTGATCTCCCCACAGCCTGCCCAACATTTCTTATTTCTAGTGTTTTTGATTCGTGCCAGTAATGCTGGGGTGAGATGGTATCTCACTGTGCTTTTAATTTGAATTTCTCTAATGGCTAGTGATCGCGAACATTTCCTCATGTGTGTGTTGGCCGCTTGAATGTCTTTTCTACTGAGGTGTCTGTTCATTTCCTTTGCCCATTTTATAATAGGATTATTTGTCAATTTGTTGTAGAGATGTTGGATTTTCTTGTAGATTATGGAGATTAGACCTTTGTCTGAATTGTACTGTCCAAAATTTTTTTCCCAGTGTGTAGGTTCTCTTTTTACTCTTTTGGTGAAGTCTTTTGAAGAGCATAGTTGTTTGATTTTTAGAAGATCCCAGTTATCTAGCTTATCTGTTGAGTTTTGTGCAATGAATGTTAAGGTTTGTATCCTGTTAATGCCGTGTATTAAGGCCTGTAGTGTTGGTCCTATTTTTTCTTCTGTGAGCTTTATACCTGTAGCCTTCAGGTCTTTGATCCATTTTGAAGTAGTTTTTGTATACGGTGTGAGGTATGGGTCCTGTTTCATTTTTTTGCAAATAGATATCCAGTTTCGCCAGCACCATTTATTAAAAAGACTGTCTTTTCCCCATCTGATGGACTTTGGGCCCTTGTCGATGATCAAGTGACCGTAGGTGGATGGATTTACATCTGGGTTCTCAATTCTGTTCCATTGGTCAATGTATCTGTCGTTGTACCAGTATCAGGCTGTTTTGACTATTGTAGCTGTATAGTAGTTTCTCAAGTCAGGTAGTGTGAGTCCTCCAACTTGATTCTCCTTCTTCAGTAGTGCTTTACTTATTCGGGGCTTCTTCCCATTCCATGTAAAGTTAATGGTTAGTTTTTCCATCTCTTTGAAGAATGTTGTTGGTATTTGGATCGGGATTGCATTGTATTTGTGAATTGCTTTGGGTAGAATTGACATTTTCAGAATGCTGAGTATGCCTATCCATGAGCATGGTATGTTTTTCCATTTATGTAGATCCCTTTGGGTTTCATGCAGTAGTGTTTTGTAGTTTTTTTGTATAGGACTTTTACATCCATTGTTAGATTTAGTCCTAAGTACTTTGTATTTTTAGGGGCTATTATAAATGCTATTGTTTTCCTTATTTCCTTTTCATCGTTCTCCTTACTGGTGTATAGGAATCCAACTGATTTTTGAATGTTTATCTTGTATCCTGCTACTCTGCTGAATCTTTCTATTAGTTGCAGTAGATTTCTTGTGGAGTCTTTAGGGTTTTCTATGTATAGTATCATATCATCTACAAACAGGGACAGTTTAACTTCTTCATTACCAATTTGGATGCCCTTTATTTCTTTTTCTTGCCTTATTGCTCTAGCTAGAACTTCCAGCACAATGTTAAATAGGAGTGGTGATAAAGGGCATCCTTGTCTTGTTCCTGTTTTAAAGGGGAATGTTTTCAGCCTCTCTCCATTAAGAATGATGTTGGCCATTGGTTTTGCAAAGATGCCCTTTATTATGTTGAGAAATTTCCCTTCTATACCTATTTGATTGAGAGTTTTTATCAGGAATGGGTCTTGGACTTTGTCAAATGCCTTTTCTGAGTCAGTTGAGATGATCATGTGATTCTTTTCTTTCCTTTTATTTATGTGGTGGATTACATTGATTGATTTTCTAATGATGAACCATCCTTGCAAACCTGCTATGAATCCTACTTGGTCGTGGTGTATTATTTTTTTGATATTATGCTGAAGTCTATTGGCTAGAATTTTGTACAGAATTTTTGCATCTATATTCATGAGAGATATTGGTGTGTAATTTTCTTTTTTTTTGTGACATCTTTGCCTAGGTTTGGTATCAGCGTTATGCTGGCTTCATAGAATGAATTTGGAAGTGTATTCCTCTTCTATGCTCTGAAATAGCTTGAGTAGTACTGGTACAAGCTCTTCTGTAAATGTTTTGTTGAATTCTCCAGTGAAGCCATCTGGGCCAGGGATTTTTTTGGTTGAGAGTTTTTTTTATTACCTTTTTAATCTCTTCTCTTGTTATGGGTCTGTTCAAATTTTCAACATAACTTTGTTGTAGTTGTGGGCTTTTTTTGCTGTTCTCTTTCTATTTGTATGAGTTATGGAGTTAATGTTTTTTGTCTTTTGTTTCTCGATTTTTTTTATTTCTTTTGTTTTTGTAGGTTTTGTTTTTGCTGAGACTTTATGGTTTTTGTCTTTATTTTTATGAGTTGGTTTGTTAACTTTCTTTGTGGTTACCATGAATTTTACCCTTATCTTTCTAAGTTTGAAGCAGTCTACCCTTACTTGGTTTCGCCTTGCCTTCCTCTCCATTAGAAGATCCTATACCTATGCTGTTTATTCCCTCTTTCATTGTTTTGATGTTGTTGTCATCCATCGATTAACTGCTCTGATTCCCTGTTGTATTTCTTTTGGTTTTGGATAGTCCTCGAGAGTGCATTTCCTAGATTGGTATCTGGCTAGTACGATCCTACTTCCTAGATTCCTCTTGTGAGCTGAAGTTGTTTATCCTCAGATTGAAGAACTCCCTTTAATAATTCTTGTAAGTTTGGTTTGACTTTTACATATTCCCTTAATTTCTGTTTATCTGGAAATGACCTAATTTCACCATCAAATTTGAACGAGAGTTTTGCAGGATATATTATTCTTGGCTGGCAATTATTTTCTTTCAAGATTTTATATATGTCATCCCATTGCCTTCTTGCCTGCATGGTTTCTGCCAAATAATCTGAGCTTAGTCTTATTGTTTGTCCTCTGTATGTGACTTCTTGTTTTGCACGAGCTGCTCTCAGGATTCTTTGTTTGACTTTTGTTTTAGTGAGTGTGAATATGATATGCCTTGGTGATTTTCTTTTGGAGTCTCTTCTATATAGGGTTCTTTGAGCTTTTTGGATGGGCAGCTTTTCATCTTTCATGATATTGGGGAAGTTTTCTGCCAGCAGTTCCTCAATTATCCTCTCTGTGTTTTCTGTTTTCTCCTACTGTTCTGGAATTCCAATCACTCCTAAATTTTTGCTTTTAATTGTGTCCCACATAACTCTCAGGTCTCTTCATTTTTCTTTGTTCTTTTTTGAGTTTTCCTGAAACAGTGTTTGTCTTCAGTTCCACTGATCCTGTCTTCCACAGTTTCAAATCTGCTTCTCAGCCCTTCTATGACATCAGCCATTTCTGAAATCTTGTTGTTTATCTTTTTGATTTTTAATGGTTGTTTTTGTATAATTTATAGTTGTGAAATTATTTCAACATTTTGTTCCTGCATCATCTTCCTGAATTCTTTGAATTTTTTGTCTGTTTTTTCCATGAATTTGTCTATTTTTCCTCATGTTTGTCAGATTTTTGCCTCAGTTCTTGGAAAACTCTGAATATTAGAGATTTGAATTCCCTATCAGGTAGTTCTAGTTCATTTTCTTCCACAGGAGAGTCATCTGGTGTTTTACTTTGGCTGCCTACTGGAACCATCCTGTCCTGTTTTTGTAAATGTTTTGATATTGTCTGCTGTTTTCAGGGCATTTGGTAGTTATTTTTCTCGTTTATTGATTGTAGATTTGTTTGTTTCATCCCTTTTTTTAAAGAAATATGACTATGTCTGAGCAGGTGGACTGTGTGTTCTTTGTTGTTTGCTCGTCTGTGTGCTCAATACTTTTTGCCTCCTTCTCCAACTGGCAGGATCAGTCACTCAGGTATGGTACAGCAGGGCAGGTCTAGCTGAAGAGGAGTTACTGGGATGGGTTGTTTGTGGCACTTACTACAGCCACCAGGGCGGGTCGGTAATCAGTGCTGGGCAGGTTCAAGTAGGTCATGCCTGTACTGTTTGGTGGTGTCATGTCAAGCGCATGGTGCAGATAGGCAGGATGCAGCGGGGAGATTGTTTTGTGTGGATCTAAGATGGATAAGGGAGAGAGGAGGGAGGAACAGCAGCCAAAAAACATACAAACAAATAAAAAAGAATGCTAGGGGAGCTTGCCGTTGGAATGGAGATATGAGAGACTATGAAATGGAGTAAAACCGAAAGGGGAAGAGGAAGAAAAGAAAAAAATGAATAAATAAAAATCAGAAAGGTTAAAGAACCACAAAGTTCCAAGGGATCCCACCAATGCAGCTATGAGGTCTGGGGAAGTCGCTCTCAGGTGTCGCAGTACAGCGTGGCTAGAATGCATACAGATATACAACGCCTGGTATTCAGGAATCAGAAAGAGAAGGAAGATATAGAGAGACGAGAAACTGAACAATGAAGAAAGACAAAAAGGGAAAAAGAGGGAAAATAAAACAAAACAAATTATAAAAAGAAGAACAAGAAAGGCCTCTCAAGAAAACAGAAAAAAAAAAAAAAATCCAATGAAAAAAGAAATGCTCTCAGGGATCCCTCTGCACTTCTGTGGAAGCTGAAGGGGAGTTCCTTGCCACGGAGCTACGCCTGGCCAGAAAGGGCTCCCAACTCAAGGAAAAGAAAACAAACAAATAATTCAAAATGAACAAACGAACAAAAGCCCCGGGATCCCACCAGCACGGTAGCCCATACCGGGAAGAAGCTCCACACTCGAATGGAGCTCCACAGCCCCTCAGGAAGAAGCAAAGATGGTGCATGCAGCCAGGCACTCGAGCAAAAAGAGGGGGAGGTGGTGAGAGGCAAGCAAGAAATCCAAAGAAGCAGGAAAAAAAAAAAAAAAGCAACACCAGCAGCCAACAACTGACACTCAGACAGCCAACTAGTGCGGGCTGGTGTTTCTGGACAAGAGACTGTGTCTGCGGGAAGCAGAGGAGGGCAAGTGTGGGTGAAGAAGCCTGGAGAGTGGGAAAGCATATATCACAAATTGCCAGCGCTCTGCAGCCCCTCAGGAAGCAGCAAAGGTGGCGCACGGAGCCAGGCACTCAAATTAAAGGAGGGGGAGGTGGTGAGAGGCAAGTGAGAAATCAAAAGAAGCAGAAAAAAAAGGCAACACTAGCAGCCAACAAATGGCACCCAGAGAGCCGTCTGCTTGGGTGTGTGGAATCGAAGCAGCTGGCGTCTCCTGGTCAAGAGACCGTGGCCACGGGATGCAGAGGAGGCCGAGCCGGGGCTAAGAGGGGTGGGGGGTGGGAAAGCACACACCGCAAATTACCGGTTGTTTTGTCTTCTGCTGGATGCTCCGTGAGGCTGCTTTCTCATACCCCCATTTGCTGGTCTCTGATAGGAGTCCAAGATGGTGGATCTGCGCTGCGTTAGCTGGTAGGGGACCTCTGCATGAATCTCTCCTCGCTCTCCATTCTCTGTCAGTTTTCTCACTCCATTTGATGCTTGGCTGAGTTCTTTATCTCTTCATTTGATGTTTTAGGGTTTCAGGATTGTTGTATTCTCTGTTTGGCTTAGTTTTTTGGATCTTTGCTGTGGAGGGAAGGCGTGGTGCTTATGCCTAGAGCGCCATTTTGCCGGAACCTCCAGCACCTTATTGTTTTTAACTGCTATTGAATTGACCCCCAACAGATGGTAAACCACAGCTCATGGCGACCTCATGCACAAAGGAACAAAATGCTGCCCAGTCCTACACCATCCCCACGATAAGTTGCAGATCAGACCATTGTGATCTGTATGGTTTTAATTGGCTGACTTTTGGAAGTAGATTGCCAGGCCTTTCTTCCTAGTCCATCTTAGTCTGTAAGCTCTACTGAAACCTCTTCAGCATCATAGCAACACACAAGCCTCCACTGACAAATGGGTGGTGATTGTGCATTGGGTGCACTGACCAGGAATCAAACCCTGTAACTACTGGATTTTATCTTATCTAGGGCTAGCACATGTTAGATGAAGTTTTGCAGGGTATGTAAAGAAGGAAAGCTCTAAATAGTAGCTGAAAATCTGCTTTTGGAGGCTTTTTTAATAAAAACAACTGGATGTGTACAAATTTGAGTTTGGCACTGATAGATTTTTTTGAGCAAAAGGGTCTCAGCTTGCTATGAAGTAAACAACTTAGGGCCAGTACACAGAGGCCATCTTTGGCTCATTTATATAACAGAAGTTCAGCAGCTAGCCAGTTAATCACATTTTTTAGTTATGGAATATTGCCCTTAAAGGACCTTCTAACGTTATCTAATGTAGATCCCTCATTTAGCAAGTGAGCAAACTGCAGTCCAGAAAGGCTGGGGAATGCCAATGGCCACATGTGGTAGGGACAAGTCTATAACATTGGCCTCCTGACCCTGAGGCCAGGGCTATATTCCCAATATTTGCTACCAAGTGCCAGCAAATGAAGAAATGGTGCTATTATTGTTTCCTTGCCTACAGAAATTTAAGGCTTAAGGACACATTCACGCCAGTTAGAGACCTAGAATGGTGATTCTGAATCATAACTGACAGAAGGGCTGGGTCCTAACGGATATTTATGAATATTCAAAACTTTATGGGCTGTGAGTACTCAACAAACACCATTTACGTAGCATTTATGATTTTCGCATGTGCAAATAGCTCTGTATTTCTAGGGCTTGGGTAACACAGGATAATAAGGAATTCCACATGTGTAATTTGCAATAGATTCCCTTTCACCGGCAGGTGAGCAAAAAAAGGGCCAAATTTCTCAGGAAATAACTATCAATATTCAGAAGCTCAGTGCTATTGTAATTAAAAAAGCCACTATGCATGTTCTGCTTCAAAGACAAGCTGATTTTTAAAAAGGGTTTTTCATGAGCAGAAAATTGCTAAAAATGAGACCATTTTATGGGTAGGAAACCATAAAAATTGTCCACTTTAAACTCTGGCTTTGTCTTAGTTTCTATAATTTCTTCTCACATGCTATTTATTATTGACAGTCAAGCTGCAAGCAAAAATGGTTTGGACCGATTAAAACCTCTTCTATTTAAAAATTAGAAATGGAAAGACAATTTTTGTTCCTTTTTTTTTTAAAGTCAGGGAGGGGAGTGCACTTAAGCTGAAATATTTTGTGTACTAAAGTTTCAGTTAGTGGGAATTAGAATGACTGAGTTATAACCTCACCTTGAAGGGCAGGCAATGAAATGTCAACAGACCCTCAGAAGCAGAGCGCTCCAGGAGGTGATATAACACGTTGCTGGGATATAGTTCTTATCAATCTATCTAATTGTGCTTTTGCAACTTTTTTTATTTTGTAGTGGTTTCATATTCACTTATGGGTTCCTTCAGTCTTTTGAATATTTTACAGTGTGTGAAGACACTTGGTCTTTTAATCAAAATGCCAGCCTAAAGAAGCAGGAAAAACTTAGCAAAAGTCTTACTTCGGTTTGTAGAAGTAAAAAACGAATGAACAAACAAAACAATGATCTCCTGTTCTTTATTAAGAAAACATGAAAGACATATGCTGGCGATTTTGATTTTTTTTAGATATTTGTTTTACCATCTTCTCCACCTGAATAATGTCAATTATCTGATATGCAGCAATCCCTTTCTTTACCTGTAATTATCCTTCTCTCTTCTTCATCTAAGGGGTCCTGGCCCTGGTGGCATAGTGGTTAAGTGCTTGGCTGCTAATCAAAAGGTTAACAGTTCAAACTCGTCAGCTGCTCTTCAGGAGAAAGATGTGGCAGTCTGCTTCTGTAAAGATTTATAGCATTGGAAACCCTGTGGGACAGTTCTACTCTGTCCTATAGGGTCGTTACGAGTTGGAATCGTCTCAATGGCAATGGGTTTGGCTTCTTCATTTCTCTACCCTTGAGCTTTTTCTTTTTTTCTACTATGGATTTATTCAAAGAAAGTCTATGAAAATATTTATCTTCTCCTCTGAGAGATTGAATATACACCCAGAAAATGGCTAGACTATATATGACAATAGAACCTTGATTCACATAGGATGTGCAGGAAGCTGAGACACAACCTCTGCAATAATAGTCATAGAATGGTCAGGACTTGTCAATGACAATCAGCTTCTCTATTTTTTACTTGCACTTCCAACTCAGGACCAACCACAGAAAGCCAAATGTACTCCCCAAACCATTCACATAAGATGTCCCACTTTTAGTTAGCCCACCTCCAGATTCCCATCTCCAATGTCTTTCCTTCAGAGCATGCCTGAAGCCTTCCATTTTTTTCTCACTGTAGAGCTTTCCTACTGCCCTGCCTGCTTTTGAGTCTCTGCCAAATGCAAGCAGAGGTGGCTGACTCCCTTGCTATATCAAGCTTTGAATAATAGCCTCTGTTTTTTCTCATTTTTGTGTTCTTCATTCACTTCTAAACCTCCCTGTGACTGAATGTCTCACTTAATACCTTTGTTTTTCCATATATTCCATGTGGCATAACACAAAACACTCAAATAAGAGACAGAACAGGTTATCTGGGGCACTTGCAGGTGACATTCTGGGTCTGCCTCTATTTGCAGTCCCTTCAAGAGTTTGCTGCTCCATGTCCCATTGTCCTTGTCCACTACTTTGCCTGATACCTGCCCTTCCTCACTTATCCTGGGTCTGAGTCTTCCTTAGGAGTATCCCCAGTTCACCCCAGACCCCTCTGCAGATAGAATAGACACATTCATACCCTCTCATCTCAGCTGGGAGATGTTCTCCAAGTTACTGCTTCCCAACCTGGTCACAGACATACCAGACAAGGCTCACCAGTCAGGAAGGGTGGTTTGCAGATAAATACACCTTTAAAGAGGAAGACATTCTTCAACTTTTTTTTAACATTTTGCTTTGAGGTTTATGTGAAGAAAATTTCTGTGGGCTGAAAACATAGGAAAGAGCTCAACTTTCAGAAGAACTAACCAATGGGTTTCATCTCAATGCCTGTTAAAATCTGCACCAAACCTCTCCTAAGTTTTCCCTCCTGTGCCATCTCCCTCTGTATAATAGACTCAATTCAGAAAAATAAAATGAAATGGAGACTTCACTGGGAAAGATGCTTCTATCCGAGATAATAAAATGAAAGGTAGAACAAAGGAAAAGAGAAAAGGACTGAAGGAAGGCGGGAAGGAGTGGCGGGGAGAGAGGAAGGAAAGGAGAGAGGAAAGGAGGGAGGGAGGCAGAGAGCAAGGGAAGGAGACAGGCAGGCATTCAGACAGACTTGAAGTCTCTAGGTCACCTTGTCAAAGGTAAAATTCGACTTACTAAATTGGGGTTAGGGTCTCATCCTGATCCAATCAATTGACACTGAAGCAGAGGTCACACAGCCCAAATCTGGCTGCTGGGACAAAGACTCAGAGAAAGGAACTCAATATGAGCTAGGCCAGTACTCTTTGCTAGAGCTATTTTGTTTCCCAGGGGGCATTTGACAGTGTTTGGAGACATTGTTTTTGTGGTCACAATGGGAGGTAAGCGGTGGTACAACTAGCACCTAGTGGGTAGAGACCATGGATGCTGCTAAACACATCCAATTGCACAGAACAGCCCCTACCAACAAAGAATTATTTTGCCCCAAATGTCAGAGTCCTTGAGATTGAGAAACTCTGAACTAGGCTGACATCCCAAAGCGAGGATTGATTAGCACCAGCTTAGCACTGGGAAGACATAAGATAATCAAGAGAAAAAGGACAAATAAGTAATAATTTCTATATTTACTGAGTATTTACTATGTTACAAACACTATATGAAGTATTTGGTTGACATCTTTTCATTTACTCTTTGTAACAATCCTACAAGGTAAGTCCTATTCTTTCTGTTATATGGAATACCAAACCAGACTCTCTTTTTCCAAAGCTCATGTTCTTAACTATAAACTAAATAGTGACAACAATGAGAAATCACTATAGCTTTTGGATTTCTACCCTGTTTTCACCTAAAGTACCTGGAAAAAAAACCACAGATTCCTGAGTGCTGAACTTGTAAGCCTAACAAGTGATAATAAACTTATTGTCATCAGTTGCTAGGAAGCACTGTAAAAGCGACAGTCAGATCATGCCATCTATCAAAGGGATTTGAAAGTAATATAAATCCCTACATAAATATGCAGGCTGATATGTGAACAGGGAAAGGAGAGTCCAAACTTGTAGACCCTATACTACCTTTTGTGCATTAAATGTAACTAATTATAAAAGAACTGAATACACATTAAAATGTGGCAAATAGATGTTATAATAATAATGTATTTGTTCCACATGTATTTAACGAGTACCTAGTACTGGAATTCTGCAGCATAAGTCTCTGCTCCTCCCCCAATGGCATTTAAATAACAGCAATAAATGCAGTAATAGGAATAATAGTAATAAACAGCAATTGGAGTATTTATAGAATGTCTCCTATATAGTCGATTCTGTTTTAAGTGCTTTACTTGTATTAATTAATCCTCACAACAACCCTTTGAGGTATGTACCATTACTGTTAAATCAAAGTTAGAGATAAGGAAACCAAGGCACAGAGAAGTTAAGCGGGTGCCCAAAGTCACACAGCTAAGAAGTTAGGCAGATTTGGAAGATGCACTCAAGTCTTGCTGTAGAGCCCAGGGTCTTCCACACAGCACTGATCATCATCTCTTTAACATCCTTCTCAGGGATTCATTTTAAGTTTAGACTGGGTCTACTGTGTATCTGGGTATGTGTGCTGAACTAGTGGAGTGGTGCCATGGAAGGCTTTTGGTATAGGGTTAGTGGTGGTGGCTGATGTTGTTAGTTGCCATTGAGTCAGCTCCAACTCATGGTGACCTGTGTAAAACGGAATGGAGCATTGCTCAGTCCTGCGCCAACTTCACAATTATTGTTATGCTCTAGTCCATTGTTGTGGCTGCTGTGTATTTTGAGTGTCTTCCAACATAAGGGGGTCATCTTCCAACACTATGTCAGACGATGTTCTCTTGTGCTCCAGAGGGTTTTAACTGGCTACTTTTTAGAAGTAGATTGTCAGGCCTTTCTTCCTAGTCTGCCTTAGTCTGAAAGTTCTACTGAAACCTGTCCACCATGGGTGACCTTGCTGGGATTTGAAATACCAGTGGCATAGCTTCTAGGATCATAGCAACATGAAAGCCACCACAATATGCGAAACTGACAGACTAGTGGTATGGGGCCTGTGGAGTCTCTGGGAAAAGGAAGCCACACCTAACACAGGAGCAAACAACCCTAGCTTTCAGAGGTACATAGGGACTCTCAGTGACATGTGGGGTATGTTGACAACACTTGGCTTTAGATGCAGTTTTGTACCATAGGGAGAAACAGTGAAATGAAAAAGCTGCTCCTCCACTTTCTGAATCACACTAGTACCCCAGCAACATTCCACTGGGACTCCTTTACCTGAATGCAAAACAAAGAGGAGAAGCCTTTCCATGTCACCCTCTCACACACCACAGGACAGATTTGACTTCCGAGGTCTTCAGAGGTGTCACCAAATGAGAAACACTGAGCCCGGAGGCCAGCAAGAAGGAATTTGGCCTGTGGAGGAGATGCACAATGTTGTGGCAGTGCCTTTTGTGCCCAGTGAGCAGCAGCAGCCACTTCCAGGGAATTGCTGTGCCCTGGGTGGTGCAAACAGTTAAGCTATAGGCTGAAAGGTTGTAAGTTTGAATCCACTCAGATGTGCCTTTAAAGAAAGGCCCGGTAATTTACTTCTGAAAAATCCTCCAATGAAAACCCTATGGAGCATAGTTCTACTCTGACACACATTGGGTTGCCATGAGTCATAATCAACTTGATGGCAACTGGTGTAAGTGTATGGTATAAAGAGCAGTGACAGAGAAAAATGGACCCAGTGGAGCAGCAGAAAGAAGTGGCTGTGGCCTGCAGAGTGGCACTGATTCCACGGAAGGGCAGCATGTGTCACACAGGGCTCTGGAGATTCTAAACGTACTTAGGAGAGAATTTACAGGGGGCTGGGTTTCATGCATTGGCAGTTTGGGGGAAATGAGCCAAAAAAATTAGGTATTAATATTGGTGCTCCCACATATGTACTCAGAGGGAGGTGAGGCTTGGGGAAATTACAGTTCCACGCAATTGATCCCAGAGCAGATGTTTATGTAGATCTCTTTCAAAAGCTGAGAAGGGGCACTGCAAGATATGGACTGACAGGCAGATACCAGTGAGCCAGAAGAAAAAGTGCTGGGTGATTTGTGCAAGAAGTAGAAAGGGAGGGCTAAGGAGAGGAAGATTTAAGCTGACCCAATCACTTGCCAAGGTGATTGTGAAGGGCGAAGGAAGACCTAATGAAAAGGACTTTGTAAACACGCTGTGTTCTATACGTGGTTTATTAAGTGATAAAGCTGAGAACTTTATTCAAGATGATCACAGGCAGTAATTCAATAGCATGAATAGGAAATGCACTTGGAAGAAAACAACAAACTAGAGAAAAGAAAATCAAATTGGGTAGGTTAAAAAAGAGATGGTTAAAAGAAGGAGCAGGAAGGGGAGAGAGGAAGCACCCAGTTGCAGTGCTCTAGAGATGAAAAGAAAAAAAAAAATCATTTGTTGACCTCCTAAAGAAGAGACAGAGTGTGAGCACCTGGCTTAAATACCAAAGGGATTAAATGCCATGGACAAGTGCTGCTACCTATGCTATAATGAGGGTGCTGATATGAAGTGGTTGAAAATTGAATGAGAGACCAAATCGAACTCCCCCTGAGAGTGAGATGTCCTGTCCTCCAGGCATCTGTTTTTAATCAGTGACAAAAGACTGGAAATTAAAGGCAAATGTTCCAGTTTCCTTTCCTCTACTCACTAGGTGGTGGCCCCATGTATGTTAGAGCAGACGTGTCCTCCGTACGGTTTTCAGTGGCAGATTTTTTAGAAGTGTCATCAGGCCTTTCTTCTGAGGCACCTTGGGTAGACTTGAACCACTAACCTTTCTGTTAGAAGTTGAGTGCTTAACCATTTGCACCACCCAGGGACTCCATGGGGTCACCATGAGTCCAAATCAGCTGGACAACAACTGATTACTAACTGAGTGTGGGTAGCAGCTAGAAGGCAGAGGAGTTCTCACTGACTTTGGAAACAGCAGGTCTTTCTTACAATGTTGTTGAGATACTTAATAATCATTCCGCTTGTTTCTATATGGGAAGGAGGCTGCCATTTCTCTAGGAAAGCACAATAAAAGAAAAGCATCACCAATCCTTCTATCCACCCACCATCCATATGAGCTAGAATTGGGGTAAATGTCATTTAGTTGCGGGTAAGCCCAGCTCTTGCCTATTTTTTTTTTTCCTCTGATATTTGCCTGCTAAATCTCTCTCTTCCTGCACCCATGTAGTAAACACATCCTTGGCACAGTGTTGAAGGGTGCCACTTTCTAGTTCTCTCTAGCCTGCTCTCAAATAAGATATGATGCAACTCCACATCTCCTTGTAGATGGATGGATAAGTATGCTTAGATTTGGCTCTGGAGACTTAGCTTTCTCCCATCAAGTCCCAAGGTCTAGATTGGAGAATGTAGTAGGAGGACTAAAGCATATCCTCCAGCACAGTTCAGCTGATGAAAATCTCCATCTGTGTCCAATATCTGTTCTCATTTGTTTAAGAACTTGGAAGGGAAGAAGATGTGGTTAATTTGCATATCTGAATGACCAAGAAGCTACTTACTCCCTAAACAACTGTGGCAAAATCACTTTTCTGTTATAGGCCTCAGTTTACTCAATCTGTAAAATTGAGAAAAATAATATACGCAAAGACTCTTTTGAGAATTATATTAAACAATGTACATGAAGGCCACAAATCGTAGTAAGCACACAATAGAGATCTGCTCAGTGTGTGCAGTTTGGAGCATTTTTTCCAAACATTCTACATTCTAGCTTTTGTTAGGCTAAAAATGAAGTTGCTAATATTTATCACTTCTCAACAACAACAACGAAAGTTTGGGCATAAGAGTGGAATTCTTGGGAGATAGTAATTAAAGTGGAATGGCTTCCATCTTGTAGGCCAGGCATATTTCTAAAACTTGACAGTTCAACTCCTGATATGCCTCATACTCGAGCAAATCAGCAAACATATGATTAATTTAAAAGCAACTCAAGTTATTAGTTTTTTTTTTTTTTTTTTTTTTTTTAGCTTTTTCAATGCCAGATCTTCAGAAAATAAGTAGTGCCTATTCCAGTTTGAAGATATGACATAAAGTCAATGTTTCCCACTTCTCTCCAAAATCACCGAAAAGCAAAAAGGAAATGCAGGAACACAATTTCTTCTTCAAGGAAACTAGGAGATAGCTGAAATCCTGAAAAACAAAGTGTTGGAAGGACTACAGGAGAACAGGAAAAAGAATGAAGGGAGGATATTCAGGGTTGCAAGATCTCTAAAAGGGCCTTCAAATTACACTTCTATATGGTGAAGCCCACAACTCTGCAGCATAAAGCCTAATTCTCTTGTTTGCAATCATGGAAACAAAGTGCATGAGCTGATGAGAGGAGATTTCATAGACATAGTTTGGAATCGAGAAGTAGATGAGGTAGAGGTGATTAATAAATCACACAGACAAGACATTTTATCATCATCTACATAGGAAAGGGATATAGGGAGAACTCGCTTGGAGCAGTCTCACTACTACCTCATTCCTTTGGAGAAGGATAAGTAGGAGTTTAAAGAATAAAAATACAAAATATTGGATTATGAATAAAATTCTTGCTTTTCTAGACTATTCGTGATCCTCAGAAAGAACCAAAAAAGATACAAAAAGAAGAATATGAAATAACGAACAGGGAAAACAAATGAGAAGTAAAAATACTCAGCAAGATAATGTTGCCATAGAACAGATGAAAATTGTGCCCTAATAATTAATCATATAATTACTTATTCACAGTAAGTGTGTAATAAATGCCAGGTGAAATTACTCAAAATGTTACAGTGTACTAAATTTCATATTGCTGATGTGAAATAGTATTTAAGAAATAAAACGATATTGTGGAAGCATTATAAAAAGGTTAAAAGCCTGTGTCCAGAAGAGTTAAATCTTAGAAACTCAGAATTATAAAGTACACAAAGTCTTGGTAAGAATCTTAGTTCCATTACTGGGCTCTAGAATTTGATTACTGTCTATCAAGCACAAAATCATCAGGAAGAGATGAGCACCATGTGAGCTCAAAACTGAGGTTTATTATTTGTTCTAAGAGCAGCCTTTTTATCTGTTTTCCTCCTGACTAATAGAAGAGATGAAAAGAATGGAATGAAAATGAATCCCAATAATATTTTGGAAGAGAATACCACTTAATAACAAGAAAGTAAAGCTGGAGTGGGAACAAGGGAAAGGGAGAAAACCCTTCAGCTTGATAGCTCTGTGTCATGGCGGTGTCTGACAAGATGAGGAGAGAGGGGAGAGCTTATATAATGTGTTTTGTATTGGTCTTTCAATAGGCAGCCGAGCTATGCTATTGCTGCTTCATAGAAGAAAAGAGCTGGTTCTGACTTAGCTGACGGGGTATGGATGGGCAGAGAGACCACTGTGTGCACTTACAGGGCTCCGTTTTATTAAAATACCTGAAGAGAAAGCAGAGGCTTGAAGAGCTTAATGTATTTGAATGCAATCTTAGGATGTAAGGCAAGATACCAGCACTGTGGGGGAGAAATCACAGGGCCCCTCACTGCCTGCTACTTACAGGTATTTATTTATTTTGCATTTTAAAAACCTTGAGAGAGAGAGAGAGAAGCAATGGAATCTGGGAGGGAAAGCTCTGAATTGAGAATCCTGTGACTTGGGTCCTAATACCACCTCTGATGTTAATGCATTGTGAAATCTTGGGCTCTCCCTTTGGCTCCCAGGCCTTGGTTTCCCCTCTGTATAATGAAAGGGTTGAAGTGCTGGCCTGTAGGTTCTCTAAGGTGTTTTCCAACTTGAAAATTCTATGATGTGTTTGTGGGTGTCAAAAGTCTCAATCCCACAATTTGTTTATTGCGTTTTCTGTATTGTGTTTTACTTGCCATCTTATATTTCATTATTCTTTTTCTGAGCTCCTTTGTTACAGGCAAGCACAGAACATTTTCCCCTCTGCCTACTTTTGCTTAAACTATGCCACTCCCTATCACTGTTTCTGGTTTCCCACTTAAATACGCTTGTCTTTGGGACTCAATTCAATGTTCTTGTTCTCCTTCCCGAAAGAAATAATCTCCACCTCCTTGAGTCTCCAAAAACTTTCTTTGTGCCCCCTTCTGGCACTCATCATATTCTGCATGATATTGCAATCATGAGTTCATAGATTGTCTTCCTGAGTAGCAAGTACTATGAACTCTTCAGCGGTTGGGACCAATGGCATTCAGATACACCCATTAGTGAAATGTTGAAATATGTCCATAACATTTGGTAAATAGCCACTGCACCAATCCACCCAAAGAGACCACCTGTTCCAGCTTTCTCACTGTTTCCTTCAGGACACCTTGATGCCCTCTTATTCAAACAACTGGCATAACAGATTCTCCAGGATCCTAGTCCAGGGCTACAGATTTGTCTTTTCTGATAGGTCAGAATTCATGTTGTGCAAGTTGTTAAATATTTTGGATGTCATCTTTGCTCTGTATCCCCCGTCCCAATCTCCTGCATATTGCCTTAAAAACAATAAATGACAGAGCCAGGCTTGTTCCAAAATGGTAAAAACAATAGAAAAAGAATTAGGGAGTAGGAGTGGGTCAGAGAATGAGATGTGGTTGTTCTATGAGTTTAAGGCTTGTTTCCTGGCTTCGAAAGACATCTAAGCATTTCAGAGAAAGGTGTAAGGAGAGGATATAAAATTTAAAGTCATTGTGCAAAATAGGAATGAAATAAATGTATGCTCTGTAAAAAAGATTCGGAGATTTTCAAAAGTTTAGTGACCATCAGAGGAGTATTAGATGTGACTTGTTGTTGTTGTTATGTGCCATCAAGTTGGTTCTGACTCATAGTGACCCTATACAACAGAGTACAACAGCCCCATAGGGTTTCCAAGGAGTGGCTGGTGGATTCGAACTGCTGACCTTTTGATTAGCAGCCCAGCTCTTAACCTTTGTGTTACTAGGGTTCCAGATATGACTTAAGAGTTAAAAATTGGAGCCATTACTCCTTATCTTTGAGTATAAAGAATGTGACCCAGCCGGAGTTGTACTCACAAGGACATACCAACTGGGACCTGAGGTATCTTGAAAAACATCTTTTAGGGAATCTTTCACATAACCAAATATTAAATAAACGGCAAAAGACCCACACATTTCCCACTCTTTTATTTTTCTGTTAGCATTTAGTATATATGTTGGACCAATGAAGACTGTCGTTACTGAAACCTGTACCAATGATTATTAAGAAAGACAATTAAAATCATAGAATCACAGTGATTTAGCAGGTATTAGCCAATCTGTGTAAAGGTGAAACTTCAAGTGATTTTACCCATTTGTAATGTTAATATACACTGATGATTCTGTTAACATTTCTTGGACTTGGGCAGACATAGCTCTTGCAGCATGCTTGTATATTTCCCACTTTTGCCTCTTCAAATATATACCAAATAAAACCTTTCTTTTTCCTTTACTATAACTTTCTTATAGTAAATTTATACAGTGATTTTACCCTAGGACAGATAGTACTACTTTCTTCTGATTATTCCCAATCTTCATTCTCTCTCTCTGTCAGGGTTATTCTATTTCTCCTGACCCCAGATGAGAACCCTTGCCAAGTTCTGGCCCCTTTGCCCTCTCTTCTCTATATTCTTTTCCTATAACTAGTATATGTTGACAAGGTTGCAGAATACACGGTCAGTATATAGAAAATGATTAGAATTTGATTTACTAACAAGTGAACAACTGGAAATCAAAAGTAAAAAAGAAAAAAATGTTATTTAATAGAGCACCAAAGAAAATGAAAGCCTTAAGTATAAATTTAATAAAATCTGTGCAGGATTTCTAAGTTGAAAACTACAAGAAATTGATGAAAAATATCAAATAAGACATAAAAATAAATGGAGAGATATAATGTGTTCAGGAATTGGAAGATGCAATATGTTGAAGATGTTAATTCTCCCAAACTGATCTTTCAGATTCAATACAATCCCAATATAAATCACATCAGAATTTTTGGTAGGTATTGACAAGCTCATTTTCAAATTCTATATAAAAATGCAAAGAGCCCAGAATAGGCAAAACAATTTTAAAAAAGAAAAATAACATTGGAGGACTTACATTATCCACTTTCAAGACTTACTATAAAGCTACAATAATACAGACAGTGCAGTAATGGAGAAAGGTAGATATATAGTTCAGTGAAATAGAACAGATGGTCCAGAAATAGACATAAAAAAAATGCCCAATTGATTTTTGACAATGGTACCAAAGCAATTAAATGCAGAAAGGATAGTCTTTTTAACAAATGGTGCTGGAACAACTGAACATCCTTATTAAAAAAAAGAGAATCTACCTAAATTCATACTTTATACAAAAGTTAGTCCAAAAGGTATTATAGACCTGTGTCTATAATAAAATATAAACTATATATTTTTTTATATATAAAAAAATATAAACTATAATTTTTTAAAATAAATTATGAGAAAAATCTTTTAGACTTTGGATTAGATAAGAGTTCTTAGATAAAACACCAAAAGTATGATCCATAAAACAGAAAACACTTATTTGATTTTGTAAAAACAAAACACTTTTTCTCTGCAAAAGACATTTGATAAGAGAATGGAAAGATAAGCCCCAGACTTGGAGAAAATGTCTGCAAATCATATATCTGATAAAGAACTGTCACAATTCAACAATAAGAGAAGAAAAATTCAGTAAAAAATGGCCATAATATTTGAACAGACACTTCACCAAAGAAGGCATATAGATAGAAAATAAGCACATGAAAAGATGCCAACATTATTAGTCACTGGGGAAATGCAAATTAAAATCACAATGAGATACCACTTTTTAGCATGGCTCAAACAAATAAAAACCCTGACAACTCAAAACCACAATGAGATATCACTTCACCCTCCACTAAGATGGCTGTGATTTAAAAAAAAAAAAAAAATGAAATGAACCCTCATCCGTTGCTGATGGGAATATGAAATGGTTCATATGCTGTGGAAAATGATTTGGAGTTCCTTAAAAAGTTAAGCATAGAAATATCATACAAAAAAAAAACAAAAACCAAAAAAATCCACCAAAATACCAAATCCTTTGCAGTCGAATAGATACCTATTCATGGTAACCCTATAGGACAAAGTAGAACTGCCCCATAGGGTTTCCAAGGAGCAGCTGGTGGATTCGAACTGTTTGGCTTTTGGCTAGCAGCCAAGCTCTTAACCATTGCATCAACAGGGCTCCTATATATCCTAGGTATATATCCAAAAATAATTGAAAGCAGGAATGCAAATAGATACTAGTACCCCACTGTTCACTGCAGCACTATTCACAATAGTCAAAAGGTGGAAACGGCCTAAATGTCCATCAATAGATGAATGGATCTATATTCCATTCCATTATATGTTACATTCATATAATGGAATATTACTCAGCCATAAAGAGAAATGAAGTCCTGATTCATGCTACAATATGAATGATCTTTGAAAACATTATGCTGAGTGAAATAATCCAGTCATGAAAGACCACATATTGTATGATTCCACTTACATGAAATATCTACAATAGGCAAATGTATAGAGACCAAAGTTATTAATGGTTACAAGGAGTTGGGGAGGTGGGGAGAAGAGAAGTCATTGCTTGTGGGGCACTGAACTTCTGTTAAGGATGATGGAAAATTTTAGAAACGGATAGTGGGGATGGTTGCATAACATGATGACTGAATTGTACATGTAAAAAATGTTGAAATGGCAAATGTTTTGTTATATATATGCTTACTACAATAAGCAAGACAAAACAAAACCCTGACAATACCAAGTGGTCACAAAGATGCTGAGCACCTGGAGCTCTCATACATTGCTGATAGAAATGCAAAATGGAGTAGCCATTATGGAAAATAGCTTGTCAGTTACTTATAAAGTTAAACATACACTTGCCATATGCTACTCTTAAGTACTTATGCTAAAGAAATGAAAACATATGCCCATACAATAATGTCACATGAATGTTTATCATAGCATAAAACTGCTATCATAATTTTCAAAAACTGGAAGCCATCAAATGTCCCTCAACTGGGAAATTGATAAACTGTGATACACAAAATAAAATTCACTTTTTTTGTTATACAGTTCTACAAGTTTTGACAAATACGTAGTCATTTAACCACCAACACAAAGTACAAAAGAGCTCCATCACTGCCCAAAAAATTCCCTTAGCTGTGTATCTTGATTTAAAAATTAAAAAAATAAATAAAATGGGTGTAATAAATCAAAATTCCTCTGGAAATACTTCTGTCTAAAATTTTGCATTTTGAAAACAGTCTGGCAGTTTCTAATAAAGCTAAGCATATGTACAATGTACAATCCATAAATTTTACTCTTAGGCATGTCTCTAAGTAAGAAAAATGTACTCTTACGTCCACAAAAGGGCTTGTATAAGAATATTCATTGCAACATCATTCCTAATAGCCTCAAACTGAAAGCTACTCAAATGCCTATCAAGAGTGAAGTAGATCTAGTGAAACAGTAGAATAAATAGTAAAATTGTGATAAGTTCACATAGTGGAATACTATACTGTAACGAGAATGAAGAATGTACAGCTAAACACAACAATAAGGATGAATTTCACACACATTATGTTGAGTGAAAGAAGCCAGATGCTGAAGAGAATATATTATATGTTTCCATTTATATCAGATTCAAAAACAGGAAAACTAGCTTATGGTGTTAGGTATTGTCTTAGTTATCTAGTGCTGCTATAACAGAAATACTACAAGCGGATGACTTTAACAAAGAGAAATTTATTCTCTCACAGTTTAGGAGGCTAAAAGTCTGAATTCAGGGGAACCAGCTCCAGGGGAAGGCTTTCTTTCTCTATCCGCTCTGGGGGAAGGTCCTTGTCATCAATCTTACCCTGATCTAGGGGCTTCTCAGAGCAGGGACCCCAGGTCCAAAGGATGCACGTGCTCCTGGCTTTCTTGCTTGGTAGTGTGAGGTCCCCCTGTCTCTCTGCTGGAATATCTCCTTTATATCTCAAAAGAGATTGACCGAAGATAACAACCTAATCCTGTAGATTGAGTCCTGCCTCATTAACCTAACTTCCTCTAATTCTTTCTCATTAACACCATAGAGGTAGGATTTATAACACGCACATAGGAAAATCACATCACGTGACAAAACAGAGGGCAATCACACAATACTGGGAATTATGGCCTACCTAAGTTGACACACATTTTTGGGGGACACAATTCAATCCATAACAGGTGTCATGATAGTTGTTAATTTCCTTTAGGGGAGAAGGGTAGTGACTAGGAGGAGGTATGAGGCCTTCTAGTTTCATGGGCATGCTTGTTTTGTTCAGTCTGAGAATTTCATCAAGCTGTACACTACTAATCTGTATAGTACTTTTCTATACATGTATACTTCAGTATAAATTTACATAAAAAAAGCAAAATACTTTCATCCTTTAAAAAAGTTTAATTTACGCTTAACTTTATAGGAACACCGTGGTTGCATGAAAGTATGACACATCTTCTTCCATGTCATCCTTTTTCTTATTATTAAGGGCCATTTTTCTGACTTTCAAGTCACTACGGAGTTGCAGATTTGACTTTAATGTAAATTCAACACTGCTCAAACAAAGTGTTGGTTTGCTACCTTCTTCAGTCTGGTTGCCCTCTCCTAAGACCTACACCTTCTATCAGTTTCACAAGACCAAACCAGTTGTATACCTCAAATGAAGGACTTTTCTGGAACATATCTGCTGCGTGGTGAATAGATTGCTTCACTTCATGTACTGCAGGCTATGCCCCCTAATTATATAGAGATCAATTGTTACTAGAGGTTATGGGGGGCACTCACTGGGAAGTAGTGAATTTTTGTCTATGGTAATGGGAAAATTGGCATACACTAAGGGCAATGGTTACACAACCAGACTAACGTAGCTGTTACCCTTAAGTTTCTACATCAGGAAAAAAAGGACCAAATAGCAAATAAGTATTTTATAAATTTTACAACTACAATAGCAGCCAAAAAAAAAAAAGACTGTGCCTGTTGATACTACTCAGGTACAGCTAGATACTTCATGGAAATTTTTCTTGGTTCGAATGTTTAAGGTCATATCTTCATGGGTCCATTCAATTAATTGGCCTAACATTTTTAGAGTTTCAGTTCTACCTCCTGGTTTGGTGAGTAGTGCCTAGGGTTTAAAACCTAGTGAGTGGTCACCCAAGATCTAACAATTGGTCTCTATTTGCCTGGCACAGAAGAGGAAGAAGACCCAGGAAATGGAGAAAAAAATTGACTGCAGGTTAATTGGCTCCATAGAATATTGCTTCCACTACCATGAGACTAGAAGAAATGGATGGTGCCCTGCTACCATTACTGAACACTTTCATCAAGGACCCGATAGATGGATCCTGATCAAAAGGAGAAAACTGTGGAACAGAACTTCAAACTCATATGGAAACCAGACTTACTGGATTCATTGTACTTAGGGAACCCCCAAACCTAATGCGTGGAAATAAGCTTTAATTCTTGAACCAAAATTATCCCATGAAGCCAGCATTAAGTTGAACAAGTTAGCCCTATTAATAAAAAATGTTTGCCTTCATCATAGACTCTTCTTATCTATTTATTGTTTTTATTTTTATTGTACTTTAGATGAAGGTTTACAGAACAAATAGTTCCTCATGAAACAGTCAGTACACATATTGTTTTATGACATTGGTTACCAACCCCATGACATGTCAACACTCTCCCTTCTCTACCGTGGAGGACCTTTTTTTTTTTTTGGTGAAAATACACATAGCCAAAGTTACACCATTTTAAAAGTTTCTACATGTACAATTCAGTGACATCTATTACATTCTCCCAGTTGTGCTGCTATTCTCACTATATTTTTCCAACTTATTCCATCACCATTATCTTCAACTCACTGCCCCCTAGGCTTCCCATCAAACCTTTTGAGTTACTGTTGTCAATTTGATCTCATGTAGATAATTCTTTTTTTGTTGTTGTTGTTGTTGTTGTTGTACCTTAGGTGAAGGTTTGCAGAACAAATAGTTTCTCATTAAACAATTAGTATACATATTGCCCTATGACAATGGTTAACAACCCCACGACATGTCAACACTGTCCCTTCTCAATTTGGGGTTCCTTATCACCAACTTTCTTGTCCCCTCCTGCCTACTAGTCCTTGTCCCTAGACTGCTGTGCCTCATTAGTCTCATTTTGTTTTATGAGGCTGTCCAATCCCTAGCTGAACAGTGAACTTCAGGAATGACTTTACCACTGAGCTAAAAGGGTATCTGGGGGCCGTACTCTCAGCATTTCTCCAGTCTGTCCGGCCAGTAAACCTGGCCTTTTTTTTTTGTGTGTGAGTTTGAATTTTGTTCTGCATCCTTTTCCATCTCTGTCCAGGACCCTCTGTTGTGATTCCCAGTCAGAACAGTCAGTGGTGGTAGCTGGGCACCATCTAGTTGTACTGTACTCAGTCTGGTGGAGGCTGTGGTAGCTGCGGTCCTTTAGTCCTCTGGACTAATCTTTTGCTTGTATCCTGTTCTCTTCATTCTTCCTTGCTCCCGAAGGGCTGAGACCAGTGGAGTATCTTAGATGGCTACTCACCAAGGTAGAATGTAGAACACTGTCTTTATAAACTGCGTGAACATAGACTCTTATAAAGAACTATCTATGTGAGTGTAAACTGACATCAGTTAATCTAAAGCACAATGAGAACTTTAAGGGGAAGTGAGCCTAAATTAATGGTAATAAAACAATATGGGTAGCAACAGAATGGTGACATGATGTGAAGTATGTAACCAATATTATTGAACGGTTCATATAGAAACTGTGAATGGATATTTGTTTCGTTGTATATATTGTCACCAAAAATAAATAAAATATTTTAAAAATATATTGCAATGAACAACCTTTCACCAGAGAATGGAGGATTATTCTCTTGAGAAGTAATATGGCATAATGGGCAAGAACACGGTTTCTGCAGCAGACTATCTGGGTTCAAGTCCGAGATCCTAAATTTGTCAAGTAGGGTACTAATAAAAACAGTCTCAGTATTCTCTGCCTTCCCAGCAATCACTATTCTAGATTTCTAGGGGCCAAGGATCCAGAAAAAGGGAGATGTTATTTACCACACTCAGGAAGGAGAAAGGTGGGCACATAAACTTTAATATCATATTACTATGATGCAAGAACAGCAGTACCTCATTCATTTAACTTCACAGGGAAGAAAAGTTTTTGAATACTCCATTTTTCAAGTAACAGAGGCACCAACATTTTTTTCAACTCTTTTTGATGTAAATATAATTCAAGAGAATTTTGCTCAGAATGTTCAGCATATAAATCAGGGCTTATTGCCAACACTAATTATTAAACTGTACCATAATGGTTCAGGAGTTATTATTAAGTTTTACTCCTATGCTGAAAGTTCCCAATTACTATGATCCTACAGTGAGGCTGTCTTCGTTTTAGATTTTCTGTTTCCTCCTGAAATGTCAGACAATCAGCTGTCAGTGCAGTTGACTTAATACATATGAAAGTCCTGACATACATAGGTGATCGATCAATGTTAGTGCACTTTCTACGTGATATTAGTGTGTCTGCTTTCATTACCCCTTTCTATCTTACCATTTTCTACTTCTAATTCTCTCTTGACTGGTATTATAAAGTTTCTAAGAATTGACTATTTGTTTATAACCTGTCTTCTTTTCAAATAGGACCCAAAAAACCTAAGTCAAAAGAAAAAGATCAATAAATTTGACTGAATTGAAATTTAAAATCTCTGTATTCCAAAAACCACCATAAACAAGGTTAAAAATTAAATGCTAGACTGGGAAAATATTTGCAACATATATAACAAAAGGTTGTTAGTCAAAATAGTTGAAGAACTACTATAAATCAATAAGAAAAAGATAAGCAACAAAGCAGAAAATGACAAAATGTATGAACAGACTATTCACAGAAGACATACAAATGAAATACTGTATATGAAAAGTTGCTTAAACCTACTGGTAATTAGGCCTATACAAATTACAACAAAAATGAAATACTATTTTTTTGTCCATCATATTAGAAAACTCATTACAGTAAGATATAAAAATGATGGCTAGTGCCTGAGAAACTAACTCTATAATACATTTGAGGTGATAGTATTAAACTGGTACAACAGAAAAGTGGTTAGTGGGAGATTTTGCAACATCTCTGAAAAATAAAAATGTGTATCTCTTATATGATCCAGATTTTTAATTTATCAGTCTCTAACCTTGAAAAAGCACTTGCACATGTGCAGAAGAGGGCAGCTAAGATTAGACAACATTTATTTCCACTATTCTAGGTGCTTTACATGGTTAAACTCCTTTAATCCTCACAAGGACCTTATGAGATAGTTTTTATTACTATCTCCACTTGTCAAATTCAGGTTCTCGGATTTGAACCCAGATCGTCCAACTCCAGACACTGAGTTCTTGCCCATTATGACATTACCTCTCAAGAGCCTTGTGAAAGGCTGCTCTTTGCAATCCATTTTAAATATATTTTATTTATTTTTGGTGACAATATACACAATCATTCACAGTTTCTACATGAACCATTCAATAACATTGGTTACATACTTCACATCCTGTCACCATTCTGTTGCTACTCATAATTTAGGGGTCATCATCATTAATTTAGGCTCTCTTCCCCTTTAAGTTCTCATCGGAGGTGTTGAGCTGGGCTGTTGGGTTGGGTATGTATGTTTCGTGAAACTCTGCTTTCCCAATGTGTGTGTTCTACCTTCTTCTTGATTCATCTTTCCCTTTGGTTCTCTGACTCTTCAGCTGCTGTCATGGGGGTCCAAGATCTTCTTATATTCTTTCTTTGTTGTCTCCTTCTGGTATTGCTGCAAGGGAATGTGATTGGGCAACCAGTGATGCCACCGTCTTGCGTCCCTGTTTCTATCACTGCAATATTACTTATAAAGAAAAAAAAAAAGGCTAAATAATTCTGGATATAATGCAGTACTAAAACGGAATGAAGTACATTTATATCAGTGGTTCTCAACCAGATGTTTTTGCTCCTCAGGGGCATTTGGAAGTTTAAGGAAACAATTTTGTTTGTCACAACTCAGAGAGGTGAGGCAGTGCTAATGAGATCTAGTGGGTAAAGGCTAGAGATGCTGCTAAACATCTTACAATGCACAGAACAGCCTACACCACAAAGAATTATCCAGCCCAAAATGTTAATAATGTGGAGGTTAAGAAACCCTGATATACATGTGTGTGTATATTTATATATACACACATAATATATATATGGATAGTTCTTTAACAAATCTTGTTAATTTCAAAAGACAACTCATAGATAATATCATTTATTTTTAACAATTAACACTCATACACGCAAAAAGAGCACTGTATATTCTGGGTGTGTTCAATCTTATCTGTATGTATATGTAAACTTAAGAAAACACTCAAACAATACATACAGACTCTTAAATGTGATTACCCTGGAGGGTGGTGGAAGAGACAAGGATTGTGGGGAAGTGCTGGACAAATAGAACCTTACAGATAAGAGCAATATTTTAAAGTAGTGAAGAAAAATGTGTTTGTGTATTTATACAATTAAAATTAATTTTAAGGTACCACTGAGTACTATTTGTTACCTATCAACCTTCCTAAGAATAACAAAAAAAAAAAAACAATGTGCAATGAAGGCAATAATGGAATAAAAAGGCTACTCTAAAACTTGGCCAGGCAATGTCCATTCTAGAAAACATTTCTTAGAAAAATAACTTTAAAAGGAATACAGTATGTTCCCATTCATATTAAACAACAACAACAACGATGATGCACTGTATATAACCAAGAATAAGAAATAGGCAAAATAAATTAGTCTATATTCATTTAAATGAAGTTCTTATACTCATTAAGAATGAATGTTCTAGTCTTTTGGGTGTATACCCAAGAATGGTATTGCTGGGTCACATGGTAGTTCTATTTTTAGGTTTTTGAGAAACCACCCCATTGCTTTCCACAATTGTTGTACCATTTTGCATTCCCACAATTGGTGGATAAGGGTTCCAGTTTCCCCCACATCCTCACCAACATTTGCTGTTTTCTGTTTTTTATTTTGTTATTTTTATTTTAGCCAACCTAGTGGGAGTGAAATGACATCTCATCGTCATTTTGATTTGTATCTCTCTGATGGCTAATGACGTTGACCATCTTTTCATGTGTTTGGTGGCCATTTGAATGTCTTCTTTGGTGAAATTTCTATTTAAATCCTTTTCCCATTTTTTTTTAATTGGGTTTTTTGTCTTTTTCTTCTTAAGTTGTTGAATTTTTATATATATTTTGGTTATTAGATTCTTACCAGATATATGATTTCAGAAGATATTCTCTCAGTTGGTAGCTTCTCTTTTCACTTTTTGGGTAAAGTGTATTGTTGAACAGAAGTTTTTAATTTTTATGAGGTCCTATTTATTTAGTTTTTTGCTGCTAATGCTTTTCTTATTATATTAGATAATCCACTGTTAACAGCTAAGTCCAACAGCACTAACCCTGCATTTTCTTTTAAGAATTTTATGGTTTTAGTTTTCACATTTAGGTCCTTAATCCATTTTGAAATTGTTTTTGTGTATGGTATGAGGCATGGACCTTGTTTATTTTTCTGCATGTGTAAATCCAATTTTCCCAGCACCATTTATTGAAGACTCTTCTTTCCCCATCAAATGGACTTAGCAACCTTGTCAAAAATCAGTTGTGGGTTTATATCTGAACTCTCAATTCTATTCCACTGATCTGTTTGTATATTATTATACCAGTACCAGGCTGTTTTGATTACTGTAGCTGTACAATATGTTTTAAATCCAGGAAGTGTGAACCTCCTACTTTGTTCTCTTTCAACTTTGCTTTAGCTATTGGGGTCCTCCTGCCATTCCATAGGAAAACCCTGGTAGTGTAGTGGTTAAGTGCTACAGCTGCTGACCGAAAGGTCAGCAGTTCAAATCCACCAGGTGCTCCTTGGAAACTCTATATGGCTTTTCTACTCTGTCCTATAGGGGTGCAATGAGTCAGAATTGACTTGACGGCAATGGGTTTTTGGTTTAGGCCATTCCATATAAAGTGAAGGATTAGTTTTTCCATTTCTGCATAGAAGGTTGGTGGAATTTTGACCTGGATTGTGTTGAATCTATAGATTGCTCTGAGTGGTATTGACATCTCAGCAGTATTAAGTGTTCCCATCCATGAACATGGAACATCTTTCCATTTACTTAAGTCTTCTTTAATCTTTTTCAGCAGTGCTTTATGATTTTCATTGTATAAGCTTTTCAAGTTCCTGGTTAAATTTATTCCTAGGTATTTTATTCTCTTAAATGCTATTGTAAAAGGAATAGTTTTCCTAATTTTCCTTTCAAATTTCTCATTGCTGGTGAGATTTTTGTTTGTTGTACTTGTACCCTGCAACTTTTCTAAATTCCTCTTTTAGCTCTTGAAGTTTTCTTGCAGACTCTTTGGGATTTTCTATATATAGGATCATGACATGGAACCCTGGTGGTACAGTGGTTAAAGCACTTGACTGCTAACTGAAAGGTGGGTGGTTTGAAACCACCAACAGCTCTGTGGGAGAAAGATGTGGCAGTCTGCTTCCGTAGATACTTACAGCCTTGGAAACCCTATAGGGCAGTTCTACTCTGTCCTGTAGGGCTGCTATAAGTTGAAACTGACTCAGTGGAAGTGGATTTTTTTGTTTTTAGGATCATGTTATCTGTGAATAGAGACAATTTATTTTCTTTTCCAATCTGGATGCACTTTATTTCTTTTTCTTGTATTATTGCTCTGGCTAGGACTTATAAGACAATATTGAATAGAAGTGGTTAGAGGGGGCACCCTTATCTTATTCCCATTTTCAAGGGGAAACTCTCAGTCTTTCTCTATTAAGTATAATGTTGGCTGTTGGTTTTTCATATATGCCCTGAATCACATTGAGGAATTTCCCTTCTATTCCAGTCTTTTTAAGAGTTTTCATCAAGAAAGCGTTTTGGATTTTATTTTTTCTTTGTATGTGGATATGATCATGTGGTTCTTTTTCTTTGATGTAGTGTATTATGTTGATTATGTTGTGTATTATGTTGATTAGTTTTCCAATGTTGACCCATCCCTCCATTCCTGGAATAAGTCCCACTTGGTCATGGTGTATGACTCTTTAAATATGCTGTTGAATCTCTTCTCAAGTGTTTTGTTGAGGAATTTTGCATCTATATTCAGAAGGGATATTTGCCTGCAGTTTTGTTTTTTTTCCCCTTGTGATGTCTTGTTTTGGTATTAAGGTAATGTTAGCTTCACTGAATGAAGTATGGAGTATTCCTTCCTTCTCTATCTTTTGGAAGAATTTAAGCAGTATTGGTGTCAATTTCTCTGTAAATATTTGGTAGAATTTCCCCGTGAAGCTATCTGATTCAGGACTTTTTTTGTTTGAAAGTTTTTGATCACTGATTCAATCACTTCAGTTGTTATGGATCTTTTGAGAATTTCCATTTCCTCTTTAGTCAGTGTAAGCAGGTTGTGTATCTATAAGAAATTGTCCATTTCATGTAGGTTTTCCAGTTCGTTGCCATACTGTTGTTCATAATCTGTCATAATTATCTATTTCTATCAGGTCACTTGCAATGTCTCTTCTTTAGTTTCTTATTTTGGTTATTTGCATCCATGCTCTTTTTTCTTTGTAAGTCTAACAAAAGGTGTGTCAGTTTTATTGCTCATTTCAAAGAAGCAACTTCTGGTTTTGTTGACTCTATTGTTTTTCTGTTTTTGACTTCATTTATTTCTGCTCTGATTTTTGTTATTTTCTTTCTTCTGGTAGGTTTAGGCTTGGTTTGTTTTTCTCTTTCTAGACTTGAAAGCAGGGACTCAAACAGATACTTTATACACCAAAGTTCATTTTACTACTATTCACAAGAGCCAAAAGGTGGAAACAACCTCAATGCCCTAAATTCATCAACAGACGAATGGATAAACAAAACTTGGCACATACATATGATGAAGTAGTACTCATCCAGAAAGAGAAATGAAGTCTTGATATATGTTACAGTGTGGATGGAGCATAAAGACATTCTGCTGAGTGAAATAACTCAATAAAAAAAGACAAATATTATAAGACCTCAATTATATAAAAAGACAAGAACAGACAAATGTATAGAGACCAAAGTTTATTAATGGTTATCAAGAAAGAGAGGGAGGGGGTAGTAAGGGGTTATTGCTTATGGAGTACTGAATTTTGGTTTATGGTAATGGAAAAATCCCATTGCTTAAAGGTATGGTTGCACAGCCTATTAATGTAATTGCTGACAAGTTGTACACCTGTAAAAAGTTGAATTGACAAAAGTTGTGTGATATATTTACAACAATGACAAAAAACAAAGAGTAGCTGTTAAGGCTGCCTATGTATAGCCTACCCTCTCATGGGATTTGGAGCTTAGGGTCATGGTTTCATGGGATAGTCCATTTAATTGGTGGCCAAGCAATTAAGAGCTCAGGCTACTAACCAAAAGGCGGGCAGTTCGAATCTACCAGCTGCTCTTGAAAACCCTGTGGGGCAGTTCTACTCTGTCCTATAGGGTCACTATGAGTTGGAATTGACTCAACAGCACACAACAACAACAATTTTGTGTTCATTGTTTCTGTTCTTTTTCCTAGTTCATTGCATAGTGCCTGGGTTCTTAAAAGCTGCAAGCCTCAGTCCAAGATACAACAATTGGTCTCTGTTTGCCTGGAGCAACAGAGGAAGAAGAGTGAGAAATAAGAGGAGGAAATGGAATGTGTGGTCAGTTGCCTCCATGAATAACTGCCTCCCTTGCCATGAGTTCAGAAAAACTGGATGGTGCCTGGTTACTATTACTTGACGTTTTGATCAAAATTCTATAGAAGAATCCTTATCAAAAGGGAGAAAATGCAGAACAAAATTTAAAATTGTCATATACTCCAGAATTTCTGGAGCAATGAAGGCTGGATGAATCTCTGAAGCTATTACCCTGAGATAATCTTTAAACCTTAACTCTTAAACCAAAATTATCTGAAGTCTTCTTAAAACCAAACAATAGTTTAGCTTAGCTAGTAAAGAATATCTGCCTTAAGCATTGTGCTCTTTCAAGATCTTATCTATATGGGATCAAATTGACAACAGTAACTTGGAAGATTAGTCAAGAAACTTAGGGGATAGTGAATTTATGTTAATGAGGGTAGAATAACTCGGAAAAGGAGGGTGAGAATGGTTGCACAACTAGAAGAATGTAATCAGTGTTACTGTATTGTACATGTAGAATTTGTTGAATTGGTATATGTGCTGCTGTGTATATCCTCAACAAAAGCAATAAAATAAAATAAATTATTAAAAAAAGAAGCATATTGCATTATACTTCAAAAAAAGGCAAAAAAGGGTTGTATTCAAGAGGTATGTTTATTAATATGGAAATACAATCAAATTACATGATTAAATGAAAAAAATTAATTACAAAAACATATGCATGGATGCATGGAATCATATTCCATTATTGCAAGGAAAAAGGTAAGTATAAGCATAGCAGAAAAACAATGACAAGGAGAGTTACCAAAATCTTAAGAAAATCTCTGGGTAGCATGATTAGAATTACTTTTGTATTTTCTTAATTATTATTTGCTGTTCAATTTTTTGTATTTGAGGTTTTTTTTTTTAATTTTTTTTATTGTACTTTAGATGAAGGTTTACAGAACAAATAGTTCCTCATTAAACAGGTAGTACACATATTGTTTTATGACATAGGTTAACAAACCCACGACATACTAGGTTGAAATTTTTTTTTAATGATTTTTCTGCATCTATTGAGATGACCATATGAGTTTTCTGCTTTATTATCTTAATGTTGTTAACTACATTGAACGATTTCTAAATGTTAATAAACCTTGCATACTGGAATAAACCCACTTATTCAACATGTATTATCATCATTTTGTATCTATTGCTAGTATTTTCTTAAAATATCTTCAGCTAAGTTTATGAGAGATATAGGTCCATAATCCTATTTCAGATATTATTCTTGTCTAGTTTTGATATCAGAATTATAATGATAGCGAATAGAGAAGTGTTCCCTTCAACTCTGCATTCTGAAAGAGAATGAGTAAATTTGGTATTATCTATAACCTCCATGCCTCATAGAACTGATGAGTGAAGCTATCCGAGCTTGGATTTTTATTTGTGGGAAGATTTTAATTATTAATTTAATTTCAGTAATAGATTGAGGGTCATTATACACATATTGCCTGTATTTTCTTGAATAAGATTTGGCAATTTGTGTCTTTCAAGACATTTTTTGTATCATTTAATTATATAATTTCTTAAATTTATTGGTATAAAGTTGTTTGTATCTATTTAATTCTTATTATAGGCTATGTAGTGATATTCCCTCTTTGATTCCTAATCCTGGTGATTTGTATTTTCTCTCTCCATCTCTCTCTCTCTCTCATTTTCTTCTTTTCTATCCTTTTTTTTCTTAATCACTCTAGTATTGCTTTATCAATTTTAGTGATCGATTCAAAGAACTAACTTTTGGTTTTATTGATTTCTCTTTAGTTTCTTCTGTTTCTAGGTTGTTAATTGTTGCTCATTTCTTTGCTGCTTTCTTTTCACTAACTTTAGTTAAATGTGACCTCCTTATTTTAACTTCTTTTTTTTCCTCTCTTTTTTTATTGTACTTCAGGAGAAGGTTTACAGAACAAATAGTTTCTCAAGAAGCAGTAGTACACGTATTGTTTTATGACATTGGTTAACAACCCCATGACATGTCAACCCTCTCCCTTCCCGACTTTTTTTTTTTGGTGAAAATGTACATACCCAAAGATATACCATTTCAAAAGTTTCTACATGCACAGTTCAGTGACATCAACTATGCTCTTCCAGTTGTGCTGCTATTCTCACTTTAGATGAAGGTTTATAGAACAAAATAGTTTCTCATTAAACAGTTGGTACACATGTTGCCCTATGATAATGGTTAACAACCTCACCACACATCAACACTATCCCTACTCAAACTTGGGTTCCCTATCACCAGCTTTCCTGTCCCCTTCTGCCTTCTAGCCCTTGTCCCTGGACTGCTGTGCCTCATTAATCACATTTGGTTTTATGGGGCTGTCCAATTCCCAGATGAACTGTGAACCCCGGAACTGATTTCACCCTTGAGCTAAAAGGGTGTCCAGGGACCATACTCCCGGGGTTTCTCTAGTCTCCTTTAGGCAGTAAATCTGGTCTTCTTTTTGTGAGTTAGAACTTTGTTTTACATCCTTCTCCAGCTCCATCCAGAATCCTCTGTTGTGATCCCTATCAGAGCAGTCAGTGGTGGTAGCCAGGTACCATCTAGCTGTACTGGACTCAGTCCGGTGGAGGCCTTGGTAGCTGTGGACAATTAATCCTTTGGACTAATCTTTTCCTTGTATACTGTTCTCTTCATTTTCCCTTGCTCCCAAAGGGATGAGACCAGTGGAGTATCTTAGATGGACACTCACAGGCTTTTAAGACCCCAGACACTACTCACCAAGGTAGAATGTAGAGCATTGTCTTTACAAGTTGTGTTATGCCAATTGAGCTAGATGTTCCCTGAGATCATGGTCCTCACAGCCCTCCACCTAGCAATTCAGTCCCTCAGGGAGTTTGGATGTGTCTATGGAGCTTCCATGACCTTTCCTTGTACAAGCTGTCCTGGTTTCCCCAGTAGTGTCTACTGTCTCACCCTTCACCCAAGATACCACTTATCTATTGCCTATTTAGTGTTTCCCCCTCACCCCTCCCATCCCTGGTAACCAGCAAAGATTGTTACCTTTGTGTGTGAACATTTTCATAGGGTTTTACAATACAGATCTCATATAATATTTGTCCTTTTGTGACTGACTTATTTCACTCAGCTTAATGTTCTCCAGTTTCACCCATGTTATGAGATGCTTCACAGATTCATCATTGTTTTTTCTCGTTGCATAGTACTCCATTGTATGTATGTACCATAGCTTGTTTATCCATTCATCTGTTGATGGCATCTAGGTTGTTTCCATATTTTTGCTATTGTGAACAATGCTGTCATTAACATAGGTGTGCATACATCTATTTGACTGATGACTCTTATTTCTCTAGGATATATTCCTAGGAGTGGGATTGCTGGATCAAATGGTATGTCTATTTCTAGCTTTCTAAGGAAGCTCCATATCATTTTCCAAAATGGTTGTATCATTTTGCATTCCCACCAGCAGTGCATAAGAGTTCTGATGTCCCCCCAGCCTCCCCAACATTTCTTATTTCTAGTGTTTTGATTTGTGCCAGTAATGCTGGGGTGAGATGGTATCTCATTGTGGTTTGAATTTGCATTTCTCTAATGGCTAGTGATCACGAGCATTTCCTCATGTGTGTGTTGGCCACTTGAATGTCTTCTTTACTGAGGTGTCTGTTCGTTTCCTTTGCCCATTTTATAATAGGATTATTTGTCTTTTTGTTGTAGAGATGTTGCATTTTCTTGTACATTATGGAGATTAGACCTTTGTCTGACTTTTAATGTCAAAAAAATTTTTCCCAGTCTGTAGGTTCTCTTTTGACTCTTTTCGTGAAGTCTTTTGAAGAGCATAGGTGTTTGATTTTTTGAAGATCCCAGTTATCTAGCTTATCTTCTGAGGTTTGTGAGTTGATGGTTGTAGTTTGTGTGCTGTTAATGCCGTGTATTAAGGCCTGTAGCATTGGTCCTATTTTTTTCTTCTGTGAACTTATAGTTTTTGGCATTATATTTAGGTCTTTGATCCATTTTGAAGTAGTTTTGTATATGACATGAGGTATGGGTCCTGTTTCATTTTTTTGCAGATGGATATCCTGTTTTGCCAGCACCATTTATTAAAAAGACTGTCTTTTCCCCATTTCATGGACTTTGGGCCCTTGTCGAAGATCAAGTGACCATAGGCAGATGGATTTACATCTGGGTTCTCAGTTCTGTTCCATTGGTCAATGTATCTGTTGTTGTACCAGTACCAGGCTGTTTTGACTACCATAGCTGTATAGTAGGTTCTGAGATCAGGTAGTGTGATTCCTTCAACTTTATCCTTCTGCTTCAGTAGTGCTTTAATTATTCGGGGCTTCTTCCCTTTCCATATAAAGTTAATTAGTTTTTCCATCTCTTTGAAGAATGTTGTTGGTATTTGGATCGGGATTGCGTTGTATTTGTAAATTTCTTTGGGTAGAATTATCATTTTCAAAAGGTTGAGTCTACCTATCCATGAGCATGGTATGTTTTTCCATTTATGTAGATCCCTTTGGGTCACTTGCAGTAGTGTTTTGCAGTTTTCTTTGTATAGGTCTTTTACATCCCTGGTTGGATATATTCCTAAGTATTTTATTTCTTAGGGGCTATTGAAAATGGTATTGATTTCCTGATCTCCTTTTCATCGTTCTCTTTACTGGTGTATAGGAATCCAACTGATTTTTTTGTGTTTATCTTGTATCCTGCTACTCTGCTGAATCTTTCTATTAGTTTCAGTAGATTTCTTGTGGAGTCTTTAGGGTTTTCTATGTATAGTATCATATCATCTACAAACAGGGACAGTTTAATTTCTTCATTACTAGTTTGGATGCCCTTGATTTCTTTTTCTTGCCTTATTGAGCTAGCTAGAACTTCCAGCACAATGTTAAATAGGAGTGGTGATAAAGGGCATCCTTGTCTTGTTCTTGTTTTCAAGGGGAACGTTTTCAGCCTCTCTCCATTAAGAATGATGTCGGCCTTTGGTTTTGCATAGATGCCCTTTATTATGTTGAGAAATTTCCCTTCTATACCTATTTTATTGAGAGTTTTTATCAGGAATGGGTGTTGGACTTTGTCAAATGCCTTTTCTGCATTAATTGAGATGATCATGTGATTCTTTTCTTTCCTTTTATTTATGTGGAGAATTACGTTGATTGATTTTCTACTGTTGAATCATCCTTGCATACCTGGTATGAATCCTACTTGGTCATGGTGTATTATTTTTTTGATATGATGCTGAATTCTATTGGCTAGAATTTTGTTGAGAATTTTTGTATCTATATTCATGAGGGATATTGGTCTGTAATTTTCTTTTTTGGTGGCATCTTTGCCTGGTTTTGGTATCAGCATTATGCTGGCTTCATAGAAAGAATTTGGAAGTGTTGCTTCCTTTTCTATGCTCTGAAATAGCTTGAGCAGTACTGGTACAAGATCTTCTGTGAATGTTTTCTAGAATTCTCTAGTGAATCCATCTGGGCCAGGGCTTTTTTTGATTGGGAGTTTTTTTTTTGTTTGTTTGTTTGTTTGTTTGTTTGTTTTTACCTTTTCAATCTCTTCTCTTGTTATGGGTCTGTTCAGATTTTCAAAGTCACTTTGTTGTAGTTTGGTAGGTAGTGTGTTTCTAGAAATGTATCCATTTCCTCTAGGTTTTCAAATTTGTTGGAGTATAGTTTTTCATAATTTTCTGTTATGATCCTTTTTACTTCATTGGGGTCTGTTGTAATGTCACCCATTTCATTTATTATTTGGGTTATTTGCATCCTCTCCTGTTTTTCTTTTGTCAGTCTTGCCAGAGGTTTGTCAATTCTGTTGATGCTTTCAAAGAACCAACTTTTGGTTTTGTCGATTCTTTCTATTGTTTTTCTGTTCTCTATTTCATTTATTTCTGGTCTGATCATTATTATTTCCTTTCTTCTGGTGGCTGTGGACTTTTTTTGCTGTTCTCTTTCGATTTGTTTGAGTTCTGTAGTTAATGTTTTGATTTTGTCCCTTTCTTCTTTTTTGATGTGTGTATCTATTGCTATAAATTGTCCACTGAGGACTGCCTTTGCTGTGTCCCAAAGGTTTTGGTATGATGTGTTTTCATTCTCATTTGATTCTAAGAATTTTTTCATTCCATCTCTGATTTCTTTTATTACCCAGTGATGTGTAAGCAGGGTATTATTCAGTTTCCATGTAGTTGATTTTTTTTCCTTACTCTTTCTGTAGTTAATTTCTACCTTGATGGCATTGTGGTCAGAGAAGATACTTTGAATTATCTCAACGTTTTGGATCTTGTTGAGGATTGCTCTGTGGCCTAAGATGTGGTCCATTCTGGAGAACGTTCCATGTGCATTGGAAAAGAATGTGTACTTTGCAACTGTTGGATGGAGTGTTCTATATATGACTATGAATTCAAGTTGGCTGATTGTGCCATTTAGGTCTTCTGTATCTTTGCTGAGTTTCTTTTCATTTGTTCTGTCCTTTACGGAGAGAGGTGTGTTGAAGTCTCCCACTATTATTGTGGAACTGTCAGTTTCTCTTTTCAGTGCTGTTAGAGTTTGTTTTATGTATTTTGGAGCCCTGTCATTTGGTGCGTAGATGTTTATTATGGTTATGTCTTCATGATGAATCGTCCCCTTGATCATTATATAGTGTCCTTCTTTGTCTTTTATTGAGGATTTTGTTTTAAAGTCTATTTTATCTGAGATTAGTATTGCCACTCCTGGTCTTTTTTGGTAGTTGTTAGCTTGATATATTTTTTTCCAACCTTTGACTTTTAATAAATTTGCATCTTTGTTTCTAAGGTGTGTCTCTTGTAGACAGCATATTGATGGATTGTATTTTCTTATCCATTCTGTCAGTCTCCGTCTATTTATGGGTGCATTGAGTCCATTTGCATTCAGTGTAATTACTGATAGATGTGAGTTTGTTGCTGTCATTTTCTAGTGCTTTTTTTTTTTGTGGTGCTGATGTTTTCTTCGCTCTTCTTACTCTCCTGTGCTGAGTTACTTTTTTTGTGGTTTTTTTTCATTTGTTTTGTTTTTGTAGGTTTTGTTTTTGCTGAGACTTTATGTTTTTTCCTCTTTACTTTTATAAGTATGTTTGTTAACTTTCTTTGTACTTTACCATGAAATTTACCCTTATTTTTTTAAGTTTGAAGCAGTCTATTATTACTTGGTATCATCTTGCCTTCTTCTCCATTAGAAGGTCTATACCTACACCATTTAGTCCGTCTTATATTGTTCTGATGTTGTTGTCATTTACTGATTAACTGCTCTGATTCCTTGTTGTATTTCTTCTGGTTTTGGATAGTCCTTGAGAGTTCCTTTCCTAGATTGGTATCTGGCTGGTATTAACCTGTGTCCTAGATTCTGCCTGTGAGCTGAACTTATTTGCTCTCAGATCAAAGAACTCCCTTTAATAATTCTTGTAAGTTTGGTTTGGGTTTTACATATTCCTTAATTTCTGTTTATCCTAATTTCATCATCATATTTGAATGAGAGTTTTTCAGGATATATTATTCTTGGCTGGCAAGTTTTTTCTTTCAAGATTTTATATGTGTCATCCCATTGCCTTCTTGTCTGCATGGTTTCTGAGCTTAGTCTTATTGTTTCTCCTCTGTATGTGACTTCTTGTTTTTCATGAGCTGTTCTCAAGATTCTTTGTCTTTGGTTTTGGCAAGTGTGATTATGATATGTCTTGGTGATTTTCTTTTGGGTTCTATCCTCTGTAGGGTTTGTTGAGCTTCTTGGATGACCAGCTTTTCATCTTTCATGATATTGGGGAAGTTTTCTGTCAGCAGTTCTTCAGTGGTCGTCTCTGTGTTTTCTGTTTTCTCCCCCTGTTCTGGAACTCCAATCACTCAAAGATTTTTGCTTTTGATTGTATCCCACATAACTCTCAGTGTCTCTTTATTTTTCTTTGTTCTTTTTTCTGAGTTTTCCTCAAACAGAGTTGCATCCAAGTGTTTGTCTTCAATTCAGCTGATCCTGTCTTCCACCATTTCAAATCTGCTCCTCATCCCTTCTATGACACCTTCCATTTCTAAAATCTTGTTGTTTATCTTTTGGATTTCTAATTGTTGTTTTTGTATAATTTCTAGTTGTGAATTTATTTTGGCATTTTGTTCCTGCATTGTTTTCCTGAATTCTTCAAATTTTTTGTCTGTATTTTCCATGAATTTGTCTTTTTCCATGAATTTGTCTATTTTTTCCTCATTTTTGTCTGCTTTTTGCTTCAACTCTTGGGTAATTCTGACTATTAGATATTTGAATTCCCTATCAGGTAGTTCTAGTGCCTTTTCTTCCACTGGAAAGTCATCTGGTGTTTTATTTTGGATGCCTACTGGAATCATCCTGTCCTGTTTTTGCAAATGTTTTGATTTTGTCTGCTGTCTTTGGGGCATTCAGTAGTTATTTCTCTCATTTATTGATTGTAGATTTGTTTGTTTTGTCTTTTTTTTTTTGGCTATGTCTGAGTAGGCAGGCTGTGTGTTTTTTGTTGTTTGCTTGTCTGTGGGCACAATAGTTTTCACCTCATTCTCTAATGGGCAGTGTCATTCTCTCAGATATGGTAAAGCCGGGCAGGTCTAGCTGAAGAGGAGTTACTGGGACGGGTTGTTTGTGGCACTTACTTCAGCCACCAGGGCGGGTTGGTAATCAGTGCTGGGCAGGTTCCAGTAGGCCATGCCTGTGCTGCTTGGTGGTGTAATGTTAAGTGCACAGTGCAGGTAGGGAGGATGCAGGGGGGAAATTGTTATGTGTGGAGCTAGGATGGATAGGGGAGAGAGGAGAGAGGAACAGGGGCCAAAAACATACAAACAAACAAAAAAGTGTACTAGGGGAGCTTGCTGTTGGAGTATAGAAATGAGAGACTATGAAACGGAGGAAAAAAAAGGTGGAAGAACAAGGAAAAAAAAGAATGAATAAATAAAAATCAGAGAGGAAAAAGAACAACAAAGTTCCCAGGGATCCCACAGGTGTGGCTATGAGGTCTGGGGAAGTTGTTCTCAGGTATTGCCATACAGCCTGGCTGGAAGGCATAGTGGTATTCAGGGTACAGAAAGAGAAGGAAGGTATAGAGAGACGAGAAACTGAGTAATGAAGAAAGACAAAAAGGGAAAACAAAACAAAGCAAATTAAAAAAAAAAAAAAAAAGAACAAGAAAAGCCCCCCAAAAACAGAAGAAAAAAACAAAACAAAACAAAAAACCCATGAGAAAAGAAATGCACTCAGAGATCCCTCTGCGTGTCTTCACAAGCCAAGGGGGCAGGTTCCAAGCCACACAGCACTGCCCGGCCAGAACGGGCTCTGAGTTATTTTTTTAATGACACTATTTAAATAATAGGAAAAACAATGTGTTTTAGATGGTATATAGAGTTCATGAGTATAGTAATAAACCGACTGCCGTCGAGTCCATTCTGACTCATAGCGACCGTATAGGACAGAGTAGACCTGCCCGGTAGGATTTCCAAGGCTGTAAATCTTTGAGGAAGCAGGCTGCCGTATCCTTCTCCTGAAGAACAGCTGGTGGATTCAAACCTTCAACTTTTTGGTTAACATCTGAGCACTTTAAACACTGTGTCACTAGGGCTCCTTGTAGTAATAAAATGTATTTAAAATAAATAAGAAAAATAAACACAAGTGAAAATATGAGTAAGAAAGCAAGATGGAAACAAGTAAAAAGCAGAATAAATTGTGGCAGCTTTGGTCCAAGTTTTTGCTCTGTTATTTAAGAGTTGAGTGACTATAGGCAAGTGACTTAAACCATCTGAATTTCAGGTTTATATCTGTAAACCATAGTAATGGTTTTTCAGGGTTACTGTGAGGGTTAAATGAGAAATTACATTAATGCATCTTAGTATTGTTTAGTGCAGAAAACCCTTCTCAAAGGCTCAGCTGAGGTAGATGATATTTACTGAGGATTTTGAAAAAGATACATAATTTATCCATTTCTTAGAAAAAGTTGAGTAGCCATGTGGTAGAGATTACACTCTCAGATCAGTACCCAGAGAATAACTAGACTTTAATCTTGCTAGTCAAATTGTGGTGGGAGAATAAGCAATGTTTCTGAGATCCTGTTAGAAATGCAAAATGTACCCCAGACCTATTGAATCAGAAGCTGCATGACAGTGCCTCCAGGGGATTCATCTGAACATTAAACCATATAATACCAGATAAGAAGAGAATTATGCATGAGGAAGGGGAAGTGTCATAGCTTAAGGGACCACTGAAATTTTTTTGCTAATGGTGATGGAAAAAATTGGAAACAGAGAGATAGAGGTGATGGTTGCATAAGAAGATGTAACCAATGTCACTGAATTATACAATTCTTTGGAACCAAACCCAAAAATGTTGTCTTGACCATGAATATGGGCCCCAGATAGTCTTTAAAATAAGCAAAGTGTTAGAGGAAACTGGAAACCCTTCAGGTATTTTTGTGGGGTTGTTACTTTGTTTTTTTCACATTTTTTTTTTTCATGGGAATCTGTGTTTTTGAGGTATGTTTTGGGGTCTCTCCCAAGAGTGTGTGCTTGGAAGTAGATGAGGAAGGAAATGTAATTAACTTGCTGTAGTCAGTGACTGAGAAGGCAGAGAAAAATGTTGGGATACTGAGTCTAGCCTGGCAGACAGAAAAACCAAAAGAATCAAACCCATTGCCATTGAGTCGATTCCAACTCATAGAGACGTTCTAGGACAGAGTAGAACCGCCCCATAGAGTTTCCAAGGAGCACCTGGTGGATTCTAACTACCGACCTTTTGGTTAGTAGCCGTAGCACTTAACCACTATGCCACCAGGATTTCCAGAGGTAAAGAGATATCTAGGGAAGTTGGGAGAGATAATTCCATCTCTTTGCTTGGGTACACAGCTCTGTCACTTTCCTTTGTTCAAAAGCAGTGTGATGTTGAGCAAGGAGCCTGGGCTTTGAACAAAAATTTTTGTATTCATATCTGTATTTGGACTCTTTCCGGCTGTGTGTCCTTCAACTTGTGATTTCTCTGAGCTTAGTTTTCTTATTTGGACATTGAGATTTATAATATGTAGTGCATAGAGTTGTTGACTTAAAGTAAGATAAACTGCCTGGATTAGTACCTGGCACATTTTCGGTGCTCCGTAAATACTAGCTAGCTATTGATTTGCTTTCTCTTAACAGCCAGCTGATGACTCTCCGCAGGATCTCCTGTGCAGTGTTCATCAGCAATCCCAGACAGAATGACCCCTGTACCTTCATACCTCTCCTGGCCACTATACAACTTGCCCTTGCACATTTTGTTGTAATTATTTATTTAATGTCTTTGTCCTGTAGCTCCTGTGAGCTCCTTAAGTTTAGTGGCTATGTGTTACCCATCTCCACAACCCCAGTGGTTCCTGCTAAGCCTGGTAATAATATTCACCAATAAATGTTGATGGACTCAATGTATCAGTGAGTTTTGAAGCCTGGGTCAGTGCTACAGGATGACTGTACAGTATAACTCAAAGACACTGGGGTGAAGCTAACCCCAAACCAGTGAAACACTCAGGAGATCTCTGCCAAGAGCTCTAGATGGCGAAGGGTACTATGGAATAGATGTGACTGGATCTTGAAAAATGAGAAATTAAAAATACCACAAACAGTAAAGCAAGGCTATATGCTACATATGATCAAAAAGACCACATTTAACATTCTCTTCAGGTGGTGATGGAATCAATTCAAGTAAGGTTGAGGACGAAAAGCTTTTTTTAAAAAAACAAAAACAAAGCATATTGTAGGTGTTTCAACTTGATACATGACTGCAGCCCCTTTGGAACTAAACCCAGAAATTGAAGGTAAAGGCTGTTTTTCTTTCTGGAGCCTTCTGAGTCCTCATCTTCCATCAGAATCTCAACTAAGGGCTTTTATTCAGCAAACCCCCAAATCCATTAAGCCTAGAGCAGTCCCACAGGCCCAGGATGCCTCATTCTCAGATAACAAAAACAGCTGTTGCACACCCACCAGCCCAACACGGATCAAAAATCTGACAGATTTCCCTCACTTCCCATCTAAGCTAAACGAAAGCCCTTAGCACCTCCAACTTTACACCATCCTCTCATGGGAGCTGGCCACCAGCCACAGCTATGTCTATTTCAGCCAACTTCAGAGGAAATGTTGCCTGTGCTTGTGAGAAGTCAGCTGATTCTCAACACCATTAAGCTTACCTGACACCCTTTCAAATTCAGAGCACTTTCCACGTTCCTGTTAGACTTGGGCTTTTGTGTACTTTTGCTTTATTGGAACTGGCAACATGAAGCTATTTAAACACAGCTCCATCTGTCACAGTCAGGTCGTACAGGTAGAGTGTCGTGTTTGATTTCGGATTAACATTGTTGTGTTGTCAAGGGCTTGAGGGACGAAGAAAAAAAGCCTGTGTTCAAACAGTTCCTTGGTTAAAATGTACAAAGAACTTATTTGCAACTTTGACCATGACAGTGATCCATGCTCCTCAGGTTTCTCTACAACCAAAGCAACAGCTTCTGTGACATTCAAAATGTAGCCCCAAAAGAATTGTCCACAGTGTAAAGCCAACCTTAATGCTGAGCTTTGGAGCCCACTTTGAGTCATTCTTCATTCATAAAGCAGCCCAAAAAAGAGTAAAGCTTGTCCTTAAAGGATAAAAGCATGAGTGTAAACGAGACCCATTAACCCTTGTTTAACCCTAACAGGAAGTACAAGGCACCAGTGATATGTGCAGCACAAAAAGATGGGATGGATGACTCTTAGAAATTTTGCTTTTGAGTATCTGCCAAGGAGATCTTTCAAATACAGAATACAGTTTAAGCACTGTTCTTTGCAACATTACCTATAATTGCAAGACATTATAAACAAGATATGCATTCTACAATTAATAACAGAGTAGCAGCATGCTGATAATTATTGAAGCTGAATAATAGGCACATGGTGGTACATTGTGCTTTCTTTAATTTTTTTTTTTTTCCTGTAGCATATGTACCTTAGTTAACTAGTGCTGCTGTAAAAGAAATACCACAAGTGGTGGCTTTAACAAACAGAAATTTATTTTCTCACAGTTGAGGAGGCTAGAAGTCCAAATTCAAGGTGCCAGTTCTAGGGGAAGGCTTTCTCTTTTTGTTGGCTCTGGGAGAACATCCTTGTCTCTCATTAGCTTCTGTTCCTCAGTTCCTTGGCAATCTTCATGTGTTGTGGCATCTCTCTTCCCCCATCTATGCTTGCTTCTCTGTGCCTAATCTGCTGTTTTTATATCTCAGAAGTGATTGGTTTATGACACATCCTACACTGATATGGCCTCATTAACATAACAAATACAACCTTATTCCCTAATGGGGTTACATCTACAAGTATAGGAGTTAGGATTTACAACACATATTTTTGGGGGACACAGTTCAGTACATAACAGTATATTTGAAATTATTATAAAAAGTTAAAAATAGAGTGTTAATCTTAAAACTGATAGTTACAAAGACTATTTAATACAAATAATGTTCTACTAAAATCAGTATAAAATTATACATATAGTGTCATTAGTGTTCATTAAAAATATAAAGAAAAATGTTGGGAGAATAATATACCAAATGCTAGTGGTCACCAACATCACATATGACACAGTGGCATGTGGTCTAATTCTTAGGGTCACAGCACTGCCACCATCACCACGCCACTGCTGAGAAAGCAAGAGTCCCCTAATGAAAAAATAGGACCTCTAGGCAAATGTTGCATTTGACTTGTTTATTTGAGAGTTAATTGGTGGAAAATAATGGTGTTGGAAAACGGAAATCAAGAGTTGAGTGAATAGGAGAGTGGACAGGAAAAGTTTGCCACACTGGGGGACCTGAAATATTTGGACAGAAACCTGAGGACACGGAGATGCCTGAAATGTAGATAGAAGGTGAAACTGATCTGTCATCTGATCCAAGTGAGCAAATGGTCTCTTTCTCAGGAACTGGTTTGTGGAAGGAGCTTTGTCTTTGCAGACAAGTCTTAGCCTTCCCAACTTTGCAGCCACTGGCACCTCTATGTCATGATCTAGGCACAAAATAAAAACGGATCAGTGCTCTCTCTCTGTTCCCAGCCTGATTAAATGAGTCCTGGCCCATTCCTCTTTTACATGCCATGATTTACTTATCATTTTTGTTTTTGACCTGGAGGCTCAATCTCCTGCTTTTAGGCCGCTTCACCATCTAGACAAGATTTTTTGTGCTGTCTCCAATCATGATTCTTTCAATTTAGGTTCTCCATATGGCTGTAGTAGTTGAGGCTACTTTGGGAAAAAACACCGTCTTATTTGCCCTCATTTCTCAGCCTTACTTCATGGCGACTCAAATCACCCTAATAAGCAAAACTCATGAATGCAGAGAGAGGAGTAGTGTGAGTGCAGTTCAATCTGCATTTATGCGGGACGCTAGATAACAGATAACGTCTCCTAGCTCAACTCTCAAGCCCACAATGAGTTCGGTGACAATGTTTCAGAGAATCTTCAAAAGTCTATTCTTTTTCTTTATTTCCACCTGGGCTTTTGATGGACTCATTAATGCTGTCAAAGAGAACAGTTCAGTCCAGGGGGAGGAGGGAATTGAATTCATCAGGAAAAAATTAGAGGGCTTTTTTTTTTTCTTTCTTTTCAGCCAGTGAAAATTGAATTTTGATTGACAAAGTTTCATAATAGTGGCAGATATGCATACCGGCCACATCAGGAAAATGAGTAGATTCACAAGACACTGAGCTCAAAAACTTGGCTATGCGAAATTCACTGGGGAAAAGATGTATATAATTCTTTGAATTAAAAAAAAAAAAAAATTGTGTGCTCATTTTTTTGTGTTTTCTTTAAGTTATTAAGGTGAAATACACATAACATAAAATTAACCATTTTAAAGGAAACAGTTCAGAAGCATTTGGTATAGCAACAATGTTTTGCAACTACCATGTCCACTAATTTTGAAAATTACTTTTGGTATTGTGTTCAATTGTCTCTGAGTTGTTCCTACTCATAGAAGGGAGCAAAATCTTAGAAATCCAGATGACAATGGGTAATTCAAAATACTGTATGTCAATAGCTTTTTCACAAAACCAACATTAATCTTCCCACTACCCTTACCTGTATAGTGTCAAGATTCTCACTATGGTTAGTATAAGTTTTATAAGGTTGGATAATTTGACCTGGGATTTAACAAAACTACATAACAAAATTTTCTTTTCATAGCATTCAGCTATCATGAAAATTTTACTTTGGAAATATTTAGGATTTCAAATAAAAGTATTCTTTCCCTGGCCTCTGCTGTATCCAACCATGATTCTTCCCTTAAAGTTGTTTCGTTTAGCCTGAGGCATAACTGGGATAGGGAAGTAAGCAGGCAACAAGATTGGGTGAAGAATTCTAGAATTAACTGGGAGTGAGAAAACTCAAACTATTGGTTTTGCCATTTTTGTGATGCTCGTTTATGTACCTCAGTTTCCTTGTCTGTTAAACAGGGATATTACTAGCTATCTTTAATTAAATGCTCACAAGGTACCATGACCTATTATTCGAAGAGCTCAGTGTGTGTTAACTTGTTTGTTCCTTACAAAAATCCGGTGCAGTAAACACTTTATTGTCTCTCTTTCATAGACAAGGAAAATGAGACAACTGTCTCAAAATCAGACAGTTGTTAAGGGTGGAGCTGGGATTTAGTAGCTGGCCATAGTCTGGTTCTGGAGCCTGAAATCTGTACGAGGACTCCACTGTCTCCATGTAGGGCTCTGTGGCAGACAAGACTCTCATCCAGGGCCCAGTCTGTTGTTCTAGAACACACACAAGTTTCAGCTGGGCAAATGGCTGCTACAAGCAACATTTTTTCAGTCTACTGTGTGGCCAAGTGATTAAGTTAGATATGTGAGTGGAAATGATATGAGCAGCTGTGATCGTCTTATAGACTAGTGCCCTCAACTTTCTCCTCCGTCTGCCTTCTGCTGACTGGAGTCCCATTTGAAGCTGTGCATGAGAATGGCAGACCTGACCCTGTAGCCTGAGTTAGAGGATAACTTTGAGACGCAAAGACCCCTACTCCACTCAGACTCTTAGATGAGAGAGAAACTTGACTTGTTTGGGCCGTTGCACTTTAGTTCCCTTTGTAACAGTAGTGTACTGAGTAGTAGTTTAACAATTGCACTTTCCTGGGCAGTGGTGTGCTGGAGCCAGCTTGTACTAACTCACAAAGGTCAACTGTTAAATAGTCAAGACTTTTTTGAACCAGTTTTTAAACTGTTGTTGGGGGTGCTTAAACCATGAAAACTGGTGAATGCTACAAATCAGGGCTTTATTTTATATTTTATTTTATTTTAAAGAACTGCTTTAACAGTATTTCACTGGGTATGAGGATTCCATGAGAAAATCCATATAAATGCTTAACAGAATGACAAGTATGCAGTAAATGCTAATTATTATTATTACTAATTTTAATAGATGTATTAAAATATACATTAATTTATAAATGTCTCACACTCTAAGAAAAAAACATTAATATTTTGTTTGCTTGCCGCAAATCACTCAAGAACTTCTTTGTGCAAAGCAGACCCTAACGATGCCATATTCTTTTCCATCCCTACTAGGCATAATGGGAGAGTGAGCTTCATAGAAAGTTTTCACTTTTTTCCTAATTTTTGGAGCGGATTAACAAGTTATTCAAAAAAGTCTTTCTTTTTTTTCTTTTGATGTAAGCAAGGTCGAAAAAAATCATACCGGAATGAATTTGGTATCCAGATGTAATCATTAAGGTTGTGTGTCAACTTGGCTGGGCCATGATTCTCAGTGGCTTGGCAGTTACGATGTAGTTTGGCAGTTGTATGATGATGTGTTCACTTCCATGATGAGATTTGATATAATGTGATCACCTCCATGATAGGATCTGCTGTGAGTAGCCAATCATTTGAAAGGGAGTTTCCTGCATTCCACAAAGGGTGTGGCCTGAATTAAATATAAGTGGACTTTCTAGTAAGACTCAAGGACTTTTGCTCACCCTGGATCCTGCAGCTGGCTCCTGTTGGTCTCACCTCTGGTTCTTGTTCTTTTTTTTAACTTTTTTTTTTTTTGTTTTCCTCTTTTGTCTTTCTTCATTACTCAGTTTCTCATCTCTGTATACTTTTCTTCTCTTCCTGAGGACTGAACACCTGGTGCTGGTGACACCTCTACGCCTTCTAGCCAAGCTGTACTTCACAGCCTGGGAGCAACTTCTGCAGACCTCATAGCCACACTGGCGGGATCCCTGGGACCTTTGTTTTTCTCATTTCTTTCTAAATTTATTTATTTATTCTTTTCTTTTCTTTCCTTTCTTTCTTCTTCTTTTTGTTTTTCTCCATTTCATAGTCTCTAATCCCTCCACTCCAATGGTAAGCTCCCATAGCCTTCTTTTTTGTTTGTAGGTTTTTGGCTCCTGTTCCTCTCTCCTCTCTTCCATATCCAGCTTAGCTCCATATATCACAATCTCACCCCTCCAACTTGCCTACCTGCACAATATGCTAAATATCACATGACCAAGCAGCTTAAACATGGCCTACCAGAACCTTCCCTGCACTGATTACTGGCCCACATTGGTGGCTGTAGTAAGTGCCACAAACAACCCATCCCAGCAAATCCTCTTCAGCTAGATCTGCCGTGCTGTACCATAGTTGAGTGACTTACCCTGCCAAATGGAGAAGGAGATGAAAAGTATTGTGCCCACAGATGAGCAAACAACAAAGAACACACAGCCCGCCTGCTTGAACATAGCCAAATAAAACAAAAAAGGGATGAAACAAACAAATCTACAATCAATAAATGAGAAAAATAACTGTAAGTTGCCCTAAAAACAGCAGAAAATATCAAAATATTTACAAAAACAGGACAGGATGGTTCCAGGAGGCATTCAAAATAAAACACCAGATGACTGAAAAATAGGCACTAGAACTTCCTCATAGGGAATTCAAATTTTTAATATTAAGAGCTATCCAAGAGTTGAAACAAAAAGAAGACAAAAAAGAAGGAAAAAAAGACAAATTCATGGAAAATACAGACAAAAAAATGGAAGAATTCAGAAAAAGAATGCATGAACAAAATTCCAAGATAAATTCACAACTAGAAATCACACAAAAACAACTAGAAACACAAAAGCTTTCAGAAATGGACAGTGTCATAAAGGGGTGAGGAACAGGTTTGAAACAGTGGAAGACAGGATCAACGAAATTGAATACAAACACCTGGATACAAGTCTGTTCAAGGAAAACTCAGAAAAAAGAATGAAGACAAATGAAGAGACCCTGAGAATTATGTGAGATGCAATCCAAAGCAAAAATCTTCAAGTGATAAGAGTTCCAGAACAGGAGAGAAAACAGAAAACACAGACAGGAACATTGAAGAACTACTGACAGAAAACTTCAGCAATGTCATGAGAGATGAAAAGCTGGCCATCCAAGAAGCTCAACGAACCCCATATAGGAGAGATCCCAAACGAAAACCACCAAGGCATATCATAATCACCCTCGCCAAAATGAAAGACAAGCAAAGAATCCTGAGAGCAGCTTGAGAAAAACAAAAAGTCACATACAGAAGAGAAACGATAACAGAAAGCTCAGATTATTCAGCAGAAACTGTGGAGGGAAAAAGGCAATGGAATTACATATATAAAGCCTTGAAAGGAAAAAATTGCCAGCCAAGTATAATATATCCTGCAAAACTCTTGTTCAAATATGATGGTGAAATTAGGACATTTCCAGATAAACAGAAATTAAGGGACTATGTAAAAACCAAACCAAACTTATAAGAATTATTAAAGGGAATCCTTTGACCTCAGAACAAAACTTCAGCTCACAGGTTGAATCTAGGATGCAGGATCATACCAGCCAGATGCCAATCTAGGAAATGAACTCTCAAGGACTATCCCAAACAAAAAGAAATACAACAGGGAATCAGAGCAGTTAATCTATAAATGACAATAACATCAGAACAATAAAAGAGGGAATAAATGGTGTAAGTATAAAACCTTCTAATGGAGAGGAAGGCAAGGCAATACCAAGTAAAAATAGCTTGCTTCAAACTTAGAAAGATAAAGGTAAATTTCACGGTAACTACAAACAAAAATAACAAGCCTATTCATAAAAATAAAGAGGAAAAATATGAAGTCTCAGTAAAAACAAAACCTACAAAAACAAAAGATATTTTAAAAAAATCCACAAATAAAAGGAACGCAGGACAGGAGAGTAAAAGGAACAAAGACAACGTCAACACCAAAAAAAAAACAGCAATAACAACAACAAAAAACACTACAAAGTGACAGCAATAAACACACTTATCAATAATTACACTAAAAGTAAATGGCCTCTATGCACCCATAAAGGGACAGAAAGTGACAGAATGGATAAAAAATTAGTATCCATCAATATGCTGTCTACAAGAAACAAATCTTAGAAACAAAAGAGTAACTTTATTGAAAATCAAAGGTTGGAAAAAAATATATCAAGCTAACAACTACCAAAAAAGAGCAGGACTGGCAATACTAATCTCAGGTAAAACAGGCTTTAAAACAAAATCCACCAGAAAAGACAAAGAAGGACACTATGGAATAATTAAGGGGATCATCCATCACAAAGACATAACCATAATAAACATCTACGCACCCAATGACAGGGCTCCAAAATATATAAAACAAACTCTAACAACACTGATAAGAGAAATTGACAGTTCCACAATAATACTAGGAGACTTCAACACACTACTCTCAGTGAAGGACAGAACATCTAAAATGAAACTAAACAAAGATACAGAAGACCGAAAGGGCACAATCAGCCACCTTGACCTCATAGACATATATTGAACACTCCACCCTACAGCTGAAAAGTACACATTCTTTTTCAATGCACATGGAATGTTTTCCAGAATAGACCACATCTTAGGCCACAGAGCAATCCTCAACAAGATTCAAAATGTTGAGATAATACAGAGTATCTTCTCTGACCACAATGCCATCAAGGTAGAAATTAACTAAAGAAAGAGCCAGGAAAAAAAATCAATTACATGGAAACTGAACAACACTCTCCTTACAAACCACTGGGTAATAGAGGAAATCAGAGATGGTATCAAAAAATTCCTAGAATCAAACAAGAATGAAAACATATCATACTAAAACCTTTGGGACACAACAAAGATTGTCCTCAGAGGACAATTTATAGCAATAGATGCACATATCAAAAAAGAAGAAAGGAACAAGATCAAAACATTAACCACACAACTCAAACAAATAGAAGGAGAACAGCAAAAAAGCCCACAATCACCGGAAGAAAGGAAATAGTAAAGATCAGAGCAGAAATAAATGAGACAACAGAAAAACCATAGAAAGAATCAACAAAACCAAAAGTCGGTTCTTTGAAAGAATCAACCAAATTGACAAACCACTGGCCAGAGTGACAAAAGAAAAACAGGAGGGGACACAAATAACCCAAATAAGAAACAAAATGGGCGACACTAAAACAGACCTAACTGAAGTAAAAAGGATCATAACAGAATATTAAGAAAAACTATACTCCAACAAATTTGAAAACCTAGAGGAAATGGATAAATTTCTAGAAACACATTACTTATCCAAACTACAACAAAGTGATGTTGAAAATCTGAACAGACCCATAACATGAGAAGAGATTGAAAAGGTAATAAAAAAAACTCCCAACCAAAAAAAGCTCTGTCCCAGATGATTTCACTAGAGAATTCTATAAAACATTCAGAGAAGAGCTTGTACCAGTACTACTCAAGCTATTTCAGAGATAGAAAAGGAAGTAACATTTCCAAATTCATTCTATGAAACCAGCATAACAATGATACCAAAACCAGGCAAAGACACCATAAAAAAAGAAAATCACAGACCAATATCTCTCATGAATATAGATGCAAAAATTCTCAACAAAATTCTAGCAATGGAATTCAACATCTTATCAAAAACATAATACACCACGACCAAGCAGGATTCATACCAGGTATGCAAGAATGGTTCAACATTAGAAAATCAATCAACATAATCCACCACATAAATAAAAGGTAAGAAAAAAATCATATGATCATCTCAATTGATGCAGAAAAGGCATTCGACAAAGTCCAAGACCAATTCCTGATAAAAACTCTCAATAAAGTAGATATAGAATGGAAATTTCTCAACATAATAAAGGGCATCTAGGCAAAACCAACAGCCAACAACATTCTTAATGGAGAGAGGCTGAAAACATTCCCCCTGAGAACCGGAACAAGGCAAGGGTGCCCTTTATCACCACTCCTATTTAACATTGTGCTGGAAGTTCTAGCTAGAGCAATAAGGCAAGAAAAAGAAATATAGGGAATCAAAATTAGTAATGAAGGAGTTAAACTGTCCTTGTTTGTGGATGATATGATTCTGTACATAGAAAACCCTAAAGACTCCACAAGAAATCAACTGGAACTAATAGAAAGATTCAGCAGAGTAGCAGGATACAAGATAGACATACACCAATAAAGAGAATGATGAAAAGGAAATAAGGAAAACAATACCATTTTCAATAGCCCCTAAAAAAAAGTAGAATACTTAAGAATAAATCCAGCCAGGGATGTAAAAAAACCCATACAAAGAAAACTACAAAACACTACTGCAAGAAACCCAAAGGGATCCACATAAATGGAAAAACATACCATGCTCATGGATAGGTAGACTCAATATTGTGAAAATGACAGTTCTACCCAAAGAAATTTACAAATACAACACAATCCCAATCCAAATACCAACAACATTCTGCAAAGAGATGGAAAAACTAATCATTAACTTTATATGGAAAGGGAAGATGCCCTGAATAAGTAAAGCACTACTTAAGAAGAAGAAGAAAGTTGGAGGACTCACACTACCTGCCTTCAGAACCTACTATACAGCTACAGTAGTCAAAACAGCCTGGTACTGGTACAAAGACAGATACATTGACCCATTGAACAGAATTGAGAACCCAGATGTAAATCCATCCATCTATGGTCACCTAATCTTCGACAAGGGCCCAAAGTCCATTAGATGGGGAAAAGACAGTCTTTTTAACAAATGGTGCTGGCAAAACTGGATATCCATCTGCAAAAAAATGGAACAGGACCCATACCTCACACCATATACAAAGGCTAATTCAAAATGGATCAAAGACCTAAATATAAAGCCAAAGACTATAAAGTTCATAGAAGAAAAAATAGGACTAACACTACAGGCCCTAATACACGGCATTAACAGGATACAAACTATAACCATCAACACACAAACCTCAGAAGATAAGCTAGATAAGTGGGATCTTCTAAAAATCAAACACCTATGCTCTTCAAAAGACTTCACGAAAAGAGTCAAAAGAGAACCTACAGACTGGGAAAAAATTTTTGGACATTAGAGTCAGACAAAGTTCTAATCTCCATAATCTACAAGAAAATGCAACATCTCTACAACAAAAAGACAAATAATCCTATTATAAAATGGGCAAAGGAAACGAACAGACACCTCAGTAAAGAAGACATTCAAGTGGCCAACAGACACATGAGAAAATGCTCGTGATCACTAACCATTAGAGAAATGCAAATTAAAACCACAATGAGATACCATCTCACCCCAGCATTACTGGCACGAATCAAAAACACTAGAAATAAGAAATGTTGGGGAAGCTGTGGGGAGATCAGAACTCTTACGCACTGCTGGTGGGAATGCAAAATGATACAACCATTTTTGAAAATGATATGGAGCTTCCTCAGAAAGCTAGAAATAGACATACCATTCGATCCAGCAATCCCACTCCTAGGAATATATCCTAGAGAAATAAGAGTTGTCACTCAAATAGACATATGCACACCTATGTTCATGGCAGCATTGTTCACAATAGCAAAAATCTGGAAACAACCTAGATGTCCATCAACAGATGAATGGATAAACAAACTATGGTACATACACACAATGGAGTACTACGCAACGAGAAAGAACAATGATGAATCTATGAAGCATCTCATAACATGGGTGAAACTGGAGGACATTATGCTGAGTAAAATAAGTCAATCACAAAAGGACAAATATTGTATGAGACCTCTATTGTTAAAACCCATGGAAAAGTTCACACACAAAAAGTAACAGTCTTTGTTGGTTACCAGGGATGGGTGGGGGGGAATACTAAATAGGCAATAGATAAGTGGTATCTTGGGTGAAAGGTGAGACAGTGCACAATACAAGGGAAGCTAACACAACCTGCACAAGGAAAGGTCATGGTAGCTCCATAGACACATCCAAACTCCCTGAGGGACTGAATTGCTGGGTGGAGAGCAGTGGGGACCATGGTCTTGGGGAACATCTAGCTCAACTGGCATAACACAGTTTATAAAGACAATGTTCTACATTCTACCTTGGTAAGTAGCTTCCGGGGTCTTAAAAACCTGTTAGCAGCCAACTCAGATACTCCACTGGTCTCACCCCTTCAGAAGCAAGGGAGAATCAAGAGAATAGTATACAAGGAAAAGATTAGTCCAAAGGACTAACGGGCCACAGCTACCAAGGCCTCCACCGGACTGAGTCCAGTACAGCTACATGGTGCCCGGTTACCACCACTGACTGCTCTGACTCAGATCACTATTGAGGGTTCTAGACAGAGCTGGAGAAGGATGTAGAGCACAATTCTAACACACAGGATAAAGGACCAGATTTAGTGGCATGACAGAGACTGGAGAAATCCCAAGAGTATGGCCCCCAGACACCCTTTTAGCTCAGTGGTGAAGTCACTTCCAAGTCTCAATGTTCAGCTGGGGATTGGACAGCCCCATAAAACCAAACGGGACTAATGAGGCACAACTGTCCAGTGACAAGGACTAGAAGGCAGAAGAGGACAGGAAAGCTGGTGATAGGGAACCCAAAATTGAGTAAGCACAGTGTTGACATGTAGTGGGGTTGTTAACCATTGTCATAAGGCAACATGTGTAGTAACTGTTTAATGAGAAACTATTTTGTTCTGTAAACCTTCATCTAAAGTGAGAATAACAGAACAACTGAAAGAACGTAATCGGAGTCACTGAATTGTACATGTAGAAATTTTTGAAATGGTGTATCTTTGGCTATGTATATTTTCACCAAAAAATAAATAAATAAATAAGGTCCTCCATGGTTGAGAAGGGAGAGTGTTGACATGTCGTAGGGTCATTAACCAAAATCATAAAACAATATGTGTACCGACTGTTTAATGAGAAACTGTTTGTTCTGTATACCTTCACCTAAAGTATAATAAAATTTTTTTCAAAAATAGAGTGAAATGAATTTAGAGTAGAGTTAACCAGTCTACAGGCAGATTTGAAAGAAGGTGTAACTTTGCTAAGAGAAGTGCTTTCTGCCTCTGATTTACTGTATTAGTTGACCAAAAATAAAAAAAAAAAACAAATAAATAGCCAAACTGGTTGCTGTCGTGTTGATTCTGACTCATAGCGACCCTATAGGACAGAGTAGAACTTCCCCATAGGGTTTTCAAGGAGCAGTTAGTGGATTTAAACTGCTAACCTTTTGGTCACTGTGGCACCAGGGTTCTATCAGTTGACCAAGGGTCCCATAATATGAAGTTTTGCAGAGTTGAAAAATTTTACTTCTGTGTATCAAACATAAGCAATTATAACACTGCCATAAGGTACTGGACCTTAACAGTAGATTAGATTGTGGACCCCTGTCTTTCTCAAACACTTATCTTTAAGTGGATCCCTGATGGCATAGTAGTTAAGAGCTCAGCTGCTAACCAAAAGGTTGGCAGTTTGAATCCACCACCTCTGAACTCAACTCAAATGAGGAAAAATTCACAAAAGCTCTGAAGGTCATAGCGGACATTTTCTCTAATTCTCATCTTAGCTGATGCCTTGGAGTTTGACCGATAAGGAGTATCCTGTTCAGAGCCTGTTACCTGAATAGGGTCTGTGCCCTGGAGCAGGTGAGCCCAAGAAAGGTCAAAAAGAGTGAGAAAGTTTTATTTTAGGAGGTGTCCACCACCGGTGATCTGACAGCAATGCAGGCTGTCTCTATGGAGTTCCAAAAGATATTTCTACATTAAAGCTTATGTATGATTTTTACAAAGGTTAGAGGTATTGTTATCCATTACAAGGTAATTACAAGAGATTGTTTATCATACTAAAGATATATGCGCCAGACATTTCCCTATCAGGCTAAAGATATACATATCTGACATCTGGGCTCTATTCTTCCTGTGGGGGGTCATAAGCCACAGGTGGCCAGACAGAGCAAACCAAAGTCATTAACAAAGGTATGCGAAAAGGAGAAGGCAAAGAAAAGAGAAAACTTATAGGTTCATCATGGTATTAGTTATGTCAAGCTCTCAGTTGCCCATTTTGAAAAGGAGAAAACATGCTATCCATGAATTCTGTCTGAAGTTGTCCTACACTCTTTCGCACTGCTCTTAAGAAGGTATTTGCATTAGTCACTTGGGATTGAAGGAGTTTTGATATATTCTTGAGTGACTGTTTCTGTTCTTGGAGTCGAGCTATCATCCTTCTATGAAGAGTAGTTTTAAGGGGTTCACTTTTCCTTTCTTTTTGGAGAAGACCTATTATATCCCTAAGTGAAGAGATGAAGCTATTCGGATATTCTTTAAGTAATGCCAAGCTCTGAGTTTGCAAATTCTGAGGACAGGTCTCCTTTCCAGATGACCCAGGGTTTTATCAGCTTGTGTAATCAATTTAATCTTCCAGCTGACATGATGCTATTTATGACCCTAAGCAAACTTTTGGCTAGGTCTTTTTTTCCCTCTTTTAAAGTATGTTAGCTTTTTACTATAAAAACAATCCTAACAGCGTACAACAGAATCTCCCAGGAAAACCCTTATAGACTTAGACCTTGTCTCAAGCATTCATACATTATGATCAGCAGCTCCAGGACTGGCTGGAAAAGCATTTCTGTGGCAGTCAGCAGGCCCACCATAGCTCCGAAGGGCACCACTGCTCTGCTTCTGGTTGCTGGTGTCCTGGGGGCCACAACTGACCACAAAGAAACTTGATAAGTGTTCTTCTTTAATGAAAAAAGTGCCTGACAACTAGGAGAGACACTGTCAGTGGGCTGGGGACAGAGGAGGCCAAGAAGTACAAAACAGTGGTCTCTAGCTTTACTCTGCTTACTGCAGAAATATAAGATAATATTTGTACAGTGCATTAGGAAAAATGAAGAGTTCATTGCAGCTGGAGAAGAATGGGACATGAACTCTGGACAATAGAGTCCTCAGCTGGCTCTCCAGGACACCTAGGAGATTATAGCAGTACCATGCCATTACCTAATCTTCGCCCACAAATGTGTCATGGTATGATGGTTCTTGCAATGCCTGGATCCCTAAAGCAGCTGCAGGGCACTCAAAGAGACCATCGTGTTCCCAGGATTTCAATTTATATATCACAGATTTAATCAAAGTCAGTTAAAATCCCATTTTACTGAGGAGATACCTGAGATATAAGAATGACCAACATTTGTATTTTTCTTCTAACCATGTCATGTGCCTATATGTTTCAGGAATAAGATTAAAATTTGCTAGGCGCTTGTAAGAACTACTGCTCTTCAGCCTCTGCTTTGTTTAAGAAGTGGAAACCTTTGATGAGGAAGAAAGAGACTCAGGGGTTAGAGATAACTTGATCCTGGGTGCGGGGGTGAGGGGGAGAGGGAAAGGGAGAAGGGGACATTTCTTGGAACTGGAAAGGGAGTGGAGTTTTAAGTTTTCTGTGGAGAAATGGGATGACTTCATGGTACACTGGGATATGAAAGAACAGAATGGCCCTTTTGGTATTCTAGTCTTTGGTCAGTAGTAAAGACAATTGTGAAGCCATCTCTGAGCCAGTGGAGAGTGTCAGAGTCCAAAAGATAATGGGGCATGCTGGGAGCAGGATTCACAAGTGGGAGAATGGGCAGTGATGATGTCAGTAGTCAACAATGCCTGAGAACTAGACCCTTCCCATATCATCCCCTGGTTATTTATATGAGCCTAAGATGAGGACCCTCAACATGACAAATGGAATGTTTGTCCATCTTGATAAGAGAAAGCTCAATGTTGTACTGATCTGAAGAATGTGGGGCAAATTCATACACCATTACAATGTGAGTAGAAGAGACATACATCAATTGATCACTCCTTAATCATTCTGATGTGGGCCTTGCCCTTAGGACTTGAAATCATGCTTCTTAACATTAGGTACCTTAGGAGCATGCTTCTGACCCTGCTTGTCTGACCTGTTTTATTCAGTGGTTGTTTTGTGAATGCTATTGAGGATAATGCTGCATAGTACAATCTGGTCTGTCTCAGGGGGCCTTATTTGGCTGTCTTATACATCAAGGGCAGAGACATTTTTTATATAAGAGGTCACTCAGGAAAGAATATGGGAAGGTAACTGTGTGTCTCCATGATATATCATCGTAGAGACAAAATGGATTTGTGTGCAGTGTTTCTATTGAACAACAGGAGATAAAGGACATGCACTCCATCTTCCCCAAATATTCAGAAACCCACAGTGTTTAATGACAGACAATTTCTGGGGACAGGGGGAATGACAGCAATGCAAAACTGGAGAAGATAAGAACATTTAGAGAAAGTCATTTGTCTTCTAAGCAATGAAGCCATTTGTCTGCATCCTGCAATACATCTATTGATCTGTTGCTTTCATCTGGGGAAAAAAAAGAAGCAATAATCTACAGCCAAAGGGGAAATGGACCCGAGATGCACAACAATCTTAGCTGCTATGGCAGGTGGGCTCGCCTATAGCTCTGCAGCAGCTCTGCAAATGAATTACTGGCAAAGGTGGGGACACCTCTGTACTTTATGAGATTTTTCAAAACCGCAGATTGCCATTGCCTGGACAGGCTAGAACAAAGTCCCTTCACTACAGCAAGAACTTGCAATATACCTATTTGCAATGTGAGGCTAATGCTATTAAAAAAGAAAAATTATTAACAATTTTTTTCCTTCTAACACTACCCTACTTTTTTGACTAAAAAAAATTCTGAAATATTAGAAACATATGAGAAGTATAGAGAGAAATGAAATAAACTCGCTTTTATGGCCACCGTTTTTATCAAATCTTAGCATTGCTGTATTTGCATTTTTAGAAAAATAATATGGAAAACAGTTTCCCCTTGCATTCCCCTCCATGATCCCACCCCCTTTACATCTCCCTTTCCTGTTTGCTTGATTTATTGGCTATCATATCCACAAATGCTTTTATACTTTTAACTACTTATGTATATATTTCCAAATAATTTGCATGCTTCTAATTTTTTTTAATGGAATTCTATCATATATGTCACTCTGTAACTTAGTGTTACATATATAACACCATGTAACTTGATATTGTGTTTTTGGTACTTGGTTAGTAATAAATTACACATAATTAATTGTGTTTGATTGGTATTGGTATATATGGATATTATTGATTTGTGTATCCAGCAATCTTACTAAATTGTTATTAATGTTAATATTTTATCTGTAGATTCCCTTGCATTTGTTGTAACAAGAATCAATTTTTACAAATATCAACACTTTTGTTTTTCCTTGTAATTCCTATCTCTCTTTTCTTTATTTTAGACTCCAGGGCAGTGGTGAAATGGTGATTCTAACTAGTGATATAGGACATATTCAATTCTGTCTTGACTTTAAAGAGAATGTTTTGAGGTTTCATTAAGTATATTGTGTGCTAAGGGATTTTAACATCCTTTTTAGGTTAAAGTTTTTTGTTTTGTTATTTTAATTCTGGTTTGCTTAGACATTTACCACGAGTAAGTGTTGCATTTTATCAAATGCTTTTTCCTGTGTCTATTAATATGATAGGGAGCACTGGTGGTGCAGAGGTTAAAGTGCTCAGCTTCTAATCAAAAGGTCAGTGGTTCGAATCCACCAGCACCTCCCTGGGAGACAGATGTGACAGTCAGCTTCCGTAAAGATTATAGCCTTGGAGACCCTATGGGGCTGTTCTGCCCTGGCCTATAAAGCCGCTATGAGTCAGAATCTACTCTATGGCAGTGGGTTTCCTTTTCTGGTATTAATATATGTTTTGGTTATCTAAAACAAAAATCTGTTGCCGTCGAGTAGATTCCGACTCACAGGGACCCTATAGGACAGAAGTAGGACTGTCCCATAGGGTTTCCAAGGAGAGGCTGGTGGATTTGAACTGCTAACCTTTAGGTTAGCAGCAGAGCTCTTAACCACTGCACTACTAGAGCTGTTTAGTTATCTAATGCTGCAATAACAGAAATACCACAAATGGATGACTTTAACAAACAGAAATTTATTCTGCCACAGTTTAGGAGGCTGCATATCTGAATTTAGGGTGCCAGCTTCAGGGGAAGGCTTTCTCTCCTTATTGTCTCTGGAGGAAGGTCCTTGTCATCAATCTTCCCTTGGTGTAGGAACTTGTCATTGCAGGGACCCTGAGGCCAAAGTACACGCTCAGCTCCTGGCTCTTCTTGCTTGGTGGTAATGAGGTCCCTCTCCTTTCTGCTCACTTCTCTCTTTCATATCTCAAAAGAGATTGACTCAAAATACAACCTAATCTTATAGATTGTGTCTTGCCTCATTAACATAACTGCCTCTAATCCTGCCTCATTAACGTCATAGAGGTTAGGATTTACAAAATATAGGATTAGCAGATCACAAAATGGTGGACAACCACACAATACTGAAAATCACGGCTCTAGCCAAGCTGACATACATTTTAGGGGGATACAATTCAACCCATTACAATATGATTAGATGATTTCCTTCCTTTAGTCTCTATGAGGTACCAGTGAGACAGAATCCCCACAGTGCCATATTCTTTACCTGGCTTCCTCCCCTACAGTGTTGTATTGCAAAATTGTTTCCTTTGCTGGGCTCCCTCCCTGCTTACCCCCCAGCTTTGCATTTGAATCTCACTTTTACTTGGAGGTTATATGTAAACCCCATTGTACCTGCATAGTATGATTAAGAATGTTGCTGATATAACTTGTATGGACTCCTTACTTGTAAACCCCTTTAGAAGTAACCTGCCCACCCTTGGAGAGCAGTCTTGGCAGCAGCAACTCCGACTGACATCATTTTCCCTGTACAAGGAAACAATGGTGACTTTCTTGTTCTTCCACCTCAGTCTCTCATTTATTGGCCAATATGAGTCATGACGAGCAAGAACCTGGGGTTTCCACCCGGTAACACTAGTAGATTTTCTGAAGATGAATCATAATTGCATTTCTGACATAAGCTCTAATTGGCCATGGATTTTACTATTACTTTGCTGAACTTTATTTAATAGTATTTTCCTTAGGATTTTAATCTAAAAAAGCCCTCATTCAAAACAACAAAAAAACACAATACCTCAGAATAAACCTTGCAAATCTGTGTAGGCTACTATAAAGAAAATACAAAACATTTATGAAGAACATCAAAGAATATCTGGATATATATAATTGTTTTAGTTATCTAGTGCTGTTTTAACAGAAATACACCAAGTGGGTGGCTTTAAGAAACACAGATATATTTTCTCACAGTTTAGGAAGCTAGAAGTCTGAATTCAGGGTACTGGCTCTAGGGGAAGGTTTTCTCTCTCTATTTGCTCTAGGGGAAGGTCCTCGTCACTTTTCAGCTTGTCCTCCTTGGTTCCTTGTTGATCTTCATGTGGTGTGTGTGGTGTGCTGTCCATCTTCCCCATCTGTGCTTGCTTGCTGCTATGCCTGATCTTCTCTCTTATATCTCAAAACTAATTGGCTTAGAACACACCCTACCGATATGGCCTCATTAACATAACAAAGAAAACACTATTCCCAAATGAGATTACACCCACAGGTACAGGTTAGAATTTATTTACATATATTTTGGGGGAACTCAATTTAATCCATAACATTATATAATGAAAGCTAAGAGAATAAATAATGATTATATTTATGTGAAGTTTGTTTAGACATTTTCTCCTAAGAGGTCAACTGCTAATCAAAAGGTTGGCAATTCGAATCCTCCAGCTGCTCCTTGGAAACTCTATGGAGCAGTTCTACTCCATCCTATAGGGTTGCTATGAGTCAGAATTGACTCTAAGGCAATGGGATTTGGTATTTTTTAAATACTATTCTTTATCCCATTTTCACCTACTTTCTGCAGCAGTTTTTACACGAGAGACATCATTTTATTCTTTTATAATTTGGTAAAAATTTACCTGTAAAACTGTCTGGTCCAAGTACCCCTGATGTTTTTACTACATATTTTAAGAAACTCTCTCAGTTTAGATGCATGAAAATGACCAGAGGTTTTTTTTTTTTTTTTTTTTTTTTAATATATATATATTTTATTGTACTTCAGGTGAAAGCTTACAGAGCAAATAGTTTCTCATGAAATAGTAGTACACATGTTGTTTTTTGACATTGGTTAACAACCCCACAACGTATTAAGCCTCTAAATTCTCAACCTTTTTTTTTGATGAAAATTACAGATGGCCTATGTCTGATCACTTTTGATATAAGTTCCAGAATTCAATACATAGGATAAATGATGATAAATATCTTGATGATCATGAATAGTTGAGCTGGTTTAGAGTGTATCTGTGTAATCTATATCTGTATCTATATCCATCTATCCATTTATCTATCTACTGGATGGGTGTGTGTATCACATTTACCTAGAAAACGTAATGTGGAACACATAATAGTTTTATGGGGATCAGGAAATTGAATATGAACGGAAACTGTTAACATAAATTTAAGAGAGCTGGGTTCATATTGCAGCTTGTAAGTAATTAGCTGCTAACTGAAAGGTTGGTGGTTTTAACCCACCCAGCAGCTCTACATGAGAAAAACCTGATGATCTCCTTTTGTAAAGATTACTGCCAAGAAAACCCTATGGGGCACTTCTACTCTGTCACATGAAGTCACTATGAGTGGAAATTGACTTAACACACCTAACAACAACAACATGTGATCTTGGCTAAGTAATTTATATCCTTAGACTCAGTTACTTTATCTGTAAATGAGATGGTTGAAAACCATGTTTTATGTTATGCTATGTGGGTCCTTAAGGGATTCTGTAAAGTTTTCCGAGGAATTAATATTGTTCAGGATTCTAGGCATATCCAACTTTCTTCAACCAGAAACAGTTAACATTTATTGGATGCTTAGTATATGGCAAGATCTGATCTGTCTGCTTTACAGGTAATAACTCATTTAATTTAATTTAATATTCACATCTCTATATGTAGGTAGTCTAAAATCCAAAGCCAAACCCATTGCCATTGAGTCAATTCTGACTCAAAGTGACCCTATAAGACAGAGTAGAACTGCCCCATAGGATCCCCAAAACTGAAATCTTTATGAAAGCAGACTGCCACATCTTTCTCCTGCAGAGTGGCTGGTGGGTTTGAACCACTGACATTTCAGTTAGCAACTGAGTGTTTAACCCTGTGCCATCAGGGCTCCTTGTTCACAGTTTACAGGTGAGGAAAGCAAGGTACTCCCCAATATCTTAGTGTTCTAATGGAAACATCACAAGTGGGTGACTTTAACAAACAGAAATTTGTTCTCTCACAATTTGGGAGAATTCAGGGCACTGCCTCTAGAAGAAGGCTCTCTCTGTTGGTTCTCAGGGAGTCTTTGTCTCTTTTCAGCTTCTGTTCCTCGGTTCCTTAGTGGTCTTCATATGGTGTGCCATCAGTCTTCCACCATCGCAACTTGCTTGCTACTATGCCTCATCTTCTCTTCTATATTTCAAAACTGATTGCCTTAAAACATACCCTACACTGATATGGCCTCATTAACGTAACATAGAAAACTGTTCCCAAATGGGATTACATACATGGGTATAGGGGGTAGGATTTACAAGTAGTATTTTTGGGGGACACAATCTCATCTATAAAATACCTCTGCTTTGGCCCCTCAAAATTCATGTCCTTCCAACATGTGAAAACACATTCACCCTATAGTATCATCCTAAAAGTCTTATTCCATTCAATATCAACACTAAGTCCAAAATCTCATCTTCTGAATCATCTAGATCAAGTGCAGCTCTGGGTGTGTTCCATCCTGGGGCAAAATTACTCTTCATCTGTGAGCCTGTGAAATCTAGAATACAAATTATCTGCTTGCAAAGTACAGTGATAGAATAAGAACTAGATAGACATGTCCATTCTTGTTCCCAAATTTCTTGTTCCTTTTGAGCAATATTTGAGTTCCATTGGAAACAGCCTCTGAAACACTGTAGCTGGGAATTGAGCATGGATCTCAGTCTTAGAGTGGTGAGAAATTAGGATCCAAATGTCGTGGAGTGAGAAACATCTCTCTTGTAGATACATTCTTCTTCACTCTCTTATTGCATGGAGAGAAAATGCTAAACAGAACACTTAGTCTCCTTCTTATATAAACTATATAAGAAATATAAACTATAAATTGAGTAAGGACGCATACTTATTTCAGACCTTTACAAGGACAAAGCATGATTGTTCATTATGATTCCAAGTGACCATTACAGAGATGTTCCCTTGCCTGAATGGTGACAGCACATGCCCTGATAACAATATGATGAAAAATTAGAAATGTATAGTGTTGAGCCCTCTATGTTCCAGGATCCTGAAGAGAAATGAAAATATACCTTCCAGAAGTTAGTCATATGCTTTATTAAAGTTGTGCATGACATCATTCATTCTCATTTTAGCTCATATTTGTTGATTGCCAACTTTGGACCAGGAACCATGGGAGAGTCTTGGGATACACAAGTAAGCAACAAGACACGTACACTCCTCTTTAGGTGGTTTAGCTGTCCTTTAAGTATCAAATTCATACAAAAGTTGTTTTAAACCTCCAGGAACACAGAGCTCTTCCTTGCAAGTATATCAGAGGGCAAACTTCATCCAAAGAAAAGATGCTTAGGGAAACTTCAGAAAAAGAAATTGTGGTTAGTATAAAATGCATTTCATTGAAAATGTAAGACTAATACAAACATAGGTACATGAGTGGAAGAATAGTTCATAAATACTATATGTTCAGAACAAATTGAAACAATTCAGCTAAGAAAATGGGAAAGAGAGAAAGGGGAAGATAGAATAATCTCTTAATGATTGTTACATGCCCACTGCCGTTGAGTTGATTCTGATTCATAGTGACCCTACAGGACAGAGCAGAATTGCTCCATAGGATTTCCAAGTAGTAGTTGGTGAATTTGAACTGCTGACCTTTCAGTTAATAGCCTGAGATCTTAACCACTGGGCTACCAGGATTGTTACATAGTTGACAATTGTAACTAGGGTTAAAGAATATCATTTAAAACTGACAAACCAAATAGTAAAAACCTAACAGGTCTGAGGATATCATATAAGGTAATATATAAAAGCAACCACTAGGACAAAAATACAAATCTTTGTACAGACCAAAGAAATAATAAAAGAGCAAATAAAACAAACAGTATAAAAAAACATAGTGAATACAACATAATATCCACAGTAAAGATAATATAATATCATCTTGGTTGAGACCAAACATTTCAGTCATATCAATGAATGTAAATGCTTCAATTCACCTATTAAAAGAAAATGGTTTTCAAATTGGTTTACAAAGAAAAACTTAGCTGTATGCTATAAACAAAAGATACACCTAAAACTAAATGATTCATAAACACGAGAAAATAAAGGCACAGCCAAAATTGTCTCAGGCAAATGCAAGCAAGAAGGAAATACAGGCTGCAATCGTGATATCAGATAAGGTAAAATTCATGTCAAAAAGCATGATAAGAGATAAAGTAGAACACGTTATAGTGATAACGACCATAATTCAAAATGATGATCTGTTACGAATATCATGCATCATTTAATACAACATTCAATTTCTTAAAGCAGAAACTACAGGAGCAATTAAAAACAATAAGAAAGCATTTTGTATTAAAAAACCAGTTGCTGTTGAGTCAATTCTGACTCATGGAGATTCCATGTCTGTCAGAGTAGAACTGTCCTTCATAAGATTTTCAATAGCTGATATTTTGGAAGTAGATCATCAGATCTTTCTTCCGAGGCACCTCTGGGGGGGACCTAAAATGCCAATCTTTTGGTAAGTGTGTTAACTATTTGCACCACGCAGAAACTCCATTTTGTATAACTTTATGCAAATAAACTTGAAAACCTAAATTAAAAAAAAATTCTGTATATATATACAATTTATGAAATTTGGCCCTAATATATGTTGAAAGCTTAAATATTATATTAATTTCTATGAAAAGTTAAAGAATGTTATTAAACAAACTACCACCACCACCACAAAAAAAAAAAAAAAAAAATCCCTCCAAAAATGTTCCAGGCTCAGATGATTTCATAGAGGAATTTTACCAAAATTTTAAAGATTACATAATCCCAGAGTTACCCAGATTCTTCCAGACTATAAAAATATTATTTATGTAAAGCAAACACAACATCGATACCCAAACCTGATAAAGTAACACAGAAAAGAAAATTACACATCAATTCAATTTTGATTATAAATTGCATTGAAAAATAGTAAATAGAATGTTAGCAAAATAATACACTACCTACAATGTAAGAACCACTTAAAACAGAATAATTCCATATACGTCTTCTTCTATTCTTAGTGATATTGATGTACTTCTACCTGTGTTATAACTCTAGTACACTGCTATTATTTTTGTTTTAAATAGTCAATGGACCTGTAAAGAATTTAAGAAAATAATTTTTTTTTTTTTTTTTTTTAAATATTTACTCACATATTTCTCAGTGCTTTTCCTTTCTTCCCCTAGATCTAATTTCCTATCTGGGATCATTTCCCTTCTATCTGAATAAATGCCTTTAACATTTCTTCATGACGGTTTGATAGCAACAATTTTATCAGCCTTTATTTATTTGAAAATATCTTTTAAAAAATCAATTTTATTTATTTTTGTTGTTGAGAATATACATAGCAGATCATACACCAATTCAACAATTTCTACATGTATACAATTCAGTGACATTGATTACATTCTTAAAGTCATGGAACCATTCTCACCCTTCTTTTCTGAATTGTTCCTCCTGCATTAACATAATGTGCCCCCTAAGTTTCCTGTCTAATCTTTGGAGTTGTTGTTGTCCATTTAATCCCATATAGGTTGTCCTTAAAAGAGCACAATGCTCAAGGCAGACATTCTTTACTACTTAAGCTAAACCGTTACTTTGTTTTAAGGAGACTTTAGAGGATTATTTTTAATTTCAGGTTTAAGGTTTAAAGATTGTTTCAGGGCAATAGTTTTGGGGGTTCATCCAGCCTCAATTGTTCCAGAAATTCTGGATTCAATAAGAATTTGAAATTCTGTTCTGCATTTCCCCCTTTTGATCATGGTCCTTCTATGGGATCTTTGATCAAAACATTTAGTAATGGTAGCCAGGAATCATCCATTTCTTCTGGTCTCATGACAAAGGAGGCAGTTGTTCATGGAGGCAATCAGCCACACATTCCATTTTCTCCTCCTATTCCTCACTCTGCTTCTTCTTCGGTTGCTCCACGGGAACAGAGACCAATTAATGTACCTTTACTGGGAGGCTGGTTGGAAGCTTTTAAGGCCCCAGGCACTATGCAACAAAAAAGGAGGTAGAACAGAAGAACTAAACACAATATTAGGCCAGTTAACTGGGATATCCCATGAAGCCATGACCCTAAATGTCTAAATCAAGAAATGAAGTCTCATAAGATGTTTACTCATACATAAGCAACCTTAACAGCTTCTCTTTTTTGTTGTTGTAAATATATATATATCATACATTTGCCAATTCAACTTTTTACAGGTGTAAAACTTATTGACATCAATTACATTAATCATCTAAGCACCTTTACCCTTAATCAATGCAATTTTTCTGTCACCATAAACTGTGACTCAGTGCTCAATAAGCAATAAGTGCCCCTCCTTCTCCCCACCCCATAACCGCTAGTAAACTTTCATCGCTATACATGTACTTGTTCTTGTCTTATTATATAAGTGAGGTCAAACAATAATTGTTCTTTTGTGATTGACTTATCTCACTCAGCATAATGTTTTCAAGATCCATCCATATTGTAGCATGTATCACGACTTCATTTCTTTTTCTGGCTGAGTAGTATTCCATTGTATGTACCACATTTTGTTTATCCATTTATCCATTGATGGGCATTTAGGTTGTTTCCACCTTTTGGCTATTGTGCAATGCACGTTGGTCTGTTGGTGTCACTGCTTTCAAGTCCCTTGGGTATATTCCTAGCAATGGAATTTCTGGGTCTTATGTTAGTCATATTTTTAGTTCTTTGAGGAACTGCCACAATTTTCCACAATAGCTGTACCATTTTGCATTCCCAACAGCAATAGATAAGTGTTCCAACATCTGTTATTTATTTATTTTTAATCTTAGCCACCACAGTGGGAGTGAAATGGTATCTCATTGTGGTTTCGATTTGCCTTTCTCTGATAGCTAATGACATTGAGCAGCTTTTCATGTGTTTAGTAGCCATTAAATATCCTCTTTGGTGAACTGTCTATTCAAGTCTTTTCCCATTTTTGAATGAGTTGTCTTTTTGTTGTTATAGTGTCGAAGTTTTATACATATTTTGATTATTAAATTCTTATCAGATATATGGTTTTTGAAGATATTCCCCCAGTCAATAGCCTGTCTTTTCACTTTTTTGATAGTCTTTTGATAAACAAAAGTTTTTAATTTTCATGTGGCCAAATTTATTTATCTTTTGCTGTTCTTGTTTTTGTTGTTATATAAAATAATCCATTGTTAAAGGCTAGGCCCAACAGGAATTTGATAGTTCTACTTTTCATATTTAAGTCCTTAATCCATTTTGAATTTGTTTTTGTGTATGGTGTAAGGCATTGATCCTGTTTCATTTTTATGCATGTGGAAATCAAATTTTCGCAGCAGCATTTATTGAAGAGTTTGTTCTTACCTAACTGAATTGACTTAATGCTCTTGTCAAAAATGAGTTGATCATAAAAGTGTGGGTTTATTTCTGGACTCTCAATTCTATTGCATTTGTTTGTGTGTCTATTTTTATATCAGTCCCAGGTTGTTTTGGCTATTGTAGATGTATAATATATTTTAAAACCAGGAAGTGTGAGTCCTGTTAGTTTGTTCTTCTCCTTCAACCATGCTTTAAATATTTGGGGTCTCTTGCTATTCCATATAAAGTTGAGAATTGCTTTTTCCACTTCTGTAAAGAAGTCTGTTATGGATTATGTCCCCCCAAAATATGTGTTGTAAATCCTAACCTCTATGCCTGTGGCTATAATCTTATTTGGGAATGAGGGGTCTTTGTCATATTAATGAGACAGGATTAGAGTAGAGAGTGTCTTAAATCAATCCCTTTAGAGATGTAAAAGAGATTAAATAAGCAAGAATGTGAAGCAGAGATGGGATAAGATAGATGCCAAGACACATGGAGATCTCCAAGTAACCAGGAAGCAGAAGCTGAAGAGACAAGGACCTTCCCTGACAGCTGACGGAGAGAAAGCCTTCCCCTAGAGCCAGCACTCTGAATTTGGACTTCTAGACCACTAAACTGAGAAAATAAATTTCTGTTTGTTAAAGCTACCCACTTAAGGTATTTCTGTTATAGCAGCACTAGATAGTTAAGATAGAATGTGGTACCAAAAGGAAGGGGTGCTGCTCTAACAAATACCTAAAATGTGGAAGTGGTTTTGGAATTGGGTAATGAGTAGAGGCTGAAAGAGTTTTAAGATGCCTAATAGTAAAAGTCTGGATTGCTCTGAAGAGACTGTTGCTAGAGTTATGGATATCAAAGGCAATTCTGGTGAGGGCTCAGAAGGAAGTGAGGAGAGCCACAGAGAAATTCTCTAACATCTTAGAGAATACATATAGCAACAGCAACAGAATGTTGCTAGAAATGTGGACATTAAATGCGCTTCTGGTGAGGCTTTAAAAGAAAATGATAGACGTGTGATTGGACAATGGAGGAAAGGCCATGCTTTTTATGTAGTGGCAAAGAACTTGTCTGAATTATGTTCCAATGTTTGCTGGAAGGTAGAACTTGTAAGTCATGAACTTGGATGTTTGGCTGATGAGATTTCTAAGCAAAATCTTAAAGGGATCATATGGTTTCTACTTACCGTTTATAGTAAAATGCGAGAGGAAGGAGACAGACTTAAAAATGCACTATGCACAATGAAAGCAGAACTTAAAGATTTGGAAAATTCTGTATACAAACTAAAGACACGTGTCCTAGAATGTTCACCAGGGATGTGGCGACACAATCTTTTGTTAAAGAGATTAAGTCTGTGACTAATTGATCTAATCAACTACCACAGCAGAAAGCCCATCAGCTTAGACTGAGTGGGACCAAGAAATAAAGAAAGAGCGCTGTATGCCTCTTGGAATTCTACAGGCAGGAAACAGCCCAAAGGGGCTACATCTATTGTCCTTCAAGAATACAAAAGGACCAACCCTGAAGCATCTCAGAGACCAGCAGAACTGTTCGAAGGGGCACAGGAAGCAGGGACTTCTCGGTCTCAAAGAGTGGGGCCACAGTCCACTGGATTTCAAAGGCTAGGACCACAGCATCCTAGGTTTCAAAGAGTTGGATCTTCATCATCAATGTGTGGGGATGCTGCTAAGGTGTGCCAGGGAGATGGGGTCACTGCACAAAGCTGAAGGGGCAGGGCTGCCATGCCCAGTAGACAGAACAGGGTTCTGCCAGCTCGAGAGGGTGGGGTCGCCACTCAGATGGACTAGGAGAATGGGGCCGCCTAAAGCCAAGGCAGAAAATTTGCTATCCCAGTGGGCCTGGAAGGCGAAGCTGTAGCCCAGGGCTGAGGGGACTTCACCCAGAATCCTGAGAGCGTGGCCAACAGCTAGAGTCTGGAGGGCAGGGCCATTGTCCAAATGGTCTCAGAGAACAGAGGATTATTTTCAAGCCTTAAGAGCTAAAGTAATGTGTTCTGCTGGGTTTTGGACTTGCTTGGGGCCTGTTATACCTTCTAGTCCTCCAATTTCTCTCATTTGTAATTGAAAAGGGTACTTGGTGCCTGTTCCACCATTGTACTTTGGAAACAGACAACTTGTAGTCTAGATTTCACAGGTTAACAAATGAAAAGGAATTTTGCCCCAGGATGGAATATGCCTAAAGTCTCACCCATATTTGATTTAGATGATTCAAAAGATGAGATTTTGGACTTGGAGTTGATTTAAGGTTTGGGATGAGGTGATGAGTGAATTTGTTTTGCATGTGGCAAGGACATGAATTTTGGGGGGAGTCAAAGTTGGAATGTTATGGATTAAATTGTGTCCCCAAAAATTTGTGTGGTAAATCCTAACCTTTATGCCTGTGGTTATAATCCCATTTGGGAATGGGTAGTCTTTGTTATATTAATAAGACAGAAGTTGAAGAGAGACCAGGACCTTCCTCCAGAGCCAACAGAGAGAGAAAGACTTCCCCTAGAGCCAGCACTTTGAATTCAAACTTCTAGCCCACTAAACTGTGAGAAAATAAATTCCTGTATGTTAAAGTCACTCACTTGTGGTATTTCTGTTATAGCAGCACTAGATAACTAAGACAAAGGCAATTGGAATTTTGATTGGGATTGTGTTGAATTTTTAGATTGTGTTGGATAGTATCAACATCTTAACAATACAGTCTTCCAATCCATGAACATGGAACATTTTTCCATTTATTGAAGCCTTCTTTAATCTCTTTCAGCAGTGTTTTCTTGTTTTCATTGTATAAATCTTTCACATCCCTGGTTAAATTTATTCCTAGGTATTTTATTGTCTTAGATGCTATTGTAAATGGAACAGTTTCCCTAATTTTGTTTTCAGGTTTCTCATTGCTGGTGTATTGAAACCCAACTGATTTTTGCTTGTTGACCTTGTACCCTGCAAATTTGCTAAATTCCTCTATTAGCTCAAGAAGTTTTCTTGTGAAATCTTTGGAATTTTCAAAGTATAAGATTATATCATCTGCAAATAGAAATTTACTTTTTCTTTTCCAATCTGGTTATCTTTTATTTTGTTTTTTCTTGTCTTATTGCTCTGGCTAGGACTTCTAATACAATATTGAATAGAAGTGGTGAGATCAAGCAACCTTTTCTTCCTCCCAGTTTCAAGGGGAAAAAAATCTCAGTCTGTCTCAATAAAGTATAATGTCGACTATTGGCTTATTGTGCCCTGAATCATATTAAGGAACTTCCCTTCTATTCTAAGCTTTCTGGAAGTTTTCAATAAGACAAGGTGTTGAAATTCATCAAATAATTTTTATGCATCATAGAGATGATCATGTGGTTATTTTACTTTGTTTTATTGATGTGGTGTACTACATTGATTGCTTTTCTAATGTAGAACCATCCTTATATTCTTGGAATAAATCCTACTTGGTCATGGGATGTGACTCTTAAAAAATGCTGTTAGATTATGTTTACTAGTATTTTGTTGAGGATTTTTGCATCTATATTCATGAGGAATATTTCCCTGTAGTTTTCTTTTCTTGTGGTGTCTTTGTCTTGTTTTGATATCAGGCTTATGTTTGCTTCATAGGATGAATTAGGGAGTATTCCTTCCCTCTCTTTATTTTGGAAAAGTTTAAACAGATTGACATCAATTCTTCTTTAAATGTTTGGTAGAGTTCCCCAGTAAAGCTATCTGATCCGGAACTTTTTTTTTTTTTTTTTTGGTTGGGGGAAGCTTTTTGATCACTGATTCGATCTCTTCACTTGTTATGGGTTTGTTGAGATTTTCTATTTCCTCATTAATCAGTTTGGGCAGGTTGCTTGCTTCTAAGAATTTTTTTCCATTTCATCTAGGTTATTTAATTTCTTGTCATAGAATTGTTCATAATATTCTGTCATAGTTCTATTTATTTCTGTTGGGTCAGTTTTAATGTCTCCTCTTTCATTTCTTATTTTTGTCATTTGCATCTTTTCTCTTTTTTCCTTGTCAGTCTAGCTCAAGGTTTGTAAATTTTTTTGTCAATTTTATTTATCTTTTTTAAGAACCAATTTCTATTTTTGTTGATTCTCTCAATTGTTTTAGTGGTTTTGATTTCATTTATTTCTGCTCTGATCTTTGCTCCCTGCCCACCCTCTTTTGGTAGGCTTAGGCTTAGTTTGCTCATCTTTTTCTAGTTCCTGAAGTTGTAGAGTTAAGCTGTTGATTTGAGATCTTTTTTCATGTAGGCATTCATTTTTATAAGTTTCTCTCAAAGTACTGCCTTCGTTGCATCCTGTAATTTTACTATCTGTGCTTTCATTTTCATTTGACTCTAAGAAATTTGTGATTTCTTACTTGACCCATTGATAGTTGGATAATGTGTTGTTTAATTTCTATATGTTTGTTCATTTTCCATTTTTTTCTGTTATTTATTTCTAGTTTCACTCCATCGTGGTCAGAGAAAATACATTGTATGATTTCAATCTTTTTAAAATTTATTGAGACTTGCTTTGTGACCTAACATGTGGTCTACCCTGGAGAGTGATCTTTGTGCGCTTGTGTAGAATGGATATTGTGCTGTTATTGGGTGGAGTGTTCTACCTATGTCTGTTAAGTCTAGTTGGTTTAGTGTTGTTCAGGTCTTCTCTTTTCTTGCTGGTCTTCTTTCTAGATGTTTTGTTCAATACTGAAAGTGGTGTACTGAAGTCTCCAACTATTATTTTAGTACTATCTAGTTCTTCCTTCAACTCTATCAGTGTTTGCTTTATATATTTAGATGCATCAGTGTTGGGTGCATATATGTTTATGATTATTAAATCTTTTGATTAACTGACACCTTGTCACTATATAATGTCCATCTTTAACTCTTTTAATAGATTTTGTCTTAAAGTCTACTTTGTCTGATAGTAAGATTGCCACTCCATGTCTCTTTTGGTTATTATTTGTCTTGAATATTTTTTTTTCCATTCTTTCACTTTCAACCTATTTGTGTCCTTGAGTCTAAGGTGTGTCTCTTATAAACAGCATATAGTTGAATCATTTTTTTAAAAATCTATCCTCTACTCTCTGCCTTTTAATAGGAGCATTTAGTCCATTTACTTTCACTGTAATTACCTATAAGAAGTGACTCACTTTTGCCATTTTCTTATTTGTTTTTTGTGTGTCTTAAGCTTTCTTTGTCTTTGTCCTTTACTACTGTTTTCTTTTGTGTTTTGTTGATTTATTTTAGTGAACCATTTTGGTTGCCTTCTCCTTTCCTTTTGTGTATGTTTTTTAAGAGATTTTCTTAGTGGTAACCATGGATATTACATTTAACATCTTGTATTTATAACATCTTAGGGTAAGTAGGTACCAACTTAACTTCAGTAACATATAAAAAATTCTATATAGCATTCCTCTGGCCCCTTTTGTTGTTGTCATTAATTATGTCTTTATATTTGTATATTATCAAGTATGAATACCTTATTACTAGCCCTTATACTTGTCCATGTGGTACTACCTTCTGCAAAAAAATTCTTAGGTCGAAGAGCCTTTGGCCTTTGCTTACCCTTTCCTCTCCCTCTCTGTGATAGTTCTTTCTCTCTCCTTGATTTTATTTGGAATCAAAAGTTCCAGACCTCAGTTTTTAACTTTCAGTGTCTCCTAAACACACCAGAGAACACGATGTAAATAATCTGTCCACCAGAGGATGTTGCCACCAAGGTGAGATATCATGTACTAATCAATCTGTCCACCAAGGGGCATAGTCCTCTCTCTGTGTTTATTACTCCCTCCTCTGCTCTATTTCTTCAACCATATTTTCATTTGGAAAGCCTACACTCAGTAAGCCACATGCGAGTCTGGGTGTTGCCATGTGGTTTTGCCTAAGGCTTCCTTCCCTGCTCTTTGGGGGCTGCTTATATCTGGCAGACCTTCCTCTGTTTTAGAAGGAGGAGGGGCTGGCACTCCCCAAAAGGACCTCCAAGAGATCTGTCTTGTTGGTTTCAGAGCTCCAGTGGCCTGTAGTGCTTGGGGTAGTATTCTTCACTTAGGTGGTCCCCTGTCCTGGTTCCACTGCAGGGGACCTTGTGTAGTAGTTTATATCAGCACAGCAGCTGACAGTTACTGGGTGGAAAGAGGGCTGGCGGCACTGAACAGGCCCACAGAAAGGTCTGCTTGTTATTATCAGAGTCCAACCGATAGTATGTAGAGAGTAAATGCAAGTTCCACTCAAGGAGGGTGCTTCCTAGCACACAGCAGGCTCAGTGAGCAGACCTCAGCACCAACAGGAAGAGGGGGCACATGGACCTGAAGTGACTCTCAGGGAGGTCTGTCCAGTTGGTTTCAAGGCCCTTAGCTATGGGATGGACAGAGAGGCAGGTAGAGTGCTGACTAAGGGAGCAGACTCCACTGGAGGGTGCCTTCTGTCACAGCAAATCACAACAGCCTGGCAGCTGACAGTTAAAGGGTAGGGAATGCTTGTCATACTCCTGGCAGACTCTGCAGAGAGGTCTGCCTTACTGATTTTAGCCTCACAGCTTGGAGTTCTGTCTCTTTGCACAGGCAGGGGGTGTGGTGGTTAGGGAGTCAGGCTCTTTTGCTGGAGACGCTTCCCGCTTCCCCAGTTCACAGCAGCTGACAGCCCACTTGTCTGAAAGGAGGGTTAGAGAAAGTGGGAGAAACAATTTTCCTATCATTTGTGACTAATTGATTAATTTATTCTTGCCTATGTCCAGTTCCCTGCTGCCATCTTTCATTCCCAATTCAGAGTCCCTCAAGGCCAAGCACTGTTTCCTCATATTTGTAGGAGAGAGAAGGAACGATGGCACATTTTTGTTGCCATCTTTCCAGAATCCCTTGGAAATATATTTAGTCTTTTTTGGATAGAAAATTCTACATTGGTATATATATTTTTTATTCTTTCAGTAAATTACTGATGTCTTAACGTGGCCTTCTGGTCTCCATTGTTTCCGATGAAAAATAATCTGTCATTTTTGTTGTCAGTTTTCTGTATATAATGTATCTTTTATTTTTCTTTAGTAGCTTTTAAGATTTTTTTTTTACCTTTATTTTTATTCTTTGTTAGTATGAGTCTATTTTGTATTTGCCCTTAGTTCTTAAGCAAATCTATTAATCTTTGTATGTAGTCTTTAATCATAAAGTGTGAACCTTATGCAGTTTCAATGGAAAACTTGAGCTACTTATCAAGCTTCTCTAATGTGGTGGGATTCAAACTCTAAACTCTGAATGTTCTATCTGCTGAAACATCTACTCATCTATGTCAGCACTTTAACTGTTGTTTTCTGTCTGTTCTCTCCTAAACATGCACAGTTTGTTGTTGTTGTTAGGTATTATCTAGTTGATTTCGACTCGTAGAGAGCCCATATGACAGAGTAGAACTTCTCCAGAGGGTTTTGTAAGCTGTAATCTTTACAAGAGAAGACTACTAGGTCTTTCTCTTGTGGAGTAGCTGGGTGAGTTCTAACTACCAACCTTTTGGTTAGCAGCCGAGTGCTTAACCATTGCTCCACTGGGATTCCTTCATGCACTTTAGGAGTCTGCTAGGTATTTGAAGAGAAGTTATAAGCAGATTTTGGGAATCCTGGAGGGTTTCCTGTTTTCTACGATTTTTCTTTCAATTTTGGGCAACTTCTGTAATTCCAAACTCTTCCTCTAACTCATCAGAACATCTAGGTTTTCAAATTTATTCAAGCTGTCTGCTTGAATTCTAGCTATCCAATATCCTGTCTTCTGGAGAGAGCCCTTTGGGGAAAAGTCATATAAACATGGGTCTCACTCAATGTGATTCTCATCTTTCAAGGGTCATATATTCCTCTATTTCTGCTGGCAGGGCTTTCAAACATCTGTTCTCATATTTTTCCCATCATTTATAATTGTTATCTGTAGAAGTGTTAGTTCAAAACAAGTTAATTCCTCATTACTGGAATCAGAAATTGGATTGCAACATACTGAATAAATATAATTTTCTGAGCCCTTAGTGATAGTCTATATCTATGTTTCATATGGCACAGTGGTTAATGGCTAGTACTGCTGACCCAAAGATCTGCAGTTTAAAACCACCAGCCACTTCTTGAAAACCCTATGGGGCAGTTCTACTCTGTCCTATAGGGTTGCTATGAGTTGGAATCGACTAGATAGAAACAGGTTTAGTTATATATATATATATATATATAATATGAGTGTGTATGTTGGTGTGTGGGGGGGTAGAGAAAAAGAGAGATATGAAATAAAGAAGCTTTTTCATAAAAGAATTAACAGAAAGAATGAAGAGTTTAGAAAATCACAACTTTCCAATTTCCCAATATGAAAATTCATTCAAGCACAGGCCATCAAAAGATAGAAACCCATTGGGTAGAGGGCTTTTAGAGAACTGGACGTGTCCATTGCATTAAAGTACTACCTCACAGATTACCTAGTCACTATGGAGGGAAAGAAGCTCTGGTGGTGTAGTGGTTAAGAGCTTGGCTGCTACCCAAAAGGCTGGTGGTTCGAAACCCTATGAGGTAGTTCTACTCTGTCCTGTAGGGTTGCTATGAGTCAGAATCAATGCAACAACAACAGGTTTTTTTTTTTTTTTTTAAATGAAGGGAAGGTAGGCTCTTTAATAGTGGATAAGCCTGGCAGTCACCACTTTAACCAATGATCAAACTTTGCATCAACGTAATAGGACAACCTACATCATCTGTGCAGTGAAGTGAATTACTTAATATGGCCCATTTGGCCATTCATGATTTTGTAATGATTGGGTAGGATGATGTAAATAAGATGCATCTGGCCCACCAAGGGGATTGGTCAGCCTACTAACAATGCAAATAACATGTATGAAATGCCTGAGGTTGTGGGACCATGCAAATAAGATGTATGAAATCCTAACAAGGAGATTAGTCAGTTTGCCATCTTGCTAGGCTTAAAAAGAAAGCCAATCCCAGAGCAGAAAGAGGGCCTCACTACCACTAAGAAAGAAGAGCCAGGAGTGGAGCCTGTCCTTTAAACTAGGGTTCCCTGAACTGAGAATCTCCTAGACCCAGGAGATAGATAACTGTAATACTGCAAATGGCACAAGATGATGAGAAGCAACAACAAACGGTGGCAGCAGAACCAGAAGACTGGCACAAGAAGGCACAGTGGAAGGGCAAGATGGCGCTCTAGGCAGAAGCACCATGCCGTCCCTCCACAGCAAAGATCTGAAAAACTAAGCCTAACAGAGAATCAACAATCCTGAAACCCTAGAACACCAAATGAAGAGATAAAGAACTCAGCCAAACACCAAACGGAGTGAGAATACTAAAAGAGAACGGAGAGCGAGGAGAGACTCATGCAGAGATTCCTTACCAGCTAACGCAGCACGGATCCACCATCTTGGATTCCTATCGGAGACCAGCGAATGGGAGAGCAGCCTCGCAGAGCGTCCAGTGGGAGACAGAACGACCGGTAAACTGCGGTGCGCGCTTTCCCACCCCCCACCTCTCTCCGCCTCGGCTGGGGCTCCCCTGCTTTCCATGGCCAGGGTCCCTGGGTTGGGGGGCGCAGGTGCTTGGATTCCACGAGCCTGGGCTGGCGGCTTTCTGAGAGCCGTTTGCAGGCTGCTGGCAAAGCTTTTTCTGCCACCTCCCCTTCCTTTTGCCTGGGTGCCTGGTTCAGAGCACAATCTTTGCTCTCTCCTGCGGGGCTGTGGGGCTGCTTTCGGGCATGTGGCTGCTTCTAGGTCTGGGCTGCTGCACTGGTGAGATCCCGGGGCCTTTATTCGTTCGCCCCTCTGCTTCCCGTGGCCATGGTCTCTTAACCCCGAGACTGCCGGCTGCTTGGAATTCACGCCCCTGAGTGGGGGCTCTCTGGGTCCCATTTGTTGGCACTGACTGCTGGTGTTGCTTTTTTTTTTTTTTTTAATTTTAGTTTTCTTCTTTTTTGATTAGTTTTGACATCTTTTCCCTCTTTTTCCCTTTTGTCTTCCTTCATTACTTAATTTCTCGTCTCTCTAACTCTTCCTTCTCTTTCTGATCCCTGAATACCAGGCGATGTATGCCTCTGTACCTTCTGGCCAGGTTGTGCTGTGAAAACTGAGACCGACTCCCCCAGACCTCATAGCTGCATCGGTGGGATCCCTGGGAACTTTGCAGTTTTTTAACTTTTCTGATTTTTATTTGTTCATTCTTTCCTTTTCTTTCTCTTCCCCCTTCTGGTTTCCTCCATCCCACAGTCTCTCATCTGTACATTCCAACGACAAGCTCCCCTAGCATTCTTTTCTGTTTGTATGCTTTTTGCTCCTGCTCCTCTCTCCTCTCTCCCATATCCAGCTTAGCTTCACACATAACCATCTTCCCGCTGCACCCTACCTACCTGCACCGTGCACTTGACATCACACCACCAAGCTGTGCAGGCACACCCTATTGGAAAGTGCCCAGCACTGACTACGACCATCCGGGTGGCTGCGGTGAGTGCCACAAACAACCCGTCCCAGTGGCTCCTCTCCAGCTAGATCTGCCCAGCTGTACCACAAGGATGAAACAAAAAAAAAAAAAAAAAATCTGCAATCAATAAACAAGAGAAATATCTACCGAATGCCCCGAAAACAGCAAACAATATCAAAACATTTACAAAAACAAGACAAGATGGCTCCAATAGGCGTCCAAATTAAAACACCAGATAACTCTCCTGTGGAAGAAAATGCACTAGAAGTACCTGATAGGGAACTCAAATCACTAATACTCGGAATTTTCCAAGAACTGAGGCAAAAAGCTGACAAACATGAGGAAAAAATAGACAAATTTATGGAAAATACAGACAAAAAATTGGAAGAATTCAGGAAGATGATGCAGGAACAAAATGCCAAAATAAATTCACAACTCAAAATTATACAAAAACAACAATTAGAAATCCAAAAGATAAACAACAAGATTTCAGAAATGGACGGTGTCATAGAAGGGCTGAGAAGTAGATTTGAAACCATGGAAGACAGGATCAGTGGAACTGAAGACAAACACTTGGTTACAACTCTGTTTCAGGAAAACTCAGAAAAAAGAACAAAGAAAAATGAAGAGACCCTGAGAGTTATGTGGGACACAATTAAAAGCAAAAACTTACCAGTGATTGGCATTCCAGAACAGGGGGAGAAAACAGAAAACACAAAGAGGATCATTGACGAACTGCTGACAGAAAACTTTCCCAATATCATGAAAGATGAAAAGCTGGCCATCCAAGAAGCTCAACGAACCCCATATAGAAGAGACCCCAAAAGAAAATCACCAAGACATATCATATTCACACTCGCTAAAACTAAAGACAAACAAAGAATCCTGAAAGCCGCTCATGAAAAGCAAGAAGTCACATACAGAGGAGAAACAATAAGACTAAGCTCAGATTATTCGGCAGAAACCATGCAGGCAAGAAGGCAATGGGATGACATATATAAAATCTTGAAAGAAAAAAATTGTCAGCCAAGAATAATATATCCTGCAAAACTGTCATTCAAATTTGGTGGTGAAATTAGGTCATTTCCAGATAAACAGAAACTAAGGGAATATGCAAAAGTCAAACCAAACTTACAAGAATTATTAAAGGGAGTTCTTCGATCTGAGGACGAACAGCTTCAGCCCTCAGGCAGGACCTAGGACCTAGGACGCAGGTTCATATGAACCAGATACCATTCTAGGAACTGAACTACAGAGGACTTTCCAAAAACAAAAGAAATAAAACAGGGAATCAGAGAAATCAATCAAAGGATGAATACAACATCAAAACAATGAAAGAGGGAAGAAACAGCATAGGTATAGAACCTTCTAGAGGAGAGGAAGGCAAGGCGATACCAAGTAAGGGTAGACGGCTTCAAAATTATAAAGATAAGGGTAAAATTCATGGTAACCACAAAGAAAGTTAACAAACCAACTCATAAAAATAAAGACGAAAAACATAAAGTCTCAACAAAAACAAAACCTACAAAAACAAAAGAAATGAACACAAAATCCACAAACAAAAGTAACTCAGCACAAGAGAGTAAGAAGAACAAAGAAAACTTCAGCACCACAAAAAAAAGCACTACAAAATGACAGCAACAAACTTCCATCTATCAATAATTACACTGAATGTAAATGGAATCAATGCACCCATAAAGAGACGGAGAGTGGCAGAATGGATAAGAAAACAGGATAGATCAATTTGCTGTCTACAAGAGACACACCTTAGAAATAAAGATGTGAAGTTATTAAAAATCAAAGGTTGGAAAAAATATATCAAGCTAACAACTATCAAAAAAGAGCAGGAGTGGCAATTCTAATCTCAGATAAAATAGACTTTAAAACAAAATCTACCATAAAAGACAAAGAAGGACACTATATAATGATTAAGGGGATGATCCATCATGAAGACATAACCATAATAAATATCTATGCACCCACTGACAGGGCTCCAAAATACATAAAAAAAAACTCCAACAACACTGAAAAGAGAAATTGACAGTTCCACAATAATAGTAGGAGACTTCAACACACCACTCTCAGTAAAGGACAGAACAACTAAATAGAAACTCAGCAAAGATACAGAAGACCTAAAGGACACAGTCAGCCAACTGGACCTCATACACATATATAGAACAATCCATCCAACGGCTGCAAAGTACACATTCTTTTCTAATGCACATGGAACTTTCTCCAGAATAGACCACATCTTAGGCCACAGAGCAATCCTCAACAAGATCCAAAATGCTGAGATAATTCACAGTATCTTCTCTGACCACAATGCCATCAAGGTAGAAATTAACACTAGAAAGAGCAAGGAAAAAAAAATCAAACACATGGAAACTGAATAATAATCTGCTTACACATCACTGGGTAATAGAAGAAATCAGAGATGGAATTAAAAAATTGCTAGAATCAAATGAAAATGAAAACACATCATACCAAAACCTTTGGGACACAGCAAAGGCAGTCCTCAGAGGACAATTTATAGCAATAGATGCACATATCAAAAAAGAAGAAAGGGACAAAATCAAACCATTAACTACAGAACTCAAACAAATAGAAAGAGAACAATAAAAAAAGCCTACAACCACAGGAAGAAAGGAAATAGTAAAGATCAGAGCAGAAATAAATGAAATAGAGAACAGAAAAACAATAGAAAGAATCAACAAAACCAAAAGTTGGTTCTTTGAAAGAATCAACAAAATCGACAAACCACTGGCCAGACTGACAAAAGAAAAACAGCAGAGGGCACAGATGACCCAAATAAGAAATGAAATGGGGGACATTACAACAGACCCAACCGAAATAAAAAGGATTATAACAGAATATTATGAAAAACTATATTCCAACAAATTTGAAAACCTAGAGGAAATGGATAAATTTCTAGAAACATACGGCCTACCCAAACTACAACAAAGTGATATTGAAAATCTGAACAGACCCGTAACAGGAAAAGAGATTGAAAAGGTAATAAAAAAACTCCCAACCAAAAAAAGCCCTGGCCCAGATGGCTTCAGTGGAGAATTCTACACAAAATTTACAGAAGAGCTTGTACCAGTTCTACTCAAGCTATTTCAGAGCATAGAAGAGGAAGCAACACTTCCAAATTCATTCTATGAAGCCAGCATAACGCTGATACCAAAACCAGGCAAAGACATCACAAAAAAAGAAAATTACAGACCAATATCTCTCATGAATATTGATGCAAAAATTCTCAACAAAATTCTAGCTAATACAATTCAGTATCATATCAAAAAAAATAATACATCACGACCAAGTAGGATTCATACCAGGTATGCAAGGATGGTTCAACATTAGAAAATCCATCAATGTAATCCGCCACATAAATAAAAGGAAAGAAAAAAATCACATGATCATCTCAATTGACCCAGAAAAGACATTTGACAAAGTCCAACACCCATTCCTGAGAAAAGCTCTCAATAAAATAGGTATAGAAGGGAAATTTCTCAACATAATAAAGGGCATCTATGCAAAACCAACGGCCAACATCATTCGTGATGGAGAGAGGCTGAAAACATTCCCCTTGAAAACAGGAACAAGACAAGGATTCCCTTTATCACCACTCCTATTTTACATTGTGATGGAAGTTCTAGCTAGAGCAATAAGGCAAGAGAAAGAAATAAAGGGCATCCAAATTGGTAATGAAGAAGTTAAACTCTCCCTGTTTGCAGACGATATGATACTATACATAGAAAACCCTAAAGACTCCACAAGTAATCTACTGGAACTAATAGAAAGATTCAGCAGAGTAGCAGGATACAAGAAAAACATTCAAAAATCAGTTGGATTCCTATACACCAGTAAAGAGAACAATGAAAAGGAGATCAGGAAATCAATACCATTTTCAATAGCCCCTAAAAAGATAAAATACTTAGGAATAAATCTGACTAGGAATGTAAACGACCTATACAAAGAAAAATACAAAACACTGCTTCATGAAACCCAAAGGGATCTACATAAATGGAAAAACATACCATGCTCATGGGTAGGCAGACTCAACATTGTGAAAATGGCAATTCTACCTAAAGCAATTTATAAATACAATGCAATACCGATACAAATACCAACAACATTCTTCAAAGAGATGGAAAAACTAATTATTAACTTTATATGGAAAGGGAAGAAACCCTGAATAAGTAAAGCACTACTGAAGAAGAAGAATAAAGTTGGAGGACTCACAGTACCTGACTTGAGAACCTACTATACAGCTACAGTACTCAAAACAGCCTGGTACTGGTACAACAGAGACATTGACCAATGGAACAGAATTGAGAACCCAGATGTAAACCCATCCACATACAGTCACCTGTTTCTCAACAAGGGCCCAAAGTCCATCAAATGGGGAAAAGACAGTCTTTTCAACAAATGGTGCTGGCAAAACTGGGTATCCATTTGTAGAAAAATGAAACAGGACCCATACCTCACACCATGTACAAAAACTACTTCAAAATGGATCAAAGACCTGAATACAAAGCCTCAAACTATAAAATTCATAGAAGAAAAAATAGGACCAACACTTCAGGCCTTAATACATGGTATTAACAGGATACAAACCATAAACATCAACACAAAAAACCCAACAGATAAACTAGATAACTGGGATCTTCTAAAAATCAAACACCTATGCTCTTCAAAAGACTTCACCAAAAGAGTCAAAAGAGAACCTACAGACTGGGAAACAATTTTTGGACAGTACAAGTCAGACAAAGGTCTAATCTCCATAATCTACAAGAAAATCCAACACCGCTACAACAAAAAGACAAACAATCCTATCAAAAAATGGGCAAAGGAAATGAACAGACACTTCACCAGGGAAGACATTCAAATGGCCAACAGACATATGAGGAAATGCTCGCGATCACTAGCCATTAGAGAAATGCAAATTAAAACCACAATGAGATACCATCTCACCCCGGCATTACTGGCACGAATCAAAAATACTGGAAATAACAAATGTTGGAGGGGCTGCGGGGAGATGGGAACTCTTATATACTGTTGGTGGGAATGCAAAATGATACAACCATTTTGGAAAATGGTATGGCGTTTCCTCAGAAATCTAGGAATAGACGTACCATTCGATCCAGCAATCCCACTCCTAGGAATATATCCTAGAGAAATAAGAGTCATCCCTCGAATAGACATATGCACACCTATGTTCATGGCAGCATTGTTCACAATAGCAAAACGATGGAAACAACCTCGATGTCCATCAACAGATGAATGGATACACAGACTATGGTACATGCACACAATGGAGTACTATGCAATGAGAAAGAACAACAATGAATCTGTGAACCATCTCATAACATGGATGAAACTGGAGGACATTATGCTGAGTGAAATAAGTCAATCACAAAAGGACAAATATTGTATGAGACCTCTATTGTAAAAACCCATGAAAAAATTCACATGCAAAATGTAACAATCCTTGTTGGTTACCAGGGATGGGAGGGGAGGGGGGGGAATACTAAATAGGCAATAGATAAGTGGTGTCTTGGGTGAGAGGTGAGATAGTACACAGTACAGGGGACGCTAGCACAACCTGCACAAGGAAAGGTCATGGAGGCCCTATAGACACATCCAAACCCCCCGAGGGACTGAGTTGTTGGACGGAGGGCTCTAGGGACCATTGTCTCGGGAAACATCTAGCTTAATTGGCATGACACTACTTATAAAGATAATGCTCTACATTCTACCTTGGTGAGTAGTGTCTGGGGTCTTAAAAGCCTATGAGCGGCCATCTAAGATACTCCACTGGTCTCATCCCTTCAGGAGCAACGGAGAATGAAGAGAACAGGATACAATGAAAAGATTAGTCCAAAGGACTAATTGTCCACAGCTATCAAGGCCTCCACCGGACTGAGTCCAGTACAGCTAGATGGTGCCCGGCTACCACCACTGACTGCTCTGACCAGGATCACAACAGAGGGTTCTGGACAGAGCTGGAGAAGGATGTAGAGCATAATTTTAACTCCCCCCCCAAAAAAAGAAAAAAGGACCAGATATACTGGCCTAAAGGAGACTGGAAAAACCTCAAGAGTGTGGCCCCCAGACAGCCTTTCAGCTCAGAGGTGAAGTTACCTTTGAGGTTCAATGTTAAGCCTGGGAGTGGACAGCCCAGTAAAACTAAATGGGACTAACGAGGTACAGGAGTCCAGTGACAAAGGCCAGAAGGCAGAGGGGGAGTAGGAAACTGATGATAAGGAACACAAGTTGAATAAGGACACTGTCTATGTGTTGTGAGATTTTTGACCACTGTTATAGGGCAACATTTGTAGTAACTATTAAATGGGAGGCTGTTTTGTCCTGTAAGCCTTCATCTTGGGCGAGAATGGCAGCAGAATTGGAAGAGCATATTCAATATCACTTAAATGTGTAAGTAAAAAGTTTTGAAATGGTGTTAAAAAAAAAACCAAATGAGACTAATGAGTCCAGTGACAAGGGCCAGAAGACAGAAGGGGACAAGGAAGTGCCCTGGTTATAGGGAACACAAGGTGGAGTAAGGATATTCTTGATGTGCTGTGAGATTGTTAACCATTGTCATAGGGCAACATGTGTAGTAACTGTTAAATGAGAAACTATTTTGTTCTGTAAGCCTTCATCTTAAGTGAGAATAACAGCACAGTTGGAAGAGCGTAGTCAATGTCACTGAACTGTGTATGTAGAAATTTTTGAAACGGTGTATCTTGGGCTATCTGTATTTTCATCAAAAAAAAAAAAAGGTTGAGAATTTAGAGGCTTAATATGTTGTGGGGTTGTTAACCAATGTCATAAAACAACATGTGTACTACTGTTTCATGAGAAACTATGTTCTGTAAGCCTTCGCCTGAAGTACAATAAAATATTAAAAAAAAAAAAAAAAAACAGAAGGCACAGTGAGCTTCCCGGCCCAAGGAGTGAGGCAGCTAATGCGGATGTGCTGACCCAGGGAACCAGAGAGATGATGCCTTTGAGCAAGAGGCTTACTGGTGGAATGTGGTGCCTTCATGTGCACTTATTTGTGGAGCTAAAGAGCTTTGTAACACTTGCCTAAGCAGGGCAAAGGTGAGTCTGTGAGGCAGAAAGGCTGAGAGGCTAAGGGCCAGAGAAAGGCCTGCCTGTTGGCATGGTTGAGAAAAAGCTATCCTGATTGAAGAACTGTGTCCTGAGTTGTTCCTGATCCTGAATAGTAACCTGTTATTTCCCTAATAAACCCCATAATAGTGAGTATTGTCTGTTGGTTCTGACTATTGCAACAAATTATAGAACTGGGCAGAGAAGTAGAGTGCCGTGGAAGGGATGGCTGGTATCAGAACTCGTAAAAATGTTGGAGAGAGGAGGTGTATCTGACCTCTGCCTCATAGGAATCAGCCTTGGGCTGTTGATCGTCATTCTCCTCCTTCCTGGTGAAGTAAGAAGAGGTCAGACCCCTCACCCATGCCATTTTCACAGTATGCTTCCTGAAATTATACAGAAAGAAGTATTAACTATCATTTCTGCAGTATTTTTGGAAAAAAAAAAAAGAGTTTAAATGAATCTACTCATTACAAAACAATCATACTTTTTTAAATTGTAGTGCTTTAGGTGAAAGTTTACAATTCAAGTTAATTTCTTGTAAGAAAATTTATACATACATTGTTTTGTGACCCTAGTTGCTCTCCCTATACTGTGACAGCACACTCTTCCTTTCCTGTGTCCATTCAACGAGCTCCAGACCCCCTCTGTCTTCTCATCTCACCTCCACACAGGAGCTGCCCATTTAGTCTCATGTATCTACTTGAGCTAAGAGGCACACTCTTCACGAGTATCATTTTATGTCTGATGGTCTAGTCCAATCTTTGTCTGAACAGCTGGCCTTGTGAATGGTTTTAGTTTTGGGTTATCAGACAGTCCAGGGGCCAAATCCTCCAGGGTCCCTCCAGTCTCAATCAAACCAGTAAGTCTGGTCTATTTACTAGAATGTGAGTTCTGCATTCCACTTTTCTCGTGCTCCATCAGGGACTCTCTGTTGTGTTCCATGTCAGGGTGGTCATTGTAGTAGCTGGCCACCATCTAGTTCTTCTGGTTTCAGACTGATAAAGTCTCCAGTTTATGTGGCCCTTTCTGTCTCTTGGGCTAATACTTTCCTTGTGTCCATAGTGTTCTTCATTCTCGTTTATTCCAGGTGAGTTGGGACCAATTGATGCATCTTAGATGGCCCCTCACTAGCTTTTAAGACCCCAGATGTCAGTCACCAAAGTGCGATGCAGAACATTTTCTTTAAAAAATTTGTTTTACCAAAACAATATGTGTACTGGCTGTTTAAGGAGAAACTATTTGCTCTGTAAACCTTCATCTAAAGTACAATAAATTTAAAAAAACAAAAAAACAACATTGTTATGCCAATTGACCTAGATGTTTCCTGAAAGCATGGTCCCCAGAACCCTGCCCCGGCTACTCTGTTCATTGAAGTGTTTGGTTGTATTCAGGAAACTTCTTAGCTTTGGTTTTTTCCAGTTGTACTGACTTCCCCTGTTGTGTGTGCTGTCCTTCCCTTCACCTATGATAATTCTTGTCTACTTGCTAGTTAGTGAATACCCCTTTCCCTCCCTCCCCACCCTCGAACCCATAAAAGAATGTTTTCTTCTGTGTTTAAACCTTTTCTTGAGTTCTTATAATAGTGGTCTTATACAATATTTGTCCTTTTGCAACTAAGTTCATTAAGCATAATGCCCTCCAGATTCCTACCATGTTATAAGATGTTTCATGGATTCATCTTTGTTCTTTATCATTGCCTAGTATTCCATTGTGTGAATATACCACAGTTAGTTTATCAATTCATCCACTGATGGGCACCTAGGTTGTTTCCATCTTTTTGCTGTCATGAAAAGTGCTGCAATAAACACGGGTGTGCATATATCTATTCCTGTGATGGCTTTTATTTCCCTAGAATATATCCCAAGGAATGGGATTACTGAATCATATAGTACTTGTATTTCTAGCTTTTTAAGAAAGCAACAAATTGATTTCCAAGGTAGTTATACCATTTTACGTTCCCACCAGTAGTGTGTAAGCCTTCCATTCTCTCCACAACCTCTCGAACATTTATTATTTTGTGTTTTTTGGATTAATGCTAGACTCATTGGGGTGAGATGGTATCTCATTGCAGTTTTTATTTTAATTTCTCTAACGACTAATGATTTTGAGCATTTCTTCGTGTGTCTGCTAACCACCTGAATGTCTTCTTTGGAGAAGTGCCTGTTCATATCCTTTATCCATTTTTTAATTGGGTTATTTTTCTTTTTGTTGTTGAAGTTTTGCAGTATCTTGTAGATTTTAAAGATTGGACACTGATCGGATTTGTCATAGACAAAAATTTTTTCCCAGTCTGTAGGTTGTTTTTTGACTCTTTTGGTGAAGTCTTTTGATGAGTATGTGTTTGATTTTTAGAAGCTTCCAGTTATCTAGTTCCTCTTCTGGTGTTTATGCACTGTTATGTACAGTTTATATTCTGTTTATGCCATGTACTAGGGATCCTAGTGTCATCCCTATTTTTTCTTCCATGATCTTTATCATTTTTGATTTTATATTTAGGTCCTTGGTCCATTTTGAGTTAGTTTTTGTGCATGGTGTGAAGTATGGGTCTTGTTTCATTTTTTTGCAGTTGGATATCTAGGTATGCCAGCACCATTTTTAAAGAGACTCTCTTTTCCCCAATTAATGGACTTTGATCCTTGTCAAATATCAGTTGCTCATAGGTGGATGAATTTATATCTGGATTCTCAATTCTGTTCCATTGGTCTATGTATCTGTTGTTCTACCAGTACCAGACTGTTTTGACTACATTGGCGTATAATAGGTCCTAAAAACAGGTAGTGTGAGGTCTCCCACTTTGTTCTTCTTCTTGAGTAGTGTTTTACTTATCCAGGGCCTCTTCCCTTTCCATCTGACTTTCATCATTTGTTTCTCCATTTCATTAGAAAATGCCATTGGAATTTGGATAGGGATTGCATTGTATCTGTAGATCGCTTTGGGTAGAAGTGACATTTTCACAATGTTGAGTCTTCCTATCCATGAGGAAGGTATGTTTTCCACTTATGCAGATGTCTTTTGGGTTCTTGCAGTAGTGTCTTGTATTTTTCATTGTACAGATCTTTTACATCTCTGGTTAGATTTATTCCTAAGTATTTTATCTTCTTTGAGGCTATTGTAAATGGTATTGATTTGGTGATTTCCTCTTGGAAGTTCTCTTTGTTGGTGAAAAGGAATCCAACTAATTTTTGTATGTTTATCTTATATCCTGTTACTATGCTGAAATCTTCTTTTAGTTCCAGTAGTTTTCTTGTGATTCTTCTGAGTTTTCTGTGTATAAGATCATACCATCTGCAAATAGAGACACTATTACTTCTTCCCTACCAATTTATATGCCCTTTATTTCTTTTTCTAGCCTAATTACTCTGGCTAGGGCATCCAGCACAATGTTGAATAAGATTGGTGATAACAGGCATAGCTGTCCACTTCCAGTTCTCAAGCAGAATGCTTTCAAACTCTCTCCATTTAGGATGACGATGGCTGTTGGCTTTGCATATATGTCCTTTGTTATGTTGAGGAATTTCCCTTCTAGTCCTATTTTGCAGAGTTTTTAGCATGAATGGATGTTGGACTTTGTCAAATGCCTTTTCTGCATCAATTGATAAGATCATGTGGTTGTTGTCTTTTGTTTTATTAATGTGATGGAGTACATTGACTGTTTTTCTAATGTTGAGCCATCCTGCATACATGGTATGAATCCCACTTGATCATGGTGAATTTTTTTTTTTTGATATGTTTTTGAATTCTATTGGCTAGAATTTTGTTAAGGATTTTTGCATCAATTTTCATGAGGGATATTGGTCTGTAATTTTCTTTTTTGGGGTGTCTTTACCTGGTTTTGGTATCAGGGTTATGCTAGCTTCATAGAATGAATTTGGGAGTATCCCATCCTTTTCTGAAATACCTTTAGTAGAAGTGGAGTTAACTCTTCTCTGAAAGTTTGGTAGAATTCTCCAGTGAAACTGACCTGGCCAGGACTTTTTATTTTGGAAGTTTTTCAATTACCTTTTAAATCTCTTCTTTTCTTATGAGTTTATTTAATTGTTCTAACTTTGATTGTATTAGTTTAGGTAGGTAGTGAGTTTCTAGACCTTTGACCAATTCCTCTAGGTTTTCAAATTTGTTAGAGTACAATTTTTCATAGTATTTTGTTATGATTCTTTTAATTTCACTTGGGTCTGTTGTGATATCACCCATCTTATTTCTTATACTGGTTATTTGATTCCTCTCCTGTTTTTTTATTTTTTTATTTTTTGTCAGTTTGGCCAGTGGTTTACCAATTTTGTTGATCTTTTTGAAGAACTAGCTTTTGGTCTTGTTAAGTCTTTCAATTATTTTCTTATTCTCTATTTCATTTAATTCTGCTTTAATGCTTATTATTACCTTTCTTCTGGTGACTGAGGGCTTCTTTTACTGCTCTCTTTCTACTGTTCTCTTTCTACAGTTATAGGGTTAATGTTTTGATTCTGGCCCTTTCCTTCTTTTTGGATGTGTGCATTTGTTGCTATAAACTGACCTCTGAACACTGCTTTTGCTGTATCCCAAAGGTTTTGGTAGAATGTGTTTTCATTCTCTTTGATTCTATGAATTTCTTTATTCCATCTTTAATTTCTTCTATAACCCAGTAGTTTTTGAGCAAGGTGTTGTTCAGTTTCCATTTGTTTGATTTTTTTGCTTGATTTTTCTGTTATTGATTTCTCTTTTTATGGCTTTATAATCAGAAAAGATGCTTTGTAATATTTCAGTGCTTTGGATTCTATTAAGGTTTGCTTTATGGCCTAATATGTGGCTATTCTGGAGAACGTTCCATGTGCATTGGAAAAGAAAGTATACTTGTCTGCTGTTGGGTGGAGTGTTCAGTATATGTGTATGAGATCAAGTTGGTTAATGGCAGTCAGCATTTAGATTTTCTGTGTCCTTATTGAGCTTCTTTCTGGATGTTCTGTCCTTCACTGAAAGTGGAGTATTGCAGTCTCCTACCATTATTGTGGAGCTGTGTATCTCTCTTTCCAATACTGATAGAGTTTCTTTTAAGTATTTTGGAGCACTGTCTTTGGGTGGGTAAATATTTATTACAGTTGTGTCCCCCTGGTGTACTGATCCTTTAATCATTATATAGTGTTCTTCCTTATCCTTTGTGGTGGATTTTACTTTAAAGCCTATTTTATCAGAGATTAATACTGCCACTTCTGCTCTTGTTGAGTGTTGTTTGCTTGATCTATTGTTTTCCATCCTTTGAGTTTTAGTTTGTGTCTTTAAGTCTTTAAGTCTAAGGTGTGTCTCTTGAAGGCAGCATATAGATGGGTCGTGTTTTTTTATCCATTCTACTACTTTCTGTTTCTTTATTGATGCATTTAGTCCATTTACATTCTGTGTTAATTACTGACAGGTACGAGTTTAGTGCTGTCATTTTAATGTCCTCTTTTGTGCATTGTTGACAGTTTCTTTGTTCCATTTAATTTTCTGTGCAGAGTCATTTTTCTTTACTTATTTTCTTTTCATTTTTGTTGATTTTGTATTTTATAAGTCTTTATATTTTTCCTTTTGTTTATTTTAATGTGTAGGATTGTTAGTTTCCTTTGTGGTTACCTTAATATTTACCCTTATTTTTCTAAGTTTAGACCAGTCTTTTATTTCTTTATATTGTCTTTTCTTCCTGTCCATATTAAAAATCTATATCTACATTTTCTAGTCCCTCTTTTTTGTTTTATTGTTGTCATCTTTTTCATATTGACATCCTTAATTCCTTATTTTCAGTGTTTAGCTTTGATTTACTTTTGTGACTTCCCTATCTGGGTTTATACCTGGTTGCTCTCTCCTGTATTCTAGTCTTGGGTTATTATCTGATGTTATTGCTTTTCTAACTAGAGGACTCCCTTTAGTATTTCTTGTAATTTTGGTTTGTTTTTGCAAATTCCCTAAACTTCTGTTTATCTGGAAATGCCCTAAATTCGCCTTCATGTTTGAGAGAGAGTTTTGCTGGATATATAATTCTTAGCTGGCAACTTTTTCCTTCAAGGCTTTTTATATATCATCCCATTGCCTTCTTGCCTGCATGGTTTCTGCTGAGTAGTCTGAGCTTAGTCTTACTGACTCTCCTTTGTAGAAGACTTTTCATTTATCTCTATCTGTTCTTAAAATTCTCTCTTTGTCTTTGGTTTTCGCAAGTTTGATTATAATATGTCTTGGTGATTTTCTTTTGGGATCTACCTTATGTGGGGTTCAATGAGCATCTTGGATAGATATCTTCTCATCTTTCATGATATCAGGGAAGTTTTATGTCAACAAATCTTCAACAATTCTCTATGTATTTTCTGTTATCCCCCTCTGTTTTGGTACTCCAATCACTTGTAGGTTATTTCTCTTGGTACAGTCCTACATAATTCTTGGGGTTTCTTCATTTTTTAATTCTTTTATCTGATTTTTCCTCAAATAAGTTGGTGTCAAGTGCTTTATCTTCAGTCTTACTAATTCTGACTTCCTTTGCCTCAGTTCTGCTCCTATGACTTTCTATTGAGTTGTCTAATTCTGGAATTTTGTTGTTAATCTTCTGGATTTCTGACAGCTGTCTCTCTATGGATTCTTGTAGCCTATTAAATTTGTCATTATGCTCTTGAATAACCTTCTTAAGTTCCTCTATTGCTTTGTCTCTGTGTTCTTTCAAATTTTCTGCATTTTTATGATCTCCTTCCTGATATCTTGAAGAGTTCTGTATATTAATCTTTTGTATTCTGCCTGCAAGAAATCCAAGAAATTTTCTTCCTGTGGAAAATGTATTGATTCTTCATTTGGAGAGCTTGCAGAAGCCATCATCGTCTGCCTCTTTATGTGATTTGATATTGACTGTTGTCTCTGAGACATCAAGAAGTTATTAGAATTTATTTATTTTATATTTGCTTACTGTGTACTAGCTTCTTGCTTTGATATGCCAAAATATGCTATTCATGTGAGCTAGTTTGATTATTGGCACCACTGAAGCTCTAACATCCTGTCACCAGGTGGTTAGATCTGTTACTAAGTATGTGAGCCCAGGAGTCCATTAATTTTTCTTGTATTGATTCAGCTCAGGTGTCCAGATAGTCGGTCACCAAGTGTGTGGTGCAGTCTCTCATGTACAGTCCTAGACAAGCATGGGTGATTGGTGTAGGCACAGGTATCTGGCTGCAGTAAGGGGTCACCCACTGTGCAAAGCAGGGGGCTAATGGCTGCCCCTCAGTGTGTGGGAGGAAAGTGTGTCTCTCTTCCCCAGAGCATGTAGGTGTGTGGGGTTTGCAGCTGAACTATGAGCACTGGGAGGCACACTTATTCTTGGACCCCTGTCACACAAGTGGCTAGGTGGTGTGGGTGGAGCCACCAGTCCTCAGGCCTCTGATGTGGGCAGGTGAGGAAACTGCTTAATAGACAGAGCAGAGTCAAATATTACAAACCTGCCACTTCACAGCTGAAACAGTTGAAGTTAGACTTCAGGTATATACCCTGTTTTACTGTGGTAATGAAGGCCTATGCTGTTGAAATGGGCCCAAACAAGTCTATGCAGGGGTGAAAGGCATTCAAAGTCTGTGGACTTCTTATGCCTGTGTCTAGGCAAAGGTACTGTGCCAATCCTGAGTTCCTGGCTTAGGCTAGCTTGCAGCTTATTTTTTCCCTGTTAGTTAATTTGTTCACTCTCCAAGGCCAGGAGAATGGCTCAGGGTACATGATGGTTCCTACTTTTAGTCCAGGGGACTCAACTGTTGCTGAAGCCCACCTGGGACCCAGTGCAGAGCAGGGAGGGGGGAGGTAAATGGAAGAGAGGTTTTTCTCAAATGGAGTGTTATTTGATCCTCGTAGTAGGCCAGACACAAGTACTTATCTTTTGCTGCTTGACTGTTGCTTTTCACTGGTTCTGGATGGCCAAGTAGACTCTCTGTCACTGTGTCTCTTCTGACGTAGAAAACCTCCTGCATGCCACTGCTTGCCTCACAACACACACAAGCTAATCGGGTCTGAAGGCCTCCAGCTCCCACTAGATCATGTCTGGCAACTCCTAGCTGCTTCTGAGCCATCTCTCCCTCCCCTCTCCACTCAGTCTGATTCCTCAATTTGGCCTTTGATGTGCAGAGCTCCTAGATTATCATATACATTTAATTCACCTTGTTTTTCTGGTGTCTTTGTTGTAAGAGGGACCACAGGAAGCTTCTGACTACTCTGCCATCTTGGCCTCGCCTCCCGTAATCATAGAAATTTTGACTGTTAAGTAATTTCAAAACGTTAAAGATAAAGAGAAGGAAAATGTTATTCACAAAGGATTAAGAATCAGCTTGATAACAGATTGAATACCAGAATACGATGTTACAGTATCTTTAAAAACTGATGGAAAAAACTTGAACCTATAATTATATTCCTAGAAAAGGTCTCAAACAAGTTTGAGAGCAAAATATAAAAAATGTTTTGGATTTATAAGAAAACAATTTTTTTTTCTCCTTAGTATTCTCTATTGAAAACTATACTTTAAGGCACACTCTAGGAAAAAACAAAGCAAAGCAAACAATCAAACAAAAAACCCACCTGTCTGTCAGTTTTTCATACTGTGGTGGCTTGCCTCTTGTTGTGCTGCTGGAAGCTATGCCACTGGTATTTCAAATACCAGCAGGGTCACTCAGGGTGGACAGATTTCAGTGGAGCTTCCAGTCTAAGACAGAGTAGGAAGAAAGACCTGCTGCTCTACTTCTGAAAATCAGCCAATAAAAACCTTATGGATCACAACAGAACACTATCAAACTTGCTTCCTTTGGACGCATTATCAGGAGGGATCAATCGCTGAAGAAGGACATCAAGTACGGTGAAGGAGAGAGCCATTGAGGGGAAGGGAGACCCTTGGTGAAATGGATTGGCACAACAGCAACAACAATAGACTTGAACATGCCGGTGATTGTGAGAATGATGCAGGGCCAAACAATGTTTTGTTTTGTTGAACATAAAGTTGCCACTATTTGGAGTAGAGCCAACAATAGTTATCTATCTATCTGTTTGGTGGAGGGCGGGGGGAGGAAAACTGAATCCTGGGAAAAGAATGACATTAGATACCAGAAACAGTGGCAGTTAACTATGTCCCAAAAGAAGTGAAAGAAATGAGAAAGAAAATATAGTATCCTCTGGATATTGACACTTAGAAAATTTTTCTTCAACCAATAAATTGTTAAGGTATATAATTACAAAGTCATAATAATGAAAATGTTTTTTTATTTCAGAAATTTTAGCCATATCCTAAATGTATAGTGTAAATGCCTAATAGTCTCAGAAGAAAACATAAATGTTGTAAATTGTGGAAAATTAAATAATGTAACATGGAGAAGAGGAATGCATGGAGCGTAAGAGGTGTGGCAAAGGAAGATTAACTAGGCCAAGTTCTTCATTTTTGATGAGAGGGCATCAGTAGATTTTTTTCTTAAGTTTGTAAATACTATATAGATGCCTAAGTGTTTTATCTAAAGCCATAAATGTGAAGCTAGAGGAACTGAAAATGGGAAATCTTGACTGAGTTATCCCTAGGGAGTAGGAACAACATTGAGGGAAAGGAAGATTCTATCATTTTCATTTTATTCTTTTGTTTGAATTATTTTTGTCAATAAGGTCTTGTATTATTTTTATTATTAGAAAAAAAAAGTTTAAAAAAGTAAATATATTAATCACATCTATCCAAACTTTGAATTACTATGCAGCAATTAAAAAGAGTAAAGTAGACCTAGCTCTACATCATAATTTGGAAAGATAGCCCCAGTATATTGCTTAGTGAAAAAAGCCAAGCTGCAGAGAATTATATCATTGCAGTGTATAAAATAATCACATATATGTATATATACGTGTGTATTTACATATCTCATATGATACATACTTTTGGATAATAAAAATAAAAACCCAAAGGAGGAGAGAGAGTGTGAACCAAGTGGCTCTCAGAAACTCCAACAATTCTTATTAAATTGTTAATAGTCCTGCCCGTGACAGGTTCTAAGCTGGACTTAGCCTAGGTCCAGTTGTGATACTAACAGCAGCTCCCATGGGACTCTCTTTCTCCCTCCCTCATAAATCTTGATACCAAACTAGTTCCTTCTTTTTTCATTTGTATATACTGAGTTGCTCCGCTTGTGGTGAGCTAGTAACTAACAACAACTTCGCCAGCTTCCTATAAATTTGAGCCCTTATTATGCAACAGGTTCCTGGGTGGTGCATATGGTTTGCGGACAAAGATTGGTTGTTCGAACCCACGCAGCGGGACCACGAAAGAAAGGCCTAGTGATCTGCTTCCATAAAGATTACAGCCAAGAAAACCCTATTTAGCAGTTCTACTCTGGAATACACAGGGTTGCCATTAGTTGGAATGGGTTTGGTTTTTGGTTTTTATTTTAGCAACAACTTGTGGAGTCGTCTCAGGCCAATTATTAAATATCTTTTTGGTCCAATTCTCTCAACTGCTCACTGGGAGTAATTAAGGTATTGGTTGAAGAGGTGACCTTGGCTAAGTAAGCATACCTCTGTGGGTCTCAGTTTCCTTATTTCACAAACAAGCTGTTTGTGCTAGAAGATTCCTTCATCATATGACTCCTGGCTCTATTTTATGGATATCTCAAAAGGGCTCTGAGGTTTTTAGGATATAGTTTAGAAATGATAGAAATGTTGGCTGAGAGCCACTTTAAGCAGCGCTGAGGAGTCCTTCTAATTTCCTACAGGAAAAATAAAAAGATTAGACTACAGCTTATTATATCCCTACCAGAATAACAGCACCAGAGGACATGCTTGGCCCTCAGCACTTCTTCAAGTTGCATTAGTTTGACATCATATACGAGCTGTTGACTGCCTGCTGAAGTCTTCTACTGTCTGTGGCTCATTGAGTGCACAACTGCTCTGATTAAGAGTAATTCTAAGTGAGGCAGTTGTGAAATGAGCATGTACCATGCAGTCACTGAAACTGGAAGTTTCATCAGCTAATCAATGAATGCCATGGGAGAGGAATGAAAGTAGAGAAAGGAGCATATAGAAAGAAGGTGAGGGAGGAAAGAAATAAGCTGATATTAAGAGGTGGCAAAAGTCACAAGAAAATGTGTGCATTCCAGTAGGAAATAAATGGAACACATCTGGATTCAATTGTGGAGTCCAGGGCACAGCTCCAAACAGGAAAATGAATTTGGTCAGGGAAAGGGATGAGAGGCTTCTGTAAGGTGAGAGAGAGTTAATGAAGTTGTTTCAGAGTGCTTAATGAATACGCTGATCATCAAATACATGAGACACCAGAGAATACTGAAAGCTAGACTGGACGGATTACACATTTGACACTGATTTGCTGGTTGCTAGTTGAGACAGGAGGGGCAAGATGGGTTTTGAAGGTGGAAGTTTGGCTTATATTTGAACGAGACTGTCTTATAGCAGAGATTTAGGACATAATAAGAATATGAGCTACCACACATCTGTCAGTGTATCATACCTTGGTGGCTTGTGTGTTGTTATGATGCTGGAATCTAAGCTACTGGCATTTACTTATGAAAATTAGCCAATGAAAACCTTATGAGTCACAGAGCACTGTGCAAGACTTCGACTTGCTTGCTTTTGACATATAATCAGGAGAGACTGATTGCTGGTGAAGGACATCATGTTTGGTAAAGTGGAGGGCAAGAGAAGGCAAGAGAGATCCTCCATGAGATGAATTGACACACTGGATGCAATAATGGATTCAAACACATTAACAATCACGAAGATGGCACAGGACCAGGCAACACTTTGTTCTGTTATACATAAGGTCACCAACAGTTAGAGCCAACTCGATGGCAACTAACAATAAGGTAGTAAAAGGGACAGAAACTTTTATGTATTCATCTACTACAAAGAATATGGTGTGACTTGCCAATGGTAATTTTTTCAAACTGTAACCGGGCTGATGTGGGGATTCAGACACCTAACAATGTTCTGTATGTGAGAAGAGAGGATATTTTTGCATGAAACTCATTGCTGTCGAGTCGATTTTGACTCATAGCAACCCTATAGGATGCAGTAGAACTGCCCCATAGGGTTTCCAAGGAGCAGCTGGTGGATTTGAACTGCCAACCTTTTGGTTAGAAGCCGAGCTCTTAACCACTGCTCCATGAAAGGCAGAGCCACTCTGAGGAAAAATAGCCTGTGGACATGAATTTACTCCCTTGCTTGACAAACGTACTTGCCCCTCCCATGCTATCTGTAGGCTGTGCACCTCTGTCATCCTTTCCTCACTCCCCACTGTCATGGAGTCCCACAGTAAGAAAATGACAGTGATAAAAGACATTTAAGTGATTGGCTAGTCCAGTCCCCTTGTTTTTCAGGTTAGGAAATTAGGCACAAAAGGAATTTGCCCCAAAACATTCAGCTAGTTAGTTGTAGGGTTCAAGCTCTTTTGGCTTTCCTTTTTCTCAGTCTTTTGGTGTTTCCTATTTAAGCTGCCTCTATTCAAAACTTAGAAATATATTTCAAGCGTCATCTACCTTCCTTTAATAATCCTTGATAATTCTTTGGAATTCATTTTTTATTTAATTTCATTTTCTTCTTCTTTCATAAGCTGGGGTTAAGAGAAATACTATTTCCAAGTGAACATTGTTCCTTTCCAAGGTTTTTATTCTCCTGCTCTGAAAGGGAAACCTTAATTTGGATATATTAATTCTGATACTTTTCGTATTAAAGAAAAATCAGTCATTATTTTATTATTATACACATATTTCTTATTCTTGATAAAATGATGATTAAGAAGGAGATTCAATATTGTATTCTGCAGTAGCCTAAACAGGAAGCACTGATTGATACCATCAGATTCTGGTTGGTCAAACCTGAAGATGTGGGATGGAATTGCAGAAATGACTAATAGGTGCAATAGTGTTATGGATTGAATTGTATCTCCTCAAAATATGTGTTGGATTCCTAACCTCTATACCTGTGGATGTAATGTAATGTAATGTAATCACTTTCCATAATGTAATCTATCATAATATAATCAATCAGTTGAGGTCTTACTAGTTTAGGGCGAATCATAAACTTGAGTTAATAAAGAGCAGCATAGACATAGAGAAAGGCACAAAGACATGAAGAAGGGCAGACATCATCTGATGATAAGGGAGATAGATGAATTTACAAGCACAGGAATTCCAAGGATTACCGGCTATTAGAAGTTGAAATAGACAAAGAAGGACCATCCCCTAGAACCTAGACCACAACCTGAATTTGGACTTCTAGCCTCTTGCACTGTGAAAAAATAAATTTCTGTTCTTTGAAGCCACCTGCTTGTGATATTTATGTTACAGAAGCACTAGGAGACTAAGACAAATAATTTCTGGTTAAAAATTCTATGTGGATTTAACATGTAAATGAAGAGTCAGTATATAGTTTTTCTTTCGGATAAATAAAACGATGTTATTATAAATTTCATCAACATATGAAGAAACCAAACCAATAGACATTGGTTTTCAAGGAGACTGATATGATAGTCCTGGTCTTGTCTGTGGAGTTCCATCTATTTCTTATATATAATTTGCTCACATTTGCTACATTTCTTCTCCATTGATTTGTGTGTGCACCGGACTTTGCAGAAAGGACATGTGCTTTAAAGTCAACCTGCTTTGTCATAGAAACAGAATTTTCTTTCCCCACGTACTACAGACAGTGCAATTTTTATTTTATCCTTTTCTTCATAAAAATAAAGACAAATCTATCCTGTCACCTTAAAATTCAGTAGTTGAACCCAACATGCCAATTGTAACAGTCTCATTCTTGGATCATCTGACTCACAGTTCGAGAAGTGTTTTACGTCCCTTTTAACCAATTGTTCCCTGAAGGCTTCATCCTATTTGACAAAAATTTCCAAATACTGAATGTACATTTTTTAATGTAATGAGCAAGTAAAATCATGCTCTAGAAGAGAGGTCAGCATCAAGAGAAGAACATTCAACTATTTAAAAGTTTCTATTTGTTTCACAAAAAAAGACAGATTTACTGGCCTGACAGAGACTGGAGAAATCCCGAGAGTATGGACCCTCTACACCTTTTTAGCTCAGTGGTGAAGTCACTTCTGAGGTTCACCATTCAGCCGGGAATTGGACAGCCCCATAAAACAAAACAGGATTAATGAGGCACAGCAGTCCAGGGAAAAGGACTAGAAGGCAGGTGGGGACAGGAAAGCTGGTGATAGGGAACCCAAGGGTAAGAAAGGACAGTGTTGACATGTCGTGGGGTTGTTAACCAATGTCATAAAACAATATGTGTACTGACTGTTTAATGAGAAACTATTTGTTCTGTAAACCTTCACCTGAAGTACAATAAAAAAAAAAGTTTCTGTTTTCAGTTTCACTATATCCTGATGGTTAACACACATACATTCTGTAAAGTTGTTCATGGTCTCCTTGTCTTTTTTTTCTTTCTTAATTTTTAATCTGAGACTGATCTTAGAAAACAGTCTGACTTTGAGGATATATAAGATGGTGGAAATAAGCTTGAATAGCATGGTTTGATATTAGGCCTGGGTCTCTGGGTGGCACAAATGGTTTGTGCTCGTCTACTAACTAAAAGACTGGTGGTTTGAACCCACTCAGCAGTGCAGCAGAAGAAAGGCACAGTGATATGCTTATATAAAAATTACAGCCAAGAAAGTTATATGAAGCAGTTCTACTCCCTAATACACGGGATTGCCATGAGCTGGAATTGACCTAATGGCAGCAACAAGTTTGGTTATTTCTTTTTTTTTTTTTTTTTTTAATTTTTATGTTAGGCATGCACTTAATCTATCTGAACACCAGGTTCTCATCTATAAAATAGAAGTATACCATAAGTTACTGTGAGAAATATTGCATGATGAAATTCTTAACATAGCCCTAGCACTTACCAGTTGTTTAATAAATTTAGTGTTCATTGCTTTGTCAGTTATTTATACTATTTTTAATATCTTAGGTTCACTGAATCTTCAAGCAAAAACATTAAAAAAACAACAAGAAAGGATCTTAATTTTCTGTTCACTACATGATCATTAATTCTTCAGACAAGAGGGACCATCTTCTTTTAATGTACACTCAGAGTGGATTAAAACTGTCTGATAGTTGTGTCTTCCATGGATCAGTCAATGAATGTGAGCTGCTTGCTGAAAGGGATGGTGTCATAACCTTGGACAAGGTAGCTACTTAGGGTCAAGGACAATTTATCGGTGGGACCTAGCTCCACCAGCAGGTTCTACCCTTTGGTGGAATGAGTGCGTCAGTCCATAAGAGGGATTCTAGAGTGATGTATTAGAGTATCCACTACAATTTCCACTTGGGCAGTGAGAGCATGCTGATATATTTTTCTTTTTAAAATGGGGGAATAGATAGTGATTGATTGAGGTAGGCAGAATAATGACCCCCAAAGATATCCACATCCTATTCCCTGGAATCTGTGAATGTCACCTTATATAGCAAAAGGGACTTTGCAGTGCCTTGCAATGATTAAGGATTTTGAGGTGGGAAGATTATCTTGGATTATTCAGGTGGCCCCTAAATGTAATCACAAGTATCCTTATAAAAGAAAGGCAGAGAGAGATTTTACTATAGAAGAGGAAGAAGGCAATGGGATGATAGTAGCAAGGAGGGAAAAGATGATGTGATGAAAGGCCAAGAGCCAAAGAATGAGGACAGTCTCCAGAAGCCACAAAAGGCGAGGCAATGTATTCTCCCCTAGAGTCTCCTGAGGAAACACGGCAGTGCTGACACCTTGATTTCAGCTGAGTGAAACCCATTTTGGAGTTCTGGACTCCAGACTGTAAGAGGATAAATGTGTGTTTTTTTAAGCCACCAAGTTTGTGGTAATTTGTTGTAACAGCCATAGGAAACTAATATACTGATAAAGTATATACATAGGGAACTATGAACAAAAGTATAAATATATTCTCTGAATATTTTTTCAACCACTATAGATTTAGGCTCTCTTTTCACTTAACTCCTAACTTTATTTCAAATCTGAGCATGTTTGTCATGTCTCGTGGATAAAGTTTCCTAACCTTGATTTGGTCAAGGTGCTTGTGGCACCATGTCTCTCTTCTCGAAAACATGTATTCAAATTTAATTTTACCTTTATTGACATGATAATTTGAGTAATGCCTCACTCCTCCCTAGAAATAGACTCCTTGAGAGTCAAGACACTGTATGTTTTGCTCACCATTTTATTTCCAAGGTCAAGCAAAGAATCTGGGGTCTTCAGCATATGCTTGTTAAAATGGAGCTGATGAATACAGGTAGACTCAGGGGTTTAAATTCAACTAAGCAGATCAGAATCAGGCAGGATGATATGAACAAAGGAGTCTAGGAACTAGATGGAAGAGCAAGGTCCTGAGGTCAATGTCTGGGCAGAGTGAGGGCCTGAGCAGCAGGAGGGCACCAAGTGGTTCCAGGCAGCTCCAAGCACCTGCTGGCTTCAGGAAACCCTCAAATCACCTTCATGTTTGAAGGCTCATGTGGAGTCTGGGGAAGGGTAAAGGCAAAATGAGAACTCTTTCTTTTTCTTTCTTCCTGGTATTCTCTCCAAGGGGCTTTAAATTATATGCCTTCCAGTGTTCACAAAGTTATAACTTTGTGGTAATAGTCATCAAGTCAACCCTAAGGCAGATAGAGATTATTTTGATAAAAATATTTTCAAGTTGAAATCTTCAAAACTTGTCTTCTTAACACTCATATTTTTAAAGCCTGAAGTCTCAAAAAGCATGATGGTCTCAGATAATTGTGTGTCTTTCTTGGTAGGTAGGGAATTTTCCTGAACTCCTAAACTCAGAACAATTTCACATTACCATGACCTGACTGCTAGGAGTAGAACAAAGGATTGTCTGACTCATTTGATGAGTCAAGGCACCAAAAGTGACAAAATGAGGGATGTTACTCAAAGGAAGAAGAAACTTTGGATATGGAAAGACAGAATAAACTAAATATGACTAGTCAACAATGTCAGTTCTCCTGATTTCACTGTCTGCTCTGCTCTTTACATTTGGAACTAGGATTTTGAATGAACATAGAACAGTTGCTCAAAAGTGCACTTCACAGTAGAGTAGAGCTGTGATATTCTGTGAAATGAAAAAAAGTGTTCTATAGTCATATGTGTTTTGGAAACTCTGCATAGACTGTAGCTTATATTTAGAGAGCCACCCTGCGCATTTACATATGAGAGGCTAAGAGAAGCCCTGCAGTAGAGAAACCAATTTAACTTTGTTAATTCAAATTTCCCAATTTTGTTGTTGTTAGTTGCTGTCCAGTCAATTTCAACTCATGGAGATGCCATCTGTACAGAGTAGAACTGGATTTTCAAGGCTGTGACCTTTCGGAAGCAGATTGCCAGGTCTGCCTTCTGAAGTGCCTCTTGGTGGGCTTGAACCACCAATCTTTGGCTAGTGATTGAGTGGTTAAGCATTTGAGCCACACAGGCAGTCCCATATTTACATAATCAGAAAACATTTGTATCCATGTAATACTTATTATCTTCCCTAGTAGGATCTTTGAGAATCACTGGACTGGAATAATAGCTCTAACTTACAGGAGTGTTGTTGCTGCTGTTAGCATTCGAACTTATAGTGACTCCATGTAACTGAGCAGAACTGCCCATAGGGTTTTCTAGGCCGTAATCTTTACAGGACCAGATTGCCACATCTTCCTCCTGCAGAACTCCTGGGTGAGTTTGAATGGCCAACATTTCAGAGAGCAGCCAAGCACTTAACTATTGAGCTACCAGGGCTCCTTTTAGGTAGAAAGAATTTTCATGGCAGAACTGGCACAACTAGAAGCTCACATGCAGGTATATATCTGCTGGGAATGTGTTTCTTGTCAGACAGAGAGTAGAGCTGGGTACAATGTTCCTTGGATTTGGTTTAGCAACACAGTCCTGCTTAGTGGCTCAGATCAGTTGTACTCCTCCTTTCTTCCAGATCTCACACATGCATAAACTTTTTTTTTTATTGTTGTTGTTTAAATGAAGTTTACATTACAAGTTAGTCTCCCATACAAAATTTTATACATACATTGTTATGTGACCCTAATTACTCACCCCATTCTGCAACAGCACACTCCTCCTTTCCGTCCCTGATTCCCCATGTCCAATCAACCAGCTCCTAACCTTCTCTGACTTCCCATCTCACCTCTGGACAGAAGCTGCTGCTTTAGTCTCTTGTATCTACTTAACTAAGAGGCACACTCTTCATGAGTATCATTTTATGTCCCACAGTCCAGTCCAATCCCTGTCTGAAGAGTTGGCATCGGAAATTGTTTTAGTTCTAGGCTAATAGAGAATCCAGGGGCCATGCTTTCCAGGGTTCCTCCAGTCTCAGTCAGACCATTAAGTCTGGTCTTTTTACTAGAATTTGAGTTCTGCACCTCATATTTCTGCTGCTCTATCAGGGACTCTCTGTGTTCCCTATCAGGGCAGTCATTGGTGGTAGGCAGGCACCATCTAGCTCTTCTGGTCTCAGGCTGATGAAGTCTTTGGTTTATGTGGCCCTTTCTGTCTCTTGGGCTAATGCTTGCCTTGTGTCTTTGGTGTTCTTCATTCTCCTTTACTCCAGGTGGTTGGGACCAATTGATGCATCTCAGATGGCAGCTTGCAAGCTTTTAAGACCCCAGACACCACTCACAGAATGCAGAACATTTTCTTAATAAGCTTTATTATGCCAATTGACCTAGATGTCCCCTGAAAGCTTGGTCTCCAGACCCTTACGACTGCTACTCTGACTCTCAAAGTATTTGATTGTATTCAGGAAACTTCTTAGCTTTGTTTTAGTCCAGTTGTGCTGACTTTGCCTGTAGTGTGTGCTGTTCTTCCCTTCATCTAAGATGATTCTTATCTACTATTTACTTAGTGAATAACCTTCACCCTCCCTCCCCACTCCTGTAACCATCAAAGAATATTTTCTTCTGTGTTTAACCCTTTTCTTGAGTTCTTATAATAGTGGTCTTATACAGTACTTGTCCTTCTGTGACTGATTAAATTCACACAGCATAATAAGTTCCACCTTCCACCATGTTATATGATGTTTCACAGCTTCATTGTTGTTCTTTATCTGTGTGTAGTATTCCACTGTGTGGATATACCATAAATTGTTTATCCATTCATCCATTGATGGGCACCTAGGTTGTTTCCATCTTTTTCTATTGTGAACAGTGCTGCAATGGACATGGGTGTGCATAAATCTATATATGTATTGGCTCTTATTTCTCTAGGATGTATTCCAAGGAGTGGGACAGCTGGATCGTATGGTACTTCTATTTCTAGCTTTCTAAGGAAGCGCCAAATCGATTTCCAAAGTGGCTGTACCATTTTACATTCCCACCAACGGTGTATAAGTGTTCCAGTCTCTCCACAACCTCTCCAGCATTTATTATTTTGTGTTTTTTGGATTAAGGCTAGCCTTGTTGAGGTGAGATGATATCTCATTGTAGTTATGATCTGCATTTCTCTAATAGCTGATGAACCTGAGCATTTCTTCTTGTGTCTGCTAGCTGCCTGAATGTCTTCTTTGGAGAAGTGCCTGTTCATATCCTTTGACCATTTTTTAAATGTGTTATTTGTCTTTTTGTTGCTGAGGTTTTGCAGTATCTTATAGATTTTAGAGATTAGACATTAATCGAATTCGTCGTAGCCAAAAATTTTTTTCCCAGTCTGTAGGTTGTCTTTTGACTCTTTGGTGAAGTCTTTTGATGAGCATAAGTGTTTGATTTTTAGGAGCTCCTATTTATCTAGTCTCTCTTCTGGTGCTTGTGCATTGTTACTTATGTTTCGTATTATGTTTATGCCCTGCATTAGGCTCCTAGAGTTGTCCCTATTTTTTCTTCCATGATGTTTATCATTTTCAATTTTATATTTAAGTTTTTGATCCAATTTGAGCTAGTTTTTGTGCATGGTGTGAGGTATGGATCTTGTTTCAGTTTTTTGCAGATGGATATCCAGTTATGCCAGCACCATTTGTTAAAGAGACTATCTTTTCCCCCAGTTAATGGACTTTGCACCTTTTTCAAATATTAGCAGCTCATAGGTAGGTGAGCTTATATCTGGATTCTCAACTCTGTTCCATTGGTCTATGTATCTGTTGTTGTACCAATACAAAGCTGTTTTGACTAACGTGACAGTATAATAGGTTCTAAAATCAGGTAGTGTAAGGCCGCCCACATTGTTCTTCTTCTTGAGTAATGCTTTATTTATTCAGGGCCTCTTCCCTTTCCAAATGAAGTTTGTGATTTGTTTCTCCATCTCATTAAAAAATGCTGGTGGAATTTGGATCGGGATTGCATTGTATCTGTAGATTGCTTTGGGTAGAATTGACATTTTCACTATGTTGAGTGTACCTGTCCATAAGCAAGGTACATTTTTCCACTTATGCAGGTCTCTTTTAGTTTCTTGCAGTAGTGTCTTGTAGTTTTCTCTGTAAAGATCTTTTACATATCTGGTAAGATTTATTCCTAAGTATTTTATCTTCTTGGGGGCTATTGTAAATGGTATTGATTTGCTAATTTCCTCTGCAAGGTTCTGTTTGTTGGTGTAAAGGAATCCAACTGATTTTTGTATGTTTATCTTGTATCCTGAAACTTTGCTGAAATCTTCTATTAGTTTCAGTAGTTTTCTTTTGGATTCTTTAGGGTTTTCTGTGTATAAGATCATATCATCTGCAAATAGAGATACTTTGAATTCTTCCCTACCGATCTGGATGCCCTTTATTTCTTTTTCTAGCCTAATTGCTCTGGCTAAGACCTCCAGAACAGTGTTGAATAAGAGTGGTGATAGAGGGCATCCTTGTCTGGTTCCCGTTCTCAAGGGGAATGCTTTCAAAGTCTCTCCATTTAAGATGATGTTGGCTGTTGGCTTTGTATAAACATCTTTAATCATATTGAAGAGTTTCTCTTGTATTCCTATTTTGTTGAGAGTTTTTATCATGAATGGGTGTTGGACTTTGTCAAAAGCCTTTTCTGCATCGATTTATAAGATCATGTGGTTCTTGTCTTTCATTTTGTTTATGTGATGGATTACACCGATCATTTTTCCAATGTTGAACCATCCCTGCATACCTAGTATAAATCCCACTTGATCATGGTGAATTAATTGTTTTTTTTTTGATATGTTGCTGAATTCTATTGGCTAGAATTTTGCTGAGGATTTTTTTTTTTTTTTTTAATATTTTACTGTACTTCAGGTGAAGGCTTACAGAACAAATACTTTTTCATGAAACAGTAGTACACATGTTGTTTTATGACATTGGTTAACAACCCCACAACATATCAACCCCCTAAATTCTCAACATTTTTTTTTTTTTTTGGTGAAAATATACATAGCCAAAGATAGACCGTTTCAAAAATTTCTACATACACAGTTCAGTGACATTGACTACGCTCTTCCAATTTTGCTGTTATTCTCACTTAAGATGAAGGCTTGAAGAACAAAATAGTTTCTTATTTAACAATTACTACAAATGTTGCCCTATGACAATGGTTAACAATCTCACAACACATCAACAATATCCTTACTCAAACTTGTGTTCCCTATCACCAGCTTCCTTGTCCCCTTCTGCTTTCTGGCCCTTGTCACTGGACTCCTGTACCTCATTAGTCTCATTTGGTTTTATGTGGCTGTCCACTCCCAGGCTGAACAGTGAACATCGGAGGTAACTGCACTACTGAGCTAAAAGGGTGTCTGAGGGCCATACTCTCGAGGTTTCTCCAGTCACCTTTAGTCCAGTAAATCTGGTCTTTTTTTTTCTGAGTTAGAATTATGTTCTACATCCTTCTCCGGCTCTGTCCAGAACCCTCTGTTGTGATCCTGGTCAGAGAAGTCAGTGGTGATAGCTGTGCACCATCTAACTGTACTGGACTCAATCCCGTAGAGGCCTTGGTAGCTGTGGACAATTAGTCTTTTGGACTAATCTTTTCCTTGTATCCTGTTCTCTTCATTCTCCCTTGATCCCAAAGGGATGAGACCAGTGGAGTATCTTAGATGGCCGCTCACAGGCTTTTAAGACCCCAGACACTACTCACCAAGGTAGAATGTAGAGCACTGTCTTTATAACCTGTGTCATGCCAATTGAGCCAGGTGTTCCCTGAGGCCATGGTCCCCAGAACCCTCCACCCAGCAATTCAGTCCCTCAGGGAGTTTGGATGTGTCTATGGGGCTTCCAGGACCTTTCCTTGTACAGGTTGTGCTAGTTTCCCCTGTATTGTGTACTGTCTCACCCTTCACCCAAGATACCGCTTATCTATTGCCTATTTAGTATTCCCCCCCAACCCTGGTAACCAACAAAATTGTTACATTTTGTGTGGGAACTTTTCGTGCGTTTCTACAATAGAGGTCTCATACAATATTTGTCCTTTTGTGATTGACTTATTTCACTCAGCATAATATCCTCCAGTTTCATCCATGTTATGAGATGCTTCACAGATTCATTGTTGTTCTTTCTTGTTGCATAGTACTCCATTGTGTGTATGTACCATACTTTCTGTATCCATTCATCTGTTGATGGACGTCGAGGTTGTTTCCATCGTTTTGCTATTGTGAACAATGCTGCCATGAATATAGGTGTGCATATGTCTATTCGAGGGATGACACTTATTTCTCTAGAATATATTCCTAGGAGTGGGATTGCTGGATCGAATGGTATGTCTATTTCTAGCTTTCTGAGGAAGGGCCATATCATTTTCCAAAATGGTTGTATCATTTTGCATTCCCACCAGCAGTATATAAGAGTTCCCATCTCCCCGCAGCCCCTCCAACATTTACTATTTCCAATGTTTTTTATTCGTGCCAGTAATGCCAGGGTGAGATGGTATCTCATTGTGGTTTTAATTTGCATTTCTCTAATGGCTAGTGATCACGAGCATTTCCTCATGTGTCTGTTGGCCATTTGAATGTCTTCTTTGGTGAAGTGTCTGCTCATTTACTTTGCCCATTTTTTAATAGGATTATTTGTCTTTTTGTCGTAGAGGTGTTGGATTGTCTTGTAGATTATGGAGATTAGACCTTTGTCTGACTTTTAATGTCCAAAATTTTTTTCCCAGTCTGTAGGTTCTCTTTTGACTCTTCCGGTGAAGTCTTTTGAAGAGCATAGGTGTTTGATTTTTAGAAGATCCCAGTCATCTAGCTTATCTGTTGGATGTTGTGCGTTGATGGTTATGGTTTGCATCCTATTAATGCCATGTATTAAGGCCTGTAGTGTTGGTCCTATTTTTTCTTCTATGAACTTTATGGTTTTAGGCTTTATATTCAGGTCTTTGATCCATTTTGAAGTACTTTTTGTACATGGTGTGAGGTATGGGTCCTGGTTCATTTTTTTGCAGATGGATATCCAGTTTTGCCAGCACCATTTGTTAAAAAGACTGTCTTTTCCCCATTTGATGGACTTTGGGCCCTTGTCGAGAAACAGGTGACTGTATGTGGATGGGTTTACATCTGGGTTCTCAATTCTGTTCGATTGGTCAATGTATCTGTCGTTGCACCAGTACCAGGCTGTTTTGACTACTGTAGCTGTATAGTAGGTTCTCAGGTCAGGTAGTGTGAGTCCTCCAACTTGATTCTTCTTCTTCAGTAGTGCTTTACTTATTCAGGGCCTCTTCCCTTTCCGTATAAAGTTAATGATTAGTTTTTCCATCTCTTTGAAAAATGTTGCTGGTATTTGGATTGGGATTGCATTGTATTTGTAAATTGCATTGGGTAGAATTCACATTTTCACAATATTGAGTGTGCCTATCCATGAGCATGGTATGTTCTTCCATTTATGGAGATCCCTTTGGGTTTCATGCAGTAGTGTTTTATAGTTTTCTTTGTATAGGTCTTTTATGTCCCTGGTCAGATTTATTCCTAAGTATTTTATCTTCTTCGGGGCTTTTGAAAATAGTATTGATTTCCTGATTTCCTTCTCGTTGTTATCCTTACTGGTGTATAGGAATCCAACTGATTTTTGAATGTTTATCTTGTATCCTGCTACTCTGCTGAATCTTTCTATTAATTCCAGTAGATTTCTCGTGGAGTCTTTAGGGTTTTCTATGTATAGTATCATATCATCTGCAAACTAGGACAGTTTAACTTCTTCATTACCAATTTCGATGCCCTTGATTTCTTTTTCTTCTCTTATTGCTCTAGCTAGAACTACCATCACAGTGTTAAATAGGAGTGGTGATAAAGGGCATCCTTGTCTTGTTCCTGTTTTCAAGGGGAATGTTTTTTGCCTCTCTCCATTAAGAATGATGTAGGCCGTTGGTTTTGCATAGATGCCCTTTATTATGTTGAGAAATTTCCCTTCTATACCTATTTGATTGGGAGTTTGTATCAGGAATGGGTGTTGGACTTTGTCAAATGCCTTTTCTGTGTCAATTGAGATGTTCATGTGATTCTTTTCTTTTATTTATGTTCTGGATTATGCAGACTGATTTTCTAATGTTGAACCATCCTAGCATATCTGGTATGAATCCTACTTGGTCGTGGTATATTATTTTTTTGATATGATGCTGAATTCTATTAGCTAGAATTTTGTTCAGAATTTTTGCATCTATATTCATGAGAGATATTGGTGTGTAATTTTCTTTTTTTGTGACATCTTTGCCTGGTTTTGGTATCAGCGTTATGCTGGCTTCATAGAATGAATTTGGAAGTGTTGCTTCCTCTTCTACGCTCTGAAATAGTTTGAGGAGAACTGGTACAAGCTCTTCTGTAAAAGTTTCGTAGAATTCTCCAGTGAAGCCATGTGGGCCAGGGCTTTTTTTGGTTGGGAGTTTTTTTAATTACCTTTTCAATCTCTTCTCTTGTTACGGGTCTGTTCAGATTTTCAACATCACTTTGTTGTAGTTTGGGTAGGCCGTGTGTTTCTAGAAATTTATCCATTTCCTCTAGGTTTTCAAATTTGTTGGAGTATAGTTTTTCTTAATATTCTGTTATAATCCTTCTTATTTCAGTTGGGTCTGTTGTAATGTCCCCCATTTCATTTCTTATTTGGGTTATTTGTGCCCTCTGCTGTTTTTCTTTTGTCAGTCTGGCCAGTGGTTTGTCGATTTTGTTGATTCTTTCAAAGAACCAACTTTTGGTTTTGTTGATTCTTTCTATTGTTTTTCTGTTGTCTATTTCATTTATTTCTGCTCTGATCTTTACTATTTCCTTTCTTCCGGTGGTTGTGGGCCTTTTTTGCTGTTCTCTTTCTATTTGTTTGAGTTCTGTAGTGAATGTTTTGATTTTGTCACTTTCTTTTTTTTTGGTATGTGCATCTATTGCTATAAATTGTCCTCTGAGGACTGCCTTTGCTGTGTCCCAAGTGTTTCGGTATGATGTGTTTTCATTCTCATTTGATTCTAGGAATTTTTTGATTCCATCTCTGATTTCCTCTATTACCCAGTGATGTGTAAGCAGGGTATTATTCAGTTTCCATGTAGTTGATTTTTTTTTTTTCTTGCTCTTTCCAGTGTTAATTTCTACCTTGATGGCATTGTGGTTAGAGAAGATACTTTGAATTATCTCAACGTTTTGGATCTTGTTGAGGATTGCTCTGTGGCCTAAGATGTGCTCTATTCTGGAAAACGTTCCATGTGCATTGGACAAGAATGTGTACTTTGCAGCGGTTGGATTGAGTGTTCTATATATGTCTATGAGATCAAGTTGGCTGATTGTGCCCTTTAGGTCTTCTGTATCTTTGCTGAGTTTCTTCTTAGTTGTTCTGTTCTTTACTGAGAGTGGTGTGTTGAAGTCTCCTAGTATTATTGTGGAAGTGTCAATTTCTCTTTTCAGTGTTGTTGGAGTTTGTTTTATGTATTTTGGAGCCCTGTCATTTGGAGTGTAGATGTTTATTATGGTTATGTCTTCATGATGGATCGTCCCCTTTATCATTATATAGTGTCCTTCTTTGTCTTTTATGGTAGATTTTGTTTTAAAGTCTATTTTATCTGAGATTAGAATTGCCGCTCCTGCTCTTTTTTGGTAGTTGTTAGCTTGGTATATTTTTTTCCATCCTTTGACTTTTAATAAAGTCACATCTTTATTTCTAAGGTGTGTCTCTTGTAGACAGCATATTGATATAACCTGTTTTCTTATCCATTCTGTCACTCTCCATCTCTTTATGGGTGCATTGAGTCCATTTACATTCAGTGTAATTATTGATAGATGTGAGTTTGTTGCTGTCATTTTGTAGTGCTTTTTTTTGTGGTGCTGAAGTTTTCTTTGTTCTTCTTACTCTCTTGTGCTGAGTTACTTTTGTTTTTGGTTTTCTTTTTTTCATTTCTTTTATTTTTGTAGGTTTTTTTTTTTTTGCTGAGACTTTATGTTTTTTGTCTTTATTTTTATGAGTTGTTTTGTTAACTTTCTTTGTGGTTACCATGAATTTTACCATTTTCTTTCTAAGTTTGAAGCAGTTTACCCTTACTTGGTATCACCTTGCCTTCCTCTCCATTAGAAGATTCTATACTTATGCCATTTATTCCCTCTTTCATTGTTTTGATGTTGTTATCATCCATCGATTGACTGCTCTGATCACCTGTTGTATTTCTTTTGGTTTTGGATAGTCCTCGAGAGTTCATTTCCTATGTTGGTATTTGGCTCATACGATCCTACATCTTAGGTTCTGCCTGTGGGCTGAAGCTGTTTGTCCTCTTGCCTGCATGGTTTCTGCTGAATAATTTGAGCTTAGTCTTATTGTTCCTCCTCTGTATGTGACTTCTTGTTTTTCACGAGCTGCTCTCAGGATTCTTTGTTTGTCTTTAGTTTTGGCGAGTGTGAATATGATATGCCTTGGTGATTTTCTTTTGGGGTATCTTCTATATGGGGTTCATTGAGCTTCTTGGATGGCCAGCTTTTCATCTTTCATGATATTGGGGAAGTTTTCTGTCAGCAGTTCCTCACTGATCCTCTCTGTGTTTTCATTTTCTCCCCCTGTTCTGGAATGCCAATCACTCGTAATTTTTGCTTTTAATTTTGTCCCTCATAACCCCCAGTGTCTCTTCATTTTTCTTTGTTCTTTTTTCTGAGTTTTCCTCAAACAGAGTTGTATCCAAGTGTTTGTCTTCAGTTCCACTGATCCTGTCTTCCATGGTTTCAAATCTGCTTCTCAACCCTTCTATGACATCATCCATTTCTGAAATCTTGTTGTTTATCGTTTGGATTTCTAATTGTTGTTTTTGTATGTATGATTTCTAGTTGTGAATTTATTTTGGCATTTTGTTCCTGCATCATCTTCTTGAATTCTTCCAATTTTTTGTCTCTATTTTCCATGAATTTGTCTATTTTTTTCTCATGTTTGTCAGCTTTTTGCCTCAGTTCTTGGAAAATTCCAAGTATTAGAGATTTGAATTCCCTATCAGGTAATTCTTGTGCATTTTATTCCACAGGAGAGTCATCTGGTGTTTTATTTTGGATGCCTACTGGAACCATCCTGTCCTGTTTTTGTAAATGTTTTGATATTGTTTGCTGTTTTCAGGGCATTCAGTTGTTATTTCTCTCATTTATTGATTGTAGATTTGTTTGTTTCATCCCAGCTGTTTTGTCTACCACTGGACGCTCTGTGAGGCTGCTTTCTCGTACCCCTGTTTGCTGGTATCCAATAGGAGTCCAAAATGGTGGATCTGCGCTGTGTTAGCTGGTAGTGGACTTCTGCATGAATCTCTCCTCGCTCTCCGTTCTCTGTCAGTGTTCTCACTCCATTTGCTGCTTGGATGAGATCTTTATCTCTTCATGTGATGTTCTAGGGTTTCAGGATTGTTGCATTCTGTTTGGCTTAGTTTTTCGGATCTTTGCTGTGGAGGGACGGAGTGGTGCTTCTACCTAGAGCGACATCTTGCCGGAACTCCTGTTGAGGATTTTTGTGTCAATGTTCATGAGGGATATTGGTCTGTAATTTTTTTGTGGCGTCTTTACCTGGTTTTTGTATCAGGGTTATGCTAACTTCATAGAATTAGTTTGGGAGTATTCCATCGTTTTCTATGCTCTGAAATACCTTTACTAGAAGTGGGGTTAACTCTTCTCTGACAGTTTGGTAGAATTCTCCATTGAAGGCATCCAGGCCAGGGCTTTTTTGATTGGGAGTTTTTTAATCATGTTTTCAAATTCTTCTTTTGTTATGGGTTTATTTAGTTGTTCTACCTCTGTGTTAGTTTAGGTAGAGAGTGAGTTTCTAGAAATTTTTTCATTTCCTCTAGGTTTTCAAATTTGTTAGAATACAATTTTTCATAGTATTCTGTTATGATTCTTTTAATTTCAGTTGGGTCTGTTGTAATATCACCCATCTCATTTCTTATATGGGTTATCTGCATCCTCTTCATTTTTTTTTTTTTTTTTGTCGGTTTGGTCAATGGTGTATCAATTTTGTTGATCTTTTCAAAGAACCAGCTTTTGGTTTTGTTAACTCTTTCAATTGTTTTTCTATTCTCTATTTCATTTAATTCTGCTCTATTTCTTAATATTTACTTTCTTCTGGCATCCGAGCGCTTCTGTTGCTTCTCTCTTTCTACTTTCTCCAGTTGTAGCATTAACGTTTTTATTATGGTCCTTTTTTCTTTTTGGATGTATGCATTTATTGATATAAGCTGACCTCTGAGCACTGCTTTTGCTGCGTCCCAATGGTTCTGGTAGGATGTGTTTTCATTATCGTTTCATTCTATGAATTTCTTTATTCCATCCTTAATTTCTTCTATAACCTACTAGTTTTGGAGCAAGGTGTTGTTCAGTTTCCATGTGTTTGATTTTTTTCCTTGCTTTTTGTGTTGTTGATTTCGACTTTTATGGCTTTAATTTCAGAAAAGAAGCTTTGTAATATTTTGATGTTTTGGATTTTATTAAGGCTTGGTTTATGGCCTAGCATGTGGTCTATTTTGGAGAATGTTCCATTTGTGCTGGAAAAGAAAGTAAACATGGCTGCTGTTGCGTGTAGTGTTTGGCATATGTCTATGAGATCAAGTTGGTTGATTGTAGCATTTAGCTCTTCCATGTGTTTATTGAGCTTATTTCTGGACGTTCAGTCCTCCACCAAAAGTGGTATGTTGAAGTCTCCTACTACTATTGACTACTATTGAGGAGCTGTCTATCTCTTTTCAGTGCTGTTAGAATTTGTTTTATATATTTTGGAGCCCTGTCTTTGGGTGCATAAATATTTATTATAGTTATGTCCTGCTGGTGTATTCACCCTTTAATGATTATATAGTGCTGTTCCTTATCCTTTGGGATGGATTTTGTTTTAAAGTCTATTTTGTCAGAGATTAATATTGCCACTCCTCCTCTTTTTTTATTTTTATTTTTTGTTGTACCTCAGGTGAAGGCTTACAGAACAAATAGTTTCTCATGAAACAGAAGCACACATGTTGTTTTATGACATTGGTTAACAATCCCACAGCATATCAACCCTCTAAGTTCTCAACCTTTTTTTTTTGGTGAAAATACACATAGCCAAAGTTACACCATTTCAAAAAATTTCTACATGCACAGTTCAGTGACATTGACTACGCTCTTCCAATTGTGCTGTTATTTTCACTTAAGATGAAGGCTTACAGAACAAAATAGTTTCTCATTTAACAATTACTACACATGTTGCCCTATGACAATGGTTAACAATCTCACAACACATCAACAATATCCTTACTCAACCTTGAGTTCCCAATCACCAGCTTGCTTGTCCCTTTCTGCCTTCTGGCCCTTGTCACTGGACTCCTGTACCTCGTTAGTCTCATTTGGTTTTATGGGGCTGTCCACTCCCAGGCTGAATGGTGAACCTTGGTGGTAACTTCACCACTGAGCTAAAAGGGTGTCTGGGGGCCATACTCTCAGGATTTCTCTAGTCTCCTTTAGGCCAGTAAATCTGGTCTTTTTTTTGAGAGTTAGAATTATGCTCTACATCCTTATCCAGCTCTGTCCAGAACCCTCTGTTGTGATCCTGGTCAGAGCAGTCAGTGGTGGTAGCCGGGAACCATCTAGCTGTACTGAACTCAGTCCGGTGGAGGCCTTGGTAGCTGTGGACAATTAGTCCTTTGGACTAATCTTTTCCTTGTATCCTGTTCTCTTCATTATCCCTTGCTCCTTTAGGAGTGAAACCAGTAGAGTATCTTAGATGGCTGCTCAAAGGCTTTTAAGACCCCAGACACTACTCACCAAGGTAGAATGCAGAGCATTGTCTTTATAAGCTGTGTCATGCCAATTGAGCTAGATGTTCCCCGAGACCATGGTCCCCACAGCCCTCCGCCCAGCAATTCAGTCCCTCAGGGAGTTTGGATGTGTCTGTGGGGCTTCCACGACCTTTCCTTGTACAAGTTGTGCTAGTTTTTCCTGAGTGTTTTTTCCATGATATATTTTTTTCCATCCTTTGAATTTTATCTTGTTTGTGTCTTTAAGTCTAAGGTGTGTCTCTTGTAGGCAGCATATAGACGGTTCATGTATTTTATTGAATCTGCCACTCTCTGTCTCTTTATTGGTGCATTTAGTCCATTTACATTCAGTGTAATTATTGATACGCATGAGTTTAGTACTGTCATTTTGATGTCTTATTTTGTGTGTTATTCACAGTTTCTTTGTTCTACTTAATTTTCTGTGCTGAGTCATTTTTCTTTATGTGTTTTCATCTTTTTCATTGTTGTTGATTTTGTGTTTGCTGTCTTTATATTTTTCTAGTTTTTTATTTTGATTTGTAGGATTGTTAGTTTCCTTTGTGGTTACCTGAATATTTATCCCTGTTTTTCTAAGTTTATACCAGTCTTTTATTTCTTTACATTGCCTTGACTTCCCCTCCATTATGAGAAAACTGTGTCTACATTTTTCAGTCCTTCTTTTTTGTTTTAATGTTGTCAATTTTTAGATATTGATATCTCTGTTTCCCGATTTTCAAGGTTTAGCTTTACTGTATTTTTGTGACTTCCCTATCTGAGTTGATATCTGGATCCCGTGTCCTGTGTTCTAGTCTTGCATTATTATATGGTGTTTTTGATTTTCTAACTGGAGGACTCCCTTTAATATTTCTTGTAATTTTGGTCTGGTTTTTCAAATTCCATAAACTTCTGCTTTTCTGGAAATACCCTAATTTTCCCATCATATTTGAGAGATAGTTTTGCTGGGTATATAATTCTTGGCTGGCAATTTTTTTCTTTCATGGCTTTATATATGTCATCCCATTGCCTTCTTGCCTACATGGTTTCTGCTGAGTAGTCCGAGTTTATTCTGATTGACTCTCCTTTGTAGATGACTTTTCTTTTATCCCCAGCCACTCTTAAAATTCTGTCTTTATCTTTGGTTTTTCTAAGTTTGATTATAATATGTCTTGGTGACTTTCTTTTGGGATCTTCCTTATGTGGGGTTCGATTAGCTTCTTGGATAGATATCTTCTCATCTTTCATAATATCAGGAAAGTATAATGTCAACAAATATTCAACAATTTTCTCTGTGTTTTCTGTTTATCCACCAATTCTGGTACTCCAATCACTCGTAGGTTATTTCTCTTGATAGAGTCCCACATAACTCTTAAAGTTTCTTCATTGTTTTTAATTCTTTGATCTGATTTTTCCTCAGATAATTCGGTGTCAAGTGCTTTGCCTTCAATATCACTAATTCTGACTTCTACTGCCTCAATTCTGCTCCTATAACTTTCTATTGAGTTGTCTAATTCTGAAATTTTATTGTTACTCTTCTGGATTTCTGATTGCTGCCTCTCTATGGACTCTTGCAGCCTATTAAATTTGTCATTATATTCTTGAATAACTTTTTTAAGTTCTGATACTCGTTTGTCTGTATGTTCCTTGGGAATTCCTGCACTTTGAAGAATTTCCTTTCTAATTTCTAGAAGAGTTCTGTATATTAATCATTTGTATTCTGCCTCTGGTAATTCCAAGAGATTCTCTTCCTCTTGAGAATTTATTGATTCTTTATTTTGGGAGCTTGCTGAAGCAATCATGGACTACCTCTTTCTGTGATTTGATATTGTCTGTTGTCTCTGAGCCATCAATAGTTTAATTATAATTTTATTTTATATTTGTTTAGTGAGTCCTGGCTTCTTGTTTTGTTTTGCTTTGATTTGCCCAAATAGGCTGCTCATGTATGCTAGTTTGATTATTGGCACCTCTGAAACTCTACTGTCCTGTCACCAGGTAGTTTGTTCTGTAAATAAGTATGTGCACACAGGAGTCCATTAAAGTTTCCTATATGGGTTTAGCTCAGGTGTCCAGTCAGTCAGTCACCAAGTGTGTGATGCAGGCTCTCACCTACAGTGTTAGAGTGGCATGGGTGACTGGTGTAAACACAAGTATCTGGCTGCATCAGGGGGTCAGGCACTGAGCCAGGCAGGGGGTTGATGGCTGCCCCTGAGAGTCTGAAAGGAAAGTGTGTCCCTATTCCCTAGTGTGAGAAGGTAGGTGAGATTTGCGTCTGGACTATGAGCACCCCTCTCTGTTGGCTGTAAAGACTCGCGGGCACCATTTATTCTTGGACCCCTGAAGCCAGTGACTAGGTGGCACATGTGGAGCCACGAGTCCTCAAGACCCTGGTGTGGATCAGTAAAGTGCCTGATCAAAGACAGGGCTGTGTCGAGGACACAAATCTGCCACTTCACAGCTGAAACAGTTGAAGTTAGACTTCAGATGTTTACCCTGTTGTATTGTGGTATTGAGGGCTTATGCTGTTGAGATGGGTCCCCAGAAATCTATACAGGGGTGTAAGGCACTCAAAGTCTGTGGACCCCTTATGCCTGTGCCTAGCAAAGGAACTGTGCTGACCCTGAGTTCCTGGCTGAGGGAAGCCAGTAGCTTATTTGTTCCCTCTCCAAGGCCAGGAGAATGGGTCAAGGTGACTTTTGTGATCTACTTCCAGCCCAGTGGACTCAGAGACTTTGGAAGGCCAGACCAATGCAGAGCGGGGAGGGAGGAGGTAAAAGGGAGAGAGGTTTTTCCCAAATGAGCTTTTTTTTTAAAAAAAAAAAAGTCCCTGCGAAAGGTCACACACATATACTTATATTTAGCCACTTGGGAGTTGCTTTTCACTGGTTCGGAGTGTCCAAACAGAATCTCTGCTGCCGGATCTCTCTCGATGTGGAAACTGCCTCCTGAGCGCTCTCGCAGAGCAGTTTGCCTGCTTTGGAGTGAGTTGCGGTTGAAGAGCTGGGGCTCCAGCCAAGTGAGTCTGGTCTGGCACCTCTCGGTTCTTCAGAACCATCTCCCTCTCCCCCTGCCACTCAGTCTGATCCCTCAACTTTGCCTTGTTCAGGGCTCCTAGATATTCACATACAATCAAATCACTTATTTTTCCAGGTCTTTGTTGTAAGAGGGATATAGAAAGCTGTCTGACTACTCTGCCATCTTGGCCCCACCCCCGACATGTAAACATTTTAAATGAACTTTGCATTTTGGCTATCGGCTGTACTTAGGCTCTTCTCTTTACAAAGAAACCGGCCATGTTAGTGATTCACAAACATGGTTGCCCAGCAGAATAACCTGAGACATCTTGTTAAAAATATAGACTATCCAGCTTCATGGTTGAGATTCTCCATTAGTAGGCCTGAGGCAGGACCTAAGCATGCATGTATGTGTGCACCATCTGTTAACAAAGGCCCAGGAGTGTTTCTGCAGCCACTCTCTGAACTGGCAACTGAGATTCCCGGCTACATCCCAATTTATCCTCCTCTCCGACTTGCTTTATTTTCTACCAAGGGCTCAGGCCGCATGCCTCTGCTCATATCAAACTAATTTCACTAATTTTTTTTCCAGTAAAATTTTACAAGCCTTGGCAATACTTTAGTAAGGTCTCAATATCCAGTTCATGATGTATTTTCTTCATTATTCTGGAAATGATAGCTGCATAGCCATAAAGTTTTTGAATGTAATTTGTTTGGAGTAATCCTGTGTCATTTATATCTAATTATTCTGCAATTTTGAGGGTATTTGTTGATTTCTTCTATTACTGTTATTATTACCATGTAACAGAACACCTCAAGCTAACTTTGGATTTATTAAGCAGTGATTTCTTGGATACTGCTTTATTTTGGACAAGGCTTTGATTATTTTCATCATTCTTCTATTTTGCCTTAATCATTTTAGGATAAACATAAGCTAATTCCCACAGCATCTCTGCACTTTCATATCTCATTATTCTTTATTTAATTCCTCCCTATTCTAACTATCACACTTATTTTGCTTAGAATCAAATTAATTCAAAACGTTATTTTAAGTCAAATTTAAAGAATGGATTTAATAACTCAGATATTTTCCAGGCTATGTCTGAGACAATAAAATTGCTATACAATTTAAGATATTGTTATCAACTCTTCGATGTACTTGTGGGAATTTTTCAGATCCTACAACAATAACACAGTGACATAGGGCAATGTTATTATCTGCATGGAAAAGGTAAGGATACTGAGGGTTAGAGAGATTAATTCTTTGAGATGCACATAGCCAGAACAAGAATTTAGGACCCCTCAGGCCCAGCTCAGAGATCCTTCATAAATTAGTGCCTTGAAGTGGTGCTCTTAGGCTGGATTTACCAAGGAAGGGCTCTCTAATCCACTGGCAGCAGAAAAATCTGTTTAAAGATTTCTTTGGGGGAGTTCAGGTAATTTTCTCATTGATATAATAGAGGGGAATAGGGAAACTGGGAAAGAGGACAAAGAATATGGAACTGGACAGCCAGGAGAGCAGACCATTTGTGAAAGGATTGTATCACTTATAAAGTCTCCTGGGGTATAAAAATAAAAATGTAATACATTATAATGCCACTCATTGAAATAAAGACCTATATGTGCCACCGAATCTCATTTAACCTGATTGATAACATTTCTCCTCATTCAAAATTGCCAAACTCCAATTAAATATGACTAACATATGAGAACATTTTTAGACATGTCCATCATGAATACAGATGTTAAAGCAGGGAAACACTGCTTAATAAATATTTTTTTTCTTTGCCTTTGGAAATATCCAAGTGTCACAGGCTTGGTTCTCAGAAGATGGTAAGACAGAGTTTCTCTTGCTAATCATAATTGTCCTGTGACAGGCCAAAATGGCTGTACCTTTATACCAGGTAGCTCTTTGAAGCTGAGAAAGACCTTAAGGAACTGAGAGCTGGAGGCTGTTGACTCCACTCCTTGCAGCTGGGTAGGAAGTAGAAGGAGCATCTGGGTGGCACATTTTTTATCTAACACATGTAAATTACCCTAGAGGGATGAAAGATAGGAGAAAGAAGACATGAAATGGGAGTAGAAGGTCCATCTAAACTTCCTGTGCATATTTGAGACTTTATATATATATATGTATACAAGTTATTTACCAAATGCCTAAATCCAATAATAATTTTGATTAATTAATCAGATGAATGAATAAATAAATGCGTTAATGATCAATATCACACATTTGTGGCAGTAAACTTTGCATGTGGCTAGTACTTAGTAAGTGCTTAGTTGTATTTCTAATGGCATATATATGAAAGTTGATGTAGACATCCTTTAAATGGCAAAAATTTTGTAAACAAGTAGAACTAAACAGGACAAACATGTTTAATATGCATAGGTAAAATGAAAAAAATAATTCAAACAAAATGATAAAAAAAAATGTTAATTGTAGAGAGAAATTTGGAATCGTGGCCTACTGTTGGAGTTGGCAAAGTATAGCCTACTAGCAAAATCTGGCCTACTGTTTGTTTTTTTATTTTAAAATAATTTATTTTATTGTTGTTGAGAATATACACAGCAAAATCATACACAATTCAAATTTCTACATGTGCAATTCAGTGACATTTGTTACTGTCTTAGGCTGGGTTCTCTAGAGAAGAAAAACCAGTGATGCATATATATATATAGAGAGAGAGAGAGAAAGAGAATATATATGTATGTATATATATGTCTATAGAGAGATAGAATATATACATATATGTACATACAGAGAGAGGTTTATATCAAGGAAATGGCTCACGTGGTTGTAGAGGTTAGAAAGCCTCAAGTTTGTGGGTCAGGCAACAGGCTGGAGGCTTCTCCTGACTCACATAGTTGCAGGAGCTGATGAACCTAAGGTCAGCAGGTCAGACGGCAGGCTGCTGGCTCAAGTCCCGAGAACTGGAGTTCAGATGATGATGAGCTGAATACAGGATCCAGAGCAAAGCAAAGGCAGTGAGCTTTGTCAGAAAGTCCATGTAATGAATGCAGGCCATACTCCCAAGGAAACTTCCATTCAACTTATTGGCTGCTCATAGCAGATATCATCATGGAGATGATTACATCATTACACAACTGCCGAACTACATCATAACTGCCAAATTACTAAGAATCATGGCCCAGCCAAGTTGACACACAGCCTTAAGCATCACAATTACCATCTTTGAGTTCTGCAACCATTCTAACTCTCATTTTCTGAGTTGTTCCTCCTGCATTAATATAAACTCACTGCCCCCTTAGGTTCCTGTCTAATATTTCAGGTTGCTGTTGTCAATTTGTCCCATATACATAGATCTTAAAAGAGCATATGCTTAAGGCAGTCATTCTCCACTAGTTAAGTTAAACTAATTTGGTGTTAAGAAGACTTCAGGAAATATTTTTGGTTTACAGTTTAAAAATTATCTTAGGCCAATACTTCCAGGGGTTTATTCAGCCTCCATAAATCCAGAAAGTCTAGGTTCCATGAATATTTGAAATTATATTCTACATTTTCCCCCTTTTGATCAGAATTCTTCTATAGAATCTTTGATCAAAATGTTTAGTAATCATAGCTGGGCACCATCCAGTTCTTCTGGTCTCTTGGCAAAGGAGGCAGTTGTTTATGGAAGCAATTAGCCACATATTCCGTATTTTCCTCTTGTCCCTGACTCTTATTCTTCCTCTGTTGCTCCAGGCAAATGGAGGCCAATTGTTGTGTCTTGGATGCTGCTTGCAAGATTTTGAGACCACATGCACTATGCAACAAACTAGGAGGTAGAACAAAAGTGCTAAACATGTTATTAGGCCAATTAACTGGGATGTTCCATGAAACAATCACCCTAAACTTCCAAACTAAGAAACCAAATCCCTAGGTGTTTAGTTGTGTATAAGTAGCCTCAACAGCTACTTTTTTTGTTGTTGTTGAATAACTTTTTACAGGTGTACAACTTATTGACAGCAATTACATTAACCAGCTGTGCAACCTTATCCTTAATCAATGAGATATTTTTCATCAGTGTAAACTGAAACTTAGTACTCCATAAGCAATAATCCACCCTTTTCCCCTCCCTCCTACTCCTGGTAACCACTAATAAATTTTGATCTGTATGCATTTGCCTTGTCTTGTCTTTTTATATAAGTGAGGTCATATAATATTTGTCTTTTTGTGTCTGACTTATTTCACTCAGCATAATGTCTTCAAGCTCCATCCATATTGTAGCATGTATCAAGACTTTGTTTCTTCTACTGGCTGAGTAGTATTCCACTGTATGTATGTACCACATTTTGTTTATCCATTTATTTGCTAATGGAAATTTAGGTTGTTTGCACCTTTAGGCTATTGTAAGTAGTGCTGCAATGAGCATTAGTGTACAAGTCTCTGTTTGAGTCTCTGCTTTCAAGTCTTTTGGGTATATACCCAGAAGTGCAATTGCTGGATCATATGGTAGTTCTATTTTTACTTATTTGAGGAATCATCACACTGTTTTCCACAACAGTGCTACCATTTTGCATTCCCACCAGCAATGGATATAGGTTCCAATTTCCCAACATCTTCGTCAACATTTGTTATTTTCTGTTTTTTTTTTTTTTTTTTTTTTTTAAATCTTAGCCGTCCTATTGGGAGTGAAACGGTATCTCATTGCAGTTTTGATTTACATCTCTCTGATTGCTAATGACATTGAACATCTTTTCATGTGTTTGGAGACCATTCAAATGTCCTCTTTGGTGAAATGTCTATCCAAGTTTTTTGCCCATTTTTGATTGGGTTATTTGTCTTTTTTTGTTAAATTGTGGGAGTTTTATATATTTTTTGGTTATTAGATTCTTATCAGGTATATGGTTTCCAAAGATAGTCACCCAGTTGGTATCTTGTCTTTTTGCTTTTTTGGTAAAGTCTTTTGATGAACTAATTTTTTTTTTTTTTAATGAGGTCCCTTTTATCTATTTTGTCTTTTGCTGTTTGTGCTCTACCGCTTGGTTTTGTCAATAACGTTTTATTGAAAAACAGCCACACTTGTTTGTTTATGTATTGTCTATTTCTAATTTTGCACTACAACTGTGAGTTGTTTGGTTGTGACAGAGAAGGTATGGCTGAGAAATCTTAAATATTTACAGTTTATAGAAAAAAATTCTGACACTGGTCTATGAAATGATTGTCAAAGTGTGGTCAGGGGCCTTGTTTATTGGTGCTAGTAATTTTAATTAAACAAATAGAATTTTGTTTTTACCTTAGTTTTCATTTCTGAAACAGCACTCTGCCATCAAATTAAAGAATATCTGAAAATCTTGTGTGCTGTGTTTAGAGTGATAAGTATGAATAAACGGTGGAGATAATCTGCAGAAATCCTAGAAATAAGCCTACCAGAAAACAAAATTTAAAAAGGTAAAAATTTTGAAAAAGCTTGAGACCAAGTGTTTAAATGTGGTAAATCAGGTGCATGTTAACAGAACATGTTTCTCCCTCTGACATCAATACTCATTAAGGGCCAATATCTTCTTAGATAAGTAGAAAGCTGATTAAACAGCGTTATTTGGGGCACCTTCTCCTACACTGATTTCCCAAATGCCTTAATGAGAACAAAGCCCTTATTTCCCAATCACAGATTAAGATTTAGAATGCAGTTTCTACTCTCTAATGATAAAAAACGTGACCCACCAAAGGAATCCAAGCAGATAACATTAGAGATGACATTTATTACTTAATCCTAAAAAAATATATATAGGAGGTAGGTACTTTTATCATTACCTTATGAACAAGTAAAATGGAGTTTATTAATGCATTCTTGAATTGAATTGCGAAGAATCTTTCCCTTCCCTTCGCTTCTTTTCCCTTCTTTTTTCTCCCCCAGAGGATAACCTGGTGGAGCTCCTTTGGTCTGTATACAACTCAGTAGCATTACAATTTAATCAAAGCCCCAAACAGAATGACTGGCAAGTATTTCAGTATCAAAGGGGAAAAATAGAATCCAAAATTGGTTCTGTGTATAGTATTTTTTGTGGGCTTACTATCATTTTTTTTATCGACATTATTGAGGCATAATATACACACGATGCAATGTGCTCATTTTAAGTATGAAGTTTGATAAGTTTTGAAAAATAAATGCATCTGAACATCACCTCAAATGGAAAAGTAAATCTCTTCTTTAGTTTAAATGTTTTTTATCGCTGTGTCTTCAAGTTTCTGGTATTTTCTTCTGTGATATTTAAGCAGCTGTTAAGCCCATCACTGAATTATTTATTTTTCATATAGTATTTTGAGTTTCCATTTTCTAATAGCTTCTAATTCTCATTATGTTCCCATTTTCCTTTAAGTTCTTGTGCATATTTATAATACCAGTTTTAAAGTTCCTTTCTATTTATTCCTTTGCCTCTGTCATTTCTGAGTCTGTTTCCATTCACCAAGATTTCTTCTGATTGTGTGTTACATTTTCCTGCTTCTTTGAAATTATAATAATTTTGGTTGGATGCTGAATATTGTAAATACTACAAGACTGTGTCTGGATTTTCTTGTATTTCTTTATAAAGTGTTATATTTTGCTTTGCCAAACAATTAAGTTACTTGTGAATCAGCTTGATCCTTTTAAGTCTCGGTTATAAGATTCGTTAGGTAGGGTCTAGAGTAGCCTTTATTCTAAGGATTGTTTAACCCTACTATAATTTGTGACATTTCTTGGGTCCCTATTGAATGCCCTGGGTCTTCACTGAGATCTTTCCACTCTGGCTAGTAGTAACTCAAATTTCTTCCAACCCTATGTGATCTCTGGGAGTTGTTTAGTTAACAGTTCTTCAACGTTAGTTCTATGTTTAGAGTTGTGAGGTTTCACTTTAAGTGTATGTGCAATTTGATATTCAGTCAAAGAGTCAAGGTAAACCCTATGGAGATTTTTGGAATTCTTGACCCACATATCTCTCTTTTCCAGTATCAGCTCCCCCCACCTCCTGAAACACCTACATTTTTTTCCCCAATTCTTTTGTGGCTTCTAGTGTCTGATTGGTTTTCCTATTCCTACACTGCAGTCCAGAAAGTACTCTCTGGCAGAAGGCTGGAGCCACCAGAGGGTTCTCCTCATTTGTTTCAGTTTCCTCAGAAATCACAGCCTTACAGTGTCTGTTGCCGGATATTTCTAAAAAGAGTTGTTTCATGCTTACTCTCCATTTTTATAGTTTTTTTATACAGGAGGGTAAATCTCATACTTGTTACCTCATTAAGACCACAAATGTAAGTCTTCAGTTTTGAAATATTACTACTGCAGTCCTGTGTTAAGGTCTGATTTGTGGTTCATTCTACGTTTTATAATGGACATAGTTGGTGAGAATAGAGATTATGTCTTACTCATTTCTTTATTCCCAGTGCCCATCATAAGGACTGGCACATTATGTTTCCAGTGCACACTTGTTGAATCATTAAATTAGGTGTTTTTTGTTTGTTTTTTGCTACACAGATGCAGTATTTTACTCTCCTTAATAGTTTTGTCTTGTGCTTGTTTCCTTGAACCCAACTGGTAAACATGGCTTTGATCTGGTATAGCAGAAAGAGCCTTTGCTGTTCACAAGCAGCCTTATGTTTTAACACTGATTTTTATGCAGATTTGCAGCAACTTGGGTAAGTCATGATTTCTTTAGTTTTTTTCCTGCCTGTGAGAAGGGAGAAATAATTCCTGCACTGCTTACCTCAGAAGGATGACCAAAGGAGCAAAAGACATGATAGATATGATTGACCTTTGAGATGTAAAATGCAGAAGATTATAATCTCACTGAAACTTTTTGTCCAGTTTTCAAGTTTCTTAATGTCATTGTTGTTGTTAGGTGCCACCGAGTTGGTTCTGACTCATAGCGACCCGATAGGACAGAGTAGAACTACCCCATAGGGTTTCCAAGGAGTGGCTAGTGGATTTGAACTGCCGACCTTTTGGTTAGCAGCCAAGCTCGGTTTTTTTTGTACAGAAGGATATAAAAAGCCCTATCTATTCACTTTCTGTCTTTGTGTCCATTCTATCCCAGAGCTTTGTTGAGTGCCCTGTATAAATGAAATGCTCAATAAATGTTGTATTAATCTGAATGTACGCACAGGCCTCCATCAGAAAACAAATGGGGCTCTCTTTCATGTTATTAGAAATAATAATGCAACAGCTAATACTTATACAATTTTCAGACCTATAGAGAAAACACTTTGGAAACCCAAGTATTTAATCACATTTGGTTCCTGAAACAACCTCAATACCAAAAGTACTGATTGTGTGTTATTGCTATTATTTTTGTGTGTGTATAAAGGGGCCGTTAATAAGAACATTACACAATTAGCCATATTATCCTGATCTCTCAATGAAGGATGAATCAAACAATGCAAATGAACCTTGTGAAAGTAGATCACACTTCGCAATTCAACTTTTCCAGCCAAGTAAGAGAAACTTAGAGTATCCAAAGGAAAGAGCAATTATATCCAAACTGGGAGGTGTACGCTTGGGAGACAAAGCTGAAATAGCAAAGGCTATCAAGGTGAACTGCTCAGAAATGTCTGATGGAGTAGAATTGTTTCTTATTTTACCCAAAAGAGTATTTCCAAATTGCTGCCTTGACATCTTTCTACTCTTTGTTGGAACATTTCAATGACTCTTACTTTTCAAACTACGCACTATTCCCTGGAAACACTGTACCCTATTGACTTTTTGCAACATTTCAGCTGGTAAGGTGGGTGCGTTTATCAAATGCCTGCAGTTGCAGTAATTATTCTATAATCACAGGAGGTCAACGGTAGGAAGGGTCTTGAGAAGAAATAGTGATGCCTGTTTATTTTACAGAAAAAGAAATAGATACTTAGAAAAGGATATTGGCTTCCATAGTTTCCTAGAGGTAGTTAGTGGTAGAGAAGAACCCTAGTTTTCTTCACTATACTATGTTAAATGTGAATGGATTAGTTGTACAGATACAAAAACATTCCTCCCTTAATTTTCTCTTTCCTTCTTTCACTCCGTCTCCCTTTCTTCCCTCTCTCCTTTCCTTACTTTCTTTTCTTCCAATAATATTTATTTAGTGTTCATTTCGCTTATTTGTTTATAAGGAGTTTATGAGAATATGTATGTGCATGTGTGTATGTGTGTGTGTGTGTTCGTGTATTAAACCCATTACTAAATTTTTGTAATGTTATTATAAATAACATAGTTTTTTAGGGCAGAAAAGGTAGAAAATGTCATTCCATCTCATGTCTGCTTTGTTTTTGCATTGAGCAAGACTGTGAATCAAAAGCTCTTAATGGATATTTGAAGGACCAGTTTACTTGAAAACTGAAGTGTCCTTTTTCATGTTCAAATTCACTTTACTTTGATAGCAAATGGAAGTCATTTGGTATAGAAAATTAAAGCAGCTGCATTTTTCCTCAGCACAGAAGAATCTTTTATTTGCCTCTAACCCTTTCCGTTTTTCATGACAGTCCCTGCATTTTCTTCTCTAAAACACAAACAAGTCAATGTAAGCATGGCTGCCAGGGTAAAATGATTATGGGATAATTTGTGTTTTCCAGACCAAACAAAATCAATCATAATTGTTTAGGGACCTGCAACATTAAATGACTGTGAGAAGATATTTCTCGACTTTTACAAAATAGGTTTTTCAAATATACGTAAGAGAGTAGACCATCCAATACCTTCAGGTGTAGTTTGTAATTTTCAAATTTGCCTAAAAAATATGAACTATGCATATGGCGGATCATCTCCACCAGCTTAATAGAAGCTAAAAAGCAGCTCGGCACTGTTGAAATAATTGTTTCAGTTATAGGTTTCCAAATGGTGAGAATATATAATCAATATTTATGTAAAGCTTCAAGTAACCATTTTCAGAAATGTAATTTACAATCCTGTAAGGAAGAATGGAATATTACTTCACAATACAATGGAAATCAGAACAGAATTGGTGAAAAAGAGAGTACATATATCTTTCATCATTTCTTTCTGAGTGGGCTCTATGGATGCTGTTGCAGGGTTGAGGTTTTTTGTTTATGTGCTTTTGTTTAGTTTTGCTTTTCCTTCATTCACCCCAGGTGTGTACTCTTTCAGGAGCCTATATGGAGTTTTTGGGTGGTACAAACCATTAACACACTCAACTGCTAAACTCAAAGGTTGGAGGTTTGAGTCCACCCAAAGGCATCTTGCAAGAAAGGCCTGGCAATCTACTTCTTAAAAATCAGTCATTGAAAACTCTGTGGAGCACAGTTCTATCTACTCTGACACGTGGGGTTGCCATGAAACAGAGTTGACTCATCAGCAACTGTTTTTATATGGTCATAGCTCTGTTATGTGAAGCTCTCAGAATCCATTTTCTCTCAGGGCAGGTGTCAAGCTGCCAGGAATTACTGCATCAAGTTTGGTTATAGTGTGACTAGTAAGGATTGGTCCATCAGGGCATTTAAAGATTAGGACTAATTTTTAATTTGCAGAATGAGCTGAATTTTTTTTTAAACTCTTCTGGAAAAGCAGATAGATCTTTCTAGCCCCCAGATTAAATCAGATGCCCTCCATTAATGCTTGTTAACCTGTTGCTGTCAAGTGGATTCTGACTCATGGCGTCCCCTTGTGTTACAGAGTAGAGCTGCTTGTCATGGTTTGAATTATGTCCCCCAAAAAAGTGTGTATCAATTTGGCTAGCCCATGATTCCTGGTACTGTGTGATTTTCCTGTATGTTGTAAACCTGCCTCTATGATGTTAATGAGGGAGGATGGGTGGCAGTTGTGTTAGTAAGGCAGGACCTGATCTACAGGACTGGATTGTGTCCTGAGGCAATCTCTTGAGATATAAAAGACAGAAGTGAGCAGTGAGACAGGGGGACCTCATACCATTAGGAAAGCAGTGCCAGGAGCAGAGCGCATCCTTTGGACCAGGATCCCTGCACAGAGAAGCTCCTAGTCCGGGGGAACACCAAAGAGAAGGCCGACAGAGAGAGAAAGCCTTTCCCTGGAGCTGAGACCCTGAATTTGGACTTCTGGCCTACTTTAACTGTGAGGAAATAAATTTCTCTTTGTTAAAGCCATCCACTTGTGGTATTTCTGTTGTAGTAGCCCTAGATGTCTAAGACACTGCTCCATAGGGTTTTCTTGGATATAATCTTTACAAAAGCGGATCACCAGTTTCTTCTAGGGAGCGAATGGGAGTGTTCAAACCACCAATCTTCAGATTAGTAGATGAGTGCAAACCATTTGCTCCACCTAGCCACCTTTATTGCTTGTAGAACACCATATACACTCTTTCTTATATCTCATAAATGTTTGCATTTACATAGTTGTGTGTTACTTAAACATCTTTTTTCTTCCCCCACTAGATAGTGAGCTCTATTAAGGCAGAGGGTATGTCTGCTTTGTTTAGATTTTTATTTCTAGCAGATTCATGTAGACTTCGATAAATATTAGTGAAATGAATGAGACAATATCTGAAAAAGTCATGTAACTAAGAGTCAAGCTGGGATCTGCCTGATCACAGAGCTCATGTTCTTTCTACTCTGGTATCTGCCACGATGAGATTAGTTAAGACTTAGGAATTGACATCCTATGCAATAAAGTCATGGACATATCTGCCCATGGTTTTGGATTAAAGTTCATTTCCTCCTTTAATTTCCATAAAATCTAGCATTATGTATCTTGGCCAGCTTTTCCTGTCCCCCAGTGAACATCACTATCCCTCTCAGTGACAAACTCATCTATCTTTCTGTGACTTGGGTTTTCCATAATGGCTCTACTCTGGGGACAGCACCATATTTAAAGACATTCTAGGGGGTGGGCATGCTCCATGGCTCCTTGGAAGGAATCCAAGTACTACATTCTGATTAAGAGAAAAGTGTTCTGAAGTGAGATTTCATAATCCCCATGCTGAGCGAGGTTCAACGGCAATCCCAGACCTGGCTTCAGCATCTAGGAACTCAGATGACTCAGTCTTGACTAAAATTATTCTTATTTACTTGATTATTTAGTCAACATTAATTTCTACAAGAGAATAAGCATTCAGTCTAAATGAAGTCTTCCAGTATCTCACTGGTTTCTCGTGGAGGTGCTGCTAAAGCTCAGGGGCTTCACCTTTATGCAGAATTAGGTATCTGCTAGGTCAGAGGGTCACAGAATCAGGGATTCTTGCATTTTATTCATTTTTTTAAATTTTAGGTTAGAGGTAACATGACAAAGACCCCACATCATTCAGACCTAATACGCAGATTTGGGTCCATAATTTTCAACTGCATGGTAGTTATGTGACTTGGTTACTTCTGAGATGATTTCTGGCTGCACCATTGGCCTCCTCAATCCTGCAAGACAGCAGACCTGACCCTGTTCTACCACAATCCTCCCCCTGACCAGTAACAAGGATGGGGGTGGAAAGATACGGGGGATACCCCTTGTTCCTTGTAGTTTGTAACAGATCTCAATGATGTGAAAATGCTGCTTTAAAAAAAAAACAAAACTTAGTACATGTGTAATTGCAACACACTGTGTTTCCCATTATAAACACTAACAAATAACCCAGAATCATTTTATGTTGTATAAATCACCAGGTAAACATTCTAGCCTGGCATAAACAGTGTTTGGGCAGCAATGGCTGGTATAACTTGATTTCATTCACCTTTCAGCACTTATCAAAGTGTGTAGATGCACTTAGGAATTTAATTCAACTCACTGTCCCCAGTTTATGAGTTTGCTGTCACTTGGCTAGCTCCTGTCATACAATTCTTCTAGTTTTCATTGCTGACACTCATACAGTAGGATTAACTATCAGAAATGCATTCTTATGGATTCCCAGACACCTGTGTACATAAGATTCCTTGGGGCCCTAACCTGTACAGCCTGGGAACTGTACCCTTGAAGTCCAAGGTCACTTTTAGATGGCACCAGATTAGGTTAGATATCATCTCTTCTTTCATTTTCCTTTTCCCTTCCCTTTCCTTGTCTCCCCTTTGCTCTATGCTCCTAACTCTCATTTTATTGTCCTATACTGTGTTATGTGGTTTAAAAAAAAAAAAAAAAAAACAAAAACTGGTTGCAATTGACTTGATCCCAATTCATGGCAACCTTAAGTTGTAAAGAACTCCTAAATTCACTGTTACTCTCTGGTTGGATAACTGCTAATGTATCTTTGCACCACTGCATCTGCTTTATTTGCTTCATAGCAGTAATTATAACACTATTGTATCATGTGTGTTTTATTTTTTATTTTTTTGCAATTTTTATTGAGCTTTAGATGAGGGTTTATAGAGCAAATTAGTTTCTCATTAAACAATTAATACACATATTGTTTTTGACATTGGCTGCCAACCCCTCGACATGTCAACACACTTCCCCTCTCATTCTTGGGTTTCCCATTTCTATTCATCCAGCTTTCCTGTCCCATCCTGCCTTCTCGTTCTTGCCCCTGGGCTGGTGTGCCCATTTAGTCTTGTGTACATGGTTGAGCTATGTGTGATATTGTTTGTTTTATGGGCCTATCTAATCTTTGGCTGAAGGTTGTGTGTTTTCTTGATTGTCTTGGTCTCTCTCATAAGTTCTGAGTTTTATGAGATCAGGGCTGTAACTGTGGTGCTCATTAATATATACCCAGCGCTTATCATGGGCCTAGCATAGAGTAACCAAAAAAACCAAACCCATTGCTGTTGAGTGGATTCTGACTCACAGTGACCTTATAGACAAGGTAGAACTGCCCCATAGCGTTTCCAAGGAGGGCTTGCTGGATTCGAACTGCTGACCATTTGGTTAGCAGCCATAGCATTTAACCACTACAGCCCCAGGGTTACCGGCATAGAGTAGTGCTGCATAAATATTAATTCCTGCTCTTTTCTAATTCCCAATGTTGGGGTCTGTCTTAGTCATCTAGTGCTACTACAACAGAAATACCACAAGTGGATGGCTTTAACAAAGAGAAATTTATTTCCTCACAGTTAAAGTAGGCTAAAAGTCCAAATTCAGGGTCTCAGCTCCAGGGGAAGGCTTTCTCTCTCTGTCGGCCTTCTCTTTGGTGTTCTCCCGGACTAGGAGCTTCTCTGCGCAGGGATCCTGGTCCAAAGGACGCGCTCTGCTCCTGGCACTGCTTTCCTAATGGTATGAGGTCCCCCTGCCTCACTGCTCACTTCTGTCTTTTATATCTCAAGAGATTGCCTCAGGACACAATCCAGTCTTGTAGATCAGGTCCTGCCTTACTAACACAACTGCCACCCATCCTCCCTCATTAACATCATAGAGGCAGGTTTACAACATACAGGAAAATCACACAGCACCAGGAATCATGGGCTAGCCAAATTGATACACACTTTTTTGGGGGACATAATTCAAACCATGACATTCTACCCTTTAGGCCCCAAAAAATCACATCCTTGCAACATGGAAAACATATTCACCCCATCATATCATAGCAAAAGTCTTAACTCCAAGTCCAAAATCCAAAAATTCCTCTTCTTCTGTGAAATCTAGAATACAAGTTATCTGCTTCCAAAGATACAATGGCAGAACAGGCACAAGCTAGACATTTTCATTACAAATGGGAGAAATTGCAGGGAAAGAAGTGATAACAGGCACCAAGCAAGTCAGCAGAACACATTACATTAGCCCTCAAGGCTTTGAAAATAATCCTCTGTTCTCTGAGACAATTTACACAATAGCCCTGCCCTCCAGACTCCAGGTATTGGCCACAGTCTCCGGATTCTGAGTGGAGGCCCCTCGGCCCTGGGCTTCAGATCCGCCTTCCAGGCCTACTGGGACAGCAACTCTGCTCTCTTGGCTTTAGGTGCACCATTCTCCTAGTCCATTTGAGTGACAACTCCACCCTTAGAAACACCAGAGGCCATGGCTCCACCCTTTGAAACCCCTGAGGTCATGGCCATACCTTTTGAGACTAAGGCAGCTCTGTGTCCCTTGTCTCTTCAGCTTCTGCTTCTGTTTCCTATGGTCTCTTGGCCCTCGGGCCTCATGCCAGAATCTGCCCTGCTGGGGCAAGTGTTCCAAAGCTCTGTAGCTCCACCAGTAAGTGCCCGGAGGTACGCCACTCTGCCAGGAAGCCTTCTGCGCACAGGCACTCAGCTCCCTCGCTCAGCGAGTCGGCAAGCCTAGCTCCACCGATAAGTGCCCAGAGGCACCCCACTCTGCCAGGAAGCCTCCTGCTCACAGGCATTCAGCTCTCTCGCTCCGTGGGTCAGCTCCAGCATCATCTTTCACCTGTCTCCTGGTTCTGCTGCTATAGGTTCTCTTCTGCTGTAGGTTCTCTTCTGCTGCTGGTTCTCTGTCACTGCCGCACGTCTGTCCATTCACAGTTTTAAAACCACTTCTACATTTTAGGTATCTGTTAGAGCTGCACCCTACTCTCTCGGAACCAAATTCTGTCTTAGTCATCTAGTGCTGCTACAGCAGAAATACCACAAGTGGATGGCTTTAACAAAGAGAAGTTTATTTCCTCACAGTTAAAGTAGGCTAAAAGTCTAAATTCAGGGTGTCAGCTCCAGGGGTAAGCTGCCTTGTATCCAATATTTTTGGGATCTTGGTGTGGGCTGAAGAGTCTTGGGGAATAACTAACTAATCTGCTAAACTGACCCTCACTTGTATCTTTCAAGACTCTTTGATTGCTCTACTAATTTTTGCCAAAATTAAAAATGGAAAGGCAATGGGGGTCATTTGTAGGACTCACATATGGAGTCACAGGCTAGGATACAGTAGATGCTCATGAGGTTCTTCTTCTTATTATTATTAATGAATAATTGAATGGAACTTCCCTCCTTTTAGTTGTTTAACCAAGACTAGAAGACAAAAAAGACGAGTGGATAAAGTCATACCAGACCATAAGAAGAGATAAGTTTGGGCAGTGGAGGCCTAAATCGTGATATATTAACAGCCGTTGCCTCTGTCTACACATAAGATTCATCTGGGCAGCTTTTAGTAAGTCAATGTACTAAATCATCCAGGTTGCACAAAGTGACTTGCATACAGATGGTGCTAAATAAGCTTGTTGAATGCATGAACAAGTGTTGCATCACACAATCCTGGGTCTTTTGCTCTTATCAGTAGACACGACTCCAGAAATAGGTTCATGAGACGTTTGTTATACATCCCTCTTCCTTCCTCAGACCAGCATGAGATTTGTGAGCACCCATCCTGCCCCAGTGCCTGGGTGTGTGAGTGCAGCACTTAGACTCACTTTTTCTTGAATAGAGTGAAGTTGGCTTTGTACTTCTGCAGCTGTAAGTTCTTGAATTATGCTCTCTAAAAAGACTTATCCAGTATGAGAGGCAATGAAAAGAAGAAAGATAACGAAGCAGAAAAAAGAAAGGAAAGCTTTATGTTACATGCTTCCATTCTCTTTCTGTGGCTCTTTAAGAACTTATATGAAAACATTGTTGAGACAGAAATTTGTCATTTCTGATATGCCAACCAATCGGAAATGCTGTTAAACATGATTAAGTTGATGTAAAGACTGCAATGGTTTGGGTCTAGATGATTCTTGTGCTTTCCAGGATGAATGAAAAGGTTATTTGTTTTTGCAGGGGATTTCCAGTGTTCCAGCAGGAGTTATTTACATTACAGGTAGTCCCTGACTTACGACGGGGTTCCGTTCTGATGACTCTGCCTTAAGTCTGTTCGACATAAGCTGAACACCTCTTTTTTTTTTTTTTTTTTTTTAGTTTTCATTGTTATTGCCTTCTATTATCAGTATCTTTATAAATTCGATCGTTATTTGTCTTTGGGGGTTAGAAACATTACATATAAACATCTGTGAGTAAACATCTGAGAATAATAACATCAGCAAATTATGTGCTGCAACATTGTATGTAGTACATATTACTAATGATAAGATGTACAAAACAAAAGGACGATCGTAAGTGGAGTTTGTCATAACTTGAATATGCTGTAAGTTGGGGACTGCCTATATTTAAAAGCTCAGAGTTATAAACTCCAGGAGAGAGATTTCACAGGCAGGGGTCCAAGGCCTTTACATCATTCTTGGGAGAGATAGCCTTGGTTTTGGTAATGATTCTGACCATAATATTTTTCCTGTCTGTGAGTGGTCACTGATTTGCAAAAAACTCTCAGACCTACATTTTAGTGAGAAATTCTGAATATCACTTTTTGTGGAGTATAGAAACCACTAAGTCAAAGGAAATGGACTGATGGAGCACCAAATTTAAAAGCCGCTGCAACAACATAATCAGTCCATGTGATTTTCCCGTTTGGTTGGAAGATTTCTTTTATTTAATTAATTAATTTTATGCTAACCAACTGGAAACCATTATTCAGAAGCCATCAGAAGTCTCCGACTGCTTATAGCAGTGGTTCTTCCACAGAAGGGTTCTATGTAACTCTGGATACCTTCAAATTGTACACAAACAGGTGCATATGCATAGGTGCACACTTCATTAGCTTCTGACAATAAAGTTATGTATGCCTAAAAGATAAAGCTAGATTTTCAAGGACAGCAACTACCATCCTTCCCAGTCTTAGATTTATTCCTTCAGCAAAAGTTTGTTGAACATCTATTACGTGCTCAATTCTGGGGATATAACAATGAATGAGTAACATGTGAGCTTTACACTTATGAAGGGAAGATAACAACAGACTGCATATTAAACTATTCAATCAATGCACACACATGCATACATACTTATTATCATGACAGGTGCCATGGATTGAATTGTGTCCCCCAAGGATGTGTGTATCAATTTGACTGGGCCATGGTTCCCAGTGTTGTGATTGTCCACTATTTTGTCATCTGATATGATTTTCCTATATGTTGTGAATCCTACCACAGTGATGTTGATGAGATAGATTGGCAGCAGTTATGCTGATGAGATCTACAAGACTGAATTGTGTCTTGGGCTGATCTCTTTTGAGATATGGAAGGGAGAGATAAGCGGGGAGACACTGAGAATTCATATAACCAAGAAGCAAGAGCCAGGAAAATAGCATGTCCTTTGGACGTGGAGTCCCTGTGCTGAGAAGCTCCATGACCAGGGAAGATTGATGGCAAAGATCTTCCCCCAAAGCCAACAGAGACAGAAAGACTTCCCCTGGAGCCAGCACCCTGAATTCAGACTTCTAGCCTCCTAGACTGTGAGAGAATAAATTGCCCTTTGTTAAAGCCATCTACTTGTGGTATTTATGTTATAGCAGCACTAGATAACCAAGACAGCAGGCAACTAGCATCCAAAGTGAGCTTTGGTGTCTCTCTGTTGTTCACCGTATATATTCTGAAGCCTTTCTCTTCACTCTGACTTGAACTCCATTTCCCAACCTTATTTGGATTTCCTTGAATTCTGAACTATTTACTGCCTACTTAATAGTAGGGCTCATACAAACTGTTTGGATCTGTTGTCCAATGCTGCTCTTATTTACTGATCTGGACTTCTTCCAGTTGCTGTCTAGTCGACTCTTTCTCATGGAGACCCCGTGTGTGCCAGAGAAGAGCTGTGCTCTGTAGGGTTTTTAATGGCTGATTTTTCAGAAGTAGATGGCCATAGATTTCTTCAGAGGTGCCTCTGGGTGGACTCAAACCAACACTTAGATTAGCAGCCAACTGCATAGGTCTTTTGCACCACCCAGGGACCTAGAACATTTTATTAGGATTTTATTTTACTCACCCTTGAGACAGAACCTACATCTGTGCCTTTTGAGGTAACATTCCAACCCAATGAATTTTTTTTTTTTCTAGGATATACTCCTAGGAGCGGGATTGCTGGATCAAATGGTATGTCTATTTCTAGCTTTCTGAGGAAGCGTCATATCATTTTCCAAAATTGTATCATTTTGCATTCCCACCAGCAGTGCATAAGAGTTCCCGTCTCTCCGCAGCCTCTCCAACATTTGTTATTTCCAGTGTTTTTGATTCGTGCCAGTAATGCCGGAGTGAGAGGGTATCTCATTGTGGTTTTAATTTGCATTTCTCTAATGGCTACCGATCACGAGCATTTCCTCATGTGTCTGTTGGCCATTTGAATGTCTTCTTTGGTGAGGTAACTGTTCATTACCTTTGCCCATTTTTTAATAGGATTATTTGTCTTTTTGTTGTAGAGGTGTTGGATTTTCTTTAGACCTTTCTCTGACTTGTACTGTCCAAAAATTTTTTCCCAGTCTGTAGGTTCCCCTTATACTCTTTTGGCGAAGTCTTTTGAAGAGCATAGGAGTTTGATTTTTAGAAGATCCCAGTTATCTAGCTTATCTTTTGGGGTTTGTGCATTGATGGTTATAGTTTGTATCCTGTTAATGCTATGTATTAAGGGCTATAGTGTTGGTCCCATTTTTTCTTCTATGAACTTTATACTTTTAGGTTTTATATTCAGCTCTTTGATCCATTTTGAAGTAGTTTTTGTATATGGCGTGAGGTATGAATCCTGTTTCATTTTTTTGCAGATGGATATCCAGCTTTGCCAGCACCATTTGTTAAAAAGACTGTCTTTTCCCAATTTGATGGACTTTGGATACTTGTCGAAGATAAGGTGACTACAGGTGGATGAATTCACATCTGGATTCTCAATTCTGTTCCATTGGTCAATGTATCTGTCGCGGTACGAGTACCAGGCTGTTTTGACTACTGTAGCTGTATAGTAGGTTCTGAAGTCAGGTAGTGTGAGTCCTCCAACTTGATTCTTCTTCAGTAGTGCTTTACTTATTCAGGGCTTCTTCCCTTTCCATATAAGTTAATGATTAGTTTTTCCATCTCTTTGAAGAATGTTGTTGGTATTTGGATCGGGATTGCGTTGTATCTGTAAATTGCTTTAAGTAGAATTGTCATTTTCACAATGGTGAGTCTACCTATCCAAGCGCATGGTATGTTTTTCCATTTATGTAGATCCGTTTGGGTTTCTTGTAGTAGTGTTTTGTAGTTTTCTTTGTATAGGTCTTTTATATCCCTGGTTAGATTTATTCCTAAGTATTTTATCTGTTTAGCAGATATTACAAATGGTATTGTTTTCCTGATTTACTTTTCATCGTTCTCCTTATTGGTATATAGGAATCTAACTGATTTTTTAATGTTTATCTTGTATCCTGCTACACTGCTTAATTTTTCTATTAGTTCCAGTAGATTTCTCATGGAGTCTTTAGGGTTTTCTATGTATAGTATCATATCATCTGCAAATAGGGTTTTCTATGTATAGTATCATATCATCTGGAAACAGTTTAACTTCTTCATTACCGATTTGGATGCCCTTTATTTCTATTTCTTGCCTTATTGATCTAGCTAGAACTTCCAACACAATGTTAAATAGGAGTGGTGATAAAGGGCATCCTTGTCTTGTTCCTCTTTTCAAGGGGAATGTTTTCAGCCTCTCTCCATAAAGAATGATGTTGCCCGTTTGTTTTGCATAGATGCCCTTTATTATGTTGAGAAGTTTCCCTTCTATATCTATTTTATTGAGAGTTTTTATCAGGAATGGGTGTTGGACTTTGTCAAATGCCTTTTTTGCAACAATTGAGATGATCATGTGATTCTTTTCTTTCCTTTTATTTATGTGGTGGATTACTCAGATTGATTTTCTAATGTTGAACCATCCTTGCATAGCTGGTATGAATCCTACTTGGTCGTTGTGTATTATTTTTTTGATATGATGCTGAATTCTATTGGCTAGAGTTTTGTTAAGAATTTTTGCATCTATATTCATGACAAATATTGGTCTGCAATTTTCTTTTTTTGTGACGTCTTTGCCTGGTTTTGGTATCAGTGTTGTGCTGGCTTCATAAAATGAATTTGGAAGTGTTGCTTCCTTTTCTATGCTCTGAAATAGCTTGAGTAGTACTGGTACAAGCTCTTCTGTAAATATTTTGTAGACTTCTACAATGAAGACATCTTTTCTTTTTTAACTTTTTTGAATTTTTTTTTTATTTTTTACATTTTATTGTACTTCAGGTGAAGGCTTACAGAACAAATAGTTTCTCATGAAACAGTAGTACACATATTGCTTTATGACATTAGTTAACAACCCCACAACATATTAACCCTCTAAATTCACAACCTTTTTTTTTTTTTTTTTTTTTTGGTGAAAATACACATAGCCAAAGTTACACCATTTCAAAAATTTCTACATACACAGTTCAGTGACATTGACTATGCTCTTCAATTGTGCTGTTATTCTCACTTAAGATGAAGGCTTACAGAACAAAATAGTTTCTCATTTAGCAGTTAATACAGATGTTGCCCTATGACAATGGTTAACAATCTCACAACACATCAACAATATCCTGACTCAACCTTGGGTTCCCTATCACAAGCTTCCTTGTCCCCTTCTGCCTTCTGGCCCTTGTCAATTGACTCCTGTACCTAGTTAGCCTCATTTGCTTTTACGGGGCTGTCCACTCCCAGGCTGAACAGTGAACCTTGGAGGCAACTTCACCACTGAGCTAAAAGGGTGTCTACGGGCCATACTCTCGAGGTTTCTCCAGTCTCCTTTAGGCCAGTAAATCTGGTCTTTTTTTGTGTGTGTGTGAGTTAGAATTATGCTCTACATCCTTCTCCAGATCTGTCCAGAACCCTCTGTTGTGATACTGGTCAGAGCAGTCAGTGGTGGTAGCCGGGCACCATCTAGCAGTACTGGACTCAGTCCCGTAGAGGCCTTGGTAGCTGTGGACAATTAGTCCTTTGGACTAATCTTTTCCTTGTATCCTGTTCTCTTCATTCTCCTTTGCTCCCGAAGGGATGAGACCAGTGGAATATCTTAGATGGCCGCTCACAGGCTTTTAAGACCCCAGACACTACTCACCAAGGTAGAATGTAGAGCATTGTCTTTATAAGCTGTGTCATGGCAATTGAGCTAGATGTTCCCTGAGACCATGGCCCCCACCCAGGCCTTTTTGTTGTTGTTGGGAGTTTTTTTATTACCTTTTCAATCTCTTCTCTTGTTATGGGTCTGTTCAGATTTTCAACATCACTTTGTTGTTGTTTGGCTATGTAATGTGTTTCTAGAAATTTATCCATTTCCTCTAGGTTTTCAAATTTGTTGGAGTATAGTTTTTCATAATATTCTGTTATAATCCTTTTTATTTCAGTTGGATCTGTTGTAATGTCCCCCATTTCATTTCTTATTTGGGTTATTTGCATCCTCTCGTGTTTTTCTTTTTTCATTCTGGCCAGTGGTTTGTCGATTTTGTTGATTCTTTCAAAGAACCAACTTCTGGTTTTGTTGATTCTTTCTATTGTTTTCTGTTCTCTATTTCATTTATTTCTCTCTGATCTTTACTATTTCCTTTATTCCAGTGGCTGTGGGCTTGTTTTGCTGTTCTCTTTCTATTTGTTTGAGTTGTGTAGTTAATGTTTAGATTTTGTCCCTTTCTTCTTTTTTGATGTGTGCAATTATTGCTATAAATTGTCCTCTGAGGACTGCCTTTGCTGTGTCCCAAAGTTTTTGGTATGCTGTGTGTCATGGATTGACTTGTGTCCACCAAAAAATTTGTGTAGCAACTTGGCTAGGTCATGGTTTCCAGTATTGTATGATTGTTTTATCTGATGTGATTTCCTTATGTGTTGTAAACTCTACCAGTATGATGAGATTATATGTGATCTCCTCATGAGTTATAAATTCTATCACTGTGATGAGGTTATACTGAGAAGTTTGACAAGACTAGTGTCTTGATGCAATCTCTTTTGAGATATAAAAGAGAGAAGCGAGCAGAGACACATGGGAACCTCATACCACGAAGAAAGCAGTTCCAGAGCAGAACGCATCCTTTGGACCTGAGGTTCCTGTGCAGAGAAGCTCTCAGACCAAAGGAAGACTGACGACATGGACTTTCCTCCAGAGACGTTGGAAAAAGTGTTCCACTGGAGCTGATGCCCTGAATTTGGACTTGTAGCCTACCAGACTGTGAGAGAATAGATTTCTCTTTGTAAGCCATCCACTAGTGGTATTTGTGTTTGAGCAGCACCAGATGACTAAGGCAATGTGTTTTCATTCTCATTTGATTCTAGGAATTTTTTGATTCCATCTCTAATTTCTTCTATTACCCAGTGATGTATAAGCAGGGTGTTATTCAGTTTCCATGTAATTGATTTTTTTTCCTTGCTCTTTCTATTGTTAATTTCTAACTTGATGGCATTGTGGTCAGAGAAGATACTTTGAATTATCTCAGCATTTTGGATCTTGTTGAGGGTTGCTCTGTGGTCTAAGATGTGGTCTATTCTGGAGAACGTTCCATGTGCATTGGAAAAGAATGTGTACTTTGCAGTGGTTGAATGGAGGGTTCTATATATGTCTATGAGATCAAGTTGGCTGATTGTGCCCTTTAGGTCTTCTGTATCTTCGCTGAGTTTCTTCTTAGTTGTTCCATCCTTTATTGAGAGTGGTGTGTTGAAGTCTCCTACTATTATTGTGGAACTGTCACTTTCTCTTTTCAGTGTTGTTAGAGTTTGATTATGTATTTTGGAGCCCTGTCATTGGGTGTGTAGATGTTTATTATGGTTAAGTCTTCATGATGGATTCTCCCCTTAATCATTATATAGTGTCTTTCTTTGTCTTTTATGGTAGATTTTGTTTTAAAGTCTATTTTATCTGAGATTAGTATTGCCACACCTGCTCTTTTTTGGTAGTTGTTAGCTTGATATATTTTTTTCCAACCTTTGACTTTTAATAAATTCACATCTTTGTTTCTAAGGTGTGTCTCTTGTAGACAGCATATTGATGGATCCTGTTTTCTTATCCATTCTGTCACTCTCCTTCTCTTTATGGATGCATTGAGTCCATTTATATTCAGTGTAATTATTGATAGATGTGAGTTTGTTGCTGTCATTTTATAGTGCTTTTTTATTTTATTGTACTTCAGGGGAAGGCTTACAGAACAAATAGTTTCTCATGAAACAGTAGTACACATGTTGTTTTATGACATTGTTTAACAACCCCACAACGTGTCAACCCTCTAACTTCTCAACCTTTTGTTTTTTGGTGAAATACACATACCCAAAGATACACCATTTCAAAAATTTCTACATACACAGTTCATTGACATTGACTACGCTCTTCCAATTGTGCTGTTAGTCTCACATAAGGTGAAGGCTTGCAGAACAAAATAGTTTCTCATTTAACAGTTGCTACACATGTTGCCCTATGACAATGGTTAACAATCTCACAACACATCAACAATATCCTTACTTAACCTTGGGTTCCCTATTACCAGTTTCCTTGTCTCCTTCTGCGTTCTGGCCCTTGTCACTGGACTACTCTACCTCGTTGGTCTCATTTGGTTTTATGGGGCTGTCCACTCCCAGGCTGAATGGTGAACCTCGATGATAACTTCACCACTGAGCTAAAAGGGTGTCTGGGGGTCATACTCTTGAGGTTTCTCCAGTCTCCTTTAGGCCAGTAAATCTGGTCTTTTTTTTTTTTTTGTGAGTTAAAGTTATGATCCACATCCTTCTCTAGCTCTTTCCAGAACCCTCTGTTATGATCCTGGTCAGAGTGGTCAGTGGTGGTAGCCAGGAACCATCCAGCTGTACTGAACTCAGTCTGGTGGAGGCCTTGGTAGCCGTGGACAATTAGTTCCTTGGACTAATCTTGTCCTTGTATACTGTTCTCTTCATTCTTCCTTGCTTCCAAAGGGATGAGACAAGTGGAGTATCTTAGATGGCTACTCACAGGCTTTTAAGACCCCAGACACTACTCACCAAGGTAGAATGTGGAGCGTTGTCTTTACAAGCTGTGTTATACCAATTGAGCTAGATGTTCCTCGAGACCATGGTCCCCAGAGCCCTCCGCCCAGCAATTCAGTTCCTCAGGGAGTTTGGATGTGTCTATGGGGCTTCCATGACCTTTCCTTGTACAAGTTGTGCTAGTTTTTTTCAACCTTTGACTTTTAATAAATTCATATCTTTGTTTCTAAGGTGTGTCTCTTGTAGACAGCATATTGATGGATCCTGTTTTCTTATCCATTCTGTCACTGTCTGACTTTTTATGGGTGTATTGACTTTGTTTACATTCAGTGTAATTATTGATAGATGTGAGTTTCTTGCTGTCATTTTGTAGTGCTTTTTGTTGTGGTGCTGACATCTTCCTTGTTCCTCTTATTCTCTTGTGCTGAGATACTTTTGTTTGTGGATTTTTTTTGGCATTTCTTTTGTTTTTGTAGGTTTTGTTTTTGCTGAGACTTTATGTATTTCCTCTTTATTTTTATGAGGATGTTGTTAACTTTCTTTGGGGTTACCATGTATTTTACCCTGATCTTTCTAAGTTTGAAGCAGTCTACCATTAATTGGTATCACCTTGCCTTCCTCTCCATTAGAAGGTCCTATACCTATGCTGTTTATTCCCTCTTTTATTGTTTTGATGTTGTTGTCATTTACAGATTAACTGTTCTGATTCCCTGTTGTATTTCTTTTGGTTTTGGACAGTCCTGGGGAGGTTATTCCCTAGATTGGGTCTGGCTGGTACATTCTTGCATCCTAGATTCTGCCTGTGAGCTGAAATTGTTTGTTCTCAGAGCGAAGAACTCCCTTTAATAAGTCTTGTAAGTTTGGTTTGGCTTTTACATATTCCCTTAATTTCTGTTTATCTGGAAATGACCTAATTTCACCATCATATTTGAACAAGAGTTTTGCAGGGTATATTATTCTTGGCTGGCAATTTTTTCTTTCAAGGTTTTATATATGTCATCCTATTGTCTTCTTGCCTGAATGGTTTCTGCCAAATAATCTGAGCTTACTCTTATTGTTTCTCCTCTGTATGTGACTTCTTGTTTTTCATGAGCTGCTCTCAGGATTCTGTGTCTGTCTTTGGTTTTGGTGAGTGTGATTATGTTAGGCCTTGGTGATTTTCTTTTGGGGTCTCTCCTATATGTGTTTCGTTGAGCTTCTTGGATGACTAGCTTTTCATCTTTCATGATATTGGGGAAGTTTTCTGTCGGCAGTTCTTCAATGATACTCTGTGTTTTCTGTTTTATCCCCCTGTTGTGGAACTCCAATCACTTGAAAATTTTTGCTTTTGATTGTGTCCCACATAACTTTCAGGGTCTCTTCGTTTTTCTTTGTTCTTTTTTCTGAGTTTTCCTCAGAGTTGTATCCAAGTGTTTGTCTTCAATTCCACTTATCCTGTCTTCCACCATTTCAAATCTGCTTCTCAGCCTTTCTTTGACCCCGACCATTTCTGAAATCTTGTTGTTTATCTTTTGGATTTCTAATTGTTGTCTTTGTATAATTTGTAGTTTTGAATTTATTTTGTTCCTGCATCATCTTCCTGAATTCTTCCAATTTTTTGTCTGTATTTTCCATTAATTTGTTTATTTTTTCCTCATTTTTGTCTGCTTTTTGCCTCAGATCTTGAAGAATTCTTAGTATTAGAGATATGAGTTCCCTATCAGGTAGTTCTAGTGACTTTTCTTCCACTGGAAAGTCAGCTGATGTTTTATTTTGGACACCTACTGGAGCCATCCTGTCCTGTTTTTGTAAAAGTTTTGATATTGTCTGCTGTGTTTGGGGCATTCAGTAGGTATTTTCTCGTTTATCGAGTGTAGATTTGTTTCATACCTTTTTCTTAAAATTTGGCTTTATCTGAGCATGCGGGCTGTGTTCTTTGTTGTTTGCTCATCTGTGGGCACAATACTTTTTGCCACCTTCTCAAATTGGCAGGGTCAGTCACTGGGATATGGTAATGCAGGGCAGGTCTATCTGAAGAAGAGTTACTGGGACGGGTTGTTTTTTTAACTTACTACAGGCATCAGGGCGGGTTTGTAATCAGTGCAGAGCAGGTTCCAGTAAGCCATGTCTGTGGTGCTTGGTGGTGTGATGTTAAGCTCACAGTGCAGGTAGGCAGGATGTAGCAGGGAGATTGTTATGCGTGGAGCTAAGATGGATATGGGAGAGAGGAGAGAGGAACAGGAGCCAAAAACATACAAACAAAAATGAATGCTACGGGAGCTTACCGTTGGAGTGGAAAGATGAGAGAATATGAAATGGGGAAAAACAAAAAGGGGAAGAGGAAGAAAAAAAAGAAAAGAAAAGAATGAATATATAAAAATCAGAAATGTTAACAGCAAAGTTCCCAGGGATCCCACCAGTACAGCTATGAAGTCTAGGGAATTTGTTCTCAGGTATTGCAGTACAGCCTGGCTAGAAGGTGTAGAGGTATACAAAGCCAGGTATTCAGGGAAGAGAAATTGAAGGAAGATATAGAGAGATAAGAAACTGAGTAATGAAGAAAGATAAAAAGGGAAAAAGAGGGAAAAGAAAGCAAAACAAATTAAAAAAAAAAAAAAAAAGAACAGGAAAAGCCCCGCAAAAAACAGAACAAAAAAGAAAAGAAAAACCAACAAAAAAGAGAAATGTCCTCAGGGATCCCTCTGTACATATGTGCAAGCCGAGGGGGTAATTTCCAAGCCACGCAACACTGCCTAGCCAGAACGGGCTCCCAACTCAAGAAAAAAAATAGAAAAGAAACAAATAATTCAAAACAAACGAAAGAATAAAAGCCCCGGGATCCCACCAGCATGGCAGCCCAGACCTGGAGCAGCTCCACACTTGAACGGAGCTCTGCAACCTGTCAGGAAGAAGCAAAGATGGTGCACGGAGCTAGATATTTGAGCGAAAGTAGGGGGAGGTGGTAAGAGTTATGGAATAAATCAAAAGAAGTGGAAAAAAGCCACACCAGCAGCCAACAAATGACACTCAGAGAGCTGGTCCATTCGTGTGGGTTGAATCCATGCAGCTGGTGCTTCCTGGACAAGAGATAGTGGCCACAGGAAGCAGAGGAGGCCGACTGGGGGTGAAGAAGCGTGGGGCGGTGGGAAAGCATATATCGCAAATTACTGGTTGTTTTGTCTCCCGCTGGTAGCTCCGTGAAGCTGCTTTCTCGTACCCCCTGTTTGCTGGTCTCTGACAGGAGTCCAAGATGGTGGATCCACGCTGCGTTAGCTGATAGGGGACCTCTGCATGAATCTCTCCTCGCTCTCCATTCTCTGTCAGTTTTCTCACTCCATTTGGTGCTTGGCTGAGTTCTTTAACTCTTCATTTGATGTTTTAGGGTTTCAGGATTGTTGTTTTCTCTGTTCGGCGTAGTTTTTCAGATCTTTGCTTTGGAGGGATGGCACGGTGCTTCTGCCTAGAGCGCCATTTTGCCAGAGGTCTAATTATTTTTTTATTGTACTTTAAGTGAAAGTTTACGGCTCAAGTCAATCTCTCATACAAAAATTTATACTCACGTTGTTATGTGACCCCAATTGGTCTCCCTATACTGTGACAGCACATTCTTGCCTTCCATCCCTGATTTCCCATGTCTGTTCAACCAGCTCCTGACCCTCTCTGCCTTCTCATCTCACCTCTGGACAGGAGCTGCCCATTTAGTCTCATGTATCTACTTGAGCTAAGAAGCACATGCTTCACGAGTATCATTTTATATCTCATAGTCCAGTCTAATCTTTGACTGAAGACTTGGCCTCAGGAATTGTTTTAGTGCTGGGTTTTCAGACAGTCCAGGGGTCATGCTTTCTGGAGTTCCTCCAGCCTCAGTCAGACCATAAAGTCCGGTTTTTCTACTAGAATTTGATTTCTGCACCACACTTCTCCTGCTCCAACAGGGACTCTCTTTTGTGTTCCCTGTCAGGGTGGTCATTGGTGGTAGCCAGACACCATCTAGTTCTTCTGGTCCTAGGCTGTTGTAGGCGCCAGTTTATGTGGCCTTTTGTGTCTCTTGGGCTAGTGCTTTCCTTGTGACTTTGGTGTTCTTCATTCTCCTTTACTCCAGGTGGGTTGGGACCAATTGATGCATCTTAGATGTCCCCTTGCAAGCTTTTAGGACCCCAGACGCCACTTACCAAAGTAGGATGCAGAACATTTTCTTAATAAAATTGGTAAGCCAATTGACCTGGATGTCCCCTGAAAGCATGGTCCCCAGATATCCAGCCCTGCTACTCTGTCCCTCGAAGTGTTTGGTTGTATTCAGGATACTTCTTAACTTTGGTTTAGTCCAGTTTTGCTGACTTCCTCTGTGGTGTTTTCTGTCCTTCCCTTCACATAATTCTTGTCTACTATGTAGTTAGTGAATAACTGTCTCCTTCCCTCCCCACCCTTGTAACCATCAAAGAATGTTTTCTTCTGAGTTTTCCTCTTGGGTTCTTATAGTAGTGATCTTATGCAATATTTGTCCTTTTGTGACTGATTAAATTCACTCAGCATAATGCCTTCCAAATTCCTCCATGTTATAAGATGTTTCATGGGCTCATCGTTGTTCTTTATTGTTTCATAGTATTCCACTGTGTGAATATACCATAATTCTTTTATCCATTTGTCCATTGATGGGCACATTTTTGCTATTGTGAACAGTGCTGCAATGAACATGGTTTTGCGTGTATCTATTCATGAAACTGCTGTTATTTCTCTAGGATATATTCCAAGGAGCAGGATTGCTGGATTGTAGGGTACTTCTATTTCCAGTTTTTAAGGAAGCAGCAAATCAATTTCCAAAGAGGATGTACCATTTTACATTCTCACCAACAGTGTATAAGTGTTCCAGTCTCTCCACAACCTCTCCAGCATTTATTATTTTGCATTTTTTGGATTAATGCTAGCCTTGTTGGGGTGAGATGGTATGTCATTATAGTTTTGATTTGCAATTCTCTAGTGGCTGATTATCGTGAGCATTTCTTCATGTGTCAGCCACCTGAATGTCTTCTTCGGCTAAGTGCCTGTTCATATCTTTTGCCCATTTTTTATTTGGGTTGTTTGTCTTTTTGTTGTTGAGGTTTTGCAGTATCTTGTAGATTTTAGAGATTAGACACTGATCGGATTTGTCATAGCCAAATTTTTTTTCCGAGTCTGTAGGTTGTCTTTTGACTCTTTTGGTAGAGTCTTTTGATGAGCATAAGTGTTTAATTTTTAGGAGCTTCCAGTTATCTAGGTTCTCTTATGGTGTTTGTGCATTGTTACTTATTCTGTTCATATTCTGTTTATGCCATGTATTAGGGCTTCTAGCATTTTCTCTATTTTTTTCTTCCATGATTTTATCATTTTTGATTTTATATTTAAGTCTTTGATCCATTTTGAGTTAGTTTTTGTGCATGGTGTGAGGTATGGGTCTTGTTTCAGTTTTTTCAGATGGATATCCAGTTACGCCAGCACCATTTGTTAAAGAGACTGTCTTTCCCCCAATTAATGGACTTTGGTCCTTTGTCAAATATCAGCTGCTCATAGGTGGATGAATTTATCTCTGGATTCTCAATTCTGTTCCATTGATCTATGTATCTGTTGTTGTACCAGTACCAGGCTGTTTTGACTACTGTGGTTGTATAATAGGTTCCAAAATCAGGTAGCGTGAGGTCTCCCACTTTGTTCTTCTTCTTAAGTAATGCTTTACTTATCCTGGGTCTCTTCCCTTTCCATATGAAGTTGGCAATTTGTTTCTCCATCTCATTAAAAAATGCCATTGGAATTTGGATTGGGATTGTATTGTATCTGTAGATCGCTTTCGGTAGAATTGACATTTTCACAATGTTAATTTTTCCTATCCATGAGCAAGGTATATTTTTCCACTTATGTAGGTCTCTTTTGGTTTCTTGCAGCAGTGTCTTGTAGTTTGCATTTTATAGGTCTTTTACATCTTTGGTTAGATTTATTCCTAAGTGTTTTATCTTCTTTGGGGCTATTGTAAATGGTATTGATTTGGTGATTTCCTCTTGGAAGTTCTCTTTGTTGGTGTAAAGGAATCTAACTAATTTGTATATGTTTATCTTGTATCCTGATACTTTGCTGAAATCTTTAGTTTTCTTGTGCATTCTTTGGGGTTTTCTTGTATAAGATCATATCATCAGCAAATAGAGATACTTCTACTTTTTCTTTACCAATTGGGATGATCTTTATTTCTTTTTCTAGCCTAATTGATATTCCACCTGAATCACTTTTGAATTAAAGATCTCACCCTTGTCCTGACCCATGCACCCCGTTTTGGAATATACTGCTCTGATCTTTCAGGATCTTGACACTGTTGAAAAGCACTGGTCAGTTATTTTGTAGAGCTTTCCTCAGTTTAGGTGTATGTGATGTTTCATGATTAGAAAGAGATTATTCTTTTTGGGCATAAATACTACAGATGTGATACTGTACCTTTTTCAGTGTATTATGTATTTGAGAGTATTACAAAGTTGTATATTTGACATGACTTGTGTGGAAAGAAAAATCTGATAAATGGGTCAACTAGAGTTAACATGGTTTATTGAGCAAGAGGCTCTTCATGATTGGGAACACCCAAACTGAAAATGGTAAGAAGTTGAAGTTTACAGTTACAATGCAGTGTTTCTAAGTTTAAGATGAGGAAGTATCTTGTCCTTTGCTTTGATTTGTTAATCCTATTTAACTTTCCCTTTTTGGGAAAAGTAGGTCACAGAATGCTAAACTAGCTTATTTTGATTGGATGAGTATTAGTTACTCATGCTGATAAGGAAAATTTGCTGAAGTTTCAGTTCTGTGTAAAGTTGATGTTTCTTATAAATGGCCTTGGGATTAACTTTTATTTGGCTCTTGGCCACGGGATGCCATTTTAACTCTTACCTCTATAAAATTTTTTTAACGCTTGTTTCACCATAGAAAAATCCATCAATCTTGTATCTAAGTGTTTGTGATTAAAAAATTCCTCTCTAGATTAATCCTTCTCACTTTTCCACCCAGCATTTATTTTCATATCAACCAAGTAAAGTAGTTTCCAGCAGATCTAAAGAAAGCACAACATAAAGCTTGGGTACTTTGGTGGATGAGTAAATTTAAGTGTAGCAGATTCCCAGTAAAATAAGAATGGTCTGAAAAATCTCTCTTTTTGCAAGCAGTAAGAAGAGTCAGTGCTGATTCTACTGGAAAATTGCTCCACCCTATTCTAAGCATTAAGGCAGACATTAATTTCTCTGGCTGGTTTTCTCTATTTCAGCTGATCTTCTCTTTATATGCATTTTCCCACCATCAGAATACAAAGCAGGTGGAAGGTGTTGGGGTAGAAAAGGAGGCTGCATGGGCTGCTTTGATGTAGATTACTGAAACCTGCCTGAGACCTATGCAAATGCATTTGCCAAAATGGTCCAGCCCAGCTCACCAGCTGACAACACTGGTTTTGTGGAAAAGCCTCAAAGTATTTGAAAGCTTTAACTTGCTTGGCCTTTTCCCCATATACAATTATCCTTCAGGAAACTTCTAAGGGGAGTTGAGGTTAGTGAGGCTGTATAGACTTTGAAGGTTTGGACTCTTAGATTCCATGTCCCATATTAACCTTAAAATTTAACCAGCTTAAGACCATGTGTGTCAGAGTAGAACTATGCTCTGTAGAGTTTCCAATGGGTGATTTTTCAGAGGTAGATTGCCAGGACTTTCTTCGAGGTGCCTTGCAGTGGACTTGAACTCCCAACCTTTCTGTTAGCAGCCAAGTGTATTAACTGTTTGCACTACCCAGGGACATTCTAATATTACTCACCCCTTAAAAGAACAGAATTTCAAGGGAGAGACTAACTACATACCTGGCACTAGGACCCTGTGAATTGCCTGAAACTCAGCCAGCTTGTCAGCATTCCTCTTGAATACTAGATGGAAGAACTGAAAGGAGCTAGGATATTCTGCTTTACTAGGCATCAACACTGACTCTGCCATGTTTAAAGTTTGGCATTAGAGGAGCTAAGTTCAAGTCCTTTTATATGATTTTACAACTTCTTGCCCTTTTGGTTAAGACCACTTAGAAGAAATACAACCAGAATGCTCTTTAGAAGTGCAGATAGTGAGACTTCATCTTGCTTACTTTGGTCATGTCATCACTAGAAAAGGACATCATCTTTGGTAAGTAAACAGCAAAAAAGCCTCAGTGAGATGGATTGACACAATAGCAAACTATGGTCTCAAGCAAGGATACTTGCTGCACAACTCAAAGATCATGAAAATGGTGCAGGATTGAACAATGTTTCGTTCTGTTATACATAAGGTTGACATGAGTTGGACTCAGCTTGATGGCAACTAACAACAACAACATAGATGATTGAGGGTATGAGATGGGATTGTATATTTTGACATTGCCTGGATTTTTTAACATATGAATGTATTATTTATTTAAAATAATAAAAATAAAAATTTCTTAGTTCTATACTATCAAAGTCCAGGCCAGTGTAACTTAAATGCCAACCTCTTCTCTTTCCATCCTACAGTTCGGGCTGCTTTGTAGACTGAGGGACCTGCACTGGAATGGGGCATGGTCTGCTCATTCACTAACCTCCTTACTTTGGCACAAGGAAATGAAGGGACTCATGGTCTGCTTTTACTTCTCTGACATTTCCACTACTGGTTGTTTCTTCTCTGGAGTTGGAGATCTGGAAGAAGGAATAGAAGAAATGGCTGTGTTTAAGATAGATAACTGGTCATCTGTCAGTTCGCTCTGGGAAGTTACTGTATTTCTGTCTAAACCTAACTGTCCAGAGATGCCTTCTTCATGGCAGGCATACAAACACTGGCTGTTTTGTGGGGCACATACCTGAGTTCTTTAAGGAACCCAGTGGGGTGTCCTGCTCCCTGCCATGGGAGAATTTTGCTTGACATATTCTAACCCTCCTCTACTCTTACGGAATAATTTGCAGCCTCTTGATGATGAGGCTCTGTTGCTCTTCCTCTTCAATAGGGTACTTACTGCACAACTCAAGTGATACTTTCTGCCACCGTGTCTCTTTGATATACTGGAAACTCACACATCTTTGCTAGATTAAAGGATTACACCCTCATTTCTCCCCTGGCACTCCCCCCCCCCTCCATATTTCCTTTTCTTCTGCACATATTGGCTGAGAAGGTGGGTCAAAAAGACTGCTGTATAACCAAATTGAAATCTGGGAGTCCGATACCAGTTGTCCTCCTTGTAGACAGGCCCAATTTGTACAAATGAAATTTCTTTGAGCTTCCCTTATCTGCCTTGGTGGCTAGGAAGTACCCTTGTACCTCTCATTGGGGATAGTAGGGAAAATCTTCAGATAGACAATAATTCATAAGTACAATGATTCCATGATTTCTCTACCTTTTCAAGACTTCTTCAGATAAAGAATTTGAGATGCATTGGCAGTGTCTGAGATGGAATAGCAGAGCTTGCTTAATGGCCTTTTAAAAAGTCCTGAAGGGAGGAGGCGGGGCAAGATGGCGCTCTAGGCAGAAGCACCACGCCGTCTCTCCACAGCAAAGATCCAAAAAACTAAGCCTAACAGAGAATCAACAATCCTGAAACCCTAGAACATCAAATGAAGAGATAAAGAACTCAGCCAAACACCAAACAGAGTGAGAATACTAAAAGAGAACAGAGAGCAAGGAGAGACTCATGCAGAGTTTCCTTACAAGCTAACGCAGCACGGATCCACCATCTTGGATTCCTATCGGAGACCAGAGAATGGGAGAGCAGCCACGAAGAGTGTCCTGTGGGAGACAGAACGACCGCTTAGCATCACACATAACCATCTTCCCGCTGCACCCTACCTACCTGCACCGTGCACTTGACATTACACCACCAAGCTGTGCAGGCACGCCCTATTGGAACCTGCCCAGCACTGACTGCCGACCGTCTGGATGGCTGCGGTGAGTGCCACAAACAACCCGTCCCAGTGGCTTCTCTCCAGCTAGAGCTGCCCAGCTGTACCACAAGGACGAAACAAACAAACAAAAAAATCTACAATCAATAAAAAAGAGAAATATCTACTGAATGCCCCGAAAACAGCAAACAATATCAAAACATTTACAAAAACAAGACAAGATGGCTCCAATAGGTGTCCAAATCTAAACACCAGATAACTCTCCTGTGGAAGAAAATGCACTAGAAGTACCTGATAGGGAACTCAAATCACTAATACTTGGAATTTTCCAAGAACTGAGGCAAAAAGCTGACAAATTTATGGAAAATACAGACAAAAAATTGGAAGAATTCAGGAAAATAATGCAGGAATAAAATGCCAAAATAAATTCACAACTCGAAATTATACAAAAACAACAATTAGAAATCCAAAAGATAAACAACAAGATTTCAGAAATGGACGGTGTCGTAGAAGGGCTGAGAAGTAGATTTGAAACCATGGAAGACAGGATCAGTGGAACTGAAGACAAACACTTGGATACAACTCTGTTTCAGGAAAACTCAGAAAAAAGAACAAAAAAAAAATGAAGAGACCCTGAGTGTTATGTGGGACACAATTAAAAGCAAAAACTTATGAGTGATTGGCATACCAGAACAGGGGGAGAAAACAGAAAACACAGAGATGATCATTGACGAACTGCTGACAGAAAACTTTCCCAATATCATGAAAGATGAAAAGCTGGCCATCCAAGAAGCTCAACGAACTCCATATAGAAGAGACCCCAAAAGAAAATCACCAAGACATATCATATTCACACTCGCTAAAACTGAAGACAAACAAAGAATCCTGAGAGCAGCTCGAGAAAAACAAGAAGCCACATACAGAGAAGAAACAATAAGACTAAGCTCAGATTATTCGGCAGAAACCATGCAGGCAAGACAGCAACGGGATGACATATATAAAATCTTGAAAGAAAAAAAATTGTCAGCCAAGAATAATATATCCTGCAAAACTCTCATTCAAATTTGATGGTGAAATTAGGTCACTTCCAGATAAACAGAAACTAAAGGAATATGCAAAAGTCAAACCAAACTTACAAGAATTATTAAAGGGAGTTCTTCGATCTGAGGACAAACAGCTTCAGCCCTCAGGCAGGACCTAGGACCTAGGACGCAGGTTCATATGAACCAGATACCATTCTAGGAACTGAACTACAGAGGACTTTCCAAAAACAAAAGAAATACAACAGGGAATCAGAGAAATCAATCAAAGGATGACAACAACATCAAAACAATGAAAGAGGGAACAAACGGCATAGGTATAGAACCTTCTAAAGGAGAGGAAGGGAAGGCGATACCAAGTAAGGGTAGACTGCTTCAAAATTATAAAGATAAGGGTAAAATTCATGGTAACCACAAAAAAAGTTAACAAACCAACTCATAAAAATAAAGACGAAAAACATAAAGTCTCAACAAAAACAAAACCTACAAAAACAAAAGAAATGAACACAAAATCCACAAACAAAAGTAACTCAGCACAAGAGAGTAAGAAGAACAAAGAAAACTTCAGCACCACAAAAAAAAGCACTACAAAATGACAGCAACAAACTCAAATCTATCAATAATTACACTGAACGTAAATGGACTCAATGCACCCATGAAGAGACAGAGAGTGGCAGAATGGATAAGAAAACAAGATCCATCAATTTTCTGTCTACAAGAGACACACCTTAGAAACAAAGATGTGAATTTATTAAAAATCAAAGGTTGGAAAAAAATATATCAAGCTAACAACTATCAAAAAAGAGCAGGAGTGGCAATTCTAATCTCAGATAAAATAGACTTTAAAACAAAACCAACCATAAAAGACAAAGAAGGACACTATATAATGATTAAGGGGATGATCCATCATGAAGACATAACCATAATAAATATCTATGCACCCAATGACAGGGCTCCAAAATACATAAAAAAAACTCTAACAGCACTGAAAAGAGAAATTGACAGTTCCACAATAATAGTAGGAGACTTCAACACACCACTCTCAGTAAAGGACAGAACAACTAAAAAGAAACTCAGCAAAGCTACAGAAGACCTAAAGGACACAGTCAGCCAACTGGACCTCATAGACATATATAGAACAATCCATCCAACGGCTGCAAAGTACACATTCTTTTCCAATGCACATGGAACATTCTCCAGAATAGACCACATCTTCGGCCACAGAGCAATTCTTAACAAGATCCAAAATGCTGAGATAATTCACAGTATCTTCTCTGACCACAATGCCATCAAGGTAGAAATTAACACTAGAAAGAGCAAGGAAAAAAAAAAATCAAACACATGGAAACTAAATAATAATCTGCTTACACATCAATGGGTAATAGAAGAAATCAGAGATGGAATTAAAAAATTCCTAGAATTAAATGAGAATGAAAACACATCATACCAAAACTTTTGGGACACAGCAAAGGCAGTCCTTAGAGGACAATTTATAGCAACAGATGCACATATCAAAAAAGAAGAAAGGGACAAAATCAAAACATTAACTACAGAACTCAAAGAAATAGAAAGAGAACAACAAAAAAAGCCTACAACCACTGGAAGAAAGGAAATAATAAAGATCAGAGCAGAAATAAATGAAATAGAGAACAGAAAAACAATAGAAAGAATCAACAAAACCAAAAGTTGGTTCTTTGAAAGAATCAACGAAATCGACAAACCACTGGCCAGACTGACAAAAGAAAAACAGCAGAGGGCACAAATGACCCAAATAAGAAATGAAATGGGGGACATTACAACAGACCCAACCGAAATAAAAAGGATTATAACAGAATATTATGAAAAACTATATTCCAACAAATTTGAAAACCTAGAGGAAATGGATAAATTTCCAGAAACATACGGCCTACCCAAACTACAACAAAGTGATATTGAAAATCTGAACAGACCCATAACAGGAGAAGAGATTGAAAAGGTAATAAAAAAAACTCCCAACCAAAAAAAGCCCTGGCCAGGTGGCTTCACTGGAGAATTCTACAAAACATTTACAGAAGAGCTTGTACCAGTTCTACTCAAGCTATTTCAGAACATAGAAGAGGAAGCAACACTTCCAAATTCATTCTATGAAGCCAGCATAACGCTGATACCAAAACCAGGCAAAGACATCACAAATAAAGAAAATTACAGACCAATATCTCTCATGAATATAGATGCAAAAATTCTTTACAAAATTCTAGCAAATAGAATTCAGTGTCATATCAAAAAAATAATACACCACAAACAAGTAGGATTCATACCAGGTATGCAAGGATGGTTTAACATTAGAAAATCCATCAACGTAATACACCACATAAATAAAAGGAAAGAAAAAAATCACATGATCATCTCAATTGATGCAGAAAAGGCATTTGACAAAGTCCAACACCCATTCCTGAGAAAAGCTCTCAATAAAATAGGTATAGAAGGGAAATTTCTCAACATAATAAAGGGCATCTAGGCAAAACCAACAGCCAACATCATTCTTAATGGAGAGAGGCTGAAAACATTCCCCTTGAAAACAGGAACAAGACAAGGATGCCCTTTATCACCACTCCTATTTAACATTGTGCTGGAAGTTCTAGCTAGAGCAATAAGGCAAGAGAAAGAAATAAAGGGCATCCAAATTGGTAATGAAGAAGTTAAACTCTCCCTGTTTGCAGATGATATGATACTATACATAGAAAACCCTAAAGACTCCACGAGAAATCTACTGGAACTAATAGAAAGATTCAGCAGAGTAGCAGGATGCAAGATAAACATTCAAAAATCAGTTGGATTCCTATACACCAGTAAAGAGAACAATGAAAAGGAGATCAGGAAATCAATACCATTTTCAATAGCCCCTAAAAAGATAAAATACTTAGGAATAAATCTGACCAGGAATGTAAAAGACCTATACAAAGAAAACTACAAAACACTGCTGCATGAAACCCAAAGGGATCTACATAAATGGAAAAACATACCATGCTCATGGATAGGAAGACTCAACATTGTGAAAATGGCAATTCTACCTAGCAGCAATTTACAAATACAATGCAATCCCGATCCAAATACCAACAACATTCTTCAAAGAGATGGAAAAACTAATTACTAACTTTATATGGAAAGGGAAGAAACCCCGAATAAGTAAAGCACTACTGAAGAAGAAGAATAAAGTTGGAGGACTCACACTACCTGACTTGAGAACCTACTATACAGCTACAGTACTCAAAACAGCCTGGTACTGGTACAACAGAGACATTGACCAATGGAACAGAATTGAGAACCCAGATGTAAACCCATCCATCTACAGTCACCTGATTCTCGACAAGGGCCCAAAGTCCATCAAATGGGGAAAAGACAGTCTTTTTAACAAATGGTGCTGGCAAAACTGGATATCCATTTGCAGAAAAATGAAACAGGACCCATACCTCACACCACATACAAAAACTACTTCAAAATGGATCAAAGACCTGAATATAAAGCCTCAAAGTTTAAAATTCATAGAAGAAAAAATAGGACCAACACTTCAGGGCTTAATACATGGCATTAACAGGATACAAACTATAAACATCAACACAAAAAACCCAACAGATAAACTAGATAACTGGGATCTTCTAAAAATCAAACATCTCTGCTCTTCAAAAGACTTCACCAAAAGAGTCAAAAGAGAACCTACAGACTGGGAAAAAATTTTTGGACAGTACAAATCAGACAAAGGTCTAATCTCCATAATCTACAAGAAAATCCAACACCTCTACAACAAAAAGACAAACAATCCTTTCAAAAAATGGGCAAAGGAAATGAACAGACACTTCACCAAGGAAGACATTCAAATGGCCAACAGACATATGAGGAAATGCTCGCGATCACTAGCCATTAGAGAAATGCAAATTAAAACCACAATGAGATACCATCTTACCCCGGCATTACTGGCACGAATCAAAAATACTGGAAATATCAAATGTTAGAGGGGCTGCGGGGAGATGGGAACTCTTATACACTGCTGGTGGGAATGCAAAATGATACAACCTTTTTGGAAAATGATATGGTGTTTCCTTAGAAAACTAGAAATAGACATACCATTCGATCCAGCAATCCCACTCCTAGGAATATATCCTAGAGAAATAAGAGTCATCCCTCGAATAGACATATGCACACCTATGTTCATGGCAGCATTGTTCACAATAGCAAAACGATGGAAACAACCTCGATGTCCATCAACAGATGAATGGATACAGAAAGTATGGTATATACACACAATGGAGTACTATGCAACAAGAAAGAACAACAATGAATCTGTGAAGCATCTCATAACATGGATGAAACTGGAGGACATTATGCTGAGTGAAATAAGTCAATCACAAAAGGACAAATATTGTATGAGACCTCTATTGTAAAAACCCACGAAAAAATTCACATGCAAAATGTAACAATCCTTGTTGGTTACCAGGGATGGGGGGGGGGGATACTAAATAGGCAATAGATAAGTGGTACCTTGGGTGAGAGGTGAGATAGTACACAGTACAGGGGACGCTAGCACAACCTTCACAAGGAAAGGTCATGGAGGCCCTATATACACATCCAAACCCCCCGAGGGACTGAGTTGTTGGAGGGCTCTGGGGACCATGGTCTCGGGGAACATCTAGCTCAATTGGCATGACACTACTTATAAAGATAATGCTCTACATTCTACCTTGGTGAGTAGTGTCTGGAGTCTTAAAAGCCTATAAGCGGCCATCTAAGATACTCCACTGGTCTCGTCCCTTCGGGAGCAAGGGAGAATGAAGAGAACAGGATACAACGAAAAGATTAGTCCAAAGGACTAGTTGTCCACAGCTACCAAGGCCTCCACCGGACTGAGTCCAGTACAGCTAGATGGTGCCCAGCTACCACCACTGACTGCTCTGACCAGGATCACAACAGAGGGTTCTGGACAGAGCTGGAGAAGGACGTAGAGCATAATTTTAACTCCCCCCCCTAAAAAAAAAAAGACCAGATTTACTGGCCTAAAGAATACTGGAGAAACCTCAAGAGTGTGGCCCCCAGACACCCTTTCAGCTCAGAGCTGAAGTTACCTTCGAGGTTCGATGTTAAGCCTGGGAGTGGACAGCCCAGTAAAACTAAATGGGACTAATGAGGTACAGGAGTCCAGTGACAAGGGCCAGAAGGCAGAGGGGGAGTAGGAAACTGATGATAAGGAACACAAGCCGAGTAAGGACACTGTCGATGTGTTGTGAGATTGTTGACCACTGCTATAGGGCAACATTTGTAGCAACTATTAAATGGGAGGCTATTTTGTCCTGGAAGCCTTCAACTTGGGCAAGAATGGCAGCACAATTGGAAGAGCATAGTCAATATCACTTAAATATGTAAGTAAAAAGTTTTGAGATGGTGTTAAAAAAAAAAAATTAGACTAATGAGGTACAGTAGTCCAGTGACAAGGGCCAGAAGACAGAAGGGGACAAGGAAGTGCCCTGGTGATAGGGAACACAAGGTGGAGTAAGGATATTCTTGATGTGTTGTGAGATTGTTAACCATTGTCATAGGGCAGCATGTGTAGTAACTGTTAAATGAGAAACTATTTTGTTCTGTAAGCCTTCATCTTAAGTGAGAATAACAGCACAGTTGGAAGAGCATAGTCAATGTCACTGAACTGTGTATGTAGAAATTTTTGAAATGGTGTATCTTTGGCTATGTGTATTTTCACCAAAAAAAAAAAAAAAAAAGGTTGAGAAGTTAGATGGTTAATATGTTATGGGGTTGTTAACCAATGTCATAAAACAACATGTGTACTACTGTTTCATGAGAAACTATTTGTTCTGTAAGCCTTCACCTGAAGTACAATAAAATATAAAAAAAAAATTAAAAAAAAAAAAAAAGTCCTGAAGATGGTATCTCCCACTGGTTTTTTGGGGTTGTCTTTAGAACATTTGGTACTTTTTGCCTCTTTGTCTTCATTATTGGTTTTTAGTCATCAATTCCAGAAGAGAATATTTCAATTAATATTACGGATTAAATAGATCCAAGGAGAGTATATGTGCTAAACTGCCTTCCTCTTGATGCCAGGCGTGATGCTGTGTATAGTGTCAGTAAATACGTGTTGCAGAAAAGGATGAGAGGAAAGAAAGAAGGAGGAAAGGGTGAATAAGTGAATATAGTTGTAGGTCTGTTTTTTGGGTAGATCATGTTTATAGAATGATACAAAAATGAATTTTCTTTGCAACTATCGCTAAAAGTTAAATAAGTAAAAGTACACCTTGGCAGTCAATTATAAGTAACAGAATATGATGTAGAGAGGGAAAAGAGGCATAAACTCTTCTTGGCTTGCTCTAATGATCTATTACTTACCCATGAAGCATTCCAAAATCTATTAGTGCAATCACATTACCCAATACAGTTTTCCTAATTCTGGGCTGTGTTTCACATTATTATGTTAGAAATATAAATAAAACAATATAGTATTCTAAAGAAAATGAGTAGAAACATTCGGTTTTATCTCAAGTTAAGATCTGCAAAATGTGCTAAATTTGCATAAATATTTCATATATTTTAAATATGGTTATTATAAAACAAAGTAACCTACCATGATAATTATCATTGATAATTCATCTCCTACTGGGTCACTGTGAAGTCCTGGATAATCTGCTCTATCTCGTAGTGATATTTGGAGCTGCAGAGCTGCCAGCCTGTCAGCCAGTGTGAATTCATCCATTCCAGTACAGAATATCCAAAAAAGTAAAGAAAAAGCATTATTCACTCAAGCAGATATCTCTTGCATAGACATTTCTTTAGAAAACGATAACTTTTCAAGAGCCAGGTCTTGAGTTGCATATGTAGTACAATTTCACCAGCTGGAGATGGAATTAACTCTCTTAGAATTGCCTCTTCCTTTGATGTCATGTTGTAGGCAAGTTGAAGCTAATTGCCAGTCCAATTGCCATTGAGTCAACTCCAATTTATGATGATCCTACGTGCTTCAGACTGGAAATTCACTAGAAAAGGTTTTCAAATGCTGACCTTTTGAAAGTAGATAGCCAGAACTTTCTTCTGAGATGCTTCTGGGTGAATTTGAAACACCAACCTTTGGGTTAGTAGTCAACCATTTAGCTGTTTGTGCCACCCAGGGACACCTGAAGCTAGCTAGAGTAGTAATAGTGTAATGGTTTCTGGTGAGACAGAGAGTATATATTTATTTGGATAAAGATTCTCATTGCTTTTTTACTTGAAGCCTTCCTTGGCTGTACTACTCTTTGATTGAACAACTTTTAGTATATACTCCCACTGTTTACTTTTTCTACTTGAATTAAATACAATATATAAATTATGAATTTTGTTATAATTTTATCTTTATTAATACAGCCCACTTTTATTGAATGGTAGGCACACGGTATTGAGAGGTGACTAAGACAGTCCTTCTACTCACAGAGCTTACAGTCTAAGAGGAGGACAAGTAAACTAACCAGAAACTGTGATTCTGTGGGGAAAGCACTATAACAGCATTAAGGGTAGACTGCCATGTGAGTGCAGAGTCCCTGGGTGCAAGTGGTTAAAGTGCTTGGGGGCTAACTGAAATGTTCAAGGTTTGAGTTCACCCAGAGGTGCCTCAGAACAAAGCCCTGATGATCTACTTCTGAAAAAGCAGCCATTAAAACTCTGTGGAGTTCTACTCTGACACATATGGGATCACCATGAGTTGGAACCAACTTGATGGCAACTGGTTTCTGGTTTTGCCATGTGAGTGCAAAGGAAGAATGCCAACTTTAAACTGGGGTGTCAGGAAGTGAGACAGATCTTAGAGTCTTACATTCTACCTTTAACTTGATCCCAATAGAATGCATTTAGAACAATACCTGGCCCTTGGTGAGCACATTTGGAATGAATAGATAAATCAATGAAACTTTTTTTTTCCTTGATGCATAGCTTCCTAAGCACCAGGAACTTAAATGGAATTACACATTATAAATTTGGAAAGGAAAAAGTAGCTCAGTCTTAAGTTTTAGTAGTTGACAACAATGTAAACTGCTCCGGCAATTCCCTAAATGTAACCTTCCAGTCAGCCTTGTAAACAAAAAACCCGTAGGGACTGTGATTGACCAGCAAATTTCTTTAATAACCATCTGTCATATAACATATTTCCCACCCCATTTGCTTCAAAATGAGCATGAGATAAAAATAATAATAATATGTTGTATTCTTGCAACTTTGCTCTGTAACTAGCTTAGAAGTAAAGGCTGTAAGCCCAGTAGACATGATGAATTAATGCCAGAAAGCAGCAGAATACAACCCCAGGAAAAAAAATAATAATAATAATAAAGTTTTATAGTGCTGTCAGAAACAGGGTGAGATGAAACCCCTAGTCTTCTGTTTGAATAAAAATAGCAGAAAAGTTGCATTTTATTTGAATATATTTATTTGCATTTAGTTTTTGCAATTTGTTTTAAGTAACTGATCTCTTATTATAAGCTCAACAACTAGTGGTAGCACTTAAACAATTGATTCCAAAGCAGCAAAATGGATGTCAGAAGAGACTCTGAAACTTGCTCTTGAACATAGAGTAGCTAAAGCAAATGGGAGAAATGATGGAGTAAAAGAGCTGAACAAAAGATTTCAAAAGACAGCTCTAGAAGACAAAGTAAAGTATTATAACGAAATGTGCAAAGACCTGGAGTTAGAAAACCAAAAGGAAAGAACACACTTGACATTTCTCAAGCTGAAAAAACTGAAGAAAAAATCCAAGTCTCAAGTTGAAATATTGAAGGATTATATGGTCAAAATATTGACCAACACAGGAAGCATCAAAAGAAGATAGAAGGAAAACAGAGTCACTGTACCGAAAAGAATTGGTCAATGTTCAGACATCTCAGGAGGCAGCATATGATCAAGAACTGATAATACTGAAAGAAGAAGTCCAAGCTGCACTGAAGGTATTGACAAAAAACAAAGCTCCAAGAATCGGCAAAATACCAATCAAGATGTTTCAACAAATGGATGCAACACTAAAAGCACTCACTCATCTATGACGAGAAATTTAGAAGACTGCTACCTGGCCAACTGATTAAAAAAAACCCTGAAAAGCAAACCCATTGCCTCAAGTCGATTCCGACTCTTAGCGACCCTGTAAGACAGAGTGGAACTGCCCCATAGGGTTCCCAAGGAGCCCCTGGTGGATTCGAACTGCCAATCTTTTGGTTAGCAGCTGTAGCTCTTAACCACTACGCCAAGAATTACATATTTGTGCCCATTCCAAAGACAGGTCATCCAACAGAATGCAGAAATTATTGAACAATATCATTAATATCACATGCAAATAAAATTTTGCTGATGATAATTCAAAAACAGTTGCAGCAGTACACCAATAGGGAACCACCAGAAATTCAAGCCAGATTCAGAAGAGGACATGGAATGGCAGATCATTGCTGATGTCAGATGGATCTTGGCTGAAAGCAGAGAATACCAGAAAGATATTTACCTGTGTTTTATTGACTATGCAAAGACATTCGACTATGTGGATCATAACAAATTATGAATAACATTGTGAAGAATTGGAATTCCAGAACACTTAATTGTGCTCATGAGGAACCTGTACCTATACCAAGAGGCAGTCATTCAAACAGAATAAGTGGATACTGCGTGGTTTAAAATCAGAAAAGATATGTGTCAGGATTGTACCCTTTCACCGTACTTGTAAAATCTGTATGCTGAGCAAATAATCCGAGAAGCTGGACTATATGAAGAAGAACAGGGCATCAGGATTGGAGGAAGACTCATTAACAACCTGCAATATACAGATGACACAACCTTGCTTGCTGAAAGGGAAGAGGAATGATCATGAGAACATACTCTTCAGTGTGGATTACATGTCAACATAAAGAAAACAAAAATCCTCACAACTGCATCAATAAGCAACATCATGATAAATGGAGAAAAGATTGAAGTTGTCAAGGATTTTATTTTACTTGGATCCACAATCAACACCCATGGAAACAGCAGTCAAGAAATCAAATGATGTATTGCACAGGGCAAATCTGCTGCGAAAGACCTCTTTAAAGTGTTCGAAAGCAAAGATGTCACTTTGAGGACTAAGGTGCACCTGACTCAAGCCGCAGTATTGTCAATCACCACATATACATTCGAAAACTGGACAATGAATAATGAAGACCAAAGAAGAATTGATACATTAAAATCATGGCAATAGTGAAGAATACTGAATATACCATGGACTGCCAGAAGAACGAGCAAATCTGTCTTGGAAGTAGTACAGCCAGAATGCTCCTTAGGAGAAACTTTGTCTCACGTACTTTGGACATGTTATCAGGAGGGACCAGTCCCTGGAGAAGGACACCATGCTTGGTAAAATATGGTGAGCAAAAAAGAAGAAGACCTTCAACAAGATGGATTGACACAGTGGCTGCAACAATGGGCTCAAGTGTAGCAAAAATTGTGAGGATGGCACAGGACCAGGCAGTGTTTTGTTCTGCTGTACGTAAGGTCGCTGTGAGTTGGGACTAACTTGATGGCACCTAACAAGAACAACAACAAAGAAGCAAAAGGAGGATGGGAAAAAGAAAGAGAACTTACCTTTATTGAGGATATACTAGGTGCCAAGGTGTTTACATTTATTTTCTTTTTTTCCCTTTTGCCTTCTTTCTCTCCGTTCTCTTCCTTCCTAACCTTCTGATCCTTCTTGTACATTGTCCCCCAATATCTTTTTTCACTTCATTCCTCAGTAATAGAACAATTAATGTTAGCTGGTGTTATGGATTGAATTTTGTCCCTACAAAATATATGTTTGAATAATGACCCTTATACTTACGGTTGGAACCCTAATGGTGCAGTGGTTAAGAGTTCAGCTGCTAACCAAGAGGTCGACAGTTCAAATCCACCAGCTGCTCCTTGGAAACCCTATGAGGCAGTTCTACTCTGTCACTATGAGTTGGAATCAACTCGATGGCAATGGTTATACTTATGGATGTAATCCTATTTGGGAATAGGGTTTTCTTTGTTATGTTAATGGGATCATGTCAGGATAGTGTGTGTCGTAAACGTAATAATTTCAGAGTTATAAAAAGAGCACGCAGAAGCAAGCACAAACTGGAGTGGGTGGAGGGGGGCTGGATAGATGCCACGTGAAAATCACCAAGGAACTGAGAAACTCTGGGCTACAGAAGCTGAAAGAGACAAGGATATTCCGCCATAGCCAACAGAGAGAGAAAGAGAGAGCCTTTCCCTAGAGCTGGTGTCCTGAACTCGGAATTCCAGCCTCTTAAACTGTGAGAAAAGAAATTTCTTTTCTTCAGAGCTTTTGGTATTTCTGTGGTAAAAGCTGTGGTATTTAAATACTGAGGTATTTCTATTATAATAGCACTAGTTAACTAAGACAGCTAGACAGATAATTGCCCAAAATAAAGACTACTGTCCCCGGCCTTGCTTGCAGCTAGGTTTTAATCCATGGGAGTAAGTGAAAATGGCATGGGGATCATTAGAGGTAGGTTTCATGAACACTTTTCTTTCTTTTCTTTTTCTTTCTGACTCAAATGGGGATATGAAGGCTAGATCTTGGACTTAGAAGCAGACGCTGATGTTTCAGAATGATAAAACAAAGAGATAGAAGAAGTCAAGATTGTGATGATTATACATCCATCACACCAGTCTAGATTTATGTGAGAAAAAAATAAACTTTTATTTTGTTTAAAACACTCTTATTTTGAGTTTTGGTCACTTACAGTCAAATCTAACACTAATACAAATACAGTTATATTATTTTATGCACATGTTGGAGCTTGATTCAAACACAAGTGCCCTGAGGATGAGGAGTGGCCACTTGATGAACACGTACTAAAAATAAGGACACTAGATTTCTCTTCCCTTCTGCTGCTTTATAATTGTGTGGCCTTGAGAAAGTCACTTCATTCTCTGAGCCAAAGCTTACTTACCTGTAAGGATTGTGAAATGGCCCATTATTTAGCATTATAACTGATCTAGAGCTAGATATTTGCTTTTGAGCACCTTGTCTCCAATCACACTCTAATTAGCTGTGGACTCAGGAGCAACTCACTTTACCTCTTTAGAAATGAAAGTGATGACTAAAGAGGTAATGGACCATGCAAAACAGGATGGATTTAAAATTGTTAACAGGACTATTTCTATGTAAGAAGCCCTGGTAGCACAGTGGTTAATTGCTCAGATGCTAACCATCTATAGATATATATTTCTTTTCTCATTTCCTTGTGAATATTGAGAGATTATCTTTTTGTCAGTCCTTGTGCATTGAAATTCTGATATATATATCAGATACGCATATATTATGTATATATGAAATCTCCAAACCAGTTGTTGTTTAGTTGATTCTGACTCATGTGACCTCCATGTGTGTCAGAGTAGAACTGTGCTCCGTAGGGTTTTCAATGACTGATTTTTGGAAGTACATTGCCAGGGCTTTCTTCCAAAGTGCCTCTGGGTGGACTCAACACTCTAACCATTTGGTTAGCAGCCAAGTACATTATACAGAGAATCACTGAAACTCAAACTAAACACTTCCCAGCTGAGTCCTGTTATTCTATGAAATTTCTTTCTGGTGTTTCAGCCAGCAGTGACATTTCAAAACATTTAATCTGGCCAAGTTAAAAGTTACATGCTATTGTCTTTTTTGTTTTCTTTCTCTCCTTCTCTATTTTTTTCTTTTTTTTAATTTTGCAAGGACGGCTTGAGATCTATTTTAACCTAATTATTTTTGACAGGCCACAGTAACAAACACAATGAAATTATAACCATTGTGGTTAATGTTGTGATTATCTACTTAGCATAATGTTCTTGCCTATGTTACAGTAAGGAGATACCTGCTGTGAGGATGCAGCTGGCAGTTAGGCTTGAACGGTGTGCCTTAAGATTTTATTTTAAAAAAATAAAATGTATGTATGGAAGAGGCTGCATAGGCCTGGCTCACTATTATTTACTCCCCATTGCTGACCGCCACATTGTCTCATGATTTTTCCCTCCGGTTCCAGTCTCTACAAAAAGGTTTAAGATTAACCGATGTTCCTCCCTCGAGGGTGGAAAACAAGTGATAATGATCTAAGAATGAAAAACCAAATAAAGCACCCATCTTGTGACAAGCAAAAGCAGGACGTCGCCAGATAATCCCCAAGGATGTCACCAGATAACCTCTAAGAATACCAGTAGAAGGTTAACTCAACTAAGACATCATCACCTCAAGGGAAAACTACCACAAACTTCTAAGATCCATAATCCTGTCCCTATAAAAGCTTTCAGCTGATCTCCAGTGGGGGAGATTGGTTTTTTGGAGGAATCTATTCCCCTCCGTCTCCTATATATCAATATATAATAAACATCTTGCTGTTCACCTCACCCCTGTCTCAGAATTGGCTATTGTGGCAGGCAGCTCCAATCTGCGTTATTGCAGTAACAAGTACATTAGGGAATAGAAGATTGAGCACCTGTGTAACTGGTCGATGAAGTAAACTTTTTCTGCAAATGAATGAATGACTACATATGTTCACTCTGACTGTTTTGTGTCTTAAGGGCCAGAAGGAGAATAGTGAATTAGGGATTTGATGATTCATTAAAAGTTATTTTCCTGGGCAATACCACAAACCAGAAGCTATCTTAAGTTAGGGTTGGGGGTGAAGAGAGGTAGAGAAGGTCATGAAGGAATTTGGTGGAGCACAGTAAAGGACCTTCGTTATAGTTAAGGAAATACCCTCAATAACTTCTTTCTATGGGCAGGAGTGAAGTGGACTCTAAATGCATGAAAATAAAAGCATAAAGGGGAACAGGAGCTGCAGAAAGAAGAAGTGACACATGGGAAAAACATAAAACTTGGAGAAGGGACCATTTGGGACATTGTTCCCATCTTAATCAATTTTCAATAGAGGACTCCTTTGCCTTTTATTTTGGTTCAGACACATTACTGGGATGAAGGACAACCAGGACGTTCATTATTAATTAATTTTTTTCATGAAGGATAATAATGTCCACATTACAATTTCAATTTCTATTAGCTAAGTACAAGGAGAATCAGGGCTCATGATTATATACAGGTCCAGAACCAGAAAACCTCATGTCTAAAGACTCTCTTGGTGTTTGCTGTGAGAACCAGAGGCTCCTTTTTATGGGTCTACCCTTGAAACTATAACCTTATTCTAATTAGCTTCAATATTATTCATAATTCAAAGACAATTAAAGTATGCTTAAGATTTTAGAAAGGGCAGCAGAGTCAAACCCTTACTTAGGGCTTCCTGAAATATTACTTCCATGGTGTCTGACCTCAGAAAATATCAGTAGATTATCTTTTGGGCTTTGTAGCCTAGTAACCTTGTCTATTTTCCTTAAAAGTTGGTAAGTTTTGTCTTTCTTCTACTATATAGATGTTGGACTCAGGTAGCTCTCCTTCATATGGGACAAAACAGAAGGAGGGAGTAGTTAAAATAAATTTGTTGTTGTTGGTTACCAGCGAGTTGGCTTCCAACTCATGGCAATCTTGTGTATTACAGAAGAAAACTTTGTATGGTCCTGTTCCATCTTCATGATCCTTGGTATGTTTGAGTCCATTGTCGTGGCTATTGTGTCAGTCCATCTCATTGAGGGTTTCCTTCCTTTTCTCTGACCGTCTATTTCATCAAACATGATTCCTTTTCTAGAGATTGGTCTTTCCTCATAACGTATCCAAAGCAAGCCAGCTGAAGTTTTGCCATCTTTACTTCTGAGCATTCTGGTTGTAAAATAAACGTGCTGGTGCCTAATACTCACATTTGGAACCCCTGGTGGCATAGTGTTTAAGAGCTACAGCTGCTAACCATAAGGTCGGCAGTTCGAATCCACCAGGTGCTCCTTGGAAACGCTATGGGGTAGTTCTACTCTGTTCTGTAGGTTACTATGAGTTAAATTGACTAAACAGCAGTGGGTTTGGGTTTTTTTTTTTTTTTTAATACTGACATCTGAATAAATTTCTTAAATACTGGGTAGAAAAGAGTGCCTTTATTGTATATTGAACATGGTGGGCACATAGTACACCTTTGCAGAGAGAAATGAATAATCCATTCATACAATATATGTTAAAAATAATCAATACTTGCCAGAATTTGAACATAAAGTTCATTCTGGGCAGTTATTCTATATGCATATAGGGAGGTCATTTAGATTCCAGGAAAAGCAAATGGCTCGAGGAAGCTAGGTACAATGGAGCTTATAAACAGAAGAGGAGGGAGAAATATAGGAGATCAACCATTGGCTAATCTTAACATGAACCCTGACTTCCCCCTTTGCTGCAATAAACTGATAACAGTTTACTTCTGTCCTGGCTGCTAACAATTTGGCCCTCCACCTACTTGCATCCATGAGGCTTTTTGAGATTTAAACTAGGAGGTAATGATTTGACAGTTATCCTTTTCTAGCAGGATAAGACAAATTTACATTACTATAGAACAGTTTCTGCCAGGCTTTTGCAGTTTGGGTCAGGTTTTTAATAGTTAATATTTGGTTTCTTGGATAAGAAAACCTTAAAATCGAAGTAAGATGTCTGTTATTAATTTCCTTATTCGACACATATATTGTTTATTTGCTTGCTATGTACCAGACATTGTGCTATTCCTTTAACTGCACCTGTTTTTTAGCTGAGGTTTTAGGTCTCATGTGTTTAGTATATGTTAATTTAATATATTAACCCGTTTGAGTATGTTGATAATGAAGCCCAATGAACGTGTAAAGCTAAATTTAGTCCTGGATAACTGCTTCAAAAAAAATGTCAATTTGGGTATAAAAGGCATTGCAGGTGAAAGTGCAATTAAGACAGAGAAGCGGGGGCAGGGGTTATAGTGACAGAGCATAGAACATGGACTATGTAGACAGGCAGGCTGGTCTTGTATCCCTGATGCACCAGTTGCTACCTGGGTGAACTTGGGCAATCACTTAACATCTTTAAGCCTCTGGTTCCTAATCATCAAGACTGGGCATCATAGTGCTTATCCATACAGTTGTTTGAGAGCCTAGCGAGGCAATATATATAAAATGTTTAGAAAACTGCTGAGTCTATGTTATGGCCTTGGTAATTATTAGTTATTACAATTATTATTAATGATAATATAAATTATAATTAGTAATTATACTTGAACATAAAGAAAACAAACAAAACTCACAACTGGACCAATAAACAACATCATGATTGTGACTAAGTTGAAGTTATCAAGGATTTCATTCTACTTGGATCAAAAATCAATGCCTACAGAAGCAGTGATCAAGAAATCAAACAATATATTGCTAAGCAAATTCTTCAGCAAAAGACCTCTTTAAAGTGTTAGAAAGCAAAGATGTTACTTTGATGACTATAGTGTGCCTGACCTTGAGCCAGAGTTTTTTTAATTGCCTGATATGTATATGGAAGCTGGACAATGAAAAAGGAAGATCAAAGGAGAATTGACTAATTTGTGATGTTGGCAAAAAATATTGAATATACTGTGTTCTGCCAGAGAAACTAACAAGTCCATCTTGGAGGAAATATAACCAGAATGCTCCTTAGAAGGAAGGAAGGATGGCAAGACTTAGTCTTGCTTACTTTGGACAAGTCGTCAGGAAAGATCAATCACTAGGAAAGGACATTGTGCTTGGTAACATAGAGGGTAGCAAAAATAAGGGAAACCTTCAATGAGGTGGATTGACACGGTGGCTGCAACAATGGGCTCAAACATATCAATGGTTTTGAGGATGATGCAGGACCATGCAGTGCTTCTTTCTGTTATGCGTAAGGTCTCCATGAATCGGGCCTGACTTAACAGCAACTAACAACAATGATTAAATTACTGACTATAAAACCCATTGCCGTTAATTCCATTTTGATCCATAGCAACCCTACAGGACAGAGTAGAACTGCCTCCATAGGGTTTCCAAGGAGCAGCTAGTGGATTCGAATTGCTGGCTTTTTGGTTAGCAGCTGAGCTCTTAACCACTGGGCCACCAGGGCTCCAAGTTTCTAGTTGCTGCCAGAAATCCTTATAGATGCATCTGTCTTCCTCTTTCCCCTGTGTATGTGTCTCTGTCTGTTCTCTCTCTCTCTCTTTTTTTTAATTCAGAAGTCATTAAGTTCAGGATTCACTCTACACTGATATGAGTTCATTAACATAACAAAAGAAAGCCTCTCTTTCCAAACAGGGCCGTATTTACAGGTACAGGTGGTTAGGATTTCAACACATATTTCTGGAGGACACAATTCAACCCATAACAAGGACTGACCCTGTGTTGGCAGAAATAGCACAAATGGATGGCTTTAACAAAGAGAAATTTATTCTCTCATACTCTGGTAGGCTACAAGTCAACATTCAGGGTGTCAGCTCCAGGGGAAGACTTTCTCTGTCAGCTCTGGAAGAAGGTACATGTCATCAATCTTCCCTTGGTCTAGGAACTTCTCTGCACAGGAACCTAAGGTCCAAAGCACACCCTCTGTTCCCCTTTGTAGGGTAAAAACATCCTAAAGTCTAGTAAGCAAAAAGAAACTTTTATTCAGCATGTATTCAAAAGGGCAGAAGTGTGAAAAGGACAACCATGTTGCCAGAGCCATGTCTGCCCAAGTCCAAAGAATATTACAGAATAGGCAAGAATGGGAAAACGGACAAGCATGCTGCCACAGCTATGTCTGCCCGAGTCCGAGGAGGTTACAGAATCATCAATATATATTAACATTACAAATGGGCAAAACCACTGAAAACTTCATCTTTTCACAGATAGGCTAGAAACTGTGATCCTACATTTTGAATTGTCTTTCTTAACTATCATTGGTACAGGTTTCAGTAATGAGAGTCAGGAGGGTCTTCATTGGTCCAACAAATTTCTATTCACTAAATGCTAACAGAAAGAGATAAGAGTAGAAAGTCTTTTGTGTTCTATTTGATTGGCTTTATGTGAAGTTTCCCTAAAAGATATTTTCCAAGATTATCTTAACTATTGTCTTTATACCTCAGGGCCCAGTTGATATGTCCTTGTGAGCCCCACTCCAGCTGGGTCACATTCTCTATGCTCAACGAGAGGGAATAATAACTCCAATATTATTTCCTAAATCATCCAGGCACTGCTTTCTTGGCGGTATGAGGCTCCCATGTCTCTCTGCTTGCTTCTCTTTTCTATCTCAAAAGAGATTGGCTTAAGACACTGTCTAATCTTGTAGATCTCATCAATATAATTCCCACTAACCACCAAATTACCTCATAGTGATAGAACATACAACACATGGGGAAATTACATCAGATGACAAAATAGTAGACGATCATACAATACTTGGAATCATAACCCGGCCAAGCTGACAGACATTTTGGGGGGACACAATTCAATCCATGACAGATGGTGTTGCCCTTCCTCAGCTCCACATCTTTCTCTATTACTCGGGCTAGAAACCTGCTTATTACATTTCCAGCCTCTTTTTTTTTGGGGGGGGAGGTGTTGATTTCTGTTGGATTCTACCAATGGGAGCTACTGATAGGAGACGAGAAGGTAAGAAAAATGGAAAAGATGGTGCCATCAGAGATGGATCAAAAAAGACCTAGGCTGATAGCGAGTTAAAAGAGCTTCATGTGTTAACACTGATTGCCTTGCACTACAGATGTATACCTGAAAGTATTGAACTTTATTAATTAAAAGTTCTCTATAATGGTAAATTTAAGATACTGTGGAAGGTAAAGGAGCCCTCGTGGTACAGTGGTTAAGTGCTCGGCTTCTATCCAAAAGGTCAGTAGATCAAGCCCACCAGCTCCTCCATGGGAGAAAGATGTTGCAGTCTGCTTCCATGAAGATTTACAGCCTTGGAAACCCAATGGGACAGTTATACTTCATCCTATAGGTTAACAGTTTATTATGTCTATGCATAAATTATGATGACTTGGGAAGTCTAAGACATAAAATTATGTCTTTACCCAAGTGGTAAATCCATTTGGGTTGATTTGAGGATTCTGATAGAAACACCATTTGAATTCACAGAGAAGGAATCTCATTTTGCCATAGGTAAATAAGTCTTGAAATAAAGTCATTATAAATTACACTGTGGCATATTTACCATCAGCACACACCCCTTTAATTAGGTGTTGGCTGAATCAATTACAAGACAGCACTGGGGCAGGTCAACATTAGAAAAAGAATGATAAAGAGTTGCTTGGCAAGCAGATAGTTCTAATGAATAAAATGGAAGTGATTTCTTTCTTACTGCAGAAGCAAGAATCCCACTTCCAGGACATATGCCTTGCCTGAGAGTCAGGAGAAAGGGTCCTGAGCGTGAACTTAAGAATTGATGTCAAAATATGTGAAACACTTGTCAACCAACTATAGTATTAAAAAGTATTCTCATTAAAACAGTAACAAGATAGCATTTCCGTCTATGTTATTGGCAATGATTTTTTTTAAATTTTTTTATACTTTAGATGAAAGTTTCTTATAAAACAGTTAGTACACATATTGTTTTATGACATTGGTTAACCCCACAACATGTCAACACTCCCACTTCTTGACCTTAGCTCCCGATTACCAGCTTTCCTGTTTCCTCCTGCCTTCTAGTCCTTGTACCTGGGCTGTTGTGCCCCATTAATCTTGTTTTGTTTTATGGGCCTTTCTAATCTTTGGCTGAAGGGTGAATTTTGGGAGTGACTTCATTACTAAGCTAAAAGGGTGTCCAGGGGCCATACTCTGGGTTTTTTTCCAGTCTCTGTCAGGACAGTAAGTCTAATCTTTTTTTGTGAGAATTTTGTTCTACATTTTTCTCCAGCTCTATCCGGGACCCTTTGTTGTGATCCCTGTCAGAGCAGTCAGTGGTGGTAGCCAGGCACCATCTAGTTGTACTGGACTCAGTCTGGTACAGGCCATGGTAGTTGTGGTCCATTAGTACTTTGCACTGATCATTTCCTTGTATCTTGTTTTCTTCATTCTCCCTTGTTCTTGAAGGAGTGAGACCAGTGGAGTATCTTAGATGGCTGCTCACAGACTTTTAGGACCCCAGACACTACTCACCAGGGTAGAATGTATAAAATTACCTTTATAAACTATGTTATGACAATTGAGCTAGATGTTCCCCAAGACCATGATCCCCACAGCCCTCCACCCAGCTATTCGGTCCCTCAGGGAGTTTGGATGTGTCTACGGAGCTTCCATGACTTTTCCTTGGACAAGCTGTGCTGGCTTCCCCAGTATTGCGCACTGTCTTACCCTTCTCCAAAGTTATCACATCTACTGTCTGTTTAGTATTCCCCCCACTTCTCCCATCCCTCTTAACCAACAAAAATTTCTTCTTTTTGTGTGTAAACTTTTTCATGAGTTTTTACAGTAGTGGTCTCATACAATATTTGTCCTTTTGTGATTGACTTATTTCACTCAGCATAATGCCCTCTAGTTTCATCCATGTTATGTGATGCTTTGCAGATTCATCATTGTGTGTATGTACCATAGTTTGTTTATCCATTAATCTATTGATGGGCATCTAGGTTGTTTACATCTTTTTGCTACTGTGAACAATGCTGCAATGAACATGGGTATGCATATGTCTATTTGTGTGATAGCGCTTATTTCTCTAACATATATTCCTAGGAGTGGGATTGCTGGATCATATGGTATTTCTAGTTCTAGCTTTCTAAGGAAGCACCATATCGTTTTCCAAAATGGTTGTATCATTTTGCATTCCCACCAGCAGTGCATAAGAGTTCTGATCTCCCCGCAGCCTCTCCAACATCTGTTATTTCCAGTTTTTTGATTTGTGCCAGTAATGCCAGGGTGAGATATTATCTCATTTGGTTTTGATTTGCATTTCTCTAATGGCTAGTGATCGTGAGCATTTCTTCATGTGTCTGTTGGCTGCTTGAATTCTTCTTTGGTGAAGTGTCTATTCATTTCCTTTGCTCAGTTTTATGGGATTATTTATCTTTTTGTTCTAGAGGCATTGGATTTTCTTGTAGACTTTAGAGATTAGACCTTTGTTGACTTCAATGTCCAAATTTTTTTCCCCAGTCTGTAGGATCTCTTTTTACTCTTTTGGTGAAGTCTTTTTAATTTTTAGAAGATCCCAGTTATCTAACTTATCGTCTGGAGTTTGTGCGTTGTTGGTTATGGTTTGTATCCTGTTAATGCCATGTTTTAGGGGCTTGTCTTAGGCTGGGTTCTCTAGAGAAGCAAAACTAGTAAAGCATATAAATATATATAGAAAGAGATTTATATCAAAGAAACAGCACATACGATTGTAGAGGTTGGAAAGTCCCAAGCCCATGGATTAGGATAGAGGCTTCTCCCAATTCATGTGGCTGCAGGAGCTGGTGAACCCAAGATTGGCAGGTCAGAAAGCAAGGTTCTTGTTCACAGGCTGTGAATATCGACGAATCCCAATATTGGCAGGCAAGACCACAAGTTTCTCCTGATTCATATAGCTACAGGGGCTGGTGAACCCAAGATCAGCAAGTTAGAGAGCAGGGCTCTGCTAGCAGGCTGTGAAGATTGAAAAATCTCAAGATTGGCAGATAACCCGATAGCTCAAGTCCAGGAACCAGAGGTCAGGTGAACGGGAGGCAGCTGCAGGATCCAGAGCGAGCCAAAAACCAGAACATCTGATTGCATTTGGATGCAGACCACACGCCCAAGGAAACTCCCTTTCAACTGATTGGTTATTCACAGCAGATTCAATCATGGGAGTGATCACATATAAACACTGAGAATCATGGCCCAGCCAAGTTGACACATGAGCTTAACCATCACTGTCCTCCAGTGTTGATCCCATTTTTTCTTCTATAAATTTTATAGCTTTTGGCTCTGTATTTAGGTCTTTAATCCATTTGGAATTAGTTTTTGTATATGGTATGAGGTATGGGTCCTGTTTCATGTTTGTGCAGACGGACAGCCAGTTCTGCCAGCACCATTAATTAAAAAGATTTGATGTACATTGGGCCCTTGTCAAAGATGAGGTGACCGTAGGTGGATGGGTTTACATCTCGGTTCTCATTTCTCTTCCATTGGTCAATATATCTGTCATTGGACCAGTACCAGGCTGTTTTGACTACTGTAGCTGTATAGTAGGTTTTGAGGTCATGTGGTGCGAGTCCTCCTACTTTATTCTTCTTCAGTGGAGCTTTACTTATCCTAGGCTTCTTCCGTTTCCATATAAAGTTAATGAATAGTTTTTCCATCTCTTTAAAGAATATCATTGGTATTTGAATTGCGATTGCATTGTATTTGTAAATTTGTGTCTACCTATCCATGAACATGGTATGTTTTTCCATTTATGTAGATCCATTTGGGTTTCTGGCAGTAGTGTTTTGTAGTTTACTTTGTATACATCTTTTACATTCCTGGTTAGATTTATTCTTAAGTATTTTATTTTTTTAGGGGCTGTTACAAATGGTATTGTTTTCCTGATTTCCTTTTCATCATTTTCTTTATTAGTGTATAGGAACCCAACTGATTTTTGAATGTTTATCTTGTATCCTGCTACTCTGCTGAATCTTTCTATTAGTTCCAGTAGTTTTCTCATGGAGTCTTTAGGGTTTTCTATGTATAGTATCATATCATCTACAAATAGGGACAGCTTAACTTCTTCATTACCAATTTGGATGGTCTTTATTTCTTTTTCTTGCTTTATTGCTCTAGCTAGAACTTCCAGCCCTGTGTTAAATAGAAGTGGTGATAAAGGACATCATTGTCTTGTTCCTGTTCTCAAGGGGAATGTTTTCAGCCTCTCTCCATTAAGAATGATGTTGGCCATTTGTTTTGCATAGATGCCCTTTATTATGTTGAGAAATTTCCCTTCTATACTTATTTTATTAAGAGTTTTTATCAGAAATGGGTGTTGGACTTTGTGAAATGCCTTTTTTGTGTCAGTTGAGATGATCATGTGATTCTTTTCTTTCCTTTCATTTATGTGGTGGATTAAGTTGATTGATTTTCTAATGTTGAACCATCCGTGCATACATGGTATAAATCCTAATTGGTCATGATGTATTATTTTTTTTCAGTATGACACCAAATTCTATTAGCTAGTATTTTGTTCAGAATTTTTGCATCTATATTCATAAGAGACATTGGTCTGTAATTTTATTTTTTTGTGGTGTCTTTGCCTGGTTTTGGTATCAGAGTTATGCTGGCTTCATAGAATAAATTAGGAAGTGTCACTTCCTTTTCTATAATTTGACATAGTTTGAGTACTACTGGTGCAAGCTCTTCTCTGAATGTTTAGTAGAATTCTCCAGTGAAGCCATCTGCGCCAGGGTTTATTTTTGTTGGGAGTTTTTTTTATTACCCTTTCAATCTCTTCTCTTGTTATGGATCTGTTCAGATTTTCAACTTCACTTTGTGTTAGTTTGGGTAGGTAGTGTGTTTCTAGAAATTTATCCATTTCCTCTAGGTTTTCAAATTTGTTGGAGTAAAGTTTTTCATAGTACTCTGTTATGATCCTTTTTATTTCAGTGAGTCTGCTATAATGTCCCCCAATTCATTTCTTTTTTGGGTTATTTGCGTCTTCTCCTCTTTTTCGTCAGTCTGGCCAGTGGTATGTCGATTTTCCTGACCCTTCCAAAGAACTAACTTTTGGTTTTGTTGATTCTTTCTGTTGTTTTTCTATTCTCCATTTCATTTATTTCTCGTCTTATCCTTATTATTTCCTTTCTTCTGGTTGCTGTGGGCGTTTTTTGCTATTCTCTTTCTATTTGTTCAGGTTGTGTAGTTAATGTTTTGATTTTGTCCAATTCTTCTTTTTTGATGTGTGCATCTATTGCTATAATTTGCCCTCTGAGGACTGCCTTTGCTGTGTCCCAAAGGTTTTGGTATGATGTGTTCATTCTTGCTTGATTCTAGGAATTTTTTTATTCCATCTCTGATTTCCTTTATTACCCAAGTAAGTATGGAGTTATTCAATTTCCCTGTAATTTTTTTTTTTTTTCCCTTGCTCTTCCTGTTTTTAATTTCTACCTTGATAGTGTTGTGGTCAGAGAAGATACTTTGTATTATCTCAGTGTTTTGGATTTTGTTGAGGGTTACTCTATGGCCTAAGATGTGGTCTATTCTGGAATGTTCCATGTGCCTTGGGAAAGAATGTGTACTTTGCAGCTATTGAGTGGAGAGTTCTATATATGTCTAATAGGTCAAGGTGGCTGATTGTGCCCTTTAGGATTGTCTGTATCTTTGCTGAATTTCTTTCTTTCTAGGTCCATTACCAACAGTGGTGTGTTGAAGTCTCCTACAGTTATTGTGGAACTGTCAATTTCTCTTTTCAGTGCTGATAGTTTTTTTTATGTATTTTGGAGCCTTATCATTGGGTGTGTAGATGTTCATTATGGTTATGTCTTCATGCTGGATCATCCCTTTAACCATGATGCAGTGCCCTTCTTGGTTTTTTAAGGTGAATTCTGTTTTAAAGTCTATTTTATCTGAAATCAGTATTGTCACTCCTGCTCTTTTTTGGTAGCTGTTTGCTTGATGTATTTTTTTTTATCGTTTGATTTTTAATAAATTTACATCTTTGTTTCTAAGCTTTGTCTCTTGTAGACAGTATATTGATGGATCTTTTTTTTTTTTTTTTTTTTTTTAATCCATTCTGTCACTTTCTGTCTCTTTATGGGTGCATTTGGGCTATTTACATTCAGTGTAATTATTGATAGGTGTGAGTTTATTGCCATCATTTTGTAGTGCTTTTTCTTGTGGTGCTGACATCTTCTTTGTTCCTTTTTGTCTCCTGTGTTGAATTCCTTTTGTTTGTGGATTTTTTTTTGCATGTCTTTTGCTTTTGTAGATTTTCTCTTGATGAAACTTCATGTTTTTCTTCTTTATTTTGATGAGTAGGTTTGTTAACTTTCTTTGTGGCTACCTTGAAATTTACCATTACCTTCCTAGGTTTGAACCTGTCTGTTATTACTTGGTATTGCCTTGCCTTCCCCTCCATTAGAAGGTTCTATACCCTTTTTTATTGTTCTGACGTTGTTGTCATTTACAGATTAGCCTCTCTGGCTCCCTCTTTTAATTCTTTTGATTTTCAACACACCTTGAGAGTTCATTTCCTAGGTTGGTATCTGGCTGGTACGATCCTGTGTCCTACATTCAGCCTGTGATCTGATGTTGTTTGTTCTCAGAATGAAAGACTCCATTTAATAATTCTTGTAAGATTGGTTTGGTTTTTACATAGTCGCTAACCTTCTGTTTATCTGGAAATGGCCTAATTTCACCATCATATTAGAATGTGAGTTTTGCGGGATAGATTATTCTTGGCTAGCAATTTTTTCTTTCAAGGTTTTATATATGTCATCCCATTACCTTCTTTCTTGCATGGTTTCTGCCAAATAGTCAGAGTTTAGTCTTATTGTTTCTCTTCTGTATGTGAATTTTTGTTTTTCTCAAGCTTTTCTCTGATTCTTTCTTTGTCTTTGGTTTTAAAGAGTGTGTTTATGATGTACCTTGGTGATTTTCTTTTGGGTTCTATCCTATATGGGGTTCATTAAGCTTCTTGGGCAGTCAGCTTTTCATCTTTCATGATATCAGGGAAGTTTTTTGTCAGTAGTTCTTCTGTGATTCTCTCTGTGTTTTCTGTTTTCTCCCCCTGTTCTGGAACTCTGATCACTCGCAGATTCTTGCTTTTGATTGTATCCCACATAATTCTCAGGGTTTCTTCATTTTTCTGCATTCTTTTTCCCAATTTTTCCTGAAACAGTGTTGTAACCAAGTGTTTGTCTTCAATTAAACTGATTGTGTCTTCCATCGTTTCATACCTGCTGCTCAGCCCTTCTATGACACTGCCCATTTCTGAAACGTTGTTTCTCTTTTGGATTTCTAGCTGTTGTTTTTGTATGATTTCTAGCTGTGAATTTATTTTTGCATTTTGTTCCTGTATCATTATCCTGAATTCCATTTTTTGTCTGTATTTTCTAATCACTTGTCTGCCTTTTCCATGAATTTGTCTATTTTTTCCTCATCTTTGTCTGCTGTTTGCTTCAACTCTTAGATAGCTCTGAATATTAGATATTTGAATTCCCTATCAGCTTGTTCTAGTGCCTTCTACTGGAACGACATCTGGTGTTTCATTTTGGATGCCTACTGGAACAATCCTGTCATGTTTTTGTATATGTTTTGATATTGTCTGCTGTCTTTAGAATATTCGGTAGTTATTTTCCTCATTTATTGATTGTAGATTTGTTTGTTTGTTTCATGCTGCTTTTTTGTTTGGTTATGTCTGAGCAGGCAGACTGTGCATTCTTTGTTGTTTGCTCATCTGTGGGCATGATACTTTTCACCTCCTTGTCCAATGGCCAGGGCCAGTTGCTCAGGTATGGTGCAGCAGGGCAAGTCCAGCTGAAGGGTGGTTGCTGGGATGGGTTGTCTGTGGTATGTACTAGGACCAACAGGGTGTCCTGGGAATCAGTGCATGGCAGGTTCAGTAGGCCTTGCCTGCACTACTCAGAGGTGTGATGTTCAGCACACGATGTGGGTAAGCAAGAAGGAGGTGTGAAATTGTGATGTGTAGAGCTAAGATAAGTATGAGAAAGAGGGGAGAGAGGAGAGAGAAACAGGAACCAAAAACAAACAAACATACAAAGAAAAAATAGAGCTAAGGGAGCTTGCCATTAGAGTAGAGAGATATGAGATCGAGAAATGGAGAAAACAGAAAGGAAAAAAAGAAAAAGGATAAAAGAAAAAAATGTATATATAAATTAGAAAAAAAAGAGAAGAAAAGTCCCCAAGGATCCTACTGGTACAGCTGTGAAGACTAGGGAAGTGGCTCCCAGATCACGAAGTAAATCCTGGATAGAAGTGCTGGAGGTGCCCCACAGCCCAGGGATTCAGGAGATAGGAAGCAAAGGTAAATACAGAGAGATGAGAAATTGAGAAATGCAGGAAGACAAAAAAGGAAAAAGAGAGAAAAGAAAACAAAAACAAAACCAGAGTGGCAGATTGGATAAAAAAAACAGGATCCATCCATACGCTGCCTACAAGAGACACACCTTAGACTTAAAGACAGAAACAAACTAAAACTCAAAGGGTATAAAAATATATCAAGCAAACAACATTCAAAAAAGAGCAGGAGTGGCAATATTAATCTCTGACAAAATAGACTTTAAAGTAAAATCCACCACACAGGATAAGGAAGGAGACCATATAATGATGAAAGTTTCAGTACACCAGGAGGACATAATTGTGATAAATATTTTATGCACCCAATGACAAGGCTCCAAAATACATAAAACAAACTCTGATGGCATTGAAAAGAGAGATAGACAGCTCCACAATAGTAGTAGGAGACTTCAACACACCACTTTCAGTGAAGGACAGAACATCCAGAAAGAAGCTTAAACAAAGACATGGAAGAGCTAAATGCTACAATCAACCAATCTGATCTCATAGACATATACCGAACACTATACCCAATAGCAGCCATGTATACTTTCTTTTCCAATGCACATGGAACATTCTCCAGAATAGACCACATACTAGGCCATAAAGAAAGCCTTAACAAAACACAAAGCACTGTAATATTACAAAGAATTTTTTCTGATCATCAAACCATAAAAGTAGACATCAATAACAGAAAAACCAATGGGGGAAAAAAGAAAAAAACACATGGAAACTGAAGAACAATTTGCTCAAAAACTACTGAGTTATAGAAGAAACTAAGCATGGAATAAAGAAATTCATAGAATCAAAAGAGAACGAAAACACATCCTACCAGAATCTTTGGGACAAAGCAAAAGCACTGCTCACAGGTCAGTTTATAGCAATAAATGCACACATCCAAAAACAAGAAAAGGCCAAAATCTAAACATTAACCCTACAAATGGAACAAGTAGAAAGAGAGCAGAAAGAGAAGCCCTTGGGCACCAGAAGAAAGGAAATAAAAAGAATTAGAGTGGAACTAAATGAAATAGAGAACAGAAAAACAACTGAAAGAGTTAACAAGACCAAAAGCTGGTTCTTTGAAAAGATCAACAAAATTGATAAACCATTGGCTAAACTGACAAAAGAAAAGCAGGAGAGGAAGCAAATAACCCGTATAAGAAATAAGATGGGTGATATCACAAAAGACCCAACTGAAATTAAAAGAATCATAACAGAATACTATGAAAAATTGTACTCTAACAAATTGGAAAACCTAGAGGAAATGAACAAATTTGTAGAAACTCATTACCTACCTAAATTAACACAAACAGAGGTAGAATAACCAAATAAACCCATGACAAAAGAAGAGATTGAAAAGGTAATTAAAAACTCCCAACAAAAAGAAGTCCTGGCCTGCCTGGCTTCACTGGAGAATTCTACCAAACTTTCAGAGAAGAGTTAACATCACTACTACTAAAGGTATTTCAGAGCATAGAAAAAGATAGAATACTCCCAAACTCATTCTATGAAGCCAGCATAACCCTGATATCAAAACCAGGTAAAGACACCACAAAAAAAGAAAATTGCAGACCAATATCCCTTATGAACGTTGACACAAACATCCTCAGCAAATTTCTAGCCAATAGAATTCAGCAACATATCAAAAAAATAATTCACCATGATCAAGTGGGGTTCATACCAGGTATGCAGGGATGGCTCAATGTTAGAAAACCAATCAATGTAATCCATCATATAAATAAAACAAAAGACAAGAACCACATGAACTTATCAATCAATGCAGAAAATGCATTTGACACAGTCCAACACCCATTCATGATAAAAATTCTCAACAAAATAGGAATAAAAGGGAAATTCCGCATCATAATTAAGGGCATTTATACAAAGCCAGCAGCCAACATCATCCTAAACAGAGACGGTTGGAAAGCATTTCCCTGGAGAACGGGAACCAGGTAAGGATGCCCTTTATCACCACCATTATTCAACATTGTGCTGGATGTCCAAGCCAGAGCAATCAGGCTACAAAAAGAAATTAATGGCGTCCAAATTTGTAGGGGAGAAGTAAAAGTATCGCTGTTTCATACGATAAGATCTTATACACAGAAAACCCCAAAGGATCCACAAGAAAACTACTGGAACTAATAGAAGATTTCAGCAGTTTCAGGATACAAGATAAACATACAAAAATCAGTTGGATTCCTTTACCCCAACAAAGAGAACTTCGAGAAGGAAATCACCAAATCAATACAATTTATAATAGTCTTTGAAAAGATAAAATACTTAGGAATAAATCTAACCAGAGACGTTAAAGACTTATACAATGAAAACTACAAGACGCTACTGCAAGAAACCAAAAGAGACCTGCATAAGTGGAAAAACATACTTTGCTCATGTATAGGAAGACTCAACATTGTGAAAATGTCAGTTTTACCCAAAGCAATCTACAGATAGAATGCAATCCCTATCCAAATTCCACCGTCATTTTTAAATGAGATAGAGAAAAAAATCACCAACTTTATATGGAAAGGGAAGAGGCCCCGGATAAGTAAAGCATTATTCAAGAACAAGAACAAAGTGGGAGGCCCCACACTACCTGATTTTAGAACATATGATAGTGCCACAGCAGTCAAAACAGCCTGGTACTTATACAACAACACATACATAGACCAGTGGAATGGTATTGAGAATCCAGAATTTTTTTACATAAATTCATCCACCTATGAGCAGCTGACATTTGACAAAGGAAGGCCCAAATTCTGTTAACTGGGGAAAAGACAGTCTCTTTAATAAATGGTGCTGGCATAATTCGACATCCATCTTCAAAAAACTGAAACAAGACCCATACCTCATGCCATGCACAAAAACTAACTCAAAATGGATCAAAGACCTAAATATAAAATCAAAAATGAAAAGATCATGGAGGAGAAAATAGGGACAATGCTAGGAGCCTTATACGTGGTATAAATAGAATATGAACCGTAAATAACCATGCTCAAACTCCAGGAGACTTGATAACTGGGAGCTCCTAAAAATCAAGCACTTATGCTCATCAAAAGACTTCACCAAAAGAGTCAAAAGACTACCTACAGACTTGGAGTAAAATTTTGGCTATGACAAATATGATCAGCATCTAATCTCTAAAAGCTACAAGATACTGCAAAACTTCAACATCAAAAAGACAAATGACCCAGTTAAAAAATGGGCATCAGAAGTATAGGTAAATATTTATGTATAAGGAGACTTCTTAGAATTTTTTAAGATAGTGAAAATTTGGTAACAGCAAGCTTGGTGTTTATGAAGGCATAATCATTATATGCTGCTAAATTATCTTATATAAAATTCATATGACATAATGTCAGCTAAAAAGTCAGGAAAGAATATTGTACATATAAAAATCTCAATTTTGTGTATATAAACCTGAAAAACCCTAACTCATTGCCATCACATCAATTCCAACTCATAGCAACCCTACGAGACAGAGTAGAACTTCCTCATAATGTTTCCAAGGAGCAGCTGGTGGATTCGAACTGCCAACCTTTTGGTTAGCAGCTGAATGGTTAACCACTGCGCCACCAGGGCTCTTTTGTGTATATACACACAAATATATTTATAGTAAAAAGAGAAAAATGAAATATACCAAAATGCTGATAATCATTTTTTCTAAGGATAGGGGTAGAATCATTTTCCTAAATATCTGTTACCACTATATTTCTATCGTTTATAAAATAAAAACTTAATTACATTTAAAATAAGTCATTTAATATTTTATTAACAAATTTTATTGAAATGTTCCCAGAACTTCCATGACTAAGTCTACTAAATCACTTATTCATTATTTTGTAAGACTGATTATTTGTTGAGTACTTACTATATGACAAGAATAATAACACACACACACAGTTCTTATTTCATGTAGTGAGAAGCATTATGAGAAGCAAATGTAGGGTAAAGAAATAAAGGAATAGAGAGTTATAGGATGTGGATATAATTTTATTGTGTTTTTATTTAATTTTATTAGGGGACTTGATAGAAATGAGGAAGCTAGACATACAGCTTTCTGAGGGAAAAACTTTCTAAGCAGACAGAAAATTAAGTGCAAAGTCATTTGGGAATTTTGTGGCATGTTCAAGGTGTACAAAAAGGCCAGAGTGACTGGAGAGATGTGAGTAAGGGGAAAAATTGTGGGAAAAAAGACAGAAAATGAAGTAGGGACGAGAATCCATAGGGTTTTTAGATGATGAAAAGATTGCATTTTCCTGTGAGAATGGGAAATCATTAGAAAGTTCTAAGCAGAGCATTTCAGCTGGTTTCATTTACTATGTAAATCTTTAATCCACTTGGATGCTAATCTAAAGGTTGGAAGATCAAGTTCACCCAGAGTTGCCTCAGAAAAAAGACTTGGCAATCTACTTCCAAAAAATTAGCCATTGAAAACCCTGTGGACCACCATTCTACTGTGTCATACATGGGGTCGCCATGAATCAGAGTTAACTTGAAGATAACTGTTTTTTTTAGGCTTAGAGTTACCAGCTATGCAAGAGAGAAAACAGAAGAATCTGACTTCAGAAGAAATCAAGAAGGTGAGGAAAATATTCAAAAAACATTGAAAATTTAGGGGATTTAGCTGAGCATATAGGGGCTTGAAAAGGGTTGTTAAATTGGGTCAGATTAGGAGATATACAGAACCATTTGGACAAGTGTGTTCAGATGCTAAGGGATGTTCTGAGAGTCTTACGGTAATCAAGAATATAGGGCAGCAAACTTTTCCTATAAAGGACTACCAAAGCAAACCTACTGCCGTGGAGTGGATTCCTGACTCTGTATAGGACAGAGAAGAACAGCCCCATAGGGTTCCCAGGGCTGTAAATTGTTATGGAAGCAGTCTCCCATGGAGCAGCTGGTGGGTTTGAACCACCAACCTTTCAGTTAGCAGCTGAGCGCTTTAACTACTCTGCCACCAGGTCTCCTCTGTAAAGGACTACATAGCAAGTATTATAAATTTGTGGACCAAGAGGCAAAATAGAAGATATTATGTAGGACCTTAGTGTCTAGCTGGCACAAATGGTTTGTGCTCGACTAACCTAAAGTTGGTGGATCGAAGTCACCCTGCAGCTCCAAGGAAAAGAGGCTTCTGTAAAGATTATGTCCAAGAAAACTCCATGGAGCTCAGTTCTTCTCTGTAACTCATGGGGTCGCCATGCGTCAGAATTGACTAGAAGGCAACTTCTTCTTCTTCTTTTTTTTAATATAACCGTTTAAAATGTAACCATTTACAAACATAAAAAATATGCTTAGCTTCCAGGAAGTGGGCTGTAGTTTGTTGACCCTGATATTGGGCGTGATTGGATCGTTGTTGGTTACTGTCAAGTCCATTCTGACTCATAGTGACCCCAGGTGACCCTCTTCCCTTTGTTTTCAGGAATGTCAATACAATCAGTACATAATTACTGCTCAGCATACCCGCAGTGGTGCCATAGTGGTTAAGTGCTACGGCTCCTAACTAAAAGGTCAGCAGTTCAAATCCACCAGGCACTCCTTGGAAATTCTATGGGGCAGTTCTACTCTGTCCTAAAGGGTCGCTATGATTTGGAATTGACTTGACAGCAACAACTTTTTTCTTTTTTTTTTTTTATACTCCCAGTAGGACTGCTGCTGCTCCTGCAGTCCTCCATTATCACTGTCACTTTAGTGACTACAACAAACAAGAGGATTATTACTACTCTTTCTAACACATCAGTCCAAGTACTGCTAGCATAACCTACTGTTTCTGAGTTCTTGCTCTTTTCTGTGCCCTTTTAAGTACTGTAGAATCATCAGCTCATTTATGGCTCACCATAATCTGAAGATCAAAGAAGAATTGATGCCTTTGAATTACGATGTTTGCAAAGAATATTTAATATACCATGGACTGCCAAAAGAACAAACAAATCTATCTTAGAAGAAGTACAGCCAGAATGCTCCTTAGAAGCAAGGATGGCGGGACTTAGTCTCACATACTTCGGACATGTTATCAGGATGGATCAGTCTCTGAAGTCGGACATTATGCTTGAGAAAGCAGTAGTTCAGCGAAAAAGAGGAAGACACTCAATGAGACGGATTGACTCTGTGGCTGCAACAATGGACTCAAGCATAACAATGATTGTGAGGATGGCACAGGACCGGGCAGTGTTTTGTTCTGTTGAATGAGTGCTATGAGTTGGAACCAACTCGATGGCACCTAACAACAACATATCAACAATGTAATCCAATGTAGCTAGTGTTATTATTTTCACAGAAGAAGAAACTGTGACTTACAGAAATTAAATCCACCAGTAATTACGTGGCATTAGTACCAAGGCAAACAGCATCCCTCTTTCCGCATAATGTCACACGTGAAAGATATACAATGTTATGGTTTCTCTACTTTCTATACCTTACTTACATTTTAATTTCCCCTGTTCAGAAATATTGGTGAATGAGGAAAGCAACTGTGGCTATTGGCATTTTGAGATGTTCCTCCGTTTTGCCTTTTTCTGAACTATTTTACTATCTCCCCCAAACTCATTGGTACTAGGTCTAAAATGACTGCCCTTTAAAAAAAATAATTGTATGTATTTAGTTCTTGAGGTTTTAAACATTTAAAATTAAGGTACTGGTTGGGAAAAAGAGGTCTAATTAAGTGATAGGTATGAGACCTCCATATCTTCAATCTGTTGGAAGTTGAGTTTCTTTTCCTGTAGGGAGATAATAAATATTGAGACTAAAACAGAAAGGTGTCCTTTTGTTGTAGCCAGATAATATGTTTGAGCTACTTGGCCTGTCTTGGAGAAAAGAAAGCCCAACTGAATATATGATTAGTATCTTCAGAAGAGGGATATTTAGGCAGATAACATTTAGTCTTCATTTAAATAGGCAAGAAACTAAGGTTTTCCCAGTGAGTTAAATTCTTTCACTTTTATACTGTTCAAGGAGAAGAGAATTTGGTCTTGGAAAAATTATTTTTCACAAAGGCTAATAGTTTGGCTCTTGTTCTTTTGATTAGTATTTTACAAGAGAAAAGACTACTTGTTGTATAGAGGTAGGTGCAGTTTTTTGTTTGTTTTATATGTAGGCATGTATGTATTTTTATTACATTTGTTGAAACAAAAATCATATTAAGCCAATAATAGAAAATGATTGAGGTTTCTTTAATAAACAATTTAAAAATCAAGGTAACATTTCAAGTACCAAACCCAAAACTAAACCTGATGCTGTCAAGTGGATTCCGACTCATAGCAACCCTATAGGACACAGTAAAACTGCCCCATAGGGCTCCCAATACTGTAAATTTTTGTGGAAGCAGTCTCCTGTGGAGAAGCTGGTGGGGTTGAACCACTGACCTTTCAGTTAGCAGTTGAGCGCTTTAACTACTCTGCCACCAAGGCTCCTCTGTAAAGGACTAGATAGTAAGTATTTTAGATTTGTGGTCCAAGAGGCAAAATAGAGGATATTACGTAGAACCTTAGTGTCTGGCTGGCACAAATGGTTTGCGCTTGACTACTAACTTAAAGTTGGTGGATCAAACCCACCCTGCAGCTCCAAGGAAAAAAGGCATGGCAATCGGCTGCTGTAAAGATTACATCCAAGAAAACTCTCTGGAGCTCAGTTCTTCTCTGTGACACATGGGGTTGCCATGAGTCAGAGCTGACTAGAAGGTAACTTTTTTTGTTGTTGTTTTTAATACAATCATTTAAAGTGTAATATTTACATATGTAAAAAATATTCTTAGCTTCTAGGAAGTGGGCTTGATTGGATTGTTGTTGGGTACTGTCAAGTCTATTCTGACTCATAGTGACCCCAGGTGGCAGAGTAGAACTGCCCCGTAGGGTTTCCAAGGAGTGGCTTGTGGATTCGAACTGCCAACCTTTTGGTTAGCAGCTGAGCTCTTAACCACTGCGCCACCAGGTCTCCACATAATAACAATTTACCCTAAAACACACTTCTCGTTCCACCCTGGAGTTTACGTTTCCAGCAACTGACAGCACATAGATAATTCTTCCAAACAGCCCAATGTCTAAGGCAAAACGGTTTTACTAACCTACTTAACTAGGCTATTGCTTGACTTAAAGGTGACTTAGGAAACCAGTTTTCTCAAGGCTCTAGGTTTAAAAGAAGATATCAAGGCAATGGCTTGGGTGGGTCACCCCAACTTCATGGACCTCAGACATCTGGATTCCAAGAGAATTAAAACTGTTTCTCACATTCTAAAGGGTGAATTCATACTGTTTGCAAATCAGGGGTAGGTAAAGATTCCCTTTGTTTCCTCTTCACTTTGATAGTTAAGATTTTATCTAGAAATTGATTAAGTTTAAATATTTCAGTAAGAATAATCCATAAATATCTTTCAGTAGAAAGAGGATTTGTTGAATATTGTTTCTAAATTGCAAGTCAATTATTTTAATTTCAACAAGTTTTCCTTTATCATACTTCTTTTCCCCTTAGACTTAGTTTCTTCTCCCAAAGTAGGAGAAGAATAAATGATAACTATTGGATAGATGAGTTAATGTCATAACATCATAGAAGGCTGTTACTGGAATGAGTATTAAACCATTGAGTGGTGAAATAGCATGACCAATGTCATTCTAGGAGTTAGTGATGTTGGCACTAGATTCAAAGTCATCCAACTTCAGGGACATATGAACACATTGATAACTTTAAGAACATTTTAAATCAGGACAGATACTTGTTCAGTCAGAAATTAATCAGGCTAATCAATATAATTTTTATTATTATTTTGATTTTTTAATCTTAATAAAATTACATGCATTATAAAATGAATTAAGTAAAAGCAGCTGTAATATCACCAGGAGATATCCTCTGTTAACATTTTGCTGTACATTATTCTGATTTTGTATTTTGTAGTAAAAAAATACACGGGGTTTTAAATAAATACATGGAGTTTTAAAAAAATCAACAATGGAATGATACTGTTCATATTCTTGTAGTTTAGTTATTTCCTTAAACATTATTTTCTGGACATCTTTTTCTTTGTAAGTGTCTTTATTAATATTTGAGACAAATTTTTTATAATGTAACATGGTATGGATGAACTTATATTTATATCTACACTTATATATCATCAAGTTGATTCTGACTCATACAGACCCTATAGGACGGAGTAGAACTGCCCCATAGGGTTTCCAAGGAGTGTCTGGTGGATTTGAACCACCAATGGCCAATCTTTTTTTGTTAGCAGTTGAGATCTTAACCAATGTGCCACCAGGGCTCTATATATCTTTAGATATCTATAATCTAACCATATGTATGTATATTATTTTTTATTTGTAGGCTATTTATAATTTTAAAAATTTATATATAATGCTAATATGTGTGTACCATTACCTGTTAATATTTTCTTTCTTTTTTTAATTGTGCTTTAGATGAAGGCTTACAGAGTAAATTAGTTTCTCATTAAAAAATTAATACACATATTATTTTGTGACATTGGTTTCCAACCCCTAGACATGTCAGTCCTCTTCCCTTCTGGACCTTGGGTTCCCCATTACCAGCTTTCCCGTGCCCTCTTGCCTTCTGTTCCTTGCCCCTGGGCTGGTGTGCCCATTAAGTCTGGTTTTGTTTTATGGGCCTACCTAATCTTTGGCTAAAGGGTGAGCCTCAGGAATGACTTCAGTACCAAGTTAAAAGAGCATCTGGAGGGCCATACTCTCAGGGTTCTCCAGTCTCTGACAGACCAGTAAGTCTGGTCTTTTTTTGTGAGTTAGAATTTTGTTCTACATTTTCCTCTAGCTCTGTCTAGGACCCTCTATTGTGATCCCTGTCAGAGAAGTCAGTGGTGGTAGCTGGGCACCATCTAGTTGTGCTGGACTCAGTCTGGTGGAGGCTGTGGTAGTTGTGGTCCATTAGTCCTTGGGACTAATCTTTCTCTTGTGTGTTTGGTTTTCTTCATTTTCCCTTGCTCCAAATAGGGTTGGACCAGTGAAGTATCTTAGATGGCTGCTCACAAGTTTTTAAGACCCCAGATGCTAGTCACCAAAATAGGAGGTAGAATATTTTCTTTATAAACTATGTTATGCCAATTGAGCTAGATGTCCTTCGAGACCATGGTCCCCAGGCCTCAACCCAGTAATTCAGTCCCTCAGGGAGTCTGAATGTGTCTATGAAGCTTCCATGACCTTGTCTTGGTCAAGTTGTGCTGATTTCCCCAGTACTGTGTACTGTCTTACCCTTTACCAAAATTACCACTTACCTATTGTCTAATTAGTGGTAATTATGCCTTTCCTCGTAATCATCAAAGATTGTTTCTTTCTGTGTATAAACCTTTTCATGAGTTCTTATAATAGTGGTCTCCTATAGTATTTGTCCTTTTGTGACTGACTTACTTCACTAAGCATAATGCCCTCCAGATTCATCCACATTGTGAGATGTTTCACAGATTCATCATTGTTGTTTATTATTGCATAGTATCCAATTGTGTGTATGTACCATAGTTTGTTTATCCATTCATCTGTTGATGAGCACTTAGGTTGTTTCTATCTTTTTGCTATTGTGAATAATGCTGCAATGAACATGGAAGTGAATATGTCTGTTCATGTGACAGCTCTTATTTTTCTAGGCTATATTCCTAGGAGTGGGATTGTTGGATTGTATGGTATTTCTGTTTCTAGCTTTTTAAAGAAGCCTATCATTTTTCAAAATGGTTGTACCATTTTGCATTTCCACCAGCAGTGCATGAGTACCAATCTCCCCACATGTTATAGATTGAATTGTGTCCCTCCCTCAAAAATGTGTATCAATTTGGCTAGGCCGTGAATCCCAGTATTTTGTGATTGTCCATCATTTTGTCATCTGATGTGATTTTCCTATGTGTTGTAAATCCTATCTCTATGATGTCAATGAGATGGGATTAATGGCAGTGATGTTAATGACAGAGGACGCAACCTACAAGATTAGATTGTATCCTGAGCCAATCTCTTGAGATATAAAAGAGATAAGCAAGGAGAGAAACATGGGGACCTCACACCACCAAGAAAGAAGTACCGGACAGGGTAAAACGGAGCTCTAAGCAGAAGTACCACGCCGTACCTCCACAGCAAGGATCTGAAAAACTAAGCCAAACAGAGAAAACAGCAATCCTAAAACCCTAAAACATCAAATGAAGAGATGAAGAGCTCAGCCAAGCACCAAATGGAGTGAGAAAACTGACAGAGAATGGACAGCAAGAAGAGATTCATACAGAGGTCCCCTATCAGCTAACGCAGCACAGATCCACCACCTTGGGCTCCTATCGGAGACCAGCAAATAGAGGGTACGAGAAAGCAGCCTCACGGAGCTCCCAGTGAGAGACAAAACAACTGGTAATTTGTGATATATGCTTTCCCACCCGCTACCCTCCTTCACCCCGACTCAGCCTCCTCTGCTTCCCAAAGCCACAGTCTCTTGGCTGGGAAGAGCTGGCTGCTTGGATTCCACCCACCCACACTGGCCGGCTCCCTGAGGGCCATTTATTGGCTGCAGGTGTTGCTTTTCTCTGCTTTTTTTTTTTTGATTCCTTCCTTACATCTTACCACCGCCCTCTCCTTTTGCTCAAATACATGGCTCCATGCGCCATCTTTGCTTCTTCCTAAGGGGCTGCAGAGCTCTGTTTGAGCGTGGAACTGCTTCCTAGTCTCGGCTGCCATGCTGGTGGGATCCCAGGGCTTTTGTTTGTTTGTTTTGAATTGTTTGTTTGTTTTCTTTTTCCTTCCTCGAGTTGGGAGCCTGTTCTGGCTGGACAGTGCTGCATGGCTTGGGACCTACCCCCTCGGATTGTGCAAATGCGCAGAGGGATACCTGAGGGCATTTCATTTATCATGTTTTTTTTTTTTTTTTTTCCTGTTTTTTTGGGGGGCTTTTCTTGTTCTTTTTTTTTTTTTTTAATTTATTCTGTTTTGTTTTCCCTCTTTTTCCCTTTTTGTTTTTCTTCATTACTCAGTTTCTTATCTCTCTACTTCTCTTACTGTTCCCTGAATACCTGGCACTGAATACCTCTATGCCTTCTAGCCAGGCTGTACTCCAACACCTGAGAACAACTTCCCCAGACCTCGTAGCTGCACCGATGGGATCCCTGGGAGCTTTGCTGTTCTTTTTCCTTTCTGATTTTTGTTTATTCATTCTTTTCATTTTTTTCCTTCTTCTTCCCCTTTTTGTTTTTTTCCATTTCATAATCTCTCATCTCTCCACGCCAACGGCAAACTCCCCTAGCACTCTTTTTTGTTTATTTGTATGTTTTTGGTTCCTGTTACTCTCTCCTCTCTCCCGTATCCATCCTAGCTCCACACATAAAAATCTCCCTCCTACATCCTGCCTACCTGCACCATGGGCTTAACATCACACCACCAAGAAGCACAGGCAAGGCCTACTGGAACTTGTCTTGCACTGATTACCTAACCTCCCTGATGGCTGTAGTAAGTGCCACAAACAACCAACCCAAGTAACTCCTCTTCAGCTAGACCTTCCCTGTTGTACCATATCTGAGTGATGACACTGCCAATTGGAGAAGGAGGTGAAAAGTATCATGTCCACAGACGAACAAACAACAAAAAACACACATCCTGCCTGCTCAGACATAGCCAAATTAAAAAAAAGGATGAAACAAACAAATCTACAATGAATAAAAGATAAAAATGACTACTGAACGCCCAAAGACAGCAGACAATATCAAAACATTTACAAAAACAGGACAGGATGGTTCCAGTAGATGTCCAAAATAAAACACCAGATGACTTTCCAGTTGAAGAAAAGTCACTAGAACTACCTGGCAGGGACTTCAAATCTCTAATACTCAGAATTATCCAAGAGTTGAAGCAAAAAGAAAAGAAAAAAGAGGAAAAAGTAGGCAAATTCATGGAAAAGGCAGACAAATTCATGAAAAATACAGACAAAAAATTGGAAGAATTCAGGAAAATAATGCAGGAACAAAATGCCAAAATAAATTCACAACTAGAAATTATACGAAAACAACAATTAGAAATCCAAAAGATAAACAACAAGATTTCAGAAATGGAGGGTGTCATAGAAGGGCTGAGGAGCAGATTTGAAACGGTGGAAGACAGGATCAACGGAATTGAAGACAAACACATGGATACAACACTGTTTGTGGAAAACTGAGAAAAAAGAGCAATGAAAAATGAAGACACCCTGAGAGTTATGAGGGATACAGTCAAAAGCAAAAATTTTCGAGTGATCAGAGTTCCAGAACAGGGGGAAAAAACAGAAAACAGAGAGAGTATCATTGAAGAACTGCTGCTGACAGAAAACTTCCCCAAAAATATCATGAAAGTTGAAAAGCTGGCTATCCAAGAAGATCAATGAACCCAATATAGGATAGATCCCAAAAGAAAATCACTAAGGCATATCATAATCACACTCGCCAAAACCAAAGACAAAAAAGAATCCTGAGAGCAGCTAATGAAAAACAAGAAGTCACATACAGAAGAGAAACAATAAGACTAAGCCCAGATTATTCAGCAAAAACCATGCAGGCAAGAAGGCAATGGGATAACATATATAAAACCTTGAAAGAAAAAAATTGCCAGCCAAGAATAATATATCCTGCAAAACTCTCATTCAAATATTATGGTGAAAATAGGTCATTTCCAGAAAAACAGAATTAAGGGAATATGTAAAAACAAAACCAAATTTACAAGAATTATTAAAGGGAGTTCTTGGATCTGAGAACAAACAATTTCAGCTCACAGGCTGAATCTAGGATGCAGGATCGTAACAGCCAGATACAAATCTAGGAAACGAACTCTCAAGGACTACCCAAAACCAGAAGAAATACAACAGCGAATCAGAGTAGTTAATCTGTAAATGATAACAACACCAGAACAATAAAAGAGGGACTAAACGGTGTGTGTATAGAACCTTCTAATGGAGAGGATGTCAAGGTGATACCAATTAATAATAGACTGCTTCAAACTTAGAAAGATAAGAATAAATTTCATGATAACCACAAAGAAAGTTAACAAACATACTTACAAAAATAAAGACAAAAAACATAGTCTCAGCAAAAACAAAACCTACAAAAAAAAAAAAATGAAAAAAAAAATCCACAAACAAAAGTAATTCAGCACAGGAGAGTAAGAAGAACAAAGAAAAAGTCAGCACCACAAAAAAAAAAGCACTACAAAATGACAGCAACAAACTCACATCTATCAATAATTATGCTGAGTGTAAATTGACTCAATGCACCCACAAAGAGATGGAGAGAGACAGATTGTATAAGAAAACAGGATCCATCAATATGCTGTCTACAAGAGACACACCTTAGAGACAAAGATGTGAATTTATTAAAAGTCAGAGTTTGGAAAAAAATATATCAAGCTCACAACAACAAAACAGAGCAGGAGTGGCAATAGTAATCTCAGACAAATACATTTTAAAACAAAATCCACCATAAAAGACAAAGAAGGACATTATATAATGATTAAGGGGATGATCCATCATGAAGGCATAACCATAAGAAACATCTACACATCCAATGACAGCGCTCCAAAGTACATAAAACAAACTCTAACAACACTGAAAAGAGAAACTGACAGTTCCACAATAATAGTAGGAGACTTCAACACACCACTCTCAGTAAAGGACAAAACAAATAAAAGAAACTCGGCAAAGATATCTAAGACCTAAAGGGCACAGTCAACCAACTTGACCTCATAGACATACAAAAGACTCTATCCAACCATTGCAAAGTACACATTCTTTTCCAATGCACATGGAACGTTCTCCAGAATAGACCACATCTTAGGCCACAGAGCAATCCTCAACATGATCCAAAACGTTGAGATAATTCAAAGTGTCTTGTCTGACCATAATGCCATCAAGGTAGAAATTAACAATAGAAAGAGCAAGGAAAAAAAAAACTCAACTACATGGAAACTGAATAATACCCTGCTTACGCATCACTGGGTTATAGAAAAAATCAGAGATGGAATAAAAAAATTCCTAGAATCAAACTAAAATGAAAACACATCATACCAAAAACTTTGGACACAGCAAAGGCAGTCCTCAGAGGACAATTTACAGCAATAGATGCACACATCAAAAAAGAAGAAAGGGACAAAATCAAAACATTAACTACAGAACTCAAACAAATAGAAGGAGAACAGCAGAAAAACAAAAACAAAAACAAAAAACCCACAGCTACCAGAAGAAAGGAAATAGTAAAGATCAGAGCAGAAATAAATGAAATAGAGAAGAGAAAAACAATAGAAAGATCAACAAAACCAAAAGTTGGTTCTTTGAAAGAATCAACCAAATTGACAAACCACTGACCAGACTGATAAAGAAAAACAGGAGGGGATGAAAATAACCCAAATAAGAAATGAAATGGGTGACATTACAACAGACCCAACTGAAGTAAAAAGGATCATAACAGAATATTATGAAAAACTATACACCAACAAATTTGAAAACCTAGAGGAAATGGATAAATTTCTAGAAACACATTACCTACCGAAACTACAACAAAAGTGATGTTGAAAATCTGAACAGACCCATAACAAGAGAAGAGATTGAAAAGGTAATTTAAAAACTCCCAAGAAAAAAAAGCCTGGCCCAGATGGCTTCACTGGAGAATTCTACAAAACATTCAGAGAAGAGCTTGTACCAGTAGTACTCAAGCTATTTCAGAGCATAGAAAAAGAAGCAACACTTCCAAATTCATTCTATGAAGCCAGCATAATGCTGATACCAAAACCAGGCAAAGATGTCACAAAAAAGGAAAATTACAGACCAATATCCCTTATGAATATAGATGCAAAAATTCTTAATAATTTTTAGCCAATAGAATTCAGCATCAAATCAAAAAGAAAAAAGAAAAATACACCACGACCAGGTAGGATTCATACCACGTATGCAAGGATGGTTCAGTGTTAGAAAATCAATCAACTTAATCTACCACATAAATGAAAGGAAAGAAAAGAATCACATGATCATCTCAACTGATGCAAAAAAGGCATTCAACAAAGTCCAACATCCATTCCTGATAAAAACTCTCAATAAATTAGGTATAGAAGGTAAATTTCTCAACATATTAAAGGGCATCTATGCAAAACCAACAGTTAGCATCATTCTTAATGGAGAGAGGCTGAAAACATTCCCCTTGAGAACAGGAACAAAACAAGTATGCCCTTTATCACTGCTCCCATTTAACATTGTGCTAGAAGTTCTAGCTAGAGCAATAAGGCAATAAAAAAGTAACAAAGGGCATCCAAATTGATAATGAAGAAGTTAAACTGTCCCTATTTGTGGATGATATGATACTATACATAGAAAACCCTAAAGACTCCATGAGAAATCTATTGGAACTAATAGAAATATTCAGCCGAGTAGCAGGATACAAGATAAACATACAAAAATCAGTTGGATTCCTATACACCAATAAGGAGAATGATGAAAAGGAAATCAGGAAAACAATACCATTTCTAATAGCCCCTAAATAGATAAAATACTTACGAATCTAACCAGGGATGTAAAAGACCTATACAAATAAAACTACAAAACACTACTGTAACAAACCCAAAGGGATCTACGTAAATGGAAAAACATAACATGCTCACGGATAGGTAGACTCAACATTGTGAAAATGACAATTCTACCCAAAGCAATTTACAAATACAATACAATCTTGATCCAAATACCAACAACATTCTTCAAAGAGCTGGAAAAACTAATCATTAACTTTATATGGAAAGGGAAGAAGCCCTGACTAAGTAAAGCACTACTGAAGAAGAAGAATAAAGTGGAAGGACTCACACTGCCTGACCTCAGGACCTACTATACAGCTACAGAAGTCAAACAGTTTGTTACTGGTACAACGATAGATATATTGACCAATTGTCACAGCGGCGGCAAATGTCGGGACAGCAGAGACAGTAACCAAACACTACTCTTACAGAAAAGTGGGGCCAGAAGGGTCACTCTGAGGAGTCGACCCTGGCTTCAGTCCCAGGAGTTTATTTATAGTCAAGACAGCAAGCAGTGAAGCAAATAACAGAACAATGGGCTTTGGGTGAATAACAATAAGTTTCAGGCAAGGGAGAAGGAATTCGGGTAAACAAGCCAATCAGTAGCGGGAGAATAGGTTTGGGAAAACAAGTCATGCCTAATCTCTTTCCCATCACTGACAATTCTCCAACATGTTGTGTACAGCATAGAGGCCTGTGGGGAACAGCAGTTGTCAAGAGTGTAGCCATGTTTAAATGGCATATATCCTCACATTTCCCCCCTTTTGTTTAATTAATGGAATAAGAATCAAGAGGGTTTTTACTGGTCCAACAAATGCCTGTTAGGATAAAGTAAAATTTGGCTATCAGGGCCTGGCTGATGTGTAGAGAATTTTTGTGAGTCCTTGTGAGCCCAGCTTCAGATGGGGCGCACTCCATATGTTTAAGGAGGAGAAGTAGCATAGCGATGAGTAATACCTGGATTTAGTTGGGCTCCTAGATGGCGGCCATGGCAGGCTCTTTAAACTCACGGTGCTGGTTTTCCACCGGATACCATCTGGTTTTTCACCGGGTTATTACTTAATACCTGGGCTTAGTTGTGCTCCTAGATGGCGGCCATGGCAGGCTCTATAAACTCACAGTGCTGGTTTTCCACCGGATACCATCTGTTTTTTTACCAGGTTGTTACTTAATGCATAGGCTTAATGCTCCTAGATGGTGGCCGTAGCAGGCTCTTTAAACTCACGGTGCTGGTTTTCCACCAGATACCATCTGGTTCTTCACCAGGTTACTTGATAAGAGCAATGCTCTTATCAATTGCATAGCCAGAGTGAGCGGACTCAATGTGCCTTTTAGGAGTGTATGGCAATAGAGGATGATCTTAAAAAGATATTACAATCCTTTGTACTGACAATATCCTGATTGTTGGACCAATGGGTTTCCTCCGATTCTCATTTTGTAAGTTACACACTATCTTTCAACATTCACTAAAATTATTATTCTTGAAAGCTCAAAGATTTATAAAGGCTCAAATCAAACAATGATTTACATAAACTCACTATCAATTGGAAAGGAATCGTCTGAATTGGAAACCCATCTATACAGAAGCATCTAGTCTAGAAGAAACAGAAAATATAGAGGAATTTACACATAAAAAATTTTCATTAGGAACTTACTGATTAACCAAATACAGGTAATTACTGATTATCAAAATAATAACATAGGAAGGGCCTTCTTAAGAGGAGGTCTTTATTTTTCCCATCTCCTGTTTAGGTAACTGGTAATGAATGGTCCAGGTGTAGAAGGCTGACTTCTGTTGGTGATGGGAGATCTTCAGGGAGTAGAGACATCGGATGACTATAAGGAGGCACAAGACTATTAAACATCGTATAGCAAAAAGGATCCAGACACAGAGATTGAGTCCAGAGAACCAATGTGTGGGATTGAGCCAGTAGGCAAAATCATTAATATACTTAATACAGTATAGCCTTATTAGACTCTGATTGTAATCTCAAAAGCTGTTCTTGCAAATGAAATTGTAATTTTTGAATATCACTTTTCAATGGAGAAGCGAAGCTAGCCAGATTATTTTTAACATCCTTCCAGAACTCATTATATGGAAGGGCTGAAGTGAGTGTATTCAGCATCACAGGTTAATTGAAAATGTTCCCATAGGGCTTCTTGTCGTTCTCCAAGCCAAAGGACTGAGTCTTCTAAAGCACCCAGATGCTTAAGGATTTCTTGATCAATATGTGTCATAGTTTTCATTTCACAAGTAACATTTTGCATGTAAGTGTTAAACTGTTGAGCGGTTTGAATAGATTGGGAGAGAGCTACGGTGGCGATAGCTGCCGTAGCTGCAATAGCAGTGGCTGTGATAATAGAGGCTATGAGAATTCCGAGAAAGCTTTTAGTTCGCATTTTTTGTAATGCATTAACAACTTGAGCAAGGGGGGAGCTATCTTGCCAGGGGGGTGTAAGGTTAATGGGAAGCCAAAGGTGGCTTTTTTGTCAAAGAACAAATACAGAATTGATGTTAAGAGTGGAGACATTTTGCCTGGACAGACATGGAGTAATCCAAGTAGAGCCACTGGATAATGTTAATTGAAAAGAGGCATTTATTTTAGTGATATCCAGAGAACTAGAAGTTATAGCAAAAATGTATGGTCGAGACTTGCATATAAGCACAAAATCATTATGGTAATGGAGGGTCCATTGTAATTTGGGAAGTGGGCTCTTGGCATCCTCTGTCCCCCTCAGAAAGGTTCCTGAAAGGAGAGTTCTTTCATAAAAAGGGAGACCTAATCGCCAAGAAAGGATTTTTAATGGGGAAAAACGAGTAGTTGAATAACGTAAGCGAAGAATGGGTCCAGCTAGGCCAGGGTTTCAGGACTTAGAATGTCCTAGGTAATGGCATGGGGTTGCCCACTGCCAAGTGGAGCGATTTGGTAATAAAATTAAACCTTGAGGGCCCCAATTTTCTAGTGAAATGTTGAAAGGGAGAGAGTATGAAGAAAAGTTAGTAGTTCGACAAGTAACCCAAGTATTATTGATAAGGTCTGTAAGAGATAGCTGTGGGTGTTGACATACAGGGATGGAAGGGGGTGAGTGAGTAATATAGGCACTGTTATTGCTGAACGTGCCATTAATGCCTATAGCTTTGATGAAAATTTGCTTAGAATATGCTGGTTGCTTATAGGTGCCATTGTAGTAAATGTAATTCATATACCATTGTTCTAGTATAGGTACACATGCAGAAGCAGTGCATGGTTGAGTAGTGAAACACAAAGGAAGGGCGTCAGCATAGAGTGTCCAATTTGTAGACTGTACAAACCATCCCTCTTCAAGGGAGTTGGTAAGTGGTTTGGAATAGGCCAAATATTGTCCCCTAGTAACGACAATATCATTAGAGGAAAGAGGGGGCTCTGGTTCTTCACAAGTAACTGGGTGGAAGACAGGGGGGATAAGAACATGACCCCAATAGGTGGCTGGGGCAGAGGTTGCTGGTATTTGAGAAAGGAGAAGGAGGAGGACACATACCAAAGTTAGGAATAGATTTTTAGGTGTAGGTGGGGCACCTGTAGTTGAGAGGATATGTTCGGCTTTTGAGGAGAGGGCTTTCAGACCTCCCCATGTTACTGGTATTGCAGAGTTTTGTTGGTCATTCTCCTTCCCCAGGGGAGGGGGTGATGGTGTCAGTTGTGGCTCTGGAGTCAGATAGGATGGCGGCTCTGGCTACCGCAGCAGGGGCAGTGGTGGCAGTTCCCAGTGGAAGGGTGGTGGCTGTCACTGGGTCATGATATGGTTTTACTAATCAGGTGGGAATCCAAAGTGGACCTGTGGGAGACAAAACAGCCACATACCGTCGCCCCCAGGTTAGTAATTCTACAGGTCCTTGCCAGACAGAGGGATTTTGAGGATCTTTATAAAGGACCTGTGGGCAAGGTCGGGTGTCAGGGGGGATAAAATGTCGTTCTGCAGTGGTATGACCATCTTTGGCAACCGATAAAAAGTTAAAAGTAAAGAGAGCTTTGGCAAGTCTTTCATTCTGGTCACCTACTCTAGACCCGTCATCTCCCCCCTTTGTTTATTTAAGAACTGTTTGAGAGTATGATGGACACGTTCTATTATGGCTTGCCCTTGAGGGTTATAAAGAATGCCAGTGGAATGAAGGATATTCCAAGTGGCACAAAATTGTTGAAATTTAGCAGAAGTATATGCAGGCCCATTATCAGTTTTAGGAGCTTGGGGACATCCTATAGTCACAATGGCTTGGGTAATGTGACGACAGGCATGAGTAAAACGTTCCCCAGAAAGGGCTGTGGAATAAAGAAACCCAGAACATGTATCTATGGATACATGGAGATATTTAAGTTTCCCAAAGGGAGGATAGTGTGTTACATCCATTTGCCACAATTGATTGGCTACTAGACCACGTGGGTTGACGCCAGCAGCAAAGGACATGGGAGAAAAGCATTGGCAGTCAGGACAGGTGTGAACAATATGTTGTGCTTCAGTAAGGGAGATAGAAAATTATCTTTGAAGTCCGCATGCATTTTGATGAAAGAAATTATGAGAAGTTCGTGCATTAGAAAAGGCAGAGCCACCAAGTAAATCAACGTGAGAATTGCCATCAGAAAGAGGCCCCAGCAAGGGTGTATGGGAGCTCACATGTACCGCAAAAAAGGGAGAGTTATGGCTATTAAGCAGGGTTTGGAGCCTTTTAAATAAAGTAAATAACTCATAATCGGGACTAAGTCAAAGAGTTACATCGCTAATATGTTGAATAGTGTAAACAACGTAAGCACAATCAGTGATTAAATTGAAAGGCATTGATTTAAAAATTTCAAAAGCAGCAACAGCTGCTGACAACTCGGCACGTTGTGTAGTGGAGGCTTTCTGTGTAATAAAATGCCTCCAGACACCATCCGTCTGCCAAGTGACCGCTCCCTTTCCAGTTTTTCCTGATCCGTCTATAAAGACGGTAGGGGCATTAGCAAGAGATGAAAAAGAGAGCATAGTAGAAAATTGTAAAGGAAGAAGCTGTAGGGTAGAGAGTGGCTTTGAAGTGGGGTAAGAATAAATTATTTGTCCAGTAAAATCAGCCAAAGCGATCTGGAGCTCTTCAGAATTAAGAAGAGCATGATCAAAAGCTGTTTTTGTTACCCCAAAGTATATAAAATGAGGGTCATAACCCAAAAGCTGTTGAGTGCAGGTGCGTCCTTGCATTAATAAGTTAATGCGCTGAGAGAAACGTGTAAACAACTGTTGCGGAGGGCGATAAGGAAGAAAAAGCCACTCAAGTGCTCCAAAGTCAGGAGTAAATTGACAGAGCACGCCTGTAAGACTATGAGGAGTATTTAATAGGAGAAGTTAAAGAGGATGATTTATCTGTAAACAAGTTAAAAATTTTTCTTTAATGGCTTGGTTAACAAGTAATAATTCATGGCGTGCTTGGGGAGAGAGTGTTCTCATAGAAGTTAGAGCAGGGTCACCCTTAAGGGTCTCAATTAAGTGGGCTAGTTGAGAGGTTGTTATGCCGAGTGAAGGTCGGAGCCAATTAATACAACTGAGGATCTTTTGGAGGTCATTTAGAGTTTAGGCCTTGAGAATTATAATTGCTGGTGTTTTAGGATGAATGATATGGGTATCAAGATAGTATCCCAGATACTGCCACGGGGTGAAAGACTGAACCTTTTCAGGGGCTACCTGTAAGCCAAAACCTTGTAACGTGTGTTGAACAGAGACAAAAAGTGAATCAAGTTGTTCTGGTTTGGGATGGGCTAGGAGAATGCCGCCCATATAATGATATATAAGACATGAGGAAAAGGCTCTTCAGACTGGCTTAAGAGCCTTATAAACATAATATTGACAGATAGTTGGACTATTGACCATGCCCTGTGGTAGAACAATCCACTCATAACACTGCATAGGACGACAATTATTCATAGAAGGAACTGAGAAGGCAAATTTAGCACAATCATAGGGATGGAGTGGGATGGTAATAAAACAATCTTTAAGATCAATAATATTAATATGCTATGTTTGAGGAATACGGCTGGATTGGGAATTCCTGGTTGGAGAGGTCCCATAGGGACAAGATGTTGATTAACAGCCATGAAGGAGCCTCCATTTTTTGGATTTTTTAGGGACACAGAAAATAGATGTATTCCAAGGGCTGCAGGAAGGTCGGATGTGTCTGGTCTCCAATTGTTCCTGGACAAGTCTTTTAAGGTGTTCTAATTTTTCTTCTTTAATGGGCCACTGCTCAACCCAAACAGGAGGGCCAGGTATCCAGGTTAATTTTAACAAAGGGTCTGTTTGAGCAGTGGCCCCTATGAAAAATCCTGAGGGGTGCCAATATGAGCATTCCACTGGGAGATTAAATCTCGTCCCCATAATATAGTAGGCAAAGGAAGGATAAAGGGACAGATAGAAGCGGGCTGTCCATCAGGGCTATAGCAAACAATGGGAAGTGTACTTTGAAAAGGACACTGTTCTCCTCCAACTCTGGCGAGGGTTTCAGCAGTCTGCTTCTTGGGCCAAGAAGAGGGCCAGGAATCAGAGGAGAAGATAGTTACATCTGCCCCAGAATCCACGAGCCCTTTAAACATGCGATCATTGACCTGAACAGTAAGATATGGTCGGGAAGATTGTAACTTAGTAACCCAAAAAGTGTCAGTACTGCCGAAACCCCCAGGCCGTCTTGGGGTAGTGCAGGTAAAGGGGACTACAAAGGGAAGTAAAATTAGCTGTGCTATCTTATCAGAGGGAGTAATGTTCCAATAAGAGAGACTGGAAACCATAATTTTAATTTGTCCTTTGCAATCAGAATCTATTACACCAGGATGAACAGTTAGACCTTGAGATGTAATACTAGAGCGACCCATTAGGAGTCCTAAATATCCTCAAGGCAGAGGTCCCCAAACCTGTGTTGCTATAAGAAAAACTTTTCCTGTCTCATCTATTATGACACCTTCTGCCAAGGGTAAATCTAGTCCTGCACTCCCTTCAGTAGCTGCTTTTAAGTCGTTAACCTGCAAGCGTTGTTGTTTGGAATCTATGCCGTGGTTTCCACTCTCCACACTCGGGGGCCCTCTGGATTTTTTGGGGTGCGAGGGGTCTCGCCCCTCTTCCCGTTTCTCAACATAGGGTTGCCTTGATTGTTAAATTGAGATCTTCACTGCTTACCCCAATGACTGTCTTTACCACAGCAGGGACACTTTCGGGTTGGAAATTTAGTGTTGGCATTTTTGTTTTTTAAACTGTGACAGTCCTTCTTAAAATGTCCAGGTTTACCACACCCAAAACAGGTGGCAGTGGATGGACGGACAGCTGCTGCTAATACTTGTGCCTTATGAGTTTCTGTGCCAACATTTTGACATGCTCTAATCATTTCAGCTAGATTAAGACTCTTTGCCTTTAAGGGAGCTAAAACAGCCTGACAGTCAGCATTAGCCTTTTTGTAAGCAAGCTGGAGACAAAGAACTTCAGCTGCTTTTTGGTTATCTACCTGTTGGGAAATGGTCGTTTGGAGACGGTTGATAAAGTCAATGTAAGGCTCGTTTGGTGCTTGGTGAATAGTGGTGAATGAGCCATTGGGTGTTCTGGAATCAGGGATTTTACTCCAGGCTTTGGCAGTAGCATCGGAGGCTTGACTGAATGCTTGTCTATTCATCTGACTTTGGGCCTGGGGAGTGGAATAATTCCCAACACCCAGGAGCATGTCAAGACTAACATGGATATTATGGTTAAGATTGTCTACAGCATAAAGGTTACAATGCTCCTTGTACTCTTGACTCCATACACTAAATTGAGCAGGAGTTAAAACTATCTGCATTAGGAGATTCCAATCCCAGGGGGTCATTTCAAAGCATTGTCCTAAACCTTCCACAATCCCTTTTGTAAAGGAACATTGTAAACCATTCTCTATCATGCTTTTACAAAGTTCCTTAAAAGCTTGAAAGCCAAGGCCATCATGACGGTGTGGTCCTGATCCCCGAATGACAGGATAAGCAGAAAACCCTTCTTTCTCATGGCCCTCTCGCAAACATCGTTCCATAATTGGCTCATACTGTGGGGACTCAGCTTCAGGAGGTACAGAAGATTGAGGGTTATGGACATTTTCTTTGCTAAGGGAGGGAGCCAAAGGAGCTGTCTGTAAGGGCTGCAGGGCAAGGTGACAGTGATGCCAAGCAATAAGAACTGAAGCTGGGATGTTCATGTCATGAATGGTGTTACCGATACGTTCCCATGCTTCTACATCAAGGTTTCCCGACAAGGGAAACCAAGGACAGGCAGACTCAATTAAAAGCAGAAGTTGGGTAAGAGCTTCTTCTGACACCTTAAACTTTAACAATCCTAACAACTGGGTTTTGTGTTGATGCTGTTCAGAAGAAAGAGAACTCCCCATAGCAAGGAGGAATAGGAAAATGAAGGAAAGAATGATAGGAAAGCTCATGGCCCAAAGCCTGAAATCCCTTGAGGGAGCATACGAGAAAGCCTCGCCACTCCTGGGGCTATAGCAGACCCAGATGAGAACGTCTGGGAAAGTTCTGCCCAAGGAAACATCCTGCCGCTCCCGAGGCAGTAAGAGCAGCCTGAAATGGATGTGTGCTGTACTTATCACCTTCGGGGACTGAGTGTGAGGATGTCTACAGCACCCTCACACGGGGCACCATCTGTTGCAGCAGCAGCGTATGTCGGGATGGCAGAGACAGTAACCAAACACTACTCTTACAGAGAAGTGGGGCCAGGATGGTCACTCTGAGGGGTCGACCCCAGCTTCAGTCCCAGGAGTTTATTTATAGTCAATACAGCAAGCAGTGAAGCAAATAACAGAACAATGTGCTTTGGGTGAATAACAATAAGTTTCAGGCAAGGGAGAAGGAATTCAGGTAAACAAGCCAATCAGTAACGGGACAATCGGTTTGGGAAAACAAGTTATGCCTAATCTCTTTCCCATCACTGACAAGTCTCCAACATGTTGTGTACAGCATAGAGGCCTGTGGGGAACTGCAGTTGTCAAGACTGTAGTCATGTTTAAATGGCATATATCCCCACAACCAATGGAACAGAATTGAGAACCCAGATGTAAATCCATCCACCTACCGTCACCTGATCTTCAACAAGGGCCCAAAATCCTTCAGATTGGGAAAAGACACTCTTTTTAACAAATGGTGCTAGCAAAACTGGATATCCATCTGCAAAAAATGAAACAGGACCCATACCTCATGCCATATATAAAAACTAATTCAATATAGATCAAAGACCTAAATATAAAGCCAAAAACTACAAAGTTCATAGAAGAAAAAACAAGACCAATGCTACAGGCCCTAATACATGGCATTAACAGGATAAAAACCATAACCATCAACACAAAAACCCCAGAAGATAAGCTAGACCACTGGGATCTACTAAAAATCAAACACCTATGCTCTTCAAAAGACTTTACCAAAAGAGTCAAAAGAGAACCTACAGACTGGGAAAAAATTTTGGGGCAGTATAAGTCAGACAAAGGTCTAATCTCCATAATCTACAAGAAAATCCAACACCTCTACAACAAAAAGACAAATAATCCTATTAAAAAATGGTCAAAGGAAATGAACAGACACTTCACCAAAGCAGACATTCAAATGGCCAACAGACACATGAGGAAAAGCTCGCAATCACTAGCCCTTAGAGGAATGCAAATTAAAACCACAATGAGATATCATCTCACCCCGGCATTACTGGCGCGAGTCAAAAACACTGGAAATAACAAATGTCGGAGGGGTTGTGGCGAGATTGGAACTCTTATGCACTGCTGGTGGGAATGCGAAATGATACAACCATTTTGGAAAATGACTTGGTGAGTCCTTAGAAAGCTAGAAATAGAAATACCATATGATCCAGCAATTCCACTCCTAGGAATATATCCTAGAGAAATGAGTCATCTCTCAAATAGACATATGCACACCTAGTTCATGGCAGCATTGTTCACAATAGCAAAAAGATGGAATCAACTTAGATGCCCATCAGCAGATGAATGGATAAACAAACTATGGTACATACACACAATGGAGTACTATGCAACGAGAAAGAACAAGGATGAATCCGTGAAGCATCTCATAACATGGATGAAACTGGAGGACATTATGCTGAGTGAAATAAGTCAATCACAAAAGGACAAATATTGTATGAGATCTCTGTTGTAAAAACCCATGAAAACTTCACACAAAAAGTAACAATCTTTGTTGGTGACCAAGGATGGGAGGGGTGGGGGGAGGATACTGAATAGACAATAGATAAGTGGTATCTTGGGTGAAGGATGGAACAGTATACAATTCTGGGGAACCCAGCACAACTTGTACAAGGAAAGGTCATGGAAGCTCCATAGACACATCCAAAGTTCCTAAGGGTCTGAATTGCTGGGCGGAGGGCTGTGGGGACCATGGTCTCAGAGAACATCTAGCTCAATTGGCATAAGACAGTTTATAAAGACAATGTCTACATTCTACCTTGGTGAGTAGCATCTGGGGTCTTAAAACCTGTGAGCAGCCATCTAAGATACTCCACTGGTCTCATCTCTTCAGGAGCAAGGGAGAATGAAGAGAATAGGATAAAAGGAAAATATTAGTCCAAAGGACTAGTTGACCACCACTACCAAGGCCTCCACCAGACTGAGTCCAGTACAGCTAGATGGTACCTGGCTACCACCACTGACTGCTCTGACTGGGATCACAATGGAGGTTTCTGAATGGAGCTGGAGAAGGACGTAAAATAAAATTCTAACACACACATGAAAAGACCAGATTTACTGGCCTAAAGGAGACTGGAGAAACCCCAAGAGTATGGCCCTCAGACACCCTTTTAGCTCAGTGGTGAAGTCACTTCCAAGTTCACTGTTCAGCCAGGGATGTGACATTTCCCATTAAACCAAAAGGGACTAATGAGGCACAGCAGTCCAGGGACAAAGGCTAGAAGGCAGACGGGACAGGAAAGCTGGTGATAGGGAACCCAAGGTTGAGTAAGGACAGTGTTGATGTGTCGTGAGGTTGTTAACCATTGTCATAGGACAACACGTGTACTAACTGTTTAATGAGAAACTATTTGTTCTGTAAACCTTCACCTGAAGTTAAAAGAAAAGAAAAGAAGGAAATACCGGGAGCATAGTGTGTCCTTTGGACCTGGAGTCATTGAGCTGAGAAGCTCCTAGTCCAGGGGAAGATTGATGACTAGGACCTTCCCCCAGAGCCCACAGAGAGAGAAAGCCTTCCCCTGGAGCTGACACCCTGAATTCAGACTTCTAACCTACTAGACTGTGAGAGAATAAATTTATTTTCGTTAAAGCCATCCACTTGTGGTATTTCTGTTATACCAGTACTAGATGACTAAGACATACATTATTTTCTGTTTTTTTTGATTCATGCCAGTAATATGATGCTGAATTCTATTGGCTAGAATTTTGTTGAGAATTTTTACATATATATTCATGAGAGACATTGGTCTATAATTTTCTTTTTGTGATGTCTTTGCCTGGTTTTGGTATCAGGGTTATGCTGGCTTCATAGAATGAATTTGGAAGTATCCCCTTCCTTTTCTGTGTTCTGAAATAGTTTGAGTAGTACTGGTGCAAGCTCTTCTCTGAATGTTTGGTAGAATTCTTCAGTGATGCCATCTGGGTCAGGGCTTTTTTTTGTTGGGAGTTTTTTTTATTATTATTACTTTTTCAATCTCTTCTCTTATGGATCTGTTCAGATTTTCTACTGCAGTTTGTGTTAGTTTAGGTATGTAGTGTGTTTCTAGAAATTTGTTCATTTCCTCTAGGTTTTCAAATTTGGTATAGTTTTTCATAGTACTCTGTTGTAATCCTTTTTATTTCAGTTGGGTCTATTGTAATGTCCCACATTTCATTTCTCATTTGGGTAATTTGTGTCTTCTCCTGTTTTTCTTTTGTTGATTTGGCCAAGGTTTGTCAATTTTGTTGATCCTCTCAAAGAACCAACTTTTGGTTTTGTTGATCCTTTCTATTGATTTTCTATTTCATTTATTTCTGCTGTGATCTTTATTATTTCCCCTCTTCTGGTGGCTGTGGGCTTCTTTTGCTGTTTTCTTTCTATTTGTTCTATTGTATATCTATAGTTTTGATTTTGTCCCTTTCTTCTTTTTTAACATGTGCATCTTTTGCTATAAATTGCCCCCTGAGCGTTGCCTTTCCTGTGTCCCAAAGATTTTGGTATGATGTATTTTCATTTTTGTTTGATTCTAGGAATTTTTTTTATTCCATGTTTGATGTCTTCTATTACCCAGTGGTTTTTAAGCAGGGTGTTACTCAGTTTCCATGTATCGTTTTTTTTTTTTTCCTTGCTCTTTTGTTAATTTCTACTTTGATGGCATTCTTATCAGAGAAGATACTTTGTATTAATCAATGTTTTGGATTTTGTTGAGAGTTGCTTTGTGGCCTAAGACGTGGTCTATTCTGGAGAATGTTCCATGTGTGTTGGAAAAGAACGTGTGCTTTGCTGCTGTTGGGTGGAGCGTTCTATATATGTCTATGAGATCAGGTTGGTTGATTGTGGCCTTTAGATCTTCTGTATCTTTGTTGAGTTTCTTTCTAGATGTTCTGTCCTTTACTAAGAGTGGTGTGTTGAAGTCTCCTACTGTTATTGTGGAACTGTCAATTTCTCTTTTCAGTGCTGTTAATGTTTGTTTTATGTATTTTGGAGCCCTGTCATTGTGTATGTAGATATTTATTATGTTATGTCCTCATGGTGGATTGTCCCTTTAATCATTATATAATGATCTTACTTGTCTTTTATGGTGGATTTTGTTTTAGTCTACCTGAGATTAGTTTTGCCGCTTCTCTTTTTTGGTTGCTGTTTTCTTCATATATTTTTTTCCAACCTTTGATTTTTAATATATTTATGTCTTTGTTTCTAAGGTACGTCTCTTGTAGACAGCATATTGCTGGGTCATGTTAGTATTTTCACCCCTCTATGATTATTTCCTTAGAAAAATTTGCTAGAGATTGAATTTCTGATTAGATCTTAAAAGTTAATAATTTCTTAAAGACCTATTTAATCACCAAACCACAGTTATTAGACATACAGAACTTTCCTTGAAGTTTAAAGGAAGTAGTGCAAATACCATCTTTTTATCTGGTTTCTTCGGGTGTGGGAAGGAGGGAGGGAGAGTATGGTAATATGTAATATAGGTGATAACAGAATCTTATTTCCTAAGTTCTGACATTTTAAATGCTTACTGCTTAAGTATCATCAGAATAAACATTGTATCTTGCTAAATGTTGGTAATGACACTGGATTTTTCAGCTATTTTCAACTATTCTAGTTGTTCTGAATATAGTACATTGTATACACACACATGTAAAATACTGCAGTAAATTGTAAGGTGATGGTTAGTGCCTAGGCAAGATGTGAATTTGCCTCTTGTGGATGCTTAGGTTATCTATTACGTTTTGCATGAAGATAATTGTATCAAACGATAACATAGCTAATTGATGGCAAATCCATTCTTAGACCCTCTCTATTGCTAAATTCTCTTCTATTCATTAGGGTTGTAGCCACATGAATAAGTATCATCTTTTAAAATTAAATGGCTTCAAGTGACAAGTAGAAGTAATTTTGGTGAAATATGTAGGTGGAAGGTGTAGGCATTTTAAAAGTAACTGTTGAAACAGACAAGTTATATATGTAAACCAAGTTTTTTGTAAAATCAAGCATATTTTAAATGTACTAGAGAAAGTCGCTCTTTAAAAACATTATTTGATAATTCCTTCAGTGAAGTAATCATTGGATGTTTTCTTAGATCTATTTCAGTGCCAATGTTCTTTGAGATAAAGCAATTCCAGTCAGAGAGCACTCTGGGGTTTCACAGATAGTGCTCTAGTGAGTGGTAATTCCATACATCTTATGATGCTATTCTATAGAGAAACAAGGAGAATCATCAGGATTTCATTACCGGTATTTGTAGACTCATGGGATTTAATAAATCATGAAACTTGAAAGATGGACAAGTTCACAAGGTAATGAGCATTTGTTTGAAAAGCTTTTAAAGACTGTTCTCCAAGAATGGAGAAATGGAAAAGGTTGATCAAGAGGTCTGAAGTTGATTAATTTATCATTCTATCTGTTTTGGGTCAAATACATTTCAAGGTCCCTGGGTGGTGCACACAATTTGCACTGACTACTAACCTCAGTGTTGGCAGATCAAACCCACCCAAGGGCATAATGAAAGAAAGGTCTGGCAATCTGCTTCTGAAAGGTCACAGTCTTGGAAACCCCGGGGAGTGAAGCTTTACTCTGCAAAATATGGAGCCACGACTCAATGACAACTGTTTTTTTTTTTTTTTTTTTAACCAGATGTTTAATGATAGACATAGTATAGGTCATCAAACACTAGAGCCAGAAGGTATCTTAGAAACCATTTAGTCTGATTCTTCCCTTTCATAGATGATGAAGCAGAGGCCCAGAGATTTCCTAAAGGAAATATATAGACTTAGGTTCTATTCTAGGTTTCCTGTTTCTCAATCCAGAGCTCTTTCCACATGTTGACTTTATTATGAGACACATCACCAGCTGGGAATACAAGTATGTGCTGCATAACATCCATTCGGCCACGTCCAACCACATGCATCCGATCTCATAAGGTTACAACAGAGTTCAGAAATTCTGATCAGGGAACAGGATGTAGAGGATGTACTTCCCTAAGCACTGTAGAGATTATCTGTCTCTCATTAGCTCTGCCCTGGGGTGGCAGGGTGGGGGTCCTAGTGTCCGTCCACAGCTGCCTATCCCACCTTGATTGCTTAGGCAGGGACCACACATATGCCCCTGCAAGGCTGCTATCCATTCAACCAGGATGTCCTGCACATCGTGCCCTGACCTCATGCCCTGACCCAGGCCACAGCTTCTTGAGTGGTGGCAGCTGTCCAATTGTCTGTGCTGGGGAATTTCTGGGGAGGAGCTGGAAAGGCAGGAAGGCAGGCAGGGAGGAAGGAAGGGAGGGGAGCCAGCAGCACGCCTGGAAGTGGTTGGCTGGATGGCAAGTGAGCACGGCAATGTGGGGCCAGGCACAGTTCTTGGAGACCTGGCAGTGAACACACAGGAGTGATGGCAGCAGAGCCAGTTTTTGGCAATCCCTCACCACAGCAGTGCAGCGTGGGTCCTGGGCCCACCCGGTGACCGTCCCACGTGTCTCTCTCCTGTATATAGTATGGTGTTTGCACAATGTCCAAATCACATAACGTCCTATTTTACAGAACAGTATTGTGGAAGTTAAGCAATGCATACCTGTACCTGGTTTGTACTTTCACTGAAGGGCCATGTTGGGTTGATGAATCTTGACAATGTCCCAGTGGATAAGCGGTATTTGATGGCCTCCTCTCTCTAAACGCAGGTTTTACTCTGAGAAGGAATAGACTGCATTATTTATCCCCTCCTGTCTGCAATTCCCATTTTCTTTTTATCTGTCTGCAAGCTGATTTTTGTTAGGGGCATTTAATTTTCAGGCCCTGTCTGTGATTGAATCTGTATGTATTTTCTTCTACTACTTTTCTTTTGGCCTGCTTCTACACATTCTCTTTATCTTCATTGTCATCAAATATTTCATTTACTGGACTCCTTTCTCATTTGTAAAGTATAACTTCATTTTATTATTTTTCTTCAGTCTCACACTCATTTTGAGTAATGTGCTTTTATCACACACTTTTCTCCCAGGAAAATAAAGAAGGACTACAAGACTGGGCTGTGGGGTTGGGGGTTGGGGGGAGGGGTCATTTCTGTAAGGAATGAAAACTAAATTCTATTTTTTTTTTATTGTTGTAGTTAAATGAAGTTTACATTTCAAGTTAGTCTCCCTTACAATTTTATAAATACATTGTTATGTGACCCTAATTGATCACCCCATTCTGCGACAGCACACTCCTCCTTTCTGTCCCTGATTCTCCATGTCCATTCAACCAGTTCCTAACCCTCTCTGCCTTCCCATCTCACCTCTGCACCGAAGCTGCGGCTTTGGTCTCTTGTATCTACATAACTAAGAGGCACATTCTTCACCGGTATCACTTTATGCCCCACAGTCCATTCCAATCCCTGTCTGAAGGGTTGGCATCAGAAATTGTTTAAGTTCTGGGCTGATAGAGAGTCCAGGGGCCAGTCTTTCTGGGGTACCGCCAGTCTCAGTCAGACCAATAAGTCTGATCTTCTTACTAGAATTTGAGTTCTGCACCCCATCTTTCTGCTGCTCCATCAGGGACTCTCTGTTGTGTTCCCTGTCAGGGTGGTCATTGGTGGTTGCCGGGCACCATCTAGATCTTCTGGTCTCAGGCTGATGAAGTCTCTGGTTTATGTGGCCTTTTCTGTCTCTTTGGCTAATACTTTCCTCGTGTCTTTGGTGTTCTTCATTCTCCTTTACTCCAGGTGGTTGGGACCAATTGATGCATCTCAGTTGGCAGCTTGCAAGCTTTTAACACCCCAGACGCCACTCACCAAAGTAGCATGCAGAACATTTTCTTAATAAGCTTTGTTATGCCAATTGACCTAGATGCCCCCTGAAAACTTGGTCCCAGATCCATACTCCTGCTACTCTGTCTCTCAAAATGTTTGATTGTATTCAGGAAACTTCTTACCTTTGGTTTAGTCCAGTTGTGCTGACTTCCCCTGTAGTGTGTGCTGTCCTTCCCTTCACCTAAGATGATTTTTATCTACTATCTAGTTAGTGAATAACACTCACCCTCCCTCCCCACCCCCTTAACCATCAAAGAATGTTTTCTTCTGTGTTTAAACCTTTTCTTGAGTTCTTATAATAGTGGTCTTATACAGTATTTGTCCTTCTGTGACTGACGAAATTCACTCAGCTTCCACCATGTTATATGTTTCACAGCTTCATCGTTACATAGTATTCCATTGCGTGGATATACCATGATTTGTTTATTCATTCATCCATTGATGGGCACCTAGGTTGTATCCATCTTTTTGCTGTTGTGAACAGTGTTGCTGTGAACATGGGTGTGCATATATCTATTCGTGTGATGGCTCTTATTTCTCTAGGATATATTCCAAGGAGCAGAATTGCTGGATAGTATGGTACTTCTATTTCTAGCTTTTAAAGGAAGTGCCAAATCTTTTTCCAAAGTGGTTGTACCATTTTACATTCCCATCAACAGTGTATAAGTGTTCCAGTCTCTCCAAAACCTCTCCAGAATTTATTATTTTGTATTTTTTGGATTACGGCTAGCCTTGTTGGGGTGAGATGATATCTGATTGTAGTTTTGATCTGCATTTCTCTAATGGCTAATGATCATGAGCATTTCTTCATGTGTCCGTTAGCCGCCTGAATATCTTCTTTGTTGAAGCACTTGTTCATATCCTTTGCTCATTTTTAATTGGGTTATATGTCTTTTTGTTGTTCAGGTTTTGCTGTATCTTGTAGATTTTAGAGATTAGATGCTGATCGGATTTGTCACAGTCAAAATTTTTTCCCAGTCTGTAGATTTTCTTTTTACTCTTATGGTGAAGTCTTTTGATGAACATAAATGTTTCATTTTTAGGAGCTCCTGTTTATCTAGTGGTGCTTGTGCACTGTTAACTATGGTTCGTATTGTTTATGCCATGTATTAGGGCTCCTAGCATTGTCCCCATTTTTTCTTCTATGATATTTATCATTTTCGATTTTATACTTAAGTCTTTTATGCATTTTGAGTTAGTTTTTGTACATGGTGTGACGTATGGGTCTTGTTTCAGTTTTTGCAGATGGATATCCAGTTATGCCAGCACTGTTTGTTAAAGAGACCATGTTTTCCCCAATTAACAGACTCTGGGCCTTTGTCAAATATTAGCTGCTCATAGGTGGGTGAGCTTATATCTGGATTCTCAACTCTGTTCAATTGGTCTGTGTATCAGTTCTTGTACCAGTACCAGGCAGTTTTGACTATTGTGGATGTATACTAGGTCCTAAACTCAGGTAGTAAGGTCTCCCACTTTGTTCTTCTTCTTGAGTAATGCTTTCTTTATTAGCAGCCTCTTCCCTTTCCATTCGTTTCTTCATCTCATTAAAAAATGCTGGTGAATTTGGATTGGGATTGCATTGTATCTGTAGATTGCTTTGGGTAGAATTGACATTTTCAGTATGTTGGGTCTACCTATCCATGAGCAAGGTATTTCCACTTATGCAGGTCTCTTTTAGTTTCTTGCAGTAGTGTCTTGTTGTTTTCTCTGTACAGATCATTTATGTCTGGTTAGATTTATTCCTAAGTATTTTATCTTCTTGGGAGGTATTGTAAATGATATTGATTTGGTAATTTCCTCTTCAAGGTTCTCTTTGTTAGTGTAAAGGAATCCAATGGATTTTTGTATGTTTAGCTGGTATCCTGAAACTTTGCTGAAATCTTCTATTAGTTCCAGTAGTTTTCTTTTGAATTCTTTGGGGTTTTCTCTGTAGAAGATCATATCATCTGCAATTAGAGAAACTTTGCCTTCTTCCCTACCAATCTGTATGCCCTTTATTTCTTTTTCGAGCCTAACTGCTCTGGCTAAGACCTCCACCACAATATTGAATAAGAGTGGTGATAGAGGGCATCCGTATCTGGTTCCCATTCTCAACGGGAATGCTTTCAAAGTGTCTCCATTTAGAATGATGCTGGCTGTTGGTTTTGTATTAATGCCCTTAATTATATTGAGGAAATTCACTTCTATTCATATTTTGTTGAGAGTTATCATGAGTGGGTATTGGACTTTGTCGAATGGCTTTTCTACATCGATTGATAATATAATGTGTTTCTTGTCTTTTGTTTTATTTATGTGATGGATTACATTCATTGTTTGTCTAATATTGAACCATGCCTACATACCCGGTATAAATCCCACTTGGTCATGGTGAATTATTTTCTTGATATGTTCCTGAATTCTACTGGCTAGAATTTTGCTAAGGATTTTTGTGTCAATGTTCATGAGGGATATTGGTGTGTAATTTTCTTTTTCTGTAGTGTCTTTACCTGGTTTTGGTATCATGGTTATGCTGGCTTCATGAATGAGTTTGGGAGTACTCCATTCTTTTCTATCCTCTGAATTACCTTTAGTAGAAGTGGTGTTAGCTCTTCCCTGAAAGTTTGGTAGAATTCTCCAGTGAAACCATCCAGGCCAGGGCTTTCTTTTTTTTCTTGGGAGTTTTTTAATAACATTTTCAATCTCTTCTTTTGTTATGTGTTTATTTAGTTGTTCTACCTGTGTTTGTGTTAATTTAGGAAGGTAGTGAGTTTCCAGAAATTTCTCCATTTCCTCTAGGTTTTCAAATTTGTCAGAGTACAATTTTTCATAGTAATCTGTTATGATTCTTTTAATTTCACTTGGGTCTGTTGTGATATCACCCCTCTCATTTCTTATACAGGTTATCTGCTTCCTTTCCTGTTTTTCTTTTGTCCACTTGGCCAATGGTTTATCAATTTTGTTGATCTTTTCAAAGAACCAACTTTTGGACTTTTAACTCTTTCAATTGTTTTTCTCTTGTCTATTTCATTTAATTCTGCTCTAATTCTTAGTATTTCCTTCCTTCTGGGACCTGTGGGCATCTTTTGCTGCTCTCTTTCTACTTGTTCCACTTGTGGGGATAATGTTTTGATTATGGCTCTTTCTTCTTTTTGGATGTGTGCATTTATTGCTATAAACTGACCTCTGAGCACAGCTTTGCTGTGTCCCAAAGGTTCTGGTAGGATTTGTTTTCATTTGTGTCTGATTCTATGAATTTCGTTATTCCCTTCTTAATTTCTTCTGTAACCCAGTAGTTTTTGAATAAGGTGTTGTTCAGTTTCCACAAGTTTGATTTTTTTTTCCTTGCTTTTTGCGCTGTTGACTTCCACTTTTATGGCTATATGGTCAGAAAAGATGCTTTGTAATATTTTGACACTTTGGATTTTGTTAAGGCTTGCTTTATAGCCTAATATGTGATGTATTCTGGAGAATGTTCCATGTGCTTTGGAAAAGAAATTATACTTGGCTGCTGTTGGGTGGAGTGTTCGGTATATGTCTATGAGATCAAGTTGGTTGATTGTAGCATTTAGCTCTTCTGTGTCTTTGCTGAGCTTCCTTCTGGGTGTTTTGTCCTTCACCAAAAGTGGTGTGTTGAAGTCTCCTATTACTATTGTGGGGCAGTCTGTCTCTCTTTTCAGTGTCGTTAGAATTTGTTTTATGTATTTTGGAGCTCTGTCGTTGGGTGCCTAAATACTTATTATAGTTATGTCCTCCTGGTATATTGACCCTTTAAATGTTCTATACTGCACTTCCTTAACATTTGTGGTGGATTTCACTTTAAAGTCTATTTTGTCAGAGATTAATATTGCCACTCCTGCTCGTTTTTGAGTGTTGTTTGCTTGATATATGTTTTTCCATCCTTTGAGTTTTAGCCTGTTTGTGTCTTTATGTCTAAGGTGCGTGTCTTCTAGGCAGCATATAGATGGATCATGCTTTTTTATCCAATCTGCCACTGTCTGTCTCTTTATTGGTGCATTAAGTCCTTTTACATTCATTGTAATTATTGAAAGGTATGAGTTTACTGCTGTCATCCTGATATCTCTTTTTGTGTATTGTTCTCAGTTTCTTTGTTACCCTTAATTTTCTGGCTGAGTCATTTTTCTTTATGTATTTTTTTATCTTTTTCATTGTTGTAGATTTTGTGTTTTCTGAGTCTTTATATTTATCTGCTTTTTATTTTGATTTGTAGGATTTTTAGATTCCTTTGTGTTTACCTTAATGTTTCACCCTATTTTTCTAAGTTTATACCAGTCTTTTATTTCTTTATATCACCTTGACTTCCCCTCCATATGAAAAATCAATGTCTGCATTTTTTGGGTCCCTCTTTTTTGTTTTAATGTTGTCCTTTTTTACATGTTGACATCTCTGTTTCCCTATTTTCAATGTTTTAGCTTTGATGTATTTTTGACTTCCCCATCTGAGTCAATGTCTGGTAGCTCTGCCCTGTGTTCTAATCTTGCGTTGTTATCTGATATTATTGATTATCCAACTGTTGACTCCCTTTAGTATTTTTTGTAATTTTGGTTTGGTTTTTGCAAGTTCCCTGAACTTCTGTTTATCTGGAAACGCCCAATTTCACCATCATATTTGAGAGACAGTTTTGCTGGATATATAATTCTTGGCTGGCAGTTGTTTTCCTTCAAGTCTTTATATATGTCATCCCATCACCTTCTAGCCTGCATGGTTTCTGCTGAGTAGTCCGAGCTTATTCTAATTGACTCTCCTTTGTAGATGACTTTTCTTTTACCCCTAGCTGCACTTAAAATTCTCTCTTCATCTTTGGTTTTGGTAAGTTTGATTATAATATGTCTTGGTGAGTTTCTTTTGGGATCTACCTTATGTAGGGTTCGATGAGCATCTTGGATAGATGTCTTCTCATCTTTCATGATATCAGGGAAGTTTTCTGTCAATAAATCATCAACAATTTTCTCTGTATTTTCTCTTATCCCCCCTGTTCTGGTACTCTAATCACTCATAGGTTATTTCTCTTGATAGAGTCCCACACGACTCTTAGAGTTTCTTCATTGTTTTTAATAATTTTATCTGATTTTTCCTCAAATAAGTTGGTGTCAAGAGCTTTATCTTTAATGTCACTAATTCTAAATTTTACTGCCTCATTTCTAGTCCTATGACTTTCTACTGAGTTGTTTAATTATGAAATTTTATTGTTAATCTTCTGGACTTCTGATTGCTGTCTTTCTATGGATTCTTGCAGCCTATTAAATTTGTCATTATGCTCTTGAAAAACTTTTTAAAGTTCCACTAGTACTTTGTATGTTCTTTGGCCGTTTCTACATTTTGTGAATACCTTCCTAATTTATAGAAGAGTCCTGTATATTAATGTTTTGTATTCTGTGTCTAGTAATGCCAAGAAATTCTCTTCCTCCAGAGAATTTATTGATTCTTTATTTTGGGAGCTTTCTGAAGCCATTATGGACTGCTTCTTTATGTGATTTGATACTGACTGTTGTCTCCAAGCCATCAATAAGTTTTTATAATTTTATTTCATATTTGTTTAGTGAGTCCTAGCTTCTTATTTTGTTTTATTTTGATATGCCCAAATAGGCAGCTCGTGTGTGCTAGTTTGATTATTGGTGCTTTTGGAGCTCTAACGTCCTGTCACCAGATAGTTAGTTCTGCAACTAAGTATGCACACACAGGTGTCTGTTCAATTTTCCTGTATGGGTTCAGTTCAGGTGTCTAGGCAGTCAGTCACCAACTATATGGTGCATTCTCTCACCTACAGTCTTAGAGAGGCATGGGTCATTGGTGTAGTCACTGGTATCTGGCTGCAGTAGGGGGTGACATGCTAAGCCAGGCAAGGGTTGACCTCTGCCCCTGAGAGTCTGAAAGGAAAGCGTGTGCCTATTCCCTAGGGTGAGTAGGTAGGTGAGTTTTGCAGCCGGACTATGAGCACTCCACTCTATTGGCTGTAAAGACTCAAGGGCACCACTTATTTTTGGACTCCTGTAGTAGGTGACTAGGTGGCATAGGTGAAGCCACCAGTCCTCAAGCCCATGGTGCAGATCAGTAAATGTGCCTGCTCAAAGGGAGGATCACAAATCTGCCACTTCACAGCTCAAACAGTTGAAGTTAAACTTCAGATTTTTACCCTGTTGTACTGTGGTAGTGAGGGTTAATGTTGTTGAGATGGGTCCACACAAGTCTATACAGGGGTATAAGGCACTCAAAGTCTGCGGAACCATTATGCCTGTGCCTAGCAAAGTATCTGTGCCAACACTGAGTTCCTGGCTTAGGGGAGGCAGTAGCTTATTTGTTCCCTCTCCAAGGCCAGGAAAATGGGTCAGGGCACCTTTTGGGATCTACTTCCGGTCCAGTGGACTCAGACTTCAGAAAGCCAGAACTGTGCAGAGTGGGGAGGGAGGAGGTAAAAGGGAAAGAGGTTTTTCCCAAATGGTTTTTTTTTTTTTCTTTTTTTAAATCCCTGCGAAAGGCTGAATGCACGTACTTGTCTTTCGCCATTTGTGAGCTGCTTTTCACTGGTTTGGGGTGTCCGAGCAGAATCTCTGCTGCCGGATCTCTCTCCATGTGGAAACTGCCTCCTGAGCAAGTGCGCAGGTTTTTCTCTACTTCACTGAGTATCTCGGAGCCAGTCGGGACTGAAGAGCTGGATCCCAGTCCGGTCTAGCACTTCTCATTTCTTCAGAACCGTCTCCCTCTCGCCCCACCACTCAGTCCGATTTCTCAACTTTGCCTTGTTCAAGGCTCCTAGATATTGATATACAATCAAATCACTTGTTTTTCCAGTTCTTTGTTGTAAGAGGAATATAGGAAGCTGTTTGACTACTCCGCCATATTGGCCCCATCTCTGAAAAGTAAATTCATAGTTTGACTGTGTCTTAGTTGAAACTAGGACTTCTTTTCCTTCATCTTCTTTATTTTTGGTAAATATTTTTAGGATAAGTAAGGAATAATCTAAATCCCAGATTATACCTGAATTCTTAGCCGTTTCCTAGTTAGCTAAAAGGCTCACTATACCCCTTCTATTCACTTAAACACACACACACAACTTGCTTAAATAAACCAAAAAAGAAAATCAAGAGGAACTGATACTAACAATTTATCCTTCTGTAGTCACCCTGAAAGCCCATTGCCATTGAGCTGATTCCAACTCATAGTGACCCTATAACACAGAGTAGAGAACCGCATAGGGTTTCCAAAGAGGAGCTGGTGGATTTGAACTGCCATCCTTTTGGTTTCCAGCCAAGCTCTTAACCACTGCACCACCAGGGCTCCATAGTCAATATCTTATTAAATTTATCACTATAAAATAAGTCTTATCAAAAAATATCACAGTTGAACATGGCAGAGTAGTTAGATGCTTCCTACATCCCTCTTACAATAAAGACCCGGAAAAACAAGTGATTTGATTCTATATGAATATCTAGGAGCCCAGAAGAAGGCAAAGTTGAAGACTCTGTCTGAGTGATGGGGTGAGGCAGAAGCTTTGTAAGAAGCAAAGAGTGTCAGAGCCACAGCAGCGAAATTGCAGTGCTGCAGCTATGCCAGTCCACAATGAAGCAGACAAACAGCTGTGCTGTGCTTGTGCTTGGGAAACAGTTTCCACATCGAGAGAGACCCGGCAGCAAAGATTCTGCTTGGACACTCTGAACCAGTGAAAAGCAACTCCCAAGAGGCTAAGATAAGTGCATGTGTACACCCTTTCACAGGAATTAAAAAAAAAAAAAAAAGCCCATTTGGGAAAAAAACCTCTCTACCTTTTACCTCCTCCCTCCGCGCTCTGCACCAGGAGTCTGCTGGGCCGGAAGTAGATCCCAAAAGGTGCCCTGACCCATTCTCCTGGCCTTGGAGAGGGAACAAATAAGCTTCTGGCTCCCTTAGGCCAGGGACACAGGGTCAGCACAGCTCCTTTGCTGGGCACAAGCATCAGGGGTCTACAGACTCATAGAGTCTTACACTCCTCTAGAGACTTGTGGGGACCCATGTCAACAGCGTTAGTCCTCACTGCCACAGTACAACAGGGCAAACATCTGAAGTTTAACTTCAACAGCTTCAGCTGTGAACTGGCAGATTTGTGACCCTAGAAACAGCCCTGCACCTTAGGTAGGCACTTATGTAGATCTGCTGCAGGGGCTTGAGGACTGGTGGTAGCACCTAAAGTGCCTAGTCTACTGTTACAGGAGTCCAAGAAAAAGTGATGCCCTCGAGTCTTTACAGCCAACAGAGTGGGGTGCTCATAGTCTGGCTGCAAAACTCACCTGCCTACTCACCCTAGAGAATAAGGATATGCTTTCCTTTCAGACTCTCAGGGCCAGCCATCAGCCACCTGCCTGGCTCAGCGCTTGATCCTCTGCCACAGCCAGAGTCCAGTGCCTACACCAATAACCGATGCCTCTTTAGGACTGGGGGTGAGAGCCTGCATCACGCACTTGGTGATCAACTGCTTGAACACCTGAACTGAACCCATATAGGAAAATTTAATGGCCTCTTGTGTGCACATACTTAGTTACAGAACTAACTACCTGGTGACAGTAGGTCAGAGATCCAAAGGTGTCAAAAATCAAACTAGTGCACACGAGCAGCCTATTTAGGTATATCAAAACAAAACAAAATAAGAAGCGAGATCTCACTAAACAAATACAAAGTAAAATTATAATAAATTATTGATGGATTGGAGACAACAGTCAATATCAACTCACATAAAAAGGCAGTCTATGATGGCTTCAGCACGCTCCCAAAATAAAGAATCAATAAATTCTCTGGAGGAAGAGAACTTCTTGGAATTACCACAGGCAGAATGCAAAAGATTATATACAGAACTCTTCTATAAATTAGAAAGAAAATTCTACAGCAGGCATACATAGCCAAGGAACATACAGAGAAAGTAGTAGCAGAATTCAAAAAAGTTATTCAAGAACATAATGACAAATTTAATAGGCTGCAAGAATCCATAGAGAGGCAGCTATAAGAAATCTAGAAGATTAACAGTAAAATTTCAGAATTAGACAACTCAGTAGAAAGTTATAGGAGCAGAATTGAGGCAGTAAAAGTCAGAATTAGTGACATTAAAGATAAAGCTCTTGACACCAACTTATTTGAGGAAAAATCAGATAAAATAATTAAAAACAATGAAGAAACTCTAAGAGTCGTGTGGGACTCTATCAAGAGAAATAACCTACGAGTGATTGGAGTACCAGAACGGGGGGGATGAGAGAAAATACAGAGAAAATTCTTCATGATTTATTGACAGAAAATTTTCCTGATATCATGAAAGATGAGAAGATATCTATTCAAGATGCTCATCGAACCCTATATAAGGTAGATCCCAAAAGCATGGCACCAAGACATATTATAATAAAACTTACCAAAACCAAAGATGAAGAGAGAATTTTAAGAGCGGCTAGGGATAAAAGAAAAGTCATCTACAAAGGAGAGTCAATTAGAATACTCGGACTACTCAGCAGAAACCATGCAGGCTAGAAGGCAATGGGATGACATATATAAAGACTTGAAGGAAAACAACTGCCAGCCAAGAATTATATATCCAGCAAAACTGTCTCTCAAATATGATGGCGAAATTGGGCATTTCCAGATAAACAGAAGTTCAGGGAATTTTCAAAAACCAAACCAAAATTACAAGAAATACTAAAGGGAGTCAACAGTTAGATAATCAATAACATCAGATAACAATGCAAGATTAGAACACAGGACAGAGCAACCAGATATTGACTCAGATGGGGAAGTCAAAAATACATCAAAGCTAAAACATTGAAAATAGGGAAACAGAGATGTCAACATGTAAAAAGGACAACATAAAACAAAAAAGAGGGACTTAAAAAATGCAGACATTGATTTTTCATATGGAGGGGAAGTCAAGGTGATATAAGGAAATAAAAGACTGGTATAAACTTAGAAAAATAGGGTGAAATATTAAGGTAAACACAAAGGAATCTAAAAATCCTACAAATCAAAATAAAAAACTAGAAAAACATAAACACCCAGCAAACACAAAATCTACAACAATGAAAAAGATAAAAAAATACATAAAGAAAAAGGACTCAGCACACAAAATTGAGGAGAACAAAGAAACTGTGAACAACACACGAAAAGAGATATCAGGATGACAGCACTAAGGTCTTACCTATCAATAATTACGCTGAATGTAAATGGACTTAATGCACCAATAAGGAGATGGAGAGTGGCAGATCGGAAAAAAAAGCATGATCCTTCTATATTCTGCCTACAAGACACGCACCTTAGACTTAAAGACACAAACAGGCTAAAACTCAAAGGATGGAAAAACATATATCAAGCAAACAACACTCAAAAAAGAGCAGGAGTGGCAATATTAATCTCTGACAAGATAGACATTAAAGTAAAATCCACCACAAAGGATAAGGAAGGACACTATGTAATGGCTAAAGGGTCAATGTACCAGGGGGACGTAACTATAATAAATATTTATGCACCGAACAACAGGGCTCCAAAATACATAAAACAACCTCTAACAGCTCTGAAGAGAGAGATAGACAGGTCCACAATAGTAGTAGGAGACTTCAACACACCACTTTCGGTGAAGGACAGAACATCCAGAAAGAAGCTTAACAAAGACACAGAAGAGCTCAATGCTACAATCAACCAACTTGATCTCATAGACATATACCGAACACTCTACCCAACAGCAGCCAAATATACTTTCTTTTCCAAATCTCATGGAACATTCTCCAGAATAGACCACATATTAGGCTATAAAGCAAGCCTTAACAAAATCCAAAGCATCGAAATATTACAAAGCACCTTTTCTGACCATAAAGCCATAAAAGTGGAAATTAACAATGCAAAAAGCAAGGAAGAAAATCAAACTCTTGGAAACTGAACAAGTTGCTCAAAAACTACTGGGTTACAGAAGAATTTAAAGAGGGAATAGAGAAATTCATAGAATCAAATGAGAATGGGAACACATCCTACCAGAATCCATGGGAGAGAGCAAAAGCAGTCCTCAGAGGTCAGTTTATAGCAATAAATGCACACTTCCAAAAAGAAGAAAGGCTCATAATCAAAGCATTAACCCTACAACTGGAACAAGTAGAAAGAGAGCAGCAGAAGAAGCCCTCAGGTGCCAGAAGGAAGGAAATATTAAGAATTAGAGCAGAATTAAATGAAATAGACAAGAGAAAAACAATTGAAAGCATTAACAAGTCCAAAAACTGGTTCTTTGAAAAGATCAAGAAAATTCGTGAACCACTGGCCAAACTGACAAAAGAAAAACGGGAGAGGAAGCAGATTACACATATAAGAAATGACATGGGTGATATCACAACAGACCCAAGTGAAATTAAAAGAATCATAACAGATTACTATGAAAAACTGTACTCTGACAAATATGAAAACCTAGATCAGATGATAAAGATACTCATTACTTAACATAAATTAACACAGACACAGGTAGAACAACTAAATAAACCCATAACAAAAGAAGAGATAGAAAAGGTAATTAAAAAAAATCCCAACAATAAAAGCCCTGGCCCAGATGGCTTCACTGGAGAGTTCTACCAAACTTTCAGAGAAGAGATAGCACCACTTTTACTAAAGGTTTTTAAGAGCATAGAAAAGGATGGAATACTCCCAAACTCATTGTATGAAGCCAGCATAACTCTGATACCAAAAGCAGATAAAGACACCACAAAAAAGAAAATTACAGACCAATATCCCTCATGAACTTTGACACAAAAATCCTCAACAAAATTTTAGCCAATAGAATTCAGCAACATATCAAAAAATAACTCACCATGACCAATGTGATTTATACCAGGTATGTAGGGATGGTTCAACATTAGAAAAGCAATCAACGTAAGCCATCACATAAATAAAACAAAAGACAACACCTACATGATCTTATCAATCAATGCAGAAAAGGCATTCGACAAAATCCAGTATCCATTCATGATAAAAACTCTCAAAAAAATAGGAATAGAAGGGAAATTCCTCAACATAATTAAGGGCATTTATACAAAACCAACAGCCAGCATCATCCTGAATGGAGAGACTTTGAAAGAATTCCCCTTGAGAACAGGAACCAGACAAGGAGCCCTTTTTCATCACTATTATTCTAGATTGTGCTGGAGGTCCTAGCCAGAGCAGTTAGGCTAGTAAAAGAAATAAAGCGCATCCAAATAGGTAGGGAAGAAGTCAAAGTATCTCTATTTGCAGATGATATGATCTTATACACTGAAAACCCCAAAGAATCCACAGATTTCAGCAAAGTTTCAGGATACAAGATAAACATACAAAAATTAGTTGGATTCCTTTACACCAGCAAAGAGAACCTTGAAGAGGAAATCACCAAATCAATACCATTTACGATAGCTCCCAAGAAGATAGAATACTTAGGAATAAATCTAACCAGATATGTAAAAGATCTTCACAGAGAAAACTATAAGACACTACTACAAGAAACTAAAAAAGACCTGCATAAGTGGAAAAATATACCTTGCTCATGGATAGGTAGAATCAACATAGTGAAAATGTCAATTCTACCCAAAGCAATCTACAGATACGATGCAATCCTGATCCAAATTCTAGCAGCATTTTTTAATGAGATGGAGAAACATATCACCAACTTCATATAAAGGGAAGAGGCCCCAAATAAATAAAGCATTACTCAAGAAGAAGAACAAAGTGGGAGGTGTTACACTAACTGATTTTAGGACCTATTATACTGCCAAGTTAGTCAAGACAGCCTGGTACTGGTACAGCAAGAGATAAACCAATGGAACAGAGTTGAGAATCCAGATATAAGCTCATCCACCTATCAACAGCTAATATTTGACAGAGGCCCAAATTCCATTAATTGGGGAAAAGACAGTATCTTTAACAAATGGTGCTGGCATAACTGGATAGCTACACGTAAAAAACTGAAACAGGACCCATATCTCACACCATGTACAAAAACTAACTCAAGGGACTCGGGCAGACATGGCTGTGACAGTATGCTTGTCCATTTTCCCATTCTTGCCTATTCTGTGATATTCTTTGGACTCAGGCAGACATGGCTGTGGCAGCATGCTTGTCTGCTTTCCACTTTTGTCCTTTTGAATATATGCCAAATAAAACTTTCTTTTTACTTTACTAAACTTTGTGATGTTTTTCCCCTACAACAGTTAATGGTGCTGTGAGCAGGATCTGAGGCTACGAATCCAGTCAACTTTGAAGAGACCTGGACTGCAGAGCAGAAGCCGGCAAAGAAAGGTCCTATCTTCTGGACCCACATGTTCCCACTCCATGTCCCTTCGAAACTGATGGGGTGAGTGCTCTCAGAAAAAGAACCTTTGCTTATTTTTTATTGTTCTCTTTCTCATGTTTTCTTAAGTTTTGTTTGGCATATTTGTTTGTAAAACTGTTAATTGATTAAGGAGAATCTTTCTTAGATATTTCCTTGATTGTTTGGTTAAGAGAGACATTTGGTAACTCTTTAAGTGAACTGCAGTTTAGGCCTGGATTTGGGCATTTGAAGAGGTAATTCTATTTTCAAAGAGTTGTGAGTCACTATAAGCTGCAAAATCATACCTCTTTGAGGCTCAGATAAAACCTGGAAAATAGTTTTGCCAAATTCTCAGGGGGAGGTGGCAGCTCCTGACCTGTGTTTTGATATTTAAGGGAGAAGTGGTAGTTCTGTACCTGTTTTTTCAATTGAATTGAGTCGATCTTACCAAAAATTGCTATATACACTTTTAGAAACTAGGATCCCCATATCCTTGTTTTGTGTGGTGTTATCTGGTGAGTTTATGTGGTCTTTCTGTCTCCTTTTGTTCTAAGGGCTTGCTTCTGGCCTAGAGCATTGTGTCTAAGTTTGTCTTGTATTAGATGGTGGCTATGGCTAAGAATTGCTGTTTTTTGTAAGGCTAGTCATAGAACCTCAGTTCCTTCTTCTTCGTCCAGAAAAAAACTGCATCTTGTGCCTGTCTTGTGATTTAGATTTTAATAGCTACTTGGAAAAACTTTGATACAAATTGGTCTATTTGAAAAGTACACTAAGATCTTTATGTTTTATACTCTGTGAATCATAAAAGTGAAAGCTTTTTAAGTAACTTAAGCTAGATATTATATGAAATGTGTTTTATTTAAGGAAAAAGGATAGTTTTGTCCTAAAGTAAAAGTAGCAGTTCCAGAACAGTAAAAAAGAAATAAATTAGCTATCTTTTGTCTTTCAAAATGCCTCCATCTATTTAAACATATGTAAATATCTTCCATGAGTCAAGAGAGTGAGGGCGGGGCAGGATCAGGCCTCCCCACCTCCCAGTCTCCAAGGTCCTGTAGCTCCAGGGATGCTTTTGAAAGACCCCTTTCTAGCTAGGTGGAGACTCTTTTAAGACAAAAGATAAGAAAAATTGCTGCTTTGCTATAGTTATCAGAAATTGGGTAGATCCTAATCATAGAACTGTAAACAAGTTCTCTCTATTATAGGGGAATTTTAAGAAGTTAAAAAAAAAAAAAAAAATAGAAATCACAATGAGACACACCTGAAGTGGCCTGGAAAAATGTTTCCAGCAGTACCAAAGGCTTAAGGTTAAATCTATATCAATGAATTGGTCAAGTGAGCAGAGACTTTGTGATTTCCAAAGCCAGTTGACAAAATCTTTAAGGGCTAAAATTAGATTGGGGAAAATATGAGAAGTAGTAAAAGTTGAATGAAATCTTAGAATGTTTAAATACTTTTCTTTCAACAACAGTTATGTTTTGCGGTATACAGGCTTAAAATAATTCCAAAGGTATTTTAGGTAGCTTATTGATGTTATTAAATTAATAGAATTAGTCATAATTTAAGTTCATATACTTTGCCTTTTTATGCCACAAGAGGATATATAGATATATATATATTTAAGTCTGTGAATAAGTGTTCGTTTTTGCCATTTAAAGGGATACACTGTAAGAGATATACAGCAAAGGCAACCTTTAAGAGGTTTATTGAAAAAGAAATTTATTTGATATGGTCAAGTTTCATCTGACTGACTAAAGTTTAATGGTTTAATTTATGAGATTTGTAGGAGTTTTAATGTTAAGTAGCATATAAAACAAAGAATTGGGTTTCTCGCAGTTAAAATAACAAAATTTTCTTTAATTTCTGAGTTAAAGGGTTAATTTATTCTTTGTGCAATCTGCCTAGAAGACAAAGGTTTGGCCTCTCATTAGAATAAGATTCCTGAGTCTGAATACTAAGCCTCATGGCTTTTAGAAAAGAAAGCTAAGGGTTTTACTTGAAGATCTTTGGTTAAATAACAAGTACTGTTTCACAGTGACCTATATTATTATCTCTTTATTGCTAACTTGGTCGCAACTTTATCTTTTTAAATGTAGCATTATCAAAGCCAATGGTTTGATCAGAGAATTCACATCATTTACCTATAAAGTATTTTTTATTACTATTCAGGTATTTAGAGATTTGATAATCTTGGTATATTTTTGGTATGTCCTGACTATATAGTATTTTGTCTCAAAATTATTATGCATTATATCTGAAGCTCTTTGAATATGGTTAATGGCTATATTTAGAAATATTTTTATCTAAAGTGTTTTTTAACTGATTTTATTTGGCCCTTATCTTGGGCTTGAAATTAATTTCTATCAGGTCTTTCACTATTAAGAATATTATGTTTATCAATTAATCATGGCCATATTAAGTTTTGTCATCTGCAGATAAGTTTTTACTTTGCTGATTTGCTGAAAAAGTTTGACCAAAATATCTCAACAAAAAGATGGACTATATTGGACTTGCTAAGAAGACTGTGACTAGACTCAATAAAATTTCCAGAGCTCCTAAGCAGAAGCTGATGAGTTTGCAGACCGTGGCTGATGCAGAATCACGTGGAACAGAAATTAACTACATAAGACTGAGTAAACTAAGGGAAACTTGTTTTTTTTAATATTGCTGATATTTTAAGTCCTAATTTCTGGATATAAGAAATCATTCTCCTTTCTCCTAAATTATCTAACTAATGGGTTTAGATATGGTAACTCTTGAATTAGAAGTTCCTGTTGGTAAACTTAGCCAAGTTGTAGATATCATAACCAGAGAACTGTCTGAAATTTGAGCTATGATTTTACAAAATAGAACAGCATTAGATTTCCTGTTAGTCTCTTAAGAAACAGTTTGTGCCTCAATAGATAAATGTTGCTGTATTTATATTAATACTCAATCTGAGGTTTTGCAGAATGTAGTTGCTGTTGAGGCACATGAAAAGCAGTTACTGATGCTGCTTATGTAGAGACAAACACCTCATGAGATTTGTTTCCTTGGTTCTAAGAACTTAGGGTCATGGTTTCATTGGTTATTTCAGGCAAGTGGCCTAATATAATTGTTAGTGTTTCTGTTTTATTTCCTAGTTTGCTGTATGGTGCCTGGGATCTTAAAACACCAGATGATGTGCAATTACCACTTGTTGAGCATTTTTGATAAAAGATTTGATAACAAGATCATGATCCAAAGGAAAGAATGAGAGAGTTGTATATAATTCTCCTGGAATCCAGGTTTCTGGCTTTCAGGGAGGTTGAGGCAACCCACACGGGATATTTGCCTTTGGGTGCCCTCTTGAACCTTGAGCTTTGTGAAAAAAACTGGTTCCTGAAGATACTTTTGAGTCAAACAATGGTCCAGATAAACTAGTAAGTATTCGGTATTGAGCTTTTATTTTTAAGAATTCAGTCAGTTTTAGGAAATTAACTTCAAAGATCAGACTGAGAGTTATGTTTAGGGTAAATTAGTAATTAGTTTAAGCAGTCTTTAAGACAATGTCATATGAAATATCTGTCTAATGTTTGTAATCAAACTGTCACCCTCTTACGATGCAGAAAATTATGTATCTTAAAGAAACCAGATTTTCAGAGGAGATTGACCTCATGGCTCAGACTCCATTTTGTCTTTGGTTCCATTTCTGCTTTTGAGAAAGTGACTAATGACTGTTAATAGGTAAACCAAGGAGGAGCAGCTTGCCCTTGGGAAGAACACTTAGTATGCTTTAAACAGAATAACTGAAGACCTCCTACAGGAAACTTCCATCCTGTATTACCTTGCTAATCATTAGTTCTCTAATGAAAACTTGTCACATGTAAATTTTTCTATATTTTTTGTTTCCTCTAGACAAACTTTGAGTGCTCTTTATAGATATATATTTCTGTGCGATAGATCCAACTATACTAATTTAGATGATCCTTTCCAACTAATAGTTAATTTATGTGGGCAATTGCTTGTTTAGATTGCTGATGAATGTGTGGACAATGCACTCTGAGAACTTTAGGATTATCTTTAATTATTCATAGTAACAATGCTAGTAAATATTGAAAACATAATGTTAAAATTGTAAAATGAAAGTCAGAAGAAAACCCATCGGTCCAACATTCAGGGTATGGTTGGTAGCTTTAATTCCTACTTATGGTATATCCGAGTTGGAGACATCTTTAAGAAAAATTTGTCAGTCACTATGGGACAAATAACAGATGAGATAGAAGCACAACAGTGATCTCTGATCCCATAAGCCAAGGCGACATGAGATAACAAAATAACCTTAGATTTTTTTTATTAGTCCAAGACAGTGTAGTCTATGCTGTAGGCAAGATATACATAGAATTAGACAGCAAGCTACTTGATTACACATTGTCACACCCTTACAAACACTAGATCTATTTGGTTGGTTACCATCAGGAATAAGTACATGGGCTAGATCACTACTGCAAGGAATAGTAATATTCTTAGTTTACATCCTGATAGTATTAGGCATTATAAAATTTATCCTCTATTGTCTTACACAAATAAAAGGCAAAAGAAGGCCTCAGGCTAAAATGTTGATGTACATTTAGTCTGCTCACTATGCTATTGATGAGAACATCGCTCTTACTTAATAACCTGGTGAAGAACCAGATGGTATCTGGTGGAAAACCAGCACTGTGAGTTTAAAGAGTCTGCAATGGCCGCCATCTAGGAGCTTGACTAAGTCCAGGTATTGATCATCGATGTGTTATCTCCAAACTCCGATCAAAAGGAGGGACTGATTTAGGAAATAATATTGGAGTTATTATTCCCTCTCCTTGAGCATACAGAATGTGACCCAGCTGAAGCTGGGCTCACAAGAGCCCACAAGGATTCACAAGGACACATCAACTGGGCCTTGAGGTATAAAGACAATAAATAGGATAATCTTGGAAAACATCTTAAGGAAGTTTTCACAAAAGCCCATCAAACAGAACACAAAAGACTTTCCACTCTTATCTTTTTCTATTAGCATTTAGTGAATAGAAATTTGTGGGACCAATGAAGACCCTCCTGACTTTCATAACTGAAACCTGTACCAATGATTGTTAAGAAAGATGATCCAAAATGTAAGATTATAATTTCTAGCCAGTCAGTGAAAAAGTGATGCTTTCAATGATTCTACCCATTTTGTGATGTTGATATATACTGATGGCTCTGTAACTGTTCTTTGGACTCATGCAGACATGGCTGTGGCAGTATGCTTGTCCGTTTTCCCATTCTTGCCTATTCTGTGATTTTCTCTGGACTCGGGCAGACATGACTGTGGCAGCGTGCTTGTCCGCTTCCCACTTTTGTCCTTTTGACTATATGCCAAATAAAACTTTTTTTACTTTAAAAAAAAAAAAAAAAACTAACTAAAAATGGATCAAAGACTTACATACAAAATTGAAAATGATAAAGATCATGGAAGAAAAAATAGGGACAATGGTAGGACCCCTAATACATGGCATAAACACAATACGAACCCTAAGTAAAAGTGCACAAGCACCAGAAGAGAGATTAGATAAATGGGAGCTCCTAAAAATCAAACACTTATGCTCATCAAAAGACTTCACCAAAAGAGTCAAAAGACAACCTGCAGACTGGGAAAAATTTTTGGCTACAACAAATCCGATCAGCATCTAATCCCTAAAATCTATAAGATGCTGCAAAACCTCAACAGCAAAAAGAAAAATAACCCAATTAAAAAATGGGCAAAGGATATGAACAAGCACTTCACCAAAGAAGACATTCAGGCAGCTAACAGACAAGTGTAGAAATGTGCAGGCTCATTAGCCATTAGAGAAATGCAGATCAAAACTACAATCAGATATCATCTCACCCCAACAAGGATAGCATTAATCCAAAAAACACAAAATAACAAATGCTGGAGAGGTTGTGGAGAGACTGGAACACTTATACAGTGTTGGTGGGAATGTAAAATGGTACAACTACTTTGTAAATCTATTTGGCACTTCCTTAAAAAGCTAGAAATAGAAGTACCATACGTTTCAGCTATCCCGCTCCTTGGAATATATCCTAGAGAAACAATAGCCATCACATGAACAGATATATGCACACCCATGTTCATCGCAGCACTGTTCACAATAGCAAAAAGATGGAAGCAACCTAGGTGCCCATCAATGGATGAATGGATAAACAAACTATAGTATATCTACACAATAGAATATTATGCAATGATAAAGAACAATGATGAAGCTGTGAAACATTGTATAACATGGTGGAAGCTGGAACTTATTATGCTGAGTGAATTTAGTCAGTCACAGAAGGACAAATACTGTATAAGACCACTATTATAAGAACTCAAGGAAAGGTTTAAACACAGAAGAAAACATTCTTTGATGGTTCCAAGGGGGGGGGCGAGGGTTATTCACTAGATAGTAGATAAGAATCATCTTAGGTGAAGGGAAGGACAGCACACACTACAGGGGAAGTCAGCACAACTTGACTAAACCAAAGCTAAGACGTTTCCTGAATACAATCAAATACTCTGAGAGACAGAGTAGCAGGAATGCGGGGTCTGGGGACCATGATTTCAGTGGACATCTAGGTCAATTGGCATAACAAAGCTTACTAAGAAAATGTTCTGCATCATACTTTGGTGAGTGGTGTCTGGGGTCTTAACAGCTTGCAAGCTGCCATCTAAGATGCATCAATTTGTCCCAACCACTTAGAGTAAAGGAGAACAAAGAACACCAAAGACCCAAGGAAAGTGTTAGCCCAAGAGACAGAATGGGCCACATAAACCAGAGATTTCATCAGCCTGAGACCAGAAGAACTAGATGGTGCCTGGCTACCACCAATGAACTTCCTGACAGGAACACCACAGAGGGTCCCTGATGGAGCAGTAGAACAAGGGGATGCAGAACTCAAATTCTAGTAAGAAGATCAGACTTAATGGTCTGACTGAGACTGGAGCCACCCTGGAAAGTATGGCCCCTGGACTCTCTGTCACCCCAGAACTAAAACAGTTTCCGAGGCCTACTCTTCAGACAGGGATTGGACTGGACTGTGGGACATAAAGTGATAACTTGTGAAGAATGTGCCTCCTGGTCAAGTAGATGCAAGAGACCAAAGGGGCAGCTTCTGTCCAGAGGTGAGATGGGAACGCAGAGAGAGTTAAGAGCTGGTTGAATGTTCATGGGGAATGAGGGGCGGAGGGGAGGAGTGTGCTGTCTCAGAATGGGGTGAGCGGTTGGGCTCTCATAACAATGTATGTTAAAAAAAAAATTCTGTATGGGAGACTAACTTTAAATGTAAACTTCATTTAATTACAACAATAAAAAAAAAAAAGAAAAAAGAAATAGATACAGATATACCAAATGTTCTCTAGGGACCCAGTTGTTATTTTCTTCAATCCATTTTTTTAAATACAAATTTTACTCTAAAAAAGAAAAAAAAAAAAATCACAGTTGATATATCCACCGTAGAGCTATCTTTTAAAGAAATCATATTGGGAGACTAGTTGATCTTATTGATAGCTTGTTGCTCAAGATTACGTTTGGAAGTGATTTCAGAGCCAAACAAGGAAAGCCATGCCATTGCTTTATGAAGGTATCTTATTTTCTGACCCTCAGCCCCCACCATGATCAGAATGGCCTGCCATCAGTGAGGCCTCCAAATAACTTTAGAAGATTTAAAAAGATCAAAAATATCTACCCATAGGGGAGAACAAACTTTTGCCATCAGTAATGGTAAAGAAATACTGTTATAAATGAGTATTTGTAAGCCCTAAAGACACATGTTAACTTGTGCACTTGTCCTTACAATGACAGATATCTGTGGGACCAAGTCTTCTGGAAGCAAAGTGCACCATACTCACTGTCAGTTTAAGTGCATTCCTGAGAATGACACACACACACAAACAAGCCAGTTGCCATCAAGTGGATTCTGACTCATGGCAACTGCAAGTGTTTCAGAGAAGTGTGCTCCATAGATTTTTCAATGGTTGATTTTTTTGGAAGTAGATCATCAGGCCTTTCTTTGAGGCATCTCTGTGGACTCAAACCTCCAACCTTTCGGTTGATAACTGAGAGCTTAATTCTTTGTATCACCCAGGGACTCCCTAGACGACACAATACAAATGAAAATCTCCATTTCTACTTTATTCTCGTCATCTTTTGGATGAAATAGTAATGTCATCTGGTCCATTACTCTCTCTAAAGTTGTTTTTTGTAATTATTCACAAAATTCCAAATAAATAAGATTTATTCATAATTTATTCAGAATTAAGAGTTGCCTCACAAATATTACCACCTTATCTTCAAACTAAATGTCAACATTAATCAGTGGTTTCAGTGTCTATCTCCCCCATCTCTTCAGCCTACCCTCCATCTCCTTCTCCCTCCATCTATTCCTTCCTCTTCCTAAGATGTCTAGGCACCCCTGCATTAAGTCCACCTCTTAACACTATAGACATACTGTTACAGATTTAACTTACTCACGTTACTCAGTTTAGTTCCTTAAACCCAACTTGGAGCAATCCTTGAATTTTCTCTCTTTCTCACAAACCAGGTCCAGTTCATCAGTAAATTCTGCAGTTTCGGCCTTTGGCTCCACCCCTGCAATGACAGTTATACAAGCAATCAGCTGGATTATTACAATAGCCTCTTAACTGGTTTCTCTGTTTCTACATTTGCCTCCTCAGAGTGGACCTTTGGAGTATAAGTCAGATCATGTCATGGCTCTATGACACACTCTCAGAAGTCATCCCCATTAATACTCGTTACAAGGAAAAGTCCTTGTAATATGGCTTATTGCCCCCTACAAGATCTGCTTCCCTACAACTTCTCTAACCTTATCTTCCACTACTCTTGCTCTCACTGGATTTCCTGCTGTTTCTTGAACATGTTATATATGGTCCTACCTTAGATCCCCCTCTGCTACCATCCCTTTTCTTTCTTACTTTATTTTTGCTCTTTGTTTATTTGTTTACTCTCTGTCTCCCTTGTGCCTCCTAAATATAAATTCCATGAAGCAAGGAGTTTTGCTGTGAGTGTCATCACTGTTATATCCCTAGTGCTTAGCACATCCAAACCAAACCAATTACCATCGAGCAGATTCTGATGCATGGCGACCCATGTATGTCTGAGTAGAACTGTGCTTCCATGTAGTTCTTTTTAAAAAAAATATTTTATAGTATTTATTTTCGGTGAAAATATACTCAGCAAAAGAGGTTCCCTTTCTAATTTCTACACATATTGTCCCGTGACATTGGTTACTTTCTTCACATTGTGTCAACATTCTCATTATTTCCATTCTAATTGTTACATTCCCATTAACTTCATCTCACTGACCCCCAACCTTCTCATCCATGCTTTAGAGTAACTGTTGACCATTTGGTCTCATACAGTTAATTTTTTTTAAAGAGCACAGTACTCAAAGGTGACTGTCTTAGTTATCTAGTGCTGCTATAACAGAAATACCACAAGTAGATGGCTTTAACAAAAAGAAATTTATTCTCTCATTGTCTAGGAAGCTAGAAGTCTGAATTCACAGTGCGAGCTCCGGGGGAAAGCTTTCTTTCTCTGTGGGCTCTGGGGGAAGGTCCTTGTCATCAATCTTCCCTGGTTGAGGAGATTCTCAGTGCAGGGACACTGGGTCCATAGGACACACTATTCTCCTGGCTCTTGTTTCTTTGTGGTATGAGGTCCCGTGTCTCTCTGCTCACTTATCTCTTTTACATCTCAAAAGGGATCGACTTAAGAAAAAAATCTAATCTTGTAGATTGAGTCCTCCCTCATTAACATAACTGCCTCTAATCTTGCCTCATTAACATCGCACAGTTATGGTTTACTACACATAGGAAAATCCCACCAGATGGCAAAAATGGTGGACAATCACATAATACTGGGAATCATGGCCTAACTAAGTTGACATGCATTTTTGGGGGGCACTATTCAATCCACAACTGTGACATTCTTTACTTTTTGAGTTTACATACTACATAATCAAAAGGTGAATTCAGGGGATAGTTTTGGTTCAAGGTTTAAAGAGTATCTCACAACAATAGTCTCAGGGATTATTCTAATCTCATCGGGCCTAGTATGTCTGAGGTCTTTGAGAATTTGAAGTTCTTTTCCACATTTTTCTCCCCTTCTTTCAGAATCTGTCTGTCGTGATCTTGATCAGATAGTTCACTATTGGTAGCTGGGCACCGTCTAGTTGTTGTTTCAAGGTAGAGGAGGCCATGTATCATGTAGACAATTAGCCCTATAGGCTGGTTGCTATTCTGATTTTAGTTTTCCTTCTTTTTCTTTTTCTCCAGATGAATAGAGACCAATAACTGTAACTTAGATGACCATTTGTAAGCTTTTAAGACCCCAGACACTACTTACCAAACTGGGATGTAGAACATCAACTTTATGAACTATGTTATGACAATTGACTGAATTGTTCCATGAGATTATGACCCTAAGTCTTCCAATCAAGAAAAAAAATCCCATGAGGTGATTGGTTATGTCTAAGAAGCAGCAGCATCTGTAGCCCCTATTTGTTTATATATATATATATATAATTAATACATCCTTTTTCTTGTGTACAACTTGGTAACATCAGTTACGTTACTCAGATTGTGCATACTTAACTTGCATTTGGTGTTAAGTTTCCCATCACCATAAACAAAAAGTGATTACTATCTAAAGAATGATTTCCCCTCCCACCTCTGCCCTGCTTCTGGTAACCACCAATGAACACTGGTCTCCATATATATACCTATACTTGTCATTTCATAAAAGTGAGATAATACAATATTTGTCCTTCTGAGACTGGCCTGTTTTACCCAGCATAATGACCTCTGGATTTTTCCATGTTGCAAGATGTTTTGTGAACTAACCATTCTTTATGGCTGCATAGTATTCCATTGTGTGTACATACCATATTTTGTTTATCCATTCATCTGTTGATGAGCACTTGTTTCCATCTTTTTGCTATTGTGAATAGTAATGCAATGAACATAGGTGTGCATATGTCTGTTTGTGTCTCTTATGTTAGAGCCCTAAGGTATATACCTAGAAGTAGAGTTGTTGTATCATAAGAGTTCTATTTCTAATTTTTTGAAGAATCGTCATATTGTTTTCCACAGCAGTTGCACCATTTTTCATTCCCACCAGCAGTAGATAAGGGTTCCAATCTTGCTACATCCTCACCAACATTTGTTGTTGTCTGTTTTTTTTGATCAGTGCCATTTTAGCAGGGGTGAGGTGGTATCTCATTGCAGTTTTGATTTGTATCTCTCTAATGGCTAATAACTGACAGCATTTTTTCATGTGTTTGTTGGCTGCTTGAATGTCCTCCTTGGTGAAGTGTCTGTTCAGGTCCTTTACCCATTTTTTAACTGGGTTACTAGTCTTTTTGTTATAGAGTTGTAGAAGTTCTATATATATATATATATATATGTATATATATGTGTATATATCATTATCATTAATATCACATGCAAGTAAAATTTTGCTGACAATAATTAAAAAATGGTCACAGCTGTATATTGACAGGAAACTGCCAGAAATTCAAGCCAGATTCAGAAGAAGATGTGGAATGAAGGATATCATTGCTGGTGTCAGATGGATCTTGTCTGAAAGTAGAGAATACCAGAAAGATGTTTACCTGAGTTTTATTGACTATGCAAAGGTGTTCAAGTGTGTGGATCGTAACAATTATGGATAACATTGTGAAGAATGGGAATTTTAGAACACTTAATTGTGCTCATGAGGAACTTGTACTTAGACCAAGAGGCAATTGTTCGAACAGAACAAGGGAATACTCTGTGGTCTAAAATCAGGAAAGGTGTGTGTCAGGGTTATATCCTTTTGCCATACTTATTCAATCTGTATGCTGAGCAAATATCTGAAAAACTGGACTCTATGTAGAAGAATGGGGCATGAGGATTGGAGGAAGACTCATTAACAACTTACAATATTCAGATAACACAACCTTGCTTGTTGAAAGTGAAGAGGACTTGAAGTACCTACTGATGAAGATCAAAGACTACAGCCTTCATTATAGATTTACATCTCAACATAAAGGAAACAAAAATCCTCACAACATCATGATAAATGGAGAAAAGATTGAAATTGTCAAGGATTTCATTTTACTTGGAGCCACAATCAACGCCCATGGAAGCAGCAATCAGGAAATCAAATGACATATCACATTGGGCAAACCTGCAACAAGAGACTTCTTTCAAGTGTTAAGAAGCAAAGATGTCATTTTGAGGACTAAGATGTGCCTAACGCAGTCCATGGTATTTTCAGTCTCCTCATATGCATATGAAAGCCGGAGAATGAATAAGGAAGACCAAAGAAGAATTGATGCCTTTGGATTATGGTGGTGGCAAAGAATATTGACTATACCATGGACTGCCAAAAAAACAAATCTGTCTTGGAAGAAGTACAGCCAGAGTGCTCTTTGGAAGTGAGAATGGTGGAACTTCATCTCACTTACTTTGGACATATTATTAGAAGGGGCCAGTCCCTGGAGAAGAACATCATGCTTGGTAAGGTAGAGGGTCAACCAAAAAGATGAAGACCCTCAAATAGGTGGATTGACACAGTGCTGCAACAATGGCTCAAATATAGTAATGATTGTGAAGATGGCACAAGACTGGGCAGTATTTCATTCTTTTGTACCTGGGGTTTCTGAGTCAGAACTGACTGGATGGCACCTAACAACAGCAATCAAGTATGTTGTTCCTGAAGATTTTTTCCCAGACTGTAGGTTGTCTTTTTATTCTTTTGATAAAATGTTTTGATTAGCGTAAGTATTTAACTTAATGATGTCCCAGTTATCTAATATGTCTTTTGCTGTTCATGCATTTGTAGTAGTATTTGATAATCTATCTTTAAGAAAAATTAAGTTCCGTAGTTTTGTCCTTATGTTTTCTTTCAAGAACTTTATAGTTTCATCTTTAACATTTAAGCCCTTGATCCATTTTGAGCTAGGTTTTTGTGTATGGTGTGAGATATTGGTCATGTTTAATTTTTCTGCACGTATCCAGTTTTTGCCAACACTATTTGTTGAAGACTTTCTTTCCCATTGAATAGATTTTGACTCCTTGTCAAAAATCAATTGTCCATAGTTCCATAGAGTTTTCAATGGTGGATTTTTTGGAAGTAGATCTCCAGGCCTTTCTTTCCAGGTGCCTCTGGGTGGACTCAAACCTCCAACCTTTTGGTTAGCAGCTGAGTGTGTAAACTATTTGTATCACCCAGAGACTCCGCTTAGCACATGTTGTTGTTGTTTGCCGTCAAGTCGATTTCAACTCATAGTGACCCTATAGGACAGAATAGAACTGCCCCATAAGGTTTTCTAAACTGTAAACTTTATGCGGAGCTGCTGTTGGGTTCGAACCACTGACCTTTTGGTTAACAGCTGACTGTTTAATCATTGCAAACCAGGGCTTCTTGCTTACACATAGAAGGTGTTTAATAAATACTTGTTGAAAGAATAAATAAACAAATAAAAGCAAGTATATTAGTAAAGTGTTTAAAAATATAGGCTTTGGTTTAAGATACATGAGGGCTCAAGTGGCTGTGTGATCACGGGCAAAACACTTCCGAAAAATGTATAATAACTTCTATCTCATAGGCTGATTATGTTAATTAAATGATATTATAAGGTAAAGAGCTTATCAAACTGCATGTCTATAGCAAAAAGCTCACACAGAGGTATGCTACTGGTTCCACTCTTGCTGTCCCTAGAATTTTCATCTTTATTTCGGGAATAAAGCACTGAACCCTCTCCTCCTTCCTGAACCCCTCCTTCCTTTCTCCTGGGATGTCTTGTTCAATAACCACTTGCTTATCTGGGCACATACTGTAGTATTTTGTTATCACAAGACTGCTGTCAGATATCTTATTTCTATGATGCATCATTTCGTTTTACTAAGCCATTGATTAAAATCAACAAAGATATAGCCTCTGACCCTGTTAGCTTTTTTACTGTTGAAATCAAATCAGGGAATCAAAGAAACTAAGAGAAAATAAATCTTAAAATCCATTTGAAGCTGACATCTTCAAGGAGAAAACTGAATTTCTGGAATGAGGATATTTACTGTTGTTGCCAGAAGAGTAACTGCTTCTTCCATCTCACATCTTTCTTTCCACAGGAAACACACATATACAATCTTCAGTTTGTATACCACTGCAGTTCAACAGTTAAATTTTACTCACTAAAATTAAACTTTCTCAACTCTCTCTTAACCACTGTGATCATGTGATATTTGTAGGGTACAGTGGAAATGGGGCTTGGTAACTAGGAGTGATGCTAAAATCTAAAGAAAGGATAGAAGAGAAGTCAGAAACGTAATTTTTACCTAATAATCAAAGCTATAATTGATTTAGTTTTTTCAAGTACATTTTCTAGCTCGATTGTAAGTATTGTATGGCTATTTCTCTTCATTTTACTAAACTGGAGGCCTCCTTTGTCAAAATAGTCTACAGCTATTTGGGAATGATGCTTACAAAGGATATTGGTATACAGGTATTCCCCGACTTATGATGTATTCAAGCTACAATGAACCACATGTACAACCATCTGTTTTTTTGTTTTTTTGTGGTTTTTCTTGTACATCTTATCATTAGTAATGTGTACTACATACAATGTTGCAGCACATAAAAGGACCACGCAGACAACTGTCACTAATTTTCTGACTAGAAAGCCCATCCTCATTCCTGGGGATAATCCAGATGATCCAGAACCTTCCACCGGTGGAGTTATTACTGCAACTGACAAAATGCCAATGTTGTCCATTTTTTATGGACTTGCATTTTTTTATATGTATGTATTAAAATATATCTGTAAGTTTACATGTAATGTTTCCAACCCCCAAAGACAAAAAACGATCAGTTATTATATTATAAAGACACTGATAATAAAAGCCAATAATAAAGAAAACTAAAAAAAAAATGAGGTACTCAACTTACGTCAGAGGCAATATACGAAGGAGTGCTCTTAATGCAGCCCCACCATAAGTTGGGGACTGCCTGTACGCAACTACCCGGGCCTAACCACTATTTGCTAAGTGTTAGTTTTGGGCTAGGTATTGTACCAGGCATTTTATAAAGGTTACATCAACTGACCCTCACAGCAACCCAGTGAGTTAGGTGCTGTTTGTCTTTAAAAAAGTCCCTGCAGAATTAGTATAACTAGTGAGTGGTCGTGTCCAGATTTCACACTGAGCGTGTCTGGATAGTAAGGACTGGACTCTTGCTGTAATCCACCATCCATCTGTCGGTTTGTCGTACTGTAGTGGCTTGTGTGTTGCTATGATGCTGGAAGTTCTTCCACTGGTATTTTGAATTCCATCAGGGTCATCTATGTGGACAGGTTTCAGTGGAACTTCCAGACAAATGCACAGGAAGAAAGGCTTGGCAATCTACTTCTGAAAACTAGCCAATAAAACTCTATGGATCACAACAGAACATTGTCCAATATAGTGCTAGAAGATGAGCCCCCTAGACTGGAAGGCACTCAAAATACACAGTGACCACAACAATAGACTCAAGCATACCAACGACTGTGGCTCAGGATCAAGCAATATTTTGTTCTATTATACATGGGGTCACCATAAGTTGGAGTCAATTCAATGGCAACTAACAACAACTTGCTGTAATGCTTTGAAACAGCAACCTGAATCACTGTAAGAAGTGTCGATAGTGAGTACATTTACTACTTGTTGGTAGCACAGGGAGGAGCAGAGGATCATGACCAGTGCTCCTCCCAGCCAGATGAAAAGACCCCCTGACCCCATCTGTCAGCCAAGCCTGGCTTTGCCTTTGGATTGGTGGCTACATTTTTAAGACACTTTCTGGTGGGAACAGTATGTCCTTCATAATCAATGTCCTTTATTATTATTATTGTATTCTCATTTTTTTATTCTCATGTTGTGTGGGTGGTTTGGATGATCTAGGTAGAGCTTAGCTGAGCCAGGCTGGACTCCAGCTTGGTTCTGTTCTGTCTTCGCTACCTGGGAGATGTTCTCCCCCGGTGGATCTCAGGAGTGTAAGAGAAAGAAAAGTGACATGTGATGGCTCCTTGATCATCAGTTCAGCAGTGGAACAATGGAACTTCTACCCATTACATGCAATAGCCAAAACAAATTGCATGCCCAAGCCCAGTGTCAGCAGGGTGAGAATGCGTTCTCCATCCACATTGGGAGACTCTGCAAAGTCCCATGGTAAGGGCGTGGATGTATCATTCTAATACAGGGAGGGAATGAAAAGGTGAGGCTAATGCAGAAACAGTTTCTGCAAACCAAGCATTGACTATAACACCCACACTATCATAGCCTGGCTTTATCTATCTAAAGTGTAGGTGACAGCATTTATCTCATGGAGATCTACTGAAGATAAAATAACATAATGTATATAAACTACAAAGAATTATATCTAGCATAGGAAAAAAATCAGTGGTAGCCTTTATTACTATTTTTGATGTTTCAGTTTTATTATTTTTTACATTACCTCTTTTTTGTCCTTTTGATTCATGTTAATCAGTTGATTCTTGATCACTTGTGTACACCTAATCAGATTTACTAAATAAATATTTATTAAACTGCTACTCTGAGTTGGCCTTGCCTTATAGTAACTAAATTTATCTCATTTTCCTCTGCTTGCCTGCTTGGTTTCTAGCAATCTGCTTAGTTGGGTTCCTAGTATATTATTTCTTCTCTAACTTAATGTGATTAGGTTCATTTCTCACTCGTGGCTTTGCTTGAGTGTATGTGAGCAGCTTCTGATAGCCATTTGCCTAATTGTTGATCTCTACTAAGTCTGTAAACTTTGGTTTTCTTAATCAAGTCTTCCATTTCCCTATCTTTTTCAGCTGCAAGTGAAAGGAAACCGAATGCAAACTGGCTTAGGCAAAAAAGGAGCTTACCTGAAAATTCCAGGAGTAAGAGCAGACCTATGGAACAGTTCATTGCAGAATTCAGTTTCTGTCTTCCCCCTCCTGGCATCCATTTCACCAACACAGCTCTATTCTCATTAGGATACAATTTCCTCTTTTGGAAGCAAGATGGCTGCAGCAGTGTCAGACTAAACACTGACGAGTTAAGTTACTCTTCCTTAGAAATTTCAGCCATAGTTTCATTGCATCTAATTGATTCTGTTGGAAAACAAATCCTTTCCTAAATCGATTACTGTGAGTAGAAAAGATACTCTGATTGGCTTAACCCTGAATCACATACTCCTCTCTGGGCATTGAGGGCTGAGCCAGTCTCATTGGTGTTCATGAGCAAAAAGTGGGGGAACGGGGAGTTCTCCCAAATCAACACTAGGAGGCAAAAAAAAAAAAACAACTAAGAACACCAAAACTGCCTACTACATTCCTGGCCTCTATTGATTCTATCACTGTAACTGAAGTGAAAATTCAGCAAATAGCAAGATGAGTGTATCTGTATACACAGAGGTTCTTAGTTTTACGGCCTCCCCGTCCTCTCCATTTATCCTCATCCCCAACAGTAAATCCCATTGAGTGACTAGGATTAGCTACATGCATTTTTCCCATTGCACAGAACATTTAGATTTTGCTTTTGGGGCTGTATAGGAGATCACTCTACAGAATCCATTGCTAACTGAATGGTCTTTAACTTCTACAAACATTTAAAATCTGGCAAAATAAGTTATTTCTTTTTTTTTTTTTAATTTTTGTGCTTTAAGTGAAAGTTTACAATTCAAGTTAATCTCTCATATAAAAATTTACATACACATACCCATTGTCATGTGACTCTAGCTGCTCTCCCTGTACTGTGGCAGAACACTCCTCCTTTCAACCCTGGATTTCCTGTGTCCATTCAACCAGCTCCTGACCCTCTCTGTCTTCTCAACTTACCTCTGGACAGGAGCTGCCCATTTAGTTGCATGCATTTACTTGAGCTAAGAAGCACACTCTTCATGAATATCATTTTATGTCCCAAAGTCCAGTCTAATCTTTATCTGAAGAATTGGCCCCGGGAATGATTTTAGTTTTGGACTAACAGAGAGTCCCGGGGCCACGTCTTCCGGGGTCCCTCCAGTCTCAATCAGACCATTAAGTCTAGTCTTTTTACTCTCACTTGAGTTCTGCACTCTACTTTTCTCCTGCTCCGTCAGGGACTCTCTGTTGTGTTCCCTGTCAGGGTGGTCATTGTAGTAGCCGGGCACCATTTAGTTCTTCTGGACTCAGGCTGATGAAGTCTCTGGTTTATGCTGCCCTTTCTGCCTCTTTGGCTAATACTTTCCTTGTGTCTTTGGTGTACTTCATTCTTCTTTACTCCAGGTGAGTTGGGACCAATTGATGCATCTTAGATGGCCACTAGCTTTTAAGACCCCAGACGCCACTTACCAAAGCAGGATGCACAACATTTTCTTAAAAAGCTTAGTCATGCCAACTGACCTAGAAGTCCCTGAAACCATAGTCCCCAGACCCCTACTCCTGTTACTCTGTCCCTTGAAGTATTTGGTTGTATTCAGGAAACTTCTTAGCTTTGCTTTAGTCCAGTTGTGCTGACTTCCCCTGCAGTGTGTGTTGTCCTTCCCTTCACCTAAGATATTTCTTGTCTGCTATCTAGCTAATTGATACTCCTCTCCCTCCCTCCCCACCCTCGTAACCATCAAAGAATGTTTTCTTCTGTGTTTAAACCTTTTCTTGAGTTCTTATGATAGTGGTCTTATGCAATATTTGTCCTTTTGTGACTGACTAAATTCACTCAGCATAATGTCTTCCTGATTCCTCCATGTTTTAAGATGTTTCAAGGATTCATCGTTGTTCAGAATAAATTATTTCTGTCTGTGTGACCAGCCAGGATGAGGGTACAGAACATTGTTGTTATTCCATGTCTGTTTCTCACGTAGTTGATTAAGCAGTGAAAAAACTCCTTCTGCAGCCTACAGGAGTTTATGAACAATGTCATCTTCCTTTTCCCCTTTCCCCATCACTCTAATGAACAGTTTGCATATTATGGTCTACTTTTCAGTAGATATCAGAGCCCTAGTGGCACAGTAATTAAGAGCTCAGCTGCTTACCGAAAGGTCAGCAGTTCAAATCCACCAGCTGCTCCTTAGAAACCTTATGGGGCAATTCTATTCTGTCCTATAGGGTCACTATAAGTCAGAATCAACTTGACGGCAACGGGTTTGGTTTGGGGTTGGTTTTTCAGTAGATATAAGTGACCATGTTGATGAAACATCTGTGTAATATTCTATACATTACTGAACACTTTCTCACATATTCTTTTATTTAAATCTTTTAACAATTCTGGGAGGCAAGTATTATCAATTAGAACTAAAGAACTTTTAAAAAGCTGTATGAGGACTAAGTGGTTGAGATGATGTGACTTCATGTTCAATATTGTTTCCATTTCCACTAGTCTATGTTTTTCAAAAGTACCTCAGCCAGGAGCATTAATGAGAAGAAACTGAGTCTTACATACATTTGGCAAAATCATGATAAGGGGAATAGGGAACTTCTTCCCCCAAATTCTCAACAAAATAAGTTTTGTGTTTGAGGTGGATTTCATTTAATCCAGTCTATCTTCAGGGAAGAGGGAATTAATAAAGTTACCTGTTTCAAAAATTCAAGACACGAATATATTTATATAGTCATGCCCAGCTTAACATCCATTTGGACAACGTTGGACCACGTATATGTCTGTAGTCCAATAAAGTCACACTCTACTTTATTCCCTACAGAGCAATTAATAAGAACACTTCCAGGATTCTAGTTTTTATTCTGTTATGAGTGTGTAGTGTACCAAAGTACCTCCCTTGGTTTCTTTCATCTGCACAAGGGAGGAGTTGGGCTCGATGATTGCCTACATCGTTTAAGGTTCCAAAGTCAGAACCAAGGCTCATGTATGACTGAAAACCCACTCAACCCAGATCGACAGGCTCCCTGGTGTGGGTTTGGTTCATAAGGATGGGAGGGGCTTGGCTGAGGGCAGACTAACCCCCAGTTCCCACCAGCCAGTATTGCCACCCACTGACCTTGAGAGTACCCCTCCCACTCACCCCAAAGCACACAGATGGGAGCTTCCCAGAGCAGAGAAGCAGCTGTACACAGCTGTGGGCATGCTGGGGCACAGGCATCTGGGGCTTCATAGCTGAGAGGAGGCGCCGTAGCTGCCCAAGCACAGCTGTTTGCACAATGTCGAAATCACATAACCTCCTATTTCACAGAACATATCCTGGACATTAAGAGATGCATGACTGTATTTAGAAGTTTGAAAGTTTTATGTGGGGGTTCTAAATCAATTATTTAACATTTTTTGCTTTTGATATTTACCATTAACTTATTGTTAAAACAGATTTTACCTTAGGAATGTTATCATACATTAGAAACCATAGGCTCTGTAACTGTTGTATAATTCATCTTGAAAAATTACAATGCTAGATAATATATCATTACAACCATGTATTACCTAGTCTTCCTTGACTAGACCACAATCAGTAAATTGTTTTAAATGTCTTTGCTTTGCCTACAAATGAAAATGTTTTATTGGCTTAAATCTTCTTCAGCTATAGAATGAGATACTTAAATACTATTATACATATAAGGCCATAGCATCTTCTTTATTCCAAGTATTATTTTTTCTTTCTGATAAATTGCTGTAAATAACCACTAATTCTTGACTTAATTATACCACCAAACATTGAGAAAAAAACTTTGTGCATTACTTATAATACAAACTTATAATAAATCTTATTATAACAAACTTATAATATAATTGTTCTAATCTTTTTGTATAAATAAGCCTACAGAATAATTTCTCTAAAGTGTTGCTTCTTTTTCATCCTAAACACTGCTGATAATTGGTAGTTCATGACCCTAAATATGGATATATGATGAAAAACATGAACAGTGGAGGCTTTGAGTTTTCTTAGTCTCACTGAATAAAACAGGATGGAGATGAAAAACAGATGTGAATTTTTTTAAGTTTAGGTCTCACAAAAAACAAATTCATAGAGATAAATGTAGTTTCTAATATACTTAAGGATAATAGGAGCAAGTAATTAGCTGCTGCTGTATTGTAGCCTTGGAGATTCTAGGAAGTTCTGACCACCCCTTTTTTGTCACAAATTATATAGTTGAGAACCCCAATTTACAGAATGGGAAACCTAGGCCCTTGTTATTAGTAATATGTGCCATAGCAATACTTGTGCAATAGTTTCATCTTTTTCTTTTGTTGTCTCAGTTAAACACTAACCCAAAGTGTCATCTTGTTTTATTATATCAATTTCGATGCTATTTGATAATTAACCAAAAAAAGAAAAAAAAAAAATGCCATGGAGTAGATTCTGACTCATAGCAACCCTGTCAGACAGAGTAGAACTGTCCCATAGGGTTTCCAAGGAGCAGCTGGTGGATTAGAACTGCCGACCTTTTGGTTAGCAGCTGAGCTCTTAACCACTGAGCCACTAGGGCTCCTATTGGTTAATTAGGGACCAGTTATAAGAAGTCTGTCATCCTAGAAAAGTGTGGGACCTAGTAAAAAGCACTTTCAGTTTTCTGAAAATGTTTATATGGACAATAAAGTTAAAAATGACTTTAAATGCAGCTATTATATAGATTATAGATATAGATATATAGATATAGATATAGATATAGATATAGATATAGATATAGATATAGATATAGATGTAGATATAGATGTGTCTTCTCACTGTAGAGGGACATCATGCTTGGTAAAGTAGAAGGTTGGTGAAAAAGAGCAAGACCCTCAACAAGATGGATTGACACAGTGGCTGCAACAATGGCTCAAGCATAAAAACGATTGTGAGGGTGGCGCAGGACCGGGCAGAATTTTGTTCTGTTATACATAGGGTTGCTACGAGTCAGAACTAACTCGACGGCACCAAACAACAACATATATACATATATATATACATATATATACTATACATATATATATATACATATATGTATGTAAAGTAAAGAATGATAGCAGAGCTACACTAAGCCTAAAGAAGTTAAGAAAGAGGCTGTCATTTCTAGATGGCCAGTTCCAGTGTGCTGGGTTTATGAACCTCAGATAGTAATAACACCATTTGGTCTGAAGATCTTTCTCAGTCCACATCACCTTTCTTTTGCAGCTAATTTTCAGGCAGCAATTCGCACTTGCAATACCACATCTGTTGAACCCATACCTATGTCATCTCTGTACCTGTTCCTGGGAGGTGCAAATGATTTCCCTAGGCTCCTAACTGAAAGATTGGTGGTTTGAACCCATCCAGCGATGTCACAGAAGAAAGTCCTGGCAATCTACTTCTGTAAGATTACAACCATTGAAAACCCTATGGAATGCAGTTCTACTCTGAAACACATGGAGTCGCCATGAGTCAGAATCTAATAAATGGCAACAGGGTTTTTTTTTTTTTTTTTGGTACCTGTCTCTAGCTTTTCTTGATTTTCTTAAGGGTGTGTTTGAAAGCCCTCCCAACCTCAAGCTCTGAATCCAGAACACTCAGGAAGATAATACAATGTCCAGAGTAAAGCCATTTCAAGTATCTTCTTGAAACCCTGGGCACCAGTGTGTCCAGGCAACCAGGATGCTGGCCAGGACCAAGTGTTCAGGAGGTCTGGCCATTGGTTCCTCCTACTGCAACCCAGACAATGCTGACCACTTGAGAGAAAGCTCCCTTGAACCATCTGAGTTACAAAGTTCTGCATATTCAGGGTCTGAATGGAAGATAAAGTTGGAATGTCTGACTTCCATTTTGGGAACTGGGGTTTAGTTTATGAAAAATCAAAGTTCAGATTCAGGTCTCCTTCATTTATTTACTTTTTCTTTTCATTTCTAATTATTGATTAATCTCCTGGACTATTTTATAGCCTTTTGAAAGGTTTGGTTTTCTAGACCCTTCCCCCAATTTAATTTCAGAATACCACAATAACTTCTTATTAATACTTGAACTTAGATATGGACCTTAGGGAATTTAATTCATTATTTTAAATATTCACTATACCATATTTACTAGAAAATAAATAGATAAGTCAGCAAAAATTTATTTCTGTGTCTAGACAGAACGTTTCTTTTTACCTCTCTTTTTCTTACTTCTCTCATTCTCTTTTCTTTCCCTCTTTGCTTATCAGAAATATAGTTTTTCCTTATAAAAGAAGATATTAAAATAAATACTCTAGATAATAACCTAAGAAGTGCCATTTCATTGTTGTCTGAATATGAGTGTCTTATGGAAAGCCTTTTTGTTTACTTTTTTAAATCACTGTCTTTTCTGAATTACTTTGTATCTTTTCTGAATTACTAAGCTGGTTTTGAAAGGCTGATAGAGCATGAGTTTTGTCAGAAGTTTGCACATTCTCATTAAAAACAGACTCCCGACTAGTCTAGAAAGAGGGTGGAGAAGTGATGGGATCTGTGGTTGTCAGTCAGGTGGAGAAAATCATAAACACACCCTAAATAAGATGTGTTGTCAACATTCATAGATGTGTGATCAACAGATAGAGAGTTGAAGAGATCCAGTGTCAGGAGACAGGTACAAATAATGGGCAGAGAGACACAGTGTTCCCTTTCCACCCTACAGAGCAGCATCTCACAGAGTCGGTTCCACAGCCTGCCCTCTGTTAATCAACCTGCTGGGCTGTAGTCTGGCCTCTGCGCATCCATTAGGGTGTTATCAGGGAGCTGGTCAGGGCTTGGTATGTGTCCACTTCTTAGTGGCAGTCCTCACCTCAGGCCAAAGAGAGATAGGATTAGCAATGTGTTGTGGCATCGTGGATCCCAGGAAGGCTCTGACATCCTCCTTCTTTGCCCTTAATCTTCTTCAGGTTGCTGGCTAATGCCTGATTTTGGAACTTGACCACACAAAACCTCCAATACTGGAGTGATGTTTCCAAGATCCAAGTTAAACACGTCAGTTCTCTGTGATGGCCTCCAATGGCTCCCACTTGCCCAAAAGACAAATACCAAACTGCTGGCATGATGAACAAGGCCCTTTTTAATCTGCCTCTGTATTTTCAGTCTCATCTACTCTCCTTGCTTAGGAACCACCCTATCTTCCTGCCATAACCACTAGCCTTGTCCGGAGGGGTTCATCTTGGTGCTGGGCTGTTTTTCCTCTCAACTCAAGAATAATTTCCCATGCTACTTGTTATAAATTAAATTGTGTCCCCTCAAAATATGTATTCGAATCCCTATACCTGTGGATGTAATCCTGTTTGGAAATAGGGTTTTCTTGTTTGTGTAAATTAGATCACACCTGAGTAGGGTGAGTTCTAAATCTAATCACTTTTAAGTTATAGAAAGAGCAAATCAGACACAAAGACACACAGGAGAAGAAAGATGCCATGTGAGAATTGCCTGAGGCTACTGACAAGGAACTTCCCTTTTAACTGATTGATTTGTTCCATTACATTGGATTACATTATGTAAGATGACTACATTACATTGCATTAGATTACACTATAGAACAGCAACTAGTCTAGTGCTTGGCAAAACCAGTGGGAACTATAGCCTAGTCAAGTCGGCTTATAACATTAACCATCATAGGATGGGATGGAGCTCTGGTAGGAGCAAGGGACTGAGAGTCCCAGTACCCTGAGGACTGCTGGTCTGTCTTCCTTGTGTGACTACCATCTCTAAAACTTTTTAGTTTTTATTGTTTAATAAACATTTCCTAAATGTCTTCCATGAGCCAAGTGCTGTGGATATGGAGGTGAGTAAGACACAGTCTATACCTTTGAATCTCTTACAGAGAGACAGACAGGTAAATATAAAATTTTCACATAACATGGTGAGTGTGAAGTGACACAAGTGAGTAGAAGGTGGTATGGAAAAAAAACAAGAACCACTTTGCCAGACATAGTGATTCTCAAAATTTAGCATGTATCAGAATTACTCAGAGGGCCTATCAAAACACAGATTGTGGGGGGGGTCCACACCCACAGTTTCTGATTCAGTAGGCTGGGATGGGGTCCAAGACATGACATTTCTAGCAAGTTCTCAGGTGATGCTGATGCTGCTGGTATGGGGACCACACTTTGAGGACCATGACCTATCCTTGGGGGCACCGAGGAAGGATTTTTGGAGGAGTGATGACCAAGAAAGTTTAAAGGAATAAATGAGAGATGGTTTGGTGAAAGCCAGGTGAGGGAATTCTAAGCAGAGTAAATAGCAGGGGCAAAGGCAGAGGGCAGTGCACAGGGCATAATAAAAACAGGAAGAGCAGTGGATGTAGCAGGGAGCTTTGGACATAAGAGAAATTATATAAATCGATAAGCTGTGGGACATAAAGAGAGAAAAATCCTGAGTTATAAAACCAGGAAATGGTGGTATCAATGGAATCATGGTTTTTGTTACAAGACACTTTGGAGTTTTTGCATTAATATTTTAATAGTAAAATACATTATATAAAATGCCTGAAAAGAGAATATATATAATTAAAAATATCAATAATGAATCCTCATGAACTCATCACCAACTTTAGAGCATTACAAATACCTCCGAAGCCGCCAAGTTACCTCTCCTCAATCACATCTCCATTTATACCTCCCAGAGGTAACCACTAGCCTTAATTTTGTTTTCATTATTCCCTTAATTTTCATTATAGTTTTCCATAATGTGTGTTTGTAAACTATATATTTTCCAGTTTTGACTTTTTGAAATTTAAATAAATGGAACATAATGTGTGTGTCCTTAGGTCTCTTGCTCTTTTTGCTTAATGTGATGTTATTGGAATTGATTGTGTAGATATATGTAGCTGTAGGTCAGTAGGTCATTCCTTTCACCGGAAACAAAAAAAAAAAAAACCCATTGCCATTGAGTTGATTCTGACTCATGGTGACCCCATGTGTTACAGAGTAAGAATTGCTCCACAGAATTTTTTTGGCTGCAGTCTCTACAGAAGCATATTACTAGGTCTTTTTTCCATGGCTCCACTGGGTGGATTCTAACACCCAAACTTTAGGTTAGTTCAAAACAAACAAACAAACAAACCCGTCACAGTCCAGTCGATTCTGACTCATAGCAACTCTATAGGACAGAGTAGAAGTGCCCCATAAGGTTTCCAAGGAGTGGCTGTTGGATTCGAACTGCTGGACTTTTGGTTAGCAGCCGTAGCTCTTAATCACTGTAGTCAAGCACAAATTGCTTGTGCCACAGAGGGACCTTCTGTAGGGTATTCCATTGTATGAATAATCACAATTTATTTATATAGCTACTTTTAATGAATATTAATGTGACTTGCTGAACTATAGGGTATATGTATGCTTGGAGTTATTTTGAAATATTACAATGTTTTTCAAATTCTTTATTATGAATTTTCATTCTCTTGAGAAGTAGATGAGAGTTTTCTTTCTTCATGTTCTTTGCCAGACTTTTAAAATATTCTGCCAAATCAGATCTGGGTAAAATCATTTTTTTAAAATCATTTTTCCCTGATTAATAATGAGATAGACCACTTATACTTTTATTGGTGTTTTCTCTTCTGTACAAATCTTTGTTCAAATTTCTGTTTATTTGCAATTAGGATGATTTTATCGATTAATAGAATTTATAAATAGCCTAGACACTCAGTCTTTGTTTTATTTTTCCAAATATCTTCTCTCAGTTGTGGCTTATTTATACTTTTACTTCTTGGTGTCTGGATAAACTAAATTTCTCATACTTAATATAATTGAAGGCTTCAGACTCTTCCTTTATGATTTTGCTTGTTAAGTACAATCTCTAAAACGTCTTAAATTTAAATTTAAATTTTTAAATTTCCTTCTAAAAAGTTTTTATGTTTTATGCATTCTCTTTCACTTTTAAGTCTACTATATTTGGAAGTTGTATGTGTATGTGCATGGATGTATGTGTGTGTATTGTAAGGCACTCATTAACATATTTTTTATACAGATAATCAGTTGTTTCTACACAATATCCAATCATCTGCAAGTTTGGTTCTGTTTACATATATGTCCTCCACTTGTTTGTCAGTTTGTCTTACTATGGTGACTCTCAGGTTGCTGCGATCCTGAAAGCTATGTCACTGGTATTTTCATATACCAGCAAGGGTCACCCATGGTAGACTAGTTTCAGTAGTGCATTCAAACTAAGCCAGATGTGAAGAAAGGTCTGGCGATCTACTTCTGAAAATTAGCCAATGAAAACTTTACGGATCACAACAGGACAAATGTCTGACTCCCTTGCTTTGGAGAAGTCAACAGAAAGGATCAATCACTGGAGGAGGACATCATGTTTGGTGAAGTAGAGGGCCAATAAGGGTGAGGGATACCCTTGGTGAGATGGATTGGCGCAATAGCCTTAATCATGGACTTGAACATGCCAATGATCCTGAGGACAATGCAGGACCAGGCAATGTTTTGTTCTGTTGTACATAAGGTTGCCATGAGTCAGTAGTCTCGATGGCTTCAATCTATTTCTACCTAGCTATTTATCTGCGGAGGCCTGGTGGCACAGTGGATAAGAGCTCGGCTGCTGACCAAAGTTGAGCAGTTCAAATCCACCAGCCGCTCCTTGGAAACCCCATGGAGCAGTTCTACTCTGTTCCATAGGGTCTCTATGAGGTGTAGTGGACTCAATGGCAACAGGTTTGGTTTTTTTGGTATCTATCTATCTTACATCTATATGTTTTATTCCATTTCTGAAGTCCATTCTGTTTCATTGATCTATATAGTTCATCTCTATGTAAATACTACACTTTATCAATTCATATAACTTTAAAGACGTGCCATGCTGGGCAATTCCCCATGCCTGGTTATTCTTTTTCAGGACTGTATCAACTATTTAGACCCTTTTATCTTCCTATGTGCATTTAGAATGCACATTTTTGAAATCCATTAAATCCAGGTTGAAATTCTATTGAGGATTGCTTTGAATTCATAGAAAATTTGGGAAGAATTGGCATTTTTACAATATTAAATTTTCACAAATATGAGCATTTTATGTTGTCCTATTTGCTTAGATTAAAAACAAACTTTAAAAAAGGCTTTATAATTTTCAAGAACTGCACATTTTTTGTGTGCTTTTATTTCTAGGTTTCTTACATTTTGTTGCAATTATATGTGTTATATATATTTTTAAATTTAATTTTGAAGAATTTGTTGTTGGTGTATAAAAATGTAACAGTCTTTTTTTTTTTTAACACATTGATCTTGTAACTGGCAAAGTTTTAAAACTGTTTGCTTATCCTAGTTATTATTATTTTTTAATGATTTTCTATGTAGTAAGTCATATACTCCCTCATTAAAAACAACAGTTTCTTCCTTTCTAATCCCTGTATAGAGATCTATCCCTAATATCTTTTTGTTTTTTTTTTCCTTTTCTTTTCATATTTTTTTTTGCTGACCATGCAGTCTAGTATGTAATAGTAATATGTTCATTATGAATTTTTGGCGAATATTCTTCATCAAGTGTGTCAGTCAGGATAACATTAGCCGTTAAAACAAAGAACTTCTAAATTTAAGTGGTTCAAACATAAGAGTTTATTTCTCGTGCTTGTCACAGTTTGTTCAGGTTGCTAGTTGTGGTGGTGGGTGCTTTGCTGCCTATAGTCATTCAGTAAGTTCCATCTCGTGGCTCTTAATCCTCATAGCCCACTCAATTTAGTAGACAGATGGTAGAAGGGAGAGCATCATGAGGTTCTTATGGTCCAAGCCTGGAAATAGTGTGCACTTCTTCCTCTTGCATTCAAATGGCCAGAATTCTGTCACATGATCACATCTAGCTGCAAGGGAGACTACAAATATCATCTAGGTTTTGTACTAGGATAAGAGGAGACCAAGGATATTCAAAGGCTCTGTCTTAGTAATCTAGTGCTGCTATAACAGAAATACCACAAGTGGGTGGATTTAACAAACAGGAATTTATTTTCTCACAGTTAGGAGGATAGAAGCCTGAGTTCAGGATGCCAGTTCTAGGGGAAGGCTTTCTCTCTCTATCAAGTATGGAGGAATGTTCTAGTCTCTTTGAGCTTCTGCTCCTGGGGTATCTCCATGTGGCTTGGCATCTCTCTTCCCCCATCTCTGTTTGCTTGCTTGCTTGTTTAATTCCTTTTAAATCTCAAAAGAAATTGTCTCAAGACACACCCTACACTAATTCTTCTTCATTAACATAACAAAGACAACCCATTCTCAAATGGGATTATAACCACAGTCACAGAGGTTAGGATTTACAACATGTATTTCTGGGAGACACAATTCAATCCCAGAAAATTTCCTACTGTTTCTACTTTGCTGTTTTGCATCTATTTAGAAGATCATGTAGTTTTAATACGTTAGTATCGAAAGTTACTATAATATACGTTACATTTTTGGAATACTAACTTTACATTTTTAGAATAAACTCACTTAGACATGTATTTAAATTTTTTAAATTATAAAAACATAGCTACGTTTTATTTGCTGATGTTTTGTTTGGAGCCCTGGTGGCGAAGTGGTTAAGAGCTCAGGCAGCTAATCAAAAGGTCGGCAGTTCGAATCCAGCAGTCGCTGCTTGGAAACCCTATGGGGCAGTTCTACTCTGACCTATAGGGTCGCTATGACTTGAAATTGACCCGATGGCACACAACAACAGCAATGTTTTGTTTAGGATTTTTGTGTCTATATTCAGAGGTGAGCTTTGCCAGTAATTAATCTTTTTCACAGTATCTTTGTTTCATTTTATTTCTAAACATAATTACTGTATTTTTAGGCAAATAATGCATGCTTTCTACATTTGTTTGCCAACCGTGCCCTCTCTCCTGTGAGGTATTTTCATAAGCACACTATGCTAATTTTTTTTACAGTAACATGTAAAAAAAAAAAAACTAAATTGGCATAGTGGCACTGATGAAAATACCTCAAGGAGGGAGGGAGCAGTTGGCAAACAAATGTAGAAGGATTGGTTATTTGCGTGAAGTACCGTAGATTCACAAAATTATCAGAGGTTTTTTCTATCTCTTATCCTTTTTACAATGGAGTTTATGTAATTTTGTAATTATCTATTCCTGATTGTGGGACAGGATTTATAAGATCTTTATCTTGGATTGTGACAGAACTTACCATGAAAACTCTCTAGGCCTATTTCTTCTTGAGTCTGAGCTGTTAATTCCTTTTTTCCTAGAAAATGGTCTATTTCATCTAAGCCTTTGCATTTGTTTGCAAACTGTTAGTTAAAATGTGTTCTCATTTATCTTTTTAATCTCTACTGCATCTTTATTTATGGCTTCCTTTCATTCCTAACGTTGTTTTGGGGAGTCTTTCTCTCTCAGTCTCTTGCTCTCATTTATATTTTTCATAATCAGTCTTGCTAGAAGTTTATCTATTTTCTTCGGTTTTCTAAAGAAACAACTTTTGAACTTGTTGGTCTCCTCTTTGTATCTTTAAAAAAATGTTTCATTAATGTTGGCTCTTAGAATTTTCTTCTTTTTGCCATTATTGGGTTTATTCAATTTGTCCTCACTCCTTAATTTGTATGCTTTTTCACCTCATGATTTTCATGCTTTCTTCTTTTCCAACAGTGAACTCTTTTGTCAGACTCCAAGTCATGAAGATATTCTTTCATATTATCTTTTAAAAGTTTTGTCATTCTACTTTTCACATTTAGATCTACAATCTAACAGAGATACATTTTTGAGTATGATGTAAGGTAGAATTTAATATTCATTTTTATTCTATATGGCTATCTAATTAACCAAGAGTTGTTTATTTTTAAGATTATTTTGGTGCCACTTTTTTCATAGATCAAATATCCGTGTATGTGCGGGTGTCTCTCAACTCTATTCTGTTCCATTTTCAATGATATTTATTTGTGCCAAATCATGCTATTTTAATTATTATAGCTTTATAGTAAGATTTTCTAATAGGGTAAATTCTCCACATCTAGTTTTCTTCAAGATTATTGGGCTGTCTTTGACCTATTGTATTTCTATAAAAAATGTTAAGAGCAGCCTATCAGTGTTTTACAAAAACATTCAGCAGGATTAAAATAAATAGATATAATTACATATAAGGGCATTAGGGATTCAGTGATATAATTCTTGCCTTCCATGAAGGAGGCTCAGGTTCAATTCCAGCCCAATGCACCTCATGCACAGCCACCACTGTCTGTCAGTGGAGGTTTGTGTGTTGCTATGATGCTGAACAGGTTTCAGCAGAGCTTCCAAACTAAGATGGACTAGGAAGAAAGGCCTAGCAATCTACTTCTGAAAACCAGCCAGTGAAAACCATATGGATCACAAAGGTCTGATCTGCACAGGACTGGGCAGCATTTCATTCCGTTGCGCATGGGGTGGCCATGAATCATGGTCTGACTCCACAGCAACTAACAACAGTGACGTAATTACATATAGCAAAATGTGCAGATTTTAATGTATACTTCAGTGATTTTTGACAAATATATTTTCCATATAAACAACACCCTCAATACACCCTAGAGACTTCTCTCATGCCCCTTTCCAGTCCTGCTCCCTGGAAAATGCTTCTTCACTTATATGTCCATCATTTAATGTCTCCTGAAAAGTCATCTTTGTATGTACACACACACACACACACACACGCACACACACACATATGGAAAGGAGACAGATTGCTTGTGTTTCTTGATATATTCAGGGCGTGATTTTCGATAGCTCTTGTACTCACCATTTGCTTGGGGGCATTCAGTGATTTGTGACTCACTGGTGGGATGGATAGGAAAGTACTTTGTGCTCAGATGATTCCTTTCTTCACCAAAGCTCAAAGTGTTGCCTCTTTACAGTACCTTCCTTCTTCAAAGCCTCCCAACGCTTCCTATCCTTCCCTTTGCCAGCCCTGGGGCTGGGGATGATGCCTTTTCTGGAAGAAGAGTCTTTTTGTAAAACTCTGGTTTGTACTAAATAGCTCGGGTCTAAACTCCTGCTACCTGTGCCCTCATTGTTCCACTCTTTGTAAATTAGAACAGTTTCTCAGTAAAATCCTTGGGTATCTTTTGGCTTTTTAAATTTTTATCTTTCCTGGCAGCTATTTTTTTTTTCCCCTGAAAGATCTTCCAATGTGACGGATGAACATGGCTTGACTTCCAGAGCAATTATTTGGATTTTCACTGCAGCAGAAATAGACATAAATATGTGCGTTGGATCCATTTATGTTTCTGTATTTGTGGACCTATAAAAATGTTTTCCATTGTGCAATATAACACATAAACATGTAAAATCTTATTGGTTTTATTTTATACATTTTTATAGTTTTCCTCTCAACTTAAATATTAAAGAGTTAGAGGGTATAGTATTTTTAAAGAAATGCTCATAAATGTATAATATGAATAGGGATCAAAGACATGAACTGTAACCTTGATTTCCAGAGGGCCTATCTGTCTGATGATTACATATAAATAAAAATTTCAACACATGACCTGGTATCACATAGACTTTCCCCAAAGTCCATTTGCTCTTCTTTACAACACATAACACAAACAGAATTAAAGAAGAATCTTCTAGTACAGAAAAGTATATAATTTTTTATAATTAAGTTGGTGAGCATTTGTTTTCATTATTGCTATTGAAGAATGAAAAAGAAATTAAAACAATTTGGGAACAAGAACAAATGAAAGAAAGAAGATGTGGCATTTACAATTAAAAGTCTGCAACAGGCTAGAGAGTGTTGTTGTGGAATCCTTTTAATATTTTGATCAACTGAGATTTAAAAATATATATATATGTATGTATATTTTTTTATAAATTTCAGTGATAGGAAGAGATTAGTATTAATTGCATATGGCATCTTTAAGTCAGAAGATCTCAAATTTAGAGAACATGAAATTCTAATACAGTGTGTCTAGCATAGGGTCCAGAAATCTGCATGCTTAATAAAATCCAAGGTGAATCTGCTGTAGGTAGTTATGAGCCACATACTGATGAATGGACATTTTGATATTTTCTGTGTTGGGGGTGGGAGATGAAGATCAGATGTTAAAAGGACTAGAGATAGGTCTCTGTCTTTTAGAGATTACAAACAAAATAAGGGAGAGCACGAGAGAGAGTGTGAGAGAGAGAGCGAGAGAGAGAAAGAAAAAGTTTTCTTTCCATTCCCGTTTATGCCCTAATCTATCATTTTCCAGGCTAATCTCCTAAAGCCTACACTTAGGTACCTATGATTTATATAGAGAACTGCAATGGCTACCAGTTGTGCATTGTGGAAGATGAGAGAAGTAGCAATTCCTTATCCTCTAGCCATTCAGGTGTTCTCCTATCCTGTCCTAATAAAGCACACTTGATATTGGGGCAAAGAAAAATCAGAATGTTTATTTAGCCCTATGAACAGATATCATCAATGAGTTCAAGTGGTGACAACAGCATGTTTCCTCACCTCTGTATCAAATATACTTATATTTCAGAGAACTTGAAAAGATGGATACACTGCATGTAACAACAATTTTTTAAATAATTTGCAAATATTCTTCCTCTTCTCTTATTCTATATCTATCACTCACAAAAACAAATGCCTGTGTTAATGCTATTTTTGCTTTAAGTGTCATGTAACTTGTGGAGGAAAGTATAAGCTTTATTTTTGTTTAATATGCTATTCTAGAGCATTGTTTCCCTTTAACATATTAGAATGAGAATCACAGTTGTAAAAGCAGATGGCTGAACCCAAATACTTATACACTGTTCTGCAGCCACCCAATTACTCTCCTGAGAGAAGAAGAGAGGTAATTTAATGCGGTAGATACAGTAATGCAAAGGTATACCTAAGTGTTGAGTGGTCATGTTCATAAAAGGTAAATTATGCAATTTAATCTTCCATTTTCATATGGGAAAGACAAGGAGAAAGGGAAGTTAGCGATAGTTTGCATGGATGCAATCTCTTCTTTAGCAATTGATATGCATTCCCATCACTTTGATAATATCACCTCTAATAATGATGGATGGGGACAGTGATAGATGTGTGGTAGAATTCTCATCTTCCTTGCGGGAGATTCAGGTCCAATTTCGGCCAAAGCATCTTATGTGCAGCCACCACCTGTCTGTCAGTGGAAACTTACATGTTGCTAAGATTCTGAACATGTTTAAGCAGAACTTCTAGTCTATGGCAGACTAGGAATCAAAGCATGCTGATCCACTTCCAAAACTCAGCCAGAGAAAACTCTATGGATCACAATGGTCAGAATTGCAACCAATCATACGGATGGTGTAGGACCAGGCAGCGTTTCATTTCATTGTGCATGGGGTCACCATGAGCTAAGGGCTTACTCCGCTGCAGCTAATAACAACAAGAAAGAGGGAGCCCAGAGCGCTGATTGTGTAGTTCAAATGGAATTAAAAACTCTAGCCTAAAGAGAAATACTCTAATAGACAGGCAAACTGGAAAACAAGTTTAAAATGTTTAGTTCACTCAAACCACTCCTGCCTAGTAGAGATCTTCAAGACTCAGAGTGAGCAAAATTTAAAAAACTCAAATCAAAACTTCTGAAACCTACTTATCATCCACCCAACCCACATTCAATGTAAAATCAGAAAGCCACAGGAGTCAGGGAGAGCTGAGCAAAATATATCCAGCTGGTTTTAAGTTTTGGCTGTAAAATGAGTTTTCAGAGGAAATTGAAAATTTAAATGTGATTCAATGAGCTGAGAACATATGATCCACACAGTAGGCCTATCTACAGGGAACCAAGAGCAAATTGTAAAATAAACACCATCTTGTTAAGGTAAAGTACATTTGTCCACCACCGAAAACAACCTTAAACTGCTCACTTGTTTTTGGGGTGTTTATATATATTTTTTTGTAGTGGGTTGTAATTGTGCCAGAAGCCATTGTCACATTATTGGCATTATTGACTGAGCTACAGAAAAGCCTTTCAGGTTGGACTTTCTAACCAATGAGAGGCTTATATGACATTGCAGCTGTGTCACTTTGGAAAGTCCTTGTGTCCCAACAAACTCCCCCCTGTTGTTTGTTTCCCTCAAGAGATGGAAGCAAGACAAAAGCCTGATTGAATTACCTTTTGGAGATTACATGGAGGATATTTCTGCTTCTGAAGATGAGGAATTGGACTGGAACTAGTTCCGTAGCAGCAACCAGTATTGAGGTAAATTATTTCCTAGAAGTTTTGTTCAAATAATATTTAAAATAATTGAACTACTAGTATGTGTTAAGGATGGTAGGGATGCAAAAATCAGTAAGACACTTTTCCTGACTTTGCTATCTTAAAACATAGTGGCACAAATGGTTAAGCACTTGACTACTAGCTGAAAAATTGGTGGTTTAAACCCACCCAGAAGCCCCTTGGAAGGCAGGCCTGGTGATCTGCTTCCAAAAGGTCACAGCCTCGAAAACCCTGTAGAGCAGTTCTATTCTGCACATATGGTGTTGCTGTGAGTTGGAAATGACTAGACAGCAAACAATAACAACAACAAAATAATGTGGGAAGAAGTTGACTTGTGAATTATAAAACAGTTGGCTTTAAGATAAGTGTGAAGATTCTTAAAACGCAGTTATTATAAGGTACTGCTGATAAAAAAAAATAAATAGGAACTGTGCCTCAGGGTAAGTTTCATGAGAGAATGAGATCATACATATTGTAAAAAGGCTATGAGTAATATTAGTGTGTGGCTATGACTTGAAGAAAAAAACCTATTAGGAAGACAGAAAAAGATAAGTAAACACTATAGGAAAGAATATACTGCTTATAAGTAGAATGGCCATGGGTTTGAGACAAACAACATTCTGAGTCCTGTGTGAAGAGCAGCATTCAGTAGAAATGTGTGCTGGAAATGTAAAAATACAGGTTTGTGTCTGTCTGCAAGAAGTCTCTTGGTGGTGCAAAAGGTTAATGCACTTGGCTGCTAATGGAAAGATTGAAAGTTTGAACCTACTCAGGGGCACCTCTGCAAAAAGTCCAGGTGATCTATTTTTGAAACATTGACCATTGAAAACCCTGTGAAGCACAGTTCTACTCTGACACACATGGGGTCACCAAGAGTTGGAATTGACTCAGCAGCAAGTTATTTGAGTTTTTGGCCTATCTTTGAAGGGTCCTGAATATCATGTTAATGAGACTGGATTGGGGCTGATGTGAGCAAAACTGTGTTTTAGGAATATAACTCTGGGATGGAGTGAAGTTTATATTGCAGTGGAGAGAGTCTAGGGGCAGAATTAGGAGATGTGAAGTATTCAGAAAGAGATTCTCTGAGGGCTGATAGTAGGGCATTGGAAGTAATAATGGAAAATATAGAAATGTGGTAACACTGTGGAGAAGGTATAAATAGGACTTGGTGACAAAGTGGTTGTAACAAAATGGGGAAAAAAATCATTTATTGGGATTCCAGGGATTCAGAGGCAGGCACACTGGCTTGGGAGGCCATTCCACAGAATCAGTAGTAGGAATGTGTGTGGGGTGTGGAAGCTGAACGTAGAGGAGACATTCCAGAGTTCAGAACATGGGCTAAGGAAGGGTCGAAGTTGGAAGAGAGAGTGTCAGCAGCGTGTGGAAGCTGGTTGGTGCCTGATGTGGTCTCCCCTATGTGACACTCTCAAATCCTCAGTAAAATTATTATATCCACAAGAGATTGTTTTGGGGACATTGTAGGATTAAAGTAAGATGATACATGTAGAAGAAGAAACAGATTTTGGGAGGCCTTAGGAAGTATGTTCTAGAATTTGAACAATGAATTGGGAGATATTTGACTATATGAATTAGTAGAAGACAGTTCAGTTTATATCCACTTTGATATGCAAGAGGTTGTTGTTGTTGTTAGTTGTCATCAAGACAGCTCTGACTCATGATGACCTTATGTATAACACAATGAAGCATTTCCTGGTCCTGTGCCATCTTCATTATCTTTGATATATTTGACCCCATTGATGTGGCTATTGTATCAGTTTATTCATTGAGGCTTCCTTCGTTCCTGCTAACCCTTTACTTTACCAACCATGGTGTCTTTTTCTAGCGACTGACCTTTCATGATGATATCCAAAGCTAGCAAGATGAAGTCTTGCCATTCTCGCTTCTAAGGAACATTCTGGTTTTATTTTTTCTAACACTGATTTTTTCATCCTTCATGATACAGGATACATGGCAGTCTATGCAAGAGGTAGGGGAGTCCATCTGCGTTCTGAGTTATTTGGATGTGGGGAGTAAAGAACAGAAAGGCTATGAAGATGGCCCAGGTTTTGAGAGTAGGGAAAAGATGATTCCTTTTTAATAACCTACTGCTAAGAAGAGGTTTTAAAGCAAAAAGGGGAATAAGTTGAACTTAAAGTCATGGAAGGACATTTAAAGATGTCCAGGAATACCAGTCCGGAACTCCAGTTAAAGGCTGGGGCTAAGGATGTGTACTTGTAAATCATTTGCATGGAGGTGTCAAATAACACAGAGGGAAAGGGAGAAGAACAGATGGTAGAGGACAGAATGCTGGAATTCATCCAACAAATATTTATTGAACATGGTCACATAACAGTAATTCCTCTCAGTCCTGGGGATATAGCAGTGAACAAAGTAACAAAGTTCCTTTTTTTTCATGAGGAATGTGACTGCTGTGAAGTGGGGTTAAGAAGATGACTGGGTAAGAAGAGACAGTAAGAGGGGAGAAGAGGTGGTAGGAATGGGTATGAGAAGGACTGGATACAAGAAAGAGTCACAAGGGAAAAGAGTTCAAGGCCTGGGTCAAGCAGAAAAGATTTCAATCACGTCTCACCCACTTTGTAAAAACTAAGATCTCAGTCAAGTTACTTTATGTCACTGAGCTGCAGATTTCTTATCTACAGGGAATTATATTTATTTTATTGTGTGGATTATAGAAACAAAATATGCCAAGTGCTATCTTAGTTATCTAGTGCTGCTGTAGCAGAAATACCACAAGTGGGTGGCATTAAAGAATAGAAATTTATTTTCTCATAGCTGGGAGACTAGAAGTTTGAATTCAGGGCACTGGCTCTAGGGGAAGGCTCTCTTTATTGGCCGTGGGGGAAGATTCTTATCTACTTCAGCTTCAGTAGCTCTGTCATTCCTTGGTTCCTTGGTTATGTTCACGTGACATCTATCTTTGCCTGTTTTATGCTTCTTTGTCTCTGTTGACATGTTGCTCCTTATAACTCAGGAGTGATTAGGTTTAGGACACACCCTACACTGATACATCTGTATTAACATATCAAAGAAAACCATATTCCAAAATTGGAATACATCCACAGATACAAGGGTTAGGATTCCAATGCATATTTTGGGGAGACACAATTCAATGCATAACAAGTGCCTTATTCATTTGTAAGCTCTCCAACCATATTAATCTTTCTTTTTTATGGCTTTCTTCCACCCTCGTTACTGATGAACACAAGAAAGAATGAACATCTTTAAATCTTGATATCCGTTGGCCTGGCACTATGGCTTCCTACTGCTCAGAGTCTACATTCTAAAGTTCTCACTGTGGCTTACATGGACGTGCACACTGATCTTTTCAGCCCCATTTCCCACCACCCTTTGCCCCTGTGTATGGGTGTGCCCTAGTGATACTGGTCTTTGTATGATCATTTTGGCATGTTCCATTTCCAACTGGAATGCTCTTTATCCTTCTAATTCACAGATGCTTAGTTAATACAGATTTCAACCTCCTTTTTTTCAGGAAATCTGGATCTCTCAAACCAGATCACCCAGACAGTTGTATTCTCTCTTAGAGCGCAATTCTCATTTGTAGCACCTTTTACATTTATAAAAAAATTATTAACAGTGTAATTAATAGACAAATGTCTATATCTCAAAATGGGATATAAGCTCCAGAGCTATCTGTGCTCCAGTTAGCTTGATGCATGGCTACAGAAAAGATGCTCAGCCTATGCCTGTTGCATCAGTGAATGAATGGCACAAGGTAGATGCCCAATAAATGTCAAATACGTGGATGAAACACAGGATTAATACATTAGAATAATGTCAATATGTAAGTACAACCTAGGTTCCATCTCTAGTCAGAAGCAGAAGGGCAATTTAGAAAAATAAAAACTCATCCTTCACAACATTAACTTCAGCATTTAGGGCAGTGTCATACAGACAACGCTTTCTAACAATTTTGTATGTGTCTATCACCCACTATCTACTTTTGGAAAAAATCAGCTATTGAAAACTCTTTGGAGCACAGTTCTGCCCTAACACACATTGGGTCACGGTAAGTTGGGGCTGTCTCAGTGGTAACTGGTTTTTAACACCCACAATTTTTCTCAAATATTTAAAAATCCTCTTTATGTGTTTAGATTGTACCAAGTTTAATATAGATATTATTAAACAAAAATATTTCTCCATTTCTGACATAATACTTATTTAATTACAATATCTTGAACTCTTAGATGTCAACGTTTTCTTCTCCCTATATTGCCATTCAGACTTTCTAGTCTTAGCTCACAGACCTATTAGCCTGTCTTTTTTTTTTTTTAATTTTTTTTATTGTTGTAGTTTAAATGACGTTTACATTTCAAGTTAGTCTCCCATACAAAAATTTATACAATACATACATTGTTATGTGACCCTAATTGCTTTCCCCATACTGCAATAGCATGCTCCTCCTTTCCATCCCTGATTCCCCATGTCCATTCAGCCATCTCCTACGTCTCTCTGCCTTCCCATCTCACCTCTGGACAGAAGCTGCCCATTTAGTCTCTTGTAGCTACTTGAGCTAAGACACACACTCCTAATGCGTATCACTTTATGTCCCACTGTCCAGTCCAATCTCTGTCTGAAGGGTTGGTCTCAGAAATTGTCTTATTTCTGGGCTGATAGAGAATCCAGGGGCCAGGCTTTCTGGGGTTCCTCCAGTCTCAGTCAGACCATTAAGTCTGGTCTTCTTACTAGAATTTGAGTTCTGCAGCCCACCTTTCTCATGCTCCATCAGGGACTCTCTATTGTGTTCCCTGTCAGGGCAGTCATTGGTGGTAACCTGGCACCATCTAGTTCTTCTGGTCTCAAGCTGATGAAGTCTCTGGTTAATGTGGCCCTTTCTGTCTCTGGGTTAATATTTTCCTTGTGACTTTGGTGTTCTTCATTCTCCTTTACTCCAAGTGGTTGGGACCAATTGATGTAGCTTTTAAGACCCCAGACGCCACTCACCAAAGTAGGATGCAGAATATATTCTTAATAAGCTTTGTTATGCCAATTGACCTAGATGTCCCCTGAAAGCATGGTCGCTAGACCCCCTACCCTTGCTACTCTGTCCCTCAAACTGTTTGATTGTATTCAGTAAACTTCTTAGCTTTGCTTTAGTCCAGTTATACTGACTTCCCCTGTAGTATGTGCTGTCCTTCCCTTCGCCTAAGACGATTCTTATCTACTATCTAGTTAGGAAATAGCCCTCATCCTCCCTCCCCACCCTTGTAACCATCAAAGAATGTTTTCTTCTGTGTTTCAACCTATTCTGGAGTTCCTATAATAGTGGTCTTATAAAATATTTGTCCTTCTGTGACTGACTAAATTCACTCAGCATAATCAGTTCCAGCTCCCTTCATGTTATGTTTCATGGCTTCATCATTGTTCTTTATCATTGCCTAGATTCCATTGTGTGAATACACCATAATCTGTTTATCCATTTGTCTGTTGATGGACATCTAGGTTGTTTCCACCTTTTTGCTATTGTGAACAGTGCAGCAACGAACATGGGCGTCCATATATCTATTCGTGTGATGGCTCTTATTTCTCTAGGATATATTCCAATGAGAGGGATACTTCTATTTCTAGCTTTTAAAGAACTGCCAAATTGAATTCCAAAGTGGTTGTACTATTTTACATTCCCAACAACAGTGTATAAGTGTTCCAGTCTCTCCACAACCTCTCCAGCATTTATTATTTTGTGTTTTTTGGATTAAGGCTAGCCTTGTTGGAGTGAGATGATATCTCATTGTAGTTTTGATCTGCATTTCTCTAATGGCTAACGATCATGAGCATTTCTTCAAGTGTCTGTTAGCTGCCCGAATATCTTCTTTGGTGAAGTGTCTGTTCATATCCTTTGTCCATTTTTTAATTGGGTTATTTGTCTTTTTGTTGTTGAGGTTTTGCAGTATCTTATAGATTTTAGAGATTAGACGCTGATTGGATTTGTTGTAGCCAAAAATTTTTTCCTAGTCTTTAGGTTGTCTTTTTACTCATTTGGTGAAGTCTTTCGATGAGCATAAGTGTTTGATTTTTAGGAGCTCCCATTTATCTAGTCTCTCTTTTGGTGCTTGTGCATTGTTACTTATGGTTCATATTGTGTTTATGCCATGTATTAGGGATCCTAGCATTTTTCCTATTTTTTCTTCCATGATCTTTATCGTTTTCAATTTTATATTTAAGTCTTTCATCCGTTTTCAGTTAGTTTTTGTGCATTGCATGTGGTATCAGTCTTGTGTCAGTTTTTTGCATACGGATATCCAGTTATGCCAGCACCATATGTTAAAGGGACTGTCTTTTCCCCAGTTAACGGACTTTGGGCCTTTGTCAAATATCAGCTGCTCATAAGTGGATGATCTTTCATCTGGAATCTCAATTCTCTTCCATTGGTCTATGTATCTGTTGTTGTATTAATACCAGGCTGTTATGACTACTGTGGCAAAATAATAGGTTCTAAAATCAGGTAGTGTGAGGCTTCTCACTTTGTTCTTCTTCTTGAGTAATGCTTTATTAATATTGGGCCTCTTCCCTTTCTATATGAAGTTGGTGATTTGTTTCACCATTTCATTAAAAAATGCTGGTGGAATTTGGATTGGGATTGCATTGTATCTGTAGATCGGTTTGGGTAGAATTGACATTTTCACTATGTTGAGTCTACCTATCCATGAGCAAGTATGTTTTTCCACTTATGCAGGTCTTTTTTGGTTTCTTGAAGTAGTGTCCTGTAGTTTTCATTGAATAAATCTTTTACATCTCTGGTTAGATTTATTCCTAAGAATTTTATCTTCTTGGGGGCTACTGTAAATGATACTGATTTGATAATTTCCTCTTTGAGGTTCTCTATGTTGGTGTAAAGCAATCCAATGTATTTTTGTATGTTTAGCTTGTATCCTGAAACTTTGCTGAAATCTCCTATTAGTTCCAGTAGATTTCTTGTGGATTCTTTGGGATTTTCTGTGTATAAGATCTTATCATCTGCAAATAGAGATACTTTGACTTCTTCCTTACCAATCTGGATGCAATTTATTTCTTTTTCTAGCCTAATTGCTCTGGCTAGGACATCCAGCACAATGTTGAATAAGAGTGGTGATAGAGGGCACCCTTGTCTGGTTCCTGTTCTCAAGAGGAATGCTTTCAAAGTCTCTCCATTTAGGATGATGTTCGCTGTTGGCTTTGTATAAATGCCCTTAATTATGTTGAGGAATTTCTCTTCTATTCCTATTTTGTTGAGTTTTTATCATGAATGGGTGTTGGACTTTGTCAAATGGCTTTTCTGCATCAATTGATAAGATCATGTAGTTTTCGTCTTTTGTTTTATTTATGTGATGGATTACATTGATTGTTTTTCTAATGTTGAACCATCCCTGCATACCTGGTATAAATTCCACTTGATGATGGTGAATTATTTTTTTGATAGGTTGTTTAATTCTATTGGCTAGAAATTTGTTGAGGATTTTTGTGTCAATGTTCATGAGGGATATCGGTCTGTAATTTTCTCTTTTTGTGGTGTCTTTACCTGGTTTTGGTATCAGGGTTATGCTGGCTTCATAGAATGAATTTGAGAGTATTCCATCCTTTTCTATGCTCTGAAATACCTTTAGTAGAAGTGGTGTTAACTCTTCTCTGAAAGTTTGGTAGAATTCTCCAGTGAAGCCATCTGGGCCAGGGCTTTTTTTTGTTGGGAGTTTTTTAATTACCTTGGCAATCTCTTCTTTTTTTATGGGTTTATTTAATCGTTCTATCTCTGTTTGTGTTAGTTTAGGTAGGTATTGAGATTCTAGAAATTTGTCCATTTCCTCTAGGTTTTTGAAATTTGTTAGAGAACAATTTTTCATAGTATTCTGTTATGATTCTTTTAATTTCAGTTAGGTCTGTTGTGATATCACCCATCTCATTTCTTATGCGGGTTATCTTCATCTTCTCCTGTTTTTCTTTTGTCAGTTTGGCCAAAGGTTTATCAGTTTTGTTGATCTTTTCAGAGAACCAGCTTTTGGTCTTGTTAATTCTTTCAATTATTTTTCTATTCTCTATTTCATTTAATTCTGCTCTAATTCTTATTATTTCCTTCCTTCTGGTGCTTGAGGGCTTGTTTTGCTGCAGTCTTTCTACTTGTTCTAGATGTAGGGTTAATGTTTTGATTATGGCCCTTTCTTCTTTTTGGATACTGCTATAAGCTGACCTCTGAGCACTGCTTTTGCTGTTTCGCAATGGTTCTGGTAGGATGTGTTCTCATTATTGTTTGATTCTATGAATTTATTTACTATATCCTTAATTTTTTCTGTAACCCAGTAGTTTTTTGAGTGAGGCATTGTTCAGTTTCCATGTGTTTTTTTTTTTTCCCCCTTGCTTTTTGTGTTGTTGATTTCTACTTTTATGGCTTTATGCTCAGAAAAGATGCTTTGTAATATTTCGATGCTTTGGATTTTGTTAAAGCTTGCTTTATGGCCTAATATGTGGTGTATTCCGGAGAATGTTCCATGTGTGCTGGAAAAGAAAATAAACTTGGCTGCTGTTGGTGGAGTGTTCAGTATATGTCTATGAGATCAAGTTGGTTGATTGTAGCATTTCGCTCTTGCGTGTGTTTGTTGAGCTTCTTTCCTGATGTTCTGTCCTTCACCAAAAGTGGTGTGTTAAAGCCTCCTATTACTATTGTGGAGCTGTCTATCTCTCTTTTCAGTGTTGTTAGAGTTTGTTTTATGTATTTTGGAGCCCTGTTATTGGGTGAATAAATATTTATTATAGTTATATCCTCCTGACCCTTTAATCATTATATAATGTCCTTCCTTGTCATTTACAGTGGATTTTACTTTAAATTCTATTTGTCAGATATTAACATTGCCACTCCTGCTCTTTTTTGAGTGTTATTTGCTTGATATATTTTTTCCGTCCTTTGAGTTTTAGCTTGTTTGTATTTTTAAGTCTAAGTTGTGTCTCTTGTAGGCAGCATATAGATGGATCATGTGTTTTCTATCCAATCTGCCACTCTCCGTCTCTTTATTGGTGCATTTAGTCTGTTTACATTCAGCATAATTATTGATAGGTATGAGTTTAGTGCTGTCATTTTGGTGTATAGTTTTGTGTGCTGTTCAGTTTGTTTGTTCCCTTTAATTTTCTGAGCTGAGTCGTTTTTATGTATTTTTTTCATCGTTTTCATTGTTGTCAATTTTGTGTTTGCTGAGTCTTTATATCTTTCTAGTTTTTTATTTTGATTTGTAGGATTGTTAGTTTCCTTTGTGGTTACCATAATATTTACCCATGTTTTTCTATGTTTATACCATTCTTTTATTTATTTATACTGCCTTGACCTCACCGCCATGTGAAAAATCTGTCTACATTTTTTAAGTCCTTCTCTTTTGTTTTAATGTTATCAGTTTTTTACATATCGGAATTTCTGTTTCCCTATTTTCAACATTTTAGCTTTGATGTATTTTTGTGACTTCCCTATCTTATTTGATATCTGGTTGCTCTGTACAGTGTTCTAGTCTTGCATTGTTATCTGATGTTATTGATTTTCTAACTGGAGGACTCCCTTTAGTATTTCTTGTAATTTTGGTTTGGATTTTTCAAATTCCCTAAACTTCTGTTTATCTGGAAATGACCTGATTTTGCCATCATATGTGAGAGATAGTTTTGCTGGATATATAATTCTTGGCTGGCATTTTTTTTTTTTTTTTCCTTCAAGGCTTTATATATGTCATCCCATTGCCTTCTTGGCTGCCTGGTTTCTGCTAAGTAGTCTGAGCTTATTCTAATTGACTCTCCTTTGTAGATGACTTTTTTTTTTTTTTTTTTTTTTTAATCCCTAGCTGCTCTTAAAATTCTCTCTTTATCTTTGGTTTTGGCAAGTTTGATTATAATATGTCTAGGTGACTTTCTTTTGGGATCTACCTTATGAGGGGTTCTATGAGCATCTTGTATAGATGTACTCTTATCTTTCCTGATATCAGGGAGGTTTTCTGTCAACAAATCTTCACCAATTCTCTCTGTATTTTCTGTTAGACCCCCCTTTTCTTGCACTCCAATCACTTTTAGGTTATTTCTCTTGATAAAGTCCCACATAATTCTTAGAGTTTCTTCATTCTTTTTAATTCTTTTATCTGATTTTTCCTCAGAGAAGTTGATTTCAAGTGCTTTGTCTTCAGTGTCACTAATTCTGACTTCTACTGCCTCATTTCTGCTCCTATGACTTTCTATTGATTTGTCTAGCTCTGAAATTTTATTGTTAATCTTCTGGACTTCTGATTGCTGTCTCTGTATGGATTCTTGCAGCCTATTAAATTTGTCATTTTGCTCTTCAATAACTTTTTAAAGTTCCACTACTGCTTTTTCTGTATGTTCTTTGGCTGTGTCTATGTTTTGTAGAATTTCCTTTCTAATTTCTTCAACAGTTCTGTACATTAATCTTTTGAATTCTGCCTCTGGTATTTCCAAAAATTCTCTTCCTCCTTAAAATGTCTTGATTCTTTATTTTGGGAGCTTTCTGAAGCCATCATTTATGTGATTTGATATTGACTGTTGTCTCCAAGCCATCAATAAGTTATTATAATTTTATTTTATATTCATTTAGTGTGTCCTAGCTTCTTGTTTTGTTTTGTTTTGAAATGCCCAAATAGGCTGCTTGTGTGTGCTAGTTTGATTGTTGGTACCTTTGAAGCTCTAAAGTCCTGTCACCAGGTAGTTAGGTCTGTAACTAAATATGTTTGCCCAGGAGTCCATTAAATTTTTCTGTATGGATTCAGCTCAGGTGTCCAAGCAGTCAGTCACCAAATGTGTGGTGCAGGCTCTCTCCTACAGTCTTAGAGAGGCATGAGTGATTGGTGTAGGCACAGGTATCAGGCTGCAGTAGGGGTCATGTGCTGAGCAAGGCAGGGGGCTGATGGCTGCCAGAGTGTCTGAAAGGAAAGTGTGTCCCTGTTCCCTAGAGTGAGTAGGTAGGTGAGTTTTGCAGCTGGACTAGGAGTACCCTACTCTGTTGGCTGTAAGGACAGGGGGATACTACTTATTCTTGGACCCCTGTAGCAGGTAGCTAAGTAGTGTGGGTGGAGCCACCAGTCCTCAAGCCCCTGATGCGGACAGGTAAGGCACCCGCTTAAAGGGCAGAGCAGTGTCAAGCATCACAAATATGCCACTTCACAGCTGAAAGAGATGAAGTTAGACTTCAGGTGTTTACCTTGTTTTACTGTGGTAGTGAGGGTGTACACTGTTGAGATGGGTCCACACAAGTCTATATGGGTTAAAGACACTCAAAGTCTGCAGACCCTTTATGCTTGTGCCTAGGCAAAGAAGCTGTGGCCAACCCTGAGTTCCTGGCTTAGGGGAGCTGGTAGATTATTTCTTCCCCTGTTTGTTAATTTGTTCTCCCTCCAAGGCTAGAAGAATGGGTCAGGGTGCCTTATGGGATCTACTTCTGGCCCAGGGGACTCATAAATCGCTGAAGCAGGCCATACCTGGTGCAGAGTGGGGAGGGGGAAGGTAAGTGGGAAAGAGATATTTCCCAAATGGGTTTTTTTTTTTCTTTTAAATCCACACAAAAGACGACATGCATGTACTTATCTTTAGCCACTTGGGTGCTGGTTTTCACTGGTTTGGAGTATCCCAGAAGAATCTCTGCTGCCGGATTTGTCTTGATGTGGAAACTGCCTCCTATGTGAGCGTGCAGAGCTGTATGCCTGCCTCACTGTGCACCCCGAGCCAGTCCAGGCTGAAGTGCTGCGTCTCCCATCAGGTCAGGTCAGGTAATTCCTTTCTACTTCTGAACCGTCTCTCTCTCCCCCCGCCACTCAGTCTGATTCCTCCGCTTTGCCTTGTTCAGGACTCCTAGATATTCATATACAATCAAATCACTTGTTTTTTCAGGTCTTTGTTGTAAGAGGGACATAGGAAGCTGTCTGATTACTCCGCCATCTTGGCCCTGCCTCTTTGCCTCTGTCTTCCTGAATGAAAGATGCTGACCTGATCTAGTGCCTTGCAGATAAAAAAAAAAAAAAAAATATTGCCATCAAGTCGGTTCTGACTCATAGTGACCCTATAGGACAGAATAGAACTGCCCCATATGGTTTCCAAGGAGCACCTGGCAATTTCAACTGCTGACGTTTCAGTTAGCAGCAAACACTTACCCACTGTACCATAAGCGCACATTAAAAAAAAAACAAAAAAAACCTCATTGCCATCGAGTCAATTCGAAAGCATAGTAACCCTATAGGGCAGAGTAGAACTGCCCCCATAGGGTTCCCAGGGAGTGGCTGGTGGATTTGTACTGCCAGCCTTTTGGTTAGTAGCTATAGCTGTTAATCACTATGCCACCAGGGTTCCTACCAGGGCACTTAGTGGGCTTTATATCAAAAGTTTTTATATCTTCACTTGATTAGTTGATCTTATGGATTGAATTACTAAACAAAACACACACACACACACACACACACACACACACACACACACACACACACATACAAAACACATTGCAGTTGAATTGATTCCAACACATAGTGACCCTATATGACACTAGAACTGCCCCATAGGGTTTCCAAGGAGCTGCTGGTGAATTCGAACACTGACCTTTTGGTTGTCAGCCAAGCTCTTAACCACTGCACCACCAGGACTCCATGAATTGAATTATGTCCCTCCAAAATATGCACTGTAAATCTTAACCCCTATACCTCTGGATGTAATCCCATTTGAAAGCAGAACTTTCTTTATTATATTAATGAGGCAATACCAGTGTTGGATGTGTTTTAAACCAATAACTTCTGAGATATAAAAAGAGCAGATAAGGCACAGAGACAGAGAAGCACAGATAGGGGAAGATAGATGCCAGGCCACATGAAGATCGCCAAGGAACTCAGGCACAGAAGATAAAAACAGACAAAGATATTCCACTAAAGCCAACAGAGAGAGAAAACTTCTCCTTAGAACCAGTGTCCTGAATTCAGACTTCTAGTCTCCACAGACTTCAAGCTGTGAGAAAATAAATTTCTGTTTCTTTAAAGCCACCCACTTGTGGTATTTCTGTTATATCAGCTGTAAGAAACTAACTAAGACAGTTGGCTTAACTCTTCCTTGGACTTCACTCTTCCTTCTGCAGATTCAGAAATACCCTTGGAGGTGCAAATGCAATGATATGCAGTGTGCATGTTGGCAGTCACAGTGTCTGAGTGTGGGAGGATGGTCTCATATTAACCCGAAGTCTTCTCTGATGAGACCCTGGGTTGGACTAATATTCTGTGCATGATAATCTTAAATGATTATCATATATGATCAGAATAAATACTTTCAAAACACAAAATATATAAGCAAGTTTAAAATAGCTCATCACAATAAAGTATGTTACAAAGTCAACTAACTGAATTTTTATAAATTATTCTGTAATGTGAAGAGGATGTACCTTAGAAGTACCTTAGAAGCAGACAGACCTGGATCAAAACTCTGGTTCTGCCATTTATTAGTTATGTGACTTTGGTCAAGACACATATTTCCTGGGCCTATGCTTCTTATCTAGTTTATGTGGTTGCAGTGGGGAGTAAATGACATGAGATAGATCAAGATCTACCAGAATTGGAAACAATTGCTCAGAAACTGTTACTTTAGTTTTTGCTCCTCCTTTCAAACAAAAGAGTCTATTTTAGAGTATCCTTCTATTTTGTTGTTTCTGGTCCTCTTTTTGTGCTATTTCACTTCCAAATTCATGTCTCTGTAATGCTCTCATAAATTTTAAAACAGCTTCTTAACAAATTTGTACAATATCTATAACCATGTGACTTTATCTTCTAGAACAGCAATATCTCTATGGAATTTGAGTTGATGACTTAATGGACCCATTAGTTATTCAAAATTTAATGTATTTATTAATGGATTTCTATTGAATCATTGAACAGGTAAACAGAGGGGTTGGATGAGAAGCAGGCAATAATCAGGGTTCTAAAAACATTTCTTAAGGAGGAGTGTTTTTGTAACTGTGGACTGGAGACAGAAAAGTCATTCATCCATCAAAAATGAGTATTGTTAATGGAGAACATGTTCCGAAAACTGTTCATCAGATTTACTCAAAGTTAGGCTTCCTTTCTTCTTTATATTTGTGCCTCTAGTGCCTAGAGCAATGCCTAACACTTATGAGATACACTATACAAGTTTGTGGAACTATACAGTTTAGTGGAACTAAACTGAATTTTATGACACTTCTATATTACAAGGGCTTTTTTATGTGACTTTGTTTTCTAAGTTCATTGCTGTTATTTTTTTTTATTGTACTTTAGGTGAAGGCTTACAGAACAAATAGTTTCTTATGAAACAGAAGTACACATATTGTTTTATGACATTGGTTAACAACCCCACAGCATGTCAACCCTCTAACTTCTCAACCTTTTTTTTTTTTTGGTGAAAATACACATAGCCAAAGATACACCATTTCAAAAATTTCTACATGCACAGTTCAGTGACATTGACCACGCTCTTCCAATTGTGCTGTTAGTCTCACTTAAGATGAAGGCTTACAGAACAAAATAGTTTCTCATTTAACAGTTACTACACATGTTGCCCTATGACAATGGTTAACAATCTCACAACACATCAGCAATATCCTTACTCAACCTTGGGTTCCCTATCACCAGCTTCCTTGTCCCCTTCTCCCTTCTGGCCCTTGTCACTGGACTACTGTACCTCATTAGTCCCATTTGGTTTTACGGGGCTGTCCACTCCCAGGCTGAACGGTGAAAGTCGGAGATAACTTCACCACTGAGCTAAAAGGGTGCCTGGGGGCCATACTCTCGGGGTTTCTCCAGTCTCCTTTAGGCCAGTAAATCTGGACTTTTTTTTTTTTTTTTTTTTTGTGAGCTAGAATTATGTTCTACATCCTTCTCCAGCTCTGTCCAGAACCCTCTGTCGTGATCCTGGTCAGAGCAGTCAGTGGTGGTAGCTGGGCACCATCTAGCTGTACTGGACTCCGTCCGGTGGAGGCCTTGGTAGCTGTGGACCATTAGTCCTTTGGACTAATCTTTCCTTGTATCCTGTTCTCTTCATTGTCCCTTGCTCCTGAAGGGATGAGACCAGTGGAGTATCTTAGATGGCCACTCACAGGCTTTTAAGACCCCAGACACTACTCACCAAGGTAGAATGCAGAGCACTGTCTTTATAAGCTGTTTCATGCCAATTGAGCTAGATGCTCCCTGAGATCATGATCCCCACAGCCCTCCACCTAGCAATTCAGTCCCTCAGGGAGTTTGGATGTGTCTATGGGGCTTCCATGAACTTTCCTTGTACAAGTTGTGCTAGCTTCACCTGTATTGTGTACTGTCTCACCCTTCACCCAAGATACCACTTATCTATTGCCTATTTAGTATTTCACAACCACCCCTCCCATCCCTGGTAACCAACAAAGATTGTTAAATTTTGTGTGTGAACTTTTTTTATGGGATTGTACAATAGAGGTCTCATACAATATTTGTCCTTTTTGATTGACTTATTTCACTCAGCATAATGTCCTCCGGTTTCATCCATGTTATGAGATGTTTCACAGATTCATCGTTGTTCTTTCTCGTTTCATAGTACTCCATTGTGTGTATGTACTATAGTTTGTTTATCCATTCATCTGTTGATGGGCATGTAGGTTGCTTCCATCGTTTTGCTAATGTGAACAATGCTGCCATGAACATGGGTGTGCATATGTCTATTCGAGTGATGACACTTATTTCTCTAGGATATATTTCTAGGAGTGGAATTGCTGGATTGAATGGTATGTTTATTTCTAGCTTTCTGAGGAAACGCCATATCATTTTCCAAAAAGGTTGTATCATTTTGCATTCCCACCAGCAGTGCATAAGAGTACCGATCTCCCCGCAGCCCCTCCAACATTTGTTATTTCGAGTGTTTTTGATTCGTGCCAGTAATGCCGGGGTGAGATGGTATCTCAATGTGGTTTTAATTTGCATTTCTCTAATGGCTAGTGATCACAAGCATTTCCTCATGTATCTGTTGGCCATTTGAATGTCTTCTTTGGTGAAGTGTCTGTTCATTTCCTTTGCCCATTTTTTAATAGGATTACTTGTCTTTTTGTTGTAGTGGTGTTGGATTTTCTTGTAGATTATGGAGATTAGACCTTTGTCTGACTTGTACTGTCCAAAAATTTTTTTCTCAATCTGTAGGCTCTCTTTTTACTCTTTTGGTGAAGTCTTTTAAAGAGCATAGGTGTTTCATTTTTAGAAGATCCCAGTTATTTAGCTTATCTATTCAGGTTAGTGTGTTGATGGTTATGGTTTGTATCCTGTTAATGCCATGTATTAAGGCCTGAAGTGTTGGTCCTATTTTTTCTTCTATGAACTTTACAGTTTTAGGCTTTATATTCAGGTCTTTGATCCATTTTGAAGTAGTTTTTCTATATGGTGTGAGTTATGGGTCCTGTTTCATTTTTTTGCAGATGGATATCCAGTTTTGCCAGCACCATTTGTTAAAAAGACTGTCTTTTTCCCCATTTGATGAGCTTTGGGCCCTTGTCAAAGATCAGGTTACCGTAGATGAATGGATTTACATGTGGGTTCTCAATTCTGTTCCATTAGTCAATGTATCTGTCGTTGTACCAGTACCAGGCTGTTTTGACTACTGTAGCTGTACAGTAGGTTCTGAAGTCAGGTAGTGTGAGTCTTCCAACTTTATTCTACTTCTTCAGTAGTGCTTTACTTATTCGGGGCTTCTTCCCTTTCCATATAAAGTTAATGATTAGTTTTTCTATCTCTTTGAAGAATGTTGTTGGTATTTGGATCGGGATTGCATTGTATTTGTAAATTGCTTTGGGTAGAATTGTCATTTTCACAATGTTGAGTCTGCCTATCCACGAGCATGGTATGTTTTTCCATTTCTGTAGATCCCTTTGGGTTTAATGCAGAAGTGTTTTGTAATTTTCTTTGTATAGGTCTCTTACATCCCTGGTGAGATTTATTCCTAAGTATTTTATCTTTTTAGGGGCTATTGAAAATGGTATCGTTTTCCTGATTTCTTCTTCATCGTTGTCTTTAGTGGTGTATAGGAATCCAACTGATTTTTGAATGTTTATCTTGTATCCTGCCACTCTGCTGAATCTTTCTATTAGTTCCAGTAGCTTTCTTGTGGAGTCTTTACGGTTTTCTATGTATAGCATCATATCATCTGCCAACAGGGACAGTTTAACTTCTTTATTAACAATTCGGATGCCCTTTGTTTCTTTTTCTGGCCTTATTGCTCTAGGTAGAACTTCCAGCCCAATGTTAAATAGGAGTGGTGATAAAGGGCATCCTTGTCTTGTTCCTGTTCTCAAGGGGGATGTTTTCAGTCTCTCTCCATTAAGAATGATGTTGGCCATTGGTTTTGCATAGATGCCCTTTATTATGTTGAGAAATTTCCCTTCTGTACCTATTTTATTCAGAGTTTTTATCAGGAATGGGTTTTGGACTTTGTCAAATGCCTTTTCTGGGTCAATTGTGATGATCATGTGATTCTTTTCTTTCCTTTCAGTTATGTGCTGGATTACGTTGATTGATTTTCTAATACTGAACCATCCTTGCGTACCTGGTATGAATCCTACTTGGTCTTGGTGTATTATTATTTTTGATATGATGCTCAATTCTATTGGCTAGAATTTCGTTAAGAAGTTTTGCATCTATATTCATGAGAGATATTGGTCTGTAATTTTCTTTTTTTGTGACGTCTTTGCCTGGTTTTGGTATCAGCATTATTCTGGCTTCATCGAATGAATTTGGAAGTGTTGCTTCCTCTTCCTTGCTCTGAAATAGCTTGAGTAGTACTGGTACAAGGTCTTCTGTAAATGCTTCCTAGAATTCTCCAGTGAAGCCATCTGGGCCAGGGCTTTTTTTGGTTGGGAGTTTTTTTTATTACCTTTTCAATCTCTTCTCTTCTTTTGGGTCTGTTCAGATTTTCAACATCACTTTGTTGTAGTTTGGGTAGGCCATGTTTTTCTAGAAATTTATCCATTTCCTCTAGGTTTTCAAATTTGTTGGAGTATAGTTTTTCATAATATTGTGTTATAATCTTTTTATTTCAGTTGGGTCTGTTGTAATGTCCCCCATTTCATTTCTTATTTGGGTTATTTGTGTCATCTCTAGTTTTTCTTTTGACAGTCTGGGCAGTGGTTTGTCAATTTTGTTGATTCTTTTGAAGAACCAACTTTTGGTTTTGTTGATTCTTTCTATTATTTTTCTGTTCTCTATTTCATTTATTTCTGCTCTGATCTTTACTATTTCCTTTCTTCCAGTGGTTGTGGGTTGTTTTTTTTTTTTTTTTCTGTTCTCTTTCTATTTGTTTGAGTTCTATAGTTAATGTTTTGATTTTGTCCCTTTCTTCTTCTTTGATATATGCATTTATTGTTATAAATTGTCCTCTGAGGACTGCCTTTGCTGTGTCCCAAATGTTTCGGTATGATGTGTTTTCATTCTCATTTGATTCTAGGAATTTTTTGATTCCATCTCTGATTTCTTCTATTACCCAGTGATGTATAAGCAGGTTATTATTCAGTTTCCATGTAGTTGATTTTTTTTTCCTTGCTCTTTTTATTGTTAATTTCTACCTTGATGGCATTGTGGTCAGAGAAGACACTTTGAATTATCTCAATGTTTTGGATCTTGTTGAGGATAGCTCTGTGGCCTAAGATGTGGTCTATTCTGGAGAACGTTCCATGTGCATTGGAAAAGAATGTGTACTTTGCAGCAGTTGGATGGAGTGTTCTATATATGTCTATGAGGACAGGTTGGCTGATTGTGCCCTTTAGGCCTTCTGTATCTTTGCTGAGTTTCTTCTTAGTTGTTCTGTCCTTTACTGAGAGTGGTGTGCTGAAGTCTCATACTATTATTGTGGAATTGTCAATTTCTCTTTTCAGTGTTGTTAGAGTTTGTTTTATGTATTTTGGAGCCCTGTCATTGAGTGCATAGATGTTTATTATGGTTATGTCTTTATGATGGATCTTTCCCTTAATCATTATTTGGTGTCCTTCTTTGTCTTTTATGGTAGATTTCATTTTAAAGTCTATTTTATCTGAGATTAATATTGCCACACCTGCTCTTTTTTGGTTGTTATTAGCTTGATATATTTTTTTCCAACCTTTGGCTTTTAATAAATTCACATCTTTGTTTCTATGGTTTGTCTCTTGTAGGCAGCATATTGATGGATCCTGTTTTCTTAAGCATTGTGTCACTTTCCGACTCTTTATGGGTGCATTGATTCCATTTACATTCAGTGTAATTATTGATAGATGAGAGTTTGTTGCTGTCATTTTGTAGGCTTTTTTTTGTGGTGATGATTTTTCTTTGTTATTCTTACTCTCTTGTGTTGAGTTACTTCTGTTTGTGGTTTTTTTTTTTTTCATTTCTTTTTTTTTTTTGTAGGTTTTGTTTTTTGCCTAGACTTAATGTTTTTGCTCCTTTTTTATGAGTATTTGTTAACTTTCTTTGTGGTTACCATGAATTTTACCCTTATCTCTCTAAGTTTGAAGCAGTAACCATTACTTGGTATCACCTTACCTTCCTCTCCATTAGAAAGTTCTGTACCTATGCTGTTTATTCCCTCTTTTATTGTTTTATTGTTGTCATTTACTGATTAACTGCTCTGATTCCCTGTTGTATTTCTTTTGGTTTTAGATATTCCTCGAGAGTTCATTTCCTAGATTGGTATCTTTCTAGTACAATTCTGCATCCTAGATTCTGCCTGAGAGCTGAAGCTGTTTGTCCTCAGATCTAAGAACTCCCTTTAATAATTCTTGTAAGTTTGGTTTGACTTTTACGTATTCCCTTAATTTCTGTTTATCTGGAAATGACCTAATTTCACCATCAAATTTGAATGAGAGTTTTGCAGGATATATTATTCTTGACTGGAAATTTTTTTTCTATCAAGATTTTATATATGTCATACCATTGCCTTCTTGCCTGCATGGTTTCTGCTGAATAATCTGAGCTTAGTCTTATTGTTTCTCCTCTGTATGTGACTTCTTGTTTTTCATGAGCTGCTCTCAGGATTCTTTGTTTGTCTTTGGTTTTGGCGAGTGTGATTATGGTATGCCTTTGTAATTTTGTTATGGGATCTCTCCTATATGGTGTTCGTTGAGCCTCTTGGATTGCCAGCTTTTCATCTTTCATGATTTTGGGGAAGTTTTCTGTCAGCAGTTCCTCAATGATCCTCTCTGTGTTTTCTGTTTTCTCCTCCTGTTCTGGAATTCCAATCACTTGCAAATTTTTGCTTTTGATTGTATACCACAAAACTCTCAGTGTCTCTTCATTTTTCTTTGTTTTCTGAGTTTTCCTGAAACAGAGTTTTATCCAAGTGTTTGTCTTCAATTCCACTGATTGTATCTATCAAAGTTTGAAATCTGCTTCTCAGCTCTTCTATGGCACCGTGCTTTTCAGAAATCTTGTTGTTTATCTTTTGGATTTCTAATTGTTGTCTTTGTATAATTTCTAGTTGTGAATTTATTTTGGCTTTTTGTTCCTTCATTATTTTCCTGAATTTTTCCAATTTTTTTCAGTATTTTCTATGAAGTTGTCTATTTTTACTCATGTTTGTCAGTTTTTTGCCTCAGATCTTGGATAATTCTGAGTATTAGAGATTTGAATTCCCTATCAGGTACTTCTAGTGCCTTTTCTTCCACAGGAGAGTCATTTGGTGTTTTATTGTGGACGCCTACTGGGTCCATCCTGTCCTATTTTTGTAAATGTTTTGATATTGTCTGCTGTCTTCGGGGCATTCAGTGGTTATTTTTCTCATTTATTGATTGTCAATTTGTTTGTTTCATCCTTTTTTTTTTTTTTAATTTGACTATGTCTGAGCAGGCGGACAGTGTGTTCTTTGTTGTTTTTTCATGTGTGGGCACAATACTTTTTGCTTCTTTCTCCAATTGGCAGGGTCAGTCACTCAGATATGGTACGGCAGGGCAGGTCTAGCTGAAGAGGAGTTACCGGAATGGGTTGTTTATGGCACTTACTACAGCCACCAGAGCGGGTAGGTAATCAGTGCAGGGTAGGTTCTAATAGTCTGTGCCTGTGCTGCTTGGTGGTGTGATGTCAAGTGCACAGTGCAGGTAGGCAGGATGCAGCGGGGAGACTGTTATGTGTGGAGCTAAGATGGATATGGGAGAGAGGAGAGAGGAACAGGAGCCAAAAACATACAACCAAACAAAAAAGAATGCTAGGGGAGCTTGCCATTGGAGTGGAGAGATGAAAGACTATGAAATGGAGAAAAACAGAAAGGGGAAGAGGAAGAAAAGAAAATAATGAATAAATAAAAATTAGAGAGGTTAAAGAACTGCAAAGTTCCCAGGGATCCCACCGGTGCAGCTATGAGGTCTAGGGAAGTCGCTCTCAGGTGTTGCAATATAACCTGGCTAGAAGGCGTAGAGGTATACAACGCCAGGTATTCAAGGAACAGAAAGAGAAGGAAGATACAGAAAGACAAGAAACTGAAGAATGAAGAAAGACAAAAAGGGAAAAAGAGGGAAAAGAAAACAAAACAAATTGAAAAAAAAATCAGCCTCCCCGCCAAAAAACAGAAAGAAAAAAAAAAAAAGAAATGCCCTCAGGGTTCCCTCTGCACGTTTGTGCAAGCTGGGGGGGATGTCTCCCTGCCACCCAGTGCCACCTGGCCAGAAAGGGCTCCCAACTCAAGAAAAGGAAAAGAAAACAAACAATTCAAAACTAATAAACCAAGAAAAGCCCCGGGATAGCACCAGCATGGCAGCCCAGACCAGGCAGCAGGTCCACACTCGAACGGAGCTCACAGCCCCCCAGGAAGAAGCAAATATGGCGCACGGAGCCAGGTACTTGAGCAAAAGGAGGAGGAGGTGGTGAGAGGTAAGGAAGGAATCAAAAGAAGCAGCAAAAAGCAACACCAGCAGCCAACAAATAGCACTCAGTGAGACAGCTAGTGCGGGCTGGTGTTTCTCAGACAAGAGACTGTGTCTGCAGGAAGCAGAGGGGGCCGAGTATGGGTGAAGAAGGGTAGTGAGTGGGAAAGCGTATATCACAAATTACCGGAGCTCTGCAGCCCCTCAGGAAGAAGCAAAGATGTTGCACAGAGCCAGGTATTTGAGTGAAAGAGGGGGAGGTGGTGAGAGTTAAGGAAGAATCAAAAGAAGTGGAAAAAAGCAACACCAGCAGCCAACAAATGGCACTCAGAGAGCCGGCCTGTTTGGGTGTGTGGAATCCAAGTAGCTGGTGTTTCCCGGTCAAGCGATTGTGACCACGGGAAGCAGAGGAGGCCGAGTGGGGGGGGAAGAAGTGTGGAGGGTTGGAAAGTGTATATCGCAAATTACCAGTTGTTTTGTCTCCTGCTGGACGCTCCGTGAGGCTGCTTTCTCATATCCCCTGTTTGCTGGTCTCTGATAGGAGTCCAAGATGGCGGATCCACACTGCGTTAGCTGGTAGGGGACCTCTGCATGAATCTCTCCTCGCTCTCCATTCTCTGTCAGTTTTCTCACTGCATTTCGTGCTTGGCTGAGTTCTTTATCTCTTCATTTGATGTTTTAGGGTTTCAGGATTGTTGTATTCTCTGTTCAGCTTAGTTTTTCGGATCTTTGCTGTGGAGGACTGCATGGTGCTTCTGCCTAGAGCGTCATTTTTTGATTGCTGTTGTTTTTAAAAATTAGAATTATCAACAGTTGAGTTTAAATGTATTTTGCATAATCTTCCCAACTAATTAATCAATCCCACATATGCTTATGAATCAACACATTGAGTTCACATCCCCAGAGTAAACACACTGCCATTTCCACATCCTTTGACCACAGATGAAATGCTTTCATTAATTAAACGTCAAAACATATCCTTATTCTAAGCAAAGATCCATTTGTTTCAGTGAGGAAAGTTGATTTAGAAGGCTGAAATTAAGTGGTTTGATGAACTGATCCGAATTACAGTGAGAACCAGAGTAGATCTCTGATGCATGTGAGCAATGCTTACATAGTCCCAGATTCATAAAAATCTTTATAGACGATTCAATAATGGCAACTTCACTGCCATCAATAACAACACCAGCAACACTCTACTACTCTAGATAACCACAGCTATATGACCCACGACCACTACTACCATTTGGACAATTATGATGGGCACCCATTGTGTTAAGTGCTCTGCATGCATTTTCTCCTTCAAATCTCACAACAGTTCTTTGAGCTTGATATTATTAGCTTGAGTTAAAGGAGAGGAAACTCAGTCTCCACTGGTACATCACTGAGCTTTATAAAAAAAAACATTTCCACATGCCCTCCATTTTCATTACCTGCAAGAGTAGTAATAGGTCTAATAAACTTGGGCTAATGAGCTAATGATTTCAATTACTCAGTTAATTGAAGGCTTAGTTTAATTAATTACTATCAGTATGGAATCAGCAACTGCTACAATAAATACAAGTGGGATGAGACTGAAGTGGGGGGGCACTGGGATTTTGGAAAATATTCTTGAAGGGAGCTAAATGCAGAAACCTAGAGTCAAGGTCTGGTGTTAAAATGGTGTCAAGAAAGACAACATATGATAGAATATAGAAAAAAAACCAAAACAAACAACAACAACAACAAAAAACACTGGGGAAATGTCTTGAGCAAAAGCACATTAGATTGTGAGTTTTGCAAAAACTGAGTTGTCTTTTCATCTTTCTGTACTCAGTGCGTACCCCAGTATCTGGAACTTCAGAGAAACTCTTTGACTAAGTCAAAGTTTATTAATCCCTCTGTTGTAATCAGCCCGTTACATATAGAGTGGTTACAGATTTGCAGTCAGATGCATATTTGTGAAAAATGGAGCTTATTTTATTTTCCAGTAATATCTGAATTTCTGTCTAGAGTCTCCATTTTGCCTAATAGAAAAATATTTAATTTAGTTACTTCTAAGTGAACTCGGTCCAATTTAGTGACTCCTCCTCAGTCATTTCAGATTTTAGGAGGACTGAAATTTGTGAGCTTCTCTTTTCCTCTTTCCTGTGTTAATTTTTACACACGGTTGGTGGGGGGAACTCATCTTTTACATGTGCCCAAGTACAAGGCAGTCCCCCTGCCCCAAATTTATTCCTCAGAAAACAGAGGCTTATTCTACATTGCATCATCCAAAAATTCTCTCCTACTATGGTCTGTTTAAAAAAAAAAAAAATGAATAGCATAGTACTAAGCAAGTAGTGTGAAAACAAGTAAGCCTGAAAATAACTCAATCAATGTAAAAAGATTGATTAAAGGTTCAAAATTTCATCCCATCACATAAGTTTTTCCTTTTCATTCTTTCATACCCTATACCTGGTTCAATTCAAAATAAAACAGACTTAACATCTTCTGTAGTCTGAATAAATATATCTCACATCAACATTGTACAGTTGATCAAATGTATAAAGATGTTCTTCTGATCGATTTCATAAATGATTATTTTAGCATATTGTTGAATTTATATAGTTTTTGGTCACTGTGTATACTCTCAGCTAAATCAATACTGGAATATAACTAGTTTTATGGGGAGATTTGCAAATTATTTTTATTTTAAAAAGTAATTCTTATACTTGAAAATGTTGAGGACCACTGATGTAGACACAGGCAACTATTTGACAGGTTTTTGTTCATTCCCCATCCCCAGGAATTTTGACCCTGAGACAAAGATAACTTTAGAAGCAGATGCCAGTTTTCTGGCTGGTGTCTGCGGTGATCCTCTGTACTATGTCTATTAGCCTTCTGTTTGCATCTCTGCACCGAAGGCAGCAGCCAACTTGAAGGGCCTCTTCAGTGTTATCAGACTTGTCCATGGCCAGGCCTAAACACCAGACAAGGAAAAGGGTGTGCTTGGAATCACAAATAATCCTCCTAATCATGTTGCAACACAAGCCGAGAGGGACTGGAGGGAGCCTTGTGTGCCCTGCTATCTTGAGAACACTTTGAGCATCTTTCCCTGGTTTGCCTCTTGGCCACCCTATTCTCTCTGTGGGCTGCAAGATGAATATGTTCAAGAGAAAATCTGCTCTAGGATGGTTTTCTTTCATTGCTCAAACTCCAGTTCATTGATGGTTTTCACTGTGCTTATTGATTTTTTTTCCTACAACATGTGCACGTGCCTGTGTGGCTTCCTTGCTATTTGGTACCTATTAATGCAACTAAGAAGTCCCTGGGTGATGCAAGCGGTTAAGGCATTTGACTCCCAACCGAAAGGTTGGCAGCTTGAACCCACCCATAGGCGCCATGGAAGAAAGGCCTGATGATCTACTTCCGAAAAATCAGCCATTGATAAACCCGTGGAGCACAGTTTTACTCTGACACATACAGGGTTTCCATGAGTCAGGATCAACTTGACAGCAACATGTATTGGTTTAATGCATCTATTGGCACCCCCCTGGGTACTCCAGGAAGGATCAGTGACGGGCTTGCAAGAGAGTGAGAGACGGGACTCAGGGTTCACTGTGAACTAGTTGGAAAAGCACAGGTTTCAGACTCAAGAATTCTTGCTTCTATTTTCACTTTCCGCATTATTCATTTGTGTGACTTGGGACAAATCTGTATCCCACTAAAAAAAAAAAAAGAATGAATGAATGAATACTGGATACTCTCCCTGTTGGAAAGGTTAGATGAAGAGCTAAAAGACAAAACAAAACACAGAAAACATGAAATCAGAGATGTGAATAAGATATAATTTGAAGGGCAGGGAATATTTGGGGGGAAGAAAACATTCTTTATGAGAATTGCTTTGGCTCTAATTACACAGGCCTAAAGATACGGATGATATTTGAGACTGGACTGAAAGTTGATCCCTGTTGATTTAGGAAGTAGTGTTGGAGTTATTATTCCCTGTCCTTGAGAATAAAGAATGTGACCCAGCTGGAGCTGGTCCCCCAAGGACTCACAAGGACACATCGGCTGGGCCCTGAGGTATAAAGACAGTAGTTAAGATAATCTTGGAAGATATCTTTTAAGGAAACTTTCACATAAAGCCAATCAAACACAACACAAAAGACTTTCTACTCTTTTTCTGTTAGCATTTAGTGACTAGAAATTTGTTGGACCAATGAAGACCCTCTTGATTCTCGTTACTGAAGCCTGTACCAATGATTGTTAAGAAAGACAATTCAGAATGTAGGATCACAGTTTCTAGCCAATCTGAAAAGGCAAAGTTTTCAATGGTTTTGCCCATTTGTAATGTTAATATATACCCATGGCTCTGTAACTGTTCTTTGGACTCTGGCATACATGGCTGTGGCAGCATACTTATCCGTTTTCCCATTCTTGCCTATTCTATAATGGTCTTTGGACTCAGGCAGACATGGCTGTGGCAGCATGCCTGTCCATCTTCCTATTCTTGCCTATTCTGTAATATTCTTTGGACTCAGGTAGACATGGCTTTAGCAGCATGGTTGTCCGCTTCCCACTTTTGCCTTTTTGAATATATGCGAAATAAAATTTTCTTTTTGCTTTACTCAACTTTGTGATGTTTTTTCCCCTACAACACTATGTCCCTGACAGTAGCACTTGTTTGTTGATATTTAGATATTTATCCTAAAAGTAAAAGCAAAGACATTTATAAAAATGTAATTGAATGTATGAGATATTTAATTGGGTTTAATATTTTTCTATATTTTCCAATGTCTGTAATGATTTCATTTCCTGGCTGACAACAGAAAGTATTTTTGGATTATTCTTAGAAAAAAGTAAACAGCAAAAGCTTATTTTTATGTGATAGGACTTAGAACAGAGAAACTAAAATTTTATCCTTTTCCTAAAACAGAAGGGGTAACATGGATTTCAGCTGTACGGCCTTCAATCCTATTGATTCATTTTGCTTCTTTCATTTTCTTATTCTGAATGCACAGTGCAGCAGTTTCCACAATGGATTGAATGGTCCCCCCTGCATTTTTTTTTTTTTTTTTGACTCTGCTTCATGAACACTTCATTATAGTTACTCAAACCAAATACAAACCCACTGCCATCAGGTTAATTACGACACAGAGCCATTATAGGACAGAGTAGAACTGCCCCCATAGGGATTCCAAGGCTGTAAATCTTTAGGGAAGCAGGTCTCCACATCTTTCTACCAGAGAGTGGCTGGTGGGTTGGAACCACCTACCTTCTGGTTAGCAGCTGACTGCTTTAACCACTGCACAACCAGAGCTCCTATGGATGCCCACTGCCTTTGATTTGGTGCTTTGATATTTAGTTACCATGGTTTTAAAATCATTTATGTGACAACTCCCTTTCTCCAGATCTTCCCAACCCCAGCCTCTCTCTGGGCTCCCCAGATCGATCTGACCAGAAATTCAGCTGTGGCTTTCACAGTTAGGGAAGAACTTTGTGCTCTAACATTTACCCTTCACCCAAAGGGCAGGCCAAGTTCTGCTGGCACCGTTCCCACTGGTCAATCCTGTGATGCCAGGTCAATGATGCAGAAAGCCTCCCCCTCCAGGGATCATGGTAATCAACCCCTGAGCACCAGGTGGCTGCTCTGTGCTGGGGATTTAATTCAAATTGCATAGTAATGCTTATAAGATGTGGACCCTGGGGATATGTTACAACGCAGGACTTTTCACAGAGGCTTATTGTTTTTCTCATCAGCTTCTAAGGCTGCTTGTGAATTCCACATGGGCTCCTCTTCCCCACAGGACAGCATTTGCATAAAAAACAAATCACTAGATAAACAAGACTTCACCAGTTACCATCCCTATTATCCCAACACACGGAACGTTGATTTAGATGCAGTTTAAATACTGCACGTACCTGAGTGCATAGCTCAACCTGTTGAGCTTCCTTGCAAGCTCACATTCTTTTTCTTGCCAAAGAAACCCTGGCCCTGAAAACAAGAAACCCTGGTGGCACAGTGGTTAAAGCCTCAGCTGCTAACTCAAAGGTCAGCAGTTCGAACCCACCAGCCCCTCCGAGGGGAGAAAGATGTGGCAGTTTGCTTCTGTAAAGAGTTACAGCCTTGGAAACCCTATGAGGCAGTTCTGCTCTGTTCTATAGAGTTGCTATGAGTCAGAATTGACTCAATGGTGATGGGTTGACCCTGAAAAATGAAGCCAAATGTCAGTAAGCAGTGCCATTTCCCCTTATCTCCTTCTTGCTGGGCAATGATTTTCTCTCCCTGCTCCAGATAGTATGATTACACTATTCCAATAAGATTGGACAATACTGGAAATGACAGCTGGGAAAAATCACATCCCACTTTTCTGATACTAAACTATAAGTAAGAAATCCAAATCAATTTACTATCAATGCTGTTCCACTCTATTTCACTTCTTACACCAGCTGCACATGCAGCACTTCTTCCTCTGACCCTAACCACCCAGATCTGTCAGAGATCACATGTTAAAGGGCACAGTCCTTTAGACCGTCAAGTCTGCCCAAGGTCTCAGATGCCAGTCACAAGCTTGGTACTTCCCATTACACCCTCACTTCTAACTTACTATCTCCCAGTACTCTCCTGGGTTTGATAACTCACTACAGTGACTCACAGAACTCAGGAAAACACTATATTTATGATTACAGTTTTACTATAGCAAAAAGCATACAAATGAAGAGATACATAGGGCAATATGTGAGAGGGTTTCAATGCAGACCATGTCCCAAAAAGGGAGATGCAATCCTCCCAAGAACATTGATGGCTTTCACCAACCAGGAAGCTTATGGAGATTCCATGTTCAGAACTTTTATTAGGGCCTCATTACGTAGGCATGCTTGATTGAATCATGACCCCCTACCTCACTGAAGTTGGCTGACATCATGCAATAGGTCTATCTGGACTGATGGACCCCTACCTGAGTCACCTCATTAGCATAAGCCTTCAGGTGTCCTCTGGAGGCTTCATCAAAGAGACTTCAATCATTGGGGAAATTTCAAGGTATCAGTGGTTATTTCTCAGGAGTCAAGGAAAGAGACCAAATTCTTTGGTAAAGTTAGTCCACAGTGACTAACTGTGATTAAATGTTACAGAAACAGACCAGCACCAGGCTAAGTGTTCTGCCTGTTTTCTTACCAACAGGCAGGGTGAACCCTCACGGGGGAAAAAAAAAGGTTTTCTCTCGGAAGTGGTCAGCTAGTCCAAGCTTAGCTTCAACAAGTATGTGACAGTATTGGACTAGGGTCACACTATGAGCATCATGTCACAAATCCAAATATGATATTAAAAAAAAAAAACTCTTATGTTGCATATGCTTTCCCTGCTGTTTTACTAATGCTTTATGTTCAATAGAAATCAAAACAGTGAGTTCATGTCCCCAGAATGAAAAAATTGCTTTTTCCACAGACTGCAGATGAACTGCTGACACTAATTAAGGCTCACAGCACATGCCTTACCCTGAGCAGGTATGGATTTGGTTCAAAGAGGAAAGATGATTTGCCAGATTGCGGCTAAGAGGTTAGATGAACTCATTCAGACTGTAATGAGATGTACATGCAACCTCACTTGATACGTGTTAGCAATAAAATATTCTGAATTTCCAGAATTGTAGATGCTCACAACCAATGACAATAAAAACGTAAAATACACTGAATGCTTAGTATGGGCTAGGTTCATTTCTACATTTTTTAAAAAATAAATTACTTCATCTGAGAAGAACAAAGTGGGAGGCCTTACACTACCTGATTTTAGAACCTATTATACCACCACGGTAGTCAAAACAGCCTGGTATTGGTACAACAGTTACATAGACCAATGGAACAGAGTTGAGAATCAAGATATAAGCTCATCCACTTATGAGCAGTTGATTTTTGTCAAAGGCCCAAAATCCATTAATTGAGAAAAAGCCAGTCTCTTTAACAAATGGTACTGGCATAACAGGATATCCATCTGCAAAAAACTGAAAGAAGACCCATACCTCACACCATGCACAAAAACTAACTCAAAATGGATTGAAGACCTAAATATAAAATCAGAAATGATAAAGATCATGGAAGATAAAGTTAGGACAACGCTAGAGTCCTAATACATGGCATAAACATAATACAAACCATAATTAACAACGCACAAGCACCAGAAGAGAGACTAGATAAATGGGAGCTCCTAAAAATCGAACACTTAGGCTCATCAGAGTACTTCACGAAAAGAGTCAAAAGACAACCTACAGACTGGGAAAAAAAAAATTGGCTATGACAAATCCGATCAGCGTCTAATCTCTAAAATCAACAAAATATTGCAAAACCTCAACAACAAAATGACAAATAACCCAATTAAAAAATGGGCAAAGAATATGAACATGCACTTCACCAAAGAAGATATTCAGGTGGCTAACAGGCGCATGAAGAAATGTTCACCATCATTAGCCATTGGAGAAATGCAGATCAGAACTACAATCAGATATCATCTCACCCCAACAAGGCTAGCCTTAATCCAAAAAACACAAAATAAGAAATGCTGGAGAGGCTGTGGAGAGACTGGAACACTTATACACTGTTGGTGGGAATGTAAAATGGTACAAACACTTTCAAAATCGATTTGGAACTTCCTTAAAAAGCTAGACACAGAAGTACCATACAATCCAGCCATCCCACTCCTTGGAATATATCCTAGAGAAATAAGAGACCTCACACGAATAGATATATGCACACCCATGTTCATTGCAGCACTGTTCACAATAGCAAAAAGATGGAAACAACCTAGGTGCCCATCAACAGATGAATGGATAAGCGAATTATGGTATATCCACACAATGGAATATTACACAACGGTAAACAACAACGATGAAGCCATGAAACATCATATAACATGGAGGAAGCTGGAACTTATTATGCTGAGTGAATTTAGTCAGTCACAGAAGGACACATATTGTATAAGACCCCTATTATAAGAACTTAAGAAAAGGTTTACACACAGAAGAAAACATTCTTTGATGGTTACAATGGTGGAGAGGGGGGGTGAGGGCTATTTATTAACTAGACAGTAGATAAGAATCATCTTAGGTGAAGGGAAGGACAGCACCCACTACAGGCGAAGTCAGTACAACTGGACTAAACCAAAGCTAAGAAGTTGACTGAATACCTTCAATCACTTTGAGAGACAGAGTAGCAGGGATACAGGGTCTGGGGACCATGCTTTCAGGGGACATCTATGTCAATTGGCATAACAAGGCTTATTAAGAAAATGTTCTGCATCCTACTTTGGTGAGTGGTGTCTGGGGTTTTAAAAGCTTGCAAGAGGCCATCTAAGGTGCATCAACTGGTCCCAACCACCTGGAGTGAATGAAGAACACCAAGGACACAAGGAAAGTATTAGCCCAAGAGACAGAAAGGGCCACATAAACCAGAGACTTCATCAGCCTGAGACCAGAAGAACTAGATGGTGCGCCAGGTTGCCACCAATGACTGCTCTGACAGAGAACACAACAGAGAGTCCCTGATGGAGCAGTAGAAAGATGGGCTGCAGAACTCAAATTCTTGTAAGAAGACCAGACTTAATGGTTTGACTGATATTGGAGGTACCCCGGAAATCATGGCCCCTGGATTCTCTATCAGCCCAGAACTAAAACATTTCTGAGGCCAACTCTTCAGACAGGGATTGGACTGGATTGTGGGACATAAAGTGATACTTGTGAGGATTGTGCCTCTTAGCTCAAGTAGATACAAGAGACGAAAAGGGTAGCTTCTGTCCAGAGGTGAGTTGGGAAGGCAGAGAGGGTTAGGAGCTGGTTGATTGGACATGGGGAATCAGGGACGGAAAGGAGGAGTGTGCTGTCGCAGAATGGTGTGAGGAATTAGGGTCACATAACAATGTACGTATAAAATTTTGTATGGGAGACTAACTTGAAATGTAAACTTCATTTAGACTACAATAAAAAAAATTAAAAAAAAATAATTACTTCATCTGATCCTCACTACCACCTCATGAAATAGATACGGTCATTACCTCCATCTTACAGACAAAGCATGGAAAGGTTAAATCACTTACTCAAGTCACATAGTTGGTAAGGGGAAAAAGTATGTTCAGACTCAGGTAGTCTGGTTTAAGTCCAATTGCTTCTATTCCTTTGACTATTACTAATGTGCTGCAGAGATGTGATCTCCATTCCCCAAAACACACACAAACACACACACACACACACACGCTGAAGAGTAACTGAATTGCTGCTTACCTGGCAACAGAGAAAGAGCAGTAAAGCTGCTTAAAATGTTGTTTGGGCTATTGGTTACTCTCATTCATGAAACCTATAAATTAATTCTGTAGCTAGCCCAGTTTCAATGAGCAGGATTAAAACTTAGTCACTACTTGTCATGAGATCTCTTTACTGTATCCAGTCAGTGTCCAGTTAGGAAACAAACTGCACCAGTTATTATGCTGTTGTTAGTTGCCCTTCAGTAGGCTCTGACTCATAGTGACCTTACGCATAACAGAACAAAATGCTTCCTGGTCCTGCATCATCCTCACAATTGTTGCTTTGTTTGAGCCCATTGGTGCAGCCATTAGGTCACTCCATCTCATTGATGGCCTCTCTTTTTTCTACTGATGCTTTACTTTACCAAGATTTGTTAACCCGTTATAAGAGTACTGAAATGCTAAAAGGGAACTCTGAGGTGTGGCAGAGAAATTAAATACAGGAAGCCACTATTGGAGGTTAGGATCTTGGAGTGGGGCCTTGAAAACTGAGATCCAGACCCTGAGGAGGGGCTGCTAGCTGGAGCTGGCAAGTGCTGGTATCCCTCAAATGTTATGAGTTTAGTTTTGAGGGGTATGGAGAAAACTGAAACTAAGTATCCACTGCTTCTACCCATTGTCAGGGTGAAGTATAATTGCTACAGTGACAATGACAGGAATAGGGAGCAGAGAGGTGCAAGATTTCTCTCCCTCCTCAAGCCTTCTAGTCATTCTCTAGAGCCCCAGTTTACAGAGTATAACAGGGAGAAAAATTACAAAGCATAAATGAGGTGTCCAGTGTTTCAGCCCCAGCATCACAAAGCTAAGTATAGAAGGTCAAGTTTGAAGTTGAGAGACAATTGCTTAAAACAGTCCACCCCTTTACTTGGCCTCCATTCCAATGCTGCAAAACATATCTGAACATCCAAATGATTAATAACAACTTTATGCTTCCACCTAGCAACATTCAACTTCTTTCTTACAAACAAGGATACTCTAAACTTCTCCATAAAGTGAGGAGATGAAAAGTACCAGTTTTTGTATTTATCTCTGGGAGATAATCACAATTCCAATTGAATACTTTGTTATCTAAAGAAAAAATTTATGCTAACAACAACCAATGACTTGCATATAAAATAATAATTCTAAGGAGAAAAGAGAGAAGAAATTATTTAATACATAAAAATATATGAATGGCTATGGCTTCTACAGCTTCCATTTCTGTAGCTGGTCATGGGGCCATAGCTGATATTTATAACTTCTTTTCTTCTATTAACCATTTCATGTTTCCTTTGTCCTCAGTCAGTACTTCAGATGGGTGGGTTGGGGTTCTTTTCATGGTGGAGTGATCTAAACTTTTATTCCTAAAAGGTATTACTCCTCAGTAGTTCTGCCTTTTTTTTTTTTTCCTTTTGGTTGCTACAGTCTTTGTTGTTATTTGCTGTTAGGTTCCACTGAGTCAGTTCTGACTCATAGAGACCCTATTACCACAGAACCAAACATTGCCCAGTCCTGCCCCATCCTCACAATCATTGTTATGCATGAGCCCATTGTTGCAGCCATGGTGTCAGTCCATCTCGTTGAAGGTCTTCCTCTTTTTTGTTGACCCTCCACTTAAGCAAGTATGATGTCATTCTCCAGGGACTGGTCCCTCCTGATAGCATGTCCAAAGTAAGTGAGATTTTTCTAAGGAGCATTCTGGCTGTACTTCTTCCAAAACAGATTTGTTCATTCTGGCAGTCCATGGTATATTCAATATTCTTCAACAACACCATAATTAAAGGCATCAGTTCCTTTTCTGCCTTCCTTATTCATTTCCAGCTTTTGCATGCATATGAGGCAATTCAAAATACCACAGCTTTGGTCAGGCATACTTTAGTCCCCAAAGTGACATCTTTGTTTTCTAATACATTAAAGAGGTCTTTTGCTGCAGATTTGCCCAATGCAATACATCATTTGATTTCTTACTGCTGCTTCCATGGACATTGATTGTGGATCCAAGTAAAATGAAATCCTTGACAACTTCGATCTTTTATCCATTTATCATGATGTTGCTTATTGGTCCAGCTGTGAGAATTGTTTTCTTTATGTTGAGGTGCAATCCATACTGAAGGCTGTAGTCTTTGATCTTCATCAGTAAGTGCTTCAAGTCCTCTTTGCTTTCACCAAGCAAGGTTGTGCCATCTGCATAACGAAGGTGGTTAATGCTTTCTCGAATTCCAGTGCCACGTTCTTCTTCATATACTCTAGCTTCTCAGATTATTTGCTTAGCATACAGGTTGAATAAGTACGGTAAAAGAATATAACCCTGATGCACACCTTTCCTGAATTAAACCACGCAGTATCCCCTTGCTCTGTTAGAATGACTGCCTCTTGGTGTATGTACTGGTTCCTCATGAGTACAATTAAGTATTCTGGAATTCCCCTTCTTCACAATGTTATCCATTATTTGTTATGCTCCACACAGTCGAATGCCTTTGCATCATTCTTCACAATTTTATCCATAATTTGTTATGTTTCACACAGTCAAATGCCTTTGTGTAGTCAGTAAAACACAGGTAAATATCTTTCTGGTATTCTCTACTTTCAGCCAAGATCCATCTGACATCAGCAATGATATCCCTTGTTCTACATCATCTTCTGATACTGACTTGAACTACTGGCAGTTCCCTGTTGATGTGCTGCTACAACTGCTTTTGAATGATCTTCAGCAAAATTTTACTTGCTTGTGTTATTAATGATTTGTTTGATAATTTCCACATTCTGTTGTATCACCTTTCTTTGGAATGGGTACAGATATGTATTTCTTCCAGTTCGTTGGCCAGGTAGCTCTCTTCTAAATTTCTTGACATAGATGAGTGAGTACCTCCGGTGCTGCATCCATTTGTTGAAACATCTCAATTGGTATTCTATCAATTCCTGGAGCCCTGTTTTTTTGCCATTCCCTTCAGTGCAGCTTAGACTTCTTCCTTCAGTACCATTGAGTCTTGATCACATGTTACTCCTGAAATGGGTGAGCACAGACCAATTATTTTTGATACAGTGACTCTGTATTCCTTCCATCTTTTTTTGATGCTTCCTGTGTCCATCAATATTTTCCTCACAGAATCCTCAAGTATTGCAACTTGAGGCTTAAATTTTTTCCTCAGTTCTTTCAGCTTGAGAAATGCCAAGCATGTTCTTCCATTTTTTCCTAACTCCAAGTCTTTGCGCATTTCATTATAATAAATTACTTTGTCTTCTCCAGTCACCGTTTGAAATCTTCTGTTCAGCTCTTTTACTTCATCATTTCTTCCATTTGCTTGAGCTACTCTACATTCAAGAGCATATTTCAGAGTCTTCCTGCCATCCTTTTTGGTCTTTTCCTTCTTTCCTGTCTTTTGAATGACTTCTTGCTTTCTTCATGTATGATATCTTTGATGTCATTCCACAACTTGTCTGATCTTTGGCCATTAGTGTTTAATGTGTCAGATCTGTTCTTGAGATGGTCTCTATACCCAAGTTTGTATTTTTGATCTTATAGGCATGCTCTAATTTTCTTCAGCTTCAGATTAAACTTGCATAAGAGCAATTGATGGTCTGTTCTGAAATTGGCCCTGGCCTTGTTGTGATTGATGATATTGAGCTTCTCCATCCTCTTTCCAAAGATGTTATCAAATTGATTACTGTGTACGGTCTTTAATTAACATTTATTGTAGGAAATGGAAATACTGTGAGATTCCCCAGAGAATCTCTTGGGTTTCTGCCCTCATTGTACAGCATCAACCCAATTTCAGCTTAGTAATCAGGATCAATCATTTCAGTACACTTTCCCTATTGGTTCAGCACCACAAGGAGATGAAAATGTCACTTGGACATTTTCATTTTCTGATTTAGTGTAACTGTTGTGTCCTTGGTGGTAACATTCTTCCTTCCAAATCATCAGAATTTAATATCATGGGAACAAGTAGCACATTTTCTGTAAGCAGGATGATACTTATAATAGTGAGAGGAGCCACTTCCACATTCACTACTTGACTTTTAGACCTATATATTCTGGCTATAGGAGAAAGAACACTATGTATTAATTGCTGATTCAAGCATATTGTGCATTCTGTATGAAGGAGTCCCGTCCTTACATGGTTTGGTTTCCCCACTGGCGCTGTAACTGCATCTTTAGTAGGCCATGCTACACTTCTACCAGGTGAGATATTTTGGGGTGATGGATATAATAATCTATGAAAGGTGGGAACATCACCATTAATCAAATTAATTCAAATAAAAAAAGTGGTTGATTATGATGAATTGCCTGCCATGTAACTGGCTTAGAGAACAAGTGGCTCCTGATTTTGACCATCATTGCAGTAATGATGACTGAGATCTGTGAGGTGAGATGACTATAACTGATTGCACCAGAGTACTTAAAGAAATAAAACAACAAACTTAAGTCTTTAAAACCATATATCAAGACACAAAGAATCCCCTAGATAAGCAAAGAATTATTGAAGGAAAAAAAAGTAGGAGGCCTCACACTCCCTGATCTCAGAACCTACTATACACCCACAGTAGTCAAAACAGCCTGGTACTGGTACAATGAGAGTTACATCGACCAATGGGACAGAATTGAGAACTCAGTCATAAATCCATCCACCTATGGTCAACTGATCTTTGACAAAGGACCAAAGTCCATTAAGTGGGGAAAACACAAGTCTTTTTAACAAACGGTGCTGGCAAAACTGTATGTCCATCTGTAAAAGAATGAAACAGACCCATACCTCACACTATACACAAAAATAATTCAAAATGGATCAAAGACCTACATATAAAACCTAAAATGATAAAAATCATGGAAGAAACAATAGGGACAATGCTAAGGGCCCTAATGCATGACATAAGTAGAATACAAACAATAACTAACAATGCACAAACAGCAGAAGATAAACTAGATAACTGGGAGCTCCTAAAAGTTAAACACCTATGCTCATCAAAAGACTTGACCAAAAGAGTAAAAAGATAACCTACAGACTGGGAAAAAAAGTTCAGCTATGACAAATCTGACAAAGGTCTAATCTCTAAAATCTGTAGATAATTCAACATCTCTGCAACAAAAAGACAAATAATCCAATTAGAAAATAGACAAAGGATATGAGCATACTCTTCACCAAAGAAGACATTCAGGCAGCAAACAGATTCATGAGGAAATGCTTTCAATCATTAGCCATTAGAGAAATGCAAATCAAAACTACATCTCACCCCAACATTATAGGCACTATTCAAAAAAAAAAAAAAAAAACAGAAATAACAAATGTTGGAAAAGTAGTAGGGAGATTGGAACTCTTTTCTTTTTTTAAAGTAAGGCAAAAAGAAAGGTTTTATTCAGCATATGTTCAAAGAGGCAAAAGTGGGAAATGGACAAGCATGCTGCTAGAGCCATGTTTGTTCAAGTGCAAGGAATATTACAGAATAAGCAAAAGTGGGAAAATGGACAAGCATACTGCCAGAGCCATATCAGTCCGAGTCCTGAGATTGGAACTCTTATGCACTGCTGGTGGTAATATAAAATGGTACAACCACTATAAGAAATGATATAGAGCCTTCTTAAAAAGCAAGAAATAGAAATACCGTACTATCCAGCAATCCGACTGCTAGGAATATATCCTAGAGAAATAAGAGCCATCATATTACTAAACATATGCACACCTATGTTCATTGCAGCATTAGTTACAATGGCAAAAAGATAGAAACAACCTAAGTGTCCATAAACAGATGAGTGAGTAAACAAATTATGGTGCATATACACAAAGGAATACTACACAACAATAAAGAACAACGATGAATCTCACAACATGGATGAATCTGGAGGGCATTATGCTGAGTGAAATAAGTCGATCACAAAACGACAAATATTGTATGAGACCACTATTATAAAAACTGAATAAAAGGTTTACACACAGAAACAAACAATCTTTGACAGTTACGAGGGAGGGAAGAGGTGGGAAGGAGAAATCACTAACTAGATAGTAGACAAGTGTTAACTTTGGTGAAGGGAAAAACAATACACAACATAAGCAAGTCAGCACTACTTGACCAAGGCAAAGACATAGAAACTTCCCAGACACATCCAAACACCTTGAGGGACAGAGTTACTGGGGCCGAGGGCTGGTGACCATGGTCTTGGGAGACATCTAGGTCAATTGGTATAACACAGTTCATAAAGAAAATGTTCTACATTCTACTTTGGTGAGTAATGTCTGGAGTCTTAAAAGCTTGTGAGTGGCCATCTAAAATGCATCTATTGGTCCCATCATGTTCAGAGTAAAGAAGAATGAAGAAAACCAAAGAGACAAGGAAAATATTAGTCCAAAGGACTAATGGGACACATGAACCACAGCCTCCACAAGCCTGAGCCCAGAAGAACTAGATGGTGCCAGACTATCACCACAACCGTTCTAACAGGGATCACAATAGAGGGTCTCAAACAGAGTGGAGGAAAAAGTGTAGAGCAAAATTCAAATTCACACACACACAAAAAAAGACCAGAATTACTGGTCTGATAGAGTCTGGAAGAAACCCCTAGACAATGGCCCCGGGACATCATGCTGACTCAGAACTGAAGCCATTCCCAAAGTCCATCTTTTAGCCAAAGATTAGACAGGCCTATAAAACAAACAATAAGACATGTGAGGAACATGCTTCTTAGTTCAATGAAACATACAAGACCAGGGCAACACCTGCCCAAAAGCAAAGATGAGAAGTCAGGAAGGGACAGGAAACCTGGAGGAATGGACTCTGGGAACCCAGGGAGAGGGGAAAAAGGGAGAGTGCTGACACATTGCTGGGATTGTAACCAATGTCACAAAACAATTTTTGTATAAATTTTTGAATAAGAATCTAATTTGCACTGTAAAATTCCTCCTAAAATACAACAACAAAGACACAGAGAATCAAAGAGCTGCTTTAGTCACCCTAAAGAAGCTCCTATTTCACGTAGCTGAAGGATCAGCCTTAAGAAAATAAGACACAAAATTAAATTGTGTAGGTTGCAGAATTCAATGTAAATTGATCCACAGCAGTATAAAGTTTCTGAAGAGAGAAGTAAAATATGAATTAGGAAGAAGAGGCATTCTGAGACTAGGAATGGATGAAGCTGAGACTCTTCAACTCTCGAACCACTCCAAGCTCCCCTTGGCCAGTTGAATCGACCCATCTTCCTGTGTCTGAAAGCACTACCCTTCTCTAACTTGAAGACCCTCTAGTAAAGTCACGTGGGCAATTGCCTTCAAGGGATGACTGTTATTCTGCAGACTCACTCCAACCACCTCTATTTGCCAATTCCATAACTACAGTCATATTCAGCATGTTTCTACAGAAACAGTAAAAAGTATGACTAAGGAAGCAACAGTTTATACTCCAAAAGAATTTCAAGAGTTTGCTAATTTATATAAGCAAAATATGGGGAATAGATGTGAAAATGAAGTCTAAGGTGTTAGTTGAAGGAGGATAGAATATAACATGTCTGGGTTAAATGTATTAACATGGCTGTAATTAGCAGAGATTCTGGATTTAATGTGTAGCTTGTGCATCTGGAAGAGTTTTAACAGTTTATGCCAATGGCTGACCTATTGGATTTAATAGTGACCTGTATTTAATGAGTCTGAAATCCCAGTACTTCTCTGGCATTAGATAAAGGAAAAGAAGCAATGGTTTAAGGAATCAGAATTTTGGAGGGGATGTATCATGCGCAACCTTCACACCCACTCCCCCAGTACATAACCCGAGAGAGTTCAGAGGCATTTCCTTCACTAAGACTAGAGCAATACATTAGTGAAGAGAGCACAAGTTTCCTTGAAACTCTGAGGTGCCTGTCCTTTGTAGACCACTTGTGACCATGGAGATGCTGCTATTGAGATGGACTCACTAATTTCAGTGAAGATAGTGAGATCTCAAAGCAACTCAATTTCAGAGACAAAGTGGGCACACTTACCCTAATGGGCAGAAGGAACACAGTGGTGGTCAGAATTCTTTGATCTATGGATAGGTCTTTAGCAGTGACAGAATGCTCACAGCATCTTTAGTAATGAAATAGATGAGTAAGCTACGAACACATGTTGTTGTTGTTAGTTATATTGTATGGTCGGCCCCTGACTCATAGCCACCCCATGTACAGTAGAAAAAAATGCTTCCTGGTCCTACATCTTTCCCATGATCCACTGTGGATCAGACCATTGTGAACCACAGGATTTTCATTGGCTGATTTTCAGAACTAGATCACCAGGCCTTTCTTCATAGTCTATCTTAGCCTGGAGGCTCTGCTGAAACTTATTCAGCATAACAGCAACACACAAGCCTCCATTGACAGATGGCGGTGGCTGCAAAAAAGGTGCATTGGCCAGGAATTGAACTCTGTTAACTTCATCTATATAAAGAAAAATATCCAGGTATAGTGGTCAGAATCCTGACTTGAATTGCCACAATGGAGAATCTCAGCCTCCTATCCTGTTTCTAGTTCTCAACCAGTTCACAGATTTATCTTAGTCTTTCGACCTCCCACTTGATGGTCAGGGCCCTATTTTAAATCATGTTTTCTACCAAGCCCTTTAGAGTCCCAAACTCCAGCCATACTCACCTCACTTTCATAGAAGATGCCATAGCACTCGCATCTCTGATTCTTTCTTCTTTCTTGGTATTTTTGTTCAAAAGAAATGCTTCCTTAAATTTTCCACATCCTTTGGACCAACAAAAATCCCTTGTGTCTTTGAAGCATTTACTGACTACTCCAATTAACAGGGATTTTTTTGTCTTCTTTGATTAGCACTTTAAAATCTTACATTTTTAATTATCTCTTCAACTAAATTTCAAGCTCCTTGAGGGAAAGATCATAGCTAACAGTACTTTGCATTCCCGTCAGCATTCATCAGTGTGTCTTCCACTGCCCTTAGTATAGTACTCAATAGTCCTTGCAGTTGGTTGTAGAATGGTTGCTTAGAGGCTCATTTCAGTGCCAGAAAGCAGCTTTGTAGAATAGATAAGCAGCAAACACTGGAAACATTGATTTTTCTTCCTTCAAATGTTTTTTTTTTTTTTTTCAAATTTGCTAAATTAGTACCAACATGAGTGAGTAGCATAATAGGTAGCAATTTTAAAAATAATCATTGGCTTTAGCATCATTTTATGAGTGTTCAAAATGGAATGTTTGATAGCCAGTTATATTTTTGCTGCTTGACTTTGAAATATTCAGTAATAATTATGGAAAATATTTAATTGTTAATGCCTCTTATCTAATTCTAGCTCTTACCTTTAAAGAGGTTTAAATTTTTAAGTAATTTATGATGGGGCTGGGTATTAGAAAACAAAGCAAGCCCTTAACACATATGCAGTATGTATTTTGAAATTACAAAAGAGAGAAAAGAAAACCGCCACCCCATCCACCCTCCAGGTGCCATGGAGATCTCACTAAAAAGGTAAATCCATTCTTAAAATCCTTCACAAGTTCCCAGTCACATACAGGATGAAGTCCTCTTCTCTACCTATACAGTCACATTTCTCATCACAATCTTCCCAATACCCCTGAGAGACTCTCAATATGCCATTCTCTATCACAACTCAGTTGCACATGCCAAAAGTATCGCTTGGAATATGCTCCTTACTTCTTTCTCTTATGTTTGTTATAATAAAATATTACTCTATGAAAACTAAATTCAGGCATCTCCTCCTCTGTGAAATCTTCCTGCAACTCCCACACTTCCCACTTCAACAAAGTGTACTGCTACTCTATCTTTTTTTTTTAATGTTTTTATTGTAATTTAGATGAAGGCTTACAGAACAAATGGTGTCTTATTAAACAGTTAGTACACATATTGTTTTATGACATTGGTTAATAATCCCATGACATGTCAACACTCTCCTTTCTCGACCTTGGGTTTCCTATTACCAGTTTCCCTGTCCCCTCCTGCCTTCTAATCCTTGTCCCTGGGCTGTTGTGCTCCATTAGTCTTGTTTTGCTTTATGGCCCTGTCTAATCTTTGGCTGAAGTGTGAACCTTGGTAGTGACTTCATTACTGAGCTAAAAGGGTGTCCAAGGGCCATACTCTGTGGGTTTCTCCGGTCTCTGTCAGGCTAGTAAGTCTGGTATTTTCTTGTGAGTTAGAATTTTGTTCTACAATTTTCTCCAGCTCTGTCCAGGACCCTCTGTTGTGATCCCTGTCAGAGCAGTCAGTGGTGGTAGCCAGCCAGTCTGGTGGAGTTGTGGTAGTTGTGGTCCATTAGTCCTTTGGACTAATATTTCCCTTGCATCTTGTTTTCTTCATTCTCCCATGCTCCAGAAGGGGTGAGACCAATGGAGTATCTTATAAGTCTGCTCACAGGTTGTTAAGACTCAAGACACTACTGTCCAAGGTAGAATGCAGAATATTTGAGCCAGATGTTCCCGAGATGATGGTTCCCACAGCCCTCAGCCCAGCAATTTGGTCCCTCAGGGAGTTTGAGTATGTCTATGGAGCTTCTATTGCCTTGCCTTGTACAAGTTGTGTTGTCTTCTCCAGTATTGTATATTGTCTTATCCTTCACCAAAGTTACCACTTACCTATTGTCTCTTTAGTGTTTCTCTCCCCATCTCTCCCTTCCCTTGTAAACATCAAAGATTGTTTCTTTTTGTGTGTAGACCTTTTCATGAGTTTTTAGCAGTGGTCTCATACAATATTTGTCCTTTTGTGATTGAATTATTTCACTCAGCATAATGCCCTCCAGATTAATCCATCTATGAGATGCTTCACAGATGCATCATTGTTCTTTATCATTGTGTAATACTCCATTGTGTGTAGGTACTATGGTTTGTTTATCCATTCTTCTGTTCATGGGCAACTAGGTTGTTTCCATCTTTTTGCTATTGTGAACAAAGCTGCAAGGAATATGGGTGTGCATATGTCTATTCATGTGATGGCTCTTATTTCTCTAGGGTATATTCCTAGGAGTGGGATTGCTGGATCGTGTGGTATTTTTATTTCTAGCTTTCTAAGAAAGCACCATATCATTTTCCAAAATGCTTTATTTTTTTCATTTTTCATTCCCACTAGCAGCGCGTAAGAGTTCTGATCTCCCCACAGCCTCTTGAACATTTGTTATTTCCAGTTTTTTTTGATTCTTGCCAGTAATGCTGGAGTGAGATGGTATGTCATTGTGATTTAATTTGCATTTCTCTAATGGCTAGTGATTGCGAGCATTTCCTCATGTGCCTGTTGACTGCTTGAATGTCTTCTTTGGTGAAGTGTCTGTTCATTTCCTTTGCCCAGTTTTCAATTGGATTATTAGACTTTTTGTTGTAGAGGTGTTGGATTTTCTTGTTGATTTCAGAGTTTAGACCTTTGTCTGATTTGTAATGCCCAAAATCTTTTTCCCCAGTCTGTAGGTTCTCTTTTTACTCTTTTGGTGAAGTCTTTTGATGAGCACAAGTGTTTAATTTTTAAAAGATCCCAGTTATCTAGTTTATCTTCTGGAGTTTGTGTGTTGTTGGTTATGGTTTGTATCCTCTTAATGCTGTGTGTTAGAGCCTCTAGCGTTGATCTTATTTTTTCTTCTATGAACTTTATAGTTTTGAGCTTTATATTTAGGTCTTTGGTCCATTCTGAATTAGTTTTTGTATATGGTGTGAGGTATGAGTCTTGCTTCATTTTTTTGCAGATGGACATCCAGTTTTGCCGGCATCATTTGTTAAAAAGACTGTTCCCCATTAGATGGACCTTGGTCCTTTGTTGAAGTTCAGGTGACCATAGGTGGATTGATTTACATCTGGGTTCTCAATTCTGTCCCATTTGTCGATGTATCTGTTGTTGTACCAGTACCAGGCTGTTCTGACTACTGTAGCTGTATAGTAGGTTCCGAGGTCAGGTAGTGTGAGTCCTCCTGCTTTATTCTTCTTATTCAATAGTGCTTTACTTATCCAGGACTTCTTCCCTTTCCGTGTAAAGTTAATGATTAGTTTCTCCAGCTCTTTAAAGAATGTTGTTGGTGGATTTCCTGTCGACACGAAGAGGTTCTCTGGGAGTGACAGTCTCACGAGGGTACTAGGTGTGACACAGGGAGAGATAGTCCAGCATAGACAGCTGGGGACTGAGGGCAACCTTGCACATCCATGCAATCACAAGTAAGGATTTTAACTGCTACGACTGGTGTATGGACCAAACATCATTGATCTGCCGCCAAACTGTCTAGTGGCTCTTCTTCCCCTGCTATCCCTGTTCCTGAAGTGGCTTCTTGGGCTTAGAGAACACATTCACTTAGACTTTCAGAAGCCGGAGCCAGGAAATGTCTCGGATAACAAAAACCAGACCCGTTGTTGTCAATCCCAACTCATAACGACCCTGTAGCACAAAGTGAAACTGCCTCATATTGTTTCCAAAGAGTGCCTGGTGGATTAGATCTGCCAGCCGTTTGGTTAGCAGCCATAGCTCTTAACCAATAAGCCTTAAGCCACCAGGGTTTCCACAGTCTCGAATGGGAGTCTAAAATGAAAGTTTTCTGACTTCCAGGCAACATGGTGCTATAAGCAGAAACACCATGTTGTCCCTTTACAGCAAAGATCTGAAAAACTAAGCCAAACAGAAAAAACGGCAATCCTGAACCCCTAAGCATCAAATGAAGATATAAAGAACTCAGCCAAGCACCAAATGGAGTAAGAAACTGACAGAGAATGGAGGGTGAGGAGAGATATATGCAGAGGTCCCCTATCAGCTAACGCAGCATGGATCCACCATCTTGGACTCCTATCAGAGATCAGCAAATAGGGGTATGAGAAAGCAGCTTCATGGAACTTCCAGCAGAAGACAGAACAACCAATAACCAGCGAGATACACTTTCCAACCCCCCACCCTTCTTCACACCTATTTGGCCTGTTCTGCTTCTTGTGGCCAGTCTCTTTGCTGGGAAGCACCACCTTCACTCTGGTGTCGCTTGGATTACCCACCCGCAATGGCCAGCTTGCTAAGTGCCATTTGTTGGCCTCAGGTGTTGCTTTTTTTCTGCTCTTTAGAATACTTCCTTACCTCTCACAACCTCCCTCTCCTGTCTCTCAAATACCTGGCTCCGTATAACATCTTTACTTCTTCCTGAAAGGCTGTGAATTGCCCCTCGACTGTGAAACTGCTTCCTGGCCCATGCTGCCACACTGGTGGGATCCTGGGGCTTTTTGTTTGTTTTGAATTGTTTGTTTGTTTTCTTTTTATTTTCTCAAATTGGAAGCCCGTTCTAGCTGGGCAGTACTGCACAGTTAGGGACCTAACCCCTTAGTTTGCACAGATGCGCAAAGGGATCCCTGAGGGCATTTATTTTTTCTTGTTTTTTTGGGGGGAGTTTTTTTTCTGCTTTTCTTTGGGGGTATTTCTTGTTCTTTTTTAAATTTTTTGGGGTTTTTTTTGTTTTGTTTTCTTTTCCTTCTTTTCCCCTTTTTTTCTTTCTTCATTTCTCGGATTCTCATCTATCTATCCTGCTCTTCCTGTCTTCTGGATACCTGGTTCTGAGTGACACCTCTATCAATTCTAGCCAGGATTAACTTCACGGCCTGGAAGCAACTTCCCCAGACCTCCCAGAAACACTGGAGGTATCCCTGGGAAATTTTCTTTTCTCCTTTCTTTCTGATTTTTACTTATTAATTATATTATTTTTCTTCTTCTCTTTGTTTTTCTTCATTTCATAGTCTTTCATCTCTCCACTCCAATGGCAAACTCCCCTAGCACTCTTTTTTGTTTGTATGTTTTTGTCTCCCGTTCTTCTCTCCTCTTTCTCATACACATCTTAGCTCCATACTTAACAGTCTCCCCCCTCCGTCCTGCCTACTTGCACAATGCTCTTAACATCAAACCACAAAGAAGCCCAGGCACAGCCAACTGGAACTTACCCTGCACTAATTACAAGCCTGCCCTGGTGGCCATAGTAAGTGCCACAAACAACCCATCTCAGCAACTCCCCTTCAGCTAGACCTGCCCTGCATTACCATATTTGAGGGGCTGACCCTGCCAATTGGAGAAGGAGGCAAAAGTATCATGCCAAAAGACAAGCAAATAACAAAACGCACAGCCCGGCTGCTCAGACATAGCCAAATAAAACAAAAAAGTAGGATGAAGCAAATAGACCTACAATCAATAAATGAGGAAAATAACTACCTAGTTCCCTAAAGACAGCAGACAATATCAAAACATTTAAAAAAAACAGGGCAAGATAGTTTCAATAGGTGTCCAAAATAAAACACCAGATGACTTTCCAGTAGAAGAAAAGGCACTGGTACTACGTGATAGGGAATTCAAATCTCTAATATTCAGAGCTGTCTGAGAGTTTAAGCAAAAAGAAGAAAAAAAAAAGAGGAAAAAAGAGACAAATTCATGGAAAATACAGACAAAAAATCGAAGAATTCTGGAAAATAATTCAGGAACAAAATTCCAAAATAAATTCACAACTAGAAATCATACAAAAAACAACAATTAGAAATCCAAACGATAAACAATGAGCTTTCAGAACTGGACAGTGTCATAGAAGGGCTGAGCAGAAAGTTTCAAATGGTAGAAGACAGGTCAGTGAAATTGAAGACAAACACTTGGATACAACTCTGAGGAAAAACCAGAAAAGAAGAAAAATGAAGAGACCCTGAAAATTATGTGGGATACAATCAAAAGAAAAAATTTGCCAGTGATCAGAGTTCCAGAACAGGGGGAGAAAACAGAAAACACAGAGAGGATCATTGAAGAAAAGCTGACAGAAAACTTCCCCAATATCTTGAAAGATGAAAAGCTGACCATGCAAGAAGCTCAACAAATCCCATAAGGATAGACCCTAAAAGAAAATCAACCAGGCATATCATAATCACATTTGCTAAAACCAAAGACAAAGAATCCTGAGAGCATCTCAAGAAAAACAAAAAGGCACATACAGAGAAGAAACAATAAAACTAAGCTCAGATTATTCAGGAGAAACCATGCAGGCAAGAAGGTAATGGGATTATGTACATAAAACCTTGAAAGAAAAAAAATTGCCAGCAAAGAATAATATATCCTGAAAAATCTCGTTCAAATATGATGGTGAAATTAGGTCATTTCTAGATAAACAAAAATTAAGGGACTGTGTAAAAAACAAACCAAACTTACAAAAATTATTAAAGGGAGTCCTTCGATCTGAGAGCAAGCAATATCAGCTCACAGGCTGAATCTAGGATGCAGGATCATACCAGCCAGATATTATTCTAAGAAATGAACTCTCAAGGACTATCCAAAATGAAAAGCAATACTACAGGGAATTAGAGAAGTTAATCTGTAAATTACAACAACATCAGAACAATAAAAGAGGGAATAAATAGTGTAGGTATAGAACCTTCTAATGGAGAGGAAGGCAAGGTGATATCAAGTAATAATAGACTGCTTCAAACTTAGCAAGATAAGGGTAAATTTCACAGTAAGCACAAAGAAAGTTAATAAACCTACTCATCAAAATAAAGAGGAAAAACATAAAGACTCAATAAAAACAAAACCTATAAAAACAAAAGAAATGAAAAAAAAAAATCCACAAACAAAAGGAATTCAGCACGGGAGAGGAAGAGGAACAAAGAAAAAGTCAGCACCACAAAAAAAAAAGCACTACAAAATGACAGCAATAAATTCACACCTATAAAAAATTACATTGAATGCAAGTGGCCTAAATGCATCCATAAAGCAATAGAGAGTGACAGAATGGATACAAAAACAGGATCTATCAATATGCTGTCTAAAAGAGACAACTTAGAAACAATGATGTAAATTTATTAAAAATCAAAGGTTGGGAAAAAAATGTATCAAGCAAACAACTACCAAAAAAGAGCAGGAGTGGCAATACTAATTTCAGATAAAATAGACTTTAAAACAAAATCCACAATAAAAGACAAAGAAGGACACTATATAATGATTTAAGAGGACGATCCATCATGAAGACATAACCATAAAAAAATCTATGCACCCAATGACAGGGCTCCAAAATGCATAAACTCTAACAGCACTGAACAATAATAGTAGGAGACTTCAAAAACATCACTCTTGGTGAAGCACAGAATATCTAAAAAGAAACTCAACAAAGATACAGAAGATCAAAAGGCCACAATCAGCCAACTTGACCTCATAGACATATATATAGAACACTCCACCCTACAGCTGCAAAGTACACATTCTTTTCCAATGCACATGGAAGGTACTCCAGAATAGACACATCTTAGGCCACAGAGCAATCCTCAACAAGATCCAAAAGCTTGAGATAATACAAAGTTTCTTCCCTGACCATAGCGCCATCAAGCAGAAATTAAGATCAGAAAGAGTAAGAAAAAAAAAAATCAATTACATGGAAACTGAATAGCTCCCTGCTTATAAACCACTGGGTAATAGAAGAAATCAGAGATGGAATCAAAAAATTCCCAGAATCAAATAAGAATGAAAACACATGATACCAAAACCTTTGGGACACAGCAAAGGTAGTCCTCAGAGGACAATTTATAGCACTAGATGCGCACATCAAAAAAGTAAGGACAAAAATCAAAACATTAACTACACAACTCAAACAAATAGAAAGAGAACAGCAAATAAAGCCCAGTCATCAGAAGAAAGGAAATAATAAAGATCAGAGTAGAAATAAATGAAATAGAGAACAGACAAACAATAGAAAGAATCAATAAAACCAAAAGTTGGTTCTTTGAAAGAATCAAAAAAATCAACAAACCACTGGCAAGACTGACAAAAGAAAAACAGGAGAGGGTGCAAATAACCCAAATAAGAAATGAAATGGGGGACATTACAACAGACCCAACTGAAGTAAAAAGGATCATAACAGAGTATTATGAAAAACTATACTCCAACAATTTGAAAACCTAGAGCAAATGGAGAAATTTCTGGAAACACGCTAGCGACCCAACCTATCACAAAGTGATGTTGACAATCTGAACAGACCCGTAACAAGAGAAGAGATTGAAATGGTTAAAAAAAAAAAAAAAAAAAAAACCACACACACAAAAAGCCCTGGTCCAGATGGCTTCACTGGACAATTCTGCCAAAAATTCAGAGAAGAGCTTGGACCAGTACTACTCAAGCTATTTCAAAACATAGAAAAGGAAGCAACACTTGCGAACTCATTCAAGGAAGCCAGCATAACCCTGATACCAAAACCAGGCAAAGACACCACAAAAAAAGAAAATTACAGACCAATATCTCTCATGAATGTAGATGCAAAAATTCTCAACAAAATTCTAGCCAATAGAATTCAGCATCATAACAAAATAAATAAATAAATAATACACCATGACCAAGTAGGATTCACACCAGGTATGCAAAGGTGGTACAACACTGGAAAATCCATCAGCGTAATCCACAACATAAATAAAAGGAAAGAAAAAAATCACATGATCATCTCAATTAACACAGAAAAGGCATACAACAAAGTCCAACACTCATTCCTGATAAAAACCCTCAATAAAATAGGTATAGAAGGGAAATTTTTCAGCATAATAAAGGACATCTTTGCAAAACCAACAGCCAACATCACTCTTAATGGAGGGAGACTGATAACACTCCCCTTGAGAACAGGAACAAGACAAGGATGCCCTTCATCACCATTCCTATTTAACATTGTGCTGGAAGTTCTAGCCAGAGAAGTAAGGCAAGAAAAAGAAATAAATCGGTAATGAAGAAGTCAAACTGTCCCTGTTTGCAGATGGTTTGATACTATACACAGAAAACGGTAAACACTCCATGAGAAATCTACTGGAACTAATAGAAAAATTCAGCAGAGTAGAAGGATACAAGAAAAACATACAAAAATCAGTTGGATTCCTATACACCAATAAAGATAACGATAAAGAAGAAATCAGGAAAACAATACCATTTATAATAGTCCCTAAAAAAATAAAATATTTAGGAATAAATCTAACCAGGGCTGTAAAAGACCTATATGAAGAAAACTGCAAAACACTACCACATGAAACCCAAGGGATCTACATAAATGGGAAACCATACCATGCTTATAAATAAGTAGACTCAACATAGTGAAAATGGCAATGCTACCCATAGCAATTTACAAATACAATGCAATCCCGATCTAAATACCAACAACATTCTTTTAAAAAATGGAAAAACTAATTATTAACTTTATATAGAAAAGGAAGAAGCCCCAAATATGTAAATCACCATTGATGAAGAATAAAATAGGAGGACTCACACTACCTGACCTCAGAACCTACCATGTAGCTATGGTAGTCAAAACAGCCTGGTACTGGTACCAGACACATTGAGTAATGGAACAGAGTTGAGAACCCAGATGTAAATCCATCCACCTACGGTCATCTGATTTTCAGCAAGGGCCAAAAGTCCATCTAATGGGGAAAAAACTGTCTTTTTAACAAATGGTGCTGGCACAACTGGATGTCCATCTGCAAAAAAATGAAAAAGGACCCATACCTCACACCATATACAAAAACTAATTCAAAATGGATCAAAGAGCTAAATATAAAGTCAAAAACAATAAAGTTCATAGAAGAAAAAATAGGACCAGCAGTAGAGGCCCTAATACACGGCATTAACAGGATACAAACTATAACCAGCAACACACAAGCTAGATAACTGTGATCTTCTAAAAATCAAACACCTATGTTCTTCAAAAGACTTCACCAAAAGTGTAAAAGGAGAACCTACAGACAGAGGAAAAGTTTTTGGACACTTCAAGTCAGACAAAGGTCTAATCTCTATAATCTATAAGAAAATCCATCACCTCTGCAACAAAAAGACTAATAATCTAATTAAAAACTGGGCAAAGGAAATGAACAGACACTTCACCAAAGAAGACATTCAAATGGTCAACAGGCACATGAGGAAATGCTCACGATTACTTAGCCATGAGAGAAATGCAAATTAAAACCACAATGAGATACCATCTCACCCCAGCATTACTTGCATGAATCAAAAGCACTGGGAATAATAAATGTTGGAGAGGCTGCGGTGAGATGGGAACTCTTATGCACTGCTGGTGGGAATGCAAAATGATACAACCATTTTGGAAAATGATATGCCACTATCTTAGAAAGACAGAAATAGAAATACCATACAATCCAGCAATCCCACTCCTAGGAAAATATCCTAAAGAAATAAGAGCCATCACATGAATAGACATATGCACACCGTGTTCATTGCAGCATTATTCACAATAGAAAAAAGATGGAAACAAACTAGACGCCCATCAACAGAATGAATAAAGTAACTATGGTACATACACTCAATGAAGTATTATGCAATGATAAAGAGCAATGATGAATCTGTGAAGCATTTCATAACATGGATGAAACTGGAGGGCATTATGCTGAGTGAAATAAGTCAATCACAAAAGACAAATGCTGTATGAGAGCTCTACTGTAAAAACTAATGAAGAAGTTTACACATAAAATGAAACAATCTTGGTCTGTTATGAGGGACGGGGGTGGGATACCAAATAGACAATAGATAAGTGGTAACTTTGGTGAAGGGTAAGATGGTACACAATACTGGGGAAGCCATCACAACTTGTATAAGTAAAAGTCATGGAAGCTCCATAGACACATCCAAACTCCTTGAGGGCCTGAATCACTGGGCACAGGGCTGTGGGGACCATGATCTCAGAGAACATCTAGCTCAATTGGCATAACACATTCTACCATGGTGAGTAGCATCTGGGGTCTTCAAATCCTGTGAGCAGCCATATAAGATGCTCCACTGGTCTTATGCTTTCGGGAGCAAGGTGGAATGAAGAGAACAGTCTACAAGGAAAAGATTAGTCCAAAGGACTAATGGACCACAGCTACCAAGGCCTCCACCAGAGTGAATCCAGTACAGCTAGATGGTGCCTGGCTGCCACCACTGACTGCTCTGACCAATATCACAACAGAGGGTCCTGGACAGACCTGGAGAAAGATGTAGAACAAAATTCTAACACACAAAAAAAGACCGGCTGTAATAGCCTGAAAGAGACTGGAGAAACCACGAGAGTATGGCTCCTGGACACACTTTTAGCTCAGTGAAGTCACTCCCGAGTTTCACCGTTCAGCTGGGGAATGGACAGCCCCATAAAACAAAATGGCCCTAATATGGCACAGCAGTCCATGGACAAGGACTATAAGGTAGGAGGGTACAAGAAAGCTGGTGAGAAATGATAGTGTTGACATATCTTGGGGTTGTTAACCATTGTCATAGGGCAATATGTGTACTAACTGTTTAATGAGAAATTATTCTGTTCTGTAAACCTTCGTCTAAAGTACAAAAAAAAAAAAAAAGAATTATCTACGTGAGATCAAATTGACAATAGCAACTCAAAATGTTTGATGGGAAGCCTATGGGGCAGTGAGTTGAAGATAATGGTGATGGAATAATTTGGAAAAAGATAGAATAGCAGCACAACTGGAAGAAAGTAATCAATGTCACTGAATTCTACATATAGAAATTTTTGAAGTGGTGTATCTTTGGCTACGTATATTTTCACCATAAAATAAAAAAAGGTCCTCCAAGGTAGAGAAGGGAGAATTTTGACATGCTGTGGTTATGTTAACTAAAGTCATAAAACAATATGTCTACTGACAGTGTAATGAGAAACTATGTGTTCTCTAAACCTTCACATAAATTACAATAAAATAATTTTAAAAAAGAATGCTGTTGGTATTAGGGTCAGGATTGCATTGTGTTTGTAAATTGATTTGGGTAGAATTGTCATTTTCACAATGTTGAGCCTACCTATTCTTGAGCATCGTATCTTTTTCTATTTATGCAGATCTCTTTTTGTTTCTTGCAGTAGTGTTCTGTACTTTTTTTGTATAGATCTCTTACATCCCTGATTAGATTTATTCCTAAGTATTTTAATTTTTTTAGGGGCTATTATAAATGGTATTTTTTCCTGATTTCCTTTTCATCATTCTCTTTATTGGTGTATAGGAATCCAACTTATTTTTGTATGTTTATCTTGTATCCTGCCTACTCAGCTGAATCTTTCTCTTAGCTCCAGTAGTTTTCTCATGGAGTCTTTTGAGTTTTCTGTATATAGTATTATATCATCTGCAAAAAGGGACAGTTTAACTTCTTCATTACCAATTTGGATGCCTTTTATTTCTTTTATTGCCTTATTGCTCTAGCTAACACTTCCATCACGATGTTAAATAGGAGTGGTGATAAAGGGCACCACTGTTTTGTTCCTATTCTCAAAGGGAATGTTTTTAGCCTCTCTCCATTAAGAATGACGTTGGCTGTTGGTTTGGCATAGATGTCCTTTATTATGCTGAGAAATTTCCCTTCTACAATTATTTTATTGAGAGTTTTTATCAGAAATGGATGTAGGATTTTGTTGAATGCTTTTCTGCTTTGACTGAGATGATCATTTGTTTCTTTTTTTTCCCTTTTATTTATGTTGTGAGTTATATTAATGGATTTTCTAAAGTTGTACTATCCTTGCACACCTGATATGAATCCTAACTGGTCATGGTGTATTATATTTTTGATATGATGCTGAATTCTATTGGCTAGAATTTTTTTGAGAATTTTTGCATCTGTAGTTATGAGAGATATTAGTCTGTAATTTTTGTTTTTTTTGTGTGTGTGATGTCTTTGCCTGGTTTTGTTATCAGGGTTATGCTGGCTTCATAGAATTAATTAGGAAAGGTCACTTCTTTTCTATGTTCTGAAATAGTTTGAGTGGTATTGGTATAAGCTCTTCTCTGAAGGTTTGGTAGAATTCTCCAATGAAGCCATCTGGGCCAGGGCTTTTTTTCATTGGAAGTTATTTTATTACCTTTTCAATCTCTTCTCTTGTTATGGGTCTGTTCAGATTTTCAACATGACTTTGTGTTAGTTTCGGTAGATAGTGTGTTTCTAGAAATTTATCAATTTCCTCCAGCTTTTCAAATTTGTTGGAGTATAGTTTTTCATAGTACTCTGTTATGATCCTTTTTATTTCAGTTAGGTCTGTTGTAATGTCCCTCATTTCAGTTCTTATTTGGGTTATTTGCTTCCTCTCCTGTTTTTCTTTTGTCTGTTTGGCCAGTGGTTTGTTGATTTTTTTGATCCTTTCAAAAAACCAACTTTTGGTTTTACTGATTCTTTCTATTGTTTTTCTATTCTCTATTTCATTTATTTCTGCTCTGATCTTTATTATTTCCTTTCTTCTGGTGGCTGTGGGCTTTTTTTCTTTGCTGTTCTCTTTCTATTTGTTTGAGTTGTGTAGTTAATGTTTTGATTTTGCCCTTATTTTTTTGATGTGCGCATCTAGTGCTATAAATTGTCCTCTGAGGACTGCCTTTGTTGTGTCCCAAAGGTTTTGGTATCATGTGTTTTCATTCTCATTTGATTCTGGGAATTTTTTGATTCCTTCTCTGATTTCTTCTATTACTCAGTGGTTTATAAGCAGGGAGCTATTCAGTTTCCATGTAATTGATTTTTTTTTTTCTTACTCTTTCTGATCTTAATTTCTGCTTGATGGTGCTGTGGTCAGAGAAGAAACTTTGTATTATCTCAAGCTTTTGGATCTTGTTGAGGATTGCTCTGTGGCCTAAGATGTGTCTATTCTGGAGAACCTTCCATGTGCATTGGAAAAGAATGTGTACTTTGCAGCTGTAGGGTGGAGTGTTCTATATATATGTCTATGAGGTCAAGTTGGCTGATTGTGGCCTTTTGGTCTTCTGTATCTTTGTTGAGTTTCTTTCTAGATGTTCTGTTCTTTACCAAGAGTGATGTGTTGAAGTCACCTACTATTATTGTTCAACTGTCAGTTTCTCTTTTCAGTGCTGTTAGAGTTTTTTTTTATGTATTTTGGAGCGCAGTCATTGAGAGTGTAGATGTTTATTATGGTTATGTCTCCATGCTGGATCTTCCCTTCAATCATAATATAGTGCCCTTATTTGTCTTTTATAGTGGATTTTCTTTTAAAGTCTATTTTATCTGAGATTAGAATTGCCACTTCTGCTCTTTTTTTGATAGTTGTTTGCTTGATATATTTTTTCCATCATTTGATTTTTAATAAATTTATGTCTTTGTTTCTAAAGTGTATCTCTTGCAGACAGCATATTGATTGATTCTATTTTTTTATCCATTATGTCACTCTTTCTTTTTATGGGTGCATTTAGGCCACTTACATTTAGTGTAATTATTGATAGGTTTGATTTTATTGCTGTCAGTTTGTACCGCTTTTTATTTTTTTCTGTAGTGCTGATGTTTTCTTTGTTCCTCTTACTCTCCTGTGCTGAATATCCTTAATTTATGGATTTTTTTCATTTCTTTTGTTTTTGTAGATTTTATTTTCACTGAAACTTTATGTTTTTCTTCTTTATTTTGATGAGTATGTTTGTTAACTTTCTTTGTAGATACCTTGAAATTTACCTTTATCTTCTTAGGTTTGTACCAGTCTATTATGACTTGTTATCCCCTTGCCTTCCTCTCCATTAAAAGGTTCTATACCTACACTATTTATTCTCTTTTATTGTTGTGATGTTGCCATTTACAGATTAACTGCTCTGATTCCCTTTTTCATTCCTTTTGGTTCTGTACAGTCCTTGAAAGTTCATTTCCTGGATTAATATCTGGCTGCTATGATCCCGCATTCTTGATTCAGTCTGTGGTCTGATGTGGTTTGTTTTCAGATGGAAAGACTCCCTTTAATAATTCTTGTAACTTTGGTTTGGTTTTTACATAGTCTCTTAATTTCTGTTTATCTGGAAATGTCTTAATTTCACCATGATATTTGAATGCGAGCTTTGCAGTACATATTATTCTTGTCTGGAATTTTTTTTTCTTTTATGGTTTTATATATGTTATCCCATTGCTTTCTTGCCTGCATGGCTTCTGCAGAAGAATCCAGGCTTAGTCTAATTGTTTCTCTTCTGTATGTGACTTTTTGTTTTTCTCTAGCTACTCTAAGGATTCTTTGTTTATCTTTGCTTTTAGCAAGGGTGATTATGATATGACTTTGTGATTTTCTTCAGGGTCTATCTTGGGTGGTCAGCTTTTCATCTTTCATGATATCTGGGAAGTTTTCTGTCAGTAGTTCTTCAATTATCCTCCCTGGTTTTTTTTTTTTTTTTTTTTTTTTGTTTGTTTGTTTGTTTTCTCCTCCTGTTCTAGAACTCTGATCACTTGCAAAGTTTTGCTTTTGATTGTATCCCACATAATTCTCAGATGTTCTTCATTTTTCTTTGTTCTTTTTATGATTTTTTTTCTCAAACAGAATTGTAGCCAAGTGTATCTCTTCAGGTTTGCTATCCTGTCTTCCATCATCTCAAACCTGCTTCTCAGCCCTTCTATGACACAGTCCATTTCTGAAATCTTTTTGATTATCTCTTGGATTTCTAATTGTTGATTTTGTGTGATTTCTAGTTGAGAATTTATTTTGGCATTTTGTTCAAGCATTATTTTCCTGAATTCTTCCTTTTTTTTGTCTGTATTTTCCATGAATTTGTCTATTTTTTTCCTAATTTTTGTCTGCTTTTTGCTTTAACTCTTGGATAGCTTTCAATATTAGAGATGTGAATTCCCTATCAGGTAGTTCTAGTGCCTTTTTTCTACTGGAAATTCATCTGGTGTTTTATTTTGGATGCCTACTGGAAACACCTTGTCCTGTTTTTCTATATGTTTTGGTATTGTTTGCTGTCTTCGGGACATTCAGTAGTTATTTTCCTCATTTATTGATTGTAGATTTGTTTGTATTGCCCTGCTTTTTTGTTTTATTTGGTTATGTCTGAGCAGGTGGGCTGTGCATTCTTTGTTGCTTGCTCATATGTGGCCATGGTACTTTTCACCTCCTTGTCCAAAGGGCAGGATCAGTCACTCAGGGATGGTGCAACGGGGAAGGTCTGTCTGAAGGGGTGTGGCTAGGATGAGTTGTGGCACGTACTATGGCTGACAGAGCTGGCTGGGAATCAGCGGAGGGCAGGTTCCAGTAGGCTGTGCCTATGCTACTCCATTGTGTGATGTTCATTGCATGGTGCAAGTGGGCAGGAAGGAGGGGGCAGATTGTGATGTGTGGAGCTAAGATGGATATGGGAAAGATGAGAGATAGGAGAGAGAAAGAAGAGCTAAAAACAAACCAAAAACGAGTCCTAAGGGAGCTTGACATTGGAGTGGAGAGATGAGAAACTGAGAAACGGAGAAAAACAAAAAGGAAAACAAACAAGAAAAGAAAAAATTTTGAAAACTTAAAATTAGGGGGGAAAAAAGAAAAACAATGTCCCCATGGATCCCAACTGTGAGGCTGTGAAGACTGGGGAAGTATCTTCCAAACTGCAAAGTACAGCCTGGCTAGAATAGGTAAAGGCTTCACACAGTGCCAGGTTTCAGGAGACAAGAAGAGAGGGTAAGTATAGAGAGATAAGAAAGTGAGAAATGAAGAAAGACAAAAAGGAAGAAAAAGAGGAGAAAGAAAAAACAAAAACAAGAAAAAGAAAGAAAAAAAATGCTCTCAGTGATTCCACCACACAGCTGCACAGACTGAGGAAGTAGCTCCCAAGTCGCACAGTACAGCCTGGCTAGAAGGGGTTCCCAAGCCAAGAAAAGAAAAGGAAAACAAACAAACAAAGCAAAACAGAAAAAAAAAGTCAAAACAAACAAAAGCCCAGGGGATCCCACCAGCATGATGCTTCAGGCCTGGAAGCAGTTCCACAGTTGAACAGTGTTTCACAGCCTTTCAGGAAGAAGCAAAGATGGCACATGGAGCCAGGTATTTGAGAGAAAGGAGTGGGAGGTGGTGAGAGGTATGGAAGAAACCAAAAGAAGTAGAAGAAAGCAACACCAGCAACCAGCAAATGGCACTCAGTTAGCTGGCCAGTGTGGGCAGGTGAAATCCAAGCAGCACAGGGTTGAAGCCGGTGCTTCCCAGCCAAGAGAGTGTGGCTGCAGGAAGCAGAGGAGGCCGAGTGGGGTTGAAGAAGGGTGAGGAGTGGGAAAGTGTATTTCACTGGTCAGCAGTTGTTCTGTCTCCTGCTGGGAGCTCCATGAATCTGCTTTCCCGTACTCCCTTTTTGCCAATCTCGACAGCAGCCCAGGATGGCGTATCTGTGCCACGTCAGCTGATAGGGTACCTCTGCATGTATTTCTCCTCCCTCTCTGTTCTCTTTCAGTTTCTTATTCCATTCGGTGCTTGGCTGAGTTCTTTATCTCTTCATTTGATGCTTAGGGTTCCAGGATTGGTGTTTGTCTCTGGCTTAGTTTTTCAGGTCTTTGCTGTGGAGGGACGTCATGGTGCTTCTGTCTATAGCGCCATGTTTCCCGGAAGGTTTCTCCTTATTTGATCTTTTTGCTCTCATTGCATCATTCATGTACCTTGATTCTAGCATTCATCACTTACTTTATTGTCCATTTTCCTTGAGAGAGTGTGAACTCTTTGAGGGTAGGATTTCGTCTTTATAGAAGTAGTGAGAAGCAAAGTTTTCGGTTCATAAATGCTTACTAAATTGACCTGAATTTAATTCAAGTCATCACTAAATTCTTGAGCAAATGTGTTGGTCCACATGAGAACAATTTTACCTTTCAAATATATTTTTGTATAAACAACTGAATATTTTTGTCTCACTATCAAGTGCACTATTCTATGTTAAGCAATATGAAGATTAAGGAACAGAAAAGGTATGAAATGTAACCTTACCTGGTACTTGATCACACCTAGATAGTCCTGAGCATAACTGACCATAGTTTAACATTTGAAATAGTTAAGAGCACTAAGATATGACAGACTAAACTTAGATAATATCTTAAAACATCAATTACTTTTACTTCATCATAGACACAAGGAATGTTCCGAATGCTTTGCTTTCGAAGAAGCTATGTTAGTGAATATCAGAAGGGACTCTGAAGTCGGATTTCCTAGGTTCAGACCTCAGCTCAGACACTTAGTATCTAGACATCTTTGCCTAATTCATTTCGTCTCTCTCTCTGGAATATTACTTTCTTCATCTAGAAAATGAAGATAAAATGAGTGTCTGTTTCCTGAGGTTGTTTTAGACCTTAGTTATAGAATGCATATAAAGATCTTTTTTTCTTCAATTCTGTAATGTAGTAATTAGTAATCACTAAATATATAGTAGCTTCTCATTTTTATTGAAAAAGTTAGAATAATAAGTGATTTAAAGAAAAACACTTTTTAGAATATAATGGTTCTTCCCATGGTAGAAGTGAGATTTGTGCCAATTTCCATTTGATGAGGAGAGCTTTTATCAGTAGAAAAATGGAAAAAGAGTGATGATTTTATATATTAAAAAAATACACATAAGTGGAAGCATTGAGGTATGAGTTAGTAGACCAGTTTTGTTGGTCCAGAGAACTTGTAAAAAGAATTGGGGATAGGTTGGATATCTTGTAGAGATTCTTAAGGACCTTGATTCTGTAACTAATAGGAGGATAGTGAAGGTATTTGGATCAAGTATGGTTATAAAAAAATAACCTTTTATATAGATTATTTCAGGAGCAGTGTGCAGTGGAGACTAGCACAATAATACAGTTATGAAGTGACATGGGACTTACCATGAATAGCTGACAGTAGGAACCCAATCCAGTGTTGCTATTAGTTATGCTGTGACCTCCACAATTGGTTGATGTGTAAAGGCAGAAACTGATCCTGGGTGAGATCTCACATTAAGGTCTGGCCATGTAGAATGCTGATCCCTAAAGGAGATGGCCAGCATTCTAAATTTCCTGCTCCAAATGGGTGTGAAAATATTAGGGAAATCTCAATGAGAATAAAACTTGATATACCCATGGGTACCAGCCTGGTCCAACCATTATCTTCTTTCAACTGGGTCAATGTAATCACTGTAATAGCTTTCTCATCAGCTTCCCTCCTTCCATTGTGTACCCCCCTGCAGACTCAGATGTAGTAATATTTCTGAATATCACTTAGACCACTCATCACTGCCCTCAGAATAAAATCTACACTTATTACGATATCCTACGTGGTCTTGTCTGATCTGATCCCTGATGATATCTCTTGTCTTCTTTTTACTTACTCTGGCCACACTGTCCTTTTTCAGTTTCTCAATTATCTATATTCTTTTCTGCTTCAGGAACTTTGATCATTTTGTTCCTGCTGCCTGTAATGCTTTTCCAAATAGTCTCTCTTTAACTACTAAACCCAAAGAGACCTTTCTAAACTTCTAGAATAAAGAGAACACCCAGTATTTTCCCCCTTTCAGACTGACCTCCTATGAAATGCTAATACTATTCCCTTTGACATCACAACACACCACTGTCAAAACCTTAACCAGGTTACTCTCCTCTGGAGGGACAACCATCTGGAGTAACAACTTCAAGATTGCATCACTACCACATAGGCTCTAACTTTTGTCACCCCAACATCACAAATTTATCTCAAAGACTCTGATGTCACCGTCTTTGTAGACAGTTCTTACCTAAAGTGTACAAATGAGGGATTTCAAGTAAGATGCACTATTGCAGATTTTCAACAATTCACCAGGTTCAAACTTCTAGCTGAGCTAAATCTGCTTAAGTAGCTGAACTCATAGATGTCACCTAAGCTTGCATACTACTAGTACACCATAAGAGAGTTAACAATTGCACAGAAGATATCTATTTTTGGAGTTGTACATGATTTTGGTATGTTATGGAAACAAAGAGCGTTCATCAAAGCTGTAGGGGTAGTCAAATTTTCCCACCTAGTAAAGACCTACTACTCGAGGAATTAGCAATTCTCAAAATTGAAGGTCACACTAGTAGCCAGATACCTAAAACTAAGGAAAATCCCTTGGCTGACAAATATTGTAAGATAACTGCTTCCCAAGAAAACTCTTCTTCAACTAGCCACATATTTCCCCTTGATCAATCTTCTTTAGAGAAAGAAACTCTACTTATAAAGAACTTAAGGAACAAGAACTTTTAGCACCTGAGTGTGAAAAATTAATTGGAAACAAGTTGGCTGCTTGGTCTCTCCCTGGCCCTTTGCCTGATATTTAGTCCACAGCCTTCATAAAATTATACATCATGGTAAAGAAAATCATATAGGTGTTCTCCACAAATTTTGGTGGAGATGGTTAACTTCAACTTGAGCACTTAACCTTAACTTGTCCTATTGGCAAGAAACACAATCTTGGAAAAAGTCAGACAAGGATTAGAGTCAGCTTCCTCTGTTCTTTATTGGTAAACAGATTTTATTCAACCCCCAAAGTCTCATGAGTACAAATATGTTCTATTTATAGTCTTCATGCTTTCAGGATGATTAGATGCTTGTCCTTGAAAAGAAGTTACTGCTACTAGTGTAGCTAAGCTGCAAACCAGTACAAACTGCTGTCAAGTTGATAATGACTCATGGTGACCCCATATGTGTCAGAGTAGAATTATGCTTCACAGGGTTTTCAATGGATGATATTTCAGAAGTAGATCACCAGAGCTTTCTTTTAAGGTGCCTCTGAGTGAACTCATAGCAACAACCTTTTGGTTAGCAACTGAGCACTTTAACTTTGAACTACCAAGGGACTCCTTTTAGATGTAAGAGGGGCTAAGAAATGTAGTCACTGTTTGCAACTCTACACTATGAAATAGAATTGTGATTCTTTGATGAAGAGCTAGCCATCTCTGCCACAATGGAAAATTATGCAGCCCCAAAATCATAGTACCAAAGAATATTTAATTACTTGTTTGAAAATGTAAGTATGACCTAATTATACAAAAAAATACAAAAAAAAAAAAAAGTTTTTCTATGGGTTCCTGGAGGGGTAAAAAACCACTGGAAGGAATGAACCAAGACATTAAGAGAAGCTTTCTCTGGGTAGTGGGGCTACAGGTAATATTTGTTGTTTTCTCATGTTTTTCTATAGTTTCTTCATTTTTCTACAATTAACAATACTACTATTATAATCAAATAATGAAAAATTAAGGAAGAACAAAAGGAAGGATCTGGGTATACTTTCTATGTCTTGTCAAATGTAATTACAGTTCTAAAAAATGTGGGTCATGTTTCCTGCTTTCCAAGAGTGTTTAGTCCAAGATAGATATAATTGTTGTTGTTGTTGTTAGCTGTTGTTGAGCTAGTTCCAACTCATGGCAACCCCATGCACAACAGAATAAAATGTTGTCCAGTTCTGCACCATATTTAGGATCATTGTTATGCTCCAATCCATTGTTGCATCCACTGTGTATTTTGAGTGATTTCCAACCTAAGTGGTTCATCTTCCAGCATGATATTAGACAATATTTTGTTGTGATCCATTGGGTTTTCATTGGGTAGTTTTCAGAAGTAGATCATCAGACATTTCTTCCTAGTCTGTCTTATTCTGGAAGCTCCACTGACAGCGGCTCACGATGAGTGACCCTGCTGGTATTTGAAATACTGGTGAGATAGCTTCCAGCAACACAGCAACATGCAAGCCACCACAGTAAGAAAAGCAGGTAGGTCGATTAGATATGATTAAAAGATGCGAAACAACTGGAGAATTACATGAGACAAACTGAACTGTTAATTTATATAGCAATATTTGCCAGTTTTTTAAAATCTAGTGAATTGCCAAAACTACGCTGGGACAAAGGGTGTATGTCTGTGCCTGACACATCAAGCTCTTCTATAGTGTGATAAAGATCTTTGGTTTCCTGCCATCCTAGTGTTAGGATCCCTTAGCCTTCCCCACTGAGGTATGAGGTCTGTCCACAGAGTTCTCAGTATATGCACGGTGGCCATTTCCAGCATAATTTTATGGAGTTTCCAAAACTTAAAATCATACTTCTGATTATCAGATTAAAATTAGCAAAGCACAAACTAGACTTTATTATTATGCTCTTTTCCAAGCATCCATTTGAAATTTTGCCCCTCCTAAATAATTTTGGGAAGTACTTGGGTGAGACAAATGGTTAACATGCGTGGCTGGTAACTGAAAGTTTGGCATATCGAACCCACCCAGAGGCACCTCAGAAGAAAAGTCTGGCAATCTACTTCCAAAACCTCAGTAATAGAAAACCCTATGGAGCACATTTCTACTCTGATACACGTGAGGTCACAATAAGTTGATTCTAATTTCACAGCAACTGGTTAACTGGTAAATAGTTTTTGTGGTAACATTAGGAGAAATTGTAGTCCTTTGTGTAGTATTTTTTCTGGGGTTCATGCCTGGGAAAGTGACTGATGTTGGTGCTATAGGATGATTGTATGAGTTTTATTATGTATGGTTGTCATATATCTGGGTAAATGGTTTGACTTGTAGCATTTCAAAAATCAAATTTAATATTGAGCTGTGTTTGCAATGCTTCTATAGCTGATGGGTTTTCTTTCTGTGAAATCAGTTTGAATCCTTTTCAATTGTTTGAATAGCAAATCATGATTCTCATTCCATATTATGAGATAATTTTTTTTTTGTTCTTAGAGATATTAAGCAAAAAAACTGTTTTGAGAAAAAGACTTAAAGATGTGAAACCTAATAACCGTGAATGATTAACCAAATGCTTTTGCCATTAACACCTAGTCTCTAACTGAATTGTCTTAGTAATGATCAGTTTATGTAGGTTTAAAGATATAAGGAAATAGAGATTGAAAAAAAAAAAAAAACCCCTTTTTCCTGACAGACTGTTCTTCTTATTTCCAAATATTTGTATTTACATGAAGAACCCATTCTGAATGCAAAAATACCTGCTATGGAACAATCAAAAATAAAATATCCAGGGTTTCCCCTAGGGCTTCTAACTGCATAATAAGCCAGATAGTGTTTTAACAATATAGTAACTACATTTCTAAATCAAATCTATCAGCAGATGGGTGATATTTATAATTCCAGCTGTCTCAGATTCTAAGATGTTTGACAAATGATAGAAACAAATTTGTTCATTTTATTACACTTTTATTTAACTTTAAAACTTTCGTTTTTTCAATAAGCCAAGTATAAAGCAAGCATGTGAGTGATTTTAAAAATTTATTATCTAAATGTTGGTAGCATACATATGAAAATCAGTATGAAAACCCTGCTTATTGAAATTCTGATTATTTTTGTATCATTAACATACTGATATGAAAGCATAAGTCTGAAGATGTACTGTTTTAGTTATCTAGTACTGATATAATAGAAATACCACCGGTGAGTGGTTTTAACAAACAGAAATTTATTTTTCTCACAGTTAGGAGGCTAGGAGTCCAAATTCAGGGTGATATCTCTAGAGGAAGGCTTTTTCTCTCTGTCAGCTCTGGAGGAAGGTCCTTATCTCTCCTGAGCTTCTGCTCTTTGGCAATCTTCATGTGGCTTGGCATCTTTCTTACCTTATCTCTACTTCTGATAGGTTTCATTGTTTAATCTTTTATATCTCAAAAAAGAATGACTCAAGATACACCCTACAGTATCCTGCCTCATTATTATAATGATGATAATCCATTCGTAACTGGGATTATAACCACAGACATAGAGGTTAGGATTTACAACACATATTTGCGGTGGACACAGTTCAATCCATAGTATTTCACACTTTGGCCTCCCCAAATTCATGTCTTCGCCACATACAAAACACATGATCACATGATCCCCAAGTCTTAAATCAACCCCAAGTCCAAAATATCATCCTCTGAATCAACTAAATCAAATATGGGTGATATGTTAGGCATATTCTATCCTGGGGCAAAATTTCTCTTCATCTGAAAGCCTGTGAAATCTATAATACGGGTTATCTGCTTCCAAAATATGATGGTGGAACAAGTACAAGGTATATATTTCCATTACATATAGGATAAATTGGAGGGAAAGAAGAGATAACAGGCACCAAGCAAGCTCAAAACCCAACAGAACAATTTATAATAGCTCTCAATGCTTGAAAATAATCCTCTGTTCTCTGAGGCCATCTGGTCAATGGTCCTGCCCTCCAGACTTTGGGTGTTGGCCATGCTCTCTGGATTCTGGGTGGAGGCCCCTCGGGGCCCTGGGCTTTAGCTTCACTTTCCAGACAAACCTGCTCCCTCATCTTTGGGCTGCCCTATTCTCCTAGTCCATATGTGTGATAACCCCACACCCTCATCCCTGGAAGTCCCCATTCTTTTGCCCCTTGAGCATGGCAGCCCCACCCCCTCAGTTTTGGGCGGTGGCCTCATCTTCTTGGCCAAACTGAATGGCAGACCCACACTCCAGAACTGAGTTGGTGAAGATCTGTTTGAAACCTAGGAACTTGTGGCTCTACCCTTTGACACCCCAGAGGCCATGTCCCCACCCTTTGAGACCACAAAGGCCGTGGCCCTACCTTTTGAGATTGAGGAAGCTCTGTTTCCCATGCTCCTTCCAACAGTTCTGCTGATCTCTAAGCTTCTCCAGGGATGGTTCTTTTCTTTTTTTTTCAGGACAACAGATGTAGCTCCTTCGGCCTGTTTCCAGCCTGTAGAATTCCAAGAGACAGACAGTATTCTCTCTTTCATTCTTTCTCTGTCACCTTCAGTCTAAGCTGATGGGTTTTCTGCTGTGGTAGTTGGTTAGATCCATCAGTCACTGGTTTAATCTCTTTAACAAAAGATTGTATAGCCACATTCTTGGTGAAAATTCGAGGATGTGTGTTCTTAGTTTGTTCAGAAGAATTTTGTTAAGTTTTGTTTTCATTTTTCCACAGTTAATTTTTAAGTTCTCTTTTCTCTCATGTTTTACTGTAAATGGCAAGGAGAAACCACATGGCTCCTTTAAGATTTTTCTTAGTAATCTCATCAGCCTGATATCCAAGTTCATCACCTATAAGTTCTACCTTTCACCAAACATTTGAACATAATTAAGACAAGTTATTTGCCACTGCATAAAAAGCATAACCCTTCTTCCATTGTCCAATTGATATGTTCATCATTTCTTTTAAAACCTCACCAGAAGCACATTTAAGTCCACGTTTCTAGTAACATTCTGATGCTGTTGCCATATGTATTCTCTAAGATGATACAGACTTTCTTTATAGCTCTCATTTCCTTCTGATTCCTCGCCAGAATTGCCTTTGATGTTCACAATTCTACCAACAGTCTCTTCAAGGAAATCTCGGCTTTTACTATTAGGCATCTTAAAACTCTTCCAGTCTCCACCCATTGCACAATTCCAAAACCTCTTCTTCATTTTAAGTATTTGTTAGAGCAGCACCCCACTCTCGGTACCAAATTCTGTCTTAATTATCTAGTGCTGCTATAACAGAAATCCCACAAGTGGGTGGCTTTAACAAATAAAATTTATTTTCTCACAGTTAGGAGGCTAGGAGTCTGAATTCAGGATGTGGCTCTAGGGGAAGGATTTCTGTCTCTGACGGCTCTGGGTAAGGTCCTTGTCTCTTCTGAGCTTCTGCTCCTGGGCAATCTTCATGTGTCTTGTCATTTCTCTTCCCTCTCTCTGCTTCTGCTAGCTTGAATTTAATCTCTTTTATCTTTGACTCAAGATACATCCCATACTAATCCTGCTTCATTAACATAATAAAAACAACCCATTATCAAATGGGATTATAACAACAGGCATAGAGGTTAGGATTTACAACACATATTTTTAGAGGACACAATTCAATCCGTAACATGAACTTTCACGAGAAAGCATTTATCCTAATTATTTCAAGCTTCTAGAATCTTATCCTCAATTTCCCAATGTTCAAAATATACATGACTATTTCCCAAGCTGCTTCAAACTGGGGTGTGTGTGTGTGTGTGTGTGTGTGTGTGTGTGTGTGTGTGTGTGTGTATGTGTGCTGGGGGAGGGACTTTTGTATTATATTTTTCTGACTCAGTCTACAGAAATGTTGTTTCCTCAAATTACCCCAGAGAGTTCTGAAAATCCCCAGGAGGTGTCTCCTATGTGATTCAGGGCCAGACTTCTTGGTGACTCGATGGCATACATTATTTTTTACATCTTCTGTTCTGTCTCACTGTAGTAACATCTTCTATACCTGCAATGCATAATGCAACAATTGTGGAATTAATACCTCTAAACGTGTCACTGTTGCTGTTACCTGCCAAGCACAAATACACTGCTGTTGGTGCCCACCAATTTCTGTAGCATAGCTTTGCATTCCGATATCAAATACGTAGATCTGGGCAGCAAGTGCACCTCTTCCTAACACTGCTGCTATGCCAGTCATCCTTGCAAAAGAGTTTTACAGAAATTATTTGCAAAACAGGTCTTTTATATATATATATATATTAATTGAATACTATTGATCTCAGGCAGGAGTCATGGGAGCTGGGCCAGTGGGTAATTCAAGTCACAGACTGATAGATTCACAATCACTGTTCTGCTTTGAAGCTGGCCCATTGTCCTTAGACCAAGCTTTATAAACTTCCTTTTCTCTTCTCTCACAGTGAATACTTTCCTCACAAATTTCATGATGCCTTATATCATGAGAGTCCTGAAAGTCTTGCCCTACAATTCTCCCAAACATATCAGACATAGCTGAGTCTTTAGAGGAATAAAACTTAATTTAAAGTAGGGCTCCAAGTATATATGACACAATGTGTTCTAAAAGAGATTTTTGCAAGCCAAAATAAGTGGAAAATTCAGATGAAGAGAGATTGTGTTCACTGCTGCCATAACTGAATTTTTTAGAGATGCTTTAACATAAATTAGGCAGATCATTTTATAATATCTACAGTATCTCAAAAGGGGGAAAATTCTAGCAGCTTGTAAAACTGAAAAATATTATTAAGATCAAGTAGAATAGTAAATCTCTATCCTCAAACTGTAGAAGAAGAGTAGAGGCTTCAAAAAATCAACTGAAACACAGCTGTCAGGAACTTTGAGATTTTATCTACTGAACTTGAAATCAATTCATCATGGATGCACGGCAAAATTAGAGAGAAGATGGAGTGATTTATGAGTGAGAATTCCAAATAAAAAGACCTATGGACAAATAAAATGTCTTAGTTACCTAGTGCTGCTGTAACAGAAATACTACAAATGGAAGTCTTTAACAAAGAGAAATTTATTCTCTCACAGTTTAGGAGGCTAGAGGTCTTAATTCAGGGTGCCAGATCCAGGGGAAGGTTTTCTCTCTGTCAGCTCTGGGGGAAGGTCCTTGTCATCAATCTTCCCCTGGTCTAGGAGCTTCTTAATGCAGGGACTCCAGGTCTGAAAGATGTGCTCCACTCCTGGTTCTTCTTGCTTGGTGGTAATGAGGTCCCTCTCCTCTCTGCTCGCTTCTCTCTTCTATATTTCAAAAGAGATTGACTCAAGATACAGCCTAATCCTGCAGAATATGTCCTGCCCCATTAACATAATTGCTTCTAATCCTGCTTCATTAACATAATGGATAGCTCACTCCTCAATAGGATCATAATCACAAGCATAATCAAACCAAAAAATCCACTGCTGTCGAGTCTATTCCGACTCATAGCTACCCCATAAGACACAGAAGAACTACCCCATAGGGTTTCCAAGGGGAGGCTGGTGGATTTGAACTGCCAACCGTTTTGTTAGCAGCCAACCTCCTAACCACTGCGCCACCAGGGCTCTGACTTTATGACATAGCATAGCTAAATAAGCACAAAAGTTGTGTCATACAGATCTGGTTTCAAATCTCGTCCATGCATTTTTTAACTACATGACCTTGGGCAAGTCGTTTAAAGTCAGTGAGCCTCAGTTTTCTCATTTTTAAATAAAAATAGGAGTGCTTACTCAATAGCTTGCACTAAGGAATGAAGTAAAAGAACCCTATGGATAATGCATGGTACTGAATTTGTCTCATAAAATGTTAATTCTGTTCTCATAAACTAGTTTTTGAAGCACAAAGGTCAATGGAGAGTATCTTCTTTGTGACTGAAGAATTAAAGTCATTCTTTTTTTTTTTTTTGCCAGAGTATAGAATATTTAGAAGACTTTTTTTTTTTTATTGTTGTGCTTTAAGTGAAAGTTTACAATTCAAGTTAGTCTCTCATAGAAAAATTTATACATACATTGCTTTGTGACCCTACTTGTTCTCCCTATACTGTGACAGCACACTCTACCTTTCCACCTCGGATTTCCCATGTTCATTCAACCAGCCCCTGACCCTCTCTGCCTTCTCTTCTTGCCTGTGGACAGGAGCTGCCCATTTAGTCTCATGTACCTACTTGAGCTAAGAAGTACTCTCTTCACGAATGTCATTTTATGTCCCATATGCCAGTCTAATCTTTGTCTGAAGAGTTGGCCTTGGGAATGTTTTTAGTTTTGGCTAACAGAGAGTTTGGGGGCCATGTCTTATGCAGTACCTCCAGTCTCAATCAAACCATTAAGTCTGGTCTTTTCACTAGAATTTGAATTCTGCACCCCACTTTTCTCCTGCTCCATCAACGACTCTCTGTTGTGTTCCTTGTCAGGGGGGGTCATTGTGGTAGCCAGGCACCATCTAGTTCTTCTGGTCTCAGGCTGATGAAATCTCTGGTTTATGTAGCTCTTTCTATCTCTTAGGCTAATACTTTTCTTGTGTCCGTGGTGTTCTTCATTCTCCTTTACTACAGGGGGTTGGGACAAATTGATGCATCTTAGACGGCCACTCGCTAGATTTTAAGACCCCAGACACCACTCACCAAAGTGGGATGCAGAACATTTTCTTAATAAACTTTGTTATGCCAGTTGACTTAGATGTCCCCTGAAACCATGGTCCTCAAAACCCCACCCCTGCTACTCTGTCCCTCAAAGTATTTGGTTGTGTTCAAGAAACTTCTTAGCTTTTGGTTTAATCCAGCTGTGCTAACTTCCCCTGTAGTGTGTGCTGTCCTTCCCTTCACCTAAGATAATTCTTGTCTAATTTCTAGTTAGTGAATAGCCCTCTTCCTCCCTCCCCACTTTTGTAACCATCAAAGAATGTTTTATTCTGCGTTTAAACCTTTTCGTGAATTCTTATAATAGTGGTATTATACAGTATTTGTCCTTTCACTTCTAATTTCACTCCACATAATATTTTCCAGATTCCTCCATGCTATAAGGTGTTTCATGGATTCATTGTTGTTCTTTATCATTGTGCAGTATTCCATTGTGTGAATATAAAATAATTTATTTATCCAGTTGTCCGTTGATGGGCACCTAGGTTGTTTCCATCTTTTTGTATCATGAATAGTGCTACAATAAACATGGGTGTGCATATATCCATTCATGGGATGGCTTTTATTTCTCTAGGATATATTCCAAGGAGCGGGATTACTGGATTGTAGGGTACTTCTATTTCTAGCTTTTTAAGGAAGTGCCAAATCGATTTCCAAAGTGGTTCTACCATTTTACATTCCTACCAACAGTGTAGAAGTGTTCCCGTGTCTCTACAACATCTCCAACATTTATTATTTTGTGTTTTTTGGCTTAACGCTAGCCTTATTGGGGTAGGATGGTATCTCATTGTAGTTTTGATTTGCATTTCGTTAATGGTTGATGATTGTGATCATTTTCTCATGTGTCTGTTAGCCGCCTGAATGTCTTCTTTTGTGAAGTGTCTGTTCATATCCTTTTCCCATTTTTTAATTGGGTTACTTATCTTTTTGTTGTTGAGATTTTGCAGTATCTTGTAGATTTTAGAGATGAGAAGCTGATCAGATTTGTCATAGCCAAAAATTTTTTCCCAGTCTGTAGGTTTATTTTTATTCTTTTGGTGAAGTCTGTTGATAAGCATAAGTGTTTGATTTTTAGGAGCTGCCAGGTATCTAGTTTCTCTTCTGGTGTTTGTGCATTGTTACTTATGGTTCTTATTGTGTTTATGCCATGTATTAGGGCTCCTAGCTTTGTCCCTATTTTTTCTTCCATGATCTTTATCATTTTCGATTTTATATTTAGGTCTTTGATCCATTTTGAGTTAGTTTCTGTGCACGGTGTGAGTTACGGGTCTTGTTTCAGTTTTTTGCAGATGGATATCCAGTTATGCCAGCACCATTTGTTAAAGAGACTGTCTTTTCCCCAATTAACAGACTTTGGACCTTTGTCAAACATCAGCTGCTCATAGGTGGATGAATTTACATCTGGATTCTCAAGTCTGTTCCACTGGTCTATGTATCTGTTGTTGTACTAGTACCAGGCTGATTTGGCTACCATGGCAATATAATAGGTTCTATAATCAGGTAGTGTGAGGCCTCTCACTTTGTTCTTCTTCTTCAGTAATGCATTACTTGTCCAGGGGCTCTTCCCTTTCCATATGAAGTTGGTGATTTGTTTCTCCATCTCATTAAAAAATGCTGGTGGAATTTGGATCGGGATTGCATTGTATCTGTAGATCGCTTTGGGTAGAATTGACATTTTCACAATATTGAGTCTTCTATCCATGAGCAAGGTATGTTTCTCCACTTACACACATAACTTTTGCTTCCTTGCGGTAGTGTCTTGTATTTTTCATTGTATAGGTCTTTTACATCTTTGGTTAGATTTATTGCTCAGTATTTTATCTTCTTGGGGGCTATTGTAAATGTTATTGATTTGGTGATTTCCTCTTGTAAATTCTCTTTGTTGGTGTAAAGGAATCCAACTGATTTTTGTATGTTTACCTTGTATCCTGAAACTTTGCTGAAATCTCTTAGTTCCAGTAGCTTTCTTGTGGATTCTTCAGGTTTTTCTCTGTATAAGATCATATCGTCTGCAAATAGAGATACTTTTACTTCTTCCTTACCAATTTGGATGCCCTTTATTCTAGCCTAATTGCTCTGGCTAGGACCCTCAGCACAATGTTTTATAAGAGTGGTGATAAAGGGCATAGTTGTCTGGTTCCTGTTCTCATGGGGAATGCTGTCAAACTCTCTGTTTAGGATGATGTTGGCTGTTGGCTTTGTATAAATGTCTTTAATTATGTTGAGGAATTTCCCTTCCATTTCTATTTTGCTGAGAGTTTTTATCATGAATGAGTGATGGAGTTTGTCAGATGCCTTTTCTGCATCAATCTATAAGATCATGTGGTTCTTGTCTTTTGTTTTATTTATGTGATGGATTACATTAATTGTTTTTCTAATGTTGACCCATCCCTGCATACCTGGTATAAGTCTCACTTGATCATTATGAATTTTTTTTTTTTGATATGTTGTTGAATTCTATTGGCTAGAATTTTGCTGAGGATTTTTGCACCAATGTGCATGAGGGATATCGGTCTGTATTTTTCTTTTTTTTTGTGGTGTCTTTACCTGGTTTTGTATCAGGGCTATGCTGGCTTCATAGAATGGGTCTGGGAGTATTCCAACCTTTTTTATGCTCAGAAATACCATTAGCAGTAGTGGTGTGAACTCTTTTCTGACAGTTTGGTAGAATTCTCCAGTGAAACCATTCAGGCCAGGGTTTTTTTTTTTGTTGTTGTTGTTGTTGTTGGAAGTTTTCTAATTACCTTTCAATCTCTTCTTTTGTTATAAGTTTATTTAGTTGTTCTACCTCTGATTGTGTTAGTTTAGGTAGGTAGTGAGTTTCTAGAAATTTGGCCCTTTCCTTTAGGTTTTCAGATTTGTTAAAGTACAATTTTTCATAGTATTCTGTTATGATTCTTTTAATTTCAGTTGGGTCTGTTGTGATATCACCCATCTGATTTCTTATATGGTTTATATGCTTCCTCTCCTGTTTTTCTTTCATCAGCTTGGCCAGTGGTTTATTGATTTTGTTGATCTTTTCAAAAAACCAGATTTTGATCTTGTTAACTCTCTCCATTGTTTTTCTATTCTCTATTTCATTTAATTCTGCTCTAATTCTTATTATTTCCTTTCTTCTGGCACCTGAGGGCTTCTTTGGCTTCTCTCTTTCTACTCCTTCAAATTAAAAGGTTAATGTTTTGATTTTGGCCTTTTCTTCTTCTTAGATGTGTGCATTTATTACTATAAACTGACCTCTGAGCACTGTAACATTGATATTTTTAGGATTAAAAATGTAGAATGAATTTAATTCATTAACTTTTCAAATATTCTCTAAAATTATTCTTCACAATATCTTGCTTGTCAGATAATAAGGGTCATGTGAAAATCCTCACAATAAATTTCAATAAGAAACAAAACTTATTAAGAGTGTTATTGGCTCTTTAATGAGACTCAAGTTTCAATAGCTATGTAAGATTTAAAAAAGTTGTATTTTTATTAAAATATAAAATAAAAGAAGCAAGGAGATGATTTATTAAACTTCCCAAATCTGTCTATATTAGTTATGCTTTGTTTGTTTTTTTCTACAAGTCTTAAAAAAAAAAAAAAAAAAAACCAACCAAACAAAAAAAAACCTGTTGCAGTTGAGTCAATTCTGACTCATAGTGACCTTATGTATAAGATGGGCAAACAAGAGAATGGAGACATGAAGTCTTTAAGACATTGTCACTTCTGCCTTCATGTGATTGGCCAAAGAAAATGAAAAGGCTAAATCCAAAATCAAAGGACCAGGAAAGCACAGTTACCCACAGTGAGGCCATTGCAATGGTGTGTTTGCAAAGGTGGGACAGGGTGAAGAATTGCAGGGGTAGTTTAAATTATCACAGGTGCCACCATGGCTTTACGTGAAGTTGGTTAGTAGTACATGACCATCCATGGGGTTAAAAAATAATCATACATGCATTTATTTATTAATGCAGTCAATAACCAAACAATTGCTTGAGGTATACCATGTTTTTCTGTGAAGTTAGAGAGTGTATGACTGACTTAAGTTTTAAAAACATTGCAATCATTAGTTCATTTATTCATACATTCAATACAAATCATTTTTGAGCCTCCGTTACATGGCAAGCTACTTGGCAAATGTCCTCCAAAATTTGTCCTTTAGTCAGTTGTTCTGTATAGTGAATAAAATAATTTGGTGATCTGTATATATGATATACAAATGATTAACCTTGGAGAATTCACCAGGATGCTATATTCCATAAAATAAGCATTTTTTTAGAAATTATTTTTCATATTTTCTATAAACATTATAGATGAGACTGGTAGAACTCTTTTTAAAGAATTTTGTGCCAACATTTTTATGGTAATATCCTTTGGTAGAGGTTGCAAACTGTTAGTCACTAGTCAAATTCAGCGACAGATGGGTTTTGTTTAGTCAGCAAAGTGGTTAAACATTCTTGTATTTGAATATCTTTAGGAGGGGCATGCACTTTACAGTTCACTACTGTCCTCACTTCTATTCCAAGGACTCGCTTTCTGTAAATTTGGTCACCATTCATGTCCCCAAAGACATTTGATTTCATTAACTATGCTTTATGATGTATAACACTGGCTCATTGGTTACCATTCACCCTGTATTTCAACTGTTCCAAAACTGGAGAGTAAGATTTGGGTATTCCTGTACTCGATGGCAATGGGTTTGTTTGTTTTTGGTACTCTGTTGTTGTGTGCCATTGAGCCCACTACGAGTTATAGAGACTGTATAGGATAGAGTAGAACTGCCCCCTTTGGGTTTCCTAGGCTGTACTCTTTATGGGAGCAGATCGCCAGGTCTTTTCTCCCACAGAGCCGCTGATAGGTTTGAACTTCTGACCTTTCGGTTAACAGTCAAGCACTTAAACATTGTGTCACCAGGGATCCTCTTCTGTACTCTAAAAAACCCAAACCCATTGTCATCAAGTCAATTCTGACTCATAGTGACCCCATAGGACAGAGTAGAATTGCCCCATAGATTTTCCAAGGAACAACTGGTAGATTTGAACTACCAGCCTTTTGGTTAGCAGCCCAACGCTTAATCACTGCACCACCAGGGCTCCGTATGTACTCTAGACCTACTAAATTAAGTAAGATGTCTATGCATTTGAGCACCTTAACCAGAAACATGTGGTATCTATATTCCAGATGTTGAATATAAACCAAAAAAAACAGCTAAACCATTGGCCTAAGCATTGAAAATACAAAGACATATAATAATAAAACATAGTCACTGCCCTCAAGGAGCTCACTTTCTAGGATCCAGTCAACAAATTATTGTTGGTAGAGTTAAGCAGAGTGTGCAATGGATGAGCGAGAGAACTTACTCAATGATGTGATCAGGAAGGGCTCCTCTCTTGATGTGATGCTATCTGAACTGAGTCTTGATGACAAATAGAAATATTCTAAGTGAACAAAGGGGAACTGGGCAGTTCAGGTATAGGGAAGCACATGTGACAGGAATCACATAGCATGGCCTCTTTAGTGAATGGTGAGTAAATTTGGCTGCTGAGACTAGATGATGAAGGGCCTTCTTTATCTTATGGAGGTGTGCTTCTCCAGCCTGCCATCACCAATCTGTCAGTCATCAATATCTCCACAGCTCTGTGTCTGTATGGCAGCTACAACTAATTGCCTATCCTAGAGGTGTTGTCCCCTTCTTTCTTACTCTGTTTCATTTGGGAAGACGCAACATGTGTGAAAAAAATCTTGATTGCCCTAGATTTTTTCTTTAAGCTATGGTTGGCCATGAGATCCCATTCTGACAGGTGAAACGTAAGTGGAAGTACTGATCAGCACCTCTGGGAAAGCTATTGATTTTCAGATAAAGAGGGATAGACTCAGCTGGTGCATGTTTCTTTCACTTCATTCTTTGCTTTTACTTTTCCTCCTTCCTGGAACATGGCATGATGGCTAATGTTGTTGCTGCCATCTTGAGAGCATAAAACTAAAAGCCAAACACGGAGGGTGGTGAGACAGTGAAACAAAATAGAAGACATCTAGCTCTCCAGTGATATCATGGAGCCACCAAACCATCCCTAGACTATCTCTTTCTGAAATGCTTTCATTGTGAGGGAAAAATAAACCTATTACTTGGTTAGGCCATGTTTTGTTAGAATGAGCTGCAGCCTTGACTGATAAAATATCTAGAAATAAAACAAATATTGGGGATGTATATTGGGTATGGGATTGTGAAACATTTCTATCTGCAGAAGATACAAAGGAAAGAGTGTAGCTTTGGTCTCTCTTTAAACCACGTTCAAAGAAAAAAAAAACTTCTGTTTCAAAACTAAATATTTCTTAATGTCTGTGAGCCAGAAGTCCAAGTACCTGAAGACATCCTCTAACCTTCCATGGAAGGTTCGTTTAGTCATCTATTGACTTTCTATCCCAGTTGATTTAATATCCCTCATAACAATGCTTTGATTTCAGAAAGTGTCTGGAATATCAAGATGCCCTGGCCCATCATTAACCCCAGGGATCTTGCCCACAAGCATAACACTATTCTAAATTCAATTCTTGCATAACTGACTTCTTTATAAAGAGGCTGGCACAAAATATGTTCACTCAAGAGTTTAATTTTACTCTGTGTTAAATGAATATCATATATACTGATGCTTATTGGATGTGGTAGGGCTTGGCACGGAGAAAAATGGATGGAAAAGACTAGAGAGGCATTCCAAAGGAGCAAGGCCTCAGAGCACACTCATTTTCAGCAAGGCTGTTCTTTTTATTTGAAGCAGAAAGGAAGGTGCTTTAGGCAGTTCTTGCATATAAATTAACCTCTGGCATCAAGTAGGAGAAACACCTGGCTTTTCTCTCTAGGTAAATCTGCTTATGTTTCTTCCAAGAAGCAACACAGCATCTACTCAATTACTTTCTGAGTGAAAGAAATAGTTGGAGATTTTCTTCCTCAGTTGGAATGAAAACTTTTTGCTATCTATAAACAATCTGAGAAGAACCCAGACCCTCAGGCATGTGTTTCTTCTACATGATCACAGCTGAGCCTTGGTGGTAACTTGATTGAATCATGCACCTTGGATCTCCCCATGCAGGGAAAACTAATGCTGGCATGAGCAGCTGCACTTCTTTTCAAGGTTCAGACATTCTCATTTTCTCTACTGGAGATGAAAAATAAGAAACAATTGTGAGCTGATAAAAAAAAAAAAAAGTTTCTAAATGGGAATGAAGCTTTAGATAACTTATTCTTCTTTGTATGATATTACTTTCCCTTTTATGGACAATTTTCTTTAAACTTTACAGCAAACTAAGTTTGAAAATCTTTCTGCAAGATCCCGTATGTTTATGATTTCCTTAGCGATCAGGCAATGTTCAAGTCTCACACTGCTGAGCTGTGAAAGCTTAAAAATAAACTCTTCCAGCTTGTAAAAAATGTACTGCTCTACCAAGGAATAGTGCTTTTATTTCTCATGAGAAATTTTTTTTTTTTGAAATAATGGGAAATAAGAAAAGCAAGGTCTTAAAGATGGAAATAGTCTTAGAGGGCATATAATTTGACTTCTAAAATAAATTTTGAATAATTTCTATTGATTTCTGAATAATAGCTTTTTTTCTCATGCCATCTAGATACTGAGAATGCACTAACCCCGAGTGCCTTGAAGACATTTTAATCTAAATAACGTGAACCTAAATAATGTCATCTAAAATGTCTTTTTTTTTTTTATATATATTTTATTGTGCTTCAGGTGAAGGGTTACAGAACAAATAGTTTCTCATGAAACAGTAGTACACATGTTGTTTTATGACATTGGTTAACAACCCCACAACATATTAACCCTCTAAATTCTCAACTTTTTTTTTTTTTTGATGAAAATACACATAGCCAAAGATACACCATTTCAAAAATTTCTACATACACAGGTCAGTGACATTGACTATGCTCTTCCAATTGTGCTGTTATTCTCACATAAGATGTACGCTTACAGAACAAAATAGTTTCTCATTTAACAGTTACTACAAATGTTGCCCTATGACAATGGTTAACAATCTCACAACACATCAACAATATCTTTACTCAACCTTGTGTTCCCTATCACCAGCTTCCTTGTCCCCTTCTGCCATCTGGCCTTTGTCACTGGACTCTTGTACCTCATTAGTCTCATTTGGTTTTACGGGGCTGTCCACTCCCAGACTGAACAGTGAACCTCGGAGGTAAATTCACCAATGAGCTGAAAGGGCGTCTGGGGACCATACTCTCAAGGTTTGTCCAGTCTTGTTTAGGCCAGTAAATCTGGTCTTTTTTTTGTGAGTTAGAATTATGCTCTACATCCTTCTCCAGCTCTGTCCAGAACCCTCTGTTGTGATCCTGGTCAAGCAGTCAGCTGTGGTTGCCGGGCACCATCTAGCTGTACTGGACTCAGTCTGGTGGAGGCCTTGGTAGCTGTGGACCATTAGTCCTTTGGACTAATTCTTTCCTTGTATCTGGTTCTCTTCATTCTCCCTTGCTCCCGAAGGGATGAGACCAGTGGAGTATATTAGATGGCCACTTACAGACTTTTAAGACCCCAGACACTACCCACCAAGGTAGAATGTAGAGCATTGTCTTTATAAGCTGTGTCATGCCAATTGAGCTAGATGTTCCCTGAGACCATGGTCCCCAGAGCCCTCCACCCAGCAATTCAGTCCCTCAGGGAGTTTGGATGTGTCTATGGGGCTTCCATGAACTTTCCTTGTACAGGTTGTGCTAGTTTCCCCTGTATTGTGTACTGTCTCACCTTTCACCCAAGATACCACTTATTTATTGCCTTTTTCGTATTTCCCCCCCACCCCTCCCATCCCTGGTAACCAACAAAGATGGTTACATTTTGCGTGTGAACTTTTTCATGGGTTTTTACAATAGAGGTCTCATACAATATTTGTCCTTTTGTGATTGACATATTTCACTCAGTATAATGTCCTCCAGTTTCATCCATGTTATGAGATGGTTCACAGATTCCTTGTTGTTCTTTCTTGTTGCATAGTACTCCATTGTGTGTATGTACCATAGTTTGTTTATCCATTCATCTGTTGATGGGCACCTACGTTGTTTCCATCGTTTTGTTATTGTGAACAATGCTGCCATGAACATAAGTGTGCATGTGTCTATTCGAGTGACGATTCTTATTTCTCTAGGATATATTCCTAGGAGTGGGATTGCTGGATCGAATGGTGTGTCTATTTCTAGCTTTCTTAGGAAGCTCCATATCATTTTCCAAAATGGTTGTATTATTTTGCATTCCCACCAGCAGTGCATAAGAATTCCAATCTCCTCGCTGCCCCTCCAACATTTGTTATTTCCAGTGTTTTTGATTCGTGGCAGTGATGCCAGGGTGAGATGGTATCTCATTGTGGTTTTAATTTTCATTTCTCTAATGACTAGTGATCACGAACATTTCCTCATGTGTCTGTTGGCCATTTGGATGTCTTCTTTGGTGAAGTGTCTGTTCATTTCCTTTGGCCATTTTTTGATAGGATTGTTTGTCTTTTTGCTGTAGAGATGTTGGATTTTCTTGTAGATTATGGAGATTAGACCTTTGTCTGACTTCTACTGTCCAAAATTTTTCTCCCAGTCTGTAGGTTCTCTTTTGACTCTTTTGCTAAAGTCTTTTGAAGAGCATAGGTGTTTGATTTTTAGAAGATCCCAGTTATCTAGTTTATCTGTTGGGTTTTTTGTGTTGATGGTTATGGTTTGTATCCTGTTAATGCCATGTATTAAGGCCTGAAGTGTTGGTCCTATTTTTTCTTCTATGAACTTTATAGTTTGAGGATTTATATTCAGGTCTTTGATACATTTTGAAGTAGTTTTTGTATACGGTGTGATGTATGGATCCTGTTGCATTTTTCGGCAAATGGATATCCAGTTTTGCCAGCAGCATTTGTTAAAAAGACTGTCTTTTCCCCATTTGATGGACTTTGGGCCCTTGTCAAAAATCAGGTTACTGAAGGTGGATGGATTTACATCTGAGTTCTCAATTCTATTCCATTGGTCAATGTCTCTGTTGTTGTACCAGTACCAGGCTGTTTTGAGTACTGTAGCTGTATAGTAGGTTCTGAAGTCAGGTAGTGTGAGTCCCCCAACTTTTTTCTTCTTCTTCAGTAGTGCTTTACTTATTTGGGGTTTCTTCTCTTTCCATATAAAGTTAATAATTAGTTTTTCCATCTCTTTGAAGAATGTTGCTGGTATTTGGATCGGGATTGCATTGTATTTGTAAATTGCTTTAGGTAGAATTGCCATTTTCACAATGTTGAGTCTGCCTATCCGTGAGCATGGTATGTTTTTCCATTTATGTAGATCCCTTTGGGTTTCATGCAGCAGTGTTTTGTAGTTTTCTTTGTATAGGTCTTTTACATTCCTGATCAGATTTATTCCTAAGTATTTTATCTTTTTAGGGGGTGTTGAAAATGGTATTGATTTCCTGATCTCTTTTTCATCGTTCTCTTTACTGGTGTATAGGAATCCAACTGATTTTTGAATGTTTTTCTTGTATCCTGCTACTCTGCTGAATCTTTCTATTAGTTTCAGCAGATTTCTCATGGAATCTTTAGGGGTTTCTATGTATAGTATCATATCATCTGCAAACAGGGACAGTTCAACTTCTTCATTACCAGTTTGGATGCCCTTTATTTCTTTCTCTTGCCTTATTGCTCTAGCTAGAACTTCCAGCACAATGTTAAATACGAGTGGTGATAAAGGGCATCCTTGTCTTGTTCCTGTTTTCAAGGGGAATGTTTTCAGCCTCTCTCCATTAAGAATGATGTTGGCCATTGGTTTTTCATAGATGCCCTTTATTACATTGAGAAATTTCCCTTCTATATTGAGAGCTTTTATCAGGAATGGGTGTTGGACTTTGTCAAATGCCTTTTCTGGGTCAATTGAGATGATCATGTGATTTTTTTCTTTCCTTTTATTTATGTGGTGAATTACGTTGAGGGATTTTCTAATGTTAAACCATCCTTGAATACCTGGTATGAATCCTACTTGGTCGTGGTGTATTATTTTTTTGATATGATACTGAATTCTATTGGCTAGAATTTTGTTCAGAATTTTTGCATCTATATTCATGATAGATATTGGTCTGTAATTTTCTTTTTTTGTGATGTCTTTGCCTGGTTTTGGTATCAGCGTTATGCTGGCTTCATAGAATGAATTTGGAAGTGTTGCTTCCTCTTCTACGCTCTGAAATAGCTTGAGTATAAATGGTACAAGCTCTTCTGTAAATGTTTTGTAGAAATTTTCCAGTGAAGCCATCTGGGCCAGGGCTTTTTTTGGTTGAGAGTTTTTTTATTACCTTTTCAATCTCTTCTCCTGTTATGGGTCTGTTCATATTTTCAATATCACTTTGTTGTAGTTTGGGTAGGCCATGTGTTTCTAGAAATTTATCCATTTCCTCTAGGTTTTCAAATTTGTTGGAATATAGTTTTTCATAATATTCTGTTATAATCCTTTTTATTTTGGTTGGGTCTGTTGTAATGTCTCCCATTCCATTTCTTATTTGTGTCCTCTGCTGTTTTTCTTTTGTCATCTGGCTAGTGGTTTGTCGATTTTGTTGATTCTTTCAAAGAACCAACTTTTGGTTTTGTTGATTCTTTCTATTGTTTTTATGTTCTCCATTTCATTTATTTCTACTCTGATCTTTACTATCTCCTTTCTTCCGGTGGTAGTAGGCTTTTTTTGCTGTTCTCTTTCTATTTGTTTGAGTTTTGTAGTTAATGTTTTGATTTTGTCCCTTTCTTCTTTTTTGATATGTGCATCTATTGCTATAAATTGTTCTCTGAGCACTGCCTTTGCTGTGTCCCAAAGGTTTTGGTATTATGTGTTTTCATTTTCATTTGATTCTAGGAATTTTTAATTCCATCTGTGATTTCTTCTATTACCCATTGATGTGTAAGCAGAGTATTATTCAGCTTCCATGTAGTTGATTTTTTTTTCCTTGCTCTTTCTAGTGTTAATTTCTACCTTGATGGCATTGTGGTCAGAGAAGATACTGTGAATTATCTCAACGTTTTGGATCTTGTTGAGGTTTGCTCTGTGGCCTAAGATGTGGTCTATTCTGGAGAACATTCCATGTGCATTGGAAAAGAATGTGTACTTTACAGCGGTTGGATGGATTGTTCTATATATGTCTATGAGGTCCAGTGGGCTGATTGTGTCCTTTAGGTCTTCTGTATCTTTGCTGAGTTTCTTCTTAGTTGTTCTGTCCTTTACTGAGAGTGGTGTGTTGACATCTCCTACTTTTATTGTGGAACTGTCAATTTCTCTTTTCAGTGCCGTTAGAGTTTTTTTTATGTATTTTGGAGCCCTGTCATTGGGTGCGTAGATGTTTATTACGGTTATGTCTTCATGATGGATCGTCCCCTTAATCATTATATAGTGTTCTTCTTTGTCTTTTATGGTAGATTTTGTTTTAAAGTCTGTTTTATCTGAGATTAGAATTGCCACTCCTGCTCTTTTTTTGGTAGTTGTTAGCTTGATATACTTTTTTCCAACCTTTGATTTTTAATAAATTCACATCTTTGTTTCTAAGGTGTGTCTCTTGTAGACAGCGTATTGATGGATCCTGTTTTCTTATCCATTCTGTCACTCTCCGTCTCTTTATGGGTGCATTGAGTCCATTTACATTCAGTGTAATTATTGATAGATGGAAGTTTGTTGTTGTCTTTTTGTAGTGCTTTTTTCTGTGGTGCTGAAGTTCTCTTTGTTCTTACTCTCTTGTGCTGAGTTACTTTTGTTTGTGGATTTTGTGTTCATTTCTTTTGTTTTTGCTGAGACTTTAGGTTTTTTGTCTTTATTTTTATGAGTTAGTTTGTTAACTTTCTTTGTGGTTACCATGAATTTTACCCTTATCTTTATAAGTTTGAAGCAGTCTACCATTGCTTGGTATCGCCTTGCCTTTCTCTCCATTAGAAGGTTCTATACCTATGCCGTTTATTCCCTCTTTCATTGTTTTGATGTTGTTGTCATCCTTTGATTGATTTCTCTGATTCCCTGTTGTATTTCTTTTGGTTTTGGATAGTCCTCGAGAGTTCATTTCCTAGAATGGTATCTGGTTTATATGATCCTACGTCCTAGGTCTTGCCTGAGGGCTGAGGCTGTTTTTCCTCAGATCGAAGAACTCCCTTTAATAATTCTTGTAAGTTTGGTTTGACTTTTACATATTCCCTTAGTTTCTGTTTATCTGGAAATGTCCTAATTTCACCATCAAATTTGAACGAGAGTTTTGCCGGATATATTATTTTTGGCTGACAATTTTTTTTTCTTTCAAGATTTTATATATGTCATCCCACTGCCTTCTTGCCTGCATGGTTTCTGCCGAATAATCTGAGCTTAGTCTTGTTGTTTCTCCTCTGTATGTGACTTCTTGCTCTTCATGAGCTGCTCTCAGGATTCTTTGTTTGTCTTTAGTTTTGGCGAGTGTAAATATGATATATCTTGGTGGTTTTATTTTGGGGTCTCTTCTATATAGGGTTCGTTGAGCTTCTTGGATGGCCAGCTTTTCATTTTTCATGATATTGGGAAAGTTTTCTGTCAGCAGTTCCTCAATGATCCTCTCTGTGTTTTCTGTTTTGTCCCCCTGTTCTGGGATGCCAATCACTCGTAAGTTTTTGCTTTTAATTGTGTCCCACATAACTCTCAGGGTCTCTTCATTTTTATTTGTTCTTTTTTCTGAGTTTTCCTGAAACAGAATTGTATCCAAGTGTTTGTCTTTAGTTCCACTGATCCTGTCTTCCACGGTTTCAAATTTGCTTCTCAGCCCTTCTATGACATCATCCATTTCTGAAATCTTGTTGTTTATCTTTTGGATTTCTAATTGTTGTTTTTGTGTAATTTTGATTTGTGAATTTATTTTGGCATTTTGTTCCTGCATCATCTTCCTGAATTATTCCAATTTTCTGTCTGTATTTTCCATAAATTTGTCTATTTTTTCCTCATGTTTGTCAGCTTTTTGCCTCAGTTCTTGGAAAATTCTGAGTATTAGTGATTTGAGTTCCCTCTCAGGTACTTCTAGTGCATTTTCTTCCACAGGAGAGTTATCTGGTGTTTTAATTTGGATGCCTATTGGAGCCATCTTGTCTTGTTTTTGTAAATGTTTTGATATTGTTTGCTGTTTTCTGGATATTCAATAGATATTTCTCTCGTTTATTTATTGTAGACTTATTTGTTTCATCCTTGTGGTACAGCTGGGCAGGTCTAGCTGAAGAGGAGTCACTGGGACGGGTTGTTTATGGCACTCACCGCAGCCACCAGTTCTGTTGGTAGTCAGTGCTGTGTAGGTTCCAATAGGGCGTGCCTGCACAGCTTGGTGGTGTGATGTCAAGTGCACGGTGCAGGTAGGCAGTATGCAGCGGGGAGATGGTTATGTGTGAAGCTAAGCTGTATATGGGAGAGAGGAGAGAGGAGCAGGAGTGAAAAACATACAAACAAAAAAGAACGCTAGTGGAGCTTACCGTTGGAATGGACAGATGAGAGACTATGGGATGGAGAAAACCAGAAGGGGTAAGAGAAAGAAAAGGCAAGAATGAACAAATAAAAATCAGAAAAGTTAAAGAACTGCAAAGTTCCCAGGGATCCCACTGATGCAGCTATGAGGTCTGGGTAAGTCGGTCTCAGGTTTCACAACACAGCCTGGCCAGAAGGCACAGAGGCATACAATGCCTGTTATTCAGGGATCAGAAAGAGAAGGAAGAGATAGAGAGACGAGAAATTGAGCAATGAAGAAAGACAAAAGGGAAAAAGAGGGAAAAGGAAACAAAACTAATCAAAAAAGAAAAAAAATAAAATAAAAAAAAAATGAAGCATCACCATCAGTCAATGAATGGCACTCAGAGAGCCAGCCAGTGCGGGCTAGTGTTTCTGGACAAGAGACTGTGTCTGTGGGAAACAGAGGAGGCCGAGTGTGAGTGAAGAAGGGTGGATAGCGGAAAACTTATATCACAAATTGCCTGCGCTCTGGGGACCCTCAGAAAGGAGCTCAGAGGGTGCAAGGAGTCAGGCACCCAAGTGAAAGGAGGGTGAGGCGGGGAGAGGCAAGCGAGAAACCAAAAGAAGCAGGAGGAAAAAAAAAAAAAAGGCAGCACCAGCCGCCAACAAACGGCATCCGGAGAGCCGCCTGCCTGGGCGTGCAGAATTCAAGCAGCCGGCTGACCCTGCTGTAGAGACTGCGGCCACGGGAAGCAGAGGAGCAAATGAACAAAAGCCCCGGGATCTCACCAGCGTGGCAGCCCAGACCTGGAAGCAGCCACACACCCGAATGCAGCCCCACAGCCCCACAGGAAAGGGCAAACATGGCACTCGGAACCAGGCACCCAAACAAAAGGAGGGGGAGGCAGCGAGAAGCAAGCGAGAAACCAAAAGAAACAGAAAGAGCAACACCAGCAGCCAAAAAATGGCACTCAGAGAGCCGCCCGCACAGGCACGCAGCATCCAAGCAGCCAGCATCCCTGGGTCAAGAAATTGCGGCCTCATGAAGCAGAAGAGCAAATGGACAAAGGCCCCAGGACCCCATAAGCGTAGCATCCCGGACCTGGAAGCAGCCACACGCCCGAACTCAGCCCAATAGCCCCACGGGAAAGAGCAAAGATGGCACTCGGAGCCAGGCACCCGAGCAAAAGGAGGGGGTGGCAGCGAGAGGCAAGTGAGAAACCAAAAGAAGCAGAAAAAGCAACACCAGCAGCCAACAAACGGCACCCAGAGAGCCACCCACACAGGCGCGTGGAATTGAAGCAGCCAGCGATCCCGGGTCAAGAGACTGTGGCCACGGGAAGCAGAGGGGCGAACGAACAAAGGTCCCGGGATCTCACCAGCGCGGCAGCCCAGACCTGGAAGCAGCCACACGCCCGAACGCAGCCCCACAGCCCTGCAGGAAACAGCAAAGATGGCACTCGGAGCCAGGCACCCAAGCAAAAGAAGGAGGAGGCGGCAGAAAAAGCAACACTAGCAGCCAACAAACGGCTCCCAGAAAGCCGCCGGCCCGGGTACGCGGAATCCAAGCACTGGCATCCCCCGGCCCAGGGACCCTGGCCACAGGAAGCAGGGGAGCCCCAGCTGAGGCGAAGAGGTGTGGGAGGTGGGAAAGTGCACACCGCAAATTACCAGCCGTTCTGTCTCCCACTGGACGCTCCGCGAGGCTGCTCTCCCATTCTCCCCTTTGCTGGTCTCTGATAGGAGTCCAAGATGGTGGATCCGCGCTGCGTTAGCTGGTAGGGGACCTCTGCATGAATCTCTCTTCGCTCTCCATTTTCTTTCAGTATTCTCACTCCGTTTGGTGTTTGGATGAGTTCTTTATATCTTCATTTGATGTTCTAGGGTTTCAGGATTGTTGATTCTCTGTTTGGCTCAGTTTTTCAGATCTTTGCTGTGGAGGAACGGCGTGGTGCTTCTGCCTAGAGCGCCATCTTGCCGGGCTCCCCTATTATTTCTTTTAATCTAGCAGATTTAGGTTTAATTTTCTCTTCTTTTCTAGTTCTTCAAGCTGTAGAGTTAGACTATTTATTTGAGATGTTTATCTCTTCTTTTTATGATCTTTTTTTTAATTGTACTTTAGATGAAGGTTTACAGAACAAATAGTTTCTCATTAAACAGTATACATATTGTTTTATGACAATAGTTAACAACCCCACAACATGTCAACAAATTACCTTCTCAAACTTGGATTCTCTACTACCAGCTTTCCTGTCCCCTCCTGCCTTCTAATCCTTGTACCTGGAATGTGGTGCCCCATTAGTCTCATTTTGTTTTATGGGGCTGTCTAATCTTTGGCTGAAGGCAGAACCTTGGGCGTGATTTCATTACTGAGCTAAAAGGGTGTCCAGGGATCGTACTCTCAGGGTTTCTCCAGTCTCTATCAGGCCAGTAAATCTGGTCTTTTTTTGTAAGTCATAATTTTGTTCTACATTTTTCTCCAGCTCAGTCCAGGACCTGCTTTTATGATCCCAGTCAGAGCAGTCAGTGGTGGTAGCCAGGCAACAACTAGTTGTACTAGAATCAATCTGGTGGAGGCCGGGGTAGTTGTGGTCCATTAGTCCTCTGGACTAATCTTTTCCTTATATCTTGTTTTCTTCATTCTCCTTTACTCACGAAGGAGTCAGACCAGAGGAATATCTAAAATGGCTGCTCACAGGCTCTTAAGACCCCAGATGCTACTTACCAAGGTAGAATGTAGAACATTATCTTTATAAGCTGTATTATGCCAATTGAACTAGACGTTCCCCAAGACCATGGCCCCCACAGCCCACCGCCCAGCACCTCTGTCCCTCAGGGAGTTTGGATGTGTCTATGGTGCTTCCATGACCTTTCCTTGTACAATTTGTGTTGGCTTCCCAGTATTTTGTACTGTCTTACCCTTCACCAAAGATACCACTTATCTATTGTCTATTTAGTTTCCCTCTCCATCCCTTGTAACCAACAAAGATTGTTACATTTTGTGTGTAAACTTTTTCATGGGTTTTTACAACAGAGGTCTCGTACAATATTTGTCCTTTTGTGATTGACTTATTTCACTCAGCATAATGTCTTCCAGTTTCATCCATGTTATGAGATGCTTCGAAGATTCATCATTGTTCTTTATCATTGCATAATACTCCATTGTGTGTATATACCATAGTTTGTTTATCCATTCATATGTTGATGGGCATCTTTTTGCTATTGTAAACAATGCTGCCATGAACATAGGTGTGCATATGTCTATTCGAGTGATGGCTCTTATTTCTCTAGGATATATTCCTAGGAGTGGGATTGCTGGATCGAATGGTATTTCTATTTCTAGCTTTCTAAGGCAGTGCCATATCTTTTTCCAAAATGGTTGTATCATTTTGTATTCCTACCAGCAATGCATAAGAGTTCCCATTGCACCATAGCCCCTCCAACATTTGTTATTTCTAGTGTTTTTGATTCGTTACAGTAATGCCGGGGTGAGATGGTATCTCATTGTGGTTTTAATTTGCATTTCTCTAATGGCTAGTGATCGTGAGCATTTCCTCATGTGTCTCTTGGCGACTTGAATGTCTTCCTGGGTGAAGTGTCTGTTCATTTCCTTTGTCCATTTTTTAAGAGGATTAATGTTTTGTTGTTGTTGTTGTTGTAGAGGTGTTGGATTTTCTTGTAGATTATGGAGATTAGACTTTTATCTGACTTGTACTGTCCAAAAATTTTTTCCCAGTCTATAGGTTCTCTTTTTACTCTTTTGGTGAAGTCTTTTGAAGAGCATAGGTATTTGATTTTTAGAAGATCCCAGTTATCTAGCTTATCTTCTGAGGTTTGTGTGTTGATGGTTATGGTTCATATCCTGTTAATGCCATATATTAGGGCTTGTAGCATTGGTCCTATTTTTTCTTCTATGAACTTTATTGTTTTGGGCTTTATATTTAGGTTTTTTATCCATTTTGAATTTGTTTTTGTATATGGTGTGAGGTATGTGTCCTGTTTCTTTTTTTTTGTAGATGGAGATCCAGTTTTCCAGCATCGTTTGTTAAAAAGACTGTCTTTTCCCCATTTGATGGACTTTGGGCCCTTGTTGAATATTAAGTGACCGTAGATGGATTGATTTACATCTGCGTTCTCTATTCTGCTCCGTTGGTCAATGTATCTGTCGTTGTACCAGTACCAGGCTGTTTTGAGTACTGTAGCTGTATAGTAGGTCCTGAGGTCAGGTAGTGTGAGTTCTCCAACTTTATTCTTCTTATTCAGTAGTGCTTTACTTATTTGGGGTTTCTTCCCTTTCCATATAAAGTTAAAGATTAGTTTTTCCATCTCTTTGAAGAATGTTCTTGGTAGTTGGATCAGGACAGCATTGTATTTTTAAATTGTTTCAGGTATATTTGTCATTTTCACAATGTTGAGTCTACCTATCCATGAGCATGGTATGTTTTTCCATTTATGTAGATCTCTTTGGGTTTCTTGCAGTAGTGTTTTGTAGTTTTCTTTGTATAGATCTTTTACATCCCTGGTTAGATTTATTCCTAAGTATTTTATTTTTTTAGTGGTTATTATAAATGGTATTGTTTTCTGATTTCCTTTTCATCATTCTCTTTATTGGTGTATAGGAATCCAATTTATTTTTGTATGTTTATCTTCTATCCTGCTACTTTCCTGAATCTTTCTATTAGTTCCAGTCTTTAGGGATTTCTATGTATAGTATCAATCATCCACAAACAGGGACAGTTTAACTTCTTCATTATCAATTTGGATGCCTTTTTCTTGCCTTATTTTCCTTTTTCTTGCCTTATTGCTCTAGCTAGGACTTACAGCACAATGTTAAATAGGAGTGGAGATAAAGGGCATGTTAGTCTTTTTCCCATTATCAAGGAGAATGTTTTCAGCCAGTCTCCATTAATAATTATGTCGACCATTGGTTTTGCATAAATGCCCTTTATTATGTTGAGAAATTTCCCTTGTATACCTATTTTACTGAGAGTTTTTATCAGGAATGTGTGTTGGACTTTCCTGAATGCCTTTTCTGAGTCAATTGAGATGATCATGTGCTTCTTTTCTTTCCTTTTATCTATGTGGTGGATTATGTTGATTAATTTTCTAATATTGAACCATCCTTGCATACCTGGTATGAATCCTACTTCGTCTTGGTGTACTATTTTTTTATTATGATGCTGAATTCTACTGGCTAGAATTTTGTTAAGAACTTTTGCATCTATAGTCATGAGAGATATTGGTCTGTAATTTTCTTTTTTTGTGGTGTTTTGGTAACAGGTTTTGTTATCAGGGTTATGCTGGCTTCATAGAATGAATTCAGAAGTGTCACTTCCTTTTCTATGTTCTGGAATAGTTTGTGTACTACTGGTATAAGCTCTTCTCTGAATGTTTGATAGAATTCTCCAGCGAAGTCATCTGGGCAAGGGCTTTTTTTTTGTTGGGAGTTTATTATTACCTTTTCAATCTCTTCTCTTGTTATGAGTCTGTTTAGATTTTCAACATCACTTCTGATAGTTTGGGTATTAGTGTGTTTCTAGAAATGTATCCATTTCCTCTAGGTTTTTAAATTTGTTGGAGTATAGTTTTTCATAATACTCTGTTATGATCCTTTTTATTTCAGTTGGGTCTTTTTTAATATCCCTTATTTCATTTTTTTAAGTTGATTAATTCATTAATTTTTATTGTAGTTTAAGTGAAAGTTTACATTTCAAGTTAGTTTCTCATAGAAAAATTTATACATACATTGTTATGCGACCTTAATTGCTCTACCTATACTGTGACAGCACACTCCTCCTTTTCACCCCTGATTTCCCATGTCCTTTCAACCAGCTCCTGACCCTCTCCACCTTTTCATCTCACCTCCAAACAGGAGCTGCCCAACTAGTCTCATGTGTCTACTTGAACTAAGAAGCACACTCTTCACGAGTATCATTTTATGTCCCACATTCCAGTTCAATCTTTGACTGAAGAGTCGGCCTCGGGAACGGTTTCAGTTCTGGGTTGACCGAGAGTCCAGGGGCCATGCACTCCAGGGTTCCTCCAGTCTCAGTTGACCACTAACTATTGTATTTGTGGTCTTTATATATATATATATTTTTTTTTGACTTTTAGAATTGTTAGTTTCTTTTGTGGTTACCTTAATATTAACCCCTGTTTTTCTAAGTTTATACCAGTCTTTTATTTCTTTATAACGCATTGACTTCCCTTCCATATGAAAAATGTATATCTACATTTTTTAGTCCCTGTTTTTTGGTTTAATGTTGTCATCTTTTACGTATTGATATCTGTTTCCCTATTTTTTGTGTTTTAGCTTTGATTTATTTTTGTGACTTCCCTATCTGGGTTGATATCTGTTTGCTTTGTCCTGTGTTCTAGTCTTGGGTAGTTATCTGATGTTCTCAATTTTCTAACTGGAGGTCTTCCTTTAGTATTTCTTGTAATTTCGTTTTGTTTTATTTTTTTTAATTCCCTAAACTTCTGTTTATCTGGAGAAGCCCTAGTTTTTCCATCATATTTGAGAGACAGTTTTGCTGGATATATAATTTTTGACTGGGAATTTTTTCCTTCAGGGCTTTATATATGTCATCTGATTGCTTTCTTTCCTGCATGGTTTCTGCTGAGTAGTCCAAACTTATACTTATTGACTCTCCTTTGTAGGTAACTTTTTGTTTATCTCTAGCCAGTCTTATAATTCTCTCTTTATCTTTGGTTTTGGTAAGTTTGATTATAATATGTCCTGGTGACTTTCTTTTGGGATCTACCTTATGTGGGGTTTGGTGATCATCTTGGATAGATGTCTTCTCATCTTTCAAGAATTCAGGGAAGTTTTCTGCCAACAAATCTTCAACAATTATCTCTGTATTTTCTGTTAGCCCCCCTCCCCCCCCCCCCCGTTCTGGTACTCCAATCACTCATAGGTTATTACTCTTGATAGAGTCCCACATAAGTATTAGGGTTTCTTCATTTTTTAAAATCCTTTTATCTGATTTTTCCTCAAAGAAGTTGGTTTCAAGTGCTTTATCTTCAATCTCACTAATTCTGACTTCTATTGCCTCACCTCTGCTCCTATGACTTTCTGTTTAGTTGTCTAATTGTGAAATTTTATGATTAATCTTCTAGATTTCTGATTGCTGTCTTTCTATGGATTCTTGCAGCCTGTTAAATTTGTCATTTTGCTCTTCTCTAAGCTTCTTAATTGTCTCTATTGCATGTTCTGTGTTTAGCTTAATTTCCTTCCTGATCTCTTGAAGAGTTTTCTATATTAATCTTTTGTATTCTGTCTCTGGTTATGCCATGAAATTTTCTTCCTCTGAAAAATTTCTAGATTCATTATTGTGGGACTTGCTGAAACAATCATGGTCTGACTTTTCATGTGATTTGATATTGACTGTTGTCTCCGAGCCATCAATAGGCTATTATATTTATTTGTTTTATGTTTGCTTACTGTGTTCTAGCTTTTTATTTTGTTTTCATATGCCCAAATAGGCAGCTTGTGTCAGTTAACCTGATCTCCAGTGCCACTGAAGCTCCAATGTCCTGCCCTCAGGTGGTCAGAACTGCCACTAAGTATGTGAGCCCAGGAGTCCACCCACTTCTCCTGTATGGATTCAGCTCAGGTGTCCAGGTAGTCAACCACCAAATATGTGGTGCTGGCTCTCACCTACACTTTCAGACAGACATGGTTGATAGGTGTAGGCACAGGCATCCAGCTGCAGCAGGGTGACACAGGCTGGGCAAGGCAGTGGGCTGAGGCCTCTCCCCCCACGAGTGTCCAGGAGAAAAGCATGTCCCTGTTCCCTAGAGTGCATAGATGGGCAGGTTTTCTAGCCAGACTATGAGCACCCAATGCTGTTGGCTCTAAGGACTGGGGGCACCTCTTATTCTTGGCTCCCTGTCACAGGTGGATAGGTGGCATGGATGCAGCCAGCAGTCCTCAGGCCTTTGATGTGGGTAGGTGAAGACCTTACTTAATGGGCAGAGCAGTGTCAAATGTCATGAACCTGCCATTTCACAGCTGAAACAGTTGAAGTTAGACTTCAGGTATATACCCTGTTGTGCTGTGGTAATGAGGGCCTACGCAGTTGAAATTGGCCCAAGAAGCCTTTGCTGGGTGAAAGACTCTCAAAGTCTGTAGACTCCTTATGCTTTTGCCTAGGCAAAGGAGCTGTCCCTACCCTGATTTTCTGGCTTATGTGAGCCTGCAGATGATTTTTCCCCCCGTTTGTTGATTTGTTTCCTCTCCAAGGCCAGGAGAATGGCTCAGGGTGCGTGATGGGTCCTACTTCTGGCCCACGGGACTTGGCAATTGCTGAAGCCAGTCCCGGACCCAGTGAAGAGCAGGGAACGGGGAGGTAAATGTGAGAGAGGTTTTTCCCTCAGGGGGATGTTTTTAATCCATGCAGTAGGCCAGACACAAGTGCATATCTTTCGCTGATAGAGGGTTGCTTCTCACTGGTTCTCGATGGCTGAGTAGGATCTCCACCACCAGGTCTCTCCCAATGTGGAAAATCTCTTCCAAGCACCGCTGCTTTCCTGCCTCACTGTGCATCATGAGCCTATCAGGCCTGAAGGGCTCAGGCTGTAGCCAGGTCAGGTCTGGCAACTCCTTGCTGCTTATGAACTGTCTTTCCTTCCCCCTGCCACTCAGTCCTATTCCTCAACTTTACCTTTGATGTTTAGGGCTCCTAGATTCTCGTATATAATCGATTCACTTGTTTTTTCAGGTCTTTGTTGTCAGAGAGTCCGCCGGAAGCATCTGACTTACTCTGCCATATTGGCCCTGCCTCCCCCTCCATTTCATTTCTTATTTGGGTTATTTGCATCCTCTCCTGTTTTTCTTTTGTCATTCTGGCCAATGGTTTGTCGATTTTGTTGATCCTTTCAAAGAATGAACTTTTATTTTGTTGGTTATTTCTATTGTTTTTCTATTCTCTATTTCATTTATTTCTGCTCTCATCTGTATTATTTCTTTTCTTCTAGTTGCTGTGGGTTTTTTATGATATTCTCTTTCTATTTGTTTGAGTTGTGTAGTTAATGTTTTGATTTTACCCCTTTCTTCTTTTTTGATGTGTGCGTCTATTGCTATAAATTGTCCACTGAGGACTGCCTTTGCTGTGTCCCAAAGGTTTTGGTCTGATGTGTTTTCATTCTCGTTTGATTCTAAGAATTTTTTTGTTCCATCTCTGATTTCTCCTATTACCCAGTGGTTTGTAAGCAGGGTGTTATTCAGTTTCCATGTAATTAATTTTTTTCCTTGCTCTTCCTCTTGTTAATTTCTATCTCAATGGCATTGTGGTCAGAGAAGATACTTTGTATTATCTCAAGGTTTTGGATCTTGTTGAGGACTGCTTTGGGGCCTAAGACATGGTCTCTTCTGGAGAACCTTCCATGTGCATTGGAAAAGAATGTGTATTTTGTAGCTGTTGGATGGGGTGTTCTATGCATGTCTATGAGGTCAAGTTGGCTGATTGTACCCATTAGGTCTTCTGTATCTTTGTTGAATTTCTTTCTAGATGTTCTGTCCTTTACTGACAGTGGTGTGTTGAAGTCTCCTACTATTATTGTAGAACTGTCAATTTCTCTTTTCAGTGCTGTTAGTTTGTTTTATGTATTTTGGAGCCCTGTCATTGGGTGTGTAAATGTTTATTATGGTTATGTCTTCATGATGGATTGATTGTCCCCTTAATTATTAGTGTCCTTTTTTGTCTTTTATGGTGGACTTTGTTTTAAAGTCTATTTTATCTGAGATTAGTATTGCTGCACCTACTCGTTTTTGGTAGCTGTTTGCTTGATATATTTTTTTCCATCCTTTGATTTTTAATACATTTATTTTTTTTTCTAAGGTGTGTCTCTTGTAGGCAGCATATTAATGGATCCTATTTTTTCTATCTATTCTGTCACTCTCCATCTCTTTATGGGTGCATTTAGGCCATTTACATTCAGTGTAATTATTGATAGGTGTCAGTTTATTGCTGTCATTTTGTAGTGCTTTTTTTTGTGATGTTGACATATTCTTTGTTCATCTTACTCTCCTGTGCTGAATTCCTTTTGTTTGTGGATTTTTTTTCTTTTCTTTTGTTTTTGTAGGTTTTGTTTTTACTGAGACTTTATATTTTTCCTCTTTATTTTTATAAGTATGTTTGTTAACTTTCTTTGTGGTTACCTTGAAATTTACCCTTATCTTCCTAGGTTTGAACCAGTCTATTATTACTTGGTATTGCCTTGCCTTAGTCTCCATTAAAATGTTCAATACCTACACCATTTATTCCCTCTTTTATTGTTCTAATGTTGTTGTCATTTACAGATTAACCTCTCTGGTTCCCTGTTGTAGTTCTTTTGGTTTTAGATAGTCCTTGAGAACTCATTTCCTAGGTTGGTATCTGGCTGGTACGAGCCTATGTCCTACAGTCAGCCTGTGAGCTGAAGTTGTTTGTTCTCATAAGGATTCCCTTTAATAACTCTTGTAAGTTTGGTTTGGTTTTCACATAGTCCATTAATTTCTGTTTATCTGGAAATATCCTAATTTCACTATCATATTTGAACAAGTGTTTTACCGGATATATTATTCTTGACTAGAAATTTTTTTATTCAAGGTTTTATATATATCATCCCATTGCCTTCTTGCCTGCATGGTTTCTGCCAAATAATCCGAGTTTAATCTTATTGTTTCTCCTCTGTATGTGACTTTTTGTTTTTTTCGAGCTGCTCTCAGGATTCTTTGTTTGTCTTTGGTTTTAGCGAGTATGGCTATGGTATGCTTTGGTGATTTTCTTTTGGGGTCTATCCTGTATAAGTTTCATTGAGCTTCTTGGGTGGTCAGCTTTTTATTTTTCATGATATAGGGTAAGTTTTATGTCAGCAGTTCTTCAATGATCCTCTCTGCGTTTTCTGTTTTATCCCCCTGTTCTGGAAATCCAATTGCATGAAAATTTTTGCTTTTGATTGTGTCCCACATAATTTTCAGGGTTTCTTCATTTTTCTTTGCTCTTTTTTCTGACTTTTTTTTCAAACAGCATTGCATTCAATTGTTTGTCTTCAGTTTTGCTGGTCCTGTATTCCATTGTTTCAAACATGCTCCTCAGCCCTTCTATGACTCTGTCCATTTCTGAAATCTTGTTTTTTATCTTTTGGATTTATAATTGTTGTTTCTGTATGATTTCTAGTTATGAATTTATTTTAGCAGTTAGTTCCTGTGTTATTTTCCTGAATTCTTTCTTTTTTTGTATGTATTTTCCATGAATTTGTCTACCTTTTCCATGAATTTGTCTATTTTTTCCTCATTTTTGTCTGCTTTTTGCTTCAACTCTTGGATAGCTCTGAATACTAGAGATATGAATTCCCTGTCAAGTAGTTCTAGTGCCTTTTCTTCTACTGGGATGCCATCTGATGTTTTATTTTGGATCCCTCCTGTCCTGTTTTTGTAAACGTTTTGATATTGTCTGCTGTCTTCTGGGCATTTAGTAATTATTTTCCTCGAGTTTTGATTATAGATTTGTTTGTTTCATCCTGCTTTTTTGTTTTACTTGGTTATGTCTGAGCAGGTGGGTTGTGCATTCTTTGTTTGCTCATCTGTAGGCATGATAATTTTCTCCTCCTGCTCCAGTGGGTAGGTAGGGTAAGTTGCTAATGTATGGTACATCAGGGTAGGTCCAACTGAAGTGGAATTGCTGGAATTTGTTGTTTGTGGCACGTACTAGGGCTGACAGGGCGGGCTGGGAATCAGTGCAGGGCAGGTTCGGTAGGCCATGTCTGTGCTACTTGTGGTGTGATGTTCAGCACATGGTGCAGACAGGTAACAAGGAGGTTGTAGATTGTGATGTGTGGAGCTAAGATGAGTATGGTAAAGAGGAGAGAGGAACAGGAGCCAAAAATATACACGCAAGCAAACAAGAGTGCTAAGGGACCTTGCCATTGGAGTGAAGAGACAAGAGACTGAGAAATGGAGAAAAACAAAAAGAAAAAGTGTAGAAAAAAGAACAAATAAAAATTAGCAGGGGAAAAAAAGATACCCCAAGGATCCCACTGGTGCTTCTGTGAGGACCGGGGAAGTTGCTCCCAGGACGTGAAGTACAGCCTGGCTAGAAAGGGTAAAGGTGTCACACAGCACAAGGAGACAGGGAGAGAAAATAAGTATAAAGAGAACAGAAACTGAGTAATTAAGAAATACGTAAAGGGGGAAAAAGAGAGAAGAAAACAAAAAGAAACAAACAAGTAAAAAGAACCCCCCACCAGGGATGGGACAGAATAAGGGAGTAGCTCCCAAGCTGCGCGGCACTTCCTGGCTAGAAGAGGTTCCCAAGCTGAGAAAAGAAAAAGAAAACAAACAAACAAATCAAAACAAAGCAAACAAACAGATTAAAAAAAAAAGAAAAAGCCCTGTGAGTCCCACTAGCATAGTTGCATGGTCCAAGAAGCAGTTTCATGGTCTAGTGGTGTTTCACAGCAATCGGGAAGAAGCAAAGGTGGTACATGGCGCCAAATATTTGACAGAAAGGAGGAGGAGGTTGTGAGAGGTAAGGAAGAAATCTAAAGAAGAGAAAAAAGCAACACCATCAGCCAATTAACGGCACTCTGGGAGCTGGCCAGTGTGGGCAGGTGGAATCCAAGCAGCACTGGGGTGAAGCTTGTGCTTCCCAGCCAAGAGACTGTGGCCGCAGGAAGCAGAAGAGGCCAAGTGGGGGTGAAGAAGAGTGGGGATGGGAAAGCATATATGGCTGGTTACCGGTCTTTCTGTCTCCTGCTGGAAGCTCTGTGAAGTTGTTTTCTCATACACTCTATTCGCCAACCTCCAATAGGAGTCTAAGATGGCAGATCCATGCTGCATTAGCTAATAGGGGACCTCTGCATGTATCTCCCCTTACTCTCTGTTTTCTGTCAGTTTCTTATTCCATTCAGTGTTTGGCTGAGTTCTTTATCTCTTCATTTGATGCTTAATGTTTCAGGATTGATGTGTGTCTCTGTTTGACTTAGTTTTTTGGATCTTTGCTGTGGAGGGAAAGCGTGGTGCTTCTGTTTATAACACCATGTTGCCTGGAAGTCCTCCCTTGTTTTTTTTCTTAATGTAGGCAATTATTGTTATAAATTTCTCTCTAAGCACTGCCTTCAATATATCCTATAAGTTTTGGTATGATTTATTTTCATTTTCATTTGTCTCTAGGTATTTTTTTTTTTTTAATTTCACTGTTCATTTCTTCCTTGACCCAATGGTTGTTTGGTAGTGTGTTCATTAATTGACTGAAGTTTTTTAAGAATCAACTTTATTCAATAAATAGGTAAGTAGACTTCTGCAGTAGTTAGCATAATAAATATATTTAACTTATTTGGAAGCTCTGGGATAGTGCATATGGTTAAGCCACTCAGAAGAAAAGTCTAGTCATTTGCTTCCAAAAGATCACAGCACTGAAAACCGTATGGAGCAGTTCTACTCTGCACGCAAGGGGTCAACATAAGTTGGAATCAACTTGACAACAGCTAACAACAACAACATAACCCTTTATATTCTAGCAGAAATTTGACTTTTAGTTATCTAGATAATTATCTCAGCTTTTCACTTCCTTTGGCCTTTGTAGCTATCAGTTGAACATCCAAGTGTTATTTAAGAACCATAACTACTTCATATAATCATGAGTATCTGAGTCCACAAACTACTAAAAGGTGGTCTGTAGTCCTAAACATGAATTTTTAGTGACATATTAATTGTTTAGGTAAAATTACACTAATTTTTTTAATCCATTTTCCACCCTCTTTAACACCTTTACACCTAGGGAGACTTAGTTGAAAAGCAGGGTAAATGGAAAGATAGAATCAAATATTTGAAATATAAAGTTGAAGTTGAGCAGTTGATCAAAATGTTCTAAATGGGATGGAGATGATGTAAATCTTTGGTGGAAATTATTAAGAATGCATCACCAGTGTGAAAACTGAAAGCATTTTAATTAGGTGGGACTTAAAGATGTGGTTCAGGTGGACTGTATCAATACAATGAACATGACTTAAAAACTTTTATTTTTTTTTGGTCACCTTTGTATTAATAAGTAAGTTTAAGTTTCTTATGCTATCCAAGTGTTCTGTCAAATAAATTAAATTCTGTATTGTTCGTGGATTTGAGTCTTCCAGGAAAAAAAACAAAGAACTATTTATTTTGGCTTATCCTACAAGGTGAAAGGGCTCTGTGTTATTCTAATAAACAAATTTTCAGTAATTTTAAAGAACGTGTATAAATTTGTTCATAAATAAGGTATTTTCCCAACAAATATAGTCGATCCTAGTAGTGCCTTTGTTCGTCATGCTCTTCAGACCTGATCATGAAACAAAAATATCCTCTCATTTTCTCTTCCTTATTTTTCTGAGGATGGTAATTTCAACAAAGCATTTAAAATCTACAAGGCTTCTTTTTAAAATATAGTTGTAACTTACATTTTTTATTAGCAAGACCAGTACAAGAAATTATTCCACAGTATGGGGTGTCACTTATTAATTATTGTTCCAATTTACTTGTTATTATGTGACATTAACTGAAGTGTCACCTTTGATACCACACAATATTTAGATACTAAAAAGTGGAAACTTTGAAATCAGCTAGTATATATAGCTTTTAATATTTCTCTTTTGCTGAGTGATTATCTTGCACTAACATAATTTAATCATTTTGCAGCAATTCTAGAAAGTCATAGTGCTATATGTGATTTGAAATGAAGCTAAATTTGTTGAACTTCTTATGTTAATTTTATATATCATCAGAGAACCCACTGCTGTGAAAATAAATGAATGAGCTAAACCAGCCTGTCTTTACTTTGCACTTGAGTGATTCTGCACTCAGAGAATATACATGACAAACAAAATAAACTGAAATAATACAAATGGCACCTGAGAAATAAGGATTTATCTGCTATTTGGCTAGGCAGGCCGACTGACAATTCCATTCTTTTTCTGTGGACAGTTATCCGAACTCTTCTTAAAGAAATGAAGAGAATGCTTTTGTTGTTGTTAATTCTAGAGACAGTGGAGCTTAAAGATACTACTAGGAGCTTTTATTATGTTATGTTTATGAAAGGATTGTATTTATTACTTCTATTTTATTGTGTTGTGCATCACATTCAAAGAGATCTGTGAAACCCTAAGTTCTGAAATTTGACAGCTGTGCTCTGCGTGAGGTAGTGCCAGAAGGAGAGGGGTGGACTTTCTCTTGCCTGGGTTTGGATCTTGGCCCTGGATTGCCATTTCTCAGATTAAGAAACTGCTTTAATGAACCTGAGTATCATTTTCCTCATTTTTGAAATGGAGATAATGGCTCTAGTCACATAAATTGGATTCTGATAAGGTGTAAAGGGAATACATATTAAGGATCTAGTTGATAGTAGAGACTCAATAAATACTAGTTACGATAATAATACTTATCAAGACTTATCATCATAATCACTGTACGATAAAGCAAAATCAGAAAAAGAGACATGCTCTGCCCATGCTATGCTAAATCTCAGTGCAATCCATTTGCCGATTTGAAGACAATGAACAGAAATTTCTAGTCACTTCATTTGAGTAGTTTTGTTGCACTAATCTTTAGTCTCAATGAAAAACTAAACTAACAACCAAACAAAAACAACAAATAGCATATTCAACATGAACACAATGATAGCATGTTATTATTTTAGTATTTTGATCCCAAGATTTAATTTTGGAAGTTAATTTTTTTGTTGTTTTTTACTGACCCAGAAAAACAGTTTTCTCCCAAGGACAGAATTCTTAAAGCAATTGCAGAGAAATGAAACATAAGTTGCAATTGTCTGAACATTTTTTTTATGAGACTAAATATATATTTTTTTCTTTTTCCTCAGAAGTCACTCATGTTGTACCGGATGACTCTGAGTACAATAGAACAATGAGTTACAAAACTGATAAAATAAACGTTGTCATTCCCAGTAAGTTTAAATGTCATCATATGTGTGTGCATAATATCCATGTAGCTATATTTACACTGCATTGTTGTCAGTTGCCTTTGAGTTGGCTCTGACTTATGTGATTTCATGTACAACAGATCGAAACGGTGCTTGGTCCTATGCCATATTCATGATCATTGGTATTCTCAAGTCCATGGTTGCAGCCACTGTGTATTCTGAGCACCTTCCAACCTAGGGGAATCATCTTCCAGTATTATATCTGACAATATTCTGTTACGATTCACAGGATTTCACTAACAAATTTTTGGAAGTAGATCACCAGGTCTTTCTTCCTGGCCTGTCTTAGTCTGGAGGCTCCACTGGAATCTGTCCACCACGGTGACCCTGCTGGTATTTGAAATACTAGTGACATAGCTTCCAGCATCATAGCAACATGAAAGCCACCATAGTATGACAAACTGACAGACAAGTGGTGGTAGTACACTACAGCACAGTCCTGTAATAGAAACTTGGCTCTGATGTGTAACAAATCACAGCTGAGCCCTTTAACCTCTGTGCCACCAGGGCTCCAATTAAGACACTGGATTATCTAAACTCAAGAGAAATAATGAAAGTCTAATAATAGTCTTTTGAAGATCAGGAAGGAAATAGACAGATTCTAGATCTAGAATTTATAGAATCTGAGTCCCCATTCTCACTCAGGCAAATTAAGTAAATGATTTAGGAGGCTGAAGTCCCCACAAACTTTATAGCCAGGTGTGTGCTTCAGAGAATTACCAAACAGCTTATTTTTTTTTTTCACTTCCTGATGATTTGTGAAGGCTAGAGATGATTGACATCATTTCTATTTTTTTAACTTTGCATCTTGGGGACAATTGTATGTGTCAGGAAACATGAAATAAACACTCAAAATTCACATACTTAGACTTTCAACTCTCTAGCTTTAGGTATTTGTACCTTCAACCTCTTCTGTTCTCTTATCATTGGCAGTAATGGTCCACATTGCCATCTTTGGCTTGCCAGTCTCTAGGACCTAACTCATTACTTCTGGTGCTCAAACTCTATCCTCAATTTCCAGCTATTCCAATCTCAAGTTTTTATGTATTTATCTGTTTTCTCATGGAGACATTAACTTATTTGGAAAACCCTGATTTTTTTTTCTTTTATATTCTTACTCTAACTAAATCTGTTATTTTACAATAGTTATCTTTGACTTATGAGTAGTTTACTCTACCAATAGTTAAAAATGTTGTTTCCATTTTCACAATTTTATTAAAAATTTGTGTCTTCTGTTTCTGATCAACTAGTGTTTACCTTGTTATTTCAGAGTATGAATAACATGATATTGAGATTGTGTATTTATGAGTCAGATGAATTAGAGTCAAATCCTACTTCTGTTGTTTACTAATTGTTCAACCTGAGCCAATTCTCTAGGCCTAAAAAAAATTCTCATCTGTAATCTGTAATTATAATACCAATCTTATAAAAATTTGGTCATACATAGAAAAGATAACAGGTATGAAGATTCCCTGGTGGTGCAGTAGTTAAGCGCTATGGCTGTTAACCCAAAGGTCAGCAGTTCAAATCCACCAGATGCCCCTTGGAAACCCTATGGGGCAGTTCTACTCTGTCCCACAGGGTTGCTATGAGTCAGAATTGACCTGACAGCAACGGGTTTGGCTATTTGGTGGTTTCTTTCTTTGTCACCAAGAAAGTGCTCAGTAAATATTAACTATTATTTTGATTTGGTTTTTATTTAATTTTAATCATCTAGGGAATTTAAGGAGCACTAATTGCTCAGTGGTTAAGCACTTGGCTGCTAACCAAAAGGTTGGTGGTTCGAACCCACCAACTGCTCTGTGGGAGAAAGATGTGGCAGTCTGCTTCTGTAAAGATTTCAGCCTTGGAAATCCTGAGAGGACAGTTCTACCTTGTCTTATGGGTTTGCTATGAGTTGGAATAGACTCGACAGCCATGGGCTTAATGGGAGGGAATTCGTACTCCTTTGGTAAGAATTTTAAACGTAAGCACTTTTATCTGTTGCTATTTGTGATAGCCAGTAATGATTCCACATCACTATCATTAGTTTGATATTGCACTGTAGTTGTTTTTGTTCTGTGTCATTGAGTCAATTCCAACTCATAGCTATCCTATAGGACAAAGCAGAACTGTCCCATAGAGTTTCCTAGGCAGTAATCTTTACAAGAGCAGATTGCTAGATCTTTTTATACCAAGCCACTGGTGGGTTCAAACCAGTGATCTTTCATTTAGCAGCCGAGTGCTTAATCATTGCATCACCAGGGCTCCATCAAATCCTCTGAAGCACCTACTAAAGTGTTGGGTAGCGATATATGCCCAAGGAAATAATCAATAGTGGGGTCAGGAAGTGAATCAAGCATGAATGTGGTCATGGTAAAGTCATATTTACTTCACCCATCACTAAAAAAACAGTCACCAATGTGAACCTCTGATGTCATTGTTACTGAAGAACAGACTCTTGTCCCCCACCCCATGTCTAAAAGAGAAAAAACGACTAGGGTCCCTTTATTTCTTTCTCTTTCCTAATAAGAGATATTGCACTAGACTTGTAAAAAGAAGAAATCCTATAACTCATCACTACACATTTTCTTTATGAGTCTACATTGCAGAAGTATTGGATTGAAAAGAATATTTTGAATGTTCAAAGTATACTGTAAATGTCTATTTTTTTTTGATATTCATTTCTTCATCTGAATAAGTTGATTAATGCTCATGGTGTCACCGAGCACATCCTCTATCCAGTGGCCTTCAGTTCCTTGTAGCTGCATAACAGCTTGTTCTTGCCATCATGCTTGCAGGTGCAAGACTCTTAGCATAGAAGTGTGATTCTTTGTCCATAACTGTCTGCCTCATAAAAATTAACATTGTAGAATAAAATATAGAATTTCTAAGTTTGAAGAATGAAAAATATTCTTTCAGAACTTGAGCATGTTTCTCTTGTAAGAATGATGTGTATAGTAACTTGACTTATTTACTTCAGCCATGCCAAATTCTTGTGACCTATCAGGGTTAGAAAGTTGCTTTTCTGAGCTTGGAAACTGATGCTCAGGAAAGATAAGTGACTTTCTACAGGGTAATGTGTTAGTAAGTGGTGTAAACCGACAAGAGTCTAGGTTTTTAATGATGAATTCTGGGATTGTTCTGCTCTTGTACCATGCTGACTCTTAGGTGTGTTTTAATGATATATATTCTATTGGTTTTGGAATTGTTAGTGGATTTGTATCAGGGATCTATTCTGACAAATGTCACCATCCCATACACAAGAAAATGGCCTGTGTTTGACTATTCTATAATTTTGAAAATCATTGCTCTTCATAAACTAGCTATGATGCATAGATTTAAAACACTTTAGCTGACAATTGGTGTTTCTAATAATGGATGGGTAACTTATGTGATATAGCCATACTTTTCAGCATATTAAAATATAAAACCTAGACAACTTAAAGCTCTGAAATAGTTAGAAAATAGTAAGGAAACCAATATACAGATATGTGATCACATTTTTGCTAGTTATTGAGATTAGTTTAAACTTTATTTTTTGAATCTGCAAATATACATCCTTGCAGAGAGGACATTTTAATTAAATGCTAATGATTTCTTGAGAAGCTTCAATTTTGAAAATTACACCATTGTTCTGTATTCCATACAGTAAATGAAAAAGCAATTAAAAAAATAAATATTATCCTTGCTTTGGTCAAACCTTGACTGAAAAATGAAAAAAAAAATTGTAATGCTTTGAATGGTATTATAGCTCCACTGTAGTTTAAAAACAATCAGCACCTCTTTTATAAACATCTTTGGTGAGGCTTTTCAAAATGCCCAATCCTAAACATTCAGTAAGTTCTTGAAAGATACTAATTCATTTGTAAAATTCCCTAAAATCTTCATTTATGAAATGTAAAGTGGAGGTGACATGGCCCTATCCCTCTGTGTATCCAATAGGCAGAGAATTTACCAATATGCTAATACATCTGGTCTATTTATATGTAGATAGAGAGAAAGGGCCCTGGTGGCACAGTGGTTAAGTGCTTGGCTGCCAACCTGAAGGTTGGCGGTGCAACTTCAACAGCCACTCCACAGGAGAAAGATTTGGCAGCATTTCTGAATGGTTTGAATGACAATGGGTTTGATTTTTTTTTTATGTATATATATATAAAATATATATATTTTTTTTTTTCCCATTGCCATTGAGTCGATTCCATCTCATGGCGACCCTATAGGACAAAGTAGAACTTCCTTGGTAGGGTTTAGTCTTTATGGAAGCAGACTGCCACATCTTTCTCCTGTGGAGTGGCTAGTGGTTTCGAACCGCCAACCTTTTGATTACCAGTTGAGTGCTTAACCACTGCACCACCAAGGATCTCTCTCTCTCTCTCTCTCTATATATATATATATATATATATATATGCATATAAGGTCATGCACCATATAAACTCCATTCAGGCAACGTCCGACAGCATACACATCTGTGGTCCCGTAAGGTTATACCTTGCAGATACATTAGCTGAAATACAGTACCGTGTATGTACAGTATCTTGGCTATTTAGTTAATATGAGTATACTACAGTATATCATATAGCTTTGCTAAACACAGGCAGTTCCCAGGTTATGAACATTCAACTTACATACAACCTGTAGTTATGAACCAACCCCCATAAAACTTATTTTATTAAAAATTTGAGGTACATAAGGTGGTTAATAATAATAAACGGGTGCTACTTTGTGACTCACATCAAAACATTATTATTATTACTGTATTATGATGTTAAAGATGTTTTAGTGTATCTTGAAGTATTTCTTTACTGTTTTTTATGCAAAGAAATGTACACTGTATACTATATACTAAGACAAATAGTTGACTAACCGACATTAGATACAAACTGTACCTAACTGTTTCAGTTTATGTACAAATTCAACTTAAAGAGAGACTTAGGAAAGGAACTTGTTTGTAATCCAGGAACTGCCTTTATATAGTATGGTGTTTGCATAACATCTAAATCACACAACATCCTATTTCATAGAATATATCATGGATGCTAAGCAATGCATGACTGTATGTATATCCACATTAATACATTTCTTTCTAGTATTGTAGTTCTCTCCAAATAATCTTTATTAACTAAAGCTTGACAGCAGTTTAAATACACAAGATCTCACCTCTTCCATTACAGGTCTCCTTGAGTATTTTTATCTCCACCATGTCTAAGTACTCCAGCCTATCATGTAGGATTGCAGAATTAGACAAATCAAAGAAGAATATTACACTGTTGAAGAAATAAAGATTAAAATCCCCACTTATGGAAACTTCATATGGAAAAGAGGATAAGAGCACCCAGGAAAATGGGACCAAGGGGTGACTCAAGAGGATTTTATTCCGAAAAAAAAAACAACAAGAACTATTTCCAACAGAACTTCAAAGAGCTACCATAAATAAAAGTTCAGCTAAAGTCCAAACAATGTGCTTGATGTGCAAATATGGTTTTATTTTCCTTGGAATCTCTCTCCTATCTTTGTTGTCTCTAAACTTCTTCCTTAGAAATTGCCTACCAGTCTTAGATCTTACTGAGGAGGATGTCCTAATGACATTCCCTCTTCTTCTGATTTGTCCCTTCTTTTCTCCTATCCAAGTTTCTCAGGTTAATAATTCCTCATCCCTTGCTAAATTTTACTTCTCCAAACAGAAGTTGGTATCATCTCTTGGTTCCCTGTTGCATTTTGGAAAATGTAAGGAAAGTTAGTTTTCAACCTAATGCTCTCTGAGGTTCTCCTCCCCTCTGTTTTTGAACTCTCAGTAGGAGAAGAGCCATGGATTCATGAACTGGGGGAAATGTGGGCCAATCAACTCCAGTCAATTTATATACTGAAAACTTTGGCCTGTCTGATTGTTTCTCCTATTTCACTTGGGAAGTAAGCACACTTCATGAAAACTAGCATTAGTTTTTCTCAGAGACAATACAATCTAATCTGACACAAAGCAAATCATATTGACACTATTAGAGGGATTTTGGTATCAGTACGTGGTACACTGGAAAAAAAAATAATCTTCTATTATGGTGCCCACCACCTGTCCATCAGTTTGTCATATTGTGGCTCAGATATTGCTCTGATACTGGAAGCTGATATTTCAAATACCAACAGAGTCAACCATGGTGGAAAGATTTCAGCAAAGCTTCCATACCAAGATAGACTAGGAAGAAAGGCCTGGTGATCTACTTCCAAATATTAGCCAATGAAAACCTTACATATCACAACAGAATATTTTTCAGTATAATGCTGGAAGATGATCCCCTAGGTTGGAAGGTGCACAAAATACCAACAACCCTGAAGATGGTACAGGGCCAATAATGCTTTGTTCTGTTGTGCATGGGGTCTCCATAATTCTAGATGACTTGAGGACAACCAGCACCAACAATATTATGGTGCAGAGAGGCATTAAATATTTCCTGATTTGTCTGAGATCAGCTTGCCATTTAAAGAGAAACCACACCCATCAATAAAACTATAAAATGATCCATATTAAACTCTTTGCCACCTGGGAGAGATGATCTCTCCTCTTGTTGAATTCTTTTGATTTTGGCTTTTCGTCTTCTAATATAATGTGGAGAATGTTTTCCTTGGTCCATTTTATCTAAAAATATGTGAGTGACAAAGAAAAAATAAAAGTAATATTCAATGATAAGCTTAGAAAGAAAAGATAATTTCTTTGGTGTCTGGAGATCAGGGGAACTAAGTCGAAATTCCATTTTTACAGAAAAAAAATTAAAGCATGAATTTAGATGAAGTGGAAATATAGTTAACTTTGTAGTCAGAGAGAATTAAGTTCACATCCTTACCTTACCACTTACTAATTTGATGTGTTTGTAACTTCACCTTTTTAAAGCCTCAGTCTCTACAGCAGTAAAATGAGTTCAGTAGTGCCTGCCATATCACATAGTTGTAGGAGTTACTGACATAACATATGTGAAGCCTTTGGTACACTGTAGACTCTCAATTTGTAGTAGAAGCCTTTCCTCTACAGTGCTGTTGTTGTTATTAAGTGCCATTGAGTCAGTTCTGACTCATAGCGACCCTATGTACAACATAGCGAAACAGTGCCTGGTCCTGCGCCTTCACAACTGTTGTTATGCTTGAGCCCATTGTTAAATCCACTGCATCAATCCATCTCATTGAGAGTCTTCCTCCTTTTCACTGACACTATTCTTTACCAAATATGATGTCCTTCTCCAGGGACTGGTCCCTCCTGATAACATGTCCGAACTATGTGTGACAAAGTTTTGCCATTCTTGCTTCTAAGGAGCATTCTGGCTATACTTCCAAGACAGATTTGTTCGCTCTTCTGTCAGCCCGTGGTATATTCAGTATTCCCCTACAATACGGATCACATAATGCAAAAAAGAAAGATTAAGTTAATCTTTCATATGTAACATTTTTATCTGTGTGGTGCCACTGGAATCTGGTGTTCCTCTGCTTTACTCCTCCCTCACTCACAAGCTGTTTTGTGGAGACCTAATGAGGTAATACACCTCAAAATGCTTTCTAAACTAAAAAGCACCTTTCAAAAATATAGTAACTCTTATTTTTCTGAAGACTTTTCATAACTAATGTCATATTTAACATTCATGCTTTCTGTGAGCTAGATAGAACAAATGAGATTATGCATATGTTACAGAGAGCAGAAATTTCTCAAAATTCACATTATAAGATGATGGTCAATCCAGAGTAGAATCCAGACTCTTAATTCAGGCCTTTGGATAATTTTGGAGTCCCTGAGTGGCTCAAATGATGAATGTGCTCAGCTATTAAGTTTGGAGGTTCAAGTTCACCCAGAGGCGCCTTAGAAGAAAGACCTTGTGTTCTACCTAAAAAAAAAATATCAGCCATTGAGAACTTCATGGAACACAGTTCTACTCTGACACCCATGTGGCCATTATGAGTTGGAAACAACTTGACAGCAACCAGTGGTGTGGTGGTGGCTGGGTTATTTTCATTCTTGGATGACCTTTGTGATTCTGCCTACTCTGGTGCTTAGTCTGGAAGCTCCACTGAAACCTGTCCACCACGAGTGAACTGGCTGGTATTGGAAATATTGGTGGAAGAGCTTTTAGCATCACAACAACACACAAGCCACCATAGTATGACAACCTATCAGATGGATGGTGGTCTACTAAGACAGACTAGGAATAAGGACCTAGTGATCTACTTAAAAAAAAAAAAAAAAACTGACCAGTGAAAACGTTATGAATAACAGTGGAATATTGTCTTATATAGCGCCAGAAGATGAGCCCCCAGGTTGGAAAGCACTCTAAATATTGGGGAAGACTGGGGAAGAGATGCCTCTTCAAAGTAGAGTTGACCTTAATGACATGGATGGAATAATGCTTTCAAGACTTTCATTTGCTGATGTGGCACAACTAAAAATGAAAAGAAACAGCAGTAAACATCTATTAGTAATCAGAACATGGAATATATAAAGTATGAATCTAGGAAAATTAAAGTTATCAAAAATTAAATGGAATGCCAAAAGATCAATATCCTTGGCAATAGTGAGCTGAAATGGACTGGTATTGGTAATTTTGAATCAGACAATCATGTGGTCTACTGTGCCAGGTATCTTAGTCATCTAGTGCTGCTATAACAGAAATACTACAAGTGGTTGGATTTAACAAAGAGAAATTTATTTTCTCACAGTCTAGTGGGCTAGAAGTCCAAACTCAGGGCATCAGCACCAGGGGCAGGCTTTCTCTTTCATCTCTAGAGGAAGGTCACTGTCATCAATCTCCCCTGGGACTAGGAGCTTCTCTGTGCAGGAACCCTGTGTCCAAAGGACGTGCTCTGCTCCTGATGCTTCTTTCTTGGTGGTATAAGGTCCCCGCTCTCTGCTAGCTTCCCTTCCCTTTTATCTCTTGTAAGATAAAAGGTGGTGTAAGCAATACCCCAGGGAAACTCCCTCTACATTGGATCAGGGATGTGAGCTTAGTAAGGGTGTTACAATTCCACTCTAATCCTCTAATCTTGCCTCATTAACCACAGGCAGAGATTAGGATTTACAACACATAGGAAAATGACAGTCACAAAATGGAGGACAACTACACAATACTGGGAAACATGGCCTAACCAAGTTTACACATATTTTTTGGGGGCATAATTCAATCCATGACACGAAATGACAAATTGAAGAGGAATGGCATTGCATTAATTGTCAAAAAAAATTTAAAAGATCTATCCTGAAGTACAACTCTGTCAGTGATAGGATAATATCTATACTCCTGCAAAGAAGACCAGGGCCCTGGTGGCACAGTGGTTAAGATCTCGGCTGCTAACCAAAATGGTTGGCAGTTTGAATACACCAGCTGCTCCTTGGCAACTGTATGAGACAGTCCTACTCTGTCCTATAGGGTCACTATGAGTCAGAATTGACTCGATGGCAACCAGTACAAGGAAGACCAGTTAATACGACTATTATTCAAATTTACATAAAATCATTAATGTCAAAGATGAGGAAATTGAAGATTTTTACCAACTTCTGCAGTCTGAAATCGATCAAAAATGCAATCAAGATGCATTGATAATTACTCATGATTGGAATGCAAAAGTTGGAAATAAATAAGAAGGATTAGTAGCTGGAAAATACGACCTTGGTGATAGAAACGATGCCAGAGAACACATGATACGATTTTGCAGGACCAACAACTTATTCATTTCCAATACCTTTTCTCAACAACGTAAATGGTGACTATATATCTGGACCTCACCAAATGGAAAACACAGGAATCAAATCGACTACATCTGTAGAAAGGGATGATGAAGAAGCTCTATATCATTAGCTGGAACAAGGCCAAGGGCCGATTGCAAAACAGACCATCAATTGTTCATATGTAATTTTAAGTTGAAGTGAAGAAAATTAAAACAAGTCCATGAGAAACAAATATGACCTTGAGTCTATCCCACCTGAATTTGGAGACCGTTTCAAGAATAGATTTGAGGTATTGAACTGAAGAGTTGTGGGATGACATGAAGTACATTATACATGAAGAAAGCAAAAGGTCATTAAAAAGACAGGAAAGAAAGAAAAGATCAAAATGGATGTCAGAAGAGATTCTGAAACTTGCTTTTGAATGTACAGCAGCTAAAACAAAAGGAAGAAATGATGAAGTAAAAGAGCTGAACAGAAGATTTCAAAAGGCAGCTTGAGAAGACTAAGTAAAGTACTATAACAGCTCATAACAACTGTATAGGACAGAGTAGAACTGCCCTATAGGGTCTCCAAGGAGTGGCTGGTGGATTCAAACTGACTGGAAGAGATCCATATTTGTGCCCATTCCAAAGAAAAGTGATACAACAGAATGCAGAAATTATCAAACAATATCATTAATATCACACAAAAATAAAATTTTGGTAAAGATAATTCAAAAACGGTTGCAACAGTACATCAACAGGGAACTATCAGGAAGTCAAGCATGTTTCAGAAGTGGACATGAAACAAGGGATATCATTGCTGATGCCAGATGGATCTTGGCTGAAAGCAGAGGATACCAGAAAGAAGTTTACCTGTGTTTTATTGACTATGCAAAGGCATTTGATTGTGTGGAGCAAAACAAATTATGGATAACATTGCAAAAAACAGGAATTCCAGAACACTCACTGTTTTCATGAGGAACCTGTACATAGACAAAGATGCAGTTATTGGAAGAGAACAAGGGGATACTGTTTGGTTTAATAGCAGTATATGGGTGCATCAGGGCTGTATCCTTTCTCTATACTTATTCAATCTGTATGCCAAGCACATAATCCAAGAAGCAAGGCTAAAAGAAGAACATGGGATCAAAATTGGTGGAAGGCGCCTTAACAACCTGTGATATGCAGATGACACAAGCTTGCTTGTTGAAAGTGAAGAGGTCCTGAAGCACTTACTGATGAAGATCAAAGACTACAGCCTTCAGGTATGGATAACACCTCAACAGAAAGAAAACAAAATTCTTCACAACTGGACCAATAGGCAACATCATAATAAACGGAGAAAAGTTTGAAGTTGTCTTAGTCACCTGGTTCTGCTATAACAGAAATACCACAAGCGGATTGTTTTAATTAAGAGAAGTTTATTGCCTTATAGTCAAAGTAGGCTAAAAGTCCAAATTCAGGGTCTCAGCTCCAGGGGAAGGCTTTCTCTCTCTTGGCCTTCTCATCATTGTCTCCCCCGGACTAGGAGCTTCTCTGCGCAGGGACCTCGGTCTAAAGGACGTGCTCTGCTCCCAGCACTGCTTTCTTGATGGTATGAGGTCTCCCTGTCTCACTGCTCACTTCTGTCTTTTATATCTCAAGAAATTGCCTCAGGACACAATCCAGTCTTGTAAATCAGGTCCTGTCTTACTAACACAACTGCCACCAATCCTCCCTCATTAACATCATACAGGCAGGATTTACAACATATAGGAAAATCACACAGTACCAGGAATCATGGCCTACCCAAACTGATACATACATTTTTTTGGGGCCATAATTCAAACCATGATAGAAGTTGTCACGGATTTCATTTTACTTGGATCCATAATCAATGCTCCTGGAAGTAGCAGTCACAAAATCAAATGACATATTGCACTGGGCAAATCTGCCACAAAAGAACTCTCTAAAGTGTTGAATAACAAAGATGTCACTTTTGAGGACTAAGATGGGCCTGACCCAAGACATGGTATTATCAATTGCCTTATATGCATGCAAAAGCTGGATAATGAGTAACGAAGACTGAAGAAGAGGGGGCATGGCCAAGATGGCAGAGTAGTTAGACGCTTACTATAGCCCTCTTACAACAAAGACCTGGAAAAACAAGTGATTTGATTCTATATGAATATCTAGGAGCCCTGAACAAGGCAAAGTTGATGAATTGGACTGAGTTGCGGGGTGGGGGAGAGGGAGATGGTTTGGAAGAAGTGAAGAGCGCCAGAGCCCCCGCAGCGAAACTGCAGCTCTGCAGCCACCCCGGTCCGCAGTGAAGCAGGCAAACAGCTCTGCTGTGTGCATGCTTGGGAAGCAGTTTCCACATCTAGAGAGACCGGGAAGCAGAGATTCTGCTTGGACACTCCAAACCAGTGAAAAACAGCTCCCAAGTGGCTTAGATAAGTACATGTGTGCGGCCTTTTGTGGGGATTAAAAAAAAAAGAAGGCCATTTGGGAAAAACCTCTCTCCCTTTTACCTCTTCCCGCCGTGTCCTGCACTGGGAGTCAGCTGGTCTGGAAGTAGATCCCAAAAGGCACCCTGACCCATTCTCCTGGCCTTAGAGAGGGAACAAATAAGCTACTGGCTCCCCTAAGCCAGGAACACAGGGTCGGCACAGCTCCTTTGCTAGGCACAGGTATCAGGGGTCTGCAGACTCTGAGTGCCTTACAACCCTGTATAGACTTGTGGGGGCCCATCTCAACAGTGTTAGCCTTCACTACCACCGTACAACAGGGCAAACATCTGAAGTTTAACTCCAACTGCTTCAGCTGTGAAGTGGAAGATTTGTGACCCTCAAAACGGCCCTGCCCCTTAAGCAGGAACTTTTATCAATCTGCAACAGGGGCTTGAGGACTGGTGGTATCACCTAAAGCTCCTAGTCACCTGCTACAGGAGTCCAAGAAAAAGTGGTGCCCTAGAGTCTTTACACCCAAAAGAGTGGGGTGCTCATAGTCCAGCTGCAAAACTCACCTACCTACTCACCCTAGAGGATAGGGACAAGCTTTCATTTCAGACTCTCAGGGGCAGCCGTCAGCTGCCTGCCTTGCTCAGTGCTTGATCCTCTACCACAGCCAGAGTCCAGTTCCTGCACCAATCACACACGCCTTTTTAGGACTGGGGGTGAGAGCTTGCATCACACACTTGGTGACTGACTGCCTGGGCACCCAAGCTGAATCCATATATGAAAATTAATGGACTCTTGTGTGCACATACTTAGCTACAGAACTAACTACCTGGTGACAGGACGTTAGATATCCAAAAGTGTCAAAAATCAAACTAGTGCACATCAGCAGCCTATTTGGACATATCTAAACAAAACAAAACAAGAAGCTAGGCCTCACTAAACAAATATAAAATAAAATTATAATAAATTATTGACGGCTTGGAGACAACAGTCCATATCAAGTCACATAAACGGGCAGTTCATGATGGTTTCAGCAAGCTTCCAAAATAAAGAATCAATAAATTCTCTGGAGGAAGAGAACTTGGAATTACCAGAGGCAGAATACAAAAGATTAATATACAGAACTCTTCTAGAAATTAGAAAGGAATTCAACAGAATGTGGAAACATCCAGGGAACATACAGACACAGTAGTAGTGGAACTTAAAAAAGTTACTCAAAAACATAATGCCAAATTTAATAGGCTGTAAGAATCCATAGGGAGGCAGCAATCAGAAATCCAGAAGATTAACAATAAAATTTCAGAATTAGACAACTCAATAGCAAGTCACAGGAGCAGAATTGAGGCAGTAGAAGTTAGAATTAGTGACATTGATGATAAATCATTTGATGCCAACTTATCTGAGGAAAAATCAGATAAAAGAATTAAAGAGAATGAAGAAACTCTAAGAGTCATGTGGAACTCTATCAAGAGAAATGACCTACGAGTGATTGGAGTACCAGAACAGGGGGATAACAGAAAATACGGAGAAAATTGTTCAAGATTTGTTGACAGAAAACTTCCCTGATATCGTGAAAGATGAGAAGATAGCTATCCAAGATGCTCATCGAATCCCACATAAGGTAGATCCCAAAAGAAAATCACCAAGACATATTATAATCAAACTTATCAAAACCAAAGATAAAGAGAGAATTTTAAAAGCACTTAAGGATAAAAGAAAAGTCATCTACAAAGGAGAGTCGATTAGAATAAGCTCGGACTACTCAGCAGAAACCATGCAGGCAAGAAGTCAATGGGATGGCTTATATAAAGCCTTGAAGGAAAGTAACTGTCAGCCAAGAATTATATATCCAGCAAAGCTGTCTCTCAGATATGATGGCGAAACTGGGCATTTCCAGATAAACAGAAGTTCAGGGAATTTGCAAAAACCAAACCAAAGTTACAAGAAATACTAAAGGAAGTCCTAAAATTAGATAATCAATAACACCAGCTAACAACGCAAGACTAGAACACAGTACAGAGGAACCAGATATAGACTCAGATATGGATATTGAAAATACATCAAAGCTAAAACATTGAAAATAGGTAAACAGATATCAATATAATGTAAAAAGGAAAACATTAAAACAAAAAAGAGGGACTTAAAAAATGGAGACATTTATTTTTCATATGGAGGGGAATTTAAGGCGATATAATGTAATAAAAGACTGTAATGTAATAAAATAAACTTAGAAAAATATGGGTAAATATTAAGGTAACCACAAAGGAATCTAACAATCGTACAAATCAAAATAAAAAAGTATAAAAAAAAAAAAAGACCCAGCAAACACAAAATCTACAACAGAGAAAAAGATGAAAAAAAAAAAAATACAGAAAGAAAAAGGACTCAGCACACAAAATTGAGGAGAACAAAGAAACTGTGAACAACACACAAAAAAAGATACCAGGATGACAGCACTAAACTCCTACCTATCAATAATTATGCTGAATGTAAACGGACTTAATGCACCAATAAAAAGACAGAGAGTGGCAGATTGGCTTAAAAAACCATGATCAATCTATATGCTGCCTACAAGAGATGCACCTTAGACTTAAAGACACAAACAGGCTAAAATTCAAAGGATGGGAAAACATATATCAAGCAAACAACACTCAAAAAAGAGCAGGAGTGGCAATATTAATCGCTGATAAAATAGAGTTTAAGGTAAAATCCACCACAAAGGATAAGGAAGAGCACTATATAATGATTAAAGGGTCGATACCCCAGGAGGACATAACTATAATAAATGTTTATACACCCAATGACAGGGTTCCAAAATACATAAAGCAAACTCTAACAGCATTGAAAAGAGAGACAGACAGCTCCACAATAGTAGAAGGAGACTTTAACATGCCACTTTCGGTGAAGGACAGAACAGCCAGAAAGAAGCTCAACAAAAACATGGAAGAGCTAAATGCTACAATCAACCAACCTGATTTCATAGACGTATACCAAACACTGCACCTAACAGCAGCCAAGTATACTTTCTTTTCCAACGTACATGGAACATTCTCCATAATAGACCACATATTAGGCCATAAAGCAAGCCTTAACAAAATCCAAAACATTGAAATATTACAAAGCATCTTTTCTGACCATAAAGCCATAAAAGTGGAAATCAACAACACAAAATCAAGGAAAAAAAATCAAACACATGGAAACTGAACAACACCTTCCTAAAAAACTACTGGGTTATAAAAGAAATTAAGGATGGAATACAGAAATTCATAGAATCAAACTAGAATGAAAACACATCCTACCAGAACCTTTGGGACAAAGCAAAAGCAGTGCTCAGAGGTCAGTTTATAGCAACAAATGCACACATCCAAAAAGAAGAAAACGTCATAATGAAAGCATAAACCCTACAAATGGAACAAGTAGAAAGAGAGCAGCAAAAGAAGCCCACAGGTGTCAGAAGGAAGGAAATAATAAGAATTAGAGCAGAATTAAATGTAACAGAGAATAGAAAAACAATTGAAAGAGTTAACAAGTCCAAAAGTTGGTTCCTTGAAAGGACAAAAAAACTGATAAACCACTGGCCAAACTGACAAAAGAAAAACAGGAGAGGAAGCAGATAACCCAGATAAGAAATGAGATGAGTGCTATCAAAACAGACTCAACTGAAATTAAAAGAATCATAACAGATTACTATGAAAAATTGTACTCTGACAAATTTGAAAACCTAGAGGAAATGGACAAATTTTTAAAAACCCACTACCTACCTAAATTAACACAAACAGAGGTAGAACAACAAAATAAACCCATAACAAAAGAGACTGAAAGGGTTATTAAAAACTGCCAACAAAAAAAAGCCCTGGCCCGGATGGCTTCACCGGAGAATTCTACCGAACTTTCAGAGAAGAGATAATACCACTTCTACTAAAGGTATTTCAGGGCATAGAAAAGGATGGAATACTCCCAAACTCATTCTATGAAGCCAGCATAACCCTGGTACCAAAACCAGGTAAAGACACCACAAAAAAAGAAAATTACAGCCGATATCCCTCATGAAAATTGACCCAAAAATCCTTAACAAAATTTTAGCCAATAGAATTCAGCAACATATCAAAAAAATAATTCACCATGACCAAGTGGGATTTATACCAGGCATACAGGGATGGTTCAACATTAGAAAAACAATCAACACAATCCATCACATGAATAAAACAAAAGACAAGAACCACATGATCTTATGAATCGATGCAGAGAAGGCATTTGACAAAGTCCAACACCCATTATTGATAAAAACTCTCAATAAAATAGGAATAGAAGGGAAATTTGTCAAAATAATTAAGGGCATTTACACAAAACCAACAGCCAACATCATCCTAAATGGAGAGACTTTGAAAGCATTCCCCTTAGGAACGGGAACCAGACAAGGATGTCCTCTATCACCACTATTATTCAACCTTGTGCTGAAGGTCCTAGGCTATAAAAAGACAAAAAGAGATCCAGATAGGTAGGGAAGAAGTCAAAGTATCTCTATTTGTAGATGATATGATCTTATACAAAGAAAAACCCCAAAGAATCCACTAGACAACTACTGGAACTAATAGAAGACTTCAGCAAAGTTTCAGTATACAAGATAAACATACAAAGATCAGTTGGATTCCTTTACACCAACAAACAGAACCTTGAAGAGGAAATCATCAAATCAGTACCAATTACAATAGCCCCCAAGAAGATAAAATACTTAGGAATAAATCTAACCAGAGACATAAAAGATCTTTAAAGAGAAAACTACAAGATATTACTGAAAGAAACTAAATGAGACCTGTATAAGTGGAAAAATAAAGTTTTCTCATGGATAGGTAGACTTAACATAGTGAAAATGTCAATTCTACCCAAAGCAATCTACAGATACAATGCAATGCCATTCCAAATTCCACCAGCATTTTTTAATGACATGGAGAAACAAATCACAAACTTCATATGGAAAGTGAAGAGGCCCCAGATAATTAAAGCATTACTGAAGAAGAAGAACAAAGTGGGAGGCCTTACACTACCTGATTTTAGGACCTATTATACTGCCACAGTAGTCAAGACAGCCTGGTACTGGCAGAACAACAGATACATAGACCAATGGAACAGAGATGAGAATCCAGACATCAGCTCATCCACCTATGAGCAGCTAATACTTGACAAAGGCCCAAAGTCCATTAAATGGTGAAAAGACAGTCTCTAACAAATGGTGCTGGCATAACTGGATATCTATGTGCAAAAAACTGAAACAAGACCCATATCTTACACCATGTACAAAAACTAACTCCAAAGGGATCAGAGAGTTAAATATAAATAGAAAATGATAAAGATCATGGAAGAAAAAAATAGAGACAATATTAAGAGCCCTAATACATGGCATAAACACAATACGAATCATAAACAACAATGCACAAGCACCAGAAGAGAGACTAGATAAATGGGAGCTCCTAAAAATCAAACACTTATGCTTATCAAAAGACTTCACCAAAAAACAACCTACAGACTGGGAATGATTTTTGGCTATGACAAATCTGATCAGCGTTTAATCTCTAAAATCTACAAAATACTGCAAAACCTCAACAACAAAAAGACAAATAACCCAATTTAAAAATGGGCAAAGGACATGAGCAAGAACTTCACCAAAGAAGATATTCAGGTGGCTAACAAACACATGAAGAAATGCTCACAATTATTAGCCATTAGAGAAATGCAGATGAAAACTACAATGTGCTATCATCTCACCCCAACAAGGCTAGCATTAATCCAAAAAACAGAAAATAACAAATGCTGGAGAGGTTATGAGAGAGTGGAACACTTATATACTGTTGGTGGGAATGTAAAATGATACAAACACTTTCAAAATCGATTTGGTGCTTCCTTAAAAAGCTAGAAATAGAAGTAGCATATGATCCAGCTATCCCACTCCTTGAAATGTATCCTAGAGAAACAAGAACTGTCTCACGAACGGATGTATGCACAACCATGTTCATCGCACATTGTTCACAACAGCAAAAAGATGGAAGCAAACTAGGTGCCCATCAACAGAGGAATGGATAAACAAACTATGGTATATTCACACAATGGAATATTATTAAACGATAAAGAACAATGATGAAGCTGTGAAACATTGTATAACATGGTGGAAGCTGGAACTTATCACGCTGAGTGAATTTAGTCAGTCACAGAAGGACAAATACTGTATAAGACCACTATTATAAGAACTCAAGAAAAGGTTTACACACAGAAGAAAACATTCTTTGGTGGTTACAGGGGTGAGGAGGGAGGGTGAGGGTTATTTACTAACTAGATAGTAGATAAGAATCATCTTAGGTGAAGGGAAGGACAGCGCACACTCCAGGGGAAGCCAGCACAACTGGACTAAACCAAAGCTAAGAAGTTTCCTCAATACAATCAAATACTTTGAGAGACAGAGTAGTAAGGATGGGGTATCTGGTGGCCATGCTTTCCGGGGACATCTATGTCAATTGGCATAACAAAGCTTATTAAGAAAATGTTCTGCATCCTACTTTGGTGAGTGGTGTCTGGGATCTTAAAAGCTTGCAAGCAGCAATCTAAGATGCATCAATCGGTCCCAACCACTTGGAGTAAAGGAAAACAAAGAACACCAAAGATACAAGGAAAGTATTAGCCCAAGAGACAGAACGGGCCACATAAACCAGAGACATCATCAGCCTGAAACCAGAAGAACTAGATGGTGCCCGGCTACCACCAATGAACATCCTAACAGGGAAAACAACAGAGGGTCCCTGATGGAGCAGCAGAGCAATGGGATGCAGAACTCAATGTCTAGTAAGAAGACCAGACTTAATGGTCTGACTGAGACTGGAAGCACCTCGGAAGGCATGGCCCCTGGACTCTCTATCACCCCAGAACTAAAACAATTTCAGAGACAAACTCTTCAGACAGGGATTGGACTGGACTGTGGGATGTAAAGTGATACTTGTGAAGAATGAGCCTCTTAGTCAAGTAGATACAAGAGACCAAAGGGGCAGCTTCTGTCCAGAGGTGAGATGGGAAGGCAGAGAGAGTTAGGAGCTGGTTGAATATTCATGGGGAATCAGGGGTGGACGGGAGGAGTGTGCTGTAACAGAATGGGGTGAGCGGTTGGGGTCTCATAACAATGTATGTAAAAAAAAAAATTGTATGAGAGACTAACTTGAAATGTAAACTGCATTAAGTACAACAATAAAAAAAAATTAATAAGAAAAAAATAAATAAAAGAAGACCAAAGAAGAATTAATGTATTTGAATTATAGTGTTAGTGAAGAATATTGAATACAGCGTGGACTGCCAGAATAACAAACAAATCTGTCTTGGAAGAAGTGCAGCTAGAGTGATCCTTGGAAGTGAGAAAGGTAAGACTTCATTTTACATACTTTGACTTGTTATCATGAGGGACCAATCCCTGGAGAAGGACATCATGCTTGGTAAGGTAGAGGGTTAGCAAAAAAGAGGAAGACACTGAATGAGATGGATTGACACAGTGGCTGCAACAATGGTCTCAAACATAGCAATGATTGTGAAGATGGTGTAGGACTTGGCAGTGTCACTTTCTGTATGCAGGATCGCTATGAGTCAGAACCAACCCTATGGCATCTAATAACATTCTGATGCTGTGCAAAAATTTCTCGTCAGTTTATTTTTTAATGAGAGAATTTAGATCCCTCACTACTTGATTTCTGCGCACTTTCCTCAATTAGTTCAGCCAGTTATCTACCAGTTTTGGAGAAAATATTCAACCTGAAATGATAAAAACTAGGTTTGATGGTTTGAATTTTCTGACTCCCTGCTGCATTGTGGCCTCTGTTGTGTTCTGGGCAAAACCTCTTTGTTGTTGTTGAAACAAGTTTAAGCACCACAGGGTAGCAGCCATTTACCTTCCTTTCTGTCCTGAGTTTAATCTACTTAATTCCCTACACAGAACACATGAGTATCAATTAGAATGTTACCAAAATGAGTGTCCCTTTTGAATGATTCAAAAAATGCTTCTGAAACTGGGAGTTTCATGAACTGAAGATAGATGGATAATTAGTCAACAAATTTAAGGTCTGTTGAACTCAAGGTGCTGATAAAGGACTTTTTGTTAACTGTGTCAGAATAAATTGTCTCTACCCCCATCTTTTTTATTTTTTTAATTGTCTAAAACAAAGAATGAAAAGAAACAGAAAATAAAACTCTATCTTTAAAGAAACAAGGGCACTTCTATATGTAAAAAATTCTGTACATGAAGAAAGAATTCCAAAGACAATACAAATTATAATGCAGATCTCTGCAGAGTGGCAGTGCATGACTAAGAGTTTGAATGTGCCAGGTTCAAATCCCTGTTTCACCGTTTACTAGCTACAAGACTTTGGGCAATTTACTTAATCACCTTCTGTATCTGTTTCCTTGTCTGTTAACTGAGTAAAATAGTAGCATCTGCCTCTGATGGGTGTTGTGAAGATTAAGTGGGGCATTATATGCAGCAGTCATGGGACGGTGTCTGTTACATAGTAAGCACTCAAAAGTTAATTATGTTTATTATTTTCTCCCTTGCAGAGTAGATGAAACATGGTGTTTCTCAAACAAATCACATAATCTGAGGGGCAAAATCAATGATGCTATTTTAGAATAGCAAGCTGGTGAAAGGAAGAAGGATGCTAGAAAATTTCTGAACACTGTTAAAAGTCATAGAGTATCAAAAAAGTTGGAGCAAAATAAGTAACCCTTTACATCATCTTTGTAAGAGGCAATTTGTCAATATAACAAAATAAAGGAGACTTTCTTGTGAGTGATAAGCAATTGTCTTAGGCTGGGTTCTCTAGAGAAGTAAAACCAGTGAAGCATATATATATATATATAGAGAGAGAGAGAGAGAGAGAGAGAGAGAGAGGGAGAGAGAGAGAGAAATTTTTACCAAAGAAATGGCTCACACGGTTGTAGAGGCTGGAAAGTCCCAAGTCCATAGGTCAGACATCAGGCTGGAAGTTTCTCCTGACTCACTTAGCTACAGGGGCTGAGGAACACAAGATCACCAGTTTAGACGGCAAGCTGCTGGCTTACATTCCAAGAATGGGAGGAGTTCAGAGGATGATGAGCTGAATGCAGGATCCAGAGCAGAGCAAAAGCCAGTGATCTTTGCTAGAAAGTCTGTATATGTTGGATGTAGGTCATACCCACAAGAAAACTCCCTTTAAACTGATTGGCTGATGCTCATACCAGCTCTCATCATGGAGGAGATTACACTATATCAGCTATCATCATGGGGGTATTATCGTTACATAACTGCTAAACTACATCATAACTGCCAAACCAGTGAGAATCATGGCCCAGCCAAGTTAACACACAACCTTAACCATCACTGTCCACTCTTTGTCAACTTGACACCTGCACACATCTTCTTAAACCATACATAATCTCTAAATAAAGACAATTGTGAAATCATACTTGCATCCTAACATGGTACAACTAATGTATACAATCAAAAACTCACTAGCCCAGTTTACATCTTATATTTTATAAGTGAAGAAATAAAAATATTTAAAGCACACATACATGGAAGAAATGTAACAATTACAGTCCTCATTTCTGCACCTGGTCAAATGGTCATAGCTAGTATTTAGAACCACCTTCTTCTACCACCTATTCTGTATTCCCTTTACCCTCAGCAAGTGCCTCAACTGGTTGTGGTTCTTTGCCTGGTGGGGTGACTCAAACTTTCATTCCTAAAGGGTCCGGGCCACTAGTAGTTATGTTGGAATTGGGTTGCTATAGTTTTCCATTGACTTTAATCACAGGGCATGGTAGCACTAAGTGATGCCTTAAGGGATCTCCTGCATTCCAGACATATTCTTCTTTACTTCCATTATGTAATATCAATCCAGTTTCCTCTTGGTAATCAGGATCAATCCCATCAGCCAATATGGTAATTCCCTTGTTTACCTGTTGAGCCAGAGGCATAAGGAGCCCAAGAATGGGTGGCATTCTTAACATTCAGTTCAATGGGATCAATGATGTGTCTCCAGGTGAGAGTATTCCTCCCTTTGGAACTAAGACCTCTAGACTTGCAGAACATAGGGTCACAGATACAGGAAGTAAAAGTTATGTGAGTGGGTCACTAGGGGTAATAGTGAGTGGTGCTACACTTCCATTTCCACCCCTTGATTTTTGGATCCATGAATCCTGGCTATGGGAGAAACAATACCATATATTAGATGCTGGTTTAGAGCATATACAGCCCCTGGAGAACAATGCCCCAACTCTGCAAGGTATTGCCACCTAGTTCTCACCATAGCAGTGGCTTTAGAAGGCCATTCCATCGTTCTAGCAAGACAGCTGCTTCAGGATGATGGGGAACATGGTAAGACCAGTGAATTCCATGAGCATGGGCCCACTGCAACACTTCATTTGTTGTGAAGTGAATCCCTTGATCAGACGTGATATTGTGTGGGATAACATGATGGTGGATAAAACATTCTGTAAGTCAACAGATGGTAGTTTTGGCAGAAGCACTGAATGCTGGGAAGGCAAATCTGTGTCCAAAGTAACTGACTATTCCAGTAAGAGCAAAATTCTGCCCTTTCCATGATGGAAGTGCTCCAGTGCAATCCACCTACCACTAGGTTGCTGGCTGATCACCTTGAGGGATGATGCCATATCAGGGACTCAGTGTTGGTCTCTTCTCTGGAAGATTGGGCACTCAGTGCCTGTAGCCAAGTCGGCCTTGGTGAGTGGAAATCCATGCTGCTGTGCCAATGCATAACCTCCACCCCTGCCACCATGGCTACTTTGTTCATGAACCCATTGGGCAATGATGGGAGCGGATGGGGAAAGAGGATGACTGGTTTCCACAGAATACGTCATCCTATCCTCTTTATCATTAAAATCCTCCTCTTCTGAGGTCACTCTTTGGTGATCAATCACATGAGACACAAATATCTTCACTTCTTTGTCTCCTTCAGAGAGGCCTATCCACATATCTCTTCCCCATACTTCTTTGTCTCCTATTTTCCAGTCATGTTCCTTCCAAGTCCCTGATCATCCAGCCAAACCCTTGAAAATCCTGGCCCAGGTAAATTGACACAAAACCTTAACCATCACAACAACCTTGTTGTTCTTAATCAGCAAGTAATTAAGAAATAAATCACCACAGAAAATATTTTGACAAAATTGGGAGGGGGGGGGGGCTTTCACCTTGAGCATTGGAGATTACCTACTAGCCCAGAGTAGAGTCATGTCTACTAAGTTAAGTGTTGATAAGATCAACAGTGAAGAAGAGATCAATACTTAAAGTCCTGCGACCAATGCCTTACTCAACACTACTTTCTTAACCATTGGTCTAAGGAAAATTTCTCCATTTAATGAGTAATAATAAAAAATAACCATATCATAGCAGTTTTTTTAAATAATATACAAAAACTGTAGCAATCCAGATGTTTAGCAACAGGAAATTAGGAAAGCAAGTTTTTGCCTATCCATACATTGGAAAACAACTCAACAATATAAAGAAATGAAGTACTAATGCATGCAACAGGGAAGAATTAAAAAAAAAAAAAAAGAAAAACATTATGCTGAATGAAAGAAACAAGAATCACAAGAGTATGTGTTGTATGATTCCATTTTTATGAAGTTCAAGAACAGACAAAATTAATTTGTGATGAAATAAATCAAAACAGTGATTGCCTCTAGGTAGGAGTTGGGAATTAACTATGAAGGGGTAAGAGGAAATTTTCTGTGTTAACAAAAATGGTTTATGTCTTCATTGGGCACAGTTCATGGCTGTATGCATTTGTCAGGACTCATCAAACTATAACTCTTATGTAAATCTTTAGCGCTATAAATTTTATAGTATGCACATTGTATTTTAATTTAAAAAAGAGAAACTAAAATGGTTTGTGAGCAAAAACACTTTAAGAAAATGGAAAAGTCTACCTGACAAATTAAAGGTAGATAGACTATGCACACAAGAAAGCAATTTTACAATATTTGAATTTCAGTTTTATTTTGCCAATAAACAAGTAAAATTATTTAAAATTTTCCACAAAATTAAAAATTAGAGAAAATTGTTCTCTTTAAAATAAGAACTCAAAGAAGAGATATAATAACTTGAAGAAGAAATGATAATATTAGCAAAAGAGGAAGAGTGAGCTGAATTAGTTTAGAAAATCATGCAAATGAAATATAATATCACTGCAGAAACACAGCTGGAAACAGGATCAGAGGAAAGGATTGACTTGTGAAAACTGAGCAAAATGAAACAGAAAACATGAAAAAGTTATAGAATATAATGGTGGCAAAATAGATGTGAGAGACTAACAGAAAAACCAACATAAGTATAACTGATGCTCCTAAGGGAGGGAACAAAACTAATAAAAGAGAATTAAATGTTTAAGGTCACATTGGAAGAAAACTTTCTAGAAATTAATGAAAACTTTAATGTACAGATTGAAAGACTAAACTATGTTTATGTTAGAAAAAAATAATAACATTGGAAAGAAAAAAAAAAAAAAACCCTGAGCATCTTCTAATAAAGCTATTTGCCTTTAAATATAAAAATAAAATTTTATAAACATCAATACAAAAAAAGTTGAAATGTTCTCATTGAGGAAGAATATGGAAACTTCAGATTTCTTAGAAGGAGCATATAGTTCTAGAAAACAGAGGAGCTACACAAAAAAGCCAGCAGGGAAAGAATGCAATTCACCAGATGGTATGTCTATCCACATCGTCAATCAAGAATCGAAGTAACTTTGAACTATTTTTAAACATGTACAAAGTTAGAGAATGTAGTTTCCATGAGTTTTGACCCAGACACCAGAATATGAGGTTATGTTCTCCATCAGGACTCAGTTTACCTATAACTACTAGTCTCCTTTTAACATACCTCCCTCAAGCTTCCTGAACTCTGAAATTTCACAAACAGAAATTGATCCTTTGATTCGAAGCTTCTTAACTTCTACCTAAAAGCAAGTAACTACCAAACAAGTCACATACCTAGTTGAAAAGAGTCTAACAAATCTAACACTAAGAAAGATGTTGACATGAAAAATAAGAATGCCATAGCCACGTGGTACTTATAAAATGAAAGGGAAAAAATACCACTGAGAAGCATTGAAAGAGAGAGAGAGGTGAGTGGCAACAAAATGAACTTTCCTATTTCACACTCACGTGGAGTAAAGCATTACTCCCCATGGTGTTTGGAGGGCTTTTCATGAAAGGTGTAACACAACTATGTGGGCTCATAGCTGGGACTGAATCTTGACACCACTTTGTCTAAATACACTGCAATGTTATTAAGAATATGGCTTTGAATCTGATGACAAGCAACTTTTTCATTCAAAGGAGGCAACAAGATACACAAGAGAACTAAAATATGGTGATCTACTGCATAAGCAGCCACTGATGTCTCTTAGATGCCCACACTCTACCTAATAGCAGGGGTGCTTGAGGAGTTAGCATAATGAGGGACAACTCTCTGCAAATTGGGACCTGAACCCCCCACCATTCAGGGGCGTTCTCAGCATCCTCGGTTGGCTTAAAGTCCAGTTGCCCACAGGAAAACTAGCTGAATAGAATTCTCTTTATTGGCTTTTCTCCCTTCTTTTTCTCACTCTTCCCTAGTCCTTCACTTCTGCTTCCTAAGATAACTCCCAGATAAACTACCAACACCCAAATCCTTGCCTCAGGGGGAACTGAAACTAAAATAACTTTCATGATTGATAAGGTAGGTAGTCCTAGTACCAGTAAGTGAAAACCAGAAATATAAAACTAGGCCTAAAGATGTGACCTTACCTATGGGTCCTAGGTGACATGAATGCCATGAGGAAGGAGTCTGTCACTTGAAGTATCCCATTTAGGCAGCCATTCCCCTTTCATAGATTACTGGTAATCTTCCAGCTTAAATAGTGCATGAAATCACTCCTAAGTAGATAGAAAATGAATGCCTCCAGTTTCCAGGAAATGCTGCAGCATAGTCAAAATGAAAGGACATGTTATGACATTAGTGCAAGTCCCTTCCCATACAGGGGAGCATAATAGATTAGATTGCACAAAACAACTCTCCTGTTTCAACAGTGGAGTGGTTGCTAATGTGGTTGCTTTCTAAAACAACAAATTAATGAGATTCCATTTAAAATATTCTTTAAAATGACTTGAATTTATTTTCATATTAAACAGAGGTCTTGGAGTGGCAGCTGACACTTTGTTGGGTTAATGATAGTTGCACACACACACACACAAATATTCAGAATCCGAGGCATGAAAGGATGGAAGCCTGGGAGATAATACATCAACTCAGGAAAGTTCGAAATGTTTTATTTCACATAAAATGGCTTTTAAACTTTTACTTTAGGTTTTTTTTTTTTTTTTTTCTTTCCCTGAACTACCACCCAGAGTTCAATCCGAAAAGGAAAGGTTAGTTCAGGCTTTCAAGTGCCAGTCTTTCATGGAGAAAGTGTAAGAGTCTTTGACTCAACTTTGGGGCCAGCCAAGTTCCCTTATTATCATGCTGGTTTACCTCCTGGGATGTGTGGGCTGCAGTGTGTCCTGATTCCAGACACTTTTCAAATAAGCCCTTTTTAAAAGTGTGATGACCTCTGTGGGAGCTCATAGGCTTCTCCCATCCACTCTTGCATGACCATCAAGGGCAGAATAAAAGCAAACCAGCTCCAAGAGGAACAATTATGAAGAATTTGAGTTTAAATACATTTTCATTTATTTAATGGCAAAAACTAACTTCGTATGACACCACAGTGTATAAAACACTTTTTCTTTTTTCTTTTAATTTTATCCTCTCAATAACATTATAAGATATATAAGGGGCATTGGTGGTTCAGTGGTAGAATTCTCTCCTTATATGTGGGAGGCCCAGGTTAGATTCCCAGTCAATATACCTCATGTATAGCCACCACCTGTCTGTCAGTGGAGGCTTGTGTGTTGCTATGATGCTAAACAGGTTTCAGCAGAACTTCCAGTGTAAGACAGAGTAGGAAGAAAGGCCTGGTGATCTACTTCTGAAAAATCAGCCAATGAAAATCCTAAGGGTCACAATGATATGATCCCATTATGCATGAGGTAGCCATGAGTTGGGGGCTGACTCGAGGGCAGCTAACAGCAACACTAACAAGAAATTAAAATTACCTCTCTTTACCAATGAAGACATGGGTACTCATAAGTTAAACACAAGAATAAAATTTCAGCATTATTAAGTGAAAAAATTGGGATTTGAATCTACGTTACCTGACTCTGGAAATTTTTTTTTCTTTACCACATGATGTCTAGAAAGGGACTTGTTTATAGGTTTTCAAACAAGTATTAATTGTCTGACTGATCATCACCAATATCTTTTTTTATGATTCTTGCTCTCTCATGAAATTTGCAAAAAGAAAAAATCTAGTAGGAAAAAAGTACTTGCCCCAAAAGCAGCTTCTGAATGTAAGAAAGAAGAGTAAAGATAAATGCTACGTTTTTAACGAAAATTCATACAATTTGAACATTGTAACAAATAATTTGATTGACTCGATATTAAGAACAGGGCAGGTTATTTACAGCATGCTTAATTTAAAGGGATATGATGTTTAAATGTTAATTCAACTACAAACTTGCAATAATTTATTGAATAAAAATACTTTGAAGCATTTTCAATATAGAGATTTCTAGAAACTTTAGCTCTTGTTACAATATATCTGTTCAGGGATTTTTCTATTTTCCTCTCTAGATGTACTTTCCTTTTCTCCATTCTGCTTTGTGCCCTGAGGTCTGCACAAACTGTGACAAAGGGCTTCCTTGCCCTCTGATGTCTATTTGGTTTTAACTGATGGGAGGATCCAGTGGGAGGTTTGAGGGTAAGAGGAATTATATTCCCCTAGCTTTTCCCTGACAAATGAACTACTTCTCTCTATTGAAGGCCACAGCTCTTCCCAGTTGCCTTTCTATGTTTCTTCACCTAGGAATAGTAATGGCTCCCCAGTGTTGAGAGCCTTTGCTGGCTTGGGGGAAGAAGGAGTTAAACAGCTGCCTATGGCCCATTTCTTCCCCCTTAATGAGGGGATGTTCCTAGAGGAAAGAAAAATCAAAGGAAAAAAATAAAGTATAGTAGACCTGGTCTAATCTATATTGATAACCAACCTCCTGTTAAATAGACTAATGGTATAGAAAGCTTTAAGCAGGATCTCTCTGCTCTAAGATTGTTATTGTTATTAACTACCACAGAATAGGCCCCTGAGTCATGTTGACTCCACGCACAATGGAACAAAACGCTGCGTCACTCCTGTGATTAGTTGAGGATCAGACCGTTGTAATCCATAGGATTTTCACTGGCTGAGTTTTGGAAGCAGATCACCTAGTGATCTTCTTCCTAGTTTGTCGTAGTCTGGAGGCTCCTCTGAAACCTGTCCAGCATCATAGCAACATGAAAGCCTCTACTGATAGACAGGTGGTGACTAATCATGAGGTGCATTGATCAAATCAAACCGGGGTCTCCCACATGAAAGGTGAGAATTCTACCACTGAACGACCACTCTCCCCAAGCTTTAAGATCACCTCGGGTTAAAAAACAAAACAAAATCAAGGGAAAAAAAAAATACTAGAATCTATGGCTCTCTGTAAATGTCATGTAAACTATGTCATTATCTGGGCATAAAATAAGAGATATTCCAAAATCTCAAACCACTCACTGCTATTTAAGGAGGTAGAGTCACTTAGAAACATCACCTTTCAACCTGGGTCACGGAATGCAGCCCAATGTGGAAAGGAAGGACATGGGAAGCAGACTGGATGTCCTAGATTCCTCTGCTTCTCCTTTGCCTCCTGGTTGTCTCTATCCTTGAAGCTGGAAAGAATCTTTTACTCACATGTGCCTGATTTGACCATCCATCCTTCGTGTCAGCCCAGGTTTTCTAAACACTGCCTACACCTTTGTTGAAAGTTCTCTCATCAAATACCCAGTTTGAATGTACCATGACTCTCTGGCTATCAGACTGATAGAGTCTCATTGCTTTTGAGAATTGTTTTTAGCGCTGCTGATTTTTTGGATGGTTTGTTTCTTTACTTAAAACAGCTAAGTGCAAGTACCTATCACTTTCTGTCAGTAAGGCAGCCAATCACCAAATATTTGTAATTTCCATGCCCAGGACTCTTTCTTAAATTATGTGGTAGTTAATAAAATGGATTGTGCATTTTTACTGGAAACAAGACGGATAGATTAAATAAAAATATATATATAACACTACAGAACAACACATTGAAGCATAAAAGATAATGGGCTCTGGAGTCAGACATCTGTGTGATCAAATCTTTGTAATGTGACCTTATTATGTAGCCCGAGGCAAGTTCTTATTTGTGTATGTCCTCAGTTGAAGTAATAATATTGGTTTTATGGGATGGTAGTGGGAATTAAATTTGATAATATTTATGTAAGTGTCTAGAAGTGCTTGGCACACATTAGGCATTCAATGTATTTTCTTCCTTTCTCCCTTCTTTCTAGAGGAATTTACAGAAGGAACATAAATCAACTCAAGATTTAGCTTGGAGAATTCAATTAACCTCTGAAGTTTTTAATAGCTGTAAAATGGGGACATATTACCTCTTGAAAATGTTGTGGATGGCAGCTATTGTTGACTTAGGAATGAGTGACACATGATGAAAAGAAGCCAGTATGAACACCAAAGGTAAGAAGAGGAGTAGAATGTTGTAAGAGTTATTGTAGCAGTCCTTGCAATTGGTCCACAGGGCAGAAGAGGGAGAGAGATGAAGAATGTATGGAGGGGGCACACATCACACAGTCTGATTCAGAAGAGTATGTGGAACAAGGGATATCATTGCTGATGTCAGATGGATCTTGGCAGAGAATACCAGAAAGATGTTTACCTGTGTTTTATTGATTATGCAAAGGCATGTGATTGTGTGGTTCATAACAAATTATGGATAACGTTGTGAAGAATGGGAATTTCAGAATACTTAATTGTGCTCATGCGGAATCTGTACATAGGCCAAGATGCAGTCATTTGAACAGAACAGTGGATACTGCACAGCTTAAAATCAGGAAAAGTATGTGTCCGAGTTGTATCCTTTCACCATACTTATTCAATCTATATGCTGAGTGAATATTCCAAGAAGCTGGACTATATGAAGAAGAACACAGCATCAGGATTGGAGGAAGACTCATCAACAGTCTGTGATATGCAGTTGACACAACCTTGACTGCTGAAAGCGAAGAGGACTTTAAGTACTTACCGATGAAAATCAAAGACTACAGCCTTCAGTATGGATTACACCTTAACATAAAGAAAACAAAAATCCTCACAACTGGACCAATAAACAACATCATGATAAACAGAGAAAAGATTGACATTGTCAAGGATTTCATTTTACTTGAATTCACAATCAATGCCCATGGAAGCAACAGTCAAGAAATCAAACGACGTATTACATTGGACAAATCTGCATCAAAAGACCTCTCTGAAGTGTTAAAAAGCAAAGATGTCACTTTGAGGACTAAGATGTGTCTGACCGAAATCAGGGCATTTTCAATTGCTTCATATGCATGCAAAAGCTGGACAATGAATAAGTGAGACTGAAGAAGAATTCATGCCTTTTAATTATGGTGTTTGCAAAGAATATTGAATATACCATGGACATGCAGAAGAACGAATAAATCCATCTTGGAAGAAGAATAGCCAGAATGCTTCTTAAAAGCAAGGGTAGTGACACTTTGACTCACATACCTAGGACAGGTTATCAGGAGGGACCAGTCCCTGGAGAAGGACATTATGCTTGGTACATACAGTAGAGGGTCCTCTTCAAAGAAGAAGACCCTCAATGAGGTAGACTGACACAGTGGCCCCAACAATTGGTTCAAACATAGCAACAAATTGACTGGATGGCAGCGAGTTTATATATATATATATATATATATATATATAATATATATACATATATATGTATGTATATATACACACACACACACATATACGTATATAAAATGTGTGTATATACATATATACACATGTTATATGCACACACACACTGGAATTTCATAAGTAGAGCAAGGATTGGAGCCAAATGTCTAGCACAAGATTATGATGAATACCCAAGGAACATGATATGTAATGACTAAAATCACAGGTATGAAGAATTTTAATATGACTCTAGTTCAGCAGAGAAATTAGACTGATTTTGATGACTATCAGAAGAAAAATACCAAGACTGCATAGAGCACCTTGTGGATTATTCCACTGAGTTCCTCATGATAAGGGATAAAATGGCACACAGAGACAAAAGGACTGCAATGTATGCATTGTCAGAATTAACCAGAAAATTGAGGAATGGTGGAATGAGAGATGGGAATTAAAGTTTACAGAAAGGTAGAGCCACACAGAGCCTTTGGCTCGATATCAGAGCTCAGCAAATTTTTTCTGTAAAGGGTCAGATAGTAAATATTTTAGGCTTGTGGGACATATGATCTCTGTTGCAACTACTCTACTGTGCCACTGTAGTACAAAAACAACCATAGACAATATGTAAATGAATGCACATGGTTCTGTTCTAACAAATCTTTATTTACAAGAGCAGGTTGTAGGTCAGATTTGGCCAATGGGTTGTAGATTGCTGACTCCTGCACTGAATTCCTCCATCTGATAGAGAAGAGAGGATGGAGCCACTGACAAGTAGTGCTATAAAGGATCGCATTGGGTAGGAAGTTATCAAATACAGAGTTAGGACGCATCCCTGGGTGGCACAAGCGCTCTGCAATTGGATACTAACCTAAAGGTCGGCAGTTTAAATCCACCAGGAACACTGTGGATAAAAGGCCTGGCTATCTGCTTCCATAAACATTGCAACCAAGAAAACCCTATACAGTAGTTCTACTCTGTAACATGCGGGGTGCCATAAGTCAGAATCCACTTGATGACAATGGATTCAGTATTTAGGGCAGATTTGAGAAGTACCTCCAATTCCATGTGAGATTCTACCTTATTTATTTTAGAAGGTTAAGTAAAGGTTTCTAACCCTTCTACCTTACCCCCCCACAATCTAAATCATGAAAGTTATTGTGTATTTCTGGAACTAGAAGGCAAGCAGTCCCAATCTTTAATAATTCTTATGAAAACATTTTGCACAGTTAGAATTTGAATGGACTACACAAGTGTGCAATAGGGAAGAAGAGAGTTAACCATTGTCCAGATGTAGGTTTCTATTTAGGGGTTACTAATGATAACCTTTTACAGGATAAGCTTTTACAGGAGAGCTAGCAACACATCATAGGCGGGCTCAAGAAAGCACCTGAATAGAGCCTGCAGTTATGGAATGTGTTCCAGGCAAGGTGTGGAGAACAAGGACATAGTTGGGCCTGCTGCCGGAAGAAGGAGTGTATAACTTTTGTTACAAAAAAGACTCTATCTATGCAAAATGCATGAAAGTGTGTTATGTAGGAAAGAAGGCAGCTCCATGGGGCCAGATGCACGAATGAAAGGAGACATGAAACAGCTGAGCTGGTCACACCTGCCCCATCAATGCAGCTGTGGGAAGAAGGAAAGTCTTTACAGCTCTGGGAAGAAGGAAAGTCTTTGAAAGGCATTGCCAAAAAGACATGGGAAGAAGATAAAGAAGGTGGGTTTCAGGTTGTAGATGGGATAAATTGCTGAAAGACAGTATAAAGTCACTGGGGTGAAAAATACATAGAGCAAGGCAAGTCAGAGTCGGGGTGGGGAAGCTAATTTCTGCTGAGGAAGGAGACAGACAGGGCCTGGTTCAGTAAAAATAGGTTTGTGTGAGAGCCATGGGAGAGGGCAGTGAGGAGAGAAGACACAGAGGGGAAATGAGGGAAGACAGGAAGAAGGGGATCCCTGCTCCCTCAGAATAGAGGGTTCGTAAGGAGAGCCACAATGAGGATAACTGGGAGGAAATAGCAGAGAATCTGAGCTCAGAGGAAATGGGACAAAGATGTCAAGGGGGAAAATAAAAGGGGGAGTTTAAAGAAAGTCTCAAAAGAGTGTTTCAAGTGACAGGAAAATGTAGCCAAGCATAATTGAAAGGAGGACTATGTACTGCTGCTGGCAGAGGAATAAAGAATTCTGAGGGAAGAAGGGAAGGATGAGGAGAGAGTAAGGGAACAAGCATATATTATATTGGGTTTCTGAGGAACCAGAATCAATGTAGGCTCTGAAAGATTTGAGGGAGATTTGTTTGCTCTACTGGGGAGGAATTATAAATAGTTCATTATCTCTTTCAATCCTGGCTGTTCTCTCAAAAGTATTCTACAAATGTAAGATCGTAAGATATTGTTATATAATCAAATGACTATCCTAAAATACTCACTTTGTACCAAGTACTGAATTTGTCAATGTAATAGAAAAGGTCAAGTTAAGAATGTGTGTATATATATATATCATACACACACGAACATATATATAATGTAAAATTACATGTATCTATACATAAAAATAAAGATTTTAACCAGCAATTATATGCACCTATTAGATACTCAAAAGGAGCTCTGGTGACACAGTGGTTAAAGTGCTTGGCTGCCTACCTAAAGGTGGGTGGTTTGAACCCACCAGCTGCTCTTTGGGAGAAAGATGTGGAGGTCTGCTTCCCTAAGGATCTATAGCCTTGGAAACCCTATGGGGCAGTTCTACTCTGTCCTATAGGATTGCTATGAGTCAGAATCAACTCGATGGCAGTGGGTTTTGGTTTTGGTATCAGATACTCAATACTTTACTAAAATAAATAGGGGATGATAAAGAAGTGAATGATGCATATATGAGTGTGGAATGAGATTCACATAGTATGGATACTGATGCATTGACACGTAGAGGTAGATATCAAAGTAGCACAATTGATCATAATAAGTTTTCACTGATGGGATTAAGAAAACGGGTTTTAGGCTTTATGACTGGCATATGGTTATTGCCAAAGATAACACATTGTCTTTCTTTTATGGGCACCATCACTGCTGAAATTTCTTTTTCATATATTTCAGTTGGTTTTCTTCCATTGGCTATTCGACTTCTTCAGGATCTGAGTTTGAATTTACCTTAGTGTGCCCAGTACAGATGGTTTCTTTTCATCTGCCTCTCATCTATCCACATTACCAAGGAGAAAGCTTGAGCCAGTCCAGGGAACAGACAGCTGCTGGAATACAACAGAATAGGGTAAGAGTGGCAACTGCTCTCCTAAGTGGCATCCCATGTAAAGATCACAGAAATCACTACTATCTTGATTCTATCCCCACAGCAACCACAGTGACACATTCTTGCTGTTTTGTCTTCCTTGTTTTTGCTATTAGGATCACTGGACATTATCATTTAGTGTAAAAATATTGTCTTTAACACTTAGGAACATGCAACACATACAGACAATCTGTCTTAATAAATTAGGTGTTGAATTATTAATATTTCAATCTTTTTAAAATTCATTTTTTTTATTATGATGAAAATATATATAATAAAACATGCCACCTCAACCATTTCTACCTGTACAGTTCAGTGACATGGATTACATTCTTCAAGTTGTGCACCCATTCTCACTATCCTTTTCCAAATCATTCCACCACAACTAACATAATGCCCTGAAAGCATACTCGTGAAAGGACCCCTGGTGGCTCAGTGGTTAAGTGCTTGGCTGCTAACTGAAAAGTTGGTGGTTCAAACCACGGGAAAAAGATGTGCAATCTGCTTCTGTAAAGATTACGGCCTTAAAAACCCTATGGGGAAGTTCTACTCTGTCCTGTAGGGTCACTATGAGTTGGAATTGACTTGATGGCAATGGGAAAGCCGGCTCTCCCTCTCCCGCTTTCTCCAACTCCTGGTAACCACTAATAAACTTTGGTTTCTGTATATTTGCTTATTTCATATAAGTGATATCATACAGTATTTGTCCTTTTGTGACTGACATTTCTCTCAGCATGATGTTTTCAAGATTCATCCATATTGTGGCATACATCAGGATTTCATTTCTCTTTACCACTGAGTAGTATTCCATTGTGTTTAAATGCAACATTTTGTTTATCCATTCATCTATTCGTGGACATTTTGGTCATCTCCACCTTTTGGTTATTGTGAAAAGTGCAACAGTGAACATTGGTATACAGGTTTCTGTTTGCATTTCTGCCTTCACTTCTTCTGGGTATCTACCTAGGATTGGGATTACTGGGTCATATGGTAGTTGCATGTTCCAGTTTTTTAGGAATGTTTCAATTTGTTTATTTTTAAAATAACTATTGTGTTTTTTAAAAAATAAACAAATTAATTAGTTTAGAATTTTAATTAATTAGAATTTGTAATTAATTAATTAGAATTTTTCAGACCATACTCACTCATCTTTCTGCTTCTCTACTTCCCCTTGGCACCTGCATACCACAAATGGCAAAACAGAGTGTCATCATGTCTCTCTTTAATAAACTTAAAGAAGAATTTGTCATCTAAGATTTATCGATTTTACAATCCATCTCATCAATAAGGCACTAAATGAACCCCTTAGAAGATGAGCTTACCTCAGAGATAGGTTTGGAGAAGCACTATTAGGAAATTCTAAAATGTGGTAAATATATGACATAATATGGGAACAATAAATATTACATGATTTTCTGTAACTAGAGATCTATGAACTTTACAAATCTTTCTAACAAAGTATTAGTGTATTAAACAAATGGCTTGTGAACAAATAGAAAAGAGTCATTCATTCATTAATGCATTTATTTAATAAGTGTTTACTGAACATCTGTATGTGCCAGGTGCATTGGCTTAAGTAGACCTTACATACAGTGCTTTTACCATAATCTTTCCTTTAAAAGCTATAAAGCTGATTCATAGCTGTAATTTAATTATATACCTTTTTAGCAGTATTATTATATGAACATGTTTATGAAGCAACAAAGAAAAAAAAACAACTCAGTGTTAACTTTATATCAAATCATCATGGTAGCAGTAATACTGATTGTTAGTTTTTGATACAAAACAAGTTTACTCCTAACTCCTTAAATCACTTATTTTGTGGTTTTAAAAATGCCTGTGTAATTGAAAACATCCTCTGGAAAGTATAGAAGTGTATCTTCTTAAAATTTTTATACAGATTTCAAATCCTGAAGAGAGAAACATTTTCATAATATAATTTTTCAAGAGTTTCTCCTCAGAGTCTAAACTGCTCCAAGTTCAAGACAGTTTTCTCCCTAATCATATGAATATTTTATGTAACTGTAATATTCCATTGTATTAAGATAAATCAAGCTTGTCTCTTCTTTGGACAATTTATCTGATTTAGTCTTCTAATTCGGAGGGAATATACTTTTCTTAGAGCTTAGAATTTCATTGAATTTCTGAGAATAAAAATGCAAGCAACTCATTATTCTTGCCTATGGGGAAAGGAACAAGGGGACATAAATGAAATACAAGGGTAATCCCTAAAACTCATTTTAATGATTACTTTCAGCTCCTTTCTTTAATAAAGCTTCTGTGGTGAGGCTCACAATGAGCTGGCAGGACTGGCTGTGGTTTCACCCCTTCTCCCCAGCTGTGGGCTCACTGGAGCAACTCCTGGGTGAAATGGACTAGAGTCAGGTATCAGAAAGGCAGCAAAGGGGAAGCCTGGTGATGGAACATAAATATACATTAAATTAATCTTTCTCCTCCCTGAGATCCCACAGCACTTTGCTCTATTTCTGTAGTATTCCTTCCCACACTGCTTTATAGTTAGGTGTCTGCCTGGATCCATTGTCATTAATTCATTAAAAAAAAAAAATTTGACTGTTTCCTTTGTGTAAAGTGCTGGGAGTCTGTGGAGAAAAATGAAGATGTCCTATTTGGGCATGCCTTTTTTTTGTATCTTTAAGATACTAAACCACTACCTGCATGTCAGTTTGTTATACTGTGGTGGCTTGCATGTGGCTACGATGCTGTAAGCTATGCCACTGATACTTCACCTGCCCGCAGGGCCACCCATGGTAGACAGGTTTTAGCAGAGCCTCCAAACTAAGACAGACGAAGAAGAGAGGCCTGGCAATGCACTTTTTTCTTTTTTTTAATAATATTTTATTGTACTTCAGGTGAAGGCTTACAGAACAGTTTCTCATGTAACAGTAGTACACATGCTGTTTTATGACTTTGGTTAACAACCCCACAACATTTCAACCCTTTAAATTCTCAGCTTTTTTTTTTTTTTTGGTGAAAATACACATAGCCAAAGATACCCCACCTCAAAACTTTTTACATACACATTTAAGTGACATTGACTACGCTCTTCTAATTGTGCTGTTATTCTCACTTAAGATGAAGGCTTACAGGACAAAATAGCCTCCCATTTAACAGTTACTACAAATGTTGCCCTATGACAATGGTTAACAATCTCACAACACATCAACAGTATCCTTACTCAACCTTGCGTTCCCTATCATCAGCTTCCTACTCCCCTTCTGCCTTCTGGCCCTTGTCACTGGACTCCTGTACCTCGTTAGTCTCATTTGGTTTTACTGGGCTGTCCACTCCCAGGCTGAACAGTGAACCTCGAAGGTAACTTCACCACTGAGCTAAAAGGGTGTCTGGGGGCTATACTCTTGAGGTTTCTCCAGTCTCCTTTAGGCCAGTAAATCTGGTCTTTTTTTTTGTGAGTTAGAATTATGCTCTACATCCTTCTCCAGCTCTGTCCAGAACCCTCTGTTGTGATCCTGGTCAGAGCAGTCAGTGGTGGTAGCCGGGCACCATCTAGCTGTACTGGACTCAGTCTGGTGGAGGCCTTGGTAGCTGTGGACCATTAGTCCTTTGGACTAATTCTTTCCTTGTATCTGGTTCTCTTCATTCTCCCTTGCTCCCGAAGGGATGAGACCAGTGGAGTATATTAGATGGCCACTTACAGACTTTTAAGACCCCAGACACTACCCACCAAGGTAGAATGTAGAGCATTGTCTTTATAAGCTGTGTCATGCCAATTGAGCTAGATGTTCCCCGAGACCATGGTCCCCAGAGCCCTCTGTCCAGCAAGTCAGTCCCTCAAGGAGTTTGGATATGTCCATGGGGCCTCCATGACCTTTCCTTGTGCAGGTTGTGTTAGCTTCCCTTGTATTGTGTACTGTCTCACCTTTCACCCAAGACACCACTTATCTATTGCCTATTTAGTATTTCCCCCCAACATCCCCTCCCATCCCTGGTAACCAACAAGGATTGTGACATTTTGCATGTGAACTTTTTCATGGGTTTTTACAATAGAGGTCTCATACAATATTTGTCCTTTTGTGATTGACGTATTTCACTCAGCATAATGTCCTCCAGTTTCATCCATGTTATGAGATGGTTCACAGATTCCTTGTTGTTCTTTCTCGTTGCATAGTACTCCATTGTGTGTATGTACCATAGTTTGTTTATCCATTCATCTGTTGATGGGCATCTACGTTGTTTCCATTGTTTTGCTACTGTGAACAATGCTGCCACAAACATAGGTGTGCATCTGTCTATTCGAGTGACAACTCTTATTTCTCTAGAATATATTCCTAGGAGTGGGATTGCTGGATCAAATGGTATGTCTATTTCTAGCTTTCTGAAGAAACGCCATATCATTTTCCAAAATGGTTGTATCATTTTGCATTCCCACCAGCAGTGTATAAGAGATCCCATCTCCCCGCAGCCCCTCCAACATTTGTTATTTCCAGTATTTTTGATTCATGCCAGTAATGCCGGGGTGAGATGGTATCTCATTGTGGTTTTAATTTGCATTTCTCTAATGGCTAGTGAACGCGAGCTTTTCCTCAGGTGTCTGTTGGCCGTTTGAATGTCTTCTTTGGTGAAGTGCCTGTTCATTTCCTTTGCCCATTTTTTAATAGGATTGTTGGTCTTTTTGTTGAAGAGGTGTTGGATTTTCTTGTAGATTATGGAGATTAGACCTTTGTCTGATTTGTACAGTCCAAAAATTTTTTTCCCAGTCTGTAGGTTCTCTTTTGACTCTTTTGGTGAAGTCTTTGGAAGAGCATAGGTGTTTGATTTTTAGAAGATCCCAGTTATCTAGTTTATCTCTTGGGTTTTGTGTGTTGATGGTTATGGTTTGTATCCTGTGAATGCCATGTATTAAGGCCTGAAGTGTTGGTCCTATTTTTTATTCTATGAACTTTATAATTTTAGGCTTTATATTCAGGTCTTTGATCCATTTTGAAGTAGTTTTTGTATACAGTGTGAGGTATGGGTCCTGTTTCATTTTTCTGCAAATGGATATCCAGTTTTGACAGCACCATTTGTTAAAAAGACTGTCTTTTCCCCATTTGATGGACTTTGGGCCCTTGTCAAAATCAGGTTACCGTAGATCGATGGATTTACATCTGGGTTCTCAATTCTGTTTCATTGGTCAATGTATTTGTTGTTGTACCAGTACCAGGCTATTTTGACTACTGTAGCTGTATAGTAGGTTCTCAAGTCAGGTAGTGTGAGTCCTCCAACTTTATTCTTCTTCTTCAGTAGTGCTTTACTTATTCGGGGCTTCTTCCCTTTCCATATAAAGTTAATAATTAGTTTTTCCATCTCTTTGAAGAATGTTGCTGATATTTGGATAGGGATTGCATTGTATTTGTAAATTCCTTTGGGTAGAATTCACATTTTCACAATGTTGAGTCTGCCTATCCATGAGCATGGTATGTTTTTCCATTTATGTAGATCCCTTTGGGTTTCATGCAGTAGTGTTTTGTAGTTTTCTTTGTATAGGTCTTTTACGTTCCTGGTCAGATTTATTCCTAAGTATTTTATCTTTTTAGGGGCTATTGAAAATGGTATTGATTTCCTGATCTCCTTTTCATCATTCTCCTTACTGGTGTATAGGAATCCAACTGATTTTTGAATGTTTATCTTGTATCCTGCTACTGTGTAGAATCTTTCTATTAGTTTCAGTAGATTTCTCATGGAATCTTTAGGGGTTTCTATGTATAGTATCATATCATCTGCAAACAGGGAGAGTTTAACTTCTTCATTACCAGTTTGGATGCCCTTTATTTCTTTCTCTTGCCTTATTGCTCTAGCTAGAACTTCCAGCCCAATGTTAAATAGGAGTGGTGATAAAGGGCATCCTTGTCTTGTTCCTGTTTTCAAGGGGAATGTTTTCAGCCTCTCTCCATTAAGAATGATGTTGGCCATTGGTTTTTCATAGATGCCCTTTATTACATTGAGAAATTTCCCTTCTATATTGAGAGCTTTTATCAGGAATGGGTGTTGGACTTTGTCAAATGCCTTTTCTGCGTCAATTGAGATGATCATGTGATTTTTTTCTTTCCTTTTATTTATGTGGTGAATTACGTTGAGGGATTTTCTAATGTTAAACCATCCTTGAATACCTGGTATGAATCCTACTTGGTCGTGGTGTCTTATTTTTTTGATATGATACTGAATTCTATTGGCTAGAATTTTGTTCAGAATTTTTGCATCTATATTCATGATAGATATTGGTCTGTAATTTTCTTTTTTTGTGATGTCTTTGCCTGGTTTTGGTATCAGCGTTATGCTGGCTTCATAGAATGAATTTGGAAGTGTTGCTTCCTCTTCTATGCCTTGAAATAGCTTGAGTAGAACTGGTACAAGCTCTTCTGTAAACGTTTTGTAGAATACTCCAGTGAAGCCATCTGGGCCAGGGCTTTTTTTGGTTGGGAGTTTTTTTTATTAACTTTTCAATCTCTTCTCCTGTTATGGGTCTGTTCAGATTTTGAACATCACTTTGTTGTAGTTTGGGTAGGCCGTGTGTTTCTAGATATTTATCCATTTCTTCTAGGTTTTCAAATTTGTTGGAATATAGTTTTTCATAATATTCTGTTATAATCCTTTTTATTTCGGTTGGGTCTGTTGTAATGTCCCCCATTTCATTTCTTATTTGGGTAATTTGTGTCCTCTGCTGTTTTTCTTTTGTCAGTCTGGCCAGCAGTTTGTTGATTTTGTTGATTTTTTCAAAGAACCAACTTTTGGTTTTGTTGATTCTTTCCATTGTTTTTCTGTTCTCTATTTCATTTATTTCTGCTCTGATCTTTACTATTTCCATTCTTCCAGTGGTTGTAGGCTTTTTTTGCTGTTCTCTTTCTATTTGTTTGAGTTCTGTAGTTAATATTTTGATTTTGTCGCTTTCTTCTTTTTTGATATGTGCATCTATTGCTATAAATTGTCCTCTGAGGACTGCCTTTGCTGTGTCCCAAAGGTTTTGGTATTATGTGTTTTCATTTACATTGTTTCTAGGAATTTTTTGATTCCATCTCTGATTTCTTCTATTACCCATTGATGTGTAAGCAGAGTATTATTCAGTTTTCATGTAGTTGATTTTTTTTCCTTGCTCTTTCTAGTGTTAATTTCTACCTTGATGGCATTGTGGTCAGAGAAGATACTGTGAATTATCTCATCATTTTGGATCTTTTTGAGGGTTGCTCTGTGGCCTAAGATGTGGTCTATTCTGGAGAACGTTCCATGTGCATTGGAAAAGAATTTGTACTTTGCAGCAGTTGGATGGATAGTTCTATATATGTCTATGAGGTCCAGTTGGCTGATTGTGTCCTTTAGGTCTTCTGTATCTTTGCTGAGTTTCTTTTTAGTTGTTCTGTCCGTTACTGAGAGTGGTGTGTTGAAATCTCCTACTATCATTGTGGAACTGTCAATTTCTCTTTTCAGTGCTGTTAGAGTTTTTTTTATGTATTTTGGAGCCCTGTCATTGGGTGCATAGATATTTATTATGGTTATGTCTTCATGATGGATCGTCCCCTTTATCATTATATAGTGTCCTTCTTTGTCTTTTATGGTAGATTTTGTTTTAAAGTCTATTTTATCTGAGATTAGAATTGCCACTCCTGCTCTTTTTTGGTAGTTGTTAGCTTGATATATTTTTTTCCAACCTTTGATTTTTAATAAATTCACATCTTTGTTTCTAAGGTGTGTCTCTTGTAGACAGCATATTGATGGATCCTGTTTTCTTATCCATTCTGCCACTCTCCGTCTCTTTATGGGTGCATTGAGTCCATTTACATTCAGTGTAATTATTGATAGATGGAATTTGTTGCTGTCATTTTGTAGTGCTTTTATTTGTGATGCTGAAGTTTTCTTTGTTCTTCTTACTCTCTTGCGCTGAGTTACTTTTGTTTGTGGATTTTGTGTTCATTTCTTTTGTTTTTGCTGAAACTTTATGTTTTTTGTCTGTATTTTTATGAGTTGCTTTGTTAACTTTCTTTATGGTTACCATGAATTTTACCCTTATCTTTATAAGTTTGAAGCAGTCTACCCTTACTTGGTATCGCCTTGCCTTCCTCTCCATTAGAAGGTTCTATACCTATGCCGTTTATACCCTCTTTCATTGTTTTGATGTTGTTGTCATCCTTTGATTGATTGCTCTGATTCCCTGTTGTATTTCTTTTGGTTTTTGATAGTCCTCGAGAGTTCACTTCCTAGAATGGTATCTGGTTCATATGATCCTGCGTCCTAGGTCCTGCCTGAGGGTTGAAGCTGTTTGTCCTCAGATCGAAGAACTCCCTATAATAATTCTTGTAAGTTTGGTTTGAATTTGCATATTCAATTTGTTTCTGTTTAACTGGAAATGATCTAATTTCACCATCAAATTTGAACGAGAGTTTTGCAGGATATATTATTTTTGGCTGACAATTTTTTTCTTTCAAGATTTTATATATGTCATCCCACTGCCTTCTTGCCTGCATGGTTTCTGCCGAATAATCTGAGCTTAGTCTTATTGTTTCTCCTCTGTATGTGACTTCTTGTTTTTCACGAGCTGCTCTCAGGAGTCTTTGTCTTTAATTTTGTCGAGTGTGAATATGATATGTCTTGGTGATTTTCTTTTGGGGTCTCTTCTATATGGGGTTCGTTGAGCTTCTTGGATGGCCAGCTTTTCATCTTTCATGATATTGGGAAGGTTTTCTGTCAGCAGTTCCTCAATGATCCTTTCTGTGTTTTTTGTTTTCTCCCCCTGTTCTGGGATGCCAATCACTCTTAAGTTTTTGCTTTTAATTGTGTCCCACATAACTCTCAGGGTCTCTTCATTTTTCTTTGTTCTTTTTCTGAAACAGAGTTGTATCCAAGTGTTTGTCTTCAGTTCCACTGATCTTGTCTTCCACGGTTTCAAATCTACTTCTCAGCCCTTCTATGACATCATCCATTTCTGAAATCTTGTTGTTTATCTTTTGGATTTCTAATTGTTGTTTTTGTATAATTTCTAGTTGTGAATTTATTGTGGCATTTTGTTCCTGCATCATCTTCCTGATTTCTTCCAATTTTTTGTCTGTATTTTCCATAAATTTGTCTATTTTTTCCTCATGTTTCTCAGCTTTTTGCCTCAGTTCTTGGAAAATTCTGAGTATTAGTGATTTGAGTTCCCTCTCAGGTACTTCTAGTGCATTTTCTTCCACAGGAGAGTTATCTGGTGTTTTAATTTGGACGCCTATTGGAGCCATCTTGTCTTGTTTTTGTAAATGTTTTGATATTGTTTGCTGTTTTCAGGGCATTCAGTAGATATTTCTCTCATTTATTGATTGTAGATTTTTTTTGTTTCATCCTTGTGGTACAGCTGGGCAGGTCTAGCTGAAGAGGAGCCACTGGGACGGGTTGTTTGTGGCACTCACCGCAGCCACCAGGAAGGTCGGTAGTCAGTGCCGGGCAGGTTGCAATAGGGCGTGCCTGCACAGCTTGGTGGTGTGATGTCAAGTGCACGGTGCAGGTAGGCAGGATGCAGCGGGGAGATGGTTATGTGTGAAGCTAAGCTGGATATGGGAGAGTGGAGAGAGGAGCAGGAACAAAAAAGCATACAAACAAAAAAGAACGGTAGTGGAGCTTGCCGTTGGAATGGACAGATGAGAGACTATGGGATGGAGAAAACCAGAAGGGGGAAGAGAAAGAAAAGACAAGAATGAACAAATAAAAATCAGAAAAGTTAAAGAACTGCAAAGTTCCCAGGGATCCCACTGATTCAGTTACGAGGTCTGGGGAAGTCGGTCTCAGGTTTTACAGCACAGCCTGGCCAGAAGGCACAGATGCATACAACGCCTGGTATTCAGGGATCAGAAAGAGAAGGAAGAGATAGAGAGACAAGAATTTGAGCAATGAAGAAAGACAAAAGGGAAAAAGAGGGAAAAGTAAACAAAACTAATCAAAAAAGAAAAAAATTAAATTAAATTAAGTTAAAAAAAAAAAAAAAGCAACACCAGAGGTCAATGAATGGCACTCAGAGAGCCAGCCAGTGCGGGCTGGTGTTTCTGGATAAGAGACTGTGTCCGTGGGAAACAGAGGAGGCTGAGTGTGAGTGAAGAAGTGTGGAGAGTGGTAAAGCATATATCACAAATTGCCTGTGCTCTGGGGACCCTCAGAAAGGAACAAAGAGGGTGCACAGAGCCAGGTACCCGAGTGAAAGGGGGGAGAGGCAGCAAGAGGTGAGCAAGAAACCAAAAGAAGGAGGAGAAAAAGAAAAAAAAAAAAAAAAGCAGCACCAGCAGCCAACCAACGGCACCCAGAGAGCCGCCTGCCTGGGCGTGCGGCCTCGTTGCAGCCAGTGGCCCTGGGTCAAGAGATTGCGGCCGTGGGAATCAGAGGAGCAAACGAATAAAGGCCAGGGATCTCACCAGCGCAGCAGCCCAGACCTGGAAGCAGCCGCACTCCCAAACGTAGCCCTACAGCCCCTCAGGAAAGGGCAAAGACGGCGCTCGGAGCCAGGCACCTGAGGAAAAGGAGGGGGAGTCAGCGAGAGGCAAGCGAGAAACCAAAAGAAGTAGAAAAAGCAACACCAGCAGCCAACAAACGGCACCTAGAGAGCCGCCCACACAGACGCGCGGAATCCAAGCAGCCGGAGGTCCCGGGTCAAGAGACTGTGGCCACGGGAAGCAGAGGGGTAAATGAACAAAGGCCTCGGGATCTCACCAGCGCAGCAGCCCAGACCTGGAAGCAGCCACACGCCCGAATGCAGCCCCACAGCCCCGCAGGAAAGAGCAAAGATGGCGCTCGGAACCAGGCACCCTATCAAAAGGAGGAGGAGGAGGCAGAAAAAGCAACACCAGCAGCCAACAAACGGCATCCAGAGAGCCGCCAGCCCCGGCGTGCAGAATCCAAGCAACCGGCACCCCCCGGCCCAGGGACCTTGGCCACGAGAAGCAGGGGAGCCCCAGCCGGGGCGAAGAGGGGTGGGGGGTGGGAAAGCGCACACCGCAAATTACCGGTTGTTTTGTCTCCCACTGGATGCTCCGCGAGGCTGCTCTCCTGTTCTTCCATTTGCTGGTCTCCGATAGGAGTCCAAGATGGTGGATCCGCGCTGCGTTAGCTGGTAGGGGACCTCTGCGTGAATCTCTCTTTGCTCTCCGTTCTCTCTCAGTATTCTAACTCCGTTTGGTGTTTGGCTGAGTTCTTTATCTCTGCATTTGATGTTCTAGGGTTTCAGGATTGTTGATTCTGTTTGGCTTAGTTTTTCGGATCTTTGCTGTGGAGAGATGGCGTGGTACTTCTGCCTAAAGCGCCATCTTGCCGGACTCTGCAATGCACTTTTGAGAATTAGCCAATGAAAACCCTGTGGATCACAAGAGAATACTGCCCAATATAGTTCTGGAAGATGAGCCCCCTAGGTTGGAAGGCACTCAAAATACACAGTGACCACAGCAATGGACTCGATGATTGTGAAGATGGTGCAAGACTGGGTAAGTTTCATTCTGTTGTATGTGGAGACCCTTGAGTTGGAGCCAACTTGATGGAAGTTAACAACAGCAACAACAAGGTACTAAAATGGACAGGAAATTCCATGGATTCAACCTATGGGTGAAACATTGCCAGCTAGAGCAGCAATGAGGCACTGAATGGAGTTCTTCCCAGGCCTCCTGCATACACTTCTTTTGATTCCACTGTGATTTACATTTGTCTGTGAGCAGGTTTGGTTTTCTGGGTATTTTTTCTGCTTCATTTCTGCTTTTGTGACAGAAGAGTATTGGTGTAGCCTTTTTGAATTTATGATCTTATTTTCTAAATTTTCCTATTACCATGAATGTTCACCTCTGGTTTCAAACTAGCAGAGGCCTAGCTTTAGACTTGTCTATAGACCGTTCTTATGCCCCAACTCAGCTCAGCCCTTCTTAGAGTTCTATGTCTTCACACCAACACTTGATTAATGGTTCATCTCACCTAATTATATCCAGTGACTCAGCTATACACACATGCGCACATACATACACACACAGTACACATCTTAGTACTATCACCCATTTCTGTTGAGTCAATTCTGACTCATAGTGACCCAATAAAGACAAAATCTGAGAATAACTAAAATATCTTTCAAGAGTGGATTGGTTAAATAAATTATGATACATCCACATGAAGAAATTCAGTACAAAAATTTGACATCATATTTTAAAATAATATTTAAATAATATAAAAGTACTATTAATATTCAATGATAAAATAAAAAGATAAAATGTATGTATAACCCAAACTAAACCTGTTGCCATCGAGTCAATTCCTACTCATAGCCACCTTATAGGACGGAGGAGAACTACCACCATAGGGTTTCCAAGGAGTGGCTGGTGTATTTGAACTGCTCACTTTTTGGTTAGCAGCTGAGCTAACCACTGCACCACCAGGGCTCCAAATGTATGTATAGTAACACCTAATTTTAACTTAACTAAATAGATAAATGGTAAGTAGATACACACATGATTATCAGGAAATTATGAGAAAAACATACCTAAATCATATTTTTTTTTTTCCCCTTTACATTCTTCTGGGAGTCCCTGGGTGGCACAAATGGTTAAGTGCTTGACTACTGACTGAAAGGTTGTCAGTTTAAACTTACCTAATGATGTCTTGTAAGAAATGTCTGGTGATCTGCTTCTGAGAAGTCACAACCATTGAAAACCCTACGGAGCACAATTCTACTCCAACGCACTTGGGGTGGCCATGAGTTAGAATTGACTCAATGGCAACTAATAATAACTGGTAATATTCTTCCATATTTAGCATTTATTATGTTTATAATCAGATAAAGTACATTTTAGTTAGCAAGTAAAGGAGTTTACTGTCTCATAGAAGTAGAATTAAATAATTTATTCAACAAGCATTTTTGAGTACCTACCACAGGCAGGCACTATGATAGATATTAAAGAATCAAAATAAACAAGCTCCTGCCTTCTTTGATTTTAGATTGGTGAATACTGATAAATAGATGATTATCATGTCTTGGAAGGATCCCTGGTAGTGCAATAGTTAAAGCATTTGGCTGCTAACCAAAAAGTTGGCAGTTGGAACCCACCAGAGGGAAAGAAATAGTAGTCTACTTCTGAAAAGATTATAGCCTTGGAAAGCCTGTTGGGCAGTTCTACTCTGTTCTGTATGGTTGCTATGAATTGGAATTGACCACAACAGGTTTCATAGGGCTTTGGCCTGTATCTTACCTATAGTAAATGTCCAATAAATGTTTATTTAATAATCAGGGGAGAAATAATTAAGGAATGGCTGTACAAATAAGTCCTGGAAAGGACTAAATGTTAAAATTGCCCATTGTCACCAGTGCCACCTGTGAGAGACAGCATGGGCAAAGTGGAAAGAGCCAAAAGTTTTAACCAGTTGCCATTAAAATGTCATATTTTACAAAATTTCCAGAACCATAGTTATGTCAATGCATTGTTTAAGCCCCTCCCAGCGCCTTGGAAGAGGCTCATACACATGTGAGGCCTTGAGCTCCATTAGCTTCATGGTAGACCTGCCGCTGGTTGGGGTACATTGGGGTACCTGATTTTGAGACACTAAGACATTAAAGGCAAGGAGGGAAAATCAGGGCTGCATTAAAGAGGGAATGTGAATTTTTCATTTTGTTATCCAAAAAAGTTAGATACCTCACACAATTGTATTTATTTTCTACTGTTGAAGGAATTACTACAGATTTAGCAGCTTATAACAACACCTATTTATTATTTTACAGTTCTATAGGCCAGAGGTCTCAGTGGCTCTGCTGGTTCTCTGCTCTGGACCTCACAAGGCTGAGAAGGCATTGGATGGATGGGCTCTTATCTGGATGGTCTAGGGAAGGATCCACTTCCAGGCTCATTCAGGTTGTTGGCAGAATCCAGTTCCTCATGGATACAAGTCTGAGGTCGCAGTTTTCTTTCTGGCTAACAGCCAGGGCCCTTTCTGCTTCTAAAGGCTTCCTGCACTCTTTCTCACATAACCCTCTCCATCTTTAAACCAACAGCACTTAGAGTTTTTGTTCTGAGTATCTCTGACTTCTCCTGAAACTTTTGTCATCAGCTGTAGAAAACTATCTGATTTTAAGGGCTCAGGTGATTACATCAGGACCACCAGATTATCTCACTACTGTGCCATATAACATAACATAATCGTGACAGGGCTATTTCATCATATTCACAGGTTCTGGGGATTAGAGAGGACATCTCTGGGGAACATTCTAGAGATTCTGTCTGCCACATACATTAAACAGAAAACAAGGTTTCTATCCTCCCTGATTACTGAGTTCCTCTCCTGGGCCAGGTAATTCACTATATAGTTTACATGTATTATTCCATTTAGTCCTTCTAGCAAGCCTACGAAGTTAGTGTTAACCTGTTAGAAGTCAAGAAATCATACACACTTCATTTACAAGTGCAGAAGAAATGTACATTTTTTTTCTTGAGCTGATCTAACCTTCCTGAATTAAATTATTTTATTTAGCCCAGTAACCTTAATAATTCAAAAAAGTTTCAGCATAAAGCTTTTCAGCATCTTTTTAATAACATGCAGTCTTACAGAGTTTCTCCCCTGCTCTTCTCCTTTCCATGATGTTAGTTGCTGATATAAGGGAGACGTGTAGCTTGCCATTAGTTTTGCTTGGTACCTGGGTGTTCTGCTGGCAAATGTTGCTGAAGCTTCTAGCTCCCCTCTTTGTCACCTCTCTCTCCCCTTTTCTCACTCTCTAGTCTTCTCTTTCTATACTCTCCTCTAGTCTTCTCTTTCTTCTATTCCCTCTTTTCCCTCTCTCCCCTCATGTCTCCTCTTCTGCTCATTCATCTGCACTCTGGACTCTGCCTTGTGAAACCCTTGCTAGCACTGTGAACATCCTGATTTGGAAAGCAATCTCTTTGATGTTGAGGTTCCCGTATCTCATCAAATGCACCTTTGCTTTGAGGTTATCTGCTGAGAGAGGGAGACTGAGAGGTACATTAGACTACTTAATTTCTTGTGTCCTGTTGCCCTTCTTTCCCCGTAATCCTCCGGAGTCTAAAGAGGAGGGAGATTCTTTTCTTCACCTCTCTTTTCTGTCTGTACATCCACATTGGAAGGAGTGTGTTCCACTTTCTCTGTATTATACCCCCATTCTTCACTGTCAGGCTTTAATGGGGATTGGGTGTATGAGTGTGAGACAGATCAGGGCAGTTTCTCAGCCTTAGCACTATTGACATTTTGAGCTGCATAATTCTTCGTTGTAGGATGCTTTCCTGTGCATTGTAGGCATCCCCCTCCTGTACCCATTAGATGCCAGTAGCACACACCCCCTCCAGTTGTAACAACCAAATAGGTCTCTAGATATGGCCAAATGCCCCCCAAAACACCAAAAGCCAAACCCGTTGCTGTCAAGTTTATTTCGGCACATAGTGACCCTGTAAGACAGAGTAGAACTGCCTCATAGAGTTTTGCAGGAGTGGCTGGTGGTTTCGAACTGCGGACCTTTTGGTTAGCAGCCATAGCTCTTAACCACTGCACCATCAGGGCTCCAAAACAGTGTCTGCCTCCCCCTCGGGGAATCTAACCCTGGTCTCCCGGGTGACAGGCAGGGATACTCACCACTATACTAATGAGGACAGTAAACCAGGGGATCAAAATCACTTTATTTGAAAACCGCTGGTTTAGAAATAAATGAGTTTCCCCGCAATCAGTTCCAATTCAGGGATACTCTATGTGTGTCAGAGTAGAACTGTATTCCCTAGGGTTTTCAATGGCTGATTTTTTGGAAGTAAATCACCTGGCCTTTCTTCTGAGGCACCTCTGAGTGGACTTGAACCTCCGACCTTGAGCGCATTAACCATTTGCACCACGTAGGGACAATGGTTTAGAGATAAAGCTAAATGAAATGAGGGCATTAAAAACCGTATACCCATTAGCCTTCCTATCTTCAGGTTTAAAATTTGTAAAAGGTCAAATAGTTCTTAAACAGCAGATCAGGGAGTCATACACAAGTGAAATGCCATCTTCATTGCCAATAGGGAGTCACACCTCTCACTCCAGCCTTGTGGAGTCCAAGCCTGCTGAGCATCTGGCAACATCAGCCTCATGGATACCTGAAGGGAAAAAAGTGCAGACTGGGAAGAAAGAGCACAGTGAGAATAAATTTGCTAACTCACAGCCCTTTTGAACACCTGCCCGCTTCTACGAGGTGCTCATCAAACTGACTTGGTTGGAAATGACCCCTGGAGGAGGGGAAGGCAGAGTATAGGTAGAATCTCAAGGTGCTTGATTGTATGAGACTCAAAAACTGCAATGATTCAAGAGGCACTTCACTTCTTAGACTGGAATGCCACTGAGGAGTGCATACAGCATGGATGCACTTAGACAGAGCACTTCTTATGTCTTCAGCAACAACAGTGTTTTAAACAAAAGGTGTTAGATCTTTAAAAGAGCCTTTTCTGACTTTATTTACATGCTCAGAAACCTGAGACCTAGCCTGAAGTCAGGGGTATGACATTGTCATCTCTACCATCCCAGTGCCCAGCACAGGGCCTGGCACTGAGTAGGTGCTTGAAATACTTTTATTAGATAAATTCCTGCTGGCCTAGTGTCAGCTCCTCTTGACACTTTTCAGTTGCCACATGTGCCATCCTGCAATTAGGTTTCCTCTCTCCCCTTTTCTACCCGTTCCTTCTTAAAAATGAAAGTGTGAAGTTTGACCTACAGTTACTGTTGACCCAGAGGTGGAGAGTTCTGCCCTTGGGCAAGTGAAAGCGTTCTCCTGTGGATGACAGCCAGGGAGAGCTCTGTGAAGAGGCACAACTTTTGGAAAGGGCTAGGTTTTCATTAGCAAGATGGATCTGCAAAGGAACACCTATAAATGATAAAGCCTGTGCTCTGAATTTAGAAAGACTTGGGCTCAAATGGCAGCTTCATGGCTCACTGGGCAAGTCACGTAACCTTTCTAAGTTTAGTTTCTTCTTTTGCAAAATGAAGAAAGTTTCAAGCAAAATTGAGAAATTTAGTTGAATTAATGAGTATAGCACAGTTATCTTACTAAAAACTCAAACCAAACCCATTGCTGTCAAGTTGATTGCAACTTACGGCAACCAAATTGGAGTACATCTGTGAATCTTCAAATTCAGAAATAATGATAGATCATAATTTCCCTCAGAAAACTTATGTTTTTTGGCTATGAACAATCAATTTTTTATGATCTTTACACCTTGTTTAGTAGTTGCCTTGCTTTTCAGAGTTTTTTTCCCCTACAAATAAAGTATTTGAGCCACCTAATTAAAGATTTTGCTTATGTGACAATGAAAATAAAACACAAAAGATATCCTGAGATAATTTTAATATTTTATTTTCCTTCACTTGGCTCATTCACTAATTAATTACCTCCTTTCTCACACTGCAGACCTGGTGGTGAAATGGTTAAGAGCTCAGGAAGCTAACCAAAGGTCAATGGTTCGAATCCAACATCTGCTCCTTGGAAACCCTATGGGGGCAGTTCTACTCTGTCCTGTGAGTTAGAATTGACTCTATGGCAATGGGTTTTTTTTCTCTCACACTGACCTTATAGCAAGTCCCATCAAAATTATGCCTCAGCAAAATAAACCCATCTCACTTGTGGATTTTGGGGTGGCTTAAGGAGAGTAGGAATTGTCAGCAGTACATCAGGAGGCAGTAGAGTGCGATTCTCTCAGGGGACTCTGTGGACATACCACTTGAGTTGACTCCCATTTCCACAACTGCCTGTGTGACCTTGGGCTCAACTGTTTTCTGCTTCAGCATCTCATCTGTGAAATGGGGATGATAATAATAGTACCTACCTTGTTAAATTGTTGAAAGGACAGAAAGAGTTAATTCATCTGAAGACGTTTGAATAGTGTCTGAACTGTAGTAACCAAACCAAAAACCAAACCCATTGCCATCAAGTTGATTCTGACTAATAGCAACCCTATAGGACGGAGTAGAACTGCTCCATAGGGTTTCCAAAGAGCACCTGTTGGATTCAAACTGCTGACCTTTTAGGTAGGAGCCATAGCTCTTAACCACTACACCACCAGGTTTTCCCTGAACTATAGTAGATACTCCATAAATATTCACTCTTACCATTTGTGGATAGTAGGGGCTTACTTTTTTAAAAAAGTATATTTTAATAGGAACAAAGAATGGTTTCCATAATTTTCCCTGCACCCCACCTTTCACACACATACTTGCAACATACACCCTCCCTGAGCACAGCAGCCTGTTCCTCCTCATAGATCCTGATGATATGTACTCCTTGAGCTCCAGGTTATAAATTGAATCCAGCAATGACAAATAGTTCTCAATTTTCAGGCAAACTCTGAACAATTGTATTAACTGCCTGAAATGCATTTTGATAAGATTTCTGTCATGGAGTGAATTGTGTCCCCCAAAAATATGTGTCAACTTGGTTAGGCCATAATTCCCAGTATTGTGTGGTTGTCCTCCATTTTGTGAGTTGATGTAATTCTCCTATGTGTTGTAAATCCTAATCTCTGCCTATGGTTAATGAGGCAAGATTAGGTTATGTTACAGAGGATTAGGTTGAGATGCAACACACTTACTCAGGTCACTGCCCTGATCTGATGTAAGGGGAGTTTCCCTGGGGTGTGGACTGCATCACCTTTTATCTTACAAAAGATTAAAGGAGAGAGAAACAAGGAAGAAGATATGGACCTCATACCACCAAGAAAGAAGCACTGGGAGCGGAGTGTGTACTTTGGACCCAGGATCCCTGCACTGAGAAGCTCCTAGACCACGGGAAGATTGATAACAAGGACCTTTCCCAGAACTGACAAGAACAGAAAGACTTCCCGTAGAACCATTGCCCTGATTTCAGACTTCTAGCCTCCTAAACTGTGATACAATAAATTTCTCTTTGTTAAAGCCATCCACTTGTGATATTTCTGTTACAGCAGCACTAGATAACTAAGACAGTTTCCAAAGCCATGTCCTGATTCAGTGGGAAAGAAGTCTTGCAATGGATTAAGAATATCTGCCATGAGTGGAAGAAAAGGAAGGGCTATATATGTTCTATTTGTGAATTTGTCCATGGTTCTTTACACATGATGGTGGATGCAAGGCAACATTTCTTAAAATTACACAGCTTGAGAAAGATCTTAACTATGTCCTATATAAAACTACATTTGCTACCTCTAGAGCCCAATTTAGCCATCGATGTGGACTCCAAGGGCAGATGTGCCAAGGCAGGTGCTAGGAGCTATCCGTCCAGGTGCAGGTAATAACAGGGTGCAGTGCCTGTGAAGAATTTAATAAAAAATAAAATAAAATAATGCAAAAATTGGCCTTTTTTATTGTCACTGTATTCTAGCAATTCTAAACAATGTCAGTAAAAATATATTCCTCTCTGAGAAAAGCATATTGCTGGTCTAAGTGTTAAACTAACACTGTGGTTACTGTGGAGTTTTTAATTAGATAGATATATAGATGATAGGTAGATAGATGGATGATAGATATGTATACATGGATATATATGCATGTATATACATATATATATATATATATATATATATGACTCAAATTAACATGTTTTTATTATCTATCCTTTAATAAACATTGTATTATACTGGAAGTTTATTTGGAAAACCCCCAGTTATACAGTTGGCCTCAGACATATGTGGACTTATCTACACATTTATTTTGAGAGTTTATGCTCATCCAACACGTGATTCGTGTCTCCTGTCCCTGTAGATTTGGAATAAACAATGATAGCACAGGTATTGTAAGGATGAAGGAATGAATTTGCTTCAATTCGTCATTCAAGGTGCAAATCATTTGTGAACTTTGTTAAATTCACTCTTTTGAAAGCATGTTTTTAATGCCCTTTTATTTCTCCTCCAGTCCTTTTGGGAGTCCATGGGACATGCAGACAGTTAACATTCTCGCTCAGCTGCTAATCAAAAGTTTGGAAGTTCGAGTCCACCCAGAGGTGTCTCAGAAGAAAGCTTGGCTATCTACTTCTGAAAAATCAGTCACTGAAAACCCTGTGTTGCAAGTTCTATTCTAACACATGTAGGGTCACCATATGTTGGTGTCAACTCAGTGGCAACTGGGTTAGGTTTTTTTTTTAATCCCTTTTAAAAATTTTTTCAGTTAAAATTATTAATCCTTTATTTATTTATTTTTATTATTGTTATTATCATTTACTGACATGGCTGTATATACAAAATTCAATAAAATGTCACTGTGTTTGTTTTCTGGCTGTCATTATCATTTTCATGATTAATACTGAAAATAATTTAGTCATATGGAGGGGGGAGTGCTGAAAACTACCCCCTTTAAGTGTCAGATACGTTTAGTATGCTACTGCTTCTGAATGCTCTGCTGCCCTCACCACCACCCTAGACTGTCATTTCATTGGGAAAAGACTATAACATTTTCCCAATCTATATTATTATGCCTTTAAGCAAGTCAGTTTTCAGTTGTATAAGTGGCCCTGAATTGTATAGAAATAAGCCCTATTTGCTTCTGACAATTGTATAATTGTATAATCACACTTCCATATTAAACTGTAAAGGCAATACCCGTGTAAATTTGCACAGAAGCATAGATGCATTTTTTGATAATATGTAATTTTTGTTATTAACCATAATAATAATCATCCATCAAATACTACAATCTGCTAAGATTTACCATAATATATTTTTCCTTACCCCAAGGAATTCACATTTAAAAATATACGTAATAGAGGTCTACAGATGGTGAGGAAAATGGTGCCAAATGCTACTCTTTCACAGAAAAACAACTTTTAGAAATGCATGCACACAGGTACAAAAGTGTGTAGCGTAACTATGAAGTCATGCAACTGGTTATTAAATGCCATAGAACATACTGATCTAAAAGTCTGGTGCTCTCTTCCAAGAAGGCTTTTTGAGGGACTGTATACATATTGTCATGATGCTACCTTTGCTCTTATAATTTTTGAAAAGAATTTATGTTTAATTAATTTGTGTATATTGCTATCTGTCTTTGTGAGTTATCGCCATGTGGCTCCACTGAGATGTATTTGCCTTGTAACGAGAGTACAAAATTTACAAAGGCAAATCTAAGTTCAATAAATCAACAGCACATTTTTAAACCAGTGTATGTTAAAAAACCATGATCATGATTGAATATAGAGCAAAATATGTGTCTAGGTCAATTGTTTCTCAACTTTAGATTTTATAAAAGAATGACCATTTGGAGTAAATGAATTTTCACTAGAAAGGGGTCTAATTGGTTTAGGCCTGGTTATTTTAAAAAAAAAAAAAAAAAAAAAAAAAACAGTTGCAGCTGAGTCGATTCTGATTCATGGAGACCTGTAATGGATTGAACTGTATCCCCCCAAAATATTTATTATAAATTCTAACTCCTATGCGTTTTCTTTATTATTTAATGAGGTCATATCAGTGTAAGGTGTGTTTTAAGCCAATCACTTTTGAAATATAAAAAGAGCAGATTCGGCCCAGGAGCAAGGAAGTACAGAAGGAGGAAGACATGAAGATCAAGGAATCGAGGAACAGAAGCTAAACAGAGATAAGGACCTTCACGCAAAGCCAATCAAGGACCTTCTCCTAGAGCTAACAGAGAGAAAGCCTTCCCCTAGAGCTGGTGTCCTGATTTTGTACTTCTAGCCTCTTAACTGTGAGAAAATAAATTTCCATTCATTAAACTCATCCACTTGTGAAATTTCTATTAGAGCAGCACTAGATAACTAAGATAAGACCCCGTGTGTGTCTGAGTACAACTGTGCTTCATAGGGTTTTCAATGGCTGATTTTTTGGAAGTAGATCATTAGGCCTTTCTTCCGAGGTGCCTCTGTGTGAACACAAATCACCAGCATTTCTGTTAGCAGCCAAGCACGTTAACCGTTTATACTACCAGGGACTCCATGCCTGGTTGTAGGCCCATCCATTCTTCTGGACTAGCTAGCAGTGAAGCCAGTGAGGTTATGTTTGCGGGGTGAATAGTGAAGCTGGGATGCAGAGAAGCAGGAGCTGCATGGGTGACTGCCTGTGCTTTCTCAGTTTCGCCAAAACATTCCTTCACTTTAGACATACTGAGTGTCTGCCACATACTAGGCATTGTGCAAGTGCTGGATGCTCTTCAGCTCCACAAATGTTTATGATGTGTGTAATCTGCAAGAATAACCCTCGCTGTCCTACAAGGCTTGAGCATTATGACACAGTATCATCCTACCAGGTAACCTTTTGCTAGACACGTCAGTGATATGGGAATTAGAAAACCTTCCATAACCAAGTAGGGGGGTGGCCTGAATAGAAGAAGCATCAGAATTGACGAAGCTTCAAAACTCATTGCCTTCTAGTCTATTCTGACTCATAACAACCCTATAGGACAGGGTAGAACTGCGCCCGTAGGATTTTCAAGGCTGTAAATCTTTACGGAAGCAAACTGCCACATCTTTTCCCCACAGAGCGTCTAGTGGGTTCAAACTGCCAAACTTTCAGTGAGCAGCACAGCACTTTAACCACTGTGCCACTGGAGCTCCAACTGATGAAGCTTAGAGTATACGTAGTCCCAGCTCTGCGAGTGAGCCCTGGACCAGTGTTTTTTCGCATCCAGTAACCAAATCTCAGTGAGATTCATGAGTGCACATGGGCCTTTGAAGAAGCAGCAGACACTGCAATATGCTTGACATAGTGGAGAACATGATTATATGTACTTCCACCTCAGTCGGTGCTCTTTCATAGCAGTGCATGCTTACCTGCTATATACCTTAATGCTTCTTAACAAAACATACCACAAGCGAGTAGCTTTAAAGAACAAAAATTTTCTTTTGGAGCTAAAAGTCCAAATCAAGATCTTGGCTGTGGGCCTCTCTTGTAGTTTATGGCGACCACTGGCAATCCTTGCTGTTCCTTTGCTTATAGATGATTCACACATGGTGTCTGTTTTCACCCTGTGTATGTGTCTGTGTCTATTCTGCTTTTTGTAAGACACCACTCAGAAGTGATTAGGTTTAGGATCCACCGTACTCTGGTATGGCCTCATTAAAATAACAAAAGAAAAACCATATTTCCAAACAGAGTTGTATTTACAAGTACGGGGGTTAGAATTTCAAGATAATTTTCGGGGGGGACATAATTCAATACACAACATTGTGTAGGGATGAGCTGCCTCAAAATCACCTAGGTTTCTTTATAAACACGTAAGTCCCTAGAGTCCCATTCCAAACATGGTCGGAAATGAAAGCCAGGAAGATTCACTTTTACTCCGCTCCCCAAGTGAGTTTTGTAAAAATTAATTTTTGATTAAAAATATATACATATAGTATACATACATATAATGTTACATAAATGCTTGAATAAAATATCATGCATGTTGTTTTCATATTTATGTGAAATTTTTTTTTGTGCTTGCCCCCCATCTCACTCTCACTTCTCATTTGGTTAGTTTGGTGCAGTGGTTAAGTGCTTGGCTGCTAACCGAAAGTTTGGTAGTTCAAACCCACCAGCCGCTCTATGGGAGAAAGATGTGGTAGTCTGCTTCCATAAAGATTATAGTCTTGGCAACTCTATGGGGTGATTCTACCCTGTCCTATAGGGTTGCTATGAGTCAAAATTGACTTGACAGTAACAAGTTTGGTTTTGGTTTATGTTAATCACCTTGGATGTATTTTTCCATACTTTTCACCACTCCTGTGTTCACATCTACATAGACACAGATATAGATACATTGGCTTTAACAACCTATGTGGTGACACATGCTTATAGTTTAGTCATGATTTTTCAAATACAGGATCATATTATATACATTATTCTGCATCTTTCCTCACCTAACAATATTGCACTGAAATCTCCAGGTTAATTTTTATAACTGTAACTTATTTTATAAAAAAAAGAAAAAACAGGAAAACTTTGCTGTCGAGTCAATTCTGACTCACAGGGCTCTTATAGGACAGAGGAGAACTGCCCCATAGGATTTCCAAGGTGGTTCTAACTGCTGACCTTCCGATTAGCAGCCGAACTCTTAACCACTGCACCACTGATTTTATAATAGCTACAAAATATTTTATCTTGTGCATATGCCATAACTCATTCAACCATTTCTCTATGATGGGTATTTACTTTTTGTTGGCTGCTCTGTACAATACTGCAATCAACATCTATGTCTTACATACTGGTGCCATTAATCCTATGAGGAATTCCTTGAATCAAAAGAACTGAGTCAAAATACATAAACATTTTTAATTTTTGTATAATCACCATGTACCTTTTCAAAAAATAACTGTGACCATCCACATCTCAACAATCAATGTTGCAATATGAATTTCAGTAATATCTTCAATAGCAATAATGCTTATTAGTCTTCTAAGTATTTTCAGTTCTGTGATTTATAACAGTTATTTTATTTTTCAGACTGCTGACTAGTACTAAGTTTAAGCAAATTTTCATATGTTTATTGACCATTTGGATTTGTTCTTCTCATATCCTTTGACAAATTATTGGACATTTATGACGATTTTAGTTTGGCATTATAAAAGTTCTGCAACAGGCAACTTGAAGCATAACATTCTCTGCTAGGTGGTGCTTTTTGTTCTCTGTGTGTGCATATGTGTATTTTCTAACATAAATTGTTAGAAGCACAATTTGTGGTGGAAATACATGTATGTTTTTATGGCTCTGGACACATTGCAAAACTGTCATTTGTAATAGTTTTATTAGTGTACAGAAACATTAGCAGTGTACAAAAAGGCCCATATCCTTTCACAGTCACTGATATGCGGCATAATCTCTGCTAGTTTGATAGTTAAAAAATGGAATTTCATTGCTCTATTTTGTATTATTTAGTTTTAACTTACTAGTGATGTTGAACATTTTTCTTGTATTTACTAACTATTGATATTCTGTCTGATGTCTGTGCCATACATCAGAATACTCACCATACCCCATATCAAATATAATATCTAGACATTAAGAAACATAATAAATTGCAACCCAGAAATGTACTTACCTACATATGTTATAAAATGGAACCACCCCATTTGTACTCTGGCAATGTGAACACTAGTAGATTTTTGTTTATTTATTTTAAACTGAGCTAGAAAAGTTGATCTGCAGACTTCCTGGCTAGTATCTTTTACAATATCACACTACTCATTAGATTATTTACTCCCTTTAGTCCTTTAGAAAACCACTCATCTGTTTCTTGTACTGTGGTGGTTTTCATGTCACTGTGATGCTGGAAGCTATGCCACAGGTATTTCAAATACCAGCAAAGTCACTCATGGTGGACAGGTTTCGGCGGATCTTCCAGACTAAGACAAACTGGGAAGAAGTACCTGACAATCTACTTCTGAAAAAACTGCCAGTGAAAATCTTATGGACAACAGTGGAACAATGCCTGATATACTACCAGAAGATGAGCCACTCAGGTTAGAAGGCACTCAAAATATGACTGGGTAAGTGCTGCCTCCTCAAAGCAGAGTGATATGGTTGGAGTAAAGCTCTGTGACACATCATTTGCTGATGTGGCACGACTCAAAATGGGGAGAAAAAACTGCAAACATCATTAAACATTGGAATGTTGAATGTATGAATTATAAATCAAGGATAATTTGAAGGTATCAAAAATGAAATGTGACACTTGAAAATTGATATCCTAGGCATTAGTGAGCTGAAATGGACTGGTATTGGCCATTTTGAATCAGACAATCATACGGTCTACAATGCTGAGCATAACAAATTGAAGACAAATGACATTGCATTCATCATCAAAAAGAATATTTCAAGATCTATCCCGAAATACAATGCTGTCAGTGATAGGATACTATCCATACACCTACAAAGAAGACAGTTAATATGACTATTATTCAAATTTATGCACCAACCACTAACGCCAAAGTTAAAGAAATTGAAGATTGTTACCAACTTCTGCAGTCTGAAATTGATCAAACATGCAATTAAGATGCATTAATAATTGCTAGTAATTGGAATGTGAAAATTGGAAACAAAGAAGAAAGATTAGTAGTTGGAAAATATGGCCTTAATGATAGAAATGATGATGGAGATCACATGATAGAATTTTGCAAGAACAACCACATATTCACTGGAAAAACTTTTTTTCTAAAACATAAATGGTGGCTATACACGTGGACCTTGCCGGATGGAATACACAGAGATCAATTCAACTATATCTGTGGAAAGAAACGATGGAGAAGCTCAATATCATCAGTTAGAACAAGGTCAGAGGTGGACTGCAGAACAGATCATCAATTGCTCTTATGCACATTCAAGTTGAAGCTGAAGAAAATTAAAATGAGTCCACGAGAGCATAAGTACAACCTTGAGTATGTCTCACTTGAATTTAGAGACCATCTCAAGAATGGATTTGAGGTTTTGGACAGTAATGACCAAAGATCAGATGAGTTGTGGGGTGACATTAAGGACATCATACTTGAAGAAAGCAAAAGATCATTAAAAATACAGAAAGGGGAAAAAAGATAACAAAATGGATATCAGAAGAAACTCTGAAACTTGCTCTCAAATGTACAGTATCTAAAGCAAATGGAAGAAATGATGAAGTAAAAGAACTGAAAAGAAGATTTCAAAGGGTGGCTAGAGAAGACAAAGTAAAGTATAATAATGAAATGTGCAAAGACCTGGAGTTAGAAAACCAAAGGGAAAGAACACACTTCGCATTTCTCAAGCTGAAAGAACTGAACAAAAAATTCAAGGCTCCAGTTGCAATAGCAAAGGATTCTTTAGGCAAAATATTGAATGATGCAGGAAGCGGAGGGCTGTGGGGAACATGATCTCGGGGAACATCTAGCTCAATTGGCATGACACAGTTTATAAAGACAATGTTCTACATTCTACCTTGGTGAGTAGCGTCTGGGGTCTTAAAAGCCTGTGAGCAGCCATCTAAGATACTCCACTGGTCTCATCCCTTCAGGAGCAAGGGAGAATGAAGAGAACAGGATACATAGAAAAGATTAGTCTGAAGGAATAATGGTCCACAGCTACCAAGGCCTCCACCGGACTGAGTCCAGTACAGCTAGATGGTGCCTGGCTACCACCACTGACTGCTCTGACCAGGATCATGACAGAGGGTTCTGGACAGAGCTGGAGAAGGATGTAGAACATAATTCTAACTCATGAAAAAAAGACCAGATTTACTGGTCTAAAGAAGACTGGAGAAACCCTGAGAGTATGGCCCCCAGACACCCTTTTAGCTCAGTGGTGAAATTATGTCCGAGGTTCACCTTTCAGCCTGGGAGTGGACAGCCCCATAAAACCAAATGGGACTAATGAGGTACGGTAGTCCAGTGACAGGGGCCGGAAGGCAGAAGGGGACAGGGAAGCTGGTGATAGGGAACCCAAGGTTGAGTAAGGGTATTGTTGGTGTGTTGTGAGATTGTTAACCATTGTCTTAGGGCAACATGTGTAGTAACTGTTAAATAAGAAACTATTTTGTTCTGTAAGCCTTCATCTTAAGTGAGAATAGCAGCACAATTGGAAGACCGTAGTCAATATCACTGAACTGTACATGTAGAAATTATTGAAATGGTGTATCTTTGGCTATGTGTATTTTCACCAAGAAAAAAAGGTAGAGAAGTTAGAGAGTTGACATGTTGTGGGGTTGTTAACCAATGTCATAAAACAATATGTGTACTACTGTTTCATGAGAAACTATGTTCTGTAAGCCTTCACCTGAAGTACAGTAAAAAATAAAAATAAAAAAAAGAAGATGGAATACAGAGTCACTGTACCATAAAAAAAAAAAATTGGTCAATGTTCAACCATATCAGGAGGTAGCATATAATCAAGAGCCAATGGTAGTGAAGAAAGAAATCCAAGCTGCACTAAAGGCATTGATGATAAACAAACAAACAAACAAACCTGTCACTGTTGAGTTGATTCTGACTCATAGCGGCCCTATAGGATGGAGTAGAACTACCCTATAAGGTTTCCACGGGGTGCCTGGTGGATTCAAACTGCCTACATTTTGATTAGCAGCCAAGCCCTTAACCACTACACCACCAGTAGACTGCAGCTTCATCTGTCTAACTCATAAGGCGTATATGGCTGTTAGGTAAATTCCCTACCATACTTTGCCTATTCCAAAGAAAAGTGACCCAACAAAATGCAGAAATTATCGAACAGTATCGTTAATATCATATACAAGTAAAATTATTCTGAAGATAATTCAAAAATGGTTGCAGTAGTACTTTGGCAGGGAACAGCCAGAAATTCAAGCCAGATTCAGAGGAGGACTTGGAAAGAGTGATATCATTGCTGATGTCAGGTGGATCTTGGCTGAAAGCAGAGAACACCAGAAAGATGTTTCGCTGTGTTTTATTTACTATGCAAAGGCATTCATCTGTGTGGATCATAACAAATTATGGATAGCATTGCGAAGAATGGGAATTCCAGAACACTTAATTGGGCTCTTGAGGAAACTGTATATAGGCAAAAAGGTACTTGTTCCAAGAGAGAAAGGTGATACTGTGTGGTTTAAAATCAGGAAGGGTGTGCATCAGGGTTGTATCCTTTCACCATACTTGTTCAATCTGTATACTAAGCAAATACACTATAAGTTGGAACTGACCCAATGGCACTTTGCAATAACAACAACAGTCCTTTAGAAAGAGCCCTGGTGCCAAAATGGTTAAGCCCTTACCTTGTAACCAAAAGGTTGGAGGTTTGTACATACCAGCTGCTCTGCAGGGGAAAGATGTGGCAGTGTGCTTCTGTAAAGATTACAGCCTTGTTAACCCTACGGGAAAGTTCTTCTCTTCCAGAAGGTCGCTATGAGTCAGATTTGACTCTGCAGTGACAGGTTAGTCCTTTAGCTCTTGCCTCAAATGAGCTACATATGAACCAGGCTGGTGATTGCTTTCATCATTCTGAATATATATATATATATATATATATATATATATATATATATATAAAACATATATACACACACACACACACATATATGCACACAGACTTATATGTTTATATATATACACATATATATATGAGGGAGAGAGGAGAAGGATCAGATTGGCTTCATTATGGAAGAATTTTAAAGATTAAAAAAAAAAATTAATTAAGCCACCAGAGCTAAAAAGGGTATTGAAGCCCTGTATATCAATTTTAAACTAAGCCCTGTTTACTAATTCATCATCAGCACAAATGCAGAGCATACAGAAGTATCTGTCTTGGAATTTTGATTTGAGAAACATGAGAAAGGTCTGCTAATCACACAAGGTGAGGCCTAGAGGTAAAGACAGCCATATGCTCTTCTTGTTCTTGGTCTCTGTACTAGTCAACTCTGCGATTTCAGTGACCTTGCAGCAAAGGTTGTCAACTTTCTTACTTATTATATATGCACCAGACCATCCGTTTGCAAAGATTATGAGTCACTCAGAAGGGTGTCATTGCACCCTCTGATGGCTATCATTTTAATCCAGGAGAAACCAGGAAAGAGACTGAAGGCACTGCATAGATGGGCAGCCTGAGGGGGTGGGCAGATTTTTCCTGAACTGTTGGTGCAGGTTGCCTGGCTGACTGTGCATATGAGTCAGCTCATTTTCAGTACCAGCTGCACAGCCTAAATTCCTTCCTTGTTGATCACCTCCCTAAGTGTGTGTCCAGCCTGAAGTAGCATATGGTCAACACTCCTAGTCTGTACAACTGCTACTGTTTCCAGAGAAACTTCCTTGACCCTCTCTTGGCTATTCAGATTGAGCTAGGTGCCCCTCCTCAGTGTTTTCATAGCTCCCTGTGCTTATTATGTCCTACTATTTACCACTGAATAAAACAAACCAAACTTGTTGCCTGTTGAGTAGATTCAGACTCATGGTGACCCCATGTGTTACAGAGTAGAACAGCTGCATAAGGTTTTGTTAGCTGTAATTTTTACAAAAGCAGATAGCCAGACTTTTCTTCTGTGCTGCTTCTCAGTGGGTTCAAACTGTTAACCTTTGGGTTAGTAGGTAAGTGCAAACGGTTTGTGCTGCCCACGGACCTCCTACACTGAATAATTACTGCTTATCTGTCTATCATTTTGTCTAGAACATGAACCACTTCAGTGCAGAACTCAATCCTTTATCCCTGTATCCCTAAAGTCTTAGCACAGTGCCGACTACACAGTAAGCACTAATGAAATGTGTTTGCATAAATAAAGGATTAATGGATATACTTTTTCAGTTTACCAAATCCCATATAAAACTCTGGGTGCTGACCCAGGAAATTGAGGTTTCTACAAATCCTATGCAGGCTTTTGTAGGTAAGGCTCCCTGGAATGTTGACTCTGAGATAGAGATTAATGTGCTGAAAGTTTATAGGGGAGCGCTTTCCGGATCAACCCTTGTGGGGGACATGAAGGAAAGAGGAAAGAGCAGAGGGAGAAGCTGGGATGTGCTGCAGTCACAAGAAAAGACTTGGCCACTCCCCCAGGGAGCTCTGGAGTTGTGATGGCCCTGCAAAGTTGTCTCCAATTGGGCCTTGCATCTAAGCCACTGTACACACACATAGAGCAGTCACTGGATGCTTGGCACATCCTAAGCTCTCAATATGTGCTTACTGAACCATAAAATCTTAAAGACAAAATATAATGAATAGTTCTTCGACTGGGGAGACACTCTTATATAAGCCATGTTAAATGAGTAGCTCAGTTCAACTCTGTCATCTAGTCTGGGGCAGCAGGTCATTGTCACAGCTCCGGCAGCAACATCTCACCTGAGATCAGGAAAAGAACATCATTAAGCCAGCTGATGTCCCTCGACATTCCCTCTGGCACACTCCCACTGCACCAGTCCCCAGTCTCCCTTTTTAAAAAGAGCAAGTGCTTTGGCAAGCATGTGGCTTCTCCTACGTTCCTCTTGTCATCCTGCCACCAGGCTCTGATCAGCGGGAAAATTCACTGCATCATAAATTCATAATCCGTTTTTCTCCATATGCTCTGACCACCTTATGATATTCATGATTAAAACTTTATGAAGAATTATGGCTACTGAGACAGGTTGATTCAGTGCTGGTTGTAGAGCATCATAAATCACTGCAGCTTATTGCATAATTAGGCCCTAATAATTATTTCATCAATGTTAAGCAGGGTTGGCACTGGACAAAAGTGTGAGGGGTCCCTGCATCCCCTGTGTGATGCCCTTTTAACATTATCCCTTGCCCCACTGATGGTACTTTATCTATGTATTTTTTTCTGGTCCCCCAGCTTTCTTTACTGTCAAATTCCTCCCCATCCTTCCGGGTGCTATTCTGTGCTGGCCTCCCTAGCTCACCCTCACCCCTCATTTGGGTTAGTTAGATTAATTACCTTGGACATACTTCTACAAAGATGCCATCTCTGAATATTCCCTCTCCCAATGATCTGAGTTCCACTGTATGTAGGAGCAGCAGCCTCATCTGTCTAACTCATACAGCCTCATGATGGCCTCCATGGTCCTTACTAAATGGCATCTTGTGCCTTGAATGCTTGCATTTCTTTTAGCCTCCACTGACATGATCCCTTTCCTATTTTGTCTGAAGGTATGAGAGACAGTGTGATATCCAGGAGAGCACACATCAACTGGGGCTCCGATCCTACCTAACACTGTTACTTGTGTGATTTTGGCTGTTAGTTAAATCCTCTACCATAATGTTCTTAGCTACACCATGGATGTTATGCAAATATGATAGGTTTGGTTTCTGTTTTTAGCTCTGTGAATTTGTGAAAGTTATTTAAATTCCTTGAACTTCATTTTTCTTAGATACAAAATGGAGAAAATAATACATAACTTTCTTACTTTCTTACATAAGAAGGTCTTTTTTGCCTTCTTAATGGAAATTAGAAAGAAGTAATGCATACAACATTATTATTATCAAATAAGTTGTATTTCCTTTTTACTTCCTTATTTGATAAAATTTTAGTGACTGATAATGGGTTATTTATATTGATACAAGAGTAACCAATGCTGGTGATTTCAGGCCCCTGGAATGATCAAGTGGCAAAAAATATTTCAATAGTTTTGGAGTCTTTGATTGTTTCTTAATTCACTCAATAGTGATGTTGTTAGTCACAGTTGAATCTTCTCCAACTCATGATGACCCCATATACAACAACGAAACCCTGACTGGTCCTGAGCTATCTTCATAATTGTTGATATACTCAAGTCCATTGCTGAGGCTATTATGTAGTGCCTTCCAACCTAGGGGCTCATCTTCCAGCACTATATCAGGAAATATCTGTTGTGATCAATAGGATTTTCACTGGCTAATTTTTGGAAGTAGATTGCCAGGCCTTTCTTCCTTGTGTGTCTTAGTCTGGAAGCGTTGCTGAAACTTGGGTGACCCTGCTGGTGTTTATAATATTGCTGGTATAGCCTCCAGCATCATAGCAACATGCAAGTCACCATATTACCACAAACTAATGGATGGGTGTTGATCACTGAATATAGAATAATGTAATATTCAAACACCCAGAGAAATGATATCTTATAACTTCGTTTCCAAATAATTTGAATGGAATGAGGTTGTGGTAGATGAAGATGGGGCTACACGGAGAGATCATTTGAAACATTAAGGAGGCATCCTCTGTACAATCCTCCTTGACACTTTGATCCTACCCCTCCCAGTGAGATCTCAGGTGATATGCAGACACACCTGTCTTGTTAGAAATCAAAGTGGAAGCTTTGTTCATGACCTTAACTACCAGGGTCAAATGTCCTTTAAGAAATCAGTCATACAAACGCAAGTCAGTAATACGTATTCATGACAACACCTAACACTAGAGTAAGTTCTGTAATACATTTTTTTAATTAATTGAGTTTGCTAAGTCTCAGTTAATTATTCATTATCAACCAGAGAATTATGTGCACTGTTATTAACTATTACTGGTAAAACAGTGTTTCAGAGAACAAACTCTAGATTAAAATAGACCTGGGTTCTATAAGAAAGCAAGTATTAGTAGTAGTATGTTTCCATTGTTATCCTTATTATCATAGTGGTTGATAATGTCCTTCATTCTGGCATTTCACTGTTGTTTATATTTTTATTATTTCACCTAAGTTTTTGCTCGAATATCACTTTCTTAGCAAGGTATGACCTAAAGAAACCTGTTTAAGATTGCAAACTCATGCCTTAATCCTGAAATTCCATGTATTTTTCTTCTGCTTGATTCTAATCCATAACACTTACCACCCTCTGGAAAAAGAACGTACTATGTATTCTTTTCTTTGTCATTTGTCTCATTCCATTAGAATGTAAGCCTCTTCCCAGCGATGTTTGTCTGTCTTATTAACTGCAATATCTCAGCACACAGGATAGCGCTGGGCAGATAGTAGACACTCAATAAATAACTGAAAGATAGTAGGCACTCAATAAATAATTGAAAGAATTTATTTATTTGATATTTAATATGGAGATGAATGCTTTCCACAAAGAGTTACTTGTGTGACCAAATGAGATTGTTTATGGAAACATTTTATGCATCAATTATAAGTAACTGTTATTATCTTTCCCTCATGCAAATCTATGAGTATTTGAAAAAAAAATTAATTCAAAATATGTATTACTTATTATCATTCTCGTACCAAAGAAAACTGGTGAAGTTCTTCCCAAATATGAGCAGAGGAGAGTGTAGATTTGAGAAAGCCTGGTGATGAACTTTAGAGAACTTCTGGATTGAGTCTTTGCAGAGTGATTTTTTGGTTTGAAAGATGTGCCTGGGTTCCACTGAATATTGATAATAACCTTGAGAGTCTAAGAAGAGAACTCCTCATGGACCCCATGGGAAACAGAAGGAACTGACTTTGACCAGGAGGACAAATCTGGCCTTGGTACTATAGGATGGAGATTTCCCAGGATAAGTTTGGAATACAACGTGAGCACCATAATGGAGAACCTGAAGTGGGTGGTTTAGGAGAACTTTCTTCCAGTTACCAGAAGATGGTAATTTACCGGTATTCAGATGCCAGAGAAATTCCATAAGTGTGAGTGCTAGCAGCAGAGAATGATAATGCCTGCATCACTCTGAGAGTGAAGGCTCTGCCTAAATGTGTTCTTTTTTTTTTTTTTTTAATGTTGAACTGACAAAGCACATTTTGGGGAAGATTATGTCAATGGACTTTGATGTTTTGAGTGTGTAATCTCAGAAAAACAATGGAAGTTTCTAATGAAGAAGGTAATTGTGAGAGGGAAATTATCATCTTAATTACAGATATGCAACAAGAGCCAAAAGAGCAGACTTGAATAAACAGAGAATCATACCAAACTTCTTCAGAAGAATGATGTCACTGTGACTAATCTTCAGAAGATTGTTTCTCTGTGGGAATAAGATAGAGGCTCAGGAAACTCACTGAGAAAGCTTTTCATTCTGCATCTGTTCCAGGTTGAAGTTGGAGTAACCAGAGGAGACCACACATGCTCTAATGTAGATCTCCAGGATAGGATAAGAGAACTACACAGGATTGGAGGCCAAAGACCTGACTAGGTAATGCTGTAGGTTGATGGGCCTAGAGTGTTCTTTGATATTCTCCATCTGCACCTGAAGTGTAGGTGGATGCTCAAAGACTAGGGAATTTACAGTGTTAAATTTTAGAAAGCCAGTCTTCAAAACTAAATAAATAAAATGTAAAGGTTTTTGGGTTAATCAAATCAAAAACCAAATCCATTGTCGTCAAGTTGATTCTGACTTACAAGCGACCCTGTAGGACAGAGTAGAACTGTCCCATAATGTTTCCAAGGCTGCAAATCTTTACAGAAGCAGACTGCCACATCTTTCTCCTGTGGAGCCACAGGTGGTTTCAAACCGCCAACCTTTCGTTTAGCAGCTGAGCGCTTTAACTACTGTGCCACCAGGGATTTTTTGAGTTAGTTCCTGTTTTTATTTGTCGCCCATATTTCTATTATTACAGATTTTTATCTTTATATAACTCAGTGATCTTCTTTGATTTATTGGGTTCCAGAATTTTGGGGGTATAGTGGTTTAGTAGTCTAATTCTCACCTTCTATGTGGGAAACCCAGGTTCAATTCCCAGCCAATACACCTCATGTACAGCCACCAACTGCCTGTCAGTGGAGGTGTGTATGTTGCTATGATGCTGAAAAGGTTTCAGCAGAGCTTCCATTCTAAGATGGGGTAGGAAGAAAAGTCTGGTGATGTACTTCTGAAAATCAGCCAGTGAAAACCTTGTGCTTCACAATGGTCTGATCTGCAACCAAGTATGTGACGGCAAGGACAGAGCAGCATTTCATACCACTGTGCCTGGGGTCACCGTGAGTTAGGGGCAGACTCGATAGCAGCTAACAACAGCAACAACACCCATGTTGGATGAGATGGATAATCCTACATGATCAAGACATGACACTTGTATGTAAGGAATTTAATCTCTCAGTAGAAATGATTCTAAATAACACTGTACGGTAATATAATTCAATAAATGTTATAAAAATATAAAAGGAGAAAAAGCTAATATTGAATGAAATGGTGAAAAATGGGTAGGCTTTTGACAGGTAGAGAAAGTTAAGAAATAGCCATTTCAAGGTAGTCATTGGTTTTCTATTTAAATGATTTTAAGAACCATCAGATACAGTATGCTTTTCTCCATCTTGTCAGTATGTGGCTCGTTCTCCTAAATTCTTTTCTCTTATATCACCAATACAGTCTACAAGTAATTCCATTGTTATTTTCTTTTTATCACAAGGCATAACTATAATACTATGTGCTTTATAATAGTAAAGCACTAATTAATATTGCTCAAACATAAAATTGTTCTTTAACTCAAAATGTGTAGTGGGAGTAAGAATGAGAAATTGTCTACAAATTGAGAAGAAATTATCAGGAAATGCATATTTAGTGACTGATAACCAATAACTCCAAAAATATTACTATGCTACTTCACTTAGTTATAGATCTGCAATTAACAGAGTATTCTTTCCCCTCAATTACTTTGTTAAATTGTTCCTCAAATTCAGTCAATTGCTTTAATAATCTCTTCTTAAGTTAGATTCCTTTACATTTAAATCATCAGGAAAACAAAATAATGTGAAGTTCTTTCAGTGTTTTTATAATAATTCATTGGTTGGATTTTTAAAGTTCACATTAAATGTGGTATCTGTATTTGTGAAATATATTTGGGTAACATTAGCACAATGCATGGTACACAATCAATGTTTGATTGCTCGATGTATGGTCAGATGGATACCACAGAGAAAAGAATGTGCTTCATTGGATGCATATGAATGAAGCCTATGTAAATATGACTTGGTTTAAAACTAAAATGTTGATAATTTTTAAAACAATTACAATAGCCAACGTTTACTGAATGTTTGCTGTGTTCTGCCTATTTTATCTTGAACCTTTGTAATAACGTGTCTTCTTGTGATTGTACAAACATGAAGACCCAGAGTCTAGGAGAAGTTATGGATCTTGTGCAAGGTCACAAATACAGAATTTAAGTGACAAGAGTCAGGATTTAAACCTAGAACTATATGACTAAAAATCTATTTTTGTTCCAGTATATCACTGAGGTTGACAGAATAATTGTTCCCCAAACCTGTTGCTGTCGAGGTGATTCCGACTCATAGCAACCCTATAGGACAGAGTAGAACTGCCCCACAGGGTTTCCAAGGAGCAGCTGGTGGATTTGAACTGCCAACCTTTTGGTTAGCAGCCGAGCTTTTAACCACTGTGCCACCAGGGCTCCAGTTGCCCCCCAAGGATATCCATATCCTAATCCCTAGAATCTGTGATATGTTATGTTACATGGCAATGGGAGTTAAGGTTGCTAAGCAAATGACCTTAAAATAAAGATATTATCCTGGATTATCTTAATGGGGAAAAGGAGGCAGAAGAATCAGAACTATAGAGATGGCATCTTCAGAAAGACTCAATTGTCTATTGAAATCTTTGAAAATGGAAGAGGACTATGAGCTAAGGAATTCTGGTAGCTTCTAGAAGCTGGAAAAGCCAGGAAAAAGGATTATCCCTTAGAGCCTCCAGAAAGGATTCTGACTCATGGCAACCCCACATGTGTCAGAGTAGAACTGTGATCAATACGGTTTTCAGTGGCTGATGTTTCAGAAATAGATCACCAGGCCTTTCTTCTGAGGCACCTCTGCATGGACACAAATCACCAACATTTTGGTTAGCAGCCAGGCACGTTAACCTTTGCACCACCCAGGGACTCCTTGAATTAAGTGAGAGACTTTTTTTTTTTTTTTTGCCTGATGGGAAGCCAGCACATAAATAGGAATGCAATTGAAATGGAGTAGGGGAACTCATCTAGCAAAAATGGTGGTCATTAGGGCTGGTGTCGCCTAGTGCAGTAATTCATACTGTCACCACCCCCATGCTAATTACCACAATATTGTACCTAAAACACCAGAAAATTAGACAAAACACTGGCAGCAAAGAAAACAACAGCAAGTGCTTGTATTGAGTGCAGAAAAAAACCACGTGAATAGAAGTGTCATTGTAACTGGATAAAAATGACAACTCTGTTGCACGTTAGAAAATCCAAAAAGTAAATTAGCATATTTACTCTTGTAGTTATATTGATACATGTAAGCTGGACTTACCTAAAATATTTTGTTGTTATAACTAACTACCAGAATAGTTTTATAAAAAATAATAAAATTCTGCTGAAACACTACCCCAAAAGTGTATAGACAGTCATTTTGGTGTCACCCCCTCTGATAGTGTCACCTGGTGTGGTCTGCACTCTCCTAGTGATGGCACTGAACAAAAGATGACAGGCCTATCAAGTAACAAGACCAAACAGAAGTCTTGGAGGGAAAAGGTAGGTGATTAGTCGAATGCCATGAGTTTTAATCTTGGTAAGTGATGAACAAATATTTCTTTAATGGATAAATAAAATGATGAATGAATGAAAAGCTGCAGACCAGTAATTATGCACCAATTTACATTTCATCAGTCTTACTAAAATATAATTTCTAATTTTAAAGGTGAAGATGGTATCCCATTGTTTTAATTTGAATTTCTTTGATTATTATTTAAGTTGGAAGCCTTTTTATATGATTATTAGATATCTGTATATACGCTTTTGTGAATTATCCTTTGACTACTGAGAAATTAAGGTCTTTATGTTATTTCAATTGTATAAGCTCTTTAGAGAGTACAGCTATTAACCTTGTGCTTGGCATAACTTTTTGCAAATATGGTTTTCTAGTTTGTTAATTATCTTTTAAATGTGTTTATAATACCTTTGAATCACAGACGTATTGAATATTTTGTAATCAAATTTGTGATTTTTTCACCTTGGTGACTTCTTTCATTATTTTTAAGCTGTAATCCACCTGGAATTTGTTTTATAATATTATGTGAAGGAAAGTGTGGTGCAGTGTATCACTTTTGTGTGGTCTTTCTTACCATCATGGTCTTGTAACTCCTACCCAAGTGATTGGGTGGGACTGTGCAAATAGGGTAATTGTGGCCCACCAAGGGAATTGGTCAGTTTTTCCATCCTGCTGGGCTTAAAATGAGCCATGCCAGAGGTGGGAAACAGAGGATCCCACCACCACCAAGGAAAAACAGTCAGGAGCAGAGAGTGTCTCTTTTGGACTGTGGATCCCTGCCTAAGAAGATCTGGGAAGCAGGAGACCGAGAGAGAGATAAGCCGTAACCCAGAAGATGATGAGAGGCTGTGGCAAGAGAAGCAGTGGCAGGAGAGATGGGGCAGAGGCCAAGGGGCCAGAGAGAGGTGTGCTTGTGGCACAGCTGGGAAGAGGCTGTCTTGATGGAAGAACTGTATCCTGAGAATTCCTGAACCTGAATTGTAACCTGTTACTTCCTTAATAAACCCCATAATCATGAGTATGATCTGCGAGTTCTGTGTGGCCATTGCAATCAATTATCGAACCCTGCAGAGAAGTAGAGAGTGCCGCGGGCGGGACAGTTGGTGCCAGATTTGGTAAAGATGGTGGAGAGAGGAGGCATGTCTGACCTCCTTCTCATAGGAATCAGCCTTGGGCTGTTGATCTTGATTCTCTTTCCCCCTTGTGAAGTTAGAGGGGGTCAGACACTGCCCCCACACCATTCTTACAGAAAGATACAATCTTAAGAATTGTTCTTCAAATAATTGACTTACTGGTTACTATAACATTTGTTAAATAAACCTCTCCTTCCCTAACTTATTATGATTCCTCATTTAAAATACTTCATTACATTTGACATATTCTAGTGCTCTTTTTTTCTTTTTTTCCTCCGGCTTTCTATTTTAGTTCATGGCCCTGTTTCTTTTTCTTGTGTCATCATTCTACCATACTTAAAATTATTACAGCTTTGAAGCATGCTTTAGGATTTTTTTACAGGTCTTACTGAGCCCTCAAGCCCCTTCACATTCATCTTGCTTTAAAATATTGTTTTAGCTGTTCAAGTGTTCTAACCTATTGAATCTTCCATATAAAATCAGGTTTTTGTTTTGTTAAGTATTTTTATAATTTTTGATTGAGGTTAGTTTAAAAGGTTAAATGAACTTCTGAAGATTTATCACAATTACATTATTATTCTGCTCAAGAATCATGGTGTGACTCCATCTATTCAAGTTTCCTCATTTGGCTCTTGTTGCATATATGTAATTAAGATGATATTTTCCCCTCACAATTACCTTTTTCATTAGAAACTTCCATTGTTGCTATTTAGGTGTGAGTAGTTAATTGGTTCTTCCAGAATAAACCTCATATTCTTTCACTTTTTAAATTCATTTACCTACTATAATTTGTCTCTGCTATTTTGTACTTTTTCTGAAATATTTGTTGCTGTTGTATATCCCTAATATTGTGTATCCCTGATATTTCTTTCTGCAGTTTTAAAGAGAATTTTTCTGATATAGGCCTGTAGTTGTCCTATTACATTTCACAAACCAAAGTGAAAGCAAGGTTTCTGTGACAGCAATTCCCATGCTGACCTAGAGAGAGAGAAAAAAAATTGAATGAGCCTTTTTACAAAGATGATGCCTAAAGTGAAGAAGGAAGCCCCTGCCCATCCCAAAACTGAAGCCAAAGCAAAGGCATTGAAGGCCAAGGAGGCAGAGCTGAATGACACCCACAGCCACCATAAAAAAAAAAAAAAAGATTTGCACGTGATCGACCTTCTGGCAGTCCAGGACACTGCGGCTGCGAAGGCAGGCCAAATAACCTCTGAAGAGCGCCCCCAGGAGAAACAAGCTTGACCACTATGTCATCAACAAGAACCCTCTGACCATTGATTTAGCGATCAAGATCAACGCTAACAAAACGCTTGCATTCATTGTGGATGTCAAGGCCAACAAGCACATTGACAAGCTCAAACAGGCTGTAAAGAAGCTCTATGACATTAATGTGGCCAAGGTCAACACTTTGATCAGGCCTAATGGAGAGAATAAGGAATATGTTCAACTGGCTCCTGACTATGAAGCTTTGGATGTTGCCAGTAAAATTGGGATCATCTAAACTGAATCCAGCTGTGCTAATTCTAAATATAAATATTTTATAACCAAAAAAAAAAAAAAAAAAGAGATTGAGTGAATGAAAGCAGGAGAAAGCAGAACAAAGGAAGCATGGAGGGAAACAGGAAACCAGCAATGGTACATCTAGCATGGTACATGAATTTATTTTTCTCAATATCAGTCTTTCTTTTACATATGTATCTTAATTAATCCTCTAGATAATACTAAGGAAACAGAGATTCAGTGAAGTTTAATAAATTTGCCTGAACTTTCTTATGTAACCTGTACATTAAACAAGTTTGACCAGTGAGATACAAACAGAGAGTAATTTTTGTCACCCACTCTCTCTTTTAAATAATTCAGCAGGACTAGTGTTTCTCCTGCCACTTTAGATGAATCTTCAGGCACCTCATGAGGTTTGTGGTTGCTATCAAAAAATACAAAATTCTGTTGTTGTTGTTGTTAGTTGCCATCAAGTCGGCTCTGACTCATGATGACCTTACATATAACAGAAGAAAGCATCGTCCAGTCCTTTGTAGTTCTAGGGTCACCTTCAGTTATAACACACAATATCAGATTAGAAATTAGATTGTCTCATCCCATATAATCACCAATACTTACTGCCCCTGGATAGGATCTTAGGCAGGTGGGGAATGAGCATCCAGGAAAGGAAAGACGGGTCAGCTCTGTTCCTTTTTACAGTTCCATCCCTCCTTTACCCCTTATCTAACTGGAACAGTCGTATGTTAGCCTTGCACTCCCTGTGCCTGGCAAATATTTAAAGCTGCCTCTTCCTCTCTTGGGTGTTTTTGTGACTAGAGGATGTGTCTTCTGACACCTTGCCCACCCCATTTTCTAGGGATCCCTTCCTGTAGTTTCCCAGAGGCAGCAGATCATTATCTCCAGTTTGGCAGATGGCTTACAAAAACTTCTACAGTGACTAAGAATCTGTGGGCCCACCTCTTCTTCTTCCTGCTGGGATCCCATTGCCCCAGGTGGCTCATCTGGGCAGGTCCTAAAAGGACCTTGTGCTGTCTGGTTTGTGTGTAGGCCTCATCTTGTCTATAGGAAACCCTCAAGCATCCTTTGCCTCATCACGCTCTGGGAGAGCTGGCCAATAGCAGCTCAGCAGAGCCATCTTCTTTGCAGTCATTATTGGACAAACTTGCTAGACCATTTCTCCTTCTTTGATTTTTCTAGATAAGAACGAAATCCACTCTTGTCTCAAGTGCAAAGTAGACTTATCACTTATCAAATTTACTAAATAATCCTTTTGAGGACATCTCATCAACTTTGAAAGGAGGGACCCGTGTCTTGTATACTTCAGTCTTGAGGAAGCATGAAACTCAGAGCAGAGACCTTTCGGAACAAATCCACCCCTCTCCACACCTGCCAGGCTGCTCTTCTCCTGACCACTTAATCTTCTCAACGAAGATGAGGGGATTTCTGAGCCATCTAACTGGAGTGGTGTGTTTCACAAAGTACTTTGATATTTAATTTCTTCCACATTAGAATCTTAGTGGAAATTTTCATTTTAACATTCTAGTATCTGCATCTTATTAGAGACAGAGAAAGTTCTTAAACTCGAGCTTCTCTAACTCCAAAGACTGTGTTTTTTGCCCTAAGTCATACTTATGAATTTAAAACTCTAGTCCATATAGCTGAGATTTCCATAAATTTTTCTTTCTTAATACATCCATGCTTGTGTTGGCTCTAATTATAGAAAAGGTGATGCTAGAATATATTCTCTACTATAGATACAGTCCATCACCTGTCAGTTGGTCGTACTGTGGTGGCTCATGTGTTACTATGATACTGGAAGCTATGCCACCAGTATTTCAAATACCAGCGGTGTCTCACCATAGTAGACAGGTTTCAGTAGAGCTTCCAGACTAAGAATGACTAGGAAGAAAGGCCTGGCTATCTACTTCCAAAATGTATCCAGTGAAAACCCTATGGATCACAACAGAACATTGTCCAATATAGTGCTGAAAGAGGAGACCCCTGTGTCAGAAGACACTCAAAATACACAGTGGCCACAACAATGGACTTGAGTATACCAACAATCATGAAGAAGGCATGGTACTGGGCAACACTTTCTTTTGTTGTTTATGGGTGGTCATGAGCTGGAGCAGATTTGACAGCAAGTAACAACAACAACAATAGATACACTGGGTATGAGTCATGTCTGTACTAATACAAGAAAACACATCAAGTTCTTTCACATGCTAGAATATTAGAGAACTGAAAATGGAAGAAAACATAATTGTATTACCATGTCTTAAGGGGACATTAATTATGTTTTTGCCATTTGAAAAAAAAAAACAATAACATTCTATAGAGTTAGCAAATCAATACGTATGAAAGTAGGTCAGACTCTGGAGGGTAAAACTATTTTATTTCATCTAAGTTACAAAATATGTTGTTTTATTTATTTAAAGTTGGAGGTCATTTTTTAAAATCTTATATCAGAATATTTCTCTGCTTCAGGATTAGAATTAAAATTACAGACGATTTGTCCTCAAGACTTCTCCATAGAAATTAAATTGTATGTATAAAGTGATTTTATTTTCTCATCATATTTGTATTTTACTGAAACTCAGTGGTCATTTCTCACTCCTTCTTTGTGGAATATCTACAGAGTCTCCATTAGTCCATTTTTTCTCCATACTGTATTGATTTTCACACTTGAGCCATCTTTTTCTTTTAGTGAATTTTTCTCCCCTGCACTCATAGATCAATGATTTCCTCCTTCAGAAATCAGTAGTACAGATGGTTGAGAAATTAAGGTTTTTTTTTTTTTTCTTTGACAGGTGTCTTTGACTTGACACTGAAACCACATTTTATGAAAATTCCCTTTAGAGACTGGGAGGTTAGAGATAAGGCTTATATAGAATAAGGTCAGGACCCTTGGGAGCCGGTGAACTTATGTAAGCTAGAGAGAAATACTAAGTCTCTGAAACCTAGTTCATCAGAGAAACATTTCAGAGCCATTGAGAACTTGACCTGGGCCTGACCACACATCCAATCAACATACTAATAATTCATTTGACTTGGAAGTCTTCAGCAAATTTGGACCTTGATGAAATTCCAGCAGATCTGAACAATACACCAGCACTTTGGCTCTGAGCAATACGTTTGAATGCAAATGCTTTGATTTTGATTCTCCTTTGTTTGCCTAAAGCTTTATTATTTATTTCCTGCTAGCCTTCCCTGTGAATTGTGATTCCTACTTCCTGAGAAAGAAAGGCCATGTGATGTAACATGGGGAGAGATGCAGGGCTTCAAACTGGTTCAAACCAGTTGTCATGGCAGGCAAAGTGAAACCAGAGCAAACTCGTTTTTTTGCCATTTGGATGCTCCAGAATGGTAACCGGAAGGGGGAAAATTATAGGTCATACCCCTAGAATGAGAGACTCAGAAGAGGTTTAGTAAGCCCTTTCAGGAGCATGCTGTATGAGACTGAATTACTGGCAGGACTGCGTGTAGGAGAATTAAAGAAAAATTTGAGCTAACTGATACGATCTGAAATGGCCAATTTGAAGATTGGGTAGGATTCCCTGTTTGTGGTTCCGTTTTCACCCTAGAGGCCACCATCTTCTGTACTGTTTCTAAGAGAGGAATGTCCAGTATGATTACATGCCACCCTTTCCTGTCACATATCCATGTAATTGCTTCATTGTAACCAATCTAAGAAAAAGATGCTTACCCTTCTTTTTAAGCCAATCACCTTACAGAACTGGGCACAGGACACCTTGCCTTAAAATGATCAACTACCAACTGAGTAATGCCTTTCTATAATTTAAGCCTGTGATTACCAATCAAATAATGTCTTTCAATGATCTAAGTTTGAAAATACCAATCAAGTAACGTGTTTCATATTCATTTTTCTATAAAACGTCACCTCTGAGTTGCCATTTTGAATTCCTGGATTCCACCACTTGGAGTTCAGTTTATTCCCAGCACAAGCTGTCTCTTTTCTTTCAATAAATCCCTCAATTTTACACTAATCAGACTACAGATATTTACTCTACAACAACTGTGGAGAATAACTATGTCAGCTGCCATCTTTGAGCATGGTACTGCTGTTTCTGACTCTGCTTAAAATCCTGGGAGCCAGAGATTTGGTTGCTATTCAATGTGTACGCTGCACTTGTTTTCTAAGAGGGAGATTAGGTTTCTAGCAGGCCTTCCCTCTAATTCCTTCCGTTCCAGTTACCATTCTGGTTCATCTGATTTTTATTAATTTGTGTCTGTTCCATTTATGTTTACTCGACTATGACTGAACCTGAAATAACTGGTTTAAAGTCCTGAGAGAGGCTTCGGTTTGGGCTTTAGGGTTTGTGTATTTGAACTTTAATTTGGCCTTGGAGAAATTAATGTTCCGGAGATCCTGGACAGACCAAACAAAATACATGTTTTCATTTAAATACAAGCAAATAAAATGATCACAAATGATCTCAACTGCAGAGACTGTCGTTCCATGACTTATTATTTTCTTGCTTTTCGGCGTCTTGTGACATAAACCACCTACTTGCTGTCATGGGAAACTTTGCGAGTTCTCCAGACATTTTTACACCAAAGATATTGCCTTCTTAATATTCCATGTTAGATAAACCCCATACCAAAACAAAAAACAAAAAGCCAAACACAATAGATTCTGACTCATAGTGACCCTAGAGGATAGAGTCGAACTTCCCCACACAGTTTCCAAGGAGCGACTGGTGGATTCAAACTGCTGACTTTTTACTTAGCAGACATAGCACTCTGCAGCTCTTAACCACTGTGCCACTAGGGCTCCAGATAAACTGTAGTAGTATTTAAATCTAAAACTCCATTCTTCTTTCTGTCTAACTATATACTAATCATGCAAAGAAGCCTATGAGGGGAAAAAAAGAGGTAAAGCAGGATAAAAGAAGACTATAGAGTTACTATCCAGGAAATAATAAGGAAGAGGAATATGGCCCTCTACCACGTAATATGGGTTTCCCGTTTATGTCTCTCACCTGCATTCAGCATTGTATTATAATCATTCATTCATGCTCTGTCTTTTGTGCTAACCGGTGACTTTCCTTTAGGTCAGGTATCACTTATTATCTCTCCTTTTGCCCCTAGCACCTAGCAGAAACCTAGCCACATTTTAGGCATTTTTGGTTTAATGTAGTTATTTATTAATGAATGAATAAATTGTGTTAATTCATTCATTGAACACACATTGACTGAGCTCCAGAAACTATTCTAAAAACTTAGGATGCATTAAAGGACAAAATAAATAAATATCCCTGTTCTGTAGAGCTTGCATTCTAGCAGTGGCAGGCAGATAATAAATATAAAACTGAATATACTATATGCTGTGTTATCGTTGTGCAAAAAGGAAAAAGTTGAGCAATGTTAGGGGAATTGATAATGGTGGGGTTGGGAGTTGTAACAAATTATAAAAGGTGTTCAAGGTGAACCTCATTGCGAAGGTAAAATTTAGTCAAAGACTTGATGAAGAGAGGGAGGTAGTAAGGCCCTGGGTAGGAGTGACTTGCTGTGTTCACATACAGCAGGGAGTCTGGTGTGACTGGAGTGGACTGAGCAAGGGAGAGAAGTTGGGGATGCCAGAGGAGTAATAGGGAGCTGACCATGTAGGGCCTCCTTAGGGATTGCAATGGTGTGGCTTTGAACTGAAGTATATAGGGGGGCCTTTGGGCAGAGGAGTGACAAGTTATAACCTGCATTTTTAAAAGGATCGCTCTGGCTCCTGTGGGGAGAGGGACAAAGAAGGAATCAGGGAGAACTGTTAGTAGGCTCTTGCAGTAATTCAGGTGAGTGGTGAAGTGGCTCAGACAAGAGTGGTAACAGCAGAGGTGGCAGAAGGCTTCATATTCTAGATATATTTTGACTTCAGAGTCAGTAGGATCTCCAAATGGGTTGGATCTGGTATGTGAGAGCAAGAAAGGTTCAAGGTTTGTGACTTGAGCAAAAGGAAAGATGGAGTAGCCATGAAATGAAGTGTGGAGGCTTCCAATGGAGCAGATATAAATTTGATCTAATGAAAGTACAAAACTTTTTTTTTGTGTGTGTGTGTGTGTGTGATCATGTCAGTCCCTTGGTTTCCCAATTGCTACCCAGCAGGCTGTTCCATCTGTCACTATTACTTATCAGTTGTCCAAACAAAATGCGCTTTGAGATTTGAGGCTTTTTAAATATGTCTGGGAGGGATGTAATCAACTCATTTTGACTGTAATTAGAAACATTGTCTGGAGAGTTCCATTCTGTTACCTTTTGAGTCCAGGTATCTCCTAGCTGGCCATCACTATTAACTGTACAGGAAAATAGTTACAAACATTAAGATTAAAAAGCTGAGAAAAATACCAAATGGCACCCTAGACCAATGCATCATGCCATCCCTCTGCAGCAAAGTCCTGAAAAACTAAGTAAAACAAATACAAACGTCAATCCTGGAACCCCAAGGGTCAAATGAAGGGATAAAGAACTAGATCAAACACCAAATGAATGAAGAAACTGAACAAAACAGAGAATGAGGAGAGATATGGAATGGAAGCCACCTACAACTAACATGCACAGCTTCACCGTCTTAGAGCACAGCCAGGACAGGGAATATGGAAAGGTAACTTCAAGAAGCTTCCAACAGGACACAGAGCACCTGGTAACCAGAGAAACCTGCTTTTCCACCCCTCACTCTTAAACCCTGTATGCCACCCCCAGCCCTTCCTGATGGGCCACACTGTGCTGCTGGGCTAGGGAGCTACCTCTTTCATCACCTGTAGACCACCCCCCGACCATACCCCTGGCTCCTGTCATGTCAGTTTCTTTTTCTTTTTTCCCCCCTTTCTTCCTTTTCTGTCTCCCTTGCATCAATCCCCATACGTCACCCCCATCCCTTCCTGACAGGCAACACTGTGTTGCTGAGCCAGAGAGCTACTGGCCTGCCATCACCTTGAGTCCCCCCCACCCCCACCCACTGACTCCTACTATGCCACTTTTTCCCCCTTTCTTCTTTTTCTTTCTCCCTCTCATGTCACTTGGTTAGAGATCTACAGGCCCACCGTCACCCCAGGTTACAATCATCCCCACCTGCTGCTTCCAGCCAAGCCATTTTTTTTTTTTTTTGGTCTATTTTTCTTTTCTTTCTCCCTTCCACCTAGCCCCGTAAGCCACCTCTACCCCTTCCCACTGCTGCAGGTAGAGAGCTACTGGCCTGCCACCAGGCCAGACTCTTCCCATCTCACCTGCCAGCACCAGCTGCACCATTTTATTCCCCTTTTCTCCTTGTCTTTCTCCCTCCCACCTATCTCCATACCCCACTGTGATGGTTAAGATTATGTGTCAATTTGACTGGGCCATGATTCTCAGTATTTATATGTGATCACTCCGATGATTGAATATGCTGTGAGTAGCCAATCAGATGAAAGAGAGTCTCCTTGGGGGTGTGGTCTGCATCTGAATATAAGCAGACGTTCTGGATCATACGTCTGCCTCCTGTCATCTCACCTCTGGTTCTTGGGACTCAAACTGTCAGCTTATCTGCTGAACTTGGCATTGGTCAATCTTCACAGCCTGTGAGCAGAGCCCTGCTCTCTGACCTGCTAATCTTGGGTTCGCCAGACCCTGCAGTTACATGAATCAGGAGAAACCTTGGGGGTCTTGCCTGGTGATCTTGGAATTGTTCAACCTTCACAGCCTGTGAGTGGGAGCCCTGCTCTCCAACCTGCCAATCTTGGGCTTGCCAGCTTCTCTGGCTGCGTGAACTGGGAGAGGCCTCTACCCTGATCCACGGACTTGGGACTTTCTAGTCTCTATGATCGCATAAGCTGTTTCCTTGATACAAATCTCTATATATATATATTTATACATTTTACTAGTTTTGCTTCTCTAGAGAACCTAGTGTAAGACACCCACCTCTACCCCTTCCCACTAGGATGCACCATGTTTCCCTGGCTAGAGAACCACTGGTCCACCACCACCCCTGGTCTGATACCCTTTTTTTTCCCCCCCGTTCTTCCTTTACTTTCTCTCTCTCACCTAGCCCTATACACCACCTCTACCCCATTCCACTGAGCCTAACCGCACTACTGCAAGTAGAGAACTATTGACACTGGATCCCCTGTGCCCCCACCCACCAGCTCCCATGGCACCACTTTTTTTCTCTTTCTTCATTTTCCTTCTCCTTCCCAGCTAGCCCCATTTGTCACCTCTACCTATTCCCCCTCATCCATGCTGCACTGCCATGACTAGAGAGCCACTGGCCCACTGTCACCCAGGTCTGCCCCACATCCCTCCCACTGGATCCCACCACATCATTTTCTTTTTTCATTTTTTCTGTTCTTTCTGCCCCCCAGCTAACCCTGTATGACACCACATGGCCCCTTCCACTGGCCCCCAGGGATGCCCTGCCCCCACCCTCCAGCTATCATTTTGTCTTTTCTTTTCTTTGTTCCCCCTACCTAGCCCTGTACACCACCCTCCCTTCCTGTTGGCCCTCATGGTGCCACTAGGGATAGAGCATTCTTGGCTCAGGCCTGCCTCTATGCCAGGCTTGCACAGCCCCTCCTCTGGTGACAACAAACATTCCTAATAAAAACTCTCAATAAAATAGGACTAGAAGGGAAATTCCTCAACATAATAAAAGGCATCTGTACAAAACCAACAGCCATCATCATTCTCAATGGAGAGAGATTGAAAGCATTTCCCCTTAGAATGAGAACAAGACAAGGGTGCCCATTATAACCATTCCTATTTAACATTGTGCTGGAAGTCCTAGTTAGAGGAATAAGACAAAAAAAAAAAAAAAAAAAAAAAAAAATGAAGGAAATGAAAATTGGAAAGGAAGAAGTAAAACTATTCCTATTTACAAATTATATGATCCTATACTTAGAGAACCCCAAAGATTTCACAAGAAAACTACTGGAACTAATAGAAAGATTTCTGTAAAGTAGCAGGATACAAGATCAACATACAAAAATCAGTTTGATTCCTATACACCAACAAAGAGAACTTTGAAAAGGAAATTAGGAAAACTACACCATTTATAATAGCCCCTAAAAATTTTTGGCTATGACATATCCAACAAAGGTCTAATCTCTAAAATCTGTAGGAAAATCCAACACCTCAGCAACAAAAATACAAATAATCCAATTAAAAATGGGCAAAGGACATGAACAGACACTTCACCGAAGACATTAAAGCTGCTAACAGACACGTAAGATAATGTTTGCAATCACTAGCCATTAGGGAAATGCAAATCAAACTGACAGAAGTTTCCTAGATGCATCCAAACACCTTGAGGGACCAAGTTACTGAGGCTGGGGGCTGGGAACCATGGCTTGGGAGACATCTAGGTCAACTGGTATTAACATAGTTCATAAAGAAAATGTTACTATGGTGAGTAGCGTACGGGGTCTTAAAAGCTTGCAAACAGCCATCTAAAATATATCTATTGGACTTAGCACATTTGGAGAAAGGAGAATGAAGAAAACCAAAGATGCAAGGAAAATATCAGTCTAAAGGACTAATGGGCCACATGAACCACAGTCTTCACCACCATGAGTCCAGAGGCTTTGCCTGGAACCCTCTATTGTTATCCCTGTCAGAGCTGTTGGTGGTGGCAGAGTAGGAGAAAAATGTAGAAAAAATTCAAAATCACATAAAAGAACAGACTTACTGGTCTGACAGAGACTAGTGGGACCCTCAAAAATATGGACCATGGACATCCTGCTAACTCAGAACTGAAGCCACTCTTGAAGTCCACCTTTCAGCCAAAGATTAGATAGGCCTATAAAACAAACAATAACACACATGAGGAATGTACCTTAGTTCAATCAAGTATATGAGATCAAATAGGCAACACCTCCCCAAAAGCAAAAATGAAAAGGCAGGAAGGGACAGGAAACCTGGAGGAATGGTCACGGGGAGCCCAGAGTGTAAAGAGAAAGAGAGAGAGCATTGACACATTGCGGGGATTGCAACTAAATGTCAGAAAACAATTTGCGTATAAATTTTTGAATGACAAACTAATTTGTGATGTAAACTTTCATCTAAAACCCAATTTTAAAAAAAGATTAAAAGCTAGTTTTTTTCAGGGATTCTGCAAACATGGCGCTATAGACAGAAGCACCACATAGCAAAATTTGTTTGAGGAAAAAATCAGAAAAAAGAACAAAGAAAAATGAAGAAACTCTGACAATTATTGTGGGAAACAATCAAAAGCAAAAATTTTCGAGTGATTGGAGTTACAGAACGGGGAGAAAACAGAAAACACAGAGAGGATCGTTGAAGAATTACTGACAAAAAACTTCCCTAATATCATGAAAGATGAGAAGTTGACCATCCAAGAAGCTCAAGGAACCCCATATAGTATAGAACCCAAAAGAAAACCACCAAGGCATATCATAATCACACTTGCTAAAACCAAAGACAAAGAATCCTGAGAGCAGCTCGAGAAAAAGGAAAAGTCTCATACAGAGGGAAAAAATAAGACAGAGCTCTAATTACTCAGTAGAAACCATTCAGGCAAGAAGGCAACGGGATGACATATATAAAACATTGAAAGAAAAAAAATTGCTAACTAAGAATAATATATCCTGCAAAACTTTCATTCAAATATGATGGTGAAATTAGGATATTTCCAGATAAACAAAAATTAAAGGAATATGTAAAAACTAAACCAAACTTACAAGAATTATTAAAGGGAGTCCTTCAGTTTGAGAACAAACAATACCAGACAACAGCCTGAATCTAGGATACAAGATTGCACCACCCAGATGGCAGCGTAGGAAATGAACTCTCAAGGACTATTCAAATCCAAAAGATTTACAGCAGGGAACCAGAGAGGTTAATCTGCAAACTACAACAATGTCAGAACTATAAAATAGGGAAAAAAACAGTGTAGATATAGAACTTTCTAATGGAGAGGAAGGCAAGACAATACCAAGGAATAATAGACTGCTTCAAACTTCAGAAGATAAGGGTAAATTTCAAGATATCCACAAAGAAAGTTAACAAACCTACTCAGCAAAATGAAGAAAAACATAAAGTCTCAGTAAAAACAAAATCTACAAAAGTAAAAGAAATGAAAAAAAAAAATCCGCAAACAAAAGGAATTCAGCACAGGAGAGTAAGAGGAACAAAGAAATTGTCAACACCACAAAAAAAAAAAAAAAAAAAAAAAAAAAAAAACTACAAAATGCAACAGTAAACTCACAGCTATCAATAATTACACTGAATATAAATGGCCTAAATACACCAATAAAGAGACAGAGACTGACAGAAGGGATTAAAAAACAGGATCCATCAGAGACACACCTTAGAAACAAAGATATCAATTTAATAAAAATCAAAAGATGGAAAAAAATATATCAAGCAAACAGCTACCAAAAATGAGCAGGAGTGGCAATACTAATCTCAGATAAAATAAACTTTAAGACGAAATCCACCATAAAAGACAAATAAGGACACTGTATCATGATTTAAGGGATGATCTAGCATGAAGACATAACCATAATAAATATCTACGCACCCAATGACAAGGCTCTAAAATACATAAAACAAACTCTAACAGCACTGGAAGGAGAAATTGACAATTCCACTATAATAGTAGGAGACTTCAACACACTACTCTCAGTAAAGGACAGAATGTCCAGAAAGAAACTCAGCAAAGATACAGAAGATCTAAAGGCCACAGTCAGCCAACTTGAACTCATAGACATATATAGAACACTCCACCCAACAGTTGCAAAGCACACATTCTTTTCCAACACACATGGAACCTTCTTCAGACTAGACTACATCTTAGGCCACAAAGTAACCCTCAACAAAATCCAAAACATTGAGATAATACAAACTATCTTCTCTGATCACAATGCCATCAAAGTAGACATTAACAACAGGAAGAGCAAGGAAAAAAAATTAATTACATGGAAACTAAAGAACACCTTGCTTAAGAACCACTGGGTAAGAGAAGGAATCAAAGATGGAACAAAAAAATTCTGAGAATCAAATGAGGATGAAAACTCATCATACTAAAACCTTTTGAACACAGCAAAGGCAGTGATCAGAGGTCAATTTACACTAGTAGATGAACACATCAAAAAAGAAGAAAGGGACACAATCAAAACATCAGCTACACAACTAGAACAAATAGAGAACAGCAAAAGAAGCCTATAAACAACCAAAAGAAAGGAAATAATAACGATCAGAGCAGAAATAAATGAAATAGAAAAGAGGAAAACAATAGAAAGAATCAACAAAACCAAAAATTGGTTCTTTGAAAGGATCAACAAAATCGACAAACCAGTAGCCAAACTGACAAAAGAAAAACAGGAGAGGACACAAATAACCCAAATAAGAAATGAAATGGGGGACATTACAACAGATACAACTGAAATAAAAAGGATAATAACAGAGTATTATGAAAAACTATACTGCAACAAGTTTGAAAATCTAGAGGAAATGGACAAATTTCTAGAAACACACTATCTACCCAAACTATCACAATTGATATTGAAAATCAGAACAGAACCATAACAAGAGAAGAGAATGAAAAGATAATTTAAAAAACTGCCAAAAAAAACACAAAAAAACAAAAAGCTCTGGCCCAGATGGCCAGATGGCTTCACTGGAGAATTCTACCAGACATTCAGAGGAGAGCTTACACCAGTACTATTTAAATTATTTCAGAACATAGAAAAGGAAGGGATACTTCCAAATTCATTCTATGAAGCCAGCATAACCCTGATACCAGAACCAAGCAAAGACACCACAAAAAAAGAAAATTACAGACCAATATCTCTCGTGAATATAGATGCAAAAATTCTCAACACAATTCTTGCCAATAGAATTCATCATCATATAAAAAAAAAAAAAAAACACCACCACAACCAAGTATGATTCATACCAGATATGCAAGAATGGCTCAGCATTAGAAAATCAATCAACGTAATCCACCATATAAATAAAGGAAAAGAATCACATGATCATCTCAATCGACTCAGAAAAGGCATTTGACAAAGTCCAACACCCATTCCTGATACTCTCGATAAAATAGGTATAGAAAGGAAATTCTTTGACATAATAAAAAGCATCTATGCAAAACCAAAGCCAACATCATTCTAAATGGAGAGAAGCTGAAAACATTCCCCTTGAGAACAGGAATGAGACAAGGATGTCCTTTATAACCACTACTATTTGGCATTGTATTGGAAGTCCTAGCTAGAGCAATAAGGCAAGAAAAAGAAATAAAGGGCATCCAAGTTGGTAATGAAGAAGGAAAACTGTCCCTATTTGCAGATAATATGATATTATATATGGAAAACCCAAAAAACTCCACGAGAAAACTACTGGAAATAATAGAAAGATTTAGCAGAGTAGCAGCATACAAGATAAACACACAAAAATCAGTTGTATTCCTATACACCAACAAAGAGAGTGACAAAAGGAAATCAGGAAAGCAATACCATTTATAATAGCCCCTAAAAAAATAAAATACTTAGGAATAAGTCTAACCACAGATGTAGAAGAACTATACAAAGAAAACTACAAAACACTACTGCAAGAAACCAGAAAAGATCTACATAAATGGAAAAACATTCCATGCTCATGGAGAGGTAAACTCAACATTGTAAAAATGACAATTCTACCCAAAGCAATCTACAAGTTCAATGCAATCCTGATCCAAATACCAACAACATTCTTTAAAGAGATGGAAAAAGTAATCATTAACTTTGCATGGAAAAGGAAGATGCCCCGGATAAGTAAAGCATTATTGAAGAGGAAGAATAAAGTAGGAGGACTCGCACTACCTGACCTCAGAACCTACCATAGAGCTAAGGTAGTCAAAACAGCCTAGTACTGGTACAACGACAGACACACTGACCAGTGGAACAGAATGGAGAACCCAGAAGTAAATCCATCGACCTACAGTCAACTGAACTTTTACAAGTGCCCAAAGTCCATCAAATGAGGAAAAGACAGTATTTTTAACAAATGGTGCTGGCAATATTGGATATTCATCTGCAAAAAAATGAAACAGGACACATACCTCACACTATACACAAAAATTAATTCAAAATGGGTCAAAGACCTAAGTCTAAAACCAAAAACTGTAAAGTTCATAGAAGAACTAGAGACCCTAATATACAGCATTAACAGGATACAAACCATAACTAACAACTTACCAACTCCAGAAGATAAGCTAGATAACTGGGATTCTCGAAAAATTAAACACTTAAGCTCATCAAAAAACTTCACCAAAAGAGTAAAAAGAGAGCCTACAGACTGGGAAAAGAAATTTGCCTATTACAAATTCGACAAAGGTCTAATCTCTAAAATCTCCAAGAAAATCCAACACCTCTACAACAAAAGACAAATAATCTAATTAAAAAATGGGCAAAGGAAATGAACAGACACTTCACCAAAGAAGACATTCAAGCAGCTAACAGACACACATGAGATAATGCTCGCAATCACTAGCCGTTAGGGAAATGCAAATCAAAAACACAATAAGGCCATCTAACCCCAGCATTACTGGCACAAATCAAGAAAACAGAAAATAACAAATGTTGGAGAGGCTGCAGGGAAATTGGAACTCGTATGCACTGCTGGTGGAAATGCAGAATGGTACAACAATTTTGGAAAATGATACTGCACTTCCTTAGAAAGCTAGAAACAGAAATACTATATGATCCAGAAATCCCAATCCTAGGAATGTATCCTAGAGAAATAAGAGCTGTCACATGAATAGACATATGCACACCCATGCTCATTGCAGCATTGTTCACAATACCAAAAAGATGGAAACAACCTAGATGCCCATCAACAGATGAATGGATAAACAAACTATGGTACATACACACAGTAGAATACTATGCATCAATAAAAGACTATGATGAATCTGTGAAGCATCTCACAACAAGGATGAATCTGGAGGGTATTATTCTGAATGAAATAAGTCAATCACAAAAGGACATATATTGCATGAAACTATTACTATAAAAACTCACGAAAAGGTTTACACACAAAAAGAAATAATCCTTGATGGTTATGAGGGAAGGGAGGGGTGGAAGTGGAAAAATAATAATAGACAATAGATAAGTGGTAACTATGGTGAAAGGTAAGACAGTACACAATACTGGGGAAGCCAGCACAACTTGTTGAGGGTAAGGTCGTGGAAGCTCCATGGACAAATCCAAACTCCCTTTGGGACCAAATTGCTAGGCTGAGGGCTGTGGGAACTATGGTCTCAGAGAACATCTATCTCAGTTGGCATAACATATTTTATAAAGAAACTGTTTTACATTCTATGTGATGAGTAGTGTCTGGGGTCTTAAAAGCCTGTGAGCGGCCATCTAAGATACTCCACTGGTCCCACCCCTTCAGGAGCAAGGGAAAATGAAGAAAACTAAAGACACAAGGGAAAGATTAGTCCAAAGGACTAATAGACCACAACTACTGTGGCCTCCACCAGACTGAGTCCAGTGCAACTAGATGGTGCCTGGCTATCACCACTGACTGCTCTGACAAGGATCACAATAGAGGGTCCCAGACAGAGCAGGAGAAAAATGTAGAACAAAATTCTAACTCACAAAAAAAGACCAGAGTCACTGTTCTGACAGAGAAAGGAGAAACCCCGAGAATATGGCCCCTGGACATCCTTTTAGCCCAGTAATGAAGTCACTCTGATGGTTCACCTTTTAGCCAAAGATTAGACAGACCCATAGGACAAAACGAGACTAAAGGGGCTCACCAGTCCAAGGGCAATGAGTAGAAGGCATGAGGGTGCAGGAAAGTTGGTAACAAGGAACCCAAGTTTGAGAAGGGAGAGTACTGACATGTCATGGGGTTGTTAACCAATGCCATAAAACAATATATGTACTAACTGTTTAATGAGAAGCTAGTTTGTTCTGTAAACCTTCATCTAAAGTTCAGTTAAAAAAAGAAAAAGAAAACAAAAATCTTCACAACTGCACCAATAAGCAACATTATGATATACAGGGAAAAACTTAAAGATGTCAAGGATTTTACATGGATTCACTATCAACATCCATGGAAGCAGCAGTCAAGAAAGATTGTTGGACCCCAGAAGGCATGGCCCCTAGACTCTCTGCTAGCCCAAAACTAAAACTATTCCCAAGGCCAACTCTTCAGACAAAGATTAGACTGGATTATGGAACATAAAATGATACTTGTGAAGAGTGTGCTTCTTAGCTCAAGTAGACACATGAGACTAAATGAGTAGCTCCTGTTCAGAGGTGAGATGAGAAGGCAAAGAGGGCCAGGAGCTGGCTGAATGGACACAGGAAATCTGGGGTGGAAGGGAAGAGTGTGCTGTCACAGTACTGGGAGAACAACTAGGGTCCCAAAACAAAGTACGTATAAATTTTTGTATGAGAGACTAACTTGAATTGTAAACTTTCACTTGAAGCACAATAAAAAAAAACTTAAAAGAAAGGTTTTAGATTTTATCAAATGCTTTTTCTACATCCACAGAGATGATCATGTGTTTTTATTTTCATCCCTTTGTTCAATCGATGTGGTCGCTGTGAGTTGGAATTGACTCAATGGCAATGGGTTTGGGTTTGTTTTTTGTTTTTTTATAGTGATGTATTACATTGATTGATTTTCTAATGTTGAACCATCCCTGTATTCCTGGAATAAATACCACTGGGTCATGGAAAAAATAAATAAATAAAAAGCTGATTTTTGCTAATAGATAAGACACCATTGTGTACTATATACTTACGGAAGATATCAACAACGGCACAAAATTACAACATTTATTGTCAATATGAACAAATAGGAGCTCCTTAGGGCTAAAGAATTATTAATTTTTTCTAACTTAAATTTAACATTAGGACTACATGGAGGAGAATATTACTAAATAGAACCAATCCAGTGATGTATTCTAAAGCAGTTATCAAATCTCAATTCTGAATTTTCTAAGAGTTTATTCCTCTTATTATATATGCTACATTATGAATGTGGTAATGAGAGGAAAATAAAGAAAATACCTGACTCTAAGAAATTCACATGATACAGATGCAGTAGAAAACACACACACACACACACACACACACACTTTTAACTCAGTTGTTCTGGATGCCTAGGATTGTTCATGGTAATCACACTTGATATTGATGTATTTATAGGGCATGATTCCCTGGAAAATGACACAGAAGCTATTAACTGAGTATAAAATGAAAATATTTTGTTTGCGTTGATTAGTATTTCTGAATTTTCTGCTTTTTCAAATCAAAATCTGGTGTATATAAGGCAAAAAAGAAAATTCAGGGTATTTGCCATGTGATTTCTTTGGTCCCATGGTCCCTACCTGGTGTTTTTTCTTCACCTTTCAGATCTTTTTATGTATGTTTTATATATAGTGTCCATGATTTTCAGTTTTACTTAGGAGGAAGAATAGATGCAAAACTACATCTACTCCATCTTCCTGGAAGTTGAAGTCCTTACCATAACTTTTGAAGTCTACTCCTTTCCCATTTATTTTAATGTTACTATTTTTTGGTAGGTATTGTTCCATAGAAGGATGCATTCTTTAGTTTTGGTTGGTCAATGTTGTATGACTCATTGTCCCGGCATTCCTATACATTCATCTGACTTGCTAACATACTCTTAATGTAATTAATAGGATCATATCAAAGTTTTAAATCCTGAGGGTCGAGGAATCTCACCAGCACAGCTCGATTTCCTTTTAGGAAGTTTAGCTAATTTGACGTTCTGAAATATGTGGTTGCAATTTCTTTCTGCTTCATCATGACCACCCACAGTGATAAATTTTGGATCCCTTTCTTTTTGCTTATTATGAGTTACCACTTAAATTATTTGTTCTATCCATACCCATCTTGACATTTGAAAATACAAGACAAAACACTTGTCTATACTTTATGAGGTGGTGTTGTTGAATTTTGTATTTTATTCTATAGACCTGTTGGAATTAAAAAGCCTCTTTAAAAGAGTTAAAGAGGCTTGGACAATTCTACCTCAGGATTCTCCCTGCTATGGATTGAATGATGTCCCCTCAAAATATGTATCAACTTGACTAGGCCATGATTCCCACTATTATGTGGTTGACCACCATTTTGTGATCTAATATGATTATCCTACGTACTATAAATCCTAACCTCTATGATGTTAATGAGGCAGGATTAGTGGCAGTTATGTTAATGGGGCAGGACTCAATCTACAAGATTAGGTTTTACGTTGAGTCAATCTCTTTTGAGATATAAAAGAGAGAATTGCGCAGAGAGGAAAGGAACCTCATACCACCAAGAAAGAAGCACCGGAAGAAAAGTGCATCATTTGGACCTGGGGTCCCTGCACTGAGAAGCTCCTAAACCAGGGGAAGATTGATGACAAGGACCTTCTCCCAGAGCCAAGAGAGAGTAAGCCTTCTACTGGAGCTGGCACCCTGAATTTGGACTTTTAGCTTCCTAAACTGTAATAGAATAATTTTTTGATTATTTATTAATATCCATGATTGTGCTCCCTTATAGAATAATACCAAATTTTTGGCAACCAAATAACACAATCACTAATCTGTTCTTTCTCACTGCACTGCCATTACTGTGTTAACACAAATTGACATATATTCACTTTTGAAATTTTTCTTATCTTCTCATACATGATCTTTTTGAATACATATTGTCATAGATTGACTTGTGTCCCCCCCAAAATATGTGTATCAGTTTGGCTGGGCCATGATTCCCAGTACTGTGTGATTGTCCACCATTTTGTCATCTGATGTGATTTTCCTATGTGTTTAAATCCTAATCTCTGCCTGTGGTTAATCAGACAAGATTAGATTATGTTTAAGAGGATTAGGGTGGGCTGTAACACCCTTGCTCAGGTCACATCGCTGATCCAATATAAAGGGAGTTTCCCTGGGATGTGGCCTGCACCACCTTTTATCTCTTAAGAGGTAAAAGGAAAGGGAATTGAGCAGGGGGGTGGGGTTCATACTACTAAGAAAGCCTCACCAGGAACAGAGCACATCCTTTGGACCCAAAGTTGCTGCGTGGAGGAGCTTCTAGTCCAGGGTAAGATTGATGACAAGGATTTTCCTTCAGAGCCAACAGAGAAAGCCTTCTACAGGAGCTGAGGTCCTGAATTTGGACTACTAGACTGTGAGAGAATAAATTTCACTTTGTTAAAGCCATCCACTTGTGGTATTTCTGTTATAGCAGCACTAGATAACCAAGAGACATATTGTTCTCATTTTTGTATTATTATTGCTTAATAGATTGTATTTTATTTTCCTTAGATCATTCAAAAGCATAAGTTTGCCTTGACTGTACTACAGATACAATTCAGTATTCTGTGTTGGAGAGAGAGTGTATATAAACTCTTTGAAGGATATATCTGAGGCTTATATATTCAAGGTAACTATTTGTAATGCCCTGAATACAAAGTAATTAGTAAGTAAATAGATAATAATTTTCAGTATGATAACAAATGACTCAATATGCATATATGAATACCAACAGGGAAAAACTTATGCAGAAGTTCATAAACAAAATGAACATAAATTCAAACTCATATATCTGCATACTTGTATTATTGCATACTTGTATTATTGCATACTTGTATTATTATTGGGAGTTTAGTGACACCCATGTTTAAAAATGCAAATATAGCAGTTCCGTATTAGAAGCTTCTATTCATTTTGAAAGCTGTGTGGAGAAGCTGAAGAACATTTTAATGAGTTTCAAACTGCTCAGGGGTGAAAACCATAAACACTGTGACAAGGATAAAGAAGAGAGTAGTGTTTACCCTACTGAGAGCTGTCTTAGTTGGAAGTTGTCCTGACTGAAGAACTTTGTCCTGTCTCCTAAAGAGCCCTGGTAGCACAGTGTTAAGGGCTCAGCTGCTAACCAAAAGGTCAGCAGTTCGAATCCACCAGCGACTCCTTGGAAACCTATGGGGCAGTTCTGCTCTGTCCTATAGGGTCACTATGAGTCGGAATTGACTTGACAGCAATGGGAGAGAGACTGAGAGTGTTTACCCTGAAGAAGAAAGAGTTGTGAGATGACTGAAAAAGTTTTGAAGACAGAGGGTTTACAGTGCAGTGACTTTCTCTTATATATTGCCTTTCTGCCAAATACACTTGTCTGGGCCACAGTCTTACAAGGGACTTGTTAGTCTACTATGCAAATAGAGTGTGTAAAACCACCCAATAAGATTAAGTGACCTTTTGGGAATTAGTTTGATTGCTATGCAAATTAAGTGGCTGTGGCTCACCAATGGGATTGGTCAGTTCATGATCTGGTCATAGGACCATGACTTTAAATTCACAAGAAGCAGGCTTGCATAAGCGTCAATTGTACAGAGATTGAGGGGGACCTCAGTACAATTGAGAAGAAGAACCTGGAGCAGAGTTCGTCATTTGGACCTGTAGTCCCAGCACTGGGAACTTCCTAGACACAGGAGAGAGAGTTGTAACACTGAAGAGAGCTGGAAATGGTAGCAACCACAGCAAAGCCCAATGGAAGACAAATAGCAGCAGCCGTATGAGTGGTGGGAACCAGGAGACCAGTGAGAGGAGGCTGTAGTGGGCTTGCTAACTCATAGAGCAAGAGAGACTTGAGCTCCTTTGGACAGGAGGCTTGCTGGCAGAGTAGGCTGCCCCTGGGCACTTGTCAGAGAAGTTAAAAACCTGTAACACTTGCCAGAGCAGGGCAAAGGCCAAGAGAAGGGCACAATCAAAGAGCTGAGAGCTGTCTCGGTTTTAAGCTGTCCCAATTGAAGAACTTCATCTAGTCTCCTAAGGAGCCCTGGTAGCACAATGGTTAAGCGCTTAGCTGCTAAATGAAAGGTCAACAGTTGGAACCCACGAGCCACTCTGCAAGAGAAAGATGTGGCAGTCTGCTTCAGTAAAGATTTACAGCCTTGTAAACCCTATGGAGAAGTTCTATTCTCTTCTACATACAGGGTTGCTATCAGTTAGAATCAACTTGATGGCAGTGGTTTCTTTGTTTGTTTGTTTTGGTATCCTGTCTTCTGAGTTGTATCCTGTTACTTCCCCAATAAACCACATAATTGTGAGTATGGCCTGTTTGTTTTGTGTGACCATTGCAATGAATTATCAAATTCAGCAGAGAAGTAGAGAGTGCTGTGGAGAGGATGGTTGGTTTCAGAAATGATAAAAAAAAGTTAGAAAGCGAAGGTATGTCTGACCCCCAGCTCGTAGGATTCAGCTGTGTACTGATAGTGTTTCTCTCTTCTCCTCATGAATTTAGATGGCTATTGTTACTATGTTACAGGGTTATTTTGTAAAGAATATGAACATGGGAGGTGGGGCCAAGATAGCAGAGTAGTTCTTTTTACAACAAAAACTTGAAAAATCAAGTGAATCAATTATATATGACAATCTAGGAGCCCTAAACATCAAAGGAATTGGACTGAGTGGCAGGGGGAGGGAGAGAGAGTTTGGAAACAGTGAGAAGTTGCCAGACCTGACCTGGGAGAGCCTGAGCCACTCAGGCCAGAAAAGATCATGGCGCATGGTGAGGCATCAAGCAGCTGTGCTTGGGAGGCGTTTTCCACACCAGGAGAGAACCAGCAGCAGTCTACTCGGCCATCCAGAACCAGTGAGAAGCACCCCTTGACTGGTGAAAGATAAGTACTTGAGTCTGGCCTACTGTGCAGATCAAAAACACCCCCCTTTGGGAGAAACTTCTGTCCCATTTACCTTGCCTCTCTGCACTGGGTCTGGGATGGCTTCTGCGATTGCCAAGTCCCCAGGGCCAAAAGTAGGAACCATCAAGCTCCCTGAGCCATGATCCCGGCCTTGGAGAGTGAGCAAGTTAACGAACAGGGGAAAAAATAATCTGCCGGCTCCTCTAAGCCAGGAACTCAGGCTAGGCACAGCTCCTTTGCCTAGGCACAGGCATAAGGGATCTATGGACTTTGAGTGTCTCTCCCCCTGCAGAGACGTCTGTGGGCCTATTTCAACGGTGTAGGTCCTCATTACCATAGTACAACAGGGTATATACCTGAAGTCTAACTTCCACTGTTTTAGCTGTGAAGAGGCAGGTTTGTGACATTTGACACTGCTCTGCCCGTTAAGCAGGTCTTCACCTACCCCCATTAGAGGCCTGAGGACTGGTAGCTCTACCCATGCCAGCCAGCCACCTGTGACAGGGGCCCAAGAATAATTGGTGCTCCCCCCCACACCCTGAGTCCTTGAAGACAAAAGCATTGGGTGCTCACAGTCCGGTTGCAAAACCCATGAACCTATGCACTCTATGGAACATGGTATGTTTTCCTCCCGGACACTCTGGGGTTGCTGTCAGCCCCCTGCATTGCTCAGCATATGACCCCCTGTTGCAGCCAGATGCCTGTGGCTACACCAATCACCCTTGCCAGTCTAGGACTGTAGGTGAGAACCTGCACCACACACTTGGCGGCCGAGTACCTGGACCCATGAGAAGAATCTTTACAGGAGGAGTGGGTGGAGTTACTTAGTGGCAAGTCTGGCCACGTAGGGGCAGAACGTTGGAACTTCAAGGGTGCTGGTGACTGGGCTGGCTCACATGAGCAGCCTATTCGAGCATATCAAAACAAAACAAAACAAGAAGCTAGGACACAGTAAGCAAACATAAAATAAATAAATATAATAACTTATTGATGGATTGGAGACAACAGTCAATATCAAATCACATAAAGAGGCAGACCATGATGGCTTCAGCAAGCTCCCAAAATAAAAAATTAATAAATTTTCTGGAGGAAGAAAATTTCTTTGAAATTACCGGAGGCAGAATACAAAAGATTAATATACAGAATTCTTCGAGAGATCAGGAAGAAAATTAGGCAAAATGCAGAACATTCAATAGAATAACTTAAGAAGTTTAGAGAAAAGCATAATGACAAATTTAACAGGCTGCAAGAATCTGTAGAGAGACAGCAATCAGAAATCCAGAAGATTAACAATAAAATGTCAGAATTAGACAACTCAATAGAAAGTCATAGGAGAAGAGTTGAGGCAATGGAAGTCAGCATTAGTGAGATTGAAGCACTTGACACCAATTCATTTCATGAAAAATCAGATAAAAAGATTTTTAAAAAATGAAGAAACCCTAAGAATTATGTGGGACCCTATCAAGAGAAATAACAAATGAGTGATTGGAGTACCAGAACAGGGGAAGATAAAAGAAAATACTGAGAGAATTGTTGAAGATTTGTTGGCAGAAGACCTCCCTGATATCGTGAAAGAGGAGAAGATATCTATCCAAGATGCTCATCAAACCCCACATACAGTGGATCCCAAAGGAAAGTCACCAAGACATATTATAATCAAACTTGCCAAAACCAAAGATAAAGAAAGATTTTTAAGTGTGGCTAGGGATAAAAGAAAAGTAATCTACAAAGGAGAATCAATAAGAGGAAGCTCAGACTACTTAGCAGAAACCATGCAGGCAAGAAGGCAATGGGATGAGATATATAAAGCCTTGCAGGAAAAAAAAATGCTAGCCAGGAATTATATATCCAGCAAGACTGTTTCTCAAATATGATGGCAAAATTAGGGCATTTCGTGATAAACGGAAGTTTAGGGAATTTGCAAAAATGAAACCAAAATTACAAGAAATACTAAAGGAAGTTCCCCAGTTAGAAAATCAAGAACATCAGATAATAACCCAAGACTAGAACACAGGACAGAGCAATGAGATATCAAACCATATAGGGAAGTCATAAAGAAACAGAGATGTCAATATGTAAAACATGACAACATTAAACAAAAAGAGGGACTAAAAAATGTAGACATAGATTTTTCATATTAAAAGGAAGTAATGGTGACATAAAGAAGTAAAAGACTGGTTTAAACCTAGAAAAATAAGGGTAAATATTAAGGTAACCACAAAAGAAACTAACAATCTTACACATCAAAACAAAAAACAAGAAAAACATAAAGATTCAGCAAATACAAAATCAGCAACCATGAAAAAGATGAAAAGAAAATACATAAACAAAAACAACTCAGTGCAGAAAATTAAGTGGAACAATGAAACTGTCAACAACACACAAAAAAAGACATCAAAATGACAGCAATAAACTCATACCCATCAATAATTATGCTGAATGTAAATGGTCTAAAAGCACCAATAAAGAGACAGAGAATGGCAGAGTGGATAAAAAGATGTTCTGTCTATATGCTACCTGCAAGAGACACACCTTAGACTTAAAGACACAAGCAGACTAAAACTCAAAGGACGGAAAAAATATATCAAGCAAACAACACTCAAAAAAGAGCAGGAGTGGCAATATTAATCTCTGACAAAATACATTTTAAAGTAAAATCTACCACAAAGGATGAGGAAGGAACTACACAATGATTAGAGGGTCAATACACCAGGAGGACATAACTATAATAAATATTTATGCACCCAATGATAGGGCTCCAAAATACATAAAACAAACTCTAACAGCATTGAGAAGAGAGACAGACAGCTCGACAGTAGTAACTGGAGACTTCAACACGCCACTTTTGGTGAAGGACTGAAGGTCCAGAAAGCAGCTCAGCAAACACCTGGAAGAGCTAAATGCTACAATCAACCAACTTGATCTCATAGACACATACCAAACACTCCACCCAACAGCAGCCTAGTATACTTTCTTTTCCAAACCACAAGGAACATTCTCCAGAACAGACCACATATTAGGCCATAAAGCAAGACTTAACAGAATCCAAAGCATCGAAATATTACAAAGCATCTTTTCTGACCATAAAGCCATAAACGTGGTCAACAACAGAAAAAGCAAGGAAAAAAAATCAAACATATGGAAACTGAAGAACACCTTGCTCAAAATCTACTGGGTTATAGAAGAAATCAAGGATGGAATAAAGAAATTCATAGAATCAAATGACAATGAAAACACATCCTACTAGAACCTTTGTGACACAGCAAAAGAAGTACTCAGAGGTCAGTTTATAGCAATAAATGCACACATCCAAAAAGATAAATCCAAAAGATAAATGCACACCCATGTTCATTGCAGTCTTGTTCACAGTAGTAACAAGATGGAAACAACCTAGGTGCCCATCAACCAACAAAAGGATAAGCAAATTATGGTATATTCACACAATGGAATAGTACTCATTGATAGAGAACATCAATGAATCCATAAAACATCTTACAACATGGATGAATCTGGAAGGCATTATGCTAAGTGAATTTAGTCAGTCACAGAAGGACAAATATTGTATAAGACCACTATTATAAGAAATCAAAAAGAGATTTAAACACAGGAGAAAACATTCTTTGATGGTTATGAGGGTGTGGAGGGAGGGAAAGGGTTATTCACTATCTAGTAGAAAAGAATTAGGTGAATCGAAGGGCAGCACACACTACAGGAGTCAAAAAAACTGGACCAAATCAAAGCTGAGAAGTTTCCTGAATACAACCAAACAGTTCGAGGGATAGAGTAGCAGGGGTGGAGGTCTGGGGACCATGGTTTCTGGGGACATCTAGACCAATTAGCCTAACAAAGCTTATTAAGAAAATGTTCTGCATCCTACTTTGGTGAGTGGCAGCTGGGGTCTTAAAAGCTAGTGAGCGGCCATCTAAGATACATCAATTGACCCCAATCCACCTGGAGTAAAGGAGTATGAAGAACACCAATGTCACAAGGAAAGCATTAGCCCAAGAGACAAAAAGGGCCACATAAACCGGAGACTGCAACAGCCTGAGACCAGAACCAGAGGGTGCTGGGCTACCACCAATGACCACCCTGACAGGGAACACAACAGAGAGTCCCTGTTGGAGCAGAAGGAATGTGGGGTGCAGAACTCAAATTCTAGTAAAAAGACGAGACTTAATGGTCTGACTGAGACTGCAGGAACCTCAGAGAGCATGGCTCCTGGACTCTCTGTCAACCCAGAAGTAAAACCATTCCTGAGGCCAACTCTTCAGTCAAAGATTAGACTGGACTATGGAACATAAAATGATACTCATGAAGGCTGTGCTTCTTAGCTCAAGTAGATACATGAGACTAAATGGGCAGCTTCTGTCTGGAGGTGTGATGAAAAGGCAGAGACAGTCAGGAGTTGGTTGAATGGATGCAGGATATCAGTGGTGGAGTGGACGAATGTGCTGTCACAGTATAGGGAGAGCAATGTGTTACATAACAATGTATGTATAAATTTTGTATGAGAGACTAGGTTTCATTGTAAACTTGCACTTGAAGTACAATAAAATTAAAAAAATTTAAAAAGGAATATGAACATGTTGTTCCTATCTCTACAAGATAGAACATAAGAAAATTTACTGAAGTTATGAATGGAGAGTGCCCTTAGATTCCTGGAAATAACTTCAAAAGAGAATCAGACTAACAAAAGAGATTATAAATTAATTCTCTGTGGAGATCCTTAAACATAGAAAAAACAATCCCCTTGTATATGCCTCAACTGCAAGCCTGCTTAAAAACAGAAAAGAAAGTGGATTATGTCTTTCTAATTACAAGATTAAAAAATGAATTGAGTTATTCTAGATGAACTCTCCCTCATGATCCTCTCACATATTTTCTGCTGCTTTTTTATTCATATTTACTACTCTCAGTCACATTTATATACATACTACTCTTGAGGTGTGTGTGAATGTGTTTAATCCATTATTCAGTTAACAAATTTACCTCAGGAATTTATGCAATAAATCCCACAGTGTTGTGCTGGTAAGCCAATTCTATGAAAAAGAGAAAGGGCAGAGGGGAGGAAGGACCTGATTGGTGGTGCTTGCTAATGCTACAATTGTGAATTCAAGCTACCAACATGATGTCACTGAACATCGCGCTCAGAAGGAATGTACACATCTGGCTTTCATGAACTGGAATGAGTCAGCCCCAGCACATCACTTCTTATAGAGCATCTACTTTATTTCAGGCATAACTATGGACATATTAGAGATACAAATATATAACATAGGAGCCATGCCCAAAAGGAGGGTGCGGGTAGCTAGACTGGCAAATTAAAAAATAAGGTTTAAAGATTTCAATATCCTACTCTCAAGAATGGATACAACAATTAGACAGAAAATCAGCAAGAACTTGAACAAGACTGTCAACCAACCTGACCTACTTCAAATTTATAGAACACACCACCTAAAAATATCAGAGCACAATTTTTCAAACCTGCATGAAACATTATCCAGGTAGACACCATAAGCAAAAAGTAACTCAAAATGGATCATAGATTTAAATGTAAGAGCTAAAACTATGAACAATTGATAAGAAAATATAAAAAAAAAAATTGTCAAGATTACAGGTTAGGCAAAGAGTCCCTAGATATAACAAAAGTACAATCTATAAAGGAAAAGCTTCAAAAGTTATCATTCAGAAAAAGAAAATACAATCTACAGACTGGGAGAAAATCTTTCCAAATATGTGATAAAGGACATTTATCTTGAGTATATAAAGAACCCTTAAAACTCATTAATAATGAAACAATAAAACCAATTAAAAATAAGCAAAAGATTTGAATAGATAATTACTCAAAGATATACAAACTGCTACTAAACAAAAAGATGATCTACACTATTAGCAGATAGGGAAATTCAAATTAAAACCACAAAGAGATACTGCTTCATATACACTAGAATAGCTGTAAAAAAAAAAAAAAGAGAGAGAGAGAGAGAGAGAGAAAATGCCAAAGTTTGACAGGTGTGGAGAAACTGGAATCCTCCCAGTCTGCTTTTGGCAACATAAAACGATGAGGTCTTTTGACAACTAACTTGACAGTTTCTTAGAAAGTTTAACGTTTATTTACTATGTAATCTCACAATTACACTCCTAGAGAAATTAAAACGTACATCCACAAAAAAGTCAATGGATTTTTATAAAGAATTAAAAAATTGGAAGACTTACACTCCATGATTTCAAGACTTACTCTAAGGAAAGAGGCATAGATCAATGAAACAGAAGGAAGTTTAGAAATTGGCCCATACATATGTGGTCAATTGATTTTCATTAAAAGTGCCAAGATATTTCAATGGAGGAAGGGAAATATATAGCCTAGTCAATGAAAAGTGTGGGGAAAAACAAAAATAACAACAGTACATTATTTGGAAAACATGAACTTTGTCTGACCCTTACCTCACACCATATAACAATGTTAACTTAAGATGTGGCTCATAGATGTAAATCTAAAAGCTAAAATTATAACATTTCTTGAAAAAAATACAGAAGAAAAATCTTTGCAAATTTGGGGTAAGCAATTTCTTAGGTAAGACCCCCAAAAACATGAACCATAAAAAGAAAAGATAGAGTATATTTCATCAAAATCAAAATCTTGTGCTGTCCAAGAAATATTGTTCAAAAATGTAAACGCATTTTTGAAAGAAAACATTTGTGATGCATATCTGAAAATGGTTTTTTGTTGTTAGGTTTTTTTTTTTTTTTTAGGATATATAAAGAATTTACAATACAATAATAAAAATTTTAATGGCACTGAAATATTGGCAACAATTTTGAACACTTCACCCAGAAGATATAAAAATAATCTTAAATGATTTTTTTCACATGAAAAGATGTTCAACATTATTAATTGCCCTGAAATGCAGCCTAAAACCAAAATGAGATACCACTACACCGCTACCAGAATTGTTACAATAAAAAAGACTGACAATATCAGATGTTAGTAAAATGTGGTATAACTGTAACACTTATACAGTGTTGGTGGAAATGTAGCATTGCATAACCATTTTAGGAAACTATTGAAAACTTCTTAAAATATTAAATATACACTTACCTTACAAGCCTTCAAAGTCACTCCTAGCTATTTACCCAAAACCAAAAAAAGATAATCAAACCCATTTCTGTCTAGTCGATTCTGACTCATGGCGACCCTTATAGGACAGAGGAGAACTGTCCCATATGGCTTCCAAGGCTGTAAATCTTTTACTGAAGCAGATTGCCTCATTTTTCTCCCACAGAGCAGTTGGTGGGTTCTAACTGCCAACTTTTCAGTTAGCAGCTAAGCTCTTTAACCACTGTGACACTGGGGCTTAAAGGAAATTAAAAACAAAATCTATATTCAGGCAAGACTGTGCTCAAAGGTTTATTGCAACTTGATTCATAATAGCCAAAAACTGTCAGCACATGACTGGATAAATAAATTGTCTTGTATGTATACAACTGAGTGCTATGCAACAATAAAATGGAGTAAATTCCTCATGTTCATGAAATGGATGAAGCTTTAAAAAATATGCTGAGTGAAAGAAACTATGCACAAAAAAGTGCACACTGAAGGATTTAACCCTGGTAGTAAGCAAAATAAATGAAGGCATATTTTACAAAAGAGAAATAAATGAATAAACTTAAGAAAAAATGTGCATGATCATATTAGTAATCAGGTAAATGGAATTTGAGACTATAATAGGATAGCATTTTATACCTTCAGGGTGGTTAAGAAACAAAACAATAAAAATCAAGAATACGGATTATACTGAATGTTGGTAAAAATATGGAGCAATGGAAGAACTTTTATATTTTTGGTAGGCATGTAAACGATTCATCTATAGCAAGCATTAACTCCTAGCATTGGACATACACTCAACCATTCCATTTCTGTGTGTGTAGAGTGTGTGTGTGTGTGTGTGTGTGTGTGTATGTGTTTATGTTCACTACAGAAACTCTGATGGAGTTTCCAGGAAACATGTACATGAGTGTATGTACAGAGAATCATGTTTACAATAGCAAGAAAAAAAAAAAACAAAAAACTTAACACAAACCACATCCCCTTCAGGAGAAATAGATAATTAAATTGTGGGAGATTTAAATAATGGGCTGTTATAAAGCAGGGGGAAAACCTGGTTAAGAGTTTGGCTAACCAAAAGTCAGCAGTTCAAATCCACCAGGAGCTCCTTGGAAACCCTATGGGGCTGTTCTACTCTGTTCTATAGGGTTGCTATGAGTCAGAGTAGACTTGGCAAAGGATGTGGTTTTGATTTTATAGAGTAGGGAAAATGAAGGAACCACAGATACATGCAACAACACAGATGTTAGGGGAAAAAAAAAATTACTCAAATTTTGATGAAGAGATAAACATCATGACAACAAACATGTGCAGGAATAACACTATAATACCAGATAGAAAAAGCATGAAAACCATCACTGAGAATAGTTGTTACCACTAGTATTGAAAGAAATGTGAAGTCACAGAGAGTACATGGAGTATCAAGCATTCTTAAATTGAGTGGTGTATGCACAACTGTATATTTTATTTTATAGAATCTTAGTGCTGGTATAACAGAAATACCACAGAAATTTATTTTCTCACAGTTTAGTTTTAAGTTACAAATCAGAGCACCAGCTCTAGAGGAAAGCTTTCTCTCTCTGTCACTCTGGAGGAAGCTTCTGCCTCCTGGTTCTTTGGAGATCTCTGTGTGTCCTGGCTTCTATCTTACCCCATCTCTGCTTGTTAATCTGCTTTTTTGTTTAATCTCTTTTATATCTCAAAGGAGATTGACTCAAGATACACCCTATACTAACACTGCCTTATTACCATAAAAAAGATAACCTATTCCCAAATGGGATTATAACCACAGGCATAGAGGTTAGGATTTACAACACATATTTTGGGGGAACACAATTCAGTCTATAACATTTAGTTATGACAAATTACACATCCATTACACATAGTCCTTTAGACGTACGAAATATTACATAACAGAAAAAGAAAATAATACCTTCCAAAAAAACTTCTCAATTTTGCAGAACACATAAACACATCCACAACTAACAATTACACGACATCATGTAAATTCTATAATGAGGATTGTTTTTAAAGATAGACCTATAGTTTTACTAAAGCATGTACTTTAAAAATTCAAACTACAGAAAACTGTAGTTTACTGATTTTAACAGTGTAATTATACAGTATAACATCCATGGAGTTCTTTCTAACAAGGCTTTTGCTTAATTAATTTTTTGGGTCAGTTTCAACATAGTTGGGATTCATCTTTTTCATTTGTTTCTTCTTTAGTTAACACTTCCTAAGGCTCAGAAACAAGGACTGCATGAAAAACAACTAGATGTTCAGTAGCTGATCAGTGCAGAAATACTTGTCAAATATTTATTTTGAATTATTTAGGGTAAAGCATTATTCTTCCATGCTGTATAAAATTCAATCAAGATTCTATTTGTGATACTGTGTACACAGTGTGCTCTGGTGCCATTCTTTACTAAATCCTGTTAGAACAAAGATTTTTATCATGGTCCAGAGATTGTCATGGTTGATTATAGAATTCAAGACAAAACTTGGTACCCTACCGGTAATTTATTTTTTGTTGTTATTCATCAAGACATCCTGAAGAAATTAGGCAGACCTTGTAATACTGCTCATTACAAATACCTATTCTCTTTGGTAAACACAAGGCTAGTAATCCGTTTTGGAAGAATTGCCTAATGACCTGACAGTACCATTTTAGAAAGCCTGGTAGATTCTGCCCAGGGTTTACCTGGGCTAGGGTTTATGTCTGTGATTTCACTGGAGAAAAAAAAAAACAAAGAGGCAAAAGAAGACTTGAAACATTTCTTCTGTTGTTTTCACTCTTGCTAAATTAGAATGAGTTCTCGATATATTATTATTTTTTAATGAACACTGAAATACTTTCTACTGCAGTTTTACATCACATTCATTAGGGATACATTCCAAAGAATGTCAGACAGATGCATTGTTGAATACTGAGCTGCATTTTTAATGGATGGAGAAAGTATTTTATTTACCATATTTCATGGATACTAAAATGCACATTTTTCATATTTTAGCAGTCTCTGATACTGGGATACATACTGTAATAGAAGAATGTCAATTTTATGTATATTTTGTCTTAATTAGCAGTACATAAAATAGTGGTTACTCTTAAAATCGATGGGTCTTAGATTAGACGAAATAAGGTAAAAACTAATTGTCAAGGTGTTAACAAAAGAGATTGTTACCTGTTTTATTGTCACTTCTTCATAAAATTCGTAAGAGAATAAATTACATAATGGTAAATGGTAGTTAATAATTATGTGTCTATAATGTAGCAGTGCGATACTGGTTATGTGAATTGTTGAATATTGGAAAGCACAAATTGCCAAACTGTAATTAGAAAGGGTCCCTGTTGAATCATTTGCGTTACAGTTTTGCAAAGCAATTAAATTTCCTGATCAGCAATTACCTTACTAAGTAAGTTAATTTGGTGAGTCCAGCTAGGATTTTGGAGTATCTGAATGAGTTGTTGTTGTTAAGTGCCCTCGAGTTGGCTCCAACTCATAGGGACTCCAGGAACAACAGAACGAAGCACCACCTGGTCCTGCTCCATTCTTGGAATCATTGTTATGCTTAAGCCCATTGTTGCAGCCACTGTGTCAATCAATCCATCTCCGTGAGGGTGAGGGTCTTCCTCTTTTTCACTGACCCTCCACTTTACCACGCATGACGTCCTTCTCCAGGGCCTGATCCCTCCTGATAACATGTCCAAAGTATGTGAGACATAGTCTTGCTATCCTTGCATCTTAAGGAGCTTCCTTTATTTATTTATTTATTTTACTGTACTTTAGATGAAGGTTTACAGAACAAATAGATTCTCATTAAACAGTTAGTACACATTGTTTTATGACAATGGTTAACAAACCCATGACAAGTCGACACTGTCCCTTCTCAACCTTGGGTTCCCTAATACCAGCTTTCCTGTCCCCTCCTGCCTTCTACTCATTGCCTCTGGACTGCTGTGCCCCATTAGTCTCATTTTGTTTTATGGGACTGTCTAATCTTTGGATGAACGGTGAACCTCAGGAGTGACTTCATTACTGAGCCAAAAGGGTGTCCAGGGGCCATACTCTCGGGGTTTCTCCAGTCTCTGTCAGGCCAGTAAGTCTGGTCTTTTTTTGTGAGTTAGAATTTTGTTCTACTTTTTTCTCCAGTTTTGTTCACAACCCTCTTTTGTGATCTCTGTCAGAGTAGTCAGTGGTGGTAGCCGGGTACCATCTAGTTGTACTGGACTCATTCTGGTGGATGCCATGGCAGTTGTGGTCCATTAGTCCTTTAGACTAATCTTTCCCTTGTATCTTGTTTTCTTCATTCTCCCTTGTTAAGGAGCATTCTTGTTGTACTTCTTCCAAGACAGATTTGTTTGTCCCTCTGGCAGTCCACAGTGTATTCAATATTCTTCACCAACACCATAATTCAAAGGCTTCAGTTCTTCTTTGGTCTTCCTTATTCATCACCCAGCTTTCGCATGCATATGAGGTGATTGAAAACACCATGGCTTGGGTCAGATGCAGTTTAGTCTTCAAGGTGACATCTTTGCTTTTTAACTCCTTAAAGAGGTCTTTTGCAGCAGATTTGCCCAATGCAATGTGTCTTTTGATTTCTTGATTGCTGCTTCCATGAGTGTCGACTGGGGATTCGAGTAAAATGAAATCCTTGACAACTTCAATATTTTCTCAGTTTATCATGATGTTGCTTATTGGTCCAGTGAGAATTTTTGTTTTCTTTATGTTGAGGTGTAATCCATAGTGAAGGCTGAATGAGGGATGATGCAAACAGACCTATAAAAGGCATTGGGAAAAACAGACATAAGAAAAGGTCTTGGTTTGCTACAAGCAGACAGAAAAATGTTGCACAAGAGGTTATGGGCACAGTAGGAACCTTCCAAAGTACAAATGTTACTTCTATGTAAGAGTCAAGAAAGATTTCATGAAGTGATTTCACTTTGTAAATAGAGATTAGAAGCTCAACCAGAAGTATGTTTACATTCTTTAAGTTTTCAATGTGACATCCTAGTCAATTGGCCTAATAGTGTGTATAATGCCTCTGTTCTATCTCCTAGTTCAATGCGGAGTGCCTGGGTTCTTAAAAGATTGCAAGCGGCCATCCAAAGTACAACAATTGATCTGTATTCACCTGAAACAACAGAGGAAGAAGGAGGATCAGGAATAGAGGGAGGATATGGAATGTGTAGGTAATTGCCTCCATGAACAACTGCCTCCTTTGCCACGAGACCAGAAGAACTGGAAGGTGCCCAGCTACCATTACTGAATATTTTGATCAAAGCTTTCATAGAGGAATCCCAATCAAAAGGTAAGTAATGCAGAACAAAATTTCAAATTCTCAAGAACTCCAGATTTCCTGGGGCCATGAAGATTGGATGACCCCTGAAATTATTGCCCTGAGACAATCTTTATACCTTAAACTTAAAGTCTTCTTAAAACCAAATAGTAGTCTAACTAACTTAACTAGTGAAAAATGTCTGCCTTGAGCATCACGCTCTTTTAAGAACTATTTATATGGGATCAAATTGACGACAACTCAAAAGATTAGATAGAAACCTAAGGGGGCAGTGAGTTTATGTTAATAGAGGAGGAAAACTCAGAAAAGGAGGTTGAGAATGGTTACACAACTCAAAGAACTGTAATCAATGTCACTAAATGGTACATTTGGAAACTGTTTAATTAGTGTATGTTTTACTGTGCATATTCTTAACAACAACAAAATAAATAAAATTATATATAAAATTTTTTTCAGTGTGTTAAGAGAAAGGCAATATTCAACAGCCATCTCCATCTTTAATTATATTCCCTTTTCTTTGTCATTTGTTTTCTGTCTCTTCTTCATAGCAACAAATGAAACCCTAGCCAAGTATTTAAAAATAAGATTTCTTACAGCACTTTTAAAATAATGCAAATGCAATTACTTCATTTTTAATATTTGTCTCATGAACTTTTCAAATTAGGAGTCTGACTTTTAAATTCATTAAATATTTTAGAAAATCAAGCACTAGATTCTGTAAACATGTCACAGGCTATATTTGAAAACTATTTTTGAAATAGGTTTCTATTTTTCCAAAGTTAGTAAATTTCAGGTAAACGCTGATAATCTTTCAAGGGCATTGAAATAAATAAAAGGCAATACATTTTGAAAGGGCTAGAAATACAAAGTTATCTCTAACCAACTAGAAAGCAAGCATATCAAGATAAACTCATTGGAAAATTATGTACTTTTTAAACTAAAATTAACATAAATATACCAAATGCCCTAAATGACTATCATCTTGAGCATGAAATTTCTGGTCTTTGAACCAAGGGTAGTAGAATATAAGACTGGATAGGGAGAGTTTATTGATATGAGGGCGCTCACTCGTTATTCAGTATTTGATGTCCTGTCAAGGTCACTTTGAGCTGGATCTAGTACACTGTCAAAATAATGTCTTAAAGCTGGACAAAAGATGAAGGGCTACAGTAAATGAAATGGAGTATCCATCTATGGCAAATTATTGAGAAGAGGAGACAAAAACCTTAAAAAAGGTGACTATGCTAGAATGGATTTATTGTATGAGAGCTGAAATCCCATCAAATGACTATATTTCTTGGTAGCGTTCATAGAACATTCCCTTCACCACAACAATAAGACATGAACTAGTGAGGGAAGGCAGAAGCATATTGAGAAGCTAAGTGGTGACTGTCCTTTGTAGTCCAGGGTTCACAGTGTGAGAGGCTACTATGGAATTGGCCCCCAAGTGTCAAGGAAGATGATGGGATTCTTAAATAGAAAACTTCTGTTGACAACATAAAATCGTCAGAGATAAGGTGATATAATTACTGTAATGGGCAAGAAAACTGTAATGGAACCTAGTGGGCTCTGACGCACAAGTATGTATGTTGTTGTTGTTAGGTGCCATCGAGTGAGTTCTGACTCATAGTGACCCTATGTACAATAGAATGAAACACTGCCTAGTCCTGCACCATCCTCATAATTGTTGCTATGCTTCAGCCCATTGTTGCAGCCACTGTGTCAGTCTATCTTGTTGAGGGTCTTCCTCTTTTTCACTGACCCTCTACTTTACCAAGCGTTATGTCCTTCTTCAAGGACTGCTCCCACCTGATAACACATACAAAATACATGAGAAAAAGTCTTGCCATCCTTGCTTCTAAGGAGTATTCTGACTTTACTTCTTCCAAGACAGATTTTTTCATTCTTCTGGAAGTTCATGGTATATTCAATATTCTTAGGCAACACCACAATTCAAAGGTATCAGTTCTTCTCCAGTCTTCCTTATTCACTGTCTAGCTTTTGCATGCATATGAGGCAATTGAAAATACCATGGTTTAGTCAGGGACACCTTCATCCTCAAAGTGACATCTTTGCTTTTTAACACTTTAAAGAGGTCTTTTGTGGCAGATTGGTCCAATGCAATATGTCATTTGATTTCTTGACTGCTTCTTCCATGGGTGTTGATTGTGTATCCAAGTAAAATGAAATCCTTGACAATTTCAATATTTTATCCATTTTTCATGATGTTGCTTATTGGTCCAGTTGCCAGGATTTTTGTAGTGAAGGCTAATATACCATACTGTTCCCAGGGGTACATAGGCAAATAACAAGAGTATTGTTTGACCATTGTAACAAAAATTATCAAAAGCGAGAGCAGAAGACACAATGGAAAACCACAACTTATTGTCCAGGTTTTATACCTGAGGCAATTCAACACAAATTCCATCAAATGAAGAGAAAGCCGGTACTCCTTGAGGAAGGACTTGAAACATCGTAGCCCATGTACATAGTAGTGATTTACCTATTCCATTGCCAAAGGAAGATTTGGACATTTACCTAAATAATTAATCACTGGAGAAACTGGAGTAGCCAAATCTTTTCAGATTGTTAGATACAAGATCTGTTCTAGCACTAATTGTAGGTATCCAATATGCCATCATGGCCCCTGTTAGAATGAGAACACATAGAGGAAAGTTGACACTTGTCCTGACTCATGTCTGTCTTGCTATGGTTCAGCAGGCCCATGGCCTTACTCTCTGGTCATTTCCCAAGTCCTGAGGGCATAACTGGAATGGATACACTTGGAAGTTAGAAAACTCTGGACTCTTATTCCATAATCTGTACAATAAGAGTCAAACAGTTAGGAAAGATTACGTTGAAGCTTCTGAAACTGAACCTTCCTCAAGAGCCAAGAGCAAAAAATACCATATGCCAGGTCAATTAGCAGAGATTAGCACCACTCTCAAAGATTTGAAGGATATAAATGCTATGGTACTCAACATATCCCCATCTGAATTACCAGATGGGTCCTGATGGATGATGGTAGCCTACTAGAAACCTAAATAAATAAGAGTCCCAATTATAGCTGTTGAGCCTCGTATGGTATCTTTATTAGTATCGATCAATGCATCCCCTGGCACTTAGGATGTGGCCATTGATCTGATCAACGTATTCTTTTTAATCTCCAGAAGGAAAAGTAATACACATGGTTTTTTCACAGGGCTGTGTCCAAAGGAAATTTAATTTTTTGGTCATTCACTAGAATATCGCTATATTGATGACACAATGTTAATAGAAACAGGGGAACAGAAAGTGCAAGTAATGTGGATATCCTGGGAAGACGATGATGCATGAGAGTGGAAGATAAACCCTACAAAGATTCAGGGTCCTGATACAAGGTGATATTTTCAAGAGTATAGTGGTCCTGAAAACTTAGAAGCATTCCAAGTTATAACCTCTAGGGTAACATACAAGTCACTGCCCTTTCACTAAGAGAGAGGCATGGCTTTTGATCAACTTCACCTTTTAGAGATAACGCATATTACATGTTAAAAATACTTTCCAACTTATTTATTTAGTGAGCTAAAATACTGCCAGTTTTTGTTGTTATTTGATTGTTTTAGTGGTGCTCAGAGTAGGATAGGACTTGCAGCAAGGTCTGCTTGAGGTATAAGTAACTCTGCCAGTTGGGCCATATGACTCAGCAGATCCCATAGTACTAGAAGCAACCACAGTAAATAAAGATAGCATGTAGAGTCTCTTCCAAGTCCCAGTAGGAGAGAGGCAGTGCATACCCCTAACGTTTTGTAGCAAGGCCTGCTACCTACACAAGCAACTATTCACCACTTAAAAGATAGTTCCTAGTAGAGAATTTAAGCACAGGTCATTAATTGACTATTTTTCCGTAGCTGCCCAAAAAGAGCTGGAAATTGTCATTCCCATTATGTCATAAAGTCAGGTGAACACAACAGAAGTCTATTATATGATGGAAAGTGTCCATTTTGGAAAGGGCCCAAGCAGTTCTGTAGGGCACAAATAAGTTAAGCCAAAACATAGCTGAGATCCTGGGCTTTGTATTTGTTACACCAATGCTTATCCTTCAGCCAATGCCTGTGTCCTCATGGAAGGTTTCCTGTAACCAGCTGAAAATAATGGAAAATAATAAATTTGGCTTAGTTCACAAATGAATCAACTCTCTATATAGATATAATCAAAATGGATTGCTGTGACCTTACAGTCTCATTCTAGGTTGGCCCTGAAAGAGTGATGAGGTAAAATCCTCCCATTGGGCAGAACTCCATCAAATTAATGTCTAGGGAGAAGTAGTCTGAGGTAAAAATATACACAGACTTAGCTTGGCTGATTGGTCAGAGTCCAGGAAAGGGCAAGAATAGAAGATTAGAAGCAAAACAAAGATGTCAGGGAAGAAGAATATGAATAAACTTATGGGAATGTGCATGAAATGTGTGACTATTTGGGCTCTCATCAATGCCTATCAGAGAGCATTCACTGCAGTGGAGACCGTGAATGCCCAGGGAATAGAATGACTGGTCCAGTGGAGGGAAACCCGCTCTGTCCTTCACCACCCCAGGGCTTATGAAAAAGCATTATAAACAGAGGAGAGCCATGGCAGCAGAGATGGAGACTATGCATGGGCCTGACAGTATGGAGTCACTCTCACAAAGACTGATCTGAAGTCCCACAGGGGATTTGATTAATCATGATGTAATCTTGCACAGCATTGCTGCATAACAGGTAGTCTACATTATAGAAAAGAAGGGAGGCAATGAGCAAATGGTCATGGGATCCATTGGTTCTACAATGTATCACATCACTCAAAAGTTGCTAGCTTAATAGAGTGCTGAAATAGCCTCTTAAAGGTGCATCTAATGTTTGAAGACGGAAGTAACTGCAGGGTGGGTATTCTCCTTAAAAATGAGGAATATATTTTGAACCAATGGCCACTCTCTGATGCTCTGCATCTGAAAAGTGGAAGACATAGGTATGCAAACTAAGGTGTTGAAACAGTCCTTCTCACCCCCATTCCTAGTGATCCAGGTGGGACTTGGAGCTCCCTTGATCCTACAACTTTAGGTTTTGTTGGAATAGAGAGGTCTCGATTCTTAGGCATCAAGAAAAGGAGTATTTCTGCCAATGGATGCAGTAATATTTCCACTAAATCTAAAGTTATGACTGCTGCCCAGGGTCCTTATATCAGTGGGCCAGTATACCAAGAAAAGGGTTTCTATATTGTCAAGGAAAGTTGACCTTGATTATCATGATAATATACAGTCGCTGATACATCATGGGAACAGGGAAGAGTATTTCTGGAGCTCAGAAGATTCCCTGCAGAAGTCTATTGGTGCTACCATGCCTAGTGGTATCTCAGGAATCAACATGGATAGGTTATCCTGCAGGGCAAACAACCTCAACCTGCAGAAATGCTGGGCAAGTGTAAGAAGAATCTAGAATGGGTGGTAGAGGAGGGAGATGATGAATAGCAGCTGTTCAGCAAAAGGGACTAAAGCTTGTTCCTCCAACTTTCATTTGTTTCATTATTTTATTTATTTTTTTTAAGAAATTGTGAATGGTTACTACCTTAAGGAATTGGGACAGGACAAATTTAATTTAACATGGGTACAAGTGGATCTGACTATACTGTAGTAGACATTCTTGATGTCCACTCAGGTTTCCTTTCCCTTACAATTTCATTGCACATTAGCTCAATGTTCTACTGCCAACACTTGCCTTTCTTTCTCTAATGGCTGTCTTTGCCTACTCGTGCCCCTATTATTTGCTTGTGCAACAGATCAGAAGCATTATGGACTAATGTACTTCCCTTCTCAGGAGCTTTCCTCACCAAACTAGACAAACATTGGTATAAAAATATCTCAAGCTCCCTTGTGCCTTTGTTGCTATAAGTCTGATGTAAGAGTCCAGCACTGGTAGTCAGATTTTCCCTAGGGGTTGAAGCTCCTGTCATCCATAGTGGTACAAACCAGTTGCCTGGAGTTGATTCCAACTCATGGTGATCCCATGTGTGTCAGAGTAGAACTGTGTGCTCCAAAGGGTTTTCCGTGGTTGATTTTTCAGAAGTAGATCACCAAGCCTTTCTTCTTAGTTGCCTCCGGTTGACTCACCCTCCAACCTTTTGGTTAGCAGTCCCGTGTGTTAACTGTTTGCACCGCTGATAATGCACCCTTTCCTGAATGCCTTCCTTCCTTTCCCTGTCACACTTTCACACTCTCCTACTGGAATTGTCTTCATTTTTTTTTGTAAACTACTGACATATGAATCCTTGTACCAGGACCAGCTTCTGGGGAAACCAACCAAAGTCACTAACTCTATGACAAAACATTTGATCACCTTCTAAAAATATCCTTCTTGTGTTTCTGGATCCTGGGTTTTCATACTCTTCTCTCTCAAATTGCATAAAGATTTGAAGGATTACCATTGAAGACTAGAAGTGGAGAGGGTGCCTGATGACTAATGTAAAAGAATTAAGGAGGGGAATCAATATTCTTACACTCCTCCATTCCTCTCCTCTTGGTGCTCTCATCCTTTCTTTCTTTCTATTCTGCATACTCTCCCCTCCAACTCCCTTAGCTTATCCCCTGTAGGACCATAGTCTCTGGAAACATTCTTACAATATGCTCCAGTTTTGAGTTTTATTCCTTCAAAATGGCAGGGAAAGAGAAAGAGGGATCGTTTTAGAAACACTCCCTCTACTGTTGCTACCTCGACTATTTCTTATTGCTGGTTTTTATCCCTTAGGAGTAGATGTGTTCTTAGCCAGAGATGCTATCATTTTCTTCCAGAGAAGTAACCCATAAATAGACAGTTGCCTTGTAAAACCTGGAAGCATTGAGTTTTGGTTGGTTGGGAAGGAAAATTTGGCAAAGTATATTGGTGATGGTAACACAACATGATTGATGTAATTGATCTCCCAGAATTGTAAACATGAAAAATATTGAATTGGAAAATGCCATTATCTGTATTTTTTACAATTATAAAGATTTTAAACAACTTATGAGACAAATGCTGCTCTTATTGCCATTTTTCAGATTAAGTACATTTTCCAAAAGTCATATGGCTAGAATTGAATTGATTTTAATTCAATTCCCTCTACCTTTGCTACTTGAATTCAGCCACGAAGCTAGTCTTCCTCTTTTCATAAATTGTGTATCTGAAGGAATAAGACTTTCATCTTGGTGACTTGGTGAAGCAAAGTTGTATTTCATCTCACTGCCTTTTTCCCACCCCTGCGCTTCTTGCCCTCTCACCCTTTCTATCCTCTCTTCCTTCCTCAGTCTGTATGCATTATAGGCAGCAGAAAAAACTAACATCTGAATCCAATCTTTCTAGCATTAAACACTATTGAGAAGCTGCTTAAGGAGTCATGCCATGTAGTTTTTAAAGCCACTGCTCATAGACTCCCTTGAACACTATCCTTTGTGAAAAAGGTGAGAAACAGCCTCATTAAGACCACTTTCTTCCCTGCGACCTCAGTGAGTACAGCCAGCTAGTCCCTGAGGCTCCTTTACGGCCAGGCAATCAATACTTCCCAGTCAAGGTAACTGTAAAAGGCCCCCCTTTACTCTGTGATTGATATGATTGATGTTTGTTAATATTACTGGGAAATGCTTTTCCAGACAATTCAGAAACATAAATATGAATTGCAGGCATCTTTTTGAATGTCAGTGCTCACATTTTAGGGTGCATTACTGCTCAAATGACATCTGAAATGAAGTAGCAACTCTTCTAGCTATGTTCAGACTAACTCATTCTCCGATCAAATGACCCAGGGGCTCTTGCATGATGGGAACTCTTGGTGCACAGGACACTGAGCTATGAATGGCCTTTAGCAGCATTTTGTAAACAGACTTGACATGCTGTGGCCGGGGTGGAGCTGGGGGTTCTCCATTCATATTCTTGGGAATATTTTAGTTTTCTACAATAATTTAAAATTTTGCAATTACATTGTATAAGAATTAGTTGTTTAAAATAAACGTAAGCATGATCAGGATCATCTGTGTGATCACCATGTAACCCAGTGCCAGTGGATTCAGTGCCTGTGCTTCAAATGCATTTATGGCAGAATGAGTGCCAGTCCAGGACTATTTTAATTGTCTGAGACTAAAACCCTCCCAAACAATATCAGTAAAAACTGGAGAGGACTTGGTAGGAAAATGTTGCATTTTTCTCCAGTGAAAATTAAATGCTATGCAAAAGTTATGCAATAGTTACAACAGAAAATAGTTGAAGGAGAATTAAGTAATTTCTTAACAACAAAACCAAACCCATTGCCATCCAGTCGATTCCAACTCATAGCAACCCTATAGGACACAGTAGAACTGCCCCATAGGGTTTCCAAGGAGCAGCTGATGGATTTGAACTGCTGACCCTTTTGTTTGCAGCCAAACACTTAACCACTGTGCCACCAGGGCTTCAGTTACATAGCACGGGGTACATACTGTGGAAATCCTGGTGACGTAGAGGTTAAGAGTTCGGCAGCTAACCAAAAGGTAGACAGTTGGAATCCACCAGCCACTCCTTGGAAACCCTATAGGGCAGTTCTACTGTGTCCTATAGGGTCGCTATGAGTAGGAATCAACTCGATGGCAGTGAGTTTGGTTTTGGTTTCAGTACTATACAGAATCCATGGGTGGTGCAAAGTTAAGGCCCTTGGCTGCTAACCAAAAGTTTGGTGGGTCCAGGCCACCCAGAAGCGCCTTGGTAGAAAGGCCTGGAGATCTACTTCTGAAAAATCAGCCATTGAAAACCACCCTATGGAGCACAGTTCTACTCTCACACACATAGGATTGCCATGAGTCAGAACTGATCTGATGGCAACTGTTCTTTTTTTTTTCTTCGTTCAGTGCTGTATTCAAGAGAAACTCTAAAAAAATCCTATACGCTGTAGTTCACAACCATACTCCTATGATTCTCAGCAAAGAAAAAAACACAAACCACATTAAATTAACATTGTTGATGCTGAATTTTGTTTTTATAGTTTTGTGATGTTCAACAGTTTTAATTATTTTTCGTTTTATAGCTGTGTAAGATCAACAAGCGTGAAACTTTAAGAATAGTTTTCTGATTGCATGTATTTTGGTCATATTGTGACAAAGACAATTCAAGTAAGTACTATAATAAGAAAACCAAAAAAAAAAAAAAAAAAAAAAAAAACATTGCCATCGAGTGGATTCTGGCTCATAGCGACCCTATAGTCAGAGGGTGATTTATTGCGACCCTATAGTCAGAGGGTGATTTATTTATTTTTCCTTTTAAAAGAGGCTTATACTTTAAGTCTGAGGAACACTGACCTGAAATACAAGAGCCACAACTTTTCTCACTCACAGCGTCTCCAGCTAATGCATAGCTCCTGTGTCATCTTTCTTATCATTGATATGTGTGAGTCCATTGCTGTGGTGGTTGGGTCAATCCATCACATTGAAGATATCCCTTGTTTTGGCTGGCCCTCTGCTTGATGCAGAGTAGGCACCCAGTAAAGAGTGCCTCGTTGCCTTTCTCCCCAGTTTTTAGAGCTGGTTGTAATTCACACAAGAAAATCAGTGGCATTACATTGCCCTCATACCCTACATTTGAACAACCTCTCATCAAGCTTGATAAGAATATCACATTGAATGATTTATCTCCAAGTAATATTTGCTGTTATAAAGACATCATTCTAAATATTATAGGGCAAAGATTTCCCACCTCTAAAAATGTCAAACAAAAAAAAAGTCTCATAGTCTGAAGGAAAGTGTGCATAAAGGGAGTAATGTTGATAGCTAGTTTGAGGAGAATGACAGGGTACACACAGGGGTGGCTAAAAAACAAATCACACTAGTTCAGTTACCTTAGGAACTCATGTTCCTATGTGCCAGGTATTTTTTTTTTTTTTTAATGGAAATAGAGTGTTAAAGAGAACAGATGAAATGACAGTTCTCACAGAGCTGCATACTACTTGGGGCAACAGTGGAAGAAAGATAATAAACAAGTAAACATAGATCTGTTATATAAAGCCAGAGAGTTAGAAGTGTTAAAAAGGGAAATAAAGTAGGCTGTCTCAGTTATTTAGTGCTGCTATAGCAGAAGTGTCACAAGTGTGTGGCTTTAACAAACAGAAATTTATTTTCTCAGAGTTCAGGAGGCTAAAAGTTTGAATTCAGGTCACAGGCTCTAGGTGAAGGGCTCTCTCTCTGTTGGATCTAGGGGAAGGTCCTTGACTCTTTTCAGCTTCTGTTCCTTGGTTCCTTGGTGACCTTCATGTGGCCTGGCATCTATCTTCCCCCATGTCTGCTTCCTTCTCTATGCCTAATCTGCTTGGTTTATATCTCAAAGGTGATTAGTTAAAGACACACCCTACACTGATATGGCTTCATTAACATAGTAAAGAAAATCCTATTTCCAAATGGAATTACATCCACAACTATAAACCCATTGCTGTCGAGTCAATTCTGACCATGGCAATCTTATAGGGACAGAGTATAACTGCCCCATAGGGTTTCCAAGGCTGTAATCTTTACAGAAGCAGACTGCCACATATTTCCCCTGTGGAGGGGCTGGTGGGTTCAAACTTTCAACCTTTTGATCAGCAGTCAACTGCTTAACCACTGTGCTGCCAAGACTCCCTCCTACAAGTATAGGCATTAGGATTTACAACACTTATTTTGGGGGAACAAAATTCAATCCATAACACAGGCTAAAAAATGGACCAGCAATATCTGGTAGACATTGGAACACAGATCTGGGCCTTAGAAACAGGTTGTGGTAAGAGATACAAATTTGTTGGCATCAGTCATTGCTAAAAGGAGCAATAGGTATCTGTGCCTATGGTGTACCTGGCAATGTTCTAGATACAGAGATAGATATAGTTCACTAGGTAGCTCATATTCCAGTAGGCAAGTCAGTTAATAAACAAAAACTATTAAGCAAATTATATAATAATTTATACTATGATACATTCTAGGATGTGAAATACAATAGGTTTGGGATGCCAAACATGGGAGTTGCAGTTTTAAGTAAGATCAAAGATTCCTTTCTTGAGATGTTGACATTTGAGTAAAGACTTGAAGGAGCTGAGAAGCAATCCATGTGTATGCCTGGAGGATCCAAGGAAGAGCACACCAGATGGAAAGTGTGGACAAAATTATGAGAAGGGAGCATGTCTGGTGAGCTCAACAAACAGGAAGGAAACCATTATGGTTGAAGTGGATTGAGCAAGGAGAAGTTTAATAGGAGATAGCATTAGGGAGATAGTATTTGAGGGGCCAGTTCTATAGTAGGGAAAAAAGGCCATGCATTCAAAATTTTAAAAATAGATTTTGCTGTTTATAAGAACTGCATTGAAAGAAGGAAGGAAGAAAATATTCACCAATTAAGGGCTAGGAATCATCACACTTCAATTTCTTTTTATTTTTTTTTTAATTTGATTGTACTTTAAGTGAAAGTTTACAATACAAGTTAGTCTTTCATACAAAAATTTATACATATACCTGACCCTAATTGCTCTCCCTGTACTGTGACAGCACATTCTTCCTTTCCACCCCTGATATCCCGCATCCATTCAACCAGCTCCCGACCCTCTCTGCCTTCTCATTTCACCACCGAACAGGAGCTGCCCATTTAGTCTCATGTATCTACTTGAGCTAAGAAGCACACTCTTCATGAGTATCATTTTACGTCCCATAGCCCAGTCTAATCTTCGACTGAGGAGTTGGCCTCCGGAATGGTTTTAGTGCCAGTTTAACAGACAATCCAGGGGCCTTGCTCTCTGGGGTTCCTCCAGTCTCAGTTAGACCATTAAGTCTGGTCTTTTTACTAGAATTTGAGTTCTGCACCCCACTTTTGTCCTGCTCCAACAAGAACTCTGTTGTGTTCCCTGTCAGGGCGGTCATTGGTGGTAGCCAGGTACCTTCTAGTTCTTCTGGTCTCAGGCTGCTGCAGTCTCTGGTTTATGTGGCCCTTTCTGTTTCTTGGGCTAATGCTTTCCTTGTGACTTTGGTGTTCTTCATTCTCCTTTACTCCTGGTGGGTTGGGACCAATTGTTGTGTCTTAGATGGCCATTCAGTAGCTTTTAAGACCCCAGACGCCACTGACCAAAGTAGGATGCAGAATGTTTTCTTAATAAACTTTGTTATGCCAGTTGACCTAGATGTCCCCAGAAACCATGGTCCCCAGACCTCTGCCCCTGCTACCCTGTCCCTTGAAGTGTTTTCTTGTATTCAGAAACACTTCAATTTCTTAACAAATCAGAATTATAAGCCTTATTTTATGCTTAAATAAACTCAAGACTCTTTTTAGGATTTATACTGTGGTCATTAGGATAAGAAAAAGCCAGAGGATCTTGGGATGGTTATATAGGGAAAATGAAATGTCACAATGCTCATCAGGGCAGAAGAAAGTCACAAGGTGGCATGCCTGAAAAGAACTGTTTCAAGAAATAAATTGGAAAAGAAGACACTAGAATTTATCAGTAAAATACCTAAGATTTATAAAGTGGCTGCCATGCTTGTTCAGAGCACTAAAACATTGAAGATCTATATCAGAGGTTGGCAAACTTTTTCTGTAAAGGGCTAGTTCCTATGCATTTAAGGCTTTTTTTGGATCATATGATCTCTGTTGTAACTATTCAACTCTGCCATTGTAGCTGAAAGCAACCATAGACATTAGGTAAACAAATGAGTGTGGCTATGTTCCAATAAAATTTTATTTACAAAAATAGGTGATGGGCCAGATTTGGCCCTGCAAGCCATGATTTGCTGACCCCTGATCCAATTAACTGGAGCCCTGGTGGCACAGTGGTTGAATCACTCAGCTGCTAACCAAAAGACTGGCCATTCAAAACCACCAGCAGCTCCATGGGAGAAAGATGTGGCAGTCTGCTTCTGTAAAGATTCACAGCCTTGGAAACCTATAGGACTGTTCTACTTTGTCCTGTACCTATGAGTCAGAATTGACCAGACAGCAGCGGTTTGGTTTGGATCTATATTAAAAAGAGCCCTGGTTGCACAATGGTTAAGTGCTTGGCTGTTACCCAAAAGTTCAGCATTTCAAACCCACCACTGGCTCCACGGTAGAAAAGACCTGGTAATCTGCTCCCATAAAGATTGTTGTTGTTGTCAGGCGCCATCAAGTCTGTTAAACTCATAGCGACCCTAGGTACAACAGAATATTTTACCTAGTCCTGCACCATTCTCACAATTGTTACTATGTTTGGGCCCATTATTGCAGGCACTGTGTCAATCCATCAAGTCCAGGGTCTTCCTCTTTTTCACAAGCCCTCTACTTTACCAAACATGATGTCCTTCTCCAGGTACTGGTCCTTCCTGATAACCTGCCTAAAGTATGTAAGATGAAGTTTTGCACTTTCACTTCTAAGGAGTATTCTGGCTGTACTTCTTCCAAGACAGATTTGCTCATGCTTCTGGCAGTCCATGGTATATTCAGTATATTTTGCGAACACCATAATTCAAAGGTGTCAATTCTTCTTCAGTATTCCTTATTCACTGTCCAGCTTTCCCATGCATATGGGTGATTGACTATACCATGGCTTAAATCATTTTCAAAAGTAGATCATCAGGCCTTTCTTCCTACTCTGCCCTAATCTGGAAGCTCAGCTGAAACCTGTCCACCATGCGTGACCCTGCTGGTATTTGAAATACTGGTGCTATAGCTTTCAGCATCACTGCAACATGTAAACCATCACAGTATGACAAAGGCAGAGTGTTGAATGTAGCAGTATTACAGACATGTATAAGACAATAATCTGGCTTTTAAGGAACAGGTTTTTAATCACCTTTCTCATGAAACTTTTGCTACACCTACTCTGAAACCACTTTCTTTGCCTCGCTCTTTCTGCTTTGGGCTCATTTGTATTTCTCTTTTTTGCTCACAACACTCACTTTCCATTCTGTTGTAAAGTACCTGATGGAAAGGCCTGTGTCTTATTATTCAGAGCATCAAGTATAGTGCCAGACAAGAAATAATTATCAATAAATATTTTCATAAATATTAATTTGCTATTTAGCTTTCAACAAAATAGAAAGACACTGTAAAGGGAAACGTATTATTTTGAAAATTTCTGTTTATACTAAATTCCTTTTTGATCTTATGAAAATAATTGCATGTCTTTGACACTCTCCAAAATGTTCCTGGCTGTCTCTCCAGGGCCTGGTCACTTCCTTGCACTAATTTTCCTGCCTTTCTGGAGTTCAAATGCCTCAAGATAATATCCAAATTCATTTAACATCTGAGAACATAGTTATCTGTTGTTATGACAAGTTGCTTTTTTCTCTTCCTATCAAATGCTACCTCCAAACTTATTAATAATCAGATATAAAGTCTGCAACATAAGAGCACTGAAAACCTAAAAGCACTCATGGGAATTGTGATTCATTATTCTACCTGGGGTTCTCTCAGCTGGTAGCTATCTTAGGTGGTTGACAGTTGTAGCACCTGTTTTTAAGAATAGTGTGATTGCATGAGGAACTTACAATCTAGGCTGTGTATTAGTGAAGAAGTGCTGGGAGGCTCTCAAGAACCCCATACCCTTTCAAATTTAAGTGGTTCAGAGTGGCTCTGTTTATATGTGTGCACATGAGAGAAAAAAGTATACTTGCAGTTGGTAAAGATCTGACGTTTTGGAAACCAAATAAAATGCTTTTTTCATGTAGCCAATTTTCATGTTATCCTGAAATGCTGTTCTTCAGGAAAAAGTTTTATTATATTCTATATGAGGGAAAATTATACTCTGACCATTGCCATGGCAACTAGAGACCTCATCTATTATTAAGTTAGAATCACACTTGGTCCACGAATGTGCCCCACTCCATCCGCCCCCGCCAGAGGTGAAAGGACTCGGCCTGCTGTAAAAGAGTACCTTATTTGTGAAGCTTATTCTCCACAGTTTTATTTGCTTAATAATATCAAGGAAAGGCTCTGCATTGTTTGGTAACTTTGTGGGACATCGAGCTTAAAGTACAGCTGGTTTAATAAGAAAATCCACTGCATAATGCTTTACAATTAGAAAGATACTTCTATTCTTTTTTAAAGACAAATAACCTCCCCTCTTTGACCATCCTTACTGCACTTCATCAATGACACAGCTGTAAGTTAAAGATCCTCAAGGTAATATGTTACTCTTCTAAATTAAAACGGTTTTCCCTTTCCTCCATCTAAAACAGAAAAGACCCAAACCCTTTCCTGGACATCCTGGTCCTCAATATATCACCACAGCATTTCATTTGGATGATGCATTAGCTTTACCCATCAAGATCATTCAATCCTTTGGTAATATATTACTCACTGAGAAATGCCAGCTGGCAAGAATTGCTTTTATGAGTCTCACCAAGAGTTACCTCATTATTTAAAACTATGAATTCCTTTTGAAATGATAGCTATTTGTTGAAGAAATGAACAGTATTTTAACATCTAGGCTAGGCAGGCCTCCATATCTTGTCAAGTCTATTAGAGTAAGACCCTTTAATGAATGGGTGTAACACGATCATTCCATTTTGCAAAGAGAACAACTCCTTCTTGGTCACGTTGGACAAATATTTGGAAGGGATGCACTGAAGCCATGTAAGTTAAACCATCTTCACTTGCTGGCCTAGAATTCACTTTGCAAAGGGGTAGAGCTTCCCAAAGGAAGAAACTGGGCATAAGTCTTAACTCAAAAGGAAGTTGTATCTTTGCCGACGAACTTGTGTGTGTGTGTGTAAAATCTAGTGACCCCTCATCCCTTTTCTCTCTAAAATAAAGAAAATGATATCAAGGAATTTACTGATTATTTTGACTTCTAAGAATCAACTTTGAAAAAAATTATCGCAAGTCTATTTTGGTATAAAGATTATAAAGAATTTTGATAGCCACAATCAAGAGTGTGTTTATACTGTAGAAAACAGATAAAAGCATTTATGGAAACAATGACATAATCAAATGCATATTTGTGAAAATTAATTTTAGCTGTATTGAAGGAAGAGGCAGTCTAAGATGTGTATAATATGATGAAGGCACAAATAAGACATAGTAGGTTGGAAAGGAACCAGCCTTCAGAAAAGTCATTCAAATAAGTTAAAAGAAACAAAAGGACAAGGAGGGGATGGAGAAGTTAGACTGTAGTTATAAAAACACAGTAGATAATGAGCAAGGGTGGCATATGTGATTTTCAATTGGTTGCTAAACTAAAAGTTGGAGATTTGAACTCACCCAGAAGCTCTGTGGAAGAAAGGCCTGGCAAACTACTTCCATAAAGATTAGAGCCAAGAAAAACCTATAGAGAAGTTCTACTCTATAAACACAAGGTCACCATGAGTCAGGGGTCGACTCAACGGCAGCAAACAACAACTATAATCTCTTAGCATTCAGCACAGTGTCTTGTAGAATATAGGCATTCAATAACTATCTGTTATTTAGTAAAAATAAGAACAATTAAAACAAGAATTAGTAAAAATGGTATTTATTTATCTTGCTTGGGTCTAAGAAAGTAATAGATACTATCCCAAATTCAACTTCTCAGTGTCTGAATAAGTTGTTGTATCTGTTGTTAGGTGCTGTCAAGTTGGTTCATAGAGACCCTCTGTACAACAGAATGAAACACTGCCTGGTTCTGCTCCATACTCACCATCATTGTTATGCTTGAGCCCATTGTTGCAGCCACTGTGTCAATCCTTGTTAAGGGGATTTCTCCTTTTCACTGACCCTCTATTTTACCCAGCATGATGTCCTTCTCTTGGGATTTGTCCCTACTGATAACATTTCCAAAGTATGTGAGACAAAATCTCACCATCTTCCCTGCTAAGGAGTATTCTGGCTGTACTTCTTCCAACACAGATTTGTTCATTCTTCTAGAAGTCCATGGCATATTCAATATTCTTTGCCAACATCAAAATTCAAAGGCATCAATTCTTCTTCAGTCTTTCTTATTCATTGCTTAGCTTTCAAATGCATGTGAGGTGATTGAAAACACCATGGCTTGGGTCAGGCCCACCTTAGTCCTCAAAGTGACATCTTGGCTTTTTAACACTTGAAAGAAGTCTTTTGCAACAGATTTGCCCAATGCAATACATCGTTTGATTTCTTGACTGCTGTTTCCATGGGCATTGATTGTGGATCCAAGTGAGGTGAAATTCTTGACTACTTCAATATTTTCTCCATTTATCATGATGTTGCTAATTGATCCAGTTGTGAGTATTTTTGTTTTCTTTATGTTAAAGTGTAATCCATACTGAAGGCTGTAGTGTTTTATCTTAATCAATAAGTGCTTCAAGTCCTCTTCCTTTCATCAAGCAAGGTTTTGTCATCTGCGTATAACAGGCTGTTGATGAGTCTTCCTCCAATCCTAATGCTGTCTTTTTCTCCATATAATCCAGGGTCTTGGATTAGTTGCTCAGCATACAGATTGAATAAGTGTGGTGAAAAGATGCAACCTTTATGCACACCTTTCCTGATTTTAAATCATGCAGTATCCCTTTGCTCTGTTCGAATAACTGCCTTTAGTTCTAAGTACAGTTTCCTTATGAGCACCATTAAGTGTTCTGGTCTTCCCATTCTTCACAATGTTATCCATAATTTGTAATGATCCACACAATGGAACACATTTGCATAGTCAATAAAATACAGATAAACATCTTTCTGGTATTCTCTGTTTTTAGCCAAAATCCATTTGGCATCAGCAACGATATCCCTCATTCCATGTCCTCTTCTGAATCCGGCTTGAACTTCTGGCAGTTCCCTGACAATATACTGCTGCAGCCGTTTTTGAATGATCTTAAGCAAAATTTTACTTGCATGTGATATTAATGATATTGTGCCATAGTTTTCTAATTCTGTCAGATCACCTTTCTTTGGAATGGGCATAAATATGGATCTCTTCCAGTTATTTGATCAGGTAGCTGTCTTCCAAATTTCTTTGCATAGATAAGTGAGTGCTTCTAGCTTTGCATCTGCTTGTTAAAACACCTCAGTTGTTATTCTGTCAGTTCCTGGAGTCTTGTTTTCTCCAATGCCTTTACTGCAGCTTGGACTTCTTCCTTCAGTACCATTGATTCTTGATCATATGCTACCTCTTGAAATAGTTGAACATTGACCAAAATTATTTTTTGGTACAGTGATTCTGTGTATTCTTTCCATCTACTTTTGATGCTTCCTGCTTCATTCAATATTTTGCCCATAGAATCTTTCAAAATTGCAACTCGAGGCTTGAATTGTTTCTTCAGTTCTTTCAGCTTGAGAAATGCCAGACGTATTCTTCCCTTTTGGTTTTCTAATTCCAGATCTTTGTACCTTTCATTATAATATGGCTTTGAGTATATCCCACCTAAATTTAGAGACCATCTCCACAAAAGACTTGATGCATTGAACACTAATGACTGAAGACCAGATGAGTTGTGGTATGATATTAAGGTCGTCATGCATGAAGAAAGCAGAAGTTCATCAAAAAGTCAGGAAAGAAATAAAAGACCAAAATGAATGTCGTAAGAGACTCTCAAACTTGCTCTTGAACATAGAGTAACTAAAGCGAATGGAAGAAATGATGAACTAAGAGAGCTGAGCGGAAGATTTCAAAGGATAGTTTGAGAAGACAAAGTAAAGTATTATAATAAAATGTGTAAAGAGCTTCTAACATTAGGATAGTATAAAATTCAGGCCAAATGGGTGGACCCAGATTGACACTAGCCATCTTGCCCCTGGGATATCAGAGTCATCTGATAACCCTAACAATGATAGGGAAGCATTGACTATTCAACTCTAGATACCCCCTTACCCTTCGTAATTCTTGGATTTGAGAGACAATTCTGTTTATTATTATCCAAACATCATCTGATCTGAAAATGGAACCCCTTCAATCCATGACCTCAAAATTCTAGGTCACCCAGCATCATCTACTGTCTATGCCTTGTTTTTTATATCATCTGTGGAAAATGGGGACAAAAGAATGCTGAAATGTCTAAATCAATAACAAATTGTTCTAACCAGGTTCTTGCCACTCACTAGCAAGTAGCTGGATGCCTGAATACAGCCACCCCCTGCAGGGATCCATGTGTTCTCAGGTCTCTGCTAGCAACCTAAGAGTCAGGTCGTGGGAAGGTGTCTGGAGCAGTACAACATGGATACGCCTTCACAGAGCTCACTTTTATTTCTTACCAGTCACTTTCAAGCTGTTAGAAATCCAGACTGCATCCTGTGCCAGGATGTGAGTGGACATTACCTGCAATCACTGTTATATTCTCACTGGTGATTAATGGGTCACTCAAGGAACATATCTATTACCTTTACCCTACTTCCTACTATATTGTTCTCCTGGTCCAGACCTCTTCCCAGTGGGCACTGGACTAGCCAAATTCAACTCCACAGTGTGGGTGTAAATGAGTGTCTTCTGACCACCACAGGACAGAAAGGAGAGAAGGGGTGGTGGCAATGGGAAGAAGACACCCCTTGCTTATATGGGCTGAAATACCTGAAACCTTGAGAGGTGGTGGTGGCAATGCGTAATGTTATGGATTGAATTGTGTCCCCCAAAAATGTGTGTCAACTTGGCTAGGCCATGATTCCCAGTATTGTGTGACTGTCCACCATTTTGTCATCTGAGATGATTTTCCTATGTGTTGTAAATCCTACCTCTATGATGTTAATAAGGCAGGATTAGAGACAGTTCTGTTAATGAGGCAGGGCTCAATCTATAATATTAGGTTGTGTCTTGAGTTACTCTCTTTTGAGATATAAACGAAAGACGCAAGCAGAGAGACAGGGTACCTCATACCACCAAGAAAGTAGTGCCAGGAACAAAGTATATCCTTTGGACCTGGGGTCCCTGCTCTGAGAGTTTCGTAGACCAGGGGAAGATCGATGACAAGGACCTTCCTGCAGAGCCAACAGAGAGATAAAGCCTTCCCTTGGAGCTGGCATACTGAATTCGGACTTCTAGCTTACTAGACTGCGAGAGAATAAATTTCTCTTTGCTAAAGCCACCCATGTGTGGTATGTCCGTTATAGCAGTACTAGAAGACTAAGATACACGATGATTATTTTACCTGAGTACCTTAAAGAGAATAGTCTCCTAGGCTGTTCCCAATTTCTTGGTGACTCTTACATTGACAGCTGCCTCTTTTGATATTCTGAAACAATGCTGGATCTGATATAGCAGGAGAGAGAGAGAGAGCTGGTAGCTATTCTGACATCTCCTAGTGATATTACTATACTCTCAGTGCCTCCATATACCTACTACACTCCATTGAGTTATACTATTCAATATCTGACAATTAGTTTGGATGTCAGCAATGAATTCTAAGCACTGAGACCAAACAAGGCTTGCAGAATGGCCTTTCTCTTCAGAATACTGCAGGCATGGAAGGAGGCTTTGTAGAAAACCTACAGATCCTGTTTAGATTTTTCTTGCCACCACAAAGGGCAATTGCAGATATTTGCCTTTTTCAACTTCACACAAATCTTATCCTCGTTAATGGAGGGAAAAGCCACTAACTAGTGAACACCTTTGACTGGTACATGACAATTTCTGGTCTGGTCATCATATATGACTCCCCCTGACTTACATGGGGGATGATGACCTGTATCCTCAGAGGCAGAGCATCCAGCCATTCCCACATTTTCCAGGACTCCCTTCCAATGCCCTACAGTTACCATTTGGCCCTGGTGCAAAGCAGCCATCTTCTAGGGAAAGCAGTACTGTAATTATAGCATCCACTCACATCCTGGCACAATAGGGGATACTGAGCTTCTGTTAAGGGTGTTGGTATAATTTGGGAATGGATAAAAATTATGGGTGAACAACACGATGAACATGTTACTGAACTGTACATGTGAAGATGGTTGAAATGTCAAATGTTTTGTTACAACTATATTTACCACAATTCATAAAAAGAAAAAAAAACAACTTCATAATCTTAAGTATTGTCTTGGTCCTGGATTGTGGATAATTGAAATGATAATGATTCTATAAACCATTCTCTCTCTCTGCCTTCATTCCACAGAATTCACAAAAACAGGCATTTCTCTCATCTAAGGATACTAATTAAATTTTGAACTATTTTGCTTCCTCTGTGGTCCTTTTTTTTGACCTTGTTAGTTTGAGGTCATGTTTTTTACATTAGAGACTTTCTCCAGATATCTATTGATCTCAGATTTTACTCATAGTTAAGAGGAGCTCACTAAAATGCTAACTGGAAGCATTGTATGTGGGTGAGGTGTCTCAACAGGTAAGCATTGATAGAGTTGATCTGGTTGACCAATTTTAAGGGTTCCCCCAAGTGTCAGCACTAGTAGTTACGTTCACTTGAACTTGTCAGTTTTACCTGAAATAACGTGTTTGATCTGCCAATATGGGAGTAAGCTAGAGGAAGGATAATGTGGGTGTCCTCATTTAATTTGTAGACTTTAGTTCAAACCACCATTTTCAGAAAGATGCCTCCACTTACAATAGTACCTGATGTCGTGAGTAGAGTTTCTGATTGAACCTCTCTAGCAAAAAAACCTCAAATATTTTGTTCGGTTGAGGAAAGAGCAATGATCCAGAAGCATAGGTTGGAGAAAGGAATTTGAACTTCTAGAGACTGGCTACCAAACCTCTTGTTACAAGCCCCAGCAGCATGCTCAAGTTGAGAAGTGCTGGGGATGCTCATGCTTGATCACTTATGGAATTACGGTATGAAAATCAACTTGATTATGTTTGGGTTATCCCAACCTCACTATTGCTGGAATACTTTTTATTTTTTGTTTTGTTGTTGTTTGTCTGTTGAGCCAGTTACTACTTGTTCATTTGCTTTCTGGTTTCCACTACTTTGTTACTGCTTCTTCTTTTATTTTCTTTATCCACATTGGTTTATGTTTTTCAAGAAATCCCTGTACTCTACATTAGCCTGAGACCAGAAGAACTAGATGGTGCCCGGCGACCACCAATGACCACCCTGACAGGGAACACAACAGAGAGTCCCTGATGTAGCATGAGAAAAGTGGGATGTATAACTCAAATTCTAGTAAAAAGACCAGACTTAATGGTCAGACTGAGACTGGAGGAACTCCAGAGATCATGGCCCCCGGACTGTCTGTCAACCCAGCACTAAAACCATTCCCGAGGCTAACTCTTCAGACAAAGATTAGACTTCACTATGGGATATAAAATGGTACTCATGAAGAGTGTGCTTCTTAGCTCAAGTAGATACATGAGACTAAATGGGAAGCTCCTTTCCAGAGGTGAGATGAGAAGGCAGAGAGGGTCAGGAGTTGGTTGAATGGACAGGGGAAATCAGGGGTGGAAAGGAGGAGTGTGCTGTCACAGTATAGGGAGAACAATTTGGTCACATAACAGTGTATGTATAAATTTTTGTAGGAGAGACTAACCTGCATTGTAAACTTTCACTTAAAGTACAACAATTAAAAAAAAAAAAAAAAGAAAAGAAATCCCCATACTCATATTTTAGAGGTTTCTAGAAGGAGTGAAGATTTAAAAAAAAAAAAAAAAAAGTGTGCTCGATAGTTTATATTTAATTGCATGTGTGGTGAGCTTCAAACTTATAAATGAACCAATTCGATTTCCTTATTCCTTAATACTCCAAACTAGCATTATGGGGCCCTTGTGTGTGTGTGTATGTGTGTGTTTGCAAATTTTGGTCTTCAAAATATATGTAAGAGAGCACAAGGGAAAAATTTGATCAGTAAGAAATAACAACTACTATTTTGTTAGTACTTTACCTGGAAGGCATTTTGCTAAATGCTTTTTGTGCATAGTTTCATAACATTGATGAAAGGCAGGTTTTGTGACTCTTCCCATTTTGCAGATGCAATATTAGAGAGTTTAAGTAATTTGTTCAAGCTACTAAATGGCGGAGCCAGTATACTAATCCAGGTCTACCTAAATCCGCAGGCCAAGATGTAAATTTCTGAGCAATAGCATCACGGAAGGCTTTGTTTGCTAAAAAGACTTTGTAGCCTGAATGTGGGCAATAGTGATTTTGTACTCATTCTCCCAAACAATGTTGGTTCCCCCACTTAACCTACCAAAGCACCTCCCAGATGGCACAACAGATGTTCATCTGTTCTAATTTATTCTCTGTGTATTCTTCTCTGTCCCCACATAGGGTCTAGCAGAGGGGTTCCCAGAAGAGTTTGCTCATCCTGCCTAGCCTCCCAAATTATGCCATCAGTCTGATAGTTATGCAAATATTAGTTCCAACCTTTCTTCCTTGAACCACTACAGTAGGCTCTCAGTGCATTTCCGAGATTCCATTCTTTCTACTCTTTGATTTAAAGCCCAATTTTAAAAATATAGTTAACATCACTTTATAAGCCATAGTTCACTTTCATACATTTTTTTGCCCCTCATGATAAACTTATTATGCACATTTTACATAGAAGGGAAGTAAAGCTCACAAAGGTTAAGTGACTTTCCTTCACTAATCCAGGAAATAAGTGGTACAACTAGGACACAGATGGAAGGTTTTGTCACCAAATCCAATGCTTGTTCCATTACAACAAACTGTCTCCTTAACTGTAAACAAATTGCCAAGTGATAAACAACTCCTGTGTGTATCATTCTTCAGCTCACCCATCTTCAATGGCTCCCCATTGCCTATAAATTAAGGCACTACATTGAGGTCTGCAATCAATTTCTGCAGCCTCATTGCCTTTCTCTCCTCCATATATCCCTAATCTCTAGATAGAGGATGAAAACAGGCCCTCCATGGACCATCTCCAGCCAACAAATATGTCTGTTTAGGCTTTTTATACAATCTTTTAAATAAAGAACTTAATCATAACAATATCAACAATTGACAGGTACTCTGTTACAGCTACTTGCTTAACAAGAACTGGAAGCTTCCAGCTTTTATCTGTCTCCACCACACCCTATTGCCCGACACCCAGCATGCTTCTTCACTTGTGTACATTACCTGTCAGACACACATATACATGTGAGATTGTGGCTACTATCTTAAACACACTAGATTGTTCTCTGCCTAACAAAAATTGGTATTTTAAAAAAACCCTACAGTAAAATGTAAAATTAAAGTTGTTGTCATTCTCAAAATGCTTCAAGATTTTCAGGAAGTAATTGTTAAAAGCAGTTTCCTGGTGTCTACCCAGACCTGCTATTTAGAAGCTTATGAACGGGGTCCAGAAATTTCCATTTTTAGTAAGACACCTAGTGTTTGTTATGTACACCGATGTTTGAGGACCTGATATTAGAGAAATTGGATTGTGTTTATGCTTACTGTTTTCTCGACATGAACTATGTGTCTGCCATTACATCTCTTCTCTTTGGTTGAAATCTCTTCCCTCACCGTCCCCCACAAACTTTTTTTAGAGCAAACTCTTTAAGAAAAAATTTCATCAAGTTCAGAGAGAACTTCTACTCGCTTCTTAGGCTCCAAACTAATTGATAAGTGTTTGTTTGTTTGATAAAGCAACCAGTGGAAGTCTCAGAACTCCAAGATAGGACATGAAACAAAACGGATTGTCAACACAATCCATTTATTTTCTATTCAAAACAATCTATTAATCAGATATTACCTGATGTTACCAACACGGATTGCTCAGCCTTTGTATTCTGGAGACCTCTTTCCTTAAGTTTATTCGGTGTCCAGCTTTCATATGCATATGAGGCGATTGAAAATACCATGTCTTGGGTCAGGTACATCTTAGTTCTCAAAGTGACATCTTTGCTTTTTAATACTTTAAAGACGTCTTTTGCAGCAGATTTGCCCAATGCAATGCGTCTTTTGATTTCTTGACTGCTGCTTCTATGGGTGTTGATTGTGGATCCAAGTAAAATGAAATCCTGACAGCTTTAATATTTTCTCCATTAATCATGATGTCATTCAATATTTTGTCCAGAGAATGCTTCAATATTGCAACTTGAGCCTTGAATTTTTTCTTAATTTCTTTCACCTTGAGAAATGCAGAGTGTGTTCTTCCCTTTTGGTTTTCTAACTCCAATGAAATGCACATTTCATCATAATACTTTATTTTCTAGAGCTGCCCTGTGAAATCCTCTGTTCAGCTCTTTTATTTCATCATTTCTTCTATTTGCTTTAGGTAGTCTACATTCAAGAGCAAGTTTCAGAGTCTATTCTGATATCCGTCTTGTCCTTTTCTGTTTTTCCTGTCTTATTAATGACCTTTTGCTATCTTCATGTGTGATGTCCTTGATGTTATTCCACAACTCTTCTGATCTTTGGTCATTAGTTTTCAATACATCAAATCTATTCTGAATATAATACCTGGTTAATTCTATAAGGACTAAATGACATGGCAGACAGCAATGAGTAACAAGAGTAATATGTTTAGCACTAAACTCTTTCCTTACTTTGTCATAGATGATACAAAGAGGACACAATAAATGTGGTATTTACAATTGCCATCTTAATCAGATTTTGGATCCGGTGGCCGAAATATTTAAGTGACTAGCCTTTAATCACCCAGTGAAGTAATGGTCCAATGTCTTTGTGGCCTCACTTTCTTTTTTCAAACATAAAAGAACATAGAAAAACAAAATCATCTAACTTCAGCAACAGTCAAACTAAAGATGTAAGCATGAAGAGTAAATTTCCAGGAAATAAAATATCTGGGTACTATTTAGTAACTCTTACTATTATTTAGCTACTGTGATTTTTAATGCTTTCTATCTAATCAATCTGTGGTTTAAATAGGAATCTCATTTGCTTCTACATCAATGAAGAAAACCCACGGGTTAGTAAGAGAGCTCTTTAAAACTGTGGCTGGATATTCAAACTCAAAAAGCTTTAAGAAGACTGCAATTAACAGAAATTCATAATGCCAACAAAGTGTTAGTTAGAAGCTTCTAGTATTGCAACCAAAAATAACACCTGGCTAGTTACAGTTCTTTCAAGCCACTTATAAGGGCATTAACTCTTTCTTCCTGTTCCCCTCCCCCACCTGCACACATGCTTCACAGCCAAATGATACTCTTTAGTCTTAGTACCTAAGAAGCAGATAGGATTCCACTTTTTAAACCCCTGCTTTAGGGGAATAGAATCAAGACATCATGAAACCACAAATTACCATACATATCATCAAATTCTATCCATTTGTTTTTCCTCCTCATTTTACAAATCAGAAGCTTTGGTCAAGAAAGTTAAGTGTCTGACATTCTGTGGGTTGTCAGAGGAAGAGTTCTGAATAAGGAAATAGCAGAGCTCAGGTTGGAGCCCTTGTAGCAGTTAAGCTTTCAGATACGAATCAAAAGGTCGGTGGTACGAATCTACCAGCCACTCACTGGCAGTTCTACTCTGTCCTATAGAGTTGAAATGGCTTGACGGCAACGTGTTTGGTTTTGGTAGAGCTCAGGGTAATGAATAGTTACATAACCTTGTCCTTGTTGTTGTTGTGTGCCTTCCAGTGGATTCCGACTCATAATGGCCCTATGGGACAGAACAGAACTGCCCTAGGGGGTTTCCAAGGCTGTAATCTTTATGGAAGTAGACTACCACATCTTTCTCCTGTGGAGCCACTGGTGAGTTCGAATTGCTGAACTTTTTTGTTAGCAGCCGAGTGCTTTAACCACTGTGCCACCAGGGCTCTTTACATGACCTTAAGAAAGTCAATTAATCACTTCGAATCTTAAGTTTTTAAAGAGATTGTGGAATTAAAATGAGATCACAGATGTGATAGTGTTCAATAGGCTATAAATGCCTAAAAAATGGAAGCATCATCCAGGCTTTCTTTTAATCATGATGCTTGGATTATGGAGACTGTGTTGTATAATAGATATAGGACAACTTTAGAAACTAAGCAGGACTGAATTCAAATTCTAGCTTCTTTATATACTTAATGTCTCAGAACCTATGTCCTTAACATTGCTGGTGAGAATGAGAAGTGGGCACTCTCAGTGGGAAGTGTGCATCTGTGCTAAGGGTTTTAAAATGCAATTTGTCAAATTGTATCAAACTTTAAGAAGCATGCATCCTTTGATTTAGCAATCTCACTACAGGTAGTCCCTGACTTACCACGTATTCAAGTAAAGATGAATCACACAGGCCTCCATTTTTTTTTTTTTTTTTTTTGTACAACTTATCGTTAGTAATATGTACTATATACAGTGTTGTGGCTTGTGATTTGCTGATGTTATCATTCTCAGCTGTTCACTCACAGATGTTCAAAGTTGTGATTTATAAAGCTACTGATAATAAAAGGTGATAATAATGAAAACAAAAAAAAAATGAGGTATTCGACTTATGAAAGAACTGACTTATGACGGAATCATCTGAACGGAAAACCGTTGTAAGTCAAGGTTTACCAGTACAATAAAATAACCCTCCAGATATATTTACAAAGGTTTACAAAGGTCTATAAGGGGACCTGATGGCATAGTGGTAGTTAAGCACTTGGCTGCTAACCCAAAGGTCGGCAGTTTGAACCTACCAGTTGCTTTGCAAGAGAAAGATACAGCAATCTGCTTCCGTAAAGATTACAGCCTTGGAAATCCTATAGGTCAGTTCTACTCTGTTCTACAGGGTCACTATGAGGTGGAATTGACTGGACAACACAACAACAACAACACAAACAGCTATATACCAGAATGCTCAGGGCAGCATTTTTGGTAGTAGCAAAACATTGGAAACAAGTGATGAATTCGTTGGTAGAGGATCAATTAAATAAAGCGTGGTACATAGACATAGTAAAATAATATGTAACCATTCAAAGAATAAGATATAACAGTTTGAAATTTCTACTATTAAATGTCAAAAGTCCTAGGTAGAATATTGTGTATAGGATGATTGATTTTATGGAAAAAACATACAATGTTGTTGTTAGGTGCCATCGAGTTGGTTCTGACTCATAGTGACCCTATGTACAACAGAATAAAACACTGCCCAGTCCTGCGCCATCTTCACAATCATTGTTACGCTTGAGCCTGTTGTTGCAAACACTGTGTCAATCCATCTCATTGAGGATCTTCCTCTTTTTCACTGACCCTCCACTTTACCAAGTATGATGTCCTTCTCCAGGGACTGGTCCTGTCTGATAACACGTCCGAAGTATGTGAGATGTAGTCTCACCATCTTTGCTGCTAAGAAGCATTCTGGTTGTACTTCTTCCAAGACAGATTTGTTCTTTCTTTTGGCAGCCCGTGGTATATTCAATATTCTTTGCCAATACCACAATTGAAAGGCGTCAATTCTTTGGTCTTCCTTATTCGTCGTCCAGCTTTCACATGCATATGAGGTGATTGAAAACACCACGACTTGGGTCAGGCTCATGTTAGTCTTCAAGGTGATCTCTTTGCTTTCCAACACTTGAAAGAGATCTTTCGCAGCAGATTCGCCCAGTGCAATGTGTTCTTTTATTTTTTGATTTCTGCTTACTTGGGTATTGATTGTGGATCCAAGTAAAATGAAATCCTTGACAACTTCAATCTTTTCTCCATTTATCATGATGTTGCTTATTGGTCTAGTTGCGAGGATTTTTATTTTATGTTGAAGTGTAATCCTCACTGAAGGTGGTCTTTTGTCTACATCAATAAGTGCTTCAAGTCCTCTTCACTTTCAGCAAGCAAGGTTGTGTCATCTGCATAACATATGGAAAAAAATACATAGTTTTCTTCCACACATACATATATATGTACATATATGCTAGTAAAAACATAAAACTATTTCAGGAAAGAAGCAAAAGAAAGTAATCATCTGTGGTTACTTAGGGAGATAAATTGGGTTAAAGAAATGGCTAATTGCATGGTGTGTGTGTGTGTGTGTGTGTGTGTGTGCGTGCTCTCGGGCTATCTGGGTGGAATTTTGTATCATTTTTGTAGTTTTGCTTTAATTAAAGAATGAATAAACATAAATTAGATTTAAAAAGTCAAGAAAAATACAATGGATATAAACACTCTTCTGACAGAGCTGTAATTAGTAATATTATAATAATATGTGTAAAAACCCAAATCCCATTGCCATAAAATTGATTCTGACTCACAGGGATCCTATAGGACAGAGTAGAACTGCCCTATAGGGTTTCCAAGGAATGGCTGGTGGATTCAAACTGCCAATCTTTTGGTTAGCAGCCGTGCTCTTTATCACTGCACCACAAGTGCGCCTTAATATGTGTAAAAGGCCTAGTATAATCCACAGTACTGATTATGAGTATTACTCCTCTTCTTTCCCTCCAAACTTTTCTTGGTAATCAAAATACCTACTCATATACTTTTCACACTGTGTGTCTTTAACAAGCTTGTTTCTTTTCAAATAATAAGAGGATATGGGGGGAACAATCAGCATTATATACTTACTAAGTACATATTTTGCTGGGTACTGGAAATGTAAAAACAACTAAGACATTCCCTGTCCTTGAGAAGTTTATGGTCAGGTGGAACTCACACACATGAAAATATTACATCAAGTGTGATAAGTGCAGTTACTCATGGCATCAAGAAAAAAAAAAATAGCAAAACAAAGGTGCGAAATAAGGTGAAGTTTTCAGATAGGTTTGCTCTTAGACTAAAGACATGCTAGTGTCAGAACCAAAAGACCTCACATGCCATGCATATCATTTAGACTCAGTCTTTCAGGCCATATTTAGCCTTTGAAGGTTGTGAAGTATAGGAATAAGGTAATCAACTTCTTGTTTGGAAAGATAGATCAATTGGTAATTTGGCAGCTAGATTATACGAGACATTCTGCAGGTAGGAGTACCTGTTAGAAAGCATTACAATAGTGAAGAGGGAGCATAAACGGACCAGAGTAAAGGAGATTAAAATGAATATGGGAACAATGCACAGACTTGAGAGATGTTTGGTATGTAGTATAAACAGAAATAATTGAATGCATGGCTTGAAGTCAATAATGACATGGGATATTGAACTAGAACAATTGGATGCTTTGTTGTGCTGTTAGCTGAAAGAGAATTTAGGGATAGTTTGGGAAGGAGGGGAGTGCATAACCACTAGCTTGGGCATGTTGAGTATGAGATGATGGACCTGCATTCATCTGACAGGAGGGAAATGACTGTAAGCAGGGGGTTACATGTGTCTGGAGTTTGGTGTCACTTCTGTTGTGAAGTCTTCCCTGATTCCTATTAGGAAAAGGCTGGACATCTTGACTTGGAAGGAGCATATAAAATGAGAAGAAAAGAAAAACACGAATGACGGACAACCACTACAGGGCAGACATAAGAAAACAAACCAGTAGTGGAGGCAGAGAAGAACTAAGATAAACGATGGTCCCCATTGAAATATGAACTCCCATGACTTAAGAAGCAAATCATTTTTTTTTCCTTTTTGAAAGGAAATTCAACCTTTCAAATTCCAGAAATATTAGGAAACATCTGCTGTTAACTGGCTGATAGCTGCTCTAGAGAATTTAAATACCAGTCACTGTCCTTAAAATTTGATGTAGCCTCTAGCAACCTTCATTTTCAAAACTGTTTTTAACCAAAATTTACTGATTAAAGTTTTTTTACAGTATTTTTTTTAAAGCTTTCATTTCTGTCTGAGAAAAACCTTTTTAAAACAAAATTTAAAAATGTCAAGTATGGTTTTAGACACTGTTTTACAGTATTTCATGACAACAAATGTTGTCCAAGTTTCCATAAGGGTCTTGACTACCCATTACCCAAGAAATACTACTAGAGAATAGGAGGAGTGGGAAAAAAGTCACAGCCAAGAATTCCAGTGCTCTCTGGAGACTTGTTGGAAAAGATAATATGCTATGAACCTCATCTCAACCTCAATAACCTTCTGTCTTGCTGGGATCAATAAAACAAGGAAAACCCTCAGAGTATCTGGAGTTGAATTTAATATTGCCATTTGAGAGTGTTCCCTTGTCCAGCCCACACTGATTTCAGCAAATTGATTGGCACATAAAGTCTTTTTCTCATAGATTTTTTTTTTAGCCTACGAAATATTCCAACAAAAACTCTTTCAGCAAAAAACCATGTGAATGAATTTTTTTCATAATCAAACCAGCTAAAATGTTCATTAAATTGCTAAGCAGTTAATTCTATAGCCTCAGATCTGAAAAATAAGCTATTTGTGAGACAAAACTCATCCTTCCCTGTGTTGTTTTTTTTTTTTTTTTCCTATATTCTGCCTAAGATTGGTCCACTTTGGAGATTTTTCTTTTCTTGCAGTAAGAGTTAATTTCCCCTCTCAATGTCTATGTATCCATGTTCAGTGGCTGTGCCTTTGTCTGAAACATACAGTATTAGAAAGGTGAGACTATATCTAAGTGGGACACTACCTTCCAGAGCCAAATACAAAGATTTTAAAATTATCTACTGTTTTGGGTTATTCATGCTAGTGATACTTTAATTAATGCAGGTAACACAGTTGACATTTAGGAAAATTTTGCTATAGCTAAAATATAGAAGCCTTCAGGTAATCTGCCTAAGCATAAATTTGCTGCAAGAAAAGCAAAGAGATATGGGGGATTGAGTCTGTGTCTGTGTATAATGTATCACAGTGAATTTTATTTTCTATCTAATTTGGAACCAGAAACTCACTTTAATATTAATCGATAAGATCAATGCACCCATAGGTCTTTAATGGCTAAATGATGAGGTTTAAATCAATCATGAACTGATAAAGACAGAGGTGTGATTACATCATTTGTAATAGTCTGGAGATTTAAAAAACTAAAATTAAACTCACAGAGTAATTAGAACAGGCATTTCAATCATTGTAGGTTAAAGGCATCTTGAAGTACTTGTGATTTAACTCAGAGTTTGGAGGGGATTGAGGCCCTAAATAAATTTTTAGCTGGAGTTTCAGGGCAGATGGATTTCCGATAAAGGTCTGAGTACAGCTGACGAGAAAAAAATCAGCAGAGTCTCAAAGTGTCACACTCAGGAACCACAAAACTTTCTGAAAGTGGGCCTTTTGGCTGGAATTGCCGTCTTGCAGTAATTTGTCAAATCAAGGAAAACAGAAAGAGGAGAGGATCTGCTACATATACGTGTTCTCTAGGCTTTTTAGAAAGCAAAGAGTTGTTCCTTTGGTCACATACATGTGAATCCACAAGAAAAGTGATATTATAGATATCAAGGGTATGGGCACTATTCAAAAAAGAATGCCATGGCAAAACTGAAAAAGTCTACAATGTTACCCATCATGTTGTTGGCATTGCTGTAAACAAACAAGTTAAGAGTAAGACTCTTGCCAGGAGAATTAATGTACATATTGCACATATTAAGCACTCTAAAGCCAAGATAGTCTCCTGATACGTGTGAAGGAAAATGAACAGAAAAAGAAGGAAGCCAAAAAGAAATGTACCCGGGTTCAATTGAAGCACCAGCTTGCTCCATTCAGAAAACAACATTTGTGAGACCCAATGGATGAGCCTGAGCTGCTGGAACCTATTCCCTATGAATTCATGGCATAATAGGTATAGAAATTAAAAGACTTCAGGGATTTAAAAAAAAAAAAAAAAAAAGATAGGTTAGGGACATGACTTAGAAAGCAAAATCTGGACCCACACTGCCAGTCATATCAATTCTTAGCTATGTGACCTTAAACGATTTACTAAAATTGTCCATGCTCTTATTTCCTCATCTGTAAAATAAGAATAATGGTAGTCTCTATCTCATAGATTAATTAGACACAGATTTAATACTATTTGTCTGGCCCATATTAAGCAGTTAATAGGTATTAGCTATTATTATTACTATTTTAGGTTTAGACTTTGGCTTAGGTTTAGGCTCAGGCAGAATGAAGTTCACATTTAAGGTGGAGTAAGGAAAAGAAAATGAAGGGTGAATAGGACTTCACATTTTTTCAAACGCTGACTCCCTAAAAGACCACCAGAATTATCTGTTGATCAATAAAGTTAAATTTATTGAAATTACTGCAAAAATGGAAAGGAATGCAAAAGTTGGAACAAAGAAGGATCAGTAGTTGGAAAATATTGCCTTGGTGATAGAAACAACATCGGAGATAGCAAGACAGAATTTTGCAAGACCAATGACTTATTCTTTGCAAATACCTTTTTTCAACAACATAAATGGTGACTTTACACATGAACCTCACCAGATGAAATACCCAGGAATCAAATAGACTACATCAGTAGAAAAAGATGATTGAGAAGCTCAGTATCATCAGCCAGACCAAGGCCAGGGGCCAGCTGTGGAATAGACCATCCATAGCTCATAAGTAAGTTAAAGGTGAAGCTGAAGAAAATTAGAGCGAGTTCACGAGAACCAACATACAACCTTGAGTATATCCCAATTGAATTTAGAGACCATCTCAAGAATAGAATTGATGCATAAAACATTAGTGACCAAAGATCAGATGACTTGTGGAATGCCATCAAACATGAAGAAAGCAAAAGGTCATTAAAAAGGCAGAAAAGAAAGAAAAGATCAAAATGGATGTCAGAAGAGACTCTGAAACATGCTCCTAAACATAGAGTAGCTAAAGAGAATGGAAGAAATGATGCAGTAAAAGAGCTGAAATGAAGATTTCAAAGGACAGCTTGAGAAGACAAAGTAAAGTATTATAACGAAATGTGCAAAGACCTGGAGTTAGAAAACCAAAAAGGAAGAACACGTTCAGCATTTCAGAAGCTGAAAGAAATGAAGAAAAAATTCAAGCCTCCAGCTGTAATGCTGAAAGAGTTAATGGGGAAAATACTGAAAGATACAGGAAGCACCAAAAGAAGATGGAAGGAATACACAGTAATTATACCAAAAAGAAGTGGTGGACTTTAAACCATTTCAGGAGGTAGCATATGTTCAAGAATCTCTGGTACTGAAGGAAGAATTTCAAGCTGCACTGAAGGCATTGGCGAAAAACAAGGCTCCAGGAATTGACAGAATATCGATTGAGATGTTTCAACAGAAGTATGCAGTGCTGCATAAAGAAAATAAAGATCCTCACAACTGGACCAATAAGCAGCATCATGATAAATGGAGAAAAGATTGAAATTGTCAGGATTTCATTTTACTTGGATTCACAATCAACACCCATGGGAGCAGCAGTCGAGAAATCAAAAGATGCATTGCATTGGGCAAATCTGCTGCAAAAGACCTCTTTAAAGTGTTAAAAAGCAAAGTCACCTTGAAGATTAAGGTGTTCCTGACTCCAGTCATGGTGTTTTCAATCACTTCATACGTATGCAAAAGCTGAATAATGAATAAGAAAGACTGAAGAAGAAATGACGCTTTTGAATTATGGTGTTGGAGAAAAATATTGAACATACCTTGGACTGCCAAAAGAACAAACAAATCTGTCTTGGAAAAGGTGCAGCCAGAATACTCCTTAGAAGCAAAGATGAGGAGACTATGTCTCACACACTTTGGACATGTTATCAGGAGGATCAGTTCCTGGAGAAGGACATCATGCTTGGTAAAGTAGAGGGTCAGCAAAAAAGAGGAAGACCCTCAACAAGATAGATTGACACAGTGACTGCAACAATGTGCTCAAGCATAAAAACGATTGTGAGGATGGCGCAGACAAGGCAGTGTTTTGTTCTGTTCCATATAGGGTCACTGTGAGTCGGAACCTACTCAATGGCACCTAACAACAATAATAATGCAGCAATGGAGGTGTTCACTTGTCTGTTCCAAGAAATTTGGAAGACTGCTACCTGGCCAACTGATTGGAGATCCATATTTATGCCCATTCAAAAGAAAAGTGATCCAACAGAATGTAGAAATTATCAAACAATACCATGAATCTCACATACAATGAAATTGTGCTGAAGATCATTCAGAAGTGGTTGCTGCAGTACATTGACGGGGAAATGCCAGAAATTCAAGTCAGATTCAGAAGAGGAGATGGAATGAGGGATATCATTACTGCTGGCAGATGGATCTTGGCTGAAAGCAGAGAATACCAGAAATACATTCACCTGTGTTTTATTGACTATGCAAAGGCAGTTGACTGTGTGGATCATAACAAATGATGGATAACATTGTGAAGAATGGGAATTTTAGAACACTGAATTGTGCTCATGAGGAACCTGTATATAGATCAAGAGGCAGTCATTTGAATAGAACAAGGAAATACTATGCAGTTTAATGTTAGGAAAGGTGTGCATCAGGGTTGTATCCTTTCACCATACTTTTTCAATCTGTATGCTGAGCAAATAATCCAAGAATCTGGACTATATGAAGAAGAATGCAGCATCAGGATTGGATGAACAACTTGTGATATACAGATGACACAACCTTGCTTGCTGAAAGTGAAGAGGACTTGAAGCACTTACCGATGAAAGTCAAAGACTACAGACTTCAATATGGATTACACTTCAACAGAAAGAACACAAAAATTCTCACAACTTGACCAATAAGCAACATCATGATAAATGGAGAAAAGATTGAAGTTGTCTACGATTACATTTTACTTCGACCCACAATCAATGCCCGTAGAAGCAGCAGTCAAGAAATCAAACAATGTATTTCATTGGGCAAATCTGCTACCAAACACCTCTTTAAAGTGTTAAAAAGCAGAGAAGTCACTTTGAGGACTAAGGTGTGCCTGACCCAAGTCATGGTATTTTCAATTGTCTTAAAAAAAACCCATTACCCTCAAGTTGATTCCAGCTCATAGTGACCCATAGGACAGAGTAGAACTGCCCGATAGGGTTTCCAAGGAGTGGCTGGTGGATTCAAACTGCCAACCTTTTGCTTTGCGGCCAAACACTTAACCACTGTGCCACCAGGGCTCCTCAATCACCTTATATGCATGCAAAAGCTGGACAATGAATAAGGAAGACTAGAGAAGAATTGATGCCTTTGAATTACAGTGTTGGCGAAGAATATTGAATACACTATGGACTGCCAGAAGCACGAACAAATCTGTCTTAGAATAAGTACAGCCAAAATGTTCCTTAGAAGAGAGAATGGAGAGACTTCATCTCGAGTACTTTGGCAATGTTGTCAAGAGGGACCAGTCCCTGGAGAAGGACATCATGTTTGGTAAAGTAGAGGGTCAGTGAAAAAGAGGAAGATCCTCAAATAGATGGATTGTGACACAGCGGCTGCAATAAGGGACACAAACATAGTAACAATTGTGAGGATGGCAGAGGACAGGGCAGAGTTTCTTTCTGTTGTACGTAGGGTTGCTATGAGTTGGAACCAACTCAACAGCACCTAACAACAACTACTGCAAAAAGGGAGAAATCAACCTGGGCAGATTCTAGAATAATCTCAAAAGGGGAGGTTAGGAGAGGATGGTTGTAGGACTAGGGACTCTGCTCCAAATGGTTTAAAGTGAGTTTGTCAAGGTAAGAAACTGATTGTCAGTGTATAAACTTTATGGTATAATAGTTTAGAATGGATAGACATAGTGAGGGAGGGTCTCGACACCAGTCTTGATAAGTTAACTGCTGTTTGATGAGCAAGCAGATGAAAATCTACTGCTCTAATACAAGACGGGTTTATTCAAAAGAGTAAATTATTTGGCTAAATTCATTTGTTGGAATTTCCTGAAGAGAGGGAAGATATTTACTGGTTTATAGTCTCATCTTTCTGTGCATGCATTTTCTGGACCAATTAGAAAACCCATGTTGACTTAGGTGACCTCAGATTAAAGTCCTGATAACTAACCAATGAGAATGAAGATGATATGAGTCTCATACAGTAGACAGTAGAATATCAATTTTTGCACATATAATACTTTGAGAGATATGTCTTGAGGACCTCTTGGATATAAGGGTAAGAGAGGATTGGAAGAACCTGCTAGGAGAAGTGGAGTTCAGATAATTCCATTTTGCTGGGGACACTAGAATTTTATATGTATCCTCTGAGATAAGTAAATTAAATAGAAGCTGACACGTTTTCAGGAGATAGCTCCTTTGTTTCAAGTGCATTCTGATATGTAGTGAGGGTTTAGATTTTATTCAAAAGAATCACTGAAGATCATGGTCATTGGGATGCTATGACTATTGGAACAAAGTAGACACAACATGAACATGATACTAGAATTTCATGCCTGAATAAATCATGTTAAGTGTAGTGTAGCTATAGCTTAGAGCCTCAGGGGTTAGTATCCAGGAAACTGAGAGCAAGGAATAAATTGGGAAGTATCTGGCAAAGAGTCTCTTAGAGATTTAGGCTTAGATCTCTAAGCAAATACTTGTAAAGCCATAGGCATTTTAGTTGGAATAAAACAGTTATGCCCTAAATTTTTTGTCATACAGGCTATTTTAGATATTTGACTTAATTTTCTGTGTATCTCTTCTACCCTTCAGCTGGAATTTCTTAGGGTCAGATTATCAAGAATATCCTTAAAAGAGGATAAGTTTATGGGAGCAAGAGTAGTCTTTCCTACCTCTTCACCTACACATAGACAGAGATTTGCAATGACAGTGCATGGTTTCCTGAGAATTTCTAAGGCACAAAATTCGTGAACATCTCTGATTCTGAACATCCCTGGAAGGAGGGTTAGAGGGAGAGTTGCAGTTCACAGTATCACCAAAAAAATGAATCTTCTTTCCTCTGCATATGCAATAAAAAAAACCTAAACTGTGAAAGTCCCAGCTGCTTCCACTGGCCTGATAGTCAACCCTTTGGCGTGCTATGTTCCTGACAAGACAGAAGATACAGCTGAAGATCAGCTGTTACATCAGGCCCAATGGTTAAGGCATCGGCCATGCCTATTTACTGGATGTCTAGGCAGTAAACAATGACAGCCATTAACACATTACTTTTATTTGCTCACATTTTTTAGTTAAGTAAGTGTCTCAGTGTTCAGCTCTTCGGAGAAGAGATAATTTCAAGATTCTCCTTAAATAAGGGTTTTCTGCCCTCCTTCATTCTCTAAGGAGGTTTGTTACTCTTCATCTGAGGAAAGGTTAAAAGTTCAAGGTGCAGATCAACATGAACTTGCCAAGCCCTGAGCCCCTGTGTCTAGCCTCAGTGGTCACCAAGGAATTGAAACTTCTCAACAGCTCCATCTCTGTAATGAATTCGTTTTTCTTAAAATTGATCGTTTGCAATCCCAGGGACCTAAGTCATTTCTTCTGGTCATTTTGGCTCTCCAAAGTGTACTGGTTACCACTGTGAGCTTAAGAGGGATTGTTTCTGTGTTGAAAAAAAGTGCAGAGGTGGATATTGACATCTGAAGACCTGCTGTAATGACTTAGTGTGAATTTCTTACATATACAAAGAATCAAGACTTCAAGCAGATACTTCTCTTTTCCATGGTTCTTTAGCCAAAACACGGCATGGCGCTTTCGATCTGTTGTTCAGTAACTATTCAGCAGCTTCCTAACACAAAAGCATAAAATCTGGGCTGCCCTTCTGCAGCTTAAAATTATGATTGAGGAGATAAGATATGGTAAACAAATGATGATATGTAAAATAAATATGACAATGAAATTCAAAGTTCGATGTCCATAAATAACATTTTGTTGGAACTCAGTCATACTCATTTATTTACCTACTGATATGTCAGTTTTTGAGTCCCTGGATAGTGCAAACAGTTAAGGATCTCAGCTACTAACCAAAAGGTTAAAGGTTCAAGTCCACCCAAATGTGCCTCAGAAGAAAGGCCTGGCAACCTACTTTCAAAAATCAGCTGTTAAAAATCCCTATGGAACACAGCTCTACTGTGACACACATAGAGTCACCATGAGTCTTAATCAACTCAATGGCAATTGGTATTGGCTGTTCTCACATCACAGTGGCAGAGTGAGTAGTTGGTAAAGAAACAGTACGGGCCACTGAAACCAGACCAAACCCATTGTCAAGTCTATTCCGATTCGTAGCCAAATCTTTTTCCTGGGGAGCAGCTGGTGGGTTGGAACCACTGACCTTTCAGTTAGCAGCTGAACACTTAACTACTACGCGACCAGGACTCCTCAGTATGGACCTCGGAGCCTATGTTTACTCTCTGACCCTTTACAGAAAGTTTACTGACTGTTCTATAAAAGACACAAATAGATCAATATGTTTAATACTTTAAACTTTTTCAGCTCTTTAAAAATCTATGATATAATGTTACCTTCACAAAAGCCCTGTGAATTAGGAAAGCAGGTATCATTATCTTCATTTGACAATCAAGGAAGCAATTGTAACAGATCCCAAAGTAAAGGGACACAGTATAGCTGCTTTGCAACAAAACACATTCCAGTGATGGTTCATCCCTAACAAAAGCTTAAACAGATGACCCTCTGTGTTGCAAGCTTCAAATTGGTATGCAAAATCCTCCTGCTATCCTTTCTGTACTCAATCACCACACCCTACACACTCTCCAAGGCTACCTCTCCATCTCACCCTGGATAACAAATAAGAAATTTTGAGGACTACTGAGCACTATAAATTTTCTCAGCAGGGCTGCTCCTCAGCCCAGGAACCTCGGTAATTGTCACATACTGGTAAAATTTATAGGAGACAATTGTCCTCCAATCAAAAATTCTATCTGCAAGATGCTGTTGAAAGTGGGGTAAGGTATGGTAGCATATGAAAAATACCAAGCCAAACCCACTGCCATTGAGTCCATTCTAACTCTTAGCAACCCTATAGGACATAGTAGAACTGGTCCACAGGGTTTCCAAGGAGCGCCTGGTAGATTCGAACTGCCAACCTTTTGATTAGCAGCTATTAACCACTACGCCACCAGGGTTTCCATGGTAGTAGATATAGAATTAAAAATTTTAACTCACTCTTGCATGATGCTTGTATATTTTTGATCTTTTTTTTTTAATTTCTTTTTTATGAGCTCTCTGTTGTTTTGATTGCTTTACTACTAGCACGCTATAAACCTACAAAAATTATACATATGAAACTTGCATTGAAATATTGGAAGGGAATACAGTAGAATATTTAAAAAACACTGTCTTTGGGTGGTGGGATGATGGGTGCTTCATTCCTAAATTTCCTATACCCTCCACATTTTCTCTAACAAGCATGTGTATTTAAAAGAGTTTATTTAAATACAGAAACATACATATGCAATCATACATGCGTATTTTATAGGATTCTTAACCAGAATAAGAACTAGTTGAGTGGAGTCATTTCCAACTCATGGCGACCCCATATGTGTCAGAGTAGAACTGCTCCATAGGGTATCCAAGGCTGTGAACTTTGGAAGTAGAGCACCAAGTCTTCTTCAAAGGCAACTCTGGGTAGACAGAGGTATATATTCTTTTGTATTTCATTTCAATATTTTAATGCATGTTTCTCTCTCACCTCCAACCTTTCAGTTAGTAGTCAAGCACTTAACCATTTGTGCCACTCAGGAACAACAACTCTTGTTGTTGTTGTTGGAGTCCTGGAGTAGATTCAGACTCTGTGACCCCATGTAACAGAGTAGAATTGCCCCATAGGGCAGTAATCTTTATGGAAGCAGATCACCAGGTGTTTCTTCCTCAGAGTCACTGGTTAGGCTTAAACCATGAATCTTTTGGTTGACAAATGAGCTAACCAGTGCTCCTTAAGAACTCTCAAAAAAAAAAATGTTGCCATCAAGTCCATTCTAACTTATAGTGACCATATAGGGCAGAGTAGAACTGTCCCATAGGGTTTCCAAGGAGGAGCTGGTGGATTTGAACTGCTGATCTTTTGGTTAGCAGCCATAGCTCTTAACCACTGTGCACCCAGGTCTCCATTGAACTCTTAGAGGACCTATATTTTTAGAATTGTTTTATAGCACGTTTCTTAAGCAGTTTATAAAAATCCTGCTTCAGCTACACTTATTTTTGTGGAATCCCTCAAATAATTCTTCCACTTTCCCCACCTTTCTGTATTTGCTGACGGCATTCTAACCATGAAGAACTTCCTTTACTTCTCTATAACCTGTTGCTGTCGAGTCGATTCTGACCCATAGTGACCCTATCGGACAGAGGAGAACTGCCTCATAGGGTTTCTAAGGTTGTAATCTTTATGGAGTGGTGGGTGAATTCGAACTGCCAACCTTTTGATTAGCAGCCAAGAGCTTAACCTCTGTTCCACGAGTGCTCCTTTTACTTCTCTATTCCCTCCCCCAAAAACAGACCAAGAAAAAAGAAAATTTAATATAATAAGTTCTTCTTTTCTTTTGGTTTCTCAAAATATTCCATAGTATTAATCTTTTACATATTTTCTGACAAAGGTAACTAACCAGAACATATATCTATCAGGTCACAATTATGGAGGCCAATTACTATGCCTGACTTGGTAAACCACAATGTTGATTCGTGAAGACTCGGCCTTGGATTTTCATGACAATGTTATCTTAAACTAGTTCTGAGCAAATTTCTGTGGTGAAGAACACAGCATATTTGTTCATCAAAAGCTGCAGTTTCAACAACCTAATTTTTAGTGCTTGATAAGTATCTTCCAACCTCCAATCCACAGAAGTGATAGAGGGGAGGTGAGTGTTAGTAGGCAGAGCCAAATGCAGGACTGTCTAGAACCTTCATAATCACACAGTCAATGTATGCGTGTGAGGGAGTAAGCTAGGGCCTGAGAGTGCCACTGATGTGATTGGCACAGCTTCTCATAGGCAAGTGAGAGAGTGGACCTGGGCCTGGGAGGACTGCTAGAAGTAGGTCAGCTGGGTAAGGGAAGAGACTATAATCATTTAAAGGACATTCAGAAGCCTGTACGGCTGCAAAATATATACCAACCAGTTTAACCACAATATCAGAAACATCCACTATCACAAGTAACTTATTTGATTGAAAAGACATCATGATCCTAATGTCCTCAGTTAAAATTCAACTATTTCCAGAAATGGGAAAACAGTAAATCATCATTCATTAAAATTCAAGAAGCATTTGGGGTACCTTCTACAAGTGTAGTTTGTACTAAACTTTGTAGAAGATATAGAATAACTTACAGTGTATTTGGGAAGACAAGACTAGACACAATAAACCCTATGTGGTCAAGGGTCATTTTATTTTTTGTTTCCAATTTCTCACTATGTCCTTTTCATTGATGGGTCCCTTCTGACGATATGTCCAAAATACACAAGACAAAGTCTTGACATCCTGCTTCTTCCTTAAGGAGCATTCTGGCTGTAGTTTCTTCAAGACTGATTTGTTTGTTTGTTCTTCTGGCAGTCCATGGTATATTTAATATTCTCAGGGACAGATTACCCAACAGGCAAGGTATGCGCTGGGCTTACAGTAAAAAAGTTACTCACATCAAAGATATGGTGAAACCTGTGTGACATTGGGCTTTATAGATTAGTAAGTAAGCACAACTAAGCCCGTGCCTACCTTGCTTACTGTAAGCCCAGGGCATACCTGCTTATTGATTAACCTGTCCCTGAATATTCTTCACCAACACCACAATTTGAATGTATCAATTCTTCTTCGGTCTTCCTTTTTCATCGTCCAGCTTTCTCATGTATACAAGGTGATTGAAAATACCATAGCTTGGATCAGGCGCACCTTAGTCTTCAAAGTGACATCTTTGCTTTTCAGCACTTTAAAGAGGTCTTTTGCAGCAAATTTGCCCGAAGCAATACTTTATTTGATTTCTTGGCTGCTGCTTCCTTGAACATTGATTGTTGATCAGAGACGAACGAAATCCTTAACAACTTCAATTTCTTTGCCAAGTCTTATTATAAAGTGAGCTATAGATATTATTTAAGGCAAGCCAGACACTGATTATGGAAACTCTGCTGATTAGAATTCTTCTATGAGGCTTTCCTTGTCTGCAGAAGAATAACAAACTTCTTTGCCTTTGAAAGATGCTCCACAATTCGACCTAAACCTATATTTCTACTGCTCTATTACTCCCCAACTGTTCATTAATTTTGGATCCTCAACTTACAAAATCATTTTAAATCTTCAAGCCTTTATGGATGTTATTTGTGCATCTAAGAACTTTCTTCTTTCTTCATTATAGCCTGAAAAAATCTGTTCTTTCTTTCAGTATTCTACTGTGGTGTGATGGATCACTTTTGTGTGGCCTTTCCACCCATGGTCTTATAACTCCCACCCAAGTGGTTGGGCAAGACTGTGCCGATATGGTCAGTGTAGCCCACCAAAGTGATTGATCAGTTTTGCCATCCTGCTGTGCTTGAAATGAGCCACCTAGAAGTGGGAAAGAGAAGAGTCCCACTGCCATCAAGGAAGAATAATCAGGAGCCAGCATGTCCTTTGGACCCAGGATCTCTGCACTGAGAAACCAACGGAAGCAGGAGACTAAGAGAGAGAGAGCTATAACTCTAAAGGCAACGAGAGAGAAGTTGCAGCAGAGACCTGGTGGCAGAGATCTGGCAGAAGAGACCCAGCATCAGGAAACGGAGCGGTGGGCTTCATGGCCCACAGAGAGAGAAGCTAAGTGCCTTTGGGCACAGGCCTAGGGCCAGAGAGAGGCATGCCTTTGAGCAAAGCTGAGAAGAGACTGTCGTGATGGAAGAATTGTACCCTTGAGTGTTCCTGAGCCTGAATTGTAACCTGAGTGTTAAACTCCCCTAATATATCCCATAATCATGAGTATGGTCTGTGAGTTCTGTGTGGCCATTGCAATGAATTATTGAACCCAGCAGAGAAGTAGAGAGTGCCGTGAGAAGGACAGGTGGTGTCAGAATTAGTAAAGATGGCGGAGAGAGGGGGTGTGTTTGACCTCTGCCTCATAGGAATCAGCCTTGGGCTGCTGGCCTTGATTCTCCTTCTCCCTTGTGAAGTTAGAGGAGGTCAGACAGCACCCCCATGCCATTTTTACAACTACTAAATAAGATTTCCTCTTTTAACTCATTTTACCTGTCTACTCAGTCACTCCTTTTTTTTACATTTCTTCCATTTTGTGTACCTATCACTACAGAATTTATTAAACTGGATAATAATTATTTACTTTTTTTTCAATAGTAATAAATTTTGAGCTCAAACTCTGCATACAGTATGGTGCTCAGCAAGAGAGGAGCTTGAGATAAATATCCCCTTAATCCTTAGATTACTTAGAATTTAATGAAAAAAAGAGAGTCACAGAAAAGTTACAGTATACTATTTGCAAATAGACTTATTGGAGACAAGCTAATAATACAAATCCCTGAAGATTCTAAAGGGGTTGCATAAATATGTCACCTTATGCAGTCAAGATTTAGCACTGAAAAATGCTCCAGATATGCTTCTATAAACATGTGAGTGTTTTTCATTAAGGATTATTTCATGTGAAGTTAATGTCATCACTAACAGCACTTGAAGTCATTTCCCCTTGGAAAAGGAAAGGGTGGGGAAAAACTCCAGAGGATTTTAATTTTGGTTATTGTCATGGTTTGAATTATGTCCCCCCAAAAATGTGTGCATCAATTTGGCTAGGCCACGATTCCTGGTACTGTGTGATTTTCCTGTATGTTCTAAACCTGACTCTATGATGTTAATGAGGGAGGATGGGTGTGCAGTTTGTTAGTAAGGCAGGACCTGATCTACAAGACTGGACTGTGTCCTGAGGCAATCTCTTGAGATATAAAAGAGAGAAGTGAGCAGTGCGACAGGGGGACCTCATACCACCAAGAAAGGAGAGCCGGGAGCAGAGTGTGTCCTTTGGACCGGGGTCCCTGTGCAGAAAAGCTCCTAGTCTGGGGGAACAATGATGAGAAGGCCAAGAGAGAGAAAGCCTTCCCCTGGAACTGATGCCCTGAATTTGGACTTTTAGCTTACTTTGACTATAAGGAAATAAACTTCTCTTCATTAAAACTATCCACTTGTGGTATTTCTGTTGTAGCAGCGCTAGATGACTAAGTTATTTCCAAAAATGGTGATGGTAATTTCCACACATAAACTGTTCATACACTAAAATTCTTGCATGTGAACTCCATAACACACCATTAAAAACGGAATTTGAAGAATGTTACAATATGTGAGTGGCTATTACTAAAAATGACACAATACCTATCTTGGTGATGACCTGAAATAATTTTTATGGGCAAAATTGGAAGTGGAGACAAAACAAATACCAAAGTTGTTTGAAGAAAATAGCACATTTAACTAGTGAGTTTATTCAGGTTCTGTTAATGGATTGTGTGCATCTAAATCAGCTTATCTGAACACACATTGACTTGTCTACCATCTTCACAGGCCAACGCTTTTGAATGCAGTTGAAGCCTAAAAGCTTTTATCTGAATACACTGTATCTCTTCAAAATTATTTGCATAAACCCTAGTTGAGTGCAATTTTGTCTCATTTTCTTAACTCCCACAGTTTTGTAGCTGTATCCTGAAAGTTAGAAAATAAAATGTTCCTGCTGCCTAACTTCCCTTCATTTTGGAAAAAGCCCCTCCCCCTCCTAGGTTTCTATTGTTGCCAACATCTAGCTAGGATACTGTTTTCTTCTCTTTTCCATACCAGGGAGAAAAGACATAGGCAGCTCCCTATGTTACCTGGTGCAGTGCCAGAGCTTTGTACTTGATAAGTGTTAGAGGGAAAGACTGATAGTAGAAGGCAAAGGCACACAGAAAATACATCAACGAGTTACTAATTTTTTTTTTTAATTTTCACTTATTAAAGATCAAAAGTATAAAAGCAAAAACAGAAATTATACTTCAGACTAGAAGATGGCCATGGGGTGGGAGACAGGGAGGGAAAACAGTAGGAGAAATTGCTGAAAATAATCACACATTTCAGGAAGGTAGGTTCAAGGTATGGTTAAGAGCTGGGCTGTAAACTGAAAGCTTTGTCAGCTTGAATCCCCCAGCCACTCCTTGGAAGCCCTATGGGGCAGTTCCTGGGTGGTAAAAATGGTTACTGCTAACTGAAAGACTAGAGGTTCTAGTCCACCCAGAGGTACCTTGGAAGAAAGGCCTGGAAATCTACTTCTGAAAAATCAACGTACTTCTACTCTGACAGACCATGGGGTCGCCATGAATTGAAATTGACTCCACAGCAACCGGTTTTTAACTAGTTTTAAGTTCAAAGTGTAATATCATACCAGTATCCCTGCTAATTGGGTGCCAATGATATAATATATATATGATATAATAGGGGGGTGGTATAAAATAGTATAGGAATGCAGCCAAAAAAAAAAAAAAAATTACTTGGAGAGATTCTGAAGATATCCAATGAGGAAATGGCTTTTAAATTCATCTTGAAGATTTATAATATGGACTGATGGGAAGGACATATCAGGCCCAAGGACACCAAAAACAAAGTCAAGAAGATAACAGATAATGCATTTGGAGGAAATTTGGAGCTGTTTTCTCAGATTCTGGATTGGAAAAAATGTAGACCTGGCCTATCTGGAAAGTGCAGGCCTGGAATCTGTCCCAGGTAACTCTGGCACCTACATTCTTTCCTCTTGTGCCACAGTGAGCTAAAGGCTGGTCGAAGATGACAGAGTAGTCAGATGCTTCCAGTGGACCTTCTTACAACAAAGACCTGAAAAACAAGTGATTTGATTATATATGACAATCTAAGAGACCTGAACATTAAAGACAAAGTTCAGGAACCAGGTTGAGTGGCAGGGGAAGGGAGAGACGGTTCCGAAGAAGCAAGGAGGTGCCAGACCTGACTTGGTGAGAGCCAGAGCCCTTCAGGCCTGATCAGCTCAGGGATGAGCAGTGAGGCAGGCAAGCATTGGTGCTTGTGAGGCATATTCCGCACAGGGAGAGATCCAGCTGCTAAAAGTCTGCTCAGCCACCCAGAACCAGTAAGAAGCAGCCCTCAATTGCCGAAAGATAAGTATTTGCATCCAGCCTACTGAGAAGATCAAGAACACCCCACTTAGGGGGAAACCTCTTGCCCATTTACCTCCCCATTCCCTACTCTGCACAGGGTCCCGGACCAGCTTCAGCAATTGCCGAGCCTTGTGGGCCAGAAGTAAGATTCATCACAGGCCCTGAACCATTCTCCCAGCCTTAGAGAGTGAACAAATTAACAAACAAGGGGAAAAATAAACTGCCAGATACCCTAAGCCAGGAACTCAGGATAGGCACAGATCCTTTGCCTAGACACAGGCATAAGGGATCCATGGACTTTGAGTGCCTGTCCCCCTGCATAGACTTGTGTCGGCACATTTCAACAGTGTAGGCCCTCATTACCGCAGTGCAACAAGGTATATACCTGAAGTTTAACTTCAACTGTTTCAGCTGTGAAGTGGGGGGTTCATGACATTTGACCCTGCTCAGCCCATTAAGCAGGGTCTTCACCTACCCATATGGGGGCCTGAGGACTGGTGGCTCTACCCACACCACCTAGCCACCTGTGAGCGGCCCATGAATAAGAGGTGCCCCAGACACTACAGCTAACAGCATTAGGTGCTCATAGTCCAGCTGCAAAACCCACCCACCTATGCACTCTAGGAAACAGGGACACACCTTCCTCCTGGACACTAGGGGGCAGCCATCAGTCCCTGCCTTGCTCACAGTGTGTCCCCCTGCTGCAGCCAGATGCCTGTGCCTACAGCAATCATCCATGCCTGTTTATGACTGTAGATGAGAGCCTACACCACACACTTGGTGGCTATATACCTGGGTACCTGAGCTGAATCCATACAGGAAGAGTGGGTGGACTCCTGAATTCACGTACCTAGTAACAGATCTAACCACTTGGTGACATTAGAGCTTCAAAGGTGACAATAATTAAACTAGCTCACATGAGCAGCCTACTTGGGCATGTCAAAACTAAACAAGAAGCTAGGATGCAGTAAGCAAACATAAAATAAATAAATACAATAACTTATTGATGGCTCAGAGGCAACAGTCAATATCAGATCACATAAAGAGGCAGTCCATGATGGCTTCAGCAAGCGCACAAAATAAAGAATCAAGAAATTTTCCAGAGGAGGAAAATTTCTTGGAATTACCAGAAGCAGAATACAAAAGATTAATATACGGAACTCTTCAAAATATTAGGAAGGAAATTAAGCAAAACACGGAACACTCAAGAGAGGAAATTTAAAAAAAAAGATTAGAGAAAAGCATAATGACAAATTTAACAGTCTGCAAGAATCCATAGAGAGACAGCAATTAAATCCAGAAGATTAACAATAAAAGGTCAGAATTAGACAACTCAATAGAAAGTTATAGGAGCAGAATTGAGGCAATGGAAGTCAGAATTAGTGAGATTGAAGATAAAATACTTGACACCAACTTATTTGAGGAAAAATCAGATAATAGGATTAAAACAAATGAAGAAACCTTAAGAATTATGTAAGATTCTATCAAGAGGAATAACCTATGAGTGATTGGAATACCAGAACAGGGGGGATAACAGAAAATACAGAGAGAATTGTTGAAGATTTGTTTACAGAAAACTTTCCTGATATCATGAAAGATGAGAAGATACCTATCAAAGATGCTCATCGAACCCTACATAAGGTAGATCCCAAAAGAAAGTCCCCAAGACATATTATAATCAAACTTACCAAAACCAAAGATAAAGAGAGAATTTTAAAGAGGCTAGGGATAAAAGAAAAGTCATCTACAAAGGAGAGTCAATAAGAATAAGCTCAGAGTACTCAGCAGAAACCATGTAGGAAAGAAGGCAATGGGATAAAATATATAAAGCCTTGAAGGAAAAAAAAAAAAATGCCTGCCAAGAATTATATATCCAGAAAAACTGTTTCTCAAATATGATGGTGAAATTAGTGCATTTCCAGATAAACAGAAGTTTAGGGAGTTTGCAAAACCCAAAACAAAATTACAAGAAATACTAAAGGGAGTCCTCCAGTTAGAAAATCAATAACATCAGATAACAATCTAAGACTAAAACACAGGACAGAGCAACCAGATACCAACCCAGATAGGGAAGCCACAAAAATAAACCAAACTTAAAACACCAACAATAGGGAAACAGATGTCAATATGTAAAAAATGACTATATTAAAACAAAAAAGAGGGACTAAAAAATGTAGACATAGATTTTTCATATGGAGAGGAAGTTAAGGAGATATGAAGAAATAAAAGACTGGTAAAAACTTTGAAAAATAGGGGTAAACATTAAGGTAACCACAAAGGAAGCTAACAATCCTGCAAGTCAAAATAAAAAATAAGAAAAATATAAAGACTCAGCAAATACAAAGTCAACAACAATGAAAAAGATGACAAGAAAACACATAAAGAGAACTGACTCAGCACAGAAAATTAAGTGGAACAAAAAACTGTGAACAACACAAAAAAAGACATCAAAATGACAGCACTAAACTCATACCTATCAATAATTATGCTGAATGTAAATGGACTAAATGCACCAATAAAGAGACAAAGAGTGGCAGATTGGATTAAAAAACACAGTCTTTCTATATGCTGCCTACAAGAGACACCCCTTAGACTTAAAGACACAAACAATCTAAAACTCAAAGGGTGGAAAAAAATATAAGCAAACAACACTTAAAAAAGAGCAGGAGTGGCAATATTAATATCTGACAAAATAGACTTTAAAGTAAAGTCCACCACAAAAGATAAGTAAGGACACTATACAATGATTAAAGGGTCATACACCAGGAGGACATAACTATAATAAATACTTATGCACCCAATGACAGGGCTCTAAAACATAAAAACAAACTCTAACAGCACTGAAAAGAGAGACAGTCCGCTCCACAATACTAGTTTGAGACTTCAATACACCACTTTCAGTGAAGGACACAACATCCAGGAAGAAGCTCAACAAAGATACAGAAGATCTAAATGGTACAATCAACCAACTTGATCTCATAGACATATACCAAACACTCCACCCAACAGCAGCCAAGGGTACTTTCTTCTCCAGTGCACATGGAACATTCTCCAGAATAGACCACATATTAGGCTGCAAAGCAAGCCTTAACAAAATCCCAAGCATCAAAATATTAAAAAACATCTTTTCTGAACTTAAAGGCCTTTTTTTGCAAGGAAAAAAAAATCAAACAGCTGGAAACTGAACAACACCTTGCTCAAAAACGACTGGGTTATATAAAAAATTAAGGATGGAATAAAGAAATTCATAGAATCAAATGACAATGAAAACACATCCTACCAGAACCTTTGGGACACAGCAAAAGCAGCACTCAGAGGTCAGTTTATAGCAATAAATGCACACATCCAAAAAGAAGAAAGGGCCATAATCAAAGCATTAACCCTACAACTTGAACAAGTAGAAAGAGAGCAGCAAAAGAAGACCTCGGATGCCAGAAGAAAGGAAATAATAAGAATTAGAGCAGAATTAAATGAAATAGAGAATAGAAAAACAATTGAAAGAGGTAATAAGACCAAAAGCTGGTTCTTTGAAAGATCAACAAAATTGATAAATCATTGGCCAAATTGACAAAAGAAAAATAGGAGAGGAAGCAGTTAACCCATATAATAAATGAGATGGATGATACCACAACAGAACCAACTGAAATTAAAAGAATCATAACAGAATACTATGAAAACTTGTACTCTAACAAATTTGAAAACCTAGAGGAAATGGACAAATTTCTAGAAACTTACTACCTACCTAAATTAACACAAACAGAGGTAGAACAACTAAGTAAGCCCATAACAAAAGAAGAGATTGAAAAGATAATTTAAAAGCTCCCAACAAAAAGAAGCTCTGGCCCGGATGGCTTCAATGGAGAATTCTACCAAACTTTCAGAGAAAGTTAACACCACTACTACTAAAGGTATTTCAGAGCATAAAAAAAGACGGAATACTCCCAAACTTATTCCATGAAGCCAGCATAATTCTGATACCAAAACCAGGTAAAGACACCACACAAAAAGAAAATTACAGACGAATGTCCTTAATGAACATTGACAAAGAAATCGTCAACAAAATTCTAGCCAATAGAATTTAGCAACATATCTAGAAAACAAATCACCATGATCAAGTGGGACTTATACCAGACATGCAGGAATGGGTCAACATTAGAAAAACAATCAATGTAATGTATTATGTAAGTAAAACAAAAGACAAGAACCGCATGATCTTATCAATCAATGTAGAAAAGGCATTTGACAAAGTTCAACACCTATTCATGATAAAAACTCTCAACAAAATAGGAATAGAAGGGAAATTCCTCAATATAATTAATTCCTCAATATAATATACAAGCCAAAAGCCAACATCGTCCTGAATGGAGAGACTTTGAAAGCATCCCCCTTGAGAACAGGAACCAGACAAGGATGCCCTCTATCACCACTCTTACTCAGCATGGTGCTGGAGGTCCTAGGCAGAGCAATTAGGCTAGAAAAAGAAATAAATTGGTAGAGAAGAAGGCAAATTATCTCTATTTGCAGATGATATGATCATATACATAGAAAACCCTAAAGAATTCACAAGAAAACTACTGGAACTAAAAGAAGATTTCAGCAAATTTTCAGGATGCAAGTTAAACATACAAAAATCAGTTGCATTCCTTTACACCAACAAAGAGAACCTCGAAGAGGAAATCACCAAATCAATACCATTTACAATTGCCCCCAAGAAGATAAAATACTAAGGAATAAATCTAACCAGAGATGTAAAAGATATATACAATGAAAACTACAAGACACTACTGCAAGAAACCAAAAGAGAACTCTATTAGTGGAAAAACATACCTTGCTCATGGATAGGAAGACTCACCACTGTGAAAATGTCATTTCTTCCCAAAGCAATCTACAGATACAGTGTAATCCCGATCCAAATTCCACTGGTCTTTTCTAATGAGATGGAGAAACAAATCATCAACTTCATAAGGAAAGGGAAGAGGCTCCGGATAAGTAAAGCATTACTCAAGAAGAATAACAAAGTGGGAGGCCTCACACCTCCTGATTTTAGAACCTATTATACCACCATGGTAGTTAAAACAGCCTGGTACTGATACAAGAACAGATACATAGACCAATGGAACAGAATTGATAATCCAGTTGTAAATTCATCCACCTATGAGCAGCTGATGTTTGACAAAGGCCCAAAGTCCATTAATTGAGGAAAAGACAATCTCTTTAACAAATGGTGCTGGAATAACTGGATATCCACCTGCAAAAAACTGAAACTAGACCCATACCTCACACCATGCACAAAAACTAACTCAAATGGACCAAGGACCTAAATATAAAATCGAAAATGATAAAGATCATGGAAGAAAAAATAGGGACAACACTAGGAGCCCTAATACATGGCATAAACACAATACAAACCATATGTAACAAAGCATAAACACCAAAAGAGAAACTAGATAATTGGGAGCTCCTAAAAATCAAAGACATGCTTATCAGAAGACTTCACCAAAAGAGTAAAAAGAGAAACTACAGACTGGGAAAAAAATTTTGGCTATGACAAATCTGATCAGCGTCTAATCTCTAGAATCTACAAGATACCGCAAAACCTCAACAACATAAAGACAAATAACCCAATTAAAAAATGGGCAAAGGATATGAACAGGCACTTCACCAAAGAAGACATTCAGGCAGCTAGAAGACATTAGCCATTATAGAAATGCAGATCAAAACTACAATGAAATATTATCTCACGCCAACAAGGCTAGCATTAAATCAAAAACCACAAAACAATAAATTTTGGAGAGGTTGTGGAGAGACTGGAACACTTATACACTGTTGGTGGGAATGTAAAATGGTACAACCACTTTGGAAATCGATTTGGCACTTCCTTAAAAAGCTAGAAATAGAAGTACCATACCATCCAGCTATCCTGTTCCTTGGAATATATCCTAGAGAAATAAGAGCCATCACACGGATAAATACTTGCACACCCATGTTCATTCCGGCACTGTTCACAATATAAAAAAGATGGAAACAACCTAGGTGCCCATTAATGGAATAATGGATAAACAAATTATGGTATATCCACACAATGGAATACTACACAATGATAGAGAACAACGATGAAGCAGTGAAACATAAACATGGAGGAATCTGGAGGGCATTATGCTGACTGAATTTAGTCAGTCACAGAAGGAAAAATATTCTATAAGATCACTATTGGAAGAACTCAAGAAAGGTTTCAACTCAGAAGAAAACATTCTTTGATGGTTACAAAGGTGGGGAGGGAGGGTGAGGGTTATTTACTAACTAGATAGTAGATATGAATTATCTTAGATGAAGGGAAGGACAGCACAAACTGAAGTCAGCACAACTGCACTAAACCAAAGCTAAGAAGTTTCCTGATTACAATCAAACACTTTGAGGGATAGAGTTGCAGGGGTAGGGGTCTGGGGACCATGCTTTCAGGGGACATCTAGGTCAGTTGGCATAACAAAGCTTATTTAAAAAAATGTTCTGCATCCTACTTTGGTGAGTGGTGTCTGGGGTCTTAAAAGCTTGCAAGCAGCCATCTAAGATGCATCAATTGGTCCCAACCACCTGGAGTAAAGGAGATGAAGAACACCAAAGATACAAGGAAAGTATTAGCCCTAGAGACAGAAAGGGCCACATAAACCAGAGACTTCATCAGCCTAAAAACAGAAGAACTAGATGTTGCCCATCTACCACCAATGACCGCCCTGACAGGGAACACAACAGAGAGTCCCTGATGGAACAGGAGAAAGGTGGGGTGCAGAACTCAAATTCTACTAAAAAGACCAGACCTAATTGTCTGAATGAGATTGGAGGAACCCCAGAAAGCATGGCCCCTGGATTCTCTATCATCCTATATCTAAATTTCTGAGGCCAACTCTTCACACAGGGATTGGACTGGACTGTGAGACATAAAGCGATAGTCATGAGGAGTGTGCCTCTTAGCTCAAGTAGATACAAGAGACTAAATGGGCAGCTTCTGTCCAGGGGTGAGATGGGAAGGCAGAGAAGGGTAGCAGCTGGTTGAACAGACATGAGGAATCAGGGGTGGAAAGTAGGAGTGTGCTGTTACAGTATGGGGAGAGCAAATAGGGTCACATAACAATGTATGTATAAATTTTCATATGGGAGACTAACTTGAAATGTAAAATTCATTTAAACTACAACAATAAACAAAGAAATAAAATAAAATAGAGTCCGGCAAGATGGCGCTCTAGGCAGAAGCATCATGCCGTCCCTCCACAGCAAAGATCCGAAAAACTAAGCCAAACAGAGAATCAACAATCCTGAAACCCTAGAACATCAAATGAAGAGATAAAGAACTCAGTGGAGCACCAAATGGAGTGAGAATACTGAAAGAGAACAGAGAGCGAAGAGAGATTCATGTAGAGGTCCCCTACCAGCTAACGCAGTGCAGATCCACTATCTTGGACTCCTATCAGAGACCAGCAAATGGGGGTACCAGAGAGCAGCCTCACGGAGTGTCCAGTGGGAGACAAAACAGCTGGTAATTTGCGGTGTGCGCTTTCCCACCCCCCACCCCTCTTCGCCCCAGCTTGGGCTCCTCTGCTTCTCGTGGCCACGGTCTCTTGGCTGGGAGGTGCCGGCTGTTTGGATTCTGTGCACCTGGGCGGGCGGCTCTCTGGATGCCATTTGTTGGCTGCTGGTGTTGCTTTTTTTTTCCCCCCTGCTTCTTTTGGTTTGTCACTTGCCTCTCGCTGCCTCCCCCTCCTTTTGCTCAGGTGCCTGGCTCTGAGCCCCATCTTTGCTCTTTCCTGCGGGGCTGCAGGGCTCCATTCGAGTGTGCAGCTGCTTCCCGGTCTGGGCTGCTGCTCTGGTGGGATCCAGGGACTTTTGTTTGTTTGTTCCTCTACTTCCTGCGGTCGCGGTCTCTTGGCGGAGGCGCCGGCTGCTTGGATTCCGCGCGGCCGGGTTGGCGGCTCTCTCGGTGCCGTTTGTTGGCTGCTGGTGGTGCTTTTTTTTTTTTCTTTTTTCTTTTTCCTGCTTCTTTTGGTTTCCCGCTTGCCTCTTGCCGCCTCCCCCTCCTTTCACTCGGGTGTCTGGCTCTGTGCGCCATCTTTGCTCCTTCCTGAGGGGCCCCGGAGGGCCAGCAATTTGTGATACACGCTTTCCCACTCTCCACCTTTCTTCACTCACACTTGGCCTCCTCTGTTTCCCACGGACACAGTCTCTTGTCCAGAAACACCAGCCCGCACTGGCTGGCTCTCTGAGTGCCATTTCTTGGCTGCAGGTGTTGCTTTTTTTTTTTTTTTTCCTTTCTGCTTCTTTGGATTTCTTGCTTGCTTTTCACTGCCTCCCCCTCCTTTCGCTCAAGTGCCTGGCTCTGTGCGCCATCTTTCCTTTTTCCAGAGGGGCTGCGGAGCTCCATTTGAGTGTGGAGCTGCTTCCCGGTCCGGGCGACAGCACTGGTGGGATGCCGGGGCTTTTGTTCGTTTGTTCATTTTGAATTGTTTGTCTGTTTTCTTTTCCTTTTCTTGAGTTGGGAGCCCTTTCTGGCCAGGTGGAGCTGAGTGCCAGGGAGACTCCCCTTCGGCTTCCATAGATGTGCAGAGGGATCACTGAAGGCATTTCTTTTCCTGTTGGGTTGTTGTTGTTTTTTTTTTTTTTTTCTATTTTTCTGGGGGGCCTTTCTTGTTCCTTTTTTTTTTTTTAATTTGTTTTGTTTTCTTTTCCCTCTTTTTCCCTTTTCTCTTTCTTCATTGCTCAATTTCTCGTCTCTCTATCTCTTCCTTCTCTTTCTGATCCCTGAATACCAGGCGTTGTATGCCTCCGTGCCTTCTGGCCAGGCTGTGCTGTGAAACCTGAGAGCGACTTCCCCACACCTCATAGCTGCATCCGTGGGATTCCTGGGAAATTTGCAGTTCTTTAACCTTTCTGATTTTTATTTGTTCATCCTTTTTTTTCTTTCTCTTCCCCCTTCTGTTTTTCTCCATTCCATAGTCTCTTATCTCTCCATTCCAACAGCAAGCTCCCCTAGCATTCTTTTTTGTTTGTATGTTTTTTGGCTCCTGTTCCTCTCTCCTCTCTCCCATATCCAGCTTAGATTCACACATAACCACCTCCCCGCTGCATCCTGCCTACCTGAACCATGCACTTGACATCACACCACCAAGCTGTGCAGGCACAGCCTATTTGAACCTGCCCAGCACTGATTACCAACATCCCTGGTGGCTGTGGTGAGTGCCACAAACAACCCATCCCAGTGGCTCCTCTTCAGCTAGACCTGCCTGGCTGTACCACATATGAGGGACTGAACTGGCCAGTTGGAAAAGGAGGCAAAAAATATTGAGCGCACAAACGAGTGAACAACAAGAGGCATGCAGTCCACCTGCTCAGACATACTCAATTTTTTTTTAAAAAAGGGACGAAACAAAAAAAATCTACAATCAATAAATGAGAGAAATATCTACTGAATGCCCCCAAAACAGCAAACAATATCAAAACATTTACAAAAACAGGACAGGATGGCTCCAGTAGGCATCCAAATTAAAAACACCACATAACTCCCCTGTGGAAGAAAATGCACTAGAAGTACCTGATAGGGAATTCAAATCACTAATACTCGGAATTTTCCAAGAACAGAGGCAAAAAGCTGACAAACATGAGGAAAAAATAGACAAATTTATGGAAAATACAGACAAACAATTGGAAGATTCAGGAAGATGATGCAGGAACAAAATGCCAAAATACATTCACAACTAGAAATTATACAAAGACAACAATTAGAAAGCCAAAAGATAAACAACAAGATTTCAGAAATGGATGCTGTCATAGAAGGGTTGAGAAGCATATTTCAAACCGTGGAAGACAGGATCAGTGGAAATGAAGACAAACACTTGGATACAACTCTATTTCAGGAAAACTCAGAAAACAGAACAAAGAAAAATGAAGATACCCTGAGAGTTTTGTGGGACAATATTAAAAGCAAAAATTTACAAGAGATTGGAGTTCCAGAACAGGGGGAGAAAACAGAAAACATAGAGAACATCATTGAGGAACTGCTGACAGAAAACTTCCCCAATATCATGAAAGATGAAAAGCTGGCCATCCAAGAATCTCAACGAACCCCATATAGAAGAGACCCCAAAAGAAAATCACCAAGACATATCATATTCACTTTTGCCAAAACCAAAGACAAACAAAGAATCCTGAGAGCAGCTCATGAAAAACAAGAAGTCACATACAGAGGAGAAACAATAAGACTAAGCTCAGATTATATGGCAGAAACCATGCAGGCAAGAAGGCAGTGGGGAGACAAATACAAAATCTTGAAAGAAAAAAAATTGTCAGCCAAGAATAATACATCCTGCAAAACTCTCATTCAATTTGTTGGTAAAATTAGGTCATTTCCAGATAAACAGAAACTAAGGGAATAAGTAAAAGTCAAACCAAACTTACAAGAATTATTAAAGGGAGTTCTTCAATCTGAGAACAAACTGCTTCAGCCCTCAGGCAGGACATAAGACGCAAGATCGTACAAGCCAGATACCAATCTAGGAAATCAACTCTCAAGGACTATCCAAAACCAAAAGAAATACAACAGGGAATCAGAGCAGTCAATCAATGGATGACAACAACATCAAACAATAAAGAGGGGATAAACGGTATAGGTGTAGAACCTTCTAATGGAGAGGAAGTCAAAGAGATAGCAAGTAATGGTAGACTGCTTCAAACTTAGAAATATAAGGGTAAACTTCATGGTAACCACAAAGAAAGTTAACAAACCAACTCATAGAAATAAAGACGAAAAACATAAAGTCTCAGCAAAAACAAAACTTACAAAAACAAAAGAAATGAAAAAAAAAAATCCACAAACAAAAGTAACTCCGCACAAGAGAGTAAGAAGAACAAAGAAAACTTTAGCACCACAAAAAAAAAAAAAAACACTACAAAATGACAGCAACAAACTCACATCTATCAATAATTACACTGAATGTAAATGGACTCAATGCACACATAAAGAGACGGATGGTGGCAGAATGGATAAGAAAACAGGATCCATCAATATGCTATCTACAAGAGACACACCTTAGAAACAAAGATGTGAATTTATTAAAAATCAAAGGTTGGAAAAAAATATATCAAGCTAACAACTACCAAAAAAGAGCAGGAGTGGCAATTCTAATCTCAGATAAAATAGACTTTAAAACAAAATCTACCATAAAAGACAAAGAAGGACACTATATAATAATTAAGGGGACGATCCATCATGAAGAAATAACCATAATAAACATCTACGTACACAATGACAGGGCTCCAAAATACATAAAAAAACTCTAACAGCACTGAAAAGAGAAATTGACAATTCCACAATAATAGTAGGAGACTTCAACACACCACTCTCAGTAAAGGACAAAACAACTAAGAAGAAACTCAGCAAAGATACAGAAGACGTAAGGGCACAATCAGCCAACTGGACCTCATAGACATCTATAGAACACTCCATCCAACCGCTGCAAAGTACACATTCTTTTCCAATGCACATGGAATGTTCTCCAGAATAGACTGCATCTTAGGCCACAGAGCAATCCTCAACAAGATCCAAAACGTTGAGATAATTCACAGTATCTTCTCTGACCACAATGCCATCAAGGTAGAAATTAACACTAGAAACAGCAAGGAAAAATATCAACTACATGGAAACTGAATAATACCCTGCTTACACATCAGTGGGTAATAGAAGAAATCAGAGATGGAATGAAAAAATTCCTAGAATCAAATGAAAATGAAAACACATCATACCAAAACCTTTGGGACACAGCAAAGGCAGTCCTCAGAGGACAATTTATAGCAATAGATGCACATATCAAAAAAGAAGAAAGGGACAAAATCAAAACATTCACTACAGAACTCAGACAAATAGAAAGAGAACAGCAAAGAAAGCCTACAACCACTGGAAGAAAGGAAATAGTAAAGATCAGAGCAGAAATAAATGAAATAGAGAACAGAAAAACAATAGAAAGAATCAACAAAACCAAAAGTTGGTTCTTTGAAAGAATCACCAAAAGTGACAAACCACTGGCCAGACTGACAAAAGAAAAATAGGAGAGGACACAAATAACCCAAATAAGAAATGAAATGGGAGACATTACAACAGACCCAACCAAAATAAAAAGGAGTCTAACAGAATATTATGAAAAACTATACTCCAACAAATTTGAAAACCTACAGAAAATCGATAAATTTCTAGAAACACACGGCCTACCCAAACTACAACAAAGTGATGTTGAAAATCTGAACAACCCATAACAGGAGAAGAGATTGAAAAGGTAATAAAAAAACTCCCAACCAAAAAAAGCCCTGGCCCAGATGGCTTCACTGGAGAATTCTACAAAACATTTACAGAAGAGTTTGTACCAGTTCTGCTCAAGCTATTTCAGAGCACAGAAGAGGAAGCAACACTTCCAAATTCATTCTATGAAGCCAGCATAATGCTGATCCCAAAACCAGGCAAAGACATCACAAAAAAAGGAAATTACAGACCAATATCTCTCATGAATATAAATGGAAAAATTCTGAACAAAATTCTAGCCAATAGAATTCAGTATCATATCAAAAAAATAATACACCTCAACCAATTAGGATGCATACCAGGTATGCAAGGATGATTTAACATTAGAAAATCAATCAATGTAATACGCCACATAAATAAAAGGAAAGAAAAGAATCACATGATCTTCTCAATCGACGCAGAAAAGGCATTTGACAAACTCCAACACCCATTACTTATAAAAGCTCTTAATAAAATAGCTACAGAAGGGAAATTTCTCAACATAATAAAGGGCATCTATGCAAAACCAATGGCCAACATCATTCTTAATGGAGATAGGCTGAAAACATTCCCCTTGAAAATAGGAACAAGACAAGGATGCCCTTTATCACCACTCCTATTTAACATTGTACTGGAAGTTCTAGCTAGAGCAATAAGGCAAGAAAAATAAATAAAGGGCATCCAAATTGGTAATGAAGAAGTTAAACTGTCCCTGTTTGCCAATGATATGATACTATACATAGAAAACCCTAAAGACTCCATGAAAAATCTACTGGAACTAATAGAAAGATTCAGCAGAGTAGCAGGATACAAGATAAACATTCAAAAATCAGTTGGATTCCTACACACCAGTAAGGAGAACGATGAAAAGGAAATCAGGAAATCAATACCATTTTGAATAGCCCTAAAAAGATAAAATGCTTAGAAATAAATCTGACCAGGGATGTAAAAGATCTATACAAAGAAAACTATAAAACACTTCTTCATGAAACCCAAAGGTATCTACATAAATGGAAAAACATACCATGCTCACGGATAGGCAGACTCAGCATTGTGAAAATGACATTTCTACCCAAAGAAATTTACAAATACAATGCAATCCTGATCCAAATACCAGCAACATTCTTCAAAGAGATGGAAAAACTAATCATTCACTTTATATGGAAAGGGAAGAAGCCCTGAATAAGTAAAGCAGTACTGAAGAAGAAGAATAAAGTTGGAGGACTCACACTACCTGACATGAGAACCTACTATACAGCTACTGTAGTCAAAACACCCTGGTACTGGTACAATGACAGATACATTGACCAATGGAACAGAATTGAGAACCCAGTTGTAATCCATCCACCTACGGTCACCTGATCTTCGACAAGGGCCCAAAGTCAATCAAATGGGGAAAAGACAGTCTTTTTAACAAATGGTGCTGGCAAAACTGGGTATCCATTTGCAAAAAAATGAAACAGGACCCATACCTCACACTGTATAGAAAAACTACTTCAAATTGGATCAAAGACCTGAATATAAATCCTAAAACTATAAATTTCATAGAAGAAAAAATAGGACCAACACTTCACGCCTTAATACATGGCATTAATAGGATAGAAACCATAACCACCAACGCTCAAAACCCAACAGATAAGCTAGATAACTGGGATCTTCTAAAAATCAAACACCTATGCTCTTCAAAAGACTTCAGCAAAAGAGTCAAAAGAGAACGTACAGACTGGGAAAAAATTTTTGGACAGTACAAGTCAGACAAAGGTCTAATCTCCATAATATACAAGAAAATCCAACACCTGTACAACAAAAAGACAAATAATCCTATCAAAAAAATGGGCAAAGGAAATGAACAGACACTTCACCAAAGAAGACATTCAAATGGCCAACAGACACATGAGGAAATGCTTGCGATCTCTAGCCATTTGAGAAATGCAAATTAAAACCACAATGAGATACCATCTCACCCCGGCATTACTGGCAGGAATTAAAAACACTGGAAATAACAAATGTTGGAGGGGCTGCAGGGAGACGGGAACTCTTATGCACTGCTCGTGGGAATGCAAAATGATACAACCATTTTGGAAAATGATATGGCGTTTCCTCAGAAAGCTAGAAATAGACATACTATTTGATCCAGCTATCCCACTCCTAGGACTATATCCGAGACAAATAAGAGTCGTCACTCGAATAGACATATGCACACCTATGTTCATGGCAGCATTGTTCACAATAACAAAACGATGGAGACAACGTAGGTGCCTATCAGCAGATGAATGGATAAACAAACTATGGTACATATACACAATGGAGTACTATGCAACGAGAAAGAACAACATGGAATCTGTGAACCATCTCATAACATGGATGAAACTGGAGGACATTATGCTAAGTGAAATAAGTCAATCACAAAATGACAAATATTGTATGAGACCTCTTTTGTAAAAACCCACGAAAAAGTTCACACACAAACTATATCAATCTTTGCTGGTTACCAGGGATGGGAGAGGCGGGGGTGGGAAATACTAAATAGGCAATAGATAAGTGGTATCTTGGGTGAAAGGTGAGACAGTACACAATACAGGGGAAACTAGCGCAACCTGTACAAGGAAAGGTCATGGAAGCCCCATAGACACATTGAAACTCCCTGAGGGACTGAGTTGCTGGGTGGAGGGCTCTGGGGACCATGGTATCGGGGAACATCTAGCTCAATTGGCATGACACTACTTATAAAGACAATGCTCTACATTCTACCTTGGTGAGTGGTGTCTGGGGTCTTAAAAGCTTGTGAGCGGCCATCTAAGATACTCCACTGGTCTCATCCCTTCGGGAGCAAGGGAGAATGAAGAGAACAGGATACAACGAAAAGATTAGTCCGAAGGACTAATTGTCCACAGCTACCAAGGCCTCCACCGGACTGAATCCAGTACAGCTAGATGGTGCCCGGCTACCACAGCTGACTGCTTGACCAGGATCACAACAGAGGGTTCTGGACAGAGCTGGAGAAGGATGTAGAGCATAATTCTAACTCACAAAAAAAAAAAAAAAAAAAAAAAAAAAAGACCAGATTTACTGGCCTAAAGGAGACTGGAGAAACCTCTAGAGTATGGCCCCCAGATACCCTTTTAGCTCAGTGGTGAAGTTACCTCCAAGGTTCACTGTTCAGCCTGGGAGTGGACAGCCCCGTAAAACCAAATGAGACTAACGAGGTACAGGAATCCAGTGACAAGGGCCAGAAGGCAGAAGGGGAGAAGGAAGCTGATGATAGGGAACCCAAGGTTGAGTAAGGATATTGTTGATGTGTTGTGAGATTGTTAACCATTGTCATAGGGCAACATTTGTAGTAACTGTCAAATGAGAAACTATTTTGGTCTGTAAGCCTTCATCTTAAGTGAGAATAACAGCACATTTGGAAGAGCGCAGTCAATGTCACTGAACTATGTATGTAGAAATTTTTGGAACGGTGTATCTTTGGCTATGTGTATTTTCACCAAAAAAAGAAATGGTTGAGAAGTTAGAGGGTTAATATGTTGTGGGGTTGTTAACCAATGTCATAAAACAACATGTGTACTACTGTTTCATGAGAAACTCTTTGTTCTGTAAGCCTTCACCTGAAGTACAATAAAATATAAAAAAAATAAAATAAAGTGTGTGCTGAGTGGTGGGAATCACACTACAAAGTCAGCCAGCTGAGGTCCCTGAAGATTCAATTTTAATTTAGTTTGAACAAAGCTTAACATACACACATATTGACACTGTTTGGCTAAACCCTCACATCTTTTCCTCTCACTTTTATGCCGCCTGTATATCTTAGAGAGATATGTAGATCTGTGGGAACTAGATCTACTGAAAATTTTTAATTGGATTATCACTATTCAGAAATTTGTACATTAGTTCTCAATGATTCTTGTTTGCCTTTTCAAATATTTAAAGATATTTACAATTTACATTAAATGTATTTCTCCTTTTGCTGTCGGTAGAGTGACTAAAATGAGAAAGGTGAGAAGAGTAGAGAGAAGTGATCAGATCAGCAGCTTTGAAGCTATATGGAGTTTTGATAGTGCAGCAGCCAACTATGAATATTAAAGTGTTATATAAAGGTCAGGCATCACAAAAGTGCTTCAGGCAAAGTGGAAATGTCACTACAGTAAACAATGTGCTAACTACATTTGTGAAGCTCTGTAAGATAACCTCCATGTAGCTTTGACTTTGAAACAGATTGATTGGCAATGCATACAAATATTCCTTTCTCTTTCTCAAAGGTCAATCAGCTTCTATCTCAAAAAGAAACAAAATTGAACTAACCTATGGAAAATTCAAAGAGAGGAGCAAGGCTGTAAAATTAATGAAATATTCTATTTTGCTTAACCAGAAATGTGTATCTGAATACCCTTTTAGCAGATTAAGCAGACCAAGCTATTTATGGAATCCGAAACATCACATTGTTCCCTTTACCTTTGTACCAGCTATTGTCTTTGCTTGCAAAGCCCTCCAGAAGTCTATAATAACAGCATATATATGGGCCTCACTTATCTTTCAATGTTTAAATGCTTGACCATTCCACCCACCCACCCACACACACACACACACACACACACACATACATACAGATATCAGTTTGATTTATATGCCTCTTTTCTGTGTTCCCATAGCATCCTATTCATGATATATTCATGATATATATATATATATATATATATATATATATTTGAAAATCTACATAGTAACTTAAGTTCTCATTTCACAATATCTACACAAATTGTTCAGTAACGTTGCTTACATTTTTCACAGTGTTTCAGTATTCACATTAGTTCCCTTCTGGTTGTTCAGTTTCCAGTACTCTAGCTTCCCTTAACTTCTCATCTTTGCTTTGGAGTAAATGTTGACCTTTTAGTCCCATATAGATGATTTTTTTAAAGAAGCACAGTACTCACAGGTAATATTCTTTATTTTAGGAGCCAATTTGTTATTTAGCTAAAGGGTGACCTCAGAGAATAGTTTCCGCTTAAGGTTTAAAAAGTATTTCAGGGTGATAGTCTCAGAGAGTCCTCTAGTCTCAACTGGTCCAGTAAGTTTGGACTTCTTAAGAGTTTGAGCTCTGTTCCACATTTGTCTCCCATTCTGTTAGGATCTGTCTGTTGTGGCCCTGATCAGAATGGTTGGTATAGGTAGCCAGGTACCATCTAGTTCTTCTGGTCTCAGTGTAGATGAGGCTGTGGTTCATTTAGTCTATTAGTCATGTAGACTAGTTTCTTCTCTGAGTCTTTGGTTTCCTTCTTTTTCTTTTGCTCCAGATGAGTTGAGACCAATAGTTGCATCTTAGACGGCCACTCACAAGCTTTTAAGACCCTAGACACTACTCACCAAACTAGGATGTAAAACATAAACTTTATAAACTCTATTATGCCAGTTGACCTAGTTGTGTCATGAGACTGTAGTCTTAAGCCTTCAAACCCAGAAAACAAATCTTGCAAGTTGTTTGATTAGGTCTAAGAAGTATCCTTAAGTGTGGTGTCTATGTGGTGTATTACATATACGAATATACAAGCATGCACACACATGCAAGTGTATGCACTTACATATGGATACATCTATATGTTCATATATATATATACACATATATACATAACTATACACATATATGCATATATACATAAATATTTAACCATTCATATGTTTTAGTTGCTCTTGGTGTTGTTGCAAAACTATATTTGTCATATTCTTTACCAAAATGTCTTTTTCTTTTCTGTGCTTCTTAGTGATGTCATTTACCTTGGTCAAGCTGTACACATTTCACCCACACTCAGTACTACCTTTCCCATAACAAAAATAACAAGTGTCTACTATCTAGAGAGTGATTCTGCTTTTCCCCTCCCCACCTATCCCTGGTGTCTTAGGCTGGGTTCTCTAGAGAAGCAAAACCAGTGAAGTGTATACATCTATATCAAGGAAATGTCTCAATGGCTCAAGAGGTTGTAGAGGCTGGCAAGTCCCAACTCCGTGGGTCAGGCAGCAGGTTGGAGAGCACATGGGCTATGGAGGCGGATGAATCCAACATCAACAGGTAAAATGGCAGGCTGCTGGCTCAAGTCCCAAGAATCCGAGGTCAGATGACAAAGAGCTGGATACAGAGCAAGCAAATGAGCTTTGCCATGTATGCTGGATACAGTCCACACCCCTGAGGAAACTCCCCTTATTACTGATTAGCTGATCACCTTAGATCATATCATGGAGGATGACTACATCATTATATAATTGCAAAATTACATCATTACATATTTGTCAAAATAATCTTTACGTAACAGCCAAACTATACCACTACATAACTGCCAAACTACTGACAATCGTGACCCAGTCAAGTTGACACACAACCTTAATCAACACAGTCCACCCCTTGGAGTGTCACACAACCTTAATCAACACAGTCCATCCTTGGAGTGTCATCTGTACACATCTTAAACCATAGACAATCTCTAAATAAAGACAATTACAAAATCATACTTGCGCCTAATATGATACAACAAACATGCGTACAAGCAAAAACGCACTTGCCCTGTTTCCAGCTTATATTTTATAAGTAAAGAAAACAAAAATATTTTGTGCATACATACAAGGAAGAAATACTCCTAACAGTTGCAGTCGTCATTTCTGCAACTGGACACATGGTGGTAACTGGTATTTAGAACTAATATCTTCCACCACACGTTTCATATTCGCTTTACCTTCAGCAAGCACTTCAGTTGGTTGTGGTTCTGTGCCTGGTGGGGTGACCTAAGCCTTCACTACTGAAGGGTTTGTCCATTACTAGTCACATTGGAATTGGGTTGCTGTAGTTTTCCATTGACTTTAATCACAGGGCATGGTAGTACTAAGAGATGCCCAAAGGGATCGACCGCATTCCAGACATACTCTTTTTTACTTTAACTATGCAACATCAATCCAATTTCTCCTTGGTAGTCAGGGTCAATCACGCCAGCCAATATGGTAACTCCCTTCTCTGCTTGTTAATCCAGAAGCTTGAGAAGCCCAAATTGGCTGGGTGGCATTCTTAACTTCCAGCTCAGTGGAATCCGTGTTATCTCCTCAGGTAGGAGGATTCCTCCCTTTGGAACTAAGACTTCTAGACCCACAGAGCATAGGGTTGTGGGGACAGGAAGAAAATATTTTGTGAATGGGTCACTAGGAGTAATAGTCAGTGGTGCCACTCCCGTCTCCACACTTGATTCCTGGAACCATGAATCCTGGCTGTGGGAGAAAGAGCACCATATACTGAATGCTGGTTTAGCACATATGCAGCCTCCTGGAGAACATTTCCCCAACCTTGCAAAGTGTTACCGCCTACCCGGGGCCATAATTGTGTCTTTAGAAGGCTATTCCATCAATCTATAAGATAGCTACTTCAGAAAGTTGGGAAACATGGTAAGACCAGTGAGTTCCATGAGCATGATCCAATTGTCACATTTCATTTCTGTGAAGTGAGTCCCTTGATCTGAGGTGATATTGTATGAGATACCATGATGGTGGATTGGGCATCTGTGAGTCCACAGGTAGTAGTTTTGGCAGAAGCACTGAATATGGGGAAGAAAAATTCATATCCAGAGTAAGTATCTATCCCAGTAAGAACAAAACCCTTCCCTTTCCATGATGGGAGCGATCCAATGTAATCAACCTGCCACCAGGTTGCTGGCTGAGTGCCTTGAAGAATGGTACCATATTGGGGACTCAGTGTTGGTCTCTGCTGTTGGCAGATTAGGCATTCAGCATTGTCTATAGCCAAGTTGGCCTTGGTGAGTAGATGTCTATGTTGTTAAGCCCATGTATAACCTCCATCCTTGCCACCATGGCTACATTTTTTCACGGGCCCTTGGGCAACGACTGCTGTGGCAGGAGATAGAAGATGACTGGTTTCCACAGAATGTGTCATCCTATCCACTTGATTGTTAAAACTCTCCTCTGCTGAGGTCACCCTTTGGTGAGCATTCACATGAGACACAAATATCTTCACTTCTTTGGCCCATCCAGAGAGGTCTATCCACATACTTCTTCCCCATACCTACTTGTCTTCAATTTTGCAATCATGTTCCTTTCAAGTCCCTGACCATCCAGCCAAGCCATCAGCTGTCCATGAATCACTCTTCTGGCCATTTCTTTTTCCAAGGAAAGTGAAGTACTCAAAGTTCTTCCCTTTGGGAAGATTTTCCTTCACCATTGTCCTTCAGGGAGGTCCCAAAAGGGGCTGCAGTGCTGCCGCTGTCCACTTTGAAGTGGTGCCTACATATCATTCGAACCATCTGTAAACCAGGCACAAGTTTTCTCTTCCTCAGTCATCTGATCATAAGGAGCTCCCCATGAAGCCATGGGTGCAGACTGGGAGAGGGCAGGTAATGTGAAAAGAGTAGAGACTATGGTCATTTGGGCCACTTCCTAATGCAATTTACCTGTGCCTTCAGATCTCATATGTACCACTTTCATTTAATGATGGAGTACTAATGTTCATGTGACTCCGACTTTGTGACTCTGTGTGTCAGACAACACCCAGTTCACGATGGGCAGCCCAGGCAGCATGGTGACTTGGTGGCCCATGGTTAAGCATTCTGTCTCTACTAAGGCCTAGTAACAAGCCAAAAGCAGTTTCTCAAAAGGAGAGTAGTTATCTTCAGAGGATGGCAGGGCTTTGCTCCAAAATCCTAAGAGTCTGCACTGGGGTTCACCAATAGGGGCCTGCCAAATACTCCAAACAGCATCTCTATCTGCCACTGACACTTCAAAAACCACTGGAACAGCCAGATTATATGGCCAAAGTGGCTTACACAGTGGTCTGAACCTGTTCCAGAGCCTTCTCTTGTTCTGGGCCCCACTCAAAACTAACAGCTTTTCAAGTCACTTGTTAAATAGGCTGTAGTTGTTGTCATTGTTAGGTGCCATTGAGTTGGTTCCAACTCATAAGGACTGTATGTACAACAGAACAAAACACTGTGTGGTTCTGCGCCACCCTCACCATCCAACACACACAAATGAGGGATATGTTGCCTCCAAAATCCAAAGAGGCCCACCAGGCTTTGTACCTCTTTTTTAGTTGTAGGAGGGGCCAGATTTAACAATTTATCCTTCACTTTAGAAGGAATATCTTGACATGCACCTCACCACTGGACTCCTGGAAATTCACTGAGGTGGAAGGCACTAGAATTTTCATGTGATTGATTGCCCATCCTCTAGCATGCAAATGTTTTACCAATAAGTATAAGTCACTTCTTCCTTCTTATGTCCAATCAGCATAATGTCATCAATGTAATGGACCAGTGTGATGTCTTGTTGAAGGAAAAGGCAATCAAGATCACTGCAGACTAAATTATGATATAGGGCTGGAGAGTTGATGTACAGCTGTATGACTGATCTTGCCAGTTGAAAGTAAACTGCTTCTGGTGTTCCTTCGAGACCAGAATTGAGAAAAAGGCACTTGCCAGATCAATAGCTGCAATCAGGTACCAGAAAATGTATTAATTTGCTGAAGCAAAGAAACCATATCTGGAGCAGCAGCTGCAATGGGAGTCACCACCTAGTTAAGTTTACAATAATCCACCATCATTCTCCAAGATTCATCTGTTTTTTTCACAGGCCAAATAGGCAAGCTAAATGGGGAAGTGGTGGAAATCACCACTCCTGCATCACCCAGAACCTCGCTTCTTATCAATACTTGATGTATTGGAGCTGATATTGTGCATATTAATTTTGCCACCTGTCATGGATTGAATTGTGTCCCTTCAAAATATCTGTAAACTTGACTAGGCCATGATTCTCATTGGTGTGTGTCTGTCCACCATTTTGTCCTCTGATGTGATTTTCCTAAGTGTTGTAAATCCTATCTCTAGGAGGTTAATGAGGTGGGATAAGTGACAGTTATGTTAATGAGGCAAAAATCAATCTACAAGATTAGAGTGTCTCTTTATTTATTGTTGTAGTCTAAATGAAGTTTACATTTCAATTTAGTCTCCCATACAAAATTTTAAACTTACATTGTTATGTGACTTTAACTGCTCACACCATTCTGCAACAGCACACTCCTTTCCGTTCCTGATTCCATTCAACCATCTCCTAACACTCTCTGCCTTCCCATCTCACCTCTGAATAGAAGCTGCCACTTTGGTCTCTTGTATCTGCTTGAGCTAAGAGGCACACTCCTCACGAGTATCACTTTATGTCCCACAGTCCAGTCCAACCCCTGTCTGAAGAGCTGGCCTCAGAAATTGTTTTAGTTCTGGGCTGATAGAGAATCCAGAGGCCATGCTTTCTGGGGTACCTCCAGTCTCAGACAGACGACTAAGTCTGGTCTTACTTACTAGAATTTGAGTTCTGCATCACATCTTTCTGCTGCTCCATCAGGGACCCGCTATTGTGTTCCCTATCAGGATGTTCATTGGTGGTAGCCGGGCACCATCTAGTTCTTCTGGTCTCAGGCTGATGAAGTCTCTGATTTATGTGGCCTTTTCTGTCTCTTGGGCTAATACTTTCCTTGTGTCTTTGGTGTTCTTCATTCTCCTTTACTCCAGGTAGTTGGGACCAATTGATGCATCTTAGATGACTGCTTGTAAGCTTTTAAGACCCCAGACGCCACTCACCAAAGTAGAATGCAGAATATTTTCTTAATAAGCTTTGTTTTGCCAGTTGACCTAGATGTCCCCTGAAAGCATGGCCCCCAGACTCCTACCCCTGCTACTCTGTCTCTCAAAGTATTTGATAGTATTCAGGAAACTTCGTAGCTTTGGTTTAGTCCACTTGTGCTGACTTCCCCTGTACTATGTGCTGTCCTTCCCTTCACCTAAGTGATTCTTATCTACTGTCTAGATAGTGAATAACACTCACCCTCCCTTCACACCCTCATACCCATCAAAGAATGTTTTCTTCTGTGTTTAAACCTTTTCTTGAGTTCTTATAATAGTGGTTTTCTACAGTATTTTTCCTTCTGTGACTGACTAAATTCACGCAGGGTAATAAGTTCCAGCTTCCTCTATGTTGTACGATTTTTCACGACTTCATCATTGTTCTTTATCGTTGCATAGTATTGCATTGTGTGGATATACCACAATTTGTTTATCCATTTGTCTGTTGATGGGCACCTAGGTTATTTACATCTTTTTGCTATTGTGAACAGTGCTGCAATGAACACGGGTGTGCATTTGTGTGATGGCTTTTATTTCTCTAGGATATATTCCAAGGAGTGGGATAGCTGGATAGTATGGTACTTCTATTTCTAGCTTTTAAAGGAAGTGTCAAATTGATTTCCAAAGTGGTTGTACTATTTTACATTCCCACCAACACTGTATAAGTGTTTCAGTCTCTCCACAACCTCTCCAGCATTTATTATTTTGTGTTTTTTGGATTAAGGTTAGCCTTGTTGGGGAGAAAAGATATCTCATTGTTGTTTTGATCTGCATTTCTCTAATGGCTAATGATCATGAGCATTTCTTCATGTGTCTGTTAGCTGACTGAATATCTTCTTTGGTGAAGTGCCTGTTCATATTCTTTGCCCATTTTTTAATTGGGTTATTTGTCTTTTTGTTGTTGAGGTTATTCAGTATCTTGTACATTTTAGAGATTAGACACTGATAAGATTTGTCATAGCCAAAAAATTTTTCCCAGTCTGTAGGTTGTCTTTTTACTCTTTTGGTGAAGTCTTTGGATGAGCATAATTGTTTGATTTTTAGAAACTCACATTTATCTAGTCTCTCTTCTGGTGTTTGTGCATTGTTACTTATGGTTCATATTGTGTTTATGCCATGTATTAGGGCTCCTAGCATTGTCCCTATTTTTTCCTCCATGATTTATATCGTTTTCAATTTTGTAATTAAGTCTTTGCTCCATTTTGAGTTAGTTTTTGTGCATGGTGTGAGGTATGGGTCTAGTTTCAGTTTTTTGCAGATGGATATCCAGTTATGCCAACACCATTAGTTGAAGAGACTGTCTTTTTCCCAATTAACAGATTTGCGGCCTTTGTCAAAAATCAACTGCTCATAGGTGGATGAGCTTATATCTGGATTCTCAACTCTGTCCCATTGGTTTATGTATCTGTTGTTGTACTGATACCAGGCTGTTTTGACTACCATGGAGGTATAACAGGTTCTAAAATCAGGTAGTGTAAAACCTCCCACTTTGTTCTTCTTCTTGAGTAATGCTTTATATATTTGGGGCCTCATCTCTTTCCATATGAAGTTGATGATTTGTTTCTCCATCTCATTAAAAAATGCCAGTGGAATTTGGATTGGGATTGCATTGTATGTGTAGATCGCTTTGGGTAGAACTGACATTTTCACTATGTTGAGTCTACCTATCCATGAGCAAGGTATGCTTTCCACTTATGCAGGTCTCCTTTAGTTTCTTGCAGTAGCGTCTTGTAGTTTTCTGTGTATAGATTTTTTACGTCTCTGTTTAGATTCATTCCTAAGTATTTTATCTTTTCAGGGGCTATTGTAAATGATATTCATTTGGTAATTTCCTTTTTGAGTTTCTCTTTGTTGGTGTAAAGGGATCCAACTGATTTTTGTATGTTTATCTTGTATCCTGAAACTTTGCTGAAATCTTCTATTAGTTCCAGTAGTTTTCTTGTGGATTCTTTAGGATTTTCTGTGTATAAGATCGTATCATCTGCAAATAGAGATAATTTGACTTCCTCCGTACTAATTTAATTCTTTTTCTAGCCTAATTGCTCTGGCTAGGACCTCCAGCACAATGTTGAATGAGAGTGGGGATAGAGGGCATCCTTGTCTGGTTCCCTTTCTCAAGGAGAATGCTTTCAAAGTCTCTCCATTTAGGATGATGTTGACTGTTGGTTCTGTATAAATGCCTTAGTTATACTGAGGAATTTCCCTTCTATTCCTATTTTATTGAGAGTTTTTATCATGAATGGGTGTTGGACTTTGTCAAATGCCTTTTCTGCATCAATTTAGAAGATCATGTGGTTCTTGTCTTTTATTTTATTTACTTGATGGATGACATTCATTGTTTTTCTAACGTTGAAACATTCCTGCATACCTGGTATAAATCTCACTTGATCATGGTGAATTATTTTTTTGATATGTTGCTGAATTGTATCGGCTAGAATTTTGTTGACGATTTCTTCGTCAATGTTCATTAAGGATATTCATCTGTAATTTTCTTTTTTTGTGATGTCTTTACCTTGTTTTGGTATCAGGGTCATGCTGGCTTCATAGAATGAGTTGGGGAGTATTCCATTATTTTCTATGCTCTGAATTACCTTTAGTAGAAGTGCTGTTATCTCTTCTCTGAAAGTTTGGTAGAATTCTCCAGTGAAGTCACCCGGGCCAGGGCTTCTTTTTGTTGGGAGTTTTTTAATAACCTTTTCAATCTCTTCTTTTGTTATGGGTTTATTTAGTTGTTCTACCTCTGTTTGTGTTAATTTAGGTAGGTAGTGAGTTTCTAGAAATTTGTCCATTTCCTCTAGGTTTTCAAATTTGTCAGAGTACAATTTTTCATAGTAATCTGTTATGATTCTTTTAATTTCAGTTGGTTCTGTTGTGATATAACCCATCTCATTTCTTATACAGGTTATTTGCTTCCTCTCCTGTTTTTCTTTTGTCAGTTTGGCCAAGAGTTTATCAATTTTGTTGATCTTATCAAAGAACCAGCTTTTGGTCTTGTTAACTCTTTCAATTTTTTTCTATTCTCTACTTCATTTAATTCTTCTCTAATTCTTATTTCCTTCCTTCTGGTTCCTTTTGCTGCCCTCTTTCTACTTGTTCCAATTGTAGGGTTAATACTTTGGTTATAGCCCTTTCTTCTTTTTGGATATGTGCATTTATTGCTATAAACTGACCTCTGAGCACTGTTTTTGCTGTATCCCAAAGGTTCTCCTAGGATGTGTTTTCATTGTTATTCGATTCTATGAATTTCTTTATTCCATCCTTAAGTTATTCTATAACCCAGTAGCTTCTGAGCAAGATGTTGTTGAGTTTCCAAGTATTTGATTTTTTTTCTTGCTTTTTGTGTTGTTGATTTCTACTTTTATGGCTTTCTGGTCAGAAATGATGTTTTGTAATATTTCGATGCCTTGGATTCTTTTAAGGCTTGCTTTATGGCCTAATATGTGTTCTATTATGAAGAATGTTCCATGTGGTTTGGGAAAGAAAGTATACTTGGCTGCTATTGGGTGCAGTGTTCGGAGATCAAGTTGGTTGATTGTGGCATTTAGCTATTCTGTGTCTTTGTTGAGTTTCTTTCTGGATGTTCCGTCCTTCAACGAAAGTGGTGTGTTGAAGTCTCCTACTACTATTGTGGAAATGTCTTTCTCTCTTTTCAGTGTTGTTAGAGTTTGTTCTATGTATTTTGGCGCCCTGTCTTTGGGTGTGTAAATATTTATTATATTTATGTCCTCCTGGTGTTGACCCTTTAATCATTATATAGTTCCCTTCCTTATCCTTTGTGGTGGATTTTACTTTAAAGTCTTTTCTGTCAGAGATTAATATTACCACTCCTCCTCTTTTTTGAGTGTTGTTTGCTTAACATATTCTTTTCCATCCTTTGAGTTTTAGCCTGTTTGTGTCTTTAAGTCTAAGGTGTGTCTCTTGTCGGCAGCATATACACAGATTATGCTTTTTTTATCCAATCTGCCACCCTCTGTCTCTTTATGGGTGTATTAAGTCCGTTTACATTCAATGTAATTATTGATAGGTATGAGTTTATAGCTGTCATCCTGATGTCTTTTTGAGTGTTGTCCACAGTTTCTTTGTCCCCCTTAGTTTTCTGTGCTGAGTCATTTTTAATTATATATTTTTTTTAATCTTTTTCACTGTTGTTGATTTTGTGTTTACTGAGTCTTTATATTTTTCTACTTCTTTATTTTGATTTGTAGAATTGTTAGATTCCTTTGTGGTTGCCTTAATATTTACTCCTGTTTTTTCTAAGTTCATACCAATCTTTTATTTCTTTATATTGCTTTGACATCCCCTCCATATGAAAAAATCTATATTGGCATTTTTTTTTTTTTTTTTTTAATTTTTTTTTTTTTTTTAATATATATTTTATTGTACTTCAGGTGAAAGCTTACAGAGCAAATAGTTTCTCATGAAATAGTAGTACACATGTTGTTTTTTGACATTGGTTAACAACCCCACAACGTATTAAGCCTCTAAATTCTCAACCTTTTTTTTTGATGAAAATTACAGATGGCCAAAGATACACCGTTTCAAAAATTTCTACATTCACAGTTCAGTGACATTGACTACGCTCTTCCAACTGTGCTGTTATTCTCACTTAAGATGAAGGCTTACAGAAAAAATAGTTTTTCATTTAACAATTACTACACATGTTGCCCTATGACAATGGTTAACAATCTCACAGCACATCAAGAATATCCTTACTCCACCTTGTGTTCCCTATCACCAGGGGGCTTCCTTGTCCCCTTCTGTCTTCTGGACCTTGTCAGTGGACTATTGTACCTCTTTACTCTCATTTGTTTATTTATTTATTTATTTATTTATTTATTTTTATTTTATTTAAACACCATTTCAAAACTTTTTACTTACACATTTAAGTGATATTGACTATGCTCTTCCAATTGTGCTGCCATTCTCGCCCAAGATGAAGGCTTACAGGACAAAACAGCCTCCCATTTAATAGTTACTACAAATGTTGCCCTATAGCAGTGGTCAACAATCTCACAATACATCGACAGTGTCCTTATTCAATGTGTGTTCCTTATCATCAGTTTCCTACTCTCCCTCTGCCTTCTGGCCCTTGTCACCGGACTCCTGTACATCGTTAGTCCCATTTAGTTTTACTGGGGTGTCCATTCCCAGGCTTAACATCGAACCTTGAAGGTAACTTCCCCTCTGAGCTGAAAGGGTGTCTGGGGGCCACACTCTCGAGGTTTCTCTAGTATTCTTTAGGCCAGTATATCTGGTCTTCTTTTTTTTTTTTTTTGGGAGTTAAAATTATACTCTACATCCTACTCCAGCTCTGCCCAGAACCCTCTGTTGTGATCCTGGTCAGAGGAGTCATTGGTGGTAGCCGGGCACCATCCAGCTGTACTGGGCTCAGTCCCGTGGAGGCCTTGGTAGCTGTGGACCATTAGTCCTTCGGACTAATCTTTTCCTTGTATCCTGTTCTCTTCGTTCTCCCTTGTTCCCGAAGGGATGAGATCAGTGGAGTATCTTAGATGGCCGCTCATAGGCTTTTAAGACCCCAGACACTACTCACCAAGGTAGAATGTAGAGCATTATCTTTATAAGTAGTGTCATGCCAATTGAGCTAGATGTTCCCCGAGATCATGGTCCCCAGAGCCCTCCGTCCAACAACTCAGTCCCTCGGGGGGTTTGGATGTGTCTATAGGGCCTCCATGACCTTTCCTTGTTTTAATGTTGTCCGTTTTTACATATTGATATCTCTGTTTCCTTATTTTCAATGGTTTATGTTTGATGTACTTTTGACTGCTCTATCTGAGTCAATATCTGGTTGCTCTGTCCTGTATTCTATTCTTGTGTTGTTGTCTGATGTTATTGACTATCTAACCGGAGGACTCCCTTTAGTATTTCTTGTAATTTTGGTTTGGTTTTTGCAAATTCCATATACTTCTGTTTTTCTGGAAATGCCCTAATTTTGCCATTATATTTGGGAGACGGTTTTGCTGGATATATAGTTGTTGGCTGGCAGTTGTTTCCTTCAAGGCTTTATATATGTCATCTTATAGCCTTATTGCCTGCATGGTTTCTGCTGAATAGTCCAAGGTTATTCTAATTGATTCTCCTTTGTAGATGACTTTTCTTTTATCCCTAGCCACTCTTAAAATTCTCTCTTTATCTTTGGTTTTGGTAAGTTTGATTATAATATATCTTGGTGACTTTCTTTTAGAATCTACCTTATGTGGGTTTCAGTGAGCATCTTGGATAGATATCTTCTCATCTTTTGTGATAGCAGGTAATTTTTCTGTTAACAAATCTTCAACAGTTTTTCTCTGTATTTTCTGTTATCCCCCCCTGTTCTGGTACTCCAATCACACGTAGGTTATTTCTCTTGCTAGAGTCCCAAATAATTCTTAGAGTTTCTTCATTCTTTTTAATTCTTTCATCTGATTTTTCCTCAAATAAGTTGGCATCAAGTGCTTTATCTTCAATATCACTAATTCTGACTTCTACTGCCTCAGTTCTGCTCCTATGTCTTTTTATTGAGTTGTCTAATTCTGAAATTTTATTGTTAATCTCCTGGATTCCTGATTGCTCTATGGATTCTTGCAGCCTATTAAATTTGTCATTATGTTCTTAAATAACTTTTTTTTAAGTTCCGCTACTACTTTGTCTGTATGTTCTTTGGAAGTTTCTACATTTTGTAGAATTTCCTTTCTAATTTCTAGAAGAGTTCTGTATATTAATCTTTTGTATTCTGCCTCTGGTAATTTCAAGAAATTCTCTTCCTCCTGAGAATTTATTGATTCTTTATTTTGGAAGCTTTCTGAAACCATCATAGACTGTCTGTTTATGTGATTTGATATTGGCTGTTGTCTCTGAGCCCTCAATTAGTTATTATAATTTTATTTTATATTAGTTTCGTGTTTCATAGCTTCTTGTTTTGTTTTGTTTTGGTATGCCCAAATAAGCTGCTAGTGTGTGCTATTTTAACTATTGGTGCCTTTGAAGCTCTAACGTCCTGTCACCAGGTAGTTAGTTCTGTAACTAAGTATGTGTACACAGGAGTTTGTTGAATTTTCCTGTGGTTCCCTCAGGTGTCCAGGCAGTCGGTCACCAAGTGTGTGGTGTAGGCTCTCACCTATAGTCTTAGAGAGGCATGGATGATTGGGGTAGGCACAGGTATCTGGCTGCAATAGGGGGTCATGTGCTGAGCAAGGCAGGGGGCTTATGGCTGCCTCTGAGTGTATGAAAAGAAAGCATATCCCAATTCCCAAGAGCCAGTAGGTAGGTGAGTTTTGCAGCCTGACTATGAACCCCCTACTCTGTTGTCTGTAAATACTCCAAGGCACCCCTTATTCTTGGACCACTGTAGCAGATGACTAGATGACATAGGTGGAGCCACCAGTTCTCAAGCCCCTCGTGCGGACCCATAAATGTGCCTGCTTAAAGACCAGGGCTGTGTGACGGGTCACAAATCTGCCACTTCACAGCTGAAACAGTTGAAGTTAGACTTCAGGTGTTTACCCTGTTCTACTGTGGTGGTGAGGGCTTATGCTGTTGAGATGGGTCCATACAAGTCTATACAGGGATGGAAGGCACTCAAAGTCTGAAGACCCCTTATGCCTGTACCTAGAGAAGAAGCTGTGCTGACCCTGATTTCCTGGCTTAGGGGAGCCAGTAGCTTATTTGTTCCCTCTCCAGTGCCAGAAGAATGGGTCAGGGTACCTTTTGGGATCTACTTCAGGTGCAGAAGACTCAAAGACTTTGGAAGTCCAGACCAGTGCAGAACGGGGAGGGAAGAGGCAAAAGGGAGAGAGGATTTTCCCACATGGGCTTTTTCTTTTTTTTTTAAATCCCCATGAAATGCCACAGGCATGTACTTATCTTTAGCCACTTGGGAGCTGCTTTTCACTGGTTCAGAGTGTTCAAGCAGAGTCTGTGATGCCAGATCTCTCTCGATGTGGAAACTGCCTCTCGAGTGTGCACGTGGAGCTGTTTGCTAGTTTCGCTGCTGACCCAGAGCCCTTTGGGGCTGAAGAGCTGCAGTCCCTCCGCCTCTGGTCTGGCACTCATAGCTTCTTCCAAACCGTCTCCCTCTCCCCCCACCACTCAGTCCGATTCCTCAACTTTTCCTTGTTCAGGGCTCCTAGATTTTCATATACAATCAAGTCACTTGTTTTTCCAGGTCTTTATTGTAAGAGGGAGATAGAAAGCCGTCTGACTACTCAACCATCTTGGTCCCGCCTCTTAGGTTGTGTCTTAAGTCAATTTCTTTTGAGTTATAAAGGACAGAAGCCAGCAGAGAGACATGGGGACCTCCTACCACCAAGAAAGCAGAGCCTGAAGCAGAGCGTGTCCTTTGGACCAAGGGTCCCTGCCTTGAGTCACTCCTAGACCAGGGGAAGATTGATGAGAAGGACCTTCCCAGAGCCAGCAAAAATGAGAAAGGCTTTCCCTGGAGCTGGCATCCTGAATTCAGACTTCTAGCCTTCTAGACTCTGAGAGAATAAATTTCTCTTTGTTAAAGCCACCGATTTGTGGTATTTCTGTTATAGCAGCACTAGATGACCAAGACACCACCTCACACCATGGATTAGCAGCACCCTATTTACTACTGGAGGCAGAGTCATCAGTGCCATTAAGACTGGTCAGACTTGAGAACCAGTTTAGAAAACTCCTCCTTGAGATTTTGTTTCTCTAGAACCACTCCCAGTACCAAATGTCTTAGGCTGGGTTCTCTAGAGATGCAGCAAAACCAGTGAAGCATACATCCAAAAAGATCAAACCTGTTGCCATCAAGTCGAACGGCTCCATAGGGTTTCCAAGAAGCAGCTGGTGGATTTGAACTGCCAACATTTTGGTTAGCAGCAGAGTTCTTAACCACTGTGCCACCAGGGCTCCATGTATATATATGTGTGTGTGAGAGAGATTTATCTCAAGGACACAACTCACTTGGCTATAAAGGCTAGCAAGTCACAAGTCTGTATGTCAGGAGTCAGACTGTAGGTGTCTCCTGACTCACAGCTGCAGGGGCTGACAAACCCAAGATTTGCAGGTCAGATGGCAGGCCGCTGGCTCATGAGCTGTGGAGGCTGATGAATCCAAGATTGGTAGAGAAGATGTCAGGCTGCTGGTTCACAGGCTACAAAGACTGATGAATCCCAAGATCAGCAGACATTACGGTAGGCCACTAGCTCAAGGTTCAAGAACCAGAGGTCAGATGATGATGAGCAGATGCAGGAACTACAGCAAGCAAACGAGGTTTGCCAGAATGTCCATATATATATATATATGTATATATATATGTATATATATATATATGTATATATAGGATTCAGGCCACACCCCTGAGGAAATTCTCTTACAACTGATTGGCTGATCACTTCAGAATACATCATGGAGAATGACTACATCATTACATAACTGCAAAATTCCAACATAATTGCCAAACTATGTCATTACATAACTGCCAAACTACATCATTATTTAAGTGCCAACCCACTGAGTATCATGGTCCAGCCAAGTTGATACACAACCTTAACCATCACACCTGCTAACCACCAATGAATGCTGGTCTCTGTATATATACCTATTATTGTCTTCTTATAAAAGTGAGATCATACAATATTTGTCTTTTTGTGATTGACTTATTTCACTCAGCATAATGTCCTCCAGATTCATCCACATTATAACATGTTTTGAGAACTCATCATTATTCTTTTTGGCTGTGTAATATTCCATTGTACGTATGTACCACATTTTATTTATCCATTCCTCCATTGATGGGCACTTAGATTGTTTCCATCTTTTTGTTATTGTGAATAGTGCTGCAGTGAACATAGGTGTGTGTATGTCTGTTCATGTCTCTTCTATTAGATCTCTAATGTATATACCTAGAAGTGGGACTACTGGATCATGAGGTAAGTTCTATTTCTATTTTTTGAGGAAGTGTCATACTGTTTTCCATAGTAGTTGTACCATTTTACAACCCAACCAGCAGAGGATAAGGTTTCCAAACTTCTCACATCCTCATCAGCATGTTTTGTTTTCAGTTTTTTTATCAGTGCCATTTTAGCAGGGGTGAGATGTTATCTCAGTGCAGTTTTTATTTGCATCTCTCTAATGCCTTGCTGCAGAAGCACATATAATAAAATTGGAATGACACTGAGAAGATTAGCATGGCCCTTGAGCAAGGTTGACATGCAGATTAGTGAAGCATTTCTTTCTTTCTTTCTTTTTTTTTTTTTGAGGCTTGGTGGTACAGTGATTAAGAGTTCATTTGCTAACAAAAGTGCCAGCAGTTTGAATCCATCATTTGCTCCTTGGAGACCCTAAGGGGCAGTTCTACTCTGTCTTATAGGGTAGCTATGGGTCTGAATTGACTCGACAACAACAGATTTAATGGCGAACGTTTTTTATGTCTTTGTTGGTTGTTCATGTCCTTTTTCCCATTTTTTAATTGAGTTGCTTGTCTTTTTCTTGTTGAGTTGTTGAACTTTTCTATATATTTTAGAGATTAGACCCTTATCAAATGTGTCATTCCTGAAGATTTTTTCCAAGCCTGTAGGTTGTTTTTATGCTGTTTTGATGAAAAAAAAGTATTTAATTTTTATGAGGTCCCAGTTATCTAATTTGTCTTCTTCTGTTTCTGCATTTATAGTTGTGTTTGATAATATATTTTTTAAAAAGTAGGTCCCATAGTTTTTTCCCTGTTTTCTTCTAAAATCTTTATAATTTTAGCTTTAACAATTAGATCTTTGATCCATTTTGAGTCAGTTTTTATTTATGGTGTAAAGTACGGCTTCTGTTTCAGTCTTCTGCAAGTGGATATCCAATTTTCCCAGCACCATTTATTTGTTTAATTGTACTTTACATGAATGTTTACAGAAAAAACTAACTTCTCATTAATTAACTTCTCATATTGTTTTATGACACTGGTTAACAACCCCATGACAAGTCCACACATTCCCTTCTGACCTTGGGTTCCCTACTACCAGCTTCCCTGTCCCCTCCTGCCTGCTAGTCCTTGCTCCTGGGCTGGGATGCCCCTTTAGTCTCGTTTTGTCCGATGGGCCTGTCTAATCTCGGGCTACAGAGTGAACCTCAGGACTGACTTCATTACTGAACTAAAAGTATGTCCAGGGGCCATTCTCTCAGGGTTTCTCCAGTCTCTGTCAGGCCAACAAGTCTGGTCTTTTTTTATGAGTTAGAATTTTGTTCTACATTTTTCTCCAGCTCTGTCTGAGACCCTCTATTGTGATCCCTGTCAGAGCAGCCAGTGATGGCAGCTGTGCACCATCTAGTGGTACTGGACTCAGTCTGGCACAGGCCGTGGTAGTTGTGGTCCATTAGTCCTTTGGACTAATCTTTCCCTTGTGTTATTAGTTTTCTTCATTCTCCCTTGCTCCCAAAGGGCTGAGACCATTGGAGTATCTTAGATGGCCACTCATAGGTTTTTAAGACCCCAGACGCTACTCGCCAAAGTAGAATGTAGAATATTTTCTTTATAAACTATGTTATGCTAATCGAGCTAGATGTTCTCTGAGACCATGGTCCCCACAGGTCTCAGCCCAGTCTTTTGGTCCCTCAGGGAGTTTGGATGTGTCTATGGAGCTTCCATGACCTTGCCTTGTACAAGTTGGCCAGCCCTATTTATTAAAGAAACTGTTGTTTCTCCATTGAATGGACTTTGGCCCCTTGTCCATAGATGGATGGATTTATTTCTGGGTTCTCAATTCTATTCCCCTGGTCTGTGTTTATATCATTGAACTTGTTACCAGACCATTTTGATTACTGTAACTGTATAGTAGCATGTTTTGATATCAAGGAGTATGAGGCCTCCTACTTTTTTGTTCTTTTTCAGTATTGCTTTAGCTATTTGGGACCTCTTTCCTTTACATATAAAATTGATGATTCATTTTTCCATTTCAGTAAAGAATGCTGTTGGAATTTGTATCAGGGTTTCATTGTATCTATACATCACTTTGGGTAGTATCGACATTTTCACTATTTTAAGTCTTTCAATGCTTGAGCACAGAATAGCCTTCCATTTATGTAGGTCTCTTTCAATACCTTATATTAGAGTTTTATACTTTTCATTGTATAAGTCTTTGCCATTACTGATTAGGCTTACTATTATGTATTTTATCATTTTGGGGGGCTATTGTAAATGGAATTGTTTTCTTGATTTCTCTTTTGGAATATTTCTTTTAGTGTAAAGGAACCAAACTGCGTTTTGTGTGTCGAACTTGTACCTGAAACATTGTTGAATACTTCTACTGGGTCTTATGGAATTTTGGGGATTTTTCTATGCATATGATGATGTCATCTGCAAATAAACTAAAACAAAACCCATTGCCTACAAGTCGATTCAGACTCACAGAGACACTATAGGACACAGTAGAACTGCCCCATAGGGTTTCCAAGGCAGTAAATCTTTACAGAAGCAGACTGCCACATCTTTCTCCCACATCTATAAATTTGGATAATTTTATTTCTCCCTTTCTGATTTGGATACACTTTATTTCTCTTTCTTGCCTTATTAGTCTGGATAGGACTTCCAGTACAATATTGAAAAAGAGTGGTGATAATGTGCATCCTTGTCTCATTCCGGTTCTCAAAGAGAAGGCTGTCAGTCTTTCTCCACTGAGAATAATGTTGGCTGTTGGGTTTGCATATACTCCCTTAACTATGTTGAGGAATTTTCCTTCTATTCCTATTTTGCTGAGAGTTTTTATCAAGAAAGTATGCTGGATTGTATCAAATGCCTTTTCAGCATCAGTTGAGATGATCATGCGATTATTTTCCTTTTTTTTTCTTTTTTGGATATTGTGAATTACGTTGAGTGATTTTCTAATGTTGACCCACACTTGCATTCCTGGTATAAATCCTACTTGATTATGATGTATGATTTTCTTAATATGTTGTTGAATTCTGTTCACTAGAATTTTGTTGAGAATTTTTGCATCTGTTTTGATGAAGGATGTTGTTGTTTTAAGGTGTCATCGAGTCGGTTTCGACTCATAGTCGAACGAAACATTGCCCAGTCCCGTGCCATCCTCACAATTGTTGTTATGCTTGAATCAGTTGTTGAAGCCACTGTCAATCCATCTCATTGATAGTCGTCTTCTTTTTTGCTGACCCTCTACCAAGCATGATGTCCTTCTCCTGATAACATGTTTAAAGTATGTGAGAGAAGGTCTTGCCATCCTTGCTTCTAAGGAGCATTCTGGCTGTACTTCTTCCAAGACAGATATGTTCGTTCTTCTGGAAGTCCATGGTATATTCAATATTCTTAGCTAATGCCATAATTCAAAAGTGTCAGTTCTTCTTCGGTCTTCCTTATTCATTGTCCAGCTTTCATATGCATAAGAGGCTATTAAAAATACTATGGCTTAGGTCAGGTTCACCTTAGCTCTCAAAGTGACATCCTTGCTTTTTAACACTTTAAAGAGGTCTTTTGCAGCAGATTTTCACAATGCAATAAGTTGTTTGATTTCCCAACTGCTTCCATTGACATTGATTGTGGATCCAAGTAAAATGAAATCCTTAACAACTTCAATCTTTTTTCTGTTTATCATGATGTTGCTTATTGGTCCGGTTGCGAGGATTTTTGTTTTCTTTGTTATAGTGCAATCCATACTGAAGGCTGTGATCTTTGATCTTCATCAGTAAGTGCTTCAAGTACTTTTCACTTTCAGCAAGCAAGGTTGTGTCATCTGCATATTGCAGGTGATTAATGAGTCTGATGCTACATTCTTCATACAGTCCAGCTTCTTCGAAGATATTTTATATGATTTCAATCTTTTAAAATTTATTAAGGTTTGTTTTGTGCCCTAAAACATTGTCTATTCTGGAGAATCATCTCTGTGCATTGTAGAAGAATGTATATTTTGCTGCTGTCGGATGGTGTGTTCTCTATGTCTGTTAGGTCCAGTTGGTTAATAGTGTTGTTCAGCTGTTCTCTATATTTACTGATTTTCTTTCTAGTTACTCTATTTATTGTTGAAAGTGGTGTATTGAAACCTACTGTTATTGTAGAACTGTCTATTTCTTTCTTTAATTCTGTTAGAGTTTGCTTTATAAATTTTGATTCTCTGGGCTTGGGTGCATAAATATTTACAATTTTTATGTCTTCTTGGTGAATTGTCCCTTTTATCACTATGTAATGTTCTTCTTTTTCTCTTATAATAGATTTTTACTTAAAGTCTCCTTTTTAAGATATTAATATTGCCTCTCCTGCTGTCTTTTGGTTACTGTTTGCTTGATATGTATACATTTTTTCATCCATTGATTTTTAACCTATTTTTGGCTTTGTGTCTAAGGTGTTTCTCTTGTTGACAACATACTGATGGGATACTTTTTTTTTTTTTTTTTCTATATTCTACCACTCTCTGTCTCTTGACTGGTGCCTTTAATTCATTGATATTCAGTGTGATTATTAGTAGTGAGGACATTACTTCAGCCATTTTGTTGTGCATTTTTTTTTGTGGTGTTAATTTTTCCTTTGTTCTTCTTTATTTTCTGTGCTGAGTTCATTTTGTATATGGTTTTTTTTTTAATTTTGTTTATTATTGTTTTGTGTTCACTGAATCTTTTTTGTTTTTCTTCTTATATAGTGTGATGAGTAGATTTATTAATTTTCTTAGTGGTTACCATGGGGTTTGCTCAACATCCTATATCCATGATCTTTGATAGAGCTTATCCCACTGACTTAAATGTGTTAGTGTCCTTGTCTATCTTCCCTAATAGATGTGATCAATTTAAAATCATGAAACCATGCTTTCTTCAATTTTGTAGTCACTGGTGCCTGGGATGATGCCTAGAACAAAATGTGAGATGCTCCACAAATGTTGAGTGAATATAGCCAAGAATGAATGAATCTGTGTATGAATCTAGAAAATTAAAGTTGAAAGTATTTGTTACAGTGGTCATTTGATTTGAGAATTTCATTATGCAAAACTCAATCTTCATTTATAGAAATATACACATCTCTTATATCAAATTGCCTTGGAATAACTGGAAAAAATGTTTTCTCTCTCAGTGAGAGAACTTTGTGATTTTGTCTTCAGGGTGACACTAAAAACTTGGGCTTGAATAGGCTACAGGATGCCTTAGTAGTCTCAAGAGTTCAAGACCTATCAAGTCTTTTTTGTAGCTCTTGGTTGTATTTAGAAGATAGATATCTGTTTCTACGAACTTGTGCAGTTTTAATCTCTCACTTGTATGATTAGGCATGTCCCAGATAGTATTAAACATTGTATAATACAAGGAAAAAGATGACTTTATTTTTGCTTTTCTTTCGGGGTATTTCCAGTTTAGCCTCTTAATGCTTCACCGCACAATATTTGTATTCAGGATCTTTGAAGGACACTGTTGAATCTGCCAATAGATTATCTGCCCTGAAAACCCAATATATAGACAACTATCTTCTTGTGGCTAAATTATTCTCCTCATTCTAATAGAACTGAAAACTAGGCTGCTGAAGCAACAATTTATGTGGACATGAAACTGTTCATGAGACAGAATAGTCAGTGATGTGTTCCCACATGAGTGACTGGACCATAGCTGTTTTATTCCTTTAATGTTTTCTGAGTTTACCTATATTCTTGTTGGCTTTTTGAAGGGGGGTATTAACAATTTAAATAAGGAGAGACATGGCAATATATGATAGCAAGTTTCTGTATTAGCAGCATAAGAAGAGGGGGGAGGATTGAATCAGGGAAACAACAAAAGCTTCAGAGCTAGACAGATTTACATTTAAACTCTTGCTCTGGAACAAGTTCACAGTAATTGTGAACTGGAAGGATTAGATAATTCAGCTATAAAAGGGGGGATGACGAGATTTATCTCACAAAATTTATTTTTTAAATAAGCCAGTTTAAAAATGTAGAGATGACAGAAGGGAAGGAAAGGAGTGCCCATTTGTTGACAGCTTTTTGTGTGCTTAATTTCCTAGATGAAGCTTTATGCTAGACTATCTACTTTATATGTGTTAGACTTTTGTAAATTCTGTCAATAAGATTGTGAGTTGAAAAGTTACTGCACTGATATAACTCGGTCTTTGGCTCTACTCTTGGGAGGTAACCTCTAAACCCTTGGTATTTTCCAAGTAGTTGATGTGTTTTTGTTATCTATGAGGGTCCACACCATACCTGAGAGTTCATGTTAATGAGGTGAATTATGATGGATGGATGCTGGCCAGGCCAGAAAGACCCACCAAGAGATACTATCTCAACCTCCAGGAATGGAAAGGGGGCTGGAGATTGTGTTCAGTTACAAGGCCAGTGATTCAATTAATCATGTCTATGTAAAGAAACCTGAATGAAAACTCTGGACACTACAACATTGACGAACTTCCTGCTTGGTGATAGAAATTGATGCACAAGGGAGTAATGCGTGCTTTGGGACATGGGAGGTTTATATTGGGAATTCTCCCAGATCTTGCTTGCTTATCTTTTCTTTATGCTGGTCCTGATTTGTATTTTTTATAATAAAAGTGTGATTATAAGTATGTAACTTTCCTGAGTTCTGTGAGCAATTCTAGCAAATTATTGAACCCAGAAGGGCAAATAATGGGAACTCCCAAATTTGTAGCCAGTAAATCAAAAGTCAGGGTGTCCTGGAGACTTCCAAATTTGCGACTGGTTTCTGAAATCTTGGACAAACATGGCAGTGTGGAGGACTGTGCCTTTTAATGTGTGAGTTCTGACATAACTTTGGGTCATTAGAGTCAGAAGAAGTACTACATTTGCAGCTGGTGTCAGAGAAGAAACTTAAGAGTTGTTGTCGAAAAAGCACAGACACCGTTATGACCTAAATGACAATAAGCCCTCTACATATGATAGTTATTATTTCTGCACCAAAAAATTCCAAAATGAAGTATGGCATATGAATTATAAACTTTTAGATGTTCACTGTCTCTGGATTTCTTCCTTATCTCACTCTAGATAGTATACCATAGACTTTGTAGGCAAACAGATCTTGGTTCAAATTTAGGCTCTGGCATGTGACCTGGAACAAATTTCTCACCTTATCAACATCCTTTCCAGTCTGGGTTCCTATTGTTGTTTTACCTCCAAATAGCTATATAAACTTAGGAAAGTTACTCATCCTTCTAACTTCAAACACAGTAAAACTTTGTGATACCCTACCCTAAGCTGCCATACATACTTGCATGCTGGGTGCTCTCTCATCCTCCCTTCTCCAACAGGCTTGGGCTAAAATTCTATCTTCTAAGAGGGTTGAGAAAGCAACATTACGTGAGCTCCAATTTTCCTGAAAAGGACTAATAAAATGGGCACCAACTCACTGAGATTCCTGAATTCACATCAACTGTTTTGAATGTCCCAGAGCTGAGATTATCAATCTCTCACAGGTACTGCCAAACAGCAGGCAGGACCTACTCAGATTTGGATTGCACAGCTGGACCACCCTCTCTCACCAAAACCACCACACCACATTTTCACCAAATTAACTCCGCAGACTCATACTGGTCATTCCACTGACCTGTTAATAACATGGCTCTACATTTTATGTGATTTTTACTTTTAACTCCATTTATTACAATATTGGATGATTTTACTGTACTGTAACATCTACCCCTTAGAGGTGTTGTGAGGATTAAATGAGATAATCCATGTAAAGCATTTGTCATCATGCTTGGTACTCAGCAAGTGTCAATAAATGATGATTCCTTATTTTTAATTGAAGCATAGACCCAAAGGGAAAAAAATAATTCTCTTATTTCAGTGACAGTGAATTGCCTTTTCCAAAATGAAATAATATAATGCTTTTCCATGATAACACATTGATATCACAGAATCTTCAATTAAAACAAATGTATATCTATATCTATGTCTATGTCTCCATCTATCTATACCTGTATTTACATCTATATCTGTAGTTACCTGGCCGTAAGCAGAATTGTTTTAAAAGGTAGGGGCCTTCAGGCAATAGAAATGTCAAGAAGCAATCCGATTTAGAGGGATGTGCTAATTCATGTACAATTGCCTGTACCATTCTAGATGCAGGCATATTCAGAAGTAGGGTGCATAGCCATGAGATAATAAGAGTGCTCCACAATCAAAACAATCTTTTCATGAATTGAAACGAAAACACTTACTTGGAAAATGAGGATTTTTGACAAAAAAAGGCCTTTTTTTTTCCCAGTTAAAAAATAACATAGATATAAGTGAAAGTTGACTCTTTTGTGTAAAATTAACATGTTTTCAAATGCCATACAAACATCTAAGTTCTACATCATCCCATTAGAAAACAAAATTTAGAAAAAGATTTATTTTGGTCTCTGTCTCTGAATTTTTATACAGCTATCAGGTTGAATGGGGAGATTAAGCTAATAATCATAGATACAGTACCATTCCTTTGGTTAATAAAAGGAAAGAACATCAATATGACTAGTGAGTCTGTGCAGAGGCAGATATATGATGGGCGACTTATGTATCGGTAAAGATTAAAATGAATGACCCAAGTCAGTTATGAGCCAATTACTGCTTGAATTTTTGCTTGCAAATGATCATTGTTATCAATTCTCTTTGATCCTCTTCTTCCATCTGCTCCTTCTTCCTCTTCTCAACAAACCACCAGACATCATTGAAAAGCATGTAAAAACTGACTTTTTAATCATTTCTTAAGAAAACAGCCCAAATCATTCCAGTAGAAGCAAGTGTCTGTGGAATATCTCTGTTGTAGTTTAGACTTTATTAATTTAGGTGCAATTAAAGGAATTTCTGGGCAGTTCTATCTTCCATCAGCCCCTACATTTTACCTTTGTTTTAAATTACAGTAAGTAATGCCAAACACCTATTAAACATCTGATGAAATAGAGTAGCTGGTTATCAATTGTCCTCCTATCTGCTCATTCCAGGGTCGTTACCTCAAACCTATCTGTAAGGCTGTGCAGACATACACAACACACATACCTACACCTAGACATCAATACCTGTGTTGTTTTTACCACTGTGGTTATCCTCGCATTTCATTTTCGGAGCTTTGCCAATGGTCAATGAAGGACCTTTGAATATTAACGACATCATAAAAATTATGTGTAAGTAATAATGTACTGTCTTAGTCATCTACTGCTGCTATAATAGAAATACCACAAGTAGATGGCTTTAACAAAGAGTAGTTTATTCTCTCACAGTCCAGTAGGCTACAAGTCCAAATTCAGAGCATCAGCTCCAGGAGAAGGCTTTCTCGACATCAGCTCTGGAGGAAGGTCCATGTCATCAGTCTTCCCTTGGTTTCGGAGCTTCTTGGAACCTCTGATAGAAAGGACATGCCCTGCTCCTGGCACTGCTTTCTTGGTGGTATGAGGTTCTCATGTGTTTATGCTCACTTCTCTCTTTTATATCTCAAAAGAGATTTCCTTAAGACACTATCTAATCTTGTAGACCTCATCAGTATAACTGCCACTAATCCATTTTATTACATCATAGTGATAGAGTTTACAACACATAAGGAAATCACATCAGATTACAAAATGGTAGACAATCATACAGTACTGAGAATCATGACCCAGCCAAGTTGACAGATATTTTTTGGGGACACAATTCAATCCTTGACATATTTCAAGCACTTCTGTAACAATTGACTTACATATTTTCTTTCACTGTTCAGAAGAAAATATATATGAGGCAATATATGCTCATATTAAAACTGAATTAGTAATTAGTGTGCATGAAATGTTGAAATCTGCTTGGATTATTATTATTTGCTGACACAGACATGATATTTTGGAATTTTCAAGTAGTAATAAAAAGTCAAGGAAAGAAAGAGTCAGGGTTATTTGTCAGAAATAGCACAGACTTTGGATTAATAACAATGTTAACTTTGGTAAATCATTTAATTACTTTGGGCCTTTGTGTTTTTAAGTGCAACATAGGAATAATGGCAATTATTTTGCAGGGTTGTTGGGGGGTATATGAGGTGTAACATAAAGGCAAGGATGTAGAGAAATTGGAACCCTCATCCATTGCTGATGGGGATCCAAAATGGTACAGCCACTGTGGAAAACAGTTGGGTGGTTACTCAAAAAGATAAACATAGAATTACCATAGGATCCAGCAATTCCACTCCTAAGTATATATCTAAGGGACTTGAAAGTAGCAGTGCAGACACACGTCCACCAAAGTTCATTGCAGCCCTCATCACAATAGCCAAAAAGTGGAAGCAATCTAAATGTCCATCAACATTTGAGTAGATAAACAAAATGTGGTATATACATACAATGGAATATTACTCAACCATAAAGAGAAATGAAGATCCGATACATGCCACAGCATGGACAAACCTTGAAAATATTATGCTGAGTCAAGTAATCAATTTCGAAAGGATAAATACTGTATGATCTCACTTACATGAAATATATAGAATAGGAAAATATATGGAGACCAAAGTTTATTAGTGGTTACTGTGAGTGGGAGGGAGGGGAAAAGGAGGTGTCATTGTTTAGGAAGCATTTAGTTTCTGTATATAATGATGGAAAATTTGGCAACAAATATTGGTGATGGTTGCTGTGTGACAACCACGGTTGTGGCAAGATGTTGTTTTCAGGGGTATTGACAGTGCTCTCTTCCCTGCTCTGAGTAGGCATTACATCGCTCCTCCAGAGCTGACAGAGAAAGCCTTCCCCTGGAGCTGATGCTCTGAATTTGGACTTGTAGCCTACTGGACTGTGAGAGAATAAACTTCTCTTCGTTAAAGCCATCCACTTGTGGTGTTTCTTATATAGCAGCACTAGATGACTAAGACAGTACATTACGACTTACATATAATTTTTATGATGTCATTAATATTCAAGGGTCCTTCATTGACCGTGATGTAATTAGTGTTACTATATTGTACATGTGAAAAATCTTGAATTGTCAAATGTGTTATATGTATCTTTACAAAAAAATAAAAAATCTAAAAACAAACTCATGTAAAATATCCAATGACATAAATTTAAAAAAAAAGAAAAAGAAAAAAGTGTTATCTAAGTAAAAGGAAGCTCTAGCTCCACTGAGTGTGAGAAATAGTGAGGTAATGTGGGAAACGAGCCCAGAGGTCTGCCTGGCACACGGTAGTTCTCCCATGAACATTAGTGCCTCCTGCCCTTACACTCTGACAAACTCGTTCACACACACTCTCTTCAAGAGTTGTAGTTTTCATAGTGACAATGCAAAGTAAATTTAGTCATGCTCACTGGGTGAAAGGTTAATCATTTATAAGAAACATGAAAATTGGTTTCTTAACTACAAGTGATTTATAAGTGTTCAGCTCTGAATAAACTAAACTGAATCATTTACATTTGAAATGGATATATGTGCATATATACTGTTGGAACATGTTGTTATTCATTTATTTTTTTGTAGTAAATTTTCTAAAACTCTAAATGAAAATTTCAACAGTAGTTCTGCTAATAATACCTTTAGGGCCAGAATCAAAGTAGCTTCAAAGTGGCCGTTTAGTTTGATTAGTAACCCAGCTTTTGTAGGTAGAAGAGAGACATCGATTGTTTCAGCATCTGTAAATCTTGCTACCAGAAAACTTTTCCTGAGCAGACTTACAAACAGTTTTATTTGGAAACAATTACAAATAATTTCTTTGGAAATTTTAGGGAATTTTTTAAAAATATTTTTTGTTTGTTTACTTTGTTTCATTTGAAGACTGAATTTATAAAGGAAAATATTTTGCTGTATAAGTTTGTGGAATTTCTCTGCCAAAAGGAGAATCACTTGAGGAAATTTGCAGTATTTGTTCAAAATATTTTCTCCCCTTAACTACAGGCTCCATCCCTGTGGGATGATTTTACTTCCTATCCAGTAGACATCAGGCTTAGCTGTGACTTGCTTTGGTCCTGATATGTAACTGGAGGTGGCCTGTCCCTCCCCCTGAGCAGCAGTGTTAAGACATATTTTGTGGTTCTGTCTTTGCTCTCTTTTCTCTCTATTACAAGACTGACATATCCAAGAAGTAGGATCTTTCTTCAGCTTTGGTCTTGGAATGAAGAGCATGTAGAAGCCAGTTTCAACCAAACTGCAGCAAACATGCAACATGAACACTACCCATTAGGGAGAGACTTGATGGATTTTTACAAAGGGAATACATGCATGTTATGCCTACTCAGAGCAGGGAAGAGAGCGCTAGCAATACCCCTGAAAACAACTGCATGCCACCTTCCAGTCACTAATTCCCCCCAAAGTTATAGGCTTTCCTGACTTCTATTACTACAGATTCGTTTTTAGAAGCTTTTTTTTTTTAGAGCAGTTTTAGGTTTACAGTATAATTGTGCAGAAAGTACAGAGATTTCCCATATACTTCCTCCCTTCTGCTTAACGTTACTCCTATTAACATCTTAAGGTTCCTGGGTGGCACAAACAGTTTGAGTTCAGGTGCTGATCTAAATTTTGGCAGTTCCAACCCACTCAGCAGCACTGCAGAAGAGTTTGGCATTCTGCTTTCATAAAGACTGTTGTTATAGTTGTTAGGTGCCATCAGAACACTGTCTGGTCCTGCACCATCCTCACAATTGTTGCTATGTTTGAGCCCATTGTTGCAGCTACTGTGCCAATCCATCTAGTCCAGGGTCTTCATATTTTTTGCTGACCCTCTACATTACCAAGTATGATGTCCTTCTCTAGGGAATGATCCCCCCTGATAACATGTCCAAAATATGTGAGATGGAGTCTTGCCATCCTAGCTTCTAAGGAGCATTCGGGCTGTACTTCATCCAAGACAGATTTGTTTGTTCTTCTGGAAATCCATGGTATATTCAATATTCTTTACCAACACCGTAATTCAAAGGCATCAATTGTTCTTCAGTCTTCCTTATTCATTGTCCAGCATTCTCACACACACAAGGCAATTGAAAATATCGTGGCTTGGGTCAGGCGCACCTTAGTTCTCAAAGTGAAATCTTTGCTTTTTAATACTTTAAAGAAATTTTTTGCAGCAGATTTACCTAATGCAATACTTCCTTTGATTTCTTGACTGCTGATTCCATGGGCATTGATTGTTGATCCAAGTAAAAAGAAATCCTTCACAACTTCAATCTTTTCTCCATTTATAATGGTGTTACTTATTGGTCCAGTTGTGAGGATTTTTGTTTTCTTTATGTTGAAGTATAATCCATACAGAAGGCTGTGGTCTTTGATCTTCGTCAGTAAGTACTTCAAGTCTTCTTTACTTTCAGTAAGCAATGTTGTGTCATCTGCATAATGCAGGTTGTTAATGACTCTTCCTCAAATCTTGATGCCATGTTCTTTTCATATAGTCCAGCTTCTTGGATTATTTGCTCAACATACAGATTACTGAGTATGATGAAAAGATACAACCCTGACATACACCTTTCCTGATTTTAAACCACTCAGTATTCCCTTGTTCTGTTTGAACGACTGCCTCTTGGTCTATGAGATTCCTCATGAGCACAATTAAATGTTCTGGAATTCCCATTCTTGCCAATGGTTTCCGTAATTTTTTGTGTTCTACACAGTCAAATGTCTTTGCATTGTCAATTAAATACAGGTAACCATCTTTCTGGTATTCTCTGCTTTCAGCCAAGATCTATCTGTCATCAGCAATGATATCCCTCCTTCCACATCCTCTTCTGAATTCGATCTGAATCTCTGACAGTTCCGTGTTGACATACTGCTGCAACTGCTTTTGGATTACCTTCAGCAAAATTTTACTTGTGTGTGATATTAATGACATTATTCTATAATTTCTGCCTTCTGTTGGATCACTTTTCTTTGGAATAGGCACAAATAACAATCTCGTCCAGTCTGTTGGTCAGGTAGCTGTCTTCCAAATTTTTTGACGTAGATTAGTGAGCACTTCCAGTGCTGCATGCATTTATTGAAACATCTCAATTGGTATTTCACCAATTCCTGAAGCCTTGTTTTTGGCCAGTGCCTTCAGGGCAGCTTGTACTTCTTCCTTCATACCGTTGGTTCTTGATCAAATACTACCCCTGGAAATGGGTGAACACTGACCAATACTTTTTGATACAGTGACTCTGTGTATTCCTCCCATCTTCTTTTGATTCTTTCTGCATTGTTCAATATTTTGCCCATAGAATCCTTCAATATTACATCTTGAGTCTTGGATTATTTCTACAGTTCTTTCAACTTGAGGAATGCTAAGAGTGTTCTTCCCTTTTGGTTTTGTAACTCCAGATATTTGCACATTTCATTATAATACTTTGTCTTCTCGAGCCACCCTTTGAAATATGTTCAGCTCTTTTACTTACCACTTCTTCCATTTGTTTAGCTACCCTACATTGAAGAGCAAGTTTCAGAGTCTTTTCTGACATCCATTTTGATCTTTTCTTTCTTTCCTGTCTTCTATTTTATACATGTACATATAGTTTTATTGTGCTTTAGTTGAAAGTTTACAGAGCAAGTTAGTTTCTCATGCAAAATTTATACACAAATTGTTTTGTGACATTAGTTGCAATCCCAGCAATGTGACAACACTTTCCCCCATCCACCCGTGGTTCCCCATGTCCACTGGTCTATTTTTCCTGTCCTTTCCTGCCTTCTTATCTTGTTTTGGGCAGGATTTGCCCGTTTGATGTAGATTTGATTGAACCAAGAAGCACATTCCTCAAGTGTAATACTGTTTGTTTTATAGGCCTTTGTAATCTTTGTTGAAAACTGGGCCTTAGGAGTGGCTTCTGTTCTGAGTTAGCAGAGTGTCTGGGGGCCATAGTCTCAGGGGTTCCTCCAGTCTCTCTAAGACCAGTAAGTCTGGTATTTTTTTGTGAATTTGAATTTTTTTCTACATTTTTCTCCTGCTCTGTCCGGGACTCTCTATTGTGATCCCTGTCATAGTGGTCGGTGATGGTAGCTGAGTACCATCTAGTTCTTCTGGGCTCAGATTGGTGGAGGCTGTGGTTCATGTAGTCCTTTAGTCCTTTGAGCTGATAATTGCCTTGTGTCTTTGGTTTTCTTCATTCTCCTTTGCTCCAGATGGCATGGGACCACCGTTTCTAGATGTATCTTAGATGACTGCTAACCAGTTTTTAAGACCACAGATGCTACTCACCAAAGTTGGATGTAGAACATTTTCTTTACGAATTATATTATGTCAATTGACCTAGATGACCCCCAAGACTATGCACCCTAGCCCTCAACCCCAGCAACTCAGTCCCTCAAGTTGTTTGAATGAGTCTAGGAAGCTTGTATGATTTTGCCTTAGTCAAGTTGTGCTGACTTCTCCTATACTGTGTCTTGTCTTTCCCTTCACCAAAGTTGACACTTGTCTACTATCTATATAGTTATTTCTCCTTCCCACTCCTTCCCCTCCCTCATAATCATGAAAGTTTTTTTTTTTTTTTCTGCATGTAAACCTTTTTGGGGGGATCCCTGGTGGTGCAGTGGTTAACAGCTCTGCTGCTATTCAAAATGTTGGCAGTTTGTATCCACCAGCTGCTCCTTGGAAACAATATGGGGCAGTTCTACTCTGTCCTAAAGGGTCACTATGAGTGGGCATTGACTTGACAGCAATAGGTTTTGGTTTGCTAAGAATTTTCTTGAGTTTTTTTTTTTGTTTGTTTTTGAGAGAATATTTTATTAATTTCTATCCTTCCTTTTTCCAAAAAAAGGTTTGTTAGCTTACAAAGAATCATTTATTCATCCAACAAATATTTCAGTGACAACAAACATTTAGGGTCTACCGCTAAGCACTGGAAATGCAACATTGAATAAGATAGGAACCATCTGTCTTCATAGCAGCCTAATTGTACAAATAATTATTTAAAATTGTGCTAAGAACTGTAAAGGAAAAGTAAGAAAGGGGAGAAGTTTGTTCTCTGTAGGCAGACCATCCCCATCCATGAGTCCCTCTTCTTCTTATTCTTGAATCACTGATTTTCCTTTTTTAATATTTTTTATTGCTGTAGTTTAAGTGAAGTTTACATTTCAAGTTACTCTCCCATACAAAAATTTATACATACATTGTTATGTGACCCTAATTGCTCTCCCCATACTGCGGCAGCACACTCCTCTTTTCCACCCCGATTCCCTATGTCCATTCAACCAGCTCCTAACCCTGTCTGCCTTCCCATCTCACCTCCGAACAGAAGCTGCCCGTTTAGTCTCTTGTAACTACTTGAGCTAAGAGGCACGCTCCTCACGAGTATCACTGTATGTCCCACAGTCCAGTCCAATCCCTGCCTGACGAGTTGGCGTTGGAAACTGTTTTATTTCTGGGCTGATAGAGAATCCAGGGGCTATGATTTCCAGGGTTCCTCCAGTCTCAGTCAGACCATTAAGTCTGCTCTTCTTACTAGAATTTGAGTTCTGTACCCCACCTTTCTCCTGCTCCGTCAGGAACTCTCTGTTGTGTTCCCTGTCAGGGTGCTCATTCTTGGTAGTCAGGCACCATCTAGTTCTTCTGGTTTCAGGCTGATGAAGGCTCTGGTTTATGTGGCCTTTTCTGTCTCTTGGGCTAATACTTTCCCAGAGTCTTTGGTGTTCTTCAATCTCCTTTACTCCAGGTGGTTGGGACCAATTGATGCATCTTAGATGGCTGCTTGCATGCTTGTAAGACCCCAGACACCACTCACCAAAGTACGATGCAGAACATTTTCTTAATAAGATTTGCTATGCCAATTGACATAGATGTCCCCTGAAAGCATGGTTCCCAGACCCCTTACCCCTGCTACTCTGTCTCTCAAAGTGTTTTATGGTATTCAGGAAACTTCTTATCTTCGGTTTAGTCCAGTTGTGCTGACTTCCCCTGTAGTGTGTGCTGTCCTTCCCTTCACCTAAGATAATTCTTATCTACTATCTAGTTAGTGAATAACCCTCACCCTTCCTTTGCACCCCCATAACCATCAAAGAATGTTTTCTTCTGTGTTTAAACCTTTTCTTGAGTTCTTATAATAATGGTCTTATACAGTATTTGTCCTTCTGTGACTGACTAAATTCACTCAGCATAACGAGTTTCAGCTTCCTCTATGTTATAGGATGTTTCACGGCTTCATCGTTTTTCTTTATCTTTGCGTAGTATTCCATTTTGTGGATATACCGTAATTTGTTTATCCTTTCGTCCGTTGATGGGCATCTAGGTTGTTTCCATCTTTTTGCTATTGTAAACAGTGCTGCAGTGAACATGGGTGTGCATATACCTATTCACGTGATGCCTCTTATTTCTCTAGGATATATTCCAAGGAGCGGGATAGCTAGAATGTATGGTACTTCTATTTCTACCTTTTTAAGAAAGTGCCAAATCAATTTCAAAAGTGGTTGTTCCATTTTACATTCCGACCAACAGTGTATAAGTGTTCTAGTCTCTCCACAACCTCTCCAGTGTTTATTATTTTGTGTTTTTTGGATTAGTGCTAGCCTTGCTGGGGTGAGATACTATCTCATCGTAGTTTTGATCTGCATTTCTCTAATGGCTAATGATTGTGTGTATTTCTTCCTGTGTCTGTTAGCCACCTGAATATCTTCTTTGGTGAAATGCCTTTTTATATCCTTTGCCCGTTTTTTTAATATGGTTATTTGTCTTTTTGTTGTTGAGGTTTTGCAGTATCTTACAGATTTTAGAGATCAGGTGCTGATCGGATGTCATAGCCAAAAAATTTTTCCCAGTCTGTCAGATGTCTTTTGACTCATTTGGTGAAGTATTTTGATGAGCATAAGTGTTTGATTTTTAGGAGCTCCCATTTATCCAATCTCTCGTCTGGTACTTGTGCTTTTCTACTTATGGTTTGTACTGTCTTTATGCCACGTATTAGGGCTCCTAACGTTGTACCTATTTTTTCTACCATGATCTTTATTGTTTTTGATTTTATATTTAAGTCTTTGATCCACTTTGAGTTAGTTTCTATGCATGGTGTGAGGTAAGGGTCTTGTTTCAGTTTTTTGCAGACGGATATACAGTTATGCCAGCACCATTTGTTAAAGAGACTGTCTTTTCCCCAGCTTGGGGCTTTGTCAAATATCAGCTTCTCATAGGTGAATGAATTTATTTCTGGACTATCAATTCTGTTCCATTGGTCTATGTGTCTGTTGTTGTACAAATACCAGACTGTTTTGACTACCGTAGAGGTATAATTAGTTCTAAAATTAGGAAGTGTGAAGCCTCCCACTTTGTTCTTCTTCCTGGGTAATTATTTATTCAAGGCCTCTTCCCTTTCCAAAGGAAATTGGTGATTTGTTTCTCCAACTCATTAAAAAATGTCGGTGGAATTTGGATTGGGATTGCATTGTATCTGTAGATCGCTTTGGGTGGAGTTGACATTTTCACTATGTTGAGTCCACCGATCCATGAGCAACGTATGTTTTTCCACTTATGCAGGTTTCTTTTGGTTTCTTGCAGTAGTGTCTTGTAGTTTTCATTTTATAGAACTTTATGTCTCTGGTTAGATTTATTCCTAAGTATCTTATCTTCTTGGGGGCTATTGTAAATTGTATTGATTTGGTAATTTCCTCTTCGAGGTTCTCTTTGTTGGTGTAAAGAGTTTTGTATGTTTAGCTTATATCGTGAAAAGTTGCTGAAATCTTCTATTAGTTCCAGTTGTTTTCTTATGGATTCTTTGTGATATTCTGTGTATAAGATCATGTCATCTGCAAATAGAGATACTTCGACTTCTTCCCTATCAATTTGGATTCCCTTTATTTCTTTTTCTAGCCTAATTGGTCTGTCTAGGACCTCCAGCAAAATGTTGAATAAGAGTGGTGATAGAGGGCATCCTTGTCTGGTTCCTGTTCTCAAGGGGAATGCTTTCAAACTGTCTCCATTCAGGATGATGTTGGCTGTTGGCTTTGAATAAATGCCTGTAATTATAATGAGGAATATCCCTTCTATTCCTATTTTTTTGAGAGTTTTTATCATGAATGTGTGTTGGACTTTGTCGAAAGCCTTTTCAGCATCTATTGATAAGATCAAGTAGTTCTTGTCTTTTGTTTTATTTACGTGATGGATTACATTGATTGTTTTTCTAGTGTTGAACCGTCCTTGCATACCTGGTATAAATCCTACGTGATCATAGTGATTTTTTTTTTTTTGATGTGCTCCTGAATTCTGTTGGCTAGAATTTTGTTGAGGATTTTTGTGTCAATGTCCATGAGGGATATTGATCTGCAATTTTATTTTTCTGTGGTGTCTTTACCTGGTTTTGGTATCAGGGTTATGCTGGCTTCATGAATGAGTTTGGGAGTATTCCATCCTTTTCTATGCTCTGAAATACCTTTAGTAGAAGTGGTGTTAACTCTCCTCTGAACATTTTGTAGAATTCTCCAGTGAAGCCATCCGGGCCAGGGATTTTTTTTGTTGTTGTTGTTGAGAGTTTTTTAATTACCTTTTCAACCTCTTCTTTTGTGATGGGTTTATCTAGTTGTTCTACCTGTGTTTGTGTTAGTTTAGATAGGTAGTGACTTTCTAGAATTTTTTTTTCATTTTCTCTAGGTTTTCAAACTTGTTAGAGCACAGTTTTTCATAATATTCTGTGATGATTCTTTTAATTTCAGTTTGGTTTGTTGTGATATCACCCATCTCATTTCTTATATGGGTTATCTGAATCCTCTCCTATTTTTCTTTTGTCATTTTGGCCAACTGTTTATCAATTTTGTTGATCTTTTCAAAGAACCAGCTTTTGATTTTATTAACTCTTTCAGTTGTTTTCCTATTCTCTATTTCATTTAATTCTGCTCTAATTCTTATTATTTCCTTTCTTCTGATAATTGAGGGCTTCTTTTGCTGCTCTCTTTCTACTTGTTCCAGTTGTAGGGTTAATATTTTGATTATGGCCTTTTCATGTTTTTGGATGTGTGCACTTACTGCTATAAACTAACCTCTGAGCACTGCTTTCGCTGTGTCCCACAGGTTCTGGTAGGACGTGTTGTCATTCTTGTTTGATTCTTTGAATTTCTTTATTCCATCCTTATTTTTTTCTATAACCCAGTAGTTTTTGAGCAAGGTATTGTTCAGTTTCCATGTGTTTGATTTTTTTTTCCTCGCTTTTACCATTGTTGATTTCCACTTTTATGACTTTAAGGTCAGAAAAGATGCATTGTAATATTTCGATGCTTTGGATTTTGTTAAGGCTTGCTTTATGGCCTAATATGTGGTCTATTCTGGAGAATGTTCCGTGCGCATTGGAAAAGAAAGTATACTTGGGTGCTGTTGGATGGAGTGTTTGTATATGTCTATGAGATCAAGTTGGTTGATTGTAGCATTTAGCTCTTCTGTGTCTTTGTTGAGCTTCTTTCTGGATGTTCTGTCTTTCACCAAAAGTGACGTGTAGAAGTCTCCTACTACTATTGTGGAACTGTCTATCTCTCTTTTCAGTGCTGTTAGAGTTTGTTTTAAGTATTTTGAAGCCCTGTCATTGGGTACGTAAATATTTATTATAGTCATGTCCTCCTGGTGTATTGACACTTTTATCATTATATAGTGTCATTCCGTATCCTTTGTGGTGGATTTTACTTTCAAGTGTATTTTGTCAGAGATTAATATTGCCACTCCTGCTCTTTTTAGAGTGTTATTTGCTTGATATATTTTTTTCCATCCTTTTAGTTTTAGCTTGTTTGTGTCTTTTGCAGGCAGCATATAGACGGATCGTGCTTTTTTATCCAATCTGTCACTCTCTGTCTCTTTTTTGGTGCATTTAGTCAATTTACATTCTGAGTAATTATTGATAGGTATGAGTTTAGTGCTGTCATTTTGATGTCTTTTTTTGTGTGTTGTTCACAGTTTCTTTGTTTGCCTTAATTTTCTGCACTGAGTCTTTTTTTAACGTATTTTTTTTTCATCTTTTTCATTGTTGTTGATTTTTGTGTTTGCTGAGTCTATATTTTTGTAGTTTTTTATTTTGATTTGTATGATTCTTAGTTTCCTTTGTGATTACCTTAATATTTACTCATATTTTTCTAAGTTTATACCAGTCTTTTATTTCTTTATATCTCCTTGACCTCCCCTCCATATGAAAAATCTATGTCTACATTTTTATGTCCTTCTTTTTTGTTTTAATGTTGTCCTTTTTTACATATTGATGTCTCTCTTTTCCTATTTTCAATGTTTTAGCTTTGATGTATTTTTGTGACTTCCCTATCTGAGTTGAGATCTGGCTGCTCTGTCCTGTGGTATACTCTTGTGTTGTTATCTGATGTTATTGATTATCGAACCGGAGGACTCCCTTTAGCATTTCTTGTAATTTTGGTTTGGTTTTTGCAAATTCCCTAAACTTCTGTTTATCTGTAAATGCCCTAATTTTGCCATTATATTTGAGAGACAGTTTTGCTGGATATATAATTCTTGGCTGGCATTTCTTTTCCTTCAAGGCTTTATATATGTCATCCCATTGCCTTCTTGCCTGCATGGTTTATGCTGAATAGTCCGAGCTTATTCTAATTGACTCTCCTTTGTAAAATGACTTTTCTTTTATCCTTAGCCACTCTTAAAATTCTCTCTTTATCTTTGGTTTTGGCAAGTTTGATTTTAATATGTCTTGGTGACTTTCTTTTGGGATCTACCTTATGTAGGTTAGATGAGCATCTTCGATAGATATCTTCTCATCTTTCATGATGTCAGGGAAGTTTTCTGTCAACAAATCGTCAACAATTCACTCTGTATTTTCTGTTATTCCCCCCTGTTCTGGTACTCCAATCACTTGTAGGTTATTTCTCTTGATAGAGTCTCACATAACCCTTAGATTTTCTTCATTCTTTTTAATTCTTTCATCTGATTTTTCCTCACATAAGTTGGCGTCAAGTGCTTTATCTTCAATATCACTTATTCTGACTTCTACTGCCTCAATTCTGCTCCTATGACTTTCCATTGAGTTACCTAATTCTGAAATTTTATTGTTAATCTTCTGGATTTCTGATTGCTGTCTCTCTATGGGTTCTTGCAGCTATTAAAATTGTCATTGTCCTCTTGAATAACTTTTTTAAGTTCCACTATTTCTTTGTCTCTATGTTCTTTGCCTTTTGCCGAATTTCCTTTCTAACTTCTAGAAGAGTTCTGTATATTATTCTTTTGTATTCTGCCTCTGGTAGATTCTAAGAAATTCTCTTCCTCCATAAAATTTATTAATTCTTTATTTTGGGAATTTGATAAAGCCATCATGGACTGCCTCTTTATGTGATTTGATATTGACTGTTGTCTCTGAGCCATCAATAAATTAGTATAATTTTATTTTGTATTTGTTTAGTGAGTCCTAGTTTCTTGTTTTGTTCTCTTTGATAAGCCCCAATAGGCTGCTTGTGTTCACTAGTTTGATTATTGGCAACTTTGAAGCTCTAACGTCCTGTCACCAGGTAGTTAGGTCTGTAACTATGTGTGTGTGCCCAAGAGCCTGTTAAATTTTCCTGTATGGATTCAGCCCAGGTGTCCAGGCAGTTGGTCACCAAGTGTGTGGTGCAGGCTCTCACCTACAGTCTTAGAGAGGCATAAGTGATTGATGTAGGCACAGGTATCTGGCTCCAATAGGGTGTCACATGCTGAGCAAGGCAGGGGGCTGACGGCTGCCCCTGAGTGTCTGAAAGGAAAGCGTGTCCCTGTTCCCTAGAGTGAGTAGGTAGATGAGTTTTGCAGACAGACTATGAGCACTCTACTCTGTTGGCTGTAGGGACTGCGGAGCAGCACTTATTCTTGGACCCTTGTAGCAGGTGGCTAGGTGGTATGGGTAGAGCCACCAGTCCTCAAGCTCCTGATGCGGACAGGTAAGGCACCTGCTTAAAGGACAGAGCAGTGTCAAGTGTCACAAATCTGCCACTTCACAACTGAAACAGTTGAAGTTAGACTTCAGGTGTTTACCCTGTTCTACTGTGGTAGTGAGGGCTTATGCTGTTGAGATGGATCTGCACAATTCTATACGGGAGTGGAAGGCACTCAAAGTCTGTGGACCTCTATGCCTGTGCCTAGTCAAAGGAGCTGTGCCAACCCTGAGTTCCTGACTTAGGGGAGACAATAGCTTATTTTTTCCATGTTTGTTAATTTGTTCCCTCTCCAAGGCCAGGAGAATGTGTCAGGGTACCTTATGGGATCTACTTCCTGCCCAGGACCTCAGAGATCACTGAAGCTTGCTGGACTCGGTGCAGAGCTGGAAGGGAGGAGGTAAATGGGAGAGAGGTATTTCCCAAAATTTTTTTTTTTTTTTAAATCCCCGTGAAATACCACAGGCATGTACTTATCTTTAGTCACTTGGGTGCTGCTTTTCACTGGTTCAGAATGTCCAAGCAGAATCTCTGCTGCTGGATCTCTCTCAGTGTGGAAACTGCCTCCTGAGCAAGCAAGCAGAGCAGTATGACAACCTCTCTGGGCAACCGAGCTGATCTGGACTGAAGGGCTGTGGCTTCTGCCAAGTCAGGTCAGGCAACTCCTCACTGCTTCCAAACCATCTGTCTCTTCCCCCGCCACTCAGTCTGATTCCTCAGCTTTGCATTGGTCTGGGATCCTAGATATTCATATACAATCAAATCACTTGTGTTTCCATGTCTTTGTGGTAAGAGGGACATAGGAAGCTGTCTGACTACTCTGCCATCTTGGCCATGCTTCCTTGAGTTTTTATAATACTGGTCTCATACAGTATTTGTCCTTTTGTAATTGACTTATTTCACTCAGCATAACACCCTCCATATTCATCCATTCTGTGAGATGTTTCATGGATTTATCTGTCGTTCTTTGCATATTCCATTGTATGTATGTGCCATTTGTTTATCTGTTCATTTGTTGATGGGCACTTAGATTGTTTCTATCTTTTTGCTACTGCAAATAGTGCTGGTATCAACATGGGTGTGCATTGTATGAAGGCTCTTATTTCTCTAGGATATATTTCTAGAAGTAGGATTGCTGAATTATATGGCATTTCTATTTCTAGCATTTTATGGGGGTGCCATATCATTTACCGTAATGGTAGTAGCATTTTACATTCTCACCAGCAATGCTTTCCTGTCTTCTTAATGACCTTTCACTTTCTTCATCTATGATGTTCTTGATGTCATTTCACAACTCATCTGGTCTTCAGTCATTAGTGTCTGATGCACCAAATCTATTTTTGAGGTGGTCTCTAATATCAGGTGGGATACACTCCAGGTCTACTTTGGCTTTTGAAACTTGTTTCAATTTTCTTCAGCTTTAACTTGAACTTGCATATGAGCAACTGATGGTTGTTTTGACTGATGATATTGAACTTCTCCATCATCTCTTTCCAGAGATGTATTCAATTTGATTCCTGTGTATTCCATCTGGTGAGGTCCCCTTGTATAGACACCATTTATGTTGTTGAAAAATATTATTTCCAATGAATAAGTCTTTGCTCTTGAAAAATTCTATCATGTGATCTCTGGCATCATTTCTATCACCAAGGCCATATTTTCCAACTTCTGATCCTTCTTTGTTTCCAACTTTCACATTCCAATCAACAGTAATTATCAGTGCATCTTGATTGCATGTTTGATACATTTCAGACTGCAGAAGTTGATAAAAATCTTCAATTTCTTCATCTTTGACGTCGGTGGTTGTGCATAAATTTGAATAAAATTGCATTAACTGGTCTTCCTTATAGGCATATGGTTGTTATCCTATCACCAACAGCTTTGTACTTCAGGATAGATACTGAAATGTTCTTTTGACAATGAATGCAACACCATTCCTCTTCAATTTGTCATTCCCAACATAGTAGACCATATGATTGTCTGATTCAAAGTGGCCAATACCAGTCCATTTCAGCTCACTAATGCCAAGGATATCAATCTTTATGTGTTCCATTTCATTTTTGATATTTTCCAATTTTCCTAAATTGAAACTTTGCACATTCCACATTCAGATTATTAATGTATGTTTGCAGCTGCTTCTGCTCGTTTTGAGTTATGCCCACATCAGCAAATCAAGGTCCAGAAAGCTTTACTCCATCTATGTCATTAAGGAGGACTCTACTCTGAGGAGGCAGCTCTTTCCCAGTTGTATATTGACTGCCTTTGAACTTGATGGACTCATCTTCTGATACTATGTCAGTGTTCTGCTGCTGTTCATAAGGTTTTCACCAGCCAATTTTTTCAGAAGTAGATCACCAAGTTCTTCTTCCTAGTCTGCCTTAGTCTGGAAGCTCTACTGAAACCTGTCTACCATGGGTGTTCCTGATGATATTTGAAATTTTGGTGGCATAGCGTCCAGTATCACAGCAACATGCAAGCTACACAGTATGACAAACTGTCCAATTAGTGGTGACCATAAAGATTACTGCCAAAAAAACCCTATGAAGCCGTTCTACTCTGTAACACATGGGGTCACCAGGAGTTGAAATGGACTCAGTGGCAAAGTATGCTTTTATTTTTTGTAATTCCTGTTGTCTATTAGTTACAACTGATGAATCAATATCAATACTTAAAAAAAAAAATTGCCATCGAGTTGATTCTGACTCATAGTGACCCTATAGCGAGCCTATAGGACAGAGAAGAACTGCCCCATAGAGTTTCCAAGGAGCAGCTAGTGGATTTGAACTATCAATTTTCCGGTTAGCAGCTGAACGCTTAACGCTGTTTGGATATAGAAGCCTTTATTTACCCATTCTAATTCTGTTAAACGTTGCAGTTGTTAGCAATTTTTGGCTATAAAAAAAGTACTATAAACATAAATTGTACATCTCTTTTGATATGTATAAGCACATATTTCTACAATTTACATTCTTAGGAATGGAAATGCTGAGTCATATGTTATGCATATATTTTGATTTAATAGATACTGAGAATCATTTTCCAAAGTAATTATACTACTTTATACTTCAACCAGCAAAGCATGAGAGCTTCTGTTCCTCCATATTCTCACGAACACTTATTTACCTTTTATCACTTTAGCCATTAGCGGTTGTGTGGTGGTATCTTAACGTGGCTTTTACCTGTATATCCTGGTGACTAATGAGGTCACTTTCATTTTAATATGTTTATTGGCTACTTGGGTATACTCATGTGAAGCGTCTGTTCAAGTCTTTTACTAGTATTTTACTTGGCTTTTTTCTGATTTTCATATGATCTATGAGTTTATTATACTTTGTTGAGTCAAGTGCGTTGTCAAATATATGTAGTCCCTGTTTCTTCTTCTACTCTGCAACTGATCTTGTCTTTCCGCTTTCTTGATGATTTTTTTTTATTAACAAAATCATTAATGTTAAATGGGCTAATGTATCAGTATTTTTCATGATTATTGTTTATTGTGTACCTATCCCATGGTCATTAAAATATTGTCCTATTTTTAGATACATCTAAGAAGAAAGACCTCTTGATTTACTTCTGAAAAATAAAACAATGAAAACTATGGATCACAATGGTCTGATCTCATTGTGCATGGGGTCACCATGAGTAAGGGGCTGACTTGATGGCAGATAACAACAACAACAGATATATCTAGAACTCTTGCAGTTTTACCATTCATGTTAAGATCTACACTTCATCTGGAATTGATTTTGTAAGTGGCATGAGGTATGTTTTTTATCCATTATTTAGAGACAAAAGAAGAAACCTTGATTAACTTTCAAAGATACATCAGTCTTACGTTACTGGTATATGCTTTATCTCATATCTATTGCATTAGTTTTTTTTTTTTTTTCCCTAATATTTTGTTTAGTGTTTTGCACCTATGTTCTAGATAGAGATTGGTCTATGTTTTTCTTTATAATAATAATCTTGTCAGGTTCTCATATTAAGATCATTCTGGTTTCACAAAAAGAGTTGGCAAGTGGTCCCTCTTTTTTCTCTTTTCTGGAAAAGTGAGTTTAAGGTTTATGTCACTTCTTCAAATGCCTCGAGGGAAAGAATGACTGCCAGTTGGAATCACATTTCCAAGCTTTCCATCCACAATATCGGTCTTTCAGGTTCTGGCTGTCTTAGTAACACTATGATGCTTTCACAAGATATGCTTTGCACTTTATCCTGCATTTATCCTTGTTCTTGTTAGAAGATTGCTCTGCTACAAGCTAATCTGTTATAACAAGAAGCGTATGTTACTTATTTAAAAATTTACATTTAATGAACAACATCTTCAAAAGATTGAAAATGCTTTCCCATAGAACCAACTAAAAAAAGAAATTCCAAATGTTTCAGGTGATGCACATAACCAGAGCTACATTCTTAGTTGCATTGGCAGCTTTAAGTGACATAATAAGAAGGTTAAAATAAAAACAGAAAGAGATTGGTTGGATGCAAAATCAGGTGACAATAGGATATAAATGCATTAGTAGGTAAGTAATAATAATTTTTTAAACATATTCTGAAGTAAGGAAGGCGTGCTGGCAACAATCTCCAAATAATTAGTGCCCTCTACAAAAATAAAATCTTTTCATAAGCTTTGACCAATGCTTTCAGTAGGTAAATCAGTTCATCCTACAGTAGGTTGATAGTTTAAGGTTGAGACAACTTGGTGCCCTGGAAAAAGCCTAAAAAAAGTGCTAATATTTTCCTTATTTTAAGAGTCGAGGCAGTCATGAGCTTAAATTCCAGCTCTATGTTTTAATATCTGGTGAATTTTGATATGTCATTTTTCTTCTGTGCACAAAGTTTCATTATGTGTAAATGGACCAGTCTTCTACTTTCCACAATTATTTTAATATACACAATTCAGCTCATGCCAATCCTCACTTTTTAAATATTCCAGTGAATTTTCATCATATTTGGATTAGAACACATACAATTTACCTTGCCAACAAATGCCCTACCTGAGCAGGTAAAGCTTCTCCCTCATCCCAGGGATCTAATTCAGTTTCAGTTGCTGTTGAATCAACTCCTATTCACAGTGACCCCTTTTGTGTCAGAGTAGAACTGTGTTTTATAGGGCTTTCAATGGCTGATTTTTCTCAAGTAGATTATCAGACCTTCCTTCCAAGGCACCTGTGGTGGACTTGAACCTCCAACCTTTTGGTTAGCAGTGAATGTGTTAATCATTTGCAGCACCCAGAAACTCTTGCACAGTAGTCCTTATTATTCTCGAGACAAAAATCTTTGCTTGTGCTGTTCCTTCTGCTGGAAGCACTCTTCTTCCAGAGCTTCACATGTGACCGTCTTCTCATTACTCAAGTATACACAAATGTGCCCTCTCTTCTGAATTGCCTGCCCTGATCACTTCATAGAAAGCAACCTCTCTCATAACCCTGCTCTAGCACAATACCCTATTAGATTGTTTTTATAACATTTATTACTATTTGGAATCTTTTTGTTCATTTATTTATTTACAGAAGTATTTCCTGCTCTGCTTCCCATATAAGCTCTAGGAGAGTAAGGATCTCATCTGTCTGCTTGTCAATTAAATCCCCTGTGCCTAGAACAATATGTGTTATAGCATCAAGATCAGATTTGATGAAGGAATGACTGAATGAACTCTTGGAAACATTAAGTAAATGAGACATGTAAGCCTGGCTCAACAGAAGGTGCTCAATAAATGATTTTGTTCTCTTTTCCTTCCTATCTTACATCATTCTGCAAAGGTCCAGTCCTGTGCCTGCTGCTCTTTGTACAGAATATCAGCTCTACCTCATGCTGTCCTTCTTTGTTGTAGATAGAGGTCACTTCCTTCTGTCCCCAATTTGTCAGCTGAAACTCAATTTGATTCATAGAGGAAGCTGGATGAGTCCCTTAAGGTTCAGGACATTTGAGCATGCCAAGAATAATGTAAAAATAACAGGACTGATCACTGTTCAGCCTGGGAGTGGACAGCCCGGTAAAACCAAATGAGACTAACGAGGTACAGGAGTCCAGTGACAAGGGCCAGAAGGCAGAAGGGACAAGGAAGCTGGTGATAGGGAACCCAAGGTTGAGTAAGGATATTGTTGATGTGTTGTGAGATTGTTAACCATTGTCATAGGGCAACATTTGTAGTAACTGTTAAATGAGAAACTATTTTGTTCTGCAAGCCTTCATCTTAAGTGAGAATAACAGCACAATTGGAAGAGCGTAGTCAATGTCACTGAACTGTGTATGTAGAAATTTTTGAAATGGCGTATCTTTGGCTACGTGTATTTTCACCAAAAAAAAAAAAAAAAGGTTGAGAATTTAGAGGTTAATATGTTGTGGGGTTGTTAACCAACGTCATAAAACAACATGTGTACTACTGTTTCATGACGAAACTATTTGGTCTGTAAGCCTTCACCTGAAGTACAATAAAATATATATATATAAAAAAAATAGGACTGAGTAGGTGTGTGTGTGTGTGTGTTTTATATGTATGTCTCTGTGTGTGGTGGGAGTCATTGATGATAAATGAGAATGGAGATGGGTTTAAAGTGGGGGGTATTGAAAACAGAGAAAGAAGTAAGAGTTGTTCAGTGCTTCAGAAGCAGATTTTTGTGACCTGCTCATAGGCTTTGATGAAAGATAGACTTGGGATCAACCACTTATTAGCAATGTAGACTTGTTATGAGATAAAAGATATTGCATGCAAAGCACTTCATGGGCTAATAGTAGGAACTCGATACATGGGCACATTTTATTTAGACTACTTCTGCATTATTTATAATTGAGCAGTGTGAATTTCACAAACTAAGGTATTTATGAAAACAAATATCTTTTAGCTTCCCCTTCTAGAATTATGGCGTGATCCAATCTGCTTACTACTAATAAATGTGATTACATTATCAGAGACTGAAACAGGTTTCAACAGGACTCAATAGGAGAAAGTCAGTTTCTTATGGAGAGCTGTTATTTTCCTGTGCTGTTCATAGGCACCTGATCCACTCAGCCCACATATCTAACAGAACTAGCAGACTGAATGGAGCTTGAATATAGATCAGAACCCCACTGACCATTACTGAATGCTTTGTCTTCATCGACATCTTCAGCTGCCCACATGTTAAAATCCTTATTTAGGAGGAATAGGTTGTTTCATTGTAACAAAAGACTCTGACAGTAATATGTGTGATAACTCTGAGTATACAGGTATGCTGTACAATTACTTAAGGTAAATCGAACCCTGTATGCCACAAAATCCTGCAGAATATGCATATGTGTTTATGCACCCTTGCCTATGTCTATTCATGTATTTATATGCATATATGTTTATGTACATACTATCTTTTAACTATATGTGTGTGTGTTTGTATATGCACATGTAGATGTGTCTCAATGTACACGGATATATATAAATATATTTATAAATATATATAAATGTATAAATATGTTGTTTTTGTTATGTTGTTGTTAGGTGCCATTGAATCAGTTCTGACTCATAGTGACCCTATGTACTACTGAACGAAACACTTCCCTGTCCTGTGCCATGCCCGCAATCATTGTTATGCTTGAGTCCATTGTTGCAGCCACTGTGTCAATCCATCTCATTGAGGGTCTTCCTCTTTTTTGCTGACAGTGTACTTTACCAAGCGTGACGTCCTTCTCCAGGGACTGATCCCTCCTGACAACATGTCCAAAGTAGGTAAAATGGAGCCTCGCCATCCTTGCTTTGAAAGAACATTCTGGTTTACTTCTTCCAAGACAGATTTGTTCATTCTTCTGGAAGTCTATGGTATATTCACTATTTTTCGCCAACACCACAATTCAAAGTTGTCAATTCTTTTTTGGTCTTCCTTATTCACTGTCCAGCTTTCATATGCATGTGATGCAATTGAAAATATCATGGTTTGAATCAAGTGTACCTTCATCTTTTAAGGTGACGTCTTTCCTTTACAACACTTTAAAGAGGTCTTTTGCAGCAGATTTTCCCAATGCAATGTGTCTTTTGATTTCTTGGATGCTGCTTCCATGGGTGTTGAAATGTGGATCCAAGTAAAATGAAATCCTTGACAGCTTCAATTTTTTCTCCATTTATATGATGTTGCTTATTGGTCCAGTTGTGAGGATTTTTGTTTTCTTTATGTTGAGGTGCAATCCATACAGAAGGCTGTGGTCTTTGATCTTCATCAGTAAGTGTGTCAAGTCCTCTTCACTTTCAGCAAGCAAGGTTGTGTCATCTGCATATTGTGGGTTGTTAATGAGTCTTCCTCCAATCCTGATGCTACTTCATATAGTCCAGCTTCTCTGATTATTTACTCAGCATACAGATTGAATAGATATGGTGAAAGGATACAACCCTGACACACACCTTTCCTGACTTTAAACCACATAGTATCCCCTTGTTTTGTCCCAACAACTGCCTTTTGATCTATGTACAGGTTCCTCATGAACACAATTAAGTGCTCTGGAATTCCCATTCTTCCCAATGTTATCCATAATTTGTTATGATGCACACAGTCGAATATCTTTGCATAGTCACTAAAACACAGGTAAACATCTTTCTGGTATGTATGAATATATATGCATATATTTGTTTAAACTTTTTGAACTTCATATGCAAGTTGGGGATACAATATCTAAATCACAAGATTCCTATGAAGTTTAAATAAGATGATCAATTAGAAAACATACCTGGCACATAGTAAGCATTCAGTAAAGATATGTCTTTTTTTCTCTCCTTCCTTTTGTTACTTTTCTTTTTCCTTCCTCTAGGCAAATATAAAAACCAAACTCTTTGCCTTAGAGTCGATTCCAACTCATAGCGAACCTATAGGTCAGAGTAGAACTCCCCATAGGATTTCCAAGGCTGTAATCTTTAAGGAAGCAGATTGCCACATTTTTCTCCTGCTGAGCAGCTGGTGGGTTTGAACTTCTGGTCTTTTGGTTAGCACCCAAGTACTTAACCTCTGCACCATCATGGCTCCTTGTATGCTGTGTAACTGTATATTAATTTGTAGAGTTGTTACGATCTCAGCACTGGAATTGGAAATATGAGATACTTCAGCCATCAAGTACAGTAGGATTTAAAATGATGTAGCTCAGTGTTGTAGATGAAAGCACAGATTTTTGGAGTTGGAGAGAATAGATTTGAAGCTTACCTATGCTGTTTATTGACTGTGTGACCTGGGAAAGTGACAACCTGCCTGAGTTTCTATTTCTTTATCTACAAATTGGATATCAAGATAGCTTCTTCAATAGCGAGTTTTAGGAATTAAAGCAGGGAGAAATGCTAAGAAGCTAGCATATATTGACAGTTTAGTATGCGTCAAACACTGTTCTAAGCCCTTTACATTTATTAACTTATTAAATCCTCCTAGCAAACCCGTGATGCGTTGATGGTTCAGTGGCAAATCTCTCCCCTTCATGCTATATACTTGGGTTCAATTAGCAGCCAATGCATCTCATGTGCAGCCACCACCCTTCTGTCAGAGGAGGCTTGTGTGTTGTTCTGGTGCTGAACAGGTTTCAGCAGAGCTTTCAGACTAAGGCAGACTAGGAAGAAAGGCCTGGTGACCTACTTCTAGAAAATCAGCCAATGAAAACCCTGTGGATCACGATGGTAACATCCTTAACTGATCACGGGGATGGCACAGGACCAGGTACCATTTCATTCCATTGTTCATAGGATCCCCATTAGTTGGTACTATGGCAGATAACAACAACAGTCAACCTATGAAATAAGCTATCTTGTTATTCTTCTTCTTAATAATAGTAATTATTATTATTTTCAAACATATTTAAAGATGAGGAAACAAAGATGCAGAGAGGTTGAGTAACTAATTGATCCTAGTTCTTGCAAATGGCAGAGCCAAGATTAAATTCAAAAGGTTTTTCCAAAGCCCTTCTCCTAACCACTATACCAAACTATTAACCTTTTGCTTTGAGTAGATTTCAACTCACAGTGACACCATGTACGAGTTGACCTGCTCCACGGGGTTTTCATGGCTGTAATCTTTACGAAAGCAGATTGCCATTTTTTTTCTTTTGCAGCTCCACTGCTGGGTGCATACAAACCACCAGACTTTAGGTTAGTTGTCAAGTGCAAATCATTTGGCCACTCAGAGACCTATCCTACACTGTCCAAAAAAACCAAACCAGTTGTCGTCAAGTTGATTCTGACTCATAGCAACCCTATAGGATAGAGTAGAACTGCCCCATAGTGTTTCCAAGGAGCAGCTGGTAGATTCCAACTGCTGACCTTTTGGTTAGGAGCTGAGCTCTTAACCACTGTGCCACCACTGAATCTGGAGAGATGCCCTGATCTCTGCATTACTGTGAGATCCTGACTCAGGTGGGATGAGGGGAATGGGATGGCTATGTCTAGTGAAAGACTGGTTTTAACAGCACAATGTATGTTTTCACCAAGAATTTGTTTGGGACTTGAACTAGAACAGTAAAATATCATCCATCTTCAGTAATTCGGGAAACTAAATGCTATGTTGTAACAAGGGTTAAAACTATTATCAGATGGCCATAAATTACTCTGTCTATTATGCAAGTATATTTTCAAAATTATGTCAAAAATATCTATCACTGTCTTAATGTGACTCATGGCAACCCCACGTGTTTCTGAGTAGAACTGTGCTCCAAAAAGTTTTCATGGCTGTGACCTTTCTGAAGTAGATGGTCAGTCCTTCCTTCTGAGGCATCTCTGGGTAGATTAGAACTGCCAGCCTTTTTGTTGGTAGGCAAGGGCTTAACCATTTGTGCCACTCACAGACTTCAAAAATCTAATTAAAATGTCTTTAGGATTAATATCAAATCTAGATATGTCAGGTTGCTCAGGGACATGCAGTAGTTATTTGGGAAACAGAAGTCCCTTCAAAATCCCTCAAAATATACCATGCAGGCACTTTCCTATTTGCATGATGCATGTGAAATTCTCCTCAGGCCCTAACATCTCATCAGGGGTCCCAGAAACTGGTACAGTATTGGGATGAATGGTGAAGTTGGGCACCTCTGGTCTTCAGATACTGATTATAGAACTCAGGGTTATTTCTTAAGTCTCTAAGGATTACTCGACCTCACCTAAGGTTGAGAATGAAGAGATTAAGGGCCTCGAGCTGATTCTGACAATACAGATTAGTCCTGAGTTGGAAACAGATTTGTGGTGACAATAAATAGATCCAAGAGAGTGTGATTAGGCTGGGGGAGTACCTGAGGGGTGAGCATTCAAGTTGGCTATTCCAACCATAGAAATCTTCTGGAGGTGACAGTTGATGTTTATTACAGACACTTGGAACAGTGGTATGACAGCTAGAGTTTTTGCTGCTGTCCTTTTGCAGCAGTGAGCAGTGGCTGTCACAGAGAGCAGAGTCGCCCCAGGATCCCCTAGCCCCAGGCAGTTTATTTGGAGAGTTATTTGTCTCGTGAAAGTCTCTGGAGCCCAGGTGGCTGTCATTCTATTAAAGTAAGAGGAAGGGAATTAGTAACACCTTCTTATTTTCAGGGTGTAATATCATGTCCTATAAATCTACCAGAGTCCTGTTGTTAATCTTTTAGCCCATGTAGACGACAACTACTGTTATTGGTGCTGCATTGAGAGTAGGCCAGTTTATTACTTTGGAAGCTATAAAATAGTTCTCTAGATAGAAGTGAGGCTAATTCTCTAAGAACATTTGCGTGGATGCAGTGATGACCTCTGCCCTGTGACTGGTTTGGAAAGCAGACCGTTCATCCAAAGGAGTACAGTTATCAATGATTGGAGCTTAAAATGCACCATGATAAAACTGTATCTCTGGGACCTATTGAAGTAAGTTTATTTATGTAGGCAGTCTTTTCCAAAAGAGCTCTAGGGACCTAGCGTTTTGCAGGATTTTGGTAAAAAAAAAAAAAAAAAAAAGTTCCAGGGTCAAAGACTTTGTTGTTAGTTGCCATCCAGTCAGCTCCGACTATTGGCAACCTTATGTATAACGGAAGGAAACATTGCCTGGTCCTGTGCTAGCTTCATGATCATTGGTATGTTTGAGTCCACAAAAAGTCTAGGGAATTATACTATGTTTAACAAACTTAAACCAGTGACTGTGAAATCTCCCCGAGTCATATTTTAACTCTCTAGGAGACTAGGTAATTTCTCTTAAGAATATCTGCTCATAAATAAACCCCCCTTCCTTTTAAGAAGGGCACCAAATAACATGTCATTGGCCATGTGTTATTTAGAAAACTGATAGAGATATGTTCTTTTATATCACTAAGAATTATTGACAGTTTTGCAACTATTGTGGTTATTTGAGTCTTAACAGAGTAAGCTATTTACTAATGCTTCTTATAAAATATAATTTTACGTTATCTAAATTAGAATCCTCTTACCTCTGACTCGTGGTTTAATTATCAATTGCAAATCAGTGAAATCTATACCACTTCTCTGACCCCAACTACACTGAAGGAATTCAATTCCAATTCAGCTCTGTTCGATTCAGTTCCAATTCAACTGCACATGCAGTACTTCTTCCTCTGATACTAACCACCAGAGGTAGGTAAGATATCATAAGTTAAAGGACAGTCTTACAGACTGTCAAGATGCCAGCTGCAAGATGGGAGTCCCTAAGATATACTCACTTTTTATCTGCTAACTATAAATTTGAGGGGTCCCTCTACCCCCTCAGATGTCAGCAGGAAGTTCAAGGTCCTAAGGGACCCCCCACTTCTGACATGTTGGCTACAAATTTGGGGGTTCCCACCACTCCCTCAGTGTACCAGCTATAAGCTTAGGGTTTCCTTCTCCCTTTACTGCTGACCTGCTGGCTCACTTGGGTTTGGTAATTTGCTAGAACAACTTATAAAACTCACAGAAAGCACTATCCTTATAATTACAGTTTTATCATATCAGAAAGGATACAAGTAAAAACACATATGGGGGAGGTCTGGGAGGATTCTCAATGTGGAGCTTCTATGTTCCAAAAAGTGACATTCTCACTCCCACATACATCAATGTCTTTCTTCAACCAGGAAGCCCATGGAGCTTCCATGTCTAGAGCCTTTAATGGGCCCTCATTATATATGCATGATTGATTGAATCAAGCCCCTGCTCCCTTAAGTTCAGCTGATATCATGAGATAGGTATTTCTGTCCAGGTCCATCCAGACCTCACCCAAGAGTCACCTTATTATCATAACCTGTTAGGTAAATAGGATCTGGAGCCCCTCATCAAAATAATTTAATCACTGAAAAATTCCAAGGTTTTAGAGGTTATTTCTCAGGAACCACAGACAAAAACCAAATTTTTTGAGTAAAGTTAAATTCTTTATCTCACGTACAGGTGAACAAAGTTCCCTGTTTGTGGCAGAGGGATGACTTTCCCCCAGACAGAAAGCTACATAATTATCCAGGAACAACTTACTAGCATGAGGCAAATGTCCACCAATTGATCAGTATGAGTATTGTGATCTCTGGTTATTATTTTTCCATTCTATCACAGGCATTTAGAGGCACATCCTCAATTATCTTTCAATAAGTGACTTTTTGGGAAAGAAGATGTAATAGTTTAATCATGGGAAGGGAAGAAAAAGGCAAGAAAAGGAGACAGCCTGACCATCTGGATATGCTGGTCTATGTGATTATTCATAAGACGACTCAAATAAGCAGATGCTGTGGATAGTAATTAAACCCTTCTTATGTTCTCACTGGAATGTAAAAGTAGGGTCTTTTTTGATGACAAAAGATCTGTGTCGTATATTAACGGGTAATCACAAAAGGGAAAACCCTGTTAATCATCAGAAGGCACGGACATTTTTGGCAGTGACACCTTTTCAAGGTGATCATGTTTTCTTTACACACACAGTCAACCTACCTTAAGAAATGCTTGTGAGACCTCAAACAGTTCATCCACTTGCCATCTTTCCCAGGCTTATAGCAATTAGTAAACATGTCTCTTTGGTCTGTTTTTTTTTTTGTTGTTGTTGTTGTTTGTTTTGTTTTGTTTTGTCTCTTCAGGTACTTCCATTGTGTAATAGGTGTGGTAATATCTACCCCCAAGGAGTACTCAGTTTGTGCTCTTAAAGCATTTTGAAACTGCAGACTGTCTTAGTTATCTAGTGCTGCTGTAACAAAAATACCACAAGTGGGTGGCTTTACAGAACAGATATTTATTTTCTCACAGTTCAGGAAGCCAGAAGTCTTCATTCGGGACAACAGATCTAGGGGAAGGGTTTCTCTCTGTCAACTCTGGGGAAGATTCTTGTTTCAGCTTCTGTTGTCCCAGTGTCCCTCCATCCCTTAGTGATCTTCATGTGGCATTTACCTTTCTCTCTTTGTGCTTGCTTGTCTCTCTGTCTATGCTGCTCTTATAACTCAGAAGTGATTGTTTTAGGATACACTGTACACTGATATGGCCTCATTAACATAACAAAGAAAACTCTATTCCCAGATGGGACTACATTCACAGGTATAGGGGTTAGGATTCCAACATGTATTTTGGGAGACACAATTCAATCCATAACACAAAAGCTGTTCTTGCTGGAGAGAATGAAGCTCTTTGCTTGAGCTAAACCTGTAGAAAAATTGATAGCCTCCTTATGACCCTATATGGAGTCTGCACTGTGTCTTTTTTTCCTCAGGTTCTTTTCATTTCATGAGAAAGGCAGATTGCAGAGAAGGGTTTCTGCTTGGGACACATTAAGGGGCTGCTTGTCAGATAACTCTGAGCAGACAGTCCAGGACCAAACTAGCCACCTCAGGCAGTCTCCTTACATTTGGGGGATTTTAGGTAGCATTTTGGCCAAAGGGAATAGGGACACAATAGCGATAGGGTGTGGGGGACCACTGCACCACTGCCTGCCTCCCATAATCTCATAGTTACCAGATGATGGCACTTCTGCTCTCCTGTCTCCACAGTCACAGAGTTGGATCAGCCCTCAAGGACTTCCCATCAGGATTACCACAGTAGTCTTTTGATGGGCCCCAAAGCAAATGCCTCTCTTCTCTGATTGTTATTTCTCATTTTCTAAAACTCAGATTTGATCCTGTCTCTTGCATCAAACTTTCATAAACTCTTCATAACTCCCAAACTCATTACGGCATTCAACATCCCCCAGGGACCCCTGCCTCCCATTCTTTCTTCGTCTGTAACTCACCCCACACTCTCACCACAAGTAGTTTTTTTTCAAGTTTAATTTTAGCATAATGTCAGATTTACAGAAAAGTTGAAAAGGTGGTTCAGAGAATTCTTGTGTTCCCCTCACCCAGTTGTCCCTATTGTTAACTTCTTATATTATTATAGTTCATCTGTCACACCTAATGAACCAATACTGGTACATTACTATGAACTAAGCTCCACTCTTTAAGTGGTGTTTACTAAATGTCCTTTTTCTGTTCCAGAATTCCATCCAAGATACCACATTATGTTTAACTGTAATGGCTCCTTAACTTCTTCTAGACAGAGACAGTTTCTCAGACTTTCCTTATTTTTCTTAATAACCTTAGTAATGTTGAGGAATATTCATCAAACATTTTGTGAAATGTCTCTCAATTTAGATTTGCTGATTTTTTTTCATGATTAGACACAGATTGTGGGATTTTGGAAGGAAGACCACAGAGGTGAAGTGTGACTCTCATCAAATCATATCAAGGGTATATACCTCAACATGGCTTATCTCTGATAATGTGAAACTTGATCATCTGGCTGAGGTAGTGTTTGCCAGGATTCTCTGCTGTAAACAAAGTTATTTCCCCTCATGCTTTTCTGTACTGTACACTTTCAAAGAGGAACCCACAGTCAATGGGGGTGAAGAAGAAGGAGTTATGCCCCATCTCCTGGGAAGGGAGGTATTTAAAAAAATTATTTGAAATTCTTCTGTGTGAGATATCTTTTTATTCTATCCCAATTTATTTATTCAATTGTTTATTTATATCAGCATCAATTTCTAGATATGTATTTTATATTTTGGGTTATATTCCAATGTTACAGTATTTTCTTGCTCAAAATATTCCAAGTTTGGCCACTGGGAGCTGTTTTAGGTTGGCTGCTTCCTCCTTTTGTTTACTGAGCACTTCTTACTTTATAACACTAGGAGATATTGCATGCTCATCTTGTGTATTCCTGCCCCAGCTCTAAAATCCAAGCAGCCCTGGTTCTTTTTATTGGAGATTTGATTAGAAATCAAAATCTGGCTACTAGGTGTGCTTGTTGCTACTGGGGTGCCATCACCCTTCACTCTTTCAGTGGGCAGAGCTAGACAATATATGTATGCATAGTAACCTGTGTATACACACACATCTATAATTTTCCTGTATCTCTCCATCCATATCAATAATAAGTGTCTAAACATGAGTCCATATTGATGTCTCTGAAATGAATCCAGTACCTCATGGTTTCATGCCTTTTCCCCTTTCTCATCTGTAACCTCCAATGTCAGCCGTGAGAAATGTGTCTCCTACCATCCCTCATCCATTTACTTATTTGTGAAATCCCAGTATACTTGTACAGCTGTTTCAGAATTTTTAACTCATATCCTCCTGAGAAACAACTTTAGCAACTACATGTTTATGCACACATCCTTGTGTCTTTAGTCTTACAGTTTCCAATCAAAACAGCATTTTCCAAAGTTACTTAAGTCAGAACATTTTCACCACCATATTCAGTGAGATTATGTCATAGATTCTCTTGTCATAGTCTGCTTTCCATCCTGGGATTCCCCCACCTCCTGGTTGATTTTTTTTTTTTTTTTGGCATATATTAAGAATCATTCTTTGTGCTGTAAATTTCTATGGGTTTTGACAAATTTACAGCATCATATATCCACCACTGCCAAACCATGCAGATTATTGTCATCACCCTAAACATTCTTTGTACTTCTCTAGTCAAACACTCTCCCCTCCTCAAGCCTGGAAACCACTGATATGTTTCTGCCCTTATAGTTTTGTCATTTCTAGAATATCATACTAATGGAATCATACATTATGTATCCTTTTCAGTCTAACTTCTTTCAGTCATCCATGTTTTTCCATGAATTAATAGCTAGATGCTTTTGATTGCTGAATGGTATTCCACCATATATTCATTTACCTATTGAAGGACATTTTAGTTGCTTATGCTTTTTGGTGATTATGAATAAAGATGTAATAAACATATGTGAACTGGTTTTTGTGCAGATGTAAGTTTTCCAATCAGTTGAGTGAATACTAGAAGCACAATTGCTGGATTGTATGGTGTCTATGTTTAACTACAAGTGGTAATTTGAAGTTTTCTCCAATGTATTCTACTCTCAGCATATGCTGTTCCCTCTGCCTGGAAAGCTCTGACCACCATCCTCTTCATTTGTCCACTTCCTCTCTGCTAAAACATCAAAAAATTTTCCCTCCTTCTCCCCGGACTAAGTTAGATACCCTTATGTATTCTGTGCATATATCCCTCTCTTCTCATACTCTCTTGTAATTTATTCATATGGACGTCTCCCTTACAAGTCTATGAAACCTTTAGGGCAAGCACCATATCTTTCATTTCTATCTCAGTTTCTGATACTAACTCTAGTATACAATGGAAACCCATTAAGTATTAAATCAATGTTTTTAAATAATACCATGAGTAAGCTTCGTCTACTTCTCAATTTACTTTTTTCTAAACTGTGTTTTTTATAGGTATTAAGGCTGATATTTATATTACACATAAAAGTTAACTGACACCTGAGATTATTGTGAATTATATCACTCTGTACATTTCATATGCATTCCTAGATACGTTTCATTTTTTTAAATGAAGAGATGCTAACAAGGTTAATTTTCTCCTTTTCTGTTCATGTTTTCAGATGCCGGAAGTTATGCGTTAAAACTAAATGTTTTTTCTTTTTCTCAGAAATACAGGAAACAGACTTTTCTTGATGTTTCTGATAGTGAAAAAGTCAGGAGGGAGGTCTGACTGCATCCAAGTGCAGCATTAGTCATTGGCATGTATATACATATATGTATGTGGAAGGAGAAAAAAGAGGTTAAAGAGGTAAGGGAGTGCCCAACTGCAAAATTGCTCAGGGGTGGGCAGCATCCTTCCCTCTTTGAAGAGCACTTATGTGTCCTATTAACATTATTGGCAGCTACAGGAGGAGGGCTTCAGGGGAGAATTTAGGCCCTTTGTCAAATTGTAAGAGCAAAACAGAACAAAAAGGGAGGGAATGATACAATGTCTCTTTCTTCCTAGGTGAGTGTAAGAATTTATTTAAAAAGCCTTAGGAAATCTTGTTTTTTTTTAAATTTTATATTTTATTATACTTCAGGTGAAGGCTTACAGAACAAATAGTTTCTCATGAAACAGTAGTACACATGTTGTTTTATGACATTGGTTAACAACCCCACAACATATTCACCCCCTAACTTCTCAACTTTTTTTTTTTTTTGGTGAAAATACACATAGTCAAAGATACACCAATTCAAAAATTTCTACATACACAGTTCAGTGAGATTGACTACACTCTTCCAATTGTGCTGTTATTCTCACTTAAGATGAAGGCTTGCAGAACAAAATCGTTTCTCATTTAACAGATGCTACAAACGTTGCCCTATGACAATGGTTAACAAACTCACAACACATCAACAATATCCTTACTCAACCTTGTGTTCCCTATCACAAGCTTCCTTGTCCCCTTCTGCCTTCTGGCCCTTGTCACTGTATTCCTGTACCTCGTTAGTCTCATTTGGTTTTACGGGGCTGTCCACTCCCAGGCTGAACAGTGAACCTTGGAGGTAACTTCAACACTGAGCTAAAAGGGTGTCTGGGGGCCATACTCTTGAGGTTTGTCCAGTCTCCTTTAGGCCAGTAAATGTGGTATTTTTTTTTTTTTTTTTTTTTTGTGATTTGGAATTATGCTCTACATGCTTCTCCAGCTCTGTCCACAACCGTCTGGTGTGATCGTGGTCAGAGCAGTCAGTGGAGGCCTTGGTAGCTGTGGACAATTAGTCCTTCAGACTAGTCTTTTCCTTGTATCCTCTTCTCTTCATTCTCCCTTGCTCCAGAAGGAATGAGATCAGTGGAGTATCTTAGATGGGTGCTCACAGGATTTTAAGACCCCAGACACTACTCACCAAGGTAGAATGTAGAGCATTATTTTTATAGGCTGTGTCATGCCAATTGAGCTAGAAGTTCCCCGAGACCATGGTCCCCACAAGCCTCCGCCCAGCAATTCAGTCCCTCAGGGAGTTTGGATGTGTCTATGGGGCTTCCACGACCTTTCCTTGTACAGGTTGTGCTAGTTTCCCCTGTATTGTGTACTGTCTCACCCTTCACCCAAGATACCACTTATATATTGCTTATTTAGTATTTCCCTCCCACCCCTCCCAACCCTGGTAACCAACAAAGATTGTTACATTTTGTGTGTGAACTTTTTCATGGGTCTTTACAATAGAGGTCTCATACAATATTTCCCCTTTTGTGATTGACTTATTTCACTCAGCATAATGTCCGCCAGTTTCATCCATGTTATGAGATGGTTCACAGATTCATCGTTGTCCTTTCTCATTGCATAGTACTCCATTGTGTGTATTTAACATAGTTTGTTTATCCATTCATCTGTTGATGGGCATCTAGTTGTTTCCATTGTTTTGCTATTGTGAACAATGCTGCCATGAACATAGGTGTGCATATGTCTATTCGAGTGACGACTCTTGTTTCTCTACGATATAGTCCTAGGAGTGGGATTGCTGGATCGAATGGTATGTCTATTTCTAGGTTTCTGAGGAAGCGCCATAACATTTTCCAAAATGGTTGTATCATTTTGCATTCCCACCAGCAGTGCATAAGAGTTCCCATCTCCCCACAGCCCCTCCAACATTTGTTATTTCCAGTGCTTTTGATTCGTGCCAGTAAATGCCGGGGTAAGATGGTATCTCATTGTGGTTTTAATTTGCATTTCCCTAATGGCTAGCGATCCTGAGCATTTTCTCATGTGTCTGTTGGCCATTTGAATGTCTTCTTTGGTGAAGTGTCTGTTCATTTCGTTTGCCCATTTTTTAATAGGATTATTTGTCTTTTTGTTGTAGAGGTGTTCGATTTTCTTGTAGATTATGGAGATTAGACTTTTGTCTGACTTGTACTGTCAAAATTTTTTTCCCAGTCTGTAAGTTCTCTTTTGATTCTTTTGGTGAAGTCTTTGGAAGAGCATAGGTGTTTGAGTTTTAGAAGATCCCAGTTATCTAGCTTATCTGTTGGGGTTTGTCCGTTGATGGTTATGGTTTATATCCTGTTAATGCCATGTATTAAGGCCTGAAGTGTTGGTCCTATTTTTTCTTCTATGAACTTTATAGTTTTAGGCTTTAAATTCAGGTATTTGATCCATTTTGAAGTAGTTTTTGTATATGGTGTGAGGTATGGGTCCTGTTTCATTTTTTTTGCATATGGTTATCCAGTTTTGCCAGCACGATTTGTTAAAAAGACTGTCTTTTCCCCCTTTGATGGACTTTGGGCCCTTGTAGAAGATCAGGTGACCAGAGGAGGATGTATTTACATCTGGGTTCTCAATTCTGTTCCATTGGTCAATGTATCTGTTGTTGTACCAGTACCAGGCTGTTTTGACTACTGTCGCTGTATACTAGGTTCTCAAGTCAGGTAGTGTGAGTCCTCCAACTTTATTCTTCTTCTTCCATAGTGCTTTACTTATTTGGGGCTTCTTCTCTTTCCATATAAAGTTAATGATTAGTTTTTCCATCTCTTTGAAGAATGTTGTTGGTATTTGGATTGGGATGGCATTGTATTTTAAATTGCTTTGGGTAGAATTGTCATTATCACAATGCTGAGTCTGCCTATCCATGAGCATGGTATGTTTTTCCATTTATGTAGATCCCTTTGGGTTTCCTGCAGTAGTGTTTTTTAGTTTTATTTATATATGTCTTTTACTTCCCTGGTCAGATTTATTCCTAAGTATTTTATCTTTTTAGGGGCTATTGAAATTGGTATTGTTTTCCTGATTTTCTTTTCATCGTTCTCCTTACTTGTGTGTAGTAATCCAACTGATTTTTGAATGTTTATCTTGTATCCTGCTACTCTGCTGAATCTTTCTATTAGTTGCCGTAGATTTCTCATGGGGTCTTTAGGGTTTTCTATGTATAGTATCATATCATTGGCAAACAGGGACAGTTTACCTTCTTCATTACCAATATGGATGCCCTTTATTTCTTTTTCTTGCGTTATTGCTCTAGCTTGAACTTCCAGCACAATGTTAAATAAGAGTGGCGATAAAGGTTATCCTTGTCTTGTTCCTGTTTCCAAGGGGAATGTTTTCAGCCTCTCTCTATTAAGAATGATGTTGGCCATTGGTTTTGCATAGATGCCTTTTATTATGTTGAGAAATTTCCCTTCTATACCTATTTTATTGAGAGTTTTTCTCAGGAATGGGTGTTGGACTTTGTCAAATGACTTTTCTGCATCAATTGAGACGATCATGTGATTCTTTTCTTTCCTTTTATTTATGTGGTGGATTACGTTGATTGATTTTCTAATGTTGAACCATCCTTGCATACCTGGTATGAATCCTACTTGGTCTTGGTGTATTATTTTTTTGATATGATACTGAATTCTATTGGCTAGAATTTTGTTCAGAATTTTTCCACCTAGATTCATGAGAGATATTGGTCTGTAATTTTCTTTTTTTGTGACGTATTTGCCTGGTTTTGGTATCAGCATTATGCTGGCTTCATAGAATGAATTTGGAAGTGTTGCTTCCTCTTCCATGTTCTGAAATAGCTTGAGTAGTACTGGTACAAGCTCTTCTGTAAATGTTTTGTAGAATTTTCCAATGAAGCCATCTGGGCCAGGGATATTTTTGGTTTGGAGTTTTTTTTTATTACACTTTCAATCTCTTCTCTTGTTATGGGTCTGTTCAGATTTTCAACATCACTTTGTTGTAGTTTGGGTGGCTGTGTGTTTCTAGAAATTTATCCATTTCCTCTAGGTTTTCAAATTTGTTGGAGTATAGTTTTTCATAATATTCTGTTAGACTCCTTTTTATTTCAGTTGGGTCAGATGTAATGTCCCCCATTTCATTTCTTATTTGGTTTATTTGTGTCCCCTCCTGTTTTTCTTTTGTCTGTCTGGCCAGTGGTTTGTCTATTTTGTTGATTCTTTCAAAGAACCAACCTTCGGTTTTGTTGATTCTTTCTATTGTTTTTGTGTTCTCTATTTCATTTATTTCTGCTCTGATCTTTACTATTTCCTTTCTTCTGGTGGTTGTGGGCTTTTTTGGCTGTTCTCTTTCTATTTGTTTGAGTTCTGTAGTGAATGTGTTGATTTCCTCCCTTTCTTCTTTTTTGATATGTGCATCTATTGCTATAAATTGTCCTCTGAGGACTGCCTTTGCTGTGTTCCAAAGGTTTTGCTATGATGTGTTTTCATTCCCATTTAATTCTAGGAATTTTTTGATTCCATCTCTGATTTCTTCTATTACCCAGTGATGTGAAAGCAGGGTATTATTCAGTTTCCTTGTCATTGATTTTTTACCTTGATCTTTCTATTGTTAATTTCTACCTTGATGGCATTGTGGTCAGAGAAGATACTTTGAATTATCTCAAAGTTTTGGATCTTGTTGAGGATTGTGCTGTGGCCTAAGATGTGGTCTATTCTGGAGAACGTTCCATGTGCATTGGAAAATAATGTGTACTTTGCAGCATTTGGATGGAGTGTTCTATATATGTCTATGAGGTCCAGTTGGCTGATTGTGCCCTTTAGGTCTTCTGTATCTTTGCTGAGTTTCTTCTTAGTTATTCTGTCCTTTACTGAGAGTGGTGTGTTGAAGTCTCCTACTATTATTGTGGAACTGTGAATTGCTCTTTTCAGTGTTGTTAGAGTTTGTTTTATGTATTTTGAAGCCCTGTCATTGGGTGCGTAGATGTTTATTATGGTTATGTCTTCATGATGGATCATCCCCTTAATCATTATATAGTGTCCTTCTTTGTCTTTTATGGTAGATTTTGTTTTAAAGTATGTTTTACCTGAGATTAGAATTGCCACTCCTGCTCTTTTTTGGTAGTTGTTTGCTTGATATATTTTTTTCCATCCTTTGACTTTTAATAAATTCACATCTTTATTTCGAAGGTGTGTCTCTTGCAGACGGCATATTTATATATCCTGTTTTCTTATCCATTCTGTCACTCTCCGTCTCTTTATGGGTGCATTGATTCCGTTTACATTCATTGTAATTATTGATAGATGTGAGTTTGTTCCTGTCATTTTGTAGTGCTTTTTTTGTGGTGCTGAAGTTTTCTTTGTTCTTACTCTCCTGTGCTGCGTTACTTTTGTTTGTGGGTTTTTTTTCCTTTCTTTTGTTTTTGTAGGTTTTATTGTTTCTGAGACTTTATGTTTTTCATCTTTATTTTTATGAGTTGGTTTGTTAACATTCTTTATGGTTACCATGAATTTTACCCTTATCTTTCTAAGTTTGAAGCAGTCTACCTTTACTTGGTATCACCTTGCCTTCCTCTCCATTAGAAGGTTCTATACCTATGCCGTTTATTCCCTCTTTTATTGTTTTGATGTTGTTCTCATTTATTTATTAACTGCTCTGATTCCCTGTTGCATTTCTTTTGGTTTTGGATAGTCCTCAAGAGTTCATTTCCTAGATTGGTATCTTGCTGGTATGATCCTGCATCCCATGTTCTGTCTGTGAGCTGAAGCTGTTTGTCCTGAGATTGAAGAACTCCCTTTAATAATTCTTGTAAGTTTGGTTTGACTTTTACGTTTTCCCTTAATTACTGTTTATCTGGAAATGACCTAATTTCACCATAAAATCTGAATGCAAGTTTTGCAGGATATATTATTCTTTCTGACAATTTTTTGCATTCAAGATTTTATATATGTCATCCCATTGCCTTCTTGCCTACTTGTTTTCTGCTGAATAATCTGAGCTTAGTCTTATTGTTTCTCCATTGTATGTGACTTCTTGTTTTTCATGAGCTGCTCTCAGTATTCTTTGTTTGTCTTTGGTTTGGATTAGTGTGACTATGATATGCCTTGGTGATTTTCTTTTGGGGTCTCTTCTATATCGGATTCATTGAGCTTCTTGGATGGCCAGCTTTTCATCTTTCATGATATTGGGGAAGTTTTCTGTCAGTAGTTCCTCAATGATCCTCTCTGTGTTTTCAGTTTTCTCCCCCTGTTCTGGAATTCCAATCACTTGTAAATTTTGACTTTTAATTGTGTCACGTAACTCTCAGGGTCTCTTCATTTTTCTTTGCTCTTTTTTCTGGGTTTTCCTCAAAAAGAGTTGTATCCAAGTGTTTGTCTTCAGTTGCACTGATCCTGTCTTCCACCATTTCAAATCTGCTTCTCAGGATGTCTATGACATCATCCATTTCTGAAATCTTCTTGTTTATCTTTTGGATTTCTAATTGTTGTCTTTGTATAATTTCTAGTTGTGAATGTATTTTGGCATTTTGTTCCTGCATCATCTTCCTGACTTCTTCCAATTGTTTGTCTGTATTTTCCATAAATTTGTCTATTTTTTCCTCACGTTTGTCAGCTTTTTGCTTCAGTTCTTAGAGAATTCCGAGTATTAGAGATTTGAATTCCCTATTAGGTAGTTCTAGTGCATTTTCTTCCACAGGAGTATAATCCGGTGGTTTATTTTGGAAGCCTACTAGAACCATCCTGTCCTGTTTTTATAAGTGTTTTGAAATTGTCTGCTGTTTTGGGGGCATTCGGTAGTTATTTTTCTCATTTATTGATTGTAGATTTTTTTGTTTTGTCTCTTTTTGTAAAAAAAAAAAAATTTACTATGTCTGAGCAGGCAGCCTGTGTGTTCTTTGTTGTTTGCTCATCTGTGCGCTCAGTACTTTTCACCTCCTTCTCCATCTGGCAGGGTCAGTCACTCAGATATGATACAGCATGGCAGGTCTAGGTGAAGAGGAGTTACTGGGATGGGTTGTTTGTGGCACTTACTACACCCACCAGGGCTGGTCGGTAATCAGTGCAAGGCAGGTTACAGTAGGCTGTGCCTGTACTGCTTGGTGGTGTGATGTCAAGTGCATGGTGCAGGTAGGCAGGATGCAGTGGGCAGATTGTTATGTGTGGAGCTAAGATGGATATGGGAGAGAGGAGAGAGGAACAGGAGCCAAAAACATACAAACAAACAAAAAAGAATGCTAGGGGAGCTTGCCATTGGAATGGAGAGATGAGAGACTCTGAAATGGAGAAAAACAGAAAGGAGAAGAGGAATAAAAGAAAAGAATGAATAAATAAAAATCAGAAAGGTTAAAGAACCGCCAAGTTCCCAGTGATCCCACCGACGCAGCTATGAGGTCTGGGGAAGTCGCTCTCAGGTGTTGTAGTTCAGCCTGGCTAGAAGACGTAGAGGTATACAACGCCTGTTATTAAGGGATCAGAAAGTGAAGGAAGATATAGAGAGAAGAGAAACTGAGCAATGAAGAAAGACAAAAAAGGAAAAAGAGGGAAAACAAAACAAAACAAATTAAAAATTAAAAAAATAAAAGAACAAGAAAGGCCCCCAAAAGAAACAGGAAAAAAAAAAAACCGAGAAAAGAAATTCTCTCAGGGATCCCTCAGTACGTCTCTGAAAGCTGAAGGGGAGTTCCTTGCCGTGCAGCGCTGCCTGCCCAGAAAGGGCTCCTAACTCAAGAAAAGGAAAAGAAAACAAACAAACATTTCAAAATGAACAAAGGAACAAAAGCCCCGGGATCCCACCAGCGTGGTAGCCCAGACCGGGAAGCAGCTCCACACTCGAATGGAGCTCTGCAGCCCCACAGGAAGAAGAAGAGATGGCGCACGAAGCCAGGCACTCGAGCAAAAGAGGGGGAGGCGGTGAGAGGCAAGCAAGAAATCCAAAGAAGAAGAGAAAAAAAAAAAAAAAACAACAACAGCAGCCAACAAATGGCACTCAGACAGCCAGCTAGTGCGGGCTGGTGTTTCTGGACAAGAAACTGTGTCCATGGGAAGCTGAGAAGGCAGAGTGTGGGTGAAGAAGGGTAGAGAGTGGGAAAGCATATATCAAATTCCCGGTGCTCTAGAGCTTCTCAGGAAGAAGCAAAGATGGCTCACGGAGCCAGGCACTTGAGTGAAAGGAGGGGCAGGTGGTGAGAAGCAAGTGAGAAATAAAAAGAAGCAGAAGAAAGAAAGCAACACTAGAAGCCAACAAATGGCACCCAGAGAGCTGCCCACTTGGGTGTGTGGAATCCAAGCAGTCGGCGCTTCCCGGTCAAGAGACTGTGGCCACGGGAAGCAGAGGAGGCCGAGCCAGGGCGAAGAGGGGTGGGGGGTGGAAAAGCGCATACCGCAAATTACCAGTTGTTTTGTCTCCCGCTGGACGCTCCATGAGGCTGCTTTCTTGTACCCCCATTTGCTGGTTTCCGATAGGAGTCCAAGATGGTGGATCCGTGCTGCATTAGCTGGTTGGGGACCTCTGCATGAATCTCTCCTGGCTCTCCTATCTCTGTCAGTTTTCTCACTCCATTTGGTGCTTGGCTGAGTTCTTTATCTCTTCATTTGATGTTTTAGGGTTTCAGGATTGTTGTATTCTCTGTTCGGCTTAGTTTTTTGGATCTTTGCTGTGGAGGGATGGTGTGGTGCTTCTGTCTAGAGCACCATTTTGCTGGAACTTCTTTAGGCAATCTTTGAATTCAAGTCTGTTGATTTCTCTAAAGGTGTATATTTTGGAAGATGCTAAGCCTTTCCTTTATATTATTTATACACCCAGATCATTTTTGCTGAGATTGGGAGAAAATGATATTACTGAAGACCAGCACCTGGTTGTGATCTGGCCTGCTTGAGATTGATGCAGGCAGTCTTTGCCTTGGCACCTTCCAGCCACTCTTGTCATAAAAAGGGGGAAACCTGGAGGAGTAGCTAAGGGCAAGAGGACAGAAAAATTCCTAAAAGTCTTGTTCTTAAGAAGCCACTGGTCCTAGTTCCAGCATCACACAGGTAAATATATTCAGAGAATTAAAGTCTTTGGGGAAAATAAATTAGTTTCTAATCAATGTCAAGGACTTCCATCTTAATGTAATCCTAAGAAAATTGACCAAGTAAGAAGAAATGCCAAAAGATGACCTTCTAATATAGGAAAAAGTCCAACTAAACCAATACCAAACGTTTTACCACTTAGAGTCCAACCCATGGCAAACCCATGTGTGCAGAGTAGAATGGCTCCATAGGATTTCAAGGCTGTGGTCTTTCAAAATCAGACCACCAGACCCATCTTTTAGATGCCTCTGGATGGGTTTGAACCACCAACCTTCTTGTAATTTGTTGAGAGCTTAACTGTTTGCGCTACCCAGAAACTACTAAAGGCCCAGTAGGGAGTGTAGAGCATGCAATCAGAGAAGCAGTAGAGGAAATGCTAGTGGTATAACAGTGCAGGCTCTAGATCCACACTGACCCTGTTCATATTCTGGACACAACCGAGTTATAAAACCTGCCTGGCCTTAGGTTCAACTTGTGTAACCTGGAGAAGATAGAAGTACCTACCTCATAGGGCATCAATCAGTTATTACATTTAAAACAGTTAGGCCAATCTGGGACATCTCAGACTCTGAAATGTTAGCTTCTCATTCCTTCTCCTCCTTGACCTTCTGCTGATGATGCCCCAGAAGAGAAAAGTGCCCACTTGAGACCAAGGGGAAATTCCTATTGTTCTGTGTTAATTGAATCTTCAGGCCTTTGCTCCAGAAAGATACCACAAAAAGGGAAATACTTCTCTTAATACACATCAGAAGAAAGAGAAATTCTGTGAGCCCTGCTTGCAAAACTAAAAGCAGCAAGTGTTGTTAGCAGCAGTGGATTTGGCTCCTGACTCATGGCTACACGATGCACAGTGAGGGTTTTCTTTGGCTAATTTTTGAAATTGGAGTGCCCAGGCTTTCTTCATAGTCCATCTTAATCTGGAAGCTCTATTGAAACCTCTTCAGCATCATAGCAACACACAAGCTTCCAATGACAGATGGGTTGCTTGTGTCTACACGTGAGGTGCATTGACTGGGAATAAAACCCAGGTGTCCCACATGGAAGGAGAGAATGCTACCACGGAACCACCTCTGCTCCCAAAGGCAACAGGTAGAAACCTTTTTATCTTTATTTACTTTTTTCAATTGTTTTTAAAGGAATCAAGAACAATAAACCCTGAAGCAACACAAAAAAGAAGTTAAGAGTGCATAATCATTGCAACGTGCTCATGTTTATTACTTCCATTTCCTGTTTCTCTGATGTGATGATCAGTAGACCTTTAAAGCAAATGGACTGTGTGCTTATCTTTAGGGTCTGCACCAAAGCTAGAGAGACTGTGTCCTACTGTGCAGCCAGGGTTTTGTGGAAATAGAAACTTTACAGGAGTGAGAAGATGGTGGCTACAGAAGAATGAAAGAACCAGGCTGAGTATCTGCATCCCAATCCCATTGCTGGGAACATAAGAAATGTCCTGGAGCCTTGGCCTTAAAAAGACTGTGGTGTTGGCCACTTGAAAGCATCTTTCTGCTCTTTGTTTTAAAACAAGGGTGAAAAAATTGTGAGGCACACGTTCTTTTAGGGATATCGGCATCAACACAATCAGCTCGTTATTTTCCCTTCTGCCCAGTCTCAATGTTTCCTTTCCTCTCCGGTGGAAAAGGAGTGAGTGAGAATCCCCAGGCAGTCTATCAAAGATGAATAAGCAGAGACTCAAGGGTTACGACATTTTGACACAAACTGTACTCCACGCAGATAACACTGGCTGATCTGCATTGTGCTGAATCCAATCTCCCTAATCGATTATTGATGGCCAGTGGGAAGTGATAAATGGCTTGCCAGGAAGAAAATCACACTGCTTCAGTTCAGCATGGAAATGGATGATGGGATTTTCAGTATACATAATGAGACCTTTCCAATATACATGATGAGACCTTTCCACTGATATTCATATTGCTGAGTTTCTTTCTAAGGTTACAGGAACTTTCAATTTTAGACTCTCAGTGTGTTTATGAAGCTAAAACATTAAAAATTGTCAAATTGAAAGGGAAATTATTTACATCAAATATTATCCTTCTTCTCCAAATTCATAGAAGCAGTTAATGGTGGCACAATTTAAAGCATACCTGAAGACAGGATGAGGTGGGCAGAGAACGAGTTCAAGTTTCAGTTCTGCTAATTGCTTGATGTGACACCTGGGCTGATAAATTAATTGCTCTGTGCCTCAGTTTGTTCATCTGTAAAATGAGGATAATCATTTAATAAAGTAAAATAAAAAGCTTTGCACAATCTTACACAAAATTTGACTGAACAGAAATTTCTATTCTGTTGTTACTGGTGGGGCTTTCCCTGTTATCAGTCATTCAAAATCTCACCTGAACATGAGAATTACCTGGAGCATTAGTTAAAAAAAAAAAGAAGAAGAAGAAGAAAAAGAAAATGTAAACAAAAAATTTCTAAGTCTCAACTCAAGTCTATTTAAGCAAAATCTCGAGAGAGAGGACAGGTAACCTGTATTTTAGCTATGTCTCCAGGTAATTCTGATCCTTGATCAAGTTTGAGGATCAACTTTTAAATCAATAATAATGTACAGCAATGGCACTTCCCCAACCTAGGCTCCCTTTCTGCTGAAATACTTGTAGTTTAGTAAGAGTAGGGACTTTCTGGTGCCTCTTACAGATTTAGTTAATCTGCTCTTCTTGCTCTAATTCCTGGATTTGTGTGTGCCCAGGAGTACCAGACACTTGGCCCCCTCTCCATCCAGATGACAGATATGGCAGATTTGGCTTCAGAAGCAACAAAAGCTCCTGGAGGGTTAGATGAGGGACATGCCAAGGGAATGGAGGTCCTGAGATCTGGGGCCAGGGAGAAATGTGGAAGAACCTAACGTATTCTCTAATGTGCCATTACAATAACATTTACATTGCATTTTTGTACTCATTTAGCTTCTTTTGCCAGTTTTCAATTAAAGACCCAGCATACACAGTTGAATAAAAAAGCATAAATTCATGTTAAAAGTATAATAAAAATAATAATGGCAAATTTAGTAACCTTCTTATGTTTTCAAAAATATTATCAACTACATACATTATGATCTTTAAAAAATTAAACGACTTTGAATATTAAGAAAAATTATTTTTTGCATGAATTACTGCTTATCTTGTGATGTTCTTTCTACAAGGACATGGTAGTTTGCGTATTTAATATAGAGGAAGAGCACAGAAGAAAATAATGCACTTATTCTGACACTATTTTCTCTCATAGCTAAAATGTCCTTTAAATTAAAAAGTATCCAGGTACTCAGGCAATGATCAGAACAGAATTTATTAGCACAATTTGGTTGAATTCTACTTTTGCACTTTAACCTTCTCACTTTTTTTTTTTTAATTTCCCATAGTTCTTTATGCTTTCAGAAGCAGGTTGGAGAAGTTGAGTTAGACAGAAGGTGAAGAAGGCTTGAGCCTCTTTCTTCCCTACTTTTGACTGGGGTAGTGGTATTCACAGAGATGCGATTCCAATCCCACCTGACTGATGTTCAGGAGCTATCATTCACACTCTCCCAAACTTCTTCCTTTCCATGTGATACAGTAAGACATCTCAAATGTAATATTGCACAGATCATGACAAAGAATGCCTAGGAAGATAGATAGACTGTGTTGGAAATAGATTCAATTCTAAGACTCGTTCTTTATGGTTTTAAAGATCAAGAAGTTCATTCCAATGATCTTAAGCTTCAGAAGAATCCGTTTAAGAGCTTGGCTGCTAACCAAAAGGTCGGAAGTGCGAATCCACCAGTGCTCCTTGGAAACCCTATGGCGTGGCAGTTCTACTCTGTCCTATAGGGTCACTGTGAGTCAGAATTGACTGCACAGCAAAGGATTTGTTTTTTTTTAATATATGGAAAATTATACTGATGTTCTTATTTAAAATAACCATATGGGTCTTATAATTAACTAGAAAAAGAAAAACCATTACAAAAATTATTTTTTTTTCTTGTATCAGAAATAACCATTGCCATCAAGTTGATTCCAACTCAGAGCAACCCTAAAGGACAGAGTAGAACTGCCTATAAGGTTTCCAAGGGGTGCCTGGTGGATTCGAACTGCCGACATTTTGGTTATCAACCATAGCTCTTAACCACTGCACCACCAGGGTTTCCTCTTTTATCAAAGATATTGTAAAATAATTCATCCACTTTGTATTACATTGGGTAAAACTGTGCAATTCCAAAAGTCGTATTCAACTGTGGATCTCTCTACAATTATCACATGAATAGAAAAAAAAAAAAAAAAAAAAAAACAGAAAAACTTTATAATA